>OX421966.1:16623392-19259781 GCA_949128115.1 Anaspis maculata
ATTGATGGGAGGGCAAATGCAAAAAAATCCAGATGGCAAGTACCTAATAAGGTATAATCGCAACAGAATTTCGAAGAGATTTTCGAATCGTTGGATAAATTTATGTGTAGCTACAGCTCCCGTCATTGAAATGTGAACGCATTTATTTCAGTCACATTGAACTGAATGACAAATAGCGCCGCTACTCAACAGTAATATCACAAGTGCTTGGATTTTCACGATAATTTTGACCAAATGATCGCGAGTGCCGGTTGTAGCAATGAATGTCCGACTCCGTAGGAGGAGGGCATTCATCTAGAGGTAACCAGCCCGAGGGAAACGCTTGGCCAAAATTATCTAGTATCATCTCGAGCACAAGTGATATTTTGATGATTATTGCAGAAAAGAAGTCCGAAGTGACAGCTGTCAGATTTTGTCGTTAACATCCATTTTATTCCGTTGCCATTGACAGTAGGACTTAGATAAGTGAATATTAACCTTGTAGGTCTATTATTCAAGGGCGTTGTATGTAATAATCATTTATGTTTAATTTACATCAAGGCGTACATTACCACCTCATCAGTAGTTATCAGTTATCGTTATCACTACCGAATTGAAAAATGCCAATTTTCTTAGACATTACCTATCTGCGTAGAAAATAGTAATCAATCCTCGAATAAATCTGTGAAAATTCTATCATAATTGAATTCTTATAAATCTCATACTCACCATATAGGTACCTGTAGCAACAAAGAAAATACAGTCAATGAACTGAACCGGCGAGGGGGCGTATGCTCGCAGGGCTTATGTTCCTTTGATCAATTATTTCGTGTGCAGACCATAATTGGGTGGATGAGTCCTTAGGGACGTCATAATATTTCCCCGACAATATTTTATGTATGGAACGATTATCCTTTGACGTCACTGCTTCAACTTCCTGCCACATTCAAACCTCATATATCAGTCAAGTAGGTAGTGTTGCTGAATGTTGCGATTTGAACGTATCTGTATCTACATTGTCTATCTGAATACTCAGTACATCACATCACAATCGTCATCAAATCAATGCAAAATCGAGTTTAATAATACTTGAAACACTATAAATAAATGAAATGAAATGAAATGAAATGAAACACTAACCGCATTCCTTTTCTCGTCAATCTCATATATTCTCACCTTAGTTACAGGCACGGAGCTAGATTTTCAATGTCAGGTGGGCCAAGTCTGGACGAAATCAATCAGTGGTGGACACAATAGACAGCGCCGCAGACGAAAATTTTTTAAACTAATAATAATAATGCTAATAATTATACCAAGAAAATGAATCTCAATGGTTTTTTCCATTTTGATTTTCGAATTTTTCATCGAAAAATAATATGTAGACGAGATTTTTTTGTATAACATTTTTCAAGCAAGTATCTCGAAGTAGGTAAATACTGATTATTTGCTAAACTGCCTTTGGACAGGGAGCTGGTGCCTCAAAACTTACGTCATAAGGTACATGATTTTAACCCTGTAGGTCTAATGTGTGTTGATGAGGTTGTTAAAAATTGCTTCGTCTTACATGTCAGACCGGGGGCTTTAGGCTGGTATGAGCCTGTCAATTCTCGAAAAAATGGCCAAAAATTTACGTCATAAGGCACATGAATGAAACCAACTGGATTTTGTGTGGGAACATCCCCTTGATCGAAAATCTGGTCGTAAGACACCATTTTTGGGGGCTTTCGGTCTACAAGACAAGTTTGAAATTAAAAAAAAAGACCAAAATTTATCAATTTTTTCACAGGCGTTTTGTTGACTGAACCACTAAATGTGATATATATTTGTAATCAGGATGAAAAACAAGATCGATTGTTTCATGACCCAATTTTTGATTAAGGGGATGTTCCCACACAAAAGCCTGTTGGTTTCATTCATGTACCTTATGACATAAATTTTTGACATTTTTCGAAAATTGACAAGTCTATAGCAGCCTAAAGCTCCCGGACTGACATGTAAGACAAAGGAATTTTCAACAATATTATCAACGCACATTAGACCTACAGGGTTAAAATCATGTACCTTGTGACATAAATTTTTGACATTTTTCGAAAATTGACAAGCCTATAGCAGCCTGAAGCCCCCGGTCTGACATGTAAGACAGAGGAATTTTTAACAACATCAACATCATCAACGCACATTAGACCTACAGGGTTGAAATCATGTACCTTGTGTAAGACACCTATTTTTTTGTAACAATTGACCGCAACAGTTGGTTGTGTTTGTTTACCTTTGTGTGTAGAAATAATGCATAGTTACTGATGACAAGGTGCATTTCTCCCTGTGACAAATTTACGAAGCTGTCAACATCCAAATGGTGAGTCTTTTCACGAGCATATACCTACTTGTGTACTGTAGATTGACTATGCATATGTAAATAATCGAACACGATAACCTCAGCATTGCTTATACAAAGTAGATTGGAGGGTGTCTGCGCTAATATGCGGCAGGGGCCTCTCTGGTGGCTCCATTGCGCGGTCGGTATTAGAGTGGCCTGTGTGGCTGGACAGGACCCTTATGCGGCTCCATTGCACGAATCGGCACAGGACCAGGTTGCTGGTATCGGTGGTGATCACCTGTTGTAGACAGACCAAGAATGATATATTCACGCTTGATACACGTGATGTGGTTTTGGAAACAGGTGCTCGTTGGGGGTGCCATTGCACGTTTCATTATCACGGTGTTTACTTAGACTCTGGTTGGTATTTACGTGATGTTTCCGTAATGCTTATAGAAGGCCAAGTCGCGTATTTAGTAAGGCTGAGTGGAAGTGTTTTAGAGTCATAATGATTCAAGACTGATGAGTTGAAGTTGAATTCAACACCGAATTGACCTGAGATCAATTCATGAGAGTAGTGTAATGCTCACACCCGTTTTATCTTTTCAGAACCAGATGACCATGACCAATTGACCAAACCGCCGCCTCCCATTTGCTTCCAAGATTGTTGGATTGTTTCATTAATCTGTAAAGTTGATTCTTAATGAAACCAGACGTTGATTCAAATTATTGTTTCACTTTTCGTTTTAAGTAACTAGATGCCCTTCCGGCATTTCCTGACTTACAGCAATTTATCGTCCTACACTTGTGACGTAAGTTTTGAGGTACCAGCTCCCTGTCCACTTAGTTCAGCTATGGTTTAGTACTGGAGCTGAAAAGGCTCATTGGGCCTACATCGGTTTATCTGCGAAGGTTTTACGATAAATCTGCTGGTCCTGATAGCAGTGGCGGAATGAAGGAAGGTGCGGTGGGGGCGGTCCGCCCTGGGCCTCGGGGCCTAAATCATCCAATGGGGCCCCTTATTCCTCTTGTTTGTGAAAAATACTGTGAAAAATAGGGTAAAACCCGAAAATTTGATTTTTTCCCTTGATGATAATTTTTTTTGCATAATATTTAGGTGAGTAACCGTGAGTAACATTGTTTTTTTTTTGTCCATTTCAAAGTTACCTTGACAGGTCCCATGACAACAAGTTTGAGGACCTACACACAGGCAATAGAGGTGTGTCTGTATCACGGAACCTCTTTGTAGAATTATTTTCACTTCAGGCTTTAGGGGCCCTGGCCCCGGATCTCAGAGTGCCAGGGGTCTCAAGCTTTTGAAATTCCAAATTTTATTATTTCTTTTTAAAAAAGGACAAAGACATAACAACAAAATTTTCTCCTCTGCGCGCTGCCGGTGGTAGAACATCATACGGGGTGTTTATAAGAAACTGTGATCACGGCAGGCATGGGTCAGGCCGAAAAACGCAGTAACAGACGCAATTGTAGTGATCGAAAGCGGATTCCAAAGGCGATGCGATCACAGTCGTTTATAAACACCCGGTATAAGTCCTAATTTTGTATACACGTGTAGGTTTTAGAATTTAGACAACATTCCAAATCCAATTCAACATCCAAAGCTGAACCGAAAACTTCTTGTAGGTATACTGGTGGTCAGTGACATAGCCAAGGGGGGCGAGGGTGGGCGAATAAGCCTACTCCCCCACCTCCCAAGCACGGCACTTCATCCCACACTAAACCGATACAGAAAAAATTTCTGGCGAAAATTTTCAAGATGAGCAAAATTTTTCTGAAAAGGAGTTTGCTTATCAAGTAGGTAATTTCAGTGAAAATTTCAAAAACCGAAATCGCAAAATGCATGAAATATACTGATTATTATCGCAGCATTATTATTATTATTATTATTATAAGAAAAAATGAGAACAATTTTTTTGACCTCTGCCAAAGAATATTTTTTTCAAGTGTGAGGCATGGAACGGACACGACGACAATAATTGATGAAATCATTTCCACTAGATCCGTACCTAAGCTTCTATTATGGCACACATGACGATACTCAATGATCGTTTTGTGAAAGTTCTTGCATCTTGAAAATTTGGAGGGCCTCCATGGCCCCCCTAAGGGACAAAATATGAAAAGCTGCGGGTCAAATCGCTTGTTTTGGTATAAGGTACGCCCATGTGAAATCTCGTTACTCTACTCCAAAATGCAGTATCATTTTGCGTACCGCTACCACTAATTTGCGGAGAATATTCCACAAATCGTGAAATTTATCAAAATATAAAAACGTTTCGCTCTCAAATCCACCCCATATCCAAAAAAGGAATTGTTTTTTGGGGTTGTGACACCGTCATGCGGTCATGCTATTTCAACTCGTATTTCAATCAAGTTGCTTTGGAAATCAAGTGCACTTACAATCTGACGAACAGCTAATATTTCAAATCTTATTGTGCTTTTCAACGTAAAAACGTCTTCTAAAGCTTTGTATTTCAAAAAACCAAATCACATTGGCCGCAAACTATAACCATAACCTCACAGACTCGCTCACAGAAGTGATGAACTGGTCCTTTTTGTGGCTGAATCTGCGATTTTGTGTCCCGCGCGGATTGCGGATGTCATTCATTGTCAATGTGTCAGCTGTGCAGGAGGGTGGCCTTGGCTGCCTAACCTACGGCGACGTACGGTGCCGTTGTGGCAATAATAATAATAATAATGCGGCAATTATAACAAACAGATATTACATAATGGTTCATGGATAATCATTGCAGATAAAAGTTATTGTTACTTATTTGAATTAGAAACTGCCTAAATGTGGTATTTCAGAAATATAGTAAACTACATCTCACCTCTTGTTGGACACAAAGGATGAGTATATATACCGATTGCAATACGACAACTTTTGGAAGCGGTGTCACTGTCTGTAGGTGACGCTTGAAATGCTTAAAGCAGGCAGGATTCTCAGGAACTTTTTAAATGAAGTATTATGTTTATTCATATGAAGGAAGGCACAGTTTTAAAAATACACATTATTTATACTTGATTCAAGAAGTTCCTAGAAAGTCCTGAAAAATCGTGCCTGCCTTGAGCTTTTCAAGCCTCACCTACACTCAGTGACACCGTTTCCAGAAGTGGTATATTGTTATCTCGGTATACAGGGTAGCCCAACGAAAACAGAACAAAAGGGTCTTCGGCCATTTCATCTCATTTTTTTGAAAAAAGCTCGAACAGGTCGATTTTTATATTGAGGGGGACATCTGAAACATATATTGGCAAATTTCTATCTTCAGTTCCCTCACCCTCACTCACCCCAACTTTAAAGTTTCAAATGACACCACCCACTTTGCGATGGATCAAATTGAAGAGAATTTAATTCTCTTTCTGAAAGAATATTTCTATACTCTTGAGCAAAAGTTAAGGACCACTTTTTCAAATGTCTATTACTTCCAAACGCGTTTTTCGATTTCATCGAATTTTTGCACAGAGGTGTTTCAATGTATTGATAAGACAAGCGTAAAGTGGCGCACTCAATAATGCACAGGTTTGCGGTAGAAAGATCTTTGACTGTTGCTTTGCAGAAATGCATAATTTTTACTGAATTCAAATCATTGAATTCTGGACTAAATAGAGGTTCATCTGATGAAAAACTTTTAGTTTGCTTTGTTACAATGTGCCTAAGCAAGAACCATGCTTTAGTTTGTTCAGTGACATCTTTCGTCTCCAAATCTTGACCATCATACCATCAATCTCTATTTATTATTATTATTATTATTATTATTATTATATACATATACATATATACACTATTTGTGGCTTGGACAATTTATGCGGCATTACTTCGCTTCGATTTTGATTGTAAACAATTCATTCGTGTATTTATTGCGATTTTGCGTCAACATTTTGTAATTGTGACCACTCTTGAGGCTCAAAAACGAAAAATTCTCTATGAGGAATATTATAGAACAAAGACAGGAGGAACAAGCTTACAAAGATGTCAAAACCTTGAGCAGTGACAAGAAATAAGTTAGCAATTCCATCGCATGCCGATAAAATACCTCTGCAGTGACCAAAAAAGAAATGATCAATTTCTTCAGTTCTTTTCAAGAAAAGACTGTTGCGGAGTATCGCCAAGAGACCAAGCGCACAAGCGATGAGAAACAACCTTCACTAATCATTTGTCATCGATATTCAAGAGTTTGAATCACTCTAACGCTTCTAGGCCCTTTCGAATGCGAAGAAGTTGCAAAACTAACTTCAAGTTTGTTGTGCTGCACTGAGTGAACCCAAGGACGGAAATGGATGATGACCATACCCAGAGATGTATATAAGCTTTGTGTTTGAGTGTAGAAACTCTCAAGAGGATCAGACGATGCAAAAAATTGAGAATAGGGGTTTGTTTGAACCTCTGCAGTGTGAAAAACAGATCAAATCAAATGACGTTCTCAATCGGGACTGTCGTCTCTCGTAATTGTACAGGAACTGATCAAAAAGATTCCTACTCACACCATGATGAAGCCACTCCCGAACGGAATCCTGAGTGCAATGCAATCTGCATCGAACCGCTGTCGACGACGACATAATACACGACCCCGCTAGTCGTTTCTTGTTAGGGAGATACGTGTTTTACCTTTGTCGTTTTTGACCAGTCCCTGTACAATTACAAAAACGAACAATCCCGATTGAGAACTTATCCGATTTTAGCTGTTTTTCACACAGCAGAGGTTCAAACAAAGACCGATTTCCAAATGTTCGCGTCGTCAGATGCTCTTGGTGGTTTCTACACTTAAACACAAGGCTTATGCGTATCTCTGAGTTTGACCATCATTCATTTCCATACTTGGGTTTACTCAGTGCAGCGCAACAAACTTGAAGTTAATTTTTCTACTTCTTCGCATTCGAGAGAGCCAGATGGCGTTAGAGGGATTTAAACTCTCGAATATCGATGATAAATGATCAATAAAGGTTGTTACTCATCGCTTGTGCGCTTGGTCTCTTGGCGAGACTTTGCAAATGTCTTTCCTTGAAAAGAACTGAAGAAATTGACCATTTCTTCTTTGATCACTGCAGAGGTGTTTCAGCGGCATGTGATGAAATTGATTACTTCTTTCTTGTCAATGCTCAAGGTTTTGACATCTTTGTGAGCTTTTTCATCTTGTTTTAGTTCTATAGTAAGAGTCTGCATAAAGAATTTCTTGTTTTTAAGGCTCAAGAGTGGCAACAATTACGAAATTTTGACGCAAAATCACAATAAATACACAAATGAACTGTTTATAACCAATATCCAGGCAAAGTAATGCCTCGTACATTGTTTAGACCATAAGAAGAGATTGATGGTCAAGATTTAAAAATGGAAGTTTTCAATGAACAAACTAAGCATGGTATTTGCTTAAGCACATTGTAACAAAGTAAAGTAAACTGGACGTTTTTCATTGGATGAAGCTCCATTTAGTCCAAAATTCAATGCTTTGATTTCAGTAAGAATTATGCATTTCTGCAAAGCAACAGTCGAAGACCTCTTTGCCGAAAATCTATGCATTGATGAAAGCGTCTCTTCACGCTTGTCTTAGCATTACATCAGACCACCTCTGTGTAAAAATTCGTCAAAACCGAAAAAAGCGTTTGGAAGTTATGGACATTTAAAAAAGTGGTCCCTAACTTTTGCTCAGAAGTGTATAATTTTCAACCCCACCCCCTTTTTTCCTAAAATTGTCAATTGTACAATGGACCTATTTCTTTTTCACGCCCCTTTTGCCTCCTATCGCCGCTCATTGGCTAGATTTGCCTCACAATCTCCCGTAGCAACTCTGTCAGTGCCACTGACTTTCTCCTTGTCATTACCCCCGACAACGATATGTTACAATTTGTCATCAGTTGTCAGTAGAACAGAACCAAAAGTCTTGCCACGCTGCAACCTGCAACCTACAGACTCGACAACGCTTTACTTCTTTACAAGAGTGTAGTGCAAGCATCAAATGAAGGGGAACCAGCGTGATAAGGGGTTGAAGTATAGTGTGAAAGGCTATTTTGAAGACGTACTTGTGAATAACTTGGAGGTAAAAGCGGAGTGCTACAGGAGCCAGAAAAAGTAACAAGCTTCTCAAGAAAATGTCCGGAACAGCATTGGTTTTCAGCGTCATCTTTGTACCTATCACTGGATGAATAGAAATCTTCCACTCTGAAGTGCCGTGAGCACACCAAAACTGAAGCAAAATATTGAGGTTTTGTTGTGAAGTTGTAGTGGGTAATCGCCAAATAGGAAGGTGAGATAGCATTCCCAGCACTTTGAACAGTAATTTGGGTGACCCCGCTTTTGGCTTTGTGCAACTTGTAAAACAGCTGAAATTGTTTCGTTCGCCTTCAAATTCTTCCTGGTGCCGGTGTTTTCCAGTGGCGGCCATCCATTTATTTCGCTCATTTTCGTCGGCAGGAAAACCGTAGAACCTCGCGTAGAACGAAGCATTTGAGGGAAATATTCCCTTGGACTTGTGCGGACAACTTTTCACACAATATACGAGCATTTTTCGAATTATTCGATCAGTGTAGCGACACGACACAGGTTGCAGTCATAAGTGACAGTGACAATTCTAATTCATTGTGACAGTATCGCCTTCCTCGAATTTCGCGCCTAATAATTGAAGGCCTTTGATTGGCCAGGGGTGTGGCTTAAAATTGTTCATCCTTGTCTGAACGTCTCTGTTCCCCATAAGAAATAGGTCTATTGAGTTTCCAATGTAATATTTTTGATCTCTCAATTCTCTTCAGTACAGTCAACGTCATCCTGCAAAGCATCGAGGGAGAAAATTTTATGTGTAAAAAATGCCACCCAAATCCACCCCTTAACTTGACAAGTGTATGACTTTCGATAAGTTCACAATAAACGATTATTATTATTATTATTATCATTATTATTAACTCCGCCACCTCAACTTCAAAATCTAAAATGACACTACCTACTTTGTGATACATCAAATCGAAGGGAATTGAATTCTCTTCTTGAATACAATACTTTCAGAATTTTCGGAAAGCTCCCTTTCCCCCCAAAATACCCCGAATGTTCAATTTATCAGGAGAGGGGTTGAAAATTGAAAAAAAAAAGTTTGAAGAGAAAGAAATCAATTTCCTTTTATTCGATGTGTCACAAAGTAGGTGGTGTCTGATAAGTTTTGAAATTGAGGTGGGGGAGAGGAAAGGGGTGAATTTGGGTAACACTTTTCTCCACCGAAAATTTCCTCCTTAGATGCTATTCAGGATGACGCTGATTAAATTGAAGAGAATTGAGGGGTCGAGGATATGAAATGAGCAGTCAGAGAAATTTAGGAAGATATGGGGTAAGGTTAAAAATTTTGAAATTATTTTTTTCAGAAAAAGAATTTGATTCTCTTTAATTTGATGTATCGCAAAGTAGATAGTGTCATATGAAATTCTAAAGTTAAGGTGGGTAGGGGTAAGGGGACTGAAGATAGAAATTTGCCAATGTGTGTTTCAGATAGCCCAGTCATCCTAGCATTCGAGGTCGGAATCTCTCCCATAAAGCTGGATTTTTGCATACATGTCCAGAAAACAGCTCTCTTTCTATTAGTGATAAAAAAAAATTCTGAGACCCGGAGCGTTTTCCGCCATTTTGAAAAAACTGTCAATTTTTTCAGTTTTTCTTGAATAACTCTGTAAATATTCAACTTATTGGCATAAAAGTTTTTGCAGTGATTAGAGCTTGAAATTTTTCATCCAATGTTGCTAAAAATATTTTTTTAGGATCTATGGTTTCTGAGAAATGTCAAATGAGTTAAGCCACTTTATTCACTATCATCATTACATTTGACCAATTGAAACAAAATTATCGTGCTTTCAACAGATCTGCACTCTTTTGCATTCGAGTATACATAAAAAAGACTTCCAAAAAATATTCATATATCGGTCGGTCTACAGGTCTAACGGTCAGTCTGGTGGTCGGTCTGTTGAATTTTGTGCTCAGATTTATTCCCAAGCTGTTGAACCAATCCCGACCAAATTTGGTAGATTCATAAGTGACAAGTTTTGAACGACAAAATCCAATTGTCATCCTGATCTGTCACTTGGAAATGTCACTACAAAAAAATGACAGAAGGTCTATCTCACCGAATGCAACTTGTGATACATCATTTTAAAGCCCTCGGGAAAATGCATACAAAATAGCCAATGAGAACCTCCAATGTTGCGTCTGTCAAAAAATCACAAGCTGTCAAATCTTAAATTTCAACTTTTCATAACTCTTGCAGTACGGAACGGAATTGAACCAAATTTTGTCCCCAACAATAGTGTCTCACAATAATTTGATGGATCATGAAATGTACCGGCAGCAGACAGGGATGCAACCTGAGAAAAAAACGATATGTACCGGGTGTTCACGATAAAATTCACCCCCCCTCTAGGAGGTTCCCCTTTGAGATATTTTGGAAAACTGAAAACTTTTTTCCAACGATTTTTCCCCGGGATCTTGCATCAATCGTCTAAAAGTTTTCAATTGGTACCGTATACAGGGTGTGACATGTAACTTTTTTATTTCAAATACGACACCCTATATTTTATTACGTCATTTGATGAAGCCTTTCTTTCTGATTACAGAGATGTATAATATTCATGATTTATTTTGACACGGAAGCTGTCAAAAAAATAATAAAATAGGTAGTCAAATGAATTAAAAATTAAAAATTACGCGACACCCTGTATAAGGGACGAATTAGACCATTTATCCATGCAGAGTTGAATTCTGCAGACAAAATGCTGCGAGAATAACTTTTTTTTAAGGGAACTGTAGAAACCAAAGCCATCTTGCCGCGAAAAAAAATTATTTGACTACCTATTTTATCATTTTTTCGACAAATTACTTGTCAAAATAAATCATAAGTGTCATATATATTTGTAATCAGAAAAAAAAGCTTCACCAAATCACGGAATAAAATATAGGGTGTTGCATTTAAAATAAAAAAGTTACATATCACACCCTGTATACGGTACAAATTAGAAACTTTTAGAGGATCGATTTGAGGTCCCTGGGAAAAATCGTGAAGAAAAAGTTTTAAGTTTTTTTAAATATCTTGAAGGGGAATCTACTGGAGGGGGGTGAATTTTATCGTGAACACCCTGTACAGATGTTGAGCTCGATCCAAGTGCGATTTAGAAATTTCTGTTTCACAGCTAGGCTCAGATGACTAGTTCAAACGGTTTGCTGCTATATGGTTAGCTTATACCTACCTGTTTAACATGTCAAAAGCATACATCCCTGTGACGCGTACTACTTAGTAGGTATACAGGGTGAAAATAATAAAATAAACCTTTTAACTTTTCTATTCAAGGTCAAATAATTCTCGAAAAAGACAGTCATTCATTGGTCAGCAACCTTATGATCCCCTATTGAACATATGAGAAATGTACCCCTCTATAGCCGCTGGTATTCTACGTACCAGGGTGAAATCAATTTTTTGTCTCACCCTGTATGTTGTGTTCTGACATTTTTGTATCTTGAATAAGAGATTATAGGCTTGTAACAGAGCTGGAAATGGTTTTTGTTTTGATTTATTCGATAACGATAGAAATATTGGAAAAAATCGATTGCACCCTGTACGTAGAATACCAGCGGCTATGGAGTGGTACATTTTTCACATGTTCAGCAGGAGACTATAAAGTTGCTTAATGATGAAAGACTGTTTTTCTCGAGGATTATTTCAACGGAAAAAACATTTTTAAATATTCGTTTTTCAATGTTCACCCTGTATACTAAATACTACACGTCACAGGGATGTCTGCTTTTACCATGTTGAAGAGGTGGGGAAGAGCTAACTAAATAGCAAAAAAATCGTTTGAGAACTACTTTCTCCAAGCGAAGGATGATTTTTTTACTATTTCAAGTAGGTACATTACAGGCTCAGATGACTAGGCAATTTTTTTTCTTCAGGTTGCATCCCTGTCTGCTGCCGGTACATTTCATGATCCATCAAATTATTGCGAGGCACTCTTGTTGGGAACAAAGTTTGGTTCAATTCCGTTTCGTACTTCAAGAGTTATGAAAAGTTAAAATTTAAAGTTTGACAGCTTGTGATTTTTTGACAGACGCAACATTGAAGGTTCTCACTGACCATTTTGTATGCTTCTTTTTGAGGGCTTTAAAATGATGTGTCACAAGTTGCATTCGGTGAGATAGACCTTCTGTCATTCTTTTGTAGTGACACTTCCAAGTGACAGATCAAGATGACATTTGATTTTTGTCGTTGAAACCTTGTCACTTACGAATCTACCAAATTTGGTCGGGATTGGTTCAACGGCTTGGGAATAAATCTGGGCACAAAATTCAACAGACCGACCACCAGACTGACCGTTAGACCTGTAGACCGACCGACATATGAATATTTTTTGGAAGCTTATTTTATGTGTACTCGAATGCAAAAAAGGGCAGATCTGTTGAAAGCCCGATATTTTTTTTTCAATTGGTCAAATGAAATGATGAAAGTGAATAAAGTCGCTTAACTCATTTGACATTTCTCAGAAACCATGGAATCTAAAAAAATATTTTTGGCAACATTGGTTGCAGAATCTCAAGCTTTAACCACTGCAAAAACTTTCATGCCAATAAGTGGAATATTTACAGGGTTATTCAAGAAAAACTGAAAAAATTGACAGATTTTTCAAAATGGCGGAAAACGCTCCGGGTCTCAGAAATTTTTTTCATCACTAATAGAAAGAGGGCTGTTTTCTGGACATGTATGCAAAAATCCAGCTTTATGGGAGAGATTCCGACCTCAAGCCCTGAAATGAGCTAGGATGACTGGGCTAAGATGTCCCCCTCGATATAAAAATCGACCTGTCTGAGTTTTTTTCGAAAAGTTGATGTGAAATGCCCGAAAACTTCTTTGTTTTGTTTTCGTTGGGCCACCCTGAAATACTCATCCTTGTGTCCACTGGAGGTGAGATATAGTTTACTTTATTTGTGAAATACCACATTTAGCCAGTTTCTAATTCAATAAGTAACAATTATTTTGTATAAATAAGTAAAAATCCATTGTTCTTGAAGTGGTGTTGTATAATGTAGAAGGTATATATTGAAATAATCTTGAAACTACACCACAATTTTCCTATTTTTCTTTTACCAACCGGTTTCGCCTTTCGGCATCGTCAGGGCTCTGTAATTAGTTGTATGAAATAAATTGGTATAAAATTTGATGAAAGCTTACTGTATAATATGTAAAATATTTCCTTTTTTGGAGAAATTAGTAAAATTTTTTGACATTCGTCAAAAATTAATTCAATTGACATAAGTAATAATTAATTTAATTGACATGAAAAACAGTTGGTTCAAGATAACATGATAACACTTTATTATAAATTAAATTTTGAGAATAGAAGATTTGAAAAAGGTTGATTATTATTGATTAAGGTAGATGTACTCAGCATCTAGTAAAATTTTAATTGTTTTGGCTCCTATTTTATTTTCTTAAAAAGAAAATATTTTACATATTATACAGTAAGCTTTTATCAAATTTTATACCAATTTATTTCATACAACTAATTACAGAGCCCTGACGATGCCGAAAGGCGAAACCGGTTGGTAAAAGAAAAATAGGAAAATTGTGGTGTAGTTTCAAGATTATTTCAATATATACCTTCTACAATTATTTTGATCTGCAATGGCTGTCCATGGAACAATATGTAATTTCCTCTGTAATTTCTGTTTGTTATAATTGCCGCATTATTATTTTTTTTGCCACAACGGCACCGTACGTCGCCGTAGATCAGGCAGCCCAGGCCACCCTCCTCCATAGTTGACACATTGATAATGAAAGACATCCGCAATCCGCGCGGCAGGCCCGTAGCTACGGAGAGGCATGGGGGGGGTAAGCCCCCCCTAGAATAATCGCTTGCCCCCCCTAGAGTTCTAGATGAACTAAAACTTTTATTTTAAATTAAATTTTTGAGAAAAGACTAGGTACTTGAATAAAAAATTACACAATCCACAAAGTGACAAAAAAATTAGTCAAAATCAACTGTGTACCGGACCCACGTCCTATCATCTACCGTCAACGTATGTACCGGTCATGATGATGAATTACGAAATATTAATATACACGCTCAAATGGTCTAGGGATCACCCCAACATTTGTTCTGATTGAAATGACATTTCTCGAGAAAACATCAGCCGATTTCGAAATTTTTTGTAGTGCTCGATAGAGTAATCCTTCAACTACAAACTACCACTTTGATTCACCGGATTGTTAACCCTATGTACGATATACAGGGTGACAATGAAACGAAGGCGAAAATCTCTGACTTCAGCAAGGTCCCGTTTTGAAAAAACACGTCGCAGAATTTTCGAGGACGTAACATTTTTGGAAAGCGTAATAATGTATCATGTCACAATTTGATCCCATCGGCCCTCAAAAGTGGTGAGGGATCTGCACCTCTTGAGACTATGACCAAATCAACCATGCTGCGACATTGCATTACATGAATAGCCCAGGGTGGTTCAAAATCATCAGTGGTAAGTATTCGATGTATTACAATTGCCATAGCAACCAATTTGTCTTATCATATGGATGCTCTTTCACAGCTTAATTTTCAGTTCATAAATCACAAAAACAGTCAACAGTCGGGTGATCTAAGGTGGTAACTTGTGGTGGAAGGATTACTCTATCGGACACTTTGAATCGAGGAGGTCTGAGTTATATAGTTTTGACACCAAACACGCCTCAGCAGGTTAGGATGAAAAACTTTGGTATTTTTTCATAGTATTCGCTCCCCCGCCCCAAATCTCGGGTCCTAAGGGATGAATTTTCAGGAACTGCGGGTCAAATTTTTCTAATGGGTCTAGACAACAAATATGCAAAGTGGCTTGCTTGCATCATCAATTGCCACTTTTTTTCGCGTACCGCTAGCACTATAACCGCATTCCTTTACTCGTCGATCTCATTTATTCTCACCTTAGTTACAGGCACGGAGCTAGATTTTCAATGTCAGGTGTGCCAAGTCTGGGCCCAATGAATCAGTGGTGGGCACAATAGGATAACAGCGCCACAGGTGAAAATTTTTCTAACTAATAATGATAATGCTAATAATAATACCAAGGAAATGAATCTCAATGGTTTTTTCCATTTTGGTTTTAAAATTTTTCATTGAAAAATAATATGTAGACGAGATTTTTTGTATAACATTTTTCAAACAAGTATCTTGAAGTAGGTAATTACTGATTATTTGCTGAACTGCCTTTGGAGTCATAAGGTACATGATTTTAACCCTGTAGGTCTAATGTGTGTTGATAAGGTTGTTTTTAAAAATTGCTTTGTCTTACATGTCAGCCCGGGGGCTTTAGGCTGGTATGAGCCTGTCAATTTTCGAAAAAATGGCCAAAAATTTACGTCATAAGGTACATAAATGAAACCAACTGGATTTTGTGTGGGAACATTCCCTTGATCGAAAATCTGGTCGTAAGACAAAAGTTTTGGGGGCATTCGGTCCACAAGACAAGTTTGAAATTTTCAAAAAAAGACCAAAATTTATCACTTTTTTCACAGGCGTTTTGTTGACTAACCCACTAAATGTGATATATATTTGTAATCAGGATGAACAACGAAATCGATTTCCATGTTTAAATACAGAGTGTACGATTTGAGAACAATTTTCGATGTTGCACCCTGTGAGCGACGTACCAATAAACATTTTCTTGGACAGATTCGAAACCTGCCTGAAAAATCATTCAAGAATCGTTTTTCATTCCTAAAATTATGCCAAAGGAGAAGTCTCCAGGAGGAGGTGAATTTTTGCCTTTTTTGAAAATTTCAAGCTCGTCTTATGGACCGAGAGCCCCCAAAAATGTTGTCTTATGACCCAATTTTTGATTGAGGGGATGTTCCCACACAAAAGCCCGTTGGTTTCATTCATGTACTTAATGACATGAACTTTTGACATTTTTCGAAAATTGACAAGCCTATACCAGCCTAAAGCCCCCGGTCTGACATGTAAGACAAAGGAATTTTTAACAACATTATCAACGAACATTGGACCTACAGGGTAAATATCATGTACCTTATGACGTAATTTTTGAGGCACCAGCTCCCTGTCCACTTATACTGGTCACAATTTGAAGTGGGTCACCCAAAAAATTGCTCGGTTTTGATTATCTGTCAATCACTTGAGAATCATCAGATTCTGAAACAACTCACATCAATTTCAAGATAAATCTTCCTACTATCACCATCTGCAGATGCTTGTTAGCTTGTGACAGCGATGGGCTTAATACAGAGTGGTGAAGGATACCTTGCAATTTTGTACTTTTTTCAAATGATGCAGGAACTTTTGTGGCCACCCTCTAATTTTGAGATTAATTGCATGGGGCAGTCAATAGTATGAGGAACTCATATTTTTTTAGTTTGATGCTCTACGTTGCTTAGTAACAAAAATATGTTTTTTTTCCTTATTTAGTTACTTTATCACGTTGATTTATACGAAATTCTTTTTTATTATATTTAAATTATGAGCAATGAAAATAAACGAGGCAAAATATTCCAATACAAAGTTGGACCTGGTCTGGACTGCACTACTTTTTGGTAGGATCCAAACATACCTTTGAACAGGTTATTGATAGTTGTTGCCACAGGGATTTCTCTCTACTTCGCGGTTTGAGCGTTTAGTAAGTTCTTGTCTCGTAGTGAGTTATACTGGTAGTGCTGACAGTGTTCTTTGGAGAGCATCCCATATGTGCTCAATTAGATTGATATCGGGCGATAAGACTAGCCATATCTTTGAGTTGATTCAATTATTCACGAAAGATTCATTCCTAATATTGCCATGTTACATTTATTATTAGGTATTGTTATTGTTACAGTTTTCAAAGTCATTTTTGCTAAACTCAGAGAAAAACTGTTTGTAGCAACATTAATTACTGTCAAATTAATCAACTCAACTTGAATACCTACTTGATTGAATATTTGAAGTCACCCGTAAAAATTAAAAGCAGTGTAGCGCGAAAAATCACTTCATGAAAAAAAAACGAATTTCTGTAACTATGCAACTTGGAGCATCAAGCAAAAAAACAATGAGTTCCTCATACTATTGGTTACCAAATACAGCAAAATCCAAAATTACAGGGTGGCCACAAAAGTTCCTGTACCATTGCAAAAAAGTACAAAATTACAAGGCATTCTTTTGGTGTGAGTTATTTCAAAATCCGATGATTTTCAAGAGATTGGCAGATAGTAAAGACCGAACCATTTTTTGGGTGACCCACTTCAAATTGTGACCAGTATAGTTCAGCAATGGTTTAGTACTGGAGCTGAAAAGGCTCATTGGACCTGCATCGGTTTATCTGCGAGGGTTTTACGGTAAATCTGCTGGTCCTGATAGCAGTGGCGGACTAAAGGGGGGCGGTGGTGGCGGTCCGCCCTGGGCCTCGGGGCCTGAATCATCCAATGGGACCCCTAATTCCTCTTGTTTGTGAAAAATATTGCAAAAAATTGGGGTAAACCCGAAAATTTTAATTTTTCCCCTTAATAATAATTCTTTTTCGCATGTTATTTAGGTGAGTAACCGTGAGTAACATTGTTTTTCTTTTTTTTTCCATTTTAAAGCTACCTTGGCAGGCCCCATGACAACAAGTTTGAGGACCTACACACAGGCAATAGAGGTGTGTCTGTATCACGGAACCTCTTTGTATAATTATTTTCACTTCAGGCTTTAGGGGCCCTGGCCCCGGATCTCAGAGTGCCAGGGGCCTCAAGCTTTTGAAAATTTAAATTTTATTATTTATTTTTAAAAAAAGACAAAGACAAAACAACATAATTTTCCCCTCTGCGCGCTGCCGGTGGTAGAACATCATATTAGTCCTAATTTTGTATATACAAGTAGGTTTTAGAATTGAGTCAACATTCCAAATCCAATTCAACATCCAAAGCTGAACCGAAAACTTCTTGTAGGTATACTGGTGTTCAGTGACATAGCCAAGGGGGGCAAGGGTGGGCGAATGAAACCACTCCCCCACCTCCCAAGCACGGCACTTCATCCCACACTAAACCGATACAGAAAAAATTTCTGGCGAAAATTTTCAAGAAGAGCAAAATTTTTGTGAAAAGAAGTTTGCTTATCAAGTAGGTAATTTTGGTAAAAATTTCAAAAACCGAAATCGCAAAATGCATAAAATATGCTGATTATCATCCCCAAAAAATTTCGTCTGCGGCGCTACCTCCTGCAGACTGCAGACCTTTGTGCCCCCGTCGTTGCCTTTGCTCTCTCCGCCTTCAAATTCTGACTACGCCACTGTGTGGCACATCTGACCGACTGATATGAAATGTTTAGGATAACGAGGCAAATCTTTGAATATGATCAGTGAACGGTTTCACTTTTGGTTTTATAGTCAAGTTGACAACTCATTTTGTTGTTTCTTAGGCTTCCGCTCAATCACGGCGGGGCATTCATATTCTCAACTTTCACTTCTTAGGGGCCCCATCTCACAATATGCATCTCCGCCCAGGGCCTCCAGTTCCATTAGTCCGCCACTGCCTGATAGTTTTCGAACTGTAGATAGGTACTTCAGATGATGGTGATGTATGGTCATGGTCATGGAGCAACCACTTGTCAAAATTGTGCATTTGTCCGTCGTCATCGTCATCACCTTCATTTCCCGAAAAGTTATAGGTACTTCTTCATTGGCAACTTCATCCGCATAGGCAATTAGGCATCCAAACTTACGGTTATGGTAGAACAAGACTTCGGAGGTTGTGCATTGTGCAATATTTGTTTCTAGAACATCATCGCTTTTACAACCTTTTTTTTTAATTTACCAAAATAATAGCGCAATGTTCTTTTTGAGCCATTTCACATCTTTATTCTCGGATGTTAAAAATTACTCAGGCAAATTAGCCTTTCGGAACAAATAGTGGTGAGAAATATAGGAAAGGCTTAAATTACAACTTTTTTGCTAAGTAGAGGCACCTACCTACTGATTTTTATCAGGTTCTTCCTTGGAGCTCTGACGTTTGTTAATATTGTTGACATTGACATTTGTTAATATTGTTCATCTACAAGCGTTAAATAATACCCGTCAATTTCAACACGTCGTCATGGGCGACGTGAATGCGCGTTCCTGTCATATTTTCTATAAATTCTGACATTTACCAAACATTTCAAAGACCATTGTAGATAAAATCTTGTACAATACACGCGTTAGAATTGTCTTACTTTGTTCGCGGGGTTGCTCTACTCGCTAACGCTCGTTTTGCAAGCGTCCCCGCTCACAAAATAACACCTGTCACTTTCAACACGTGTATCGTAAATAGCTATTCGACATATTCCTTCATTTTATTCATTGATTTTTTTGATAATATAAAAATGAGAGAATGCACTGGGTGGGCATCTGGGTTGGTACAAAAATTTTGGGGTGGGCATGCCCCACCCAGGCCCCCCCTTAGCTCCGTGCCTGCTTAGTTGATAGTGGTGTGTCACTTGTTCCTTCAGGAGAAGGATAAAATGGAAATCCACATTGTCTTCGGACGAAACATCCACCCTGAACACTTTATTAGTCTATTATGGCAAGCCGTTTTAGTTTCTAATGGTGACATTTCAACAAATGTAGAGAGAAATCAAACTACATTATCAAAATCCAACTAGCTCAAATTGTGACCAATTTTTACCATAAGTGACAAAACAAGATTAATTAAAATTATAAAAATTTTGTTCGAATCACCATGGAAACTCATGTAAAGCAACGGGAATTGAACCGAATAACGTGTAAAACTCGGTGTAAAATGTGGAAAATTGTTCTTTTGTTTGATTGAAACAAGTCTCATTTTTAATAACTATATTGCATTCATGCCTGCTTCAATTATATTATACAGGGTGTCCCACGAAGTAACCGACATAGTTCAAGGGTAGATCTCTCTTTTCGAGGCAAATCAGAATCTGCCTTCGAAATTCTCCTGACGTCCCCCGTTTCCGATATACAGGGTGATTTATGTGTTCAACCGAAAAGTTTGATTGGTCGTATCTCAGGAATACATCAATAGAATCTATTGGAATTTTGCAGGTATATTCTAGAGCCAAGAGCCTTTGTCGCGCCCTATTCACTTATAAAATAAATACAGGACCGTACCCAAAATTTTGTTTTTCGAGTTTCTGTTGAGAAAGTCATCCTGTATAGATTTTTTTCTCAATCTGATGTCATATTCGGAAACTACATAAAAAATGCAACAAGATGAAATTTCTAAATAGTTTGGCACTAATTTAGCTGATCCGAAAAAAAATTATCAACAGAGATTTTTCATGAATATTTTTGAAAATTTGATTCAAATCACTCAAACGCTATTCCAGGTGGTCAAACAAAGTCACAATTTCAATTTTGATGTTCTACTAAACTGAGGATAATTTCAGGAGATTTTCTGGGAACATGAATTTGGGTAATCTGAGGTACCGAATTCATGTTTCCAGAAAATTCTCCTGAAACTATTTTTGGTTGGTCAGAGCATCACAATTGTAATAGTGACTTTGTTTGACCATCTGGAATAGGGTTTCACTGATTTAAATCGAAATTAAAAAAAAATATTCCTGAAAAATTTCTGAAAATAATTTTTTTTTCGGATCAGCTAAATTAGTGCCAAACAATTTAAAAATCGCATTTTGTATCATTTTTTATGTAGCTTCTGAATATGACATTTGGAAAAAAATCTATACAGGATGGCTTTTTCAACAGAAACTCGAAAAACAAAATTTTGGGTACGGTCCTGTATTTAAAGTGCTCAACAAAATAAGTGTCGCAACAAGAATTTTCCCCCAAATTTGAGTTAACATAACTTTCGATTGTCACAGACGATTTCAATTCGGTTTTCACTCCTCGATTGCCTCAAATTTTGGCTATCTATCATGTTCAAAGATTACCTAAAAAGCTGCACATGAAGTTTCTACAGAGTGGTAAATAAAGCAGATCATAATAATTGTTAAAATTTTATTGAGCCCCCGTTTGAGCTAAAATTTTTTTTGTCAACAACCGATAACAAAATAATGGATAATGTTGACTTATCCCGGAACGGTTTTCGAATTTCCCGGATTAGAAGTGAAATAGCCAAGATACGATTTCTTTGCTGAGAATGATGCTTTTCATCTCTTCTTCTTCATGAAAAATCAACGGATTCTCGATGTAAGAGGTTATCTCTCAGCAGGCTTGCTCATTAGACGATTCTAAGCAATTTTTTGTCTAGCGCACCCCCTATTTTGTCTTTTGGGGCTGAAATTGGATATATTTTTTGATGAATTCGCCACCAATTTCACAACCTAGGCTTGTTTGATATCAATTCTTCTGATTAAGGCTCGCTAAACAAGATTATCTTGATAAAAACAGTCTTCTGTCTGTCTGACTGCCTGTCTGTCTGTCCATCTGTCTGTCTGTAACATGTTACGATATGCTCCAATTTCACAACCTAGGCTTGTTTGATATTAATTCTTTTGATGAAGACTCGCTGAACAAGATTATCTTGATGAAAACAGTCGTCTGTCTGTCTGTCTGTCTGTAATATGTTACGATATGCTCCAATTTCACAACCTAGCCTTGTTTGATATCAATTCTTTTGATTAAAACTCGCTGAACAAGATTATCTTTATAAAAACAGTCTGTTGTCTGTCTGTCTGTCTGTCTGTCTGTAATATGTTATATGGATGTAATATGCTCCAATTTCACAACCTAGGCTTGTTTGATATTAATTCTTTTGATTAAGGCTTGCTGAACAAGCTTATCTTGATAAGAACAGTCTTCTGTCTGTCTGTCTGTCTGTCTGTCTATCTGTAACATGTTACAATATGCTCCAGTTTCACAACCTAGTGAACCCAGGCTGGTTTGATATCAGTTCTTTTGATCAAGGCTCACTGCACAAGATCATCTTGATAAAAATGGTTTTTTGTCTGCCTGTCTGTCTGTAATTATGTTACGATTACTTCCGAACCAGTACATCGAATTTAACTGAAATTTAGTATAGACATGATTCATGAAGGTTAAAATTCAAATTGATCCAGAGACCCCACAATATCTTGAAAGGTCCTTAGATACCGCACCATACCTACTTACTTATCAGTTCTTTTTCTTTTGCTCTCGCAAGATCAATTTTGAATACATGAACATTTCCTCTTATTTCTGTCGAATTTAACACTTGATATTTTTTGTCTCCAATTGTCGATCAAGGTAGATACATGTGTAGTTGTTCTGGACGTGAAAAAATTAAGTGAAAACAGACGAAGAGCGGCATGCCCTCTGCTGAAACCGCAGCATCGTGCAACTAGCCTAAGATGGGCACAAAACCATATTAGCACTGGGGAATAGCAGAGTGGAGTAGGTGCTTGTTTTCAGATGAAAGTAAGTTTGATTTGTTTAGGTCGGATGGACGGGTTCTGGTATGGCGACAGAGAAACGAGAGACTTCTGGAAGAACACATAGAGGCAAGGGTGGTTTTTGGAGGTGGAAGAGTGACTGTTTGGGGGAAAATGAAGACTGGAAGAATAAGTGATTTGGTGATACTGAGAGGAAAGTGTATGAATGGTGAAAGATACAGGGATTTGTGTATAAAGGATATTGTGGTCCCCTTTGCTCAAAATTTTGGTGACAATTTCATGTTGGTCGACGACAACGTCCGACCTCATCGGGCTAGAATTGTCAACGAATTTTCAGGGGATCATAATATTGAAAGAATGGATTGGCTACCCTTGTCTCCAGATATGAATCCTATCGAGCATGTATGGAGTAGGATAAAGTTGAAATTGAAAGAAAAAAAGGACAATCGGGCAATTTGAATAACTTAGCGATTGCAGTTCAGGAAGAATGGAAGGCTATTCCTCAGAATTCTCTGCGGGCTTTAGTGGAAAGCATGTCGAGATGAGTAATGGCTTGATCTGATCCTGGCAAGAGGGGGACCGACAAAATATTGATTATTCAAGCATCTTAAACTGAAAATCATCAACTGGAGGAAAAATGTTACTTATCTAGTACCTACCTACAAACCTGGTGAGTTTGAGGTCCATCTTGCAAATGCCTGAAAAAAAAACTGATAGCTGATTACGGGATGGTGCGCCCTCTAGTGCACCGATCTGAGCTAAAATCTCATCAACTTACTCGAAAATTCAAATTATGCCCGCATATGTACACTGACTAAGCTTTGGAAACACTTTTGAAAACTGTCAATTTTTGAAGTCAAATTGCACACGTAATTGAATGTGATATGATAAAAAAAAGTGTTTTCTTTCACAGTTCAAAAGATGTATTCTTCAAATTTTGAGCGCATGTCACCTTCTCAAATCCTTTTCATTCAGTCTTAATTTAACCTCCAAAATTGACAAGCTTGACAAGTATTTCCAAACTTTCGATTGACACTGTACCTTCATATTCACCAAATTTCAGTTAAATTCGATGAACCGTTCGGGAGTTATAGAAACAGATGACTGACAGACAGACAGACAGAAGGATGTTTTCACCAAGATAATATTGTTCAGCGAACCTCAATCAAAAGAATTGATACCAAACAAGCCTAGATTGTGAAATTGGTGGCGAATTCACAAAAAAGTACGCCCTATTTCAGCCCCAAAAAGACACAATAGGGGGTGCGCTAGACAACAAATTGCTTAGAATCGTATAATGAGCAAGCCTGCTTAGCGATATCCTCTCACATCGAGAGGCCGTTGATTTTTCATGAAGGAGAAGAAATGAAAAGCATCATTCCCAGCAAAAAAATCGTATCTTTGCTATTTCACTTCTAATCCGGGAAATTCGAAAACCGTTCCGAGGTAAGTCATCATTCTCCATTATTTTGTTATCGGTTGTTGACAAAAAAAATTTAAGCTCAAACAGGGGTTCATTAAAATCTTAACAATTATGAACTGCTTTATTTACCACCCTGTAGAAACTTCATGTGCAGCTTCTCAGGTGATCTTTGAACACGGTAAATAGCCAAAAGATTAGGTAATCGACCAGTTGAAACCGAATTGAAATCATCCGTGACAATCAAAAGTTATGTTGATTCAAATTTGGGGAAAACTTTCTGTTGCGACACTTATTTTGTTGAGCACTTTATTTTATAAGTGAATAGGGCGCCACAAAGGCTCTTGGCTCTAGAATATACCTGCAAATTTCAATAGATTCTACTGATCGATGGCGAAGAACAGCCACCTTCTATGTCACCATTTGCAGAAAATCAACAACCTTCTATGTCAATTTCAGCAGTTTTGAAAATAATGGATCAAACAATCGACACTTCAGCCTTTAATCGACCGACAAAACCTCCGATTCCAATTAAGACTAATTCGTATGTCAAGTGCAAAATATCAACCTTCTATGTCAGACAAAGAAGGTTTTTGCAGAAAATACAATGACAAGGCAGATGATAGTAACCTTCTATGTCAAAGATGGAAGGTTGTGGCACAAAATTTCAACAAGATGGAAAATAACCTTCTATGTCAGACAAAACAGCTGCTATAAAGCTTCTATTTTACAAAATCATCAATATATTGCTGAAAAAAACGTCTATGTCACGTTTTATGGCCAAATCTAGTGAATAATATCAAATTTCATATCCCATTATGTCACCTTAATTTAGACTGATTATTATTTCAACCTAAAATGGAAGAAAATATAGTACATCTTGTTTAAAGTACAATTTTGTTCCTCCTGAAAAGTACTCCTTTTTGACATAGGAGCTTGCTGAATTTTTGTAAACGGTGACATAGAAGGTTGCTGTTCTTCGCCATCGTGATGTATTCCTGAGATATGGCCAATCAAACTTTCCGGTTGAACACATAAGTCACCCTGTATATCGGAAACGGGAGACGTCAGGGAAATTTTGAAGGCAGATTCTGATTTGCCTTGAGAAAGTACATCTACCCTTGAACTATGTCGGTTACTTCGTGGGACACCTGTAAATTGAACACGCCCGGTTCCAAAATTTAATTTGAGTCAATCATCAAAATAAAAAAGAAACCGAAGAAACATCGAACGAAATAAATTTTAGTTCAATTAAAATTGAACGTTGTTGAGATGTGGCGTTTCTAATTTTATTTCAAATGATTATTTCCCAGTTATACCGCTGTAAACTCTCTTTTCTTTTTGTAAATTTATTTTTCGATTACCATCTAGGTAGTTTTCTCTTAAGCCTGAAGCGTAATGTAAATTTGCCAATCAGAGATTATGTAAGTACTTCGTCTTATTTGTGCGAATTAAAATGATGTATATGCATATCATTTTAATTCTACTATTTCAAATTTTCATGTGTATTGTCCCGATAGGGAATGCCCCCCTTGCGACTTGTGCCCCACCCACCGGCATAAGTCTAAGCAAGTGAAGCGAAGATGTGTGCGTTTAGAGGGGACTGATTGAGTGAACTCGAGCAAGAGTGGTCGAGGTAGAGCTGGAAAGAGCGGTCCAATGGAGACTTACCCATCGGTAACGAGCGTAAGTGATTAACTGATTAGAGTAAGTACCATAGAGATCTTGTAGCCACAACTTTAATAAATATAGTCTGATCAGAGCCTGTGGACTTTACCTTCTGAGACACAATAACCCCCAAGCTAGAAGGATCAGCCCTTCGAGCACCGTCTAAGGAAAGCCAGTAACAGCGCCAATCGCCAATCGCCCATCGTTTTCACACCAGTCACCAGGTGACTGGTGTGAAAAAAACCAGCTGTTTCAAAATGTTAATAAGTGTAATGTTGTGACGTACACAAGAAAGAAAAATGAGATAGAGTAGGTATCGTTACGAACTGGCTGATGTGCAGATCTTCAGGTGTTCTTTTGTAAGGAATCTCGGTGTCATATTTGACGAGTTTTTCTCTTTTGACAAACATTTTGAGAGCTGTGTTTCATCTGCTTCAGCTGTTTCTGGTTTGATTTATAGAAACTGCAAATTTTTCTGTGAACAGTCAGGCTTGGTCGTGCTATACGCATTCTTTGTCCGCAGTAGATGAGAATATGGGGCGCTTATATGGCACCCCATTTATGATACTCACGTAAGGTCAGTCGAGGCTGTTCGGAGACGATTCCTGAAACTTCTGAAATTCAGAAATGATGGCAGTTATCCGCCAAAAAGCTTTGACCACGACGCTTAGCTTTGGGAATTTAATTTTGACTCTCTGGATAAGCGCCGACTGAGAACGGCCATCACGTTTGTTGTACCTACGCCTTTGTCGTGCAGAAATGAATAGATTGGACAATATATAAAATACTTACCAAATACTAAAACCAATACCAATACCACAATACTTGCTTGGACAGCTGAAATTTTTAATATCTAGGTCTGTGACTAGAGAGCATGCATTTTATTATGATCGTCCAAATACTAATTTGAGTATTTCAAATCTTATTGTGCTTTTCAACGTAAAAACGTGTTCCAAAGCTTTGTATTTCAAAAAACCAAATCACATTGGCCGCAAACTATAACCATAACCTCACAGAAGTGATGAACTGGTCCTTTTTGTGGCTCAATCTGCGATTTTGTGTCCCGCGCGGATTGCGGATGTCATTCATTGTCAATGTGTCAGCTGTGCAGGAGGGTGGCCTTGGCTGCCTAACCTACGGCGACGTACGGTGCCGTTGTGGCAATAATAATAATAATAATGCGGCAATTATAACAAACAGATATTACATGATGGTCCATGGATAATCATTGCAGATGAAAGTTATGGTTACTTATTTGAATTAGAAACTGCCTAAATGGGATATTTCAGAAATATAGTAAACTACATCTCACCTCTTGTTGGACACAAAGGATGAGTATATATACCGATTGCAATACGACCACTTTTGGAAGCGGTGTCACTGTCTGTAGGTGACGGTTGAAATGCTCACAGCAGGCACGATTTTCAGGATGAAGAATAATGTCTATCTATATTAAGGAAGGCACAGTTTTATAAAGAAACATAATTTATACTTGATGATTTAAAAGTTCCTAGAAAAACCCTGAAAGATCGTGCCTGCCTCAAGCTTTTCAACCGTCATCTACACTCAGTGACACCGTTTCCAGATGTGGTATATTGTTATCTCGGTATACAGGCTGGCCCAACAAAAACAGAACAAAAGGGTTTTCGGCCATTTCATCTCATTTTTTTGACAAAAGCTCAAACAGGTCGATTTTTATATTGAGGGGGACATCTGGGACATACATTGGCGGACTTCTATCTTTAGCCCCCTCACCCCACCCACCCCAACTTTAAAGTTTCAAATGACACCACCCACTTTGCGATGAATCAAATTGAAGATAATTTAATTCTCTTTCTGAAAGAATATTTCTACACTCTTGAGCAAAAGTTAAGGACCACTTTTTCAAATGTCTATTACTTCCAAACGCGTTTTTCGATTTTACCGAATTTTTGCACAGAGGTGTTCCAATGTATTGTTAAATAAATAAATAAATATAGTCTTTATTGCTCTCCGTAAAAAAGAAATACAATATGTATTTGTAGAGCCCGTCAAGTAACTAAATAACAACTAACAAATAAATAAAATATATACAAGTAACAAGTAGTATCTAACAATTTGACACAAATGAACATAAGTACAACAGTCAATAAAAAAAAATGGATTCACAATAATCACGACCAGTGAGCTAAGGTCTTTTTATTCGTATTTTCGAAGTACTCATTTAAGGTATAATAGGCCTTTCTGACTAGCATTTGTTCCAGTGTTTTTTTCAGAACATGCAACTTTTGATTTCTTATTTCTTGTGGTATGCCATTGTGAACCCTGACTATCATGTAAGTAATGTTTTTTTGAAGAAATGAGAAATTCATCCTCTGAGTGAGTAGGTCCTCCCTAAAACGCGTGTCATGACTGTGGCACCTGTCACAGCCACTGAAAAGGTCTCCGTTCGTTTTGACAAAAATGATCGACTCATACAGATAGACACAGGTCAAAGTTAGAATTCCACTGTCAACAAAGTGCTCCCGGCAACTGTCTGTGGCCCTCAGACCGAGAATATATCGCAAACACCTCTTCTGCAACCGGAAAACCCTGGACACCGCAGCTGAGCCTCCCCAGAACATTATCCCGTATCTGAACCGCGACGCAACATAGGAGTGATAAGCTGTCCTGGCCGCAGCAACACTTACAAAGGGCGCAATGTTACGCAACGCATAGCAAAGCCCAGACACAGCACCCGCAAGGGCATCCACATGCGCCCTCCAATCCAGCCGACTGTCGATGACAATTCCCAAAAATTTGCTACATTGTGATGCCTCAAGGGTTTGTTGATGTGTGGTAATGGAAAATTGACTTTCAGGTATCAGGTAATTTAAATGAATCAAAGACGTTTTTTCAACATTCATCCGCAGTGGGTTCAGTTTAAACCATTCTTCCAAATTAACAAGAGACTCAGATATGTTCACCCTGAGAATGTCCTCATGTTCCTGGCTGAAAATCAATGACGTGTCATCTGCGTACTGGACAACATCCTCCTTGACTACGGTGGTGAGGTCATTCGTATAAACAATATAGAGAAGAGGGCCAAGGATGGAGCCTTGAGGCACTTCCCTAACTATCTGAAGCAACTGTGATTTTATTATTTTGCCATCCTCATCTCGTTCAATGACGCACTGCATTCTGCTAGCAAGGTAGGATTCAAACAGTTTCAGGGAGATGCCCCTCACCCCGTAGGCTTCCAACTTCTGAAGCAATACTCTATGAGATACACTATCAAATGCCTTAGATAGATCAACACTCAGTAGCAAGGTGGTTTTGGATTCATTCAGTGAGTCAATTATTTCGAGCATCGCACTGTACACGGCTCTTACAGTAGATCTCCCTTTTCTAAAGCCATTCTGGGAGTCGTGCAAAATTTGAAACCTATCCAAAAAGTCAACTAGCCTCCTGTCAATTATTTTCTCAAAGATCTTACTGAGGTTGGAAAGAATGGAAATTGGCCTGTAATTTCCGATTCTCGTCTTATCACCCTTCTTGTAGATGGCTCTCACTTCTGCAATTTTTAATTGACTAGGAAACGTACCATTCTCAAGCATCAAGTTTGCTATGTGTGCGAGGGGTTCACTTATTTCTCTGGAAACACGCTTGATGAGCTTGACTGGAATTTTATCATGTCCAACTGAGTTTGTGTTCTTCAAAGACATTATGATGTTATTGACTCCATTTTCATCAGTAGGAGCCATGTACATAGAGGAGCTATTTTTTTTAATGTTCACTATAGGGTTAGCATCGATAGTTCCGCCCCCTCTGGGATCTGCACCAAGGTTCACAAAAAACTTATTTATATTATTCAGAGCGTCGCGGTCAGTATCGAGGTCGTCTTTTGTGTTTTGAAATGCAGAGACGCTGCTGCTTTCATATTTGCCGGTGTATTTATTTACTATGTCCCAGAGTGCCCTATTTTTGTTTCTGGATTTTTTAATGTAGTTTAAATTTGACATTCTTTTTGCTTCGTTAATCACGTTACTCAATATTTTGCAATATTTCTTATAATGAGCCTCGGAAATCAGACTTTTGTTTATCATGTGAGACATTTTTCTTTTTGTGACAGTGGAAGTTCTTATGCCCCGTGTTATCCAAGAAAAGTCGCGATTACTTTTTACCAACTTCGGTGGAAAGATAGCATTCAACCTGCTGAGGAACTCCGAGACAAAAACGTTGTAGGCGCAGTCGGGATCGCCCGAAGCCGTGACAGGCACCCAATCTACACATTGCATGTACTGTTGAAAAATATTCATCTTAGGTATAGAGAAGATCCTTCTGCACTGGAGTTTCTTCACCTTTGGTATCTCGACTATGGGAATTTTTGTGAGCTGTCCATAGTGATCGGACAAATCCGAGCAAATAAGGTTCGTTTTGGTGTTAAAATTCACAAATACGTTATCAAGCAAAGTTGCTGATAGCTGCGTTACCCTAGTCGGTTCAAAAACAGTACCTAAGACAAGCCGAATGCACCAATGACATCCCGAAATGCATCATTATCTCTGCTCCGTGACAATAAATCAATATTGAAATCCCCACATATGATTAATCTATAGTTTGCAAACATTGTCTCATATACGGTAAAAACTTCATTCAGCTTTTGTAAAAACATATGTGTGTCTCCGCTTGGCGGCCTATAAATGCAGATAATAACAATCTTTTGCTGGTGACTAGCCGCACACGAGCACTCAACAACACCCTCAACACTAAAGTCCTCAATCTTAGCCACTCTTTGGAAGCCATATACAGGCATCGCCGAAATGCTGCAGCCCCCATGGCTTGACGCGGATCGGCAGAATGTTGACACTACTTCATAGCCTTCAATGTCGAGCAGGAATCTCTCAGCCCCACTGCACCAATGCTCGGTGAAACACACAACAGCTGGTCTGGTAGACATTGAGTCCAAGACGGCCTCCACCTCATTCACCTTGCCTCTTATGGATCGAATGTTTTGATGAAATAATAATACACTTTCTTCATTCCGGAGTGCATCAAATTTGATAGGGACTTCGTCTTCGCTATCGCCGAAAAAACCGGAATCTCCTTACTATAAGATTCCGGACTGTTAAGACAAGCGTGAAGTGGCGCACTCATTAATGCACAGGTTTGCGGTAAAAAGGTCTTCGACTGTTGCTTTGCAGAAATGCATAATTTTTACTGAATTCAAATTATTGAATTCTGGACTAAATGGAGGTTCATCTAATGAAAAACTTCTAGTTTGCTTTGTTACAATGTGTCTGAGCAAGTACCATGCTTAGTTTGTTCAGTGACATCTTTCGTCTTCAAATCTTGACCATCATACCATCAATCTCTTCTTGTGGCTTGGACAAATTATGAGGCATTACTTTGCTTTGATTTTGATTGTAAACAATTCATTCGTGTATTTATTGCGATTTTGCGTCAACATTTTGCAATTGTGACCACTCTTGAGGCTCAAAAACAAAAAATTCTTCAAGCGGACTGTTATTAAAGAACAAAAACAAGAGGAAGAAGTTCACAAAGATGTCAAAACCTTGAGCAGTGACAAGAAATAAGTTAGCAATTCCATCGCATGCCGATAAAACACCTCTGCAGTGACCCCAAAAAAAAAATCAATTTCTTCAGTTCTTTCCAAGAAACGACAGTTGCGGAGTATCGCCAAGAGACCAAGCGCACAAGCGATGAGAAACAATCTTTACTAATCATTTGTCATCGATATTCAAGAGTTTGAATCACTCTTACGCTTTTAGGCCTTTTCGAATGCGAAGAAGTTGAAAAACTAACTTCAATGACTATCAAAGATTGCCGTTTCAGGCCAATACGGCGCCCTTGTGTCTCCTTAGGTTGGTTGGAGCCCCATAGGCTCCCTGGTGTCTACGGGTGTCTCTTGGAGCCCCACTGAGCCCCCTCTCGTTTTTCTTTTAGTTTTCATAACTATTGTGCCGTTAGGTATGGTTCGAACCTAACCTCCTGATGGGCTCGAAGCCTCATTTCACAGGTCACTTAGAAGCCCTGAATTGCAGTTAATTAGAACTCTGCCCCAGGTTTTCAATCCGTGAACTGATTTTCACCAGTTATTTCTTAAACAATAGGTTATTGGTTCTTGAATATTTTTCAACCTTTTTTCGTCCAATTTCTCGATTTTTTTTGTTGGAAAACACCCTCTCTATGAAACAAATCTGACTAGAGGGTTCTGACGATGGAGGTTCTACAGCACCTTGAAACTCCTTAAACCGCAGAGCTTTATTGTGATGTGTGTATGCAAGTCAGTTTTTCTAGATGGTCGCTCGACTTTATCGACTTTTTCATCAAGTTATAAATCAAATTCTCTCCTTCCCGAAGGGACACTTCAATCAAAATCATTACTGAAGTCTCTGGGTACCGCCCGGAAAGTTTTGTGTCGCCCCACAACAGATTTTTTCATGAATGATAAGCCCCCATCGCACCATATCAGCTCTGCATCAATTTTAATTTATTTCAATTTCTTTATTTACACCAAACAAGGATATATACCGGGTGATCATTTGAAAACTATCCACCTGCAATAACTCCCGATTCCTGGTGAAAATGTCTTCGAGCAAAAACAGGTCGATTTTTATATCGAGGGGGACATCTTAAGCCCTCTCGCCCCCACCTACCCCAACTTTGAAATTTCAAAGGACACTACCTATTCTGCGATACATTAAATTCAACAGAAATAAATTCTCCTTCTGAAAAAATATTTCAAAATTTTTTAACCATTCTTGACCTCTCAATTGTCTTCAATGCAGTCAATGTTATCCTGCACAGCATCGAAAGAGAAAATTTTCTATGGAAAAAGTGCCACCCAAATCTACCCCTTTGCTCCCCCCTCCTCACCTTAAAAATGTAAAATCACAATACCTACTTTGTGATACATCAAATTAAAGGGAATTGTATTCTCTCCCTGGACACAATTTTTTCGGAATTTTTAAAACTCCCGTTTTCCTACTAAAATACTCCAAATGTCCAGTTAAATGGGGGAGGGGTTGAAAATTTGAAAAAAAATGTTTCTTGAAAGAAAATTTAATTTCCTTCAATTTGATGTATCACAAAGTGGGTGGTATTTAGTTAAGTTTCAAAGTTGAGGTGGGGGAGAGCAATGGGGTCAATTTGGGTGGCATTTTTTCCACCGAAAATTCTCTTCTTTGAAGCTATTCAGGATGATGCTGACTCAACTGAAAAGAATTGAGGGGTCCAGAATATTGAAAGGGACACTCAGAGAATTTTTAGGGACAAGGGGATAGAGTGAAATTTTCAAAATTATCTTCTTTAAGAAGAGAATTTAGTTTTTTTCAATTTGATGTATCGCAAGGTAGGTAGTGCTATTTGAAACTTTATTTTTAGGATAGGTGGGGGCGAGGGAGCTGAAGATAGAAATTTGCTAATGTATGTTTTAGATGTCCCCCTTGATATAAAAATCGACTAATTTTTGTTCGAAGAGATATTGACTAGGAATCTAGAGTTATTGCAGGTGGATAGTTTTCAAATGATCACCCGGTATATAAAATATAAAAAGTGCACGTCAGCAGGGAATAAACTAGAAGTGAATAAATATTGGACATATCGCAATGACATGCACAGAAGACAATACATTTGAAAAACATGATTTTAAAATTCATCAACGGAATAAAAGCAATTGCGAAAAGCAGATTCTTGACTTTGGCAGAGAGTTTCTCATTAGGTACTCAGATTCTTAAATTCTTGTGGCAGCTTATTGTACATTTTAATTCCTATGTACCTACTTGGGACATTTTTCAAATTGAATAGAGTTATGACTAGATATTGTTAACGAATGTCGATGTCTTGTGAGGTAGTCATGGTGCTCGCCGTTTTTTTCGAAACTTTGCCATCACCAAGCGGAAGGGACTCTCCTGGTGGGATAAAAAGCTCCCTCCGAGGCTCCCTCTCATTAATTTGAAAATAATTGCCAGAAATCTTCAATCACAAAATCGTTTGCGTCTTGTGATTCTCTGATCTCTACTTAACGGTACATCTCGCTGCTTGCATGCTATGAGGCTACGACTATTCCTTAGGCTTAGTCGCTTGAGCGTCTTCTCACAGGCATTCTTCATAAAACTTGTTTTAAAGGAATGCAGATTTTATGTCGGCTCACCCAGATGTGCTCGGCACGACGGAATGGGAAGATACCGCTTCGTCACGTGCGTCCGGCTTTTACCGATATTTTACTTGTCAGGAATTTAAAAAAATTGTTAAACCACAGTTGTCTTGGTTGTCTCTACCCTATAGGTACTTTGCTTTCACTGGAGCTTACTTGTATGACACGCTGATATTTTCTGAAAAATCCTGATACCGCTAGACAACATTCATTTGATTAGTGCCAAAAACTGCCACTCGTCCATCCGACTAGTAGTTGGAATGGATTCATATTTATGCATCTGCTATATCTGTAGCTACTCCTGCTGTGGTAAAACCACTAATTACATTGGCGAGTTTGCTTTTCTCGCCGGTTTCTTTGAACTGCATAGTTTTTCTATTCTCATATCTTGCGTATCTAGTGCAAGACAGAATGACATTTTACTTTACGACTCTCTGCGTAGTAGGGCTTGCCCACGAATGTCTGAGTCTGGCATGTTTCTTGCTCTGCTCTCCCATAGAACGAAATGAGCTCAATTAAGCCGGGGCTTTCTCGACTGTCGTCTTATTCTGTTTCGGATTAACCAACTCACTCAAGGGCTAGGGTATAAGGGGACACGTCAGTGAATTTCACCGAACTCCATACAATATCGTCTCATTTATTCATCCGCAACATCATCCTGCATCAGGATTCGGAATTGTATCTACATCATCAGAGGACCGGAGCTCGATTAATGATTAAAGCGAATTGGGGATTTGAGCTGGATCGGAAAACTTGTTGAAACTTCGGCTATACACACACACACCCTCACAGAACACAGGATGTATTGAAATTTTTACGATATTGCCATGTTCGATAGATTGCAGCGCTCAAAAATACCAGGAAATGGAGCAAACAGTACAGAAAAAATCAATAACGCATCCAGATGAGAACACTTTTGTTACACTAACGTGAAATCAACGTCAATATGGTTAAAACTGGTTCTTATTAGAAATCACAATATTGGGCTATAGGAACTGGAATAAACCTACGTGTCATCGATATCAGCAAATAAATAATACCTAGTTTCCCACTTCAGGAATATCTCTATATTTTACTAGATCACCGCGATCGAAATTAGACGTATAAAATAACGTACGGAATCGTCGTTTTCGTTTCGGTATAAAATGCCCATCTCCAGCATTCGATGAAATGTTGCGGACAAAAATAATTAGTCACGTGGTGGCAGAGAGGAACGTTACGTTGGTTCGTGTGAGGGAGATCCGGAACACAAAAGGGCACGGTTTGCGCGGTGCACTAATTGGTGGCTTCGTTCTCTCGTTAAGAAGACACTGCTACCACTAGCACACTTAATTGTTGAGTAAATTGACGGGTGATTATTATTACAGCGGCTCTGGATATCATGTGGCAATTATTTCCGTAACCTGATGTACTCTGGCGGAGTTCTCCCTCCATTAAAACACAGAAAGCGAGTCTCTCGGCGTTGGAAAACTTTATGCTGTGCATAAAATTTCCTGTTATTTTTAAACGCTTTTAAACATTTCAAGTCAACGATTTCCAATTTTCTCCTGAATAGATAAAGAAGAACTTGCTTACTCGACAGAGTTACGTACCGTAGGCATCACTTCAAGTTGATACAGTGGCGGTCGATATATTAGAAACACCGACAGAAACATCTTTGAAAAATGTCAACTTTGGAAACAAAGGGCACACACAAAAAATATTGAAATCTGAGGAAGCTACTCCCTTCTACAATCCAGAGACACCCTCTATACTTTGAAAGCATCATATCCACATTTCCAGCATAATGGATCGACTTGGGAACGCAAAGTTCTTGTCCTCGTTGGACATAAAGGCCTACTTACTGGCAGGTAGAGGTAGAATCAGTTCCGACGGCTTTCATTCGGTTTGCGTGGACCCTGGTCATGTGGCAGCGGCTGATTGACACCTCGATGACATCGTCATCATCACAGCTGACTTCGAGAGATACGTCGAGAACCTGACGAAGGTGTTCATTGGGTTATTCAGGGCCGGTTTAGTTGTAAGCCGGGAAAATTGCCATTTCTGCCACCTGAAGCTGAAATACTTAAGGAATGTTACCGATCGCTGCGGCCTGCCCGCCTGCATGTCGATCTGAAAAGAATACAGGCAATCGTCGACCTTCCGGTTCTAAAGAAAATGAAGGACTTTCGGCGAATCTCTGGGATGGCAGGATGGTACCGACGCTTTGTGTCGAATTTCTCTACGTTAGTTTCCCCCATCATCAAGTTACTGGAGAAGGCCATTCCTTTGGTTTGGGATTCGGACTGCCAACGATCCTTCCAGGTATTGGAAAAATCATCTGGATACTGCGCTATCGCAACCTGCCCGAATTTCATCAGATCGTTCATTATACTAGCGATTACGGCGTAGCGGCAGTGCTCACCCAAAATGCCGACGACAAAGAACACATAGCGAAACTCTAGTGACACCGAAAAGAAGTGCTTGACAGTGGTCTGGGTCATAGAGAAGTTGAGGCCCTACTTTGAAGGAACTCACTTTTCGGTGATAACAGGCCATTTCGCTCTAAAGTGGCTACACTCTTTGAGAGATCGAAACAGTCGTTCAGCGAGGTGAAGCGTTAGCCTACAACAATTCGATTACACGCTCCTTCATTGTAAGGACCGGAAGAACGTCGTACCGTGTGTCATAAGCCGTGCCGTTCCAAAGATATCGGTCATCAATAATTCATCCAAGGTAGAAGATCTGTGGTATTAGACCATGAAAGCCCGAATATCTGCTGACCCGTTGAGCTTTTCTCTGTAGCGTCTGGAGAACGGGAAGCATATTCATAAACAGCAGACGGATTAACCGTTCGGCCCATTTCGTGCTGGAAAGCTCGTTTTTGCCATGGTTACGACCATGGAGGTTACTTATAACCTCCATGGATACGACAAGACCAGGTAACCAACAAACGTCAAGAAAAATAATGATTTTGACATGATTTTGTCATAGGGTTAGGGCCGTTCCGCCGTTCCAAAATTCTTCGATAGAATCCCTTCTATCGTAATTCGTGTAAATTTTTCACCCACATTTTGTATTTCGAAGTAGGTATCTACAGCGTGTTCAACAATGATTGTCCTTGCCGCCTTTTCGGAATTTGGCCCGCATTAGACATGCACCGCTTCAGTGAAATCATTTTGGAATACCGTAGTAACGAAGTTGATAGACGTCACGTCACACTGACTGATATCAAATTTGAGGCTAACAGTGACGGCTCTGACTGCTGGTGAATAGTGAACAAGCAACCTGACGGAACGGGAATGGATCAGCCGTCAATGCCGTCACTGTTAACATCAGACTTTCCATCAGTCAGTGTGACGTGACGTCTATCAATTTGGTTACTACGGTATTCCCAAGGACGTCTATACTGACTGGACAAGAAGCTTCGCCGGTTTTGACGTAGAAAGGTGAAGCCGAGATTTGACAATCCCGACGGTCGAAGTGTTATTGTCCGCGACTGGTCCGCCACCCGTAACCATAGTCACGTTCAGTCGGAGCACGCTCGAAACTGTCGTTCAGAAGTTTGCTGCCAGGCCCGGTATGGGCCCGGTCTTGTAAAATGATAGCAATTAGCAATTAGAGAAGTCTGCATGGAGTGGTGCCTACAAAATTCGACTCGTCTTGGTGGGCCTGGAAGTATTGTAGAGATAGACGAGGCTAAATTCGGCAAAAGGAAGTATCACCGCGGCAGGAAGATCGAAGGTCAATGGGTCTTCGGAGGATTTGAGAGGCAGACGAAGAAGATTTTCATGGTGGCGGTTCCACGAAGGGACACCGAAACGCTGTTAGCTGTTATAAAAGAAAAAATTTTACCGGGCACCACCATAGTATCAGACTGCTGGAAGGCATATGACTGCCTCGCAAATGAAGGGTTTATTCACCTAAGTGTGAATCACTCCATGCACTTCGTGAATCCGGAAGATCCAGAAGTTTACACTCAAAACATTGAACGGACCTGGAGGGATACCTAGATTTGGAAGAAGAGAGAAGCATTTCGAAGGTTACTTGGCCGAGTACCTCTTCAAACGGGCCAACGCAAACACTTTGGTGCATTCATTCCTAAGGAGCATAGCGGCTATTTTCCCACCCCAAACTTGATTATTTATTACTTACTCTAGTTAAGTGTATTTCATGTTTCATCAGTATTAAATTGTTCAACTCCACACAACCTACAATTTTTGATCATTTTCTTGCTTATCAAGGGTTAGTCTTTTCAACTTCTGTTAATCTTTCAACAGGTTTTCTTTCTCTTCATTCTTCCGTTCTTTATTTTAGGTTTGTTCCTCTTTTGCACTTCTCATATTTAATTTTCATTTCGCTTTCCTCCTTTTTATTCTTGTTTCTGTCTTTTCATTTCATCCTTCTTTATCTTTCCTTTCTCCATTCTTCACTCCTTTTGACTTTCTTATTTCTCCTTATTCGTTGTTTTTCTCTCTTGGCATTCCCGCAAATGAAAGCCACAAAAAATGCAAGTTCAGCAGGGCTTCAAATGATATTGAAAACACAAGGGGACTTTATATAACATGGCAAAAAGGAGCTTGCTGGTATTCTGGAAACCAGTAAAAGCCTAAGTGGGCTAAGTAGGGATCAATACTACACTTGAAACTTGAGGACGCAGGGGGACCCGATAGAGCTGCTTCAAGAGAGACGTTGAAGAAACAAGGAGTTCCAATGGAGCTCTGGATAACACAAGGATTCAACAGGGGGTTACCGGAACTGGTACTCTTGAAGCCAGTTAAAACATGAGTGGGCTAATTAGGACTTTAAACGACATATGAGGGCACAAGGGGGCTTGGTAAGGCTTCAAACAATATTGGTGACACGAGGGGGGCCCCAAAAGGCTCTATTTGAAAGAAGAAGGCGAAAGAGAGCTCACTGGTGCCCTGAAGTCAAAAAAAAAAAACATGAGTGGGCTGATTGGGTCTCCATACTATACAAGAGGGCACAAGGGGGCCCGATGAAGCTCCGGAAGCTATGGGACAATGGCAAGGGAGCCCCATGGAGCCATGTATAATAAAAGAGGACAAAAGGGAGCTGACTTGAATTCTGGAAGCCACGAAAGAGCATAAGGGGACTTATCAGGTCTCCAAACGACACATGAGAGCACAAGGGGGCCCAATAGAGATCCGAAAGCTAGGGAAAAATGCAAGGGGGATCAGTAAAGGGTTTCAAACAATATTGGTGACGGAAGACGTGAGTGGCCTAATTAGGGCTCCAAACTACACATGAGGGCACAAGGGGGTCGATAAAGCTCCGGAAGGCAAGGAAAAAAGACACGAAGGTCCATTGGAGCTTTTTATATTGAAATAAGGGGAAAGGGGGCTTACTGGTACTACCCAAAATACATGAAAAAACATTAGATGGCTCATCAAGGCTACAACGACATTTAAGGACTCAAGGGGCCCCAATAGGGCTCCGAATGACATGAAGGCACAAGGGTGCTCTATGCCCCGAAAGTAGATATATAACAAAAAATGCGAGGGGACGCGGGAGGGCTTCAAAAATCATTCAGGCTTGAATAACAATGGCAAAGGAGGGCTCAGTGGAATTTTGGAAGCCATGAAACACATAAGGGGGCTCAATGGGGCTTCAAATTACACTTGAAGACACAAGGGTCGGGGTCGAATATCACATGAAAGCAGAAGGGGCTCACCAGTGCTCCAAAAGCCTCGCAAAGTGCAAGGAAAGATTGAAATTGTACTTTCGTCCCGCAAAAATGGGCGTGGAAGTTGTTTGAAAAAATGACTTGGTTTTTTAGTTTTTGTGAAAAATTGCCGGCCGACAGCAGTTTCTGGTTGTTCAAAACTGGAATGAACGTCTCTAATAGGAATCCAACTAAAAAACCTCGATGTCAGTAGTTGACCGCATATGAAACTGATACCGGGGCGGTACTAGTGTGGCATGCGGTCAACTTTGAAAAATGGCACAATTTTTCAATTTTTGTGAAAAATCGCCGGCCGACAGCAGTTTCTGGTTGTTCAAGACTGGAGTGAACCTCTTTAATAGAAATTTTCAAAAAAAAACGCGATTTCAGTAGTTGACCGGATATTACCCATGCGAGAAACCCTGGCTGGAAAACCTGCATGCAGAAATGCCCCGTGTGCCGCGTTCATAACTGTCGTTTCGAGCCCTCTGTTATATCCAAGATCAGAGCAACGGTAAGTGGTGAGTGTTCTCTCCAAAGGCACCTCACGATGCACCTAGAGGTTCACTTGTTGGTGACAGTGATTCGGCCACGTGAAGGTCAATCAGCTTGTTTGGTAGAAGTTGGGTGCCTGTTCAAAGGTTTCTCTCAACACATGCCGGATCAGGTTCACGTTCACATGTTTGCAGGAGGGTCCTTGGTTCGATATGCCTTCCACGGTAGAAATTTAGGGAGAAAGGCTTCTTGCAACACAGTATAGGAGCCCAGCCACATGGGTTTTCACTCGCGCTCACTTGAAATACATGCAATGAATTGATATCGGACATCGTTACTCCCTACCGACGACAGCTTTCATGTTGACGGTGACATTTGCATACGAGGGAAATTCATAAGTCATCGATACGTAGCGACCGTCGCTATCTACCATACCGAGATCAATAATAGGGTAACTGGCCCGGTATGGGCCCGGTCTTGTAAAATGATAGCAATTAGTCAATTACCTGCAACAGAAAGTGTGTTATGTTGCGGGGTCCGCTTGCTGCGAACACTATTGGGCTTGCGCGGCATAATCAACGATAATTCGCCATGGATGCACAAGAGGCTGGCGGCGTTCATCACGAATGTCACGATGACAATCCCGACGGTCACAGATTCCAATCAAGCTTCAAGATGGCGGCAAAGTTTCTTATCCAGCCAGTAGTATAGACATCCTTGGGTATTCCAAAATGATTTCATTAAAGCGGCGCATGTCTAATGCGGGCAAAATTTTGAAAAGGCGGCAAGGACAATCATTCTTGAACACGCTGTATACAATAATAGAAAGTGAGTAGTATGAGAATAGCTCTAGACACATTTGGAGCTCCCAATAATGATATTTTGTAGTCAAACAATAAATTGAATAGACTATTATAATCACTTATTGTAAAATGAAGGACAATGCTAGTGAGGTGAGAAAATGTGAGTGCTCTCAATATTGGTGTTATGAAAACACAGGAGGTGGGGTCCTAAGGTATGGGGGCTCTTTGAGTCAAGCAAAATGGGATCTGGGATAAAAAGGCAACAAGCGAGATCCCCAGTATGTGGAGGTTGCTTGAGGCGAACAAAACTGGAACCCAAGCTTGGGGGATGAAACCAAGGAGCGAAATGTACAGAGCAAATAGTGAAACATGGCAAGACTTCTAACAACATATTTAGGCACAATGGGGGCGAAAAGGCTTTAGATAAGACAAGAAGGCAGAATGGGGTCTACTGGAGCACTGAAAATCGTAAAAAAGCATAGGGAAGCTCATCAGAGCTCCAAACGATATACGTGAGGACACGAAGGAGTTCGATGGGGCTCCAAATATCACACGAAATTACAAGGTTGCTCATTAAATTGCCCACCGCGGTTGCGTACTAGAGATTTGGAAGCGTCAAGAAAATGCAAAGGGGTTTAAACGGACTTCAAAAGACATTTGCGAGACAATGAGGCTCAGCAATTCAGCATAGCTTGTATAACTGACAACGGAATCAGGCATGGGGGCCAATAGGGTTCTAGATAACAGAAAAGAAGACAAAATAGTGCCTACTAAATAGAAATCTGCAACCACTAGAAAGCCAGGGGAGGACACAGGGGTCCCAATAGTGCTCCGAATGAATAAGGCACAAGGTTGAGGTTGCTTATTAAATTGCCCAACGTGGTTAGTTACAAGAGATCTGGAAGCTCCGGGAAAAATGCAAGGGGGCTCAACAGAGCTTCAATAGACATTTACAAGATAAAAGGGCTTAGTGGGGCTTCTAACAACCGAATAAGGCACGGGGGGGCCAATGAGGCTTAAAATTACACAAGAAGGCAAAATGGGGCCTACTGGAATTCTGAAAGCCACAACAGAGCATGGGAGCTCATCAGAGCTCTGATAATAAACGCCAGATGAGGACACAAGAAGCCCGAAAGGGCTCGAAATACCACATAAAGGCACAAAGATGCTTGATAAATTACCTACAGCGTTGCTTACTTAGCCTCTGGTAGCCACAGAAAAATTATTAAGGCTCAGTATGGCTTCAAAAAACATTTACGAAACAAGGGGGCCCAGCAAGGCTTTGACAATACAGTAAAGCACAAGGAAGCACAGTGGGGCTCTGGATAACACAAAAAGATAAAATGGGGCCTATTGAAATCCTGTAAGCGGTAAAAACCATAAGGGAGCTTATCAGAGCTCCAATCGACAGATGAATACAGAAAGGGGGCCTATGGGGCTCGGACTAAGACGTGAAGGCAAATGACTGCTTACTTGAGCTTTGAAAGTTCCGGAAACAATGAAAAGGAGTTCAGCAGGGCTCCAAAAGACATTTACGAAGCAATGAGGCCATTAGAGCTTTTTTTTTACAATGCAATGAAGCACAAGGAGGGCACTGAGGCTCTGGATAACGCAAGATACGGCAAAATAAGGCCTACTTCAATCGTAAAGAGCCATAAAAAACATAAGGGAGCTTATTAGAGTTCCAAACGATAGATGAGAACATGGGGGAGCCTGCTAGTGCTCCGAATAACAGATGAAGGCACTACAAGGTTGCTCTAACAGTTCTCGAAGCCACGAAAGAATGGTAGGGGGCTTTAAAGGGCTTAAAAAAACAATAAAAAAACAAAAAGGCTTCTACAACGCAATAAAGCCCACTTGCAACGTTCTGTACAGTTTTTGATATATTATTAATTTTATACAAAATCTTGTACAGTTTTCCGCTCGGTTTTCCGTCAATAAAAAGTTCACTTTTCAAAATTGAAAGCAGGCAGAGTGTCAGAGCTTCAGTGCCACAGATCCAAAATCCGCAGAAAAAATGCATGAAACATGAAACGGCACCGGCTCAATCTTCAGTGATGAACAGTCTCACGAAAATGGAAGCATAAGTTAGCAGGACATTTGGCCAAAAATTTTCGCAGAACAATCCCTGCGCAGGTCTTTCTGCTCGTTATCTTCAATCTGGCGATAAGGGGTTTTATTTGAGGTTTGATTTTGTCTGGCTCTTTATTTTATATGTTAGGTATGAGCTTTTAATACCGAGTATATTGTTTTTCTGGGACTCAGGAAGGGGGCAGACAGAACCTCGAGAACTAAAAACACTCTGTAAAATGTACAATTAGTAGCCAAATCCTTCCAACCTACCCCTTCCCCGCCCGAAATCACACTGTTGGCTTCTGCACTAAATTCCACGGCAAGTATCCCATATTCATTTTATATCCCCATCTCGGGGGTCTACCTATGGGTAGCAATATTATATCTAGCTACTTAAGAAATCAAATTTCTCAAGGCCAGTTTTTGTTTCCTAGCCCCTGGTGCCTCGCCCGGTTTGTATTTCATTGATTTCTCTTATAATCTCCATAAAAAATGCAGATATTGCAACCATGCTGTTTTCTTTACCCCCCTTGCTGCCTTTCTTTTCTCCGCTTTTTTCTTGTTGCAACAAAAGCTGTTACATCTTAAACCACCAGCTAACAGCAGCCGCTCAATTTCATCCATTCAGCAAGTTTTTACAAATGAATTGAAACTTTAGCTTGAAACTAGGTATCTATGTTTTAAATGGGGTACTTGTCAATGAAACAGATTTAACTGAAAATACTTCTAATCATCAACCAGAGTAATGAAGAGTATTTCCTGAAAATTTCCAGAAAATATATTCATTGGTTAGAATATATATAAAGTCTTTATTGCAGGAATGAAGTTTTAAAAATAAATATATAAAATGATATAATAAAATTTAAAAGTTAGGTAAGTGCTACGTAACAATATAAAAAATTTCTTCTAGTTTAGTAGAAGAAATGGAACGAAGAGAACCTAAAACACTAGCTGCATTCCCACGTTGTATTGCAATTGAGATTTTTTGTTTGAGGTATCTCGCAGAACGAGGATCACCAGTGGTAAACTTTAATTTTGAACCTAAAATATCAATGAAATCAGAAGCTTCTCTACTCCAAGGACCGAATGTTTCTACTGAGAATGCTAAAAAGGTATAAGAATTTTTGATGATTGAATATTTGCGGTGTTTCTTTTGTGCAGCTGTCTCTGCTGCTGAACCTGCCTTAATAGAGGTTGAATGTACATAAGATGCTGCCAAAGTGTCCACACATGTAGCGTCCCACACAAGGGACCGGCCCTTGGACCATGGAGTCAGTGTTAGACCATCTGGTCTTTTACCATCGTCTCTAAAGAGACCTGAAGGTTCTCGAAGGCAAGGGATGTCGATGGAGTTGAGCGTTCTCTTAATTATATCATTCAACATGGAATGTCGCGAAAATCTGCCAGCGCTTTTAACACAGAAAAGAAAGATTTTTTTTATTTTTTATTTTTCGAAGGGTTGGTAACAGTAGGGAAACGTCAGTGGGATTTTCATGTCTGTATTTTTCAAATATTGTAATGTCACTCTAACAGTTTTTTGAGTTTCCAATCCAAGGTACATTATTTTTAACCACACTATCGATTAAGCCAATAAAAAAAAAGAGCAAGTACCCCATTATGAGTGAGATTTTTCTTGACGGAAAACGGCACAAGATTTTGTATGAAACTTGATATTAAATACCACAGTTTTTTGTACAAAAAAATGGAACGTTGCAAGTGAGCTTGAGGCGCCAATGGGAAGGGGGCCAATAGGGCTCCTGATAACATAGGAGGGCAAAATGGGGGCTAGTGGAAGTCTGAAAGCCATTAAACATGAGGGAGCTTAATGGGTCTCCAAACAACGGATGAGGTCACAAGGGGGCCGACAGAGCTTCGAATAGCATGTGAAGGCACAGGGTTGCTCATTAAATCGCCGAAAACCATAGAAAAATGCAAGGGGACTCAATAGAGCTCTTAACAACATGGAGGAGTGGGGGAATTCAATAAGGCTACTAGCAACCCAATAAGGTACAAGGGTGTCCAATGGGCTCCAAATACCATAAGAAGGCTAGAGGGGGCTTACTGAATTTTGAAAGCCTAAAAACAGTCTTTTTAAAGCTCCAAACGACAAATTTAGACAAAAGAGGATCTGACGGGGGTTTGGCAGGGTTGCTGAGGTGAAGAAAGAAGAGGATCCAATGGGTCTTCGAACGCCACAAAAACGCAAAATGGGAATCACTGGGATTCGGCAAAGGGCAGTAGGGTTTAAAACGACATTTACTAAACAAAAGGGCCTAGTAGAGCTTCCAACAGCACGAAAAAATTCAAATGAGGCTCACTGAAGCTCTGAAAGCGAAGAAAAATGTAAGAGGGCACCTTACAGCTCGAAACAAAAACTGGAAAGGAGCTTCCTAGATCTCCAAATTTCACAAAACGATACATACAATGCAGTGGCGCCGAACTCATAAAAAGTTACTATGGCGAAGAAAATTTCAGACCCTCCCCCCTATTGCCAACCAACGGTCGGGCCGAGGGGCCCGAGAGCCCTTCAGTTAGCGCCACAGGCGAAATTTTCCCGGAATAATGATAATAATAATAATACAAACAATGATAAGCAGAAGAGGGATGTCGCTATAACAGGTAATATAATAACTAAGTACTCTACTAACGAAGAATAGCCCGTAGAATGACTTTGAGGCAGGACGATGTCTGCTTGTGACTCTACTAGAGTGCTATGAAATGATCATTTTATATATCAAAAGTTGGCCATAATGACTGAATAAATTGTTAAATGCCAGTGTCAGTCTCTGAAAATGTTTAAAACTGAATAGAATCTTCCATCATCGTAAGTTATTTTCGAAATTGCACAAAATTGAAAAACAAAGAGTGGGCGTATTCCTTACGGACATGCATTGAAGATTTCCAAACAACAAGTAGATGTCACTTCGAACTCTTCGAAGTAAATTGCAGGACATACTACCAACAATTGAAATAGGCGAAACAAAATCATAGTACTGTTACGAGCGGCGATTCCGTGCATTCTGGTAAACACGCGATCTTTCTAAATTCATCCATCCATTAGATCGCGGTGTAGATACAAGTGCAGAGTTCTGGACGTTCCCAGCATATACGTGATGGCTTGGTAATTGACATACATGGAACCTTCAACGCTCGATCAAGACACATATCTGTTTATTTTGACGGAGGTGCAGACATTCCGGAGCACACGGGAAGCATGCGAAAGGTGTGTGATTATTCAGAAGTCGTCTAGAACCCATATGCCGGATCACTATGGAAATTGCTGGAGAATGCATGGAACATTCGAGATGAATTGGTCGGACCTATACAGGGTGTTTCGGTGATCTTGAATAATACACGGGAGGTGATTCCTATAAGAAAAATAAGTCAAAAAGTACTTGTAACATTTCTCCCTGAAATGCTCCCTAAGGGAGTTACAGCCCCTCAAAAGTACGAAGTTAAACAAAGTTTTTATTTATTTGCTGGGAAACCGTCAAAGTAGGAACTTCAAGTTTGGTATAGAGAAGTTTCTCAACAGTGCAAATGTACATGCTAAGTTCTAAACAAATCTAACCAGTGGCGGCGAAATTAGAGGGGATTGGGATTGTGTTGAAAATTATTCATGACACGTCCGTGTTTTTTCACTTTTACTTCAGAATGATGCATCCTACGGAAAAAATGCGAGAGAAATAAAAGTCTTGGATTGATGGAATCTATGGAAAAAATTGAATTTAAAGCTCTTACTTTTGACAGTTCTTGAGCAAATAATTGAAAACTTTGTTACATTTTGTACCCTACCTGAGGAGCTGTAACTCCCTCAGGGAGCACTTGAGGAAAAAAATGTACTCCTACTTCTCGACTTATATATTTGGAAGGAATCACCTCCCAAAGTATTATGCAAGGTCACTGAAACACCCTGTATAAGGCATCAATTGTCGTCTCACGAGCAGTATTGAATTGGATGAGACAGTGAGCGGATAAGAAGCGATAGTCTCAGCGATATTTCCAAGCCCAAATAATTGTTGGCGTGTATTTATTGAAGTACGCAGTGATAAACAGTGCAAGTTTTAAAACGATCGTCTCAATTATATTCGAACTCGTACGTGAAATACGTAACAGTACTCTTGAGGTAAAATGGTTTTGATCAGACGGTACCTATTGTATACCTACATCAAACATCATAAACAACTATCATTCAAATTCAATGTCTCTCATAATCCTAATATCCAATAATTTGATGGGTAAATCTCTCTTCCTCTTCTCTTCCTCCCTTTTTACCTTTTTCCTTTCTTCTTCTCCTTTTCTTCCCTTTAGACTCCCTCCCCATTTTGAGGTATGGCGAGCGCCACAAAAAAGGTCTATTCGACGCCACTGATACAATGGTGCCCATCAGGGCTCTAAATTATACAAGAAAGCATAGGAAGACTCACTGGAGCTCTAAAAGCAACAAGAAAGCACAATAGGGGCTATTAAAGTTGAGGCAAACCGCAAAGAAGATTTTGTCCGCGCGACGAATTGTCCGTGTGACCAAAGTTTTGGGTCCTATGTGGGTCACGCTCCTATGTGGGCTGGTTTATGCAGATGACGTAATAGACACTGTCGAAGATGGTCAGCATGCATGGAGCAGAGTCTATCACTACACTGCACGGTGATAACAGGTGAGTAGCTAATATTGATGTTTCAGCCATGCAGAGCCTATAACCAAAGAGACGAATGAGTATCAACTTTGAAATAGGATTGAGTCGAGGTACCACCAGCAAGTTCGAAAGAGTAGAACAGTAGAGTGGCCTCATTGAATGACTCATCAAGTATTGGATTCGCCAAAAATTGGTTCTCGCCTAAAGAATCTAGAACAAAGAACTCATGGCACGTGAATCTCATCAATCTTACAAGAAGTGATTGTAAGGACCTCTTCGAATGATCGGAGGGTAGCTAGTAGTCGACGATGAATTTGGCCGTCAACAACTCAAATGGCTCCTGAGACTGCCCAATCTGCCCGAAGGTTCAGGCGACATCTGCAATGGGGACTATGATGAAGATTTAGTAGGTACAAAATAGCTATTGAAGGAACCTTACCAGATTCATCTACAGAAACATTTCTGAACAGAGCGAAATCTCACGTCATTTTTTTTTTGTTGACTTCGTTTTTGTTTCCCTGACGTCTCTAACTCACCTGGTACAGTTGTTATGAGCACACTGCGATAATCAGTATGATCTATCCTTCCGCGAACGCACGAAGCGTGCCGAACGGCTAGCCCGTCTGCTATATAAAAATATGCGAACGCCATAGTCTTGAAGAACTGCAAGAACCCCAATTCATACACAGGTCATGGTCAAAGCTGAAGAATGGTAGTGCCTGCGAACCATCGCCAGGAAGTCCTGAGATCATGTCACGATTCACCCACCAACCTCTGGTCATGGCGGTTTATCGAAGACGTACCACCGAGCTATTACTGCTCAGCAATGTCTAGCGACATCCATCGTTCCGTCTGAAATCGGATCAGAAGGCACCGACTGATCTCATGTGCGGAAGAGTGAATGTTTCCGCGCCGTGGGAACTCATCCAGGTTGACCTCGTCGGTCCGCTATCGAAGTCACATGAAGGCAACCTTCATGTCTACTCGGTTTTGGATCACTCCTCCAAGTTCTCTGCTTTCCCTCCGCTGCGCAGGCTGTTTAGGAAAACCATCACCCAGCTCCGCAAAAATCACATTTTCCTTCTTTTTGGAGTGCCGGAAGTCTGCGACAGCGAAAAGCAATTTGTGACGCAGGGATTCACCTGACTTGCCGAGGACTACGGAATTAAGATCTCCTACACTGCGCTGTACCACCCGCAAGGCAACGTGGTCGAAAGATGTCACCGTATCCTTGGAACGATGTTGGCCTTGTACGTTCGCGAAAACCATCGAGACTAGAAAAAGCACCTGCAGAAGGCCACAGAAGCTATGCGTACATCCCATACGACGCCTCTGCGCCTTTTAAGGGCGATGAGGACACTCTTTATCCTCGAGAAGATTGTTTCAAAACCACCTACGCTAAAGTCAGGGGAAAATTGCTGGAAGCTCACAAGCGGAGCTTGAACCAGTACGATCTACGTCGTAGAGCGGCTCAGTTTTTCATTGGAGATAAAGTGTGGTGCAGAATCTTCATGCAGTCGATTGCATTTGCAGAGATAGAGCCCTATTTTCTCTCATTGTTTGTTTCTCATCTCGTGTTCGGAAGTGGCTGCCAATGCTTGGAGTCCGTAAGCCAGTTCCTTTGGCTTTTACATTTGTCGATTACAACCTTTCTTGCATCGGATAGTACTTCCGTGAAACGCTGTCACATCTTGGGTAATGAGCTCATAATTTGCAGGTCGCTGTGATATCGTCGGTTACATATTTTCCCATTGGCATTGAGCTCTGACCCTCTTCAGAAGCTAAGTAACAAAGTGTGACAAGGATAAGATCTCGGAGGGTTTCTGTGTCCTTTGGACGATCAAGCTGCGGAAGACAGCAAGCCGCTCTACAACGATAACGTATTGAAACGGTAACGGTATATTCAGTTTTCAATAATTCATTTCTCAAAGGTATTCGGAATGGATATACTTTGCGGATATCTGGTACAAAAATAGGTTTCGTTTATCCTGTGATCCTGCGTTACAATGATACGATTGTCCTTGTTGAAAGTGCAAATTGGATTCCGGACGCCGGCTGAATGAAGTAGTGCAGGTATAAGCCAAAACTAAATAATGCTCGGCCGGTAAATCCGGACGGATGCGTCGGCCCGGAACCCGGAACAATGGTTAAAACGATATTATCACCGTATCTGGTGGCGCACGGGCGGCGGTTCACCTCATTACATGATAATTACCGGCCAGCTGGTCCGCGCTCTGGTCAGCACCACACCACGTCCAGCAGCACTCGCCCCGGCTAATGTTGTTTACAACTGCGCGAAAATCCAGCGCCACATTTCGCCAGCAGTTGGCCATGTAGTCCATTAAATTTCGAGATCCTCTCCGGCTCGGGTCCTTATTCGAGCCACTCGTGCACGCCGACAATGAAATCGATTTGAAAATTTCATGAACTTGACAATGAAAAAATATATATCGAAATAAATATGCGATATTCCGTGGTGCGGACAATGAGTCCGAAAGGTTCGCCTGAGCGATCGCTATATTCCCCTTTCGCGCTTCGAACAATGATGCATTCTGACAGGTCCCTGATAAATCGTCACCGCACGCTATTTTATACTTTCCTTATTTAATAGAGCCGGGGCGGGATCGCAGCCCGAACCCCCTCATAAGTCATCTTTCGGCTGTTTGGCTTGCGGGGCTTTCCCAGACTCTCCCGCACAAATCCTCCTCCTCCTGCTGCTCTCATCACCATCGATCTCCCAGGTGGAATAAGAGAGAGATGTTAGTGCATAAAGATCCGAGACGGGATGAGATTATCCTGGGCGGCGCGGTGGTGTATAGTGTGATGGTCGTCCTAATCGATACACGCCACCCGCCGGGACGGGGGGTGGGAAATTTGAAATTTAAATGTGTATTTCACCTCCACACACACTCACACCACCACACCCATCTCCTTCACGGCTGAGAACTTGCACAACAACTCGACAAGTTCTACCTGATGCAGAACTCCCCATGGTGTGTGTGTGGGGGGTGTAGGGTAGCCTCCCACTCCTTCCGTCTTGCTCTCGCAGGAGTGATTTATTTAGAGTCGAGCGGCGGCGTGCAATTTGAAATTAAAATTGCGGGATCACTTCCACTTTGTTTCGTCGTGAAAAAACGAGCCGGGGCAATCATGTATGCGGCAGGTCCGTGGCAAAAGTCTCGAACGCGGTGCGTGGAATGGAAATTTGACCTACATCATGGTATAGTCAGGACCAGAAACTTCGTCCCTTCATGGCTTTAATTGATCTTGTTCTGGAGAAAGCGAAACAGCGTTATGATGACGCAGGAAGAAGCTCAAGGCGATGTCGAAAATAGGAAAAAGTGGAGTGACATGTCCCGGGATTCGTAAAGCAAAACCTCGGAAGATCATGTAGCGACATTCTTGTAGATCATCAAGCTGCGATCGTGTAGATCATGGAGTCACATTCTTGTTGATCATTATTGTGATATTTTTGAGGATAATCGTGGAGAGATAGCCTCGGAGAATCGTTCAACAATATTTCTGATGATTTTTCCGAGGATTTTCCTGGAATCATTCTCTGAAATTCCCGAGGGATACAGGAAATCTAGAGCGACAAATTCATTGATCGTAAAGCGACAGTCTCGAAAAAAATCGAGCGATGTTTTTGAAGATCGTGCGGCAAAATTTCCGCAGATCTTGAAGCGAGCTCACCAACATGCGAAGAGCGTCAACTCCGAGGATAGTGACTGATAATTATGTTCGATGATCGTAAAACAGAAACCCTGGAACACCTGGTAACGCTGTGAAGCCAATTTTCCGTGGATTCTGAAGCGACCTCTTCAATGTTTGAAGTGCATGTTCTTGAAGGGAAGTTGAGTGGTGTGTCCGAGAAGTGTGTAGCAATATATCCGATTATGACTATGATGGAACCATACCCTCACAGCAGCGTTCATGGAGAACGTGTCAACGTGGAGTGAGAAATTCTGATATTTGCAAAGCTAAGTTCTCAAAAGTCGTAGAGCGATACATACTTGAACATTATAGAGTGATATTTTTGAAGGATCAGAGAGGAATCAATATTCACGAGAAACGCAGAGCGACTAGTTCAAACATTGTGATCTTACAATAACAGTGAAGCGAAGTACTCTCGAAGTGTCGAGCAATAAACAGGGTGTTCTCTGTTCAATCTGTCAAACATCAGAAGGGGATAAGGATACAAAAATTAGTAGTGCTTAGGAACAAAAATCAGAGATATACAGGGTGGTGAAAATTTCGATGCTCACCATTGCTATCTTGGAAACGGTAAGAGATACGAGGTCGGTTAAATTAGAAGAAAGTTGCGCATTTTTGTGGCGATTGAGAATCTGAAAAGAAACTTTGAATATTTTGATTGGTTTACGATTTATCACGAAAAAACTGAAAATTTTGATTTCAGAAATTATTTTTTATCTTTCCAACCATTCAAGCTATTTCAATCAAACTTGGTAGTTTTATGTTTTTGATCACTCCGAGTCGACCAACGTTGGCAGAAATTTTCCAGGTCTTCTAGATGTCAAATTATGATAGTCAACTTTTGTTTTTCTTATGGCCGCCATATTGGATTTTTGCACAAATAGATACAGAAAAAAATCAGCTTTCCGAATTAGCAACCAACATGTTCTTTTTATGACATTTTAAGCGTCAAATTTTGAATTTATTGTAAAACATTGACAAAATCGGGAATGCTTTGAAAAACAATTGAAATATTATGAATAGTGAAACGACCCCAGCTATCGTCTGTTTGAGCAGAAAGTAGGTAGATGGCGTGCCCGCCCCAGCAAGAATGTGTGTCATAACTGTCATACAAAAAGTGAGTAATAAAGCATTGACCAAGATGGCCGCAGCAAATCTTTTCCTTACCAATGCATCGACATACTTCGCGGTTTTAATCGAAAATCACAACATAGTTTTGATCCAAACGAGCCGGATGGATTAGTTCGCTAGTTTGCTACCCCATTTTCGTCGCTAAAATTAAAAAATTAGCTTTCCGAATTAGTAACCAACATGTTATTTTTATGACATTTTAAGCGTCAAATTTTGAAATTCTCGTAAAGTATTGACAAAATCGGGAATGCTTTGAAAAAGAATTGAAATATTATCAATAGCAACAACAGAAAATAGACAGATTGTGTTCAATTGACGTATCTAAGGGCCCGATACCAAGTTGCAGGCGCGAAGTTTGTGACGGCGTAACTCGCCAAATACAGCGCGGTCTGATTGGTTGGTATCCGCCGTTGCTATGGTAACGGCACTTACGGCGGTCTCAGCCCCAACTTGGTATCGAGCCGTAACTTCTTAATCTTGTTTTGTGCTTGTTTGTACAGAGAGCTCATAAATTAAATGAGTTGGGTGCGGATGCTGAACGGGTGCCTGTGAATTCAAAAACGTCTGTCGAAACTAGGGTAATCCTTACTCCTTTTCTAATAAATTTGTCAAACTTTAACAAGAACGATATGCTAGTTCCGACAGACGTTTTTGAACTCACAGACACCCTTGACCCATTCAATTTATGAACTACCGGTACAAACAAGCACAAAACACGATTAAGAAGTTAGATACGTCAATTGCACACCATCTGTCACTTCTTTGTTGTTGCTATTGATAATATTTCAATTGTTTTTCGAAGCATTCCCGATTTTGTCAATAATTTACGAGAATTTCAAAATTTGACGCTTAAAATGTCATAAAAATAACATGTTGGTTACTAATTCGGAAAGCTAATTTTTTTCTCTATCTATTTGTGCAAAAATCCAATATGGCGGCCATAAGAAAAACAAAAGTTGACTATCACAATTTGACATCTAGAAGGCCTGGAAAATTTCTGCCAACGTTGGTCGACTCGGAGTGATCAAAAACATAAAACTACCAAGTTTGATTGAAATAGCTTGAATGGTTAAACGCACCGCTTGTACGGGTCGAAAACACGCGGAGGAAAAATCAATAAGTGTATTGGGAATTGAGCGTGCGATGCAAGTTCACCACATGGTTAAAAGATGTCGCTAGCCGTGTAATGTCCACGCAGAAAGTTCGAGACCTGGTATAAAACAATTTAGCTATAATTCTTTGGTCACTCTCAACAGTCTCAACTCCACGCCGAAGACCAGCCGATGTCCATGTGCTCCGCCGCACCTCGAAATTACGCGACCTCCTCGTGTGCCATTGCCCGCATATCGGCGTTCCCAAATTAAATGCGCGACAATATTTCCGACGTCTGATTACCAATACGCACATCGCCACACGCGCCCGTGGCACAGTCCAGACTCCAGCCCGCCATCGAAGAGATTTCCATCCGCGCCGTGGTAGAATTAGATGTGATTTGCCCGGTCTACATCCAGCTCTTCATCATCGGAGTTGCAGTCGTCACACCACTCGCGCTTTATTGTTCATCCCATATTTCTAAATACCGGAATTGCACATTTGCTCGCGTTCGCGTGAAAACTAGTATCAAGCTTGTTGGATTTGCACCGGTGCGCACCTCCTTTCTCCTCCGGGATTAAATTGCGTTGTGCTTTGGGAGACGTCTTTTACCAGGGAGTTTTCAAGCTAAAGCAAGAGCCTTTGGACCGTGTGGGTATCGCGAGTAACCGAGGTAAACCTGAGTGCGTCATTTGCCTCCGAAGAGGTTGTATAATTTCATATCCATGGGGTTGTAACCCTTCACACAGAACGCTGCCTGTTGGAAGAGGAACCTGCATCGAACACTCGCATCTATCTCTGATAACAAGCTCCGCGGCGACGTGTCCTGATCTACCTTCGGGCTGTGTCTTGATCTTCCGGTGTCATGTGTCCTGAACAGTTTCGGGCTGTGTCTTGATCTTCCGGTGTCATGTGTCCTGATCGACTTTCGAGTCGTGTCTTGATCTTCCACCGGACGTGTCCTGATCAGTTTCGGGCTGTGTCTTGATCTTCCACCGGACGTGTCCTGATCAGTTTCGGGGTCGTGTCTTGATCTTCTCCAGCTGGGCTGAGCTTCAGTGCTGGATGCTAGTGCTCGCAGAACGGTACCTCGCGGTGGAAAAGGAGCGATCTTGTGGGGTGGGGTAGACGACCTACGATTGAGATTTGCAATGTCCTAGAAAGCCACGATCGACACGGGGTAGACTTCAACTTCTCAGTGGGTGGTACCTGCAGTCCAGGGGTTGGGGTTGGAACTTCGACAGAGCTTGGAACGACACTTCTGAATACGCGCTGCTGAGTTTAGGGAATCGCGAAACGAGGAACTGGAAAGAACTAAAATCGCGTTTGTTGAAACCAGGGTTCGGACCCTGTCCTAGAGTCGCAATTGTTAATAATAATCGGTTTAGGACAACGACCCCCCCCCCCTCCGGGAGACTAATATGACTTTGTTTTAGCGTGCAACTGCAGTTACTTAGATTTCCATGTTGGTTGGGTCATTAAGTACAAGAGAATTATTATCAAAAGACGGATGTTATGGAGAGGAGTTTCACCTAGAGGGGCGTCTGGTTTGGGGTCGCGTAACACAACTTAATTTGTTGCAGTATTCCCATGAAGTTAATGAAGATTGTTTAATCGTGAGATGGAGAGCGGTTCTAATAATTCCCTGGACATTCGACGACGCGACGCTTCGATAAATTTGTACCTATAATGAATTGTTACGGCTCAATAGTTGGTTAGCAATCTGATATTTATTCATAGGGAATAATAGTTGTTTCGAAGCCTTCTCGCGTTAGTTCGTCGGCGAGCACCTTAGTAGGTTTTTAGCAACAATGGGGTTCACTTCACACAAACAGAACGGGGTTCAATCCAAAGGGTCTTCACGTGGGAGAGTTTGTACCTTGACTTGAGTAATTGTTCGCGTACACCATTGGTTCCGAAGTTTTTGGAAGGGTGAAATTTGGTTTTGCATTTCCGGCTATAGACACTCGCGGTCGTGAAATCCTTCTAAGCTTCAAGGGCAAGTCAAGGTGAAAATAGGTCCAGTTCTCCACAAGGGCACAGGCCATATCCAATCCCTTCCAAAACGGGCAAAAGATTACCATAGCCTAAAAAGAGTCATGCAAAAAGAATAGTCCAGAAAATAAGAGACGCAGCCTTTGAAAAGAGTTCACAATAGGAGGAGCCCCGCACACACCGGCCCACGAACTTAGATTGTAGGGAACAGGGAAACAACAGAAAAGAGAGGGGGGAGTTCCCATCGCTCGCAAAAGTCACTCAAACCCTTTTTCGGTGTCTAGACGCTGGGCCTAACCCTAACATAACCTATAACACTAACTTAAATGTTGAACCTGATGAAGCCACGATAAGAATTTCGAACCACGCCTCCAAACAAAGTTTAAATGTTGGTCAAGGTGTAGAATCAGGTGTTCATCGGAGTATTGATGTGTGATGGCTTTGAAATAATTATTAGGGGAAACTCATCTCTTAGGGAACACTTAGAAAACTTAGCTATCTTAGTTACCAGCGTTGAGGTACGGTCAGGATAGGAACGAGCCTTTATTTAAACACTTTGACATGTAAATAGAAGACAATATAACGATTTTATGTTACAACTAATTTCTGTGTCTTACTGCGTTCAAACTAGAGGTTAATTCGATCTCAACACGCCCAGGATCTCTATACTCGAACCACAAGAAGGATGCACAACAGGATGGTGTCCTGATACTAGACGATCACCGGCCAAAGCAGTCCCAAGAGCGGGAAAAGTGATTTAATTCAAATAAGTTGAATTATTTGGAGTATGTTGGGTTGCCTATCCATCCAGGCGCAGAAGCTAAAGAGTTAGGGGTGTTTCAATGGTTGGAAAGATAAAAAATAATTTATGAAATCAAAATTTTCAGTTTTTTCGTGATAAATCGTAAACCAATCAAAATATTTAAAGTTTCTTTTCAGATTCTCAATCGCCACAAAAATGCGCAACTTTTTTCTAATTTAACCGACCTCGTATCTCTTACCGTTTCCAAAATACCAATGGTGAGCATCGAAATTTTCACCACCCTGTATACTGCCTTCCAAAAAAAGTGCAACACCTCGATGCCGTTGGCTGATTTTGATCAAATTTTCACAAAACAAGTATTTCATCTACACTAACAAATGATTAACATTCTGAATATCTAGGCGCTGTAGTTGTTTTGTTTTTCCCCTTGGTAACCGTAAAACACAAGAAATTGTTTTTCGTTTTTCCTGGTTGTTACAAACCACATTTTTTGCATTAAGTTTCAATAGTGAACCCCAAGAGTCCTGAAATGCCAAGAGCCCGTCAACCTCGGCAGTACCATCATTTAACCGAGTTCCAGAAGGGACAGATTATTGGCTTAAAAAATGAGGGGATTTCGTATCAAAGAATTGCGAGACTTGTTGGTTGCAATGCTTCGACTGTGATGAGATGGTGGCGGAGATGGAACGAGGAGGCCAATTATCGGCGACGGAATGGATCTGGTCGTCGTAGAGCCTCCACGGTACGTCAAGATCAACGTCTTCGAGTAGCGGCTGTAAGAGACCGATTTACGACAACCCGAGCAGTCGGAAACGAGTGGGTTGCAGCTATAGGACGCCCAATCTCAATGAGCACGGTCTATAGAAGAATTAGGTCTTCTGGGCTAAGTTCTTATCGTCCGCTGTTAACCCTTCCCCTCACTCCTGTTCACCGGGCCAGAAGATTGGAGTGGTGCAATGAGTGCAGAAACTGGGTCCAAGAATGGCATCGGGTGGTCTTCAGTGACGAGTCCCGCTTTTGTCTTTGGGCTCATGACGGCCGGGGGAGGGTGAGGCGCTTTCGTGGGGAACGGCATAATCCCGAATTTTTTGCCGAGCGACACACTGCCCGTACACCCGGATTGATGGTTTGGGGAGCAATATGCCATGGAAGCAGGTCACCATTGGTGTTCATTGAGGGCACTATGACAGCTTCATCTCACATCGCGAGTGTGCTGGAACCCGTTTGCCTTCCATACCTTCAGGGGCTCAACAACCCTATTTTCCAGCAAGACAATGCACGTCCTCATACGGCAAGAGCTTCAATGCAGTTCCTGGAAGATGCACACGTTGACGTGCTTCCATGGCCTGCTTGCTCTCCTGATTTGTCGCCCATCGAACACGTGTGGGATATGATGGGAAGAAAGGTGGGGCAATTACGCCATCCTCCCAACAACTTGGAAGATCTCCGTATGGCCTTGCAAGAGGCATGGGATGGCTTGTCACAAGCGGCAATCGACCACTTGATTGAAAGCATGCCTCGTAGGGTTAATGAGTGTCGGGCAAATCGTGGAGGAGCGACACATTATTAATTTTTTCTGAAGTTCCTTGTATTACGATTTCCAGAATCTAATCGTTTGTTTCTATTGTTAAAACACATGTTTTGCGAAAATTTGAATAAAATTGATCCACGGCTTCATGGTGTTGCTCTTTTTTTGGAAGGCAGTATATATTGACGGATATACGACTGGCCATCGAAATTCAACTTGCGAAGTCGGTTTTTTGCAATAGGTGATTCTTGAACCGCTGAACCCATTTTTTCGAAGTGTGGCATACATATTTTCCTGGTAAAGGCCGATAATCCACTTATTATAAATTCCCAAACTCGATCCAATGGCGTTGTGAAAGGGGAGTTGTCTTCTTTTTCCGCCCATATTTCCTACACTAATGGACATTTTGCGAGATTTCTTTATTCAGCTCGAAGTAAGAAGTTACTTCCGCGACATTTTGACTGGATACTTCATTTTCAAGATATTAAAGTTTGAATGCTCGAGAAACACCTCAAAAACAATAAAATCGGAAAGCTGAAAATTCAGTTTGGGAGAAACTTATGACACGTCGCCCACAAAAACTTTCCTAAGAATTAGTACACCCCAATGAGATTTCTTTACAAAAATGAAAACATGCTTCCTTCTTTGGCTCTTGATTTGTTTTTTTTTGGGGTGTTTTTTGAACAATCAAGCTCAAAATATTTGGGAAACAAGGTAACCAATCAAAACTTTGCTAAAGCAATTTGTTTGCTCTAAAGCGGGTCTCCCACTGGAGCAATCGGCAACTAGCAACTAGCAGCGGGCTATAAGCAGTAGACACTATTATTTGGACTAGCTGTCACACTGAAGCAACAATAAGTTGGTTGCGTACGAATATTGTACGATCTTTGGCAGTATAGGTACCTACCTAGTGACTGTGAGTGACAGTATGGCAGACGACGACAACTCTGGATGAAGAAATAATAATGATGTGATGACATTCGAGGCGATAGAGACAAATGAAAAGACACTGGATTGATCCTGCTTTTGAAGAGCTGATAGTCTCTGGGGCCAATGTTTCATACAAATCTTCAGGAATTCTTAGAAATCCTGTAGAAGTTTTGAGGAGTACGTGAAAGTCTTGTAGAGATTTTTGAGAATCGCTCAAATTCTCGTTTCCTTGTAACTATCGTAGAGATCCCTACAAAGCACAAATATCATACAAATCTCTGGAAATTCCTAAAAACTCTGGCAAATTGTTGGATATCTTGAAAAAGTATCTGAAAATCCCTAAAACTCTCGTAGAAATATCAACAAACTCCTAGAAATCCCACAGAAATCTTCAAATCTCCCCAAAAATTCTCAAAAATACTTAGCAATCTCGCAGGAATCTCTGGGAATCCCTAGTAATCCTGTGAAAACTATAGGAATTTCCACAAATCTAGTAGTCATTTTTTAAAATACCTGAAAATCCCTAAGACTCTCGTAGAAATATCAACAAACTCCTAGAAATCCCACAGAAATCTTCAAATCTCCCCAAAAATTCTCAAAAATACTTAGCCATCTCGCAGGAATCTCTGGGAATCCCTAGTAATCCTGTGAAAAACTACAGGAATTTCCACCAATCTAGTAGTCATTTTTTAAAATACCTGAAAATCCCATGAGAATCTCCAGAAATCCATAAAAAAATTTCACAAATTTTCAGTAATTTTTAGACATCTCATACGAATCTTCAGGGATTCCTTCAGATCTCGTAGAGATCCCTAAAAAGTCTTGAGAACACCTAGAAATTCTCACATGACAAAAAGTCATTCTACTGAAAATAGAAAGTGTATGGGATATACGAATCTCTGTGAATTCCCAGAAATCCCTTAGAAACCTTGAGACTTTTAGAAATTCCGAGAAACCGTGGAAATATCAAGAAATGCTTTGAAATCAATGGTGAACTTCAGGGGTTTTTAGAAAATCCTATGATTGTCGTAGAGATCCTTAGAGATTCTATGTAGATCATTGGAAATCCATAGAAATCCCGTAGTGATTCTCGAAGACTTCTAGAAGTCCTTGGAAGTCCGCAGAAATCTTGTCGAAATAGTCCTGTGAGAATTTCCAGAAATCTTTCGAGATCTTGCAGAAATTTTTCTAGAGCCTTCAAAAATCTCGTGAAAAAATCTTCAGAAATCTGAAAAAGTCTTGTCGATATCTCTGGAAATCCCCACAAAATCCGTAGAAATATTCAGAAGTTCTTGGAAATTCCGTGAAAACATTCAGAAATCCCTAGAAACCTCCAACGAATCTTCAAAACTCCCTAGAGATCCCGTACAATTCTTCAAAAATCTCAAGAAATTCTCACAAGAGTCCTCAGACATCTCATAAATATTTTTAGAAATCATGTAGAATCTTCAGAAGTCCAATAGGAAGTCCCTGGATTCTCCAAAAATCTCTCAGAAGTCTCAAGTAATCTCTAGAAACTTCATACAAATCTCATTAATTCCTAGAAATTCCGTTGGAATAATGAGAAATCCCATATAAATTTTTGGGAGTCTCCAAAAGTCCTAGAAAATTCCCACAAAATCTAGTAAAAATTCTTCTTTCATTCTTCGCACATCTCTGGGAATCCCGTGAAAATCTCAGAAAATCTATAGAAACTCGCAGGAATCATTAGAAGACTTTAGAAATTTCATATCAATCTTTAGGAATTCCGTGGAAATCCATATGAGTCTCTCTTATTCCCAGGAAACCTTTGGAAATTCCTCGAATTCCTTAGAAATCTTTATGAAGCCCTAGAAACTCTCGAAATTTCTCAAAAATCTCGTTGAAAGTCTTCAGAAATTCCATTGATAATTTCCAAAATCCTCTAGAGATCTTTTGAACTCCAGAAATAATTAGGAATCATTAGAATTCCTACTAATCATGTCGAAATCTTCAAGATCCTCCACATTCCCATGAAACCCTTCAGAAATGCCTTAAAACTACATAAAAATCCCTGAGAATCCTTAGATATCCTGTATATATCGTAAGAACTCCCTAGAAGTTTTCGGAAATTTTTGAAATTCCGTGGAAATCTGCAAAGCGGTATGAACCTCATACTAATTCTCAATCTCAGCCCGTCGAAATCTTGAAAACAATGGTAATCACATACACAATCATGTTCAATCCCAGAACTCCTTCAAAGTTCTGAAAATCGTCAGAAACCCCTAGAAAACCCACATAAATATTGAGAAATCCTTAGAAATCTTAAAAGGATCCTTAGGAGCCTTAATTAACCCGTAGAAATCTTAAGAGATATACTGGAAATTCTTACAGAGTCATCAAAAATTTCGTTACTGAATTCAGAAAACCCGTAGAAATCTTCAGAAATCCCTGGAAATCTCACAGAAATTATGAATTCCTAGAAATTCCGTGGAAATTTTGAATCTCACAGAAATTCCTAGAAACCGTAGAAATACCAAAGAATCTTCAGGAATTATTGATAATCATCAGGAGTCTTAAGAAATCCCTAGAATTGTTGTAGAAATCCCGAACAAATTCTCGGAAATAGCTAAAAATCTCGTAGTGATCCCGAGAAATTCCTAGAAATCTTATAGAAATCTTATAGAAACGTAGAAAATTGAAACGTTTTTATTTAAAAAGCTGTCAACAAAAAAGTAAAAAAATACATTTTTCACATAATTGAAAAAACACTCTTCCCCAATTTTATAATTGTAGGGTCTCGCCCTCTTTTGATTTCAATATTTTAGGCCTGTATTTTAGCTATAAGCGCGCCGTCGATAGCTTTGAAATTTGTATATGTTCGAATTCTTGGAATGTGTGATTTTACGACATTAGGGTCCGTGCTTTTCGGACGACCGATGGTGGACCGCGGGGAAGAGGGTGTCTGTAGGGAGCTAAGCGCCTTGCGGAGGAAATGCGGGGACTCTCTCGGTTCCTTCTGGCCGGAAGAGTTGTGTTTTTGTTTGTGTATATCCATGGTACGTACTGTTATTTATTTTTATGTCTGTACTAATTTTGTCTCGTTTTTGAACATGGCAATGGATTTTGAATGTACCTAAATTATCATTTCTTTGGGTAGTTTACATTTTTGTCTAATAAATTTTTAAACGCACGCATTATTTGCTGGTGGCTATTTATAGCACAAACAAGCTCTAAAAGTCTTTGTCTTGAAGCCGTGTCGGGCTCGAATATTTTACCTTGTCTTTACATTTTAAATAATGCATTTCTTTTGTGTAAAATTTGCTTGTTACATCTTACTTGACTGTAATTTTTTGCACGCCGAATTTTGGTCTGTGTCATGATTTGATTTTCACATAAACTTAATGCCAATTGTCCTCCGTCTGTTTTTGTGACTCTACATTTTTTTTTTCATGTCATGTCGATGCTCACTGCTAATTTTGTCAGATATTTTATGTACCTATGTATTTTCTACGATCCCCATTGATATTTTATTATTGCTGATTTTATTATACACCTTGTGGATTTTATTCCGTATTGATTTTATTTTTATACATTTTATCTCTGATGTTTGCGCATTCATCTACTGATGTTTCCGTGATTTTGTTCTACTAATTTTACGTACATTGAATACCTGAAATTCTCAGTGAGACATTTTGTCTAATATTTGCGAGTCTTCTTCCTTGGGCGTAACTCACTGGTTTGTTCGGCGAATTCTTCCAGAGAGTTGCCTTTTCCGAATTCGTCACTCTCCCTTTTTCTTTGACTGACAGTTTGACATAATATTTTGTTGTGTTTTAATTGTTTTTATTCATGTTGCTCGTTTGGTGTCATTTTGCACTCTGTCAGTCCTGTGTTAGGTGTTTTGAGAGAGGAACCATAAAAGGATTATTTTTGCACTTATTTTGTTTGAGTAAATGTAAATTTCAGTGCAATGAGCGTGTTTCATTAACCTCCTTCTTCTCTGCCTCCGGGTCGTCTTATCCCTGAGCAAAAGCGAATCGAAGGGTTTTGAACCGCGGGTTCCAACGCGGGCGCAACGAAAACAAAAACGGGCACGACGAAGGGTTCCAAATTGCAGATTTCGGATGATCACAAATAGGCCAAATTAATGTCATGTCACGGGGGTAAGGGGGGAGTATATAACATAATGCACTCAGTACACCGAAAAAAAATGAGTTTTTATCTCCATTTTTGATAGGGAAATCCTCAAAATAGTTTCGGCCTGCTGAGAATACAGCCTTCATGTGCCTGTAATTTGTGTAATAATAAAGCAAGTCTGTTTTTTTATTGTTATATTTAGTTATTTATTTCCTGAATATTGTCAGCTTTGTACGTGGTTTTCTGGTTACCACTTTGTTTTAATTTGCGGTGTTTTCACAAGACTGGGGCTGCTCTCATGTTTCTGGAATTGTTTGTAATGTGTTGATAATTATTTGCAATTTGGGTTACTTTATCGCACCGTCACTGTTTTGTTTGTAATGTTACTTGGGATTCTGTTTTACTTGAGATTCCGTGTCATTATTTTGATCCGTTCAATCCTGTCGATCTCGGCAATAATAAAAAAAAGTCTCTTCTAAAACAAAGAAGGATCAATATTCAATATCTGTTTATTAATACAATTCATTAGATGCTTCGAGATCCGTTTCTGTAATCAGCTCTCAAAAACATTACTTGGGTGAGTTTATAAATATTTGAATGCTTCAGCCAAGTCTGCATGCGGGCGTCTACCTACTACTAAAACTCTCTTGCCATCAATGTCTTAGAAAAAAGCGATATGTCGTAAAACTTTTGCAATATGAATAGTCCATGCATTTTTGCTGCCTTCGTGGATTTTTCGCCTCAACGATCTACGAAGCCAACACATTTTTTTCATTGATGCTATTGTCACGAACGCCGATTCTCGCGTGCATTCTAGAGCACACCTGATCATTCTAGACTGTTCCGCTTTGAGATTGCAGTGTAAAACTGCGAAGCTCTAAACATTCCAGAGCATACGGAATGGCTTGACTAATAAAATTACATGGGAGACTTCAACAGCCGAGTAGGAAACATCAGCCGGAATGGCGGAGGCGCCGCCATTCCGGAGCACGCGGGAAGCACGCGAAAAGTGTAAGATTTTTTGGAAGTCGCCGCGAAACCGTATCCCGGGTCATTTTGGAATTTGCTGGAGGACCGATGGAAGATTCCTGAACAATAGTCGGAGCTATATAAGGCACGATCCTCGGCCTACGGACCCGTATTCAATCGAGGGCAATAACAGCGAGAAGTCAAAGCGATCTACCCAAGCGCAAACAGTCATTGTTTGCGTGTATTTATTGTAGTACGCAGTAATGAACAGTGTGTGTTTTAAAACGATCGTCTCAATTATTTACGAACCTTAACGCGAAATACGTAACTTTATAAATTTTTTACGACATTTTGACGCTCTTCTCGATTGACGGCATTGACGTTTCCAAGTGGTCTGGATTTGTTAGTTGTATGCAGTGATTTTTTGTATACTCTTTTTCCCTTGTTTTCTATTTTTCACTTCTTTTTATTATTATTTGTTCATAGCGAAAGTACCTATTATTGTCTCTATTATCATTATATCACTATTATTACTCAAAAAACTATCATCTGCGACGCATTCTCGCTCGCGGACACTCGGCATTTTTTCCTGTCTACACTCTTCCCACTGAAAGAGACCTTGGTTGGGCCCTGGAGAAGTGTTTTTCATTTTCAAATAATAAATAGGACCCCTTGTTCTAAAAGTCATTCAGTTGACTTTGACAGGCTGAGTTTAGTCGCTAGATTCACCAAACTGTGTTATTTGGCAAACTGCTTTGATTACAACTCTGCGTCGTTCACAGCTCTTTTCCGAATGCAACTAATGCAAGCCACGGCTTCAAATTTCGGCCAAATAATGGATCCCTTGGTTCGATGTAGGTCGCACATTTCACCCAGCTAGTACCTACTTGCATACCGAATTGATGACGCAATGCAGCCAGTCACCACAAGAATCAATCAATCCCTTTTGCTTTGCTACTTGTACCCACTAGATCCTCGAGCCGCAGCGCCGTAATCATGTTTTACACACGGAACCCGAGTCACTGTCATTCATATTGGTTTTAGTAATTCCCTGATTACATCGCGTGACTGCTCGGAAATTAATCGGGTGAAATTGAATATCGGAATAAGGAGAAAAAACCCACCAACCGCTACTACTCCAAACCTAGTCGGGGTAATGCCTTGTCTCTACATGGTATAGCTGCAAGTACTATTACATGAGCACGGAATGAACCCGACGGGGCGTCCTCCTATATACCGCCACCGTCCCAAATAGTGCTGGCGGAGGGTTTCCGTGCCATTTAATTAATTCCAATTGAATTTTTTATGCAGCACACTGCTGCCAACATGGCAGACAATAAACTAATGGACGAAAAGCCCGTAAGCCTCCCCCCCTTCCCCTTGCTCTGCACACACATACCAAGAATGATTGTCAACAATAAAAAATTCATCAAAGACTGCTGCTTTAGTTTTCTCAAGGGCAATTACATCCAAATCAAAAAGAATAAAAGTATTCAAATATGCTGTGGCTTCTGAAATTGTGACCGCGTGATAGTGTGCAACGCGTTGAAGCCTTAAGGGCTTAGGTCCTAACAAGATTGAAGGTTTTTTAATGAAGCGAGATCAACAAGACGCGATGCTCCCCTCTCGCATTTAAGGGTTTAATTACGGGGAAAAGGGCGTTCACAGCCTGTGGGGCACCCATTAGTCCTGCTCTAAGCATCTAATATAAATGGAAATATAGACAAAATTCGATAATTCGATTGATTATGCGTATGAGTGGCTGGGGAGGGTGCCGTTAATTGTTCACAGCCTCAAGGCACAATTTCGACTTTAAATGCAGGAAATGCTTGATTTGGAATGGCGATATGTAGCGTCGTCATAAAGAAGGAAGAAAAATGAAAAGCCGGGTCGACGAAACAGTAAAATTAAGGAAGACCATCAATTATGTCAGAATGATTAATTCACTTGCCATTTGATAATGCTCTCCGGAGAGGCATCATTTGCATAATTTAATAATTCGTATCGAACAATGCCATGGTTCTTGTGCGCAAATCGGGGTGGAGTGTGTCGTGTTTACATTTCATTACTTGCTAATAACACTTATCACATTTTAGTTGATATTGTCGTGAGGATAACAATAATTATTCAATATAAATGCAAATGGCCGTGTAGTTTTACGACCGCTGCTATTTTTAAGCGCGCTCGAGTAAGCCCCCCATGCCTTTTTCCCATTTCCACTATAATACCGCTCAATTTTTCCAGCAGCCCCCCACGACCTGTCAACATCTCTTTTATTTTGCTTCTTGATCGCGGCATGTCGTGTACCCACCTTTTCCCTCATGCTTTATTGTCCCTTGAAATTTATCAATCTTTCCGAGTTCCGCAGATGGTAGGTACGGTTTAAATCGAGGTTCAAATGGGTACAAATTAATGAGTGTTCACTTTCTGCATGCGCGCTTTGAGGATTCCAAGGAAGAAAATAATGCGAAATTCCGGAACTGCCGCTTTCAAATCACGAAGTAACGATTACAGGTGTGGAATTACGGCAGTTGTTGACGCCTCGTGCAACATCATCATCAATTTTCTTTTATTATTGCCACCCCAATCATTAATTATCCCACCTGTGTGATGGAGTCTCTAATGAAGCGTTTCAATATTTATCTGATTGCCGGTGCGTTGAGCCGCCTACCGCATCCTAATAAATAAGTACATTAATCACTGAAACCTGATGCCGTGTGGGGTGCGGTGTATACGTATAAACCTACAGGAGGGAACCACAACAGGTGACAACAAGCAGCAGTGTGTTATTTGGTTTGGTGTCTTGTTCTCCGGCACATTTTTGTGGCTGGAAGTAATTTTTTTCGCACAACTCCCGCCATAAATACCATTTAGCCGCCCAGTGCATGGCCCACCATTAAAGATCCTGTGGCTGTATACCGAAACCCAGTTGTGCCGTTATAAATTCCAATTAGCTCCGTTATTTGAAGTTCCCAAGTCGACACGGAAATATGTTAATGCCGACTCCCTTTTCATTATAGTAATGCTGAAATAATGTAACCGCGCTGCGCCAAAGGGCTGTTAACAATTAGGCCCGACAAAGGGGTGGATTTTTCATTTCCAGAGTATATTTCCCATCATACTTGCGTTTGTTAGCAAGTCTACCTAGCTACTTCCATATTTGATTTCAATCCTCGTTTCAATCTTTATCCAACTTTTGGTATGAAAATGGTTCCTATTAGATGTCTCGTAAGTGCATTACTGCAATCAAGACCGCAATGTATTTGTAACAAATCGAGTCGTCCCATGTGACCAAAAGATAATGTCGAAACTTGCCGGTCTCCAGTGAATGCCAACCATGTAGTAATCATATTCATACTAAGCGGGAAATGGCCGCATGTTCCGTTTCACTTTTGTGATCTTACTGTAAAATATACACTTGAACTGTCCATTTAACTCCATTTACGTCATTATTTTGCATCATTACACTGATGTCTTAATTTTCCTCTGGGGAATTCTTCTCAATTGGGCTAGAAGATCTTTGTGCAGGCTCGCGTGAAGATGCCTCGTGCCGTCTATACCTCAACGTCTCTGATTTGGTTGTATTTTCCCTTGAAGACCTCGATGATGCGACCAGGTGGCCACGAGAGTGGTGGTGTGCTGTCTTCTTGAAGTAGTACCAAAGTACCTACTCTTGAAGAAACTTTTTCTGATGGACTCGAGCCGTTTTCCAGTGATATGTTTTAAGCGTTTGGTACAACTTGATTTGGAGGAAGCTAAATACAGTTGGGCTACTCAGATGAAGCTGCTCTTCCGGTCCGTTGGTTTTGGTGATTTGTGGCCGCGTCTAAACTTGCAAAGCTTGATGAGACACAGGGAGGAGATTCTTGCTCGTTATGCGGAACGTCTTCATCACAATGATCTGAATAGGGTGCAATCCTCCAATTTCTCCACATTGTACAGTTCTTTCGCCTTCAGTTCTGGCTGCCCACCATACCTGCGGTTGGATTTGCCTATTCGTGCCACTAAGGTAATAGCCCAGTTGAGGCTAGGAAGTGATCGGTACTTGAAATTTACGTGGAAGGGGTCATGCTATCGAATATTAACCGAAGAACTGTGTTCTGTTTGTAATTTGAACAAAAAAGAAACTTTAGATCACCTTCTTTTTGAGTGTCCAATTTACAGACCTTTGAGATCACATTACATGAGCAATATTGACAATCTGGCGGTGCTTCTACGTTTCATTGAGAATAATGATAAGAGTGATATCATGAAAATTGTTAATTTCATTGTGGGAATGCTCAAGTTAAGAGCATTTAGTAGGAATGAATAATCAGTCTTTTTACATCCTTTTTTATTTTTTTTTCCTCTATGCCATACTGCACTATTGTAATATTTTTAGTTATTTTACCTAATTTTATTGAATTATTCGATTTTTGTTCTACTCCCTTGTTCATAGTGTTACCACTGAAAGAACAATAAACAGTATTTATTTTATTTATTATTATTTTTTAGATGTCTCGTAAGTGCATTACTGCAATCAAGACCGCAATGTATTTGTAACAAATCGAGTCGTCCCATGTGACCAAAAGATAATGTCGAAACTTGCCGGTCTCCAGTGAATGCCAACCATGTAGTAATCATATTCATACTAAGCGGGAAATGGCCGCATGTTCCGTTTCACTTTTGTGATCTTACTGTAAAATATACACTTGAACTGTCCATTTAACTCCATTTACGTCATTATTTTGCATCATTACACTGATGTCTTAATTTTCCTCTGGGGAATTCTTCTCAATTGGGCTAGAAGATCTTTGTGCAGGCTCGCGTGAAGATGCCTCGTGCCGTCTATACCTCAACGTCTCTGATTTGGTTGTATTTTCCCTTGAAGACCTCGATGATGCGACCAGGTGGCCACGAGAGTGGTGGTGTGCTGTCTTCTTGAAGTAGTACCAAAGTACCTACGGTGAGGTTTGTAGTCTTGTGAAGCCACTTCTTTCGTACTTGTAGGGTGTGAAGATGGTATTTTTTCCAACGACCTCAAAATTCTTGAGCCATGCGTTTGATATGCTAGTAGATTCGAAGGCGATTCATTGGTATATCGAGAAATGTTGGCTCTGACAGTGACGTCAGTCGACGACGAATCAAAAAATGAGCCGGAGTGATAGGTTCTAGGTCATGAGAATTAGAAAACATTGAGAATATTGGTCTCCAATTTAAAATCGCTCCGATTTGGTTGATTAAAGTGGAAAATTGTTCGAACTTGAGCCCATAAGCCAACAAAGTTGGGCGAATGTAGTAGGATGAATTCTCACCCTGGGTTGCACAAAACAGATAATACGAGATTAGTTGATTTGCGATTTTTGTTTGTCAATTTGTAGCTGACTGATCAGTGGAAATGCTGGTTTATCCCTCAATAATGGAAAAGTTATGGGTCTAGTACAGATTCCAGGCATTTTTTGGGAGTAATCACCTAGCATTCAGCAGAAAAAAGTTCAGTTAATCTGCAATCAGCCTTGATCGCTGATCATCTTTTTTGTGGAACTGACGGTCAAACAATACTTTCTGCTGTAAGTGCCTCTGTCATTTCACTAGGTGACCGTAAATAATTCACAAACTTGGACAATTCGTTTGACGCGCGAACAAAATTGCCGCCATTATCCGAAAAGATCTTTGTTAGTTTTCGTCGTTAGATCGTATGGTAAAGTGGACTCTTGGAGCCCACCTCTTACTCTTATAAACTTATCCTTGTGATAGACACGTCAACTTCGAGTTTTCTGGCGATAGTTTCAGGCAATGTATTTCTTGGCTCCAACTTTCACCCTGGATCACTTTTACCCTAGAAACCGCTCTGCCTTGAAAAGTTCTGCTGGAGTTACTGGTCCGGTGATATGGACCTTGGATTTACAGTTGTGTATGAACCGAAAACATGATGCAGTGGTGCTAATCAACCTCCTGTATGTTAAAAATCTTTATATTTCAATGGAGTTTCAGAAATTTCTTACCGTAAATGTCCCTTCTACCCATTTCACTTTAGGTAAAGTCTCAAGAGAAGTCTCTGGCAGTTTATTGGGCTAATAAGCTTTTTTCATAGCTAGCCATCACTCAGGGCCGTGACACTGAGTTTTCGATTCGTTCAAAACAGCCGGAGACACACCCCGGGATGCAAAGTCAGAAGGATTGTCTTTCGTTGGTACATGAGACCAACTCGCAGATGCATACTTTGCCTGAATGTCTGCCACTCGGTGGCTCACAAAAATCTCCACAGAATTTCTAGATTCTGATTGGCATTTTTCATACTCACCACATGCCGTGGGATATGTGTATGAATGATTCAGATTAACTAAATCTCCTCTTGATTTTACCCATCGACTTGCAATCGATTGTGGAACATCATCATTCAAGCCGAAATCCAAGCCAATGCCTTCGTGCCCGGAGCCGGTCGTAAGCTCGACAGCCGTAATCCCGATACACTAAAATCCCGGCAGCCTAAATCCTGACACCCCATAACGCCGACAGGGTCGAAATCCCGACAAGGTCGAAATCGGCCGATATCCCGACAAAGCCGAAATCCTGAAAGACGAAATTCCGACAGCGGGAATCCCGACAGACGAAATCCCGACAGACGCAACCCCGACAGCCCCGAAATCCCGACAGTTGAAAAATCTGACAAAGTCGAAAGCTTATTACACGGACTCCGCAAGGGGAACGCGTCACAATCTCTGGAAGCACAACCTCTGAACGGTTCAATTCTTAACGTAAGGATCCAGCAGCGGGGATCCAGTCTCGTATAAAACCACTTTATAAAAAAAGGGTTGCTTCCGGCCCTACCACCGATTTTTTATCCGACAACAACTTGGGACATGGAAAAGCTGTAAACATAGACCCCATCAGGTATGCCCGAAGGGCGGTCACCTACGCTTCTACCACCGATTTTTGATTTGACAACAACTTGAACTAGAAGACCTGGCCGGGCTCACTAGGACCCCCAACATTACTTTGGGGGCTACACTACAAAACACAAGGGGGCTAGCAAAGCTCAAATCGCCACAATGTAGACACACGGCTAGAGGCATAAGGCTAGAGGCTAGAGACAAAAAGGCATCAGGGACTCAATGGGGCTCCAAACAACATTGGAAGACACAAGGGTGCTCAGCAGGGCCTAAGCCACTACAATGTAGACCAAGACAAGATAGGGCTGTAAATATCGCAAGAAGGACTGATGAGGCTCTCTAGGGCTCCAAATGACACTTGAAAGCACAAGGGGACAGGTACAGGGCTCCGATTAACACATGAAGACAACAGGAGCTTACTAGAACGCAGAAACAAAGACAGGTTAAAAAGAGGCTCAACAGGAGCTACAAACAATAATTGAAGACACAAGGGGGCTCAATAGGGCTCCAAACGATACTTGGAGATACAAGGGGGCTCAGTAGGGCTTGAAACGCTTTAATATAAACACAAGAGAGCAGAGGCCTCTAGAAATCGGACGGAGGCCTGACGGGGCTCACTGGGGCTCCAAACGATTCTTGGAGACACGAGGGGGCCCTGCAGGCCAACACAACATAAAGACTAACAGGAGCTAACTGTAGCTTCCGAGGCTCAGCAGGGCTACAAATGACACATGAAAACACTAGGGGGCCGGCCACATAGGGCTCCGAGAAATCCAATAAGGTACAAAGGAGCTTCCTAAGATTCCAGAAACTTTGAGAAATCAGAAGGGGTTACCTGGGCTGCAAACGATAATTGAAGACAGAAGGGGGCTGAATAAGGCTCCATACGGATACTTGAAGATACAAGAGGGCTCAGCAGGGCTTGAAATGTTCTGATGTAGAACACAAGAGAGAATAGAGCTATGAAAATCAAAAGAAGGCTTGGCGGGGATCACTAGGGCTCCAAATGACACTAAGAGACACAAAGGGGGCCCTCAAGAACTTCAACCAACACATGAAGACTTACAGGAGCCAACAAGAGCTTTGAAAACTGACACCATATACCTACAAAGAGGCTCTGCAGGGCTATAAATGAAACATGGAAACACAGGGGGCCATATAGGGCTCCAAGAAACCTATTAAGGGGCACAAGGGAGCTCCCAAAAATCCCAGAAACTCGAGAAAACAGAAGGGGTCACCTGGGCTGCAAACGATAATCGAAGACACTTTGTGGGCTCAAAAGGGCTCCAAACGATACTTGAAGACACAAGGGGGCTCAGCAGGACTTGAAATGTTCTGATGTAGAACACAAGGGAGAATAGGGCTATGAAAATCGCAAGAAGGCTTGTCGGGACTCACTAGGGCTCCTAATGGCACTTAGAGACACAAAGGGGGCCACAGAAGCTAACAATAGCTTTCAAAACTGACACAATGTACAAAGGGGCTCAGCAGGGCAACAAATGAACATGAAAACCGAGGGGGCTACATAGAGCTACGAGAAACCTGAGAAGGGGCACAAGGGAGCTTTCGAAAATTCCAGAAACTCGAGAAAACAGAAGAAGATGACCAGGGATGCCAATGATAAATGACGGCACAAGGGGGCTCATTAGGACTCCAAAAGGATATTTGAAGATACAAGAGGGCTTAACAGGGCTCAAAATGCTTCAATGTAGACACAAGAAAAGGGGCCTCTAAAAATTGGACAAAGGCCTGGCGAGATTCACTGGAGCTCCAAATGACACTTGTAGACACGACGGGGCCATGCAGGCCAAGACCGAAAGACTAACGGAAGCGAGGCAACATAGGGCTTTGAGAAACCTAAGAATGTACAAAGAAGCTTTTTGAGACTTCAGAATCTTTCAGAAATCAGAAGTGGGCACCTGGACTGCAAACGATAGTTAAAGACACAAGGGGGCTCAAGAATAGAGCTCCAAACGATACTTCAAGATACAAGGGGCCTCAGCAGGGCTTCAATCACTTTTTTGTAGAACACACGAGAAGATAGGGTTTTGAAAATCGCAAAAAGGCCTGGCGGGGCTCACCAGGGCTCCAAATGACACTTAAAGACACAAAGGGGGCCCTGTAGGACTTCAACCTACACATTCAGAGTCACAGGAGCTAACTGGAGCTTCAAAAAATAAAGCAATGAAAAAGTGGCTCAGCAGGGCTACAAATGGAATATGAAAACACAAGGGGGCCACATATGGCTCCGAGAAACCTAAAAAGAAGCGGAAGAGAGCTTTCCAAGGTCCCAGAGTCTTCGAAAAATCTGAAGGGGGTCACCTGAGCTGCAAACAATAATTGAAGACACAAGGGGGCGCAATAGGGCTCCAAACGATATCAGAGACAAAAGCATTTTTCAGCAGGGCTTGGAGCTTTGATGCAGAACACAAGGGAGGATAGGGCTCTGAAAATCGCAAGAAGGCCTGGAGGGGCTCACTAGGGCTCCAAATGACACTTAGAGACACAAAAAGGGCCCTGTAGGACTTGAACCAACACATAAAAACTCACAGAAGCTAACTAGAGCTTCGGAAACTGAAGCAATAAAAAAGGGCTCAGCAGGGCTACAAACGAAACACGAAGACACTAGGGGGCCACATAGGGCTCCGAGAAACTTAAGAAGGAGCACAAGAGAGCTTTCCAAGCTTCCAGAATTTTTGAGAAATCAGAAGGGGGTCACCTGGGCTGCAAACGATTATTGAAGACGCTAGGGGGCGCAATAGGGCTCCAAATGGTATTGAAGACACAAGGGGGCTCAGTAGGGCTTGAAATGCTTTGATGTAGAACACAAGTGAGGATAGGGCTTTGAAAATCGCAAGAATTCCTGGTGGGGCTCATTAAGCCTCCACATGATACTAAAAGACACAAAGGGGGCCCTGTAGGACTTCAACCAACACATCAGAGACACAAAAGGGGCTCTGTAGGACTTCAACCAACACATAAAGACTTACAGGAGCTCACTAGAGCTTTTAAAAATAAAACAATGGAAAAAGGGCTCAGCAGAGCAACAAATTCAACATGAGAACAGGGGGGCCTAATAGGGTTCTGAGAAGCCGTCCAAGGCATAAGGGGCGAAGCAAATATTCAGAAAATTTGAAAATACTCAAGGGGGTACATCAAGACCCCAAACGAACCTTGTAGAGACAAGGGGGCTCAGCAAGGCATGAAACTCTACGTAATGTTACGATATCTCGCGTACGGGTTCGAATATAATTGAGACGATTACTTCAAAACACACACTGTTCATTTCTGCGTACTACAATCAATAAATAACGCCAACAATTATCTACTTGGAATTATTTCGCAGGTACGTCGCTTGTTTCGCTCGTGTTGCCACTTCGCATTCCAGTTCAATACTGCCGCGAGCTGCCGGCTGATGGCTTATATAAGGCCTCTGAATAGTGTTCCCAAACTTTCTGTCTACTTCCAGCAAATTCCATAGCGTTCCGGCATATGCGGTTCCTGGACCATTCCTGAATAATCATACACATCACCCGTATAATTCTGCCGGGTTCTGGACGGCGCCTCCGCCAAAATGGACAGATGTGCCCTGATCAGGCATTCGAGTCTCCATACAGTTTCACATACACGAACGCTCTGGAATGCACCAGATCGCTCCAGACTTCCATCCTGCGATCTAATGAATGGAAGAATCCGGAAAGATCGAGTGTTTACCAATATGTACGGGATCGTCGCTCGTAACAGTAAAAACTCAGTGGGGATAGGGCTCTAAATATCACAATCACGCTAGGCCTCATGAGAGCTCCAAAGTTCCCGGCGAAGAATTGTCCGCGCGCACAATTTTTCGGCGAAGAATTGTCCGGCGAAGAATTGTCCGGTCACTGGGATCTCGTCTGTCCGGATTTCGGGGCTGTCGGGATTTCGTCTGTCGGGATTTCGGCGCTGTCGGGATTTTGTCTGTCGGGATTTCGTCTGTCGGGATTTCGGTTTTGTCGGAATATCGGACTGTCGGTATTTCGGCGTCGGGATCTCGACCCTGTCGGCGTTATGGGGTGTCGGGATTTAGGCTGTCGAGATTTCAGGGTGTCGGGATTACGGCTGTCGGGCTTACATACTAAACCCCTTGGTGCCACAGTTGCTGAAAAATTGTTTTGCCTATTATCAAGCATGGGCTCAAGAGACCTAATGGATCAATGGTCTGGCTGAGCTCTGACAGCAACGTTCTTTTTGTGATCACCTCCGCTGACGTTTCGGAAGTTGGAAATTTGTATTTCAATGTGTCCTCAGTCGGTGACCAATAAAAGCCCAATGTCTAGGTCATGTCTCCTGATCCAATACAGACATCTGCTGTACTGTCTGATAAATGATTAGCACTTGTAACACTTAAGGAACATTGGATATTCATTTATGCAATGGAAAATGAATGAACTGGAGACTTGCTTTGATCTGGTTGCATAACATTGCAGCATTTTCAGGAGTTTCTGCCCCTAACAACAGATCATCAATATACAAAAATCCGATCTAATGTTCTTGCATGCCTCAGGAAACTGCTGCTCATTAAGATCCGCGATGTTCACCAGACACCTAGTCGCGTTATCATCTTTCATTTTCATTTTTGTGAATTTGTAGCGTTAAATATTCGCATGCAGCTCCAATTATTGTTATTCATTTCTGAATTTTGATACGCACTGGTCAATTTGGACGTTTGATGTCCTTTATACTTAGTTTTGGACCCTAGGGTGGCTCGAGACTAGCAAATTTGGATATTGTGTTGTCACGTAGAGCAACTACCTGAGTCCTCTTGAATCTATTGGTGTACTTCATATTTTTTATTAGTTTATTCAGTTTGAGACTTGGGCCTTACCCAGTTCCGCTTTCATTCAACTCCAACTCTCAACTTTTTGTGATTTTCTAGAACGTGTTGGTAACTACGTGTCATATTTTCCAGTGTAACCTGACGAGATTCTCTTGTGAATAAACACTGTATTTTGAAATCTTAGTGAACTTTTTTCCTCGGTTTCGTCAAAAGTTTTGTTTTGAGTACAGCGTCGACATAAGCGGTATTACGGCCCACAAAATCGTGGCGCCCGTTCACCATCTAATCGAACCCAGCCTTCTCCACTGACAGCTGGCCGCCCGTGCTCCGAATAAGTCGGACCGACACAGGTAAGGCGCACGGAAAGGTACACGTAGCCTTTTTGGCTTGTAACAATCACTTTGGTCAACTTTGCTGTTGTACTACTCGTTGTCGCTGTAAATTTAAATCTGATGTTTGTCAGCTCATCTCCGCTTATACATATACTCCGAGAGTTATCTTATCTTCGAGAATATTGAATAGGTTCTCCGGCATATTTTAGCATGACTCGCCACTAGATTCACCGCGGCTTTTTTGAAGCTCCATCCATGTCCATCCATATACCGTATATGCTTTGGGAAGTCGCACCTCCACCAGTTGTGCAGTTGTTTCTTACTCGCTCATTGAAGTCTACAGCTTGCGAGAACGATCTAGAATCACCGCATTCTCTCTTGAATGTATTAGAATCGCACGAGAGCCTTGCAACTCATAACAATATGATTTTGAGTAGAAAAGGGTTTTCTAGTGAGTATCCAGCGATTGGTAGCCGATGGTGACCCACACGTTAGCTCCAAGACTTTCTCTTGCTCCCGTAAACAAGTAGTAGGACTGATAGGTTGGTATCGTCGTTGAAGAAACCTTGATAAGAATTTCACTTCAACAGTCGTCAAAGCCACAGTTCTGTTATTTGCGAAAATTGATAATTTTACTGCTTCTCTCCTCTAACGGAACAGCAGAAACACCGAAGACGCAATTTTTATAATTACGCTGGCACAACGATGCCGAATTTGGAGTTGCCAGGATTCAGAAATTTGTTATAAGACCACAACCTCATCTCGAGCGTGTCAATTAAGAAATGCTCCACCGTATCACCAAATGATATAGCGTCTCGACGCGCCGCACCAAATAAGAAGGATTGCGGCGATGATGATGAAGAGAAGCGCGCCATGGGGAGCAGAGCAGATCGGCAGCCGCAAAAGTGGAAGAGAGGAGAAGTAATGTCACGACGAAGTGGCGACAGGACGAAGCACCCTCTCTGATGGAGGGTGCCTGGTGTGGGTATGCAGGCAGAGAAAGAGAAAGGTGGCGGTAGGTGGGTATATATAGAAACCCGCAGAACCGGCTTCAGCGCGAAGCTTCATCTTCTTAGTTATGTTTATCGGGTGTTTTGCGACCGTTGTGTGCATGATTTGTGGGCCGCAGCAGTCGCCCCTAAGCCCGGCCTGATGTAGGCCAAAAGAGGAGTTTTCCGTGATCCGGTGCTTTATGAGCGGCCTCACCCGGAGTTATTGCGGTTTCCGGGAACGCGCGGCGGCGCGCCCGGGCATCATCCGCATTCCGGCCCGAAGATAAGCGCGTTCATAACTAATAGTCTCACACACAGTTATTATGAAACGCACACATACTCGTGTGTGATATTATACGTGTTATGGTCCATTTGCTCGGTGCGCAGATCTGCGGTGGCTGATGCTTCAGTCAAGGGTGCGTTTTCTGAATATTTGTCCTATAATTTTGAGTTCTTAGTGAAGGCAAAAGTGGGGCAATTAGCGCAAAAAAATATCGTCAGAGAATCTTTCTAGTGTCTCACTACAGCAAGGCAATGTGTATTCAGCGACGGGATTGAGCGACTAGCGCAGTGCCGGACATATCATACTACCCCTACAGAATCGAGCAGCTGATTTTAACTCGCATTGCTTAGTTTAAGACAAGCAATTTTTTGTGTCGGAGCGTAGCTTTTTTTTCTGCTTCCCTGCCTACTAGGCAGGGGTGGGAGGGAAATCGCTAGACACCCGGCGATGGATCAATTTGCCAGGTAGTGCCGGACGCAAAACCGACTAAAACCCCTCCGTAGACCAAGAGGTTGACCCGCCCCCTGGGACCGCATCAGCATTGGTTCGAGGGGCGGTTGGTCGTTTCAGATGTTGATCTCTCTCTTCTCGTGCTCGGCTTCCTTTCTCATTATCGTTTTCAGCATTGTTGTGATTGCTTCCCAGCTCTGTTCCGTTTCTATCATTGCTTCAGCGATGTTGGCACTCATCAGTACTTCACCACATTGTTCCTTCGCTATATTCCTGTCTTATTGTCATCGTTCACAGTGGAAGACGGTATGACTGGATATATCCACTTCCTCGCAGAACCACCATCCTGGGTCTGCTTCCTTCCCTGTCCGGTGCAGGTACGCTCCAAATACTCCATGTCTCCTCAGGGCCTGTACGTAGTGGTTAATGCGGTCCAAATTCATTTTTGCCCAAGCTTCGACTAAATTCATAAAGGTTTTTGCGTATCCGTCGTAGCCATCCCAATACTTTTGCCATTCTGCGTACAATTCTTTCCCAGTGGCCTCCTTCTGTTGCCTGTCCGCTTTATGCGTCGCTATCCGTTCTTGCACTCTAAGGCTTATCGATGGGATGCCTGCAAATCAAGTATTGCCTGTGTAAGTGCCGTTTGATAGGCGGCGATAACCCTCAACGCCATCTTGCGGTTCACTCTTTCTATACCATGTCCCCGTAGTGTCTGAACTTCAGGGCACTCTGCCATATTGTTGCTCCGTACAGAAGTACTGGGTGCACTGTTATCGCCAGGAGGCGTCTTTTTCCGAAGCAGGACAACTTGACGCCGCCGACTTGACGCTGGCCAACTTGACGCGGGACAACTTGACGCCAAAAGAACTTGACGCGGGACAACTTGACGCCAGAACAACTTGACGCTAGGAGTTATCATGATTTTGGGACTCTAGTTGGCCAGTTTGTGTCTTTTTGTCTCCCAACTGGCCCCCTTGTGTTTTCCTGTGGTTTTTTGGAACTGGCAAGCCCCTTATGCCTACTTGTGTCTCATGTTTTTGAGTCCTAATGAACTCAGTTTGTATAACTTGAAGTCACAGCCCCCATGCGACTTTATGTGTCATATCAAGCCCTGATGAGCCCCCTACTTGTGTCTTCGTGTTGTTTTCAAAACTTTACTAGAGCCACTTTGTTTTTGTTTCAAAGGGCCCTGATAACCCCCTCAATTACCTTCTTGTGTTTCCATGTGAATCTCTGAATTCTATCGAGTCCCCTTGTATCTTCTTGTGCTTTGGATCGCCTCCATTCTTTGTTGCTGGGTCAATCTGGGCTATGTGTCTATGGTGACGCTTCCAGCCCCGCAATAAGCTCCATTTTGTCTTCTCATGTCGTGGAATCCTAGCGGCCCTCGTTGTGTCTTTCTACGTTTATCGGAGTCGCAACGGACCCCCTTTGTCTGTGTTTGTCGTTTTGAAACCTAATAATCCCCCTCGTGTCTTAAAGTGGTGTTGTGTGAGGCCCTGATGAACCCCCTTGCATCTTCTTATGTTTCAAGTCCTATATGGCGCCCTCTCGGGCGCCCCCATTATGCCTTGCTTTGTCAATCGGAGCTTCATTAGGCCTTTTTGTGTCTTTATGTGTCATTTTGACGATGAGCCCCCGCATGTTTTCTGTGGTTTTCGGAAAACGCGAGCCTCCTCATGCTCATTTTTCTCATGTTCTGGAGTTCTAGCGACCCATTATCTCTTGTTGTGTCAATCGGAGCCCCCCTCCTGTCTTAAGGTACCGTATTGTGCCCCGATGACCTCTTTTTTATTTTCTTGGCAGGTCCGAAACACTATCCAGCTCCTTTGTATATTTTTTACTGCAATTCGATGTTTCGCTTTAAGCCTTGACTAGCCCCCTTATTGTGTCTTCATGTTGCTTTTTGAACTCTATCGAGCCAGAATCTATCTTCTCAGATTTTGTAGTTCTTGAGTTCTTCTTTGTCAATCGGAGCCCCAATGAGCCCCCGTGTCTTTTTGTGTCGTTTCGAGCCCCGATGAATACTCTTGTGTTTACTTGAGTTGTTCGGAGTTCTGAGGAGCCCCCTTATATCTTACTATGTTTTGGAGCTCAAGCAGCTCCCATTTTGTCTTGCTGTGTTAAGGACGGAGTCATATTGGTGAAATAAGCGTTGCGGAATCAATCCGTCTGGGTTTATTTCTTGACGGATTCTCACCATTTTGGTCTCTTTTATTATTATTAATGTTATTATTGAATATTATTATTATTATTGAGATTCCCACCCAACAGGTATACTCTATACACTGATAGAAAGGACCACCAGATTCCTCCGCTTGAAAAGTAGTCCCGAGCGTTACCCGCGAAATTTAAAATTCCAGTTAGAAAGAGGTGCTTATTTCCGCTAATCACAGAGCTAAGTGCTATGGTAATTTTAAATGACACCAGTTTAATACTAATTTTAATGAATGAGAAATTTTTTTTTTAATGAAGCTGATTTTATTACACACCACTCACAACAGCCGAGCCGACTAAAAATAACAAACATCATAGAGAAATGGAGGTTAGAAATCGTACGTAAGTGTCAAACTCGCTGAATGTAATGCCATTGGCTTGGCGTAGGAATAATTTGCCCCGGGTAAGACTACCAATCGAACAAAACTAATATTAGTTCCAAACGCGCTTATGTTGTTACAGTCTTTGGTGCTTTTGTTTGCTATAGGTTACATCACTGAAATTCAAAAAAGTCCGTTCTATCGGTGTACAGACTATAGATACCCATTAACAGAGTGAGGCGCACATCAAGCTAAGAGAAAAGAGGAAAAAAAAAAGACAACAAGAAAAGAACCGCGATCACTCAACACCGCCAGAAGCAGATCCGTCAAAGCAAGACCTGATCCGACCAACAGTACAAGAGAATATGTCAATTCAATCCTGGACACTCGTATAATTAGAGCACATTTGATATATGGGAGAGACCTTAAGAACATTAGTATTAGTAGTAGGGAGGTAAAACGTCTCGGTGCATCTTGAATTTACGCGTGGAACCCTGAACATCAATTTTTGCACCAAATTCTTGGAGTCGAGTAAACCATTGACAAGTTTAAAAAGAAAAACAATGGAATGCGAACATCGTCTTGACTGTAGGCTGACGAACTGCGTCCGTGCCAGCAACATGTCCTGGGGACATCCCCTAGGAGGATAAGTACCCCAAGTTCTGGAATGCAAAAACTTCAAGAATCGACGCTGAACTCTCTCGATAGCGGAAACGTGCACCGAATATAAAGGACTCCAAATGATAGAGGCATACTCAAGACGAGGCCTAACAAATGTCGAGTAAAGGAGACAGGCAGTCTGAAGATTCGCAAGGGGCCCGACATTTCTCAAGACAAAACTCAAACTCCTGAAGGCAGCAGCAGTCACATCAGAAATGTGTGGAACAAAAGTAAGCTGAGAATCAAAGCGAGCCCCCAGGTCACGCACATCATTCGCCCTTGGCACCAAAACATCACCAATGGCTACGTTTACACCGGTGGACTAAAACTGGACTGACCCAAGCACTGACCCAAATTCCACCTAAAGTAATTCTTCTTTTCCAGCGTTTTCACCGGCAGACTAACGCGGCTGACCTATTTTAAAATATGAACTTAAACTAAATAAATATAAAAACTAAATTTACTCTAGTCCACGGCTAAACGGAGACCTGACCCAAGCTACTTGGTCCTAATTTGGTCCTTGACTGCGATCGTTTACACCACGTGGACTAAATTTATTTGGGTCGAATTTAGTGCTTAGGTCGCGGACCAAAGCCACGGTGTAAACGTAGCCAATAGCGTAGTCAAACTGTATTACATTTCTAGCTCTACAATACGAAACAATCAAGCATTTACTGGGATTGAGTGGTGGGTGATTCGTCTGACACCATCTCCTAACCCTGTCCAAATCAGCCTGAAGTCTCTCACAGTCAGCCACAGCACCTATTTTATTATTATTATTATTATTAAATGTCTTTATTGAAATATATTCCATGTAGAGCGAAGTTCAGGTGAGCAGGACTTAACCTTGCCCTCTGTTCTTCCACTTAACTCTACATAGGAACCTAAAAGTAAACAATAAATATAATTCACAAAAAAAATAAAATTCCAAGCGTGATAATAATACAGCAAATAAAATGTTACGTGTAGTATTCACAGGTAAAAAAATGCACAAAGAGAAACAGGTCTAAAAATTTCAGAATGCAGAACACTGACTCTCGAATAGCACATTAAATAAAGCATCACGAAAAGATTTTGCCGAGTGAAAAACGGAATAAAGGTGGAAATATTTGTTGAACGTCCGGTGAGAAGTATACGTAAATGAGCCCTCAAACAGTGTCGTACGGTGGATCGGTGCCGTGAGAAGCCCTTTTGACCTGACATCAATGTTGTGAACATCGGTCCGAAAGCTGAGTTTGTCTAGCAGGTACTTTGGTTTGGACGTGTCGATAATTTTTTTCAGAAAGCAAGCGAACTGCAAAGTCATCCTCCCCTCCATATTGAGCCACCTTAACTCTTTCAGCCTAAAAGACACCCTATCATACTTTCGCATGCCGTAAATAAGTCTAATACAGGAATTTTGCATTTTTGAATTCTGTAAATAGTCGACTTGTCAATTAACGTAGAGTAGACTGGTGAGCAGAATGCAAACCGCGAGAGTACTAGAGAGTCACATAATGTTTTCTTGGTTTGGATGGTGAGATATTGGCGATGTTGATAGAGTAGTCGAAGGTTTAAAAAAGCTTGCTGGATGCATTTAGAGATATGTTGTCTGGAACGGAAGCTGTTATCTAGGATAATGAGTAGTGAAAAACTGAGAGCGCGAAAGAGGAGGAGGAAGTGGGGGAAGCCCCACTCCTGAGAAGTGGGGAAAACCACGCATGCGCAGATCATCGACTCCCCCCACTCCTCCATAGCACAGATCATCACCCCTCCAACGCATGCGCAGATCATCGACTCCCCCCACCCCTCCATAGCGCAGATCATCACCCCTCCAACGCATGCGCAGATCACTGATTCCCTCCACCCTTTCAACGCATGCGCTATCCCATTAGTCATCTATAACTCCACGAGTAAATACCTCTAGAACACATAATCAGTAATCATCTACAGTTCCTCGACTGAAATACCCAAATAATTGTGAAGTGATTAGACATTCAATTTCTTAATGATTTATTATCTGCATTATTATTATTACAATACATTTTTTCATCTACAACTACCATGCGTTGGCGTGCCTTGCTCGTTGCTCAGCACGCCAACGTTTTTTTGCAGCTTTTGATAAATTTGGCGGCTGCATCCTTATGATGTGGGCCGCCGGCCTGGGAATGTAAGTTGGTTCATTTATTGAGTCCCATGATTCCTCCGGCTCTTCCCTAGGGTGGCAATCATCTTTCTCCCAGGACTCTTCCTTCTTTTCCGTTGAGTCCCATGATTCCTCCAGCTCTTCCCTAGGGTGGCAATCATTTTTCTCCCAGGACTCTTCCTCCTTTTCCGATAAGTCCCATGATTTTTTCGGCTCTTCCCTAGGGTACCAGTCATCCTCGTCCCTTACGTCCTGAGGCTCCTCCCAGGACTTTTCCTCCTTTTCCGACACAGGGCTCTGGGATGAGGTACTGATTCTCACCACTAATCCATCCCCATGGGAACGAACCTCTCTCACTAGAATAATCATACCATTAGCTTTCTAGTAATTATAGATGATAAATATCATTACCTGAAGATGCATCCCCCGGCGACACCTTTACAGTGATTGTGATGGATCCAGCTAGGACTGTCACCTCTCTTACATCAACTAGAAATAATAACATTGTAGCCTGACATTAACAAAAAGATAATGGGTGATAATGATAAAAATAAGCATAAGCATTTGGTATGATGCAATTAAGTGGATTATTAGATGAATATATGAAGATTCTCACCATTTTCACACCGAAGATTGCAGAAATCACTCGAAGTCGACATAATGTGATACTTTAGTATACTATACCAACCAGAGGATTTCTTCGATCTTTTATATTTTTGAAAATGGAATATTGGGAGAATAATTCGACGAGTATTGTATGCATTTAGAGCACGAGACATGCTGACATACATTCTGTACCGAAAGTGTAATGAAAGGCGCACATCATAGCCCGATTCGATAAATGCACTCTCCAGGAAAGTGCATTCGCGGAAGCGAATCTAGAGAGAGTGCTTTGTGAAAGTGAATCAAGATGCACGCCTTCAATTGCACTTTCGGTACAGGATGTATGCCATAACGTCTGACCGGATGACCTAAACAATTACAGCACTTGAAAGCTGCTTGGATAAAATCACCAAAAATTCATACGTGCTCATATGCTGCACATACAATCTCTTTTTGGAGGAAGAGGGGTTATTTAAATACCTATATAAACCCATAGGATACAAACAGAATCTAAATAGTTCCAACGATCAACATGCAATCTGAAGACAATTGTGGTGGCAGCAGTGAATGTGTACCGAAAATAGTTATACTAGAAAATAAGCTTCTGGTGGGAGCCGAACGGTTCAGTGAAAGTGCCCTGAAAGATTTCCACACGATTCAAGGGGAGTTGAAAGAATTTTTGAATTTCCAAGACCTCAATGATTTGAACAACCTTCTAGACTCCGTGCTGCCAGCATCAGATCAAGGTACTGAACTCGATGACTTAGATGATTTATTTGCTGTTGAAAACTTAGAAATTGTTAAAACGTCAAGAAGACAAATAGAAATTTGTGATGCTGCGATTGAACTAGAAGAACGTTCAATTGCAGAGTATCGGAATAAACACCGAGAGTACTCCAAACAATTAGACACTCTTAATGAGGCGAAATTAAAATATGATGAGAAAATAAGAAATGTGGGAGTCTCTTTGAAGGATACAAGGATGAGCATCATCAAACATCGGCGACAAGTTATTAAATTGATTGCTGAAAAAAAAAAATCATACAGACTTACTGGAGCAAATCTAAAATTATATTACTCCAACTTATGTGCGAGTGTGCGTGTAAACAGTGAAAATATAAGACAATAACGTATCAAATAACTGAAGTGGTGACATTTTCGAAGTATCGTATACCCATGTGTGCATGTGTAAAACAATAAAAACTACAAGACACGGGCCTCATTATCCAGTTCTAGCGATGCTGTCGTGTGATTGTGGAAAAACTTTTACGCGTAGTGATAACTTACTGCGACATGTTCGCAATAGCTGCTCTACCCCAAGCAGCTCAACTCCTAAGAAAAAAATTAGATTGGGTAAGTAACTTTTCTTTTCTTTTTTTTTTAAATCTATAAGACCCATGTGACTTACAGACTCGACAAGATCTGTCTGGTGTGAACGCTGTGAAATGTCCATTCCAGAAGACTATCAACGACATCATGAAAGGACATATGCTCACAAAGCAAAATGTTGTGAGAAGTTGGAGAAAAATGTCTCTATTCTTCATTGCGCTTTTAAAAAGCGGATAATCAGCTATAGGATAAATACGGACAACCACCATATACACTTGAAAGAATTCATGGCTGAAATTTATCACCTTATTCTACAAATTATTGAAGAACAGTTGAAACAGTTAACAGCCTTCAAAATTAATTTTGAACTATTTGGACTTTATTTTTTACAAACGAAGAATTTTTCCGATATGAAATCATTTCAAACCCGTTTTGAGGTTATTACTGGATCCACTGATATCCAGATGTTCATGGATGGAGTACTAGATATCATTCAGCAAAAAATGGAGGACTTTCAGGAGCGTGATTCAGGTATAACACTTGATTGATGTTGAATAAAAGTGACAATAACTTCCTCTCTCTTCCAGGTTGGGCGCTAGATCATATAGTACACATGGACGTATCTATCAATAAATTTAATCCGCTCCGAGGATCATCTTATTTGCCGCTTCCAACCTGGGTCGAACGTAAGAAATGTGTGATTAGCATAAGAAATGATGACGACTGCTGCTTTGCCTGGTCAATTCTACCTGGCCTCGTTCCAGCGGAAGGTCCAGAGAATAGTACTCAATCATATCCCCATTTTTCTACCTTATTGAATATTGATGGTCTAGAATGGCCTATGAAAATCGAAAGTATTCCAAAATTCGAGTCCAATAATCAAATTTCAGTGAATGTTTATGGCTTAGAACAGAACTATAAGAATCAAAAACTGGTTTATGAGATAGTTGGTCCATTACATTTCACTAATGACCGGAAACCAGTACACATAAATTTATTATTGATAAGTGGAGCTGGTGGTGTCCAGCATTATTGCTACATAAAAAATCTTTCACGTTTGGTATCCGCCCAAATTTCAAAACATAATGGAGCCATCTTCTTATGCGACGGATGTCTAATCTTCTTCCCAAACAAGGAAAAATTGATACGACATAATGAGAATGACTGTCAACACATATGTGTACAAATTCCCACACATGATTTGAGAATTGATAAATTTGGTCATTCTGTCCCAGAGTCTCAATTAAAATTTGAGAATATTGAAAAGCAGTTGAAAGTACCTGCAGTTTTCTATGCCGATTTTGAATCTTTGCTAGTACCTTTACCAGTGAATGAATCTGAGACTACCTCGAACAAATCATATACTATTAAAACTCATGCTCATCAACCGTATTCATTTGCTTACTATAGAAAATGTATTGATGACTCATTATCGGGAATAGAAATATACCGTGGCTCAGAATGTGCTCGGAAGTTCATGGAGAAATTAGAAGTTGATGCGAAAGAAATCTATGATAAGTGTTTGAAAAATATAAAACCTATGACCACTTTGAACTCTATTCAAATGGAGGAGTTTGAAAATAGTGAAAATTGTCACATTTGTCATGAGAAATTCAAGAATGAGGATGTTAAAGTCATGGATCATTGTCATATAACAGGGAATCCAAGAGGTGCCGCCCACTCCATATGTAATATCAATTTTAAATTACCAAAATTCATACCGGTGATTATGCATAATCTATCAAATTATGATGCGCATCTTTTCATCAAATCCCTCGCATTGCAGGGAGAGCGACTTGATGTGATTGGTCAAACAAAGGAAAAGTATATCTCGTTTAGTAAAAGAGTGTTAGTCGATGAAATTGAGGAACATGGAAAAACTAAACAAATATATATCAAACTAAGATTCATAGATTCATTCCGATTTTTATCTACATCACTTGATAAACTATCTCAAACGTTGGAAGATGATCAATGTAAAGAAATCAGAAAGCATTTCAAAGATCCAGAACAGTTTAGCTTCATCCGCAAGAAAGGTGTTTTTCCATACTCCTACTTGACCGATCTATCTAAACTAGATGATACTATGTTACCTAAATATGAAGATTTTTTTGATACATTACGAGGTGAAAATATTAAAAAGAAGGACTATGATAGAGCACTACAAACTTGGAATTTGTTCCAGTGTAAGACACTCGGAGAGTACTCGGATATTTATTTGAAATCTGACGTGTTATTATTGGCCGATATCTTTGAAAATTTTAGAAATCTATGCTTAGATAAGTATAAATTAGATTGTGCTCATTACCTCACAAGTCCATCACTCAGTTGGGATAGCATGCTCAAAATGACTAAAGTAAATTTAGAGTTATTGACTGATGTGGATATGTTACATTTTTTCAAAAATGGAATTCGAGGGGGTGTTTCAACATGTATTACTCGGAAATCTATCGCTAATAATAAATATCTATCAAGTTATGACGCTTCTAAATCATCATCATACATTCTCTATTTGGATGCTACCAACTTATATGGATATGCTATGAAGCAATACCTACCTGTCGGTGACTTTTCATGGTTGAATGATGAAGAAATAAGTAAATTGAACATTTCAGAAATATCAGATACTTCAGATTATGGGTATACTTTTGAAGTTAGCTTGAGATATCCTCCAGAACTCCATGACTTACACAATCAATTCCCCTTCTGCCCTGAAAATATGATACCTCCTGGGTCCAGAATACCCAAGCTCATACCAAATTTATTGGATAAATCCAAATATATTATACGCTATCGCAATTTAAAGCAGTGTTTGAAGCATGGTTTGCAGTTAGTGAAAATTCATCGAGTTGTAAAATTCAGACAATCTCCATGGTTGATGGATTACATTGATTTTAATACCGGAATGCGTAATGACGCAATTAATGAATTCATAAGAGATCTTTTCAAACTTTTAAATAATGCTATATTTGGGAAAACAATGGAGAATATAGAGAACAGAACCATTATCAAACTGTTGAGTCAGTTTGAGAGAGATGGACGAATGGGGGCTGAAACATACATTGCAAAACCAAACTTCAAAGATTTGTTAGTATTCTGTGAGAACTTGGTAGCAATTCAAATGAATAAAGTAAAAAATTTTTATAATAAGCCAATTTATGCCGGGTTTGCGATTTTGGAACTTGCTAAAACAGTGATGTATGACTTTTTTTATGAATTTCTAGTACCTAAATATGGTAAAAATATTTCTCTGCTTTACACTGACACTGACTCATTGATATTGGAAGTTATGACGGAAGATATTTATGATGATATCAAACAAAATCTAGAATTTTTTGATACATCTAACTTTCCCGAATGTAATATATTTGATATGCCAAAAAATGCATCGGTCTTGGGAAAAATGAAAATTGAATATCCTTTGAGAATAATAAAGGAGTTTTATGGTTGTAGCGCCAAGAGCTATTGTATTTTATTAGATGGTGATGAAGAAAAAGAAGGTGATGAGGAAAAAGAAGGTGAGGAGCTTGAGGGGGATAAGCTCTCACTTATCAAGAAAGCTAAGGGCGTTAAAAAAGCAGCTATCAAAACCCAATTGAGTGTGACAGATTATCAAAATGTAATTGAGAATAAATTAAAGAAATTTTGTACCATGAATTGTTTCAAATCCGAGCTTCATAACATATACACCGAGTTAAGACATAAAATAGCGCTATCATCAGTGGATGATAAGAGATTTGTTCTACCTGATAATGTAAGAACACTTGCGTGGGGTCATTATGATCTCATCTCCAATGATGTGAAACTTGATCAATTTTTATCTTTAGGGTATTCTCTACTTTAAAAATATTCTGTGTTTCAAAGTTGAGTGTAACAGATTATCAAAATGTAATTGAGAATAAATTATAGAAACTTTGTATGATGAACTGTTCTCAAGTCCGAGTTTTATAATATTCTCTACTTTGGAAATATTCTATGTGTTTTAAAGTTAAGTTCCTTTTCTATTATAATGGTGATAGTAGTTTCTAAGTACCTAAATGTAGAAGTATTTTTATTAAATAAATATTATTGACCAAATACACTGCTTTTGTTTATTCAACATCATCAATTCAAAATAGAAGGATTATAAAATGAACAACTCGATCTAAAAAAAAATTTTTATTCTACACATACAGAATTGAAAATATCAATAATTGATATATTTTCTTTTTTATTATTTATAAATCATAATAATATCTCAGTAGAATATCTGCAGCCAACGCAGTTCTTTATTCTTGGTGGAGGTCCATCCAACGAATCATTGTGGTGTTTGAAGCATGGTAGACACTCTTGAAGATCTGCATCCAATCTGTATCGTTCTGGTAGGTTGAACCACACTGCACTCAGCTCACTTGCTCTGGCATTATTGATAAGGTATTGAACTGGGAAATATTTCAATTCCCATTTTTCGAAACTTTGAAGCGTTTTAAAACATCCATTGGATATTTCACCATGTGATGCTATCACAGCTCCAATTTTATCGATGACTGCCTCAAATGACATCTTGGAGTCTACTGAATGGTATTTTTATCGATCCATGAATTAAAAGAATTGGGAAAATTCATCCATTTAACCAATATGCGATCTCCTTTGCTCTTAATGATTCTTTCAATCAAAAAAACATTCGGATGTTTCACTTTCTGCAATTCATACTCGTAGAATCCGCCCTTTATTATCTCATCGCTTTCATCTTTAATGAGGTATGTTCTAGGAAATGTTGGTTTGGCAGAATGAATAGTGAATATTTCAGTGGTCCATGATGGTCTGTATCCTTTCGAGAAGACATGTCTATGTTTACTAATTCTCACAGCATCACCAATATGAAATTTAGGTTTCTTCGGGTCAACAATTTTTATGTGATTATAAACAGTCCTCAAAAGATGTTTCTCGGATGCTTTATCTACATCTATAGGTTTCATGCCGATCGTATGATGCTTCATTGAATTATATTTATTGATAAGCTTTTGTAGCATTTCAGTCCATTCATAATTTCCCTGATAACTGAACTCTTTCCACATCATATTCTTCAATGTTCGATTCAATCTTTCAACCACTGATGCTTTCATTGTTGAGAAAGTACTGTAGTGATTAATTTTATACTTCTTCATCAAGTTCTGGAAGTACGCATTATAAAATTCGCGACCAAAATCTGTTTGTAGATTTCTTGGCGCAGTTTCACGTGATAGAATTGTTTCCATTGCGGCAGTCACATCTTTACCAGATTTTGTTTTTATCGGTCGAGCCCACGCATATTTTGAAAAAACATTGATGACTACCAATATATATTTATATCCTTTATTGGATCTAGCATACGGAATCATCTCAACAAGATCTGCTTGGTATAAATCTAACAAACCCTTCACAATTACACGACGTCTCTCAAAGTTTCTTCTAGCTGGTTTGTGTAATTCATTGATAACATCACGCCTCACCTCACTCATATCTACTGGATTGCTTTTATCACTGACTCGAATACTAGTTCGCAGCAGAATACGGATGTCGACTTCTTCAAAAATGCTACTTGATCCCCTTCTCTTAGAACTAATCCTTCGATTTTCGAAACCTCATCATATTCTGTGGAATTAACTTTAATAATTGGTAACTCTTTACCATAGAAGTAGACTTGAATGATTTTACCCACATCATATGGGATGATATACGTAGGTATCGTATTGAAAATCAGATAAGTTTTTTTTTGACTATTATAAACTCCATAAAAATATATGGAATGTTTGTATCTATATTCCAATTGTTGTGTGACTCCAACAATTGGCTCGTCATCATTATTATGGTATAACTTTCTCCCAAATGCATCAAGAGCTGCATCTGTACTTTCTATATCAACATATAGCTTTCTTCCAAATTTATCAACCGTCATTTTATACGCTTAAGGTAACACTGATGTATTGAAGTAGCAGTTCATCAATAAATAATCCCACTTTCACGCAGTTCAGATATTATTGACGCAATCTCATTGTGGTGATTGTTGTTGCCTGCGGCTTGAGAAGCAATTAAAAGACGTAATCTGTCAATTATTTCGTTAACATCGTCCCACATCACAAATTCTACTGGTTTACTGTTCAATTCAAGAAAGCCAGAACCGAGGCGCTGTCTAATTCTAGAATACTTCATAACTCTTTTCTCTTTCAAGAGCCCCAATTTTCTTAAAGCTGGTTCAATTATTTCTTTATACTTGATTGATGTGTTTCCATTCATTTGCCCAACCGATGAATAACGTCTCCTGAATAAATTAGTTTTTAAGCCAATATCAATGTAGTGATCACGATCAATAGGTTTAAAACTAACAGGATCTTTTTTGAATAGTAATTCATATAATCCAGGTGTCCCCTCATATTGTATCGTGCCTCCGTTTTTCAATTTGAGAATAAAATCAGCTTTTTTGAAGTCAATTTCCGAGTCACCAACAGTGAATTTTGCGGTGTAATAGTCATGTCGAATACCAAAATTGAAATCAAAATCATCATCAACATCTCGAATCATCTCTTCAATATACAAACGAGGAAGTGGTGCGTCGAAGTCATCCAAATATGTTTGAAAAGATGGTGATCCTAAATGTTGTTGGAAGTCTGCTATAGTATTATCAAAATACTCATCCGCATCAGGATCTCTAGGCGTGAAGTTAATCACATCTTCTCTCATCGTATCTGTCAGAGTTTCATTGCTTTCCGGTATTGTTGAAATGTTACTGAATGTTGAAAATCGTGGTTCAATCCTTGACTTTTCCGGTGTAGATGTAGGCGGAATAGAATTAGATTTTGTATGATATGTGGTATTCTTTTCTACTTTCGGACATTCCAGTTTCGGACATTTATTTTTCGGTTCCAGTTTCGGGCATTCATTTTTTGGTGCACATGCTTTAAACTTCTCCACTAAATCTTGAAGCGGTTTTGTTATAGGTGCGTATAGATTGGCTAACTTATCTGCCTGACCGATTTCTGACTTTAAAAGCTGCGTTTTCTTCTTAACAGCATTACGCGCATTTATAAGTGCTCTGGCTGTCTGTTTATTCATGCTGTCTAGTAGAAACTGAAGTGATTTATAGTTGGATATTGTATTATAAATGAATGAAACAATCAAATCCTTTTCGATAGCGCCCTGATTTGATGGCGCGTTCCTTATCTATCACCACAAAATCATACTTATTTTTCCAACATGTAAAACATAACGCTCTGAAATCGGCGAACGACATATCTGTACCGATATGCTCATCATGGATATGTTTCAGATTTGTTTTATCTTGTTTGAAGATTATTAAAAGATTAGCGTTATCTCTTATGAGCGCCTTTGGAACCTTTGTATATGTTTGACATAAATAAAATGAGTCTATATCATTATGTCTTCCAAAACTGAAATAATCCCTCATAACGCTTTGGTTGTCACATACTACATCATCAAAAATGAATACAGTATTAGGTTTTACTTCAGTGGGTGCCACAACATCACTACCATCAATGAATTCAACATAGTTTACACTTTTAATTGGTTTCAAAATTTCTCTCAAATATCTATATTTTGATTGTTGGAGTGATTTCGAATAGACGAATACATTCTCAAAACGTAATCCATTTGGGTGGAGCAGTAAGCAGAGCATTACATTTGTTTTGCCACAACCAGAGCTACCAATTATGAGTCCTCGTCTACACTCATTTCCCAGTAAGTCACCATGTTTTTGTAACTTTGAATCTTGCACGAGATCTTGATTCCACACTGGTAGATTCGCTTTTTGTTCAATAAACTTCATAATGATTCACAACTTTCATTTACCGTACTGATACCGTTCCTGAGTCGTAATGAGATAGTTTCTCAAATCTATAGTATTTGTATGGTGTCGTGAGATACCGTACAACACTTTTTTTTTTTATTATCCAGTATTGCACGGTACTGTGCAACATACCAAAAATATCGTTTTTTACTGCTAATTACAGATTGCAGACAAACAAAAATAAAATAAAATTCCCAATTCTCAACAAAATATATTTAAATATCTGGTCTTAGATACATTTTTATCAGTATATAACATGTCGAGGTATACATCAAACGTGAGTTCTAAGCCGGCAGTTATACGCAGAGGTTGTGGAATTTTGAATAGTGTAATTAATAATCTACCTTTTGAAGCTCATATTCCATCTTATAGGTAGGTATTGTACTGTTGGAACTTCAATTCCTATAATTCTGTCATTTTTTTTTTCAATAGATTTTGTGGTCCAGGAACGCGATTGGTAGAGCGTTTAGATAAAGGCGACGTTGGTGTTAATCTTTTAGACGAAGCTTGCAAGCAACACGATATAGCTTATCATACATCACCCGAACTTTCAATACGTCACGAAGCCGATGAATTATTAGCAGATAAAGCGTGGGAGAGATTCAAATCAAAAGACGCTGCACTTGGTGAGAAAGTAGCTGCGTTGGGAGTAACCAGCATCATGAAATTAAAAAGAAAATTAGGGATGGGTTTGAAAAAACGACTCGCCAAGAAAATACGATCATCTAAAAAACGACTCATCAAGAGAATGCGACAAACTAAACCTCGCTCTCCAGTAAAGAATACTAAGAGAATAATTCCATCTCCAAAATTTGGTGGTTTATTACCATTATTGCTTCCTATTTTAGGTGCATTAGGAGCATTAGGAGGTGGTGCAGCGACCATTGCGCGTGCTGTGAATGATTCGAAAAAAAATGTCAAGGATCTCGAAGAAAACAAAAGACATAATCAGATGATGGAGTCTATCGCTATGGGGAAAGGGTTATATCTAAAACCATACAAGAATAAAGGATCTGGACTTTATTTAAAACCATACAGAAAGGGGTCCGGTATTTTGAATGGATCTTCTCAAAAAAACTAATAGAGTTGCTACCTCATCGACCACTAACTAATTTTGACTTGAAGCGCTATATTAAAAAACTAAAAATCCCTCATTTCAGGGGGGTTTTCATGCGGGATGAGTTACCACATAAAATCAATTCAGTGGAATGCGGCATTGTGAATTTGGAAAGCAAACAATGTATGGGATCACACTGGGTTTGTTACATCAAAAGAAACAAAAATATATTATATTTTGACAGCTTTGGTAACTTACGGCCCCCAAAGGAATTAGTTGATTATTTTTACAGTGGAGGTAGCTTATGCGAAATAATGTATAACTATGAAAGAGTACAAAATTTTGACTCTGTTGAATGTGGACATTTGTGTTTGAAATTCTTATATGATAATGTTTTGAATCATTGAAGTCATTACACCTTTGATCATTCATCATGTCATATACGTTCACGTTTACTGGACAAACATCCGAGCTCAGTGCAGACATCGTTCCAAATATATATTTAGGTGATAGTGAATATGTATTAGGGCTTACTAATTTCAATACATTTTACTCTGTACCAAATGTTGATGTTGGATGTAATAAATTTTATTATGGTGAAAATGATGAAGAAATCATCATTCCAACTGGTGCCTATGATATAGGAGATTTAGAAAAAATTCTGCTACAAAAAATTCGTGAACATGAAGAACAAAAAGTTGTTGATGAAAAGAGAGAGCCGAACGATATTTCTAAGAATAGGGATCGTAAATCGATTTCTCTACGCCTCACAGCTAACAATAATACCTTACGAACTCAAATAAAATGCTCTGAACGAATCAATTTCACAAAAATAGGCACTATTGCACCTATCCTGGGATTTAATAAACGAATTTTATCGGCACATCAAGCATTTGAATCCGACACCAAAGCTAATGTTTTGAATATAAATGCAATTTGTGTGGAATGTAATATAACCACGGCATCTTATAAAAACGGTAGAGCCGGGCACATATTGTATCAGTTCTTCCCTGACGTTCCTCCGGGATATAAGATTGTGATTTCTCCATCAAACGTGATTTATCTACCAATCAATGTTAATACAATCTCCAATATTACAGTTAAAATAGTTGATCAGGAAGGTAAATTGGTTAATTTCCAAGGAGAGACTATAACAGTGGGACTTCATTTGAAGAAGATTAATTAGTATGGTTATAAAATATAATACGCATAATACTTTTATTGTGAAGAAGGTCGCTTCAGATGTCAGTCGTTATTCTACCGTTAACCAGTTATCACCTACCAATAAAAAGTTTTTGCAAGCTGTCGGTTTCAAGTTGAAAAATGAATATCCTAGACGTTACAGAAAAAATTCTCGTGGATAATTCCATCACCAACGCAGAGCTGCACACCCATCTACCATATGCTTCTACTAGTTTCAACAATAATGATGAAATTAAGATACCTGTGCAACAAGATTCATTAACTCTACCCAGTCAGAGCTATATATATATCCAAGGAAAATTATTAAAAACAGATGGAACTGTTTCAAAAACTGCAAAGTTTATCAATAATGGTGTTGCGTTTTTATTCAGTGAAATCAGATATGAATTAAATGGAGTACCCATAGATTCTGTGAGAAACGTTGGTGTCACTACAACGTTAAAAAATTACGTATCTTACGGAATAAGTGATAGCTTGAAGCTACAGAATTCTGGATGGAATCCGAAAGGTTCTGTCGTTGTTGATTCTACAACGGGTAACTTCAATGTATGCATTCCTCTGAGTCTTCTACTAGGATTTGCTGAAGATTATCAAAAAGTTATGTTCAACGTAAAGCAAGCATTGGTTCTTATTAGGAGCAATAGCGATGTAGATGCCATAGTAAATTCCACAAAAGATGAAGCAACTAAAGTTGTTATAGATAAGATTTGTTGGAGAATTCCACACATATCAGTCTCATTAGAACAACAATTACGTCTGACACAAATCCTTGAACGAAACGCTGACTTGCAAATAGCTTTTAGATCGTGGGAGCTTCATGAGTACCCTCGTTTAAATCAGACTACAAAACATTCTTGGACTGTGAAAACTGCAAGCAATCTACAAATCCTATCATCAGTCATACTAGCACTTTCAACTGATAGAAAGAATAATTTTGATAAAGATCTAAGCCACTTTGATGATTCAAATTTAAGAGATGTACATGTTCATTTGAACTCTGAAAAATATCCCTATGATAATCTAAATATTAATTTCAAAACCAATCAAATTTCAACATTATACGAAATGTTTGCCAATTTCCAAAAGACATACTATGGAAAGGAGAACGATCCAATTTTCGATCGGAGTGATTTTAAATCTATTGCCCCAATCACCGTCATCGATTGTAGTTATCAAAAGGAGAACCTTCAGAACGTCCCCGTAGAAGTTCGATTAGAATTTGAAACCGATGATGCAGTAAAAGACAATACATCTGCATACTGTCTGATACTATACAATTGCAAGTACCATTACAACCCTCTCTCCGCTACCATCAAACAAATATAACTTAGGAAAAACTCCACATATGATGTAGTAGTGTGCTATCAGCTTCATGATCATGAGTACTGTAATCGATGTTCAAGGTTTCAAAATTTCTGAAAAGGAATTCATTCCAAAAGAACTTGCTGCATTTGATGGATCGAAATTCACTCATTTCATCTTTAAGTCGCCTTATCCATTTCATCATTTATCGGAGCCGATGAAGAAACAAGCATTATGGTTAATCAATCATCATCACTGCATCAAGTGGGAGGAAGGATTCACTCCAATCTACCAGTTGAAAAATATTATCACTCGCTTAGCGGAGTCGGCGGATAGAATTTATGTAAAAGGAAGAGAGAAAAGCAGCTTTTTAAGAAACTACACCACTAAAAACATCGTTGAGTTGGATGATCAGCCGGCATTATGTGAATCTGAACCCAAATGTATTTATCATAATAAGTCAAAATGTATTTGCGCTCTTTCAAATGTATTTTTTTTATATGAGAGGTTTATAATGAAATAATATATTTTTTTTTTTCTAGTCAGAGTTTTATTAATATATCTCCTACATACTTGGTATTACTTAAAGCGATCATTATAAATACGAAACCTATGATTTATATCTAATATTGGAGCTAAAATACATTTAATACAATCAATTTTCCGATAAAATCTTAATCTATCTGAATAATCCTCCATACTGCTCCTCCTAGCATGTTTGTAGGCGTAGCTCCACACAATCATGGGATATACTCTTACTTGGTCGCTAAATCTCACCATCTTCATCATCTTCATCGTGTTCATCGTCTTTCAGTAAACCATATTTAGCAGCTATATGTACCGGCATGAATCTTCTGAGATATTGTAATTTATCCCATTGATCAATCGCTATGAACTGGTCACATAAACTCTCGATGTCAATTTTCTTATCCAGGAAGGCGTAGCAAATTTCCCATCCGTCTTGGTAGGCTTTAGCATCGTTCCTCAATTCTTCTTCTTTTTCCTCGGAAACGAAATCATAGACAATCGAATGTTCAGCATCAAATTCTAGATCTTGAAGTAAGCGTTTGAGACGTTGTACGGATGTGATTAAGTCAACAGCGGTGGGGTAGTTAGCTTGAGAATAAGCCATCCACATTCTGGAATGAAATGTTTGGAATATTATCTTCGATGTCCGAAATTACTTGGTTTGGGTAAAATTGCATCATTTCCATCATGGTATGCACGTTAACATCTTCTGCATTCTTTTGAGCCATACGTTGATTGATGTTGATGAATGGATCACCATTTTTCATAAAGTTTGCACTGACTAGGTTGTAGTAGAAGTTTCCAAAATTTTGTTGATTCAACATATTCATCTTATATTTTATTAAAGACAGCATCTCCCATAAGCCACGAATGCTCTCAATACCTAGGCATATTTCAACGTTCTTGCTTCCACGATGAATTTTAACTATTTTGGTATTATTATATTTGAAAAATTCAATTGTCATAGCTTTTGTACTTATCGGCTGCCAATTTTCAACCGCAGCTTCGAAGAAGTTGAGTATCAAATCTTTATACTTCAGTAACTCATTCCAGGTATACTCATCCAACGATATACCCATACTGAAATTCGGAGTATGAATTTTGATGACTGATATGAAGTTATTCTGGGGAGATAGTCCGATAGTGACAAATTTCGATCCACTTTTATTTAAAATGTATGATCTTGCATTGAGTAACGTGCCTTCCATTGGAATAAAATCTTTCACAGTATTATTCACTGTAAAAAAAAAAATTCTTTGAATATAGAGAAAAAATAATATCATTAATAACTTACTTGTAGAACTGATGATCACTGCACAACGTAGGTATTGAGATATAGAGAATGATTACACGCTCGCTTATATACGCGTGGAGCTATAGATGACTAATGGGATGGCGCATGCGTTGGAGGGGATCAATGATCTGCGCATGCGTTGGAGGGGTGATGATTTGCACTATGGAGGGGTGGGCTAGGAGCGGGGGGAGTCAATGATCTGCGCATGCCTTGGAGGGGCGATGATCTGCGCTATGGAGGGGTGGGGGGAGTCGATGATCTGCGCATGCGTTGGAGGGGTGATGATCTGCGCTATGGAGGGGTGGGGGGAGTTGATGATCTGCGCATGCGTGGTTTTCCCCACTTCTCAGGAGTGGGCCTTCCCCCACTTCCTCCTCCTCTTTCGCGCTCTCAGTTTTTCACTCCCAGGTTCTTAGCCTCACCAGAGATCTTGAGCACGCAATTTTCAATCCTGAGGCTTATTCTCTCCTCGAGACGACTACAACTTCGCTTGTTGCCAAAGAGCAACGCAGTTGTTTTTGCAGAATTTAGAGTCAGCATGTGGTCAATGGAAGCGCTGTGTACTCTGCCCAAGTCAGCGTTGACACGGTCAACAGCCACATCTACATTCGCCGGATCAAAGGAGTAGTACATCTGTGTATCATCCGAATATTGATGAAGTTGGCAATCATGGCAGTAAGTACTGAGAGTAGCGGTGTATAGTGCGCATAGGAGTGGACCCAGAATCGATCCCTGAGGAACACCTCGATTGACAATCAGTGGTTCCGAGCATTGATCACCAGACTTCACGATCTGCACTCGGTCCACCAGGTAACACTTGAAAAGTGTGACAGCATTCTCACTCAAGCCCAGGTAATGGAGTATCGCAAATTGAATTTTGTGATTGATAGAGTCAAATGCTTTGGAATAATCCAATAAAATTAGGAGACTTAGCCTGCCTTAGTGAGTTGCCCGTAGGATGTCATCTGTGATTTTTAATAGCGCAGTGGTACAGCTGTGATTGGGTCTGAAGCCAGACTGATGAGATGGGAACAAGTGGAATGTATTCAAGTAGTCTGAAAGCTGGGAATTTAGAATTGACTCTAGAAATTTTGACAACGTTGGGAGAATGCTTATTGGGCGCAGATCCTTCAGGTCCTGGACTGGATTTGACTTTGCAACAGGAATGACGTAAGCTGTTTTCCAAGCAGTGGGAAAATAGTTTTGCAAAATACACTCGTTCAAAATGTGTATCACATAATCAGCAATAATTGGGTAACTAAGCTGTAGTACATAAAGATTTATGCCGTCATACCCCACAGCATTCGATTTCATTTTATTGAAAATGCTTGAGTTTGTTCTTTAGTTATCAGATGAAAAGTGAAGTTATTGTTAGTATTGACTGTGGCGTTTTCATTGTAGAACCTAGCAGTTTTAGCAGAATCGACAGCGCTTCCCGGGACACAACTGTCAAAATAGTTGCTGATCAGATTTGGATCCATTAGGTGGGCAGGCAGCACAGGTAAACCAGGCCTCAAACCCAAAGATTTCAACTGCCTCCACATGTTTTTAGCATTGCAATTTGCGAGGCTGTGACGGTAGTAGGCGACTTTTTCATTGCGGATAGCCAGGGTTGTGTAATTTCTGAGTTGTTTATAGTAGTCCCAGTCAGATGGCTTTTTCGACTTTTAAAAGAACTTTTGGCCTTATCTCTAATATTCATAAGAAATCTTATGTTCGGTGTTATCCAGGGGGCCGGCTTTTTTGTGCACCTGATACGTTTTATCGGGGCGTGAAAGTCAAGTACATGCAGTATGCCCTCCTGCAACAATCTTACCTTCTCATCAATGTTTGGCTGCCTATAGATGCTGTAAAGAGGCATTGACGCTAAATCAGCCCTAAATTGCTCGATGTCTACATTATTGAGGTTCCTACGGTATCTGAAGTGCGGCGTGTTCTTACTGCTTTCAACGTCCAGCGTGCAGAAAACCAAGTCATGATCTGAAAAATGACATGGGGAAACCCCCGAAGACAAAATCCGAACTGAGCCTGATACGATTATGAGGTCGAGTATTGTTGAAGTGTTGTTGGTGACTCCAGTAGGCTCGGTGACAAGTTGTTGCAATTGAAGTTCTTTCAGCATGGGATTCAATTTCTCAGATTTTAGGTTATTCTCGGACATGTCAATATTTAAATCTCCCAGGCATATGATTTTTTCCGAGATAAGCGAGCAAGCAAATACACTATGTTCCAGCTCCTGCAAGAAGAAGTCAACATCAGTAGATGGAGGCCTTTAGCACACACCAAAAATCAGCTTATCAGAACCGATGCTCACACTTAACCATAGTTGCTCAATGTTTGAGTTGGTTTTTACGATTTCAAATTCAAGTTTGGTAGAAATCAAGAAACCTGCACCACCCCTCCGACCAATACGACCTGCATTAAGTATGAAAAACCATCCAAGCTCACCGGACACCATGATCATAATCACTCCCGATCCAAGTTTCACCCACAGCGATGATCTGAAATTTATCATGCGTGAGAAGTGTTTTGCAATATTCAAAATTTCACTATACAACTTTAGGTCATCAGCGTACATCAGAAATCCCGCCTCAACACAGTCACCGATATCCTTGTAGCTTTCGAAAGAGACCAAAATGGTGAGAATCCGTCAAGGAATAAACCCAGACGGATTGATTTCGCAACGCTTATTTTACCAATTGAACTCCGTCCTTAACTCGAAATTCCAGTGGATCCTTTTGTGTATTTATATGTCATTTTGAGCTCTGATGAGCCCTCTTAAGTGTTCATGTTGCTTTCGGAATCGTAGTATCTACCCTTTATGTCTCCATATAGCGTTTTAAGCACCCTTATTCAGAGCCCAATTGGACACTCTTGTTTTGAGCCCCTCATGATTTTGCGCCCCTCCAGGCTTTAAATAAGCATCCTTGTGCCTTCTTTAATGATTGAAGCCCTACTGGCCCCCTTTGTCTCTCCAATGTCGATTGAAGCCCTGCTGAGTCCCCTTACATTTTCCCGTCGCTTTCGAAGCTTTATTCAACACCTTCGTGCCTTCGTGTAAGATTAACGCCCCCGTGTGTCCTCAACCTCAAGTACCGTTTGGAGCCCTGGTGAGTCTCCTTATGTTTTTTACGTGTTTAGAATTCCCGTGAACCCCTTCTGCCTTCTTGTGTAATCCAAAGCACTATTGAACCCCCTTGTGCCTTCAATGTTTTTTGAAGTCCTGTTGAGCCCCCTTGCAATTTTCCGTCTCTTAGGGAGCTTTCAGGCAATTGAAACCACACTTGTATTTTCGTCGCGTATTCAAAGCCCTACTTGGTCCGCTTGTGTCCTCATATGCCGAAAAAGCTCTCTTTTGCTTTCATGTGTTATTCATAGCCCCACTGGACTCCATTGTGTATTCAATAATTAATGGTGTTTGAACCCCTGCTGAGCACCACAGGCACCACTCTTGTGCCTTTGTTTGGTATTCGAAGGTCTATCGGGCCTCCTTGCGTTTTCCTTTTGCTTTCGTAACTTTAGTTAGCACCTTTGCCCCTTCATGTAATGCTCGGGGTCCTATAGCGCCAACTGTTGTTAAGTTGTCCCGACTTTGAGTCAGCTATCGGCTACAATCAATTCCTGGCGCTAAGTTGTCTCGGCGTCAAGTTGTCATATACGCTCTTTTTCTTCTTGCGGGACCTCTCACGCTGAGTGTTATTCTTGCCAGGATCATACAGGTCTTGTTGGCTTTCTTGCAGATTTTTTTGACATGTTCCTTCATTCAGCAGTCTGCAGTTATTCAGTTGTTACTGCATTTATTCTGCAGTATGATTGTCAAGATATTTAATGACTGACTTGCTATTCAGCGTTGTTCCCCGGAGCGACTCCTCCGACCCGATAGCAATACCATTTCCGTTTTCGTTGTCGCCAGTTCCAACCTAGTTTGTCGGAAACTTGTTTTAGTGCCGTCTCTGTTATTTTCTTAAGTTGATCCGAGTCCTTCGCCTCTGTTACCACTGTCAAGTCGTCTGCGAATGCTACCGTGGACCGGCCCTTTGCTAGGTTCATTCGCAGCACATCATCGTAAAAAATGTTCCAGAGCGTAGGTCCCAGAACCGAGGCTTGCGGAACGCCACATTTAACCCTTTTCTTGTTGAGATGATCTGTTCTCCAGGTAGGACTGAACGACCCTCACAGCGTATGGGCTGATTTTTTTCCTCTTCATCGCTTCCACCTTCCACTATTGTACTATTCACCGCCACGGGACCGAGCTAAACGCATTTTTGATATCTAGTGTTGTTATTCCGCTGAATCCTCATTTTTTGAAAGTTAGCTTCTCTATTGCTTCTGGTGTCTTCATTACTTTGTGGACGGCGTCCACGGTCGACCTTTCTTTCCGGAATCCATATTGGTTTCCATGAATCGCCCCATTTCCTTCCAGTTCCGTGTTTATTCTGTCGCTAATCACAATCTCTAAGAGTTTGCCAATATCATCCAAGAGGCAGATGAGCCTGTATTCAGTTTCTTCGTCTTCATTTTTTTTTTGGTTTTACGATTAGCACCAGTTTTGCCACTTCCCATGAATCTGGAAACGTTCCGCTTTGCAGATTACTGTTGAAAACTTCCTGCGGTATTGCCAGGTGTTTACTTTCCTGTATTTTGACAACCTCTGGGGAGATTTCATCTGGTCCTTCAGCCTTCTTCACTTTGATCTAATGGCTTGCGGTCACTATTTCCTCTTCGGTTATCACGAGTATTCCACCGTACTTGATCTCCGGCCAAAGCGCTATGTCCATCTTTGGAAATAGCTTACGCACTTGTTAGGGCGTCTCTTCTTCACTTATTGTAGTATTAGGGCGCAAATTGAGTTTTTTCGTCACTATCTGGTATCCCAGTCTCCAGATATCTTTGTCCAAATCTTCACATAGTTTTTTTCAGCATCAGCTTCTTTTCTTGAGATATATCGACTTTGACTTCTCTTTTCTTAGCTTCTTATTCTTGCTGGAGACGTTCTCTCTCTGCGTGGCTCCCTCCACATCTTGTGCTTGTTTTCCTTATGTTTATACATTCCTTCCGGATTTCTGTCGTCCACCAGTATGCTGGTTTGTGCCCCTGCCTTGATTGTTGCCTCTTAAGAAGATTTTTGTCACATATATCTGTCAGCTGTTGTCAGCTCCGCTGCTGTACTTGGTTAGTTGAAGCCATCATGTGTGGATCTGTCCTCACGTTCCCGTGTATGAATCAGTCCTACGTCAGTCACTTTCCATCCTTTGCAGGCATTTTGAGCGCTGGTGTCGACTTGTTTTCTCGATACTCGAAATAAACTGCTTGACAATTGAACTGCAACACCTAAAAATTAAGTGCGTTTTCAAATTGAGATAGCTCGAAAAATATTTGACGGATTCCAGAAATTCAGGCATGTGAGGAAAGGTCATTCCTTTGACTATCGAGTGCTGGTATTGATGATAAGTTTGATTGCACAATTTGTCATATACAGGGTGCCAACGGAGAACGTGCAGATATGGGCAATCTTTCACCTTGTGCAACTTTCGAAAAAAAAATCCGAGATTTTTTCTATCGCCTGCTTTTGAAAGGTTGAATCATTATGCCAAAACGGTTTTGGAATTTTTACCCTAACTTTTTTTTTCAAAAGATTGTGCTCAATTTTCTGAAATATGCACTTTCTGATTAAGAAAAAGAAATAGAGACATTGTTTGTTCTCAAATGGCGTCCATATTGAATTTGCTTACGGAGATTTTCATTTGAGCCTCCACATCCCCTATAGTACAGGCGGTACGGAGCACATTTCATAACAATCCTGCATTTAATAAAGAAAGCAAACCACTTTGCACAGTGACTCTTAGAATCATTTCGAGCGATTTGACCCGCAGCACCCGATAATTCGTCCCTTAGGGGGGCCATGGGGGCCCTCCAAATTTTCAAGATGCAAGAACTTTCACAAAACGATCATTGAGTATCGTCATGTGTGTCATAAAATGAGCTTATGGGTCTATTGAAAATGTTCTCAGCAATTATCGTTGTGTCCGTTCCATTCTTCACACTTAAAAAAAATATTCTTAAGCAGATGTCAAAAAAACTGTTTTTATTTTTTAATCTACGTAAGGAAACGATAAATTCATATGTTTTGTTTAGTTCCCAAACAAATCGCATTCCGTGAGCCCAATTATAGAGACAAAATTTTTATAATGGTATTTTCCAAAGAAGTGGTGTCCTCTTCAGTACACCTTTTTCAACAGCATTTTTTTCAATGCTCCCACTGGATAACAGTGTTAATTTTCACAGGTATAAGAAGCTTGAAGTCTTTTCTTAGTAATTTAGATGCAACAAGGCTTCAAAACGCGCAAGAGAGCCCTAAAAGAATTTTTTTCTGCTCGGCTATCAAATTTTTGGCATGTTGATTTTGTAGTAGGGGAGAAGTGGACAAAAATTCAATCTCGGTCGCGCGGGCGGCGGCGGCGGTTTCATTCTAGCGGCAAATATATTTACGCACAACGACTCTGTATTCCGTTGTACTGCGGGAAAACTTGGCACAGGAGTAGCTTGTACCAAAGCAAGTCATTTGGCCCGCAGCACCAACATTTTTTACCCAGGGTACTCTGCATCGTGACCATTCTTCAGAACATGACCCACAATGCAACTGTTTCTGTTATAAGAGCTGATGCATCGACTTGATGGTCATTTCTGTGCAATGTTTATTGGCAAAATCGAGAGCTGTAGTCTGAAATAGATGAAAAATTTATCAGTTTAGTAGCGTAACTGTCATATTCTTGTTGTAATGTTAAACAGAATTGAAGAAATTAATTAAGTATTGCTTCTGCGCTGTGCCCAGCCTTTAATAATAAAAGCGAGCAAAATACTCGAGTTCCAGTCATTCAAAATTTATTTGGAAATTATTGAATATAAACTTGAAACATCTTCACCCTCGTCTCCACCATTACTTCCTAACCTCTTAAGAATTCTTCCTCCTCTTTTGAAACTTTTTCGGTCTCCGATGTAGCCATACTGAGACCAAATACAAAGATGTTCAGAAGTTTGTATAAGCAAAAAAATACGTACTTGAGTTTCAGCTCATTGCGGTCCACCCATACTTCTGCAATATGCATCCAGACCGCCGGCGACCAGTTTACAACTCCTTTTGAGCCCCAAGAGGACAGCGAAGAAAATCTATGATAGCATCAGTTTGGCCCCAGATATGTCCAACCCGATAGAAATTTTTACTGTATGCCTCAGACAAGGTATCAAAAGTGGGTGTTATGGCATGCAGCAACCGCTTCGTCCATGTCGCAAAGAAATCTTTTTGCGCCGTGTGCAATAATCATCGACTTGCAATAAGATATTCCCCCCACGACATACCTGATTTCTGATTTTTGATGTCAAATCAAGTCTTCTACATGTATTTCTGCTATAACCTTCAACATAATTTAAGAAATGAAGTGTTGCTTCTGCGCCGTGCCCAGCGTGGTCCTTGAGTAATAAAAATGAACAAGGTACTTAAATACTCTAGGTCCATCAACATGATTGAGCAATTTTGGAAATAAACTTGGAACATCTCCCCGGCTAGATGTATTTCTCAACCTCTTCAGAATTTCTCCTCCTCTTCCGAAACTTTTTTGATGCCGCCATACTGAAATCAAATACAGGGATGTTTATGTCATGATAATAAGTACCCCATTGGAATGACAATAATAGCGCCTCTGTTTTTTAGAAAGGCTCTGAAATAACCTAGGAGTGGCGAAGAACCCACCTTTTGTTGCAGCATTCTCCTTTGCATATTTTGCATTGGAGCGTACACAGAAGTCCGGCTTTTCGACAAGTACACGTTATTGTTTTGCAGTCAGTCTTACATTTTGCAGCTGTTGAAATTTAGAAGTTCTTATAGGTTCACAAAAAAAAAGAAAAACGTACTTGTGTAGCTCACTGCAGTCCCCCCACACTTCAGCAATCAGTGTCCAGACTGGCGACCAGCTCTCATCGATTTTCTTCCAGCCCCAAGAGGACGGCAAAACAACGTCTAGGAGAGAGTCAGCTTCAGAGTCGGAGAGCAGAGTCAAGACACGAAATGCGGAAGTCGCTTTCTCCATGCTCTTCCAGGTCTTCCATGCGTTTGGACGAAAAGAACGACGTGGTATCGCAACCACAGAACGCGTGAAAGCCTCTCAGAGCAAAAAGATTTCTCTTCGCCCAAACCTTCTGCAATCCGATGGATAGCGATGAATCTTTTGGGCAGTCCGCTACCGAGTCGCGCCCACAGTTTTGGAAGTTCTTGGGAGCGAAGACAGAAGAAAAACGATATACTCAATACCACAACATCCGTAACTACGGTGAGGAAAACAATACTCTTTCCTCCGTGAGACACCAATCCCTGATGTGCAAGATTATGCGGCCATCTGCCATGTCTCCTATGGTGACTTCAACGAATGAAGTTGACGCATCAGCAGAGGAAAAAATCGTTCCGTGCATATTTGTGACAACTGGTGCCCAATATGAATCACAGAGAGCATTCGATCCTAAAAAATCGAAGAGCTACGCTTTGTTCTTCGAATTTTCAAGGAAGTCGGTCCAGTTACGAGTAACTACTCGCATTTAACACTTCATTGATTTCTTGAATTTTGTTGAACATTACAACAAGAATATGACAGTTACGCTACTGAACTGATAAATTTTTCATCTATTTCAGACTACAGCTCTCGATTTTGCCAATAAACATTGCACAGAAATGACCATCAAGTCGATGCATCAGCTCTTATAACAGAAACAGTTGCATTGTGGGTCATGTTCTGAAGAATGGTCACGATGCAGAGTACCCTGGGTAAAAAATGTTGGTGCTGCGGGCCAAATGACTTGCTTTGGTACAAGCTACTCCTGTGCCAAGTTTTCCCGCAGTACAACGGAATACAGAGTCGTTGTGCGTAAATATATTTGCCGCTAGAATGAAACCGCCGCCGCCGCCCGCGCGACCGAGATTGAATTTTTGTCCACTTCTCCCCTACTACAAAATCAACATGCCAAAAATTTGATAGCCGAGCAGAAAAAAATTCTTTTAGGGCTCCCTTGCGCGTTTTGAAGCCTTGTTGCATCTAAATTACTAAGAAAAGACTTCAAGCTTCTTATACCTGTGAAAATTAACACTGTTATCCAGTGGGAGCATTGAAAAAAATGCTGTTGAAAAAGGTGTACTGAAGAGGACACCACTTCTTTGGAAAATACCATTATAAAAATTTTGTCTCTATAATTGGGCTCACGGAATGCGATTTGTTTGGGAACTAAACAAAACATATGAATTTATCGTTTCCTTACGTAGATTAAAAAATAAAAACAGTTTTTTTGACATCTGCTTAAGAATATTTTTTTTAAGTGTGAAGAATGGAACGGACACAACGATAATTGCTGAGAACATTTTCAATAGACCCATAAGCTCATTTTATGACACACATGACGATACTCAATGATCGTTTTGTGAAAGTTCTTGCATCTTGAAAATTTGGAGGGCCCCCATGGCCCCCCTAAGGGACGAATTATCGGGTGCTGCGGGTCAAATCGCTCGAAATGATTCTAAGAGTCACTGTGCAAAGTGGTTTGTTTTCTTTATTAAATGCAGGATTGTTTTGCCTACCGCTTGTACTACTAGAAACTACCCCTTTTGGGACCCCATCTCACAACAAGATATGCAATGCTTCATTTAAAAGGCATAAGGAAATTACTCATCAATAATTGGATTGAAATAAGGATACTGCGATGACCCCACACGTACAGCTCCCTAAAAACCACCCCTTGACTTCAAGGGACAGGGTTGGTAGGATAAGACATGCAATATGTACATGAAAATTCAAAAAAACTTATTTTTCAACTGTTCCACTAAAAAAGTGATGCTACACGATGACCCTCTGCGTAGGTCATCCCAACAGTAGCTACCCTTTCGGAAAAGAACTACCCTTTAAAAAACCAGTAGTTCCGCAATACCTCATTTGTTGGAATTTTTTCAAAACATGTGCAATAGTTTGCCGCTACAATGATTTCATTCACATATCTACCCGAAACTACCCCTTCAACTACCCCTTCAATATCGCATAGCATCGCGAAATCATTTTGAACTTATTCAATCGCACCTTCTCTGAGCTTCCAAATGAGGTTTGCATACCTTTAACTAAAGAGGCGATTTCTAGGGGTAGTTACAGGAAAGGTTTTGTACTATTATCGTAGAAGACACCATCATTTCATTCATTTCAATGAAACGGTTAGTAGGCAAAAGTTCTTTCAACTCGTAAATAACGCATCAAGGTAGAGGCTATGCGATATTGGAGGGGTAGTTGAAGGGGTAGTTTCGGGTAGATATGTGAATAAAATCATCGTAGCGGCAAACTATTAAAAAGCGACAGATTTTAAAAAAATCCTAACTAATGAGGTATTGCGGAAGTACTGGTTTTTTGAAGGGTAGCTCTTTTTTGAGAAGGTAGCTACTGTTGGGATGACCTACGTGAAGGGTCATCGTGTAGCATCACTTTGTCAGTGGAACAGTTGAAAAAGACGTTTTTTGGAATTTTCATGTATTGCATGTCTTATCATACCAACCCTGTCTCTTGAAGTCAAGGGGTGGTTTTTAGGGAGCTGTACGTATGGGGTCATCGTAGTATCCTGATTTCAATCCAATTACTTATGAGTACTTTTCTTAGACCTTTTAAATGAAGCATTGCATATCTTGTTGTGAGACGGTGTCCCAAAAGGGGTAGTTTCTAAGGGATGTGGAGGCTCCAATGAAAATCTTCGTAAATGAATTCAATATGGACGCCGTTTGAACACAAACAATGTCTCTATTTCTTTTTCTTAATCAGAAAGTGCATATTTCAGAAAACTGAGCACAATTTTTTGAAAAAAAAAGTTAGGGTCAAAATTACAAAACCGTTTCGGCATAATGATTCAACCTTTCAAAAGCACGTGATAGAAAGAATCTCGGACTTTTTTTTCGAAAGTTGCACAAGGTGAAAGATTGCCCGTATCTGCACGCTCTCCGTTGGCACCCTGTATATGACAAATTGTGCAATCAAACTCATCATCAATACCAGCACTCGATGGTCAAAGAAATGATCTTTCCTCACATGCCTGAATTTCTGGAATCCGTCAGATATTTTTTGAGCTATCTCAATTTGAAAACGTACCTAATTTTTAGGTGTTGCAGTTCAATTGTCAAGCAGTTTAGATGGTCCGGTGATCACTGAGGTTTTCGTCCTCGTTGAGCCTCCATCCTCTGATACGTCTCGCAACATCCATGGATGCCATCGTCACATCCATGGAAGAGCTACCGGCTCCGCCGATAAAGGTGGGTGCGTTACCTTCGTTCCGGATGATCATGTCATTTGCATCTATCAATTCTTCTAGGGTTTTACCTCTTGCGTCTGTTTTTCTTGATCCTATGAGTGTGTAGTTCAAGCATTGAAGTCTCCTCCAGTGGTATTGCGTGCGCAAGGGCCCATAATGTTCTCCATGTTTCTGAGAAAAGTTTCAAAATCCTCAATTGGTCTGTTTGGGGAAAAGTATGCAGGGCAGACGTATATTTCTTTGAGCTGTACGCAGGCAAACTCTTCGTATCGCAGCTGTTCTGATTTTGATCGCCGATCGTTCGATGAGCTCTTCTTCGGTTGGGTTCTTGTCCTAGTATAATGTCGATTTTGTTCTGCCTCATGTCTTGTGCCAGTAAATCACCAGGCAGCCTCGCTTCTGTTGGTGTTCAGCTGCAGAAACTTTAGCGTTTTCTTAATCATTGTGATTCCGCTGTGCTGTTATTTGGGCACGTCTTAGATTCGGCTCTGTGTCCCTCATTTCTGCATTCAACGCAGCATGTTGGCGCAATACAGTCTCTGATTTGATGCTCAGTTGATCCGCAATTGTAGCACATTTTTGATCTGTCTACTAATTTGCAGTCATGAGTGGAATGACATGACAAAAACATTTACGTGAATCTGGTAACCCTATCTCAGTCGCCTAGCACTCCCATCGAGTTGCACTGGATTGCAGCAGCCACATTCAACTGAAAATGTTCCGAACGGAACATGGACTAAAACAGTGTTCTGCTCTACGTAACGCGGTTTAGTGCGGGAAAGGAAATTTACAATGATAGTTTCGAAATTTCGCAATCTGTGTTCAAATAATTATCCGAGCGTGGCTCGGAATTAATACAAGGTCTACACACCAGCTTGTGCACTGTTCCGCACTACACCAAGGAAATTAATCTATAAAAGCACGATAATAATCGCTGCAAAGACCAATAATAATCCAGATAACTTTTCCGGTCCCCAGCGATTCGAAAAAACCGCGACAGCAGTGCTCCCTGACTCCATGTCTGTCGCTCTCCAGGTACTTCCTGTCTACCGCAATAATTGCGTCATCATGCGTGCCTTCGTATGCCGCCTCTGGGGAAATCGGGCGTGAATTTTGGCACATACGCACCTGCTGTGCACAATGTCCCCATTAATAAACACTGCCATTCAATTTTTCACCCTTCGTGCCCCTGCCGATTGATTCAAATCGTCAACCCAACACCCTGCAGCCACCACCCGCCTAGCCCATAAACCGAAAGGCATCTATGCATATGTGTGCACGCCTGGATGTGCCAGTAAAGTGCCAATAATTTGCCAATAACAACGTTAATGTTTCGTTAATTTGACACGGCGGAATTTATCGACGTTCCGTGTTTTGCCGAGTCAGTACACACGTTCCGTATTGGTTTTAGAGATACGTTATTAGTGGAGCGGCATCCATGACTTTTATCACATAGTGCACACTTCACCGATATCCACCCTTTACCCCCTTCCCTTACTTGTTTACTCCCAGCCAGTGAGATTGTGCATTGACTGCGTGCATTATTAACATTGATACCTAATATCTATACTAGACAGTATAATAATTGATGCACAATTTTTAAATATAGGACTGAATTCATTCGTCTGTTGCAATTCCTATCTGAATTACAAAAAGATGAGTAGTTATGGATACTGCATAGCTAGGAACCTAAATAAATGAGTTCTTACGTACAACGTGACGTATCCTGTGAAGTTTTATCGCACAGCGTACGGTAGTGGTAAAGTTAATCGCACAGTAGTTGGGGAATGACGTTTCTCATGTTAAGAGTACTATGTAGTTGGGAGAATTGTGATCAAAAAACACAAAAGATTTCAAATTATTCGTATCAAGTACAAATTCAAAAAACCGAAGCGTTTCACGCGAAGCTGACACGTACCTAGGTAGTACCTTTCACACCAAAAAGGCAAAATAATATTGTGTCGATCCGTGACGTGCTTTTTCGATCACAGCCCTGGTTTGGGGTCGTAGGTAGAGTACTGAACAGTGTACATAACATAGGTAGTAAAACAATTACGCATTAAGTGCGCAAATTCCTCCTGCGTGCGTAATATATTTCTTACCATTATTGTTGTTACATAATAAATTATGACTTAGCATAACGTTGATGGATTCAAAAACCCATATCCAGATTGAAGCGGAAAAAGGAATGTCAAATATGCTGTTTTTCCAGAGGAGTCACTAGATGGCGCTAAGATCATATCTCATAGTAGCGAAGTATCTGCCCTGTGTATAAATACCTATAGTTTCACTTACGAACGCTTTCGGATACTTTGTTTCCTATAGCGTCTTTCTGCGATTTTGCTTACTTTTTGGAATCTTTTGAGCAAGTTACGGCGTTTTATTCTGAAACTTTGAATTACTGTCATGTTTTTTGTATTCCATGTTGATATATTATCACTCATGCATAGTACAGTAAGACGGTTATCTCTAATTGCACTTGATGGCCTTACGTTGTGTTTAGTTTTTGTTCCATAGGTTCTCGTAACCCTTTGACGTTTAATGGTCTGAAGAAATTCCCAGATCCTTTCTCCCTAGATGCTAGAGTATAATACAACAAACATTAGAATGAACGAAGTTTCATACCACATCTGACTTTATCGCTTATAAATTCATAATCGTTAATTTAATCAATTTAACCCTCATTACTTCATTTGAATCCACAACTGTTATCATATACCTACCTATTTTAAAAGCAAAAAATAAGGAATCGTTCAATTCACTTTTCAGTTCCGTATCTGAAAGAAAAAATATATCTCAGTTGCGTGATAGTCTGATTATGGTGCAATTCTCTAAAAAATTACATTCCATAAAGGCTCTGTTACGCTGTTATTGCTTGTATGGGAGACAGTCAATGGCCGACAGGATACAGAGCGTTTATAAAATGTTATTTTTCACATCATCGTATCATCATTATTCCGAATTCCTCTTATTTTGAAGAGAGGGAGAACCTAACACGACTTGGGGTTTAGTATGAGAGAGAGAGTGATCTTTTGCATTGAGAAGGTAGTCATTGTCCTGATTACTTGTCAAAATAATTCACATGAAATTAGATGTATAGTTCTTTCATTTATTCCTGACTTTTAGTTCCGTGAGATTTTTATATCGATTTACTTCAACATTGTGCTTTCTTTTTGAATCACATATTTATCAACCAGCTATGTGTGAATTGAATATGTATCAGATCAATATTATTATCCTTGGTGTGAGCCTTCAATCAACCTGGAAAAATCATACAGCATCTCGATGTTCTCGTGGAAATACCTAAAGCTGTGATTTTAACCTTCGGTTTAAACGGATCGAATTTTGGTCTTGGCTTTCGAAAGTGATTTTTCGACATTCTCTAAAAAGGGTTGAATCTTACACAACAAATTTCAAGTAGGGACATACTCGCGAGATTGTGCAGCCCAGGATCGGATGTTTTTTAATTGTCAGCGCTGTCTCACACCTTGTAGCAAGCCATAATTGTAATGCAACCTGTAATTTTTTTAAACCACCCCTCAACTCTTGTGACATTCCCTCTTTTTTACTGGAACAAAGATTTTACCCCTTTAACTCCCGATACTCGAGAAATAAACTTTCCAGCAGAAACAGGTCGATTTGTATTCCGATGGGGTCCATTCAAATGTTCACCTCCAACCCCTTCGCCCCCACCCTACCTCACTCCAAAAGGATGGTTTGGAAAAGTTAGGAATATGTTCGACAGAAGAACAATTTTATTGCCTCCAATTTGATGTAGGTATCACAAAAATTATAGGTAATGCTATTCAAAACTTTGAAGTAGAATGAAGGAGAATGAGTTTGAAGATGAAAATTTGGCCATACGTGTCTTAAAATAAGCGACCCCCTCAAAATAAAAATCGACCTATTTTTGCTGGCAGGTCCATTTCTCAAGAATCGAGAGTTTATAGCGGAAAAAGTTTTCTCCCATCAACAAAGGAAGGATTCTCACAAGGGTTGGGGAGTGGTTTGAACGAATTAAAAAATATGTTCGACGGGAAAATAATCTTACTGCCTTTAATTTGACGTGAGTATCACAAGATAGGTGATGCCATTTGAAATTAAAAAGTGAGGTGGGGTGCAGGCGAAGGAGTTGAAGATAGAAATTTGGCAGTATGTGTCCTTGAAGCAAAAATCGACCTGTTTTGTCCGTTTCGGCGAAAACTCAGGGGTGACAACTTTTTAAATGAACACCCTGTATGCCGCTATTGAAAGATTTTACTACTTAGCAGGGCGAGGAATCAATGAGACTTATTTTTGAATCTATCGAGAACATAAAATCCGACGAGCCAACTGTTCGATTTCTCACGATCCGAATATTTTTCCCTCTTTTCTGACCAATTCTGTAGCCCTAAATTTTCTCGGAGTATTCAAAAAAAGCTTCTTGACTTCTTGGCTCAGATTTTTCTTTGTCGGACTCTTGGTTCTTCAACCCTTGCATTCCCATGTGCATGTGGGGTACCTTAAGCGTAACCAGAAAATTCGTCCCGCGGACAATTCGTAGCGGACAATAATTCGTCTCGCGGACAATTCGTCGCAAAATAATGTTTCTCCCTTTACTTTAAATTTCTTGAGTCCCTTTGTGTTTTCTCGCTGCTTTTCAAGCTTTAGTAAGCCCTCTCATGCTATTTTGTAGTATTCAGAGCCCCACTGCGCACCCCAGTTTATTCATGTCTTTGGAGCTCTGCTTAGTCCCCTTGTATTATTCCGAGAATTTCTGCTAGTACACCGACCTTTGGGAGCACCAGTGAGCCCCTTGTACCTTCATTGGATAATAATTGGCCCCTATCGGACCCCTCATCTCCTTCGGCGTAATTTTTTGAGCTCCAATGCGTCCCCTCATGTTATTCATAGCTTCAGATTTCCACAAGGCCCCTTTTGCAATCTTGTGTTATCAAAAGCTCCACTGGGCCCCCTTATTCTGTCTTTAATGTAATGTAATTTGAAGCCCTGCTGAGCCCCCTTGCATTTTCCGTGAATTCAGGAACAACAAGCAGTATTGTGCCGTTATGGCATGTTCGGAGCCCTATCAGGCCCCATTGTGCTTTCAGGTTCAGTTGGAGCCCCGTTGAGCCCCCTCATGTTTTTCATAGCTTTTGGAATATCTAGGTACCATTTAGCCTGGTTGGGCTCAATTGGGCCCCCTTGTGTCTTCAATACTGTTTCAAGTCCTGTTGAGTCCCCTCACACTTTTCCTAGGCTTTCGGAGCACTAGTAAGTCCCTTGTGCCTTTATGTTATTTGGCCCCACATCCCTTGTGTCTTCAAGCTTGGAGCCCTAATATGCTCTAATATGATTTGGAGCCCTACTGAGCCCCCTTGCATTTTCTGTCACTTTTAGAGCATGGTAATCACCTATGTGTCGTCATGTCACTTAGAGTCCTTCCTTTCGAACCCCCTTGAGTCTTGGGTCCTCAAATGTAGGTGGAGCCCTAATGAACCTCATATGTGTCTCCATGGCTTTAAGAATTTCAGTGAGCCCTCTTTTGCCTTCTTAAATTATAAAAAGCTTCATTGGGCCCCTTGTCGTTTTTCAATGGCCCTCGGAGTTCCATATCAGGCCCCTTGTACTCTCATGTGTAGCATAGAGCCCTTATCAGCCCACTTATGTTTATATTGACTTTTAAAATACCAGTGAGTCCCCTTTTGCCCTCTTTTATTGAATAGAGCCCCTTGGACCCCCTTGTGTCACCAATAACATTTAAAGCCCTACGGAGCTCCCAGAGAAGCACCCATGCATTTTTCTGTGACTTTCGGATTTTTATTGGGCCCTCTTGTGTCCTATGTGTCATTTCGAACCCTAATGAGCCTCTTTATGTGTTTTCGTGGTTTTCAGAATTCTAGGGAGACATCTTCTGCGTTCTTGCGTTGCTGGGAGCTCTAGTATAACTTCCTTGTGCCTTCATGTTATATATATACGGAGCCCCATCGGACCCCCTTATGTTCGCAAGTGTAGTTTAACGCCCTAGTCAGTCCTATTGTGCTTTTCCTGGCTATCAGAATTCCAGCAAGTCCCTTGTTGCGCTCTTGTGTTATCCGGAGCTCCATTGAACCCCTTTGTTTTTTCAGCGTCTTTTGAATACCTGCTGAACCACCTTACATCTTTCTGTAGATTTTGGAGTAAATTGTAGTGAGCACCTTGTGCCTTCATATGATATTCGGAGCCATATCGGACCCCTTGTGTCTTCAAGTGCAGTATGGAGCTCTAATGAGCCCCTTTGTGTTTTTTCATAGCTTTCGGAACTCCAGTGAGCCCCCTTTTGCATTTTGTTGTTATACAATAGAGCTTCTTGGCCTCCCTTGTGCCTTCATGTGATATACGGAGCCCTATCGGACCCCCTTGCTCCCGAAAGAGTAGTTTGAAGCCCTAGTGAGCCCCCTTGAGTACAAAAGTTTAGCTTCGAATCCTACTGAGCCCCCTTAGGTTTCTCCATGACTTTCAGAGTTCCGGTAAGTCTCTTCTTGCCTTCTTTGATTACACAGAGGTTCAATGGGCCCCCTGATGGTTCTTTTTCCATGGCTTTCGGAGCTCTATCGGGTCTCCTTGTGCCCTCATGTGGAGTGAAGCCCGAATCAGTCCACTTTTGTTTTTATTAGCTTTCATAGTACCATACAGTGAGCCCCCTCTTGCCTCTCCTTGTTATAAAGAGCCGCTTGGGTCCCTTGTGTCTTGTGTCACCAATATCATTTGGAGCTCCACGGAGCCCCCTTGCATTTTCCCGTAATTTCCGGATTTTCGTTGGGCCCCTTGTGCTCTATGTGTCGTTTGGAGCCCTGATGAGCCCCCTTCATGTATTTTTGTGGCTTTTAGAATTCCAGTGAGTATCTTGTGCAGTCTTTCATTGCTGGAAGCCCAAGTGTAAGTCCCTTGTGCCCTCATGTGATATACGGAGCCCTATCGGACCCCCCTGTACCCGCAAATGTAGTTTGGAGCCCTAGTGAGCCCCCTTATATCCAGGAGTGCAGCTTGGAGCCCTAGTGCCCCCCCCCCTTGTGTTTCAGAATTTCAGTAACCTCCCTTGTTGCCTTCTTGTGTTATCCGGAGCTCCATTATTGGACCTCCTTGTTTCTTCAACGTCTTTTGGAGCCCTGCTGAGCTCCCTCACATCTTTCCGTGGCTTTTGAAGCAGTAGTTGAGCACCTTGTGTTTCCAAGTGATATTTGGAGCCCTATCGGGCCCCCTTGTTTCTCGAGTGTAGTATGGAGCCCCAATTGGCCCACTTAGGCTTCTATTAGAATTCAGAGTATCAGTGAGTGCTTTTTTGCCTTAATTTGTTATATGAAGCTCCACAAGGCCGACCCCTTTGTGTTTTTAATATCGTTTGAAGCCCTGCTGAGCCCTGTTGCATTTTTCCGTGGCTTTCGATTTTTAGATCCTTTTATATGTATTAAGCCCCCTGGTGTTTTCATGGTACCGTGCAGTATTGGTGAAGTATGGATAAAACGAGGGATAAAATAAGTACAAGGGCAGTATTGGATCTGGAGTACTCTCTTAGATATTTTCTAAGCAATTTTTTTCAAGCATCATGTCATCCAAGGTGATTTTTAAAAACACATCAAAGATTCATTCGTTGTAGCTATTCCATCGGATTTTCAATTTTTTTGATAAAATCATGAAACTTGTGCGTTTTCAGGTAAAAATCTGTGCCTAAAATGGAGGATGAATTCGTGTTGAGTATTTTTGCCCAACACATCCTTTCAGCCAATTCTCAGAAATATGCTATAATATTCATATTATTCGTTTCACTTCCTCCTTTATTTTTTATGCTATACTCATTTTATTCTATATTCAATTTTTCCCCATAAAACAGTGAAGTTTATATATAATGTTTATCGGGAGCTACGGACAATAGTACTCTCCCCTAGTGCATTACAGAACATGCGTGTAGGCTTTGGCCCGTGGAACTTAATGGAACTTTTAACAGTGGGTTAAGACATATCTGTCCATTTTGACGGAGGTGCCGACTCCACCGCACGTTGGGATTGCACGCGAAAGGTGTAAGGTTATTTTTGCTCCAAAAAGAAATTCTACTGTATTTGAAATGTGAACGGCAGATACCTATGAATTTTCTGAACACAAACTCAAGGCTCAAAATTGTATATTTATAAAGACTCCCTGTCGCTTGAACTAGTTCGTCCCTGGCGACGGTGGTTCTAGATTTCATTTTACCGCGGGCTATGCCAGAGTTGAAAAATATAAACCAAGCTTTACGTTCACCGTAATTGTCTCTATTCACATCAAAGGAGAGAGCCCCGAGATTGCGATCAATATTTTTATGCCATCGATACACCAGCCACCACTTTTAACGAGCGCTTTCTTGGAGCGCTTAGGAATAGGTAGATATCAGTTTTTTTTTTATTATTATGACATGACATACGAAACTTTTGGTTTAACGTTACAAAAACGACGAGGGAGAATAGGAGACAATCGCCTGGGATTGGGAAACATATCAAGTTGCACAAACACAAATGAAGTTTTGGCGATAAAATCCGCTATAATAAAGAAATAATGAGGCTTGTGGCTTGTATTATATTCGCCTACCTTGTCTACCCACCCTCTGGCATTCAAGCGGAAGTACCTACAAGTTTCAGACTCGGGCTCGAGAGCCTTGTCTAAGCATAAATAGTAGCTTCTAAACCCTGAATCCTTCTCTAAGCGATTAACATTTATAAACAAGCGAATACGCCTCATGGGCATGAGGCTCAGTAGCGCACCTCCTTTTTGGAGGATTAGTGAACGCAAGATGTTAAGTAATTAGGGTTCTACCGTCTTGGGCAAAAAATTCCAATATGGCGGCCAAAATATCGACAGGCGCGACATATCGACAAATTCGGCTTGAAAATCAGAATGATTGTACCGAGAGTTCATAAATTAAATGGGTCAAGGGTGCCTGTGAATTCAAAAACGTCTGTCGAAACTAGCGTAATCCTTTTGTAGTAAATTTGTCAAACTTTGACAAGTTACGTCATATTTTATTGATATCTGATCTGCCATAAGTGCACGAGAATACTCCGAGTTCAAAAATACTCCTCGATCATGTAGGTTTTGTGCCCTGCCGTGAAAACCACATTTAAAATGTTCCGAAAACGAAAACTGCGGCTGACTTAACAGATTACGATAACCAAAAAATTACAGACATCAAATGAACGATGCTAGTTCCGACATATGTTTTCAAACTCACAGCCGCCCTTGACCCATTTAATTTATGAACGCTCGGTACTAGACAAGGGTAAGTTCCAAGTTTCATGAAAATCGTTCCACTAATAAGAGATTTCAATATGGCGGCCAAGATGGCGGCAGAATTATGAAACTCAGCTTGAAAATAGGAATGATCGTACGAGACAAGCGTAACTCTCAAGTTTCATGAAAATCCTCCCACTTATAAGAGATTTCAATATAGCGGCCAAGATGGTGGGGCAATCATGAAATTTGGCTTGAAAATAAGAATGATCGTACTAGACAAGGGTAAGTTTCAAGTTTCATGACAATCGTTCCACTAATAGGAAATCTCAAAATGGCAGCCAAGATGGCGGCCGAATTATGAAAGCCATTCTGCCTATTTGGTCCTTGAGAACCTAAGCTATCCACCGGATAAAGTTCAATCTTCAAGGGCTGTAGCTTTAGTTCCCGAGAAGAAGTTCAACTTCATCGAAGTGCACAGGATATCTCTGTTTTTTGAGAATAATGATAACGATGTATGGATAACAAAAATGGTGCCCATTGGCCACTCTTGGGGACATCAGCTATTAATCGGAAAAAAGTTCCAAGACTCTTGTTCCAATTCTCGAGAAGGAGTACAGCGTCTTAATTTCTGCACGGACTCGGACAGACAGACAGACAGACAGACAGACAGACAGACAAACCGGCCACATAAGCGTCATTCTGTTACTTATATAAAAAAATGTTCTCCAACTGATTTCGACCTCCTGAACACGAATATCGGGTTCAGTTTTGAATTGGAACATTTCTTTTTTATCGAAAAACCGAAAAAATGGTAGCCTGTCACATGATTTTTAGTTATACCTACCTACTTTTTTTTGTTATTGAGCGAACATGTTTCGTAATTTGAGTGCCATTATCCTTTAGGTACCTAGTATTGGCTATTTCAAAATGGTCAATTACTATTTCGGCACGTCTGATTTTAAAGTAGGGTCGTGTAATATGCGCGAAGCCGTGGCTTTGCGGTCGTTTTCAAAAATTGATAACAATTGACCCGACGGTCAGATCGAAGTGGGGTTTTTGTCAAAAGAAAGTTCAAATTGTTCTCTAAATATAATGCCGTACATGCAGTGATGTATTTCATTAAGAAATTGTAGTTGCCTGCATATCGCAACTTTCTACATCTTACCGCGAATGCCAGCACTTGATCGGCGAAGCCGCGCCCTGCACCAAAATGTTATTTTTGTAATTGTTCATGATTAGTTCAGCAAAATTTTTCTTGATTCGCGTACCAAGGCCATGAGCTACCCATTCGAGTTGAAATATTTTCTGTATTGGATCTCGTTTTGTTTGGAGGAAAGGATATCAAGCACCAGCAAGCAACGAATAAATCATTTACGGCCGAGCCGTAGTTTCGGAGTTATTTTTAAAAATTAATAACTATTGGCCTGCACCTCGCACCGATGTGAAATTTTCATTAAAATAAAGTTCAAATCATCCTCTAAATATAACTCCGCATATGTATTATGGTAAAAGGATAAGATCGGGTACTTCCTCGCATGTGATAACTTTCGAGATCAGACCGGCTTCTGAAATGCAGCATTCAACGGCGATGCCGCGTCACACTAAATTGTTATTATTGTCATTGTTTATTATTATTTCGTCGAGATTTTTCTTGGTTCGGGATACAAGGTCATGAGCTACCCAATGGAGTTAAAAATTTTCGCAAAAACCTTTTCGTCTAGGACTAGATGCTGTGACGGACGGACGGACGGACAAAGCGAGGACAAAAGCGCCTTCCCGTTTGGAGAAGTGCGCTAAAAAGTCACACCTGCGATAGAGCTGGCTACTAGATCGTGCAAGAGTTTTTTATAAAGGGATTCATTGACTTGGAATTTACATAGAAATAACGCAAGTGAGTTTGCTTTTGTGTCTTTTATTCGATGTTATGGTTAGCATATTTGGCATCTATTTGCCAAATATGCTAACTAACCATAACATCAAATAATTCCATTGTTTCAAATAATCGAATTTGCCAAATATGCGTCCCAAGCTTAGTTGTACCTATGACAAGCTGTAGAATGGAGATCTCCAGGTGGGGTTCGAATAGAAAATCTCCCGGAAAAGATGTTGGCTGAGCAAAAAAAATCCTATTCAAGACGACGACGCGCTGATCTGAAGGCCCCGGCTGTGGTATGAGGAAGATAAAATTGTTACCTAACTGGTAAACGGATGGCTCGTCAAAAGAATTCACTTCTAGGATACAAGGCGACAATGCGGCTTTGGTGATGTGCACCTGTGATCAAAGGTCGCAAATAACGTTGATGAAATATGGCTTGGACCCCACGGCGATGGTGTTAACTATTGGAATGTTTTGCAATAATACTGATGGGTGGCAAGGAACTCCATGCAAGTTTAAAAGTACAAACCTGGGCTTTCGTGCGGAGAGGGTACCCGTGGAGGGTGCTAGGACAATTCGTCCCGCGGACAATTCGTAGCGGACAATTCGTCGCGGACAATTCGTCCCGCGGACAGTTCGTCCCGCGGACAATTCGTCCCGCGGACAATTCGTCCCGCGGACAATTCGTCTCACGGACAATTCGTCGCAAGTGAAGGCTTCGGAAGGTAAGGGAGTTATATTACACATGAAGACACAAGGGGGCTCAATAAAAGGATCTAAAAATCATAAGCAAATACAAGGGGTTCCGACAGGATCCTAACGCCACGAAAAAATGCAACGGGGCTCAGCAAGGCTTCAAACGATATTGAAAACACAAGGGGGGCTTACGGAGCTTCGAGAGGGCTCCGAATATCACATAGAGGCACAAGGTGCTTACTATTGCTCCAAAAGCCACGGAAAAATGTAAGGGGGCTCAGCATGCAGGGCTTCAAAAGACGTTGAAGAAACAGGGGCCCACGGTAGCTATGGATGACACAAGAAGGCAACAGGAGGCTCACTGGAACTCTGATAGTCGCATTGAAGAACATAAGGGGGCTCACTAGGGCTCCAAGCTACACTCATGGAAACGAGGGGGCTCACTAGGGTTTCAAGCTACACGTATGGACACAAGGGGGCTCACTAGGGCTCCAAACTACTCTTGCGGGCACAAGGGGGCCCGATAGAGCTCCGTATATCACATGAAGGCACAAGGGACTTACACTAGGGCTTCCAGCAATGTAAAAGCGCACAAGATGGCTTACTGGAATTCTGAAAGCCACGAAAACACATAATGGGGCTCATTAGGGCTCTTAACGACACATAGGGCACAAGGGGCCTAACAAGAATCTGGAAATCACGGGAATCACGGGAGGGGGCTCCGTAGAACTTCATAAAATATTGGTTACACAAGGGGGCCCAGGGGGCTCTTTGCAACAAAAAAAGGCAAAAGGAGGCTCACCGCTGTATGATACTTCAAAAGCCAACACAAGTGGACTGATTGGGGCTCCCAACTACACATAAGGGTACGAAGGGGACCCGATAGAGCTCCAAAAGCCATAGAAATACAACAAGGGGGCCCAATGGAGCTCTGTATAATCAAAAAAAGCAAAAGGAGGGTGACTGGGTTTCTGGGAGCCATTAAAAAACAAAAGGGGCTCACTAGGACTCCCAAACTACACTGACCGGCACAAGGGGGTCCGATAGGGCTCCGCATATCACATAACGGCACAAGGGAGCCCAAGGAGCTTTAAATAACAACAAAAGGCAAAAGGGGCTCACTGGAATTCCAGAAGCTACGAAAAAACACAAGGGGGCTCATTAGGGCTCCATACTACACTTGAAGACACAAGGGGGCTCTATAGGGCTCTGAATATCACATGAAGGCACAAGGTGCTTACTGCTGCTCCGAAAGCCCGGAAAGATGCAAGGGGGCTCAGCACGGCTTCAAAAGACGTTTGAAGAAACAAGGGGGCCCACTGACGCTCTGGATGACATAAGACGACAACAGGGGGCCTACTGGAATTCTGATAGTCATGGAAAAACAAAAGGGGGCTTACTAGGGCTCCAAGCTATACTTATGGACACAAGGGGGCTCATTAGGGCTCCAAAATATACTTATGGACCCAAAGGGGCTCACTAGGGCTCCAAACTACACTTGCGGACACAAGAGGGTCCGATAGAGCTCCGTATATCACATGGAGGCACAAGGGACTTACACTAGGGCTTCCAGAAATGCAAAAGCGCACAAGATGGCTTACTGGAATTCTGAAAGCCACGAAAACACATGAGGGGGCTCGTTAGGGCTCTAATGGACACATAGGGCAGGAGGGGCCCATGAAAAATCCAGAAATCACGGGAAAGTGCAAGGGAGCTCTGTAGAACTTTATCTGATATTGGTGACACAAGTAGCTCTTTATAACGAGAAAAGGCAAAAGAGGACTCACTGCATAGTCACTGCACTGGTTAGGGCTCCAAACTACACATAAGGGTACAAAGAGACCCGATAGAGCTCCGAAAGCCACGGAAATACGACAAGGGGGCCCAATGAAGCTCTTTATAATCAAGCTTATCTGCTTGCACAATGGGGCCCGACAGGGCTCCGAATATCACCTGAAGGCAGAAGGTGCTTGCTACTGCTCCGAAACTCGCGGAAAGATGTAAGGGGGCTCAGCAGGGCTTCAAAAGACGTGAGGAGAAAAGGGGCCCGATGGAGCTCCGAATAACACAAGAAGGCAACAAGGGGCTTACTGGAACTCTGATAGCCAGACCAAAAAGAAGAGGGCTCACTAGGCGCCAAACTACACTTGCGGACACAAGGGGGTCCGATAGGGCTCCGTATATCACATGAAGGCACAAGGGACTTACACTAGGGCCTCCAGCAATGCAAGAACGCACAAGCCACGAAAACACATTGGGGGGCTCATTAGGGCTCCAAATGACGCAGGGCTCAATAAAAATCAGAAAGTCGCGGAAAAATGCAAGGGGGCTCAGTAGGGCTTCAAATGATATTGGTGACACAAGGAGGCTCAAAGGGCTCTAAGGGGGTTCATTAGGGCTCCAAATTATATTTGAAGAAACAAGGGATTAGGAGTCGAATATAACATAAAGGCACAAGGGACTTACTACTGCTAAAAGCCTATAGGAAAAGTGCAAGGGGGCCCAACAGAACTTCAAACGGTATTGAAGAGACAAGGAGGCCCCATGGAGCTCTGTATAACAAAATAACGTTAAATGGGGCTTACTGGTACCTACTCCGAAAGTCATGAAAAAACATAAGGAGGCTCAACGGGGCTCCAACTACACCTGAAGGCACAATGGGACCCGATAGGGCTTCAACATGCCATGACGGCATAACGCTGCTTGCTGCTCCGGAATTCATGGAAAATTCAAGGGGGCTCAGCAGGGCTTCAAATTACGTTGAATATAGAATAAGGGGGCCCAGTGAAGCTCTTGATAACACAAGACTGCAAAAGGGACCTTATGGAAATCTGAAAGCAATAAAAAACATAAGAGGACTCATTAGAGCTCAAAAATTACACTAGAGAAGATGAGGGGCTCGATAGGGGCCAAATATCTCATGAAAGTATAAGGGAGCTTACTAGTGCTCCCACTGACGTGGTGATCCCAAAGCTTGATGTACTAGCAAAAATTCTCGGAATGATGCAAGGGGACTAAGCAGAGCTCCAAAGACATGAAGAAACCAGGGTGCGCAGTAGGGCTCTAAATACTACATAAAGGAATAAAGGGGCTTACTAAAGTTCGAAAAGCAACGAGGAAAGACAAAGGGACTTGTTAAAGTTAAGACAAAGGGCAAAACATTATTTTGCGACGAATTGTCCGTGAGACGAATTGTCCGCGGGACGAATTGTCCGCGAGACGAATTGTCCGCGGGACGAATTGTCCGCGGGACGAATTGTCCGCGGGACGAATTGTCCGCGACGAATTGTCCGCTACGAATTGTCCGCGGGACGAATTGTCCGGTCACGCCCGTGGAGTCTCCACTTCTTGTAAGCCGGTGACATTTCCATATGATTATACCGATAGAAGAACGATTCCTTCCCCAGCTCAAGTCTTTACAACCTTGTTTTTCTCGACACTTGAAGAACTGTCGAAGTGGCATTACCCGTCTCAATAAGGCTCGGCGTCAAACATAACAACTTAAGTATCCGGAACCTTCTTGTCAGTATGGATTTTCTCACCGACGCTATCGCTTGGCGTGTCAGAAAACATTCTCAATAAAAATTATTTCTGTGGCCATTTATGACTTCCTGACCAGTCAGCTAAAGGTGATACAATTGTAAAATCTACCTTTAACCTCTACATCTCTATCCCCTACTTCTGGCCGGTACAACATTTCAGCTCGAACGGTGCTTGTTGAGAACCGCTGATGTGCAATAGTTCAGTATGCACTTGCGTAATTGATGCAATTCGTGGCCTGTACCCATTAATCAGGGCGGTAATAAAATGTTTTCATTAGACGTCTCTGGCGCAAAAAGCTTAATTGGACTGTAATGCGCTTCATACGGGACACACACGGGCCTGATGAACGCATGATTGCCGTTTAGTTACAGGAGTTACGTCATCACAAAAAAAAAGCACGGCACGAAAAACCTTTGTTTAAATTTCAATTTCACACATCGCTTTTAGTGGGGTTGGTAGCCATTCCTATACGGCATTTGATGATACAGAAAATTTCTTTGGCATGAATGTTCTATAAGGCCCAACGAACGATATTAGAAGGGGAAGCACAAGAGCTTCCCCTTAGGGGGGCCGCAGGGGGCCCTGTCAAGTTGACGGTCCAAGAACTCCTACCAAACCATCTTTCAATTTCGTTGTATCACTCAAATGGGGATGATGTGACTCCATTGTGAATCTCGATGGCATTGGTCGCCATGTCTCTTTCATCCTTCATGCTTGAAAAAATAATTTCTTCGGGAGGTCAAAGAAATCACTTTTTATTTTTTCAAACATACAACAGGATGTGAAGTTGGCGTGTTTTGTGTCCTAACCTGTTACTTGGCATTCCCAAGATCCTATTATGAAGTCAATTTTTTAAATTCTAAATTTTGGGTTGATTGGTAGGCTAAGAAGTGGGTATTTTTCAACATCCAGTTCAGACGTACTTTTTTCAGTGTCCAACTGGAGGTTATTGAAATAATCGCAGGGGTGGATAGACTGAACTATTTCCCTAACATTATGTCGAGGAAATCAATCCCAAACTGCACATGGAGAGTACACAAATTATTTTTCTTTCGGTCGGTCGAATTGCGATGCCTACTACGCCCGCCAGGGAGAACGCTGAGCATCGCTAGACTAAACTAGTATGAGAACAGTCTAGAAGAATTCAAAACTGCCGGAAACACTCATTATGTGGTTCGACATTCAATTCTGAGTCAGCACTCAGAGTTTTAGTCAGTTTTGAATTTGTTTAGGCTGTTTTCATACCAGTTTAGGCTGGCGATGCTCAGCGTTCTCCTTGACGGGCGTAGTAGGCATCGCAATTCGACCGACCGAAAGAAAAATAATCTGTGTACTCTCTATTCGCGGTTTATGATTGATTTTTTCGACATTATGTTCAGAAAATAGTTCAGTGGATCCACCCCTGATGATGATTTCAATAACCTCCTGTTGGACACTGAAAAAAGTTCGTCTGAACTGGATGTTAAAAAATACCTACTTCTTAGCCTACCAATCAACCCAAAATTGAAAATTTAAAAAATTGACTTCATAATAGGACCTTGGGAATGCCAAATAACAGGTTAAGACACAAAACATGCCAACTTCGCATCCTCTTGTATGTTTAAAAAAATAAAAAGTGATTTCTCTGACCTCCCGAAGAAATTATTTTTTCAAGCATGAAGGATGAAAGAGACATGGCGACCAATGCCATCGAGATTCACAATGGAGTCACATCATCCCCATTTGAGTGATACAACGAAATTGAAAGATGGTTTGGTAGGAGTTCTTGGACCCTCAACTTGACAGGGCCCCCTGCGGCCCCCCCAAGGGGAAGCTTTTGTGCTTCCCCTTCTAATATCGTTCGATAGACCTTGCAGAACACTCATGCAAAAGGAATTTTCTGTATCATTAAATGCCGTATAGTACGGTTTTTTAATGTGTACCGACCCCACTATTTCTTTATAGTCCAGTCAAAATAGGTTTTAACCGGAAAGAAATTCGGAAGTTGACGAAATTTGATGGATCGATGCAGAATTCAACGTGGAATAACATACTGAAATTCCCAAAAATTCCAATGCTTGGCTTTTTTTCTAGGACCAGTAAAAGAGCGTCATCCTTGTAGATTTTCGATTTTTTCTGAATAACTTGTGAACTATCACCTTTAGAACACAAAAACCAGCGAAGCAAATGTAGCGCGTTAAATTATCAAGAGATCAGTATCAAATTCATCACTTTGTGGTTAATAGTCTCCAAAATACAGCGTCTGCTAGAACGCAGTGAAAATGACTCAAAATTTATTTCCGGATTTTACGTAACAATTTGCATAGTGTCAGTTCAAGGGCTGTAACGTGGACAGTAAATGTGCGGATTTCAGTGTGTTTTACAATCTTGGAAAGCCAATTCAACATTTGGTATCACACTTTTGTCTAGAAGCCGCCAACTTCAAAATGGTACTTTTCCTCGACCTTTCAAATTTATACTTGAAGTTCCGAAGAATCCCCAAAAATCGATTATTTCCATACCATATTATTTGCTTCATTTTCCAAGTATGGAAAAACCATCTTGAGAATATGTGAAGGATTGAATACCAAAAAAATAACATGTTTCAGAATCTTTTTCCCAGTGATGGTTCCTGAGGTATATGGGTTAAAAAACTAAAACGACATACTTGGAAAAAAAATTGGTAGTCCGGACACCAACTGCTGAATACTGTACGGACCTTGCATTTTAGGTGTAAGATGCCACTCAGCAGACGTAGTGAATATATTCATGTACTTTCCACGTCTGCCAAGTGGCATCTTCTCGTTTTAGTCTTTTAACCCATATACCTCAGGAACCATCACTAGGAAAATCATTCTGAAACATCCTATGGTTTTGGTATCCAATTCTTCACATTTTTCCTGGATGGTTTTGCTCTACTTGAAAAAGTAGGCAAATGGCATGGTATCAAAATAATCGATCTTTGGGGATTCTTCGGGACTTCAAGTATAGATTTCAAAGGTTGAGGAGAAGTACCATTTTGAAGTTGGCGACTTCTAGACAAAAGTGTGATACCGAATGTTGAATTGGCTTTCAAAAAATGTGAAACACGTTGGAATCCGCACATTTTCTGTCCACGTTACAGCCCCTGAACTGACACTATGCAAATTGTTACGTAAAATCCGGAAATAAATTTTGAGTCATTTTCACTGCGTTCAAGCAGACGCTGTATCTCAGAGACTATTAACCACAAAGTGATGAATTTAATACTGATCTCTTGAGAATTTAACGGGCTACATTTGCGTCGCTGGTTTTTGTGTTCTTAATGTGATAGTTTACAAGTTATTCAGAAAAAATCGAAAATTTACAAGGATGGCGCTCTTCTATTGGTCCTAGAAAAAAAGCCAAGCGTTGGAATTTTTGGGAATTTTAGTATGTTATTCCACGTTGAATTCTGCATCGATCCACCAAATTTCGTCAACTTCCGAATTTATTTCCGGTTTGGCCAGATTTTTGCCTAATTTGACTGGACTATTATTATTTATGTAGTTAGGTGAAAATGGTGTTGTTTTTTTTGTTAAATTATTCAATCCACCGAGGACCATACATTTGATCCTGAACTTTTCAAATATTCGAGCCGATGCATGCCATGATACGAACAGCAGACATGTAGTGTGTTTTAGTGTTGGTCAGTTTCAATTTTTAATCGGCAGCACTTGACGATCCCACTAAAAATCCAATTTGTGTTTGTTTTCTAGAGTGTGGTAGGTGTAGTATTCAATTATTGAAATTTTAATTTCGGTTTCTGTCTAGGAATTGCTTTGAAACGTGCTCGCTAGATGTTACTCGTGTGACTTTTCAGATCCGGTGCTGGTTTATAAACCGGTTAATTAGAGTTACAAAATGAGTTACTCATCGCAAGATATCGATTCAAGCTGAAAGCATGCTTATCAATTTTTTTACGGCGGAGCTGGACGAAGCGAAACGACCTTTCTGCCTGGACCAAACACGTGCATTCATGATGTCGCGTCCTCGCACCACTATTATTGATCTAGTCAAAAAATCTCTCCGTTCCGAAATATCGCTAATCATGCATTTAGCTTAATGAATTATACTGAGATCTTCAATGTAATGTTACGAACTTCCGCTGAGTACCTACTTTATAATTAAGAAGCAAACTCTTGAACATATTCTGGTTATTACTGCCCAATACCTGCTGAATATACCCGTCAATCATTATTAGCACTAATAGCACTTGGAACATGCTTCAAATAACTCCACCGATCACTTGCTTTGTCGGTCCGAATTTAAATCTGGTGTTTGTCAGCTCGTATGTGGTTATTTACTCCAACTGTCACTATCGGAAACATTCCACCAGTTCTCTGACATATACCATATTGATAGGGTTGCCAGACGTCCTTGATTTCGCAGGACGTCCTGGATTCAGCCTAAAAATTTTGCGTCCTTCCTAAGACCTCCGCAGGACGCTAAATGTCCTGTATTTTTTAAACAAAGCTCTCCTGTATTTTCAATATACAGTTCCGAATTATTTGTGAGTATTCTCAACTTTTTTTCCCGGAGATGCTACATCGTCTGTCTTTTTAAAAATTATGAAATTTGTTCTTTCGATAGACCATATTAATTATTCTCACTTTCCCCTTCCACCAGTCATTTGTAAGTTAGGTATGTGCCTGTGACCATGCGCACTGCAGTAGAAGATCTCGCGCGCCACAGCATGCATAGCGTGCTTTCCACCTAGCCCCAAGTTTGGTACACCTGCCATTTACGCATGTGCGGGTTCCAAACGGTGCTTTCCATCTACGTGTTCCTACTCGGTTCTGCGCCGTTCATTGGATCACCTAAAATTTTGTGCCACACTATGGAACATGTGCCGTCTGGTGGTATTTGTACCGTCTAGGTGGAAAGCACCCATAGATAACGGAACTTTGCTGTCGCTGTCAGAATTTACGATTTCAAGGTGTTTTCTTTATTCTTGGGACGTTTTAACCTTTTTAACCATACTTTTACGTGACGGCTGACGCTCGGTTCGCTTTCAAGCGCTGTCAAAATTCTCGTTAGCGGAAGTTGTGCAATAAAATATGGCGGGTAATTCGAAATTGTTTTGGATTCAAAAACCCCCACTTTAAAATGCTTCGCATCAACTTCACAGCAAGATTTTTCATTTCATTATAGTGAAAAGTAGATCAGGTATTTCTTTTTACACACTTGTTATGTTATCCATTCGTTGAAATTGTCAATTTGCGCCTTGAATTGATCATTTTACAAAGTCATCCAACATGCATATATTCTTATGGGAGTTTCAACCCAGCACATGTGGTTGTCTCTCTCCCCGATCTGCGACTGCGCTTTGAATAATTAATATGGTCAATTTATGGCTCAAATGCCAATTCCAAAAGACTATTCTCGCCTCGGTTCTCGCTGTGTACTGCCTCTTGGACAGATGCTCGGAATAGACTTCTACTTGACCATGTGAAATCGGAGCTACAAATAAGAACTAATTTCAATATGTCGTGCAAAGAATTTTATCACTCTTCGCATTAAAAAATAAGAAAGTTGTTGAGGCGGTGAAGTCTAAATTTTTGCGAGTTTCTTAATCCTTTAATACATTTAAGTTTATTTTGATTTTGAATGAAGATTCATTATATTGAAGCTTAGGTATTGATCATTAGTTTCAAAAGTCCTGTTTTTTCGACGTCTGTCCTGTTTTTTTGAAGCTTATGTCCTGGAAATTCAATTTTTGCATCTGGCAACCCTACATATTGACCGCCACCAATAGATTCGCGACGGCTCTCGAAGCGTCCATCAGATTCACGCGTATACCGATATGCTCTAGAAAGTCTGCGCCTTCGCCAATAATTATGTAGATAGATGTGTCCCACTCGCACGTCTCAATCTCCAGCTTGCGTGAACGATCCAAAATCATCGCGTTTGCTCTCGAATGTATTGGAATCGCACCAGAGCCTCGCAACTCGTAACAGTGATAACTGATAACAGCTAGACTTTATTACTATAGAAATTTTTGAGAAACGCTGGAGCAGGTCAAGTTGTTTTTTATCGAAGGGGACATTTTAAGAAAATTTCAATCATTCTACCCCTTCTCGTTTTCAAGCTATGTCGTCACCGTCTTTCTTTCTAATGACAGCATCGTCTTTTCTTCTTACGAAACTCCCTTATTTTCTTGAAAAATATAAACTACTCAACAATTGAAGTGGCCCACCCAACATTTTAAATAAAGTTCAAAGTGCCTTAGCTCCCGAAACAATGGAAGACCAATTCCATTTTTTTTCTTTTTCCACATACCTGCGCTCTTTGTCTATCAGAGGACGGATACAGAATTAAGTTCAGATCTTCCTTGTTGGTTATACCGGGCGTCGCGTATACCCTTCAAAAACTGAAAAGTTTGAGCAATTCTAAATTCGAAAAAACATGTTTTTGGATATTTTCAACTGGTCCAGGGAGGATGGTACACGGTACACCAATATCTTGGAACGGTTTCTCAATTTTCCGATTATATCTCTTCACTACAAGTTGATTCGAGAAAAACAACTTCTTGGTTTTTTGGTCATAGCTTTTTTCCTTGTTGGCCGATTTTCATAATCTGTAGCTCATGTTAAAGCTAAAACTTCAGGGAACAAGAATATGTCTTCGAAATTTATGCACAAAAAAGCTTGGAATTGAGACTTTGCATCAAAATTGACACAGATCTGAATAACCCCCAAAATCAGATCTGGAGTTGGAACTCGTCCGAAATCAATTCGCTTTGAAGTCAACCATTCAAAATCATCATTTTGAGTTATACCTTTTCTTATAATATAAGGAGATTTCTTGACGAGAGAATTGAATTATAGCTGCATGTTTTAAGAAGAAAATCAGTGTTCCTCTTACCTAAAAACTAATGTAACCTACGTTACGAACAACAAAGCTGGTAATTGAATTTAGAGACATTGTTGGATTTTTCTCTGTCTAATAATAACCACCAGCTTTGATATTCGTAACGTAGGTAACATTAGTTTCAAGGTAAGAGAGACACTGATTTTCTCCTGAAAACATGCAGCCATAATTTGATTCCTTGGTCAAAAAATATTCTTCCATACAGGAAGTGGTACTCGTATACCTTAAAATGATCATTTTGAATGGTTCACTTTAAAGCAAATTGATTTCCGACGAGTTCCATCTTCAGATCTGATTTCGGGGGTTATTCAGATCTGCGTCATTTTTGATTCAGAGTCTCAATTTCAAGTTTTCTTCTGCATCAATTTCGAAGAACATTCTTGTTCCTTGAAGCTTCCGCTTCAACATGAGCTAGAGATTATAAAAATCGGTCAACAAAGAAAAAAGCTATGACCAAAAAACCAAGAAGTTGTTTTTCTCGAATCACCCTGTAGTGAAAAGAGATTCGGAAAATTGAAAAACCGTTTCGAGATATTGGTGTACCATCCTCCCTGGACCAGTTGAAAATATCCAAGAACATGTTTTTTCGAATTATTGAGAGTTACTGAGACATATCTTGAAACAAATTTTGGGTAAAAAACTGGTCTTTCGAATATTGATTTTCTTAGTTTCTGACTCACCTGGTAAATATGGTAAATAGGTAAATAAGAGAAAATCAACACATATCCAGTGGTAGATATTTCTTTCTCACAATTCTGCCGTCAACAGTAAACCAAAATCTTTTGAATTACGAAACTAGAAGGGTTCAAAGAGTCGTCCCTTGGCCACTAATAACCCCAAAAATGAAAGTCGAAGAATTTTATTATTTTTTTGGCGTTCCCTGGGGGGTTCCTTACAACGTACTAGAGAGCTTTTCTGTCATTTTCTGTACAGCCTGTATATCTTTTGTTTGCTTGGCCAAAGATTACACAGATCTGCCGAAAATTTCACGTCACGCATCTTGCTGCAAAGGAATACCGTGGAAGGATCGCACTATGGTGGTTAGACCTGTACAAGTGCGTGATCGATCACTGCTTTATCAAGTACCTGGAGGACTTCCGCAACTCCAAAGTCCACTATTCCAATATAATGTTATATTTGAGGCAGACCAGAAACTTTTACCAACTACTACGTACCACCAGAAACGTTTGGTGTAGCCTTCTTTTTTTCTAGACCACAAGCTCTGAGATCTGAGACACCCTCTCTGTATCTGGACTATTTGTCGAATTTTATCTTTGCAATCTTGAATTTTTCACAAAAATATTTTTGTTTTGTTTCAGGTTTGTCGGAGAATCATGTAATTTTTTTTTCTCAATCATTGGAAAATTTCGTTGTGAATGATAATAATGCGTAATGCGTAATACCCTGTAATGCGTGTTTTCAAAATATATTTGTGACAAAAATCACACAAATCATTCAATCAATCAATCACAAAAATATATTGAAAACTAAACAAACAGCACTGCTGGATTGAAAACTAAAAAAACAGTTGGAGTGTCATCGCTATACAGGGTGATTCAGAAAGGGCGGATTTCCCCCCGTGTGCGTTGTGGGAGACGTTGAAGGAGCACGGAAAAAATAGTAAAAAAGAAGGTGAAGTTGAGCATTCAACTTTTTCAGTTTGCATGATTTTGAAGCAAAGCATTCGCAGTTCTCGAATGGAAATATCTCCTGCAATTAAGATTTGAGTCGTATTTTTAAATTTCAAAATCCGTCTTCCACCTCAAAGATACTGTCAAAATACATTTGGCAAGTATGGTTGGTATGGTCATTCAGGTTCTATGGAGTTTCCAGGGTAACAATACAATAATTATGCTATTGTAATGTACCTGTAGGTGCCAGGTAGGTACCTACTAATGCAGTGCTGCCAGATTGGGCAGATTGGTTTTTGGTTGTAACTCGCAAATCGAAGCCAATTAATGTTTGTCATTATTTTTCTCATGCTCCGGTAACGTCCACTATAACGTACCTGAATAGAAACCCGTCATTTTTGCATCATCCTGTATTTGAATATTTTCCGAAAAACCGATAAAAAATCTTTCTCACCAATGGATATAATATTTTCTGAAGATCTCCAGGGAATACTTCTTATTACCTTTGTTGATGATTGGAAGCTCGATTGGAAGCATTTTCAGTTAAATCTATTCCACTAGTAAGTACCCCATCAAACTTTGTTGCTTTTTGACTTTTGACAGGTGACAAATTTTAAGTATTCAAAACAATTCTGGGTTCAGCTTTCTAAACAAAGACTTTCAAATAGCATATCGCTCGTTGAGCTTCGTAAGACATAGTTACTGTCCGTTTGTTCCGATAAACAGATGACAACAAAAAACTAATAAGGGCATTCCACCCCGAAACCATATCTATATACAAAATTTCAACTCAGTCGGATCCACGATTCGGCAGTTATCGTGGCAGATTACATACACACATACCCACAGCTTATAGGTTTTACTCCCTTTTTTCTTGGTGCGTTTTCTTAATTCTCCTCAACAAAATGTTTGATATTCACGTATATTAAGTGATGAAGATGGAAGGAGTCGCCGCTATGAGGAATAACATGACTGCTGACCGGTCGCGCACTGCACTGTGTCGTTGATAAACAGGTCGGTCGCTTAGATTTTGACTTTATTCAAAAAACCTCTGATATTCCGATAGCAATAAATAGGTACAACTTTCCGAAGCGTAAAACAGGATGATTATCCTAATTTCTAAGCAAGACACAACTCACACAAGAAAAAGCAAAACAAAAAGAAACGAAAAAATAGCGAATTTTGGACAAAGTTTTTCCAATCAAATTGATTGAAAGGAATTTTAATGACTCAGTAACGAGTAATTTCACCTCTTGCTGGTCGATAAGCCCTTACTCGACGAGACATGCTATCCAACAAGTAATCGAGGCTCTGCCGCTCCAAATTACCCCACTCTTTGGTGGCGGCTATTCGAGGCTCATCACAGTATACGGCAGATTTCTTCGGCGTCCCACAGCTTTCTTTAGCTAATCCCAAACACGTTCAGTGGGGTTCATGTCGGGTGACAACGCTGGCCACTCCAGTCTTCCAATTCCAACTTCCTGAAGGTACTTATTCACAAGTTGCCGTGAGCGATTTGTCCTCCGTTGGTCCTTCACACCTTCAGTTGTCTGAGAACGATACCAGGTCCTCACAAGGTCGCTATGGTTTCCTCTCACTTTCCGCGCAACTTCTCTCATACAGAGTTTTTACTGACGGAACGTAACAATACATAAACGGCCGAAAGGTGATTTTGGCCTAGATATCTACTGATTTTTACTGAATTTTCTGATTCTGAGAGCTATCCTTGGATTTTCAGGAATTATGGAGGTGCAAAACTTTTATTCATGAGTGTAGTAAAGATCCATGAACTATAGACTGCTCATCAGTCATCATCAGACACGACACAGAACCTGACAACAACGGTCAATGCATATTATAACACGACGACCTACCTAGTGCGCAAGCGCATAACAGTTTTACCACGTGTTACACAAATTTTTCCTTCTATTATTTTGTTTTTTTGTTGAATTTTATTCTAGTGCTTTTCATCATTTCCTTCAGTTAACATTTATTTTCCAACTGTAAAAGTCCCACAGCGAATAAATAATTTCGGCGGTCATGCTTTGATAGAGTTTTTGTGGTGAAAAACTCTTATCAATTACTACCTAAGGCAGACATTTTGGCACGCTCTTCGCCTTTTCAAAAAGAGTTAAAGTATTCCTAGTGCTCGGCCCTCGTCGCAATTGGGGATTTTAGCAAAATTGTTTTATTGTTCGCCCACGCCAGCTTTGCCTAGGAAATCTCACTCCAAGCCCATAACATCAAAAGGGTACCTATGTCGATAGTATTCCTCGGGATTGTCATTAAATTCTCTCTTTCATTTTTATTTATCCGCTGCAATTTGCAGGCTCTTTGTACTTACCTTTTCAAGTACAAAAGGGGTTACCACCATCCCCCAAAGTACAAATCAAGTGACACTTCACCATTCTGACTCGGTCTCGAGACTGACTTTTTCATCGGACATTGTTTCCATCTTGTCTCCCACAACGACAGCCGTGACTGGAGTCCACAGAAAGTGAACTGCACCACCGTATGCCATCCTAGACGCCCAAGAGCGCGGCATATCAGCTGGCAACAGCGAAGTTAGCTCTACGTGTTACCGAGGAAGTCAAACCCGGAGCAACCATAGGCCGTCAGCCAGGGTACACCAAGAACGTCCATCGCTGGAGAGCGCGTGAGGTCTCATTGTTGCGCATTTAAGCCAGGCTGCAGTAGGTATTTTCCTTGTCCCCCTTACTAGTACCGCGAAACTAGACGCCCCCCATAGAAAGATGAGCTCATCCCTCTAGGTAAGGACGACACGTACCACCACCAATATTCGTTTCGGTACTTTTGGTACCTCGGGAACATAAACCTGCTGTGGGTTGGGCCCATGCGGCTTTGAGCCCCTCTCGTGCCCTGCGAGCGCTAGCACAGTCCGTGGCGTATTTGTAGTGCCTACGATTTATTGTTTTCACTTTTGTATCTTGTTATTTTATGTAAAGATCGTTTCAATACAGAGTACTGACTACCTGGTTGAGCTCCGCGTTTATCATTTCCATCAATTTAGGTGCATTTGAAGCCCCCAAACACATTTCGTATGTGACACATCCACATAACCTCATCGCCACCACCAGCTGATATTGACAGCTGCCAGGCTGCCACTCGCGTCAAATTTGACATTGATTCCAGTGGCGTGCTGTGGTGTGGGGAGTTTCTCGGGTCCCATTGAATGGTGAGTGCCCGCACGCAAATTGGTCTTTTTCTTTTTTTTTTATCAAACAATAATTCAACCCGAGGGAAACCGGATAATTGATATGTCCACCGCCGAATCCACTACCCGATAAGAACTTCTCAGTAGCTCGTGAGCTTTAACCGGTCTGTTGATATTTTCCATCTTGCCTTGTCCGCAGCAGTGGTACAGAGCAGTAAAATTAACACACGTCATTCGTTTTCCAATTCAAATTCAAACCGTTTTCGCTCAAATTGAGAAGAAATATCTGGAAAAAGTAGATACTTTCACAGACAAAATATTTATATGCCTGAAGTGATCCCATTTTGGACTTTCTTCACAAACACTGGAACTGAAAATATTTCATGTTAATAACAGTTACTCACAATTTCATACCATCAGATTCAGCCGTCATATCGTATATCATCGTTAACGCTTGAAATGTTGAAACATTTGAAAGTGGGTATATTATTTGTATTCAATGCTCATGTATTTATTTTGTTCATAGGCAATGTAATCACTAATCACTGATGGTTTATGGCTCGCTTGTGGAAAGTTATTGCAATAATTATAATCATGATTACTGTTATTATTGGAGCTGGAAAGTACGGCTATTGGGAATAATAAATGTAAAACTTCGTAGGGCTCTTTGAGCGTACGCTTGGCTAGCTATTATGATAGCTTGGAGCTGTGCATCCTTCCGGAAAACTTCACCACCTTGATGTTTGCCAACTCTCAACCTCCGCATTTATTATACCTACCGGTCAGAACCTAGTAGTTGTAGATGGGTATTATTTAGTTAGTAATAACAATTAGGTACGTATAGTGGATGATGTTCATCTGGGGTAAAGTTTAGTTGGATTATACACATAAGCAACTCCAAAACTACATCGGAGCAGAGGAAAAAACAAGTCTCTGGGGCATCCGCTCCATCTCTCGATTCAATTTCCTTAATTTCGGAACATTGCAACTACAACTACATAGATGGGGAAGAGTGGAGTGGGGTTAAACGAGACCGTGAACCAAGGCAGGAATTATGAGAAAAATTCAAGTGAGAAGATATCAAATATTAGTATTACAAATTACGCAAAAATTATTAATTGTAGAAGTGTATTTAGCAATATGGTTCTGAATTAGGAACGGGGGTTGGGAAACGACCAATTGTTACCTACTTATTCTCTTGTGCTACTTGATCAAGCAGATGGTCATCGAATTATTTTTAGCGCATTTTCGTAAGAAAATGACGCTTATATGGCCGGTTTGTCTGTCTGTCCGTGTGTCCGTCTGTCCGTCCGTCTGTCCGTCTGTCTGCCTGTCCGTGTAGAAATTGAGAAGCTGTACTCCTCCTCGAGGAATGAAGCTAGAGTCTTATAACTTTTTTTGATAGATAGCTGATGTCCCCAAGAGTGGCCAGTGGGCATAATTTTTTATACATATACAGGGTGTCCCGTTTTTCAACGCTCACTATGGGTATCTCGGAAACGGTAAGAGATACAAAGTCGGTTAAATTACAAATAAGTTGCGCAATTTTATGACTATCTCAAATATGTCAAGATATCCAAGATATCTTTGGTCATTTCTGGAATATCCCAAAAAAACTGAAAAATGCCGAATTCGAAAATTTCAAACCACTTCTTTATTATGACGGCTGTCAATTTGAAATTTAGTATTCTGACATTTTTGAAGGTCCTTGATCGACTGACGGTCATAATTTTTTCCTACGCCTATTAGTTTTTGAGATATGACAGTTAACTTCATTTTTTCTTATGGACACCATATTATTTCTCCACTTCATAAAACTCACCTTTTCTTTCTATTTACAAAGATATAAAACACTTGTAGCATTTTTGTCAAAATAACCTATAAAAATTAGAAAAACACTTTCTGTGGCGAAAAAATCTAGTTACCGGTTCGGTGCCATGCTCTCGTGACATAATAACAATGGCATTTGGTTGCCATGGTCGGTTGATTTTGGAAAAAGTTGGGCTACATTCCGTTTTTATGTATTTGATAATGATAATAAAAAAAAATCAAAAAAGTACAAAACCAAGTATAACACAAAATAACATCGCAATAGCAACAACATTTATAATTTACAATTACTCGAAATGGAGTCTATTTGCGAGGAACGCTTCAAGATCGAATTTATGGTTCATGACAGAACATCCCAAAGCAACCAAGAGCTGGAAGCAAGGAGTTGATGATGCGTATTGCGTTTCAGTCAAATAACCCGCACAATATCAGCGTAGCCGTTGAAAATATGGCTAAAAGGCACACAACTCTGCACAGAGCAAAATGGACTCCAATTCGAGTAATTGTGAATTATAAATGTTGTTGCTATTGCGATGTTATTTTGTGTTATACTTGGTTTTGTATTTGTTTTATTTTTATTTATTATCATTATCAAATACATAAAAACGGAATGACCCCCAACTTTTTTCAGAATCAATCGACCATGGCAACCGAATGCCATTGTTATTATATCACGAGAGCATGGCGACCGAACCGGTGACTAGATTCTTCGCCTCAGAAATGGTTTTTCCAATTTTTATAGGTTATTTTGACAAAAATGCTACAAGTGTTTTATATTTTTGTGAAGAGAAAGAAAAGCTGAGTTTTATGGGGTGGATAAATAATATGGTGTCCATAAGAAAAAATGAAGTTAACTGTCATACCTCAAAAACTAGTAGGCGTAGGAAAAAGTTATGACCGTCAGTCGATCACGGACCTTCAAAAATGTCAGAGTACCAAATTTTAAATTGATAGCTGTCATAATAAAGAAGTGATTTGAAATTTTCGAATTCGGCATTTTTCAGTTTTTTGGGGATATTTCAGAAATGACCAAAGATATCTTGGATATCTTGACATTTTTGAGATAGTCATAAAATTGCGCAACTTTTTTGTAATTCAACCGACTTTGTATCTCTTACCGTTTCCGAGATACCCATAGTGAGCGTTGAAAAACGGGACACCTGTATAGTTATCATTATTATGATCACAAAGCAAAGACTTCCTGTGTACTTCTAAGACGTTGAACTCCTCATCGGGGAATGAATCTAGAGCCCTGGAACTTTCTCCAATGGATAGCTTAGGTCCTCGTGGGTGCCAGGGGGCGGATTGGATTTCATGGTTGCGCCGCATCTTGACCGCCATATTGAAATTTCTTATTAGTGGAACGATTTTCATGAAACTTAGAAGTTACTATTGTCTCGTATGATCATTCTTATTTTCAAGCTGAATTCTATGATTCCGCCGCCATATTGGCCGCCATATTGAAATTTCGTAGTAGTGAAACGATTTTCATGAAACTTGGAAGTTATTCTTGCCTTGTATGAACGTTTTAATTTTTATTTTTGAGCTAAATTTCATGATTTCGTCGCCATTTTGGCAACCATATTGAAATTTCTTGTTGGTGGAATGATTTTCATGGAACTTAAAACTTATCGTTGCCACGTATCATCATTCTTATTTTCAAGCTAAAGAACATGATTTCGTCACCATCTTGGCCGCCATATTGAAATCTGTAATTAATAAAGGGATTGTCGTGAAACGTGAAACTTACTCTTGTCTCGTATGAACATTTAATTCTCAAGCTGGACTTCATTACTATCAATGACAGTTCTAGAACTGAGAAAATGCGTTATTGAGACTCACGCACGTGAGGGCAGATTCACTTGTTTGGATTAATTGCACATTTTGTTGGAAGGGAGAAATGGAACATACCGCGTTACGCGCCTCAAAAATTGATGGGAAAAAGTAGATAAACGCCATAGAGTTGCATCATATAGGCATACAAAGTCAAGAGATGCTTGAACAAGGGCGTTAGCAATTTGATTTATCGCTTGATGCTTGGTGGCCATCGACAGACCTCTTGACCATTGGACCTGGAACCTGCTCACACTCATGCTGCTGTTCGTTTCAAGACTGAGTTATGAGATGCCACGTCCTGCCGTTTCCAATCCTAATAATTCTCTTGAGAGCTGAGTTGAAAACGAGGTTGAAACCGTTCAATGTTGCGTTTCAATCTTCTTCTTGGAACCCTCTTGAAACTACTTGACAATGACGATCTTTTTTAATCCCCATTCACAAGCTGAGTTGAGACCTCATGGCGATGCGTTTTGATCCTTCTTCGGTGAATGAAATGAAACATGAAAACACTCTGTATATCTGTAACCAGTGAGAAAAAATTGTTCTCTCTTGCTGACCTAGACTTGCCTTCGATGTCCCGTATCTGACTCTGACATCAAGCTATGACACATACTTTTTGAAACACCCTGTACAGGTAAGTTTAAACACCACAATAATTTATCTGCGAAAGTTCCCTATATAAATCTGTAAAAAAATTGGCCGTTAATTATGTCGTTAGCAGAACATACAATAATGCACCTCGGCTTTATGATTTACCACAATGCCGGCACTTGATCGTCGCCTGCTCGGTGGTGGATAAACAATAAAACTGCGAGCGGCAAACCGAGAATTTAATGTCTTAATTTTTCACATTCGAATAACGCTGCCCATGGGCGCCCGCAGGATTTTTGTCGGGGGGGGCGAATAGCTTTAGTTAGAGAACGTCACATACCTACCTGGCCTAATTTGCGAAATCCTTTAGATTGGCGCCGCAGGCGAAATTTTTTTCGAATAATAATAATAATGGTGATAATAATTATTGTGCGAAAAATAAGGAAACAAAATAAAAATAAAATAAGGAAATATTTGAAAATTGAACTTAACTTCAGAGAAATTTATTAAAATTTGTAATTTTGTACAAAATGTATAAAAATTTACTTCAAAATAGCCAGGTCAATCGTTCATTATCTTGAAAAAACTGATAAACTGCTTTTAATCCAAAGCTCTTTACAGTGTTTATACCACGGGTAGCTATCTTATTTAGTTAGAAGCCTAATGAAATTTCAAATTGCTCTAACAATTCAAGAAAATGTAAATTACCTTCTCAAAGTTTATTCTTTCGAAAATGAATTTTTTTTTCCTTTCTCGAATTTTTTTTTTCTCGTAAGGAAGAATTTATTCAGCTGCTCCGGAGCCAGGGGGGGGCAAGTGCCCCCCCTTGCCCCCCCCTCCGGGCGCCCATGACGCTGCCAGTAGCGCGATACAAAACGAACGAGGCGAACTTTTATTGGGCTATTTTAATTACCGTGGCGTGGGGGCCTTTGGGTACGTATTGTATAGGTATACCTACAGCTTTCAGGATATTTGCATATACAGAATTCGTATTTTTCTGTCTTTCTCTCTTTGTGTCACACACTTCTCACGAAAAATCAATTAGTGCTTTTCTTTTACGACAAAACTCACTGGCCTTACCTAATTTAGATAGAGGAAAAGCAAGAAATTGCATTATAGCAAAGCAAGGCAAGCAAAGCAAGAAAAGCATAGCTAATGTTATGTCTATTCGCTTTAGTTCATCGGCGAGCACCTTTGTAGGTTTTTATCAACTATGGGTTCACTAGATACAAAACAGTAGGTACCTACAGGGTGAAATCAAAAAGATCTTCACATGAAATTTTTGTACCTTGACCTTAGGAATTGTTTAGCGTATAATATTGGCTACAAAATTCTTGAAAGGGTGAAATTGGGTTCAACATTAATTTTCGGTTATAGACACTCGCGTTCACAATATCCTCTTGAAACCCATTAGGGACTAGTGTGACCATATGGTCACGCTAAGCCTCGTCTTTTTGATGTGGAATTGTGACAAATTTCGTTTACAAAAAAATTTCACCGACCCATCTATGTGTTTCTGAAAAAACTTATTTAAACTTATAATGAAACTAATCGCCACTAGATGACTGTTTTTCACACAGCAACCAAATAATTTACGTCCTAAATTTTGCGTAGTGGAAATGTCGTGATCTAAAAACCGAGTACACAATTGTGATGTTATTTTTTGTAAGTTGTGGGTAATTTTTATTTTCCGTATATATATATATATTATGTATCAAAGCAAGCACCTAAGGCATTTTGTCCGAGTTTTCTCAAAAACTAATGTTGCTATTATTAGCCCAGGCATTTTAGATCAAAATTGACCAAAACCTGGAAAAAAATAACGTGAGTCTGAAAATTGGTGGAGCGCTTCCACTTCAACCCCTCAACCACATACTGAACGTCCTAAAAAATCCTATGTCCGCTTCATCGGTTTTTGGCGGCAAAAAGGTGTAAGTGACAATAATTTAGAAACTGTCTATTAGAATACGCGATAAAGCCTCAATACAGCTGAAAATTGCTGAAAATGGTCTCCTCGGCCAGTTGAACAACATATTGGAAGTCCTGAAAATCTTATATCCGCTTCATCGTTTTTTAGCGGCAAAAATGTGTAAGTGACACTGTTTTGCAAACTAATAATTGAATCACGCGTTGAAGTTTCAATACAGCTGAAAATGGTCTCCTCAGCCAGTTGAACAACATGTTGAAAATCCTAAGAAATCCTATGTCCGCTTCATACTTTTTTTTTCAGCGGCAAAAAGGTAAAAGTGACATTGTTTTCAAACCTATTTGATTAGGCACGCGGTCAAGTTTTAATACAACTGAAAATTGCCGGAAATGGTCTTCTCGTTCAGCACAACAACATATTGAAAGTCCTAAAAAATACTATGTCCACTTCATCGATTTTTGGCAGCAAAAATGTTCAAGTGACATTATTTTGGAAACTATTTATTGAAACATGAGTTGAAGTTTCAGCACAGCTGAAAGTTGCTGAAAAATAGTATTTTTTGTTAGTTAAATAACATACTGAAAGTCCTGAGAAATCCCATGCCCTCTTCATGTTTTTTGGCGGCAAAAATGTATAATAGTGACATATTGTGCACTATTTTTTTGAAATGCGGGTTGAAATTTCAGTACAGCTGAAAATTGCCAAAAATGGTCTCCTTTGTTAGTTGACTGTACTAGTCCAAGTAGACTATTTCCGGCAATTTTCAACTGTATCGCAGCATCAACACATATTTTGAACAATAGTTTCAAGAAATGATCTTTTACCTCTTTGCCACCAAAAGACGATGAAGCGGACATGGGATTTCTTAGGACTTGCAGTATTTTGTTCACATGATCAAGGAAACCGGTTCCAGCAATTTTCAGATGAATTGGAACTTCGACGCCTATTTCAATAAATAAAAGTTTTCAAAACAATGTCACTTATACCTTTTTTTCGCCAAAAAAACAATAAAGGAAACAGGGAGTCCCCTGGTATTTCAAGTGTGTTGTTCAACTGACCAGGGAGACCATTTTCAGCAATTTTTTGCTGTATCGAAACTTCAACCCGTATTTTAATAAATAGTAACAAAAGAAAATTTCACTTATATCTTTCTGCCGCCAGAAACTAATGAAGTGGGGAGAAGATTTTTTAGAACTTTCAATATGTTGCTCAACTAAGCAAGGAGACCATTTTCAGCAAAAAAAAGCTGTATCGAAACTTGACCGCCTGTTTGATTGAACAGTTTCCAAAACAATGTCACTTACATCTTTTTGCCGACAAAAAACGATAAAACGGACATGAGATTTCTCAGGACTTTCAGTATGCTGCTCAACTGACCAAAAAGACTTGATATTTCCACCTGTATCGAAACTTCAACCCGTATTTTATATAATGGTAACAAAAAAATGTCACTTATACCTTTCTGCCGCCAAAAAACAATAAAACGGACATAGGATTTTTGGGGACTTCTAGTATGTTGTTCAACTAACAAAGGAGACCAGTTTTAGCAATTTGCAGTTGTTCTGAAACTCCATTTCGTATTTTATTGAATAGTTCCCAAAAATAATGTTATTTGAACCTTCTTGTCGCCAAAAACCAATGAAGCAGAAAGAGAATTTTCCAGAACTTTCAATATGTTGTTCAACTGACCGAGAAGATTATTTTTGGAAGTTTTCAGCTGTATTGAAACTTCAACGCGTATTTAAATAAATAGTTTCTAAAATAATGTCACCTACACCTTTTTGCCGCCAAAAACCGATGAAGCGGACATAGGATTTTTTAGGACTTTCAGTATGTGGTTGAGGGGTTGAAGTGGAAGCGTTCCACCAATTTTCAGACTTACGTTATTTTTTTCCAGGTCAAAGCCTAAAATGCCTGGGCTATATCAAGTTTATGCGACTGTGACCATATGGTCACGCTAGTCTTTACCCCGACTTATTTTGATAAATAGTAGCCAGCTAGATTTTTCGATAATTTGCTCCCTGCAAACATTGTCTTATGTATTGTTTCTCATGTTCCCCATTTTTTTCTCATTACAACCGAGCCTTGAGTGTGCAAGTATCAGCAGACATTTTGGAAGACGAAGATTTCTGGGACAATGACATCACAGATGTCTTTATCGAACCTCAAGGAAATGCGGTTCAAGCAGATGAAGATTCCGGTGGAGAGGACGGTGGAAGTGTTCTAGATAATCTATCTGGTCGACAGTTGCCTGCTGGAGCAAAAGCTGTTCTCAGAAGTGGAGAAAGAATATCGGGACATTGGATGATTTTGGCTTTTGGCGAAGAGGACAATCTACCACTCAGCGAGTTTCGACAGCCTCTGCTTCCTACAAAATTGACATGGAAAAAGATCAAGATCTATCTTCATGAACAAATGAGAATTTCCCGGAACAAAATCATTCTGTTTATGAGAACATGACACCCATACAACTTTTTGAGTAATTGAAAATTGGATTACGCCCTGGCCAATTTAGATATCTAAGCTTTTTGTAGTTCCCGTTGGATGGACAATTCTGTTGTCACTATTGCTTCAACAGTCCATCCAACATCATGAGTTAGCAGATATCCGAGAGTTCAGAAGAAAAAATTGGAATATCTCGCCTACACCTGATTGAGGAATATAATATATAAATGGGAGAGACTTATCAAAGGGACGCTGACGGTGAGGAACGCATTCAAAACTATAGGATTGGAGTATGTGGAAAAAAAATGGTGGTGGTGTATATTCAGTTGGCTGATCAATATCTTTGTTAAAAACGCCTGGATCCTTATGAGGGACGCCGTCTGCAATTTTTCGTAGCTATACTTCGACGAGAGATTGCCAGAGCTTATCTTGGAAAGTATCAAAACCTACCAAAAAAAGTGAACATCCATACAATGGAAGAGTTTCAATCCAAGAAATATTAGATCAGATCGTCAAGATCATCTGATAGAAGCAGCAACGGTCAACAAACGACGACGACGACAACAATGCAGAAAGTGTAAAATTGGACTCGGTATTCTTTGTTTGGTTCCCTATCACTCTTCACACTGATGTTTTTCCATTAGATGTTGTAAAATTGCTCAGTTTTTTCATCATTTTCTTAAATAATCAATGATTGTTGAACGTTTCTCAACATATCCATTATTGACTGATTCCATACCTTTAAGCCTAGCGTGACCATATGGTCACATCATTTCCCACCCCCACCATCCAAAAGTATGAGAAAAAAAAATCCGTTATATGCATATTTCCCTTACTAAGACCAGTTTTACTAAAAATACCCTAGCAAATATTATTTTACTCAGAAAAATATTATTCAGTCCCTGATGAGTTAAGATATCAAGGTCAATTTACGGTGAAAAAAAGATTAAGCCCTCCACAAAGACAAAGCCATACCTAATTCTTCTTGTTTTCATTTCATTTCATTTATTCATATTGTCATTTGTTTTCCACAATAGGTAGAAGAGACCATAGCATAGAAAGAGCAAAACAAAAAGTTTCGTCCATAAGAGACGCAGCTTTTAAAAAGGACACCTATGATAAGGGGAGCCCCGCACGCACCGGCCCACGAACTTAGATTGTATGGAACAATGGGGGAAAAAATAGAAAGTCAAATTTTCCACTAGCTCGCAAAGTCCACTCACTTCTTTTTCAGTGTCTAGAAGCAGGGCCTTACTTCAACCATAACCTCTAACACTAACATTGATGTTCAATCTGATGAAGCCACAAAAAGATTGTCGCACCACGCTACCCAAACAAAGTTTGAATATTGTTGATCAAGGTGTAGAATCGTTGCATTCGTCGGAGTATTGATATGTGGCGGCTTAAAAATATTTTAAGGGGGGGACTTATCTTCAGGGAACAATTCAATAAACGTGGCTATCCTAGTTAACAGCGTTGAAGTGGGGTTAGGTATAGGAACGAGACTTTTATTCAACTACTTTGAGTGTATGTAGAAGTCAATACAATGATTTCAAGTTACAACTAATTTCTGTGGCTTGATCGTGTTCAAACTAGTGGTTGAGCCAGTCTCAGCACTCTCAGGTGCTCTATCCTCAAACCAGTCAAACCATGAACCATGAGAAGGAAGCACAACAGGATGACGTCCTGATACTAGAAGATCACTGACCCACAATCCCAACAGCGGGAAAAGTGATTCAATTTTTGAATAAGGTGAAATAAATAGAAGTATAATGGGTTGCCTACCGATCCAGGCGCATTATGCCTGGCCCTAAAGTCCTAAAGAATTGGGGAGTTTCAGCACAAAAAAAAATGGCTTCATTGGTCATGAAATTTCCTCTTTTGTGCAATGGTAACACTCTGTCTAAAATAACTGTATCACACTAAACAATTTCTTGAACAATCTGTCAAATCAACAGTCAAGTTTATTGATTTTTGACACTATTTTGACAGATTGTTCGAAAAGTTGTGGAAGAAATTGTGTATTGTGATACAGCTTCAATTATGATCGCGATCGCGATAGATGTCTCCAATAAAGTGAGATAGCAACAGCTGCGCGGTCATAAGGTGTTCTCTGACAGAGGGGACTGCCTAATGGAAAACCTCTATTCAGGCGAATAATTAAAGATCCGGGCTTTATATTTATCTGTATTGAAGAAACAACTGCACCCTCGACTGCACCAACCTACTTCTTAGTCAATAGGTTATGATTTATTTGTTCATGCTCCGTAGTACGTCTGGGCTTTTACCACTCGAATTGATTCAAAGCCCACACAAGTGTACCTACCTACGTACAAAGGTATGCTCGTATGTACACATACAAGTAAGTCCCATTCTGGCGTTCGACGTAAGCGCAAACATCATCGACAGTCTTGAGCGACAGGTGAGACGACGCGTCGCGACGCTCTAGGTATGTTTGCTCCGCAACGTTTATTGGCCTGCGGATTGACGGTGGTGCTTGGGGGTGTTGGGCGGAGGTGTATGTCTTGAATTGAAGGCTTGGCGGTGGTGCATGTTCCACGTCGTAATCATTACACAACACAACAACATCGAGCCGTACGTACGAGGCATGGGGCTTGTTTACATATATTCAAATGGGAGACATGTTTATATTATTTCACAGCCGATAAGCGCGCGAGTGATTTGTGAGTTTGCACTCAGATTCCCCGCTTCCGCGTGGCGTTTATGTATGTGTGTGTATGTTTGTTGAACGCGGCGGTCATCATCAGCTTTCCAGCGGTCACCAAACGACTTCATTGTTGTTCTTCTTTGGTATCTTTCATCATGATTAACTTCTTCGCTTGAGCGACAAGATAGTTAAACTATTGCAAGAACTTCGGCCACCAAACCAAAATACTGCTACGAGCGACGATTCCCGTGCAATCTGGTAAACACGCGATATTTCCAGACTCTTCCACAGCCGCAGTGTACAGCCGCAGTCTACAAATGCGCGGAGCTCTGGATATTTCCAGAGTACGAGATGGCATTGAAATGCATGGAGACTCCAACGCCTGATCAAGACACATATTATGTCTATTTGGCGGCGGCCCGGCTCCAGAGCACGGCAGAATTGTACGCGAAATGTATGGGATTATTCGGGAGTCGCCTAGACAATCGTATGCCGGGTCACTGTCGAGTTGGCTGAAAGATGATGGGAAGTTCGGGAACACTATTCGGAGGCCTGAATAAGGCATCAACCGTCAGCTCACGCGCAGTATTGAAGTGGAAAAGACAGCGAGCGTATAAGAAGCGATAGTCTCAGCGATAATTCCCAGCGTAAATAATTATTGGCGTGTATTTATTGTAGTACGCAATAATGAACAGTGTGTGTTTTAAAGTGGTCGTCTCAATTAGAATCAAACCCGAACGCGAAATACGTAACAATACACTGTGTGACCAGGCGAAGCCTTGACGTTGCACTGGTTGTAAGTTTTGATAGTGCCGTGCACTGTAGTCTTTCTTTCTTCCTCATTGAATTCATCTTTTGATCTTGGAACTCTTCAATTTTGCTTATACGCCTGGATGGTTAGAAGACCAAATTTATTTCCTGGAGATAAGAGCGAAATTAGAAACAAATATGACCGGCTTTCTTACTCCTATGAAAAACGACGTAGTGAACGGACTATAGGTTTATCAGCGACCGTCTCGCCCAAGTAACATTTGGGTTTTTTTTTCCAATTTTGATTTGGCATAAGGCGGGTTTTATTATAGTCTTCAAGTATTCTACAAGATATCACGAATAAAACCTTTCAATTCCTGGAGAGCTCTTGAATCCCTTCTTGAACCTCAGTTGAAACAAAAATGGACCACTCCAGATGGTCTCCAGAACTATCTGTAGACAGTAGACATGTTTCAAATCCTGAACCTTTTTGATTTTATCCTGCGTAGATATTCTTAAGAAGCTCTGAAGCTCTTCATAAAACCTCACAATGAAACCATCTTGAAACTTTGTAGTTCATATGGATGATGCTAGTTGATCTTGAGCTGGCATACATCAAGAATTGAATAAGTTTCATTACAAATCTTCACACAATAACATATGGCAAGTTCTCAAGTTTTTAACAGAGCTTGTTCTAACCCAAAAATTGTTTTTCTGAAACATGGAAATTATTCAAAGTAGTACACCTGTAACGGATAGGTTAAACCCAAAAAGTAAACGATAGGAATTTTATTGTGAATATTTGGTAAGTCAGGCCGAAAAAGAGCAATATCCTCCCACAATTACCTTCCAATAATATTTGAATAATCTAACAAAAAAAATCATAACTTCACAAACGACAATAATCACGTGTCAGAATAGGCTCCTGAACCCTTGTGATCCTTGTCAAAACTATGAGAAACTGAAAAAAAAAAACGTGTTCATATTCTTTGTGTTCATCATGGTGGCACAAGCTAATTGGAGCCAAGATCGGAACAATATGGCAGTTTTTTCGTAAAACTTGTCGGTTTTCATAAATGAACCAAGATAAAACTGTTTGTCTCAGCTGAAATTATTATGTTCTGCATAAAACCTTTTCTAGTGTTTTGGGATTTATAAGGGCTTTATATAGGCCTATGACGCCTATGTGGTCTAACTCAAAAACTTTTCTGTCTTGTATAAAACCATTTGGTTTCATTCAGAGCTTACCCCCAGAACTATATTGGTTTTATGGTTTTATGAAGGTTTTATGGCGGTCTAGTCGAAGTCTTAGGTGCACAACCAACCTCAAAGTTTTACACAAGCCTTTGACACAGGCTGTGGTCAATGACACTATTTGTTGCTCATTTAGTTGTTGTGGTTGTGAGCTTGTGACTCATAATTTAATCGAGGATTGGACATTTTCACTGCATAAGAGATGAGCTCTGTACGTTGTGAACAATATGAATACCTCTATCACTCTCTTGGCATCAATAAACAATACCTAACTGACTTGAACGTTGAAAAGTGATTCAGTTTTATGATGGTTTATGGAAGCATTTCGCTACCCAAATAACGAATTTGGGGCTTATTACAGTTTATTTGGAAAAGCAAAATTGATTAGATTCTCTTTCAGTTTTATTGGAGCATCCTCTGCTCAATTTATTGATTTGGAAACTTTTATGAAGTAACTTGGAATCTGTCTTGAATATTTTAAGATACAATCTAGATGAAACTACCTGCATGTCCGGTTTTAAAACAATTTCCACAAGAACAAATCAAAAATTTCATAAATCTATCATAAAAATATTATAAAACAAAATGGCAAGAAAAGCACTTGGCGAGGGATTGAAAGTTTTATCATGGTGTGGTTGAAGACTAACTCAAGACCTCTATAAAACAAAACCGATTTAATGCTTGAAGGTTTTATTGTAAGGTGTTGAAGAGGTTCTGAGGAGTTTTCAATTGAACCAATAAGTTCTCAAGAGCTTTTGGATGTTCAAAATCTATCTAGAAACCATCTAGCAAGCTTAATTTTTTTATAAAACCCCAATCAAACTACACTAAAACCAATCAGCATTTGAATTGTCACTTGAGTAGAGTGTGCCAATTACAGCACAAGCAATATTCGAGGGCCACCACGCATTACCTCGTAACTGACATTTTTGGTGAAAATGATGTTTTAATGTCATTCGATGCAGAATTTAAAGCTCCACAGACCTATTTTGAGAGACTTTAAATTAAATATTAATTTCTTTCCAAAAATTGAAAAAAACAGGAACTTGTAAATAAATTCACCGAACTGTTAACAGCAGTTCCTCGTATTTGAATAAAAGCAGTACCTCGTAACAGCTATGCAAGGAATCTGAGATGCAGCACCTCTCAACTGGCCACTTTTAACGCAGTTCGTATGCAGTGCACCGTTCAGCTTGTAACGCTCTCGCTTCTCGACCAAAAAAAAGTAATAAAAAAGCTATTTTGAAGTATTTTTGAAGTAATTTCACAATTCTATGTTCTTGATGCAACTCTCAAGGTAAAATGGCCATAATTTGATCAGCTTTATCGAAATTATCAGTACTTTCGATTTTTATTTAGCAGTTACGAGATCCTGTAGTTTGTGTGAATGAGCACTTACGAGGTCCTGCACCAGCAAAATAATGCTCTCGCGAACCCAGAAAATCTTGGAATTAGCCAAAAATGCGGTTCAAAGTAAAGACAACTCTAATTCTGACGATGAGGATACGAATTTATACGATATGGATACCAATCCTGACAACATGGATAGTATCCCTCTGGTTGAATTAACAGAAAATAATATTTTATTGAACGAAGTATTGAGTCCAGAAGATATCGAAGCAATGATTGTCGAAGCAGAAATTGTGTTCGTTGGTGATGGTGACACATCGGTGTCTAATGCACCTCTACGTTATACACCAGGTAAGAAAATGATGAATACCTTACAACAAAAATATCATAATTATCAAGTATACACGTTTAATAAGACACTGTATTGTCGCTACCAAGAAGACTAATCGCTACCAACTAACTTACGATTTCGTAGATGCTGAGCACTTGCATGACAGATTTTACGTGTCAAAAAGTAGTTAGTACGATACGCAAATAAATAATAATAATAATAATAATAAATGCTTTTATTGTAGTGGAAAAATCAATTTACATTACATTAATACAGTTAACAAACGAAACCTATAAGTACCTATACTTCTATTATTTAATAAGATTGGATAGTAAGTAAATAAATAATTGTTTGCAACAGATAACATCGAAATGGAAAGCGGAGAGGAGGCAGAGCAAATATCAGGAAAAGAGAAGACAGATGAAGTCGGACAAAAACGAACAGATCGAGAGAAAGAACAGCAAGAAACAGAGAAAGCCACAAACGCAGAGGAACAAATTGAAGAGATCTCAGAAGAGCGAACAGAGGACGTAGGAGATGAGCACATACATCTAGACACTGAACAACAAGAGTCAGGGAACAGACATGAGGACGACGTTATAAGAGACGGTAGAACAAAGGTTCGAGGGGTGAACAAAAGAAATATAAACAAGCAACTTAGGATGGAAGGAAAAAGCTATTTGGGGTTCACGAAGCCAGGAGGACAAACTAATACGTTCCACAATAGAGAAAGAGAAGAGAGACAAATCGGTGCAAGATGCCAATGCAAAGAGAAAGGGACGAAATGTTCAACCGTCACAGAAAATGTGAGAGAATTGATATTTAACACTTTCTGGTCCAGCATGAACTGGGACCAAAGAAAAATTTTTGTGTGCAATACCGTCAAGCGAGTAGATACCAAAAGACCAAAAGAACAACGTGAAGGTGATCAACCCAGACAACACTCAAATATCATTTGAAAATCGAAGATAAAGATCTACCTGTTTGCAAGATAATGTACCTTAATACACTGAAGTTAGGGGAATGCTCGGTCCGAGACTGGGTTTCGAAAAGTTCCTTTGGGATGACGAAAAGCCGGGAAGTGAATACACGCAGCCGACAAGTAAGACCGAATGTTCAACAAAATGCAAATTACTTCGCACAACAATTTTTGAATTCCCTCAATAAATTGCCATCGCATTATTGCAGAAAAGATACGAAAAAAGAATATCTGGAACAAGGAATTCAATCATTTTCCCAATTATATAAATTGTACAGATCAACATGTGAAGAAACCAATGATGGGGAACCAATATCTCAAACGAGTTTCAAAAGACTTTTTGATAATTCAAATATTGGAATTTTTTGTCCAAGAAAGGATCAATGCGATACCTGTTTCAAGTATAAGAACGGCAATTTATCTGAGGAAGAATACCGAGAGCATATTCTAAGGAAGAATAGTGCCAGGGATGAGAAACAAAGTGACAAAGAAAATGCTCTGGCTGGAAAATGTCATGTTGTCACTATGGATGTGCAAGCAGTCAAACTGGCTCCACATTTGAAAGCTAGTTCGCTATATTACAGAACCAAATTGTGCTGTCACAATTACACTGTGTACAATTTGAGCAATCATCAAGCTTCATGTTATTGGTTCACCGAGACCGAAGCTGACGGCCAGGCATCCACCTACGCTTCATTTTTGGTACATTTTTTGGAGAAAAACTTTTTGGAAAATGCTACAGACGATATTCCTATCATTATTTATTCGGATGGATGTACCGCGCAGAATAGGAACTGCATCATGTCCAATGCGTTGCTGCACCTGTCAGAAAAATACAATCGTTGTATAACACAAAAATATCTGGAAAAGGGGCACACACAAATGGAGTGCGACTCGGTGCACAGTACGATAGAAACTGCCCTCAAGAATATGGAAGTTTACTTGCCCAGTGCATACCACGAAGCGTCAAGGAGAGCCAGGACCAAAAATGGACCGTACACCGTAGAGCACAAAGATCACGCGTTTTTTAGAAACTACAACGAGAACTTAAAATATTCTTCAATACGACCCAGTAAAGCGGTAAATGGAAAGACGGTGGTGGATATCCGTGTCCTGCAATATTGTGATGGCAAAATCATGTTCAAACTAAATCACGGCGACAGCTTCCAGGACTTGCCCACTCGTCCAAGACATATCAGCCTGGAAAACGCGGTATTTTCGAATTTATTTGATGCCCCTCTTCCGATTTCTAGAAGAAAATATGATGACTTGCAGCAAATTAAAAGCGTAATTCCAAAGGACTGTTAGGCATTCTATGATCAGCTCCCACATAAATAATAATAACGTTCGTTGGAAGCTGGTCCCACTTTGAAGTCCCAACAATTTTTGGTCTGCCTTTTTGTCTATTTGCTGATTTTTTCGTTACCTTTGTTCAGAGTCATTAGTTTTTCAATAGGTATTTATTTTTATCATTGTAATTTTCTTTATAACTTGTTTCAAATAAAATTATTTTCTTCAATATGATTGTGATTTCGTTATTCTTGATTGAGATTTTGAGATTTGAGCTTCATTACCTATAAATGTTTGTCCGAATCATCTATTTTGACCCAATTATAAGTTATTTTAAAAGTAATATAACACTATCGTTGACACGCAGTACCTCGTAACTTACTCACTATTAAAGTGCAGCACCACGTAACTAACACAAAATTAAGCGTAAAACGTAATTTGAAGCATTTTCTTTGTGATTTCGTTACAAAACAATCTTAATATACTATTTGAAGTGAAAATATGGCTTAACTCCGTTTTCTCAACATTTTGCGAAGTTTTTTGTGTCTTCTGTAAAAAATGCTTTTTTGCAGTTACGAGGTAATGCGTGGTGGCCCTCGATATGCGGATTGCGGTTAGAGCTGCTCAATGCGGAAGCAGACTTACTTCATGTTTTGTAACAGTTGTTCCAGTTCTTACGTGGAAATTAAATCGTTAGCGCCCTCTTTTACTCATCTCTCAACTCTGCGGTCACATGTGATCTGATGCTACTTGCACTTGTTGATTTTGCTTGTCTATTTTCAGGGCAAATTGAATACAGCAGCAAAAGTACATTTGCTTTCATATTGTTACGAGCGGCGATTCCTGTGCTTCCTGGAGGACACCCGGTCTTTCTAGACTATTTCCATTAGATCGCAGTGTACAGATGCGGAGCTCTAGTGCATTTCCAGAATATACCCACGCGATGACTTGGCGAATTAGATTTACGTGGCGACTTCAACGACCGAGCAGCACACATCTGTCCATTTGGCGGAAGTGCCGGATTTACAACACGTTGGTAATGCCCGCGAAATGTGTAGTTTTTTTTCTGGTTACTGTGAAATTTGCTGGAGGACCGATGGAAGATTCGAGATTAATAGTCGGAGCTATATATATAAGGCACCGATCCTCGGCCTACAAGTAGTATTGGATTGGAAGTGATCGAGAGCGATAGAAAGCGAGTAGTAATCAGCAATATTCCCAAGTAAATAATTGTTGGCGTGTGTTTATTGTAGTACGCAGTAATAAACAGTGCGTGTTTCAAAATGATCGTCTCAATCATAAACGAATTTAAACGCGAAATACGTAACAATTAATATGAAGAATGTGAGTCTGGGACTAGAAAATATAGCCTGCGAAGCAGCACAAACATTTTCTGGCATTAGATGCTCTTCAGTAAGTAGCCAATATAGCTTGAAGATTAGGTGACCAATTACCGTGGACTTGATGACAGTAACATCGGCTGTGAAGACCAAAGAGGTGCAAAAAATTGCAGTGCTTATGCTTCCAAAGACGTCCAATATAAGCCCCTTTCCTGATTATTGCACCTTGTCGCTTCCTTCTTTTCTCCACCTTCCCTGTCCATTCCTCTGTGAAATAATTAAATCACCTCTCCGATTCGAAATTACAGTGTGACACTAATAATACTTAGAATACAACAATAATAGAATAAGAGCTTCCAGGCGCTATGCTTCGGTAATTAATTCGCCTCGCCTTCGCCCCCGCAGTGTTCCGCCCCCTCCTGCAGTCCAGACAGAACGGAAGAACAGAGAGCGCGGAAAAAGCAAAAGGAGAGAGCGAGAGACGACCCGGGCGCGACAAGGACAAAATGTGATTTCAATTAAAGTTAGGAAAAGCAATTATTCATCTCGCGTTGAAATAACTGGCATCTTAAACTCTTCGTTCTTATTAAGAGATGATTTATATTTTCCCTTTTTTAATTCGCATAATGAAATACAGAAAGCAAATTATGATTTATTTAATTCATTATTTTGATAGCCTTTGCTGCCTCCGCCACCGCTGCACCGCCGTCGCCGCCGCCGCCGCCGCCAGAAAGAGGTGGCAGACAGGAACGAGTTCATCTTATCTCGCCGGCGAGGTGCAAACTTTTGGAATGCATTACGCGAAATTAGTTTGGAGGATAGGTTTCACTTAATTTCTGCTTAGAACCACAGGTAAATTACACTGTTCTTTTTTGCACGAACTGTATAAAAGGACGCTGTGTCACGACCCGATGGTGAAATGTAATAGAGCAAAGCATTTTTGCCTCATATGCCAAGTCTAATCTGTGATATATATATATATATATATATATATGATGATGATATATATCTATGATATATATCATGATATATATATCCAGGCAGTACCTACCACTACCTATATGTCAAATTGCTGATCTGCTGTCAAGTCGCTCTTCACGTGTACTCGAGTACTCACTACTCATCTGTATAGTGTTCTGTAGGTAGGCTGAGACTAGTGACCCACGAACCATCACCGCTGATGGCAACTAGGCATTTCCACATGACGTCACGAGCTCGTCAGTGTTGCCAACCTAGTTGAATTTATGACCTCAAAAAAGTGTTCGGGAACAACCAGCGTTGTTATGATTGGAAAAAAAGTACTTTTTCGAGATTTTGGATACATTAGGAAGCACGTTTGTGCGTGATAATTGTTCACGAAATTCTAGCGCTTCGATCAATACTGATCGTTGGAGATGTGCTGCCCCAAATAGCTCAATAAACAAGAAAGTTTGGTGGAGTGCTTGAATCATTCTCGTCAAAAAAAGAGAACTCCGTAGCTTTTTCGGAAAACTAGATTTCTGGAAGAGAAGAGCATCTCAGGAAGTATCTCAAAGTGCCAAGAAATGCGACCCAAAGACATCTGGGAAGGAGAAAATATACCAGTTTATTATCCTGCCGATAAGGTAGAAAGCTGACTAAATTGTTGGGATACAGAATAAATATGAGATGATTTCACAAATTATTCATTACTGAGCGCCCGTATGATTTCAGAAAGTGTGGCTGTGGCAAAAACTGTGACCTGTGGCGATCGCGAAATGGGAAAATCCAGCGACCAAAGAATTTCTAAGTCGACCACAATTTTACTTAAAATCCTGCTTGCAAGAAGAAATTTCAGGATTCTTGAGGCAATGTGTCTTGCCGCGATGGAGCCATCAACTGAAAATTCAAGATTGTCAAGTCAGGCGTACGATTTGGTCATCAGAAGATGAAGATACTCGGAGCCGATCCCATCTGGTTCACATGTGCTCATATCACAGCGAATATTACAACTACAGTTAGGTAGAAAATGGATACTATTATCAATTCAAACATCTAGGCTTGTAAAAGCAATGAAGAAAGCATGGCTAGAGATGTAGAGGGCTCAATGAACGTGAAAGTTGGTTTGGAGTGGTTGAATCTTTTTTTGAGGAATAAATGAGAAATTCATGGTTTTCTCGAAACGCTGGGACTCGTGGCAGTACGAGGCATCACAGAATGTATCCCAAAGCGCCAAGAAACGGAAAGAAAGAAGGAAGAAATACACTTGAAAAAATATACGGAGGTTGTACCAATAACGATTAGGATGGGTAACTAAATTGCTGTGATACAGTTATGATGTTTGCACAAAATTATCTGTTGCTAAGCCTATCTAGTTCCAGGAAGTACCTGTGTCAAAGATTGTGGCCTTCGGCAATCTAAAAATTAGAAAATCTACGGACTGAGGAATTGCGTCGTCGACCACAATTTGGAGCCTAGAATCCTCAATAGAACAATAAATACTCGTATTTTTAAGTAATGTATCTTGACACAATCAAGTTGTAGTTGAAAATTCAGTATCGTTAAATCAGGTGTAAAATTTTTGTCAAGGAGGGCTCCGGTTACCGAATACATCTTCGGTGGCCGAACAGCTGTTCGAGTTAAACTTCCATGTTTTGCTTCTGTCCATGTTTCACAACCGAAGTGAAGATATTCCTGCACTTTTAAAATATCAAATATAAACAAAAACTATTGTTTGTTTCTTTAATCCAGCAGTAAAAGCTGGACCTCAAGCATTTGGGTGATTGGGAAGCACAAACCGAAGAGGTACATACCTAGCCCCACACAAGGCATATCACTCCAGCAATGCCGGGAATGTAAACCACCAACATTCAGGTGAGGTTCGGTGGTTCATGCCCAATTTCGTTGGAAAATATGAATTTTTACCACTACCCTGTGAAGGTAAACTAACATGTTTGGCTTGCTTTTTCACAAAAAAAACACACTTTTCCACAAGAACTTATTTTGAAGGCGCATTAAAGACATTGCTTTGAACTTGATACAAAAGTTTCAAACTCAAACTCAAAAAGGTAGCCAAGGGAAAAAATGCAGAAACTGGAACTCCATAAGCGCTTTGTAGTTGGGTTGTCCCCCTAACACTATTTGATTCAAGTTTGGCGGGCAATTCTGGACTATTGGCAACACTGCTGTGACGTCAATGGAAATGCCTAACTGACGACAGGAGGCAACTTCTTCATAGTAAGAGGAACAAATTTAAGCTTGGCTAGGTGAAGTATAGCGTATATTATTATCACTCACAACAACTGTAGTGCCGACCAATCCCTAAGGCTCTCATTTACCTTGTACAGACTTATCATCAAGAATGACTGATTTAAATTTGAACATCCGAAATTTTGACTAGTCGATCATCAAAAAAGGGGAGTTACTGCTGGAGACCGAAGAAGTGGAGGAACCGATATGAAAAAGCAGAAGGTAGAATTGCTGTTGCTTCTCCTGCTCCCATATGGTCTGATCTGATGTAGGTATTGCTGTAGTAGTTTGATTTAATTTGGAAATGTGGAACCTCAACCAACTAAAGACCTCGTAGATAGCTGGAGAACAATAAGATGTATGTCTCGGCCCCGTTCATTGAAAACTGCATTCGTGTGCATTGAGGGTATGCAACCCAAAATATCCCTGTGTCGTCCAAGTCCTCACCCCTCACCCCCTGTTCGGTGTGCCTGGCACTTGGCTGTCAGGCGCAGGCGTAAGCGAGCTCCAGCACTTTCTTCGGCCGTCTTCGGCATTCTTCGGCTTTCTTTCCGCTCGTGCCTTTGCCGCTTCGTTCGAAGCGGCGTTGATCTCCGTACGTCGAGCGGGAAGCCACGCCGTCCTTTTTTTGGTCATCGTTCTCGCGGCCATCTTGTCGTGCCATCGGCGTACATTCGTACTCGACCAGAAGCCCATCCAAGGCCCATCGCGTCCGATAGTGACTCCTGGAGGAGCTCTGCAGCATCTCCAAGTCCAGAAAGCGGCAGTTTTCACCGCTTTCACCGGGGAGCGGCTTGGATCAGCCAGCCGCACACAAAGCTCCAGTTTCGGACGGGATCGAGTCGTTCGTCCGCCATTTTGGTGACGAACACGGGCACTCGTGCATTTCACCAGGAAATCCACCACCAGAACGGCCATCCACCACGACGCCGCCTTCGGACTCCGCCAGGACGACGCCGCCACCGAATAAGATCCCGTAAGTTCCATATTTTCCATTGTTTTTACCATTTACCGTTTATTCCCGTTTGCCGGGGTGTATACCTTCAGTGCAGTTCGTCTCGTTTTCAGGACGCCACTCGGCGCCAGCGAATCTGCCCCCGATCAGAACCACTCGGATTTTTCATTTCATTTAATTCACATTGTTTTTTTTTATTGTTTTGTAATTCTGTCTGTTTGTGTTCTTTTCTTTGTTTTGCATTAAAGTTTTTGATTGTTGTTGTGAATTTTATTTCTGACTGTCGCTTGCTGCTTTCCTAATCCAAGAGTTATTGTTTTAATGCAGCCTTCATCGGAAGGCTGCCGTCTTTATGTGTACCGCGCTAACAATGTAGGACCATTGAATCAGTTCCTATGGTATGTTTGGTAATGCAACATCTGCTCTCACATTCTGTTCTTCTGGCCGATTTGAGAATGTTAACCACGAGGTTAACCCGCAATGGACTTAAGATATGAAGAAGTACCTACAAGCCGGAGGAACAGTGCAGGAAATTGAAATTCAGCCTTTGCCCTCACGTCCCTTATCTCTTCTTGTCGAATTGAGCAAAAAAAACATCTCTATTGTTGTTCATCAGTTTTTCCCAATAAGTTGCTGGAGTAAAATAAAACAGTAAAAAGAAGCATTGTGAAATTAGCAGTGTAACTAAGATTGAATTGATTCGAATAGGCAAAGAAAACTGAGTATAAAAAAATAATAATGCAAACAATAAACCGAACCGACTACTTTAATGGCGCCTCTGCTCGCTCGACTTTTACATAATTTTAAAATTTATAAGAGTGGCGTGAACAAACCGGGAGGAAACGCCGGGATATCACGTGACGCCGTCGTCTGGACAATGCCTCCGCCGCCTGCCGGGACATGCGAGAGCTATACCCCCATATCCACCTAGCGTTACGAGACGACGGACTTTTCGTGTTTGTTACGAGACCCCCACAACATTTTTACAAACGAGGGGTTATTATAATTATTATCCGGCCGGATCGACGACGATATAATGAGTCTATTAAGCTGTCAGCCACTAAATAAGCGGGGCGAGCAGGTTTAACCGCAACGTATATAAGTATACTATAGTGATAATTACATAGGTACAACGCGACTCCCCCCTACCGCATATGCAATTAAAGTGTGTAAATTATTATGTTTATATGAAAAAGGACCCCACAACTACACCACCACCGAACGCGACCTGGAAAAGTTTTTCTCGCGTTACCTTGAACCGCTGTCGTCAATCAAATAGCTCGCGGGAGCTTTCGGTAATCCTGAAAACTAGTTCGGTGCTAAACTAACAGGTAATTTGAATTCAAATTGATTGAATAGTGAACTACAGATTTCACTGGTTTCATCAGGTTATGTGATACACCATGAGCTGCACCAACTGTCCTTGTAACAAAAAGAAATAACAGTTTGTTGTGTGCCTTGTGCATCGACTGTCGCACCCTGAACCCCATGACTCGCACTGACTTATATTCATTGCCTAGAATGAATGATCTTCACTCATCCAAGAAAACTTTTATCATGTCAGTCATTGACCTCAGATCTGGTTACAACCAAATCAAAGTTCGGAAAGAAGATCTTGAGTAGACCGCTTTTGTTACGCCCTTTGGCACGTACCAGTTATTACGGGTTGAAATCGTAATTGAAAGTGATTGATTCCGAGGTGGAGATAGTTGGGATTGGGAGAATTAAAAATACAGAATAAACTACAAAAATCAGGTGTGGTGCCCCATTATTAACCACTTAATTATTACACAAACCGCGTGTAACGCACTTTCGCAATGTAGGTATTTTACCTACTCAGCGAATATAGGGACTAGACAGAGGAGCAACGTCCGGTGCAAGTATAATAAGCGAATAACAATTTAGAGTTAGTTAACTTGTATTATCGACTCCGATGAATAAACATGTGAAAACCAATTCCGTCTTTCGACTACATACGTCTGACCCTTCATGGCGACCGTGCAGAGTAATCTGCTGAAAGTACAGTGCCAATTCCGAAGTTAGGCTCCAAATATACTTTGAAACAAGTGAGGCCTAGGGCCACCAAAATAACACTACGAAAACCAGCCACGTTTTCAAAGCACCGCTAATGAAAACACGCAAGCAGTGCAGCAGTGCAGCAAGTATGCAAACAGGAACAGCAGCCATCATTCCCTAGAGGCGAGACAACCTGACCAAAGAAAAGTCAATTGTCAAAAATGCAGCAGCCAACATCCGATGTCCTAGACAAGCTGACCAGAAGGACGAATCGATCGTTCTAATGCCCACATCCGCTAAACGGATCACATCCCAACCTATGCAGAGAAACGCTGCATAATCAAGGCCGAAGATGCAACGACCCGACAGCATAAACACAACAAAGTGAGTACAAAATCACTCAGTATTATGCGAATGGCTTGCCGCAAAATTAACGCAAGAATGCAATTTGAAACTGAGACGATATTTGAATAAAAATAAAACAAAATAAAACGTTCAGTAATGTTTCCGTGGAATGTCTGATGCAACTTCATTTAGACACCTGTTTGACGAAGTAAATGTTTTTAGGCGAAATTTGGAAAAAGATAATCAAGAGCGTAGAACAAATTTGCGTGTGATTCAAGACAAGTCAAGTCATCTAGATAGGATAAAGGAAGAGTTTGAGGCAACTAAGGAATTATTCTATAAAACACCTCATAGCGAAGAATTGTTCAACACAGTGAAAGAGTACGCAAAGCGTATTGAAGGTGGAATTGATATTATTGCAAATACATTAAACTCGAGATTCGAAGCTATAAAAGAAAATAAAACTGTCAATATGGTGTTAGACGCAGCGCAATTTTTGAACTTATGTGCCAATAGCTTAAAAAGTCCTTACGATGGGGAACCGGATAAACTGCAAACATTTATAGACTCGGTGGATCTGATTAAGGCGTATCAAACTGGCCATGAGGCACTGGCACTATCGTTTGTCAAGACAAGGTTGACAGGTAGGGCCAGAGCCTATATTACGAATGAAAATTCAATAGAAAGGGTAGTTGACAAGCTCAAAGCTGTAATAAAAACAGAAAGTATAGACTTGGTAAGAGCCAAGCTGGTAAGCCTTGATCAGAGACACAAAACGGCCGAGGTTTACGCGAAATAAATAGAATTACTTGCAGAGAAACTCAAAAATGCATATTTGACCGATGGAGTACCAGAAAATGTGGCCGAAAAATATACTATAACGGAAACGAAACAAGCAATGTTGAAAAATGCGATGCCTTCAGCAAAATTGCTTGTTAAAGCCTCAAAACCCCAAACCATTCAAGAACTTATGACGAATTTTATAGATGCTAACACAGGAACGGAGCCCTTACAAGTTATTTATTACCGGAATAACAATTATTCACGACAACGAGGAAACCGCGGGTCCAGACATTATCGTGGCAGCGGCAATTATTATCGAAATAATAATTCAAACACTCGTTTTCAGGGAAATTGGCAAGGTAATTCATCGAGAAATGTAAATCGGTCTAATTACTCCAATAATAATCGCGACGATTACAGAGGACAAAGTAGGAATAGGACAACGCGAGGAAACACCCACAATGTCAGGTGTTTACAATCGGAAAACGAGACAGGTCCCCAGAGGTTAGGTCAGACTCTGGAGGACCAAGACAACCAACAGTAAAAATTTTTTGTTTCAACCTGGTTATGGGAAGTTTTATCAATTTATACACCGATATGACAAAAAGGAACGTAATTACTTTAATGCTGGACAGCGGGGCCGACACATCTGTTTTTAAACGGGAGAAAATTGATATTAAACAAATATTTTATCCACATAGAAGCGCAGAAATCAAAGGAGTAACGGACGGAGTTTTAAAGACGTTAGGGACTACGGAAACAACACTTTTTAACGAGAAATTTGAAATAAATCATGAATTCCATATAGTAAACGATGATTTTCCAATTCCATCTGATGGGATATTGGGGTTGGATTTTATGAAAAAATTTAAATGCATTTTGGACTACGACAGATCAATGTTAATTCTGAATTCAGGAAATGAAATTCACGAAATCCCAATTGATGATTCGGTTCAGCAAAATACGTTAATAATTCCTCCACGTTGCCAAATTGTTAAAAAAGTGAAAATTGATAACTTAAATTCTGAGTCAGTAATTGACGCGACCGAAATTGCAGAAGGTGTGCATGTAGCACGCACCATAATTTCTCCTAACGACGCAAAAATTTTAATTGTCAACACTTCAAATAAAACAGTTCTTATTAATAAACCAAAGCTGACAATGCGTCCGCTTTCGGAATTTCACATACGTTGCGTAAAAACGATGAATCAGGAAACACGTTTCAAGACAATTTTATCAAAATTTAAAAAAGATATGCCGCTTTATGTTCAAGATAAATTATTTGCCCTTTGCGAGGAATTTTCAGATATTTTTGCTTTAGAGGAGGATATATTAACACATAACAACTTTTACGAACAGGAACTTACGTTAACAGATAAAACACCCGTCTACATAAAACCATACAGACTGCCACAATCGCAAAGACAAGAAGTGAAAAAGCAGGTAGAATTATTGAAACAAAAAGATTTAATAGAAGCGAGCAGGTCACCTTTCAATTCTCCATTAATACTCGTCCCCAAAAAAGCGGAAAACCCTAATGAGAAAAAATGGCGTTTGGTCGTGGATTTTAGACAAGTTAATAAAAAACTGGTACAAGATAAATTCCCATTACCAAGAATTGAGGAGATACTAGATGAATTAGGTAGGGCCAAATGGTTCTCGGTTATTGACCTGATGGCCGGATTTCATCAAATTTCGCTAAAAGAAAACTCACGAGATATCACATCTTTCTCTATCGAAGGTGCTTCATACAGATTCAAAAGATTGCCTTTCGGTTTGAATGTGTCATGTAACAGTTTTCAGCGTATGATGACAATGGCATTTTCGGGTCTACCACCCGATGTGGCGATTTTGTACGTTGACGATGTTATAATCACAGGATGTTCAGAAAGGCATCATTTACAAAATCTCAGAAAAGTTTTTGAAGTATGTCGGAGTAGCAATTTAAAGTTAAATCCTGATAAATGTCAATTTTTCAAAAATCAGGTCACATATTTGGGCCATACCATTTCAGACAAAGGAGTCCTACCTGACTCAGCAAAATTCGAAGCGATTAAGAATTTTCCCATTCCAAAAAACGCTGACGAAGCCAAGCGTTTCGTGGCATTCGCTAATTATTATCGGCGTTTTATAAAAAACTTTGCTGAAATAGCTTCTCCACTAAATCAACTTACAAAAAAAGGAGTCCCATTCGAATGGACTACGGATTGTAACAGTGCATTTTTGAGTTTAAAAAAGGCATTGATGATGCCGCCAATATTGCAGTATCCAGATTTTTCAAAAACTTTTATACTTTCAACTGATGCCTCAAATATTGCATGTGGTGCAGTTTTGTCACAGGAACACAATGGAAACGATTTACCAATCGCATTTGCATCAAAAAAATTCACAAAAGGGGAAGCTAACAAAAGTACCATTGAAAAAGAATTAACAGCAATTCACTGGGCTGTAAATTATTTCAAACCATATGTCTATGGAAAGAGATTTATTGTGAGATCTGACCACCGCCCACTCGTTTATTTATTTTCAATGAAGAATCCTACTTCCAAGCTAACACGTATGCGCCTCGAATTGGAGGAATATGATTTTGAAATCAATTACGTAAAGGGGAAAGACAATGTAGGACCGGATGCTTTGTCCAGGGTAAATATTGAAGAATTAAAAGTTTTAAATATCAATGTAGCAAAAATAATGACGCGAGCCCAAACCAGGAAAGAAAAAAATCTTACAGAAACTGACCGATCCGAAAAGGAAACCAGAATAAGCGAAAATGAAGTTGGAGTTTTTGAGGTAACAAACAATAAAGATACCTTCAATTTACCACATCTTAAGTTCAAAGTTTTCGAAAATCGAATAAGTATGATAATACAGGAATACAATTTACAGTGTGTTGCGAGTTTTGATGGAAAAGTCACTAGTGATAACAAAGCTAAGGTCTTGTTATCCAGGGTAAATCCCGGTGATATAAGAGTACAGGATGATCCCTCGAGTAACAAAAAGGAATCCACTAGCGTTAACAGTGCTTTAGAGCATCTGCTAACCAAGTTGGATAATGTGGCCGGCGAGAATGAAATAAAAATGTTGAAGCTTCAGAACGAGGATGAAATTTTAAAAGTAATAAGCATTAATGCATTTAAAAATATTGGAAATCGAACCCTCACACATGTAAAAATCGCGATTTGTACCCCTATTATCACACTATCCGACGAAAACGACAGAAAAGAAATTTTAAAAACATTTCATAATGATCCACTACTTGGAGGTCATGCGGGCTCCAAGAGAATGTTGTCGAAATTAAAATTGTATTTCAAGTGGAGAAACATGAAAAAAGATTTGGTAAATTTCATAAGAAATTGCGAGTCATGCAAGTTAAATAAACCTATAAAAGGAGGTTTAGAAAAACTAATTATCACACCAACACCACAAAAAGCATTTGAACTTTTGATAATTGATACAATTGGACCACTTCCGGTGTCCATCGACGGATATAAGTATGCTCTTACAGTTATATGCGATTTGTCAAAGTATCTCGTAAGTATTCCTATTCCGGACAAGGAATCTAAAACGGTAGCGCGAGCTCTATTCCAAGAGGTTTTCCTTATGTATGGTTTTCCAAAGGTAATTAGGACAGATCTTGGCACTGAGTACAAAAATGCGCTATTTGATGAACTAGCAATTCAGCTAAAGTATGAGCATAAAGTGTCAACACCATATCGACATGAGACAGTTGGAACAGTAGAAAGGAACCACAGAATATTTAATGAATACGTTCGTTCCTACATAAATGCTACGATGACTGATTGGCATGTTTGGTTGAGATATTTCACTTACTGTTATAACACAACCCCAAACTCCACGCATAACTACACTCCGTTTGAGTTAGTTTTTGGAAAGACACCAAATTTGCCTATCGACATTTTAAACCATGGCGTAGAACCCGTTTACAATATGGACAATTTTGCAAAGGAGTTCAAGTATCGTTTACAGCTGTCACAGAAACGAGCACACGACCTTTTGTCGAAAGACAAAGAAAATAGAAAGTGTTCATTCGATCGTAAAGCAAGTCCCATTCAACTAAACCTTGGTGATTTTGTATTTGTGAAAAGTGAAGCGCGACACAAACTAGACCCTGTGCATAAAGGACCATACGAGGTGATTGAGATAGACGATCCAAATTGTTTTTTTTTTTTTATTTAAAAAGAAACTTGCTTCAGCCTCTTGGGCTATTAGCAATTATGGTACAATATAATAGCAATTTACATGACATTGAGTAAATTTGTGGTGGTGAGGAATCTGATGAGGGCCTCTTCTCTATCTTTGGAGTTTCCGAGTATCTCGCTAATGTTATCGCTGTTCAGTGTGTCCTCCCGTGTCTTTTGATACTTTTTACAAGTTAACAGAAGATGATGAACAGAGAGCCGCTCGTTGCATGTATCACATGTGGGAGGAGGGCTTCTGGTGATGATAAATTTGTGTGTTAGGTTTGTGTGACCTATCCTCAGCCGTGTGATTGCAACTTGCTCTTTTCGGTTTGTAGTTGGAAACCAAGCTTCGGTATTGGGCTTCACCTCATTGAGCTTCGTGGATAGCGTTGACCACTGCTGACTCCATAGGGCTGGTACCAATGTTTTCAGGTGTTTCTTGATGTCACAGTGTAACATGGATTCTTCTTGTGTGGAGTTGGAAGATGAGGTAGCTTGGAGAGCTTCGTGGTCCGCGATATCGTTGCCCAGGATGCCAACGTGGGAAGGCACCCAAAACAGCGTGACCTGTTTACCGCCGGCTCTCAAGTTCATGATTTCTTTTTGGATGTTCTGCACTATGTAGTTGGAGGAATATACTTGAGATATGGCCTGGACTGCAGTTTTCGAGTCTGAACAGACCACCATGTTACGGGCGATGGTACTATGGGCGATGGCAGGTGTCCCCGGACCCGGAAGGACACTTCCGGCTTCGGGGACACCCGAAACGCTGGCTGCATTTTTTAGAGCTTGCAGAATGGCATATAGTTCGGCATTAAAAACACTGGTCTCTTTCGGTAGTTTAAAAATCTTCGATTGGTCCATCACAATTACCGAGCAGCCGACACCACTACTTTCACTTTTTGACGCGTCGGTGTAAATCACGAGTGAATTTTCGAATTCGGAACAAATTGATTTAAACTGCAGCTGGATGATTTCGGATGGGCACTCGGTTTTTGGATATTTTGTAAGGTCCAGGATTGTTTCTGGGGGTTGGAAAGTCCACGGGGGATTGATTGCTATCGGTTTGGGCATACTTTTAGGGAAATTGATGCCATGTTCTCTTAAAATGGTGTTGATTTGTTCGTAGAACGGCTTATTATTTGAGTTCATGCTCCTGTATGATGTTGAAAATCGGTTGGAGAAAGTGCAGCGATGCGCCGGGTTTCTGGGATTCTCTGATATTCGCGCTGCATACGACAGGGCCAGTTTCTTTCTTCTGTTTGAGAGCGGTGGTTCCCCAGTAATGCTGAGTATACTGTGGACTGGGCTAGTTCGAAAAGCGCCACAGCATATGCGAAGAGCAGTGCTGTGAACGGAGTCCATCATCTTCAGCAAGGTGTTGTTGGCAGAATTGTAGATAAAGGAACCGTAGTCTATCTTAGGTCGGACTACGCTTTTGTATATTCGTGTAAGCACTACACTGTCAGCACCCCAGGAGAGACTTGCCAGAGTTTTTAGAAGTCCAAGACCTCTGTGACAGTCCTTTTTCAGTTGTTTAAGGTGCTGCTTCCACGTTAGTTTGCTATCGAAAACCATGCCAAGAAATTTTATACAATCAGTGCTGGTGATATAGTTGTCATAAATTTTCAGTGTAGGAGACACTAAAGATGGCTTTTTAGAAAACAGCACACTTCTCGTTTTATTGGTTGAGAACTTATAACCCAGACCATTTGCCCATTCCTCCATCGACGATACTGCTTCTTGCATCAAGTTTTGCAAAGTGCGCAGGTTCTTTCCTTTAATGTAAATCACTAGATCGTCTGCATATAGCAACGCTTTCACTGGGAGTTTCAGTTTTTTAATGCATTCGTTTATGGCTGCTAGGAATAGAGTAACACTCAGGATGGCTCCTTGTGGTGTGCCATTTTCTAGATGTTTTTCTTGGGAGAGAGTGCCATTTGCTTTAACTCTGAACGTTCTATTGTTTAAGAAACCTATGACGAAGTGCAGCATTCTACCCTCGACTCCCCAGTTTTTAAGTGTTTCTATTATATGATATCTCCACGTCATGTCGTAGGCCTTCTCCAAATCAAAGAAGACTGCCAAGACATTTTGCCGATTAGTAAAAGATTCCAGGATTTCCGATTGAAGGACCACAAGGTTATCCGCGGTTGATCTGCCCTTTCTGAAACCGGACTGCTCTGCGGCTAGAAGATGGTTCTGTTCCAGGTACCAGGTCAACCTTTTGTTTATCATTTTCTCCATAAGCTTGCACGTAGTACAAGTCAATGATATGGGTCGATATGAGTCCATGTCCGAGTTTGATTTGTTAGGTTTGCAAATGGGAATGATTATGGCAGTGCTCCACATCGAAGGGAAATCATGTGATATCCAAAGTCCGTTGTAGGTATTCAGTAGAAATGATTTTGCATCAGAAGAGATCTTGTCCAGGAAAATGAAAGGAATATTATCCGGCCCAGGCGAGGAGTTTTTTGATTCTGACAATGCATTTTCAAGCTCGAGCGTTGTGAACTTTACATTGAGTGGATCATCGTTGTTGTTGAGTGGTGTAAGCAGCCGTCTTTCTTGCACCTGCTTGATATTTTTAAGGAAGACTTCAGTATAGTTTTCGTTGCTTGACTTTTTTTCGAAATGTGCAGCGAGGCTTTCTGCTATATCTTCAGGGGATTCAGCCGTGGTGCCATTGGTTTTTTTCAGCATTGGAATCATATGGCTTGTATTGATCCCTTTGATGTTTTTGATCTTTTTCCATATTTCTGAGGGGGGTGTATTGCTTCGTAAGGTTGACACGTATTCTTCCCAAGATTGTTTTTTACTGCGTCGCAGCGTTAACCGCGCTTTTGCTCGGCATCTTTTAAATTCGAGTAGGTTTTCGAGGTTATTGTGTCGCTTCAGTTTGTTGAAAGCTTCTTTTTTGGCTTTGGTAGCTTCCTCGCACTCGCTATTCCACCATGGAACTAAGCGTTGTCTATGATTTGCTGACGTTTTTCCAATTGCCCAGTCTGCAGCTTCATTCAGGATGTTAGTAAAAGTTGTAAGGGCCCTGATCGCATTTTCTGTTATTTCTGGTTGTAGAACGCGGAGTTTGTTATCTACAATTCCCGCAAAAAGCTCCAAGTTAGCCTTGTCCAATCTCCATTTTGGAGTACTGCGCATAGAGGTTGGTTGTCTGCTTGTGTCACTCACGTAGATAGTGAAGTGGTCGCTACCGTGTAGTACGTTGTCTGTTTCCCAGGTAAGGTTGGGTGCCAAAGATGGGTCGCACAGGGTGATGTCCAACGAAGAGATGTTTCCATTAAACGCGTTAAATCTCGTTCCGGAACCATCATTCAAGAGAAACAAGTTTTCTGTATCCATGAATCTCTCTACAGTTAGCCCTCTTCGATCACTGGTTTCGGACCCCCATATTATATTATGAGAGTTTATATCACCTAGGATGATGCGTGGTGAAGGTAGCTGTCTGGCGAGGTCGAGTAATTCTTGGTTATCGACGTGTCTGTTTGGAGGGATGTAGAGATTACATATTGAAATTGTTCTTGTGTAGTATTCGATCGATATTGCGACTGCTTCCAAGTCAGTGGTAAGAGGGATTTCTGAGGCGTTATATGTGTTTTTGACAAATGTAGCAACTCCTCCGCTCGCTCTTACAGCATCCGGTCGGTTTTTGAAAAAGGTTGAGTAGCCCCTCATTGTGTAATTTTGGTTATTTTTGAAGTTTGTCTCCTGTATGCACACAATTTGGGGAGTCTTGTTTGATATTATTGTGTTAAGGTCAGTCAGGTTGTTGAAAAGTCCATTTATGTTCCACTGTACAATGAAAGTTGATTCGGTAGTAGTTGAGAGGTGAGAAAAGGATACAGGCATTTTATATTGGGTCAAAAAGTATTTGATGCCTGGGAGCAGTCGGATTCATCTTCTGTTGCTGATGCTGCTTGATCACCATGGAACTGTTTCGTAATCTTGTTTCTTATCCTTGTGCATCTACTTTTTATTGTACGGTTGGACAGGTGTGAGTGTATAGTTCTCAACATATCTATCACTGCAGGAATGTCTTCTGTATAATCTCTGGCAATACTTAAAGGATCTGTTGAACCATGGGTGTTTTCAAAAAATAGAAGAGTTTCATGAAAGTTCATTGGTAAAGGCTTAGAAGGATCTTCAAAAAGAAATTGAGCAGGTTTGAGTAGTTCTTCCAGTGGTACCAAGTTTTCTGTAGATTTGGATTTGTTTAATTTCTCACTTTTTTCTGCGTTGACTACCGATGAAATTGACGATTGCTGTATTATTGTTTGCATTTTCTTTGGCTTTTTCGTGATCCTAGTTTTTTCGTTGGGGACTACAAACAATGTTTCCTGATCTTGTAGTTCTGTAGTGGGTGAAGGTGTTTCGATGTTTCGCTTCCGAGATGTAAAGTTTTCTGGTTCGTTCGTTGTTTCTTGTGATGCTTGTTCGATGGGCTGTTCTACGGTCTCCGTTTCCTCCATTGGCTCATTTTGATTTGGACATGCAGATGCTTTATGTCCCGCTATTTTGCATATGAAGCACTGGAGTTCCTCGAAGGTTAGGAAAATTCTAAAACTTTCTTCGTCATGTTCTACAAGAATGGAATCAGGTAGCTTCAATTTTTCATCTGGTAACACAAAGATTTGCCTCCTGAAGCTCAGCACGTGACTATATTCGTCCCCCAGAATTCCGGCGCGCAGTGTAGATATTGACGAGACAGGTTTGTATCCTATTGATTTAACTTTTTCTTCGAGCGTTGAATTGGGTATAGAAAAACATACATTTGATAGAATTATTCTCTTAGCAGGAGATTTTAAGCGTCTAACTGTTACTTGTGTTCCATCAATTGTAACTATTTTTGTATTATCCACTAAGTCATCAACAATCGCAGTGCTTGAGAGAAAAATGCAAATTCTGTTTTTTGATATTCTTGAGGCAGCTAAAATATTTGTCGGCCCGACAATATTTCCTATTGCTACTACATAATCAGTTATTCTCAAATTTTCGTTCTCCAGGACGTCGATCACTATAGCTTGCTCTCTTTTTGGCGTTACTTGAGTTTTAATTGCATTGGCATATGAACGGTTTGATTGGCTAGTTGGTGAATTCATTATGTGTGACATTTTTGCAAGAGTATTTTAGGATCCTTGTTGTCAAAAATCCTTGTGGTGTGTATTGATTTCTTAGATAGGATGAAAACAAGAAGTTTGCATTGTTTTGGCTTATCGCACAGCTGGGCTGTGGATGGGTAAAAAGTGGAGATAACGCGCACGGCGTTTGTTGGTGTTCGTAGTTTGTGAATTTGTTAAGGTTTCAGGGTGTGATTGAGTTGAGGATAACCTTTGGGCTGACTAGTATGAGAAAACTGGGACTTTACTTCACGTATTCACCTGTTTTCTATCGGATTTCCTATGGCAAGTACTACTTTATTCACACTTTGTTTTAGCACTCCGTTAAATCGCGTGCGCACCTTTTGAAAACCTGACACTCTGGATCCAAATTGTGTTTTAAGAGATGGGGAAAAAACTTTTCCCATTCACAAAAATAGGTTAAGAAAAAGTTGATACATATTTATACATTTCTACTGTTTTTTTTTTCAGTGCCTGCATTTATTATTTCTTTGTTTTGTTAGTCAAATTCATCACTTATTTCAATATTTGGTCATTTTACGGTACCGGACCAATATGGTGAAATATTTGTACGAATTTTTAATTATTATCATAAACCTGTAATTTACTTTTAATGAGGTGAAGCTATCAATTTTTTTTTTGTGCATTTTTATTTTAATTCAATTGCTAGGGGGAATAATGCATAACCTTTCAGGTATGCATCATTCTCCCAAAAGGGGAGGTGTGGTGCCCCATTATTAACCACTTAATTATTACACAAACCGCGTGTAACGCACTTTCGCAATGTAGGTATTTTACCTACTCAGCGAATATAGGGACTAGACAGAGGAGCAACGTCCGGTGCAAGTATAATAAGCGAATAACAATTTAGAGTTAGTTAACTTGTATTATCGACTCCGATGAATAAACATGTGAAAACCAATTCCGTCTTTCGACTACATACGTCTGACCCTTCACAGGTATATGATCAGGAAGAGAAGGTTCAAGAATATTCACAGTTCAACTTGGCATGGCGTGTTGACAAAAATAAAGGGGCGTTGCGCAGAGGACGCCAACAGAAAGGGTGAGCAATACCGCGAGAGTTGGCTTACAAACTATAACGTTGGTACCTACCTTTTCGATAACGCTGCGAGAACTCGAAGGGCCCAACGAAGCTCCAGCGACGACACTGAAACAGAGTACCTACACGAAAAACAACACACTGCCGTCCTACCCCAAGGGAAATTGGTGTAGAAACCGGTATAGCTACCCCCTAATAACGTATCTTACTTCACGCAGAGACAATAATAATACATACAACAACAACACGCTGAAGGTCAAATAGATATCTTATTCTAAAACAGTGAAATAAAAGATAAGAGGCATCACTTGGTTCGCCCATCAACGAGTCTTGAACGCATGAGCTTCGGGACAACCGCAGCGATTAGCAGGATCTTGATAATCTGAACCAACTGACAACGTTGGTGAAGACGCCGATTGGACGGTGAGGTAGTGAACTGATTTGGTACCTTTTGAACGTTCCAGAAGCTCACCATACGCTCTGGCATCTGGACAGACGGGAGAAATAAGACCGAGATAGTCACTTCAACGAAGTTGGCGATTACTGACAGTTGCTGTCACCCAAAAGCGGCGCGGCGTTCTAGGAGTGGCGTTCAGCGCCGCTTTCCTCAAGTTTGGTTCTTGAGGCACATCACATGACTAGTGGTACTGCTTGCCATCAACAGGAACAGTAGAGAAACACTGAATCGCTACTCGGCCGATGGTTATTGGATCTTTTTTTGCAGAATCAGCCGAAGCCTCCGAAAATAACAACCAACTCTTTTTTTTTTGGTTCCCCTGGTTCCATTATTCTGTATCGCCAATTCGATTTTTGAAACCGTAACACAGTACCCTGTAATGCCATACGGTTTTTGTAAAGGGCCGGTAACATTCCAAGGTCTCATCGATCGCTTCCGTGGTGGGATTCCGGAAGCGTTTGATCAGCACAAAGCCGTCTTGATCACAACTTCCATTCTGCAATACAACTAAAACGATCCCAGCAAAACATATGCTACGTATTGACGTCCCTTCGTTCACAATTAGTGCGGTACTACTTCAGGGTATTAGTTAAAAACGCCAGTCGTTTGCTCATCAGTGTCGAGAAGAATTATAATACAACTGAGCGAGAGGCTTTAGCCATTATATAGAGCTTGAAGAAGCTCTGTAGTTGGCTCGACAACGCACCAGTGAATTTGTCAAAAAAGCTTGAGAAGAAATTAGTTTACCTAGTAATAGTCAAAATCGGAACCCATTAAGACAAAATTTCCGGAAATGTTCTAGGGGAAAAACGATGAAAGTGTCTTCATCCCCACTTCTCTCGGACACCCTGTATATTATTGGTATATTTGCTTTTCAAACATCAAACGAAACTTACTACATCCCAAAAGTGAATTTTACATGCATAGCTCCTGACTTCGCTACGGGTGGGATAGGAAATTGCAATAAATTACTTTCATCACGCTTTTCAACAAAACCATTTTGATATTTGTCATTTTCAAAGCGAAACCGCTAATAATAATTCATAAAATAATTGCAAAACTATTATTAAAACATGTTAAGTATAACAGAAAATCATTATACACGGAACGATGAATGTGTGTTTAAGCCTCCTCTTCCAGGACTATGATGAGGTGAAGTGAGGAAGCGGGCTAAGAGTATGTGCGTAATAATGTCATCGGATGGCGTTGGTGTATAAGAGCTAGACTAGTACCGGCAGTTCAACCCGCTGACAGACAGACGTCGCTACTTGTGCTCGACATTGGTACTTGGGTATTACCCACCAATGTTTCTGAACATATTTTCTGATGCATCCTAAGCACTCATTGAAATGTGAACATAGAGGTCCGTAGGAGATAAACACACGGAAATATCATCACCGCTTGCAGCCCCTCCTGATTGTGTTTTCTGATGAACCCTAATCGAATTTGATTCCGGAACATTCCACAGAACGCATTCAAGTTGTCTGTTGTGCTTTTCAGCATGAAAAATGTTTTTCATCAAAAAAATAAAATCGTTTCTGACCGAAAAAGCGTTTTAGGCGGCGTAAACCTTCACAAAACATTTTTCTTCAATCTGACTCTAATTTTACCTTTCAAAAAATGAATTTTTGAGTTTTCATCTCTGGGTGATTAGAATACGTTTCCAGGTGTCGGTTTGACCCGCTGAAGCCAAATTCAACGACAATTTTTTTATGTCCCCTACACCCCCTCCAAAACACCCGCAAAAAAATTTAAAAACCATTATTAGTCGTTCCATGAATCTTCAAAAGAGCTTGCAGCGCATGGAGCAATTCCTCCTTCTTCCTTCCTCCCATTCGAAATTTTTTGAACTTGGACGGATACGTTCCAACATTGTCTGGTACACCGAAACACCCATTAAAATGTCGACATAAGAGGCCATGAGGGATAAACACACTGAAATATTATCACCGCTTGCAGCCCCTAATGATTGTGTTTTTCAATGAACCCTATTCGGTTTTGATTTCCAAACACGCATAAAAACCCATTCAAGCCATCTGTTGTGTTTTTGTGCATGGGAAGTGTTTTTCATAAAAAAAATTAGTTTTTCTCGACCGAAAAAGCGCTTTGGCAAGCATAAACCTTTACAAGACATTTATCTCCAATCTGACTCTAATTTTACTTTTCAAAGAATGAATTTTTCAGTTTTTATCTTTAGATGATCAAAGCACGTTTCCAGGTGTTGGTTTGAGCTGCTGAAGCCAATATCAACGACAATTTTTTCATGTCCCCTCGACCTCCCTCCAAAAGACGCGCGAAAAATTTCAAAACCATTTTTTTTTCGTTCCATAAATCTTCAAAAGAGCTTGCAGCGCATGGAGCATTTCCTCCTTCTTCCTTCCTACCATTTGAAATTTTTTGAACTTGGATGATGGATACGTTCCAACATTGTCCGGTACACCAAAACACCCATCAAAATGTCGACATAAGAGGCCATGAGAGATAAACACACGAAAATATTATAACCCATTGCGGCCCCTAATGATTGTGTTTTTCAATTAATCCTGATCGATTTTGATTTTCAAACACAAAAAAATCAAAAATCATGTTTATCATCAAAAAAATTGAATTTTTCTCAACCGAAAAAGCGCTTTGGCCGGCGTAAGCCTTTACAAGACATTTTTCTTTCATCTGACTCTAATTTTATTTTTCAAAATATGAATTTTCCAGTTTTCATTTCCAGATGATTAGAATACGTTTCCAGGTGTCAGATTGACCCGCTGAAGCCAAATTCAACTGCCATTTTTTCATGTCCCCCACCTTATTCCAGAACACCTTCAAAAAAATTTGAAAACCATTTTTTTCGTTCCATAAATTTTCAAAAGAACTTGCAGCGCATGGAGCAATTCCCATTTTGTCCTTCCTCCCATTTGAACTTTTTTGAACTTGGATGGATACGTTCCAATATTGTCCGGTACACCGAACCACCCATAAATACGTCGACATAAAAGGCCATGAGAGATAAACACACGAAAATATTATCACCCATTGCGGCCCCTAATGATTGTGTATTTCAATTAATCCTGATCGATTTTGATTTTCAAACACAAAAAAACGTATTAAAGTCGTCCGTTGTGGTTTTCCGCATGGAAAGTGTTTATCATCAAAAAAATTGAATTTTTCTCAACCGAAAAAGCGTTTTGGCCGGCGTAAGCCTTTACAAGATATTTTTCTTACTTCTGACTCTAATTTTCTTTTTCAAAATATGAATTTTCCAGTTTTCATTTCTAGATGATTAGAACACGTTTCCAGGTGTCAGATTGACCAGCTGAAGCCAAATTCAACGGCGATTTTTTCATGTCCCCCACCTTATTCCAGAACACCTTCAAAAAAATTTGAAAATCATTTTTTTTTTTCGTTTCATAAATCTTCAAAAGAACTTGCAGCGCATGGAGCAATTCCCATTTTGTCCTTCCTCCCATTTGAACTTTTTTGAACTTGGATGGATACGTTCCAATATTGTCCGGTACACCAAACCACCCATAAATACGTCGACATAAAAGGCCATGAGAGATAAACACACGAAAATATTATCACCGCTTGCGGCCCCCAATGATTGTGTTTTTCAATGAATCCTGATCGATTTTGATTTTCAAACACAAAAAAAAACGTATTAAAGTTGTCCGTTGTGGTTTTCCGCATGGAAAGTGTTTTTCATCAAGAAAATTGAATTTTTCTCAACCGAAAAAGCGCTTTGGCCGGCGTAAGCCTTTACAAGACATTTTTCTTTCATCTGACTCTAATTTTATTTTTCAAAATATGAATTTTCCAGTTTTCATTTCCAGATGATTAGAATACGTTTCCAGGTGTCAGATTGACCAGCTGAAGCCAAATTCAACGGCGATTTTTTCATGTCCCCCACCTTATTCCAGAACACCTTCAACAAAATTTGAAAACCATTTTTTTTCGTTCCATAAATCTTCAAAAGAACTCGCAGCGTATGGAGCAATTCCCATTTTGTCCTTCCTCATATTTGAACTTTTTTGAACTTGGATGGATACGTTCCAATATTGTCCGGTACACCGAACCACCCATAAATACGTCGACATAAAAGGCCATGAGAGATAAACACACGAAAATATTATCACCGCTTGCGGCCCCTAATGATTGTGTTTTTCAATTAATCCTGATCGATTTTGATTTTCAATCACAAAAATACGTATTAAAGTCGTCCGTTGTGGTTTTCCGCATGGAAAGTGTTTATCATCAAAAAAATTGAATTTTTCTCAACCGAAAAAGCGTTTTGGCCGGCGTAAGCCTTTACAAGACATTTTTCTTACTTCTGACTCTAATTTTCTTTTTCAAAATATGAATTTTCCAGTTTTCATTTCTAGATGATTAGAACACGTTTCCAGGTGTCAGATTGACCAGCTGAAGCCAAATTCAACGGCGATTTTTCCATGTCCCCCACCTTATTCCAGAACACCTTCAACAAAATTTGAAAACCATTTTTTTTCGTTCCATAAATCTTCAAAAGAACTTGCAGCGTATGGAGCAATTCCCATTTTGTCCTTCCTCATATTTGAACTTTTTTGAACTTGGATGGATACGTTCCAATATTGTCCGGTACACCGAACCACCCATAAATACGTCGACATAAAAGGCCATGAGAGATAAACACACGAAAATATTATCACCGCTTGCGGCCCCCAATGATTGTGTTTTTCAATGAATCCTGATCGATTTTGATTTTCAAACACAAAAAAAAACGTATTAAAGTTGTCCGTTGTGGTTTTCCGCATGGAAAGTGTTTTTCATCAAGAAAATTGAATTTTTCTCAACCGAAAAAGCGCTTTGGCCGGCGTAAGCCTTTACAAGACATTTTTCTTTCATCTGACTCTAATTTTATTTTTCAAAATATGAATTTTCCAGTTTTCATTTCCAGATGATTAGAATACGTTTCCAGGTGTCAGATTGACCAGCTGAAGCCAAATTCAACGGCGATTTTTTCATGTCCCCCACCTTATTCCAGAACACCTTCAACAAAATTTGAAAACCATTTTTTTTCGTTCCATAAATCTTCAAAAGAACTCGCAGCGTATGGAGCAATTCCCATTTTGTCCTTCCTCATATTTGAACTTTTTTGAACTTGGATGGATACGTTCCAATATTGTCCGGTACACCGAACCACCCATAAATACGTCGACATAAAAGGCCATGAGAGATAAACACACGAAAATATTATCACCGCTTGCGGCCCCTAATGATTGTGTTTTTCAATTAATCCTGATCGATTTTGATTTTCAATCACAAAAATACGTATTAAAGTCGTCCGTTGTGGTTTTCCGCATGGAAAGTGTTTATCATCAAAAAAATTGAATTTTTCTCAACCGAAAAAGCGTTTTGGCCGGCGTAAGCCTTTACAAGACATTTTTCTTACTTCTGACTCTAATTTTCTTTTTCAAAATATGAATTTTCCAGTTTTCATTTCTAGATGATTAGAACACGTTTCCAGGTGTCAGATTGACCAGCTGAAGCCAAATTCAACGGCGATTTTTTCATGTCCCCCACCTTATTCCAGAACACCTTCAAAAAAATTTGAAAATCATTTTTTTTTTCGTTCCATAAATCTTCAAAAGAACTTGCAGCGCATGGAGCAATTCCCATTTTGTCCTTCCTCCCATTTGAACTTTTTTGAACTTGGATGGATACGTTCCAATATTGTCCGGTACACCAAACCACCCATAAATACGTCGACATAAAAGGCCATGAGAGATAAACACACGAAAATATTATCACCGCTTGCGGCCCCCAATGATTGTGTTTTTCAATGAATCCTGATCGATTTTGATTTTCAAACACAAAAAAAAACGTATTAAAGTTGTCCGTTGTGGTTTTCCGCATGGAAAGTGTTTTTCATCAAGAAAATTGAATTTTTCTCAACCGAAAAAGCGCTTTGGCCGGCGTAAGCCTTTACAAGACATTTTTCTTTCATCTGACTCTAATTTTATTTTTCAAAATATGAATTTTCCAGTTTTCATTTCCAGATGATTAGAATACGTTTCCAGGTGTCAGATTGACCAGCTGAAGCCAAATTCAACGGCAATTTTTCCATGTCCCCCACCTCATTCCAGAACACCTTCAACAAAATTTGAAAACCATTTTTTTTCGTTCCATAAATCTTCAAAAGAACTCGCAGCGTATGGAGCAATTCCCATTTTGTCCTTCCTCATATTTGAACTTTTTTGAACTTGGATGGATACGTTCCAATATTGTCCGGTACACCGAACCACCCATAAATACGTCGACATAAAAGGCCATGAGAGATAAACACACGAAAATATTATCACCCATTGCGGCCCCTAATGATTGTGTTTTTCAATTAATCCTGATCGATTTTGATTTTCAAACACAAAAAAACGTATTAAAGTCGTCCGTTGTGGTTTTCCGCATGGAAAGTGTTTATCATCAAAAAAATTGAATTTTTCTCAACCGAAAAAGCGTTTTGGCCGGCGTAAGCCTTTACAAGATATTTTTCTTACTTCTGACTCTAATTTTCTTTTTCAAAATATGAATTTTCCAGTTTTCATTTCTAGATGATTAGAACACGTTTCCAGGTGTCAGATTGACCAGCTGAAGCCAAATTCAACGGCGATTTTTTCATGTCCCCCACCTTATTCCAGAACACCTTCAAAAAAATTTGAAAATCATTTTTTTTTTTCGTTTCATAAATCTTCAAAAGAACTTGCAGCGCATGGAGCAATTCCCATTTTGTCCTTCCTCCCATTTGAACTTTTTTGAACTTGGATGGATACGTTCCAATATTGTCCGGTACACCAAACCACCCATAAATACGTCGACATAAAAGGCCATGAGAGATAAACACACGAAAATATTATCACCGCTTGCGGCCCCCAATGATTGTGTTTTTCAATGAATCCTGATCGATTTTGATTTTCAAACACAAAAAAAAACGTATTAAAGTTGTCCGTTGTGGTTTTCCGCATGGAAAGTGTTTTTCATCAAAAAAATTGGATTTTTCTCAACCGAAAAAGCGCTTTGGCCGGCGTAAGCCTTTACAAGACATTTTTCTTTCATCTGACTCTAATTTTATTTTTCAAAATATGAATTTTCCAGTTTTCATTTCCAGATGATTAGGATACGTTTCCAGGTGTCAGATTGACCAGCTGAAGCCAAATTCAACGGCAATTTTTCCATGTCCCCCACCTCATTCCAGAACACCTTCAACAAAATTTGAAAACCATTTTTTTTCGTTCCATAAATCTTCAAAAGAACTCGCAGCGTATGGAGCAATTCCCATTTTGTCCTTCCTCATATTTGAACTTTTTTGAACTTGGATGGATACGTTCCAATATTGTCCGGTACACCGAACCACCCATAAATACGTCGACATAAAAGGCCATGAGAGATAAACACACGAAAATATTATCACCCATTGCGGCCCCTAATGATTGTGTTTTTCAATTAATCCTGATCGATTTTGATTTTCAAACACAAAAAAACGTATTAAAGTCGTCCGTTGTGGTTTTCCGCATGGAAAGTGTTTATCATCAAAAAAATTGAATTTTTCTCAACCGAAAAAGCGTTTTGGCCGGCGTAAGCCTTTACAAGATATTTTTCTTACTTCTGACTCTAATTTTCTTTTTCAAAATATGAATTTTCCAGTTTTCATTTCTAGATGATTAGAACACGTTTCCAGGTGTCAGATTGACCAGCTGAAGCCAAATTCAACGGCGATTTTTTCATGTCCCCCACCTTATTCCAGAACACCTTCAAAAAAATTTGAAAATCATTTTTTTTTTTCGTTTCATAAATCTTCAAAAGAACTTGCAGCGCATGGAGCAATTCCCATTTTGTCCTTCCTCCCATTTGAACTTTTTTGAACTTGGATGGATACGTTCCAATATTGTCCGGTACACCAAACCACCCATAAATACGTCGACATAAAAGGCCATGAGAGATAAACACACGAAAATATTATCACCGCTTGCGGCCCCCAATGATTGTGTTTTTCAATGAATCCTGATCGATTTTGATTTTCAAACACAAAAAAAAACGTATTAAAGTTGTCCGTTGTGGTTTTCCGCATGGAAAGTGTTTTTCATCAAGAAAATTGAATTTTTCTCAACCGAAAAAGCGCTTTGGCCGGCGTAAGCCTTTACAAGACATTTTTCTTTCATCTGACTCTAATTTTATTTTTCAAAATATGAATTTTCCAGTTTTCATTTCCAGATGATTAGAATACGTTTCCAGGTGTCAGATTGACCAGCTGAAGCCAAATTCAACGGCGATTTTTTCATGTCCCCCACCTTATTCCAGAACACCTTCAACAAAATTTGAAAACCATTTTTTTTCGTTCCATAAATCTTCAAAAGAACTCGCAGCGTATGGAGCAATTCCCATTTTGTCCTTCCTCATATTTGAACTTTTTTGAACTTGGATGGATACGTTCCAATATTGTCCGGTACACCGAACCACCCATAAATACGTCGACATAAAAGGCCATGAGAGATAAACACACGAAAATATTATCACCGCTTGCGGCCCCTAATGATTGTGTTTTTCAATTAATCCTGATCGATTTTGATTTTCAATCACAAAAATACGTATTAAAGTCGTCCGTTGTGGTTTTCCGCATGGAAAGTGTTTATCATCAAAAAAATTGAATTTTTCTCAACCGAAAAAGCGTTTTGGCCGGCGTAAGCCTTTACAAGACATTTTTCTTACTTCTGACTCTAATTTTCTTTTTCAAAATATGAATTTTCCAGTTTTCATTTCTAGATGATTAGAACACGTTTCCAGGTGTCAGATTGACCAGCTGAAGCCAAATTCAACGGCGATTTTTTCATGTCCCCCACCTTATTCCAGAACACCTTCAAAAAAATTTGAAAATCATTTTTTTTTTCGTTCCATAAATCTTCAAAAGAACTTGCAGCGCATGGAGCAATTCCCATTTTGTCCTTCCTCCCATTTGAACTTTTTTGAACTTGGATGGATACGTTCCAATATTGTCCGGTACACCAAACCACCCATAAATACGTCGACATAAAAGGCCATGAGAGATAAACACACGAAAATATTATCACCGCTTGCGGCCCCCAATGATTGTGTTTTTCAATGAATCCTGATCGATTTTGATTTTCAAACACAAAAAAAAACGTATTAAAGTTGTCCGTTGTGGTTTTCCGCATGGAAAGTGTTTTTCATCAAGAAAATTGAATTTTTCTCAACCGAAAAAGCGCTTTGGCCGGCGTAAGCCTTTACAAGACATTTTTCTTTCATCTGACTCTAATTTTATTTTTCAAAATATGAATTTTCCAGTTTTCATTTCCAGATGATTAGAATACGTTTCCAGGTGTCAGATTGACCAGCTGAAGCCAAATTCAACGGCAATTTTTCCATGTCCCCCACCTCATTCCAGAACACCTTCAACAAAATTTGAAAACCATTTTTTTTCGTTCCATAAATCTTCAAAAGAACTCGCAGCGTATGGAGCAATTCCCATTTTGTCCTTCCTCATATTTGAACTTTTTTGAACTTGGATGGATACGTTCCAATATTGTCCGGTACACCGAACCACCCATAAATACGTCGACATAAAAGGCCATGAGAGATAAACACACGAAAATATTATCACCCATTGCGGCCCCTAATGATTGTGTTTTTCAATTAATCCTGATCGATTTTGATTTTCAAACACAAAAAAACGTATTAAAGTCGTCCGTTGTGGTTTTCCGCATGGAAAGTGTTTATCATCAAAAAAATTGAATTTTTCTCAACCGAAAAAGCGTTTTGGCCGGCGTAAGCCTTTACAAGATATTTTTCTTACTTCTGACTCTAATTTTCTTTTTCAAAATATGAATTTTCCAGTTTTCATTTCTAGATGATTAGAACACGTTTCCAGGTGTCAGATTGACCAGCTGAAGCCAAATTCAACGGCGATTTTTTCATGTCCCCCACCTTATTCCAGAACACCTTCAAAAAAATTTGAAAATCATTTTTTTTTTTCGTTTCATAAATCTTCAAAAGAACTTGCAGCGCATGGAGCAATTCCCATTTTGTCCTTCCTCCCATTTGAACTTTTTTGAACTTGGATGGATACGTTCCAATATTGTCCGGTACACCAAACCACCCATAAATACGTCGACATAAAAGGCCATGAGAGATAAACACACGAAAATATTATCACCGCTTGCGGCCCCCAATGATTGTGTTTTTCAATTAATCCTGATCGATTTTGATTTTCAAACACAAAAAAAAACGTATTAAAGTTGTCCGTTGTGGTTTTCCGCATGGAAAGTGTTTTTCATCAAGAAAATTGAATTTTTCTCAACCGAAAAAGCGCTTTGGCCGGCGTAAGCCTTTACAAGACATTTTTCTTTCATCTGACTCTAATTTTATTTTTCAAAATATGAATTTTCCAGTTTTCATTTCCAGATGATTAGAATACGTTTCCAGGTGTCAGATTGACCAGCTGAAGCCAAATTCAACGGCGATTTTTTCATGTCCCCCACCTTATTCCAGAACACCTTCAACAAAATTTGAAAACCATTTTTTTTCGTTCCATAAATCTTCAAAAGAACTCGCAGCGTATGGAGCAATTCCCATTTTGTCCTTCCTCATATTTGAACTTTTTTGAACTTGGATGGATACGTTCCAATATTGTCCGGTACACCGAACCACCCATAAATACGTCGACATAAAAGGCCATGAGAGATAAACACACGAAAATATTATCACCGCTTGCGGCCCCTAATGATTGTGTTTTTCAATTAATCCTGATCGATTTTGATTTTCAATCACAAAAATACGTATTAAAGTCGTCCGTTGTGGTTTTCCGCATGGAAAGTGTTTATCATCAAAAAAATTGAATTTTTCTCAACCGAAAAAGCGTTTTGGCCGGCGTAAGCCTTTACAAGACATTTTTCTTACTTCTGACTCTAATTTTCTTTTTCAAAATATGAATTTTCCAGTTTTCATTTCTAGATGATTAGAACACGTTTCCAGGTGTCAGATTGACCAGCTGAAGCCAAATTCAACGGCGATTTTTTCATGTCCCCCACCTTATTCCAGAACACCTTCAAAAAAATTTGAAAATCATTTTTTTTTTCGTTCCATAAATCTTCAAAAGAACTTGCAGCGCATGGAGCAATTCCCATTTTGTCCTTCCTCCCATTTGAACTTTTTTGAACTTGGATGGATACGTTCCAATATTGTCCGGTACACCGAACCACCCATAAATACGTCGACATAAAAGGCCATGAGAGATAAACACACGAAAATATTATCACCGCTTGCGGCCCCTAATGATTGTGTTTTTCAATTAATCCTGATCGATTTTGATTTTCAATCACAAAAATACGTATTAAAGTCGTCCGTTGTGGTTTTCCGCATGGAAAGTGTTTATCATCAAAAAAATTGAATTTTTCTCAACCGAAAAAGCGTTTTGGCCGGCGTAAGCCTTTACAAGACATTTTTCTTACTTCTGACTCTAATTTTCTTTTTCAAAATATGAATTTTCCAGTTTTCATTTCTAGATGATTAGAACACGTTTCCAGGTGTCAGATTGACCAGCTGAAGCCAAATTCAACGGCGATTTTTTCATGTCCCCCACCTTATTCCAGAACACCTTCAAAAAAATTTGAAAATCATTTTTTTTTTCGTTCCATAAATCTTCAAAAGAACTTGCAGCGCATGGAGCAATTCCCATTTTGTCCTTCCTCCCATTTGAACTTTTTTGAACTTGGATGGATACGTTCCAATATTGTCCGGTACACCGAACCACCCATAAATACGTCGACATAAAAGGCCATGAGAGATAAACACACGGAAATATTATCACCGCTTGCGGCCCCCAATGATTGTGTTTTTCAATGAATCCTGATCGATTTTGATTTTCAAACACAAAAAAAAACGTATTAAAGTTGTCCGTTGTGGTTTTCCGCATGGAAAGTGTTTTTCATCAAAAAAATTGGATTTTTCTCAACCGAAAAAGCGCTTTGGCCGGCGTAAGCCTTTACAAGACATTTTTCTTTCATCTGACTCTAATTTTATTTTTCAAAATATGAATTTTCCAGTTTTCATTTCCAGATGATTAGGATACGTTTCCAGGTGTCAGATTGACCAGCTGAAGCCAAATTCAACGGCAATTTTTCCATGTCCCCCACCTCATTCCAGAACACCTTCAACAAAATTTGAAAACCATTTTTTTTCGTTCCATAAATCTTCAAAAGAACTCGCAGCGTATGGAGCAATTCCCATTTTGTCCTTCCTCATATTTGAACTTTTTTGAACTTGGATGGATACGTTCCAATATTGTCCGGTACACCGAACCACCCATAAATACGTCGACATAAAAGGCCATGAGAGATAAACACACGAAAATATTATCACCCATTGCGGCCCCTAATGATTGTGTTTTTCAATTAATCCTGATCGATTTTGATTTTCAAACACAAAAAAACGTATTAAAGTCGTCCGTTGTGGTTTTCCGCATGGAAAGTGTTTATCATCAAAAAAATTGAATTTTTCTCAACCGAAAAAGCGTTTTGGCCGGCGTAAGCCTTTACAAGATATTTTTCTTACTTCTGACTCTAATTTTCTTTTTCAAAATATGAATTTTCCAGTTTTCATTTCTAGATGATTAGAACACGTTTCCAGGTGTCAGATTGACCAGCTGAAGCCAAATTCAACGGCGATTTTTTCATGTCCCCCACCTTATTCCAGAACACCTTCAAAAAAATTTGAAAATCATTTTTTTTTTTCGTTTCATAAATCTTCAAAAGAACTTGCAGCGCATGGAGCAATTCCCATTTTGTCCTTCCTCCCATTTGAACTTTTTTGAACTTGGATGGATACGTTCCAATATTGTCCGGTACACCAAACCACCCATAAATACGTCGACATAAAAGGCCATGAGAGATAAACACACGAAAATATTATCACCGCTTGCGGCCCCCAATGATTGTGTTTTTCAATTAATCCTGATCGATTTTGATTTTCAAACACAAAAAAAAACGTATTAAAGTTGTCCGTTGTGGTTTTCCGCATGGAAAGTGTTTTTCATCAAGAAAATTGAATTTTTCTCAACCGAAAAAGCGCTTTGGCCGGCGTAAGCCTTTACAAGACATTTTTCTTTCATCTGACTCTAATTTTATTTTTCAAAATATGAATTTTCCAGTTTTCATTTCCAGATGATTAGAATACGTTTCCAGGTGTCAGATTGACCAGCTGAAGCCAAATTCAACGGCGATTTTTTCATGTCCCCCACCTTATTCCAGAACACCTTCAACAAAATTTGAAAACCATTTTTTTTCGTTCCATAAATCTTCAAAAGAACTCGCAGCGTATGGAGCAATTCCCATTTTGTCCTTCCTCATATTTGAACTTTTTTGAACTTGGATGGATACGTTCCAATATTGTCCGGTACACCGAACCACCCATAAATACGTCGACATAAAAGGCCATGAGAGATAAACACACGAAAATATTATCACCGCTTGCGGCCCCTAATGATTGTGTTTTTCAATTAATCCTGATCGATTTTGATTTTCAATCACAAAAATACGTATTAAAGTCGTCCGTTGTGGTTTTCCGCATGGAAAGTGTTTATCATCAAAAAAATTGAATTTTTCTCAACCGAAAAAGCGTTTTGGCCGGCGTAAGCCTTTACAAGACATTTTTCTTACTTCTGACTCTAATTTTCTTTTTCAAAATATGAATTTTCCAGTTTTCATTTCTAGATGATTAGAACACGTTTTCAGGTGTCAGATTGACCAGCTGAAGCCAAATTCAACGGCGATTTTTTCATGTCCCCCACCTTATTCCAGAACACCTTCAACAAAATTTGAAAACCATTTTTTTTCGTTCCATAAATCTTCAAAAGAACTTGCAGCGTATGGAGCAATTCCCATTTTGTCCTTCCTCATATTTGAACTTTTTTGAACTTGGATGGATACGTTCCAATATTGTCCGGTACACCGAACCACCCATAAATACGTCGACATAAAAGGCCATGAGAGATAAACACACGAAAATATTATCACCGCTTGCGGCCCCTAATGATTGTGTTTTTCAATTAATCCTGATCGATTTTGATTTTCAATCACAAAAATACGTATTAAAGTCGTCCGTTGTGGTTTTCCGCATGGAAAGTGTTTATCATCAAAAAAATTGAATTTTTCTCAACCGAAAAAGCGTTTTGGCCGGCGTAAGCCTTTACAAGACATTTTTCTTACTTCTGACTCTAATTTTCTTTTTCAAAATATGAATTTTCCAGTTTTCATTTCTAGATGATTAGAACACGTTTTCAGGTGTCAGATTGACCAGCTGAAGCCAAATTCAACGGCGATTTTTTCATGTCCCCCACCTTATTCCAGAACACCTTCAACAAAATTTGAAAACCATTTTTTTTCGTTCCATAAATCTTCAAAAGAACTTGCAGCGTATGGAGCAATTCCCATTTTGTCCTTCCTCATATTTGAACTTTTTTGAACTTGGATGGATACGTTCCAATATTGTCCGGTACACCGAACCACCCATAAATACGTCGACATAAAAGGCCATGAGAGATAAACACACGAAAATATTATCACCGCTTGCGGCCCCTAATGATTGTGTTTTTCAATTAATCCTGATCGATTTTGATTTTCAATCACAAAAATACGTATTAAAGTCGTCCGTTGTGGTTTTCCGCATGGAAAGTGTTTATCATCAAAAAAATTGAATTTTTCTCAACCGAAAAAGCGTTTTGGCCGGCGTAAGCCTTTACAAGACATTTTTCTTACTTCTGACTCTAATTTTCTTTTTCAAAATATGAATTTTCCAGTTTTCATTTCTAGATGATTAGAACACGTTTCCAGGTGTCAGATTGACCAGCTGAAGCCAAATTCAACGGCGATTTTTTCATGTCCCCCACCTTATTCCAGAACACCTTCAAAAAAATTTGAAAATCATTTTTTTTTTCGTTCCATAAATCTTCAAAAGAACTTGCAGCGTATGGAGCAATTCCCATTTTGTCCTTCCTCATATTTGAACTTTTTTGAACTTGGATGGATACGTTCCAATATTGTCCGGTACACCGAACCACCCATAAATACGTCGACATAAAAGGCCATGAGAGATAAACACACGAAAATATTATCACCGCTTGCGGCCCCCAAATGATTGTGTTTTTCAATGAATCCTGATCGATTTTGATTTTCAAACACAAAAAAAAACGTATTAAAGTTGTCCGTTGTGGTTTTCCGCATGGAAAGTGTTTTTCATCAAAAAAATTGGATTTTTCTCAACCGAAAAAGCGCTTTGGCCGGCGTAAGCCTTTACAAGACATTTTTCTTTCATCTGACTCTAATTTTATTTTTCAAAATATGAATTTTCCAGTTTTCATTTCCAGATGATTAGGATACGTTTCCAGGTGTCAGATTGACCAGCTGAAGCCAAATTCAACGGCAATTTTTCCATGTCCCCCACCTCATTCCAGAACACCTTCAACAAAATTTGAAAACCATTTTTTTTCGTTCCATAAATCTTCAAAAGAACTCGCAGCGTATGGAGCAATTCCCATTTTGTCCTTCCTCATATTTGAACTTTTTTGAACTTGGATGGATACGTTCCAATATTGTCCGGTACACCGAACCACCCATAAATACGTCGACATAAAAGGCCATGAGAGATAAACACACGAAAATATTATCACCCATTGCGGCCCCTAATGATTGTGTTTTTCAATTAATCCTGATCGATTTTGATTTTCAAACACAAAAAAACGTATTAAAGTCGTCCGTTGTGGTTTTCCGCATGGAAAGTGTTTATCATCAAAAAAATTGAATTTTTCTCAACCGAAAAAGCGTTTTGGCCGGCGTAAGCCTTTACAAGACATTTTTCTTACTTCTGACTCTAATTTTCGTTTTCAAAATATGAATTTTCCAGTTTTCATTTCTAGATGATTAGAACACGTTTTCAGGTGTCAGATTGACCAGCTGAAGCCAAATTCAACGGCGATTTTTTCATGTCCCCCACCTTATTCCAGAACACCTCCAACAAAATTTGAAAACCATTTTTTTTCGTTCCATAAATCTTCAAAAGAACTTGCAGCGTATGGATCAATTCCCATTTTGTCCTTCCTCATATTTGAACTTTTTTGAACTTGGATGGATACGTTCCAATATTGTCCGGTACACCGAACCACCCATAAATACGTCGACATAAAAGGCCATGAGAGATAAACACACGAAAATATTATCACCGCTTGCGGCCCCTAATGATTGTGTTTTTCAATTAATCCTGATCGATTTTGATTTTCAATCACAAAAATACGTATTAAAGTCGTCCGTTGTGGTTTTCCGCATGGAAAGTGTTTATCATCAAAAAAATTGAATTTTTCTCAACCGAAAAAGCGTTTTGGCCGGCGTAAGCCTTTACAAGACATTTTTCTTACTTCTGACTCTAATTTTCTTTTTCAAAATATGAATTTTCCAGTTTTCATTTCTAGATGATTAGAACACGTTTCCAGGTGTCAGATTGACCAGCTGAAGCCAAATTCAACGGCGATTTTTTCATGTCCCCCACCTTATTCCAGAACACCTTCAACAAAATTTGAAAACCATTTTTTTTCGTTCCATAAATCTTCAAAAGAACTTGCAGCGTATGGAGCAATTCCCATTTTGTCCTTCCTCATATTTGAACTTTTTTGAACTTGGATGGATACGTTCCAATATTGTCCGGTACACCGAACCACCCATAAATACGTCGACATAAAAGGCCATGAGAGATAAACACACGAAAATATTATCACCGCTTGCGGCCCCCAATGATTGTGTTTTTCAATGAATCCTGATCGATTTTGATTTTCAAACACAAAAAAAAACGTATTAAAGTTGTCCGTTGTGGTTTTCCGCATGGAAAGTGTTTTTCATCAAAAAAATTGGATTTTTCTCAACCGAAAAAGCGCTTTGGCCGGCGTAAGCCTTTACAAGACATTTTTCTTTCATCTGACTCTAATTTTATTTTTCAAAATATGAATTTTCCAGTTTTCATTTCCAGATGATTAGGATACGTTTCCAGGTGTCAGATTGACCAGCTGAAGCCAAATTCAACGGCAATTTTTCCATGTCCCCCACCTCATTCCAGAACACCTTCAACAAAATTTGAAAACCATTTTTTTTCGTTCCATAAATCTTCAAAAGAACTCGCAGCGTATGGAGCAATTCCCATTTTGTCCTTCCTCATATTTGAACTTTTTTGAACTTGGATGGATACGTTCCAATATTGTCCGGTACACCGAACCACCCATAAATACGTCGACATAAAAGGCCATGAGAGATAAACACACGAAAATATTATCACCCATTGCGGCCCCTAATGATTGTGTTTTTCAATTAATCCTGATCGATTTTGATTTTCAAACACAAAAAAACGTATTAAAGTCGTCCGTTGTGGTTTTCCGCATGGAAAGTGTTTATCATCAAAAAAATTGAATTTTTCTCAACCGAAAAAGCGTTTTGGCCGGCGTAAGCCTTTACAAGACATTTTTCTTACTTCTGACTCTAATTTTCGTTTTCAAAATATGAATTTTCCAGTTTTCATTTCTAGATGATTAGAACACGTTTTCAGGTGTCAGATTGACCAGCTGAAGCCAAATTCAACGGCGATTTTTTCATGTCCCCCACCTTATTCCAGAACACCTCCAACAAAATTTGAAAACCATTTTTTTTCGTTCCATAAATCTTCAAAAGAACTTGCAGCGTATGGATCAATTCCCATTTTGTCCTTCCTCATATTTGAACTTTTTTGAACTTGGATGGATACGTTCCAATATTGTCCGGTACACCGAACCACCCATAAATACGTCGACATAAAAGGCCATGAGAGATAAACACACGAAAATATTATCACCGCTTGCGGCCCCTAATGATTGTGTTTTTCAATTAATCCTGATCGATTTTGATTTTCAATCACAAAAATACGTATTAAAGTCGTCCGTTGTGGTTTTCCGCATGGAAAGTGTTTATCATCAAAAAAATTGAATTTTTCTCAACCGAAAAAGCGTTTTGGCCGGCGTAAGCCTTTACAAGACATTTTTCTTACTTCTGACTCTAATTTTCTTTTTCAAAATATGAATTTTCCAGTTTTCATTTCTAGATGATTAGAACACGTTTCCAGGTGTCAGATTGACCAGCTGAAGCCAAATTCAACGGCGATTTTTTCATGTCCCCCACCTTATTCCAGAACACCTTCAAAAAAAATTTGAAAATCATTTTTTTTTTCGTTCCATAAATCTTCAAAAGAACTTGCAGCGCATGGAGCAATTCCCATTTTGTCCTTCCTCCCATTTGAACTTTTTTGAACTTGGATGGATACGTTCCAATATTGTCCGGTACACCAAACCACCCATAAATACGTCGACATAAAAGGCCATGAGAGATAAACACACGAAAATATTATCACCGCTTGCGGCCCCCAATGATTGTGTTTTTCAATGAATCCTGATCGATTTTGATTTTCAAACACAAAAAAAAACGTAATTAAGTTGTCCGTTGTGGTTTTCCGCATGGAAAGTGTTTTTCATCAAAAAAATTGAATTTTTCCCAACCGAAAAAGCGCTTTGGCCGGCGTAAGCCTTTACAAGACATTTTTCTTTCATCTGACTCTAATTTTATTTTTCAAAATATGAATTTTCCAGTTCTCATTTCCAGATGATTAGAATACGTTTCCAGGTGTCAGATTGACCCGCTGAAGCCAAATTCAACTGCGATTTTTTCATGTCCCCCACCTTATTCCAGAACACCTTCAACAAAATTTGAAAACCATTTTTTTTCGTTCCATAAATCTTCAAAAGAACTTGCAGCGTATGGAGCAATAGGGTCCTTGCACAAATTTTCAAAATCAGAAATTTCTATGTAGGAACATGCGCTATGTTGTACATAGTCATACAGTTCAAGGAAAAAACTGAAAAAAATTTTTGAAGCTTTTTATTAAAATAGTAAAGTTTCCAATAATTTGAATTTATTTTCGCGCCCAAAAACAGCCATGACGTCAGACATGCTGGGGATATTCTGGGGATATTTAGAACGACAGCGCAGCTGTGTTGTTTCTGCATCAGACAGACGTCCTTGGCATCAGACTGACTTGGCACTTCTATGCATGGCACTTTTTTTGTCACTGTCAGCTGGAAGTGATTGTCACTTTTGAGCTTCTTCGCGCAGCTATATTTTCAACATGCCTTCCAGAGTTGTTGACCTCAATGAGTGTTGCTTGATGAGTTGGTGGCCAAACGATTCAACTTCCACACCTGATAAGGGTTTAATTCAAATGCCCCAAGATTCACCACGAAGACAACGTTGGCACGAAGTACTAAAACGCCAATATCTGTCGCCTTATACCACTTTTGCCTCGACTTTTGCCTTTGTGAGGATCATCAAAATCAAGCTGTAGGTACATATCCAACGGCGGAGTTCGCATAGTTGTCTCTACCAGCTCTAGAAATACAAAAAATTACAGAATAGATCTAAATCGTTTTCACTTAGGCGTCTTCCATGCAAATGATTTCACAACTACTAATCATGACTCCGTTGAGGTCACCCGATCAAATCTTGTTAGGGGTATCTCATTCTGCTCATCTGAAAAGCGGCTAATGATATCAAAGAAATCGAACATCTACCTGTGAGCTTCGCTGTGAGCTTTGACTCTTCTTCTGCTACTTCAAATTTTTCGTTCTTCGCGAAGAACTCTTCCTCCATCACGAAGTTAACCATCGGCAAATGGTCGGATTCCGCCTGAACAAAACCTTTCTCAATCGTCATCCCATTTTACACAAAACACAACACAGCGATTACGGCTTTCAAATTTTGCGGCTTGACGTTTCGTTTGGCGGTTGCTGTCATGCTACGCATTTAGGTTGAAGAGGTGTGCGTTTCACTTAATTTCAAGTCGTATCAATGAATTTGGAGGATCTTCAGAACAAATAGTCAAACCCTGTTCTATTATAATATTTTCATAATGAGGTAAAATGGCATTTCCACACATTTTACACATTGAAAATTGTGAAGTAAATTTAAGCTTCTAAACTTCTTTAAATCGGTGTAGAGGAGGGCGTAAACTTATGCATTTGTGAAAAATGTAAGGATGTTGCCTACACTCAATTTTTTCAAACTTTAATTGAAAATACTAACAAAAATACAAAGGTATATCACAATTAAGATAGAACATATTATTAAGTGACTCAAGGGCATTCTATTGGAGTGAGAAAAAAATTTCATGCAAGGACCCTATTCCCATTTTGTCCTTCCTCATACTTGAACTTTTTTGAACTTGGATGGATACGTTCCAATATTGTCCGGTACACCGAACCACCCATAAATACGTCGACATAAAAGGCCATGAGAGATAAACACACGAAAATATTATCACCCATTGCGGCCCCTAATGATTGTGTTTTTCAATAAATCCTGATCGATTTTGATTTTCAAACACAAAAAAACGTATTAAAGTCGTCCGTTGTGGTTTTCCGCATGGAAAGTGTTTATCATCAAAAAAATTGAATTTTTCTCAACCGAAAAAGCGTTTTGGCCGGCGTAAGCCTTTACAAGACATTTTTCTTACTTCTGACTCCAATTTTCTTTTTCAAAATATGAATTTTCCAGTTTTCATTTCTAGATGATTAGAACACGTTTCCAGGTGTCAGATTGACCAGCTGAAGCCAAATTCAACGGCGATTTTTTCATGTCCCCCACCTTATTCCAGAACACCTTCAAAAAAATTTGAAAATCATTTTTTTTTTCGTTCCATAAATCTTCAAAAGAACTTGCAGCGCATGGAGCAATTCCCATTTTGTCCTTCCTCCCATTTGAACTTTTTTGAACTTGGATGGATACGTTCCAATATTGTCCGGTACACCGAACCACCCATAAATACGTCGACATAAAAGGCCATGAGAGATAAACACACGAAAATATTATCACCGCTTGCGGCCCCCAATGATTGTGTTTTTCAATGAATCCTGATCGATTTTGATTTTCAAACACAAAAAAAAAACGTATTAAAGTTGTCCGTTGTGGTTTTCCGCATGGAAAGTATTTTTCATCAAAAAAATTGAATTTTTCTCAACCGAAAAAGCGCTTTGGCCGGCGTTAGCCCTCACAAGACATTTTTCTTACATCTGACTCTAATTTTATTTTTCAAAATATGAATTTCCCAGTTTTAATTTCCAGATGATTAGAATACGTTTCCAGGTGACAGATTGACCCGCTGAAGCCAAATTCAACGGCGATTTTTCCATGTCCCCCACCTTATTCCAAAACACCTTCAAAAAAATTTGAAAAACCATTTTTCACCGTTCCGTAAATTTTCAAAAGAACTTGCAGCGCATGGAGCAATTCCCGTTTTGTCCTTCCTCTAGTTTGAACTTTTTTGAACTTGGATGAATACGTTCCAACATTGTCCGGTACACCGGAACACCCATAAATACGTCTACATTAAAGGCCATGAGAGATAAACACACGAAAATATTATCACCCATTGCGGCCACTAATAATTGTGTTTTTCAATGAATCCTGATCGATTTTGATTTTCAAACACGCAAAACAACGTATTCAAGTCATCCGTTGTGGTTTTCCGCATGAAAAGTGTTTTTCATCAAAAAATTGAATCTTCTTCGACCGAAAAAGTGCTTTGGCCGGCGTAAACCTTCACAAGACATTTTTCTTCCATCTGGCTCTAATTTAATTTTTCAAAATATGAATTTTCCAGTTTTTATTTCTAGATGATTAGAATACGTTTCCAGGTGTCAATTTGACCCGCTGAAGCCAAATTCAACGACGATTTCTTCGTCTCCCCCACCCCTTCCAAAACACCTTCAAAAAAATTTGCAATCCATTTTTTTCTCGTTTCATAAATCTTCTAAAGAACTTGCAGCGCACGGAGCAATTCTCCCTTTGTCCTTTCTCCCATTGGAAATTTCTAGCGCACTCTCCCAAAAAATGGGAAAAAGGCGCTTTTAGCTTCACTTTGTCCGTCCGTCCGTCTGTCCGTCCGTCTTTACCCGGGATAACTCCTCAGGGAAGAAAGATATCGATGTGGTGTAAACGCCGATCAATAATACATATGTCCAGGATGTCAAGTTGACCTTTGGTTTTTTGTTATTCTGCCGCCATCTTTGATCCGCTATTTTGAATTTCTTTTAAAGTGATTCGATTGAGATGAAATTTGTAGGCAATCTAAGCCACATCAAGATCTATCCAATTTTCGACAATTGATGCCCCGCCGCCATCTTGTATTTTCACTATTTAACATGTTTCCAAGTGATAGAACTAGGAGAATAATGCCTCAACGAAAAGAGATATCGATGTGGTGCAAACGCCAATCGAATACGTACGTGACCACCATATAAAGTTGACCAATGATTTTTGTCACTTGGCCGCAATCTTCGATCCGCCATTTTGAATTTCTCTGGAAGTGGTCCGATTTGCGTGAGATTCACAGGCAATGTGAACTTCATCAAATTACATCCAATTTTGGACAAATGATGCTCTGCCGCCATCTTGGCCGCCATATTGAAATTTCTCATCATTCAACGATATTCATGGAGCTTGGGACTTACCTCTTACCTCTTTTTCGTATGATCATTCTTATTCTTCAGCCAAATTTCAACATTCTGCCACTTCTTGGCCGCCATATTAAAATATCCTCGGAAATATCTTATTAGTGAAACGATTTTCATGAAACTTGGGACTTAATCTTGTCTATAGTACGATTCATTTTGATTTTAGAGCCAAATTTCATGATTCTGACGCTATTTTGGCCGCCATATTGAAATTTCTGCCCAAATAACGGTGGAACCCTAATTAACATCTTGCGTTCACTAACCCTCCTAAAGGGAAGTGCGCTACTTAGCCTAGCCTCATGCCCATGAGGCATATTCGCTTGTTTGAACTTGAATGGATACGTTCCAACATTGTCCGGTACACCAAAACAACCATAATTTGTCGACATAAGAGGCCATGAGAGATAAACACACGAAAATATTATCACCGCTTGCGGCCACTAGTAATTGTGTTTTTTAATGAACTCTAATCGATTTTGATTTTCAAACACCCAAAATAACGTACTTGAGTCGTCTGTTGTGCTTTCCTGCATGGAAAGTGTTTTTCATCAAAAAAATAGAATCTTTTCTGACCGATAAAGCGCTTTGGCCGGCGTAAATTTTCAGGTACAAGGTGAAAGACATTTTTTTCCGATCTGACTCTAATTTTACTATTAAAAAAAATTAAATTTTGAAATTTTGGATGATCAAAATCGTTTCCAGGTGTCAGTCTGACGCGCTGAAGCTGCTAAATCTATAATAATCCCCTTTTTTTCTTGATTCCCGATCATTTCATCATGTTTATTCACTGCGGATATTGGCCTTTGGACTATTAAATCAGAGGCGAAAATTCTGCACACGAATTTTTCAAGACTCTCATTCGTAAAATACCTAATGCTTAATTTTTGCCTGCCTACTCTGTCAAGGTACCTAAAGATAGGTAGATACCTACCTCTAATTACCAATAACCTACGTTTTGGCTGCTGCAGTAATCACTATGATATCTTATTCTAAGGGTAATTTTTCCCAGGGTCTTTACCATTTCTCTTTAATGTTTATTGCCAATCAGAATAGTAGGGGTGAGTACCTAACACGTATTGGGTGACATCTTTTTATAAGGGAAATCAGACGCATTACGCCAAATTATTACGAGTTAATGACGTGTTTCTTTTTTCTACACTTAGGACTATTGTAATCGCATTTATTCCCTGGCGGCAATACGCGATATTACGTGAACATTTTTTGTGTTTCTCTCAACTCTGCACCCACTCCACCACCGGTTGTAGATACCCGAATACAATCGCGGTTGGCCGGTGATAGAGGTGGAGGGCGAAAAGTTGGTCACTCACAAGAATGTGGGCGTAAAACATTGGCGGGAGAGATGCACCTTGCGGCGTTGCCTGGAGTGGCTAGCATAATTTAGGTACCTTTTTATGGCAATATTTGGTAATAACCCATAGCTCAGGCATAATCGGTGGAATTGACACCTGAAACACGTTGAATATTTCCGACATCATGATCGATAAATCTTTTGAGTGATTATTCACCAAAATTCATCCATCACCGGTTGAGGAGTTCGTTCTTAGCAAGTACCTGAACCACATAGGTACTACCTAAACCAAATAAAGCAAGTACGTCTTCAAGCCCATAGCTAGAACAGTAAGTTGCAGCGTCTTTCAAACAGGGATTTTCTGGTTTTTGAAATTCTTTTTTGGAGAAAGCAGCTAGTTATGTTCAAATTCAACGACGATTTTTTCATGCCCCTCCCTCCAAAACACCCGCAAAAAAATTGAAAACTATTTTTTTTTTGTTCCATAAATCTTCAAAACAACTTGCAGCGCATGGAACAATTCCTCCTTTGTCCTTCCTCCCATTTAAAGTTTTCTGAACCTGGATGGATACGTTCCAAGATTGTCCGGTGCACCGAAACACCCATAAATACGTCGACATAAGAGGCCGTGAGAGATAAACACACGGAAATATTATCACCGCTTGCGGCCCCTAATGGTTGTGTTTGTCAATGAACCCTAATCGATTTTGATTTCCAAACACGCAACAGAACGTATTCAAATCGTCTGTCGTGACTTTCTGCATGGGGAGTGTTCATGGGCGCCCGCAGGATTTTTGTCAGGGGGGGGCAAATAGCTTTAGTTAGAGAACATCACATACCTACCTGGCCTAATTTGCGAAGTCCTTTAGATTAGCGCCGCAGACGAAAATTTTTTCGAATAATAATAATAATGGTGATAATAATTATTGTGCGAAAAATAAGGAAATATATTTGAAAATTAAACTTAACTTTAGAGAAATTTATCTAATTTATCTAATTTAGGTAGAAGCCTAATGAAATTTCAAATTGCTCTAACAATTCAAGAAAGTGTAAATTACCTTCTCAAAGTTTTTTCTTTCGAAAATGAATTTTTTTTTTCCCTTCTCGAAAAAAATTTTTTTTTCGTAAGGAAGAATTAATTCAGCTGCTCCGGAGCCAGGGGGGGGCAAGTGCCCCCCCTTGCCCCCCCCTCCGGGCGCCCATGGGAGTGTTTTCCATTGAGAAAATTGAATCTTTTTCGACCAAAAAAGCGCTTTGGCCGGCGTAAACCTTTACAAGACATTTTTATTCAATCTGACTTTGATTTCACTTTTCAAAACATGAATTTTTCAGTTTTTATTTCTAGATGATTAGAATACGTTTCCAGGTGTCAGTTTGAACCGCTGAAGCCAAATTCAACGACGATTTTCTCATGCCCCCGCCCCCTTCCGAAACACTTGCGAAAAAAATTAAAAATATATTTTTTTTGTTCCATTAATCTTCAAAAGAACTTGCAGCGCATGGAGCGATTCCTCCTTTGTCCTTTCTCTCATTTGAAGTTTTTTGAACTTGGATGGATACGTTCCCAGATTGTCTGGTGCACCGAAACACCCATAAATACGTCGACATAAGAGGCCGATGAGAGATAAGCACACGGAAATATTATCACCGCTTGCGGCCCCTATGATTGTGTTTTTCAATGAACCCTAATCGATTTTGATTTCTCAACACGCAACAGAACGTATTCAAATCGTCTGTCGTGGCTCTCTTCATGGAAAGTGTTTTCCATCAAAAAAATTGAATCTTTTCCGACCGAAAAAGCGCTTTGGCCGGCATAAACCTCTACAAGATATTTTTATTCAATCTGACTTTGATTTTACTTTTCAAAATATGAATTTCTCAGTTTTTATTTCTAGATGACAAGAATACGTTTCCAGGTGTCAGTTTGACCCGCTGAAGCCAAATTCATTGACGATTTTTTCATGCCCCTCCCTCCAAAACACCCGCAAAAAAAATGAAAACTATCTTGTTTTCGTTCCATAAATCCTCAAAACAACTTGCAGCGCATGGAGCAATTCCTTCTTCCTCCGCCTTCTAAAATTCCCAATCCAAAACCCACCCTGGAACAAGTACGTTCGACTGTATAAGTAGCTAGTTAACTATGAAGGCAGGTACTTGGGTAGATAGGATTATGTAGGTATAGGCACCTATCAAATTTTTCCAACATCAGTCATAATTGAAAGCAGGGCTGGGGCAGCAATGGGGTTTTTGGAAACCCCCTCTTGCCCTTTACGCCATTGCACTGCAAAGTCCTTTTCCTCCTTCTGTCCCTAAATCGGGTTGGATTACTATCGATTTAGGATCGATGCTTTCCCCTGGAAACATCAAAATCCAAATGACGCGTTTTCCCCGAGAGGTTGTCGCAACCGTGGCGTGCCTAGCTGTGAGTTCTGAGACATAGAGCATAGAGCTGCATGCACCACACACTTCTGACGAAATCCAACGCGCAAGGTTTGCGAGGACCAGACGCTAAGGCTAGCTGCTAGCTCTGACTCCCATCTGTTGTGGAGTAGTTTCTCTATTATGGGAGACATTGTAAATTACAGGTTCCTGCAATTTGTGACCCTGTTTTGAAGGTTTGCGTAGAGCTCAGGGGGAGGAGCAGCAATGGCCGCGATGGACTCTTAATGACACAATAATATTACTCTTAGCCCTGATTGGCAGGGTCGGTCAGGGAGACCTAATAACACAAAAATATGCCAAAAGTGATAGCTAATGTGAATAAAGTCATAATAATAATAATTAAAAACGTGCTGGTTTGGAACTCTCGAAATCGATGGCACAGGTCATCCAAATTTAAATCAACAACTAATAATAATTCAATTCAGTTTAATACATAAATTGGTAGGTATTGATTTGTAGCTATGATTTGAATGATTCAATGACAAATATTTTATGCATAAGGTGTGGAGTGATTTTTTGTAAATAATGGACGTCCTCTATATATTCGAGTCAGCTTTTTTATTTTTTTTTTAAATTCGTGATTTGTATTTTGGTGTCTATCCGTCTCTCTGTCCATCCTGTCGTCGCACTCTCCCTAAATAAAAAAATCGTAGCAAAATCGAGTTGCTACCGATTGTAAGTGGTAGTCTGGATAAAGCATCGCAAAGAAAATTCTTCAAGTCCCTGAAAGAAACGTATATTTTTGGTCACTTATCAAACGTGGATTGAATCGTTATTCTATTATTTAGTGGAGTCGGTACGCTCTAGTTTCGTGCACTTTTGAGTGGAGCAATGCCGTTTGGTACAGATACTTTTCAGACAATTCTAAGAGATTTGACCCGTCGGGGAAAAAAAATATTTCTTTAGAGGGCACTCTAAGGAGGTTCAAAGTTGAGCCCCAAAACCTTGAAAAAATGAACTTATTCGACACTAATCCTATTTTAAAGCATCAAATGGGATCATGTCGGATCTTCCGAAGCTGATTATGGTTGTTTGACAGAAAAGCCCAATTAGGGGGGCGGAGGGGAGGGGATTTTCGAAAAATACCATGCACTCTCTTTCCGTTCAGTTTTGAGGTGTCAGTAATAATTCAATCGACGAAACAACGTTTTGGATTGTTGAATAAAAGATGAAAGGTGAAACTGGCCCGTCGAGACAATCAAAATTTCCTTCAGGGGCAGATGTAGAGGTCTGCTTCTTAAGCGGTATTTAAGTCTATACACAAAAATAGCGTGGAACTTGGAGTAATGCAATCTTGTTTGACATACGTATTCTTTAGACCATTCTGAGACGATTAGTCTCCCGGGCCATGAAAATTTTCCAACAGGGGGCATTTTAGGGGGGGTCAAAGTTTCGCCCCAAAATATTCAATAAATGATTCATTTCGACCCTGATTTAATCCCTGAAGTCCATGTCAAGTTCTCTGAAGTTGATGATTTGTTTATTTGGAACGAAAAGTCCGAATAGGGGGGTTGAGGGAGAATTTTTCTTGAAAAGTGTCAAAAACTCTATGCATTCCCTCCGATCAATTTTGGGGTGCTAATTGTGATTCCAACAAACAAAAAACGATGTGAATTGTTGAATCAAATTTGTCAGGCGCAATGGGTTTGTCGGGTCAATCAAAATTTCGATCAGGGTCAGATGTAGAGATCTTCTTCGTGAAGCCGTATTTTGGTCGATACACAAAAATAGCGTGGAACGGAGTTACGCAACGTAATTTAGCACAAATATTTTTCAGGCCATTCTGAGATAACTGAAATGCAGAGCTATGACGAATTTTCAACAGGGGGAAATTTAGGGGGGGGGGTCGAAGTTTGGTCCCAAAATGTTCGGTAAAAAATTTATTTCGACATTGATTCAATTCCTGGACGTCAAATGTGATAACGTCTGGTCCTCTGGAGTTGACGATGTGATTATTTGAGATAAAAAAAAACATCAGGGGGGTTATTGAGGAATATTTCTTGAAAAGTGTCAAAAATGTCTTGCACTCTCTTTCGGACCAATTTTAAGGTGCCGCTTACGATTCCATCGATCAAAAATCGATATGAAATGTTGAATTCATATTAATCGTGTACTGTTCCCCCCTTCTGGACCCCTGGCCGTGATTAACGTCACCCCCCCCCCCCTTACCTTGGACCTCTTACTCACGTTTTGCTTACGTTGTTCGTTTCACGCAGCCTCTATACTCGCGACGAAAACGGAACTTTGGGGATGAGGATTGTATTGAAAAGTTAAACAAAAACACGAATTGACAGGAAACCAAATGAATTTTTATTTAAAATCATTAGCAAAATTTAAATAGATCAGATTCTTTTCATAAAACACCTGACAAAACTGACAGACTTGCAAAATGACACACAATAGACAAAATGAACAAAAACAATCAAAAACACAACAACAATATGTCATACTGTCAGTCAAAAAAAAAGAGAAGAGTGACGGATTCGGAAAAAGGGCACTCAGTGGAAAAACCCAGTCGAAGAAACCCTTGAGTTTAGCCTTGAGAAGAAGACCCTCACATACATGACAAATGAATGACAAAAGCTCACTGGTAAATTCCGGTATTCAGTGTAAGTGAAATTAGTAAAAAAGTAATCGCAAAAACATCAGTAAACAAATGCAAAACACATCAGTCAACAATGCATAATAAATCAACAAATCAACGATGCAGAAAAAAATCATATCAACAATGCATAAAAACCCAAAACAAGACAAATAGGCATGGTTAGTAGGATCCTGTAAAATACTTACATTGAATATCTGACAAACATAACAGCGAGCATAAACAAAAAACTGACACAAAAATATGAGAGCTATAAAAGCGGCGGACAATGACATTTAAATTAAAATCAAATCATGACACCAACAAAAATGGGACACAAAAATTACAGCCAAGTAAAACATGACAATCAAATTACACACACAATTAATTGAAATGGTCATCAAAATATTGACATGAAATTCATAAGTTCACAAAATTCGTGAGACAATAAAGTGACATCAAAAATAAGAACGTGAAACAAACTCATACAGGAAATTAATCTAAGCCCTGACCTGTGAAATAAAAACAATTCCCGTATACGTACTAATAGCTCGAAGCTGGAACAAAGGAAATCCCAACGCGTTATTTTTAGAAACTCGCGAGGCGTCGATGTGTTGTGGTTCCTCGGAGGAAGAAATGCAATCCAAACACGAGTATGACATCATCCATGAAAAAAAAGCGTAGGTGGCGTCAACAGGGCCGTTGGACATCCCAGAAAATAAGTTGTGACGTCAAAATGTCAAGACTGCACCGGCAGCTCGTTGGGTTTGGAGCAGGACCGTAGGTTCCGTGAGATGTTAAATAAATTCATATAAGGCGCCAATCGGGTCTTTTTACGTAATCCTTTGGGGCACCCGATTACCCTTCAAAGCCACGGTAGGTACACATGACACGCGACAAGTAGTTCCACCTGACGGGGAGTAGGTCTAATGTACCTCGCGAATCTGGCGTAAGCTGTCAACTATGAAATGTCATCAAATTTTGAGGTTAACGGTATTGATAACCCCAAAGGGGCGTTGCGCGAGAAAATAACGACAAAATTTAAGAAAACACGCTTTACTCCCCGACTTGTATGTAATACAGGAAAAAGCCCGCCCGATGAATAATAATAATCCCGAATCAGGGTTGCCAACTGTCCACTGTCATCCCGACTGTCACCAGTGTCATCCGCCGAGGAGCACCTCCGTCGTTGCTCTACAGGTGGCGCGCCGTTTGACAGGCTGACACATGGCAGGCAGGCACCTCACCAGTGGCGTAGATAACACGGCCGTTCCTGAACAAAAAGGGATCGTCCTCGAACCGAAGAATTTTAAGAAATTTACTGAAACAAATAAAGGAAAAACCGGACGCGGTCCGTCTACTGAGAAGTAGATGCGGACTGCGTCAGGTCAATTAGTACCATATTTTCGCAGCAAATCATAAATAAAATTTTTCAGAGCACACTGTGAACTATCGCTAGTTATTAATTCTTCGAATTTGGCATTCAGCCAAAACTCCTCTTTTGTTTTTTTTTCAATAAAATAATAAAATAAAAACACTAGATTTTGAAAATGTATGTCTATATTACATTCACTGGTTTGATTCAAAAATGCAATCAGCCAGACAATCGTCTGAAATCTCAAAGATCTGCCAGACCAAAGTCTGAATAAAAACTTTCCAGAGTTGAATGGAACTGCCAGACCATCAACGTCTGATATCTTAAGAGATCTGCCAGACAAAAATGTCTAAAAACTTCATAAAATTCAAATGAACTGCCAGACCAAAGTCTGATATCTTAAGAGATCTGCCAGACAAAAATGTCTAAAAACTTCATAAAATTCAAATGAACTGCCAGACCAAAGTCTGATATCTTAAGAGATCTGCCAGACAAAAATGTCTAAAAACTTCATAAAATTCAAATGAACTGCCAGACCAAAGTCTGATATCTTAAGAGATCTGCCAGACAAAAATGTCTAAAAACTTCATAAAATTCAAATGAACTGCCAGACCAAAGTCTGAATTACCTGTATCTCTTGTTCTCCTTCAAGCATATCCGTGATCAACTCTGGAGACCATTCATAGGTCCATCTACGGAGATGCTCTCCCACAGCAGAAGTTGTGTCCCTGCTTGTTAGACCAGTCAACTCGTACCTTCCCGAAGGTAACAGCTTGGTGATCTCGTACGGTCCTTTACCAGGCGCATCCAACTTGTGTGCAACATTACGCTTATATAAAACCACCAGTTCGCCCACTTTAAACTCTGGAGCTCTTTTGGCATCTGCGAAACGGCGACTTTGCACAAGAGCATTTGCTTCCAAACTTTTTGAAGCTTTCTCACGAAGAAGGCGCCGGTTTGGGGGAGTTTCGTTAATGGCCAAATCATTTAGCAAAGCAGTCACAGCTGGAACGGAAGCGTCACTACCCAGTATGAGCTGTAAAGGGGTACAACCGGTTGTTTTCTGTACAGTAGAATTCAAAACCAACTGTATCTTCCAAAGTTTGGTTGACCAGGTACTGGCGTCATGTCTGCATTCAACTCTCAACATGTTTGCGATAGTAGACATGTAACGTTCTACCTGACCGTTTGACCTATGGACCCCCGGTGTAATGACGTGTACATCAATTCCCCAATCTGCCATTAGTGATTTCGCGGCGTCTCCCATAAAAGGCCCATTATCACTTACAATGCGTTTGGGCGTTCCGAACAATGCAAGAAACTGTTCCATATTCTTCGAAAACTCCAGAAATGAGGTGGACTCATTCGGAATCAGTATACAGTACTTTGAGAAACCGTCCACTATCACGAAAACATGTTTGTATTTTCCTGACGCTTTCAGGGGGCCCAAATGGTCACAATGGATAGTTTCAAATGGAACGTCGCCCTTCGGTATGGAGTTAATGGCAACTCGAAGCTGTAAGCGGGGTCTTTTATGCATCAAGCAGACCAAACAACGTTTGCAGTATTTTGCCACAAATTGTTTCATTTTTGGAAACCAGTAGTGCCGGCGCATTCCTTCAAGGATTTTGTCCGAACCTATGTGACAGCACTCGTCGTGGTATACCTGCAGTAAGGGTAATCGCAAAGACGGCGGCACAAACAGCCTCAGAATTGTAGTACCCTTCTCTTCTGCGACGACACGATAAAGGAATCCATTCTTCTTTTTGTAAAGGCGACCATCAACTTCACCGTTTTCCAATCTTTTCATTAATTCTGATGTGTAGGCGTCCACCTTTTGAGCAACACGAAGCCAAGGTTCGGATGTGGTTTGCGGGATCTCTACCACATTGATCAGGGGATTTCTACTCAGAAAATCGGCATGAGGAATATTCGTTCCCTTACGGTATTTGATCTCGAATGTGAAGTCTTGCAAATAAATCCACCAACGGGCCACTCTCGGATTGAGATCCTTCTTGTTCATGGTCGATTTCACAGCGTTGCAGTCGGTGATGATTGTGAAAGAAAGCCCAAGTAGATAGTGGCGGAAATGCTTGAGAGCGTTTACGATTGCCAAAGTTTCGAGTTCATACGAATGATATTTATTCTCGGCTCCCTGTGTGCTTCGGCTAAAATATGCCACTACTCGCATAGCGTCGACATGTTTTTGCTGCAAAACTGCACCGTACCCCAGGCTACTTGCATCGGTGTGTAATTCGGTTTCCAGGCTCGGGTCGAACAATGCCAAGACGGGGTAGTCTGACAGAAGGGAAATGATATCCCGGCGGATAGACTCGCACTCTTCTGTCCAATTCCACGACACGTTGCTTCGGAGTAAATCGGTAATGGGCTTGACTTTCGACGAATACCCACGAACAAATTTCCGGAAATACCCCGCAAGGCCTAAAAATTGGCGGACCTCGCGAACATTCCGAGGGGCATGCGAGTTTGTAAGCGCGATTACTTTGGTTTCGCTCGGACGTACACCGTGTTTTGAAATTCGACGACCCAAGTATTCAATTTCTCTGGCCAGAAATTGACATTTGTCCAAGTTGATCTGAAAACCGCAATTTGAAAGTAACCGGCAGGCCTCATTCAGTGTTTGAAGGTTTTCTTCGATAGTGCTTGAAGCGATCAAGACGTCGTCCATATATACCAACACCTTCTTTTCTTGGATCAAGGGCTGCAACGCCGAATTAATTGCCCTTTGGTACACGGACGGAGCATTAGCGAGCCCAAACGGCATCTTGAGATACTCCCACTGGCCATCAGGGGTGACAAAGGCCGTTTTCTCGATTGATTCGCAATGAATGGGAATTTGGTGGAACCCGGACGCCATGTCTAAAGATGTAAAAAAGTTCTTGCCGCATAGACGATCTATTTGGTCGTCAATGCAAGGTAACGGGTACCGGTCTTTGACTGTGACTCTATTCAGTGCGCGGAAGTCCACACACAAGCGGTCTCGACCATCCTTTTTTTTGACGAGAAGCACCGGACTGGCATAGGGTGAACACGAAGGCCGAATTATTTTTTTCTGCAATAGATCGTCAATAATCCCCTGTACTGTTTCTCTTTCGGCTAAAGACAGTCGATACGGTTGGTATCTTATTGGAACAGCGGATGTTACACGGATAAAAAGTTCACTTGTTGTGACAGTTGAGGTTGACGTTCCATCAGCGATGAGATTTTCAAACGATGCAAGTATATCTGTTATGGCCTTGACGGAATCTCGTGGAGCTTTTATTTTCTGAGGAATGGAAACAGTCAAGACAGTGGGTGCCGCGCTGGCACGTGACAGTGAGAATCCTTCAGGAGTGCGGGTATAACAAATGCCTTCCCGATCCAACACGTCTGTGCCTATCAATAGATCAGCCGGAAGTTTTTCGTCTAGAACGTAAAAATCGGACTCGATCGTAAGGGACGGAAACTCTACAGTTAGTGTCACACGTTCTTGAGAAACAATAGGGGTTTCTCCCAATGCCAACATGACGAGTGGTTCTTGATGAGTTTGCACAGTCAGCTTATTGACGAGGCGTCGTGATACCAGAGAAACTTGAGATCCAGTGTCAATAAATGCATCTGTCGGAATGCCGTCAACGACGACTGCGGTGCAGTGAAAGTTATCAGTAGAATGACAAAAGTTCACTGATTTCTTATGTTGTTCGGACCTAAGTTTCGCGAAACATGAATTTTCAAGGTGACCGCTTTTATGGCAGAAAGTGCAAACTGGCTTATTGTCACTCAAGTCCTTACCCTCCTGTCGTGTACAGTTTGACCTAATGTGTGACGGACTATTACACCGATAACAGCGCCTTTGGTTGCTGTTGCCAGGGTTTTTAGTGTACGGATGTTTAGAATGATGCGGCCGATGATGCTCACGTCGCACCGTACGCGAAGGCCCTACTGAATCCGCTTTTAATGGGGTGGGCGTGTGGAGTTTGAAGTTGCACAAAATCACAATTAAGTCGCTCACCTTGGAACAACGACAGTTACGAGCCGTGATTCTACAAGTTTCATCACTAATGCCAGTTATGATGATATCGATCATCGCCGTTTCAGGAATTTCAAATTTTACTCGTTGCAAAAGCTGGACTTTAGTGCGAACATATTCAGAATAGGAAGTAAATTGGCTGGACTTACAGTTAACAGCAATCTCGAGTCGTTCCCCAATCGTGACTTGCACAGGGAAAACGCTGACGAAATCCGCCTTGAATTTTGACCACCTCCGGTCTTCACATTTCCAGTTCTGAAACCATACCTTGGCGCTTTTTGACAAAAACGCAGGAACGATATGGAGCGTCTCATATTCATCCCATTGGTACATGTCGATAGCTCTTTCTACCTCGGCGCACCAGGTATCCGAGTCGTCATGCTCCGGGTCAAAAGTAGGCAACGAGATATCACGTCTAGGAGTTGGTGTTGTGTACATCGGCTGATGCTGGACGCTACTTGCGGCAGGGGCTCCTCGGGCCAGTGTATCGATTAAACGGAGCATTGCTGACTCAATGCTATTCAGCGTAGCATTTTCGGATGCAGCTGAACCACCATCTCTCGACGCCATTTTTTTGACGCCAAGGGTCGCAAAGACAAATCGGCCTCCGCCTCTGGGGCCGCTCGATCAGACCGCAGCACAGCGCAACTGCAATCAAAAATATAATGTAAGCTTTGGATTTGGTTCCCACTTCTGATGATAACCCCAAAGGGGCGTTGCGCGAGAAAATAACGACAAAATTTAAGAAAACACGCTTTACTCCCCGACTTGTATGTAATACAGGAAAAAGCCCGCCCGATGAATAATAATAATCCCGAATCAGGGTTGCCAACTGTCCACTGTCATCCCGACTGTCACCAGTGTCATCCGCCGAGGAGCACCTCCGTCGTTGCTCTACAGGTGGCGCGCCGTTTGACAGGCTGACACATGGCAGGCAGGCACCTCACCAGTGGCGTAGATAACAGTATAATTTTATTTCGGCGTGAATATTTACAATTTAAAACAAATAATTGCACGAAGCAAGAGCGCTAATGGAGGTCCAGGCCCTCTGGCAGGTAACTATTTGTTCGGCGTGAAGACGCTATTGCCAAGCGACAGTTGCAGGTTTGGTCGATGGCAGGTTGTCCACCGGAGAGGGCGAATGTCGCCGGTGCCCCCACGAGCCCTGGATGGCGAAAACAATGCTGTCGTTCACAGCTACACGTGGAGCCCCCCCTATTGCCCTATGAAGCCTACCCCCAAGACACTCAAGGCTCCCACACTCTAGCCGACACGTTCGTAGCCTACGCATGTGAACACGGTATGTGTTCCGTTTCTGAGCTACAACCGTGTGGGTTACCGAGACTTTAATGAGCAGGACAACACGACAACAGGAACGGACTCACCCTCGGAACCGCTACAAAGCCAATCCAGGAGCCCCCAAAGAGCGACCGAACGCTTCGCTGACGACGATGGGTGGTGACGCAACCTGGACGGTGATGGTATTGTTGATATTTGATTATTTCTCAACCCTCCTGTGACGCTACGTCGGGGTGAGATTCAGCGCCGATTCGTGACACGGCACTATACTTCTCTTGGCTGGACGGGCGGTCGGATAGCCATGGCAGGGAATGCGGCGGGATGCGACGATGGCCTCACAGTAACGTCCACCATGGGACGGCATCAAAATGACGGAGAAAACGAAAAAGTGGGAAAACCTACCGAGACACTGGATTAAAGAAAAGGTGAACGAAGTGGCATCTGACATACCTCGACTGATGGTAAATAGGTCCCTTAGTGTGGAGATAAAGACTCTTTAGCGGATGAGTCGAGGTTTTCCTTTGAAACGTAAAATAAATGAAAATAGATCTCCACACCCAAAATGGCTACTTCTTTTCAGGCCCCTTATCGCTTTTCTCATCCCACTTCAAAAGTCCACAATTGACCGCGCATTCCCATTACCTCTCACTAGTGGCCGAAACCTCCATACACGCCCTCTGTTGACCAAAGCTCAGAGGAACCCATGTAAACACCCCATGGACAATGACCATGAGCTCAAATATTAAGAGTAGCTATCAATGGAATGGTGAAAAACGGACCTTTAAATCATCACAAGATGGAAATTTTAACTGAACCAATGAGTCCATTGCACCTGTCGATATGAATTCAACATTTCATATCCATTTTTGATCAATGGAATCGTAAGCGGCACCTTAAAATTGGTCTGAAAGAGAGTACATGACATTTTCGACACTTTTCAAGAAATATTCTCCCAATAACCCCCCCTGTTCGGCTTCTTTTTCTCAAATAATCACATCGTCTACTCCAGAGGACCCGACATAATCACATTTGACGTCCAGGAATTGAATCAATGTAAAAATAAATTTTTCGACGAACATTTTGGGACCAAACTTTCGACTCCCCCCCCCCCTAAATTGCCCCCTGTTGAAAATTCTTCATGGCTCAGCGTTTCAGTTATCTCAGAATGGCCTGAAAAATATTTGTGTCAAATTATTACGTTGCGTCACTCCGACTTCCACGCTATTTTTGTGTATCGGCCAAAATACGGCTTCACGAAGAAGACCTCTACATCTGACCCTGATTGAAATTTTGATTGACCCGACAAGCCCATTGCACCTGTCAAATTTGATTCAACATTTCACATCGATTTTTGTTTGTTGGAATCACAATTAGCACCTCAAAATTGGTCTGAAAGGGAATGCATAGAATTTTTGACACTTCCCAAGAAAAATTCTCCCTTATAAATAATAAATAAATAAATTCACGTTTATTCGTCTCATATTGAAATACATCCATATCAAGTGGAAGGTAAACAATTTTGGACTTGTCACACGCACACAGCACATTCACCCAAAAAAACATCCACACACACACACCCACACACACATACACACAAATCAAATGCACAATAGAACGATGTTAAATAAGTAAATAAAGAAATAGATATAAACATAAAACAGTAGTATGATCAGAGCACATCACAATTTTGTAAAATCATGCGTAAAGCATATAACTTAATCAGGACACCCATAACGCAGCGGGCGAGTAATTTTATCTTCGTTTTTTGAGCTGAGGAACTCATCGATGCTATAAAAGGCATTCTCCATCAAAAAATTTATGAGCGAAGCTCGCAACCCGGCAAAACTCCTCACAGTTTCTCTCCCGAACAACTCCAGGCAGTGGTTATAACATTTAACCCCAACATACAAGTGTGACTGCTGAGCAACATGCAGCCGCGAAAACCCCTGTCTGATGTGATGACATTCCCGAGTCATGTATCGGTGAGTATCACTGTTCGTGCGGAAATGACCCTCATTGGATTTTATGAAGGCAGTAATCTGAAGGATATATAGGGAAGGCAGAGTCAGGACGCGCAACTCCCGAAAATGCCCCCTGCAGTGAGCGAAGGGACGGACGCCGACCATACTTCTCAAGATCTTCTTTTGGTAGGTAAAAGCTTCCTGGGCATGCGCCGATGAACCCCAGAACATTAGGCCATACTGCAGGAGAGACTGGACCACCCCAAAGTAGGCCATCCTCAAGACCCCAAGCGATACTGTTTCTCTGAGCTGCCTTATAAGGAAGTGACTGCTGCTCAATTCGTGACCGGACAATTCGTCCCGCGGACAATTCGTAGCGGACAATTCGTCGCGGACAATTCGTCCCGCGGACAATTCGTCCCGCGGACAATTCGTCCCGCGGACAATTCGTCCCGCGGACAATTCGTCCCGCGGACAATTCGTCTCACGGACAATTCGTCGCAAAATAATGTTTTGCCCTTTGTCTCAACTTTAACAAGTCCCTTTGTCTTTCTTCGTTGCTTTTCGAACTTCAGTAAGCCGCCCTTATTCCTTTTTGTAGTATTTGGAGCCCTACTGCGCACTCTGGTTTCTTCATGTCTTTGGAGCTCTGCCTAGTCCCCTTGCATCATTCCGAGAATTTTTGCTAGTACACCAAGCTTTGGGAGCACTACGTCAGTGGGAGCACCAGTAAGCCCCCTCTTATACTTTCATGAGATATTTGGCCCCTATCGAGCCCCTCATCTTCTCTAGTGTAATTTTTGAGCTCTAATGAGTCCTCTTATGTTTTCATTGCTTTCAGATTCCCATAAGGCCCCTTTTGCAGTCTTGTGTTATCAAGAGCTTCACTGGGCCCCCTTATTCTATATTCAACGTAACTTGAAGCCCTGCTGAGTCCCCTTGAATTTCCCATGAATTCCGGAGCAGCAAGCAGCGTTATGCCGTCATGGCATGTTGAAGCCCTATCGGGCCCCATTGTGCCTTCAGGTGTAGTTGGAGCCCCGTTGAGCCTCCTTATGTTTTTTCATGACTTTCGGAGTAGGTACCAGTAAGCCCCCATTTCGTGTTATTTTGTTATACAGAGCTCCATGAGGCCCCCTTGTCTCTTCAATACCGTTTGAAGTTCTGTTGGGCCCCCTTGCACTTTTCCTATAGGCTTTTGGAGCAGTAGTAAGTCCCCTGTGCCTTTATGTTATATTTGACCCCTAATCCCTTGTTTCTTCAAATTTGGAGCCCAAATGAACCCCCTTAGAGCCCCTTGAGCCCCCTTGTGTCACCAATATCATTTGAAGCCCTACTGAGCCCCCTTGCATTTTCTCGTGACTTTCTGATTTTTATTGAGCCCTGCGTCATTTGGAGCCCTAAAGAGCCCCATTATGTGTTTTCGTGGCTTGTGCGTTCTTGCATTGCTGGAGGCCCTAGTGTAAGTCGCTTGTGCCTTCATGTGATATACGGAGCCCTATCGGACCTCCTTGTGTCCGCAAGAGTATAGTTTGGCGCCTAGTGAGCCCTCTTGTTTTTTGTCTGGCTATCAGAATTCCAGTAATCCCCTTGTTGCCTTCTTGTGTTATTCGGAGCTCCATTGGGCCCCCTTGTTTCCTCAACGTCTTTTGAAGCCCTGCTGAGCCCCCTTACATCTTTCCGCGACTTTCGGAGCAGTAGCAAGCACTTTTTGCCTTCAGGTGATATTCGAAGCCCTATCGGGCCCCATTGTGCAAGCAGATAAGCTTGATTATAAAGAGCTTCATTGGGCCCCCTTGTCGTATTTCCGTGGCTTTCGTAGCTCTATCGGGTCTCCTTGTACCCTTATGTGTAGTTTGGAGCCCTAATCAGTCTATTTTTGTTTTTATTGGCTTTTCAGTACTATACAGTGAGTCCTCTTTTGCTTTTTCTCGTTATAAAGAGCCGCTTGTGTCACCAATATCAGACGAAGTTCTACGGAGCTCCCTTGCACTTTCCCGTGATTTCTGGATTTTTCATAGGCCCCTTCTGCCCTATGTGTACATTGGAGCCCTAATGAGCCCCCTCATGTGTTTTCGTGGCTTTCAGAATCCCAGTAAGCCATCTTGTGCGCTTTTGCATTTCTGGAAGCCCTAGTGTAAGTCCCTTGTGCCTCCATGTGATATACGGAGCCCTATCGGACCCTCTTATGTCCGCAAGTGTAGTTTGAAGTCCTAGTGAGCCCCCTTGGATCCATAAGTATATCTTGGAGCCCTAGTGAGCCCCCTTGTGTCCATAAGTATAGCTTGGAGACCTAGTGAGCCCCCTTGTGTTTTTCCATGACTATCAGAATTCCAGTAAGCCCCCTGTTGCCGTCTTATGTCATCCAGAGCGTCAGTGGGCCCCTCTGTTTCTTCAAACGTCTTTTAAAGCCGTGCTGAGCCCCCTTACATCTTTCCGTGGCTTCCGGAGCAGCAGTAAGCACCTTGTGCCTTCATGTGATATTCAGAGCCCTATAGAGCCCTCTTGTGTCTTCAAGTGTAGTATGGAGCCCTAATGAGCCCCCTTGTGTTTTTTCGTAGCTTCCGGAATTTCAGTGAGCCCCTTTTGCCTTCTGTTGTTATATAAAGCTCTTTGGGCTCCCTTGTGCCTTTATGTGATATGCGGAGCCCTATCGGACCCCCTTGTGCCGGTTAGTGTAGTTTCGAGTCCTAGTGAGCCCCTTTTGTTTTTTAATGGCGCCCAGAAACCCAGTCACCCCCCTCTTGCCTTTTTTGATTATACAGAGCTCCATTGGGCCCCCTTGTTGTATTTCCATGGCTTTTGGAGCTCTATCGGGTCCCCTTTGTACCATTATGTGTAGTTTGGAGCCCCAATCAGTCCACTTGTGTTGGCTTTTAGAGTATCATACAGTGAGCCCCCTTTTGCCTTTTTTTTGTTGTAAAGAGCCCCCTGGGCCCCCCTCGTGTAACCAATATTTTATGAAGCTCTACGGAGCCCCCTTGCATTTTCCCGTGATTTCCGGATTCTTGTTAGGCCCCTTGTGCCCTATGTGTCGTTAAGAGCCCTAATGAGCCCCATTTTGTGTTTTCGTGGCTCTCAGAACTCCAGTGAGCCATCTTGTCCGCTTTTACATTGCTGGAAGCCCTAGTGTAAGTCCCTTGTGCTTTCATGTGATAAACGGAGCTCTATCGGGCCCCCTTGTGCCCGCAAGAGTAGTTTGGAGCCCTAGTGACCCTCCTTGTGTCCATACGTGTAGCTTGGAACCCTAGTGAGCCCCCTCGTTTCCATGAGTGTAACTTGGAGCCCTAGTGAGCCCCCTTATGTTCTTCAATGCGACTATCAGAATTCCAGTGAGCCTCCTGTTGCCTTCTTGTGTCATCCGTAGCTGCCGTGGGCCCCTTGTTTCTTCAACGTCTTTTGAAGCCCTGCATGCTGAGCCCCCTCACATCTTTCCGTGGCTTTCGAAGCAGTAGTAAGCACCTGGTGCCTCTATGTGATATTCGGAGCCCTCTCGAAGCTCCGTAAGGCCCCCTTGTGTTTTCAATATCGTTTGAAGCCTTGCTGAGACCCGTTGAATTTTTTCGTGGCGTTCGGATCTCTGTCGGAACCCCTTGTATTTGCTTATGATTTTTAGATCCTTTTATTGAGCCCCCTTGTGTCTTCATGTGTAATATAACCCCCTTACGTTCCGAAGCCTTCACTTGCGACGAATTGTCCGCGGGACGAATTGTCCGTGAGACGAATTGTCCGCGGGACGAATTGTCCGCGGGACGAATTGTCCGCGGGACGAATTGTCCGCGACGAATTGTCCGCTACGAATTGTCCGCGGGACGAATTGTCCTAGCACCTGCTCAATCTATTAGACAATTTTTGGATATGCTTTGCCCATGTCATTTTATCATCAACCACCAGACCCAAAAATTTGATAGAGTCGACCCTTTCTATAGACGTATTACGGATCTTGATGAGTGGGCTGTAATCCATCGTGACGTTTTTCGGCAAGAAATTCATGAAAAAAGTTTTGCTGGTATTCAGTTTCAGGCCGTTTGTTTGGCACCAGTTTTCAAACTCTCGTGATGCACAGTTTGCTACGTTTATGGCAAACTTCTTGCCATAAACGCTTAATCCTCCTATTCGGACTTTTTGTTCCAAATGAACGCATCATCAACTTCAGAGGACTTGACATGATCACATTTTATGTTTAGGGATTAAATCAGGGTCGAAATTATTCATTTATTGAATAATTTGGGGCGAAACTTTGACCCCCCTCCCTAAAATGCCCCTTGTTGGAAAACTTCCATGGCCCGGGAGACTAATAGTCTCAGAATGGTCTAAAGAGTATGTATGTCAAATAAGATTGCGTTACTCCAAGTTTTACGCTATTTTTGTGTATAGACTAAAATACCGCTTGAGAAGTAGACCTCTACATTAGCCCATAAAGGGAACTTTGATTGTTCCCTTCCAGTTTCACCTTTCATCTTTTGTTTAACAATCCAAAACGTTGTTTCGTCGATTGAATTATTACTGACACCTCAAAACTGAACAGAAAGAGAGTGCATGGTATTTTTCGAAAATTCCCTCCCCTTCGCCCCCCTAATTGGGTTTTTCTCTCAAACAACCATCATCAGCTTTGGAAGACTCGACATGATCCCATTTGATGCTTCAAAATTGGATCAGTGTCGAATAAGTTCATTTTTTGAAGGTTTTGGGGCCCAACTTTGAACCCCCCTAGAGTGCCCCCTGAGGGAAATTTTTCGTGCCCCGACGGGTCAAATCTCTTGAAATTGTCTGAAGAGTATCTGTACCAAACCTATTTGTCGCGTACCGACTCCACTAATTATGGTGAGGAAGACGCATCGCATATAATTGTGTCATCAAACGTTCCAAGGAACGACGGTCTTTGAAACGTATACCTCGAGGTGATTTCGAAAGGTTGGATGAAATTCAAAACTCTTGGGGCCAGCCCGGCCCTGGAGTGAAACCACCACTGCACTGGAGAACATTCCAGCGTAGCAGCTGAGCATCAGTCAGTGTGGGATCGCTACCAATACAAGTACAATATCGTTTAATTAGGTGCATACTGTGGTATTCCCCCTTTGTTTTGTTGGTACGTTGGTACCTGAAGTAGGTACGGTCGTTGACGTTCGTGGCGTATGCCGCGGGGAGAGGGAGATGGCGCTACGCTAGGCGAGCCGGGCGAGCAGCAGCCGCGGGCAGACAGAGAGAAGGGAATCAGCCGTGGTGCGGAACACGTTATTTCAAGTGCTCTGGTGTGTGTGTCGTTTTTTCGTATTTAAGGTTAGTTTTTCACTTATTGTATCGTAATTTTGGCTTCCATCCACTCACCAAATCATGCATTTCGATACCTATTTTGTCCGCGAAATTATTGTACATAACACGACATTCTTTATTCTCTTTGTTCTCAACGGACTTGCATAACCCGCAGTTTTTCCCCTTTGAAATCAAGGTGCTTCGCACAGCTTTGAATTTTGTGTAATTTATCTACTCCCAAATGATCTTGATGTTGACGGCACAGGCCGAAATCTAGTGGGTGTGTTTTTTTGCGCACTCATGACGTGACCTCAAGGCCGCGCTATCGCGCGTACTTCGATTTTTCATTAATTGTTTCTTTCCACAAGTTACGTCACAAACAGTAAGATGACAAAAAGAAACTCCGCTACGCCCAAATCAGCCGCTAAGTAGAGAACAGTACTTTTTATGATTCATTTACTTTTGATGATTCATTCACCTTTCATTGTTCATTGTCGGGTTATACATGAAAGTAAACGAAAGAAAGAAGACTTGCACGCTTCTCCGTGTCCTGGGGGGGGGGTCCTCCACTTGTATGAATCTGCCTTGTTGAATCTACTAACCTTTCTTATTTGGGGGGGAAATTATGTAGAACGACGAAGAGAGGGCCACAGGTTGGCTCGAGTCGATTTTCTTGTATTTACTGTTATTTCTTGTATGTGATTACTGTTTACTAACCATTGTTCTGTTTTGTATGTGAGTATGTATTAGTGTGGTCCAAAAAAAAATTATTTTCAATTTTTGATGGGGCCACCCTCCATTTTTGTTACACATACCCATAGTGATTTCCTGGTGAAATTTCAATTCTCTATCATGGCAGGAAGGGGGTGCTCATCAACCCTCAAAATTTGAATATCCCAGATTTATCTGTGGGAGTTTGTAGCATCCAGATTCAACAAAATACGAAGTAATATATGAATTATTGTTCGTTTGGTGTACCTAAGTGAAGAATTATGTAAAAGAAAAATCAAATGAAGCGGAATTATAATGTTCAACTAACATGGTATGATTTTACTTTAGACTACGTTGATCAAACATTTTTGGTCGTCCAAATAGGCACCATTTTCCAATTGGTCTACCATATGCAACAAAACCATCTTTTCATTCTTGTCATTGGTCAGTAGTTAGTTGTAGTTGTATTTCTCGAACAATTGGACACCCGTTTTAGCCAGTATCCTTCACCACCCATGAATTTATACCTAACTCAGTCTTTGCCTTGAAGGTAATCATGGATGTTGATCCATATTTAGAAGAAATGTCTTAGGAAGTAGACACTGATATTCAAAATAAGTAACATGTTTAATGTTCGTCCAAAGGTGAAATATCTTGAGGTTTCCGCAGTCCTTAGGATTGCAAAATTATTTTTAGACTCAGTGTTACCGTCCCAGGATAACTCTATCCAGAGGTCAACTTGAGGTTAATTGCTAAAGATACCAATGTTCCAGCAATGTTGATATGACAATTATGACATTGACCTTTTGGTTGAAGTTAACCAGAGATGAAAACACTGGGCCTTACTTTGTGACATCCAGCTTCAACATCAACAAGTCATACCGTGAAACATTTCCGCTTTTTTGGTAAGTGTCACTATTAGTTCAACGATCAATATTCCACTCTCATCTGATTTTTATTTCATATTATTCTCAAATTGTGCTAAATAGATTATTACTGACATATTCCTTCGTGTTTTTGGTAAATCTGGATGCCACAGATTTTTACGAATAAATCTAGAATTTTCAAAAGTAGAGGGTTGATGAGCACCCCCTTTCTGCCATGGTAGAGAATTGAAATTTCACCAGGAAATCACTATGGGTATGTGTAACAAAAGTAGAGGGTGGCCCGATCAAAATTAGAAAAAAAATTTTTTTTGGACCACACTAGTATGTATCTGTGGGGTTTTTGATGGGTAACTGCTGGGGAATTTCGGGCGAATGCGTTATAGATACTTCTTTCTTCCAATTGCCTACAAAGAGTATGACCAACTTCAACTTCTCTACTTATTTATCTCTCACCTGTTTCTTGTTTATTCATCTACCTGTTTATCTCTCATTTGTTTTTGTTTATTCACCTACACCATTACTTATCATTTGTTTCTTGCTGATTTATTCACTTGTTTACTGATCATTTGTTTCCTGCTGATTTATCCACTTGTTTACATGTCATTTGTTTCTGGCTGATTTATCTACTCGTTTACCGATCATTTCTTCATCATTTGCCTATCTATCAATTTGACTTCTTTTCTTTTGTTTGTAAAATGTGAAATTAATAGCTGAGCGAGTTTCCTTTTGTTGTCACGTGAATAACTTGTAAACGAAGCAAACGTTTCAAAGAGGTTTAAGCACCGATTCACGCTGACTTGATCATTGCATCACTGGAGTGACTCTCTGTCATTTCATCATGACTCATTCACACTTGACTTTTGTCCAGATCATTTGGGAAGGGATTTTTCAGCAACCAACCAGGCTATACGCAGGGGTTTCTTTGACGTGTTCTTCCCATGTGTGCCTGTCGGCGAATACGTCACTTTTCCTTTGCGATCAAATTGACAGTTTGACCTGTTTCATGATTTCTTGTTTTGTTTTGTTAATCTGATTTTGTGTTCATTTCATTGTTGTAAACTCATGTTTTTTCTTGTTTCATTTGTTTGTGCTTTGTTCTGTATTCATGTTGTGTCATTTTATCACTGTCAATTCCTTGTTGTTAGGTGTTTTGAGAAAAGAAACAAATTCATTCAAAAACTTTGCCATTGATTTTCAATAAACATTCATTTTGGTTGCATTTCATTCGCGTTTCATTCAAGAATCCAACCTCATCCCCCACGACACATTCTCATCTCGAGTAAGAACTCAACACAACGTAGGTGAAATGTAAACAACGTCAAGAAGGAAAGGGATAATGACGATCGCAGCCAAACATCGAAAACGGGGTTACACTACAGAGTGGTGCCATCAACCAGGATACACTACATCAAAGGAGCCGTGACCAGGACGTTACATTACAGAATGGTGCCGTGACCAGGATAAACTACGTTACACTACAAAATGATGCCGTGACCTGGGTACATTACAATACTGTTACGGTATTCGGGTTCACCTGAGTATTTCGAAATTAAAAGCGCTGATTCACTTTTGAACAAACTGCACTTTATTCGCTACTACCGATACAACTAAATAACGCACCCAATTATCAATCGCTCAAAAATTCACAATGTTGCTTGAGATGTTATCGCCACGGTCACTCGATTCCAACTCTGTCTCGATGCCAGGTCGAATTCCTCTCTTATAGTGGCATTGAAGGTTCTGGATGCTTCCTGTTTGATCGTTGGAGTTTCCAGCACACAAGGATTTTTCTGGTGTCTGCGTCGAGATGGATTCCAGAGCCGAATGGAATATACGCGTACCTTCTACGGCACCTCCACCAGAAGTCTCGACGTGTCGTGACCTACCGCTGCAGTCATTCGATCCTTCCCGAATGCGACGCGGGAATCTAGATTTCTCCGGAAAGAGCCGGGATGGGCGCGAGCTTCGTGACAATATGTATAGACAATACAAATAGAGAAGACCATATGTTATCACCACCGTCGTCACGGTTATTGGGGCATCAAAAATCAGCCAACCTTTTTTTGAATGGAGGACTCACCTGGTTCCTACGCAACCGTAAAAATCCGTGACGACATCCGTCTTTTCTATTTGTATTGTCTATACTTCTGAATGTGTATCAGAATTTTTTTCACTCTTAGGGGTGGATCATAAAGTAAAACAATGCAATTGTTGCTCATTGTTGTTGGAGCTTCCGGGATAGTTCGACTTTCTGAAGCTACTGGAATAAGTCTTGGGGTAGGCAAATCAAGTGGAGGAATGGGGCATTGGGCATCACCGAACACTGCTAAGAACAAATAAAAGCTCCTCGAGTCAAAAAGTCCCCTAGTCCCATAAGGGGACTTTTTGACTCGGGAATAATTCGCATCTTCGTCAACCGGCATGATATATAGATACTAAAAACTAGCACACTATGGCGGTCAACAAGCGTTACGGGAATTAATTGCGGTGAGGGTATAGAGTGATTGGCTATCCAGCTATGTATTCAGAAACTCGTGACCTCGTACCTGGAGATGTACCTGACACAGCTAAATGCTTTGCAGAATTTTTTTCTTCAGAGAATCATCCTTCGCTTTTTATTGATCGACTACTATCGCTTGCAGAACTTTATTTTAATACGGATTACCCATTTATCGACTTGTAATCAGAAAATGCACAGTAAAGAATCACGGCCGTTAAGACTTTGATCTCGCTTTGACCGGTTATTATTTCAAAGCCTCAAAGTTGAAAATATTTCAAAGAATACCTACTTATACCCACCCTTGAAGGTATACATTCCTGCCAGTAGTGCCAGTTACTCCCCAATTGATTTTTGCTGTGCCTTTGTGTGTACCTATGTCTCTGCCGTTCTGATGATGGTTGAAAGAAGCCGCGGTATTTCCGCCGGCAATTCAAAGCCTCATTTTATACAACAATACATTAAATTAATTAAAGCAGGAAGCCTTCAAAGTTTCGTGCTTTAATTAAAATCATCAGTACGGATTTCTCAAGATGTGTATACCTAACCGCAACAAAACCAAGAGATGAGGAGCAATTACTATTGCAAGCCAAGTCGTTGTTGCAAGTTACTTTGTTGTAGTTTGGACGGGCGTGGTGGTTGAAATTTGATATCGTATTAGGTATAGAAATTAAGCGGAAGCCAACACCAGTGATTGCTAAGGGGACGCAAAATGCAACCGTTTTGGACTAGTTCGAGACCTGATTTTTTTCAATATCCGAAATGTTTTCTGATAGTGTGGTGTTGAGTACAAAGTAAAAGTGTACATACAGTTTGTGCCGGCCGACGTAGGTAGGTATTCCTTCGAGTAGGTACAAAATAAATATAAATATTGATATTCTTCAGAACACATTGCATGCATCATGTGTTCATGAAAGATTTAGTGCTGGTCGAACTTCTTATTTACCTACCTTTTCAATAAGAGCACTCAGACACGCCATGTGTGATTAAATTAAATTGCATTTTATAAAATCGTAAATCATTTCTTTTGTTGAGTGCGGAATTTTCTGGAGTCCCGAGCTTTATAGAGCGATATAAATAAGTGCAACGTGCAATAAATGTGAATTGGATCATTATTATTCCATAGTATCAGCATAAGGGATAAAAAAAATTACTAAATTAAGTAGGTAAAACCTCGGGTAGGTATAGCAAGGTCCTTTTTCTCATTTGTTTGTTTGAAACGAGTACCTACAGCCGAGCTTACAGCTATTTCAACTCGTTTTGAATAAATGAAAGGAAGGACTTCCTTTTACTTTTTCCAAAGTTTCGAATCTCGTTTCGAATGATAGGCTATTTGGCTGATGAACGTTGCGCTCTAAGCTCTGCGCAGAATTCATTTCCCAAATAGCTTATTCAGAGTTTTATTTTAGGAGATAGAATTATCAGCTCCAAGTGCTAACTGACCAATGATAGAACACTATTGGCAACGGTAACAACACATTCTTTGAGGTTTTGTGATCGCTTGGATCGAAAGAAAGCTTGATTAGTCAGACAGGTGGGTCTGCAGTCTTTATCTAAGGGAGCGAGTTTTGGCAATTTTTTCTGCAATTTCTAACATGATGCCTTGAAAATAGAACCCGTCAAAATATTACAAGCTCATTGGCATTCAAGAAAATTCGACAACTCGCATCATCGTCAACGGATTTGTATGCAACCCCACACACATCATTACGCGTGCGTACCGAAGGGCGTTATTGGGCTTTTCAATATTCCAAGTGTATCGACAAGAAATTTGATTAAGACGTCGGTGGCTCGGATAGGTAAACGACAGATGACGCCAGCGCCTGGCAGGCGCGGCTCATCACATACATTCATAATATAAAGGGGTAGGTCGGGTGGGTGGGTAGGTTGGGAATAGGGGAGGCATGCTTCGGGGGCCTACGCGACAGGGCACGGGAGTACGGGAGGAAGCGCTTCCACCCCTATAGAGTTCGGCTTGCTGAATAAATATTTGTGATACCTGCCTGGCTGCCGTGCAATTTCCAGTGCTAATCGTGGAACTATGCACTACAAACATGTTGGCGAGATTTGATAATTTATCCAGAACCTGGCGACAGCAGCAGGAAAAGCTGTCGAGGAATGAGAGGCGGGGGAAAAGACCCAACAATTTATTGATTCTGAATAGGAGAAAATCGTAACGTCTTAGCGAATGCATCGATACGTGTTTTCAACGGGTCTGGTATTCACTATTCCACTGGTGCTTTAGTCCGGATAGTTTCCAGTGAAAATAAAAAGTTAACAAAGAATTCAATCTAGAATTTGCTTACTAGTCAAACATGCTCACAATTTGGCAACGTTTGCCAGCAAACAGACAGGCAGTAGTTCACCGCTGTATCATAATAACGATAAGTTCTTTTTTTGAGGCGAGATACAGCTTATCTTATAATATGCTTCGCTGTTCTACCATGTAACCTCGAGGCAGATAGTAACCCGGAAGACGTTGCCCAAGATCTTACCGGATGGACTATTTGCACAGAGGTCACTTTTCTAGATGTCCGCCCAAGGGCTGTCACTCGCGAAGGAGCCACCCACCCAGAATTTGACTGCCGCCTATGTTGCTGCATGCAGGGTACGAGCAATTCGATCGGACAATTCGTCGCATGGACAATCCTTCGCACGGACAATTCGTCGTACGGACAATTCGTCGCATGGACAGTTCGTCGTGGACAGTTCGTCGCACGGACAATTCTTCGCACGGACAAATTGTCGTGGACAGTTCGTCGCACGGACAATTCGTTGCAATTTTTTTTGCCCTTTTGCCTTAGTTTTACTAACCCGTTTTGTGTTTTCTCTTGCTTTTAGAGTTCTAATGAGCTACATATACCTTACTGTATTATCAAAAACCCTTTTGGACACCCTTGTTTTTTCAATGTCTTTGAACCTCTACTGAGTCCCCTTGCATTACTCCGCGCACTTCTAGTGTGTACCAAGCTTCCCGAACTCTAATTCGGAACCCTATAGAGCCCCTTGTGTCCGCAAGTGTTGTTTGGAGACCTAATTAGCCCTTCAGCTTTTTTCAAGACTACCAGAGTCTCAGCTAGCCCTCTGTTGCGTTCGTGTGCTGTTCAGACCTCCATTGAGCCTCCTTGTGTCTTTAGTGCAATTTAAAGCCTTTGGCGAGCCCCTTGCATTTCTCCGTGACTTTCGTAGCAGTAAGCACCCTTGTGTTTTCATGTCATATTCGGAGCCCTATCCTGGAGTTTCCTTATATTTTTTCTGAGCTCTGCTGAGCCCTCTTACATTTTCCCGTGACTTTCGGAGCACTAGTAAGCCCCTTGTGCCTTCATGTGGTGTTCGGAGCCCTATCGGGCTCCTCACGTCCTCAAGTGTAACTTTGAGCCCTAATGACCCTTCTTATATTTTTCATAGCTTTTGAAATTCCAGAGACCCCCATTATGCAAACTTGTGTTATCAAGAGCCCCACTGGACCCCAGTGTGATTTGAAGCTCTGGTATGCCCCCTTGTATTTCTTGTGACTTCCGGAGTAGCAAGCAGCGTTGTGCCATCATGTCATATTCGGAGCCCTACCGGGCTCTTTTGTTTCTTAAAATTTTATCATAGCTCTGATAAGCTCCAGAGCTGATAGGCTCCCAGAGAAAATACGTATGAATGAGCCTATTTTATTATACAAATCTCCAGTAGGCTCCATTGTGTCTTTAACATCGACTTAAGCTCTGTTGGGTCCCTTTTTATTTTTCCGAGGCTTTTGGAGCACTAGTGAACCACTTGTGCCTTCATGTGATATCCAGCCTCCTATCGGACCCCCTTGCATCCTCAAGTGCCGTTATGTGTTTCATAGCTTTCAAAATTCCATTAAGCCCTCTCTCATCATCTTCTGTTATCCAGAGCTTCATTGGGCCCCCTTCTTGTGTCTTCAATGTAATTTGAAGACCTGCTGAGTCCCCTTGTATTTTCTGTAACTTTCGGAGCACTAAGCACCCTTGTGTCGTCATGTCATTCGGAGCTCTATCGGTCGGAGTATATGTAGGTCTCTTGTGTCTTCATATAATATTCCGACCCTTGTTGACCCCCCTGTGTCTGCAAGTCTAGTTTTAGTTAGCCCCGTCATGTGTTTTTATGGTTTTCAGGGTATCAGTAAGCCCATAGATAAGCCCCTTTTGCCTTATTTTGTTGAACAGAACTTCGTCGGGCTTCATTGTGTCGTCTATATCATTTGGAATCCTGCTGAGTCCCCTGGCATTTCTTTGTGGATCATGAAGCTCCATCGGGCCCCCCTTGTGTCCTAATGTATCGTTTGAAGCCCTGATGAGCCTCCTTATGTTTTTCGTAGCTTTCAGAATTCCAGTAAGCCCCTTGTTACCCTAGTTGCCCTCTAAGGGCCCCTTCGTCTTTTCAACGTCTTTTAAAGACCTGCTGAGTCCCATAGCATTTTCCCGTGGCTTACGGAGCTCCATCGAGCCTTCTTGTTTCCTGATGTATCGTTTGGAGCCCTGATGAGCCCCCTTGCTTCTTCCGTAGCTTTGAGGATATCAATGAGCCCCCTAGTTGCCCTAGTTGCCCTCTAAGGTCCTTCTTGTTCTATCAACGTCTTTTGAAGCCCTGCTGAGCCCCCTAGCATTTTTCCGTGGCTTACAGAGTTCTATCGGGTTCCCTAGTGCCCTCATGTATCGTTTGGAACCCTGATGACTTCCCTTTTTCAGTCTTTAGAATTCCAGTGAGCCCCCTTGTTTCTTTTCGCGCTGTTAGTGGCCCTAGTGATCCATCGTGGGCCCCATTGTTCCTTCAACGTCTTTGGAGACCCCGCTGAGCCCTCTCACTTCTTTCTGTGTCTTCTTGAACATTAGTGAGTTCCTTGTGCTTCCATGTGATATTCGAAGCTCTATCGGTCCCCTTGTGTCCGAAAGAATAGTTTCGAGACCCAATTAGCCCCCTCATGTTTTTTTGCAGCCAGTGATCTGAATTCAAGCAAACTTCATTGGACCCCCTTGTTTCTTCAACGTGTTTTGGATCCCTGCTGAGCCCCCTCACATTTCTCTTGACTTTTGGTGCATAAATAGGCACCTTGTGTTTTCATGTGATGTTCAAAGCCCTATTGAGCCCCCTTGTGTCCTCAAGTGTGGTTTAGGGCCTCAATTAGCCCACTTCTGTTTTTTCTTGAGTCTCAGAGTACTACAGTGAGCCCCCTCTTGCCTTGTTTTGTTATATAGAGCTCCATTAGGCCCCTTCATGTCCTCAATATAGTTTGAAGCCCTGCTGAGCCCCTTTGCTTTTTTTCGTGGCTTCGGAGCTCTATTGGGCTCTCTTTTGTCCTCATGTGTAGTTTGGAGTCCTGATGAGCCCCTATGTGTTGATTGTCCGGCCACGCATCGAGAAGTGTCGTTCCTTTTGCGACGAATTGTCCGTGCGACGCGGAGGTGCGACGAATGGAACCGTAGATTTATTGTGGTGTGGGCCATAAAACCTATAACCTGGGCATTTTTGTGCATCCAATCGCAAAACTTGCCAGAAAAGTTATAGTCCAGGAATTTTAGCTGTTTAAATCGCAAATAGCGAACAAGAATGATAACTAGCCGGATTTTTGTATATAAGCTCAGTTAAGCATGTAGTTACATATACTGAAAGTCCTCAAGAATCCGGTGTGAGCTTCGGCCGTTGTGGCCTCGAGAAGAACTTGAGGGTTAGTTTTTCGCGTATATCTCGTGAACAATAGCACTTGGGAAAAAAGTTCCTGTGAAGAAGTTGTTGGAAATTTTATTGTCTACACGAAAGGTTCTCACACATTTCATTGTCAGTCATCTCCTTCTTCGTCAAAATACAAGAAAATAAAAATTGTCCAGATGCTCGATGCTGAAGACTGGTATGGACCTTGAGTTTTATGATGGCGAAATGCCACTTCGTAGAAGTGTTGTTTGATCCACTCTCTCTTGGTTGAAGTTTGAAGCCATTAAGACAAACTATGCCAGCGACATTTACAGGGTGAAATAAAAATAAAAAGTTAAAGATTTGTACCTCAAGAACCAAAATAGGTGAAGACATGTAAATCGCCATAAATAGTTCTGATTTCATGGTCATGAAGTCGTCGTAAACAAGAATTAAATATCTTGAGCCGTTCTTGAAATATCTTCAAAAGACTGAAGTTGTAACCAAAAAAAATTGTTTTCGTCTACCTATCAGAAAAAAAGTTGACTGTGTTTTTTTCTAAAATTAGTCGGCCTAGAGAAGGCTTTTTACTGTAATTTCATTTAAGATGTAACTTATCATTGTTTCGATCCAAAACACCAAATTTCGATTCAATATCTGAAGAATCACTGATACGGAAAAATACACAAAAATACGGAAAATTATTTTTTCTCGTAACGACTTCAGTCTCCTGAAGATATTTCAGAAACGGCTCGACATATTTGATTCAAGTTTACGACGACTCCATGGTCATGAAATTAGAAATATTTTTGGCGATTTACATGGCTTCACCTATTTTGGTTCTTGAGGTACATTTGTTCAACTTTTTTATTTTTATGTCACCCTGTATATGCCACCAGCATAGTTGGTATTGATGACATTAAGTTTCAATCAAAAGAGAATGGATCGAACAACACCTCTACCAAGTGGAACCCTGCCATCATAAAACTCAAGGTCCGTACAGTCTTCGGCATCGAGCATCTGGACTATTTAGCTTTTCTTGTGTTTTGACGAAGAAGGAGTGGACTGCTGATGGAATATGTAAGGACCTTTCTTGTAGACAACACAATTTCCAACAATTTTGCCCCAAGTGCTTTTCCTCCAAGTGCCATCGTTTACGAGATAAACATGAAAAACTGATCCTCAAGTTCTTCTCGAGGCCACAACGGCCGAAGCTCACACCGGATTCTTGAGGACTTTTACTATGTTGAACTACATGCTTAACTGAGCTTATATACAAAAATCCGGCTAGTTTTCATTTTTGTTCGCTATTTTTTCTATAATTTCTGGACTATTACAGTTCACAATGACCAATTGACTTATTGACACTGATTTTGAAAATTCACTTCAACACGGTTGAATACCTATAAAAAGTTAGTGTAATTATTCGATGACGTTAATATTTCTATTCGAAAAAGTGCCATTCTGCCGGTGAGTACCTATCTATAGTGCATCAGTGAAAGGTAGGTAAGTAATTCACCTATTCAATTCAAATCAATAGAAGAAGAAATTTCATCTTGATTTCAAATGGCTGTTTTGACGCCGGACATACCCCAGTGTGAAACATACTGTATTTTTATCATGAAAAAAGAGTTTCAGCGTACGCGTCAACCCGCCAACACGATCGCTTCAGCTTTTGTTTGCACACCAGGTATATCTTCATATACCTTACGGAGTTTTTATGGCTGTTGCTTGAAAAAATATTGTGTCCGTGGAAGGAAATGCATGGGATCGATATAAAGGAAGCCGGGAGCCCGGGAAGGAGAAAAGAGTGCTAAGACACGAATACATCACTGGCGACGATAAATAATAGCACTTGTTAACCTGAATCGACTACTAGGAAAATTCGAGCGGGAAAGGCCCGAACGGCAGCAAGCACAAAGAAACAAATTGCTGACCTTAAAGCAGGATTCCTTCGACTATTCTTCCCTAATGCTAATGCTGTTATAGTAATCGCGGCCTCGTGCAAGGGATGACTGGCACTTTTCGGGTTTATTGTGGTCGTAACGAAATGCCCGCGTCTTGTTCGTTTTTTCTATACTTTCTGCACTCATGAGCACCTTTTTTGCTTTGGTAAGTGTATCGATCGCCGTATTCTCCTTGAAAGACTTTTTTCACTGTTGAGAATTGCAATCAAACGACGCCCAGGCAACCAGTATTCATACCCAAAGTTATATAGGTATGATACCGCCCTCGACACAACGAGAGTTGATGCCATTAGAAGCTAACGTAAATTCAAGTTTAATTAACATCTCTTTAGAATGAGACACACTGAACAAGTAACATGTAGCCTGTGAGCTTGCGCAAATATCTTTTCTTGGCATCTCACCGCTTCCACTAATTCAGCCACAGGTGAGTACGGTAGTGCCGAACACCCAACTGAACCCCTTCCAAGCCCAGCGAAATTTCATAGCAACGGTGAAATTTTAATTTTATCGCAATTAAATTAACAATTCATTCGTAATGACCATTTGAGTACTTGATGTGTCGAAGCTGTGATCTCGGTCTAATTTTTTTCGAATGAAAATCATTCCTTTCAATTTTTAAAGCAATCTAAATTCAAAATACTGATTCCTTACTGGATTCTTGACTTTTTTCCGATAATTCAGTATAGCGTTCGCTTGTTAAGTACCTAGCCCGTGTGAAAAGTGACAGGATAAATTCAAAAAGGCGTTACTGAATTATCGAAAAAAAGTCAAGAATCCAGTAAGGAATCAGTATGATAATCAGTATAAAAAGGAACGATTCTCTTTAGAAAATAGATCGAACTTAATGGGTCTCGAACCCGGGCCCGTTTGGGGCATTGGCTCGCTAAACCTTGCGCCCTTCATACCGCTGCGGACATTCAGCTGGCGATTTTCCAATCGAGCTATCAGGGTAATTGTTTGACGTCTCAAAATAGCCCGTTATAAAGGACACGTACAATTTGTTGTTTTTTTCTTTGAAAAGCTGCCAAAGGCCCCGGCTACCAGTCGGGAAAGGTATGTTCTTGTCATCAGGAGATATAGGGGGATGTTAGAATAACATTGTAGCTTTGTTAAAATGATATGAAAAATCCTTCGCTAGCTCCTAAACTATTAGTTCTTTGATGGTTCAAACAATTTTGTCTTGTTGATACTAACGAATGCGGCTTCAAGATCTGAAAAGGCCGCTATCATTTCTTCTTCGGGCCTAGCCAGTTCTCTCATTGATCTAGTTCATAGTATAGAGGTTGTCTATAGTCCTTCTTCTCTTTCTGAATCCTGTCTTTACATCTGGCAATCATTTTTAGTTCCAATTTCTTCTTAGTTTGGGGGCATAGGGTCAAAAAAGGCTGGCCGTGTGCAACTTCGTGAAGATATATAGAGATAATTTGTCCTGATCGATTCCTGGGCGATCAAGGACCATGAAAAATTATGATGGAATATTGACAGCTGCTGCAGGCAAATATGGTGGAGGCGCCAAAGTGGGCTTCATCTGGTAATATGAAACTGACTTTAGCTCGTTTGTTTTTCAACGGATTTCAACATCTTGAACGTCATTTTGTAGACAAAAAATTCTCTTCTCATTTCATACCTGAATTTACAAACGTCATTCCGGGAAACTGTCAAAATCGTCTTTATAAGATATGCTAAATTCCGGCCTTTTTTGAAGGTTATCTGATATTTTTTAAACTTGGCAGTATTTTAGATCTTGGGGTGCTCTTCGCAAATTTACACATTTTCATTTCGTATATTTGTCGTTTTGGCCACCATATTGAAAAGATGGCACCCAAAAAACAGATTTTTGTCAATATCTTCATTCAAGTCGATGTGAGGTGGGAGCGTTTGTATGCGAATGGGAGCTTATTCAATTTTCTACAATTTGACATTTTATTCGTGTACGTGCTACTTCCGGTTCTTGGGTTATGGCGTCTAGAAGCATCAACTTTTGTCATCCAATCAGCATGGCAAGTTGATCTTAGCTCCACGTGGCAGTCAAATTAACCATAAATAATGATGAATTGTCAACCAGAGACCATTAATATCCAGAAAATCAATCATGGTAACGGTTGTTATGCAACTACAGGGTAAAGTCTAAGGGAAAATTGACTTTGAAAAAGTATAGCTTGAGAACCGTAAATCGCACATGAGTGATTCAAATGTCAAATTTCAGAGATTTCAATAGAACTCCACTTTTGATATGAATTTTGAAATTTTATAACGAATTTCCCGAAAATTTCCCAAAAATGTTTTTTTGAGCACCATCTTTTCAAAGTTATGTCCAGAACAGCAGAGATACTAAGTGGAAAGTGGATATTCTGAATGATGACCTCACATTTCATCATAATAATGAGTTTCGAGTGTATACGATATCTTTCAAATGCTATATCACCTTTATTTCTTTCTAAAGTCAGTTTGCTTCCACAGTTCACCCTGTAATTACACAATTAACATCATCATGATCGATTTTCTGAATGTTTATTATCCATAGTTAATGGCCAAAAGCTGTTTATGGTGGTGGTATCAATTTAACATGCTGATTGAATTCCGAAAGTTGATGCTTCCGGAATTTCTGAAAGCTCTAACTCAAGAACCGTAAATCGCACATAAATGACAATGTCAAATTATAGAAATTTGAATGGGCTTTCCTCCGCATCTACACGTTTCAATCTTGAGTCAGTTAAACTCAAGATATTGACAAAAAACATCTTTCCAATATGGCGGCCAAAATGGAGAACATACGAAGTGGAAAAGTAGAAATTCGGAAAGGGCACCTCAAGATCTATGATACTGCCTAGTTTCAAAAATATCGAATAACCTTCAAAAACCGGCAGAATTTAGCATATTTTATGAAGACAATTTTGACAGTTTCATGGGATGACGTTTGTAAATTCAGGTATGAAATAAGAAGAGAATTTTTTTTTCTACAAAATGACGTTCCAGATGTCAAAATCCGTTCAAAAACAAACGAGCTACAGCCAGTTTCTCATTACCAGATGAAGCCCATTTTGGCGCCTCCACCATATTTGCCTGCAGTTGATGCCAATATTCCATCATAATTTTTCATGGTCCTTGATCCCCCAGGAATCGATTAAGACATAACCCTATATATCTTCACGAAGCTGCACACGGAACGACCTATGCCCCCATATTATCTTTATAGTTCTCTATTTTTTTCTGGCGCTCTTTTCCATGTGCCCAATTAAATATTCTTTCTCTCCATCCGTTTGGCATTCTTTCATCCCTCCATATTTCATTCATAAGTTCCCTTAACATTTCAATCGGATCTTCTGTTTTATATTTCCATGCTTCGTTCTTAATACCATCTAAGCCTTTCACCCTTCCACTTTCTCTTTCTTTGATCTTGCCACGTAGGTATTTCCATCGGGAGTCGGACAACTCATCGACATAATAACTTGCCGACACCCAACTCATCGACAAGACAACTCGCCGACAGGACAACTCACCGACAGGAAAACGCATCAACAAGACAACTCGACGACAAGACAATAATTATAAGGTGCTAGGACAATTCTTCGCGCGGACAATTCTTTACACCGGGGGGCCACATAGGGCTCTGAGTAGCCTGAAAGGCACAAAGGAGCTTTCTAAGATTTCAGAAACTTTGAGAAAACAGAAGAAGGCACCTGGTCTGCCAACGATAAATGAAGACACAAGGGGGCACGATAGGGCTCCAAACGGTACTTGAAGATACAAGGGGGCTCAGTAGGGCTTGTAACGTTTCAATGAAGACACAAGAGAGGAGATGCCTCTAAAAATCGGACCAAGGCCTGGCGGGGTTCACTGGGGCTCCAAATGACACTTGTAGACACGAGAGGGCCTCGTAGAACTTTGACCAACACATAAAGATCAACAGGAGCTAACTATATAGAGCTTGGAAAACTAACACATTGAAAAAAAAGCGCTTAGCAAGGCTACAAATGGAATATAAAGACACATGGGGGCCACATGGGGCTTTGAAAACCTAATATGGCACAAAGGAGCTTTCTAAGAGTCTAGAAACGTCGAGAAGTCGAAAGGAGGTAACCGGGTCTGCAAACGATAATTGAAGACACTAGGGTTCTCAATAGGGCTCCAAACGGTACATGAAGATACAAGGGGGCTCAGTATACTTCAATAGCCTTCGTTCCATTTTCAGATGCCTCTCCTCTTTTATGTCTGAATTGGAGCGTTTCAAGCCCTATTGAGCCGCCTTATACCTTAAAGTATCGTTTGGAGCCCTACTGAGCCCCCTTGTGTCTTCAATTATTGTTCGCAGACCAGGTGACTCCTTCAAGATATCTCCATGTTTCTGGAATTTTAGAAAGCTTCTTTGTGTCTTATCAGGTTTCTAAGAGCCCTATGTGACCTCCCTGTGTCCTTACGTTTTATTTGTAGCCCCGCTGAGCCCCTTCTTGAATTGTCTTAGTTTTTGAAGCTCTGGTTAGCTCCTATGAGTCTTAATGTGTTAGACGAAGTTTTACAAGGCTCCCCGAGCTCCCTTTCTGTCTCAAAGTGTCATTTGGAGCCCCAGTGAGCCCCGCCAGACCTTCTTTTGATTATAAGAATCCTATCTTCCCTGATATCTACATTGAGGTGTTTCAAACCTTGCTGAGCTTCCTTGCATCTTCAAGTATCGTTTGGAGCCCTAATGAGCCCCCTTGTGTCTACAACTATCGTTTGGTGCCCCGGTGACCCCCTTCTGATCTCTAGATGTTTCTAACATCTTAGAAAGCTCCCTTGTGCCTTTCCAGGTTTCTCAGAGCCTCATTAGGCCCCCTGTGATTTTATGTGTCATTTGAAGCCCTAGTGAGCCCCATCAGTCCATCTTGCGATATTCACAGCCCTATCCTTTCTTGGTCTACATTGTAGTGGTTCAGGCCCTGCTAAGCACCCTTCTGTTTTCTAATGTCGTTTGGAGCCCCATTAAGCCCCTCAACCCCTTTTGTGTTATTCAAAGCCCTATCTAGCCTTGTGTCTACATTCTGTCGATTTGAGCTCTGCTCCCCCCTTGTATCTTGAAGTATTGTTGAGGGCCCTAGTGAGCCCTGCCAGGTCTTCCTGTGATATTCAGAGCCCTATCCTCCCTTGAGTATACATTGTAGGATTCAAAGTCTTGCTGAGCCCTCTTGTGTCTTGAAGTGTCCTTTAAAGCCCCAATAAGCCCGGTCATGCTCGGCGCAATGCTTCATATCGGCGAGTTGTCCTGTCGGCAAGTTGTCCTGTCGAAGAGTTGTCTTGTCGATGAGTTGTCCTGTCGGCGAATTGTCTTGTCGATGAGTTGTCCTGTCGATCAGTTGTCTTGTCGGTGACTTGTCTTGTCGATTAGTTGTCTTGTCGATTAGTTGTCTTGTCGATTAGTTGTCTTGTCGGTGACTTGTCTTGTCGATGAGTTGGGTGACGGTGAGTTGTCCTCTCGATGAGTTGGGTGCCGATAAATTGTATCAAACCCATTTCCATCTCATCCTCGCTTATCTCGTTCACTCCTACGTTTGTACTTTTCTGTGCACCATTTGTTCCTACAGATTTTCCATTCTTTGACCTGAATCATTTCTTTTGCAACTACGCCTTCTATAATTGTCTTCAATTTCATTACAGTGATATTTTCTCCCATTTTCCTGTATATCACTATAATCAAAGTTCATTATTTTGTTCTAGGTATATCCATAATACAATTTAAAACATAAAATCTCCTCGATGGCTAATTCTGCAGGAGCCTGGATTCCCAATTTTTTCTTGTATCCTTCTTTATTCTTGTCTGTCCATATTTTAGGATGTTCTTGTTTCTCTTTCCCGCTCCATTATCTTCACTTTCTTCAAGTTTAAGGGTTAGTCGTAATAGCTGGTGGTCTCATTCCACTCTGTCTTCTTCTCTGAGTTTTTTTATCTTCTCCATCGCCTCCACGTTTATTCTCCCATAGTCGATCACTGACTCTCTATTCGCTCCAATGTAAGTAGGTATATCGCCCATCCCCATTGCTGTTTATATTTCATTCCCATCAATATCTGCCATATCATTTCTACCACCATTTCTAGCAAAATTCTCCCCTCCTTATTTAATTCTTCATTCTTCGATTTTTCGCCTGTTCGCTCTTCTGCACACTCGATCCATTCTCTCTCCCTCGCTATTCTTGCATTGAAGTCTCCTCCTCTCATTATATTTCACCTGATTTTTGTATATGCTCTCCTCCAATTTCTCCCTGGACTTCCTCATCCCTACTCTGTTGCAGACCTTTATTATTTTGAACCGTTCTCCTTCTGCTCAAATTAGTCGTTCCTGTATTTCGTCAATGTCCACACTGCTTCCTTATACCCTGTTTCCTCAAATTGCTGCCTCACTTTCGTCAAAACTCCTGATTTTCCTCTTCTCATCTTCTTCTTATCTTCTTCTCCTGGTTTGCGTATTGTTGTTGCAAACTGTATTCCTTTGGCAGTCTTCCCTCTAATCTCAAGCCGTCTTTCTTCTCCACCCATGCTTCCGTCAGTCTTATTACCCCAAAATTCTTCAAATAATCCCAAAATTCTTCATCCTTATTAGGCAATCCCGCCACATTCCAGAAAATCATATTCACACTCTTCACCACATACTCTGGTTTTTTCTTCATTTGGCTATGCTCGCTTTGTCTAATCCTCAGTCTATTCCTGAGCTCATATCCATTTTCCTTGCCTGCGTCGTCATTTCAACTAAGAACAATGTACGCTAGCATTAAGCGAACATAGGTGAATGATAGGTACCTATACTGCAAATTCTGATAGGAGAAGCCATGAACGGCGAGGCGTGCTGATGGTGCTCTGAATGATACTCTAAATGGAGATGTTGGTCCACGTGCTTTATTTTGAAAACCAGGACATTGACATTCAAGAAACAGATTGATATTCGTCAATGAAATGTCACTAATTCACGAAGCAGATAAAAAAAGAGTCTTCCAACGAATCTCACCTGATACGGCTCGTAATTACCTACCCGACCTGTCGACTCTATTACATGTTGCATCTCGAAGACCCGCTATTTTTTTGCCGCCGTTAATCGATCAGCATTATCGGCGTCGACGCCGGGACACGGGCGTCGTCTTACTTCGTTATTTTCCTTCTTCCGTTCCCTGTCCTCATCGCTTTTCGCAAAGAAGTGCGCTCATTTTTAGATATAAGCCCACCCACTCGTCGCGAATGTATAAAAAAAACATCTCTCGATATCGAGAGGCGCTTTCGTCGCCGGGGCCACCCGTTAATGTGAACAGTGCGAAGACGATATCTGTTTAGATGGATCCCTTATACTGCTGAGATGCAGACGCGCTCAATTCCCTCCAGAAATCAAACAAACAGAGGATGACAAGTACTGTCGCAGGAACTTGTTAGTGTTACCTACGGAGGATAGGATCTGCTGAAAGGCGCTAAGAGAGTCGAATCTAAAGGTATACGAGATGTTTGCATTTGCAAGACAGGTGTCTGTTTCTTTGCAGTTTTGTACCTACCTTACCTACCTAAACACTCGGGAGGGATAGAGAGACACTACTCTGCTATCGCGTATATTCAAATTGCGACATCTTGATGCTACTCCGTTTAAATTGCATAGTCTGATGTCCTTGAAGGCTGGAGGCTATTTTTGGAAGTGGTTTTTTTCTCACTTAGATGTTTGAGCTTCAAGCAATGCAGCAAGCTCCTTTGAGTTTTCTCCAGCTAACTGTTCTTTTAGCCATGGGGTTAATAAATGTTTATCTCATTTCATCCAAAGAATGGGAGAAGAATTCCGCTTTTAGACAGGTATAGTTACATAATACCACAATTCAATTTGAGTTTTACGTCAAAGTTTACGAGGGCTTGTTGCTTTCTTTCAGACCTTTTATCGGCACTATTTCTGGCTTAATATACTTGTTGATTTTGGAATCCTCATTGCCTCTAAAGCCTCCATAGGAGGGGATTTTGAATAACTTATACCAAATAAACCAATTCTGAGTAATTAAAAAATTCAGCACTGAAACGTTCCCAGCTCTCTGCTTCAACCCCTGGCTAGGTAGATAACCCATTATACTCACATTTGATTAAAACCTATTTGAAATCAATAATTCATTCACTCACTTACTTTCAATACTCCGCTTCTTTTTGTCCGCTGATAGAGTTCTTAGGAGTGATGGAATAGAGTTAACTTAAAGTTGGACGCAGTAAGAGAAAGTAAGTATAAGTTTTAACACAGCATTATTCTATTCCATTCTTTTAACCTCTTTGTGCATGTCAAAGTGGCTAAAAATATCTCTATCAAATACCTTCCTACTGTAAAAAAGTCCATCGGCTTCGCGAATATTCCGGCAAGCTTTCGGACCACGGCTCCTCCGCCAATTGCGTCTATGTGTCTTATTCGCACGTCGGAGTCTCCAACGACTTCCAAAATAATTCTCGTCATCCTTATACCTGTCGTCCTGAGAAAACACGTAGTTAGTCCCTCTATACCGCGCGAATCGATCCAGGTGATCAACTTTCATCCTATAGTTTTGAGGGCTCTCTGGATTCGGTACACAACGTCGTTGGTCCTTTTGGACCATGGTGTAAGGTATGATCCGGTCCTTCTCACGACGGATGAAGCTTCGGTAATCTTCTTCTTCTTCCTTCTTGCGTTGCATCATCCGGCCTGCCGAACTGCAAATTAGAAGGAGGACGGAGTTGCAGCCAAAAATCCGGAAATTCTCCTATTGCACTGTAGATCGTAGCTCGATAAGTCATTATTTCAATATTTCGCCCTCGCTGTTTTCCGTCGACGACCTTATAGAGGTGCTCTGTCATTGTCCTGTTGAACCACTCCACTTCTCTCTCAGAACATAAGTGAAGAGGCGTCATCGTTGGAATTTTCTGTATTTTGAGCAGGGCATAGATATCTTGAAACGCACATTAAATTCGAAATTTTATTCCTTCGTCAGAGTACAGCTGCAGTGTCACTCGAAATAAACTGATCAGGTTACCGACCAGTTCTCGTACTACGGTTTGAGCATGAGCATCCTAGTTAGGCGTAAGCTTCCGGCCACTTGCTGAAGTACCTAGTTCATGGCGACTAAGATGTGTTTGTTGCCATTGTCCGTCGTAGGGATAACAGCCTATTCTGAAAAATATCCATCAACTTGTTCCAGAGTCACTCTTGACGGACAATTGGAAAGAACTAGGCCAAGGAGCAGTGCGCTGGAGAGCTTTGGTTCTTCCACTTTGGCCAGTTTTGTTTTCCATTGAGAAGCTAATTCAAGGAGCAGAATATTGCAAAAGCCTATTCCAGAGTCACTTCTAGAAAGCATTGAATAAGAACCGAGGCCAAGAATGAAGCCGTGGGGCAAACCAGTCACTCAAATTCATCCGTTTAAATCAAAAAGGTTGTTCAAAAAGCAAGAAAAAACCAAAAGTTCATCTCAGAGTCACTCCCGAGAAGCAGTTGTTCAGAATCGGCTCTGAGAGTGACGCTTCCGTGGCTCAGATTGGTTGAAATCCATAAGGAATAAGATTGGTCAAAAAATGAGGTCTTGCCCGGCTGCTTGCTCAAAATAGTCCCGATCAATGTTTTCAACGGCTCTGGCATTAATAACCGCTTGAAAGTGATCAGTTTCAACCAAAAAAAAAAACAAAAAAAAAAACAAAAAAAAAAAGGCTCAAAGACCAATTATTTGCAACATTAGATGATTTCACAGTCATTTTAAAGGGGTAATTGAACAAAATCGGATTCAAAAGTGATGTCTTGAGGCTTAAAATTATTATCACTGGGATGTTTTGGAAGGACAAAAAGCTGCGACGGCACCTGCTCAACTCACTCTCAAGATCAATGAATAAAAATGAAATCTAATGATTCTGAAGTGGTGCCTAGAGGCGATCACACGTAGCTCACAGAAATGCGTGAAATTAAATGGAAAGCTTGAAAAGCTATAGGGTCTAGTGTAGAGAGAGGAACTAATTGTATTTTTTCAGCTCAGTTTGAACCTCGGTTTGAACAAATCTTCAGTTAAGTTCAGCTCAAAACCTTGTTTAGTTCAGTCCTGACTCATCTACATGTTCCTCTAAGTCAGCTCAATTTGAGTGAATTAGAGAGCTAGCTCTCTCTAGTCTCCAGCTCATTGTAGCATAGTTTCGCCTGAATAATTTGGAATAATCGGGTCCTCAGCTGTTCAGTTCACTTTGGTTCCAGATTAGCTAACTTTGGTTTAAAGTACAAGTCTGCCTGCTCTACATCAGTTCAGTTTGAGCAAGGTTAATCCATTCCATTTAAGTTCTCATTAAGCTCATAGATCTGCCAAATAACTGATCCTAGTTTACCTTAAACTGTAATTATAGTAATTATAATTATAGTCAGTGAAATTCAGAGCAGTCCAGGGACAACGACCGAGGTGAAAAATAATCACAAGATAAAACAGTTCTGACAAAGTTCAGGGAACCTCTAGAAAATTCAGAGGGACTTTGAGAGTGATTGGAACTGAGAGGCAGTTGGTGAAGGGTTTGGCCAAGTCAATGAGGATTGACAATGCGTTCAAACATTGCTCCCACGTTGAACGTCTTCAGCTGTCTTCGCCTACAAGTTTTTGGCGCCTTGCTGGCTGCAGACTCCGCACTATCGACACCAGGCTTCCACGTTGTTCTGGCAGTTTGCAAGAAGATCCTCTCGCGTACTTCCGCAGGCATCTTGTTGAATCCAAAATGTCTTCCAGTGGCGTCATTGTGCACCTCTCTCAGGAACTTTTCCACTTGTTCCTTGAGAAGCAACAATTGCAACGCTGCCTGCTCCTCATGCAAGCTCTTTTCGCTCCACTCTTTCAAACAGCCTGGAGCCACCCGCATTTCGCGGGCCGAAAATAATTCGGGGGGGAATAGATAAATAGATCAAAGCCATGAAATCGAGTTGTATGTGAATATTCAGAGTCAAAGCATCAATTAAAGATGCCGCTAGTTATTCAATTCACAACTTGATCACCACCTAGTAATCAACAACACAACTGCAAAATTAAACCTTGAAAAAGCCAACTTGTCGATGTTCCAGGAACATTTAAAATTCCAAAACTGTGATAAACCCTCTTCATCTTCCAATATAGACATACTGATTGACGAATCCACCCCACTTATCGCTACAGCAGCAGAAGCGAGCATCCCAAGACACAAACCAATAACCAAAACAAGACCCGTAGGTACCTTGGTGGAACATGGAATGCGAGAACACCATCAAAGAAAAGAAGGGAGCGTTCAACAAATTCAAAAAACACTCGACACTTAAAAATCTAATTGAATTCAGAAAAAGAAGAACAGTCGCTCAAAAAAGCATCAAAGAAATCAAAAGAAAATCCTGGCAAGATTACGTATTTTCTATAAGCAGCTCTACACCACTCACTGAGGTCTGGAGTGGAATCAAGAGAGTATGAGCCTCCCACCACTACATACAATTTCAGCACTAGAAACGACTTCACCAAGACATCGCAAATACCATGGCGAAGACCTTCGAAGACACATTCAGTGAAAACCAGTACACCCCTGAATTTCTACCTCGATTTCTACACTACAAAAACTTGACAGAAACAGAAGCCTAAAATCGAATGACAACAGCATCAACGACTCAATCAACAACCCTTTCTTTCTTTGGGAGCTCCAGTCTGCCTTAAACTCTTGCAAAAATAACAGTCCCGGTCCAGACAACATAGCCTTTCAGCTAATAAGAAACCCTCCTCCAGAAACTCAGCACTACCTCCTTTAACTATACAACCTCATCTGGACACACCACGTCTTCCCAGAATTATTGGAAAATCAACATCACTCCAATCTTGAAACCTGGAAAAAATAAAACAGACCCAGCAAACTACAGAACCTTGCCTCCTGCATAAATGCAAAACCCTAAAAAAAAAGATGAATAAACGACTAACTAAACTGCTCACAAATTGAAGTGGATATATTTAAAAAAAGGTTTTTTTAAAATCGCCAGAAAATTCTTGAAAATCATTCGATTGTGAAACCGTTTGCACTGTTTTGAAGAAAAATGTCAATATTTTCAAGAACTACTGAAGTCCTCCACAAAAATCCCATGGATATGTCTAATACAGGGTGATGAAAAAAGTCGTTCAGTTTTGTTCTTTTTTAATCTCATGCAGGAGATTGTTTATCCACCCTGTACACCTATACTTGTTAGGATCTTATAGTCTGTAGCTTATGTAACTCGTTAGTTTTTATTTTTCCGCTTTCCGCTGCGTACTTACCGAAATATAGCCTTTTTACTTTCCAAAGCCATTTTGTCAATGAATAAATCCGGGGGCTACTGGATTTTTTGGTACTTACAAAACAATGCCACTTGGTACTTTTAAAACAATTTTTTGAGCAGATTTCGAATGAAAGACTACATAAAAATATACAGGGTGTCGCATGAACGAAGAAATTTGTTTCTGACACCTTATTACAGGTTGTAGAAAATTTCACTTTTCAATTTTACAATTTTATGTCTAACAAGAAGAGATCGTCCATTACTGGAATCATTCTCGGGCGACCTTCTCCATGTGTGATTCGGGCACTGCCAGTGGCAAGGAGTCGTCTCTTTGCCCACCGATGACACTTTGTGATACGTTCACCAAATTGACAATTTCTCTTTGCCTTGTACCATTCCGCAAGATATTTACCACGATATCGAACTTACCTGGAGTTGATCTTTGCAACGGCATTTTGCTACTGATTATTTCGAAATAAAATGAATCTTATAAATGATTTTTTTTGCGACACCCTGTATACATGAGATGGTTGAGACGCCATATCTTCGTTAATTTTGAAATCTGCGCAAAAAATCGTTCTAAAAGTACAAGTGGCATTGCTTAGTACAAAAAAAATCCAGTAGCGCCCGGATTTAGTAGATTCATCGATAAAACGACTTTGGAAAGTGAAAAGGCTATATTTCGGTAAGTACGCAACGGAAAGCGAAAAACTAAAAACTGACGAGTTACATAAGCTGCAGACTATAAGATCCAAGTAAATATAGCTGTACAGGGTGGATGAACAATCTCCTGCACAAGAGTAAAAAAGAACAAAACTGATCGACTTTTTTCATCACCCTGTATTAGACATATCCATGTGATTTTTGTGGAGGACTTCAGCAGTTCTTGAAAATATTGACATTTTTCTTCAAAACAGTACAAGCGGTTTCACAATCGAGTGATCTTCAAGAATTTTGTGGCGATTTTAAAAAACCTTTTTTTAAAAATATCCACTTCAATTTGTGAGCAGTTTAGTCAATCTAAAAACCGAAATCATAAACGCATTTGGAGAAAAACAACACCTGACAGCAATCTTTTTTGACCTACACAAGGCCTATGATACCACTTAACATCTTGAAAACCATGAAAAGCTACGGTTTCAACGGAAACATACATACATATGAGTAAGCATACTTTACTATGTGAAAAACTTTCTAACTGACAGATCTTTTAAAGTAAAGCTAAACGGAATCTTATCCACAACTTTCCAACAAAAGAATTGGCGTAGCCCAAGAGGCAGTCCTAAGCACTACACTTTTCCTTATAGCTATAGACAGCGTCACAAAACAAAATCAACCAATCATTATGACATCTCTCTACGTTGACGATCTCTTCATCTACTACAGGGAAAAAAATTAAAAAACTTCACAAGATTTACTCCAAAAAAACACATACAAAATTGGAAAATTGGTCTACACATACAGGCTTCCACTTTTCACCAGAAAAAAAACCGAATGTATAAGATTCGACCGAGGATTCGACAGACTGAACAACTACCCACTCTCAGACCTATTTTTACATTGTAAAAAAACTCCCACCATCCAAGAAGTAGTGGAATTCTTAGGAGTAATGTTCGACAGAAGACTGACATGGAAATCGCACATCTCTCAACCGAAAAATGAATGCTCGATCAAAAAGACAATATAATGAAAACTCTTTCAAACCTTAACTGAGGTAGCGACGGAAATACTTTAATAGTCCTTTACAAGTCACTCATTCTATCTAAAATCAACTTTAACAGTATAGTGTACGGATCAGCAAAACCAAATATCCTACAGTCATTGAACAGCACCACGATAACAGCACTCAAAACTCAGCCTTTCGACTTGCTTCAGGAGCTTTCAGAACAAGCTCAGTCAACCGACTACAAAGCCTGGTTTGTACGACCGTAGAACACATTCTGACAAATGGTTTCAGGTATCAACGAGAACAGAAAAGGCCCACCTACCAGGACCCACACAAGATATATATGCAGACCCTAACAAAATAATAAAATTTGTTGAATTATCTAAATTGGAAACACGATTAACATAATTGTATTACATAATATTATCATAGAATACGAATAGCACTATACCAAGGTACTAATAATCCAGGTGATTGATGTATCTTTGAAATTCATAAAAAATATATACATACAGAGGAGTGCATAAAAAACGGCCACCGCTGTAGCATTGTCATTCCTTATCCGATCTTCCAAATTCAAAAATCAGTTTGAATGGTATAATGCCTTCTATGATTCGACAGTAGAATTTTTTTTTTTATTATGATGCTCCTGAGCACTGACAGTCAATTTTTGTTTTTCAAATAACAACTTTATTTTTTTAATTTTTTTTCGGATTCCTCACAATTATCTGAATATAATGATGCATCAATATCACACTTTTTGTTATTAAACACGAAGAAAAAAGTAGGTCAGGCGTTTGGTTTTTCAAAATGTAAATGTCAAAATGTTTTCAAAATCCGAAAGAAGCTGTCCGTCTCTAAGACTTGTTTATTCTTTATTTTTAGCTTACTATTTTATATCTTTTCAAGTGTGTATTGTGTAAATGAAAAGTCAATAAGACGTTTTTGGCTTGACAGTCCACAATACCTACTTGAAAATGTGTGAAATAATAAGCTGAAAATAGAGAATAAAGACGTCAGTCTTAGAGACAGACAGCTTCTTTCGGATTTTGAAAACATTTTGACATTTACATTTCGGAAAATCAAACGCCTGACCTACTATGTGCTTTTGAACATCATTTTGCACCCAGCCTACCAGATCGCGTGCATATCGTGGGTGTTGTGATGCTACTGTGATGTGTAAAAATTTCGCAGTTTCAATTTCTTTTCTTCGTGTCTAATAATAAAATGTGTGATACTGATGCATCATTATAATCAGATAAACATAAGAAATCAGAAAAAAAATTAAAAAAATATTGTTGCCATTTGAAAAACAAAAGTTGACTATCAGTGCTCAGAAGCACCATAGCAAAAAAAATATTTATTACTGTCGAATCATAGAAGACATAAAACCATTTGAACTGGTTTCTGAATTTTGAAGATCAGATAAGGAATAACTATGCTACAGCGGTGGCCGTTTTTTATACACCCCTCTGTATATCATATATCAAAATTATGCATTTCTGAGCTACAGCTACGTTTTTATTTACAAATTCAAATGTTTGGTTGCGTTCCAAGATATTTTGAATGTTTGATGCAATATACCCGAATATACCCAAACATTATAATTTGTTAAAATACTGTAGCAGATATATTTTATTTTGATGACTAGAAACTACAAGTTCACAGTCGGAAACATTATTGTTGTGTGATCGAATTTCACCAAGAAAAAAATTAATACGTGGATATGACTTTCCACCCTGTAAATTGAAAAGCAGCAGTTGCAGAGGTGTATCCTCCCCATATGTTCAGTATGACATTATAAGCTTGTAAAAGAGCTAGAACCGGCTTCAATCTATTTGGATCAGTTCCACCAAGAAAAAAAATTGAAGATGAAAAATAGTTTTCACCCTAAAACTTGATCCACAGCAGTAGTTGTTGTGGTATAGGAGAGGAAATAAAGAAAAATTAGAAACTTCCACCTAGTATACTGATTTGTAGCAGTCTCAAAATTGAGGACTTTTGATGTTGAAGAGGGTACTAAAAGCTTGCCATATGGTATACAAATCGTTTTTGTTTGAATTAACTCCAGCAGATACTTTATTTCCAATATCGATGACGAAGAACAGCAACCTTCTATGTCACCATTTGCGGTAAATCAACAACCTCCTATGTCAATTTCAGCAGGGTTGATTGAAATAAACAATCGACACTCCAGCCTTTAACCGACTAACAAAACCTCCGATTCCAATTTAGACTTATTACGTATGTCAAGTGCCAAATAGCAACCTTCTATGTCAGACAAAGAAGGTTTTTGCAGAAAATACGATGACAAGGCAGAAGATAATAACCTTCTATGTCAACGACGGAAGGTTGTTGCACAAAATTTCAACGACAAGATGGAAAAAAGCCTTCTATGTCTGACAAAAAAAGCTTTCATAAGCTTCTATGTCCCAAAATTATCAATATATTGCTGATAAAACCGTCTATGTCACGTTTTATATCCAAATCTAGTGAATATTATCAAATTTCATATCCCATTATGTATCACCTCAATTTATAGTGAATATCATTTCAACCTTAAATGGAAGAAAGTATAGTATATCACGTTCAAAAGACAATTTTGTTTTCCTGAAAAGTACCCCTTTTTGGCATAGGAGCTTGCTGAATTTCTGCAAACGGTGACATAGGTTGAGGTTGAAGGTTGCTTTTCTTCGCCATCGATATACTTTAGTGCTCAGTGCAGAAACCGAGTTTCAGAGCGGTTGATTGCACATCCCTTAGCTGATCAAATAAAAACAAAAATTACAAAAAAAATTGTAACCTGTCGCATCGGTTCGGTGTAACGCCAGAACTTTTTAATTAAGCTGCAACCAAATGCCAACATCAAATATTTACACAAAATTAATGCAATGCTCTCGAATTTCACATCCGGCTATACATATCGCTGTACTTTTTGCGCGTCCGTGTTTGTGCCATTATTTACACAAAATTACATCGAGCACATATTGAAAATTTGCGCAATTATTATTTCAACACGCACAATTTGCTCGTTTTTATATCAATAATAATTAGATGCATGTAGTATTAAACAACTAAACTTTGCCCATTCCATCAAGTTTTATGAGTGTTCGACCGAAGCTGGGCTGCAAAACGGCACAAATAGACCTTAATCGCAGCTTTATACACAACTTAAGGTGCATAGAGCAGCTAATATGAAAATCCACGCTCCCGCTCGTCGACCCAGCAGCACACCACTATACAACTTGATTAAACTTTCTAATGCATTTTCAATCGAAGTTTTATTATGGCCGAAGCTGAAAAACTCTCATTTCCCGCTCCAATCTGCCTTGCCGTCGCTGTGCTGGAGTTTGATTTTCCATAACTCAAACTTGGAGTACTAGCACTATACCTTTGCTCCACCAGACATGATGAGTGCGATAAAATTCAATCATTACACTCGAGTTCAACCTCGATTCAGCACAAACATTCCAAGCGAGCTTTGTGGTCTTTGCGTATATCCTCTGAGCAATTCACGAAGAGATTTTTTCATCCCCAAACCCCAGTGAAATATTTATCCTCTGGTCGTTGTCGCGTCCGGCACAAAAAAAGTTGGAATCGAAAAAGTTGCGCCACTCTGATGCAGCTCGGCGGCCGGAAACTCTTCTGGTGTGCGTCCTACGTTTTGTTCGAGTGGCGTGTAATTGGGGGAAAAAGTAGTATTATTGAAAAACCATTCTGGCCAAGATAACGGTCATATATAGACTTGACGGCGGCTAAAAGGATACTCGTGTCGATGCATTATCTATTTACTGCCACTGGACTGGGCCTGCAGGAAATCGATCAAATTCTTCGGACCGAAACCTTTTAATACTGCACCAGACACCGTACCTTTAATTAGCAAAAATAGCGGCGGAGGAGTATATACGTCGCGGCCGCAATTAGGCCACAAATGGAAAAAAAGTTCCGTTAGAGTTCAATTAACCGGCGTTCTATTGGCCAATTTGCGAGATGGAGCAAAAACGGAAATGTGTTTCTCACTGTACGAAATCAATTTAAATAAGTTTATTCAGCTTCGGTTTGATAAAATAATAGTACCTACCTATGTTCTGGAGTATATTATTATATTATGACATGAAGCTTATAAGACGTGTAGTATTGTAACACGACTGGAAAGGAAGAAGAATGTAACAATACGTCTCAATAAACGAGTGTAATTCAATCATAATTATACGAACCACCTCGCTCGAAATGATTAAATCTTTGTAGTAATCATCTATACTGTATTCACACAAGCTGGGAACCCCGATAGGCGAGTAGGAAACATTTGCACAAATGGCGGAGGCGCTGACTTCTCGGCATTCGGCATACCGGTGTACTACTCCAGGGGTAGAGTCAACTTTTTCCGATAGACGAAAAACTATTCAGCTACACTGCTGGAGGTAACAGTTTACTATCCGGTCAACTACACCAAAATCGATTTTTTTCCAACGATTCTTATTATACAGGGTGATTTTTTGAAAAGTTTCCACCTCCAATATTTTCCCGCACAATTTTTTTTTTTAAAAAGCCAAAACAGGTCGATTTTCTTTTCGAGGGGGACATCTAACCAGCGTATTTTCAATCTTACTGTTTCATCCCCCTAGGCAGGGTGACTACCCCTTCCAAAATCTTAAATGGGACTAGGGGTCAAGATACACATTGTTTTGAAGGTCATTCAATTCTCTTTATACTGGTGCATCTAAAATGAAAATCTAACCATCCGTTCTCAAACTATGAATTTTTTAAGCCAGGAACCTTCGCTGAATAAATTTTTGTTTTTATTATGCATTGGCGTATCAAGAACCGCCAACACACGTCTATTTCAATCAAGTATTAGGGGAAGGGGCATTTTTTGACTGATCGTTGAGATACGTACCTCTCACCCACTCCTTCGCCCCCATCAACAACCCCTTGGAAATCTGAAATGGGATATGAGCCATCTTGTGATACCTCATTTGAAAGGGGTATCAATAATTCGCCAGTGCATTCGATTCTAATGAAGTCGTCAACAGGTGCCTAAAACTCAACGATCATTTTGGAAAAATTATTCAGAAAGCATTTTTATTCAAATAATTTCTTTTATTCTGAAAATGCAAACGTTTCAACAGACAGAAGCAAGTGGAACTGAAAGAAGTCAGTAGTCACAATCACAAAAGATGCTCAAAGTGACCACCGTTATTCTCCATGCAGTAGTAGAGACGATTTTCGAATTCCTGTCTCACTCTAGAGAACGTTTCTCTAGGAATCCTTCTGCATTCGTCAACTATCCGCTGTCGTAAATCTACCAAATCTACTGGCTGAGTTTTGAAGACAACAGATTTAAGATGACCCCAGAGGAAGAAGTCGGGACTTGTCAAATCTGGTGATCGAGGTGGCCATTCTATCGCTCCACGCCTGCCAATCCAATGATTCGGAAATCTCTGGTCGAGCCAGTTTCGCACATTGACAGCGTAATGAGGCGGGGCTCCATCTTGCTGAAAGAATAGCCCATTTTCATCCAGGATCGGATTTCCACCTTGATCACGTTGATTTTCAACTTCATCGGTTATTAAAGGATCGATGGTATTCTCCAGCAAGTCCAAATACACATCACCATTCAATGTTTGTTCAATGAATAGGGGACCGACTACCGCATCTCCAAGTATTCCTGCCCAAACATTCAATTTTTGAGGAGCTTGCGTATGTCCCTCTCTGAAATTGCGTGGATTTTCATCACTCCAATAACGCACATTTTGTTTATTTACACAGCCGTTTAAATAGAAACTGCATTCATCACTGAAGCATATGTTCTTGACCAGATTTGGGTTTGCAGTGATCATTTCTGTCATGGTCTCGCAAAACTCTAGTCTCCGATCAGGATCTTCTTCAACAAGCTCCTGCAGCATTTTCATTTTGTATGGACGGAATTTATGAAGTTTTGTCACTTTGCGCACGGATGAGTACGAAAGTCCTGTAGTTGCAGAAATCCGACGCAAAGAGTTAGTTGGATCCAAAGCCAGATGACCTAGTACTTCAATCTGAGCCATTTCATCTACCACGACGTTACCTCTTCTATTCACATTCTTCACCGACCCCGTTTCCTGGAATTTTCGTAAAAGCTTTCTGACGTACATATGGCTCATTTGTCTATCTGGATGTCTTTCACTGAAAACTCTGGCCGTGGCTCGGTAACAGTTCATTGCACCATAAATCAAAATTACTTCAACCCTCTCGGCAACAGCGTAAGCCATTTTTTACATGTAACAATTCAACCGACGTCGAATACGGTACACTTAGTGTATTGTAGAAAACAAAATAATGTACCTGAAAAACTGGGAAAAACTGAAGTAAAAAAATTATCTTATCTTTTGTGATTGTAACTACTGACTTCTTTCAGTTCCACTTGCTTCTGCCTGTTGAAACGTTTGCATTTTCAGAATAAAAGAAATTATTTGAATAAAAATGCTTTCTGAATAATTTTTCCAAAATGATCGTTGAGTTTTAGGCACCTGTTGACGACTTCATTAGAATCGAATGCACTGGCGAATTATTGATACCCCTTTCAAATGAGGTATCACAAGATGGCTCATATCCCATTTCAGATTTCCAAGGGGTTCTTGATGGGGGCGAAGGAGTGGGTGAGAGGTACGTATCTCAACGATCTGTCAAAAAATGCCCCTTCCCCTAATACTTGATTGAAATAGACGTGTGTTGGCGGTTCTTGATACGCCAATGCATAATAAAAACAAAAATTTATTCAGCGAAGGTTCATGGCTTAAAAAATTCATAGTTTGAGAACGGATGGTTAGATTTTCATTTTAGATGCACCACTATAAAGAGAATTGAATGACCTTCAAAACAATGTGTATCTTGACCCCTAGTCCATTTAAGATTTTGGAAGGGGTAGTCACCCTGCCTAGGGGGATGAAACAGTAAGATTGAAAATACGCTGGTTAGATGTCCCCCTCGAAAAGAAAATCGACCTGTTTTGGCTTTTTTGCAAAAAAAATTTGTGCGGGAAAATATTGGAGGTGAAAACTTTTCAAAAAATCACCCTGTATACGTCCAGTCAGGTCCTTAATAATAAATAAAACAAAACGGTTGTCGGCCGCCAGATTTATAACAAAAAAAGGAAGGAAATGAGGAAATAAACTCTATAAATTGGTTGACCGGATAGTAAACTGTTACCGCCCCGGTCTCAGTTTACTATCCGGTCAACTATCCTGATTGCATTTATTCGGGGTAATTTCTATTACACCCATTCAACTACGTCGTATAAAAATAAGAAGAGTTTCATAAAATATTTGGCCCCCTTGTGTCTTCAACACAGTTTGATGTTCTGTTGAGTTCTCTTGCAGTTTCTCGAGGTTTTTGGAGTACAAGTACACCCTTTGTGCCTTTATGTGATATTCGGCCCCAAATCGGGGGGCCCCTTTTGTGTATTCAGGTATAATTTGGAGCCCTAATAAGCCTCCTTATGTGCTTCATGGCTTCCAGAATTCCAAGAAGCCCTCATTTGCCATCTTGTGCTATGTAGGCTCAAATGGACCCCCTTCCCTTATTTTTGTTTCAATGTGATTCAAAGCCCTACTCAGCCCCCTTGCATTTTCCGTATTTTCCTAGCAAAATAATCACCTTTGTGCCGTCATGTCATTTGTGTCACTTGTGGCCCTTATGTCTAATTTGAAGACCTATAATCAGCCCACTTATGCTTTCATCTCAGTTTTTATTGACTTTCAGAACACCAGTGGACCCCCTGGACCCCGTTGTGTCACCAAGATTGTTTGAAGCCCTTCGTTTGGAGCCCTGATGAACCCTCTTGTGCTTTTCGTGGCTTTCGGAATTCCATTAAACCATCTTGTGCCTTATTTTATTGCTGGAAGCACCTCATGACTTCATATGATATTCGAAGACCTATCGGGCCCTCTTGTGTCCTCAAATTTAGTATGGAGCCCCCACTCAGCTCACTTAGTTTTTAGTGGCTTCAAGAACAAGTACAATAAGCCCTCTTCCACCTTCATTGGTAATATGAAGCTCGTCTATTGGGCCCCATGTGTTTTTCTGTGTCATTCGGATCTCTATTGAGCCCTCTTGTGCCTTTATGTATCGTTTAGAGCCCTTATGAGCCCCCTTGGATTTTTTCGTGGCTTTTAGAGTTCCCGTAAGCCCCCTTGTGCCTTCTTGCGTTGTAAGAAGCCCTAGTGTAAATCCCTTGTGCCTTATTGCGATATACGGAGCCCTACCGGGTTCCCTTTATGTCCGCAAGTGTATAGTTTGTGAGTTTCCTTTTAGCTCGCAAGGGACTGATTGAGGCTTCATATTCTTATGAGGACACAAGGGGTCCGATAAGGCTCCGAATATCACATGAAGGCTTGAGGTGTTCACTAATGCTCTCAAAGCCACAAAAAGATGTGAGGGGAGATCGACAAAGATTAAAGTGATATTGAAGACACAAGGGGGCCCCAAGGGAGCTTCATGTGATAAATGAAGGCGAAAGGGGGTTCACTGAAATTCTGATAGCTATGAAAAGACCTCCTCCTAGGTGCTGTAAGACCTTGTAGTTGGTGGAGGGGCTCAAGTAACTGCGGTGATCCTGAGAGCTATGTCGGCGGGGGCCGCGCGAAGAGGCCCCTGGCAGGGACACTCATGCCGAAAAGGTCGATGGAGAGCGGTGAAAGCCAAGAAACAGCACAAAGGGGGCTGAGCGGAGCGCCAGTCAGCCTCTCATCATACCGTAATCGTGTGACATCCGTCAGAGACTCCGGCAGGGCGTGGCTGGAGAACGTCGGGTGTTGTGCGACCAGGGGGCTTGCCTTCATCGGCCGGCTTGCGAGGAGCAAACCTCTATAAAATATCCGACAGCGAAGTCGAAAAAACCTGTGGGGCACCAGGCTCACCCCACAGTATGAGTGCCTTCCCCTCGGTATGGGCCCACTACCGAGGGGTGACCTCTACATGGTCCCAACTCGTGGGAACTAAATGGATGACTCTTATGAAAAATTGACCAATATTGAGAAACCCCAGAAAAGTCAAGACTTGACTGCGAAGACGCAAACTCCTGTAGTTATACCGGACCCTTTCGCCAAGAGAGGAAGCGTCGGTCACTCACCAGGCAAGAACGTGAAGAAGTCCAACAGCGAAAGCTATGAAACCGAGGACGATGAGGAAGACAGGTACTTGTCTCCCTTCTCGCCGACGAAACCTAGAGCAGAGGGCAGCACTTATCAAGAAACTCCAGCCAGCAAAACTGGGAAGAAAAGAAAAATGAAACACAGTCCCAAGTTCGAGCTGCCTATGAAAGCCTCGTCAAATTTCTTCAAAAAAAATAAAGAAACGATTGCGGTGTCGGAGGGTATCAAGGATAAAATCGATAAACTTGTGAAATTCTGCAAAGAAAACAATAATGTCCACCGCAGAGTCAAGGAATTGGCGCAAGAACTCAATTTCGAGACAAGAAGACCGGCGGCGAGTTCCAAAACATCAAAAATTGAGGAGGTAGTACAAAAATCCAGAATTGAGAGCCTGGAGGAAGAAGTCAAGAGGCTAAAAGCCACAAGCGATATCGGTAGTGCTGAAATTGAAAAACTCAAGAGAGAAAACTCTGACTTGAAATCCAAGATGGAACAACAAGCTCTACTATTGGCGAAACGCATAGCAGACAAAAATCCGGAAGTGACGGCAGAACAAATAGAGGCAACACACGAGTATGAACAATTCTTGGATTTGGCGGAAATTAGATGGGAAGAAGACGTTTTTACGAATGTGAGCATCGTACCAGGAAACCCACTAAATTTAACTGAGCAGGAATGCTCGCTGGTCATCATTGACCCACAAGATAAAGAAATGAACAAGAGTATCCAAAGGATGTACAGAGACCGAAACCCGGAACTAGGGGAGATGACTGATAAGATCGAAATCTTGGAGAGCTCCGTCACCAGAGGTCTTGGAGGCGACAGAAAAACGAAGAAAATCATCAAAATCCAACCAACACACAACAGAGACCTATGGGAGCAACTAAAGGCCGTTAGTACATACACAAAAAGCGAAGGAATCAGAACTGTGATAACCCATAGCATCAAAATGGTTGAGCTGGACAAAATGAAGAAGATGCTACAATGCAATTTTAATGATATCAACACTAAAGTTCAATTATTCATACCCCCACAAACGACTGAAAGTCAAATCAGCAAAGACATGAAGAAAAAAACGATCAAAGAAAAACAGACATACGCCCTAGTAGTCGAGGAAAAAGGCAAGGACTTTTAAACACTGCTAAAATCCATTAAAGAAGATTTGGCAGGACATGAAATCAATAAAGAAATCGAATCCATCAGGAGTACAAAAGAAGGAAAAATACTTATACAAACCAAAAGAAATCAAGAGTCTGCTAAACAAATTCTAGAATTGATCAAGGTCAGCAATGAGGGCAGGACGGTGAAAATGATTCAAGACAGGGAACATACAGAAACTCTTCACATAAGAGGAATGGACGCTCTCACAACAAAGGAGGACATCGCTGCAGCTATAATGGAAGCAATAGGACCAACAAAAAATGACTATAAACTGAGCGATATTAGACCAAATGCAAATGACACTGCAGCAGTGACGCTTACCATCGGAAAAGAAGAAGCGGAAAAAATGGAAAAAATGGGGAAGATCAGAATTGGCATGGTCAGGTGCTCGGTAGAAAGAAAAATAGAAGTGAGAAAGTGCTTCAAGTGCTGGACCTACGGTCACGAGGCCCCAAAGTGCGAAGGACCAGACAGGTCGGCGCTATGCCGGAAATGCGGCTCAAGCGGACACAAAGAAACGGAGTGTGAAAATGAGGAAAGCTGCCCGGTGTGCGAAACAAAGGGGCATAAGGCGGGCACAGGCAAGTGCGCAGAATTCCGGAAAGCGCTAACACGCACAAGAAGGGCACGCCGAAAATCCACAAGGGAAAGGCTCAACGAGGAAGGAGAAAACGAAGACATGCGAATGGAGGACGAAAACTCTGCAAAGCCTGATGAACAAACGACCAACGTCACCGCGGAACCTGGCGAAACGGTCGAGACGAACCGTGTTGAGGGAAAATAAAAGAAGGGATAAAAAAAAAAAAAAATGAAAAAAAAAAAAAAAAAAAAACATCAAGTTTATACAAAAATCAAAGTTCATTTTCAAAAGTCTCGTCGAACATATTTATACGCAAAGAAGAAAGAAAAAAAAAAATGTCCTACCCTAAACTCAAGTTTCTTCAAGTAAATCTAAATCGTAGTAGAACAGCCCACGATGCCCTTTGGGACACCGCCTTGGAAACAAACGCAGACATCCTTCTCGTTAGTGAACCCAACAAAGCTCTGATGGACAGAGACGCAAGATGGCAGACAGATGATAGAAACGACGCCGCCATAAGAGTGCTGAACAGAATCCCAATTGATAAAATTGGAAGAGGCTCGAGTTTTGTCTGGCTGACAACGGAAAGGCTTCTTATCATCAGCTGCTACCTGTCGGGGAACGACACGATTATGAACTTCACGAACTCGCTGAATGAAATTGCCAGAGTGGTGAGATCACATAGAGGACAGACAATAATCGCGGGGGATTTCAACGCGAAGTCAACGGGATGGGGCGCTGTGATAAATGACGAAAGAGGAAACATGTTAGAAGACTGGATGTCCGAAATTGATCTGATCACCTGGAACACCGGTGCAAACACTTTTGAACGACATGGGTGCCGTTCGTCTGTATTAGATCTCACACTTACAACACATCAAGCAGGTGCTATCATAGAAAACTGGGAAGTTTTAGATCGGGAAACCCTGAGCGACCACCGTTATATTGCGTTTGAAACACAAAATGAAATCGATTACTCCAGTAAGATCTCTCCCAGAGAATGGAGCCTGAAAAAAGACAGGATGGACCTGCTATTAAAGGAGATTGCAAAGGAATCTGAGACAGCCGACGCAAGTCCCGATGGCCTTGTCAAAGTTTTGACAAAAGCCTGTGATAAAATTCTGCCCCGCAGGAAAGTAGAGACCAAGAAACAAGCTGCGTACTGGTGGAATCAAGAGATATCGGAGCAGAGGAAGCAGTGCGTCAAAATCAGGCGCCAGTACCTGAGAGCCCGCAAAGCGCCTGGAATCGCAAACATGGATGAATTGAAAGTTGCACTAAGTGACGCCAGGATGGCTTTAAGGCAATCTATAACAAAATCAAAGGAGAAGAAGTGGAAAGAGTTATGTGAAGAGGTGGAGTCCGACATATGGGGCACAGGATATAACTTGGTCGTCAAGCAGATACAAATGAGAGAGAAGCTGACTATACCGACAAATCGCATAGAGCTAATTTTCCAGGAGTTGTTCCCAATCCACGAAGATGTAGATTGGACGGCGCCAAACGTAGAGGAGGTGGTCCCCTTCACAGAAGAAGAACTCACTCGAGCCGCAGGCAGACTCAAAAATGGAAAAGCACCAGGACCTGACGCCATTGTACCAGAGGTTATCAAGCTAGCAGTACAGCACCCTAGGTATGTCTTAGAGGTCATGAATCGGGCGCTCACTACGGGCCACTTTCCAGAAAGATGGAAAACAGCAAACCTTGTGCTCCTTAGGAAAGGAGATAAACCGATTGAGGAGCCATCCAGCTATAGGCCAATATGTTTGCTTGACTCAGCGGGAAAGCTGCTAGAACACCTAATCCTAGCACGGCTCAAAGAAGAATTGAAGCAAGGCAAGGATCTCTCAGAAAACCAATATGGCTTCAGAACAGGAAAGTCCACGGTGCACGCAGTAAAACATGTTTTGTCCCTTGCAGAAAAAGAAAAGCAAAAGTCGTGCAGGCACAGGAAACATTGTGCCCTGATAACACTGGACGTAAAAAACGCGTTCAATACAGCAAGCTGGCAAATCATTCTGAACGAACTCAAGGCAAGGAAAATCGACCCAGCGCTGCAGAGATTGCTGCGGAGCTACCTCCAGACGAGGAAAATCAATATTTCAATGGGAGTTGACAAGGATGTTAGAGAAGTAAACAGTGGCGTTCCACAGGGTTCGGTGTTGGGCCCTACTCTGTGGAACATACTCTACGACGGGGTTCTGAGACTTTGGATGCCGGAAGGGGTAACAATCGTTGGATTTGCAGACGATTTAGCGGTGGTGGTCACTGACAAGAAAACTGAAAATCTAGAAAGAAAAGCAAATAGAGCCATAGAAAAAATAGCCTTATGGCTTGAAAATCGATCCTTGAAACTGGCCCCAGAGAAAACGGAAGCGGTTCTGCTATTGACAAAAAGGAAGGCACCTCACGTCAGTTTCAACGCACGCGGTATAGTGATAAACCCAAAGGAGTCCATCAAGTATCTTGGGGTATGGCTGAGTAGGAATATGTCCCACAAAAAACATATCTACGAAACCGCGGCAAAAGCCACAAAAACCGTGGCGAAGCTCAGTAGACTGATGCCAAACATTGGCGGTCCGAGTTGTGGCAAGAGGAGGATTCTGGGCTCCGTGGCGCACTCGGTAATCCTATATGCCGCACCGATATGGGAAGCGGGAATGAAAGTGAAACTGTGGGCGGCTCAACTCAACAGAGTACAACGACAGATGGCGATACGAATATGCAGGGCCTACCGCACAGTTTCGGAGGAGGCCGCGCTTGTGGTTGCGGGAATCCCACCGGTGGCGTTGTTAGCGCTGGAAAGAAAAGAAGTGTTCGATGGAATGGAAAAGAACGAGGCAAGAGAGCTGTTGATGAGAAGATGGCAAGAAGCATGGGAAGGAGGAAGGAAAGGAGCGTGGACTAGAACGTTGATAAAAAATGTTTCTGTGTGGACGAGCAGGCGCCATGGCGAGCCGGGCTTTCACTTGACGCAGTTTCTGACAGGACATGGATGTTTTGGAAACTATCTTCAAAAAATCGGTAAAACAAATGGAAGCACGTGTTGGTACTGCAGGGAGGAAGACAGCCCAGAACATACGGTGTTCCGATGCCAGAGATGGGGATTCGAGAGACGAAGTTTACCTTCAGGCCTGGGCCCAGAAAACGTCGTTAATCATATGCTTGACTCAGAGGGAGGCTGGAACGAGGTGGCGGACACAGTTACAAGGATAATGACGCAGAAGGAGAGTGATGAGAGGGAGAGAGAAAGAACGTGAACAACGCCAACCGTCTTCCGATGTAATGCAAAAGCGGTTCCGGAGGACGGATAAACACCAGGCATGAGGAGAGGTTTAGTGGGTAGGGCTCCGGCGAGTCCCACACTACCCCGGTGCTGTCCAGCCGGGGTGTGCGTAAAGGCATTCCTCTCCTCCCGAAAAAAAAAAAAAAAAAAAAAAAAAAAAGCTATGAAAAGACATTAGGGGACTAATTAGGGCTCCAAACTACACTTGCGGGCATTAAGGAAGCCCGATAGGGCTTCAAACGATATTGAAGACACAAAGGGACCCAATGGATCGAGCTTTATATAACAAATGAAGGTGAAAGGGAGCTTAGTGGTACCTACCTACTCTTGAAGCCAATAAAAACATGAGTGGGCTGATCAGGGCTTCGAATATCATTATAAAGTCATGAGGTGCTTACAAGAAGGCAGAAGAGGGGGGGTTACTGAAATTCTGATAGCCATGAAAAAACATAAGGGGGCTGACTAGGACTCCAAACTACACTTGCGGACACAAGGGGGTCCGACAGGGCTCCGTATATCACATGAAGGCACAAGGGACACACACTGGAGCTTTCAGCAATGCAAAAGGCACAAGATGGCTTACTGGAATTCTAAAAGCCACGAAAAAACATTGGGGACGGAAGCTCATTAGGGCTCCAGGCGAAGGGCTTCAAACAATACTGGTGACGAAAGAGGGTTCAAAGGGGCCTATATAATGAAAAAAGGCAAAAGGGGGGCTCACTGGTACTCTAAATGTCAATAAAAATCGAGATAAAAATATGAATGGGCTGATTTATAGGCCTTCTAACTACACATGAGGACACAAGGGGACCCGAAAGGTCTCCGAATGACATGACGACACAATGGTGATGATTACTATGCTTTGAAAGTAACAAAAAATGCAAGAGGGCTCAGCAGGGCTTCAAATTACATTGGAGAAACAATGAGAGGGAGTCCAATGGGCTACTTGCCTAATTTTTTTTATTGGCTTAATCAAAAGTATGGGCAAAAATATTGTACCCGTATTTTTTCTTTTTCCTAAATTCCAAAAATTGTGGCCGTAGTGTCTGTTTTAAAAATATATTTGTGACGTCACAAATATACTAAAAACTAAACAAACTGCACTGTTGGGTTGAAAACTCAAAAAACAGTTAGAGTGGCTTAACAATATTTGAAAAATACTGAAAGAAAAATTTCACTGAAGATTCCCGACTTTTACCAACCTTTTGAAAAAACAAATCGAAAAAAAAATCTTTTTAATCAATGGATATATTTTCCGGAAATTTTCAGGAAATACTATTTATTACTCTTGTTGATGATTGAAAGTGTTTCCAGTCAAATCTGTTTCATTGGCAAGTACCCCATTGAGCCTACATAGCACAAGTTGGCAGAAGAGGGCTTACTTGAATTCTGGAAGCCATGAAGCACATACGAGCTCAAAAGCATGAGCTCATAAGCTCATTAGGGCTCCAAATTATACTTGAAGACACAAGGGGGCCCCCCGATTAGGGGCCGAATATGACATGAAGGCACAAAGGGTTCACTAGTGCTCCGAAAACCTCGGGAAATTGCAAGAGCGCTCAACAGAACTTCAAACAGTATTGAAGACACAAGGGGGGCAAATATTTCATGAAACTGGTGGCCGACAGCAGTTTTCTCATTTTTAGGACGTAGTTGGATGTGTGTGAAGAAACCACCCCGAATAAATGCAATTTGTATAGTTAATCGGATAGTTAATTAAGACCGGGGCGGTATCAGTTTACTGTGGGGTCAACGAATCAAACGTCTGCATTTCTCCATTATTTCCATAAAAGTGGCGGCCGACAGTAGTTTTTGATTTTTCACGACGTAATTGAGTGTTTGTAGAAGGAACTTGATAAAAATGATGTGATTCCGGTGATTGACCGGGTAGTAAACTGAGATCGGGGCGGTAACAGTTTACTTTCTGGTCAACTCATCAGGAGTCTATTCTCTCAATGCACTTGGATTTTTTCCATAAATCTGACGGCCGACAACAGTTTTCCTTGATTCCATACCTAGCTGATCGCATCCCATGAGAATTTTTTCAAAAAAATGCGAATTGGATAGTTGACCGGATAGTAAACAATAGAGTATTATACTTTTGAAAAAAAAATTTTTTGATGGAATCAGAAACTATATTGAAAAATAATTGACCCGTATTTTTTTATCCAGCTCAAAATCGTATCGTTTGGCCGCAATAGATAAACGAAACTCCTATATTCTGCCTATTTCTGACGTCATTTACACAGGCAGTATAGGCGGTGACTCGCTGTGACGTCAGAAGTAGTTGATGTTGTTTATTAATTGCGCCCAAACGAAACGGTTTTTGACTGAATAAAAAACACGGGTCAATTATTTTTCAATGTAGTTTCCATTTCAATAAAAAAAATTTTTTAGTGTAATACTCCATTACCAATGCAATTTCCATTTTGTTCATTGTGTTGATTAGCCTCATGTTTCCGTAACCCTTCCTGTGATAGTGAATGTTAAGAAACTTCATGTCAAACTTCTACAGGGTGATGCGTAAAATGCTAAAAATTACAACGACTTCATCCTACACCCATTTGTCAAAAAACAATTTTTTTTCATATTCTGATACAAACATCATGAAGTGTAATGTCTTGTCCCGCAATAGTTTCGAGATTACCGAAATTAAAAGTGTTACACTTGAGTTATAAATTTTTATATTGATTATTACATACAACACCCTTGATTATTAGACCTACAAGGATAATATTCACTTATCTAAATCCCACTGTCAATAGCAACGGAATAAAATTCATGTAAACAACAAAATCTGACAGCTGTCACTTCGGACTTCTTTTATGTAATAATCTTCAAAATATCACTCGTGCTCGAGATTTTCCCAGATAATTTTGGCCAGGCGTTTCCCTCGGGCTGATTGTCCCTGGATAAATGCCCTCCTCCTACGGAGTCGGGCATTTATCGCTACAATCAGCACTCGCGATCGCCTGACCAAAATGATCGTGAAAATCTAAGCACTTGTGATATTACTGTTGAATATTACAGATTTGCCTTGTTGGCACTCGAGATTGAGTTAATTCTGATAAAGATGAAGGGATGTTGACATTGAGCAGGATTGTTCCTACAACATAATGATCAGGACAATTTTACTCTCAACACAGCCCGAATATTTGGTGTGGAGCCAAGCATGGAACTAATTCAAGTGGTGTCACTGCCTTCTTGTCGTACGTTAAATTTCGTCAGAATTTTAGATGTGAAACATGTTTTATTTGCAAGTAGTTTAACCCGCTGAACATGTTTAGTAATGGGGCCATAGGTCGTGCAGTGTGCAGCTTCGCGAAGATATATGGAGTTATGTCTTAATCGATTCCTGGGGGATCAAGGACCATAAAAAATTATAGTGGAATAGTGACATCTACTGCAGGCAGATATGGTGGAGGCGCCAAAATAAGCTACATCTGGTAATAAGAAACTAAACAGGTCAGCAATTGAAGTGGGCCACCCAAAAATTTTGTTCTTTTTCAAATATAAATATCAGCGGAAAGAAGCAACCGATTTAGAGACGGTTTACGATGTCTGATATAGTGATCCTTTGTTCACGATGTGTGGTGTCAGCTTTTTCTATTGTCGGCAATGTACATGATATACAGGGTGAGAACGGAAGATGTACCAAAATGGTCAATTTTGTATCATGTGTAACTATTGTAAAAACGATATCAGACTTTTTGTGACTTCATATTTGGGAAGCTCGAATCAATGTCTCGGAACGGTTTTTCAAATTCCCGTCTATCTCTTACAATTACAGGGTGATTTGAAGGGTGATTCTAGAAAAAATTGTTTTGGTTTTGCACTGATAATGGGTTTCCTTGTTTTCCGATTTTCAAAATATGAACAGCGAATTCAAGCTTATTCTTCGGGAAATGGAGTCTGAAAGTCAGAATTGACTCAAAGCAAACATTCGAAACAATGGACTTCACCAAAGGTAACTCAAATATGAAGTACGCTCGGGATCTGTTTTGGATGAAAATTTTTGGCAAAAAAAACCGCTTCTCAAACGAACCATTCACTCGAACATTCGACGTACTTTTCGCTTGTATCCCCGCCGTAATCATGCGGTTGTGAATTCGGTTCCATCACCGACCATTCTTGATACTGATACGAGCGAAAACTACGTCGAAACGTTCGGAGTGAATCGTTCGTTTGAAAAGCGGTTGCGGTTGATTTTGTCATACATTTTTCATTCAAACCAGATCCCGAGTGTACCTACTTCATATTTGGGTTACCTTTGGTAGGGTCCACTGTTTCGAATGTTTTTTGAGTCGAATATGATTTTCAGGCTCCATCTTCCAAAGAATAAGCTTCAATTCGCCGTCCATATTTTGAAAATTGAATAACAAGGAATCCCATTATCAGTGCAAAACCATTTTTTTTTTAGATCACCCTGTAATTGAAAGAGATAAACGGGAATTCAAAAAACCGTTTCGAGACAATGAGTCGAGCTTTCTAAATATGAAGTCACGAAAAGTCTGGTATCATTTTTACAATAGTTACACATGATTCAACTTTGACCATTCCCGTACAGCTTCCGTTTTCACCCTGTATATCATGTATATTGCCGACAATAGAAAAAGCTAACATCAAACATCGTAGAGAAAGGATCACTATATTAGACGTCGTAAACCGTTTTGAAATCGGTTGCGTCTTTCCGCTGATATTTATATTTGAGAAGGAATAAGAATTTTGGGTGGCCCACTTCAATTGCTGACCTGTTTAGTTGTGGCTTGTTTGTCTTTTAACGGATTCCAACACCTGAAATGTCATTTTTTAGACAAAAGAATTGTCTTATCTCATGCCTAAATTTACAAACGTCATTTCGGGAAACTGTCAAAATTGTCTTTATAAGATAAGCTAAATTCCGGCCTTTTTTGAAGGTTATCCGATATTTTTCAAACCTGGCAGTATTATAGATCTTAAGATGCCTTTTCCAAATCTCCACTTTCCAACTTCGTATCTTTGCCGTTTTGGCCGCCATATTGAAAAGATGGCGCTCAAAAAAAGTTTTTTGTCAATTGCTTGAATTCAACTAACTCAAGATTGAAACGTGTATATGCGAAGAAAAGCCCATTCAAGTCTGTACAATTTGACATATCAATCATTCTTGTGCGTTTTACGGTTCTTAAGTTAGGGCTTCCAGAACTTCCAGAAGCATCAACTTTCGGAATTCAATCAGCATGTTAAATTGATACGGCCGTCATGTAGGTAGTAGGCAAATTAACCATAAATAGCTCTTGGCAATTAATCATAAATGATGAAAAATCAGAAAATTGATCATGGTGATGTAATTTGTGCAATTACAGGGTGAACTGTGAAGGCAAACTGACTCTAGAAAGAAATAAAGGTAATATAGCATTTGAAGGGTATCAGATACATTCGAAACTCATTATTATTATGAAAGGGGTTATTATTATTCAGAATATTCACTTTTTCACTTCGTATCTCTGCCGTTCTGGCCATAATTTTGAGAAGATGGCGCTCAAAAAAAACATATTTTCGGAAAATTTCCGTCATAAAAATTCGTCATAAAATCGTAGAATTCGTATCAAAGTGGAGGTCTAATGATTTCACTAAAATTTGCCACCTGAATCACCTACCTGCGACTTACGGTTCTCAAGCTATACCTCTTCAAAAACAATTTTCTCTTAGAGTTCACCCTGTAATTGCATAACAACCGTTACCATGATTGATTTTCTGGATATTGATATAGTCTGTGGTTGACAACTGATCATTATTTATGGTTGATTTGACTGCCACGTGGAGTTAAGATCAACTTAAAATGCTGGTTGGCTGACCAAAGTTGATGCTTTAGGGAGTTCTAGAAGCCATAACCCAAGAACCGGAAGTAGCACGTACACGAGTAAGGTGTCAAATTGTAGAAAATTCAATAAGCTCTCATTCGCATACTAACGCTTCTACTTCACATTGACTGAAATGAAAATATTGACAAAAAACTGTTTTTTAGGCGCCATCTTTTCAATATGGCGGCAAAGATACGAAATGGAAAAGTGGACATTCGGAAAGGGCCTATCAAGATCTATGATACTGCCAAGTTTCAGAAATATTGGATAACCTTCAAAAAAGGCAGGAATTTAGCCTATCTTATGGAGACAGTTTAGACAGTTTCCCGAAATGACGTTTCTGAATTCAGATACGAAATAAGAAGAGAATTTTCTTGTCTACAGAATGACGTTCCAGTTATTACAATCTGTTGAAAAACAAACGATCTACAGTCAGTTCCTTATTACCAGATGAAGCCTATTTTGGCGCCTCCACCATTATTTGCCTGCAGCAGATGTCAATATTCCACCATAATTTCTCATGGTCCTTGATCGCCCAAGAATCGATTGGGACATAACTTCATATATCTTCATGAAGTTGCACACGGCCAAGCCTTTTCTGACCCTATGCCTCCGGACGAGTTACCGATGTAGAACTTCACGAGGAAGTTTACGAGGAAGATAATGTCTCCTGGACAATGGCCATAGGTACTTTTTGTGCTATGTTTGAGTTTCGCATATCTGTAACATTAAACATAAAAATTTAGATCTTCAGTTGTAGACTTCCAATCTTGGTAATTCTGAAAGCATTTCGCGACAGGACATCACACTTCATGATTTTTGTTTTAGAATACAAAACTTTTTTCACAAATGAGGGTACGATAAATTTTTTTGCGCCAAGCAATTTTGCACCATTTCACGTATCACCCGGTGTAAATGTTAATGGAGTTTCTCAACATTCACTATCATAGGATGGGTCATCAAAAGGCTAAACTAATGAACGCAATGAACAAAATAAATATCGTAATCGGCAATCGGAAGTTATTGGCCTTCAAAGTCGTACCATTTTTTCGATAACGACAATTTCGTTGGCCAGCAGTTTAGTGTTGAGTTCAAGCTATTTGCGAGAGTAGTAAAACTAGGAAGAAGATGACACGTCAAAATCAAGAACTGATACGGGTTGGTGGGCTTAGTGAAGCAAAACGTCAATTTATTGCGCATCGACTTTATTTGGACAATAGAACGCATCACAGTCACACTCGGAGTTACAACGAGACACAAAAATGAACTTGAATTAGATGTACCTATTTAATCAGTTTATAAAATAAAGTTATCAACTCAACTCGTTCAAATGTTCAAAATATCTTGAGTGATTTCCACTCTTCCCAACTACCTACGTGAATGCTACCTGTTTCTGGGAGATATTTTTCACTGCGCTTATTTCTGGGATAGTGAATTTGAGTAAGCTTGAATTTTGTAAAGCACAATGCTGTATCAAATCGAATTACTTGACTGGTGATTGTTATTTGCTTCGTACAAAACCTTGTTGCATGTGTTCTCTTCTATGGCAGTGAACGATACCAAATCTTTGGTAACTGGCTGCCAAGTTGTTTCGCCGTGGGAATTTGGGTCGCCCGTTTTTGCAAAGTTTGTCCAGTACTTCGTCATTTTCTTGATGGTATTGTCCTCGACGCTGCCTGGTTTCGGTTTTGGTGCACCGGGTACTTTGAAAATGTAGCCCAGCTCGTCTCCGTATATCGCTCCTTGAAAGAAGAGAAAAGATGTCACGATCTAACAAGTGAAAGCAAATAAAATCCAACGTTGGATGAAAGGACTCAAGACAGCTGGAGGGATCCTTGAGAATTAGGAGCAAAATCAAAGGATTTGTGGCGGCTCTCATATGAGCATGTGGCGGAGGAACTGTTGTCTCCCCGATAGCTTAGTGGTCAGAGTATCGATTCGGCAAATGAAAGACGCGGGTTCGAGTCCCGCTCAGGGCAGACACTTTTCCTCCGTCACATCGCGCCATAGATTCAACCGAGAGGACGTTGAGTAGTTCACTAGGCGTTCTGAGGAATCTAGGAAATCTGAGTAACATAAAGCTAAATACTTGGCCAAACATTATATTTCAGTGAAAAATGAATTGGGTGAGAGTAAACAGCTGAAGTTCAAACTATTTGCCACTTCATGTCTTTGGAAAAAGCTACAAATTTCTTAATGGTGACTGAAGGGAAAAATTGGATCATTCGAAGAGATCTGGAAACAGCTCTAATATGAACTTGAGGGAAGTTAGAAAAATTTGAGGTAATTTGAGCATAAAAAGTAATGTTAACTGAACAAGAATCTCGACAAAAACGCTAGTGAATTTCTTATGGATGGAGGTCAATGTCAAATGAGGATGTTTCACGAGCACGTTGAGAAGTTCAATAGGCGTGAGGAATCCAACGAGCGTCAGCTGAGTACTAAATTGAGAGATTATTCTGTTAAAAGGTAGAGAATCTGGAAAAGTGAAGAGCTGTAATAAAAACGAAATACCTGCAATCTATATTTTTGTGAAATTTACGAGTGGTTAAGAGATGAACCTATGTGAACTATGAATTGGTCAAGAAACTTATTTACTGGGGAATGTCTGAAAGGTCTTTTACTTATTTCAAACTCTAATGATATCAAGAAGTTGGAAAAACTTGAGGTGCATCAAGCAAAAAATTAAAGAAATCAGCAACAAGAAAGAAAGGAATGAAAGGCCAATTGCCTCAGGCTCAGTCTGGGAAGAAGTGAACGGAGGTGAATAAGTAGTTGATAAGAGGAGGTGAACAGATCATCTGGCTATTTGATTTGGGAAGTTTATAGGTCATGAAAAGGAACTTCAAGGTAAAATGGAAATTCCACTGGGTTCATCAAGTTCCTGTTACCTGGTTCAGCAATCTTCTTCGACTTTTTCACAAAATTTAGGTCTCCTACCACATTAAACCGGTACAAATAGACAGGATTTCGCGGTTTTTCCTCATCTGTAGATTTAAAGCACAAGCACATGGCCGCTTCTAGCTCTAGATTCGGCCACAATCCGATTGCTCCAATCTGCAACATCAATTTGAGTAGCCAAGTGGGTCGGTACCCACCTACTCCGTTTGGTTCCAACCTTGTAGATTTTTTGTTTTCACGTTCGTTTTTTTATTAGCCACACACCTGAGAAATCAGTTCGAAGAAGGGACCTGATGTTGCACTATAGTAGCAGTTCAACGTTGTCAAACGGACCTGCTGCCTGTACATCAAGAACATCCTCATTTCCTCGTCGTCCATGTGAATACTGTGCACGTTTGCGTTATGTCCGATGATCGCGGGTACCGCGAGGTTGTCGTACATCTCCCATTCCATGGTCGAAAAGCAGTCCACGCCTCGGGCCTGTTATAGAGGAATTTTTAGCAGCACAAATCATACTCAGTTGTTGGGTGTAATGAGAAACGTAGGTGTATAATATGCAATACTTACCGAGAAATTCTTTTCGTACGCTACAATCTTCTCAAAACGCAAAGCTCGCAAGAACTTGAGCGCCTGCTTGTCGTTCGTCACGTCTCTGAGGCCTAAAGCTTTGGCGCTGCTTATGATGTCGAAGTAACCTACGACGTTCAGGTCAGTCGATCCGTGTTGCAATATCAGCTTATGGTATAGATCTAGCAGAAGAAGAGAATCGTGGACTTGGGAAGAAGTTTGTGGAAATATTACCTCTGCAGTCGAAGTAATTAAGCGTATGTTGGATGATGGTGGCACCGGTACCTTGAGCAAACAGCGTGACGTTCTTTGGATCGCCGTTGAAGGCGGAAATGTTTTTTTTGACCCAGATCAACGCCGCCAAGAGATCGAGCATGCCCATATCTCCTCCTATTTTCATATCTGGTGCCGTCAGGAATCCTGCAGAAACAACAATTATCTTTATTACTATTTACCTACTAACAAAAGTAAACGAATGTATTGTTGCTTTGCTTCTTTGTATTGAACAACTTCAAGAACAGATGACATAATCAGAAATGTGGATGATTTATTGGCTTCTTGTCCATATTTGAATTTGTAGCCAATTTCAGAATTTCCTTATTTATGAGAAAATGAATATCAAAAAGGGACCTACTGGGGATTGTAGAAAATGAGTTTTTCAAAAGAGGCTGACGCTCGAGCTGATGTTTCCTCAATTCATTTCTGCCGTTTTCTAAGTGGCTTTTTTATTTGTGGAGTAACATGATTGAAGAGGGAGAATTTGTAAAAAGTGACTCAAAATGACGAAAAGTCCGCCTTTCTGGAAAAGCATCACATGTGGTCACACTATTCTCAAGGTTTTGTTCTATGTAGGTACCTACTTGAGACTATTATTCATTATGACAAGAGCAGTTCGACCAAGTGAGATGGTTATATTATTTAAAATCGGGGAAAATTTTGGAGGTGACGCTTCCATGGTTGGGCACTTAAGCTGCAATCAAGAATAAGTGATTGTTTTGATAAGAAAAACTCGAACCCAGAATTCCGGAACGGTACGAAACCACAACAAGGATCACATCCTCGGCCACCAGATAATCAGGTCCGTACAGCGCCGTGCTCAAGTTGTCGTCGCTGACGTAGTTGCCAGCAGATGGTACGAAAACCATAACCGGTTTTTGGCTATTTGATGGAACTCCATACTTCGGCGTCTGCAAAACAATACTGAATGAGTATTCGTTATTATCAACACGTGCTACATGGCATAATAATCTCAAGAATAAAATTATGTCTTTGAGTACCTACCTCTGGAGTAAAAACGTTGACGAACAGCAAATCGGCTTCCAAGGGCTGGGAAAGACGATCGACGGGCGCTGAACAGTCCAAAACACCACACCAGCCAACGTTAAGGTTGCTCTCCTGCGACATTTTTGTAGGAGTAACAAATAGTAACTCAGGGCTCCATTTCAAGTCCAAGTTGCAACCCGCGCAGCGTGGCACAAGTAGTCACGTGATCCCTCTGTGCCAATGAGCATGCCATGATTGGATCACGTGACTACTTGCGCCACGCTGCGCGGGTTGCAACTCGGACTTGAAATTTGGCCCTCAGTTCCAACTGACAGAAGACCAGAAGTGGGTAGGTACTTACAGTAAACCGCATCACTCCAACAGGGCAATATGCGTAAGGTATTCTGGTGAAGCTATAGTACTTTTTTCCCTTGCTGTCGGTACACAGACTTCCGCAGACTTCACCGTCCTTGAGTCGGATTGTTTTCCAAATCATCTTCGAGGCACTTGTTTAAAATAAATATCGATCGACACTTGTTTGGTAGGAACACAAACTCAGTCTCTTACACAACTTTTTACCTCATCTTCTGCTATCATCAGCAGTAAAAGAAAGCGCAAAAGGTTTTTTGCTAGCAACAGATAGGAACAGGACAACAATAACAGTAAGCATGTCGGACAATCCAGCTCAATTTGACGAGAAAAACTTTCCCACACTTCACATTATCAAGGATCCAGTACGAGGACGACGATGCCTGGATTATCAAGGAGGTTCTCTAGTCGAGATTATAGAGGTGTACCAATACCGACACCGATTTTCGGTATCAGCGATTATCGGCCACTTCTCGATACTTTCAAGTAGGTATCGGGAAAACACCGATGGATCGGCGTGCTTTCTAGATTCTTTCATTCATTAGGTCGCAGTGTAGATACAAGTGCGAAGCTCTGGATATTTCCAGAAGTGTACGCGATGGCTGGGCGTTGGGAACTTTCAACGCTCGATCAAAACACATCTATTCATTCTGGCGGAGGCGCTGGTTCTAGAGCATGGCAGAATTATACGGGTAATGTGCATGATATTTTGGAAGTCGTATGGAAACCGTATGTCGGGTCACTGTGGAAACTGCTGGAGAATGCATTGAACACTCGAGATGAATTAGTCGGACCTATACAGAGTGGTCAAGGTTATAGTAGCAATAATTTACCATTCGATAGTCCATCAAAAACTAAGTCGACATGCGTGATTCTTTTTTTTTTCTAAAACGCTTCCTAAGAGAGATACAGCTCTTCAAAGTTCAGTTTTTGAAATCTTTTTTTTGCAATAACTCTCAGGTCATCTAAGCGATTTTGACCAAAGGACCCCGCACGATTCTTATGGAAAATGGCTCCCGGTTAAATTCTCTGAATTTTTTATATGTTGTAGCTCATGAGATACTTATCAAATGCTGTGAGCCCCAAACTCAAATAATGGACAGTTTTTTACCCACAGGGGGTTGAAGTTGGAGGTTTTGACGGCTCAAAAATCATATTCTGACGTAAATAAGAGCTTTTTATTCGGTTTCTCTTCCAAGTTCTGTTTCATGCTGAACGTATTTATTTGACAGAAAAATATCAACCCCCTCCTCTACCCCCAACCCCTATCTACCATAATAAAATTCGAGATTTATTTCAAAAGCCATGCAAATGGCTTCTGTGATTTAAATTATGAATTTTGAGATGAAAATTATTTTCCACCCCTAATGTTGGGGTGCCGAGTTTCCAATTTTCCTCGGTTAATTTGGCTGGATTTTTGGTATTGTGTACTTCTAATTCTGCTGAACAAAAAGTTTCTATGCCAAACTTATTCCTATGGACAGTTTTTGCTCTACAGGGGACTGAAGTTGAAGATTTGGGAGCATAAATATTGAACTTCAGTCCCCTGTAGAACAAAAACTGTTCATAGGAATAAGTTTTGGTATGAGAACTTTTTGTTCAGCAAAATTAGAAGTACACAATACCAAAAATTCAGCCAAATTAACCGAGGAAAATTGGAAAATCGTCACCCCAACATTAGGGGTGGAAAATAATTTTCATGTCAAAACTCATAATTTAAATCACAGAAGCCATCTGCATCGCTTTTGAGAGTAATTTCGAATTTTATGATGGTAGATAGGGGTTGGAGGTGGAGGAGGGGGTTGATATTTTTCTGTCAAATGAATACATTCAGCATGAAACACAACTTGAAGAAAAACCAAATAAAAAGCTTTTATTAACGTCATAATATTATTTTGAAGCCGTCAAAACCCCCAACTTCAACCCCCTGTGGGTAAAAAACTGTCCATTATTTGAGTTTGGGGTTCACGATATTTGATTAGTATCTCATGAGCTACAACATATCAAAAATTCAGAAAATTTAACCGGGAGCCATTTTCCATAAGAATCGTGCGGGGTCCTTTGGTACAAATACTTACGAAATAAATACCCATCACTTGACGTAGATAACTTTTGTCAAAATTGTCCAATGGCGTAGATACAGGGAAGTTGTTTTACTTCTCACGCCCTATTCTCTACGCCACTGAATATTTTCAAAAGAGTATATTTTTTTGTTCTTTGTTCATTTAAAAAAAAAAGTTACTCCTGTGAAATTTTGATCAGAGGATTTCCGAGATATTTGGGTTATAAACTTTGGAAAACATCTCGAAATCGCCACTTTCTAGAGCCTTAATTGCTTTTTCCGGAAACGCCTCGTTTCTCAGCAAAAAATGGCAGTAAATCAATGTAAACGACATAGAAAACTTATTCCAGTTGAGGAATAGTGAGTTTCCTTGGATTTTAATTTTTAGGTCTTCAAAAGTCGCGATTTCGAAGCGTTTTCCAAAGTTTCAAACCCAAATATCTCAAAAATGGCGCCTCTAATCAAAATTTTACAAGAGTAACTTTTTTTCAAATTGAACAATGCATTAAAAAAAATGTAATTATTCAAAAATATCCAGTGACGTAGAAAATGGGGTGGGAGGAGTTGATCAATCCCCAGTGGTATCTACGTCACTGGACAATTTTGACAAAAGTTATCTGCGTCAAGTGATGGGTATTTATCCCAAAAGTATTTGTACCAAATTTGGTGAAAATCGCTTCGATGACTTAAGAGTTTTTGCATAAAGATGATTTTGAAAACTGAACTTTGAAGGGCTCTATCTGCCTTAGGAAGCGTCTTGGAGAAAAATTAATCTATGCATGTCGACCTAGTTTTCGATGGACCATCGAATGGTGAGTTATTGCTACTATAACCTGGACCACCCTGTACAGGGTGTCCCGAAATTAATGCAACAAAATTCACAGGGAGGTAGACAATCAAAAAATAAGGGGACTTCCTCGATACAAATACTCTCGCAAACGTAATAACGGAGATACAGGCCTTCAAAATTTGTTCATTGGAACAGTTTTTTTTTGCATTACTTTTGAACCGTTGAACCGATTTTATTCAAACTTGAACCAAAGTTCATTAAAATAAGTCTCTATCGAACGATGATAACGCATTTTATCAAACATTTTCAGGGGCGAAGATAATAGGGGGTACTTTCCCCCTTTTTCCCCTTTTTTTCACCCCCTTGAATATTTTTGGAATTTGTTACAATTTTTAAATTGTACGTCCAATTTAGAGAAAAAAGTTAGTCTTGCAAAATTTTGGTTGAGGGCTTCATTTTCGGGATATTTGGGTTTGAAACTTCGGAGAACATCTCAAAATCGCCACTTTTCAGGGCCCAAATTTTTTTCCTGAAAAGCTTCATGTTTTTTAGCAAAAATGGTAGTTTATTAACTTGAAACACCTAGAAAACAGATTTCAGTTGAAGAATCTTGAACTTTAATTCTTAAGGCCTTGAAAGTGGTGTTTTCGAGATGTTCTCCGAAGTTTTAAACCCAAATATCTCAAAAATGGAGCCTTCAATCAAAATTTTGCACGAGTTATTTTTTTCTTCAAATTGAACTTAAAATTCAAAGATTGCAACAATTTTAGAAAATATTCAAGGGGGTGAAAAAATAGGGGAAAAGGGGGAAAGGTACCCCCTATTATTGTCGCCCCTGAAAATGTTTGATAAAATGCGTTATCATTGTTCAATAGAGACTTATGTTAGTAAACTTTGGTCCAAGTTTGAATAAAATCGGTTCAACGGTTCAAAAGTTAAAAAAAAACTGTTAAAAAAAAACTTTGAAGGCCTGTATCTCCGTTATTACGTTTGCGAGAGTATTTTTATTGAGAAAGTCTCTTTATTCTTCAATTGTCCACCTCCCTGTAAATTTAGTTGCAATAATTTTGGGACACCTGTACAGGGTGTTTCCAAAATGGTGATACAAACTTCTAGGGAAGACTACCCATCAAAAATGGACCAGGAAAAAATATACCTTCGATGTCCTAAAATGCTTCGTTGAAAAGTTACAGGGTGTTCAAGTTGAATCTTCAAAATCGATTTTTTGACATAACTTTTGAACCGTTCAACCGATTTTGTTAAAATTTGAACCAAAGTTTGATGAAATAGGTTTCTATTGAACAATAGTAACGCGTTGAGAAAATATATTCAGGGGCGTATTCTCAAATTGTTCTAACTGTTGGGTTTTACGTCTAATTTAGAAAAAAAGTTACTCGTGCAAAACTTTGATTAGAGGCTTCATTCTTGAGATATTTGGGTTTTAAACTTTGAAAAACATCTCAAAATCGCCACTTTCAATGAGCCCAATTTTTTTTTCCTGAAAACTTCTCGTTTCTCGGAAAAACTAGTGGTTTATCAACTTAGAAATTCTAGAGAACCTATTTCTGCTGAGAAATCATGAGTTTTTTGGACTCTTATTTTTAGGCCTTGGAAAGAGGCAACTTCGAGATGTTTTCCAAAGTTTCAAACCCAGATATCTCAAAAACAAAGCCTCTAATCCAAATTTTGCAAGAGTAACTTTTTTTTCTAAATTGAACGTTCAATCAGAAAACAAGAGCAATTTGAAAAAATAGCTAGGGATATAGAAAATAGGGGGGGAAATATGAGGACAACCCCCTTTATCTACGCCCCTAAACCTTTGTTTTCAACACGTTACTATTATTCGATAAAGATCTATGTCAGTTAACTTTGGTGAGAATTTGAACAAATTAACGGTTCAAAACTTAAGTCAAAAAATCAGTTTTCAAAAGTCAACTTGAACACCCTGTAACTTTCCAACGGAGCATTTTAGGACATCAGAGGTATATTTTTTCCTGGTCCATTTTTTATGGGGAGTCTCCCCTAGAAGTTTGTATCACCATTTTGGAAACACCCTGTATAAAGCATCAATAGTCGCCTCACGAGCAGTTATGAATAAGTAAATAATTGTTGGCGAGTATTTATTGTAGTACGCAGTAATAAACAGTGTGTGTTTTAAAACGATCGTCTCAGTTATATTCGAACCCGTTCGCGAAATACGTAACACTATGGTCTGCTTCGCTGATTATTACTTCTCAAAGAATGTAACCAACGTCCGGTGGATGGTGGATTGGTTCCCATCGAAGGCCCGTATTCATAGTCAGATCTCAAATATAAGGTGGTCTTGAGACCATGCTTATTTAGGTTCAGGCTTGGGCTAAGATGATTGTATAGGTATGAGAATATCCTTGTAAATACTGTATATCATAATCAAATACAATTACATCTTCTCGTGGTTGTGTTTGCTGAAAATTGGCTCCTGAAACTTGAATAAGGTCGTCTTAAGACATAAGATCTGACTATGAATACGGGCCAAAAACCCAGCCATCAGTCGGTTCCAGCGTATGATTGAATATGGTAGGCTTTACCTGATATCGGCTGCAATTAATTCGCCCACTCCTGATTAACTCGATCAATACACATAAATGGGAACACTTTTTCAAATCTGTCATTTTCAGTTCAAATTACCGCCACTATCATGATTCCAGAAAATAGCTTGCTGTTAAAATGTCAAGAAAACATCATAGAACTGTGAAAGCTGATAGTTTTCTGAAATCACATATTTACAAATCCATACACGGATTCCTCTCAATATGCCGTGTAACATATCAAAAGTCACCTGGAAGCCCATGACGGTTTTATCGGGTTTTGGTTCAAGAAGTGTGAGGGTGACATAATTTTTTTCAAATTCACACCACAAAGTACGCTCCTGGGGTGATATATTTTTACGGGCGGCGATTCCCGTGCATTCTGGAGGACACCTAATCTTCCTAGGCGGATCCCATCAGGTCGCAACGTACAAGTGCGAAGCTCTGGACATTCCCAGGATATACGCGATAGCTTAGCGGATGAAATTCACGTCGCGACTTCAACGGCCGAGTAGCACACATCTGTGTATTTGGCGGAGGTGCCGGATTTACTGTGCTTCGGTACTGCCCGCGAAATGTGTAGGATTGAAGTTGGAAGGAAGTTGTTTGCGAGATCAGCGAGACGAAGAAAACGTTGGCGGATCGAGAACTAATACAGGTTGGTGGCTTGGTACTACCTAAAGCAAAATGTCAATTGACTGCGCATCAACTTTTTGGTGACCAGTTGCCTGTCGGTATCTACATTTATTTGAACAGACTAGAACGCATTACAATTACAATAAGATGCAAAAAATTTACTACAGTTATATTACCCATTCATTTAGTTCATAAAACTCGTTCAAACGTTTAAAACATGTCAAATAATTTCCACTCTCTTCAACTAAATACTACCCAAATATACTGCGTTCATTTCTGGGAGAGTGAATTTGAGTAAGCCTAAATTTAAAAAAAAAAATGCTGTATGTAATTGAATTACTTGACTAGTAATTGTTATTTGCTTCATACAAAACCATGTTGCATATTTCTTCTCCTATGACAGTAAACGATACCAAATCTTTGGTAACTGGCTGCCAAGTTGTTTCGCTGGGGGAATTCGGGTCGCCTGTTTTTGCAAAGTTTGTCCAGTACTCCGTCATTTTCTTGATGATATTATCTTCCACGCTGTCTGGTTTCGGTTTTGGTGCACCGGGTATTTTGAAAATGTAGCCCAGCTCGTCTCCGTATATCGCTCCTTGGAAAAAAGAAAAGATGTTACGATCTAATAAGTGAAAGCAATTATTACAATTCAACATTTGAATGGGAAGGCTTGAGACAAATGGAGATTGAAAGCTGGTAGGACCCTTGAGATAAGAGCAAAATCAAAGGATTCAACCGAGAGGACGTTGAGTAGTTCACTAGGCGTTCTGAGGAATCTAGGAAATCTGAGGAACATAAGCCAAATGCTTGGCCGAACATTAAATTATCAGTGAAAATTTAACTGGGTAAGAGTAAACAGCTCCAGTCTAAACTATTTGCTCCTCTTATATCACTTCTGAGAAAAAAAAGTTACATTCTAACAAGTGAAAGCAATAAGAATCCAACGTTTGGATTGGTGGACTTGGAACAAATGAAGCATGAAAGACTAGCGAGACTCTTGAAAATGAAGAGCAAAGTCATGGGATTCAACCGAGAGGACAGGACTTCACTGGGCGTTCTGAAAAATCAAATCAATCTAAGGAACCTGAGGAATAAGCTCAAACCAAACACTCGCCCAAACATTATTAGAGAAAAGTAAATCAGAAAAGAGTGGAGAGCTGGAGTCTGAACTAAATATTTGTCACTTCGTTTCTTTGGAAAAATTCACTTTTTCACCAGTGGTTTTTCACTAGTGGTGATTGAAGACAAAAATTGAGCAATCCAAACATATTTGGTAGGAGCGTTAGTGGGAACTTGAGGGAAGCTCAAGGGAACATTTGACGCAATTTGAGCAAAAAAGAAATAGGGATATAATGAGAACTCAATCAGAAATCTGGTAAAGCTCTTATGAATGAAACTAATGAAAGTTGAAGTCATAATAAGGATTGAACAAGAAGCACGTTGTGTAGTTCAGGAGATGTTTCAAAGAATCTGAAGAGCTGAATACTTGACTGAACGTTTATTTTGTTTGAGAGCTGTAATAAAAATGAGATATCTGCCGTCCTTATTTTTGGAAGAGTTGCAGATTTTATCAGTGGCGAATAGAATGACGTCAATGAACTATAACTTGATCAAGAAACTTCAGTTATTCAAGGATATATCTGAGTTACTTCAATATCCAGTATATCCAGTATATCCAGTTACTTCAAACTCAAGAGAACGAGACACACCAAGAAGTTGGAAAAAATTGAATTGTATTGAGCAAGGAATGGGGAAATCCAGCGACAAGAACGAAGGAATGGAAGGCAAGTTGCCATAGGTTCAGTGCTGGATTAACGTATTTGCCGCTCCTAGGCCTGCCTCAAGTTTGTCCCCTCCCCCCCCCTCTTGATAGTAAGGTTAGCAAATCATACCAACGCATGTTTACCGGTCACGAGCTTCTTTTTTAAACGAAAACTTTCATTATACTTGTAAATAAATGCACAAAAATGTATCACAAAGATCAAACATCAAGATAAGAAACTAATGGAACTCACTGAATAAGCAAACGAAAGAAAATGCTGAACCATCAACAATACATGACAATGCAGAATGTCACAATGGGATTTTTATTAAAAAAAGATTGCCTTGATTCTGTCGCCTCCAAAATTTTGCCGCCCTAGGCCCGGACCTTTGTTGGCCTAGGCGTTAATCCGGCACTGCATAGGTTTATTCTGGAAAAGAGCGGAAGGAGCTCACTAGGGAGTAGATAAGAGGAGATGAACATATTTGGACAGAATTGGACAAAATTATCCAGGTTATTAATGATTTGGAAAGTTCAGGGGAGCTGAATGGAATTTTTGAGGTCGAATAAATATTCCACTGGGTTCATAAAGTTTCTGTTACCTGGTTCATCTATCTTTTTTGACTTTTTCACGAAATTCAGGTCTCCTTCCACGTTGAACCGGTACAAATAGACGGGATTTTCCAATTGTTCCTCATCTGTAGCTCTGAAGCTCAAGCACATGGCCGCTTCTAGCTCTACGGTCGGCCAAAATCCGGCTTCTCTAACCTGCAACACCAATCTAAGTAACCATGCGGCTCGGTACCTACCTACTTCATTTGGTTTAAACCTTGTAGATTTTTTGCTTTCACGTCAAGCTTTTCCCACACACCTGGGTGATGAATTTGAAAAAGGGCCCTGGTATTGCATCTTTGTAACAGTTCAGTGATGTCAAACGGAGTTCTTGCTGATATATCAAAAACCTACTTATCTCCTCGTTGTCCACGTAAATGCCGTGGACGTTTGAGTTATACCCGATGATTGCGGGTACCGTGAGTTTGCCGTACAAGTTGGACTCCATGGTCGAAAAGGAGTCCAGTCCTCGGGCCTGTTCAAATGGCGATATTAAGTAAGCAACACAACCAACACATAGTTTTTAGGTTGTATAAGAGAAGTTGGTAGCTATACAATACTTACCGACAAATTCTTTTCGTACGCTACAATTTTCTCAAAACGCAAAGCTCGCAAGAACTTGAGCGCCTGCTTGCGGTTCGTCACGTCTCCGAGCCTTAGAGCTCTGGCGCTGCTCATGATGTCGAAGTAACCGACGACGTTCATGTCACTCAATCCGTGCTGCAGTATCAGCTTCTGATATAGATCTAGCAGTATAAGAGGATCGTAGACTTGGAGAGAAGTTTAGAAATTTGATATTACCTGCGCAGTCGAAGAAACTGAGCGTATGGTGGATGATGGTGGCACCGGTACCTTGTGCAAACAGCGTGACGTTCTTTGGATCGCCGTTGAAGGCGGAAATGTTTTTTTTGACCCAGGTCAACGCCGCCAAGAGATCGAGCATGCCCATTTCTCCTTCTATTCCCAGATCTGGTGCCATCAGGAATCCTGCAGAAACAACAACTCTTCATCATCATGTACCCACGTACTAACAAAAGTCAACAAAGTCAATATACAGGGTGAGTCATTGATATGGGCGAGCTCAATTACACCTACGCCATCAATGATATCGAAATCAACCAAACGGCACTGCAAACGGGAGGTCAAAGTGCAGTTTATGAAATTATTCTGCTCTTGCAATGACTCATCCTGTATTTTTGCTTCTCAATAGCGATGAACGAATGAAAAATGAATAAAATACAAAAACAAAACAATAAAAAAATGCAATAGGGAAAAATATAGCCTAATTTTTTACTAACATATGCATTACTCCAACAAAATGGTAATGACAAGATCAAAAATCTTTTGCTATCACATGGATAAAAATACGTAGCCTTATTGCTGCAAATTGAAGAAAAAAGTTTAAAAAAAGTCAAAAACTTGTCAGTTGTCAAAAAAATTGAAAAGCAATAGAAATTATTGACACTGACAGCTCCGCAATAGCCCAAATCGTTATACTCATTCGAAGAATTTTTTGAAAAAGTACCAGGGAAACAAATTATTTTGCTGTTTTCACTTCTCTGTTACACCCTGTAGGAATGTGAAGACTGGAAACGTCTAATGCATTATTGGGGTTCCAGAAGCTCATGCAAGCATCAATGCCAATTTCAAGCTTTTTTTTTTTTAATTTTATATCACTAGTTGAAACTTTGCGGCAGTGACCTGCCAGACGTGTCACGTGGCCCACGGGGACAAGAAATTCTTTGTTTTCCGCCGAGTCTCACATAGCACATAGCACTACAGGAAACATCTTGATTTCTGACTCTGGCGTTTAAGGAGTTTCCTCGGGGGCTTCTGATGCGACTGAAAAAGTTGTTGACGAGAATCGGTTTTACTTGATTTTTTTTCTCCAAGTAGAAACTCCAAAGATCCAAAGAGAAAATGTGCTGGCAATGCTATCAAAGTTTCGAAATTATTAGTTATTGAATTATTTTGATAATCGAGAGTTCGGAAACTAGATAGCATCACACATACATCTCTCTCCAAGAAAGTTGCATGCCAAATTTGAACTTTCTCAAAAAAAAAAGGTACCAAAAATGATTTCTCGTAGACATGAAGTAGTGAATTGGTGGAAGTCATTTTTAGTATCTTCTTTTCAAATTAGAAAGTTCAATGCGATTGAAATTACATGGGAGACTTGAACGGTCGATCAGAAAACATCAGCTGAATTGGCGGAGGTGCCGAAATTCCAGAACAGACGGGGAGCACGCGAAAGGTGTGTAATTTTTTGGGAGTCACCTATAGTACAGGCGGTACGGAGCACATTTCATAACAATCCTGCATTTAATAAAGAAAGCAAACCAATTTGCACAGTGACTCTTAGAATCATTTCGAGCGATTTGACCCGCAGCACCCGATAATTCGTCCCTTAGGGGGGCCATGGGGGCCCTCCAAATTTACAAGATGCAAGAACTTTCACAAAACGATCATTGAGTATCGTCATGTGTGTCATATAATGAGCTTATGGGTCTATTGAAAATGTTCTCAGCAATTATCGTTGTGTCCGTTCCATTCTTCATACTTGAAAAAAATATTCTTAAGCAGATGTCAAAAAAACTGTTTTTATTTTTTAATCTACGTGAGGAAACGATAAATTCATATGTTTTGTTTAGTTCCCAAACAAATCGCATTCCGTGAGCCCAATTATAGAGACAAAATTTTTATAATGGTATTTTCCAAAGAAGTGGTGTCCTCTTCAGTACACCTTTTTCAACAGCATTTTTTTCAATGCTCCCACTGGATAACAGTGTTAATTTTTACAGGTATGAGAAGCTTGAAGTCTTTTCTTAATAATTTGGATGCAACAAGGCTTCAAAACGCGCAAGAGAGCCCTAAAAGAAATTTTTTCTGCTCGGCTATCAAATTTTTGGCGTGTTGATTTTGTAGTAGGGGAGAAGTGGACAAAAATTCAATCTCGGTCGCGCGGGCGGCGGCGGCGGTTTCATTCTAACGGCAAATATATTTACGCACAACGACTCTGTATTCTGTTGTACTGCGGGAAAACTTGGCACAGGAGTAGCTTGTACCAAAGCAAGTGATTTGGCCCGCAGCACCAACATTTTTTACCCAGGGTACTCTGCATCGTGACCATTCTTCAGAACATGACCCACAATGCAACTGTTTCTGTTATAAGAGCTGATGCATCGACTTGATGGTCATTTCTGTGCAATGTTTGTTGGCAAAATCGAGAGCTGTAGTCTTGAATAGATGAAAAATTTATTCAGTAGCGTAATTGTCATATTCTTGTTATAGTGTTCAACAAAATTCAAGAAATCAATGAAGTGTTAAATGCGAGTAGTTACTCGTAACTGGACCGACTTCCTTAAAAATTCGAAGAACAAAGCGTAGCTCTTCGATTTTTTAGGATCGAATGCTCTCTGTGATTCATTTTGGGCACCAGTTGTCACAAATATGCAGGGAACGATTTTTTCCTCTGCTGATGCGTCAACTTCATTCGTTGAAGTCACCATAGGAGACATGGCAGATGGCCGCATAATCTTTCACATCAGGGATTGGTGTCTCACGGAGGAAAGAGTATTGTTTTCCTCACCGTTGTTACGGATGTTGTGGTATAGGCTATATCGTTTTTCTTCTGTCTTCGCTCTCAAGAACTGCCAAAACTGTGGGCACTACTCGGTAGCGGACCGCACAAAAGATTCATCGCTATCCATCAGATTGCAGAAGGTTTGGGCGAAGAGAAATCTTTTAGCTCTGAGAGGCCTTCACGCGTTCTGTGGTTGCCTCGTTCTTTTCGTCCAAACGCATGGAAGACCTGGAAGAGCATAGAGAAAGCGACTTCCGCATTTCGTGTCTTGACTCTGCTCTCCGACTCTGAAGCTGACTCTCTCGTAGACGTTCTTTTGCCGTCCTCTTGGGGCTGGAAGAGAATCGATGAGAGCTGGTCGCCAGTCTGGACACTGATTGCTGAAGTGTGGGGGGACTGCAGTGAGCTACACAAGTACGTTTTTCTTTTTTTTGTGAACCTATAATAACTTCTAAATTTCAACAGCTGCAAAATGTAAGACTGACTGCAAAACAATAACGTGTACTTGTCGAAAAGCCAGACTTCTGTGTACGCTCCAATGCAAAATATGCAAAGGAGAATGCTGCAACAAAAGGTGGGTTCTTCGCCACTCCTAGGTTATTTCAGAGCCTTTCTAAAAAACAGAGGCGCTATTATTGTCATTCCAATGGGGTACTTATTATCATAATATAAACATCCCTGTATTTGATTTCAGTATGGCGGCATCAAAAAAGTTTTGGAAGAGGAGGAGAAATTCTGAAGAGGTTGAGAAATACATCTAGCCGGGGAGATGTTCCAAGTTTATTTCCAAAATTGCTCAATCATGTTGATGGACCTAGAGTATTTGAGTACCTTGTTCATTTTTATTACTCAAGGACCACGCTGAGCACGGCGCAGAAGCAACACTCCATTTCTTGAATTATGTTGAAGGTTATAACAGAAATACATGTAGAAGACTTGATTTGACATCAAAAATCAGAAATCAGGTATGTCGTGGGGGGAATATCTTATTGCAAGTCGATGATTATTGCACACGGCGCAAAAAGATCTCTTTGCGACATGGACGAAGCGGTTGCTGCATGCCATAACACCCACTTTTGATACCTTGCCTGAGGCATACAGTAAAAATTTCTATCGGGTTGGACATATCTGGGGCCAAACTGATGCTATCATAGATTTTCTTCGCTGTCCTCTTGGGGCTCAAAAGGAGTTGTAAACTGGTCGCCGGCGGTCTGGATGCATATTGCAGAGGTATGGGTGGACTGCAATGAGCTGAAACTCAAGTACGTATTTTTTTGCTTATACAAACTTCTGAACATCTTTGTATTTGGTCTCAGTATGGCTACATCGGAAACCGGAGAAGTTTCAAAAGAGGAGGAAGAATTCTGAAGAGGTTAGGAAGTACTGGTGGAGAGGAGGGTGGAGATGTTTCAAGTTTATATTTAATAATATCCAAATAAATTTTGAATGACTGGAACTCGAGTATTTTGCTCGCTTTTATTATTAAAGGCTGGGCACAGCGCAGAAGCAATACTTAATTAATTTCTTCAATTCTGTTGAACATTATAAACAAGAATATGACAATTACGCTACTGAATAAATTTTTCATCTATTCAAGACTACAGCTCTCGATTTTGCCAACAAACATTGCACAGAAATGACCATCAAGTCGATGCATCAGCTCTTATAACAGAAACAGTTGCATTGTGGGTCATGTTCTGAAGAATGGTCACGATGCAGAGTACCCTGGGTAAAAAATGTTGGTGCTGCGGGCCAAATCACTTGCTTTGGTACAAGCTACTCCTGTGCCAAGTTTTCCCGCAGTACAACAGAATACAGAGTCGTTGTGCGTAAATATATTTGGCGTTAGAATGAAACCGCCGCCGCCGCCCGCGCGACCGAGATTGAATTTTTGTCCACTTCTCCCCTACTACAAAATCAACACGCCAAAAATTTGATAGCCGAGCAGAAAAAATTTCTTTTAGGGCTCTCTTGCGCGTTTTGAAGCCTTGTTGCATCCAAATTATTAAGAAAAGACTTCAAGCTTCTCATACCTGTAAAAATTAACACTGTTATCCAGTGGGAGCATTGAAAAAAATGCTGTTGAAAAAGGTGTACTGAAGAGGACACCACTTCTTTGGAAAATACCATTATAAAAATTTTGTCTCTATAATTGGGCTCACGGAATGCGATTTCTTTGGGAACTAAACAAAACATATGAATTTATCGTTTCCTTACGTAGATTAAAAAATAAAAACAGTTTTTTTGACATCTGCTTAAGAATATTTTTTTCAAGTATGAAGAATGGAACGGACACAACGATAATTGCTGAGAACATTTTCAATAGACCCATAAGCTCATTATATGACACACATGACGATACTCAATGATCGTTTTGTGAAAGTTCTTGCATCTTGTAAATTTGGAGGGCCCCCATGGCCCCCCTAAGGGACGAATTATCGGGTGCTGCGGGTCAAATCGCTCGAAATGATTCTAAGAGTCACTGTGCAAATTGGTTTGCTTTCTTTATTAAATGCAGGATTGTTTTGCCTACCGCTTGTACTACTAGAAATTGTATGCCGGGTCACTGTGGAATCAGCTGGAGGACCCATGGAACAGATAATCAGATAATCTAGATAATCAGTCGGAGCTTTATAAAGCACTGTCTTCAGCCTAAACAATAGAATTGGAAGCGATCGAGTGCGATAGAAGCAAATTAGTTACAGCGATAGTCCCATGTAAATAATTGTTGGCGTGTATTCATTGTAGTACGCAGTAAGTGACTAATAAACAGTGTGTGTTCTAGAACGATCGTCTCAATTATAATCAAACCCGTACGCGAAATACGTAAGAATATCAAAATACTCGGTGGCACACGCTTGTGCGTCATTGGTTGTGGGAAAGGGGGCTGAATATTGCCATTTTAAATGCGTAAATGGCACCCTGTAGCTCATATAAATAAGAAAAATCATATTTAGATGCTCCAAAGCTTCAGATTATTTGACTAACATTCAAATTGCTGATAAGTAGTTTGGGTTGCCTGGAAATAATAAGAAGATTGGCAAAATCAATTTTAATTAGGTTTAGATGTTCTCTCAAAGCCTTGCCACGGTTTTTTGAAGTTTTTATTATTGGTCGACGCGCGTTTCGGCACTAAAGGCCATTTTCAAGACGACGACGCACAGTGGAACGACCGTGGCCAAGTGGTCGGACATCGGTCTCCCATGCCATTTTCTTGTCCGTCATTTGTGACGACAAGACGTAAGCGAATCTGCTCCGTGAACTTTCGGTTCTAAAGCCCGATCAGCTTACGCCCCAAGCTAGAATATACGCAGAGACCAACTCCGAACAATCGGCGAACGACAAAGTAAGCAGCGGACCCCGCAAATTGCCGAAGAAGCAGAAGAAGAGGCGTCGACGCCGAACGCCGGCCGGGCGCCGTCACAGTGACAGCCCAGGCAAAACGACTCTCACCCATTCGCGGGTCCTCACACCCCCCAACCCTTCCCTTCGAAGGAGCTTGAAAAACCATAAAGGAAGCAGCACGCTGACTACAAGTGAAACAAGTGAGGACGATGACGGCGCCGAGCGCCTCTCGTCTAAATTAGCGCGACCGGCGCGAGCAAGCCTTAATTCATTGAAACGGAAAGCCGCCAAAGCACCTCGTGTGATAACTCAGAGGCAGAAAATGCAAGCTTCGTTGGCCACGACCAAAACCAAATCCAAGGTAGCCGAGCTGGCTCAAAAATTCGCCCAGACAGCGGCAAAAAATTCCAGTGAGAACGCGAGTAGCGGCAAGCCAACAGCTCTCGCAACATCCACCGAAATGGACTTCGACACGCCTGATGTACTTACACTCGTCAGAAACAAGCGGCTGTCACCAGTCGCGTCGAAAGGTAAAACCGAACTCCGGTACTCCCAAAGGGTGAAGAAAGTCAGCGTGAGAGTTGATTCGCAGACGCCGTCAACCTCTGCAATAACCTCAAACTATTTCGAGCCTCTGGAGGACCTGGCAGATACCCAACAGGATAGCGACAGCGATAACGACAGCGATGCTGATCCCGCCCGCAGTGGCAAGTCAAAGAAAAACCCAGCAAACAAATCCGTCGATACCCCAGCGCAAAAGCTCCCGCCGCTGGTGTTGCACGGGAAGCCCTCCAACCATGCTACGCTTCGGCAGGCGCTAGAGAGTACGGCCACCAAAGGCTATCGGATCAGCTACTCTCGTAATAGCACAAACATCATCATCACAGATAAGGTGGAATGGCAGGCGGTGCGTGGATACCTGGAAACCAAAAACCTCCACTATCACACGTACACACCCAGCGATGAAAAGAAGCACGTATTCGTTGTGAAAGGTCTAGAGCAAAATCCTGAAGGAGCTGATATCGTGGCTGATCTTGCGGCCGGCCAACTCTGCAGTGTCACCGCCAGGCAGATGACAACAAGAAGTGACGTCTCGCCTATTTATATAGTAACAACGGAACCGACTATCACTCTGGCATTCCTACAATCAAAATTCAAGTACATCCTCAACACAAGGGTAACCTGGGAGAGGATGAGAAACCACCGGGAAGTCCCGCAGTGTCACCGGTGCCAACAATGGCAACACACATCGAACAACTGCAGGGCCTCGCCGGCGTGTCTGAAATGCGGCCAGGGTCACTGGACGTACACATGTGAGAAGCCTAGAGACACGCCGGCCCGGTGTGCCAACTGTGATGGGGATCATACCTCTAACAGTACCGCCTGCCCTGTCTACGTGGCATTACTACGTAATTGCCAGCAACCCAAGCAAGCCAACAAGCCGACAATGACGCCCGCACCGGTCAAGTACGTGCCTGCACCGCTCCCAAAGACGAACCCATGGACCGGCGGCAGGAACTCCCAACAGAGACAACAAACAGCGCCGGCATTGGTCCCAGCCCCGGTTCTGGCCTCTAATGCAGAGCAAGTACCGCCGAAAAGTGCACTGCAAGAAGGCGGCGCCGGCCTCTTTTATGAACTGCAAAACGAGTTAAACAACCTCAACAAGCTCGTTGACCTACGACAATTGATTAATGACGTCAAAAAGCTCGCCGCTAAACTTGGAGACTGTACGAGTCAAAGAGAAAGGATCATGGCCGTCCTTGAGTACACCTCCTCACTCAACTAATGGTAGTCAAACCCCTCTCGATCACGCAGTGGAATGCCAACGGCATCATCACAAAAATTCCCTCCATCAGACAGTACTTGGCCAGACACGACACAGACATATTCATGATAAATGAGACCAAAATTCGACCACATTTTAAATTAACCATACGCGGATACGAGACACACAGGACTGACAGAGCGGATGCTGTTCATGCATCTGGAGGGGTGGCTGTCCTGGTCAGGAAGAGTATCCCGCATACGAGGTTGCCACAGGTAGGTAATTGTGGAATAGAGCATGTCGCTGTGCGGCTAGCTGATGGAAGTGCCATCGTGGCAGCGTACAATCGGCCGTCTAACATGATTGACGCAACCTCGCTCGACGGCTTGTTCGGCCTGGCTGGCACCACCCTTGTTGTCGGTGACTTGAACTGCAGGCATTGCAGTTGGGATCCGGTGAGCTCAAACAATACAAACGGAAACATTCTTTATCAGTACGCCATCTCCAACAACCTACAGATCTACCACCCGGACACACCGACCAACTACCCTCCTAACAACACGACGCCCTCCATCATCGACCTCATCGTGGCCAAGAACACCAAGGACCACATCTACCCTGTGTCGGTGGCTGAACTCGACTCTGACCACAATCCGGTCACTTTCCACCTGAGACCGATGAGAAGACGTCAAGACAGACTGACCATTTCCTATAAACAGACAGACTGGAAACAATACAGACGTACGTTAGATAGACTGATCATCATCAACAACAAAATTGACAACGAGGAAGAGCTCGAGGTAGCAGTCAGCGACTTCACGGACTCTCTCCTGCAAGCAAAGTTGAGACATGCACGCCAAGTGAACGTAACGGCACTTGACACCAAACCTCCAAGCCTTCCTCAGCACCTTTTAGATCAAATAAAGGACAAAAACAAAACGAGACGGCTTTGGCAGACCCACAGGACACCGTACTTGAAACAGGAGCTGGACGACAAAACGCGACAGCTTAAAGCAGACATGCAAAGGCACACGAACAAAACATGGCAAGCCAGACTGACAACACTTAACGTGCAAAACGGCAGTTTGTGGCGGCTCGTAAAAAATCTTAAAGGCACTCGACAACCGATGCCGGCGCTAAAACGTCCAGGCGCAGGCGGCGTCGTCGCGTTGACGGACGAAGAAAAGGCCGAGCTGCTGGCCGCCGAGTTTGCGCTTGTCCATGACTTAGACCTGACGAACATGACGGAAGAACAGACGCAAATCACTGAGAATTACCACAACATCACGAAGACGACTCTTGACGACAGACAGTACGCTAAAATTATGACCAACCCGACAGAAGTACGCAAACTGGCGAGCAATTTGAAAAAGAAAGCTCCCGGACCAGACAAAGTAGATGCTGTGCTGATAAAGAATCTCTCCAAAAAGGGTGTTGTTCAGCTCACCTATATCTTGAATGCAATGCTGAAGTTGCAACACTATCCGGCGATGTGGAAGAGGGCGACGGTCGTGCCGATACACAAGAAAGGCAAGGCCGCCGACCTTCCTCTTTCGTATCGACCGATATCGCTGCTTAGTGTGCTGGGGAAGCTGGTAGAGAGATTGGTGGTAGACAGGCTGACTAAGCTGGAAAACAAGTTGAAGTTCCTTATCCCTGAACAGTTTGGCTTCCGAAGGCAACTGAGTACGGCGCTCCAGGTGTCCAGACTCGTCGATAACATCGTCAGCGGTTTCAACGCCCAGAAGGTCACCGCAATGGCTCTTCTGGACGTTGAAAAAGCATTCGACCGCGTCTGGGCACCTGGACTGCTACACAAGATGGCGGGATACGGGTTCCCGTCATACATACTAGCGCTGATCAAGTCGTTTCTGGAAGACAGGGTGTTCAGGGTTCAAGTGAACGACAGCTTTTCGAGTGAGAAACCAATCAGGGCCGGTGTACCTCAGGGAGCGGTGACAAGCCCCAAACTGTTTATATATTACATCAACGACATCCCCAAGTCACCGAATACCAAACTGGCACTTTTCGCCGATGACACTGCGATCATGGCGCAGTCTTTCTGGGCCGTGGCTGCCAACAAACAAATACAGATACATCTGACAACGTTAGACGCGTATTTCAAGCGTTGGTTCATCAACATCAATGCCGACAAGTCAGAAAACATCATCTTCACAAGAAAGTTCACCAATAAGCGTGTCTTCCAAAGCCTGAAGATCGCCGGGCGGGAAGTGCCGGTTCGAGATTCGGTGAAATACCTAGGGGTACATCTTGACGGTAGGTTAAACTTCCATTTGCACGTCAAACGCACGGTGGCATCGGCGTACGCGGCGCGTAAGACTCTATACCCTCTTATCAATGTCAAGAGCAACCTCACCAATGCAAACAAATTGCTTCTTTATAAGACCATGGCCAGACCGATTTTGGCGTACGCTGCACCGGTGTGGTGCAGCATCAGCGACACCGCCATGAGGCCCCTCCAGGTGTACCAGAACAGCTTCCTAAGGCTCATCACGAACTCAGACAGGTACACACGTATAGAAGACTTACATGACATGACTGAGATGCCTCGACTTAAAGACTATATATACGCACTCGCCGACAAATACTACAGGACAAACATCAAAAATTCAACACTGACGAGACACATAACAAGACTACGCTCTCATAATACAGGACATATAAAACACAAATTTCCCCACCAAAGGCTGCCATTGTTTGACGAGCGGGTCTCCTCCGGGGAGGATGATGACCCCGGACTCAGCGACTCTGACAGCAGCCTGCACGATGAAGGCGTCACGAGCGCCGACGACGCGAATGACAGCGATATCACCGAAATCGCAAGAAGCGACTACACGCGAAGCTCGATATCATTATCCGAATAGCTATTAAACAAATGAAGCACAAGCCAACAAGTGGCATCGCCTGTCACAGGTAAAAATCAAACAATGACTATCACTAGGCGCAGGGTTTTGTCCAATTTTCCCTGACAATCGAACACACCGAAGTACAATAACGAAAGCGAGCAAGAAAATCATCTGCCACCCTCCAGGGATGAGTCATCGCTGTTACGTGAGGCCAGCAGGCCAGGAAGTATTTAAATCAGTTCAAATGTACGGCAATTGCCATCCAATTAATGACCAATAAAGAACCATTTTATCGTTATCGTTATCGGTCTCCCATGCCAAACGTCCCGGGTTCGAGTCCAGCTTTCGGCAACTTTTTTTTTCCTATATTTTCTCGGTAATGCAGATATCAATTCCACATTTTCTTGCGTTCTCTCAAACACTTTGATTTGACCCATGCCCACGTCGAGTGGCTTGCGTTTGTCATCAAGTATAAAAAAGTTACAGCACGATTTATTGCCGATACAAGGTATCAGGAAAATAATCATAACTTCCAAATAGGCACGTATAGGCACGCGTTTTTTCATTTATTTTGAAGAGGAAGATCTCCTCTTCAAACTGATATAGATCACCGATTGGATCCCGTTGGAGACTTTCCGCAATTGACTACCTAAGTGAAGTAAGTGTCACAAATCAAGATTGGCGGGATTTGCCTCCACTTTGGAATAAGACTACTTGAGATTTTCAAGGACGATTTCAGTTTTGCTTGAATTGTTTGTTGGACCAATATATTGACGTATGTATAGAACGTGAATCTACATAGCTTGGTCGTTTAAATCCATACAAAGGTCTACGAAAAGGTCTAGTCTCAGAAATTCTTCACCGTTTTATTCATTACCGTCATGTAATATGTATATAAAAGGTGTGTGTAGAGTTTCTTGTGATTTATGGAAGCCAAACCAGATGGCCGATGCATTGGTCCAACAAACAATTCAAGCAGAACTGAAATCGTCCGTGGAAATCTCAAGTAATCCTATTCCAAAGTGGAGGCAAATCCCGCAAATCTTGATTTGTGACACCAACTTCACTTAGGTAGTCAATTGCGGAAAGTCCCCAACGGGATCCAATCGGTGATCTATATCAGTTTGAAGAGGAGATCTTCCTCTTGAAAATAAATGAAAAAACGCGTGCCTATACGTGCCTATTTGGAAGTTATGATTATTTTCCTGATACCTTGTATCGGCAATAAATCGTGCTGTAACTTTTTTCTACTTGATGACAAACGCAAGCCACTCGACGTGGGCATGGGTCAAATCAAAGTGTCTGAGAAAATGCAAGAAAATGTGGAATTGATATCTGCATTACCGAGAAAATATAGGAAAAAAAAAGTTGCCGAAAGCTGGATTCGAACCCGGGACGTTTAGCATGGGAGGCCGATGTCCGACCACTTGGCCACGGTCGTTCCGCTGTGCGACGTCTACAAGGTAAAATAGGAGTAGGTATGTATCTAATAATAGTAATAATAATAAAAACTTCAAAAAAACCGTGGCAAGAGTTTGAGAGAACATCTAAACCTAATTATAATATTCAAAGCCACTCCAAGGAACCAAGGACCAACAATGCTGGACACATACTTCAATATTTAAAATCAATTTGATTTCTCTCAAAAACCTTGAATCGATACCAACAAGTGTGGTATCGTTTCCAACTAAATCTTAGCTTCTGATGTCAAATATGGTGTTTAAAATTGAATGGAAACACGACTAAACAAGTTTCACTGAAAAAACGACAGTTTTCTCCTATCTGAAATTATCGTTTTGTAATTCCAGTTTCCGTAGGGTTGAAATCATCTCTATTGAACATTTTTAACAGAATTTGTTTTTCCTAGCCATTTTATACCTAAAAACGATGAAAAAAATGTATCTGTATTCGTTACAAGATCAGAAAATTGGTCTGTTGTCAAAGTGGTTATACAGGGTGGTGAAAATTTCGATGCTCACCATTGGTATCTTGAAAACGGTAAGAGATACGAGGTCGGTTTAATTAGAAAAAAGTTGCGCATTTTTGTGGCGATTGAGAATCTGAAAAGAAACTTTGAATATTTTGATTGGTTTACGATTTATCTCGAAAAAACTGAAAATTTTGATTTCAGAAATTATTCTTTATCTTTCCAACCATTCAAGCTATTTCAATCAAACTTGGTAGTTTTATGTTCTTGATCACTCCGAGTCGATCAACGTTGGCAGAAATTTTCCAGGCCTTCTAGATGTCAAATTATGATAGTCAACTTTTGTTTTTCTTATGGCCGCCATATTGGATTTTTGCACTTATGAATAGAGAAAAAAATTAGCTTTCCGAATTAGTAACCAACATGTTTTTTTTATGACATTTTTAGCGTCAAATTTTGAAATTTTCGTAAATTATTGACAAAATCTGGAATGCTTTGAAAAACAATTGAAATATTATCAATAGCAACAACAGAAAGAAGACAGATTGTGTTCAATTGACGTATCTAAGGGCTCGATACCAAGTTGCAGGCGCGAAGTTTGTGACGGCGTAACTCGCCAAATACAGCGCGGTCTGATTAGTTGGTATCCGCCGTTGCTATGGTAACGGCACTTACGGCGGTCTCAGCCCCAACTTGGTATCGAGCCGTAACTTCCTTATCGTGTTTTGTGCTTGTTTGTACCGAGACCTCATAAATTAAATGAGTCAAGGGTGCCTGTGAATTAAAAAACGTCTGTCGAAACTAGAGTAATCCTTACTCCTTTTCTAATAAATTTGTCAAACTTTAACAAGAACGATATGCTAGTTCCGACAGACGTTTTTGAACTCACAGACACCCTTGACCCATTCAATTTATGAACTACCGGTACAAACAAGCACAAAACACGATTAAGAAGTTAGATACGTCAATTGCACACCATCTGTCACTTTTTTGTTGTTGCTATTGATAATATTTCAATTGTTTTTCAAAGCATTCCCGATTTTGTCAATAATTTACGAGAATTTCAAAATTTGACGCTTGAAATGTCATAAAAAGAACATGTTGGTTACTAATTCGGAAAGCTAATTTTTTTCTCTATTCATAAGTGCAAAAATTCAATATGGCGGTCATAAGAAAAACAAAAGTTGACTATCATAATTTGACATCTAGAAGGCCTGGAAAATTTCTGTCAACGTTGATCGACTCGGAGTGATCAAAAACATAAAACTACCAAGTTTGATTGAAATAGCTTGAATGGTTAGAAAGATAAAAAATAATTTCTGAAATCAAAATTTTCAGTTTTTTCATAATAAATCGTAAACCAATCAGAATATTCAAAGTTTCTTTACATATTCTCAATCCCCACAAAAATGCGCAACTTTTTTCTAATTTAACCGATTTCGTATCTCTTACCGTTTCCAAGATACCAATGGTGAGCATCGAAATTTTCACCACCCTGTATAGTCCGGTGGACTAGGGTTACAACTATGCATCTTTCATCGTTCGCAGCAACAGTTATCGTAACTGGACCCGAAAGTTCTTATGAACATAGGCCAAAAAATACTCTTTAAGGGGGCAACAGCCCCTTTAATGTAGGCTCCTAAGGATGGTTTTTATTTATCACCTGCGAAATTAGTAGAGGCAGAATGACGAAGCTCAACACATACACTAAAATTTTCATGTTCAATAAGATTGGGTGAAAATTAACAAACAAAATTTCCCGGGAGTGCAAGTGGAGTAACTTCGGAGGAAGCGGGGTAAGAATTACCCCAATTTATTCGCGTCTTTTTTTCCAAGATTTCTCGCAAAATTATGAAATTTCAATGTGTTTGACAGAAAAAAGCTGCTGTTGATGAACTTTAATCAGGGTTGGGTCATTATATGTAGAAAATTATTTTTCTACATCACTGGAAATAACCACGCAGAATATGTAGAATAATGTATATTACATAGAAAATTCTAATTCGCGTGATATCAGATTTCAATCGAAAACATTCAGTTGAAGATTTGAAGTTGAAGATACAGTTAAATCGTGAAGATGTGGGAAACTCTTACATGTGTACCACACTCAAGCTCAAGGATGTTGATGTTCAATCCGATGGATATTATGGAGAACTTTTTGTTTATTGATTACTTTTCATATTACTTCAAGCATTGATTATTTCATTCAATTGAACTTTATTTCTACTGATACACTTTGAGTTACCCATATTCTCAAGTTAATTTCAGATTTAGTGAAGGTTAGGAAACACAAAACACGCAAGGGCCCTCTTAGGGCCAAAGCCGACCCATCGCATTTTCAATAGAACTAGTTTTTCGACTATCACACCAGACAATCAGACTAGAACTGTACAGATACGTGTTTCGTCCCTGTTGGGGGCTCATCAGTATAAAAGCATCCAGTCTGACTATTTGACTATTTTGAGTCCCCCTTATATGGACATCACAAAGATTTCTCTGACTGTCACAGCACTGGATCATACCACTCGATGCTTACGCACTGATGAGCCCCGAACAGGGGCGAAACAAATGTCTGTGCAGTTGTGATCTGATTGTCTGTTGTTTGGCAGTCGAAGTACTTTGCTTTTCTTGAATTGAAAGTGTTTACTTGCAAAATAATTTTCTACGTGTAGAATTATGTAACCAAAATTGGAAATCTAGTGACATATTCTACAGTAGAATATACACGTGGACTACGCATTTTCGACTGTGTATATTCTACTGACCCAACCCTGACTTTGATAGCTTGCCCCGTTATCGAGTAAAATCATTTTGACTTTTTTTTTTGCAGGCCCATCCACAATTTCACATTTTCAGCAAGCTATCGAAATTTAACAAAGGCTGCTTTTTTCCTTAAAACACTCTGAAATTTCGAAACTTTGCAAAAAATCTTGAATAAAAAGAGTAGGCACAAGAAAGTTGGGGTAATTTCTATCCCGCTTCTTCCCAAGTTACCCTAACCTCGGGTAATTTTAATTCGACTTTTACCCTGATTTATTGAGCAAAAAAATTTCAGTTCATGTCCTAAATTTCGTCAGTTTGCCTCAACTAGTTTGAGAGGTGATGGATGAAATCTTCAGGGGCACACATTTAGGAGGCTGTAAGTAGCCCCCTTATAAAGCATTCTTTGGCCTATGTTCATGGGAACTTTTTTTCTTATTTTTGATAGTAGATTCGGCTAGCAAAGTATTTACGTTCAATTATAAGACACTCTGTATAGGTACCCAGTACTATCAACTGCGACAATAACAGTCGACCAAGTTAAGTGAGTAAATTATTTTAAATCGGGAAAAGTTTTGGAAGTGGACGCTTCCATTATTGAGCAGATTGGCTACAATCATCTTCCGTGGAAGATTGAAGAGATTTAAAGAGAGAGTGTTATCGGTGGCAGAAGAGACCTGTGGGTTGACAAGACTGGTGAACAGAGACACAAAAAAGAACGAACTGGTGGACGGAGGAGACCGAAGAAACAGTCAAAGAGAAAAAACAAAAGTGGAAGAAATACATAATAATGTAGGCACGAGAAAAGCAAGCCATTACGAAGAATACAAAAAAGCAAGGAAGCAGGCGAAAAGAATCATTCTAGAGGAAAAAGAAAGAGCTTGGAAGGAATTTGGAGTGAGAATGCCAATTGCATACAGGAACCAGAAGCTTTTCTCCAGTACAATCAGGGGCATGAGACAAAAGAAAAACACAGTGCTGAAGAGCTTGAAAGATAAGACAGGAAACACTATTGAAGACGAAGGGCAGATAATGGAAAGATAAAGAGAGTAGAAAGAAGAGCTACTAAAAGGGACAGATGTAACACAAGAAAGAACAAGAGAAAACAAACTACAAAGGGAAACAACACGGGGAAGAAACCAAAACGAGGAAATTACAGAACAAGAACTGATAGCGGCAATAAGGAAAGCTAAGCTAGGAAAAGCACCGGGACACGTCGAGATAACGAATGAGATGTTGAAAGCACTGACAGACGAAGCACTCGAAGATCTCAGAGGAATGATGAACACGATAGTGAAAGAGGGAAGAGCACCCCAAGACTGGCAAATGGAAAGATATTTGCCAGAATATTAGGAAAACGACTGAGAAATCAACTGAAGGGAACACTTGAAGGCACACAATTTGGTTCCAGACCAAACAGAGGAGTACAAGATGCCATCTTCATTCTAGGACAAAGAACGGAAAAAGCCATACGAGAAAGAGAGACAGTACACCTTTGTTTCGTGGATTTGGAGGAGGCTTTCGATAGAATCGACTGAAACGACATATGGAAGACACTACGAAAAAAGGGAGTGCAGCAAAGCACAGTGAAGAGCATTCGAAGCCTGTATAGAAAAACGACAAACTACGTAAGATCGAAACATCGGACTCGAACATCTCAAATGTTCGAGACAACGGAATGAGTAAGACAGGGTTGTATATTGAGCCCAATGTCCTTCATTGTTGGTACTGGACGAGGCTATGAAAGGAACAAGAGAGGATGCAAGACAATACGACATAAGCTACTAGAAGATGCAAAGGATCAAGATTCCCGACGAAAAATGCTACGCCGACGATATGGTTATAATCGCAAAAAATCGAAGAAACTTTGAACAGAAACATGCAGATATACAAAGACGAACTCAACAAGTACAACATGAACATCAACCAGAGTAATTTTTTAAATTTACTCTAAAATTTAATACTCAGGCTCAGTCACAGGACGGAAAGGTGGACGAAGAAATCATTGAGGGAGCGACAGCAGCGAGAAGACTATTCACTCCTCAAAGACAACATTCCTAGGGAACAAAGAGATCCTCAAAGATACCAAAACAGAAATATTAAGGAAAGTCGTCACCCCAATCTTGACATACGGGTCTGAGACTTGGACTTTGACAGAGAAACAACGAAGAAAGACTGAAGTGACAGAAATGAGATTCTTGAGGAAAATAGACGACAAGACAATCATGGACAAGATAAGGAACACAACATTCAGAGACAAGCTCAACACGAAACCTGTGGATCATACAATAGAGGAAGGACAATCAATTAAGATGGTTCGGTCATCTCAAGAGAAAGGAAGAAAACAGAATAACTAGGAGAGTATTTGAAGCTAGAGCAATGAAGAAAAGAAGCAGGGAAAGACTTGGGAGAACGTGGTGTGATGAAAAGTGCGGAAAGCTGTGGGAAAGAGGGGAGAGACGATGGAGGGGGCGACTTGGTCGCTACAAGATCGGACAGGATAGAGAGAAATATGGAGAAGGGCGAGGAGAAGGGACCCCACGGAGTACTCGACTTCACAAATCGCCTTACACCCGTAAGGGTGAAATAGGCAAAAAGATCAAGAAGAAGAAGAAGAAGAAGAAGAAGCTGCAATCAAGATTAAGTGATACGGTGGTATATGGTAATAAGTGATTGTTTTGATTAAAAAAAAAACTCAAACCCAGAATTCCGGAACGGTAGGATATCACAACCAGGATCACATCTTTGGCCACGAGATAGTCAGGTCCGTACAGAGCCGTGCTCAAGTTGTCATCACTGACGTAGTTGCCTGCAGACGGTATGAAAACCATGACTGGTTTTTGGTTATTTGATAGATCTGCATACGTCGGCATCTGCAAAATAACTATGAATAATAGCCCAGGTAGGTGGCAGGGAGCAAGAATCAGCTCGATAAGAAGATAATTGCTCATAGGCTGGAAACTAGCTTCAAACGATCTGTGTAGTTCAGCTTTCAACATAACCTACTAATTTCCCCTCTTTCGGAAATGTCGGCGTCATGTCGCTTTTATCAACAAAAAGTGCACCAGCGAGGTTTTTGTTCGGGTTTTCGCCGAATTTTGGGTCATCTGACAGTAAAAGATGTGAGGAGTCGTTTTGAAGCCAACGAAATTCCCTACAGTTTGGTTTTAAACTTCGCTTCCTGCGAGTCTTGAACTATTTTTCTTGAACCGTAGATAACGAATATTCAAAAACGAAGTTAAAAACGTCACATTTCACAATGTACATACAGGGCGTTTCAGGGATGATAGCAAAAAATTCAACTGTGGGTAGATCTCGTCAAAATATGACGAAAACCTATAGGTACACCATTTTTAGTCCGGACGTTAATGGCTCCAACTTGCAAATCGTGATGCCGGGATGCCACTTGGCACAAATGTTGTACATACCCTATTTTAAGAAATGGGGCCCACCTGTCATCCCGGCAGATCAATGATATTGTGGGTTCCATATCTCCCAGGGGCAGATTTATGAAATCTACGTTTTCTTGGTTATTTGGATCAAAAATCGAGTTGATTTTTGGTAGGTAGGCATGAATCATGATTACGCGTGATGTCCACTATGTCATGACAACTCAAGATGACGTTTTGAGGGTTGCCTGTCATTCAGAGGAGAAGACATCCGGAATCTCGGATTTGACGAATGATGGCTTTTTCAATTTCATTTCTGATCATCAAAGTAGACTTTACAACGGGATTGGGTAAAATACAACGGGACATTGGTAGCTTGCTGTTGCCTGATATACAGGGTGTATCAGTGACCTTGCATAATACTTCGGGACGTGATTCCTCTCAAAAAAATAAGTCTAAAAGTAGAAGTAAATTTTTTTCCTAAAGTGCTCCCTGAGGGAGTTACAGCTCCTCGAAGGTACAAAATACAACAAAGTTTCCAATTATTTGCTGTAGAACTGTCAAAGGTAAGAGATTCAAATGTAATTTTTTCGATAGGTTCGTTCAATTCAAAACTTTCACTCTTTTTGCATTTTTTCCGTAGGATGCATCGTTCTGAAGTAAAAGTGAAAAAAATACGGACGTGTCACGAATAATTTTCAACATAATCCCAATCCCCTCTAATTTCACTGCCACTGGTTAGATTTGTTTAGAACTTTGCATGTACATTTGCACTGTAGAGAAACTTCTCTTTACCAAATTTGAAGTCCCTACCTTTGACGGTTTTCCAGCAAATAATTAAAACTTTGTTCAACTTCGTACTTTTGAGGGGCTGTAACTCCCTTAGGAAGCATTTTAGGGTAAAATGTTACTCTTACTTTTCGACTAATTTTTTTCAAGGGGAATCATCTCCCGAAGTATTATGCAAGGTCACCGAAACACCCTGTATAACCCAGGATGCAAATGCAAAATTTGATGCAACCTAGAATGAATTGAGAAAAGCTGAAAATTTGCGGATTGCTTTAGAATTCGATGGCTAATCACACAATAAGTATATTTTTCCAAGGTCAAGGAACACAACGCAATATGCAATAAGTTTCCAGAAAGTGTAATGCACCAGTTGCGTACCACACGTTTTGCGAAGTAGCCGAGGTGCGATTTTTCACAAAGTCTTACATTATTAAACCATGACTAACAGCTTTTGTGACATGCTTGGCAGCATTTGTAACTAAATCGTACATTTTCATCCCAAAAATTAGTGTGAAATGTTGATAGAGACGTGTTTTATTTAACCGGTTTTATGTGACGGAAACATGATTTTTTTTTATCCTCAACTTTGATGTTTTGTTATTCTATTTAGTTCATTGTCTGATGTATGACTGATAATAACTATGATTTTGACTTGGACAGTTGGCTTGGGTCATTTCAGAAACAAATATCATTTGCTGAAGTTTTTCCCCCGTTTCAATAAAGTCCCGGAGTAATCTTGTTTGTTGAAAATATGTATCACGTCAAAGCTTGATTTGATGAAAAGTGCTAATTCACAAAAAAAAAATGCTAGGGTTAGAATGTAGCTTTGATTTCGTACTTTATCCATTTAAATGCATAAAAATCGTATTTTCTATCTAACAAAGCAGAGAAAACTGAAATCAGAGCCGTATTTTAGTCATGACAGCATTTTTCTTCCGATAATGCAAATTTTTGAAAAGAAATTCCTGCATGATGCACCTTTTGGAACTACCGTGTGTGACTCTGTAGCAGCGATAGAAACTTTGGTGTGTGAAATCCTTCTATAAAACTATAAAACAGTTGAATCGAGCAATCTATTCCAAAATTGTGATCGTGAGTGTTTTGGACCATAATGCGCAGGCAAGATGGCGACGAATGAAGACGTCGTTCATCATGCTCCGTGTAAGAAATGTAAGAAAGCAGTTGTAAACTCCGTAAGTGCAGTCAAGTGTGCAAGGTGTAAGAGTGTGTTTCACTCAAGTTGTTCTAAACTGTGCAAGCCGGTGAAAATCATCGATACCAGCTCAATAATCTGCTGCCCGGAGACCGATGCAGTCCTTGGCGACGTTGAATCCGATTTTTTTGATGCTATCGACGAGCCTGGTAAGGAGATGGACAGCCGCATTTTCGCCTACATCCTCAAGCAGAAAGACCTACTCATTAAAGAATTGTATGAGAAAATTGACTTGCTTAACGAAAAAGTTCGATTTTCGCATAAAAATAACGACCCTGGGAAAAAGGTGATTATCGACTCGACAAAACCTCAGCAAAAAACCAAAACAACAACTGCGAACGTTCAAAGCGTTGTACTACCAACCGATAAGAAGACAAGCAACGTGGCCGTGGGATCCTCTCAACAAGTGAAGCAGAGCACATCGAAGGCACCAGCATCGGCACAGACCAACCAGACTGAGCCATTAGTTGCTTGGACTGAAGTCATCAAAAAAAAAAAAAAAAGTGCAAGAAAATCGAAATCACCACAGCTTATCGGTAGTAAACAGTGCGGCGATTCTGCCAAGCTCAAGGTTTTGCCGTACAAGGCCTATCTGTTTGTGTCCAGGTTTTCTCCGGACACTCTGGCGAAGGATGTGCGAGATTTCTTGACGCCCATGTTTCCCGAGGTTGAGTGCGTGGCCCTGGACTCGAAGTTCTCGTCTCAGCGGGCCTCTTTTAAGGTCACTGTGAATTTGAGCAGTCTGGACAGAATCATGGATCCTGCTGTGTGGCCGAGCGGGGTGAAAGTCTCTAGGTTTTTTCACCCGCGAGTGGAACCGACTCGGGGGAAGTAACAGTTGGATCTTCTGTTACAGCGCGAACCGAAGATAGTTCCGCAGCTTCAGTTTTCGACATAAATACGACGAGTGTACAATTGAATAAGGCTGTTTTTATCAAAAAGTTTACCAATGCTGGGTTAGGTATTTTTCACCTGAACGTTCAATGTCTATCTAATAAAATAGAAGAGCTTGCAGCGTTTTTGTCATGTAACACATTTGATATTGTTTGTTTGTCAGAGCATTGGCTGAGCAGGGAGAATCTGGAGACCGTCAACATTACTAAATATGACTTGGTTTCTAAATATTGCAGAGAAAAAGGCAGACATGGTGGGGTGGCCATCTTCGCTAAAAATGATATCAAGGTCTCTTGTAAGTGTGTGGATCTGGACAGGTATAGCTGTGAGTTTGTGGCGGAGTTTTGCGGACTTGAAGTTGCAAACTTTTTTTTTTTTTTTTTTTTTTTTTTTTTGAATGTTTTACGACGCATCAACTACGAGGTTATTAGCGTCGACGGGACATTCAGTGGATTTTTGGTACACGTTTTAATTATACTTGAATTGCCTACTGTTAACTATGTGAGGCCTCAGTACTCTGATAGCACTCAACTCTGTAGTCAGAAATCCATTTTTTCTGTAACCGCTGTAGTCAGACAGGTGCAGATATGGCATAGTAAGGTCGGAACAATTTTTGGAACAATCGGACAACACAAAATATCCATGGACGAGGCGGGATTCGAACCCGCGCGGTAGATCACGACTGGCTTGGCGCGGCAACACCAAAACCACTCGGCCACCGCCGCTCCGCAAACGTTTTGATAATTGCATTATATAGGTCATGTTCTGGAAATGTCAACCAGTTTCTAGATTTATTGGAATCTTTGTTGATTGACGTACATAACAGGTACAAACAAGTAATAATAACGGGAGATTTTAACATTGACTTTAATTTAAAATTGCAGGCCCGTACTGATCTGACTAATATTATAATTTCTTTTGGTTTAAGGGCAACAATTTCAGAAAACACGAGAGTTACTCAAGGCACGGCTACGTGTATTGACAATATCTTGACTAACATTGCGGAGGAGAGTTGCGGGGCTGGCGTTCTTGAGCCTTGCTTGTCGGATCACAAGGGGCAGTTCCTAGTGACGGAGGAGGTCCTTGATAAGCAGCATCCTGAAAAGCGAAAAGTTAGAAAAATCACCAGTGCGGGGCTGGGCGGCCTGAGGGAGTCCTTAACTGATTTTGACTGGGAAGTCTATCGAGGTGGTAACCATGATGCTGATCATCTATCATTCTTGCTTGCTGAGACATTTTCGGCCAACATAAAAAAGCATTTTCCCGTGGTTGAAGTGGGTTCAGCGGAAATTTCTGTGAAATGGTACGGTGAAAAGCTAAAATTGTTAAAAGACAAAATGACATGCCTAAAGCTTGTCAGTGAGGTTACAAAAAGTACAAATGATGTTAATGCATATAAGTCAATTCGCAAATTGTATAAAAAAGAGATTCTCATAGCTAAGAAAAATAAATTCGATGATTTCATCCTCAAATCAGCAAATAAAATGAAAGCAACTTGGAAATTGATAAATAATGAAATTAGCAATTGCAAAAAACCAAAACCAAATCCATCAATCACAGCAGATGATTTTAATGCTTTTTTTCTGAACATAGCAAAGAGTACCATTGACACCATCCCTTGCTCAGGTGTGTCTTTGTCTGATATTAACCGTAACATCAAGTCGCACTCAGGTTCATTTTTTCTTGCTCCTTTTGAGGAAGGAGAGGTGCTCCGCGAGATCTCAATGTTGAAAGACTCAAAGTGTCCCGATGTTTATGGCATTACTGCGGAAATTCTTAAAAATACTGCAGACATTATAGTAACACCTTTGACATCCCTCTATAATCGTTGCATTGAGGAAGGTATATTTCCTAATTCTCTCAAAATAAGCAAAGTTTTGCCAATATTTAAAAAAGGCAGTTATTCACAACCAGAGAACTATCGGCCCATTGCAATTATTCCAATATTCGGGAAGGTGTTTGAAAAATTGTTGAAAAATAGAGTTATTGACTACCTCGATAGATTTCCCTTAAGTTCCAGTCAGTATGGTTTCCAAAAAGGGAAATCAACTGAGAAGGCAGTTCGGAGATTGCTGGAGGCGATTGTTGATGGAATTGAGAGTGGGGACTTCGTCGGGCTGACCCAGTGTGATCTGTCGCGTGCGTTCGACTGTGTGTCCCATGAAATTTTACTGGAAAAGATGTCAAAATACGGGTTTCGTGGTAAGGTACTGAAGCTATTCAGGTCATACTTGTCTGACAGAAAGCAGATGGTCTACGTCGAGGGAAAGCTTTCCTCCCACGGTTTGGTATCTTTTGGTGTTCCACAGGGGTCGGTCTTGGGACCACTCCTTTTTTTAATTTATATTGATGATCTGTCTCGATTTATGGAACCAAGCCGTTGTGTTTTATTTGCCGACGACACTACACTAATCGCTACGGCGCCTGGGACAAGTGAATTGCTTCTTAAACGACGGGCAATTGAAGAGAGGGCGGGACATTGGTTCTCGGCAAATACACTAAAACTCAATCAGTCTAAAACGCATAGACTCACGGTGGGAACGGGCGGCGCGGTGTCCGGGGAGGGGGGCAGCCTCGTGGTGCTGGGTGTCTTCTTCGATGCTGGGCTGACGTGGGCGTCCCATGTAGATAAGCTGGCTCGGGAGCTCTCCTCTGCACTCTTTTCACTTCGGAGATTAAACGGAAAACTCAGCTCACATGTTTTATTGTCACTATACCATGCGCATTTCCACTCGCGTATTTCTTACGGAGTAACCCTGTGGGGAGCTTCGAGTCATGCCAACAGGATATTTGTTATGCAAAAAAAAGCGATCCGTATATTGACTAATTCCCACTTTCGGGCACACTGCAAACCGTTGTTTTCTGAAATGAAGATAATGTCCTTGCCATCATTGTTTGTCTATAAATCACTTGTTGAGATCCATGGCCCCAAGCATGACTACCTTACACACGGTGAGGTCCACAGCCACGACACTAGATCAAAAGCACTAATGGTACCGCCCCGCCACCGTCTTGCCCGGACTAAAAAGAATTCCATCAATCTGCAGTTGTACAATCGTTTGCCGCTGGAAGTACAGAACTATCCGATGGATAAGTTCAAAAAGACTGTCTCCAGGTTCATGCTTGACCAGTGTTTCTATAGGGTTGACGAATTTTTCGCCTTCAAGTATAGCCTTAACGCCAAAGGTTCAATAATATCTTCGTCCCTTTAAAGGAAATTTATCTATATGTATATACAGACTTATATGTTCCTGAGTGTATGTTCCATTTGTGTTAAAATTCATTATTTATTTTTAAATTGACGTTGCTCGATTCTACAATACCACTGTAATGTAGTTAAGATGGCTGAATAAAGTATCTATCTATCTATCTATCTAATGGAAACTACGAATGCATAGGTCGAAATTTTGCGTTTTTTGATGAAATTTAATCCGCATTGTCGGAAGAAAAACGATGTCAAGTCAAGAATATGGCTCTGATTTTAGTTCGTTTTGTTTTATCTAATAGAAAAAACTATTCTCATGCATTACAATGAATAAATTACCAAATGGAAGGTACATTGTAACCTCGATTGTAACTCTACAATAGTTCTTCATGTGAATAGCACGCTTTGTCTCATCAAGCTCTTGACATGAGATATATCTCAAAAAACAAGATTTCTCTATGACTTCATAAAAACGGGGAGAAACTCCATCAAATGATATTTGTGTGTGAAATAACCCAAGCCAACTGTTCAAGTCAAAATCATACTTACAAATACTTTGGACCACGATGGAACTAGAATCACAAAACATCAAATTTTAGGGTTTTTTTCTAATAAAACTGGATCAAACACGTCTCTGTCGACATTTCACACTTATTTTTGGAATCAGAATGTGCGATTCGGTTAGAATCGAAGCCAAACATGTTAAAAAAGGTGTTATCCACGGTTTAATATAGGACTTTGTAGAAAATCGTACCCCGGCCTCTTCTCAGCCACTGGTGCATTACACTTTCTGGAAACTTATTGCATTGTTTTCCTTCACCTTGAAAATATATAGTCCAGTGAAAAAATTTAAAAAAAGCAAAGATTCCAAAAATGGTAACTACTTCTACGTTCGACCACCAATATCAAGGATCTGCCAGGGGTGGAAGGTGGGCTTCATTTCTTAAAATGAACCTCAGGGTATGTACAACATTTCTGCCAAGTGGCATCCCGGCACCACGATTTGCAAGGTTGGACCCAAATATGGCGCTTAGCGTCCGGACTATTTGCAAAGTTTGGCCTATTGATGAAGATACAGCCCTCCAAAGTTCACTTTTTCGGATTTCAAAAATTTGTAGCCCAAAAACGATTCGACAAATTGAGCTTTAATTCAGCATAAGCTGGTTTGTCAGAATTATCTATCAATCTACCTTTGGAAAGAATCTAATCAGTGGTGTAGAAGTTATGAGGGGTCACCTTAGGTCAACTTTTCTTTGGATGCCTCTAAATTCTTGACCCTCATAACTACTACACCACTGGTTGGTTTTTTTCCTAAATTTGGTAGGTTGATAGATAATTATGTCAAACCAGCGTTTACTATGAAAAAGTGGTTTCGGTGAATTTGTCTGAATTTTTTATATGTTGTAGATCCTAATTCGAGAAAAATATTCCTTAAAAATTGGACCCCTCCTATGACCAGTTTTTCCCCTACACTCCTAATAAGGTCCAAATTAGGATTTGTCTCGAAACTTTTGAAATTCATGAAATGGGCGGGCTCCTATCGAGACTGTGATCATGTGTAAAATCACCTAAAAAATCCAACTTATAAATTTAGGTAGTTACCGAGGGGGATGGGGGTCAAAATCGAGAAAATAAAATAAAATTCCGGAACATTTGATCCTCATGGAAGCTGAGCAAAAGAATAATGGAGAATTATTTCCAAAAAACCTAATCAATTGACTGGGGGTGGTTTTCAAGAGGGTTGGGGGTCTAAATAAATGAAATGGAGTCAAATTCCGAAACCTCTGTTTCCCATAATTTTTGATCTTACGAGCAATGGGCAAATAACTCCACAAATTCTAATTCTACGGTTATTGAGGGTGTGGAGGGTCGAAAGAGAGAACAGTGAAATTCGGGACCTTCCAGTTCATCTAGAAATTGATCCGGTCGAATGACGAAATGATAATGAAACCAATCTGGATAAGAATTGAGACCTTCATTTCTTGATCATTTCTACCCCTCACCCACCCACCATGATACCTATACCTACGACCATAATGGGAGGCTCGGGGGTTGCGGGTTGCAATCGAGATTCTGAGAACTCACGGATAATATTTATATTGCAGATTCTCGAGAAGCTCTTCACAGTTCTGTCTCCGTGTGCGTCCATCATATAGCAAAAAAAAAATAGACCAGACTTCCACTATCTTTTTGTTAAATAAATATGAACCCTCTGCTTTTGATGATCATTGGTTGATTTGATGAGATTGCAAAGATGGATCGATATTGGAAGTCAAAATCAATTTTTTCAAATCTGATTTTTTAGTTCTGTCCTATGAATTTCAAGCTTAGGAACCTTCTTCTGTTTTCTAGATTGGGACCTCCGTCCTCTCAGTAACCACCCCAGTTTATTGATCCAGGGGTCTTCAAATTATTTCTTTTATATTCCTTTAATCGAAAGCTCTGGAATGCTACTTCTTTCACTCGATTTCAGCCCTCCACCTCTAATAACTAGATAACTACTCCGATTCACAACTCAGATGTTTTAATTTTTTTTTCATGATCACAACCTTATTTTCAGCCATTTTCATGAAATTCACAAAAGTTTTGAGACAATTTCTATTTCGGACTAGGACATGGTTATTGGTTATAGGCATATATCATGGTGGGTGAGTAAGAGGTAGGGGTGGTCGAGAAATGAAGAGCTTAATCCTTATTCAAATAGGTTTTATCATCATTTTGTCATTCGACCATAACAATTTCTAGATGAACTGGAAATTCCCGAATTTCACTGTTTTCTCGATTTCGAACCCCCACCCCCTCCATAACACCCGAATTCATTGGTTTAGATTTTTTAGAATTATTCACCCACTGCTCGTCAGATCATATGATTATCATAAGAATCAGAAGCTCCGGAATTTCACTCTATTTCTTTGATTTCGACCCCCAACCCCCTTGAAAACCATTCCCAGTCAATTGATTAGGGTGTTTTAGAATTCATTTTCCATTATTCTTTTGCTCAACTTTTATGAGAATTGAATGTTCCGGAATTTTATTTTATTTTTTCGACCTTGACCCCCATCCCCCTCGGTAACTACCCTAATTTATAAGTAAGATTTTTTAGTGATTTTTCTCATGATCACAGCCTCGATATGAGCCCGTTTCATGAATTTCAAATGTTTCGAAATAATTCCTGATTTGGACCTTATTAGGAGTGTAGGGAAAAAACTGTTCAAAGGAGGGGTCCAATTTTTCAGGAAAATATTTCTCAAATCAAGGTCTACAACATATAAAAAATTCAGCCAAATTCACCAAAACCACTTTTTCATGGAAAACGTGCGGGGTCCTTTGTTGAAACGTTCCTGAGTTACAAATTTTTCAAATCCGAGAAAAGTGAACTTTGGAGGGCTGTATCTTCGTCATCAGGCCGAACTTTGCAAAATGGTATATAGGCTTTAGTCATATTTTGACGAGCTCTACTCACAGTTGAATTTTTTTGCTATCATCCCTGAAACACCCTGTATACAGAGTGTACTGAAGGATTCAAATCAGATCAGAGAAATTTAACATATTATCATTTCTTCGACTTAGTCTATGCGAGACTCCAAGCACCTATCACGAGTCCAATATCAATATGCATTTTCTCCTTAAGCTCATCACTTGAGGACGGAGTTCAATTGGTAAAACAAGCGTTGCAAAATCAATCCGTCTGGGTTTATTCCTTGACGGATTTCCACCATTTTTGTCTCTTTCTAAAGCTACAAGGATGTACTTTGGTTTGAGCCCATTGGCATTACCAAAATCCAAAACAATTTTTTCAAATGTCAAAATCAATTTTTTTTTTGGATTTTGGGAATGCCAATGGGCTCAAACCAAAGTACATTCTTGTAGCTTCCAAAGGAGACCAAAATAGTGAGAATCCGTCAAGGAATAAACCCAGACGGATTGATTTCGCAACGCTTATTTCACCAATATGACTCCGTCCTTATTACATACAAGAAGTGCTCAGCTCACAGCTTTGCTGTAAAATGTCTCAAGACCCTCTGAGATCATTAAAATTTACACTAGCAAGAAATGTATGTGAAAGTATATTATGAGTATATTATATCATGAAACCAAAGTGAGTTTTTGATCCCGTGGGTGGAGTTTGTTGCTCAAGGACCCTTTGGACCCAACCCCTACACGCGCGGGATCAAAAATTCACTCTGGTTCCTTGGTATATAATATAAATATACTATTACATACATTTCTTGCTATTGTAAATTTTGATGATTTCAGAGGGCTTTCAAAACATTTCACAGGAAAGTTGTGGCTCGTGATGGGTGCCAAGAGTCTTGCATAGGCTAAATCGAAGATATATGTAAAGTTTTTCTGATCTGATTTGATTTCCTCAGTACACCCTGTATATGTACATTGTGACGTCTTTGACATTTCAATATTCATAATCTGCGATTCAAGAGGAAGAGTTGAGGACCATTACCGCAATTATAGCTTGGAGGATTCTCGAGAAATCTCATTTTCAATTTTTTTTTGTCACATCGAAATTTCAGTTTTTTGAGTCAAGTGGCCATGGAGCTTTCACGACAATGACTCTTGCTTCCAGAAGCTCTATCTCAAAGACCATAGGTTGCAGAACATTGAGTTGGAAACCAAACTGTAGGGAATTTCATGTCATTTGAAAAAAAAAGATATTGGGCAAAAACCACGCTGATGCACTTCTTGTCGATGATGGCGACATGACGCCGACATTTGCGAAAGGGAGGAAAATTGGTATGTTGAAACCCAAACTACACAGATCGTTTCAAGCTGAATAGTTTCCAGCCTGTAAACAATAATTTCCTTATTGTTTTCCCGGGCTCCTGGGCTATAATGAGTATTCTCCATTTCGTGGAGATTTCGTTCCATTTCGTTATTTATTGAATAAATATTTTTGTTATCATCAAGACGTGCAACATGGGATATTAAAATTTTGTGATTAGGTACCCACCTCTGGAGCGAAGACGTTGACGAATAGCAATTCGGCTTCCGAAGGGTCGGAAAGACTAACGACAGGTGTTGAACAGTCCAAAACACCACACCACCTCCTAACCTTAGGGGTGCTTTCCTGCGACATTTTTGTAGGAGTAACAATTCGTAACTCAGATGCGTTGAACAGAAATAGGTACTTACAGTAAACCGCATCACTCCAACGGGGCAATCGGCGTAAGGTATTCTGGTGAAGCTGTAGTACTTTTTCCCCTTGCTGTCGGTAAACTGACCTCCGCGGACGTCACCTCGTTTGAGTCGGATTGTTTTGTAAATCATCTCTTCGAAACACTTGTTGGTTTGAATAAATACCGATTGAAGTTTGTTTGTTGGAGACGCAAACTCAGTCTGTTACTCGGTCTGTTATTAAACTTTTTACCTCAGCGTCTGTTATCATCGGCAGCAGTTGAAGAAAGCGCGATGGGTTTTTGCTATCAACCTGATAGGAACAGTCGTACAACAATACCAGTAAACATGGCAGACAACCCCGTTCAATTAGACGATGAAAATTTCCCTATAGTTCACATCACCAAGGGTCCAGTACGAGGACGAAGATGTCTGGATTATCGAGGAACTCCGTATTACAGTTTCGTGAGAGTGCCTTATTACGGCGTATGTCCCGCAGGAAACGACCGATTCAAGGTGGTTGATTCCAATTTGTTCTCCAGTGTTTTCTCAATACCAAGAATTGTCTTGTAGTTAACAGACACAGAACAGAGACAACGTCGCAGATGGACCGATCCAATTGACTGCACCATGAACATCGAGGAACCTAGTCTAGAATTTACAGAAGAAACGTGTCTGTTTTGTAACATTTTCACGCCCAAGGTGACTAAAACTGAAATAGTGTTTTGTGTAAGATCTTGCTGGAATGTTGAAAAATTGGATAATTTTAGTTGCCGACACCGGATAAGAAGGAAAACAGAGGTAAACCCGTCATGGTTTTTCTACCTGGAGACAATCCGGTGATAGATAGCCGAACTGAGTTGGAAAAGTATGGACCACAGTATTTGATGACTGAAGAAGTAGTCCTTGTTGTTGTGTCATATCGAACTGGAATTCTAGGTTTGTTGTGTTCTTTTCCTTGAAAGTCCATAAAAATTCAAGCTACTGTACTTTGCTCACATTTTTTGTTAGCCCACAAAGTTTTTTTCTTATCATTTTTTGATGAGTTACTTTTCTAGAACAAAATCGGTTGACAGATCACTTTGAGTCACATGACTGTATCAAACTTTTTCTGTGTCTTGTGTTTCAAACCAGTGTAATTTTTGTGTGAAAAGATATAATTTAAAGGTTGACTCCTTCTGAGTAAGGCCTTGAGCTTTGAATTTCTTGCTAATTTCATGCTTATATTTTTGTGCTTCCGGGTTTTATTCAGGAACAATGACTCAGGGTAGTGTTAGTGCAGTAAAATAGTCAAAAAAGACCCCAAACCTTGAAAAAATTAATTCATGAAATTTTATAGCAGACATCGATTCAGAATTTCATTCTCTACCACATACTCAAAATCCCCGAAAATCCCAGTTGAGCATTCTTCTTGCGGCGCTGTCAAAGTATATCATGTTTGCTGCAACTAGTCCGAAAATGGTATTCTTGTTTTTGTCACACTAGAGCTACATCGTTGGTTTAGAACTGTTGGTATATACTGCAGGGCATGACCAGACCTTCATTTGAACCTCTAACTCGTATTTTCCGAAAAAAAAAAACACGGAAGTCGCTTTAATTTCCAAATAACAGTGTTGATTAAGTATAATCCGAGGGTTAGTAACCAAGTTTATTACAATCTGTTTGATTTGTGATAGAGACATGAAATTCAGTATGAGTGGTCTTCATGGTCTTCTTTCCAAATATTAACATGACGCCTTGCCATATTCTGGTTAGGGGGGCCTAAGGACCCCCTTAAAAATTTGAGTCTCAGGAACTCTCACAAACCACCGGTAAATATCGTCACACATTTCAAATAGTAATCATTTGACTCTACACCAAACCTTGATAAGAGACCCAACAGTTGTCGCCATGTAAAGATTGTTCTTCGTGTTTAAAAAAAATTCTTCAGAGTGTCAAAAAAAAACAGTTTTTATTGATTTTTAATTTAAGAAACGGTGAGTTGATCTGCTGTGTATCATTATTCACTAATTTGTATTTGCCGAAGCTATTCATAAAGTTTTTTTTGTTTTTGATATTGCCGTTCTAGGGATGACAGCTCCCGAAGAAATGAGCCAATTCAAGTGTGAAGCTCAACAGCGTTTTTCAATTGCTCCCAATCAATATGATCGACAATTTATGAATGGATGAATAGCTGGAACTGTTCTGTAACCTAATTTTATATGACTACACGAGGAACCAGGCGCAAAAGCATAGGAAATTTTTTTTTCGCGCCGCTCACCATCCTAAAATTTGTGCCCCTGGGGTGTGTTGAAAATATTTCTATACCGTGTATTCACTCAAACTGAGTGCTTTGACGTATTCCACGCCTCAATACTCATTCTTCGTGCCTTCTACTTGACAATTGCAGATCGTATTGACGTTTGTCTATACTCTTTAGTCTGTATTTGCTGTTGTTTCGCCAAAGTAGCATGAAATTTGGTGCAATTCTAACAGGGATAGGTGGCTGTTAAAAAAAAAATTCGGAGCTTTCGCGCATTCCCCCTCATCTAGTTATACTCATAAAATTATAAAACAGTTGAAGCTATCCACCCAATAATAAATTGTCATTCATATCAATTGGTAACATTGAAAAAAACGCTGCTGAAGTGAACACTTCAATTGGCTGGTTTCATCTGAAATTGTTGCTTCTAGGTGTCAATATGAAGAAATGGACTTCATCAATGGCTTCGGCAGATACTAATTGGTGGATAATGATATGCGGAAGATAAATTTACTCCTCTATTACATGAAAAAATTATAAAAACCCGATTTTTTTTTGACATTCCGAAGAATTTTTTTTTCATTATGAAGAACAGTGCGTACATGGTGACAACTGGCGTGTCTCTTGTTGAGGTTTAACGTAGAGTCGAATGATTACTTTTTGAGATGGGTGACAATTATTTTAATGGTGGTTTGCATGAGTTTCTGCAACTTAATTTTCAAGGGGGTCCCTAAGCCTCCCTAACCAAAATATGGCGAGACGTCATGTCTACATTTGAAAAGGAGACCATAAAGACCACTCATACCAAATTTCATGCCATTATCACAAAAAGAACAGATTTTATTAAATTTGGTCACTAATCCCCGAACTACACTTGATTACCACTGGTAATTGCAGATTAAAGCGAGTTACGTGTTTTCTTTTGCGGGAAATAGGATTTCAGCGGTTCAGATGACGTTCTGGTCATGCCCTGGAGTATATACAGCTCTGAACTAACAATATAGCTCTGATGTGACAAAAGCGAGGATACAATTTTCGGACTTGTTGCAGCAAACATGATATACTTTGACAGCGCCGCAAGAAAAATGCTCAAATGGGATTCTCGGAGATTTTAAGCACATGGTAGAGGATGAAATTCTGAATCGATAACAGCTTTAAAATTTCATTTTTTCAACTCCAAAACCTATCTTTACTGCACTATGTCTTGATACACCCCTAGAGAAACCCCAAAGTATATTAGGTAACTTTTCCTTGTGATTGCACCCGCAGGACGGAACTAATTCAACAAAAGTGATAGAATATTGAAATTGAATAAAATCAGTCCTGAAACTGAGGTCTGGGCAAACGCTCAAAGCGGTGCTTTTGTAGGTTTTTGGGCTTTCTCTAGACCACTTCTCTCTCTTCCGCTTGATCTCTCCACATTTCTTCCTCTGGTCATTCAAAACTTTGAATAATTACTTACATTCTTATATACCTTTACCTATTTACCGATCTCTCCACATTTCTTCCTATGGTCATTGAAACTTTTAATAATTACTTAAGTTCTTATATACCTATTTACCGATTCATCAAATTTATGCGCTTCTAGGCTTTGCATCCGTGCCGACCTTTCATTTGAAGGAAGAAGCATCAGGAAATGCTTGCCATTCCGACATCATAAATTTCTTCGAGTGGCTGTCGTACGAAATACCCAATTTTGGTGGCTCCCCAAGAGAGGTTACCGTTTTCGGCCAAGGTCTTGGCGCTGCCCTGATTGTAGATATGATGTATGAGGGCTCCATGTAAGATTACAGATCATACCGTGAGATCAAAAATGACCTTAGCCAAAGATTGTCTTGGAAAATGTCGTCTACAGGCTAGCAGTCGACGTCGGCGATGTTATACAACTTTGACTAAGGGAATTATTCATCTCAATGTACTGAGTTGGAGTAACCAGTTTCAAATAATTCTCATAAGGTGGCCCAACGTCACAAAAGTCATATTGCAAAGCATAAATCTAGATCGGTTATTGTTCACCGACAACCGCATCGACATCAAAAACTACGCTGAATTTTGTGGGCTGGCCAATGATGATCATACCGAGGAACAAGTGCTGGAGATTCTTAGAGCGTTACCTTTAAACGAGCTTATTTCAGGTGAAAAAGCCTATCTCAAAGTAAGTGCTCGCGGTCAAATCATGTTTTGTTGATCAGTGTCGAAGTTTTTCGCTTTATCTACCATCAAATTGTTCTTTGGTTGCAGACACCATTGTTTCGCCAAATCAATTTTAACTTTTTGAAGCCGTTGGCAGCAAAACTCCATGCCGGACCGGGCATTGCTGCGGTCATGATCGGTTTCAATTCCAACGAAGGCATTCTGGACAAAATTCTCTATCCGTCAATCGATGCCAACCCAGAAGACGTTGATACATTACTAAAGCACATTTGGTTGCCCAACAACAAATATGTTGGGCCAGTAGAGCGGTCGTATTTTGTACCTCAAGTCAAAGACTATTTCTTCGAGGATCAACCACCGACGCAGGAGAAATTCATGCAGGTTTGTCTTGAGAACTTGTCTGAGGCGCTTGGTACACGGGATTCTTTGCAGATTGTGTCGGATTTGAGACACAACATAAGGACTCTGGCCGAAATCCGGTTCTTGCCCACAGTCTTGACCCCATCTGCAAACATTTATTGTTATCGTTTCGACGTTGACGGTGAAATGAACCTCGTGAAACGATCTGCCGCCGTGTCGATACCTGGCGCGTGCTTCGGAGATGAGCTGGGGTACTTGTTCAAGGTGCCAGGTCTGCCTGAGCCGGCTCGTGGGAGCTTGGAAGAGGCTACGATGAGAAGGATGACCAGAATTTGGGCGAACTTTGCCAAGCACGGCAATCCGAACCGGGAACCTTGCGAAATTCTAGGCAACCTCGGATGGAACGATACGACCGAGGATTTATTCCACGATTCAAAGACGATGCGTATCATGAACATCGGAAAACGGCTCGAGTACACCGGCAGAATACCCGAGTTGCACCGCTTTTTTTTCTGGTTGAAATTTTGGAAGAGATGTGGGGTTCTGGAAACCGTCAAGTTTGTCCACAAACTTTATCGTTCACGACCAATAAGCCGAAGGCCAAAGTCGAGGCCAAAGTAATTTTCTTTCTTTGATTCGAAATTGTAAATTGTGTCTGACGAATAACTGGAGTCTGTCGGTTATTATTATTGTAATGTGTAATTTTAGGAAAAGTGTAATAATTGTATTGTCAATTTGATTGAGCAGTTATATGAAATCCTAGTTTGAAAAGACTCCAGCTATCTTCTTGAACCCCTGAATGGGTAGACAACTCATTATACTTCGATTTGGGATTTGATTGAACTTATTTGAGTTAAATCACGTTTGCCGCTTTAACCCTTAGATACCCAAGCTACGAAAATCTACGTTGAGATCCAAGCGGGGTCACTTGGGTCCCCCGCCAATTTTTCGCAAATTTCACGTGCCAGATATTGCCAGATTATCCAAAACACTTGATAACTTCATAATAACCACTTAGACGTATTATAGTGGAAGATTTTACTGGATATTGAGAAGAAATGAAATACATTTTCATAAATTTGGAAATAGTCTCAACACACTGACTGTCCACTTATAAAGAAGAGAATATGACTGAAAATGAGCCAAAAATTGATCATTTTCTCATAGCACAATCAACAGACATGAAAGCAGTAATGTTTCGCCGATAGGCATCGCAAATTTTTTTTCGACAAGTATCGCAGGCCATTCTGCATGCTAAATTATTAAAATCACATAGATACCCAAGTGGGGTATTTTGGGGGCCCACTCACCTTATTCATCCAAGTTATTCTACACCTGTGCTGAAATTTCCAAAATTTGACATTGAGACTCAAGCCCACATTCCATTTGACAAATAGCGGTGAATTGGATTGCCTACTCCCACATACGAAAAAGTTACAGCCAATTTTCCGAATGTGGGGGACCCAGGTTACCCCGCTTGGGCATCTAAGGGTTAAGAATCTCTTGGCCGATGATCATCTAGTATCAGGACGCCATCCTGTTGTGCTTCTGTTTTTTTTTGTTCGAGGATAGAGCCCTCCAAAATTATCACAGTATAAGTTTCAACACAACATCAATCTATTGACCTCTTTCTACAAGTCAAAATGTGATTATATTGGCTCGCTCCTACACCTAGTCCTACCTTCACATTGCAGGCTGAAATATCCAAAATGTCTAAGCTATTTCGAAAGAGATAAGTTTCCCTCAATTAATTCAGAAGTCCCAACACCCCAACCCTCCGACAAACACCTCTGATTCTACACCTTGACCAACATTTAATTCTGACTGGCTTACGTGGTAGTTCTTTTTGTGGTATCCAACATTTGCTAGTGTCAGAGGTTATGTTAGAGTTAGGCCTGGCTTCTAGACACTGAAAAAGGGGAGAGTGGCTTCAACCACGAGTGCAATCCAAGATTTGTGGGCCGGTGTGTGTATGGTAGCCCACCTTCTTGTGGCATTCTTTTCAAAGGTTGTTGTTTTTTTTTGGCCATGGTCTCTTGCATGTTTATAAAGGATTGGATATGGCTTGCCTTTGTGGGGACCTGCCTGTTAGCTATATCCACCGTGAGTCGCCCCAACGCTTAGAAGGATCCCGCAGTCGCGAGTGCCTATAACCGGAAATGTTGGAACGAGTTTCACCCTTCCAAAAACTTTCGAACCTGTGATGTGTGCGAAACAATAGACCATTTCCACATGACGTCACACGCACGTCTCGAACGGCTGATTCGGGGCAACGTCAACATGATGACAACTGTACGTGCCAGTTTGACAAAACTTTGTGACACCACTGACACCAGTGGCTTTCACACACCGACATCGACTGACAGATTGACATATTACCAATCTGACTGACGCACATGACTGACGTAGCCCACGTGCCCTGTGACAGATAACGCAAATCTGACTGACGTTGCCCCGAATCAGCTGTTCAAGACGGAGCTACGTGACGTCATAGGAGACGGTCTATTACTCAAATCTAGGTACAAACTTTATTGTGGAGAACTTTTTGAACACGCATCGTATACGCGCTGGTTCGTTGTTGTTCACCAGTACCTACTAACGTGGGAGAGTCATTATGCATTATGCCGCAGGCAGGAGAAATAAAACACAGATAATTGACTATACAGGGTGTTCGCCCACAAGCCGATGCGGATAGGCGCCGAAATAGTCCTCAATATGATAGTTGTATGTGTTTTCGAGTGAATTTTTCCCCATCCTTCTGTAATTCAATTTCCAATGAGGTCTGTGCAGCGTGATTGGCAAATCCAAGTGTTTCCGAAAAAGATTCAACCTGTAAAATTCAGTCCATCATAGCGCTGTCTTGTTCAATAGAATTTGGATTTCAACGCCAGAATCTTGGACTCCAGAACTATCCAAGAACTCGGGAAATCTTCCGAGTTGAGCAAAAATTTGATTTTGACGGAATTTATACTCAATGACTTGAAGTCACGACCGGGAGTCTTATGCCGAGGCATCAGCAAGTATATATATATTACCACAGAAACAGGGAAAGATGAATAAAAAGGTCAAGGTTCTACCTCGAAGAGGAGCTTGTTATGTGGTGGTCAGCGCAGTCGACTACCACTCCAGAGGTCGCGGGTTCGATCCTTGCCGAGGACGGATTTTCACCTCGAAGACAAGCTTCTTGGTTGAGTTGGAATGCTTGCTAAATGAAAGACGAGCCGTGTGTCGCATAGCATGTGAAATACGGAAGATGGTGCCGACCCCAGGCGATGTTGGTGGTCGTTGAAAATCCCTACTCTGTGTTGGAACAAACAGGGGCTCGGCTAAATTCCCGCTATAGTGAATGCTTTACCGGCGTCGGTGTTAGACCTCGTTGCGGAAATAGGCCGACATTTGAATAGACGGATGAGAAAAAAAGTTGTGTCTCGGGTTGTACCTCGGGTTGTACAGGGTACCGCTATCTTAGCGTCACTAGTCCTGTTATCACAGCCACTGTCAATGTAGAAGGACCGGAATGTACAATCTCGATTATCCACGTAGCTTAAAAGACCATGTTCGTAGTTTGCCTATGGGATGCTTGTGGGTAGGTAGGCTACGTACGAGGGATGCTTGTAGGATTGGCTGGTTGAAGAATTGGGAGCTGAGTCGGGAAGTGAGTTCGTGTTGATTAACAGGAATCGTGTACTCATTCATTATTACACCAAAAACAGTGCTCTAATGGAGCATATTATCAACCCGTAAAGTACCGCTGGGGTCCATTTTGGACCCCAAAGATCATTTTTCTGAAATATCTTTCAAAATATTTATTCATAGATTCTGTCGAGGATTCTGTTTTCTCGCTAGTTTGATTATTTCACTCAACAATTGTTTTAACGAGTGGGGCATTATTCTAAGATCCATTTTCTTGTATAAGTAGCTAAAACGTTGCTTGAGATCCAAGATCTTTCCTTTGTAGTATTTCAATTTTCTGTGGATATTAAGCCAAAAATACAAATAAAAATATAACCTGTCACTTCCAAGCTGAATGTGGTGAGATGCTATCGAAATAATTCATTACCTACCACGATTATCAAATCATTATATCAGAAAAACCTGAATGCCTGAAAAAAACAGTGTTTTGATCAATCTTGTGTGTGATTGAGGATTCATTTTGATCTGATGCTTTTGGTTCCACTACAATGAAGATATTCTTCTGCAAATAAGTTGAAATAAATTAGTTCCACAATTCCTGACCATTTCTGCAAAAATTGTTAGCCAACTAGTGAAAAAGTGTGGGGTCCGTTATCTACCCTACGCCGTATTTCAGGTGAGTCAAAATAGCGCAGTACCCTAAGGGTTAAACTCAATTAATTAATATTAAGATCAAAATTAGTTAAACTCTTTTTCAACCAATAGAAACAACTTACTGCCATTAGAAAGTAGGCGAACGTCAGTTCTGAAGTGGCACCTTGTCAAACGTTTCTATTTTTAGCAGCTGAAGTTCCCAATTTTTGGGCGATTACTAAGAAAAAGTACCTAGATTAAATAGTATATTATACTCATTCAATAAGACGTATTCTCACACTCCTTCCTCTGGAGCACTCCTCGCAAGCTCGTCGTGCCCCAAAACCAGTCGTATGACAATACCATGTCTTATGAAACTCGTATAATAATATAAGTACTATTACACTCAGGTATTATTTTTTTCATTACAAAATATTGATAGGATGTACTATGGGATGATATTCAAGGTGTTAGGAAATGGGAAATTGAAATGCGTTGTAAGTAGGATTATTTTACCTCATCAAATGTTTAAAATGACCTAAAGAAAATGCCGGAAAAAAGGAAACACATGAGCATTAGCATTGCATTCTATTTATAAAAATTTCGGGAGTTTTGAAGTTTGAAAAAAATCTTTTTTGATTTTGGAAATGCCAATGAGCTCAAACCAAAGAACATCCTAATAGCTTTCGGAAGAGACCTGAATGGTAGATTTTTGTCAAAGAATAAGCCCACAGTGATTGATTTCGCAACGCCTTCTTTCACCAATCCAACTGTTGACCTCCATCATACTGTTACTAGTGGCAATTCTCTTGTCCGTTCGATCGTCGTGTTGTGAGTTGCGAAGCTCTAGACATCCGAGAAGATACGGCATGGTTTAGACCATTCAATTGACATGGGGATATCAACAGGTGGGCAAGATACATCAGCCCAATTGGCGGAGGCGCCGTTCGAGAGCAAATTGGTGATGCGCGCGAAAGGTGTAGGATTTTTCAAGAGTCGCATCGAGGCCATAATAATTATGACGCGATCAATGTGGAATTTGCTTGGAAACCAGTGGAAAATTCCAGAGTAACGGGCGCAGTATATAAAGTATATAAACAGTATAAAGAGTATATAAACACCAATGGATCGACCGACAGATCAGTTTTAAATCCAAAGCGACAACGGGCGGATAGAGCCGCAAAGTTGAAGCGATTTACCTGAGGGCAGATAATAATTTGACGTGCATTTTTTTAAGTAGTACGCAGTAGTAAACAGTCTCAATTATAAAAGAACCCAAACGTAAAATCCGTAAAAATACAACGATCAAGTCGTTGTTCAAAATTGGCACAATAACCACGTAACAATTGTAACGTCAGGTAGGTATACGAGATTTCGAACAAGTTTTCGTTGGGTCATCATCTGTAACGAGAGCGTAATGCCTAATGCACGTAACGTGAGGTATTTTGATGGTGAAGCTGTAATAGATGCCTACTTTTCCCTCTTGCTTACGGTGAATAATTGACCACCGCGGATTTTACCCCCTTTGAGTCGGATTGTTTTGTAAATCATCTTCAAAGTACTTGTTGGTTGAAATTAGCTGAGCTTAGTCTAGTTTATTTGTACTCTGCAATGATGGCCTTAGTCTCAGTTATTTTCAAAATCTTCTATAGTCTCAATGTTGATACTAAAGTTTTGACATCTTCATCTGGCTGCTGGAAGCCCTGGAACTATGAGTATGATCTCGCCTGATGTGTATCTTCTAATAACATCCTATAATCATTTTACTATTTTCTTCTATCTACTCCAACTTGAAACCCGATCAGGTTGCTTCACATTGCTGCTTCCGTTGATGATAAATTGATTTTCTTAGACAAATTTTAAAAACTGCCACACCGAGAAATTGCCAGTGACAGTACCTATAAAACAATGTCGGTTGTGAAAAAGGCCGATCGAAACTTGTTAGATACACAAACTTCGTCGGCTGAGACTTTTTTACTTCAAGTAGGTACCTACCTATGTGATTACCTATCTGTAGCAAAAGTACGCGCGAAAGTGTTTTTTGTTACTACAGATAAAATAGTACACAACAGCATGGCAGACAATCCGGCTCAATTTGACGATGAAGAGTTCCCTATAGTTCAAAGCACCAAAGGTCCAATAAAAGGACGACGATGCCTGGATTATCGAGGAACGCCGTATTACAGTTTCGTGAGAGTGCCTTACGCCGTATGCCCCACGGGAAATGATCGATTCAAGGTGTTAAATTCCACTTTGTTCTTCAGCTTTCTCGAAACCACAATTTGTTTTGTAGCATTTGAATCGAAGACAAGGTCACAGATGGAACGAACCAATGGACTGCACCATGGACATAGAGGCACCAAGTCCGGAATTTATAGAAGAAACGTGTCTGTTTTGTAACATTTTCACGCCCAAGGTGACTGAAACTGAAATAGTGTTTTGTGTACCTACAACTTGCTAAAATGTTGACAAATTGGGAATTTCAGCTGCCGACGCCGGATAAAAAGAAAAACAGAGATAAACCCGTCATGGTTTTCTTACCTGGAGACAATCCGGCGATAAATATCCGAACTGATTTGGAAAAGTACGGACCCCAGTACTTGATGACTGAAAAAGTAGTCCTTGTTGTTGTGTCATACCGAACTGGGATTCTAGGTTTGTAGTATCTCTTCAAGTCTTCAGAGTTTCAACTAAACTGCTGGACAACGAAGTTGTCGGTATCGCAAAAATGATTCGATTTTGGAGGCCAATAACTTCTGATTGTCGAGATCAATTTTCATTTTCTTGATTGCGTTAACTTGCTCAATCTTTCCGTAATCCATCCTATTATAGTGAATGTTGAGAAACTCCATGTAAATTTTCTACAGGGTGATACGTAAAACGGTGCAAAACTGCAACGGCTCCATCGCACCCCCCTTTTCCAAAAATATATTTTTTCAGTATTCTAATACAAAACTCAAGAAGTGTGGTGTCTTATCATAAAACGGTTTTGGAATTACCCAGATTGGAAGTCTAACTAACATTGAAGATATGAATTTTTATGTTGAATGTTGCAGATTTACGAAACTCAGGCATAGCACAAGCACAAAAAGTATAACGTCCAGGGGGGCTTTACGTTACTCGGAAACTATAGTTTCACATCGTTACCATGTTCAGGGGCTCAAACTTGCAAATAGAACATGTTTCACATCTGAAATTGTGATAAGATTTTGACGAAATTCAACGTACGAGAAACAGGCAGTGACAACTACTCAAAAAAGTGCCCCCTGCTTGGCCCGCAACCAAATATTCGGGTTGTGTTGAGAGTAAAATCATCCTGAACTGTTGTACGAATAATTTTGCTCAATGTCAACATCCATTCATCAAAAGTGACTAAATTTCGCCTGCGAACAAAGCAAATTTGTAACATTCAACATAAAAATTTATATCTCAAATGTTCGACTTCCAATCTGGGTAGTTCCAAAATCATTTAGAGATAATACACCACACTTCATGATTGTTGTATTGAAATACATAAAAAAAAAATTGACAAATGTGGGTGCGATGAAGTCGGTACAATTTTGTAGCATTTACGTATCACCTTGTAGAAATTTCACATGAAGTTTTCAGCATTCACTTTCACAGGATAAGTTACGGGAACATGGGGCTAATCTACACAACAAACAAATTGGAGATCATATTTGGTAATCGGAAGTTACTGGTCTTTAAAGTCGAACCATTTTTCCGATACCGACAACTTCGTTTTCCAGCAGTGTACTCAGCTTAGATTCTCCCTGAAGTTATCAGAATAATTTTTCTCAAGAGATCAAATGAACTGGTCCACCCAAAAACTAAACCCCCGTCCAAGCTGGCATGCCTCAAAAAATAAGCAATCGATTTTAAAAAGCCTGGCGATGCCTACAAAGCACCATCATGCGGTTTAACAAGACACTTCCAGCTTTCACATTTGCCCCAAGCTAGCCTTCAAGGTTATCTGATAGCAAGTCTCATAGCTGAAGATTTCGAAATTGAATGCTTCTCTGAGAAAGAAAGTATCCAAGAGGCTTTGGTCAACTTCTAACTTTGAATCTATTTTCATACTAATTGTTCCTAAGCTTGTGCAGTTACTTTTCTCCACTTCTAGGTTTTGCAAAAATACAGAGTTTGTATTTGAAACATGAAGCACCAGGATACGCTGGCCACTCGGACGTCACCAATTTTTTCCTGTGGCTATCGACAGAGATACCCAAGTTCGGTGGGTCCCCAGAAGAGGTCACCGTTTTTGGTCAAGGTTTTGGCGCTGCTATGATTGCCGATATGCTGTACGAAACTACCACGTAAGATCATACAAGTTTGTATACCATCTCGTGTTCTACCTGGCTATAGTTCAAATGATTTTCTCAAGCTGGCACAACGTTACAAAAGTCATATTGCAAAGCATCAATGAAGACAGCTTACTGGGAACCAGCCACATCAACATCAAAGACTATGCGATATTTTCCGGACTGGCCAATGCCGATCATACCGAAGCAGAAGTGTTGGAGATTCTCAGAGCGTTACCCGTGAACGAGCTTTTATCGCGTGAGAAGGACTTTCTCAAAGTAAATCCTAGCGGTTGATCATTCCTAGCGGTTGAATTTCCCGCTTTTTTCACCGTTGATTTTTTTGTTGGTTGCAGAGAGTACCGGTTCGCCAACTTAGTTTCAACTTTTTGCGTTCGATGACACCGAAGGGGGCCGGAAAGGGTATCGATGCGGTCATGATCGGTTTCAATTCCAACGAAGGCATTCTGGACAAGATTCTCAATCCGACAATCGATTCCAGATTAGGAGACGTTGATACCTTATTGAAGCACATGCGGTTACCCAACGGCCAGTACGTTGGGCCGCTTATGCGGTCGACGTTGGTTCCCGAAATCAAAGAATATTTCTTCAAGAATCAACCACCGACGCACGAGAAATTCATGCAGGTTTGTCTTGAGATCTTCTCTAAGGCACTTGGTACCGGTGCACAAGTGTCCTCAAGTAGAAATAAGTTTAACAATTTTTTCATAGATTCTGTCAGATTTGAGGCACAACATAAGGACACTGACTACGGCGCGGTTGATGCCCACGACCATGAACCCCGAAGCCAGCATTTATTGTTATCGTTTCGAAGTTGATGGTGAAATGAACTTGATCAAACGAACGGCTAACGTTTCGATCCCTGGCGCGTGTGCTGGGGATGAGCTGGGGTACTTGTTCAAGGTGCCAGGTCTGCCTGAGCCAGCTCAAATGAGCGTGGAAGAGGCTGCGGTGAGGAGGATGATCAGAATTTGGACGAATTTCGCCAAGCACGGCGAACCGAACCGGGATCCTTGCGAAATTCTAGACAACCTTGGATGGAAGTCCTGGAACGAGGATTTGTTCTACGGTTCCAAGCCAATGCGTTGCATGAACATCGGACGACGTCTCGAGCTTTCCGGCAGCTTACCCGAGCTGTACCGCTTCTGTTTCTGGGTCAACGTTTGGATTGATTTTGTGGTGACGGGCGACCTTGCACACATTGAACAACTTTTCTATTGACTTCAATTTTTTTTCGACCCAAAATTGTACATATCTGACAAAAAACTTGAATCTTTTGGTTATGTAGTCATTGTAATTTTACAATAAGTGTGATTGTATTGTCATTTTATTCGAGCTATAGAATATAGAACAATTGTTGCAGAAATGATGTTTTGTTGTTTTATTATCAGACGCGATAAAAGCCGCTTGAAAAAACTATGCGGTTTTTCAAAGTCGAGGAAGTAGCGAAGCGAAATGGCTGAGCACGATCACGGTGATAATCCAGTGGTGCAAACGCACAAAGGCCCGGTTCGTGGAAGAAGATGCTTTGATTACGATAGAACACCGTATTACAGTTTCGTCAGAGTTCCCTATGCCAGAGGCCCCGAAGGAATCCACCGATTCCAAGTAAGATACCTGCTCCTTGAGTTTATCAATCTTGCTTCTTTCTAATTTTTATTGTTGATTCGTGCAGAATTCAGTGAGCCAAACTCTCCGGCCATGGGCTGAGCCGCTAGACTGCACCTTGAACATAGAAAGGGAAGCACCTCCTCCGTTCACTGAAGAAAATTGCTTGTATGTCAACATCTACACGCCTTATGTAAGTCACTTCCCCTATGCCTGTGCCTCGGCCTGTGCCTATGCTATACCCTCGGCTATACCTACCGGTTCAAGGACGTAACTGAAATATGATTCTGGTTAGCTCCCAGCATCCGCAGCCAGGGCCGCCAGATTCAACCTCAGAACGACGATGGTCTTCATTCCAGGTGAAAACGCGACTTTGAGTCACAGAAACGATCTGGAGAAGTACGGACCTCAGTACTTCATGACCGAAGGAGTCGTCCTCATGGTTGTCTCCTATCGGTCCGGAATTTTGGGTTCGTCATTTTTATTATTCCTGGCAAAATTTAGGGATATACCGTTTCCGTTTTCATTGCATCAAAAGAGACAAAGTCATTTTACCGGCGTCTAGAGTCATTTTACCATTCTGTGTCAAACATTAAACTTTTTGGATTTGTAGTAACAAGCTCGGTAATAAGTAACACATTTAAGCCACGACTGAGCTTAGATAATTCTGGCCAAAGCCAAGAGCAATTAAACTGCTCAACAATGAAAGTGTTACAAAGCAAAAATTCACTCAATTTTGAACCGCTATAACTTTTGATTGGCACATATGATTCTGATTTTGTTTTAAGTACTGAATAGCCCATTCTTTTGGCCATCTTCCTTCTCAATATGAAATGCATAGAACTTTCCATAAACTTTCTACAGGGTGATGAACAGAGCAGTGTAAAATTGATGAAAGTTTAACATACCCCCGTTTTCGCAAAAAAAATCTTTTTGGGAGTATTAACACCAAATTTATGAAGAATGATGTGTTCCCTCGAAACGGTTTTTGAATTTTCTGGATTCCAGTCGAAACAGCCAAAATGTGATTTTTTATTGTGAATACTGCACCGGGTGACCATTTGAAAACTATCCACCTGCAATAACTCCCGATTTCTAGTGAATATATCTTCGAGCAAAAACAGGTCGATTTTCATATGAAAGGAGACATCTAAAACATAAATTGGCAAATTTCTATCTTGAGCCCTCTCGCCCCCACTCACCCCAACTTTGAAATTTCAAATGACATGACCTACCTTGCGATACATCAAATTGAAGAGATTTAAATTTTCTTTCTGGAAAAAATATTCACAAAAATTTTAACCCTACCTTTTTCGCCCTAAAAATTCTCTGACTGTCTTATTTTTAATTCTGGACCTCTCAATTGTTTTCAATTCAGTCAGTGTCATCATAGAAAACATCGAAGAAAAGAATTTTCGGTGGAAAAAGTGCTACCCAAATAGACCCTTTTGCCCTCCCCCCCCTCAGCTTCAAAATTTTACAAAACACTACCTACTTTGTGATACATCAAATTGAAAAGAATTGAATTCTCCTTCCGAAAACAATTTTTTTGAAATTTTCAACCCCTCCCCAGATAAATTAGACATTTGGGGTGTTTTGTGAGGAAAATGGGGGTTTTAAGAAGTTTGAAAAAATTTTGTTCATGGAGAGAATTCAATTTCCTTCAATTTGATGTATCACAAAGTAGGTATTGCCATTTTAGATTTTTGAGTTGAGGTGGGGGAAGCGGAAGGATGAAAGGACCCCGCACGATTCTTATGGAAAATGGCTCCCGGTTAAATTCTCTGAATTTTTGATATGTTGTAGCTCATGAGATACTGATCAAATACCGTGAACCCCAAACTCAAATAATGGACAGTTTTTTACCCACAGGGGGTTGAAGTTGGAGGTTTTGACGGCTTCAAAATGATATTATGACGTTGATAAAAGCTTTTTATTTGGTTTCTCTTCAAGTTGTGTTTCATGCTAAATGTATTTATTTGACAGAAAAATATCAATCCCCTCCTCCACCCCCAACCCCTATCTACCATTATAAAATTCGAGATTACTCCCAAAAACCATGCGGATGGCTTCTGTGATTCAAATTATGAATTTTGACATAAAAATTATTTCCCACCCCTAATGTTGGGGTGCCAATTTTCCAATTTTCCTCGGTTAATTTGGCTGAATTTTTGGTATTGTGTACTTCTAATTCTGCTGAACAAAAAGTTCTCATGCCAAAACTTATTCCTATGGACAGTTTTTGTTCTACAGGGGACTGAAGTTGAAGATTTGAGAGCATAAATATTGAACTTCAGTCCCCTGCAGAACAAAAACTGTTCATAGGAATAAGTTTTGGTATAAGCTTTTTGTTCAGCAGAATTAGAAATACACAATACCAAAAATTCAGCCAAATTAACCGAGGAAAATTGGAAAATCGGCACCCCAACATTAGGGGTAGGAAATAATTTTTATGTCAAAATTCATAATTTGAATCACAGAAGCCATCCGCATGGTTTTTGGGAGTAATCTCGAATTTTATGATGGTAGATAGGGGTTGGGGGTGGAGGAGGGGGTTGATATTTTTCTGTCAAATAAATACATTTAGCATGAAACACAACTTGAAGAGAAACCAAATAAAAAGCTTTTATCAACGTCATAATATCATTTTGAAGCCGTCAAAACCTCCAACTTCAACCCCCTGTGGGTAAAAAACTGTCCATTATTTGAGTTTGGGGTTCACGGTATTTGATTAGTATCTCATGAGCTACAACATATATAAAATTCAGAGAATTCAACCGGGAGCCATTTTCCATAAGAATCGTGCGGGGTCCTTTGGGTGGCATTTTTTCCACAGAAAATTATCTCTCCCGATGCTATGCAGGATGACGTTGACTGCATTGAAGATAATTGAGAGGTCAAGAATATCAAATTGGACACTCAGAGAATTTCAGGAAGAAGGGGGGTGGGGTTAAAAATTCTTTAAATATTTTTTCGGAAAGAGATAGACAGATAAACAAACAAATAGACAGATCTTATTGACAGAATCCCATTTAGGGGACCAACATTTCAAGAAATGATGCCAAACATGCCTATGTTTTGAAATTTGAGGTAAAGGCAAAAAAATCCAAAATGGCGGAAATGTTGTTAATCCAATTCTAATGACGTAGTCCCATGTTGACTAAAGAGAGTAAAAATTAACCTTTTTTTAATGCTAAAAACTCGAGTTTTAGGAGTAGTACCAAAAAGTACACTGCCACTGGGCTTTTCTTCACCCCTACTACACTAGACAATAGGAACGTTTTGCAAGTCAAATTGCTCAGAATTGTTCAGTGAACAAGCCTACCAAGTGGCGTCATCTTGATATGGAAAGTTCTGTTTTTGCGTTGCTACAGGAATGATAAACAGTATTCACAATAAAAAATCACATTTTGGCTGTTTCGACTGGAATCTCGAAAATTCAAAAACCGTTTCGAGGGAACACATCATTCTTCATAAATTTGGTGTTGATACTCCAAAAAAAAATTTTTCACGAAAACGGGGGTATGTTGAACTTTCATCAATTTTGCACTGCTCTGTTTATCACCCTGTAGAAATTTTATGAGGGGCTCTATGGATTCCATATTGACAAGAAAGATGGCCAAAAGATTGGGCTCTTCAGTCCTTAAAACAGAATCAGAATCGTTTGTGCCAATCAAAAGTTACAGCGGTTCAAAATTGGGTGAATTTTTGCTTTGTAACACTTTCATTGTTGAGCACTTTATATTAGGTATTCAAGACTAGTTGGACTACCGATTGTTCAGAGCCAAAATCAAAATCTAGGTACCTAGTCGATAGGCCTCTTCTCTTCTTCACTTTCAGCATCATTTTCCAAAAATCATTTTATTTTGTCTTATTATTAAAAAAAAGTCGGTTCATACCAAAACCTGATGTTGAAATCTTAGACCAGAGATTAAAAAGCCAAATTTTTAGACATTTTCAAAACTGAAATCATCATTTCACCGCTAAAATCTACATTTAGGGAAGACTGGGGCACTTTCGACACTGGGGCAGTTTCGACACCCCGTTATAATTCAAAAAATTAGCAGTTCGCTGGAATAAGCAACTCGGTATTGTCTTCTACAACAAATCATCATGGCGAATCTAGAATTAGGGCTAGCTGGTCCGCCTTGTTATGCTGTAAAAGAATTATAAGTCAAACTGAAGAAAAACGGTAAGTTTCCATCATCCATTTTCATTAACATCAACATTTTCATTTCATGGTCCATTTGTTGCTGTGATTATTGATTCCTCAGTGGATGTCTTTCGCTTCGAGGTTACTTTCTTCTTTGTGAATAAATTGACCTTGAAATTACAATTAGGTACTTGATGTTATAACGATTCCCATTTAGGCGACTCGCGAAGTGACATTATTGACAGTCTCTTCGCGTAGTTACATGACATATTTCTATCATCATCATCATCGCAAAATCTGATTGGGATTTTTAACCTATGCCAACTTGAGAGAGACAGTTTGAATGCATCCTGTCAAATTTCGATTTTTGACGTTTCAAAAGACCGCCATATTCAACTCTTGCATTTTTCAACCAATGCGATCGGGATTTTATACCTATACCCACTCGAAGTTGACAATCAAAATGCATCTGTCTGATTATGATTTTTGACGATTCAAGAGGCCGCCATATTGAGCTTTTGCATTTTTCAACCGATCCAATTCCAATTGAGATATAAAACCTGAACGCTCAATTAGTGTGACGTCAATACGTGGCCTGGGTTAAGATTTTGCATAAAAACAACGAACACGTAAGTTGGCAACACTTCTTATCAAAGTGACAGCTTATGGAATATTTGCGTATTTTGATTTATTCATGTTTATCAACCGTTGAAGGTAAGTACAACGACCTTCCTGTAGGGTGTTTTGTAACCAAAAGGGCCTTCGAGGGTGGGAAGGCTGGTTGATCAAGACATTTTACATTTTGTTTGACAGCTGCAGTGGAGGGTGTGAGAAGGGGTAGAGATGGGTATCAGGAGTGACAGTAAGTGCTGTCAACCTAGCAGAGAGTGTTTTCATACAAAACCCTGACCTAGTGACCTAGCATAACTTCTGACGGCATCACTAATTGACCGTATACCCACTTGGGGTGGACAACCGAGATGCATCTGTCAAATGTGACATTTTGACAGCTTCAAGGCCGCCATATTGAAATTTTGCATTTTTTCAACCGATCTGATTTGGATTTCAATCCTATCCCCAGTTGAGGTGGATCACTGAGATGCATCTGTCAAATTTGACATTTTGACAGTTCCAGGGCCGCCATATTGAACTTTTGCTCTTTTGAACTGATGCCATTAGGATTTTACACCCTAACTCACTTGAGGTTGACAATCAAAATGCATCTACAAATCTGATTTTGATTTTTGACGTTTCAAATGAGGCCGTCATATTAAACTTTTGCATTTTTCAACCGATCCAATTAAGATAAAAAACTTATACCCACTTGGGGTGGACAACCGAAATGCATCTGTCAAACAGGACACTTTTTGACAGCTCCAAGGCCGCCATATTGGACTTTTGCACTTTTCAAACGATCTGATTGGGATTTGAACCTATAACCACTCGAGGTGCAGAACCGAAATACACCAGTCAAATTCTGATTTTTGACGTTTTAAGAGGCCGTCATATTAAACTTTCGCATTTTTCAACCGATACGATTGGGATTTTGAACAGCGACTTTCCCCACATGATAATGGGAACAGTATAGCTATCCGATTCAAAATTCCCGCAAAAGTAAGAAACGAAACGTCCAAACGTCATAAACGTCAAAACGTCAAAGGTGACCTCGAAAAACCATGTATTTCCTATCTCCTAAAATTGGAAAGGTCAATTGTGAGATGAGACCCCTAAGGAGTGAAAGTTGAGAATATTAGGAGAGCCGGCAGACTTTTTGGCCCGCCCTGCCCCGCCGTGATTGAGCAAAAGCCTAATAAATAAAAAAATATGAGTTGTTAACTTGACTAAAAAACACAGTGGCGTAGTCTGTAGCGTGCAGAGAAGATAATTTTGTTGTTTTGTCTCTCCCCTCTTTTGAAATGAAATAATAAAATACAAAATTTCAAAGGCTTGAGGCCCCTGGCACTATGATATCCGGAGCCGGGGCCCCTGAAACCTGAAGTGGAAATGATTCTTAGAGATTCCGTGATACAGACACACCTGTATTGTCTGTGTGTAGGCCCCTAAACCTGTTGTCATGGGGCCTGCCAAGGTAACTTTGAAATGGGAAAAAAAACATGTTCTAAGTAAAATGCGAAAAAAATTACCATTGAAGAGGAAAATTGAAATTTTTGGATTTTATCCAAAAATTTTTGCAGTATTTTTCGCAAACAAGAGGAATTGGGGGCCCCATCAGATGATTGAGGCCCCGAGGCCCGGGGCGGACCGCCCTCACCGCCCCCCCCTTGGTCCGCCACTGCCTGTATGGTTGAAATGTCAAATTTGATGATGCATCTCGATTGCTTGAATTTGACAGCTCCAAGGCCGCCATATTGGACTTTCGCATTTTTCAACCGATCCGATTGGGGTTTCAAATTAAACATATAATCGAGCATATAATATATCCACTTGAGGTGGACAATCCAGGTGTATCTATCAAATTTGACATTTTGACAATTCCAAGGCCACCATATTGAACTTTTGCATTTTCTAAACGATCTGATTGAGATTTAAACCTATAACCACTCGAGGTGCAGAACCGAAATGCATCTGTCAAATTCTGATTTATGACGTTTTAAGAGGCCGTCATATTGAACTTTTGCATTTTTCAACCGATACGATTGGGATTTTGAACCTATGACAACTTGAAATAGGCAATCTGAATGCATCTGACAAATTTGTCATCTTGACAGTTCTGAGACCACCGCCATATTGAACTCTCGCATTTTTCAACCTATCCGATTGGGATTTTCACCCTATACTAAATTGAGGTTGACAATCGAGATGCATTTGTCAAATTTTGATTCTCGACGTTTTAAAAGGCCGCCATAATAAACTTCTCGTGAAGATCTACTTGGAACAACAATCCAGCGCAATTCCCTCAGGATATATCAAGGCAGCAACAACATTTTCAAATTGCAAGCCTGACCTTTTATCGTCTTTTTGAGGGGGCGCCGGCTTGTAGGTGATCTAGTTTCCAAAAAAATCCAATTTTAATCGGACGAGCCACAAGAATTGAGAGATTCATGATGGACAAAAAAAACTTTAGATGAAAAAAATCCTCTTTCTCTAGGCTTTCCATTGATGTGTCTCCGATGTCTGTACCTGGCCTAGTAAGCCAGTAATTCTGCGTCACAGTCCAGCAGACACAATAATCAGAATCATGACGTGTCCGATCTCACACTTCAATTTTCCGCATGAAATTACTAAACTCATCAAGGGAATACCTGACATCATGTATACAATTTTCTTTCCACTTGTTCGGTGTCAGTGGAACAAATTCCGTGGCTACTTTTCAACCAATGCTGTCACCTAGGCGGCGCCGGTGACAGCTTTTGATTGAATAGGGTGCGTGCCGCAAAAGTATGCAACATTTAACCCGCTTGCTGACTGGAGGAATCGCTAGCGCCCTCTGCCTTCCGACATTCGAAGCTCGTATGTTAATCTAACGTGAAAAATCAAATTAAAACTGTCAACGCCTCAAAATCAATTGAAAAATTCAAAATTCGTCAGAGAAGCTGGGAAACTTGGCTGCTTCCGCTGCTTTTTCTCACGCTTCCACTGCTAATATTGTGATATTAGCTAGTTATTGTGTTCTTTTGCTTGATCGAAGATTGTACGGAATCTGAAGTTTTCCATTAGAAGTTTGTCGAGCCTCAAGTTGAGCTTCGAGTTGAGCTGTATTGTGTTTTTGCTTTTCCTCCACGTTCGAATTTCCGAATGAAGCATCTGAATGCCTACACCAGAAGATTGTCCGCATTATGTGGAATTCGTCCGAAATTTGAAAGTTCGCGTCTCCATATTTCGATTGCGTAGGTACGTGATAACCAAGAAATTGTGTAGAATTGGTCCTAGCAGTCAATGGCCTCTTTCTTCCGAAGTAAAACACTTGGATATGGAAATGTTGCCAGGGAGTGTAGAATTATTGAGCGATGGACGCATTTTTCATATTTTATGTTCATCTTCAACACTCGATAATCAACGTTTCCATCATCAAGTATGTACACATTGAAACTTACCTTGGAGGCAGTTCCTTGTTACAATTTCTGGCATGCTTCAGATATTTCATGAAATCGAAATGTTGGACCTTGGGGTCGAAGAGGTCCTCCAGGTTTGATCCATAACGAAAGTGAACGCGTCCACGCCACCATAATGCGACCTTTTCACGGTACCCCTTCACAGCACGATGCGGACAAGCGTGTTGGTGCAGGCATTCGAATGCTCCATTCCGAAATTCGAAGATAAACGAAAAGCACGAAACGATATCAATTCCAGGCACGACAAACAGCAAATGAGGAACTTTGTGACTACGGAATCAGGAAACGATGGAAATAAAGTTGAAACTGGCCAACGAATCGACTATCCCTAAGTGAATATACCCAAGTAAATATTCATATTACATTTCAGGTTTTGCGAAGGTGGAACCCGGCCCTCTCAGGGCCGAAGTCCCGGGCTACGCTGGCTACGAGGACCTTTGCAATTTCTTCAGGTGGCTCGCAATCAACAACGAGTGCTTTGGAACGAACACCAAAAATACCACGGTTTTCGGTCAAGGATCAGGCGCTTCACTGATTGCTGACTCATTGTACTGCAGCAGGGAAGGTATAGTTTGGTTGCAAAGTCCCGCGGTAGCAGCCCGTCGCCTACGCGTCTCCGCGGAAATTTTTTGCCTGCGGCGCCATTCCTTCGCTTCTACTCGCACTGGCGTCTAATCTGCCTAATTCGAGGCCTAATTGTTCTCTCCATTCGTGCTATTTACTTTATCGCCCACCCTCTCCTTTTCCTTCACGTTCCTATAATTGTAGTTCCAGACATCACTCTTCTAACTCATCCCTGTTATCGTCATCTCTTCTTTTTTCTTCAAGTACTCCTTTTTTTCTTTATCTGCATTTTTATGTATTCTGCTCTCGCTTCTGTTTATTCCTGTCTTGTTGCTCTGCCATTTTTACACTCTTTAAACCTTCTTTTTCTCCGTGCATTCTGCATTCCACCATTTATTTCTTCTCGTCCATACTGTCTTCATTTTCATCTGTATGTTCGGATCTATATATCTTGTCAGTTCTTACATCTTTCACCTACTGTTTCTGCTTCAAACTTTGACAAAATTTTTCCCTGCATAGTTCAATATATCTTTCTCGTTCCAGTTTCGCCTTTGTATGGGAATCTTGTTTCTGCTTTTACCCTTTCTTGGTATTTTTTCTTCTGTTTCTATTTCTATTTCCAGTGGTAGATGGTCTGATTCAATCCTGTGTTCAATGTTGAATCTTACCATCCCAGTATAAGCTTCTTCCTCAACCAGAGCTCAGTCTATTGTTGACTTTCTTTTCAAGTTTCAACTCTTGTAGTGAAATCCCCTTCTACCTGTACTCTTTCTTTTCTTGTTTCACTGATCCTCTAGTCAATTATTTGTTTCGTAGTTTTCAAATAATGTATGTGCTATACAGGGTCCTGCAGCAGTGCGTCGGGCTTTCCTAGCGCCCTTCTCTTACAAGTTAGAGAAAAAGGTATGGAACATTGAAATCTTAATTTGAAAAGTTCGTCCTCTTTCCTTATCTATTTCTTACCTGTTTCCTGTTACCTCCCCGCCTTCAGCTCTCTCCTCTCTCCCTCCCCTTACAACTGCCTAAATTTCCATCTGAATTCATTTGGTATAGTCTTTTTTCAACTTAATTCCAATCTTTCTATTTTACCCATGTTTCCATCACTCCAACCACCTCAGTGTCTTTATGTATTTCCAGAAGCTGTCTTCTTTCTGATTTATACCAGATGCATTCCAGAGTAAAACTCACTTTTCTTTTCACTAAAGCCTTGTCTTTCTGCTAACCTTCTTGCTTCGTTCGACCTTTTCCCTTCTTTTTCCATTGTTTTGGTCTTTTTTCGTCTTTCTCACAATCATCACCCCTCGAATTCCCTTCTTTTCTCAAGTCCACAGTCTGATCTGTCATTTTCTCTATCTTTCATTCACTCATTTGTGTTTCCAAATTCGCCTTCATATTCATAGAGCGAGCTATAGAGGGTCCTTGCCATAAAGCCATAGAGGGTTTTCTCCCTTGTGCCATTTTTATCCCTCATTGGTTTCTTGTCGGTTTTGCGTTCTTTGGGAACGCCCGTATTATTTCCCGTTCCACATCTATCTCTTCACTTCATCTTCTTCTGGGGACCTCTGACGATTTTACAAAGATGAAGGAAAACCTTTCGTAATATTTTTTCTGAATATCTTTCTTGTGTTTTTGAGTGGATTCCAGCCTTTCCGACAGAAAACTAGCCTCGCCGGACTGCTACCGCGAGACGTCGCAAGCAGACTACCTACACCTTAACGATAGAATTACAACCTATCGAAAATCTACGTACCTATACTCATTTTATCAACTTGAACTCACCAGGGTTTCCCCAAGTCACCAGAGTCATCTTGCAGAGCATCAATGGCGTCACTTGGATGGGCCCTGATAACATCCATATCAAAGATTACGCCATATTTGCCAATCTAGCCGGTGAAGACCACACGGAAGAACAAGTCCTGGACATACTCAGGAACATGCCCGTTGAAGACCTGGTGGCAGCCGAACAGGATTATTTGAAGGTACCTACCTGAACAAAATGAATTCGAGGCCTGAATCGCAATGTAGAGGTGTCCCACAAAGTACACGACATAGCTTGAAGATGGATGTACTTTTCCGGGGCAAATCAGAACCTACATTTGAAATTTTTCTAACGTCTTTCATTTCCGATGTACTTACAGAGTGATTTCTGTGTTCAACCCAAAAGTTTGATTGGCCATATCTCACGAATAGCTCAATAGAATCGATTGAAATTCTGCAGGTACATTCTAACATCAAGAGTCTTCAAAGCACCCTATTCATTTATAAAATGAATACAGGACCGTACACAAAATTTTGTTTTTTTTTTAGTTTCTGTTGAAAAAGTCATCTTAAATAGATTTTTCCAAAATCTCATATCATCTCCGGACACTAAATGAAAAATGCTACAAAATGCGGTTCTTAGATTGTTTAGCACTTTTCAGCTAATTTGAAAAAAAAATTATTACCAGAATTTTTTCAGGACTACACTCAAACGCTATTCCATACGGTCAAAAAAGTCACAATTTCAATTTTGATTTTCCAACAATGTGAGGATAATTCCAGGAGAATTTTCTGGAAATTTCTGGAACATGAATTTGGTACCCAGATTCCAGATTCCTACCCTGATTTATGTTTCCAGAAAATTCTCCTGAAATGACCATTGGTTGATTAGAGCACCACTATTGAAAATGATGATCTTGTTTGACCATGTGGAATATCTAGCGTTTGGCTGATTCCAATTGGAATTCTCAAAAATATTCCTGGAAAATTTCTGTTGATAATTTTTTTGTTTGAATCTGCTAGATGGTGCCAAACGATTCAAGAATCGCATTTTGTTGCATTTTTCTTTAAGTTTTCGAATATGACATCCGACTTCGAAAAAAAATCTATTCTTCTCCAACAGAAGCTCGACAAACAAAATTTTGAGCACGGTCCTGTTTTCTTTTCATGAATACCTTGGTGTAAGAATCTACCCGTGAAATTTCAATCGATTGTATTGAACTATTCGTGAAATATGACCGATCAAACTTTTCGGTTGAACACATAAATCACCCTGTATGTCAAAAACGAAGGACGTCAGGGAAATTCCGGATGCAAACTCTGGTTTGCTCCGAAAAAGTACCTACGCCTACCCTCAAGCCATGTCGGGCTTTAGAAAAACTCAGAATAACTGCCTTACTTGAGTCTTGACCTAAAAATGTGCAAAAGATAGTAGATCGGCTCATTTTTTCGTGACTGTTCAACAGAAAACTTTGTTCATACCATACTGTCAACATTCAGCTTCTTTTCACTCCCATGAACTTGATAAATTTCTTCCTGGTTTGGATTTATGGGGCACAGTTCCGCAGTGAAACTGTACCTATGTTTTCGATACAGGGTGTTTCAGATTTGGATCGCGTCCTTTCAGGAAATGATGGGAAACGTCAAAAGAAGTCGAACGTCTCGCAAAAATATGTGTCAAAAACAAATAATAACGGAGATATATACGTTCAAAGTTGAACTTGAAAAATCGATTTCTCGTCATAACTTTGAAACTTCTGAACCGGTTTTGTTCAAATTTGAACCGAAGCTCACAGAATAAGTCGGTATCTAATGATAATAACGGTGAGGCGACAGTCGAGCGAAACCCCACAGGCGCTAACATGGTTCCGGGGCCACAGACGCGAAAGTGGTTTGAGGGACACACAAGCGAAAACTCTGATAGACGGATTCCGTAGTGCAATGTGGCAACGCCGCCCATCCTCCTGCGTCATCATCGGCTGCGCACAGACCCATCGGGGGACACAGGAGCGAAAGCACCTTGAGGGCCACAGGAGCGAACGTGGTTTCAGCGACGCACAAGCGAAAGCACATCGGGGGACGCAGACGCTAAAGCACTTCGAGGGCCACAGGAGCGAAAACATTTGGTTTGGAGCTCTGCAGAATTCGTAGCGGTTCGTCTACTTCCAGGCAGATGGCGCCATCGGTTCATGTTCATCGATTTATAATGATTCATTGTTACCGAGCCACGTGTACCTACCTATAAGCATTGTCTATAAGCCATCAATGGCTTATATGTATCGATGGCTTATAGGTAGGTACACGTGGCTTGATAACAATGAATCATTATAAATCAATGAACATGAACCGATGGCGCCATCTGCCTGGAAGTAGACGAACCGCTACGAATTCTGCAGAGCTCCAAACCAAATGTTTTCGCTCCTGTGGCCCTCGAAGTGCTTTCGCGTCTGCGTCCCCCGATGTGCTTTCGCTTGTGCGTCGCTGAAACTACGTTCGCTCCTGTGACCCTCAAGGTGCTTTCGCTCCTGTGTCCCCCGATGGGTCTGTGCGCAGCCGATGATGACGCAGGAGGATGGGCGGCGTTGCCACATTGCACTACGGAATCCGTCTATCAGAGTTTTCGCTTGTGTGTCCCTCAAACCACTTTCGCGTCTGTGGCCCCGGAACCATGTTAGCGCCTGTGGGGTTTCGCTCGACTGTCGTGTATTCGATAATAACGCGGTCCATTTAAATTCTCCAGGTGCGTGAATAATGGGGGATGCCTCATGACGTACACCTACATGACTCTTTGATCAATTACAGATTCAAAAACACAAAGCAAACTATCAAAACGGAAAATAGCTTAAAATCCTTACAAAATACAATTAAAAACAACAACTTAATTATTACAAAATCAGATAAAGGTCAGAGCATTGTAATTTTAAACAAAAAAGACTACATACAAAAAGTCGAACAATTTTTATCTGGAGGAGACTTCAAAATAATAAAAACAAATCCACACAACACATTCATCAGACATTTCAAACAAACTATTAAAAAGTGTAAAGACACCTTAGATTTTTTCAACATAAAAACAACTAATATATACTCCCACAAAATCAGTACATACCAAGATTATATGGACTTCCTAAAGTACATAAACCAAATATACCTATTCGGCCGTTACTTTCTTACATCAATTCACCATGTTCAATACTTTCACTAGAATTACATAAAATATTTCACCAAATTACAAATTTTCAAGGTGAATACTCTATCAAAAATTCTCAAGACCTAATAAGCAAACTAAAAAACATTAAATTAAATAACAACTCATTTTTGATCTCTTTTGATGTAACAAATTTATTTCCATCTATTCCCAGTCAAGAATGCATCAAAATATTTAGAGAAACATTATTCAAAAATGAAATACCAACTCACCAAATCTTGGATTCATGTACACTTTTAGGACTTTCTCTAGATCAAAACTATTTTCAATTCAATGACAAATTATATATACAAGAAACAGGACTTTCTATGGGATCAAATTTATCTCCATTATTAGCCGAAATATTTATGAATAATTTAGAAACAAACCACATCATGAACAACATTAATCCATATAAAAAATACATAACCTTCTACTCAAGATATGTTGATGACATTTTCATAATATTTTCTGGCGATCAAACAAATTTAGAAAACTTCTCAACTTACATTAACAATATCCATCCAAATATAAAATTCACATCTGAAAAAGAAGTAGACAAAATTTTACCGTACTTAGATCTTAACATAACAAGGACCAAAGAAAAACTTGAGTTCAACATCTATAGAAAAAAGACAACTACAAATCTTATAATCCCATCAACTTCTTTCAGTCCAAATTCATCAAAAACGGCAGCTTTCAACACTTATTTTAATAGACTTTTCACAATACCCCTTTCAAAAAATAATTTCAAAACAGAATATAAAATAATAAAACAAATAGGCCTAGATAATGGTTATACCTATTATTTTATGGATAAAATTTTCAACAAATTCCTTTCAAAACACACAAGTAACCAAATTAAAATAAAACCAAATAAAATATACAAATGCTTAACATTTCTTGGATCAACCTCTTACAAAATAGCTAATATATTTCAAAAAAGCAACCCACATATTTCAATTTCTTTCAAAACCAATTCAAATTTAAAACAAATTTTAAGTAGACCAAAAGATTTTTTACCAATTGAAGATAGATCTGGTGTTTATGAATTGAATTGTCAGACATGCCATGCAAAGTATATAGGTCATACAGGTAGAAAATTTTCCACACGAATAGGAGAACATAACAGAGATATAATCAAATCTAAATCAATTGGTCTCATTGGTAGTAAATCACATTTTGCAAATCATATTATTTTAGCGAAACATAAATTTGATCCAAATACAGATGTTAAATTTTTACACCAAACAACAAAATATAACCAAAGAATACTTTTTGAATCACTAGAAATTTTAAAATTAAAACATTATCGAAATTACCAATACCTAAATGAGCAAACTGAAGATTTAGAAGGAGCCAAAACAATTAAAATTTTACTAGATGCTGAGTACATCTACCTTAATCAATAATAATCAACCTTTTTCAAATCTTCTATTCTCAAAATTTAATTTATAATAAACTGTTATCATGTTATCTTGAACCAACTGTTTTTCATGTCAATTAAATTAATTATTACTTATGTCAATTGAATTAATTTTTGACGAATGTCAAAAAATTTTACTAATTTCTCCAAAAAAGAAAATATTTTACATATTATACAGTAAGCTTTTATCAAATTTTATACCAATTTATTTCATACAACTAATTACAGAACCCTGACGATGCCGAAAGGCGAAACCGGTTGGTAAAAGAAAAATAGGAAAATTGTGGTGTAGTTTCAAGATTATTTCAATATATACCTTCTACATTATACAACACCACTTCAAGAACAATGGATTTTTACTTATTTATAATGATATTCAAGTCAAAAATGTTACCGCGACAAATTATTCCAAGGCAAAAATATTCCTAATAATCTTAGCCAGAAATAGCCTATCTATCTATTTTCTGCTAATATTTCATTCAATGAACTATTTTCATGGTCATGTCATAAATAATATAATAGACTGACTTCTTCTGTTTTAGTCGAGGTTTTAGTATTATTGGAGTGGAGGCATTTGGTTCAGGTGCACACTTTTTTTTGTTTAAGCTATTTTGAAGTGAGGAAGGTGTTCGACAGCCTAAGGTATGAAGAGTTCCATGGGCGGTTGAATTTTACAACTGGTGACGTCCGTCAACCAATGGGATTTACCCACGTTCTTGGTGTCTCTTGAACTCGCATACTGCAGCAGGAACGAACTGCATCCTGCATCCCTTTGCTTTCTTCGCATTTTCTGTATCACGCGAGCTTTTATATTTGCCTATAAGGCCAAATAATGAATTAATATAATTCATACCTATGTTCCGCAATAATCCTTATTTCACGTGTGTTCAAGAGATGAGCCTTTCCCGATGCCTGAAGGACGGAGTTCAATTGGTGAAATAAGCATTGCGAAATCAATCCGTCTGGGTTTATTCCTTGACGGATTTCCACCATTTTGGTCTCTTTCGAAAGCTACAAGGATGTACTTTGGTTTGAGCTCATTGGCATTTCCAAAATCCAAAAATAATTCTTTCAAATGTCAAAATTTATTTTTTTTTATTTCGGAAATGCCAATTGGCTCAAACTAAAGTACATCCTTGAAGCTTTCAAAAGAGGCCAAAATGGTAAGAATCCGCCAAGGAATAAACCCGGACGGATTGATTTCGCAACGCTTATTTCACCAATATGACTCCGTCCTTGATGTCATACCTACCAATGTCACTTTTTAAATTGACCGTGGGATCTTACGGAAAGAGATGCGATGGCCCCAACCTCCGTTTTTCTGGAAGTTCAGCAAAAGTTGTGTTGTAGGAAGCCTGCCCTCGCCTGCCTCAATCAGATAGGTTATTTCTCAAGGCCACACGATCAGTTTCAAGAAGTATGGATGCCTTATAATTATGAATAAGCTTCACCTACTCTCTATGCCATTCAAATTGAAAATTGAAAGGTCTTCGTTTTTCGCTCTAGTTTATTTTGTTACATCTGTAGGTATATTAGACAGGGCTCTCAAATATGGATTAGAACAGACTAAAATCAGACCCGAACATGTGCCTGAACTGACATTATAGTAGGTAGGTACTTGCTTACTCAGTCTAAGGAGTATTTCAGCTCTTGAAAATCCTCATTTTCAATACTTATTGAACATTTTTAGTAGCATTCAGAATAAGGACGATTACTGAATTTACGACGTAGATGGAATTATGGGATTAGACGAATACCCCCCTCCCCTCCATAAAAACTTTCCCTCCATGATAATTCAAACAAGAGAAGACTTTCCTTAAACAATTTTTTCTGTAGTTTCTTAATTTGTCAGGTATGATTTATCATTTCGTGCCATATACAGGGTGAATCAGTTTTAACCTATCAAACTTCGGGATAAGATTCTCCTCATCCTCCTAATTCAGAAAAATATAATTACGTGCCTCTCACTTGCTTCATAAGAACTATACAGGGTGTCGAAATTCGCTTTTTTCGATTTTAAAAAATTTGTAACTTGCGAGCTATCGAACCAAATTTACTTATGGCGTTTTCGACTGGCTAGAACCGAGCCGGTTCCATTCCGACGGAGCATGCGCAGTTCATCAGAGCAACTTTTCGGCGTGTTCGACTGGAAGTGGCATTGCTCCCGTGCTACTGTTGCTGTGTTCGACTGGGAATATTCCTACGTCATTTGCACGGAACCAGCTCCGAATTTTAGAACTGTCTTGGTAGTCAGTTCTACTGTCAACTTGATGTATCGGTGTCGATTTTGATGCTAAATATGAGTCGTGGTAATACCAAAAGGAATGAATTTGTAGCGGTGCATTCCTTTTTACAATTTTCTCATGAATTCCTGTTCAAATCAAGCAGTGATGGAAGGTATGAATGCTTTGAAATTAATGAGAGGGAAAGGGAAAAGAAACGGAATGAAGCCGTCTGTGATGGAGCCGAGCCGACGGGGACAGAATGGAACGAATGCAATTCGGTTCAAGAGCAGCTCGGTATGAAGCAAGTTCGGAACTGGAACAGTTCCAGAGCAGTCCCAGTCGAAAACGCCATTAAACTCAGCATAGACTGGTCTGTCAAAAAGATTTACCCACTACCTACTAGCAAAATTTCTAACGAATCCAATTAGTAGCATAAGAGTTATGGGGGGGTCATCACTTTGGAAGTACCTATCTGAAGAACCTTTTAAATTAATTTTCTCTCCAGAATCCAGAGAACTTCTACGTCACTGATTGAATTTCTTTGAAATTTGGCGGGTAGGTGGATGATTCCGACAAACTAGCCTGTGCTGAATTCATGCTAATTTGGTTAAATAGTTCATAAGTTACAAATTTTCAAAAATCGAAAAAAGTGAACTTTGACATCCTGTATCATTCATATAAAGCGAATGAGATATACGTATATTATATTTTCATGAATCAGGAGGATAAGGAGAATCTTATCCCGAAGTTTGATCGGTTTAAATTGATTCACCCTGTTCCGGGTGTCGCGATTTTTTCCACATTTTTCCAAAACAACCTGTATTCCATCACCATAATTGATGCACATTGTAATCTCGATAGCAAAAATGTAAGACACATGATATTTTTTTCTGGAAAACATGAAAAATTGCAATGGCATCTAAAAAAACATTTTTTCCTATTTATTTCAGAAAGCAGATATCATGTCCCGTATATTTATTGGTCAGTTTATGTCATTCCACGTCATTTGGAAGTTGAACCAAACATTCTGGGCATATTTGAATTCTGAAATAAATTCATTATTCTCAAAAAAATATATTTTTTTGATGACACTGTGCATCAATTCTGGTGATGAAATACAGGGTGTTTTTAAAAAATGCGTGACACCCTGTATTTGGCACGAAATAGAAAATTATACTTGACATATCCAGAAACTACGGAAAAATTGTTCCGGGAAAGTTTTTCCTTCCTCTGAATTATCGCGAAAGGAATTTTTTTATGAGAGGGTATCCGTCCCGCGTGAACATCTATACGTACCTATACTTGATGAAGATTTGTTTTGGAATTTTGCTCCATTGCAGCAAGCCAAGTTCAGGGCCCTGAACTTTCGGTTCAAAACCAGACTGAGAAACTGCAACTTCTTTGGAGGATCCGGGTGTGCCGTGATGCTTGGTTTCAATTCTTGCGAAGGCCTAATCGACAAGGTCCATTTCAGAGATATCGACAGCGACTTGCAAGACGTCAACAAGCTGTTGAAAGATATCTGGTTGCCTGATGGGACAAAAGTGGAGAGAGACCTGAGGTATAGGCTGGCGTACAAAATCAAAAGGTTCTTTTTCAGGCCGCGCCCGTCTCGCGAGAAGTATTTGCAGGTAGGTATCTTTTCTTTTTTTTTTGGACGTCTTTTCAAAACTGAGATCTATCAATCATTCACCTACCTCATAGGAATTCGATATTTTGCTTGAGCTTTGAGATGTTTCAATAACGTGCGAGAGTTTTAGGATAGAAAAAGTTGGAAAAGTCTTGCCGTCGGAGCTGGCAGTTGACGGTGTAGACCAAGTTGTTTCTCTTTAGATCAACAGTTCAATAACTACCTACTTACACAATAATTTGAATACCTAATTCTAATGGGTTTGCAATAATTTGGATGTATTCACTCCACAATGAATCAAATTCTCATCAATTCAAACCAAAAAGAAAGTACAAGGAGTGTTCGAAATGATTGCCGTTTTTTCAAGGCAATGATAAAGCCTGTTCTCGAACTCTTGTTGAACGTTTTCGAAGGTTTGTCTTGAAAGCGCGCGACATTATTTGGTAATTCTTCGCCGCAGTTCTTCAATCGACTCCGGCAGAGTTTTAAAAACAACCTTGAAAACAACAGACTTTAAGTGACCCCACAGAAAAAAGTCTGAAAGGGTCAAGTCCGGTGATCTGAGAGGCTATTCAATGGGTTCTCTCTTGCCAATCCACCGATCTGGATGATGATCATCTAACCATTGCCTAACTAGACGCACATAGTGAGGTGGAGCTCCATTTTGTTGGAAATGGAGTAAGTCCTTGGTCAGATTAGGAACTCCCTTAAGGTCCATTTGATTTTCCAATTCCTGAACTATCAGGGGTTCGATATGGCCAATTTTAACAAAATATCTCTGGAAAAACTTGTTGGAAAGTGTTATGAATTGGAAAACCAACTTCTCCATAGCCTTGAAGTTAGGTACATCAAAAATTTTGAACATTTCTTGCGCAGTAAATTCATTTAAATCAATGTAAACCCATCAGGCAACTTTTTCAAATAATTCTAGGACTACTCAAACAAAATTTGAAATAATTGGTGTCACTGGAAAGCATTTTTCAAAAACCTTGGAAGGATTGACATTGAAAAAAAAATTGTTTGGGGGCTGATGTTCAAAGGGGGGGGGGGGGGTGAGGGGTGAGTCACTGCTGCACTATTATGACTCCTCCTCCATTCTGTCCAAAGGGTCTTGGGCGATTTTCGATATCTACCATCATTTCAGACTTGCAGGCAATGGGGTACTTGCCAATGAGATGGATTCGACTGAAAATACTTCAAATCATCAACAAGAGTGATAGAGAGTATTTCCTGAAAATTTCCACAAAATATATTCATTGGTTAAAAAGATTTTTCTTCAATTTTTTTTTCAAAAGGTTGGTAACAGTGAGAAAACTTCAGTGGAGTTTTCATTTTTGTATTTTCCAAATATTGTCCTGCCTCTCCAACAGTCTTTTGAGTTTTCAATTCAACAGTGCTGTTTGTTTAGTTTTTAGTATATTTGTGACGTCACAAATATATTTTTAAAATACGCATTACGGCCGCAATTTTGGGAATATAGAAAAAAGAAAAAGTACGGGTACATTTTTTTTTACCATACTATCGATTAAGCTAATAAAGAGTTTTTAGGCAAGTACCCCATTGTAAGTTTCGAATTTGACACCCTATCTGTATTGCTAAATCATAATAGGTTCAAGTTTAACTAAAAATGTCGTTGATTATTATTTTCTCAACAAACTTCAGCTACGTTCATTGTTCAATCCATAATTATTGTATTCATGTGAGTCTTGTTCTCTGTGTATTTGCAGATCATTTCCGATTTGAACCACAATCTTGAAACCATTTTGATGGCATGGCATATGCCTAATACCATGCTCGCAGAAACCAACTTTTGGCTATACAGATTCGCCGTAGACGGCCAGTTGAACCTTGTGAAGAAGATGCACAATATAACAGACCCTGGTAGGTACTAGTCGATGGGCTATAAAAGGAGTTCAAGACTGAAAACAGGACAAACTCGTGTCATCAGACATTGTTTTCCCACACTAAGATTAGAGCATCGCTTTGTTGGCGAGGCCAAGACCGAAACTCACCCTTCGAGACCAAACCTGAAGATTCATAAGGTCTTCGTGGTGGTAACTTTGCAGATATTTTTGGAAAAATCCAGGACTAATATCAAGACTGGGCTGCTTGGGACCAAGACCAGATCGAGACTGGTCTCTGTAGGTATTTTTTCGAGACCAAGAGCTTTGAAAAGTCAAAGACCAGGATACGGTGCCAGTCTCAGACTTGAAAATCTTCGCATTCAAGTCCTGGGGCTTCCCATCGTTCTGTGTAGGAAGTCTTGGTCTTGGTTTTGTTTCAAGAGAACTTGGTTAGAAATTTGAAAATGGCGACTTTCCAGGTGCGTGCTTTGGAGACGAGCTGGGCTACTTGTTCAAAGTGCCAGGTTTCCCGCCAGTGGAACCCGATAGCGTCGAAGACTGGACGATACGAAGAATGGTCAAGATCTGGGCTAACTTTGCCTATAACGGAAAACCAAATCCATACAAGTGCCCGATCTTGGGTGACATGGGGTGGGAACTCATAGTCGCTCCCGATAGAAAACACAACCGGTTCTATTGCATGACCATAGGGGAAACCCTCGAGTATGGCCGCTGTCAGCCCGAGATGTGGAGGCTGAATTTCTGGATCAACTTGTGGAAGCCTTATGTTAAAGAAGGGTGGATAAGATAGTGAAATTATATTGTTATTGTCCAGTACATATGTACCTATTATTTAAGTTATTGTAAATTCTTATTATTGTAGTTGTATTATCGAAGTTCTTTATACAAATATCAAGTACCTATCTAATTCTTACATGTAATTAAGAAGCTCAGTACCAGTTAGGATCACTATTGCAACGGCTTATAACAAGGTCTATCAGTCTATAAGACCGTTGTATACGGTAACTTATGCCGTCGTAACTTTGGCCTCCAACTTGGTATCGAGCCAATAGTATCTTTGCTTTGACCTCTGCACATCCTAAGGTAAAAGAAAGATCCAAAGCCATAAAAATCATAGAGTCTCTTCGATCGAGAAGATCCTCTCCCAGAGATCTGAGGTTCGGAGAGTCTTACACATTCTATAGATTCATAAGAACAGGTTGATCCGAAATTGGCACACACGGACTCTCTGTTATCTGTATCTGGTAGGTACCTACGTTGTAAAGTTATCAAGTACACAGAAAAAAGCTGGAAAATTATATCGTTACCTTTCTGTTCTAACTTTCAATATGTAAAATATATCAATACAAAATATGCATAGAGGGTGTCAAATACTGGTTGTTACAAACTTGGGAAGATGATTCTCCATCAAAAATGAAATTCAAAAAATTAGGAAACTCATGGTCCAAAAATGCTTCCTTTGAAAAATCTGGAAACAGGTTGTTGTTGAAGTCGATTTTTTTAATATTTGTTCATTGTCAATTCTTGAACCAAATTTTTGAATTGTACGTTTGATTTGTTCAATGGTTATGTTATGCTAGCAAACGTCAACGTTAACACTGACACACAGGCAACGAAGGTAGGGTCATCCCCACTTCTGTCAAAAGATTGAAACGTCACAGCCCGCCTTACAGCTCGGTAGATTTGGAATCGTTCGCAAAAGTAGCCACTTTCAAGGCAGATTTTGAGACACTTGGAACTTTTTTTTTCGAATTTTCACGAAGCGTAGTCTTGTTATTAAGGCTCTACATTCGATTGGTATGATTTTTTTTTATATTTTTCGATGGTGGTCACTACCCTATTGTTTACCATCCTTCGATCCTACAAAAGAGTAGCGCCGCCGAGGGTCATTGTAGTCAGAATTCTTCATGAGAAACGTTTGGACTATGAATCATGCACTTTCACACACAAGAATTTTGAAGCGATTTTGATAATACCTTTTTTGAAAATCCACTTCAACTTTTGAGCAGTTTACTTAAAATTTTGGAAGCATTACTTTCTCCTACATTTCAACGTAGGATTGAAAAGTGGCAGCAATTTCCAAAAATTGCTAGGTGGTAAAAAAATTGGGGTTAAGAGGGAGGGAACCCACCATTGTCTTTGTCTCTACATTTTTTCAATGAAACGCTTTACTATTGTTCGGTGGGGATTAATTTAAATGAGCTTTAAATCAGTTGATTGAACGGATCAAAAGTTACAGTGGATCAGTCTACAGGATGAGTCATGTATTATTTTTTCACAATTTTGTTTATTGAGAACCGTAGGTGTTTAATTTTTTTCGAAAGGTTGAGAAAAAATCCTGGTAATATTGGCAACAATTCTGCTTTTCACCCTAAAATTTGAACTATTTTCAGACAAAATTCCAAAATAACCTTGAAAAAGACGGATGAATTATACGTCCTGAAGGCATTCTGCAAGAAATCAAAATCCCACCCGTTTTGACGTTTGAAAAAAGAATTGAGAAACTAGAACGCAGAATTGAAGTTGAGTCCTCCTGTTGTAATTTCCAACTCAGACAGTTCACCTATTCAGTAACTTCGTCAAACTATAAAGATAAACTACTCCATAACTTCGAGGCGGAGGACGTTGACGTTGTGTTGTAGAAATTCCAAAGCCAAGTTCTGATTCACCTCTAGAAATCTACCTACACTCAAGCTATATGTCAGTCTGCTGGTTGAACACTCTGTAAGGGTCCAATAAATGTCTATTTCTCACTAAAAAAAAAAGAGGGTCTTCGTCCGTATGTTACGGATTTACAATTTCCAATTATCTTCATGAACCTAGAAATTTAGACTTGAGCCTCAATCTTCAAAACTCGATGGAAGCATTCAAGACATGAATTGTTATTCATTTATATTTTTTTTTTCAAGTCGACCAAGGTAGTCTTATTCACTACCTTGACTTTTTTACAGAGTTCAAAATTCAGACCCAATAAGACCCCTGGTATCCTTTGCCAGAGAGCAATTCAAAATTGTTTGGTAAAGAGGTTGATTTTGTTCACGTTATATTTAAATAGATATACTTAGCTACAATTCCAGTCGAAAGCAATGACGAATGGGGAAGAGTATACAGGGTGATTCATTCTCCACGCAACTGTGTTCTATTCAGAAGCCTTCCATTCAGGATTCGCCAGATTTCCAGGATATGATCCCATAATCACGTTCGTGATTCAAAAAAACAAAAAATTATTGCAGATAAATCAGGAACAATTTTTTTTCTCACGTTTTCAACCACTCTGTTTTCAAAATAGTTCCCTTATGTTGAAAGTAGTGAGCAAACAAATTCCGCAAGTTTGACTGGTCTGGGACGAAATACTTAAAAAAAAACAAAGAATTCAAGAGGTGATTCGTATGAAAGTATTTTGTCAGATTTTCATAGTACGGTTTGCTGACCACATCCTTCCTGAAAATAAGACCGTCTCAATAAATAACCCAGTGATTGAAAAAGTAAAAAGATTCGCCTACGACAAGTTCTATATTTTTTTCGTCTTTTTGAATCACTTTGTTTTTGAAACGCCCTATTTTTCCGAAAGAACGTGATTGATAAAAGTGGTGGCAAGCATAAATGGGGGGAATTTCACTGAAACTAGATGGCATTAAAATTTAATAGATTATATTAATGCAGCGGTGAAGACGCAAGTCAATAAAACGATCTCTAAAGAGATACTTACAAGTACATACATGCAACATAAATACACAAACAACAAATTCATGAGAAACTTTTTGTCGGTAGATTTGAGAACCTTCTTGCCAAAAAAATACAGATCATTGTTCTAACCAGTTTTTGCCTCCTAGCAGTATCCTCCACCAGTGCTGCATCCTCTCCACTTCCGGTAACAGTGGTAACACTTGGCCCTCCACCGAGTCGTCTTTGATGGCAGCCCCACAAATCGAAACCGGCACGTATTTCTTGATCTTCGTCTTGTCTTCGAACGGTTCTATTTTGATGTATTTCCACTTCGGGAGAACTTTCAGCTCGGCCTTGCCCGTACCCGCAACGGGATTCCCCTCTCTGGCAAAGTTCGTCCACATGGTGACCATCATGTCGCGCAGGACCTCTTCCTTTGAACCTTTTCTGATTTTGGGGGTCTTGGGAGTCTTGAACAAGTATCCCAGTTCGTCCCCGTACGTGGCTCCCGGAGCTTTTTTCCCTTTGATCTGGGATTTGTACAAGTTGAGTTCGGTGTCGCCGTCGAATCTGTACAAGTACACTCTGTTCGGGTGCATTCTGATTGCCAGCTCTTTCGCCTGGCACAAAACGCTGATGTTATGGTGCAAGTCTTGCGTTACCTTCGAAAAAAAACATTGTCAAGCGATTCTCTAGCTGGCTTGGTTGGCTGCAATTATTCTCTAATAATTGCAGTATAACAGTATTTAGAAGTGGCAACTGTGTAGAATGTAAGCGTGTTTTGAAATTTTGAAGGATCTTGTCTGAATTTTTTCAACAGCCCCCACATTTTACCCAGTTTTATACATAAAAAAAAACAATCATAAATGATGTCGATTTCTGGACGTTAGGTATGCGACGATAATGATAGTATATTTGAATTAGGTTTTTTGCTTGAACAGAGTTAGTAGTTCTCAAACGGTTTTTTGCTATATGTTCAGCTCATCCCTACTTGTTTAACATGTCAAAAGCATACATCCCTGTGACGCGTACAACGTAGGATACAGAGTCAAAATCAAAAAATTATTTTTTTTTCTACTCAGGTAGAATTTTTCTCTGGAAAAACAGTCTATCATTATTCAGCAAACTTATGGTCTCCTATTGAACCAACTTGAGAAATTTTACCTCTTTATGACCGCTAGTGTTCTACGTACAGGGTGAAATAAAAAAAAGTTTCAATATACATGGTGATTTTTTGAAAAGGACCACCCCAAATTTCTCGCCGTCAAAATTTTCTCCAGGAAAACGCCGAAACAGGTAGATTTTTATTTTGAGGGAGACTAGGACACACATTGTCAAATTTTCATCTCAAACCTCTTCGTCCCCACCCTACTCTACTTAAAAATTTCAAATAGCACTACCTATGTTGTGATCGAGGGGTAAACCACTGACGGAATTTTTGTTCACCGATTTTTAATGATTTTCAAATAATTTCCAAAGATTTCCAATCATTTCCATTGATTTCCAAATGATTTCCAAATGATTTCCAATGATTTCCACATGATTTCCAAATGATTTCCAATGATTTCCATGGGAGTGTACACCAGATTTCCAACGTGGTTTACCCCTCGGTTGTGATACAATTGAAGGTAATGAAATTATCTTTCTGTCAAACATATTTTCAAAATCCTCTCAATATTATTTGAAAAAAAGCTTTCCCCCTATTAGATCCCGATTTTCGGGAAATATGTTGTCCAGCGAAAACAGGTCGATTTTTATTCCAAAGGGAACATCTAAAACACGTATCGCCAAATTTGTATCTTCAACTCTTCGCCTCCACCCTACCCTACTTTGAAGATTTCAAGTTTTCTGAACTTCCCTTTAACCCTTTTCAAAAATCCTTTTAATTGGGAGGCGAAGGGGTTGAAGCAAGGGACCGAGGGATGAAGATGAAAAATTGGCAATATGTGCCTTTGATACCTCCTTCGAAACAAAAATCAACCTGTTTTTGCTGGAGAATCTATTTCTCAAGGATCGGCAGCTGACAGGGGGCAAACTTCCCTTTATTTGACAATGAAAAATTTTTTAGGAGGGTTTGGGTTGGTTTAAATGAATTCAAAGTATGTTTGACAGGAAGAGAATTCGATTTCCTTGAATTTGATGTGTCACAACATAGGTGGTGCTATTTGAAATTTTTTAGGTAGGGTAGGGTAAGGGCGAAGGGGTTGAAGATGAGAATTTGGAAATTTGTGTCCTAGATGTCCCCCTCAAAATACTGTTTCAGCGTTTTCCTGGAAAAAAATTGAGCAGCAAGAAATCTGAGGTGGATTCTTTTAAAAAAAATCACCTGTATATATTTCATCTTGGTCAAATCAATTCGGACAGAAACCAGTTCCGGCTTTGTTACAAGTCTATAACCTCTCATCCAGGATAAGAAAATGTCACATTCCTCAAACTGATGAAACATGACAAACAGGGTGGAACACCCCTTCTTTTTTCCTGGGTTACATTAATTCGGATGATAATCTTATCCATTCCAATGGAGAGCCTAGAATAATCGGCAAAACATATTGAGAATTTTCATTTCTGCAATCACCACAACTACTGGCTACTGTAGCACAAAGCATTTTGGCGATTTTGGTTTAGCGAGGAGTTACGTAGGGCAATTTCCCTAGCAACTCTTCGCAAAACAAAAGTGGAAGCAAAATAAAATTCATCTTGTTTATCAAGTCGGAGTGATATTAGGAATGTGAATTTTTTATATGGCTTGTGGAAAACTCTGAGCTTTCCAATGAACGTGATAAGATTATTATCTGAATTAATTTCACTCAGGAAAAGAATTAAACAAATAAAGTATGTTTCACCCTGTATGTAATGTTTTTGCAGTTTGAGGAATGTGACTTTTTCATACTTACCTTGAACAAGAAATCATAGGCGTGTAAGAAAGCTAGGAATGGTTTTTGTTTGGATTGATTCGATGAAGATCAAAAACATAAAAAAACTTATTTCACCCTGTATGTAGAATACCAACGGCTATAAAATTTTCAAATATTCATTTTACAATTTTCACTCTGTATACTAAATTGTACACGTCACAGGAGTGTCTGCTTTCAACATGTTGAACAGGTGGGGATAAGCTAACCATATAGCAAAAGAACTACTTTCTTTAAGCAAGAGATGAATTTTGACTATTTCAAGTAAACTGATGAGAAAAAAAATGACGGAAACATAGGAGATAATGAATTTTTGCCAACAAACTGAAAAAACCTCATTCTTCAAGCACAAAAGCGATGACAGTACCTTCTGGAATTCCATGTAGGATTCGATTCAGGTTTGGAAAATGTTCTTGAAACTTTAAAAAATTCAACTGTTTCAGGCAATATAAATCACCAACCCACCCTACAAGTTATTTCATCAAAACATACCGTGTGATCCAAACCATTCCGAATCGGAATAGGCTGTGACATGGTCAAATTCCGGGATGTAAAGCTGCTTTTCGCCAAGGCACAGCCTACCCCAATTCGGAATAGTTTGGATCACACGGTATATCACCCTTGGGCTCCATCTATTTATGCGGCAGATTGAAAACAAAACTTCTCTCCATACATCAGTGAACTTTGGAGGGTTGTATAATTTTGTTGGGTTATCGGACAAATTCGAAATCCGCGGCCGTTCCAGTTTGGACCATGCCGACTGCGAAAGCTCCCAAAAAGCTCCTGATGCTCGTGGGAGCTTCGCAAATTTTCTAGGCCGAATGCGAGGTGACTGATCACTCCAGGAAAAATCAGTTTTCACGGTGGGAGGTTCAGTTTGGTTTGGTATATTCAAGAAGAACTAGCAATTATTGATAATTAACGTCAAACTTGTTTGGATTTTCTGGAACGCATCAGATTAAGCAGCAGGTTGACACGAGCGGATCGGATTCGAGTCCCGGTAGCATTCAGGCGAGAACTGCCACGTATAAATAACTGACTCCTTTGAAGTCATGACGTCCAATTTCACAATCGAAATTAAAAAAAAAAGATGTTACCGGTGGTGCGCAGTGTAGTTTTACCTCAGGTCACTCAGGTCATAAAAAAAGATAACTAAGTAGTAGTTCCCGAAAAATCAGGTCGAACTCGAGGCCAAACTGAACCTTAATTCTTTAACATTGATTATCCTGAACTGATAAGTCATTGTCACTTCACTTCAAGTCTAGAAAATTCGCAAAGTTCCCACGAGCAGTAAAAGTTAACCATCTGTCAAACTGTTAACAATAGTGAAAATTACCAGAACAACTTGTTAATACCAAGGACTGCGGATATTGCAATCTGTGACCTTGAGAAAATGTTATGGCTGCAATATTCAGAGCTATTCACAAGATAATATCAAAACTAACCAATATTAGGATGATTTCTTTTGAAGTCAACTTACAGATTTCAACATTGACCAATTAAAAAGTTCGTGAATAGCACTGATTAGCTCTTTTATGAAAGGTGCCGTAATAAGGCCCAATAATAAAATGTGGTAAAAGTTGGTGATTTTTTTTTTTTTTTTGTAGATAGGACAGTACTCGGGACAGTAGTTGGTCTCAACCTTGGTCTCAACACTCCATCCGCAGTACAAAGGTAAATCTGCAAGACATGATATGTCGGTACCGTGGGGAGCACAAAGTTACATACGTACAATGTACGTCGTACATTTAAATTTGATGATTAAAAACAAGCAACCAGATATTCTGTCATTGTAATTATGACCTAATGAAATAGAAGGCCTAGTTGCTCATGGTTAATGGGTTTCTTCATGGCTATGTCCCTTTTTTAGAAGTTACAAAATATTAGATTTATGATTTATGTAATAAATTAATACAATGCTCCTGACTACTTAACGAGTAGTGAATAGCAAAAATAGTCATTGTTAAAATGAATTCATCTGTAGTCAAGTGACACGTTTCAATACTGACTAAAATCAATAATCAAAATACGTCTCCAGCCTTGATGTTAACAAGGATGTTATGTTCTTAAAGTGGCTTTCAAATTATATTAAGGCTCAGATTATTGTTCTCGAACTCTCGTCACATGTTTTTTTTAATATTCGATTATTTGTCGACGCGTGATTCAGCATTGTGCCATTCTCAAGACGTCGGTCGACTACCAAATAAAATTCCAAAATATTTTTAGCCAAAAAGGTTATTTTCGATGCAATTATTATAATTGAATAATAAATATTTGTCAAAACGTGTGACAAGACTAAGATTTCAAAAGCACTTATTCTAAGCCAAACTATCAAGTTACAGTACCTGCTCGAACTTTTCTTGTGTCGCAGATTCGTTGTTGTAGAACTCGGCTTTGATTTCTTTTGCTGGTCCATCTCTGTCTATGAATTGATAAAATTCGCTGTAGTCTTCTTCTCTGATGTCGTCGTGTCCCAAACTATGGAGAGGTTGGTCCTTGTTGTGATCGATTTCATTGTAGTTCAATTTGTCGTAAAAGTATTCATTTGAGTTGAAACCGATCAAAACTGGGATTTGCTGCGGTTTAAAGTAGGGGTCCTCTTCCAGGTTAACAATTTCGTTATAGTCAATGATCCTGTACAGCGGCTTCTGCAAATCAGACAAAATAAAAAGTTCAATTCCTGAGCTTGAACCTTGCGATAGCGATCTAGTGAGACTCTCGAACACTACCACATAGATCTCTGCTCAAATTGACGTTTGTCATGCGAAGAATTGCCACTATTTATAGACATGGAGAACGCTCACCATCGGAATATGCTTCTCGCGTTCACGGATTTCCTCTATTCCCATTCTGTTGAGTTCTTGGAAAGCATTCCCGCTGGGATTCGGGAAGCGAGCAGTGGACGTGTGATGGCAAAATTCTTCGGCCGTAAGTTTATTCACCCACTGCCGGCATAGCGCCGTGCTGCTTTGCAGTATCAGCTTATGGTACAGCTTTTCTTCTGGAAATCACGCAATAAAATCAACCGTAACAATGGGAAATGTGGGACTACCACCTTCTTCTATCCATTGTGTCTTTCTACCGCGACCTGAGATGTCACCCGTACGTTTCGCAGTTTCTGCCGCCACTTTGCCAGTTTCGAAGGTGCTCAGTGAAATTGTCCACAGCGCCGCAGCTCCCTCTCCTTGTCCGAAACACGTGATGTTCTTTTTATCTCCACCGAAGTGCTCGATTTCCCCCTTGACCCAAGTCAGGCACTTGACCAAATCCGACAGGCCTTGCTCTCCACATGAGTACAGGGTTTTCAAATTCCCTGCAACCACAACGGTCATTATTAGGTCGATGGGAATAGGCAGATACAAGGGGGGTGATTGATTTTTTTTTTCTCAGTAGTAGGTACATCTTGGTCTTCTCGCTGGACATACAGGTGTCCAGAAAATGGCGGAAAGCTCTCCGGTATGTTTCAAGGGGCCCTCCAGAAAATTCACAATAAAAGGATAAGAAAATTCTACGACTTTCATTTTTGGGGTTATCAAGGATCAAGGGCGATTGAACCCTTCTAGTTCTGTTACCTAATTCAAAGGATTTCAGTTTACTGTTGATGGCAGAATTATGTTAAAGAAATAACTACCACTGGATGTGTATCGTTTTTTTTTATATTCACAGGGTGGGTCAGAAACCAAGAAAATTATCATTCGAATGACCAGTTTTTGATCCCTAATGGCTTCAAAAATAAAAGTCGAAGATTTTTATAATAATTTTTTAGAAATTCCCTGGAGGATCCTTAACAACGTGCTTCAGAGCTTCGCCGCGATTTTCTAGACACCTGTATATTTTCGCCAGATTTTCAAGAATGACTGGATGAGAATATTTTTCGCCCACATGTTGCATACCATACCTAAAATTCCAGTTCGGTAAGTAACAATCACGACGACCACGTTTTCTCTGAGTAAAAACTGAGGTCCGTAGAAGGCGGTCGGGTCGTGGTCGCACATGGCAGGTTCACCGGGGACGAAGACCATGACCGGGACAGGTCGGAACTTCTTGCCCACGACCGACGTATCTGGGATCTGTAACATAATCTCTGTCATTCTGCTCACTCCCGAACGCTTCTTTTATACTAACACTTTTGGTGTAGATGCTGACAGACGCGTGCTTCAGATCGCCAATTTTTTTACCTTCGGGAAGAGTTTTGCTACAATCAGTCTCTCCTGTCAATCGCCATTCTACATCCTCCGCAGCCTGTAACAAAGACGTCAGCACTCTGGTATTAGTCAAGTTAAATTGAGCAAAAATCGGCCAAAACCCGAAATAAATTCGGAAGTTGATGAAATTTGGTGGATCGATGCAGCAGAATTCATTGTAGAACAAACTAAAATTCCCTGAAGTTCCAAGGCTTGCAATTTTTCTTGGGCCAATCAAAGATCTTTGAAAATTTCCGGGTTTTTTTCGGTTCAGTAACTTATAAACTGGTGCCATTATAACAAAAACACGGCATGTGGAGGTGGATAAAATAATAGAGTCCGTTAATCACCAAGAAACCAGTACCAAGCCCATTGTTTTGCGATTGACAGGCTCTGAGATACAGCTTCTGCAAAAACGCAGTAAAAAATACTAGAAATTAATTTCCGGATTTCCCCTGGCAATTTGCAAAGTTTTGATTCAGAGGCTTAACGTAACAACAAACGTGCGGATTTCGATGTGTAACTCGATGTGTAACATACATGAAAAGCCAATCCAACGCTGTTTGTTACCTTTTTTTGTCAAAAGTCGTTAGCTTTGAAGTGCTGGTTTTCCTCGACCTTTGAAATCGACAAAGGTTGTTCCAGGAAACCTCCAAAATCAAATTTTTCCAATCCCATGTCATGTGTTTGATTTTTCAAGTAGAACAGAAGACACACCATGTTTATATATCTTTTTCCTGGTGATGGTTCCTGAGATACATGGCTTAAAAGACTAAAACGACCTATTCGGAAAAAATATAGGTAGTCCGGACACTGACTGCTGAATACTTGACGGACCTTGCATTTGATGATGCAAAATACCAGGTACTTAGCCGGCGTATCGAATCTACTTTCCTACTACTTTCCACGGCTGTCAAGTGGCACTTTACACAAATGCAAGGTCCGTACAGTATTCAGCAGTTAGTGTCAGGACTATCTATCTACTTTTTTCCAAATAGGTCGTTCTAGTATTTAAAAAAAAATGCAGTTGAGATGGACTATTTGAGAAGAGGTGCAAGGGTATCGAGGTTACAACACATAAGGAATGAAGAAATAAGAAGAAGAATGAAAGCAGAGGAACAAACGGTCATCGATAGGGTAGAACATAAGGGTTTGAGATGGTTTGGACATGTCAAAAGAATGGAAGACGGGAGGTGGCCACTGGAGATGATGAGTTGGAAAGCACCGGGAAAGAGATCAGTTGGACGTCCAAAAACTACATGGAGAGATGGGATAAACAGAGCGATGGAGAAGCGAGGATTGAGCGAAGACGATACAGAAGATAGAAATTATTGGCGGGCGAGCACGGGCATACAATGTCTCAAGCTCAAGGCCAAGTTTTTTTTTATTCGTTTATTTATATTTCCGCGACGCTAACACCGACGACGGTGATATTGCTTTTCCCCACTATATACCGCAAATTTTGCCGAGCCTGTGTCTTCCAACACAGGGTAGGGATTTTTAACGACCACCAACATCACATGGAGTCGGTACCATCGTTCGTACCTATTTTACGTGCTCTTTTTCCATAAATACCGTCTTGCATTCAGCAAGCATTCCAAATAATTCAAAGGCCTGTATTCATAGTCATATCTCAAATATAAGGTGGTCTTGAGTAGGGATGGGCGATATCGTGATCCGGGTATCAAAGTTTGATAAGAAAAAAATATCGATAATTATCGATATATCAAATATCGATGAATATCAAAGTATCAAAAATTGATACCTAATTATGAAAATATCAATATGAAAATGAGGATATTTAGTAGTTATATGGAAAAATAAATCATAAATCATAAATCATTGATGGTTAATCTAGACTTGCATGATGAATGAAACTTACTTCTTTGGAAGCCTTGACATTGGCTACATTATTGACCCGACAATACGTTTTGAAATTAACAGAGACCAACCAACGAACGTCGACATTGAGAAAAACAAAATTTACGAACCGACAAAAACGTTTTTCAAAGACAAATACAAAATCAGTAACATCGAAATTATTGGACTTTTCATAGGAGCTCGCGGAACCATCTCAAAATTTTTCATTGATTTTATAAAAAAATTCTCTATTCAAAAAAATTTAATCAGACAAATGTTTTAGAAACCTTGAAATATTCCGTTTTAATTTTAAAAAACCATTTATACACGAACTATACAAGATAAAACTTTTAAGGTCTACACCCTATTATACCCCGAGTATTTAAATATTTACCTTCGTTACTTATACTTTTTAAGTCTTTAATATTATTATTGTTAATTATTCCTTGTTATACAGACCACAATTGGTGGTAGGATGTTGCATTTCTTCAATAAATATATGGTCTTCTATCTTGTTATATATTGATATTTCAATATGATAATCATTGTCTATATTTTGATAATAGGTTGACATTTATCGATATTTGATATTCTGATAATTATCGACATTTGATATTTTGATAATTATCGACATTTGATGTTTTGATAATTATCGATATTATTTGATATATCGATATGTTTCAAAACTGATATCATTAGATGATATATCAATATATTGATAAATTTATTGATATATCAATAGTTTTGCCCATCCCTAGTCTTGAGACCATGCTTATTTAGAGCCAGACTTGGGCTAAGATGATTTTATAGGTATAAGAATCTCCTTGTGAATATTGTATATTATAATAAAATGCAATTACTTTTTCTCGTGGTTGTGTTTGCCGAAAATTGACTTATGAAAATTGAATAAGGTCGTCTTAAGACATAAGATCTGACCATGAATACGGACCAAAGAGCTTCTTTTCGATACGAAAATCCGGGCGTGCACAGTGGGACTTGAACCCACAATCTCTGGCTTAGTGGCCGAACGCGCTGACCACCACACCACAAGCTCCTCAGGGCCAAGGTTGATTATTATCAGTTAATTCTCATCCCAAGCCAAATTCCGGGACCGATGAAACGTCGGGTCACTCTTGAGGGAACCATACATTTTTAACTCGATTTTTATGTTTGTTTCCAGACAATTCTGATTATGAGATCTTCTTACTTGACGTTTCAGCTCCAATTGAGCTTCGGATTTCAAAAATAGGTCAAGAATATAAAATGATATCACCGAAAAAACAAGAAATTGTTTTTGATACCAACTCTGTGGAAAAAAGAGGTTAGGGGAATAAATCGAGTAACGTGTCGAGGTATGAGCTTATCTTTCTTACCTCAAATGTTATAATCCAGAGAAAATAAAATTTCTTCAAATGGGATGGGAGCATGTTAAACGCCTGGCAGTTACTACACTTTACTTGTTACCCTGTATAAACTTCACTTAAGTTGCATTGAGTTTCTTATTCACAGTAATCATAGTAATGGATTATCAGAAAATTGAGCCAAGCAACGTCACAAACAGATTCAAAATCGACCAAGACAATCAGGAGTTTTCCCAATTTGAAAATTGGGAACACAAATTACGTTGACATCTTCTAAAATGTCAAATTCTCCGATATTTTTGCCTCGTCCTCGTGTTTTTATTAAGGTGAAGTAACCATAAAAATTGAAAGAAATCGTGATGAAAATATAAAAAGGTATATTACATATTTTCGTATTTGTATATTTTTATACAAATAATAATACACACATACAACATACCTACATACAGAGTGTTCATTTGAAAAGTTCTCACATCTGTTTTAGCGCCGCCAAATTTTTTCACAGGAAAACGCCGAAACAGGTGGATTTTTGTTTCGAGGGGGACATCTAGGGCACATATTGCCAAATTTTTATCTTTACCCCCTTCGCCCCCTACATCAAATTGAAGGCAATAAAATTCTCTTTCCGTCAAACGTATTTCTAATTCTTTTAAATCACCCCCCAACCCTTGTGAAAATTCTCTGTTTGTCAATGAAAGAACAATTTTTCCCCTATAAACTTTCGATTCTTGAGAAATGGACTTTCCAGCAGAAACAGCTCGACTTTTATTTAAAGAGGTCATCAAAGACATGAATGGCCAAATTTTCATCTTCAACCCCTTCGCCCCCACCCTATTCTACAGTGAAATTTCAAAAAGCATTACTTATCTTCCGATACATCAGATTGAAGGCAATAAAACTCTCTTTCTGGCAAACATATTTCTATTTTTTAAACCACCCCTTTGAAGTAGGGTAGGGTGGGAGCGAAGGGGTTGGAGATGAAAATTTGGCCACACGTGTCTTAGATGACCCCATTGAAATAAAAATTGACCTATTTTTGCTTAGAAGTCTATTTCTCAAGAATCTGGAGTTCATAGGGGAGAAATTGTCCTTTCATCAACAAATAGAGGATTTCCACAAGAGTTGAGGGGTGATTTGAAAAAATTAGAAATATGTTTGGCGGAAAGAGAATTTTGTTGCCCACAATTTGATGTATCACAAAATAGGTGATGCTATTTGAAATTTTAAAGTAGGGTAGGGTGGGGGCGAAGGGATTGGAGGTGAAAATTTAGCAATATGTGTCCTAGATGTCCCATTCAAAACAAAAATCGACCTGTTTCGGCGTTTTCCTGTAAAAAAGTTTGGCGACCAGAAATCAGGGGTGAGAACTTTTGAAATGAACACCCTGTAGATAGGTGTCTTCTAGAAATTTCTTAGGCAATCTAAATACCTACTTTCAAGGTATTTAAATACTTTTGGTTTACCAAATAGTTTGGGGGTATTTCAATGAAAAAGTATTTAAATACTTTTAAGGTATTTAAATGAGAAAATATTTAAATACTTTGAAGCTATTTAAATACTTTTAGTTAGCCAAATACTTTTGGAGTATTCAAATACTTTGAATGTATTTGAATGACAAAAGTATTTAAATGAAGATACTATTTGTTATTTAAATACTCACACTCGAAATAAAGTATTTATTATTTAAATAATATTTTTTTCGCGAAATGAAAAATATTTGAATAATTAATAGTTACTTTCAAAAAGTATTAATAATAAATACTTTCAAAAAGTATTTAAATAATAAATACTCTCAAAAAGTATTTTCCCCAGCTCTGGCCTGACGATACCGAAAGGCGAAACCAGTTGGCAAAAAAAAATGCAAAAAATTGTGTTGTAGTTTCAAGATTACCAATATACGTTCAATTTTATACCAACAACACCACTACAAGAATAAAGAATTTTTATTTATTCATAGAATGATTAGCTTGGTGATTGGTATTTTGGTAATTTAACCGGCTCCATCTGTTTTGACATGATTTTGTTATGATGGCGGCAGTGAACAAGTTATTCAGAGAAAACCGGAAATTTTCAAGGATTGCGATCATTGATCGACCCAAAAAAAAATTACAAGTTCTGGAATGTTCAGGAGTTCAATTATGTTTCAATTGAATTCTGCATAGATCCAGCAAAATTCGCCAATTTCCGAATTTATTTTGGGTTGAAACTGATTTTCACTAAACTACCTATATTCATTCGAGGTATATTTTTCCATATACGAACCTGGAATCTTTTAAACTTTGCAATCGGAATCTGCAGGAAAGCAAAATATTTCTTGCCCGGTTCTTGACCGTCTCTCGAGTTGGCATCGGAGCGAAGTATTCCTCTGATTTTTGTACCATTGCTGATCTTTACTCTGACAGGCCCATCGCCCGCTTCTGCTGCCAATCTTGATTGTGTTCGAGCAACTGTTTTGGGTTTGTTTTTCGAAATTGCTCCTTGGCGTTCCCTGAGCTCAAGCTGTCGTGGTACACATTCATCTCCATCATCTCCATCTGCACCTTCTTCTGTTGCTGCTTCGGGCTGTTTTGCAGATCCTGCTCCAAGTTCACCGGCAACTTCTTCTACAGACAGTCTTGATAAATCAGCTGCTACTGCTGCAGTTACTCTTTCTTCTTCTTCTTCTTTTCCTTCGACTTCCTCTGAAACTCCTTTGGTTTGTGTTGCAGTGATTCTAGCTCCTACTTCGGAAATTTTAGCATCTGCGTTTTTTTGCGTTTCAATTTCTTTTTTAGGTTTTTTGACAGCTCCTGCTCCACATTTAACTGCAGCTTTCACTCCAGATCCTTTCGCAACTCCTGCTCCAGATGTTTCTTCAGGTATTCTAGCTGCTGCTTCAGCTATTATTCTCTCTTCTTCTTTAGCTAGTGCTTTTTTTTGATCTCTAGTTAGCCGCTTTCCATCTGGTTTTGCCCTATCAGCTCCTGGTCGCCGGGGATCTTTAGGATTATGTGGCTTAGGCCGTGGTTCCATTGTAAAAGACGCGTCACAAACACACAAAGACTAACACCAAAATGGATCTTTCTCTGTTTCTTGCCCGCTGATAAGATTGAAACCAGTTTTTGTCGTTTGAAAAAAAAATGTAATAAGTAATAAAAGCTAGTACACAATCTTGAAATTCACACACGTTAAAATCACGCTGTCATCACCCCCCCTTGATTTTTCCTCGGAACCGCTTCTTTTTCCCTTTCTTTGCGAGTCCCTTCATCGGCAACGGCCCTCTGCCGAAAAAATTCAGCTTGTAAATGCCCTGCCAGAACAGCAGCCGGTCGAGTTCAGGCAGCTCGCAATACTCCACGCCCGAGTCCGCGCCCATCGAATAAATATTGAAGCAGTGCTTGAGGGGCGTCTGAACAGGTTTCCATACGTGACCGTCCATCATGGCGGGGTCGTCCGGATTCGGGTCGCCTTTCAAAGCGAAGTTGCACCACATTTGGGTCATCCTCTTGATGCACTGGTCTTCGGCGGATCCTTTTTTTACGTTTTCGGCGAACATCGTCTTGAAAATGTAGCCCAGTTCGTCTCCGTGGGCAGCACCTAAGATCGCAATCATTCAGCATTCTTCAAGCTTCAAAAGACACAGCAATCTCACCTTGATCTGCAGTATCCCTGTAGCCGTATTTCCTTTTGGTGCAATTGTATTCGAGGTCTATTCCACATCTATAGAAGAAAACGTCGTGTGGCGACATGGCGTTGGCTAGATGAGAGGCTAAGTACAAACTTTCTATATTGTAGTTGACGTCTGACAAGAACTGAAAAAATGAAGCCATCGTCAATGAACGCAAAATCACTACAAGAAAACCATGGGATTTTTCTGAATTTCAAATCTGGAGTTATTATGAACCGTATTATGAGCTAGGCCTCGATAATTTTTCTATACTCCCAATAACCTGCCTAGCCTTCCACCAAATCCAATGACAATAGTGTTGTGTCAATAATGCTGAGAAAATTCCTGAACAGTTGCAGCGGTACGCTTTTTGATTCTGCATCTTGTGATACTACAATGAAATTTGGCATATGCAAACTTCGTAAAATTTCGAGTGATCTGACGGGGCTTCATTTTTAAGATATTTGGGTTTGAAACTTTGGAAAACATCTCGAAATCGCCACTTTTATTGAGCCCAATTGTTTTTTCCCTGAAAACTTCTCGTTTCTCAAAAAAATAGTGGTTTATCAACTTAGAAATTCTAGAGAACCTATTGCTGCTAAGAAATCGTGAGTTTTTTTAATTCTAATTTTTACCCAAATATCTCGAAAACAAAGCCTCTAATCGAAATTTTGCAGGAGAAACTTTTTTCTCTAAATTGAACGTAGAGTTCAAAAATAAGAACAATTTGGGAAAATAGCTACGAATGTAAATAATAGGGGGTAAAAATGAGGACACCCCCCATTATCTACACCCCTGAACTTTTTCTCCACGCGTTACTATCATCCGACAGAGACTTATTTCAGCTGACTTTGTTGGAAGTTTGAACAAAATCGGTTGAGCGGTTCAAAACTTATGTGACAAAATCAGTTTTCCTGGTCCATTTTTGATGGGCAATCTCCCCTAGAAGTTTGTATCACCATTTTGGTAACACCCTGTACAGTTGTACTGTTCAAAGACCTAAAAATTGGAATCCAATAAAACTCAGGATTTCTCAGCAGAAATAGTAGGTTGTTGTGTAAATATTAAATAACATAGCCATGTAGGCAACCAGGCTTACACTAGTGTACGTGCAGTTGCACATAAATATTATACCGGTACGCGCAGTCTCTACGCGCAAGTGGACGCAGCCCTCGGAAGTCGGTGTATGAATAAAGGCACTTATATGCCGATCACGTTTTAAATTCAGCAGAATTAAAAACGCGGTTGGCCATGTTGCCTAGAGTGTAACGGACGTTCATAGACCAAGTTGCGCGAAAACGGGCTGAGCTCAAAGAGGTTAGAAAATTTTGACAAGAAATGCCAGATCTGGCGTCTCCTTGCATCATATCCGCTGCCCTGTTGCCTTGGCCGTTGTTTGTCATGATGTCAGGTGAGTGTCATAGTTGTTTACATTCCTGGGAAAATTTCATTTAAGTGTTCTGCCCCCGGTTCTGCCATTGCTATATTCATGGTTCTGCCTGTACATTTATGAGGTAAGTACGAGTAGCACTCTTGTCTCAGTACTTAGGTGCATGTGATTTTTTTCTTCCATTCAAAGTTGACTTCAGATGCAAATGACCAAGGGGTGAATCCTCGGGTGAATTACTGGGACATCAGAACGTTAAACGGATTGTGATGGATTGCCACGGGATTACCACGGGATTCCCACCGGATACGATTTCTTAGAATTAAATGGATAGCCACGGGATTCCAGTGAATTTCCACAAATTACCAACAGTTTGGGGCCACGCCTGAATCACCACCAGAGAAAGGCGCTCTTGCTTTGCGGTGCTTATCATCACCTGAGGTCTCCACGCTATAAGGTTATTTATTAACGTTACATAGACCAATGGCAGATAGAGGACTTCAATTTTGTTTAGATTTACCAGCAATATTCCTCTGTTAAAACTTATCAAGAATTACTGGGTTAATCAAAGTCCAGGGCCGCAGATTCGGAAAAATGTATCCCTGTGTTATTTGGTCAAATTTACATTTTTGAGAATACTGTTATCGGGTTCGAGCCATATTGAGGCAAATTTAATGGTTGACCCGCGATGTGGCTCGATTCTTTCTTGAGAAAAGTTGGCTTCTGTAATTTTAGCTTTTTAGGCCAGCCCTTTTGTCAACAGAGACAAGCCATGAAATGAATTTGAACCAATTCAGTCGAACAGTGAGTAGATTATGACCAGCCAAAAATGAAAACTTGATCCAAAGTTTTACCTTGTATTTTTTTGTCAAAACTGAAAACGAACTTTTTGGACAAATTACACAGATGTGCAAAATAAAAACCCGCCAATTCTGTGATTTTTCACTATGATATTTCTGCACAAAATAAATATGTATTACGATTTTCCAACAGAATTTTGTCATCTTTCAGAAATGAGGATTGAATCCGAACTCTCGGGAGATAGAGACTAGAGCCATTCATCTGAACAACAGAGGAGCAGATCGTCACCTCAATGTCAGCTTTAATGGCTGGACTTCATCTGCAGCACAATCCCACTCCCAAGTACCTCGGTGTGACCTTCGACCAAACATTGTCCTTCAAGCTCAACTTGGAGAAACTCAGTGCCAAGACGAAGACACGAATGAACCTGGTTCAGAGACTTGCGAGAACTACATGGAGTGTCGACGCCACTACTCTTCGGATATCCACCTTTGTCTTGGTCTAGTCGACAGCGGAATACTGCGCTCCTGTTTGGATGAATAGCACACACACACAACATCATTGACGTCATTCTTAACCAAGCATTGAGAATCATTGCTGGAGTTGTCAAATCTACCCAGACTTTCTGGCTGCCAATTTTGAACATCGCAGCCATGTGGAACGTCGCGGAGTAGGTGTCCGCGGACAATGGCTATCAAAAACTGCATCTGAGCTAGACCTGTAGTTCCTCAACATCTCCATCGGCAACTTCGCACTCGCCCACTTGCTGCATCTACTCTACCCTCTGTTTCCTAAGATGGCCACTGATATCAGCCTCGCTGACATCTTTTCCTTTTTTTTGCATTAAAGCTACGTCGAACAGTTTCTCTGTGCTTTGCCTATAGATCTTCAAGCGAATGCTGTAGCTGAAGTTGATTAATCTCACAGGTTTTCAAGAATTGTTGTATATATTTAGTTATAGTATCAATGTATCGTAAGTACCTACATATAGTGATACTAGGTACTATTGCACTATATAAGTTGATTTACGTTGTCACTAAAATTAGATCCTTAGTACAGGCATAGCAATAGTTTCAGAAAAATTGTGAAATTTTCGATTATTACCTTCGAGAGCTTGTAAAATCTATCACCTAGTGTTAAATTTGAAGGGCACAGATTAATTTCAGATATCAGCTATTGACCTTTATTTTTGACCAAAAATTAGAACAGTTTCCTCAACGTGATTTATTATTTTATTTGAAAAAACATTCCACCACCAGTCGCCCATTTAAACTGGCGAAAATCTACCAAAATCAAGACGCCTTGAACGTTCGTACAATCTTGCAACAGCGCTGTACTTGATTGACAATACAAATTCAAGGTCATCTAGGGAAAAACTGATCCAACATTACAAATTTGAGCATCCCCAATTATCGCAGAATTGCCAACTTGGCGTAAGAAAATTACCGTTCTAGTGCTGAATTTAAAAGCTGATCGGCATATACTATGCAACGCTCTCCAAGTACAGTTGTGTTATTTCCCTGTCCCACAAGTTAACAAAGAAGATATAAACAATAAATACAACATGGCGCAGGCTTAAAAACGAAAGAAGTGAACACAGTAGTAAGTGAAACTAATAAATAAGTGCGGATGACCGAAGAAAATCAAGAAATTACGGAAAATACAAGAGACGCTGACGCACCAACCAACGTGAACAGCACCAAGATGGACGCTAGACAAGCCATCAACGCACCAGGTCAACTGGAATTCGAAGGTTAAGAATTGGGAATTCTTTCGCCAAAAACTAGAAATTTACCTGAACGTCAGTAAACAAAACAGAGAATCTGATGAAGACAAATTATTCATTTTGCTGAACTTAATCGGAGACCGAGGTTTGAAAGTATACAACACATTCAAATTTGAAGAGGACGCAGATAAGAAGTTATTTAGTGAAGTCATGGCCAAGTTTGAAGAAAAGTACGTCCCACAGAAAAATGAAACATACGAGAGACACATGTTCTGGACCCGAGAAATGCTGAAGCTACTACACAAGACACATTTGGGGAGAGAAGAAACCAAGCTCAGGGCCAGAGATATTTTATTTTGGCCCGGTATGAATAACGACGTCAATAATTTGATCGACAATTGTGAAGTATGCTCAAGCTTTAAAAATGAAAACCAAAAAGAACCCCTAATTCCACACCAAATACCAGACAGCATTTGGCAAAAAATAGGAGTGGACACATTCGAGACAGACAGAGCAAAATACATCATAGCCATAGATTGCTTTTCAAAATTTATAGAACTAAAACAAATAACAAATAATAACTTCACGGAAGTATCCAAATTTATGAAGGAAATATTTTGTAGGCATGGCATTCCAAACATCATTATGCCAGATAACGGCCCTCCTTCCAATTCTTATAATTTTGCGGAATTCAGCAAATATTGGAGTTTCAATCACAGAACATCCAGCCCACATTACCCAAGGTCGAACGGACAAGTAGAAAGAGCAATCGGAACCGTCAAAAAGACCATAAAGAAAGCTGAAATAGATGGCACAGATCTCCATTTAGTTATTCTCGAGCTAATTAATACGCCAATATCAGAAAGGTTACCAAGCCCAGCGTAACTTTTGTTCAACAGAAGGTTGAGAACGACCCTACCAATAAGTCAACAACTGTTACGACCAAAAATTAATAATTACAACAAAGTCAAAGCCATATTAAGGAACCAGCAATTAAAAACTGTTGAACATTACAACAAAACAGCAAAAAAGTTGAGTAAACTAAATCAAGGAGATAGAATTTTGATAAAAAATTTTGGAAGAGGAAGAGAAAAATGGGTTTAAGGTGTAGTTATTGATAACAGACTGGGATATGGAAGATCTTACATAGTGGAAGTTGACGAAACAGGTAGAAGATTTGTTAGAAATAGATGACATCTCATTAAAATTAACAATGGCAACAATGACACAAACAGTCGTGTTAAAAGCAGCACTAGTGTCCGTAACTATGAATTACCTGATAGTCTGTCTGATACCCATCATGATACCACCCCTAAAATAAATACACCGGAAGATATTGTTATTCGTGACATTCCGGAAGATATTGTTATTCGTGACATTTCGGAAGATATTGTTAGTCGGGACAATCCTGAAGATATTGTTATTTATGAAAGTCCAGAAAAAGACCACCACAGCGATTGTAGCAGATCCAGATCTGGTCGAATTGTGAAACTAGTAATTCGAATGGATCTTTAGTATTAAGTTAGTTAGTAAGTTAGATAAGTTAGTGATTTAAATGTAAGTACTTAAAATAAAGAAAGGGAGATGTTGTGTTAATATTAAACAACATAGCCATGTAGGCAACCAGGCTTACACTAGTGTACGTGTAGTTGCACATAAATATTATACCGGTACGCGCAGTCTCCACGCGCAAGTGGACGCAGCCCTCGGAAGTAGGTGTATGAATAAAGGCACTTACTATGCAACGCTCTCAAAGTACAGTTGTGTTATTTCCCTGTCCCACAAGTTAACAAATAAGAAATAAACAATAAATACAACATAGGTTCTCTAGAATTTCTAAGTTGATAAACCACTATTTTTCCAAAGAAACGTGAAGTTTTCAGAGAAAAAAATTGGGCTCATTGGAAGTGGCAATTTCGAGCTGTTTTCCAAAGTTCCAAACCCAAATATCTCGAAAATGAAGCCTCTAATCAAATTTTGCAATAGTAACTTTTTTTTTCTAAATTGGACGTGAAATCCAAAAATTAAAACAATTTAGGAAAATTGCTGGGGGGTGAAAAATACGGGGGAAATATGACAACACACCCCATTATCTACGCCCCTGTTTCTTTTTTCTGAACTCGTTGCTATTATTCGATAGAGACCTATTCTGGTTGACTTTATTTTAAATTTGAACAAAATCAGTTGAACGGTTCGAAAGTTTTTTCAAAAAATCGATTTTGAAGATTCAACTTGAACACCCTGTAACTTTTCAACGGAGCATTTTAGGACATTAGAGGTATATTTTTTCCTGTTTTAATGCAGAAGGGCTCCATAAACTTGAAGGGGAATAGGTAGTTGTTGTATAAATTTGATTTGAGCTTGAAGTTTTTCCACAAGGTTTTTTTAAATATTTTATTTTTATTGAGGGTTGCCGACCGGTTTCGCCAAACTGGTTGGCATCAACGGGGTTTGTACAAGGAGGGTATAAAAATTGTAAAAACTGGATGACGTTGCTGATTTTGTCAATTTTGACATCCAGTTTTTACAATTTTTATACCCTCCTTGTACAAGCCCCGTTGATGCCAACCAGTCTGGCGAAACCGGTCGGCAACCCTCAAGAAAAATAAAATATCAAAAAACCTTGAACCAAGCTCAAATTGAATTTACATTTTTTCCTTGTCCATTTTTGATGGAGAATCTCCCGTAGAAGTTTGTATCACCATTTTGGAAACACCCTGTACAGAGTGGTCCGACTTTTATGTGAATAAATTTGAGGATCGATAGAAAATGAAAAATTAAGGGGACTTTCTTCAGAAAACATATTTGAGAAATGCCTAATAACAGAGATACAGCCCTTCAAAGTTGTAGATAAATAATCGTTTTTTCCGCATAACTTTTGAACCGTTCAACCGATTTGATTCAAAATAGAACCAGCGGTTTACTGAAATTATCCCCTGTCAAACAGTCATAACATGTTCCATAAAAAAGTTCCAGGGGCGTAGAAATGAGGGAGTGTCCCTACTTCCTCCCCCCCTTTTTTTCACTTCCTAGTTATGTTTTAAAACTGTTCATAATTTTGAATTCTACGTTCAATTTTGAGGAAAAAGTCACTCTTGCAAAATTTTGATTAGAGGCTTTGTTTGGGAGATATTTAGGATTGGAGGTTTGGAAAACATCTCAAAAGCAAAACTGTCAGAGGTCTAGAGATTAAAATCTAAAAAAAACTCTAAAAACTCTAGAATTTCTAAGTTGATAAACAACCATTTTTTCCAAAACACGAGAAATTTTCAGGGAAAAAACAATTTGGGCTCCGGAAAGTGGCAATTTCGAGATGTTCTCAAACTCAAATATCTCCTAACAGCCCAGGCATTTTAGATCAAAATTGACCAAAACCTGGAAAAAATAACGTGAGTCTCTAAATAGGTTAAGCCCTTTTACGTTATCTTCTTAAAAACATACTGAAAGTCCCAAAAATATCTATGTCCGCTTCATAGTTTTTTGGAAGCAAAAAGGTGTTAGTGACATTTTTCTTTGGAAACTATTTATTAAAATATGCGCTGAAGTTTCGATACAGCTGAAAATTGCTAAGAATAGTCTCCTTGGCTAGTTGAGCAATATACTGAAAGTCCTAAGGAATTTTATATCCGCTTCATTGTGCTTTGGCGGTAAAAAGGTATAGCTGACATTTTTGGATAACTGCTAATTAAAATTCGTATTGAAGTTTGGTTACAGCTGGAAATTTCTAAAAATGGTCTTCTTTGTCGGTTGAACAGCATACTGGAAGTCCTAGGGATTTTTATGTCCACTTCATCGTTTTTTGGCGGCAGAAAGGTGTAAGTGACTTTTTTTTGTAAACTATTTATTAAAATATGCGCTGAAGTTTCGATACAGCTGAAAATTGCTGAAAATAGTGTCCTCGGTCAGTTGAGCAACATACTGAGAGTCCTAAGAAATCCCATGTCCACTTCATCGGTTTTTGACGGAAGAAAGGTATAAGTGACTTTTTATTGGAATACGCGTTGAAGTATCAATATATCTTGAGATTGCTGAAAATGGTCTCCTCGGTCAGTTGAACAACAAACTGACATTCCCAAGAAATTCTATGCCCGCTTCATCGTATTTTGGCGGCAAAAAGGAATAAGTGCATTTTTTCAAACTATTGATCAAAATATGTGTTGAAGCTGCAATACAGTTGGACGAGCAGTTGGATATTGCTGAAAATGGTCTACTCAGTCAGTTTAACAAGATGCTGAAAAATACTTCAACTGGTTCATGATTCTCTGGCAAAAAAAGGACATTAGCGATATCGTTTTGGCAACTGTTTATTAAAATATGCGTTGAAGCGTCAGTACAGCTGAAAATCACTGTAAATGGGCTTCTTAGTCAGTTGAACCACATATTAAATTTAAAAGTGCTATGATATCCTTGAATTAATTCAAGTAGGAGAATGCATAAGTGATATCTTTTGGGAAACTATTTATTAAAATATGCATCGAATTTTCATCTTAGTTTTAGTGAGTGATATCATCATACTTACTTACTTTTCATTGTTCGTTCTGTTGATGTGAACGTTGCTAAGTATGGGACAGTCTTCTACCGGCATTGATTATTATCTCCAGCAGTTCAAAGCAGAAGGTAGGCTGTTGATTTGTTTTAAACTGTCCTCTTTGTTGGAATTGGCGATGAAGATTGTGAAAAGTCTGAAGGTCAAGTATGTTGTTCAACTGACAGAAGAGATCATTTTCAACAATTTTCAGCTGCATTGGAACACCGCGTGTTTTAATAAGTATTTTCGAAAGCAATGCCACTCACTTTATATCTATTTGCCGCTAAAAACCGATGAAGTATAAATAGGATTTTTTAGGACTCTCAATATGTTGTTCAGCTGACCGAGAAGATAATTTTTAGCAATTGTCAGCTGTACTGGAACTTGACCGCGTGTTTTAATGGATAGTTTTCAAAGCATTGTCATTTACTTATATCCTTTTGCCGCCAAAACTGATGAAGTAGACATAGGGTTTTTTTTAGGACTTTCAATATATTTTCAGCTGACCGAGGAGACCATTTTTAGCAATTTTTAGTCGTACTGAAACTTCAACTCGTGTTTTAATGAATAGTTTCCAAAATAATGTCACTTGACTCTTTTTGCCGGCAAAAACCGATGGAGCGGACATGGGTTTTTCCGGATTCTCAATATGTTGTTCAGCTGACCAAAGAGATCATTTTCAGCAATTTTCAGCTTAATTGAAGCTTCTATGCGTATTTTAGAAAATAGTTTCTGAAATAATGTCACTTACACCTTTTTCCCGTCAAAAACCGATGGAGCGGACATGGGTTTTTCCGGATTCTCAATATGTTGTTCAGCTGACCAAAGAGATCATTTTCAGCAATTTTCAGCTGAATTGAAGCTTCTATGCGTATTTTAATAGATAGTTTCTGAAATAATGTCACTTACACCTTTTTTCCGTCAAAAACCGATGAAGCGGACATAGGATTTTCCAGGACTTTCAGTATGTGGTTAAGGGGTTAGCGTGGAAGCGTTTCACCAATTTTCAGACTTACGTTATTTTTTTCCAGGTCTAAACCTAAAATGCCTGGGCTATAATAAACAAAGCCTCTAATCAAAATTTTGCAAGAGTGACTTTGTGACTTTTTCTTCTCAATTGAACGTAGTATCCAAAATTATAAAGTTTCCAAAAATAAGTAGAGGGGGGAAAATAGGGGGGGGGAGTAGGAACACCCCCTAATGTCGACGCCCCTGGAACATTTTTATGGAACATGTTATGATTGTTCGACAGGGGATAGTTTCAGTAAACCTTTGGTTCTATTTTGACTCGAATCGGTTGAACGGTTCAAAAGTTATGCGGAAAAACGATTATATATTCCCAACTTTGAAGGGCTGTACCTCTGTTATGAGCCATTTTCCAAATATGTTTTCTGAAGAAATTCCCCTTAATTTTTCATTCTCTATCGATCCTTAAATTTAATAACATAAAAGACGGACCACCCTGTATATTAGTACAACAATAATGATACTAATTTATGGGGATAAAACATTGAAAAAGGTAATGTGGAAAATAAAGGTGAGTTAAGGTTACTCCTTTGTTGGAAAATAGCACTGTGGAAGTTTTGATCTCATAAATCATTCAAGGGGATGCGGATTTATCGATGATCAAACAAAAGCTACTTAACAATCCCTCTGTGGTCCAAAAATATTTTATCCAATCCTATTGAATAATACACGCATTATCACGCGCATGCATGCCTGCATTTTTTCAGTAAGACTGGATAATAGTATATTATTCAACAAGCGGGTAATGATTGCTTATTACTCATGAGGATACAGTTTGCCGAAACGAGCCTTGGCGAGTGTCGCAAAGCATCCGAATGAGTAATAGCCATTACCCGCGAGTAGAATACTATGCTTCATCCAGTCTTATTGGAAAAATGCAGGCATGTATGCGCGTGATCAATAGGATTGGATAAAGCATGGTATTCTACACGCGGGTAATGGCTATTACTCATTCGGATGCTTTACAACACTCGCCAAGGCTCGTGTCGGCAAACTGCATCCTCATGAGTAAAAAGCAATCGCTTGTCGAATAATATACTGATTTCTCAATTTGTCAACCAGGAAAAGGAGTTATTTTTTCTATAAGAAGAATGGAATTGAAATTACGAAAAACATTGTGATGGTCAACAATGAACATGATGAACAAAAATGTTTAGGTCCTATACGGGGAATAGGGCGGTACTGGATGGTGCATGATAAAAGTTCTGACATCTTGAAATTTTGAGGGGCCCCCCGTCGCGTCGCCCCTTTATGAACAAATTTTTGAGTGATGCGGGTCAAATCACTTAAAAATTTCATTGTAGTATCACAAAATGCAGAATTAGGGTCATTTCGCTAGCGTACCGCTCTCGGTACCGCTGCAACTATAAAAAATAGGTTTTGATGAGAAATGGATTTTCGATAAGACTAATGATTCAAGGTTGATATAAAAACGTCTGATTTTGTTGACACTGCTAGCAACTACTTACATATTCCTTATGCAACCAGTCCTCAGTCTTGGGCACCAGTTCCTTGTAAGTGTCCTTGAGGGTAGACGCCAGTTTAAGACACTCTTCGTAATGTGCACAAGTTCGCATCATCAGCAAATGTATGCTGATGAAATTCTCCCAGTCCTGAGAGTACAGGGCAGGCTTCAACATCGGCTCAATCAGACCTTCCAAGGAGTTGTATCCGATCATCACCGGCATTTTTGTGGCGAATTGGTCCAGGTCGAGACGAGTCAGGTTTGGTCTAGCCACAACTCTTGTAGTGTCGTTCTAAAAACGCATCGTTTTGGCCTGAATCTCAAAACACGTCGATTTTACCCACATTTATAACTGGATCTCCGACTTTCTTGAAATCTTCGTACTTGAGGCTGCGCAAAAACTCGAGGGACTCTTTTTCGTTCATGGGCTTCTGGCGAGACAGCACTTGAGCCAGGCGCATTCCGTTGAAAATGCTGGCGTCTTCGATGTTGATGCAGTGCTCCAAACTGCTGCTCAGAATTGCTTTGTGGAACAGGTTATCTGCAGAAAACAATTTTATAAGCTGTGTATTCAAGACGAAACAAAGAAGCTTGCCGAGTCGGGGATCAATCAGAATGGCTCGTACATAGCCAGCGCCGATGCCTTGTCCGTAAGCCGTGACGTTGTCGGGATTGCCTCCAAAGTTCACGATTTCATTTCTGACGAAATGGAAGGCCATAATAATGTCCGTCAGGCCGGCGTCGCCGGGCGCATCCAAGTTGTCGTTCTCGAATCGAGTGAACCCTAGGAAGCCCTGCCGGTAGGAAATCACCACCAGGACCACATCTTGGGTTAACAAGTACTGGGGTCCGTAGAACTTGTCGGTAGTATATCCACCGAAATACAGCTGGCCAGGCACGAATACTATAACCGGTCGGTCGTACTTTTCTTCAGAGTCTCTGTCTTTGACCTGCAACAGTAAAATGTTGAATAAATTTCGCTGAGATTCCCAGCGACAGAGATCAAAACAGTAGCTTGTCGAGTATCAATCTGGATTTGTCCTTCTCTGTGGTAACTTAATTAGCAAGTTTTGTTCCCAAAAATATCTCAAAACCTGGTTTCAGTCGTGGCCTCAAACAGCTTTGGTTTTTGAACTTGGTTTTGGTTAATATTTCAGATTTTGTGCCATGGAATGAAACTACGGTGTCGAGACTCAGAATTTGGTTGGATAAAAGGATACCTGAAGGATAAGTTGGATGAATCTTTGTTGGATAAAAAGGTACAAAATCAAGAAAGATCTTGTGAACAGGAAGCTGGTGCCTCAGAACTTACGTCATAAGGTACACGATTTGAGCCGAGATTTGAGCCCTAAGGTCTAATTTGCGTTGATAACGTTGTTCCAAATTTCGTTGTCTTACATGTCAGACCGGGGACTTTAGGCTGCTATGAGCTTGTCAATTTTCGAAAAAGGGCCAACATTTACGTTATAAGGTACATGAATGAAACCAACAAGCTTTTGTGTGGGAACATCCCTCAAATCAAAAATCGGGTCGTAAGACAAAATTTTTGGGGGCTTTCGGTCCATAAGACATGTTTGAAATTTTCAAAAAGGGCCTCAATTCACCTTTTCCTGAGGACTTTCCATTAGACATAATTTCAAGAATAATAAAAACGCTTCTCACATGATTTCTTACGTAGGTTTGGAATCTGTCCACGAAAATTTTCAATGGTTCATTGCTTACACAGGGTGCAACGTCGAAAATTTTTCTGTATTTTACACCCTGTATTTTAACATAGAAATCAATTCCGTTTTTTATCCTGATTACAAATATTAGGTATATCAAACTTGACGGGTTAGTCAACAAAACACCTGTGAAAAAATTGATGATTTTTGGTTTTGAAGATGGGCTGGTGTTGAATTCTAAATTCTAATATTATGACATAGTATTATATCATTTATATTATATCATATACATTGTATGAAGTGATAATTATTGTGAAATAAAGTTTTATGAAATTAAAAAAAAAATGTTTTAATGTAAATTAAGATCTTTTTTGAAAATTCATAACTTGTCTTGGGGACCCAAACAATTTGTCCTACGGCTGGATTTTCGATCAATGGGATGTTCCCACACAAAATTCCGTTGCTTTCATCCATGTACCTCATAACGTAAATTTGACAAGCTCGAAGCAGCCTGAAGCCCCCGGTCTGACATGTAAGACAAAGACATTTTTAACAACCTTACCTTTAGGGCTAAAATCATGTTCCTTATGACGTAAGTTTTGAGGCACCAGCTCCCTGCCCATTGATTTGATTGAATTTTAATCTAAACATTTCGTTTACAAAAACCCCACTCACCTCTGGCGTATAAATATGCAGACGAAGCACGTCTTCCTCGTCTTTTTGCTTATAGGCAAGAGAACCCCTGTATCCAACTTCTTCAAATAAATTAAAATCTCTCGGACCCTGAAACAGTGGAAAATTAGATTTACAGTAGAACATGATATGATAAAAATTTGTCAACATCATTTTAACAGAAGATGGAATTTCAAGGATTCATTCATACACTTAGTGAGAATTTAGTTCTGGAGCCTTTGTCTACATATTTATAAAGAAGGTTTTGACAACGAACCGCAAATCTCAGCTGACCGAGAGGTGGACGAGCGTACGGAATGTGTTTGAAGCTGCAGTAACGCTCTTTGGTTATGTCATTGCAATAGCAGATTTCGCCGTCGATCGAGCCTTTGCTGGTGTGTGCCACCACTTTGCGTCTGATTTTTCCGCTTCTTCCTTTTCCTTTCAGCATTTTGATTTGAGGTTGGAACAAAATAATAATGGGTTTTATTTATGTAGGCAGGCACTTGTTTGATCCCGAAGAAGTTTGTGATAAGTTTTTATGCGCATCTTATAGCTAAATGATAAGGCAGGTAACTACTGAAAAAAGGTGTTTACACTTTAGCCATGTTCCTCAAATAATACAATATTATGTAGTTTCAGCTGAACGTATTTCTGTCTAAATTTGTCATTAAATTTTTTTTTTGTCACAAAGAGAAGTAAATGCCTTGGTAAGTGCATTCATGGACAATGACACACAAAAATAGTATAACTATATACCAAGGTTGTAAAGAATGCGCAGCTGAAGGATATAAGTCGCCAAAGCTATGATAGCGGTCACAACCGTGGTTCATATACTATTTTTCTCACTACTAGTCAACAATCAATCCTGATTCGTAACGATTTTTCAGAATATATTATAGCTACGACGACACTTTAAATATACCAAGGTTGTGAAGAATGCGCAGCTGAAGGATATAAGGCGCCAAAGCTATGATAGCGTTCACAACCGTGGTTCATATACTATTTTTCTTACTACTAGCCAACAATAAATCCTGATTTGTAACGATTTTCCAGAATATATTATAGCTACGACGGAAGTTTAAATCGCGAAGCGCAGCTGGAAGCAGCATCTCCGCCAATATGGCATATTTGATCTACCCGTCTAGCCGTATATCTCAGACTATGTTCAAGTTACGAAGTGGAAATTTGGACACCATGCAGCTCTAACCATGGAATATCTACGACCAAAGTTACAGTAAATACTATCGACCTGTTACACATTGAAAAAAAATTCCGACAAAGATACGAAATGCTGATAGTACCCCACTATAGGCGAGCGGCCGTTAGCGAAAAACGTGCATTTTAAGGGGTTGAGTGACCACGGGCGTACAACATTTTTTGATTTTCAGTAGTAAGTACTAGATGGGGGTGTGCCGCTTGTGAATTTTTTTCGAAATCGCCCCATGGGAACTCTCGTCAGGGCCCCATTTCCATATTTTTTTCAAAGTCATTTTTTCTTCATTTTTTGAATTCGGCAGCTCATAACTGAGCGACTATTGATGATAAAGCGAAGATTCTTTCACCAATACGATGTCTGCATATTGCTAATACCCTCCACATTACTTTTGTGTCGCATTTCGTGATAATAACCTTCCTGGACCATAAAAACATAAGAGGTGCAGAAATACGTCACAAGAACTTTGATATGCGGGAAGCTATATCAATTTCTCAAAATATGTGCACATATATGCGAGAACATATGTAGAGAATACTCCAAAGATGTTTTTGGGAAAAGGGCGTTGCAGCAGGATTCTTGGTTTTTGAATTATCATTTTTTCAAAATCCGACACTGATATATGCGAGCGGCCGAGCGGCCCAATTGGCGCGAAACGAGGATTTTCATCAATGTCGTTGAAAAAACATCACAGTATGAGCCACAACAGCGGTCTTTTTTGTGCTTCACCTGGTAGTAGGTAGCTCAAGGTTCAACTAGACTTCAACCAAAGGTTCAACCTGAACTACCGTTTCCGTTAAACCGTTCTAAGGAGTCGTCTACTCCACTGCAACATTTTGGAACAAAAACTTGTATTGCAGTGATTTCTGTATGGATTTTATATAAACCTCAGCTTTCGATTATTATTCTATTGTGTACCTATTTCAACATTATGACCTCTCTTCCGAATGCTGGCCATACTTGTCAAATAAAATGGCTAGACACTACACACAAAGGTCAATAACAGCTTCAAAGCTTCATAATAGATCGCCTTGAATCGAGAAATAATGATCGAAACTTCTATTCACCTATAAGAAACGCAAGCCCAAAGACGTTTTTGCCGACATGATGGATTAGGAGATTACTAATTACCATTCGCCAAGGTGGATTAAATGTTCAGAAAATTGTCTCGCTCGTCGCTCGAAGTCCTATTTCATCCGTGAGCGCTAGCTTTGTCAAAAAATCAAAATGATGTCGATTTAAAAAAAAGTCTCAAGTTATCCGACCACATCCGTTCTATTCCATTTACAACACTTTGTGTCGGTTTGTGTCAACTGAAGTCGGCTTGTGTTAGCTTGTGTTAGCTTGTGTCGATGACACACAGCAACATAAATCAAATGGAACGCATTTGTGCCGATTCGTGTCGACACAAGTCGACTTGTGTCGGTAAATGGAAAGCGCCCAATAACAGCAGCAAAATCCAAATTGTTTTGGAGCGAGTGAAGTCGTGCATGACCAGGCTCTTTGTCTGAGATAGGTACATACAACGACCGTGTGTTTGGTGGATGGCTGAAATGCCTGAAAATAATTATTACTGAAAAGCGTTGCAGACATTTGACGACTGAAGTCGACACTGTCTTGGAAAAATAACAAGGTTTCTTAATGCCAACTAAGTTCACTTAATTTTTGATCGGTACGACGGCGACGATTCGCGTCATAAAATTCGCAAGTTTCTAGAACAAATACGCTGCTATGCTACCAAAGAAAAGCAGGTCTATGAAATCCAGATAATTCAGTCAGCACCAAACTGGAGATTATTTTTTGTCGTGAGAAAGAACAAGAGCGATTCGTGTGACTTCTTGCCTCAATGAATAGAGTAGGATAATGCGCCAAAAACAGTTAGCAGACATCTCGGCAAACATGGAAAACAAATGAATCAATTATTTTGGCTGGTGGTTACAACGAAAGAACTCTTACAAAAACAATCAAGGTTCCTGGTTCAGGTACAAATGAAACGGAATCGTGTTCCGACGCCGGTGAATGCTTTCCTCCACTATACCGGAAATTTTTCCGAACTCTTCCCTGTGTAATGTGTATTCCTACACATGGTAGAAATTTTCGACGACCACCAACATCGCATGAGGTCGCACCATCGTTTGTAGTTTACGTGCTATGTGACACACATTTGCATTTAGCAAGACATTTCAACTAAATTGAGAAGCTTTTTTTCGAGACAAAAATCCCACCGTCCTCGGCGAAGATAGAACCCGCGACCTCTGGCATAGCAGTCGAACGTGCTGACCACCACACCACAAGCTCCTCACGTCGGTCCTCGGACACCGACGTTCTTGTGCTCTTACTGATGTATTGCCAAACAATGTGCAATAGACCTAGTTTTTGGGTAGAAACACTCCACTTATGCCACTTTGGAGAAAACTTTTGGGAAGCTTTGCAGGACTGCAGGTCGTTTTATCCTTCAACAGAGTGCAATACAATGTCAGCAATGTATGGCGTGGGCAAGAAAGAAGCCTTTCAAGCGACAAGGAGAATGGAAATATCTGTTGGATCTGTCACCTCACTTCTTAGCGTCCTATCACTCCTATCATCACCCAACACATATCAATGACACATCATCACACACAATAATAATCATTAAAAAGACACAAAGTGTGATAGGGGTGCCTAGGTACCTATGAAAGGTTATGAAGAGGTAGAAGGTAACTGACATTGAGTCTCAGAAAGGAATCGGAGTTATACATAAAAAATCCACATCAAAATCACTGCAATACAAGTTTTTGTTCCAAAATGTTGCAGTGGAGTAGACGACTCCTTAGAACGGTTTAACGGAAACGGTAGTTCAGGTTGACCCTTTGGTTGAAGTCTAGTTGAACCTTGAGCTACCTACTACTAGGTGAAGCACAAAAAAGACCGCTGTTGTGGCTCAAACTGTGATTTTTTTTCAACGACATTGATGAAAATCCTCGTTTCGCGCCAATTTGGCCGCTCGACCGCTCGCATATATCAGTGTCGGATTTTGAAAAAATCATAATTCAAAAACCAAGAATTCTGCTGCAACGCCCTTTTCCCAAAAACATCTTTGGAGTATTCTCTATATATGTTCTCGCATATATGTGCACATATTTTGAGAAATTGATGTAGCTTCCCGCATATCAAAGTTCTTGTGACGTATTTCTGCACCCCTTATGCTTTTATGGTCCAGGAAGGTTATTATCACGAAATTCAACACAAAAGTAGTGTGGAGGGTATAAGTAATATCCAGACATCGTATTGGTGAAAGAATATTTGCTTTATCATCAATAGTCGCTGAGTTATGAGCTGCCGAATGCAAAAAATGAAGAAAAGATGACTTTGAAAAAAAGATGGAAATGGGGCCCTGACGAGAGTTCCCATGGGGCGATTTCGAAAAAAATTCACAAGCGGCACACCCCCATTTAGTACTTACTATTGGAAATCAAAAATCGTTGTTGTACGCCCGTGGTCACTAAAGCTCGAAAAATAGGGAACGGCCGCTCGCCTACTAGTGAGTGGGGTGCTTTCGGCAGTAGCATGGGGGTAGATTCGTCAGTCACCTAGAATGAACAGTAGAGCAAACCGAGTCCTTAGTTGGATTTCTCAATTGTCCCACAGTACTTTATTCATACCTATAATACTACGGTGAGGCTTCAGTTGAATAATGGCCACGTATCAGAACCAAAACATATACCTACTGGGTGATCATTCGAAAACTATCCACCTGCAATAACTCCCGATTCCAAGTGGAGATGTCCTGGAGCAAAAACAGGTCGATTTCTATATCGAGGGGGACATCTGAAATATACATTGGCGAATTCATATCTTCAGCCCCCTCGCCCCCACCCACCCCAACTTTGAACTTTCAAATGACAAAAATTCAAAAATTATAAAATTTTCAACCCCGATCCCCTTCTAAAATTCTCTGAGTATCCAATTTATATTCTTGACCTCTCAGTTTTCTTAAATGCAGTCACGTCACCCTCCACAGCATCGAAAGAGGAAATTATCTTCTGGACAAAATTTTTTCACAATTTTCAAAACCCCCGTTTTTTCCTAAAATACTCCAAATTGATGGGAGAGGGGCTGAATGGTAGGAATTACAAATTCGAAAAAATTGTTTTCACAACGTTTCACAATGTATCACAAGTAGGTGATGTTTTGCTGAATTTTAAAGTTGAGGTGCGGGAGAGCAAAGGGGTGAATATGGGTATTAATTTTTCTGCCAAAAATTCTCTTCTTTGATGGTATCTAGGATGACGCTGACTAAATTAAAAGTATTTTATGTAACAAGTACGCAAAATGAATCTTAAGCGGACGAGTTCGCTTGCTTAGAGGGATGAGGCGGAAGCCGTTCGTCGCTTAATGCTGTAGGTACGTACAACTCACTTCAGAAAAAGAAGTTCCTATTTTGAAAAACGCTGTCAATGCTTTTGTCACATCATCTTCATCAATAGCATTTCGATCTGTCTTTGTTCAATATTTTTTGACATTTAGAATCAAACCAGAGACGTATTGTAATGGACGAAACTTACCCGTGGGGTACAATCGGCATGCCGAACGCACCCTACCATGGGCATGCCGAATCTATACCACTCCAACTAAATCTGTTGAAAAGCTATAATCTGTAAACCGGCGAAGGTTATGTTTAATGACATATATAGACGATAAGATGTGAAAAAAGCTGGAACCTCTCAAAAAAAAGGTACTAGTTATCTCGAAAGCATAACCTACGCTGACTTTTGGGAAACAGGCTACTTTCTTACTTTTGTGGTCAGGAAACTATGTTTTCAACTGCGACAAAAGAAACAACGAGTAAACTCATGGGGCCAAACTGCCATGTTTGTTTACAATGCAGCCAACATTGAAGGAGTGGTTTGGCGCAAAATTTTCAAATTTTCACTTAGTTAGAAAGGAGTGCCGAAACTTCCCCACTGCCAAAACTACACCACTTTCCCTCACAAGGTTTGTAGATGCAACTTGCAAACTCCCTGTAGGCTTTTAGAAACTTTCGTTGTGTTAACAAACGTGATACCGCCCGTATAATGTCATTCATTGTTTGTCTGGTGCCGTCATCGGCAGTCCATTTTAAATACAGATCTGAAATCAGAATGCCTTATAAGGGGGTCAAATTCCCCTGAATGTGTTCCCCTGAAGATGGTTCTTATTTGTTACCTCCCAAACTGGTTGGGTCAAATTGACCAAATTCAGTACATCAACTACAATTTTTATGAGCAATGAGATGGAGTGGAAATCGATGAAAAAATCACCCGGGGGTGGGGTATCTTGGGAAGAAGCGGGGTAAAATTTACCCCAACTTTTTTGTGTGCACTTTTTTTCAGGACTTTGTGCAAAATCATGGAATTCCAGTGTGTTTTACAAATAAAAGCTGCTCTTGTTGAACTTTGATCCTATTTTTGCCGTGGTTTCTGATTATGTCAAGTATAATTTTCCATTCCGTGCCATGTACAGGGTGTCGCATTTTTTTGCATTTTTTCGAAACACCCTATATTTCATCACCACAATCAATTCACACTGTTATCCTGATCACAAAAATGCATGACACATCTGGAAAAAACTCTGATGAAATTGAAAAATTTACAATTTTTTTTTCAACTGATGGATCTATTTCACAATCCAAATTAATCAAAAAGTTCAAAATATTCTGCTTTACTTCTGAATGAGATGGAATGACATAGAATGACTAATGAAATATCTGGGGCATATCTGATTTCTAAAATGAACCCATCATTCTGAAAAAATATTTTTGAGATGCCATTGTGAATTTTTCATTCTTTAAATTTTTTTTGGAAGTGTCGAGTTTCTGTAATCAGGTTAAAAATGTGAATCGACTGTGATGCCGATAACGGAATACAGAGTGTTTCGAAGAAATGCAAACAAAATGCGACATCCTGTATTTGGCACGAAATGGGAAACTATACTTGACATTTTCAGAAACTACGGAAAAAATTGTTCCAGAATAGTTATTTCTTTTTCCAATTATCACAAAGGGAAGGTTTTTGATGAGGGAGTATCTGTCTCGCGTGAACACCCTGTACAAAAATGTCCAAAAGGGGGCTGCTATGGTAACCATGATCGTAATTATGGTTTGACATAAATTTACTGACGATACGTCAAGAATCCTGATTTGGAAAATTCATGGTAACCGCCACAACATGCTTCATTTCAACTCATCCGTAAAGAGGTTGGTGGCGTCCACCAGGGGTAGCCCCCTTGGGGGTCGTTGGGGTGGAATTCAATGTGGGAAGGTATATGGAGTAAATTCATGCGTATCTGCCAAATTTATGTCAATAATATGGCCGATTAGAAATGCGCAATGAAAAACTGTGAATTTTAGAAAAAATCACGTAGCCTTTGAAATGAAAGAAAGATTTGTGAAACTAAAAAATCGTTTCGAGATATTCATTCTACCTTTCCAAAATGAATCCAATTCTACCTTTTCGAAAAATGACACAGCGTTGAAGATTGACCCTTCGGACAATCCTCCCTTTCGACACCCTGTATATACATTTTTAATGATGAAATTATCCTATCCATCACCACGTAGCTGAAAAAAGGCCCTATCTGACATCGCCTCCTTCTTTGAAATCGGATAATTTTTGTTTCGAGATATTCTCATTTTGAAAAACGCGAAATTTTCGATTACCCCTATTCACTTTTGAGCAGTTTAGTTTCGGAGGTAATAAATAGAAACCATCTTCAGGGGCACACATTTAGAGGGCTGTAAGCTGTAGCCCCCTTATGAACCATTTTTGGGCCTTTGTTAATGGAAACTTTTTTCTGATTTTTGTTCGTTGAATACGCCTATGGAATACTTGGGACTAATTTTGGAACCAAAAAGAAATCCACACATTTGATTCTACCAGCCTGCAAAGAAATTTCAAAACGATTTTACACGAAAACGGGACAAGCTATCAAAGTTCAACGAGAGCAGCTGTTATTCGTAAAACACACTGAAATTTCATGATTTTGCACAAAATCCTGGAAAAAGTCCACACTCAAAAATTGGGGTGATTTTAACACCGCCTCTTCTCATGTTACCCCACACCCGGGTAATTTCTTTCATCGATTTTTACCCCATTTTATTGGTCATGAAAATTTCAGCTGATAGACTGAAGGTCAATTTGTCCCAACTAGTTTGGGTGGTAATAAATAAAAACCATCTTCAGAGGAACACGTTCAGGGGGCTGTAGCCTCCTCATAAAGCATTTTTCGGCCTATGTTCATGGGAACTTCTTCTCTTATTTTTGGTCGTGAAATCGGCTGGCAAAGTATTGACGCCTAATAATGAGATAACCTATATAGTTTTTAGGACAGATGGTCATCTTCTTTTCTGATTCTCTATCGACCCTGAAAATCTTTCTACTATAACCTGGACCATCCGTATACAACGAGAACAGGAGTAGGCTTCAAATGACGCTTTGTAGCTTGTAGTACAACTCCTTTGGTTACTTTCACGCATTTCGTGTTATCCAATCGGATTTCCGCCTAGTCCTGGTCATAAAATGACTTAAGCATGGAGTTAAATTGGTTAAATAAGGCGTTGCGGAATCAAACGCTGTGGGCTTATTCCTTGACAGAAATTCACCATTCAGGTGTCTTTCGAAAGCTATAAAGATGAATTTTAGTCTGAATCTATCGGCAATTCCAAAATCCAATTAAAATCGAAAATTTTCTCATTTGGAAAAATAATTTTTGGATTTTGGAAATGCCAATAAGCTCAAACCAAAGTACATCCTTGTAGCTTTCGAAAGAGACCGGAATGGCAAATTTCTGTTCAGAAATAAGCCCACACAGCGTTTGATTCCACAACGCCTTATAGTCCGGGAGCCCACTGCAAAATTCTGGGTCGATCGCTTTTATGAAGAATTTCTGTTTCAATCGATAGTGGGCAATACGATGAATCTTCCGATACCCGACAGCCACCTTCCATCCCCTGCTATAAGGGTCGCCGCCGGTTTTAAAGATGCCCATTTTGAATCATTTTTTACACCTCTTGCTTATATAAAAAAATGTCACAATGACTGACAGAAGGCGAGATGGTCGAGTGGTCTAGATAAAAGTAAACGAATTCAAAGGTCAGAGGTTCTAATCTCCGCGAATACTTTTTTTTTATTCTTTTTTTTTTTTCGCATTTTAAAAGCTTGACAGACACATATCACTGTTTAATACAAAGATACCATTTTCAGTAGTTGAGGATGTTATTTCCTAGCATAAAAAACGGCTGAAACAGACTGCGGATCACCTGCAGAGCGGAAGAGAAACAACAGATAAATTCTTTTGGCGTGAGTTACTGCCAAATCTGTGCACCTAAAAACGTAACAGAAAAATTAGTTATTTAAATCTGAGCTGGCAAGAGAATGAGGGTCTTTTTTCAAAAAATATATGAAAATTTTGAAAAAAAATCGAGTTTTTCGGATTTTGAAATTTTGAAATACATACTTATACACTTTCACACCTGATTTTAGGAAACCCTTATTTTTTTCAATTCTCCACACTCCACTGGTTTTCATGGCACTCACGTTTGAAGAAAGAGCACTATACTAGGAAATGCCGTATTTTTTGTGTGAAAAAACGGCAGCATTAATAAATTTAGCGACGAAAGTTACTCCAAATTGAGAAACGTCGTCCAATTCCGCAATTTTAAAAAGTTCAAGTAAGTCAAGCTTTTTAAATGCAAAAAAAAAAGAATTAAAAAAAAGGTATTCGCGGAGATTAGAACCTCTGACCTTTGAATTCGTTTACTTTGATCTAGACCACTCGACCATGTCGCCTTCTGCCAATCATTGTGACATTTTTTTATATAAGCAAGAGGTGTAAAAAATGATTCAAAATGAGCATCTTTAAAACCGGCGGCGACCCTTATAGCAGGGGATGCAAGGTGGCTGTCGGGTATCGGAAGATTCATCGTATTGCCCACTATCGATTGAAACAGAAATTCTTCATAAAAGCGATCGACCCAGAATTTTGCAGTGGGCTCCCGCACTATTATTTCACCAAGTATTTAACTCCATCCTTAAAAATCCTTATTGTCTTCGAGCTAATGTCACACGCGTGTAACCTGCTTCACAATCTGTCATGGTTTACGGAGTCAAATGCTTCACGGAAATCTACTGGAAGGGCGTCAAACACTTCACGGCCTTGAAGTCGGAAGCTATACAGGGTGTTTCCAAAATGGTGTTACAAACTTCTAGGGGAGATTCCCCATCAAAAATGGACAAGGAAAATATATACCTTTGATGTCCTTAATGCTCAGTTGAAAAGTTACAGGGTGTTCAAGTTGACTTTTTAAAACTGATTTTTTGACATAAGTTTTGAACCGTTTAACCGATTTTGTTCAAGTTCTCACCAAAGTTAACTGAAATAAGTCTCTATCGAATAATAGTAACGTGTTGGAGAAAAAAGTTCAGGGGCGTAGATAATGGGGGCTGTCCTCATATTTCCCCCCCTATTTTTTACACCCTTAGCTATTTTCCCAAATTGTTCTTATTTTTTTATTCTACGTTCAATTTAGAGAAAAAAGTTACTCCTGCAAAATTTTGATTAGAGGCTTCGTTTTTGAGATATCTGAGTTTGAAACTTTGGAAAACATCTCGAAATCGCCACTTTCAATGAGCCCAATTTTTTTTCCCTGGAAAGCTCTCGTTTCTCAGAGGATCTAGTGGTTTATCAACTTAGAAAATTGAAGAGAACCTATTTCTGCTGAAAAATCATAAGTTTTTTTTTATTCTAATTTTTTGGCCTTGGAAAGCGGCAATTTCGAGATGTTTTCCAAAGTTTCAAACTCAGATATCTCAAAAACGAAGCCTCTAATCAAAATTTTGCAAGAGTAACTTTTTTCTCTAAATTGAACGTAGAATGAAAAAATAAGAACAATTTGGGAAAATAGCTAGGGGTGTAAAAAATAGGGGGGGAAATATGAGGACAGCCCCCATTATCTACGCCCCTGAACTTTTTTCTCCAACACGTTACTATTATTCGATAGAGACTTATTTCAGTTAACTTTGGTGAGAACTTGAACAAAATCGGTTAAACGGTTCAAAACTTATGTCAAAAAATCAGTTTTAAAAAGTCAACTTGGACACCCTGTAACTTTTCAACTGAGCATTTTAGGACATCAAAGGTATATATTTTCCTTGTCCATTTTTGATGGGGAATCTCCCCTAGAAGTTTGTAACACCATTTTGGAAACACCCTGTATTATGTAGGTACCTATTGATGTTTTCAGAACAAAGATACAGGGTGTTCCAGCGACGATAGCAAAAAATTCAATTGTAGATAGATCTCGTCAAAATATGGCGAAATTCTATATACCATTTTGCAATGTTCGGCCTAATGACAAAGATACAGCCCTTCAAAGTTCACTTTTTTTGAATTTCAAGAATTTGTAACTCAGGAACGTCTCGACAAATTTAGCTTTAATTTGGCATAAGCTAGTTTGTCATAATTATCTATCAAGCTGCCATATTGCGGAAGAATCCAATCAGTGGTGAAGAAGTTATGAGGGGTCACCTTGAGTTAACTTTTCTTCGGATGCTTCCAAGTTATTGATCCTCATAACTCATACACCACTGGTTGAATTCTTCCATAATTTGGCAGGTCGGTAGACAGTTTCGACAAATCAGTCTGTACTGAATTTAGGCTATTTTCGTCAAAACGTCACTGAGTTACAAATTTTTGAAATACGAAAAAGTCAAAGGACCCCGCACGATTCTTATGGAAAATGGCTCCCGGTATAATTATCTGGATTTTTAAATATGTTGTAGCTCATGACCTCATGAGATACCTACTAATCAAATACCGTGAACCCCGAGGTGAACCCCAAACTCAAATAATGGACAGTTTTTTACCCACAGGAGGTTGAAGTTGGAGGGTTTGACGGCTTAAAATGATATTATGACGTTAAAAATAGTACTTTGTGTATCAAGGCCATAAAGGTAATGTTTTTTGGCCAAATCTGAAATTTTGTAGCCGAGGCGTAGCCGAGGCTGCAAAACAGGTGAGGCCAAAGAAGAACCTTTTGGCCGAGGTGCACCGACATTTTTTAGGCGACTATCACAAAAAATTGAGCAAAATACTGATGTTTGAATTGTTTGATTTCTTACTCGCAATCGCAAGAGTGCTTTTCTTTATAAAACATAGTTACCTGTGTCATTAGAAAACAAAATTTGTAGGTGTATTATTATGACAGTAGGTAGTTTAGACAAGTCAATGATGAAGGAGGTTATAGTGAAAGCGATTTTTCTCAAACCCCGCTGGCACCACATAGGCTGAAGCTCAAATGCGGCAGCTTTGAATTTGCTTCCGCTGAAATTACAAGCTGTATAGGTACTTACCTGCAGCAGTAGGTATGAACATTTTGTGATGAGGTGGTGCCTGTAAAACAAGGCAAAAATCTGGACAGGGTCTGTTTCTCTGGCCTACCTTTCGGGAAAATCACAATCGTGCAAGTCATCAACGTTGGTGGTCTATTTATTCCATGGTGAGGGCTGCGGTATACATCGAAATCCAACAGACACGCGAGTTTCGGACCTAGTGGGGCCAATTTTCACGACAATAAGCATAGCATAACCCATAACCAACAAAACAAAATAATGAAATTGACTTTGACAGCATTCACATGAATGGGGCCTTGCACTGCCACTTTTACACACCGAGGGCGCCACAACCGTTGGGGGCAAATTCGACAATTTTGACGGCGTTGACGCTTCAGCGACCGACGTCCGTCATTTTATGTCTTGATTTGAAATTTGGATAACCTCTGTTTCTTGCTTGACGTCTCCAGTCACTGTCAGTTACTGGTCAAACTACTCAAACTCCCCTGTTTTTCGCGTCGTTACGGCCGTTTTATCGAAGTAGGCGCCCCCTACAGTAGTGGCGACCTCACGTTGAGTTTTTCAATTGCAAGGCCCCATTGACCAATGATGAGTAGCGTAGCAATCTTGCAACTCTCGGAAATCACTGCAGTGGCACCAACCTTACGGAGAAAATAACTGTATTTTCAAATTTATGTAATTATCACATCTGATTTTGGGTCATCATTGAATGATTAATTGCTCTTTATAATTCAGGTATACTGCCGACTACTTCGTGATGTAAATATTCAACAGCTAAATCGGTCTAAAATCATGCAACGTGAAAAAAGCAGAATGACATTAGCGTCCCAACAAAATAAAACAATTGAGGTTTAGCGGCCGAAAAGGGAAATATTGACATTAGCGTACAAAAAAAAGACACTTTTGGGACGTCAAAAAGGACGTAAAGAAAGCTTTTGTGTGTTGGTCGCCTAAAAAAGCTTTTTATTTGGTTTCTCTTCTTCTCTTCAAGTTGTGTTTCATGCTAAATGTATTGATTTGACAGAGAAATATCAACCCCCTCCTCCACCCCCAACCCCTATCTACCATCATGAAATCCAAGATCACTCCCAAAAGCCATGCGAATGGCTTCTGTGATTTAAATTATGAATTTTGATATGAAAATCATTTCCACCCCTAATGTTGAGGTGCCGATTTTCCAATTTTCCTCGGTTAATTTGGCTAAATTTTAGGTACTGTATACTTCTAATTCTGCTGAACAAAAAATTCCAATACCAAAACTTATTCCTATGAACAATTTTTGTTCTACAGGCGACTAATGTTCAATATTGATGCTCTCAAATATTCAAATTCAGTCCCCTGTAGAACAAAAACTGTCCGAAGGAATAAGTTTTGGCATGGGAACATTTTGTTCAGCAGAATTAGAAGTACACGATACCAGAAATTCAGCCAAATTAACCAATTGAAATTGAAAAATCGGCACCCCAACATTAGGGGTGAAAAATAAATTTTATGTCAAAATTCATAATCCAAATCACAGAAGCCATCTGCATGGCTTTTGACAGTAATCTCGAATTTTGTGATGATAGATAGGGAAGGGGTTGATATTTTTCTGTCAAATAAATACATTTAGCATGAATTACAACTTGAAGAGAAACCAAATAGAAAGCTTTTATTCACATCAGAATATCATTTTTAAGCCGTCAAAACCTCCAACTTCAACCCCCTGTGGGTAAAAAACTGTTCATTATTTGAGTTTGGGGTTCACGGTATTTGATAAGTATCTCATGGGCTACAACATATCAAAAATTCAGAGAATTTAGTTGGGAGCCATTTTCCATAGGAATCGTGCGGGGACCTTTGAGGGGCTGTATCTTCGTTATTAGGCCAAACCGGGCCAAACTTTGGAAAATGGTATATAAGTTATTTCCGTCATATTTTGACGAGATCTACCCAGAGATAATTTTTTTGCTATCATCGCTTAAACACGCTGTATTGTCTATGCAAACAACCCCGGTTTTTTCTTAACCCTGCCTGACTTTCCAATAGGATACGGCTACTCTTGGCATACGTAGACAATCAGGGACCCTATTTCTAGCAGGGAGTTGGTCACCCAATGCAACCCGTCTCGCCGCCTCATGTAGAAAATGGGTATTTCTGGGACCTTGGCTCGGCAAGCTCCGCGACGGAATCGTGTTAATTCGTTTAACGTGACACGACAGCGTGTTGTTTTACCTAAACGACTAAAACGGAGCGGAGACACGAAATTTCCTTGTTCAACTTGTTTCTGAATAAAACTTCTCAACAAAAACAAACCCCAATAAATAAACTAAAAAATGTAAGGTAAGGTCATCTTTACGAATGTAGACTGTCATTTTTGATTGTCCTTCAGAAATTTTAGTAGTTTCTAGGGAATTGTTCCGTTAGAGATTGCTCTGCCTGTTTATCACTGGAAGAAGTGACAGATATGCAACCCATCAACTCAAAGAAAAGGGGGTGAGTCCGCTCCCTGGTTTGGGCCGGGGAGTTATGCTCCTGTCAAATTCTCCTGTCATTCTTAGGGAGGCGAGTATCGACTCCTTGCTAGAAATAGAGCCCCAGGGCTATTCTGTATGGATATTGACTTGAGTCAACATTGATATTGTGACACTGAATTGGCATTTTTCATTGTGTTTCTATATTAGAATGACAATTTAGTGTCAGAATATCAATGTTGACTCAAGTCAATGTCCATACAGAATAGCCCTGAATCTTGTATCGTGAAAACCTTGGTAATATGATTGATGAGCGCAATACTGCGGTAATTATCAAAGTTTTCTAAATCCTTCTTGTGTAAGTGAATCATCTTCATTTGTGACCAGGCCGAAGGGAGGCGCTCACGTTCCATCATTTCATTGAAAAGATTTTTCATGTAGGTGAAGCCGAGGGTGAAGCAACCAATCACAGTTGATATTTTTCGAAAGATTTTCATAGAATTCGTTTGGAATATTATTAGAACCCACAGCTTTTTTGTTCTCACACAATAACAAAGCGGAATAAAGTTCTTGCTGTGTGATAGGCTCAAGAAAGAAAGGATTCCTGGCATCGCAAAACAAAGAATAATCCGTTATCAAAGTAACTAAATTCTCTATGGTAAAAATGTCGGTAAAAAGCTCCTCATTTATCTACACTTATTTTTTTAAACACGCAATTTCTTGGTTTGAACGTTTTAAAAATTTTCCAGGAAGAACTTGAAGAGTTAAAGAGTCAGCTTTCAATTTGGCTTTTAATGTGAAGCTCGATTTGAGGTCATATTCTCGCTTTTTTCCAAGGATGGTTCTCCTATACTCTTGTTTTGCTAGATGGTACCTACGATTTCAGATTGCTTGACAAAAATCCATTTCTCTTACACTCACTAAATGTAGATTTTACATTTTTTTCTACCACTTTTACATTGAAAGTCAAACCACAGTTTATTTTTGAATTGCTTCGGAGGATGTAGGTACCTACCGACTTTCGTGTCATTCCAAAGAAAAATTAAACCCAGCCGTGGGTTCCACAAAAAAGATAATACGATATCAGTTGATTCGCGTTTATCTGTCAATAATGAAAAGATGACGATGGGTTTAGAAGAGATTTCAGGCATTTTTTGTTGCTGATCAACTAGCATTCAGCATAAAAAAGTCAGTAAATATGCAATCTGCTTGATGTCCGATCATCTTCTTTGGTGGAACTGACGGTAATTGTATAGCTGTGAGAAAGTTCTTCGATATTCCCTCCAATGTGTGGCTAGAAAAGCTGAAATTCACCCTGTATGACTGAGACAAGATGTGAGCATACAATAACTGCCGATCTCCATCCCATGCCACCACTTCTCGAGGTTTCTCGGGGTCTCCGTCCAACTGCAAGAATCAAACTTAATTTTACGAATACACGGAAAATTCGAGAGAAAATTATCAGAACATAGCGTAAAAACGCCCACCAAAAAGTCATATCAAATTTTTGAGATGTGACCCCCTACTAAATCCACAAGTCAGTTGAGCTAAGCTGTCAGACTGCGATCTACCATTAAAAACTACGTAAAACTACAAAAACAGCTGTAGATAATAAGAAACATCCCAATTTCCGGTGAGGACGCGACGCATCACTACACACAACTTTAAAATTTAAGAATTTTACCGAAAGGTCGTGGAAACTGGAAAGAAAGTAGAATTAGTCAGAATTTTGCGTTCGTCAATCGTCATCATCAAGCAGGAAATTTATTGTTGTTCTTCGGTACTAAACTTTGAGCTCGACTTTGAGGCACCCTGTACGTTAGAAATCAAAGCTGGAAACCTCGCTCAAAACAATAAGAAGCAGAGCAAAGACAAAATGTTTAAACTAGTTTTCAGCAAAAAGGCACAAAGAAAAATCCCCCCTCTTCTGTGTGATGCCTCCGCACCCCCTTCCGTTTGAACTTTTTATTTTTCGATTCTATTAGGGCACGCCGGCTCTGAGGAGCGATAGGGTGGCTCGCCAGGGCGACTATACCTATATACTGCCGCAGCCACATTCCCACCGCCACTCCGGGAAATGTAAAAATTTATTACTCGGATCTGGCGGAAAACACATCGAGAGTGAGTAACTCTTACAGGTGCCCCAGCTCTGGGCCCTGGCAGAGAGAAATGAGCGGATTGAAAGAAACAAACGGCTGCGTGTCACAGATGTATCAAAATAAGTCGCTCTCGGGAGCGCACAAGATAAAACACACCAAATTGAGACCTCGATTGAGACCGCCTAGCGCACAAACCTTTCCACAAAAACAATCGATTTCCAAACTAAACAGGTAGGCAGTGGTGAAGGTACTATAGCTGCCAAGAATTTTGGAACGGTCCGGTTTTTTTTTTTGTTGTCATGCTTTCGTCTAGGAGCTTGAATAAAAATACGTATTATACTCACAGTTTCACTGTTTTCCTTCCAACATCCGACACTGTTGACTCTTGAATCTTGAATAATCCAGCATAGCAAACTAGAAATGCTGAAATTGACAGAAATCTTTGACTCTTTTATGAATAAAGTAGGTAGGTATTCATTTATAGTGAAAACGGTAGGTAAGCAAAATTATAATGCATTTTGGGTCATTGCAAAGAGATTTAGCCTGGCTGTAGGTATGCCAATACAAGTATTCGACGCACAACACTCAAAATTCCGTTACTTAGAAGGCGAATGAGAGCCCTACAAATATTGGAAGCGCAAGAAGTGTCACAAAACGGTCACAAAGTAGGTACCTATAGGTGGTCCATTTTGATGAAGAGGAAATTATTGTGCTTGGATTGGCTTTCCACATAGCGTAACTTTGTTCAATAGAAACTAGAGTTACAACTAGTAACAATATGCTAAATTTGAATTTTATTCGTTGAGGTTTACTGGTCGCCCAGAAATGTGACTTTGGGAAAATGCTGAGCAAAATTTTAGATCTGGCATTTTTATTGTGGGTCTAACGTTTCACGATCAGTTCAACTTAACAGCTCGAGAAAAAAACAATTGTTGTGGCTCAGCTTCATTTGCCAGCTTGATTCACCTACGTGCACTGCTGGAATGGAGCTCCGTTAGCGCCGTGTCACACTATCCAATTTGTATCAAACTGGTTTGATCAAACAAGATCAAACTAAAACGATGACGTCATCAGTTTGATGATGGGTGAGTGTGGGCTGTCACACCATCCAATTTTGATCAAACAAATCGCATCAAACTCGGTTGGACATAGTTGGATGGAAATAGAGGGGCTCCTATTTTCGTCCGTTAATAGACCTATTCGGTGGAAACGAGAAAGACAGACTTATACAGAAATCTGTGTGAGAAAAGAGACACAGAGTGAGTTGCGCGCGCATCTGAACGACCATCTAGGGAAATTCAGCATGAGGTTTGCGCTCCTGATATTCCCTGCATGTTTCAATTTTGAAGACGTCCTTGATTTTGACGGAGCACGTGGATTAAGACTTCAACTGCCGTCATTTTGACGTTCACGCTAGTGAGAATTCACTGCTGAATGATGAGGTGACCTCCACTCAACATATGGAACAAGATGTGTGCCATGGCTACCCCTCTAAAGGAAGGAGAGGCAGAGACCGTGTAACCGCAAAACATACAGGTCAGCAGCATTCCCACCTATTACAGAACATGTATTCCGGGTCAACCTCATGGAAGAAGCTTTGCATCCTTTGTCACAGCAACTCTTCGAGGGCCTAGAGAACTACGACTATGACCTATGAATGCTCCCAGAAGGTGACAGTAGCCGAAGACAGGCTAACCTGTAAGAATTTGTCACACTATCGCGGACAGAAACACTCAAAGGAACTGGGGGTCTGGGAGTTACTAGCTACTGTCCGTGTTTTCCGCGATAGGGGACTTCCAACCACATCTTGTTGCTTTTAACCACTCTACTTTCAAGGTGATGTTTGCAGGGAGCATACATGGTATGTACCAGGGATCACGCGTATGTGCCGTACACTTATCACTTCAACTGTTTGACACTTTGACTTTGATTTTTCCAAGGATGTCATTTGTCACCATTTCACCTGCACCGTTATCATGGCACCGAGTCGTGCAGATGCGCGCGCAGACCAGGTAAAACTGAATGGGTCTATTTGATCCTAGGAGGATATAAGAATAGGGAGGGAGTATAACCCAGCTTGTGGGCGGGGGGAAATGAAGCCGGGAGACGTAAGGGGTGAGGTAGCAACTACGCCCAAACATTGCATCTAGTTACAGGAGTCTTTTGACTTTTGTGAATTAATTGACGTTATTGAAATAATTTGAAACTATTTGAGGTTAGTGAGATTTTTTTGATTGACATAAAATGAGTCTTGCCTGATATCTTTGTGCCTGGATCTTGTTTGGATGGTGCTTCATCTATAGGAGCTGAATAGATCAGCTTTCCCAGGTGTGGGAAAGACAGAGGCTACGTGCGCTGGATACAATATCATGTATGAGGAATACCTATCCCATCAATGCGAGCCGAAGTTGCCGAAGGGAAGATGCCTACCTGTAGTATGGGGTCGCCTGATGTTTCAGTAGAATGTTAGGCAAGGATGAGAATGACCAGCAAATTCCAAAAATAACGAGCAGAAAATGAGCAGTTCGATTCTTTCCTCCTAGATTCTACCACGTATTTGTGAGGTCAGCATTGTTAATACACCTAATGATGATCTACACTCTGTGATCTACACTGAACAGTGATAGGAGGTAGGTACTCTGGAAACCTCATCATCAGCCAATTTTAGGGCCTGTGTAGACTTCAAGGTTCATGGCAAAATTACAATGAAAAGTACCCACCTAGGTATCTATCTTGGTGGAATTTCTATCCTGCTACGGACTATCACCTACCACGAAGTTAGTGACGAAAATGCTTGTAAGTAGAAGCAAGTGAAACCTGTGATGAAATTCCTTTATGTAATCCAACGATCATATTTAGGAAGGGTGTGGCTGGATCTGGTGCAGCACAAAGCGTCATAGACTGACACTGACAAGAGCGACAGCTCGCAGAACTTGACGTGGCAATATTCAGTTTCAATGGTAAAGTGATAAAAATTTTGGGCGTACAAAGATGGCGGATATGACATTTCCATGGCTTCACTTTTTATGACGAACCCTCCCTCCCTATTCTTATATCCTCCTAGATTTGATCAAACTCAAGCCAGGGTTGGCTATAGAGCATCCCTTCTCCTCACATGGCTGCCGTTGCCTAGAGAGCCCTTTGGCTTCTAGATTTTTGGTTGATCTGATTTTTGATTCCGGCACGTCAGAATCATGTCAGAATTTTTCATTCAGCTGTCGTCAATCTGGTAGCAGAATACCTCGTGTTGGTCCCTTCAGTTCAGACTGTTTGTGTGCGTGTTGTGTTGAATCAGGTAGGTACGTATAGGACCTACTTTTGATGAGTTTACGACTGTGTGGATAACAGGTATCTATATTTCTTTCAGCGAAATAATGGCTTGGACTACAGCGCAATCATCTCGACTAGGTAATTGAATTGTACCAAGCCAAAGAGGTGTTGTACAGGGTGAAAGATCCCCTATACCATAATAAATTGGCGCGAAGATCTGCCCATAAGGAGAGTGTAGCCGAAATTGTTGACGTGCGTCTCGGTCAATCTGATGCTTCGATAGTTTCCTGTGACAATGTGTTTTTCTTGGCGATATGTAGCTCTGGGAGTCCCAATAAAGTCTTAAACGGTGTCTCATTCATTCGCATTTAATTCTTGTATAGTTGAACAGATATTCAGCAGCGATACCTACCTATCTTTTTTCAATAACTCAATAACAATATTGACTTTTTTCTTGAGGTTCGTAAACTTATCTCTGCAGCTTATTTTTTCCCCATTTTCTCACTTCCTTTTGAAAATCCACACAGCAACTTCCGCAACACGAAAGCTCACATTTTTTGACAGTTTGATGTAGTTTGATAGAAAATAGAGAGACGGATCAAATTCTCAAACGATGACGTCGTCGTTTCAGTTTGATCTTGTTTGATCAAACCAGTTTGATACAAATTGGATAGTGTGACACGGCGCTTAGGAGTTCGAAAACCTTGGGTGACAATGTTTTCTCGACGAGGACACCCTTACCTTGCTTCAAGGCTATCTTTTTTGTGATAGGGTGACTGGATGCCAACTTTCTCACATTCGACTGTCACTTTTCCAACTGTTGAGTGAAACGGAGAACCAAGATGGCGGTTGCGAAGAAAAAAAAAGTTGACTTTCTTACTTCTGCAAATAGCAGGCCTTGCATTTGGTTCCTGATCGTTTTTGATTGATGACAATACTCGCCGTAAACCTACCAAGTTGCACTTCGATATCTTGAAAATTCACTGATTTACCGAGAAATAAAATATTCCGAAGAAAATTCAGTTTTTTCGGAATATTCCAGGAACCACTCAAGATTTTCCAGAACTGTTGACTCTTTCTTAAAGGGTAATATATTGTGGATATATGTGCCTATTCACGTGAATCCACCTGGTTTGGTTAATGATATACGAATGTTTCACTTTTTTTCTATACGACACCCTGTATACGGCGCCTGCATCACTAACAACTTTGGCTCCTGATCTTAATCGGTCAAACATGGTCTCGGCAACAGGTATGCCAAGTGGCACTGCTTGTTATAAAAGTGAAGAGTGCCCCCTAAATTTTGACCTTAGCGTCCGGACTATAGTTGCCAGTCATCAACTTTGCGTTACGCGTAGGTACACGGTGCTTTCAAACCTGAGTTGCAAATTTTTTGTTCCCTCGTTTTGAAATTCAATGTCTTCCTCCATTTCAGTAGGTACATCAATTCACTTGGAGCTTATAACAAATTTTAACCTAAAATTTGAATTTTGATGCGGTGAAAGTTGTCTTTGTGCAACTCCAGGGCGGTGGCAGCAATTTAAAAAAAAAACCTTTTTAATCAGAAATGAATTTCTCTGAAACTGAAATGAAACTTGAAACTGTAGAAGTTACGAACGAGATGCTGCCATGCCCCTGTTGATAAGCTGCGAACTTCGCTTGCCGAAAGCCACTCAAGTTGTGACATTACTGAAAAAAACACCCCGTACTAATATTCAATCTCAAAAAAAAAAATAGTGGTCAAGGAAATTCTAACTGTCACACGTATGCGGTTTTTGTCGCCGTCTGCCAAGTTTGGGCAGAGGAATGCCTGGACCTTAAATGGAAGTATTCATTACAAGCTGGGAAACAAGGTGCGAAGCCCGCGGAAATAAAGAATTAACTTCTATTCACGACGAAATAAAAATTAAATCAGGAGCTCCCTAGTGTTTGCGAATAATTCACTAGTTTGTACAGTAATTCGCATTCTTTATTCTTTCTGCTTTTTTCTCATAACTATCGTAATTGTTGTTATCATGTAACTTTTTCTGTCCTTTTACGTTCTGCTCTCAGTATCTATCTGTGCTTTTTTCTTTGTTTGTTTTTTTTTTGCAAAGTAAATAATTTACCCATTCATATTATTATTGAAAATGTCCAGGTATAGAAATATATGATTAAAATTGAATGTTCATTTGACTTCAGCATGGAAATTATCCGATTGTTTATTTTTTTTTTTTTCACATTTCAGGTTGAGATGATCAGCTTCAGCTAGACTCCGCAATTATTGAATTATTCACTTTATAAATTAATCTGTGTTTTTTCCTGAATTCATCAACAAGGACCATTTATTATTTGTAATATTATTATTATCATCAAAACGCATGCTAAATTTCGTTGAAACAACCCAAAATCCAGTATCCAGGTATACCGGGTGATCATTTGAAAACTATCCACCTGCATTGCTGCAATAACTCCCGATTCCACGACAATATTTTTTTGAGCAAAAATTGGTCGATTTTTATATCGAGGGGAACATCTAAAACACACATTGGCAAATTTCTATCTCCAGCTCCCTCGTTCCTACTCACCCCAACTCTGGAATTTCAAATAACACCACCTACCTTACGATACATTGAATGGCGCACTTGCCCACTTTTTTTTATTGGCTTAATCGATAGTATGAGTAAAAATATTGTACCCGTATTTTTTCTTTTTCCTAATTCCCCAAAATTGCGGCCGTAGTGCCTGTTTGAAAAATATATTTATGACGTCACAAATATACTAAAAACCAAACAAACAGCACTGTTGAGTTGAAAACTCAAAACACTGTTAGAGTGGCATCGCAATATTTGGAAAATACTAGAGAAAATACAGACATAAGAAATTCACTGAAGTTTCCCAATTGTCACCAACCCTTTGAAAAAAAATCGGAAAAAAAATTATTTTGACCAATGGATATATGATTGAAAGTATTTCCAGTCAAATCTGGTTCATTGGCAAGTACCCCATTGAAGAGAATTAAACTATTTTCCTGAATAAGATGTTTTCAAAAAATTCAACTCCACCCTCCCTTCCCCCTAATAATTCTCTGTGTGTCCCATTTAGTATTCTGGACCCCTAAATTCTCTGAAGTTTAGTTAGCATCACTGGCGGCTCCAGCATTTTCGAATAGAGGGTACGGTTCACCGGTCAGGCGCCCTTGAGGTGACACATGCGAAAAGGGGTACAGGCGAAATTTATTTGGACAATAGGGGAGCTACGATCAAAATAAGCCCCATTTTATGACTACACTCGAACTCTCGTTCTGTATTCAGAAGCAGTTTTCAAAGAAAAACAAACATGACAACAACTTGGATTCAAGAGCATAAGTTGAACTCTTCTCTACGTATCTATTCTACAAAACTACAGTAAAAGTCTGCGATTGGCAGAACCTTTCAACTTCACTATGCAATCTTCGATTTTTATGGATTTACCGCATTTGTCATCACTGAGAGGGTATTTAGTCGTTCTTCAGTCATCGTAGACCAACTTTTGGTTCTGGCGGAGCCTGGGGAGGTTCTAGCCCTCGGCAGTAATGAGTAATGAATGATGCATTTACTATTGGGTTGGGAGTACGTATAGGTACTATTGTACTCACAATCATGTACCTTGCTTACAGGATTGTAAGCGCTCAAAAGTTGAAATTAGAAAATAATTTTTTTGTCATAACTTCCTGATCGGCGAATCAATTTTTCTGAAACTTGGCTCAGGTAATACGGATTTCCCCAGTCACTGGTTGGTTGGATGCATTATTCTGGAATTCATCTTCTGAAGCTATACCATTTCTTCATTTTCCCGTGGAGAAGGTACCTATAATGAGTCACTTCTCGCCCTCTTACATAGTAGGTATGTAATGAATCAATTACCCTAGTGGTTGTGAGTAGGTAATAGTACCTACATCATATACCGAGACAGAAAAAAGTTCATTACAGCCAAGGGCCAAGGTAGCTGCAGAGCGCGCCGCGGGTCGATAGTTCGTAATGGTTCATTTTCCCACTTTTTAAAAGTCAGTAGTAATCAATCACTATGGTGATTGTGAGTAGAAGTTCTTTCCATCTCAACAGATGTCATGAGAATAGTTCCAAGATTTGATCGCGCGACGCCCAAAGCAAATGAGCTTTTATCAGGTTGATTATTGTTTACAAAGAGTAATCCATCGGTAGGTACCGGGTGTTCATAAACGTCTGTGATCGCATCGCCTTTGGAATCCGCTCTCGATCACTACAATTGCGCCTGTTACTACATTTTTCGGCCTGACCCAAGCCTGCCGCGATCACAGTCAATTATAAACACCCCGTACTTTGTGTATTTTTTTCCAAATTATGAGCTTGACGTCTGGCGCCCCTGATTTGCGAACAGGGGGTACGGCCGTACCGTCGTACCCCCCGTGGAGCCGCCAGTGGTTAGCATCGAGGTCAACATCATGCTAAATAGCATCGAAGAAGAGAATTTTCAGTGTAGAATGTTCCACCCAAATTCACCCAATTACTGTCCCCCACTCAACTTTAAAATTTAACAAAACACCACTTACTTTGTGTTAACTACATCAAATTGAAGGGAATTGAATTCTTTCTCTGAAAGCAATTTTTTTTGGAATTTCAACCCCTCTTTAGATTTTAATTTTTAGGCACTTGAAAGTGGTTCTCCGAGATGATTTCCGAAATTCCAAACTCAAATATCTCAAAAACGAAGCCGCTAATCAAAATTTTGCAAGAGTAACTTCTCTTCTGAATTGAACATAGAGCTCAAAAATATGACCAATTTTTGGAAATTTCCAAGGAGGTAAAAAAAGGGCGCAAAAGAGAGGTGCCCCTTATTATCTACGCCCCTGGACAATTTTGATGGAATGCGTTATTATCGTTTGATAGAGAGACTCGTTTAAGTTAACTTTGGTTCAGATTTGGAGAAAATCGGTCCAACGGTTCAAAAATTATGCTAAAAAAATAATTTTTTATTTCCAACTTAATGAATGTATCAAAAACTGGACCACCCAGTACATATATTGTTTAGTTATCATGTTTAAGATGTATGCACACGCATATATAATATACATGGCCTTCTCTTTGCAATACCCAACGAGAAAACAAAATTTTCACCTTATGAAGAATCCAAAAATCCAAGATTCCTGTGTCATTTATCTAGATGAACAGCTAGGCTCTGTTACCAATAGTCCAGTCAAAATAGGTTTTAACCGGAAAGAAATTCGAAAGTTGACGAAATTTGCTGGATCGATGCAGAATTTAACGTGGAATAACATACTGAAATTCCCGAGAATTCCAATGCTTGGCTTTTTTTCTAGGACCAATAAAAGAGCGCCATCCTTGTAAATTTTCGATTTTTTCTGCATTACTTGTAAACTATCACCTTTAGAACACAAAAACCAGCAAAGCAAATGTAGCGCGTCAAATTATCAAGAGATCAGTATCAAATTCATCACTTTGTGGTTAATAGTCTACAAGATACAGCGTCTGCTAGAACGCAGTGAAAATGACTCAAAATTTATTTCCGGATTTTACGTAACAATTTGCATAGTGTCAGTTCAAGGGCTGTAACGTGGACAGCAAATGTGCGGATTTCAGTGTGTTTTACAATCTTGGAAAGCCAATTCAACATTTGGTATCACACTTTTGTCTAGAAGTCGCCAACTTCAAAATGGTACTTTTCCTCGACCTCTCAAATTTATACTTGAAGTTCCGAAGAATCCCCAAAAATCGATTATTTTCATACCATACCATTTGCTTCATTTTCCAAGTATGAAAAAACCATCTGAAGAATATGTGAAGGATTGAATACAAAAAAAAAACATGTTTCAGAATCTTTTTCCTAGTGATGGTTCCTGAGGTATATGGGTTAAATGACTAAAACGACCTACTTGGAAAAAAAATTGGTAGTTCGGACACTAACTGTTGAATACTGTACGAACCTTGCATTTCAGATGTAAGATGCCACTTGGCAGACGTGGAAAGTACATGAATATATTCACTACGTCTGCTGAGCGACATTTTGTATCATCAAATGCAAGGTCCGTACAATATTCAGCAGTTAGTGTCCGGACTACCTATCTTTTTCTCCACATAGGTCGTTTTAGTCTTTCAACCCATATAACTCAGGAACCATCACTGGGAAAAACATTCTGAAACATCCTATGGTTTTGGTATCCAATTCTTTACATATTTCCTGGATGGTTTTGCTCAACTTGGAAAAGTAGGCGAATGGCTTGGTATCAAAATAATCGATCTTTGGGGATTCTTCGGGACTTCAAGTATCGATTTCAAAGGTTGAGGAAAAGTACCATTTTGAAGTTGACTTCTAGACAAAAGTGTGATACCGAATGTTGAATTGGCTTTCCAAAAATGTGAAACACGTTGAAATCCGCACATTTTCTGTCCACGTTACAGCCCCTGAACTGACACTATGCAAATTGTTACGTAAAATCCGGAAATAAATTTTGAGTCATTTGCACTGCGTTCTAGCAGACGCTGCATCTCAGAGACTATTTACCACAAAGTGATGAATTCAATACCGATCTCTTGAGAATTTAACGGGCTACATTTGCTTTGCTGGTTTTTGTGTTCTTAATGTAATAGTTTACAAGTTACTCAGAAAAAATCGAAAATTCACAAGGATGGCGCTCTTTTATTGGTCCTAGAAAAAAAGCCAAGTGTTGGAATTTTCGGGAATTTCAGTATGTTATTCCACGTTGAATTCTGCATCGATTTATCAAATTTCGTCAACTTCCGAATTTATTTCCGGTTTGGCCAGATTTTTGCTTAATTTGACTGGACTATAAACAGCGCGAGCCAAAATGGCGAGGGACAAAATCGCGCAATAATTAATAGCGCCGGACAAAGCCGCGCTAAGAACAAATAGCGCCGAGCAAAACAACGCCAGGATTGAACAGCGCTACGACACAAGATCGTGCGGCAAAATAGCTTGCGACGAAATCTCGCGGAACCAATAGCACAGGACAAGACAGCGCCAATATATAATAGCGATGCGACCAAACAGCGCTAGGATGAAATGGCGCCGGACAAAATAGATATATACATAATAGGTTTGTTCATTTACGCTTCTCATTGGCCTGACTAGTTTGAGATTTCTGATGGAACAAATCTAATAGCGTCGAACAAGGAAGATTGTTACTTCGTCAGATGCCCGAGAAACTTTTAGGCATAGACAATAGGTGCTTTCCTTTTACAACCTGAACTGAGTATTCTGACCTAAGTTGTTAGTGGTAGATATCTCACTTTCGCGCATGCGATTTCTCGGTCTTTCTCTCTCTAACTTAAATCAGATCAGTGAGTTTTTTGAACATGTGATATCTTGAACTGGACTGTTGACAATTGTTTTATTGATGATTGTCAACTACTAGAGGTCTAGAGCAAGTGTCAAGTACCGAGTAGGTACTTCCTTTTTACCCTGGTGCTATTTCGCCCGACGCTATTTCATCCTAGCGATGTTTTGTCTCAGCGCTATTTTATCCAAGCGCTTTTCCACCCTGGCGCTATTTTGTCCGGCGCTGTTTGATCCGAGGCTATTCCATCCTGGCGCTGTTCTACCCGGCGCTGTTTTCTCCTGATGCCGTTTTATCCTAGCGCTGTTTTTTCCAGCGCTCTTTTGTCCGGCGCCCATTTCTCCGGCGCTATTGTGTACATCGCTGTTTAGTAACAGAGCCCGTTGCGGAATCAATCCGAGATTTTTGGATTTTGGAAATGTCAATGGGCTCGAACCAAAGTACATCCTTGTAGCTTTCGAAAGAGACTAAAATGGTAGGAATCCGTCAAGGAATAAACCTATAATCCTGCACACTTTTTCAATTCAGTATATAGAATGACTTTTTGAAGCAAAATTGAAGTGACAAGCTAGAGCGCTAGAAGGATACGGCTGATGGCTGCTGATAGTTTCGTACCAAAACTTTGCAGGTGCCATCAGCCCTAGCCGTAGCCCCCCAGCTTGTCACTTTAGTTTTGCTCCAAAAAGCCATTCTTCTGAATTTAAAACGTGAACGGCATACAATCCTGTATTTTTTTTATACAGGAGTTGATTTCGCTACGCTTGTTTTACCAATTCAACACCATCCTTAGGAAGGGAAACAGTTTTGAAAATTTCGAAAAAAAATTGTCAACAACAATACCATAAGAAGGATCTATTTTGTCGACAAAATTGAATTTCTCGATAACTGGTCGCTAGGCATTTTTCGAAAACCAGCTGCCACAGAAAAAAACGACGAGTGCACAGCACGAGTCGTTTATCTGTGACAGTTGGTTTGAGAGAAATGCCAAGACCAGTTTGAGAGAATAAATTCAATTTTGTAGACGTAAATGGATTCTTCGAATGGTATTTAATGGACAATTTTTTGTAACGTTTATTTCAAATCACTTGTTATGAATATATATAGGTACAGTTGCTGTTATTCAAAGATTTGGAAAGGCTTTGGCCAAAGTACAACGACGCCGCTTCTATGAGAATGGTTGGTTATTTTCATTTCAGTCAATCCAATTTGTCCGCACTGGCTTTTGCATGTCCATTTGCTTTCCTGTCCCAAGCGCTGCATTTTTATACCAACACGCATGTTATAATGCCCAATCTCTCAAACTATCAGCAATCTGCGGCACTGTTGTATCTCCGACAAATCATAGTCCATTCCGCGTGTTTTTTGTGTTTTTCGGGACGATCAGTCTCTCCTTATTCGGACATGGCAAATTCGCCACTCATCATTAGGAACTGTTTTGTATTTTCTACTCACAAACACTGACAGACAATTTAGCAATAATTATTAAATTTTACAATTTGACATTCACGTTATCGTTGTTATGGTGAGTGTATCAACAGCCAGTTTTGTCACCCTGCAGCAGTTTATTCAGTATAGTAGGTTCACTTGTACCGTGATTCTAGTAGGCTGGGCAAATTTCACAGTTTGGCATTGTAGACTTCACGTCCAACTGCCTAGTGTGCGCCTGAGCGTCTGGCTTCGAAAGATAGGTTATGTTGGTGTGATGGTGTGTTGACTGTTGCTGTCAAAAATGAAAAATTTACCGAAATCAACTTTGCAATTTGCAAATATGGAGTGGATGTAGTTCACCTTTCACAAGTTCCGCAAATTTCTTGTTCCAGTACGATGTCCTGAGCAGTGAAATCAAGTATTAACGCCGATGAATCCAATCCCCACAAAAATTAGGAGGGTTCAGCTTCCCATCGTTTCCAGCCTTCCAGAGTGTAGGTACTTCTTTTAAAAACCAAGAATAGTTCACAATGCTTCCATATGATGTGGTTTTTGAAAATAAATTCACGTCTTCTCCGCAAAGCTGAACGTTATGGGGTACATGCCCAGCACCTATTCTGCCCAATTTTTCTCCCAGAAGCGAGTTCTTGATGGCACTCTCGAGGACTTTGAAATTGGCACGACTGGACGTTATTATTCAAGACACAAGCTGAGGCGCAAACACAGTTTTCACAGTAATGGGCATAATTTCACCACAATTTTCGTGAAACTCGTGATTTTCAGTCTATTTGACACTCGATTTGACAAACGGTAAAGTTGTTGATCTTGTCGTCAAGCTTAAACTGTCAAACATCAATGCAACCAACTGCCAAGTTCTAGGGAGTTTTCAAATATCAGATTTGAAAACTTAGAAACAAAATCTCACAGCCAACTAGAATCACGGTACAAGTGAACCTACTATAGCAGCAGAGGTTTTGTCACCCCACCATTAATTTGCCATTGCAAAACTGTTGACATTGGTTGTAATGGTAACACGTGGTATTAAATACAGCGTCGCTATTGGTTTGAAACGTCAAAAAAAAATAGTCAAGAGAACTCAATTTTCTTGAATTTGGTGTATCACAAAGTAGGTATTGTCATCCAAGATTTTCAAGGTGGGGTGGGAGGAGCAAAGGTTTGGAAGGAACTTTTTCTGCAGAAAATTTTCTCTTTCAATGCTGTGCAGGATGACGTTGACTGCATTGAAGAGAATTTAGAGGCCAAGAATATTGAATTCGACACTTGAAGAATTTTAGGAAAAAAAGAGGTGGTGTTGAGAATTTCATGGATATTTTTTCAGAAAGAGAATGTAATACATTTGAAATTTCAAAGTTTGGGTGAGTGGGGGCGAGGGGGCTCAAGATGGAAATTTACCAATGTATGTTTCAGACGTCCCCCTCGAAATAAGAATCGACCCGTTTTTGCTGGAAGACACTTTCACTAGGAATCGGGAGTTATTGCAGGTGGATAGTTTTCAAGTGATCACCCGGTATGTCTTTTTAAATGTGTACTCACTGTTACCTATCGAAATATTATCCAACATTGTAGAAAACAACATGCCATGGCTTTCCTAATCCAAAAAAGATCATGAAGTAAAATATCATCTAAAAGTCATGTTTCCGTTGAGTAAACTACTAACGCGGAAGTAGGTCGACACTAACACCAAATTGCGTTCTCCGTAGGTAGGTACACTCGGTTCCTAAAGAGATGCCCATGCAAGAAAACCAAATCCTGAAATTTCAGCATTAGCACACAGCCTTGTGCTTTACCTGCTTTTCCTTCCATCCACTTGCCCGTTCACGTCCACATAATTATCCCAGGTTCCAGATTTCTTTCCGTAGTGGAACGCCGATATACCTATTTTGCGCAAAAATCGAGTACGTCAACCCGAATTTCAGGTAAACAGCATTCACACCACCTATTGTACATTTACTTACTCCGAACAGGTCAGGTAGGCATTTCAAATGTGTGCAGGGCGCGAGTTGGTGGAAGGTTAGGTAGCACCGCAGTCAGAAAAAATTTTGAAAATAATAATAACGCTGATAATAATATGTATATTTAATGCGTTTTGCGATTTCGGTTTTTGACTTTTTTAGCAAAATTACTTGATGAACAAACTTCTTTTGACCGAGCTTTTGACACAAATTTTGCGCTTCTTGAAAATTTTCATCAAAAAACCGTTTTTTTCTGTATTGGTTAAGTGGGGTGGAGCGCCGTGCCCGCTTGGGAGATAGGGACGTGGGGACATTTGTCCACCCTCGCCCCCCGTTGGTTACGCCACTGGCGCCACAGTACCTACAAGAAGTTTTTGATTCCAGCTTTGGAATTTTGACAACTCAATGCTGAAACCTACTCGTAGGTTTAAACAAGATAACTGTAATAATATGAATTTCTCCCCTACAGCGCCGCAGACAAGGTAATTTTGTTAAAGGGGGGGGGGGATGGGGGTAACCTCCGCACTTGATGCAATAATCATTGATAAAAATTTAAAAGTTTTCTTGTATCTCGGAGAAAGAAAGGTAATTTCTCCTAGAATGTGATTTTTTTATCATTTCCCACAAGTTTCGTGCTAATCTACATAACTATCTGTGATGAATAGACTCAGATCCCTCTTTTGACAAGAAACAATAAAACACAAAATTTCAAAGTCTTGAGACTCATGGCACTTTGATGTCCGGGGCTGGGACCCCTACTAAACCTCAAATGCTCCAAATTCACATTTTTCAGGAATTTCTTCGCCATCTCTCAGTGACATTGTATAATTATGATTGAAAATTTTTAGCGCATTTTCCATTTTGATGAAAATCGCTATTGCAGCCGCTTTGTCCGTCCGTCTGTCCGTTCCTCGAACCCCTCGCAAACTAGACGCCCTAGCTTCCTGATTTTTTCGCTGTTACATAGCTGCCACCCCCAAAGCGTGGCTAGGCTATATTGAATGTCTATATCGCCGCCGACATAAAGAAAACCGCCCCCGATCAACTTGAATTAACATGATGCTGCAATTGCTCCTAGACCTAATGCTCTGGTGTTCTCTTTTATGAATTATACATAGTTGCCACTCATAAACGTAAACCCAGAAAAATTCCATCTTCAATATGCGCCGCCGGCATGAAAAATTGCTAAAAACCGCCCCCAATCACTTTCAAATGAAAAACATAAACCCAAAGACATAGGACATAGCGATCTAATTCTTCCGGTATATAAATAGCTGACTAAAAATGGGAAAGGATAGGCTACTTTTGGTTAGTCGCCGCCCCCAGACTCCGCCCCGAAACAACAAAAAGGGCAACTTTCACAATTATTGTTACTGATGGAGATGTTTTCTCAAACATTTAGAAACTGCGAACCCAAACTGTGCAACATATGCTTAGCCAAACGCTGCCGCTCTCACACGCCGCGCCGCCCCCAAAGTAAGAGATAAATCTCGAGATAAATTAAAAACATAAACCCGAGGACATAGCGATCTAAGTCTCTCGCTATATGGATAGCTGGCTAAAGATGGGAAATGATAGGCTACTTTTCATATGGCGCCGCCTCCAGCTTCCGCTCCCAAAAGAAAGAAAGTGCAACTTTTAACAATTTTCACTGATTTGGATGCTTATGTTGCCTCAAACATTTAGAAACCTCCAACTCAAACTGTGCAAGAGTTTCTTTGCCAAACGCTGCCGCTCTCACACGCCGCTTCCAAAGTAAGAGATAGATTAAACATAAACCTGAAGACATATCATTCTAATTCTTTCGCTATATAGATAGCTGACTAAAAATGGGAAAAGATAGGCTACTTTGGATTAGTCGCCGCCTCCAGCTCCCGCTCCCAAACAAACAAAAATGCATTTTTCAACAATTTTCACTGATTTGGATGCTGATGTTACCTCAAACATTTGAAAACTTCCAACTAAAACTGTGCAACGGTTACTTTGCCGAATGCTGCCGGCCCCACACGCCGCCCTCAAGGTAACAGATAAATGAAAAACATAAACCCGAAGACATAACTATTGCATTATTTCGCTATATGGATAGCCGACTAGAAATGGGAAAGAATAGGCTACTGTTGATTAGTCGCTGCCCCCAGCTGTCGCCCTCGAACAAAACGAATTGAATGGAGAATAAAAACCACTTTCCATAAGCCAGCGTTTCACCACAAAAATAGATCTGCGATAAATATGCTGGACATGAACGGGCAAAAGGATGAAAGGTGAAGCAGGTAAAGCACAAGGCTGTGTGCTAATGCTGAAATTTCAGAGATCGGTTTTCTTGCATGGGCTTCTCTTTAGGAACCGGGTGTACATACCGCACCCAGAGGCAGACGTTAGAAGACGATCGTAACCTTAATAACGATCGGGGAATTAAACACCGGTATTATTTACCCAGTTTCATCACCGCATAATAAAATATGTAGAGCTCGATTATGTCATCGAACCTCTCGTGGGACCTTCGAGGACTCGAGGACCGGCTTAGTTTCGGGTCAGCGGAATTATCAGCTGTGATCCCACGTGGCTCTCGAATTCGCACCATCGCACCACCGTCTACTAACTACCTGTTACCGACCTAAGTACTGACTGAGAATTGGAATTCTAACACTAGCGCACTAGAGGAGACATCGGGGCAAAGTTCGTAGGTACACTTTGAAGAATTAGGGCGACTCAAAGAGCGAGGTGTTCTAAGATGTCAAAAGGAATAATGGCGCGCGCTTTGAAAGGGGACACCACTTCTGCAGACATTTCAAGCACGTCTGCCGTAATGAGACAATTCGATACAAGACTCTCCTTCTGCTTTTGTACCTATGTGTGTGTGTTCTCACTGTTCTCCTTAATGTGCGTAACAATGGAACACTGTTACCAAACGTAAAGAGAAATGCTTTTTTGCCGCCAGTTCATTTTTTTTGCAAATGTTCGATAATAGTTCAACGGGCTGGTGACGCAACTTTTTTAGTAAAGGGTTCGCGTAACGAATTAAGGTTTCTGTAATATATTGAAGGACTTGCCAATGCCAGAACATTACGGTCTGCTGGGTGGTGGAAAGAAGAGCGTTGTTGCGCTCGCGCCCTCTATGTATGCGCAATAAATAACGTCTAGCAACATCCGGAAACCGGGAACAAATAATCCTGGATGCCAGAGTTTATTTGTGCTCTTTGGCAATAAAGCAAGCAGAACGAAATTTTCACGTCAATACAATCATTCACTGTTTAGATCTACTACTAGAGTTTTCTATTTCTACTACCAGATCTGCTAGAGTGCACGGGGCATAAAAATGCACCATGAAGACGTAAGTAAAGGCAATAGATTTTATTTCGTACGGTTCGAGAATAATATTTTCATTTTCTTGATAGGCTTCAAGTATATTGCCTTGCGATCGACTTTGCGACTCAAAGCGTGTACCAGCTATGTTATTCACCAAGCAAGCAAGCAAGAGCACACTCATGAAGGGTCCGACATGCCATCAAAGCTCTCGAGCTTATAATTACCAGTAAACTAGTACTTTGGGCTCGCTAATAAGAAGCTAATTATAAGGTAGAGCAAATATTTGTGTAGCTATCTATTTGAAACGAAGCTTCTAATTTCTTGAGTATCTACCTATCGCTACAGTGTCAACCCGGCAGCAGCTGGGGAATTCTCAGAAAACTTATCTAAAATGAAAATTGATTTGACACTGCGGACTAATTAAGGAGGTAGGTACATAAAGGTCGGAGAGGGTGTGTTATCGATTGACCTAATTTTTAAAATTTCTCAACAGACATTTTCGTCATTATTAAGATTACGGTTCACAGACCAATCACACTTCTGTTCCTTCCTATCCTTATTTGAATCATCCTAACCTACCTCTCGTGACTGATGCTTTTCACTTTATCCATACTGCATTGGTAAATGTGCGATCCTGGATGGGAGGATGGGCCTTAATTCTTTGAATGTAGTCATTGAATATGTACCTACATTATGTATTTCATTACCTACATACCTACATACTCGCCTACATAATATGTCCCAATAATTTATTATGTTCGTGTTGTACCTACAACAGTGTCAAGATCTAAAACACCTACATCATTGTAAGGTCTCCTAACACTTTGATAATAAACTAAACTTCCTTTAATGTGACCCTCAGGTGGTTATCAAAAGAGGTTACTAGGTACCGTGGCAGCAGGGTGGATATAGAGAAGACTCAGTAGGATCGGATCTTCCTCTCTCTCTCATACGGTGGACTGGTGGACAATGTGGATTGTGGGTGGACACTGGACATGGCAGTCGGTGACAGTACACTCTTGTCATCGCCATCTCAGATACTCCAAGTATCAGACTACAAGAGAAACGATATTTTATTATGGAATAGGTGCAAAAATAAAACTTGCATAAAACTGAATTTGATTTTGTTGAATTACGTCTGCATTTCCAATGCAATATTCGTCACTCTGCCTCATCTCCCGTTTTTATCAGGCGATTCCAAAACATAAATGAAGTTTTTACCTCGCAGTTTTTATCGGAACAAATGCACCCACGGCCGCCCATAAATCCTACGGATTTTTTTATCAAGGCCGCTTAATAGCTAATTGAGGTATTTTGATTCGCATTTTTGCGGGATTTAGTGGCCTATTTAGTTGCCTTTATTGGCGCTAAAGTCCGGTCCGAGATACGCGCATCGAGCCATAAATACGAATTTGGACGCCAATAAAGTCCCAGTTGAAAAATTCGAGTGCAGCAACAAAACCGCAATTACTTACTTTGACTGAGATGTCGGCCGTACGTTCAGGATGTACTTACCCACCCGAGTACCCAGCTGAATTTTGCACACAAACTAGGCATCAAAAACCGAAGGAAATACAATATGAACGGATAATTCATGACCGGTTTTGCACCGACTATCGGTGACCGTTTCTCAACCAGTCTCCCGTAGCCGGTTTTGGATCGGTTTGCCGTGACCGGTTTTAGAGCGGTTAGCTGCCTAACCGTAACCGGTTTTTTCAGATTTACAAAATATAACGGTTAGGAACAGCTGTCTCTAACGTAGGTATGCTATGGTCCGAAAGTTTTGGGAAATTGTTTAAAGATAATAACTTTTTCTGAGTAGTCTTTATTTTTGAACTTGATACTGCAAAAACTAACATCACATATAACAATCACAAATTCATATTCATCATATTGATAATGGACCATTATCTTCGATGGATTTCAATTTTCTTCTGCCATGTTCCATAATCCTCCAGGATCAATTTCTCTAATGCGAAATTCTCCAATGTTATTGGAAAATGCGACGCCGTAATTGGTCTTCATTCGTAGATTCTCATCCCTTGTATACTACCCTGCTCAATACTTATCAAAAATCTTATATTGGTCAAGCTTGCGGTACATTTGGAGGCAGGAGCTCAGAGAAATTTATCCTGTTGTTGTCCAGAGAATGATCGAACATAACAGAAGAACACTAATAGTCATCAAAGATAATGGGCCTTATGATTGAAGATTAAGCAATTGCTTTTGCTTAAAGTCTACCAGCAACAATCGGAGAAACATTTGGAAATGAGCCTTAAAACCAATGTTATTATTTTAATTAGTTACTCAATAGCTCAGTGAAACCTGAATTAATGAGTTTCTTGAAGTTTCTGAGTTTTTTGAGAATTTTCTAGCAACAAAAATCAAGCAAAAGCAAAAGCAATTGCTTCATCTCTATTTATAAGGCACATTGGTTCATCTTCAATATGTTGAATATAAATTTGATATTGTTATACATATCGCCAGTTTTTGCAATATCAAGCAACAAAATCAAAACTGAATATCCAAAAAAAGTTATTAGCTTTTAAAAAAATTCCCAAAACTTTCGGAACATACGTTACCTTGTTTACATTTATATCCCTCGGTGCTTCGCACTTCGTTGTCCTCGTTGCAGGTCATCTCTTCTGCATACCTATTATATCTCAGTGCTTAGCACCCAGATTACGACCAAATCTAAATACAGGATGTTCCGTGATCCATGTGACAAACTTCAACACTGGATAGAGGACTCCAAGATTAGTTGAGACCAACAAGGAAAATTTTTTTTTTATCATTGGTTACGAAGATACAGGGTGTTTTGTACTTTCAGTCACAATTTTCAAAGTGCAATATTTCTGCAACAGTTTCGTATAATCGATTAAAATTTTCATGTGACATTTCCTCACTGATACTTCATGAAGAGCCATAGCAAGTGGAAAAAAATTTCAGGACCGGACTAAAAAAAAGTTATTCAGGTTCTCATGTCCAAAACTACCTTTTTTGAGCGGAATTCAAAAAAATAGTGTTACCATATTCATAAAGCTGAGACAAAACTCTACACAAATAACCCTTCAGATCTGACGGCACACTTGAGGTTTCCGGGCAAAAAAATTGAAGACCAGCTTATGCACTAGAGGTAAAACTTTTACCGGGCTAAAAAAATGTAGAAGTTCGATAAAGATCTACATAAATACTTCAGTTTCATCAAATCTTCTACTTAGACAACATAGTGCCTAGCAAAAAGCATAATTAAGAAGAAACAGGGTTGTACTAATTGAAATTCCAATCAATTGTTTTGGCTCCTTGATTAAGCTATTGGCTAGAGATTTTGTATTATTATGTTTCCTGAATTTTTTGTCAGTAAGATACTTTTTAACTGATTCATAACATTTGCACATGAGTTTCTGAGGTTTGTAATAATTAACAAATAAGAAAAATCAGCAACAATTTGTTATTCTTGAAGAACTTTATTTTACTCATTGTTGAATAAATGAATCCATGATGATGATTGGGTATTTTCTGTCAATGCGTAATAGTGTATTTGATTGTCAGTTCGGGAAGTCTGAGCGAGGTGGCCATCATGATGCAAGTCATCAACTTTGGAGAAGATTGCACTTAATTAACGTTCCAGAGAAAATCGAGAAACATTTTCCAATAAGTCAGCCTCAAAATAAGGGTGGTCCTATTAAGGAATCCTCCGCCATTCTACACCACACGTGAGAGAAGGCATTTTTGAAGTTTGTTGCACAATGACGTAGGCAAAATTTTCACGTTGATGAAGTGCTATTTTTTTTAAATTAGTCTTTTTTGCGTTTTTGGAAAGAAAGATTGATTTCTCATTTCTCAATCAGTTACAATCCACCGGCAGATAATAAAACAAGTAGATACCTACACACGTTTTTCGCTCTCATGTTATCCAATTTGAATTTTCACTCAGACTGTTTTATTCTTTATTTAAAATAATTTTTTCCGCCACAAGATGACTGCCAATGCCAAATCCAAACTGAGATAAGCAGTGATTAATGGACCCATTCATAATAATAGTTAATGTAAAGCGTTCTATCAATTTAATGAAATGTTATCATATTTCATCAACTTTTTAGTCCATTTTTCAACACTCCCTACTAGCTTGATTCTGATCTTTTATGGAGAGTAAAATGATGCCAAAAGAATACACTGACGATTTTTTCAGTTATTTTTTCTAAATTCTCCTAATCCGACAATAATTTTCCTCCAAGTTCAAGAAATAATTGTTTTCAGTGAAAGGGAAACAAGAAAATCAAAATTTCACTATTGCCGACTCTGAATTTTTTTCTTACCTCATTCAATACGAGCTACACGTACAGCAGTCCACAAAGATGATGAAACTGGAGTATTAATGTGGATCATATCGAACTACTTTGATTTTTATGCCCGGTAGAAGATTTACCTCCAGTGCATAAGCTGTTTTCCAATTTTTTTGCTCGAAAACCTCAAGTGTGCCGTCAGAATTAAAAAGCCATTTGTGTAGAGTTTTTTCTCAGCTTTATGAATATAGTAATTATTTATTTGAATTTTGCTCAAAAAGATATTTTTGGACACGAAATTCTAAATAATTTTTTTTTAGTCCGGTCCTGGAATTTTTTTCTACTTGCTGTGACTTTTTATAAAGTATCAGTGAGGAAAGGACACATAAAAATTTCAATCGATTATACGAAACCGTTGCAGAAATATTGCACTTTGAAAATTGTGACTAAAAGTACAAAACATCTTCGTATCTTTGTAACCAATGGTCGAAATTTTTTTTCTCTTGTTGGAGACTGGAAGTTGGATGACTCCAACTCATCTTGGAGTCCTCTATCCAGTGTTGGAGTTTGTCACATAGATCACGGAACACCCTGTATAAACGGCGTGTTCCATGAGGCAGCACATCGATGGTTCAAAAGTTGTGCTCTCACTACTTGCTAAAGTTACTACACCCTGCTTTGTGTAATTATCCCATAGCGGCGTTACCGTTCAAGATAGAAAAGAAAGCTGTAAAAAAAAAGTTGTATGGTTTGATGAGGATACTTTTTGACCAGAAATTATTTTCAGCTATAGGATGTCCCATTTTGACGGGGTAAAAGCAGAACGCCATTTTTTTTTTAATCCAACACCCTATTTTTCTCTGCATTTTGCAAAGTTTATTGGCAGAATAACAAAAGTGAAAGGGTTTTGTTATTGAATTTGTACCTGAATTTTGTCAGGTAACAAAATAACCGAATACGGTAAAACGGTTTTGACAACGTTGAACGTACCCAATTTTTCACCAGTTTATCATAACCGGTTCTTATCCGTTCAAGCCTGATAGGTTTTTGACCGAGTAATGGGTTAGCCATGACTGATTTTGAACCAATTTAACTTGACATATTAAGTTATTGGGTCAAGAATCTAGACCGGTTATTCAGAATTTTCAAGCGATTAACTATAACAGGTTGGGAGAATTACTGAGTAGGTATTATTTTTTTGTTTCTGAAAACTTCTACTTCAAATCTCTCTTACCTTCCGTTTTTTTTTTATTTTGAAATAGTGGGGTCGGGATACGTAAAGTCGTGACAGGTTTTTGACCAGTCAACCGTAACTGCGGTTTTTAACTGGCTGATCAAACCGGTTTTCTTTCTTTGAAGCATGGCTTGGTCAGCCATGACCGGTTCTGAACTGGTTATTGATTCAAGAAACTGGACCGGTTATTTGATCGGTCAACTATAATTGGTTGAGGGTTCTACTTAGGTAATATTTTGTTTTTGCCTTCAATAGTCAGCGAGTGTTGTTTTCATTTAAATCTCTGGAAATACAAAGCGTTTTGGACAACCAAAAACCACTCAGAATCCGTGGGTACTTTTTGGAACCTTTGGAAAGCTTCAGAGGTCTTGAGAACGCTTTATAAAATCCTCAAATTCCTGAAAATCAATTTTTGGCAACTAAACACCCTCAAAAATCCGTAGAAATCTTCAGTTTCCAGAATCTTCAGCAATCCTGGGAAATACACAGCGTTTTTGTTTCCGAGAAAACTCCAAAAATTCATGGGAATTTTCGAAAAGATTTAGGAATCATTAGAAAATCTTCAGAAATCCCTAGAAATCTATAGCATTTTTGCCAACAAGACACCTCTGATAATCTATAGAAATTTTCAGTTCTCAGAATCTTTGGGAATCCCTGTAACTGGAAATACGCAGGGTTTCTGACACCTAGAAAAACATGAAAATTCGTGGGCGTTTTGAAAAACCTTTAAAGAGCTCCAGAGACCTTTGGAAAGCTTCAGGAATCACCAGAAAAATCTTCAGGAATTGCTGGAAATTTATAGAATTTTTGGCTACAAGACACCCAGTACAGTACGTGAGGTACAGTTGGGAGCGAAATGATTCATACGGCACTGCTAGGAAGTCGGCTGGATTTCAGAAATGTTAGCTGCTTGGATCGTTTTTGAATGCCAGTTTTGATGACAATCAATCTCTAATCAGAACTGGCATTCAAGAACAATCCAAGCAGCTTACATTTCCGAAATCGAGCCGACTTTCTAGCGTTGCCGGATGAATCATTTCGCTCCCAACTGTACGACAGTTCTTGGGATTGACAAGCTTTTTTAGAAAATTCATAAGAAATTTTGCCTCATTAGACAAACCGCTGACAATTTTGACACGTAAAAACGTTTATTTTGTTTAGGGGTACAGATCAAGAACGAGCCATTGATTATTTGAAGCAAGAGCTGGTCGAACGATCTCGTCTTGCTCTATATGATACCTCTATTATAGTACCGAAGTGCATACGGATACAACTGTGGCGGCTCTCATATGGGCATGTGATGGAGGGACTGTTGTCTCCTCCGATAGCTTAGTGGTCAGAGTATCCATCCGGCAAATGGAAGACCCGGGTTCGAGTCCCGGTCAGGGCCGACACTTTTTCTCCGTCATATCGCGCCATAAATGGTGACGGCTCTCATATGGGCATGTGACGGAGGGACTGTTGTCTCCCCCGATAGCTTAGTGGTTAGAGTATCCATCCGGCAAATGGAAGACCCGGGTTCGAGTCCCGGTCAGAGCCGACACTTTTTCTCCGTCACATCGCGCCATACAAACAAAACTTGCTTCCTCGAGTTGGACGTTGGTGGTTGACTGCAAGAGTTCAATCTTGAGATGGAGTATCGCCCCGGAACGAAAATATGTCACGTGGATACACTGAGCCGAAATCCTGTCGATAAACCAGCAGGGTTCCATGACTGAATTTCTGGATTCTGGATTTATTTTGGGAAGAGTTTATGGAACATTGGTCCACCTGGCACGTAGGTCTCGCTGTTGAGCCCATTGTACTCCTTCCCAGGGTTTGATGACATTGAAGTTAAAAAAATCACGGTAATTTCGGTGAATAAAACCAAGGGTGACGATGTCGATGTGTTGCCCGACCATCGTCAAACCGTACATGCAGGTTCTTGGAGCAGGACCTCATGTCAGTGCCACATCATTGATGTTGTACCTTGATCAAATCTTGCTGTATTTTGTTTCTTGCCAAAAATGACAACGCTGCATTTTGATAAATCCAGCTGCAGACTATTGACGTCACACCAATCACCAAGCGCAACAAGGTGTCTCTGGCACATCTGACAGTCCTTTATGGTGTTAATGCTTCCGCAGATTTTCAGATCATCGCCGAAAGGCAGGACATTACTAGGACAATAAAAATTGAGAAAGCAGCGGGGTGAAGTCACTGCCTTGAAGGGCACCGCTGTTTGGAACATATGGAGCCGAGACACTTTGCTTTTACCCTACGAAATGCGATCTATTCTTGAGGTGGTCCTTGATAGGTCCCGCAAAATTTTAATGAAACCCGGACTTCGCCAGCTTTGCCACCAATACGCCATGGCTGCAAACCACATTGACCTGACCACCAGAATAAAAAACCTGGCTGAAGAAGTACGTGTGTTCAGCAAGATTGGACGCTAACGAGCATCCGTCAAAAAATCCATGCTTCTTGACAATGAGGGAGGTCTTGATGTAGTCATGAAGACACATCTCGTAGATCTTCGCAAAGCCACAGATCAGAGCTATTGGACGGTGATCCATCAAAATATCACTCTTGTCTCCAGACTTGTGAACTGCAATTATTTTTGCGATCCTCGTCTCAAGACCTGACTACAACCACCGCCCTGGTATTGCCTGTTAATATGACGATGAGACGATGATTCCAAATTAATTTACATCAGGCACGGAACTGCGGTTTGAGTTTTGCAAAGAACCGACAAATAAACCATATCTCGGCACTCAGCTCTACCAAACTAACGGTTGAAACCTACTTATAACGCTTTACTATGGAATTAATTCTCAAGTTTTTAACTCGGTTTTTAACTTGCCGCAAACTTTCCTCGCGCAAGTTTTGATCCGTCCGAGCGCTATTATTTCAATTAAAATTTCACAACACGCCTCGTTACTTCACTCTGTTTCAACTATTCAACGGGAATTTCCAGGTGAGAGGACTCATGATAAGAAGTTTCCGGCCGTGTCCAATCCATCACTGAATAAGCGATGGCGATGGCAGAGAAAGCGAGAAAACATGCTCGGATTGCTAAGTGAAGGATAGGGCTGATGTAAAATTCAAATTAAGCACAATTATTGCCGGAGTAGGTACTGAAAACTAGGAGAAAAAGAATCCAAAAATCGAAACGCCATTTTTATTTCAACATATTCTGTGCTCTACGTTTTGCACTGTTACCAACTTCATTCGTGAAATTTCGTAAAGTTGACAGCTAGCAGTGCTCACACAAGAAGTACCTACCTACCTAGAAAGCGAAAGCTATAATAATCTGCACCCAGTGCAATCGTGGATAGCAACTCAGTAAAAAGACTAAGTTTCTAAACTCAAAAATAGTCGACAATAGCTAAGTAAGTACTAGAACCTTGACTAAGACGCAGTTCCAAGGACTAAAACGCATTCAGTCAAGGCCTTACAGTACCAGGAACTGTGTAGAACTGTGGCTGAACAATAAGTCTCTCGCCATGCAAATTGGAGCCGCGGATCCCTGCTTTCGCCCCCGTGACTTTATGCCTTCCTTGCCTCTATTTATACTACACTTACCTACATCTTGCATTTTATTATCCGTCCCTCGGGTCTCTGTTGATGCTCATTGAGATATCCAAGTCCGGAGAAGACGGAAAGGAGAAATACGCGCGCGGTGTCATGTCGCTACATTAGCTTTTACACCTGAGTTGTTTACCTGAGACTGCGACTCTCTGAATTTCCACCATCATCGCCAGGAATTCGAGCCTGGCAGAACGAGTAGGTATAGGTACGCGGAGCGCCTCCTGTTGTTTGCCACTGGAGTGGAGTGTTGGAGTCGAGGGGGCCTGAAAAATAAATAACTTGAAATGTGCCTCGTGTCGTTCGGCCGGAATCGATATGTGTAGTTTTCGAGGGCCCCCTTTGTGGATTGGGGAATCGCCACGCGGAGTTAGAGCAGAGCTCGTACCTACCTAGCGCCAGAAAAATCTTAACAATTTGTTTTGCTTCCTAAGGCTGATAGCTGGCTGCTCGTGGTTCTCATTATTGAAGAAAATGAACAAAGCAAATTTATAATTTACATGATCTACCCAGCGACTTTTTACAAACTTACAAATACGCATCTACTACTTCGACGCGAGAAAATAATTTCTGAATTAGGCATTTACATTGACGTCACAGCAGTGTTGCCAACTGTCCAGAAATGCCCGCCAAATTTGAACCAAATAATGTTCGGGAACCAGTGGCGCCGAACTCCTCAAAACTTACTATGGCGAAAAAGATTTTAGACCCCCCCCCCTATTGCTACACGACGGTCGGGCCTTGGGGCCTAAGAGCCCTTGTGCAGTTGGCGCCGCAGGCGAAATTTTTTCAGAATAATAATGATATTAACAATAATAAGCAAAAAAGGGGAAGCCGCTGATCAAATTGTCCATAGATTTCATTATCTTTTACACAAAAATCGAAAGTTTTTTGTGAGATCGTAAGATCGTGAGGTTTTCCTAGTCCATTTAGTTGGCTGTTCAAATACCGTATGGTCAAAACCTTTTTGCCTCTAGTCTAGAGTGCTATGAAATTATTATTTTATATGTATATCCAAAGGTTGGCCGTAATCGAGGCCATAATGACTGATAAACTGTTGAATGCCAATGTCGGTCTCTGAAAATGTTCAAAACTGAATAAAAAGCTTTCATTATCGAAAGTTATTTTCGAAATGGCACAAAATTGGAAAACGGAGAGTGGTCGTATTCCCTACCGACAAGCATTGGAGATTGCCAAACAACATGCAGATGTCATTTTGAGGTAAATTGCAGGATATACTACTACCAACAATTGAAAAAGGCAAAAAAATAAGTCATAGGACTCTTGAAGTGAAATCGTTTTGCTCATACGATACCTATACCTAGGTAAACATCGTAAATAACTGTCATTTAGATTAAAAGTGCCTAATAATCTAATATCCAACGATTTGCTGGGCAAATCTCTCTTCTTCTTCTTTTCCTCCCTTCTTCTCCTTTTTTCTTTTCTTCTCCTTTTTCCCTTTTTTTCCTCCAGACCCCCCCCCCCCCCCTCATTTTGAGGTATGGCGAGCGCCACAAAATAAGGTCTATTCGGCGCCACTGTCGGGAACAACCGAACTACAGGGCGCTTATGGAGTTCCAGTTTCTGCATTTTTTTCCTCGGCTACCTTTTTGAGTTTGAGTTTGAAACTTTTGTATCAAGTTCAAAGCAATGTCCTTAATGCGCCTGCAAAATAAGTTCTCGTGGAAAAGTGTGTTTTTTTGTGAAAAAGCAAGCCAAACATGTTAGGTTAACTGCACAGGGTAGTGGTGAAAATTCATATTTTCCGACAAAATTGCGCATGAACTTTGCCACCAAACCTCACCTGAATGTTGGGGGTTTACGTTCCCGGCATTGCTGGAGTGATATGCCTTGTGTGGGGCTAGGTATGTACCTCTTCGGTTTGTGCTTCCCAATCACCCAAATACTTGAGGGCCAGCTTTTACTGCTGGATTAAAGAAACAAACAATAGTTTTTGTTTATATTTTATATTTGAAAAGTGCAGGAATGTTTTCACTTCGGTTGTAGAATATGGACAGAGGCAAAACATGGAAGTTTAACTTGAACAGCTGTTCGGCCACCGAAGATGTATTCGGTCACCGGAGCCCTCCTTGACAGAAATTTTACACCTGATTTAACGATATTGAATTTTCAACTACAACTTGATTGTGTCAAGACACATTTCTTAAAAAGACAAATATTTATTGTTCTGTTGAGGATTCTAGGCTCCAAATTGTGGTCGACGTAGCAATTCCTCAGTCCGTAGATTTTCCCATTTTTAGATTGCCGAAGGCCACAATTCTTGACACAGGTACTTCCTGAAACTAGATAGGCTTAGCAACAGATAATTTTGTGCAAACATCATAACTGTATTACAGCAATTTAATTACCCATTCTAATTGTTATCGGTACAACCTCCGTATATTTTTTCAAGTGTATTCCTTCCTTCCTCCTTTCCATTTCTTGGCGCTTTGGGATACATTCTGTGATGCCTCGTACTTCCATGAGCTCCAGCGTTTCGAGAAAACCATGAATTTCTCATTTTTTTTCTCAAAAAAAAGATTCAACCACTCCAAACTCCAACCAAACGTTCACGTTCATTGAGCCCTCTACATCTCTAGTCATGCTTTCTCCATTGCTTTCACAAGCCTAGATATTTGAATTAACAATAGTTTCCATTTTCTACTTCACTGTAGTTGTAATATTTGCTGTGATATAAGCACATGTGAACCAGATGGGATCGGCTCCGAGTATCTTCATCTTTTGTAGACCAAATCGTACACCTGACTTGACAATCTTGAATTTTCAGTTGATGGCGTCATCGCGGCAAGACACATTGCTTGAAAAATCCTGAAATTTCTTCTTGTAAGCAGGATTTGAGGTAACATTGTGGTCAACTTAGAAATTCCTTGGTCGCTGGATTTTCCTATTTCACGATCGCCACATGTCACAGTTCTTGCCACAGCCATACTTTATAAAATCAGAAGGGCGCTTTAGTAATGGATAATTTGTAAAATCATCTCACATTTATTCTGTATTCTAACAATTTAGTCAGCTTTTTACCTTATCGGCAGGATAATAAACTGGCATATTTTCTCCTTCCCAGATGTCTTTGAGTCGCATTTCTTGGCATTTTGAGATACTTCCTGAGATGCTCTTTTCATCCAGGAATCTAGTTTCCCGAAAAAGCCACGGATTTTTTTTTTTCGACGAAAATGATCCAAGCACTCCACCAAACTTTCTTGTTGTTGAGCTCGTGACGTCATGTGGAAATGCCTAATTAGGAATTGAGTGATTGTAAACGCGGTGGGAATTTAGGTCGAAGACGGGACTTGATTTTGTGTGTTCTCGCGGTCCAGACGTTCGAAGACGACGTGCGCCGTAATTTGCTACAGGTGGGTTATTTTTACATTATTTCCTACAATCATACTCTAAATCGCTTTTCAATGTGACTGCATCAGTTTTTTTGGATGATATAATTTTTGTTTTTACGCATGTAGGGCCGAATGATGAATTTGCTGTTCGTGCGTCACTTGTTCTTTGTTTCCGAACCCAGAAGGGTTTTTGCGCTTTTAACAGCTCAGTTTGAAGCAAGGATGGGGACTCCTTACGTGTCTAATGTATTTCACTAATTTTCGGGGATGCCAACGGCCCTGTTGATGCTACCTACGCATTTTTTCCATGGATGATGTCATACTCGTGTTTGGATTGCATTTCTTGCTCGAGGAACCACAACACATCGACACCGCGCCCTGAGAATTTTAAAGGCGGGTACTCATCAGCGCGCTGTATCTGCAACGTGTAATGCAACGTGCAATGCAACGTGCAATGCAACGTATAATGCAACATGCAACAGATACAGCAGCAGATACTGCAACACATTCAGGTGTGTGTGTGTGTATACGTTTACAAACATGCCGCAACACTCTGCGATCGCACAACATGCCGCCAAGCTGTTTTTATCGCATTTGGCCGTCGATTTTCGGGTCGCCCCTGTTAGAAAAACGCTGCCGAAATATTACCGATCAAGAAATAGTATTTTATATTACTAGCGCCGAAAACCGGGCATAGCATAACGAACGTGAATGCAGCTCGAGGCCCTAGGCCGAGAGCTGCATGCAAGAAAGTTATGCCATGCCGTTTTCAGAGCGAGTAGCATACATCGTTTTTCGTGATGCATTTAATGAAATTACAAATAAATAAGATCATATCGCAATAATCAATGGAATAAATGTCAAGTTGGTACTTCTGCGATTTATCACCAAGGCACGAGGCAGATACCACAGATTTTTGTGTCAAATGTCAATTTTACAAATTGCGTCCTATGTTTGAATTCTCTTGCTTGAAACGCCCTCCCCCTCCCCAATTAGAAGGGCCATCCCCCAAAAATCCCGAAATCACTGAGCTCTAGTGTCTTGTATGACAACGAAACACAGAAAATGGCATAAATTGATCACTTTCAAACCTTGGCGCTACAAAACGTCAGAAATCATTCTGCAATTGTACCAACAGCTATTAGAAAAGTGACCCTAAAATATCAATTTTAAAAATGATTATTCATGAATTTATGATTTTAACTGATTCAAACCGAAAATTTCAAGCTATAACATTGGAAACGTGGTCTCTCTTGAATTCTGCATGATTTTGCAAGGTTAGTCTATTTTTTACGTGTACTTTTTACTTTGCCGCTCTAGATCTTTTTCTGAATATTACAGTGCAGGACAACGAGCGTATATTGTCATTTTCGGTTATGGCAGCACGAAAAGTGTAGGTATGTGTAAAGACTTTCTGACGCAATTTGATCTCCAGTTCAAACAAATGTACTTAGTAAACAGTTCGGCTTAATTATTTCTGATGATGTTTTGATACTTATCGATTGGAAACATTGTGAAAATATTGTAAAAAATTGTAGTCACATGGACCACTTCTTTAGCTTGCCATTCTTCAAGAAATACCAGTATTAACAATATTATTTCATAAATAAACAGACCGCATAAATATTAGTCAGGAACGATGCACAACTTAAAACTTGTCAGTTCATCTTTACATGGAGAAGAAACACTGAAAATAGGTTATCGTAACCAGGTGAAGAAGCTGATATTATCTATTTGTGAAAAGAATAGCACGGACATAAAACAACAACTAAATATCGCCCCCACGTGCGTGAGTCGCAATAGCGCATTTTCTTGGTGCAGATCTGTCAATGATGGGAATGAAGTCCAGTTTGAAAATAAGAATGTTCATACAATACAAGAGTTGGTTTCACAATTCATGACAATCGTTCCACTTATAAGAAATTTCAGTATGGCGACCAAGATTGCGGCGCAACCATCAGTGCCGGTTTTATGGGGGTGCTATGGGTGCTGTAGTACCCGGCGGTAAAATTTTAGGCGGCGGTGCACCGCCGCCGATATGCGAAATTCGAAATTGTAATTTCACCAAATATAGAAATATGGGAAAGAAACATGCAAATTTGTATATGCAGCTAATATAGTAAATACATTTTTTAAGTTTGGAAACAAAAACTGCTTTAATGTCTTCTCTAGGAACGCCGTTATTGTCAATAAAACCCCCGGTGATGTGTCTTATTTTGTTTCTGAATTCTGATAACATGGGATATTGATATTGCACGCACGGCGGGCGGCGGTCGGACAACAGACAAGCGGCACCATCCGATCTGCACTGTCTAGAATCTGATTACCAAACTGAAGCATTATTTTTATTTATGATTACGAATCCGAGATTTCATCGACTTTGAAACGAAATTTGAAACTTCTTCAAAAAACAGATACCTATACCTTAGTGTAGACAATATTAATGATTTTAGTGATTCTTTGGAACCAATTGGAGGTGAGTGATTTTCATATGGAAATTAACCAAATAATTATGTAAGGCTTCTTTTTTCTGATTATTATTATTATTATTATTATTATTATTCAGAAAAAATTTCGCCTGCGACGCTATTTTTTTAAATTTTTGGTCGCCCCGGCGGCGGTAGAATCCAAGAGTACCCGGCGGTAAATTTCTTAAAACCGGCACTGGCAACCATGAAATCCAATCTGCTCACTGGCCACCTCTGGAGACCAAAGCTATCCATCGGAAAAAAGTTCTAGTTCCAAGATTCTAGCTTCATTACCCGGGGAGAAGTTCAATTTCTCAAAAGTTTATATAAGAAATCTTCGTTTTTTTGATATAATTAATGATGCTATGTATCGATAAAAAATAATGCTCTTTGGCCACCCTTGGGACCATCAGCTATCCATCGGAAAAAGTTTCAAGGCTCTAGCTTTATTCCCCGAGCACAACTTCTTAATGTCTACACGGACAGACCGACAAACCGGCCATATAAGCGTCATTTTCTTACGAAATTGCGCTAAAAATGGAGTCAGTACTCACAATAGATTTATATGGTTATTTTACTATACAGGATGTTCATTTGAAAATTTGTCACCCTTGATTTCTTGCCGCCAAAATTATTTACAGGAAAACGCCGAAACAAGTAGATTTTTGTTTCAAGAGGAACATCTACAACACATACTGTCAATTTTTCATCTTCAATCTTCAACTCTTTCGCCCTCACCCCACCCTACTTTATAATTTCAATTGGCATCACCATCTTGTGACACATCAAATTGAAGGCAATAAAATTTTACCCTGTGAAACATGTTTTCATGTTTTTAAACCGCCCCCCCAACCCTTGTGAAAATCCTCTCTTTGTTAATAAAAGGAAGCTTTTTCTCCTATAAACTCTCGATTCTTGAGAAATAGACTTCCCAGCAGAAACAGGTCGATTTTTATTTTAAAGAGGTCATATGACTCGGATGGCAAACTTTTCATCATCAACCCCTTCGCCCTCACTTTATCCTACTTTAAAATTTCAAGTAGCATTACTTATTTTGTGATGCATCAAATTGAGGGCAATAAAATTGTCTTTCCGTCAAAATTATTCCATTTTTTTTTAAATTACCCCTTTGAAGTGAGGTAGGGTGGGGGCGAGGGGGTTGAGGATGAACATTTGCACATACGAGTCTTACATGACCCCATTGAAATAAAGATCGACCTGTTTCTGCTCAAAAGTCTATTTCTCAAGAATCGGGAGTTTATAGGGGTAACTCATGTTCCTTCCATTATTATTAAAGAGAAATTTTTATGAGAGTTGGGGGGTTTAAAAAAATCAAAAATATGTTTGACGGAAAGAGAATTGTATTGGCTTCAGTTTGATGTATATCACAAGATAAGTAATGCTGTTCGAAATTTTAAACTAAGGTGGGGTGAGGGCGAAGGGGTTGAAGATGAAAAAGTTGGCAGTATGTGTCCTAGATGTCCCCCTCGAACCAAAAATCGACCTGTTTTGGCGTTTTCCTGTGAAAAATTGTGGCGGCGAGAGATCAGGGGTGATAACTTTTCAAATGAACACCCTGTAGGTATACTTAATGATATTAAACGATGGGTTGGTATAAAGTTGTTGTAGGTACCCTAAATCTCAATAATTTGACCCGTAGAGGCTTTTCTTCCTCCACTTCTGAAACGATCTTGAGGAGCTTCAACAACAACTGCGCAGTTGTGCAAAAAAGTCACTGCTCATCATCGAACGCCGTATTTTGCGAATGGTTTGAGTGTACCGTAGTCAAATGCCACAGCAGCTCAATAATAATTACAAATTAAAATCGTAAAACGGAATTTTTCATTCTTCTTTTCTATATGAAGATTATAAAGAGAGAATTGACATCATTTTTTTGTTGCAACTAGTGGCCGGTGTGTCAAGCCCTGCGGGTAACTCAGTCCAAGCGTCTTTCTTCAACGTCTTCTTGAAGTAGTTGGAATGCTTCGGGTTCCATATTGATGGAAAACTTAGATAAATTAATTAATGCCACTGCCTTCCCTTCCGGCCACTCTGCCATGAAGCTGTGCGATGGTCGCTTCGTATTGACTACGACTTTGGTGCGAATGTCTTTGTTTGTTTTATTTTGGCATAAAAAACGCCTTTGTGTTCGCGGCATTTACCGACAGGCGGTCGGATCGCGGCGAACGTTGCAGCTTGGGCTCGCGGCAGGCTCGCAAACGGCGTACACACTATGGACTTTGTTGCAGTATCAGTTGCATTACGTTGGTCGGCTCGCGGCGAATAATACAAGGTAGGTTCGCGCGCGCCGTCCACACTATCGAATCTTGATACAGTAACAGTTGCATTACACGTTGCAGTTGCAGATACAGCGCGCTGATGAGTACCCGCCTTCATTCGCCGCGAACCGACCGCCGTAATGCAACTGATACTGCAACAAATTCCATAGTGTGTACGCTGTTCGCGAGCTTGCCGCGAGCCCAAGCTGCAACGTTCGCCGCGATCCGACCGCCTGTCGATAACTGCCGCGAACACAAAGACGTTTTTTGTGCCAAAATAAAACAAACAAAGACATTCATACCAAAGTTGTAGTCAATACGAAGTGACCATCGCACAACGTCATGGCAGAGTGGCCGGAAGGGAAGGCGGTGGTATAATTTGATTTATATAAAAGTTTCCCATTAATATGGAGCCCGAAACATTCCAACTACTTCAAGAAGCCGTTGAAGGAAGACGCTTGGGCTGGAATATCCGCAGAGCTTGATACACCGGCCACTAGTTGCAACAAAAAAATGATGTCAATTCTCTCTTCATATAGAAAAGAAGAATAAAAAATTCAGCTTTACGATTTTAATTTGTAATTATTATTGAACTGCTGTGAGTGCTGTGGCATTTGACTACGGTACACTCAAACCATTCGCAAAATACGGCGTTCGTTAAATAAGCAGTGACTTTTTTGCACAATTGCACAGTTGTTGTTGAAGCTTCTCACGATTATGATCGTTTCAGAAGGGGAAGAAGAAAAACCTCTACGGGTCAAGTTGTTGAGATTGAGGACACAACAACTTCATACCAACCCATCGTTCAATATCACTAAGTATTCCTACAGGTGTTCATTTGGAAAGTTATCACACCTGATTTCTCGCCGCCAGAATTTTTCACAATAAAACACCGAAACAGGTCGATTTTTGGTTCGAGGGGGACATGTAGGACACATACTGCCAACTTTTTTATCTTCAACCCCTTCGCCCTCACCCCTTAGTTCAAAATTTCGAACAGCATTACTTATCTTGTAAGATACATCAAACTGAAGCCAATACAATTCTCTTTCCGTCAAACATATTTTCAATTATTTTAAACCACCCCCCAACTCTTTTTCTCTTCAATTTCTCTTCAATAATGAAAGGAACATGAGTTACCCCTATAAACTCCCGATTCTTGAGAAATAGACTTTTGAGCAGAAACAGGTCGATCTTTATTTCAATGGGGTCATGTAAAACTCGTATGTGCAAATGATCATCCTCAACCCCTTCGCCCCCACCTTACCTTACTTCAAAGGGGTGATTTAAAAAAAGATTGGAATAATTTTGACGGAAAGACAATTTTATTGCCCTCAATTTGATGCATCACAAAATAAGTAATGCTACTTGAAATTTCAAAGTAGGATAAAGTGGGGGCGAAGGGGTTGATGATAAAAAGTTTGCCATCTGTGTCATATGACCTTTTTAAAATAAAAATCGACCTGTTTCTGCTGGGAAGTCTATTTCTCAAGAATCGAAAGTTTATAGGGGAAAAAGCTTCCTTTCATTAACAAAATAGAGGATTTTCACAAGGGTTGGGGGGGCAGTTTAAAGACATTAAAAATATGTTTCGCAGAAAGGAAATCTTATTTCCTTCAATTTGATGTGTCACAAGATAGGTGATGCCAGTTGAAATTATAAAGTAGGGTGAGGTGAGGGCGAATAAGGAGTTGAAGATAAAAATTTCACAGTATGTGTTGTAGATGTCCCCCTTGAAACCAAAACCTACTTGTTTCGGCGTTTTCCTGTAAAGAATTTTGGCGGCAAGAAACCAAGGGTGACAACTTTTCAAATGAACATTCTGGATAGTAAAATGACCATATAAATCTATTGTGAGTACTGACTTCATTTTTAAGCGCATTTTCGTGAGAAAATGACGCTTATATGGCCGGTTCGTCGGTCTGTCTGTCCGTCTATCCGTGTCGAAATTAAGAAGTTGTGCTCCTCCTCGGGGAATAAAGCTAGAGCCTTGAAACTTTTTCCGATGGATAGCTGAGGTTCCCAAGGATAACCAAAGAGCATTATTTTTTATCCATAAATAGGGTCATAGTAATATCAAAAAACGAAGATTTCTCATATAAACTTTTGAGAAATTGACCTTCTCTCCGGGTAATGAAGCCAGAATCTTGTAACTAGAACTTTTTCCGATGGATAGCTTAGGTCTTCAGAGGTGGCCAGTGGACAGATTGGATTTCATGGTTGCGCCGCCATCTTGATCGCCACATTGAAATCTCTTGTTAGGGGAACGATTTTCATGAAACATGGAACTTACTCTTGTCTGGTATGATCATCCTTATTTCCAAGCTGAATTTCATGATTTCGCCGCCATCTTGGTCGCCATACTGAAATTTCTTATAAGTGGAACGATTGTCATGAAACGTGAAACCAACTCTTGTGTCGTATGAACATCAGGGCCGATTCTGAGTGGTGTGCTAGGAGTGCCCCTGCTCAAGGGCGGCCAAAGTTCAAGGGCGGCGAATGGTCGCCCAATTTTTTTAAACGAAAACTTGAGTGTTGAAAATGAAACCGATATTATGATTTTTGAGACCTAAGGCGGCCGCCCTGCGTAAATTGTGAATTTTTTGTGCCGAAAAAATACAACAGTTTGTCAAGAATGGAGGCGAGGCGACCGCCTTCCGTCAACTATTATAGATATTAGACTTCTTTCTCAGATAAGTATCTGAGGAAGGGCAAGAATTTTCATCTCTTGGTAACATTTCGGATAGTCTGTTTGGCTGATGAACTTTGCGCTCTATGCTCTGCGCAGGGTTTATTTGACAAATAGCCTATTCAAAACTTTTTGAGGGCATGGAAACACCCTCGGAAATACCGGCCCTTGGTATAGGTATACCTAACCTAGTACCTACTAGTCACAGACCTAATGCTTACCTTTTATACATCAAATATGTATTAGGTTTGTCAAGTTTTTTTGTTTTCAGAATTTCGCAAGTTGTTGTATTTTCAAGATTATAGGTATTTTACCAATAATTATGACATTTTTTTGGGTTTTGCCTTCTTATCAATAAACAACCACCTATTTTAACAGCTTTTTCTGATTCCATTCAACTGCAAAATCAATATACCGATGAATAATTGGTATAACTAAGTGCCTAAAAACTAATCTATAGGGTATACCGAGGGGTATGCTGAAGTGGGAAGGCCATGGACGCACCTTGATTCTCAGCGCAAACTAGATTATAATGGCTTTTAGTTTTTGTTCAAAATGGGGGGCCTTGGCGGTTTTATGCCCGCAAAGTGAAAAAAAATCGCCTGCGACGCAATTCCTAGGGAACCTGGATGTCCCCGCTAGAAAATTGCTGCGAAGCTAAGCTGACGGGCGCCGGGCGGTCAAATATTTTTTGCACAAGGGCGGCCGACGAGCCAGAATCGGCCCTGATGAACATTCTCATCTTCACACTGGACTTCATTTCCATCATTGACAGATCTGCACTAAGAAAATGCGCCATTGCGACTCACGCACGTAGGGGCGATATTCAGTTGTTGTTTCATGTCTGAGCTATTCTTTTCACAAATAGATAATGTCAATTTCTTCACCCGGTTACTATAACCTATTTTCAGTATTTTACTTTCCCGACCCGTCCCCTCACTCGGAAGGGAAAGTTATGTGATGATGCAGGAAACCGTTCTGACACGACAGCTGCCAAACCGTTAACCCGATTGACTTGAAATTTGGCATACAGACCGGATCTTGCTGTCAAATAAGCTGATTAGCATCTGTCATCTGTCAAACTGCAGTGTCACTATCAAAAATGACAGAAGGTTTATCTCACGAAACTTGACTTGCAATATGTCGTGTGAAAGCCCTGAAAAAGCTGTATTTAGTACAGTTTGAAATATCCCTCTAACTGTCACTTGTCAATGATTAATAAATGTCAAAGTTTAAAAGTTCACCATTCAATTATTCAGAATCTATCCGATGGATGGAACCAACTTTGACTAGAAGCAACACAACATAAGAACCAAACTAAGACTGCAGTTCGAGTTTTCCACCATTTTCTAGTCGGGCGTTACAAATTTTTGAATTTTCTCCTGGCCGTTACCACCAGAGACGGCCACCCACCCTGGTTTTGACCAGAACGATCCGCGTTTGATGCAGGACTTCGGTCAGACGCTCTTTCTTGCTTGAGCATCGACTTTTTTCGAAAAAGTTCAAGTAATATCAAAAGTAGATTGCATTGGGCGTCGTGTAGGCTCGTTTTCGAATGCGACGCAGTACTGATTTTCCGACGGTGATTTTTTAAAAATGGAACTTACACATTCCGTAATCTCCAAAAAACTGCAGAGCAAACCTCAATATGCGGTAAGCTCCACGAAATATCCATTTTAGGTGCAGACTTGCTGCGGGTCATAATTGGAGAAAATATCAAAATAATTTTTGAAATCGAACCAACGGTTCTCGATTTTTCCACTTTCGAAAAACTGCAAATTTCCAACTTTTATCCCGTGCACAGATTTACAAAAAAAAAAAATTCAAACAAGAGGTAACTGGTTCTTGAACGTTTTTTAACGATTTCTTTTCCCAATTAAAGTTAAGTCCCAGTTAAAAATTTGAAACCAGCTTATCGCCGAGGGCTGACTCAAATGAGAGAGCTCAAAAGGAAGCCTCTAATTGACGATTTTCACAATGGAACTGGAGAAGGCTTTTGAGTTTTTCCCGGAAATTCAAAATACTTTTTGACAAAATGTTCAGTTTCCTGCAAATTTTGCTTGAATCTAACTATCTCTCAAACTCCAAGTGCCCATCCGAAGGAACGACTGAAACTAAAATCTCCGTAGGTTCCTGGATACCAGTCGGGAAAGTTTTGTGTCGTCCACAACAGATTTCTTCTCCATGTAAGGATGAACCGACAAGTTTTAAGTTGTGCATCGTTCCTGACTAATTTTTATGCGCTCTGTTTATTTATGAAATAATATTGTTAATACTGGTATTTCTTGAAGAATGGCAAGCTAAAGAAGTTGTCCATGTGACTACAATTTTTTACAATATCTTCACAATGTGTCCAATCGATATCTTAGTATCAAAACATCATCAGAAATAATTAAGCCGAACTGTTAACTAAGTACATTTGTTTGAACTGGAGATCAAACTACGTCAGAAAGTCTTTACAAATACACTTTTCTCGAGCGGTAGTATTTCGGCAGCGTTTTTCTAACAGGGGCGACCCGAAAATCGACGGCCAAATGCGATGAAAACAGCTTGGCGGCATGTTCTGCGATCGCAGAGTGTTGCGGCATGTTCGTCAACGCGTACCTACACACACACACCTAAATGTGTTGCAGTATCTGTTGCATGTTGCATTACACGTTGCATTGCACGTTGCATTACACGTTGCAGATACAGCGCGCTGATGAGTACCCGCCTTTGATTCTAAAAATAACGCATTGGGATTTATTTATTTCGCGGTCGAGCTTTAGTGCGTATACGGGAATTGTTTTCAGGTCCAGGGCCAGGCAAACCTGTTATTTTCTGTTTGAACATAAATAATTTGCTTTTTTGTATGAGTCTGTTTTACGTTCTTATTTTTGATGTTATTTTTGTTGTCTCACGAATTTTGTAAACTTATGAATCTCATGTCAATATTTTTGTGACCACTTCATTAATTTTGTGTGCAATTTGATTCTTGATTGTCATGTACTTACTTGACTGTAATTTTTGTCTGTCCTATTTTTGTTTGTGTCATGATTTGATTTTCATTAAATTGCCATTGTCCGCCGCTTCTATAACTCCCATATTTTTATGTCATGTTTCATGCTCGCTGCTATGTTTGTCAGATATTCACTGTAGGTCTTTTACAGGATCCTACTTTTTTTTCTTCCTTTTCTTCGCTCCCCTGCCTCTCTGGCAGGGGCGGAGAGAAAATCGCTTGACACCCGGCGATGGATCTATTTGCTGGGTAGTGCCGGGCGCTGATCCGGCTAAAAACCCTCCGAAGACCTAGTGGTTAACCCGCCCCCTGGGACCGCGTTAGCATTGCTTTGGGAGGCGGTTGGTCTAGTTCTCTTCTCTGGCTCTATTCTTCTGTCTTTCGCGCTCATTTGTCTCCTTCTCCCTCATCACCTTCGTTATCACTCCGGCAATCTCATTCCAGCTCTTCTCATCTTTTATCATTGTGGGTACCAGATTTTCTACCGTTATTTCCATTCCCAGCTTCTTCTCCACTGTTTCCCATTGCTTTCTCCATTTCACACACCTAAAAATCGTGTGCTCCGCCGTATCCACTTCTTCACAATAACAACACATATCGCTGTCTATCTTTTTATTCTGCACAAATACTCCTGGAAACATCCGTGGCCTGTCAACACCTGCGTGATATAGTAGTTTACCTCTCCGACTTTTCTTTCCTTCCATTCCTTGATATTTGGTATCAGCCTCTTGGTCCATTGTGCCTTACTCCTATTTTCGTCCCATTGTTCTTATCAGCAGTTCTCCATGTCCTCTCTTACTTCTGTCCTTGTTTTTTACCTTTTCGCGATGCAATTTCGCTCTCTCTTTTACCATCATTTCGATAGGCAGAGTACCAGATATCACCAGTAGCGCTTCTGTAGAAACCGTTCTATATGCGTGACAAACACCTATTTCTATCTTCCTTTGTGCTCTTCTGAGCGTATCTCTGTACTTTTTCCTGTTCATTGCCTCATCCCAAATTGGCGCTGCGTATAATATCACGGAATATACAACCGTTGCTAATGCTTTTCTTTTGTTAGCCTTCGGTCCCCCTATATTTGGCATCAACCCTTTTAGTGCCGCCGCTGTTTTCTCCGCCTTCAACGTGGTTGAGTTTATGTTTTGTGCCATTCTCATATTCCGATCAAACTTCACTTCTAGGTACTTTTTAGCTTCTTTGGTTTTCATTTGTTTTCCTTCTACGTTTATTGTTGCACTCTTCATCTTGCGCCTTCCAATGAGTATCACCGCTTCGCTTTTCTGTGGTGCCAGTTTCAGCTCGTTCGCCAGCATCCATGCACCAATGCGTCTGGCCGCCTCGCTGGCTTTTCTTTCTACTTCCTTTGGTTCCTTTCCTGTCACCACTATCGCCAGATCGTCTGCGTATCCTACTGTTCCCACTCCATCTGGCATCGCTATTCTTAATACCTCATCATAGAAAATATTCCATATAGAGGGACCAAGTATGGTGCCCTGTCCTACCCCCCTGCTCAATTCCATACAAGCATGTTCTCCCACGTACTTTTTTCTGTTTTCGAAGTATCTGCACATCAGACTCACCAAGTATTGCGACACTCCCCTGTTCTTTAGTCTTTGGACTATTATCTCTCATGACGCTGTGTTGAATGCGTTTTGTACATCCAACGTCAGCAATAGACACAGTTTCCGATTCCTGTATTTCCCTTCGTTTGCTTTTCTGACTATCTGTTCAATTTTCTCCATTGCATCTATCGTTGACCTTCCCGTCCTAAAAGCATATTGGTTTTCTGACAACTGACCCTTTTCTTCCAACTCTTCTTTGATTCTTTCGTTTATTAATGATTCCATCAGCTTTCCCATTGTATTGATAATACAGAGTGGTCTAAATGCGCCTCTCGCCTCCGCTACTTTCTTTGGTTTCTCCAACAACATCAACCTTGCATCTTTCCATTCTGCTGGGAATTCCCCCCTCGTCAAGTACTCATTCATCATTTTCAGGCAGAGACTGTGTTGTTCTTTCCCCATTGTTCTGATTATTTCTGCAGGAATACCATCAGGTCCTCGGGCTTTCTTTGTCTTGAGCTTGGCCAGTGCCCTGTCAAACTCTTCTACCGAGAACGGAATTATATGTTCATGAATTTTACTTGCTTTTCATTTTACCAATCTGCCTTTTGGAAAGAGTTACTGTGCTACTCTAATCATTTCTTCATCTGTCATGTTTATGTTTCGGGTATTTCCGAGGGTATTTCTTGTTTTTTCACAGACTATCTTATACCCTTGTCCCCATATATCACTGTTGATCTCTTCGCACAGTTTCTCCCATGATTTCTTTTTTTCTTTGTGTATAAGAAGGTTCAATTCCTTTTTCTTGATTTTATACTCTTCATACACCCTGTGTTTCACTTGTTGATCTGCTTTTGTTTTGTTTATCCTTGTCATTATTCTTTTCCTACTGAGACACTCCTTCCGTACTAAAGCTATTTCGCTTGCCCACCAGTAGACTGGTTTTCTGGTTTGTCCATCGACAGAGCGTTTCTTGAAAGTACGGTTACAAACTTCCGTCAGTATATCTTGGCATTTTTTGGCAGTCAATGATTCGTTGTTCATGTTCATGCCTTCCATTTTTTTGTTCAACCTTTCCTTGAATAGCTCCATTCTCTCCGCCTCCAATTTCCATCCGCATTGCCTTCGTTGCCTCACTTGATGACTCTCCGCCACTCTTTCCATTTGAATACAGAAATAGATGTTTTGATGATCGCTCATGTTTTCTTCCTCACTCACTCTCCATTCTTCAACTTTCTGATTCATCTCCTCTGAGTACATCGTAATGTCAATATATGATTTCTTTGCTCCCCTAAGGAATGTCGGTATCTCTCCCGTATTTGCGGTATTCATCCCGTTTTCTTCCATCCATTCTTCCATCATGTTTCCTCTGCGATCATTTTGGACTGCTCCCCATCTTCTTGCTTTCGCGTTGAAGTCTCCGCAGAGTATGATTTTCCTCGTCTCAGCACTTAAAATCGTATCTCGCAAGGAATGAAGGTACTCATCAAACTCATGTATGTCCTCGTTTGGGGATATATAGCATCCGACTATCATGATTCCATCTACATTGACCCACACTATCCCATTTCCACTTCCGGTGCTTCTTACTCTGACTTTTTTATTTAAAATTCTGATTGCAACGTCTTTTCTGTAGTCGACGAGCCATGCTCCTTTCTCAACGTGTTTCTTGTTGGGCTCCATTATCAGTGCTATATCAACCCTGTTTTCTGCTGTTGTTCTGTACAGCAAGCTTTGTGCTGCGTTGCTTCTATTGAGGTTTACCTGTATGCATGTTATTTGATTATCCATTGATAGTGATGAAATCGGTTAACAATGCGGAGTTTAGACAATTACTACATTTTATATACATTGACATACACGAAATAAAAACACTTGTAAATATAAACTCTGTAGATTTGAAATTCTTGTAGAGATAAAATTTGTAAATAACGGCTTCTCTTTGATGCTTGTACATCTCTATCAACAGGATCCTACTAACTATACCTATTTTGTCTTGTTTTGGGTTTTTAGCGCACTTCTCCAAACGGGAAGGCGCTTTTGTCCTCGCTTTGTCCGTCCGTCCGTCCGACCGTCCGTCCGTCCGTCCGTCCGTCCGTCCGTCCGTCCGTCCGTCCGTCCGTCCGTCACAGCATCTAGTCCTAGACGAAAAGGTTTTTGCGAAAAAATTTTACTCCATTGGGTAGCTCATGACCTTGTATCCCGAACCAAGAAAAATCTTGACGAAATAATAATAAACAATGACAATAATAACAATTTAGTGTGACGCGGCATCGCCGTTGAATGCTGCATTTCAGAAGCCGGCCTGATCTCGAAAGTTATCACATGCGAGGAAGTACCCGATCTTATCATTTTACCATAATACATATGCGGAGTTATATTTAGAGGATGATTTGAACTTCATTTTAATGAAAATTTCACATCGGTGCGAGGAGCAGGCCAATAGTTATTAATTTTTGGAAATGACTCCGAAACTACGGCTCGGCCGCAAATGATTTATTCGTTGCTTGCTGGTGCTTGATATCCTTTCCTCCGAACAAAACGAAATTCAATACAGAAAATATTTCAACTCGAATGGGTAGCTCATGGCCTTGGTACGCGAATCAAGAAAAATTTTGCCGAAATAATCATGAACAATTACAAAAATAACATTTTGGTGTAGGGCGGCTTCGCCGATCAAGTGCTGGCATTCGCGGTAAGATGTGGAAAGTTGCGATATGCAGGCAACTACGATTTCTTAATGAAATACATCACTGCATATACGGCATTATATTTAGAGAACAATTTGAACTTTCTTTTGACAAAAACCCCACTTCGATCCGACCGTCGGGTCAATTGTTATCAATTTTTGAAAACGACCGCAAAGCCACGGCTCGGCGCATATTACACGACCCTACAAATTTAAAATCAGACGTGCCGAAATAGTAATTGAACATTTTGAAATAGCCAATACTAGGTACCTGAAGGATAATGGCACTCAAATTACGAAACATACTCGCTCAATAACAAAAAAAAAAGTAGGTAGGTATCACTAAAAATCATGTGACAGGCTACCATTTTTTCGGTTTTTCGATAAAAAAGAAATGTTCCAATTCAAAAGTGAACCCGATATTCGTCTTCAGGAGGTCGAAATCAGTTGGAGAACATTTTTTTATATAAGTAAAAGAATGACGCTTATGTGGCCGGTTTGTCTGTCTGTCTGTCTGTCTGTCTGTCCGAGTCCGTGCAGAAATTAAGACGCTGTACTCCTTCTCGAGAATTGGAACAAGAGTCTTGGAACTTTTTTCCGATTAATAGCTAATGTCCCCAAGGGTGGCCAATGGGCACTATTTTTGTTATCCATACATCGTTATCATTATTCTCAAAAAACAGAGATCTCCTGTGCACTTTGATGAAGTTGAACTTCTCCTGGAACTTACCCTTGTCTAGTACGATCATTTTGATTTTCAAGCCGAATTTCATGATTCTGTCGATATTTTGGCCGCCATATTGGAATTTTTTGCCCAAGACGGTACAACCCTAATCACTTAACATCTTGCGTTCACTAATCCTCCAAAAAGGAAGTGCGCTACTGAGCCTCATGCCCATGAGGCGTATTCGCTTGTTATGCATTGTTGATGATTTAATCTGCATTGTTGACTTGTTGATTCATTATGCATTGTTGACTGATGTTCTGCTATTTTGTTTTTACTGATTGCACTTACGCTGAATACCGGAATTTATCAGTGAGTTTTGTCAATCATTTGTCATGATTGTATTTGAGAGTTTTCTTCTCAGGGCTCAACTCAGGGGCTTGTTTGACTGGGTTCTTCCCCTAAGTGCCCTTTTCCGAATCCGTCACTCTTCTCTTTTTCTTTGACTAACAGCATGACATATTTTGTTGTTGTGCTTTTGATTATTTTTGTTCATTTTGTCTATTGTGTGTCGTCGTGTTATTTTTCTGTGAGGTGTTTCCTGAAAAAAATCTGATTCATTCAACTTTTGCTGATGATTTTAGTAAAAATTTATTTTGTTTGCTCTCAATTCGTGTTTTTGTTCAACTTTCAAAACAACCCTTATTCCCAAGTTCCGTTCTCGTCGCGAGTACAGATCCTGGATGAACCGAACAACGTAAGCAAAACGTGAGTAAGAGGTCCAAGGTAGGGGGGGGGGGGGTGACGACGATCATAGCCAGGGGTCCTAAAGGGGGGAACAGTTCAACTCTATACTTTTTCTTGTTCGTTTATAGTAAATAAATAGATAAATGAAATTTATTGTACAAAGGTGAAGTTGGTGAAAGAAATTATCTCCCTGTCTCCGAAAAACATATTCAATCAAATTTGAGGAGTTTTCTAGCCAAATAAACAGATCAATGATCACATGAATAGTTTAGATCAGTATTATGGGATTTTTGTGGATTTCTTGACAATTATTTGCCTTAAGAAATGATTCAACATTGTGGGTCAAAACAAAAATCTACATCGATTTCAATTCAAAAATACAGGGTGTGTCGCATCAACAAAAAAAAGTTTTTTGTGACACCCTGTATATTATAGGTTGCAATATGTATAACATAGCCTCCACTTTTGAAACCTACAGGGAGAATTGTTCGCGAAAAGTCTTTTTCTTCCCAAATTTTCTAAAAAGAGGAACCTCTCGGGGAACCTCCAGTATGTGGAGAAATCGAGGGGGAAATTCTCGCTCTCACATGATCACCCTGTACGAATAAGATTTTGATGATGAATGTCAGATTTGGTAAGAGGAAATAATCTCCTACAGTGGAACAGAATAATAACAAATAAACCAATATTCAAAGTTGACTTTAAGGTTTTTAATTGACTTATTTAACAAGGCGACATTCAGCTGTTAGCTGCTCTACCATCCAACCTCGTGGACAAAACAAAATATCCATGGATGTAGCGGGATTCGAACCCGCACAGCGCAGCGCGAGTGTGTCAGCTTGCCATCACCTCTACCACTCGGCCACGACCGCTCCAACTTCGGCTCCATAGCACTAGTTATGCCTTCCCTCATCACGCGTTCGAACAAAAAGTTTGCCGTCTCGGGTGCAATTCTCCCCTCAATTTTTCCCCAAACACGGATCTTGAGGACGTGAAAATGAGGTGTATGGTTGGCTGTTTATACCTACCCCGGTGAAATTCAAATTATCTATAGTGTGTTCACTTCCACTGTGATTCTAGTCGGCTGTGTGTTCCTGAGTTTGCAAATGTGAAATACAGAAGATCCTCATAACTTTGCCGTTGACAATTCTGGCTTCATTCGGTACACTAATTCACGAAGAAACACGAAGTCGTCCGAATCACTTTTGAAACACATTTTTTGCGCATTTCCTCTGCAGATAGACGGAATATTTTTGCGGAACGTGAAGTCTGAGTCGTTTTTCTATTTTATTAAAAAATGCTGAAAATTTTGAAACTGTTTTAATTTCCGCCAATGAAGAAAAGAATCAAAGCAGCTTTGACATTCGACAGCCTTGTCCAAAAAGAGACCTCATGTAATCATCAACACTTCCCGCCTGTTCCAGTCGGAAAGAGACGCCAAGTTCTAAAGAAGTATTGGCGAGTATTTTTCCACCTGGTCTAAAGGTAGCACACATTGGTCCAGTGTATAAGAAGGGCGAGAGGAGCAAAATCTCCAATTACAGACCAATTGCATTGCTGACGGCTTTTTCGAAGGTGTTTGAGAAGGTTTTTTATTGGAGACTGTCTGATTATCTTGATTCTCGGCTGGTGCTCTCTAGCACTCAGTTTGGATTCCGTCGCGGCTTTTCTACGGCCGACGCTATTCTCTCTTTGCAGAATTATGTTTTGTCGGGACTCGATCGTGGTGAAGAGGTTTTGACGCTTCTTTTTGACTTGTCACGTGCACTTGACACCGTTGATCATCAGCTGTTGTTGAATAAGCTATCTTCCTGTGGTGTACGTGGACGCCCTCTTGAGTGGATTTCTTCCTATCTTAGAGATAGGACTCAGCGAGTGCTTCTCAAAAATGGGGGTGTCTCTTACTTGTCTGGGATTGGGCGAGTGTCTTCTGGCGTTCCGCAGGGCAGCATATTGGGGCCTCTGCTTTTTTTTATATTCATCAATGATCTGCACATAGATTCCGCCCATGTTACCCAATATGCTGATGATACTTCTGCCACTGTCAGCTGTTCAAATATTTCTGACTCGTCCCGCGCAGCCACTGCCGCTGTCTCCGTGATGGGCGAGTATTCTGCCAGCAACGGGCTTCTTCTCAACAAGACGAAGACTGAAATGATGCTTTTCTCCAACAGAACCAAAGAACAGAGTCTCCTGGTCAAAATGGACGATGCCTCTGTCAGACAGAGTACAAGTATGAAGTTCCTTGGTGTGTGGATTGATGAGAGGTTGTCGTGGGAGTCACATGTGACTCACTTGTCTAGCAGGCTGTCTTCTGCGTGTTTCGTTTTGTGGCGCTTGCGCTCCAACGTCTCTCTCGATGTTCTGAAACTATATAATTTCGGACACGTTCAGTCGGCCCTAAGTTACGGAATTATTTGCTGGGGGTCAAGCAGTCACGTCAGTGACCTGTTGCTCATTCAGAAGAAGATCCTCCGCACCGTCACTTTCAAGAGTAGATCAACTAGCTGCCGCGATCTGTTTAAGCAGCTCGGAATCTTGACGGTGACGTCCTTGTACATCCTCACATGTGTCTGTTATGTCCATCGAAACAGACACAGTCACACTGACAATCGCGAAGTGAGTGAGTATGGCTTTAGGTCTCAACACAGGCTGCTGATGCCTCAACATAGACTGACATTAGTGGATCGCGGCCCAGCTGTGATGACGGTTAGGCTATTTAACAAGCTGCCGATTGCAGCCAGGAAGCTCACCAGCTACACCTCCTTCAAAAAAGAGGTACATTCCTTGCTCCTTAGCAAAAGTTTTTATTCCATCGGTGAGTTTTTGGCCTGCGATTGGTAGGCACTTGTTGTACTTGTTGTACTTGTTGTACTTGTTCAATAATAAGTATACATTGTTGTGAATTTGTGTATGTATTTGTTCTATATACCTGTTTAATTGTGTTATTTAAGTGTAACTATATCATAGTCTTTTCTCCTCCCCGACTATTACTCACACTGTTGTCTCGGTCAAATGAGTAAAATAAATTATTTATTTATTTATTTATTTATTTGAAATAAGGATCGCCGTAGCAGTCTGTAATTTTTGTATAAAAAGTTGAATAAACCAAATTTGAAAAACCCAACCGCTCAAAGTAGCGTATTGGACCAAAATTGATGTAAGCAACTTAAATTTGCAATTTGCTTTCGTTTTGGGCTTCCGGGAACGAGTTTTTGTCGGCCTTGAGTGGCCGCTGTCAAAATAACTAGAATTAAAGACAATCTCTAGCGGTTATTGTGTCCAAATTAATTTAATACACAGCTTTGCGCCTACCAGGGCGCTCCCTAGTCGCACTTTCACGTATGGCAAAGTCAGTTTTCCAAGATTTCAATATCAATTTGGTAGGAAATATAGGTTCACTTTTATTAAAGCCAGTTTCACACAAGGTAAGAGGGCGGCAAGTCTGCAGTGCTAGAGAATTTGATTAGCCAACTAGAATCACAGTAGAACTGAACCTACTATACGACAAATTGGTGTAAACTGGAAGCGGCAGTGGCAGCTCGTAAATTTTTTGCAAGGAGGGCTCAAGTTAATAACAAATGACGAAACTCGAGACAGAAACTTTTTTTCGTCGTATCACTCATATCTGCACAACCATGTAGTTTTAGGATTCACTGTTTTGTCGAGTTTATACATACGTGTGAATGCACCACGACTTTTAAACTTGGACTCAATTTGCCGCCCTTGAGCCTCCCGCACCAGCCGCCACTGGAAAGCGGTTAGTCTCGAGGTTGGTCTTATTGTTCTGTCGATGCTGCAGCTCTAGCAGTTGCACTCGATTGCTCTATTTCTTGGAGGACAATTACTTCGCACCGGTGCCTTTCTGCTCTGCCTGTCCTGCAATTTGCACACGGTCTGCAAATTAGGAACTGTTGTTCCTGTTCCTGTCACATAGTTCCTGCCATCTTGCGGCTTGCCTGCTCGCTGCTCCACCTGCTGTCAGTTGGAGCTGAGTTGTCAGGTTGTTTGTCACTTCTGCCTCAGCCAGCCAGCATTTGTATTTCTCTGTTCATTTCATCATTTCTATTGTCGGAGCTCGGAGCGCGTCGCGCGTCGTGTGTGATTTCGATTTCTTGTCATTTTTCATTTTTAGATGATTTCCATAGAAATGTGAAAGTGTTCGCAGTGATGTGACAGGGACAGAATGGCAGCTCAAGCACAGAATATCAAACCAGAAGCGACACTCTATTGTTGTAGCATTGTTGTTGCTATGACCAGATTCTATGACCTTGGAACTGCCAGGTGTTTCGGGACTAGTATTCCTGTCAAGAGATTTGAAATGTTCCAGAGAAAAATACACTAACTACCTACTTGATATTTGGTGAGAAAGTCTTCCGTCAGTGGAATCTATAGTCAGATGGCAGATTCACCATCCTTTCCTTTGGAATCCTGGTGATTCCTTTTTGGCGCATGCGGGAATATTGTAGGGACATAATTGGAACAAAGCCTGTTCTTTTAATCATTTGAAAACAGTAAGTACATATCACAAAAATGAGCCGGCACGTATTTTGATTTTCCCGAAGAGACGCTCCAATCTTATTCGCCAAGTCTTCGCGGCTGCAAGCTTCTAGCCGAGCTTCTAGCCACATTGTCGCTCTGAAGAATAAGATATATTATGTAGAAGTGGGTAGATAAGACAATTTTGCTGAACAAAACAGCTACCTTCATTCACTTTCTTCCTTCACTTTCTTGGAAATTAGGTATATATTACACCTTTCCGCTTCCTTTGGGAACTTGAAAAAGGTGTCTTTTTGAGGGACGAATTATCCACACATCCACGTATCGCACAAGAAAAGTCCCGTACCGCACTCATTTTTTGTTGATCAAAACCTAGTCGAATTTGGCACTGACAGAAAACGTCAAGATTACCTATCATTTTAAAGTTGATGGAAATACTAAATTCGGTGTAGGCAACTAGATGAAACCGATTTTTGTGGTCAGTGTCGCTTCTGTATTATTATTCTGTGGCTCAAGGGAGTCGAGGGACGTTGAGTCGTACATACAATGGTCGTACTCAACTTCAACAAGGCCACCTACGATTGCGAAACGTAAGTGGGTGTTTTTATTCTTTTTTTTTTGGAAATATACATACAGGTAGCCCATTGAAAACGAAACAGACAGATTTTCAACATTTGCGCCCTCATTTTCTCGAGATAAGCCCGGACAGGTCAACTTTGTTTTCTAAGGGGACGTTCAACTGCTACTAACCAGGCTATTAATTTAACCGTCGCGTCGTGTTAATTTTTTTTTCGATTCGATGCAAATTTTTCAAGATAATGCTAATTTGAGTGTTCTCGGAGGGTTAGAGCAGTAAGGGGGTGTCAGTGTTGGATTATTTGTGGTTCAAAAGGACTCTACAAAACTGAGACGCAAGGCCTTGGAGGGTGCAAAACAAACTGGTGGAGACCCGTCTTCCGAAAAAATTTCGTCTGCGGCGCCTTTTTCTCACTTCAGTCACTATTCGTAGTGTCACAGACTGTAGTGTTTTCCGGTCTGTCGAGAAATCGTTTTTCTGTTCAAGTACCATGTCACCCTCGATGTCACCAGTTGGGCGCGATTTTTCGATCCTTAAAATCTAAGGGGGCAAAATTGTCTAATAGGGTAGTGACCACCATCAAAAAATATAAAAAAAATCATACTAATCGAATGTAGAGCCTTAATAACAAGACTACGTTTCGTGAAAATTCGAAAAAAAAAGTTCCAAGTGTCTCAAAATCTGCCTTGAGAGTGGCTACTTTTGCGAACGATTTCAAATCTACCGAGCTGTAAGGCGGGCTGTGACGTTTCAATCTTTTGATAGTAGTGGGGATGACCCCACCTCCGTTGCCTGTGTGTCAGTGTTGACGTTGACGTTTGCCAGCATAACATAACCATTGAAGTCTGATGTAGTCGAGGATGTAGTCTTGAAATATTCATAAATCATGAAAGATTTTACCAACTTTCCATATTTTCAAGCGAAACAACTAAACAACACGAATCACCGCACAGATACACAAAGCGTTAACAATATAACAATCAGCTGTTATGAGCGTTGACGGGTTGACGCTAGTGCTTTTTGTAGTAAGTTCTGTAGTGTTGTCAAGCCTGCTTCTCCGCCTATGAAAGATTGTGACGTCATCGCGCCAAATTTGAAATGATCGAAAACTTTCATATTTTTTTTTACCAAGAAAACTTACGAAAAAAATCTGTTAACTATACAGGGTGCCCGTTTTTAAATAAATAAAAATAGTCTTTATTGCTCTCTGTAAAAAAAAAATACAATATGTATTTGTAGAGCCAGTCAAGTAACTAAATAATAACTAACAAATAAATAAAATATATACAAGTAACAAGTAGTATCTAACAATTTGACACAAATGAACATAAGTACAACAGTCAATAAAAAAACATGGATTCACAATAATCACGACCAGTGAGCTAAGGTCTTTATATTCGGATCTTCGAAGTACTCATTCAAGGTATAATAGGCCTTTCTGACTAGCATTCGTTTCAGTGTTTTTTTCAGAACATGCAATTTTTGATTTTTTATCACCTGTGGTATGCCATTGTACACCCTGACTATCATGTAGGTAATATTTTTTTGAAGAAATGAGAAACTCATCCTCTGAGTGAGTAGGTCCTCTCTAAAACGCGTGTCATGAGGCTAAGCATTTTTCGAGGCTAAGCATGAGCATCTCGCTTATCTTTAGAGATACAGAGTCGGTTAAATCAGAAAAAAGTTGTATTAGTATGATTTTCTTTATATTCTTCGATGGTGGTCACTACCCTATTGGACAATTTTGCCCCCTTAGATTTTAAGGATCGAAAAATCGCGCCCAACTGGTGACATCGAGGGTGACATGGTACTTGAACAGAAAAACGATTTCTCGACAAACCGGAAAACACAACAGTCTGTGACACTACGAATAGTGACTGAAGTGAGAAAAAGGCGCCGCAGACGAATTTTTTTTGGAAGACGGGTCTCCACCAGCTTGTTTTGCACCCTCCAAGGCCTTGCGTCTCAGTTTTGTAGACTCCTTTTAAACCACAAATAATCCAACACTGACACCCCCTTACTGCTCTAACCTTCCGAGAACACTCAAATTACCTTTATATTTATTTTATTTTATATTTAAAATACCTAAATCGAACCCATCACTATCTAAGAATAAATGGATGTTGAGACGTTGTATTGAATAAAACTGGATGAAGTCGATTTTTGTAACACTTTATTCGAATATCCAACTAGATGTTTGTTTGGTGAAATTCCTTCTGGCGCCTCCACCAAATTTGCCTGCGGTAGATGGCAATGTTCCACCATTTTTTCAAATAGTGTTTGATGTCCCAGAAACCGATTGAGACATAGCCCCATATATTTCTACTGAGCTGGACATCACTAGGCTATTCGATACCTTCTGCCCCTAGATAATATCCGCCATTTTGAAAAAGGGGCGCTATTCAAATCCAAAGGGACGAAAAGCAAAGCACTGCGAGTCAAATAGTTTATTTAGGTCTCAGTTGTGACCCTGCAAAGTGGTTTGCCTTTATCATCATTTGCAACTTATATTCCCTATTTCGGTTGTACCACGTCCACTACTAGCTTTTGTGTCTCGGCCCCGTTCATTGAACACTGCATTCGTGTGCACTGAGGGTATGCAACCCAAAATATCCCTGTGTCGTCCAAGTCCTCACCCCTCACCCCCTGTTCGGTGTGCCTGGCACTTGGCTGTCAGGCGCAAGCGTAAACGAGCTCCAGCACTTTCTTCGGCCGTCTTCGGCATTCTTCGGCTTTCTTTCCGCTCGTGCTCGTGGGAAGCCACGCCGTCTTTTTTTTGGTCATCGTTCTCGCGGCCATCTTGTCGTGCCATCGGCGTACATTCGTACTCGACCAGAAGCCCATCCAAGGCCCATCGCGTCCGATAGTGACTCCTGGAGGAGCTCTGCAGCATCTCCAAGTCCAGAAAGCGGCAGTTTTCACCGCTTTCACCGGGGAGCGGCTTGGATCAGCCAGCCGCACACAAAGCTCCAGTTTCGGACGGGATCGAGTCGTTCGTCCGCCATTTTGGTGACGAACACGGGCACTCGTGCATTTCACCAGGAAATCCACCACCAGAACGGCCATCCACCACGACGCCGCCTTCGGACTCCGCCAGGACGACGCCGCCACCGAATAAGATCCCGTAAGTTCCATATTTTCCATTGTTTTTACCATTTACCGTTTATTCCCGTTTGCCGGGGTGTATACCTTCAGTGCAGTTCGTCTCGTTTTCAGGACGCCACTCGGCGCCAGCGAATCTGCCCCCGATCAGAACCACTCGGATTTTTCATTTCATTTAATTCACATTGTTTTTTTTTATTGTTTTGTAATTCTGTCTGGTTGTGTTTTTTTCTTTGTTTTGCATTAAAGTTTTTGATTGTTGTTGTGAATTTCATTTCTGACTGTCGCTTGCTGCTTTCCTAATCCAAGAGTTATTGTTTTAATGCAGCCTTCATCGGAAGGCTGCCGTCTTTATGTGTACCGCGCTAACATATAAATTGGTCCTTCGAGCCGGATACAGGCTAAGCATGGTACAGTCAGGAATTTAATTCACCTCACTATTGAAACTTTAAAGTCACGGGTCAAACCCACGTGACACTTGTGCGTTGGTCCAGCGTGTTGATCAATTCGTTTTTCGCCCGTCTCATTCGCACTTTTTCACCTGGGTTGGGTTCGCCATTCAGGTACGCCAACCTAAGGGTCAGTTGCTTTGTTTTCATTTTTCTTTGTGTCGTACACAATGGACGCAACTTTATCGTCCATCGCGATAGCTATTGCGCGCCTTGAGCCCCTTCTGGAACAAGGCGTCACAGCTACCACCGAGCCAAGCCTCCAACCGGCATTTTTAGCCACGTTTGACATTGCGGCGGAAATTTACAACGGTTTCAAGAGCACGGTCAACACTGCCCCTCTCCCCAGTGCCTCCGAGGAGCAGAAGGCTACATTTCTTGAACGTACACTCCGGGCAGACAGCTTGTATGGCAAACTTGCTGCGGTAAAAGCCTCGTTTGCGAATTCAGAGCCGACTTCCTCGCTCTCTCGCCAAGCCTCGCAAACTTGGTTCGAGACAGGCCGGAGCAATGTCCGATTGCCAAAAATCGCGTTGCCGTTGTTCGACGGAAAGTTAAAATCATGGCCACCATACTATGATCTATTCACGGCGTTAATACACAGAAACCAGTCTCTCTCAGATATTGAACGGTTTCAGTATCTGATCTCGTCTTTATCTGGTGAACCTCTCTCAATGGTTAAACACCTGCCATTGACGGGAGATAATTACATAATTGCGTTCGACTCGTTGGTTGAGAGATACCAGAACGACCGCGTGCTAGTCACTTTTTACTGGCAGTCGATGATGAACGCCTCCTCCGTCACATCTGACTCCGCGCAAGCGCTTCGCCATCTTGTGAACACGTTCAACGAAAATTTAGTGGCGCTCGAGCAGTATCCGCATATCGACCTGTGGGATTTCACCCTGTCGAGCATGCTGCTCCAGAAACTCGATGAGTCGACGCGAAAACGTTTCGAGGTGCAGTCAGCTGGCACCCCCTTCCCCAAATACGAAGACGTCAAGTCTTTCGTGCTCGACCAATGCAAGGCTTTCGAGGCAACTGCCTTAAATTCTAAAACGCAATCGAACTCCCGCTCCACACGGGCAAACACCGTTACCGTGAAGCCCGAGGTCAGCCGCAAGTCGTGGGCCTCACATACGTTGGTGTCTCAGACTTCATCTGCCCCAGCGACGTCGCATGAGTCAGCATGTTCTCATTGTGGGGCGAGAAGTCATAGAGTCACCGCGTGCAAGACTTTTCTGTCAATGTCCCCAAATGACAGATATTTGGCGGTCAAACAGAAAAGGCTCTGTCTCAACTGCTTGAGCACCAATCACGGCGCTCCAAAATGTCCATCGTCGTATTCGTGTCGGCAGTGCCACGCAAGGCATCACACCTTGCTGCACTTCCCCAAGCCACATAGAACTGCAGGTCATGAGTCACCCAGTTCTTTATCGAATCCAGTTGAATTACCGCAAATCGTTTCCCCTGGTCTTCCAGAAAATGTCGCGAATTCGGTGACGAATCTCGCCTCAAGCCTCAAGGCAGCTCATGTTTTGTTGGCCACGGCAATCGTTCACGTTCGTGACCGGTGGGGAGGCTACCAAAGCCTCCGTGCGCTCATAGACCCTGCCAGTCAGGCATCGTTTATTTTGGACTCCTGCGTGCGCAAATTGGGTCTATCCCCATCAAATCACAATGTGCCCGTTTTTGGCTTGGGTCTCACCCCCGCCAATTCGACGTGTGGCACAGTCACTTGCCAGGTCAAGGCTGATGATGAGTCTCTCCCAATCCCTGAATTGGAGTTAATTGTCCTGCGCAGGATTTGTGGTAACCTGCCAGACACCGCTTTGAACCCGGATCAATTCCACTTGAACTTATCGAATCTGGCGGATCCCACATGGTTCAAGCCAGGCCCCATTCAAGTGTTGTTGGGCGCCGACGTTTATCCGTCAGTCGTGAAAGAGGGAATCGTCTCGTCAGGTCCGTCACAGCCTGTTGCCATAAACACCATTTTTGGCTGGGCTCTTCTCGGTCCCTTTCAAACCCCGTCAAAACCTCTGCATTCCTTTTTGGTCTGCACTCCAACTGGAATCGACGAGTCTCTGCACAAATTTTGGGAAGTAGAGGAAATCTCGTCACCATCGTCCAAAACACGTTTGTCCCCAGATGATGAACGTGCAGAAATTTGTTTCCGGGACTCTGTCTACCGTTGTCCGTCAGGTCGTTTTGGGGTTTCGCTTCCCTTCAAAAGGGAGTCCCCCACCTTTGAACATTGCAGGTCTATGGCTGACCGCCGTTGGTTAGCTATCGAACGTCGCCTGGTCCGTCAGGACACACTCCGTGATCTGTACATAGCATTCATGCGCGACTACCTCGACCTAGGTCACATGACCTTGCTGGACGCAGAACCTCCAGATTCTGAGGCGTATTACATCCCTCATCATCCGATCGTCAAGATCGAAGACGACAAGCCGAAAATTCGCGTCGTTTTTGATGCTTCGGCGCAAGCGCCGAATCATTTATCTCTCAACGAGACGCTTCTCGTCGGTCCTAAGTTACAACAGGACATAGCAGCTTTGCTACTGCAGTTTCGGTGTGAGCCGATCATTTTTACTTGTGACATCCGTCAGATGTATCGGCAGATACTTATCTCGCCCGAACATCGCAAGTATCAACTCATTCGCTTTCGTTTCTCCCCTGATCGACCCATTGAAACGTACCAATTGAACACCATTACATATGGTGTTTCTTCGGCACCGTTTCTAGCGGTTCGCACGTTGCTTCACTTGGCAGAACAAAGCGCCTCGAAGTTTCCATTGGCTTCGCAGGCAATTCGCCGTAATTTGTATGTAGACGATCTACTTTGCGGTGCGAACTCCGTGGAATCAGCACGGGAATTACAAACGCAGCTAATCAACCTGCTCCAATCGGGTTGCTTTGAATTGCGCAAGTGGGCAAGCAATCACCCTGATGTGCTGCAAGACATACCACTTGATCACGTTCGAACTCAGCCGTCCACTTTCAGTGACGTTGCTGACAATACTGTAAAAATTCTTGGCCTCCAGTGGCAAGCGGCAACAGACACCTTTTCATTCACGGTTCATCCAAATGAACTACCGTGCACAAAACGGTCCATCTTGTCGGAGGTGGCTCGGATTTACGATCCGCTCGGCTTTCTGTGCCCTGTTGCATTTTTCGCCAAACATTTAATCCAACGGTTATGGAAACTTGGCCTTGATTGGGACGACACCCCTCCAGACATCGTATGTCAGCAGTGGTTGCGTTTTCAATCCGAGCTATCGCAACTTTCGCGGTTGCAAATTCCACGGCATACTTTTCCGTCGCCTGCAGACAGGTGCCAGTTGCACGCCTTTTGCGACGCATCTGAATCTGGGTACGCGAGCGTGTTGTACGTTCGTTACCTTCGAAATGGTGTTCCCACCATTCGTCTCCTAACCGCCAAATCAAAGGTGGCTCCAGTCAAATTGCTGACCGTACCCCGTCTCGAATTGTGTGCAGCGGTCCTACTTTCCAATCTCTTTGCCTTCACCGTTGCAGCGCTCGCAGGAACCGTACAGTTCGATGCCATATTTGCGTGGACCGATTCTACGGTTGTTCTCAGCTGGCTGCGTTCCTCTTCGCACCGCTGGAAAACATTTGTTGCTCACCGTGTTGAGCATATTCAACAGCGTGTCCCGCCTCAGTGTTGGAGACATGTCTCAACATCGGACAATCCCGCCGACCCAGCTTCGCGCGGATTGTTTCCCGAAGACATGCTTTCGTGCTCCCTCTGGTGGTCTGGCCCACCTTTTCTGTCATCAGCGGATGACACATGGCCGGATGACAAATTCTCCGTGTCCTCCCCAGACATTGCGTCTGAAGAGCGAAAGCTCGCTTTGGTCGTGCGTGTGCCGCAGCCGCCGCCGATTGACATCGACGACCTCTTTTTGCGCATATCCTCCTTACGGAAGATTCAGGGCGCTGTCGCCTATTTCTATCGGTTCTGCAAATGCAAGTCCGATGAGAAGTTCGCGGAATCCGAAGCCATCACTTGGCGCTTCATTCCTCCCTCCAGTCCCCACTTTGGCGGGCTGTGGGAAAGCGGCATAAAAGCTGTCAAAACTCATCTATCTCGCGTGATAGGTGATCAAATACTCACCTTTGAAGAGCTGACCACGTTGGTCACCCAAGTTGAAGCGTTGCTCAACTCACGGCCACTTTCGGAGCTGAGCTCGGATCCAAATGATCTGTGCCCATTGACGCCTGGTCATTTTTTGACGCTCGAGCCGTTAACGGCCCCACCTGACCCAGATTTGTCCCACCTCAAGATCAGCAGGTTGTCGCGATGGCAGTTGGTCCAATCCATGCAACAGCGTTTCTGGGCGCGTTGGCGCGACGAATATCTACACACGCTGTACCAACGCGGCAAGTGGCACAAGTCACGTCACCTTGAATCCGCAGATGTGGGGTCTTTAGTCCTCATCAAGGACGAAAACGCTCCCCCTCTGAAGTGGAGGTTAGGCAGAATTTCAAAACTCTTCCCCGGCAAAGATGGCATTTGTCGTGTCGCAGATGTCCGTACTCAACGCGACGTTCTGCGACGCCCAATGGTCAAACTTTGTCCCCTCCCTTCAGGACAGTGAGCATTCTGTGTTTTCACTTCCGTCATTGTTCTCACTATGCTCTTTCTTTTTGTATCATGTTTGATTTCATTAATTTTTGAACTTTGAAAATACCCCGAGTGGTATTTTGGTGGGGAGTATGTCTCGGCCCCGTTCATTGAACACTGCATTCGTGTGCACTGAGGGTATGCAACCCAAAATATCCCTGTGTCGTCCAAGTCCTCACCCCTCACCCCCTGTTCGGTGTGCCTGGCACTTGGCTGTCAGGCGCAAGCGTAAACGAGCTCCAGCACTTTCTTCGGCCGTCTTCGGCATTCTTCGGCTTTCTTTCCGCTCGTGCCTTTGCCGCTTCGTTCGAAGCGGCGTTGATCTCCGTACGTCGAGCGGGAAGCCACGCCGTCTTTTTTTTGGTCATCGTTCTCGCGGCCATCTTGTCGTGCCATCGGCGTACATTCGTACTCGACCAGAAGCTCATCCAAGGCCCATCGCGTCCGATAGTGACTCCTGGAGGAGCTCTGCAGCATCTCCAAGTCCAGAAAGCGGCAGTTTTCACCGCTTTCACCGGGGAGCGGCTTGGATCAGCCAGCCGCACACAAAGCTCCAGTTTCGGACGGGATCGAGTCGTTCGTCCGCCATTTTGGTGACGAACACGGGCACTCGTGCATTTCACCAGGAAATCCACCACCAGAACGGCCATCCACCACGACGCCGCCTTCGGACTCCGCCAGGACGACGCCGCCACCGAATAAGATCCCGTAAGTTCCATATTTTCCATTGTTTTTACCATTTACCGTTTATTCCCGTTTGCCGGGGTGTATACCTTCAGTGCAGTTCGTCTCGTTTTCAGGACGCCACTCGGCGCCAGCGAATCTGCCCCCGATCAGAACCACTCGGATTTTTCATTTCATTTAATTCACATTGTTTTTTTTTATTGTTTTGTAATTCTGTCTGGTTGTGTTTTTTTCTTTGTTTTGCATTAAAGTTTTTGATTGTTGTTGTGAATTTTATTTCTGACTGTCGCTTGCTGCTTTCCTAATCCAAGAGTTATTGTTTTAATGCAGCCTTCATCGGAAGGCTGCCGTCTTTATGTGTACCGCGCTAACATTTTGTTTAATTGTTTTTTAAGTTGCATACCCGCCTGGCGTGAGAAATATATCATGTGTAACTCCAAGATTTCAGTGATTTTTTTTTCAACTAGTGAATAATCCGCAAATTTCTTTCGGATAACTTTCTTGAACACTGTTTTCAGTCCATTCCTACTTTTGAAATGTTTCAAATCGAGTCGACCGCCGAAAATACACTGCGCGGGTTCCGTAACTTTCATAGTTTTTTCTCTGAAAAATAGTGGATAATCCGCAAATTTTCTTTCACTGAACCTTATTGGACACTGTCTCTAGTTTATTTCTTCTTTTGGAATTACCAAAATCGTGTTGTCCTTTATGACTTAAGACCGAGCTTAAGACCGGCCCCTACACGCACAAGTCAATACGTCGTTCCCCTAGTCGTTCCAGAAAAATTTGCCTCTTCTCAATTTGATGTAACTTTAGATTGCTAGATTGCTACGATAAATTTGTATTCTTTTTGAAGTGTTCGCCGACTTGAGGACGGCATTTTTTAGTGTTTTTTCTTTAAACGTGAGTTTCATGAAAACCTGTGGAGTAGGAGAATTGAAAAAAATAAGGGCAATCTGAAGTCAAGTTTGAAAATGTATAAGTAGGTATTTCAGAATTTCAAAAATCGAAAATCTCGATTTTTTTCCAAAATTTCTATATATTTTTCGAAAAAAAACCCTCATTCTCTTGCCAGCCCAGATTTGAATAACTCATTTCTTACATTCTTACATTTTTAGCTGTACAGATCTGGCAGATACTCACGCCACAAGAATCTATCTGTTTCTCTTTCGCTCTGCAGCTAATCCGCCACATCAGTATTATTTCTTCATCCAGAGTCGTCTTCGTCGGCCATACATACTGTCACTCATAGTCACTAGGTAAGTATCTGAAGTCCTACAATTCCAAAGATCGTACAATATTAGTACGCAATCAACTTATTGTTGCTCAAGTGTGAGAGCTGGTCAAAATAATTATGCCTATTGCTTATTGCCAGTTGCTACTTGCTAGTTGCTGATTGCTTCAGTGGGAGACCCGCCTGAAGGCAATAATAAGGATAAATATTTTGTCCCTCAGAGTTCAAAAAAAATATCACGACATCTACGACCCAGTGAGCACACGGACCAGTCGGTCCTCGATCGATTTGCTTATTAGTGCTAAAGAACATAATGGCGGAAGATGGTGCCCGGCAAAAAACTTGATAGCCGAGCATAACATACAAAGGACAGAAGGAGCAGAAAACGTAAAAAACAAGATGGAAAGCTGCTGCTGCTAGAGCTCTAGAGCTAGCTCTGTCGTTCTTTTTGGCTTTGTTTCGAAAACTTTGCGCTAATCCGAGCGAGCGTATTATAACACGGCAAGCCGGCACATCAGGGCCAGCAGAGAGAACTAACTACAAAGACACGTCCCGACGGCGGCTGTGGCACAAAGGAATGTCCGTCCGTTTTATAAACTCGGAAGTTGATGGTAATATTCAATTCGTTTTTATAACCGGGGCGTTAGTGGTGATGTCTGGCGAAGTCTGGCGTTCTCCCGCTCTCACTGTGTTCTAGCGCTACTAACCCCATTAAAAATTGCAAAGGGCCAGTAAATCGGCAGCTGAGAGAGTTCCTGCTGCCCAGTTGGATTATTTTGAATGTTTAACAACCGTGCTGCAGTGTGCAGTGTACTGCAGCTAGTTGCTGGCCGCTAGCTAGCTGGCCAGCCGGCTTACAACGGCAGGAGGCAGGATGGTGCGCGTAGTTAACGCGTGGAAATTGCAAAAATTCAAATGTGCAAAAATGTCGGTGAATTTTTCGCTGGCAATTTCATTCTTCGCTGCATTGTCAACTCTCTCATAGCGATTTGCATAGAGCGGCCGTGCAAGCAGATGCATTCACGCTTGGGCAGCAAATACCTACCAGCGGATCTACCTAACTGCTACAGTAACCAATAGAAAATTTATTCAGACCAAGGAAGCTCTTCAGGGCTTGTGTCGGTTTGCACGAGCTTGGGTCCCGGTGATTTGACGCGGAAGCCGGAGTTGATAGGACCACGGAAACAGGCCCTTCTCCGGTGTATTCCTCCTCCCTACCCGCGCAAATCAAGATTCTTCGCTTCCGATGCGATACCAACGATTCTAGTTAACAAACTTTCATCTGCTCAAAAATTTATCTCCGTCAAATGCCCCAAACCCGATCCAGCTGACAATTAAATTCCGACACGTTCCAGAACTTTGACGCCTTGCAGCGGCGGAGCCGACTTATTGCCCGAACATAGCTGCTCTTAAACCGATTACAATTTTCTCACAATCCTCCGCATCCCAGGGAAATGTTTTTTTTGTTTTTCTTCTAATTATGTGCCTGTCTGCCTGCCGACCCGGCAGGTAATGAATAACTACGTGCTTCACAAGACCATTCGATTTTTTTTCCAAGGCCAGTGACGACTTCTCCTATCATGGCTTGAGAATTAGGTACCTAAATAAAGGCAGGGGCTTGGAGAAAATTATATAATAACGTCGTAAATTAAGGGGACTAGCTGTCACCGGCGCCGGCAAGCCGTCACCTGGGTGACAGCATTGGTTGAAAAGTAGACAGGGAATTTGTTCCACTGACACCGGACAAGTGGAAAGGGAATCGTCTACATGACGTTGATTTTCCGTTGTTTTAGGCATATGTCAGGTTTTCCCTTGGCGAGTTTAGTAATTTTATTCATGTCCGTCGATAGTGTTTTGGTCAGATAAAGTTTTCCAAGAGGCGTAAGCAACTGACTGTGTAAGAGTAACATGAACTCGAAAAGATGTTTGTTTTTCGCGTGTTTTGAAATTTCTGCCCTGACTTGTAGGGTTCTATTGTGAACGAAACGCATGTCAGTGGGTAGTGTCTGGTCAGTGAAGAGTTGTTGGGGAAAACCGATACACCATTATTTTGTTTATTAATATGTATTTCTACTTTCGTTCAAGGTAACTACTAAAAATACTGGAAACATCGATTAAGTACAGTTGACGCGACCCAAAAGTAAACGGCAAATTTGCCTGTTGTAATTTCACCACTACATCATAGGCGTAGGTGTCTGAAGTTTTTGACTTCTATCTTCATTCTGTATTGATAACTGTCATGGACATACACGGGAACAAAATTCCAAGACATTTAATGGGAGCGCGGAGAATGGGGGCCATTAACTAAGTTGAAAGAAAACTGATTCATAAGTGCAGTGGCTACAGAACTGGATGTCAACAGAAGTTGGATGTTTTACATCAATAAGCGCTGGCAAGAAGAACATATGGAAAGGCCAGCCAGAGAAGACATTGAAAGGGTGTGAACCAAGGTGTGAACTAAGATGGAAGACAACGCTCTCGCTCTGGGCTTGAATCCATCCAACAAAATCCGTTCCGTACCGCTGTGGGAGTCCGAGAAGAAACATTATTCTCAAGATCTCTAAGAACAGCCTGCACAAACACGTTTGAACCGCTACGGATTGGGGAACTCTTAATATCGTCTGATCTGGGTGACCAGTTCAAGCCGCTCATGGCTTCGGGGCAAGGAGAATCGCTCCTCGGGTATATACCCTTTGATAGTCTTGGCCACGACTAGCTCATAGTCTGGGGTGAGTGTGGGTTCGGGTTATGGGATTTCGTGCATTCAGCATAGAGTCAAGGTTAGGAAAAGCAAAAAGGAAACAGGTCAAAAGTTATATTCATTAAGGTTACATAACAAAAGGAATACAAAACAAACTGTAACCGTTTCTGGTGTTACGAAGAAAGCAAAATAAAATAGAAAAGATACTTAGTAGGTCCCAGAGTGAAGCTCATAACCATTCTCGACCTTTCTCTGTCCATCGGTTGTTACGGCCTCGATTTTCGAGCGCTCAGGGTGCGAGGCCCTTCTTCAAAAATTGAGCCCGGACCTGAAATCGGGGTGGTCAGGTTCTAGTGATTTTCTCGGCGCTGAGTTGGCGGCGACAGTCGGACTGTGCTGCCATGGAATGTTCCATCGAGGATAAGAAAGCTGAGTTTTTTTTTGGGCAAGAAACGGCGTCCCTATAAAACCAGCCGCGCCCAGATTTCGTTTTTCTTTTCGCCTCGAACCAGTGTATCGAAAAACATCATGTGCGAGTAGTACACTTACAGTGCGTGCACCACTCTGAAGAGGAGCGCCTTGGGTATGTTCAATTCAACTTGTCTACGTCCGGCGAGCAAGTTCTTTATTGGTAAATTTTTATAAACAGGCCGTTTCGGCGGGGGGCGGCTCGTCGATTCATCAGAGGACGCTCTCCGTTTCCCTGTCTACCTGCGGATGCCCGTACCGATCTCGCCCAGTGTGATGAACACGCCGCTAGTCCACCCCGCGCCCCCTCAAGGTAGAGAGGAGCGCTAACGTCCACCCTACAACTGTTTTCTGCTGTCTTTGGATGCCCATGGGGGCCCAACCCACAATCTGCGCTCTCGCCCGCGCGGAAGAGCGCTAACGTCCATATTTCTGCGGCCTTGGAGGCGCCGAGGAGCGCCAACGTCTACATTCTGCGGTCTTTGGATGCGCAGAGGAGCGCCAACGTCCACCTCTACATGTTCTGCTGTCGTCAAACGACCAAGGGGGCTATCGTCTGCAGTTTGCTGTGCTCCCGTGCCGTCGGCGACCGAATGCATTCTACCAGTTTCGCTCGTGGGATCCCACCGGATCTGACCCACCCGTCGGACTTCGGGTACAGAAAAAGTTAAGTTCATTTTGAAAAGCTTGTCTTTCTCATGTTTGATTCTTTTCTCTACCTGCGTACCATGCCTGCCCGTATTATTAAAAGTTTATCCATCTCTCTCGCACGGCGCCATTTTGGCATTGATTGTGCGGTCGTGCGCCGAATGCGAAAAACCATGTGCACTTTTTTTGTTTGTTGTGCGACTGGGAATGTCTGCTGTCGATGGATTTTGCCGTCTGTCGGGTTGGCAGCCGTGTCGGCCATTTGACAGGCGGTGATGTCAGTTTCCACGTTTTTGTTTAATTAGGTCAAAATGTTTGAGATTAGCTATCCGACGATTTCAATACCACCTGTTGTTGCGACTTGTATGTAACTGATTTATTTTTCTTAGTTGCCTGTGTATTGGCCTTGTCATCATGCAATTTATGCCTTTTTTTTGTGACCGATTGCTGTTTCTCTGTCATGTTCCAGGTCCAGTGGGAACGCCCAAAGTCATGCCGCAGCCGACCTTTCACGGCAAATCAACCGTCTCACCGGAGCAGCGACATGGAAGGTGGCGTCCAGGGAGAATTCTCCCCAAAACATACCCGACAGCTGAGCGGGCCTGTTACCGGTGGAACGGCATGACAGAGGGGCCGACTCGCTGCGAACCTGGAGGAGCATGGCAGAGAAGCAGTGAATCTGGAGGCTGGGATTGCTGGGCTGATGACGTCGCACGATTCGCCGGGCAAGTTCATTTTAAAAACATTATGTTCGTCGCCTATAAGTCGTCGAATTCTTGATTAGTTGTTTAGTACTCCTTTGTAAACGTAGTTAAAGTGATTTCATAATTAAATGTTTGTCACTGCTAAATCAAGGTCTTTAATTTGCCGTGCCACTGCGCCCTTTGTGATTCGTGAACGCTGACACACTCGGTAATGTTTCCGAACTGAGCTAGTCGATACTGTAGCGGTGATGTACCCCAGAGGTCTCTCTGGCCCCGTTTTCTACCCCGGGTAGAATAAAAGATTCTCAAATTTCCATCCGGAGAGTCTAAAGGTAACACGGTGAAACCATCGTTCTTACTGGAAAACTGCCACGGCTACAGGACTCGCCTCGTGGTGTTAGGTCTCCGTCAGCACTTGAGAAGGTAAATCGGGCGCCACCAGTGTAGCAGCGGAGTAGACGGAGCCCTACGAGGGTCCTAACGGCACACTGGAGCCAGCCGGGCAATCCTCCAGTAAGACAGCTTCACCTAGAACACACATACACTACTTTGGTATCTTTCCCCAAAATTTATATCCCTACCCCAATTTTGATGATATTGCCGAAAAAGGTAATAATAGGTGAGTAATAGTCAAATGATATAGACGATAGACGTCGACAGATAATTTAGAGTTGGTGGCGGCTCAACCTTCCGGAAGCAAAGGCCAGGTCAACAGACATGTACGCTGGTATGCCATTATAACAAAGCACCACTTGACTGGACTGTGCTGTGGCGGATAGACGCCGACTGAGAGATGGATCGCCTGGTGACGTCTACGATGGTACCACGACGGGGCGTATTCTGTAGACGCCGGCGCTGTCGTATGGTGGCCCACGGTTGACTGACGAAGCGAAAGCAGACAGTTGGAAGTTGCTATGGTCATCTGGCAGCATCAATATGTCGGAAACTCTGATAGTCAGTAACAGCACAATACCAGTGACAGGCCATGTCAACTGGCAACAGGAGATATTGAATGATCAAAACTGGCAAAACAGGAAACAGGACTGGGAAGACTGGAGCGGATGACGATGAGGATGATGATCAGTCAACGCCGGAGGAACAGCAGCAATCTCGACGGCGGAGACGAGGTGGTGGATTGGAATATAGCTCGACACCGGAATGGATGAAAGCCTCGATGAAAGCTTCATCGGTGGAGGGACAATGGAGATGTGGGCGGCCGGGGCGGCCTAACTAACGTCTTCTTCTACTCGCTCATCTTGTTCTTTCCAACCAGACTCGAAACCAATCTTACGAGCCGCGCTCTTCTCAAAACCCCAAAAACCTTTTTCCCTTGTTGTTATCGCTACCAACCACCCTTCATTTTGTTTTTTTTTCTTCCGCCTACTGCTCAAATTTCACACCGTTTCACTCTGCTGCTGCACAAATCTAACTGACTAACGAACACAAACAACGAAGAGTTCAGTTTGCAAATGAATTCTTGAATCATGAACAGAATTTTTGAGAGAACGCGTCATGTTTTCAAACGAAAAGAATGTTTAGCCTTGTAGGTAATAATGGGTAGCGACCCAGAAACACGAGATTCGAAGAAATCAACGTATGGCCATAGATGAGGCAGCATTCAACAGCCTGCGGGACATTTGAAATAGCGTTGTGTTTGTATTCGTCAGCGAGAAAAATTTTCTATGCAGCGGAAAACCTCTTGAAGCTTTGAAGATGCTTGTGCCGTCTACGTCTAGTGATCCTGGAGACAATGTTTCTTCTTGAGCTTCTACAACGGCACTAAATGGATTATGTCCACCTTGGTTATGGCCTTCATTCTTTGCGTTTCTGTTGAGACAATTACATTTCTGAAAATTTTATTGTTGACTTATGATGGATGAGAATATTCTTGTTCTTGAAATGTAATACTTGGAAGTTTGATTTAAATACAGATCTTTGAATTTTTTGTGATCATTATTGTGTCTGTTAGTTCGCCACTGGCCAAAGCCTCATTCAAAGAATCACAAATCAGAGAAAAAAACCGTAGCAACAGAAAGTCGCTCACATTTGGGTCGCGTCGACTGTACCACAATTTTGAAAATGAAAGCGACGATGTGTGTTATGAAAACCTGAACCGTGAAGAAGGTTCTGCCTCGGAAGACACTATAGTATGAAAAAAAAACCTGTGTTTTTGTGTTATTTAGGAGCCTTTCACTTTCCCGGCCCCCACACCAACATGGAGGGAATACAACAGGAATTTTAGCTGAAATATCACTTCAACCTCAAAAAAAATACTGTAGTCGTGAAAATCACAGGTTCTGTTCAGAATTTTGTGCTCTATCCAAATTTTCAGGTTTCAGAAAAATCCCATCGGAGGCTTTTTTTTTAGAGTTGTCAAAAGTCTGAAGACTGATAATTCTGAACAATTTCAAATTAAGCTCAATTTTTCATGAGATTTCAAGTATACACAGTTATGTGGAGACTGCAAATGTTGAGAATGAACATATGAACAATTCTGAACCAAACACGATGGAAAATTCCATAGTTCTGTTGGAATATTCTGATTTTTTCTGTCAAATGAAAAAAAATCGCTGAAACCTTGAAAAAAATATGGACTTCCAGAAAATTTTATATTCTGTTCATAATTGAATGCCCTTCTACACACCTGAAATTGACAGAAATCCCACCCCGAGGTTTTAAGTTATTGGAGAGGGGGTGATCAGTTGCTACTCAAAATGGAGGGGATGAAACCCGCTATCCATTGGATGCAAATACATCTCAATTCGACGCATCATATCTCGTTGATACCATTTTGGAACAAAAAGTGTCGATCATTGTTGAGGGGGGTCGTGGGAGGGGCGGAGCTCGGCTAGGTGATTCTTTTTGTTTTCCTGGTCATATATAACCGATCACGACAAGTTTGGTATCTTTTCCGACTAAATTGAAACTCCTGACCTCGAATCCGATGTGTTAATTTGAATAGAAACAAGTTTGAACAAGTTAACTTGAAAAAACTTGTTTTTTTCTTTGGCAATTTTGGCAGTTTTTTTTTCACTGTTAGAGGTCTGAAATCCTCAAAAATATTTCAAGAGCCATTAGATTCAAGTGTCTTCTTCACAAAAATCATTCACTCAACGTATTATTTTGTTTTTTGATATTAAAAAATCTATTTGAACCTGTAAGTCGATCCGGCGCGGTCTCTACTACTGACCAGAACACTACAACATGCACCTGCAAATATAAATAGCTTAAACTCAAAACCCTGCAGAGCGATCCATAGCGATTTTGTTTTATGTTATAGCAAATTCAATTCTGCAGAGATTCTCGAACTTTCAAAGATAAGTTATTATTTGTTCAATAGTTTGAGCTACTTTTATTTGCAAGCGCATGTTTTAGTGTTCTGGTTATTTGTAGAAACCGCGCCAGACCGACTCACAGGTTCAAATTGATTTTTCATTATCCAGAAACAAAATAGTACATCGAGTGGATGATTTTCGTATAAGAGACACTCCAATTCAATGGACCATGAACTATTTTCTAGGGATTCAGACCTCTAACAGTAAAAAAAAAAATGTCAAAATTGTCAAAGAAAAAACCAAGTTTTTTTGAGTAACTTGTTCAAACTTGTTTCTATTTAAATTTACACATCGGATTTGAGGTCAGGAGTTTCAATTTAGTCGGAAAAGATACCAAACTTGTCGTGATCGGTTATATATGACCAGGAAAACAAAAAAAATCACCTAGCCGAGCTCCGCCCCTCCCACGACCCCCCCTCAACAATGATCGACACTTTTTGTTCCAAATGGTATCAACGAGATATGATGCGTCGAATTGAGATGTATTTGCATCCAATGGATAACGGGTTTCATCCCCTCCATTTTGAGTAGCAACTGATCACCCCCTCTCCAATAACTTAAAACCTCGGGGTGGGATTTCTGTCAATTTCAGGTATGTAGAAGGGCATTCAATTCTGAACAGAATATCAAATTTTCAGAACGTCCATATTTTTTCCAAGGTTTCAGCGATTTTTTTACTATTTTTCCTGTATCATATACATTTAACAGAAAAAATCAGAATATTCCAACAAAACTATGAAACTTTTCATCGTGTTTGGTTTAGAATTGTTCATATGTTCATTCTCAACATTTGCAGTCTCCACATAACTGTGTATACTTGAAATCTCAGGAAAAATTGAGCTTAATTTGAAATTGTTCAGAATTATCAGTCTTCAGACTTTTGACAGCTCTAAAAAAAAGCCTCCGATGGGATTTTTCTGAAACTTAAAAATTTGGATAGTGCACAAAATTCTGAACAGAACCTGTGATTTTCACGACTACAGTACTTTTTTTGAGGTCAAAATCTATTTTTCTTGGGCTAGAAAGTATTTGAATATGTGTAGGAAAACTTGAGATGAAATAAAAGTATGTGCAAAATGTTGAATTTGAAAAATGCATTTCGATTATCCATCTTGACTAAGTACTCATTTGTTCAAAATCTCAATGGAATCTGGTGAGAAATACAAAAGTTTAATATGGTGGCATTGGAAATGTCAAAATGCTGAATTCAACAGATGCATCTCGATTGTCTTCTTATCTCGCGATTTCAAAAATCTAGACGCCCTCTGGCGGCTACAATCGCGAAACGAGTTCGTAAGTTTTTACGTCATCTCAGTTCTGTCCCTTCTGTCAAATAAGGTCGCCACTATTATAGGGGGCGCCTACTTTGATGAAGTGGCCGTAACGACGGGAAAAACAGGGGAGCTTGAGTAGTTTGACCAGTAACTGACAGTGACTGGAGACGTCAAGCAAGAAACAGAGGTTATTCAAATTTTAAATCAAGACATAAAATGACGGACGTCGTCGCTGAATCGTCAACGCCGTCAAAATTGTCGAATTTGACCCCAACGGTTGTGGCGCCCTAGGTGTGTAAAAGTGGCAGTGCAAGACCCCATTGTGAAGATTCTTGTATAGGTGATCGAGTTACTCAAGAAAATGAACTCTGTCTGAATAGCGGTCAGTAATAATTATCAACTCAAATACCACAAATGATACAACCGTTATACAACGCACGACGACAGGTGACAAAAATCCTCACAATCCTCCAACTTGTTCACACTTTACAGCGCCCCCATCGGTAGTTAAAAGCGCGAATAGGCTTGAAATCTGAATCAGATCGGTTGAAAAACGGAAAAGTTCAATAGGCACTTTGCGGATTTGCTTCAGCGCCAAAAGTTGCGACTTTTTTGTACACCTGCTGCAGGAAGTTATCTGTTTCCATATCAACAATGCCATTTGAATAATCATATCACCTGCAAATTATTGTCAATTTCAACAATTAATAAATCTCAATATTGATAATTTTCTTCACACATACAGGGTGATTCATTACTGACCTTACATATGCTAATGGGAGATAGAGAACTTCGAAGCGAGTCAGGATCCACTGAAGAAATTTTGTTTTCTCCATTGGTTACGAAGATACAGGGTGTTTTGTGTGTTTCGTATGAAACTTTGATAAGCGATATTTCTGAAACGGCTAGAGACATTTTCTTGAAATTCACCAGTAATATTTCTCTATTGAAACTTACCCTGAAGCCATACTGGGTAAGTCAAAATCCAGGGCCGGGATTGAAAAAATGTGCCCCTTTTTTATTTGACCAAAAAGTATAGTTTCTGACCGCTTTTCCAAGAAACTGCTATCGGATTCAAAAAGCTAAGGAAAAATGCTTCAAGAATCACTCTTCAATTTAGACGGCACACCTAAACCGTTTTGACATAAAAATTTAAAGTGAAATTTATGGGTAAGTTTCCATTTTTGACCGGACATAATCGACTCATTGTTTGCTTGAATTCATTCAAATTTATTTTTCAGCTTGTCTTCGTGGAATAGAAGGGCTTGGCAGCAAGAAAAATTCCATAGCCGAATATCTTTTTTACGGCCAAATCGAGTCTAATTTTGGTTTCACTCTCGATTTTGTCATTAAAAAAAATGGTCGGCTCTGGAATTTTTCTTTCAACCAAGCTCTTCTATTCGACAAAGACAAGTCGAAAAATAAATTTTGATGAATCCAATCAAACAATGAGTTGATTATGTCCGGTCGAAAATGGGAACTCATCCACAAATTTTACTTTTAATTTTATTGTCTTAACGGTTTAGGTGTGCCATCTAAATTGAAGAGTGATTCTTGAAGCATTTTCCCTTAGCTTTTTGAATCCGATAGCAGTTTTTTAGAAAAGCGGTCAGAAAATGTATTTTTTGATGAAACAAAATAGGGACACCTTTTTTAGCCCAGTCCTGGATTTTGACTCACCCGGTTTGGCTTCGGGATGAGTTCCAACAGAGAAATATTACTGGAAATATTACCGTTTTGTTTAAGAAATATCGCTCATCAAAGTTCCATACGAAACACACAAAACACCCTGTATCTTCAAAACAATTGGAGTAAATAAAATTTCTTCAGTGGATTCTGACTCGCCTCGAAGTCCTCTATCTCGCAGAAGTCTCTCATTAGTCATTAGCCTATGTAAGGTCACTCATGAATCACCCTGTATGTTCGTGATGACTGCCGCATGAGGGTGCTGAAACGGGCGAGATATTCAAAATGTGCAGAGCGCGGAGCGCCTATATGACGGTCTTTTGAAACGTCAAAAATCAAAGTTTGACGAACGCATTTTGAGGTATAGGTTGAAAATCCCAATCGGATCAGTTGAAATATGCAAAAGTTCAATATGGCGGTCTTCTGGGACGTCAAAAATCGAAATTTGACTGATACATCTGCTCGTTTGCCTGACCAAAGCAAGTACAGGTGGAAAATTCTAATCTGCTCTGTTGAAAAAAGAAAAAACTTCAATATGGCGGCTTTTTGAAACGTCAAAAATCGAAATTTGACAGAAGCATCTCGATTGCCCACCCAAAGTAGGTACAAGTTGAAAATCCCAATCCGATCGGTTAAAAAATCCAAAAATTTAATATGGCGGCCATTTGAAACGTCAAAATCAAACGTCAATGCAATTTGACAAATGCATCTCGATTGCCCACCCAAAGCAGCTATAAGTTGAAAATCCCAATCCAATAGGTTGAAAATTGCAAAAGTTCAATAAGGCGGCCTTTTGAAACGTCAAAATGTCAAATTTAACAGATGCATCTCAATTGTTTATACCAAAGCAAGTACAGGTTGAAAATTCCAATCTGATCGGTTGGAAAATGCAAAAAAACTTCAATATGGCGCCTTTTTGAAACGTCGAAAATCGAAATTTGACAAAACCATCTCGATTGCCTACCCAAAGCAGGCACAAGTTGGAAATCACGATCTGATCGGTTGAAAAATCCAAATATTAAATATGGCGGCCATTTGAAACGTCAAAAATCAAAATTTGACAAATGCATCTCGATTGCCCACCTAAAGCAGCCTAAAGTTGAACATCCCAATCTAATCGGTTTGAAAATGGCAAAGTTTGATATGGCGGCCATTCAAAACGTCAAAAATCAAAATTTGACAGATGCATCTCGATTGCCTACCCAAAGCAGGTTTAAGTTGAAAATCCCAATCCGATCTGTTGGAAAATGCAAAAGTTCAATATGGCGGCCTTGAAACTGTCAAAATGTCATATTTAACTGTTTGATATTCATCAAATAGGGAGAATTCCATGTCGATTCATAAAAACAATGCAAAAGTAGATGGCGGCCGTCTCATATGTGTATATGTCAAAAACAAATCAATTAATTTCGGCCTCGGAAACGTCAAAATGTCAAATTCAACTAATTGAAATGAGTTTCGGTGACAAGTAGATATATGTGTATTTGAAATTGTACGTTGATTGGTTAATAAATACAAACAAAGTAATGCTCCTGTCAGCTGTCAAAAAATTTCACTCAATTCCGCCGCCCAAAACGTTAAAATTTCAAATCTGACTGTTGAAAATCGATAGTCGAAAGAGACGGACATGTAAAGAAATTTCCAAGTCGTTTTGCTGAAAATTGAAAACAAAATGGTGAACGCTCATAAAAAACCACTAAAAAACGAAAAATCACCTATTCAGCTCCAAATTATTGAAAATCCCACGAATTGTATCGGGTCACCTCTGGATCTGCTTTGCATGACGCGACTGACGCGAAAGGTCTGGCTTGCACGAGGAAGGTCGATTATAAACGAATCGTGTCTGGGCCATTTTTCAAACGAATTTTCAACAGATTTGATTATAGGTGAAGACGAAAGAAAACCGAAGCTTGATTGTAGACGCTTTCCTCTATATTATGGTGAAACTTACGAGGGCGCAGAGCGGACATGGAAGATATTTATTTGTAATTGCGACTTTTTTCTGTCAATTGCCACTTTATTCTGGCAATTGCGACTTTTTTTCTGTCAATTGCCACTTTATTTTGGTAATTGCGACTTTTTTCTGTCAATTGACGGGTCTCGGCACCCCTTACTGGCGCTTCCGTTGACTTGGACGGGATCAGAACCCGTCTTGTTCTTGGCTTGAAGGTAATAAATCGAACCTCAACGTCAAAACTTGAAACCTCGGTGGAGATGTGGACCCTTTCGTGCAAGCCTTTCCTGGCTTCGCTACCGAGGTTTCTGATTAATTTCAAATAAATTACAAAATGGCTGAATTCTCTGTTTATCACGTTTTGAGCCTTATCAACCTCCCTTTTTGTTCGACTTCCTATCAATCCTAAAGCGCGCTTTTCAAACCGTCACAATATGGTTACCAAGATGGCGGCGTAATCATGAAACTGAGCTTGAAAGTAAGGATGTTCATACGTTTATAAGAATGAACATTCTTACTTCCAAGCTCAGTTTCATGATTACGCCGCCATCCGCCGCCATCTTGGCCGCCACATCGAAATTTCTTATTATTGGAACGTTTGTCATGAAACGTGGAACGTAGGTACTCTTGTCTCGTATGAATCCGCTTCAGATTTATTCGCTCTGAATCCGCTCTAGCGGATCATGAAACTCAGCTTGAAAATAAGAGTGATCATACGAAGCAAGGTGAGTTCCAAGTTTCAGGAAAATCGTTCCACTAATAAGAAATTTGTATAGGGTTACCAAGATGGCGGCGTAATCATGAAACTGAGCTTGAAAGGAAGAATGTTCATACAAGATCAGAGTAAGTTCCGTTCGAGGTTCCGTTCCACTGATGAGAAATTTCAATATGGCTACCAAGATGGCAGCGCCACCATGAAATACAGTCTGCCCATAGGCCACCCTTGAGGGCCTAAGCTTTTAATCGGAAAAAGTTCTAAGGCTCTAGCCTCATTTCACGAGAAGGAGTACAACTCCTCAACTTTTACACGGACAGACAGACAGACGGACGAACAGACAGATAGCGGACGGACAGACAGACGGACAAACCGGCCTTATAAACATCATTTTCAATCGAAATGTGCTAAAAAGTCGCAATTGCCAGAATAAAGTGTCAGTTGACAGAAAAAAGTCGCAATTGCCAGAATAAAGTGACAATTGACAGAAAAAAGTCGCAATTGCCAGAATAAAGTGGCAATTGACAAAAAAAAGTCGCAATTGCAAATAAATATCTTCCATGTCCGCTCTGCGCTTTCGTAGAAACTTGTAATTTTTCCGAATCTCTTATTACCAACCAAACATGGAGTTGGCTGCCGATTCATAACCATTCCACTTGGCGGCAACTTCACGCCAACGCGGCCAACGCCAAACGTCACATTTGACATTTGCATTGTTCACATCGAACCGGCAGAAATGACGCCGTATTTGCATCCAAAATTTTTAAAAATATAGGCAATCGAAGCGCTGAAAAAGTTTGAAGACGGAAAGGTGAACCGTTTGTGGTGGTACAGCCGAAAGCCTGCGGCAGATCATCACGGTATTCCCATCAAACAACTCGCGTCAACAAAGGTGTGCACTCGCCAAGGAATTTGCTTCTGAAGAACGAAAGAGGCCACTTTTTTTGCAAATGTGAACTGCTAAAATCTGGCCCCAGTGTAAATTTATCGTGAGTACCTCTTATATTTATTTCGCTTCCTTAGTTCCCCTGTGTTGATAAAATCACTCCTCCAATACCAGAGCCGGCCTGGAAATTTTGATCCATATCTTGTTCAATTCGAAGGGGACCTTGTGTTGGAGTTGCCTGGCAAACGGCCAAGGGTCTTCTGGACCACTACGGTCACATTTCGTACCCTGACAGGGCATTGTCATTCCAAAAACACTGTTCAAATGCCGAGGTGTTGTGTGTGCTGCTTTTCGAAATCGAGAGCGTCGTCAATGACGTCCCTGTCAGATGGGGCGGCCCGTGCTTCGATTTTTCAACATTTTTCGGCAAAATTTCAAGCAAAGTTCCACTGAATGGCCCGCACCAGACGACACGCGGCCCCCGAAACCCCACGGTCGGCATTTCACACCAAATTTCTCGAAATTCTGCCCGAAAAGCCGAGTTTTTGCCGCAAAAAGGTATCAAGAAATCTGGAGCGAATTATTTAATATGTCGATTCTCTGGAAAAAATTGGAATGAGTTATGAATTTTTGGAAAATCCCCTCAAATGCAGCAGAAATTTTGGAAATTTCCCATCGTCAACTTGCATTGCGGTTCGTTCGCAAATTTTTTTAAAAAAATACTCCGCCAAAATCTGACATCTAGTTTCCACAAATTTCAACCAGCCGTCGCGTTGTAAGGTTCTCTCAGCGGTTAGTTTAGAGTGACACTTTTTTGGAGTTCCCTTGCAGGAAAAGCACTCTGCAGATTTCTTCTAAATAAGTCCTCCACCCTAGGTGAGAATCCAGAATGGCTGTCGTCCTGAAAAGTTGCCATTTGGATCATAAAACACCAAAGTAGCTCACCCTCTTTTCTTCACTAAAGAACATCATTTTTGTGGGAAAAAAACAGAAGTTAGCTCTGACAGTTAGCTAACAAGCTTAAAATGGACAGAAAGTGTAGCAATTGAAATTTCTACATTTTTTTCATATAAAAATTTATTTCAAGTTTGCAAAACTCCATATAAAACCTAAGGAGAGTGGTAAATAATGCAGTGAATTATTTGAATTATCGCGGTACAGATGAGAGAGGAAACGGCAAAAGAAACGACATGATAGAGAACTTTACTGATACTATGGGCACTATGGGCACTATGGTGTAAACGGTGTTCCGCTTGACTTGATAAAATCATATCTTTCAGACAGGAAACAGTGTGTGTCTTTGGATTTTGGCAGTCGGTCCAGCCTTGGAATTTTGACGAGCGGTGTACCCCAGGGTTCTGCTCTGGGGCCGCTACTATTTGTAATTTTTATTAATGATCTCTGTTACTATATGTCCACTAGGGGTCGCTGCGTTTTGTACGCTGATGACACGACGTTCGTTGCTTCGAGTGCTGACTTTGCTGAGCTTCGCGATATTTCCTCGGCATCCGTCCAGCGTGCTGGTGAATGGTTCCTGAGCAATCGATTAAGACTGAATGAGGGGAAGACTCAAACACTTGTGATTTCCAGCAATACCAGATTTACTTCTGGAAAGACCTGTCGGCTGCTGGGTGTGACTCTTGATGATGCTCTGTCGTGGTCGGCTCATGTTGCGGGGTTGAGTGGTAGGTTGTCCGGTGCTCTTTTTGTTCTTAGGCAGCTTAGAACGTCCGTTAGCCTGGAGGTACTGAAGTCTGTGTACTTTGCTCTCTTCCACTCTCACGTTTCATATGGGGTCGTTCTGTGGGGCAACTCAAGTGATGCTATTAAGATTTTCCGTCTGCAGAAGCGAGCCGTCAGACTGCTAGCTGGGGTTGGTCCTTTTGAGCACTGCAGACCATATTTTATCAAATATGGTATAATGACTTTGCCATCTTTATTTGTTTACCAATCACTTGTAGAGATCTATGCAAGTCGTGAATCATTAACATTGCACAGCGATAATCATCGGTACAATACTCGTGGGGGTGATAAAGTAGTTTTGCCGCGATATCGTCTTGCCAAATCAAAGAAAAATTCATTGAATCTTAATTTGTACAACAGAATTCCATTGAAAGTTAGGGACTTGCCCCTCTGTGCATATAAACGTGCGGTGAGACGAATTATGTTAAAGAATGGTTTTTATTCAGTTGAAGAATTTTTGTCACTGCAAATTGCGTGAATTTGACATGTTTTAATTTCTTGTACATTTGTTATTTATTACGTGATGTTTCCGTTGATGTTTTTCATGTGTATTTGACTTTTGACTGTTTTTTGTTTGTTTGTATAAATCCAATTATTTATCTTGCTTCAAACTGATGTAATCATGTAATGTGGCGTAATATATATATCTATCTATCTATAAGGGAATTCAATTCAAGAAAAGAAGAGTGACAGTTAGTATTGTAGGAAGAAAATTGTTCCGTTTCTCCGTTGAAGGGCAGGCCTGAGAGCCCCCATGTGTTTCATGTTGCCTCCTCCTGTCTTTTCGCTCTCTTTGTGTGCCATGAAAATAGCCTAAAAAGGCTTTATCTGGGATCATCCACGTTTATACCACTACATCCACGTTTCTTACGCTACATCTACGTGTTCGTACGTTATCTACACTCTCCATGTTCTCTACACTCTTCGCACCATCCAGTTTTGCTGCCGACGAATTTCCATGCCTTTTACGCCGATGACCACCGAAGACGAGAAGTCAAATCGCTCTGGTCACTGCTTCAATTTTGGCTGCTAGTACCATCTTCGCTGAAGCTCAACCAGCACGTCTTCGTCCACCTGCACGTCACCTGCGAGCCAAGCCACGTACCCGGACCGGTGGAAGACGACTTCGCGCTGCACCAGGGGTCACGTGAGATGTTCTAGTTCTTCCGCATCCCTAAGATTAAGTTGCCCATTCAGCGTTGTTGTTTTGTTTTTAAGAATATCATTTAATCAAGTGAGCGCCCCGAGACCTTTTAACTTGGATCCAAGGTATTATAGGTTAGGTTAGGCAAACTTTCAGTTATTCGACAAAACCTTGTCGGAACCAGACTCGCTGGGGGGGTAGTTTTCCTGGAGTTCGCGTTTGAAGAGCAGCAGGCGTTCAAAACCTCTGCCAACATCCTCACGTCTTGCCTGTGCCTTGTGAAGGACGTTTTCACTGGCCGAGGAAGCTCAAGCTGAAATTTAGCAAAAAGTCAACATCATATTTTTATTTGTTATTATTTTACATTGCACATACCTTTCAATAATTCCGTTTCAATTACGTCGAATATACTCCAATTATTCTCCCGATTTCCTAAGTTTAATTCATATTTTCCATAATGCTGCATTCCAGCTGCATTTATTTACCATTCACTGCTCTTGTTTTTTTTTGACACTTCGAAGACGTCACCCGTCAGCTGTTTGACAGCTCTCGAGTGCGTTCGAGTTACAACCATCTGTAGAGCGTACAGCCGTGTTTCACACAACACGGGAATTGTGTAAAAATCGGGAATATAAGAATTCCAACCATCTTAACTAGCTACACGCCCGATTGGCGCCTTTTGAAATATAAATTCAGTTGTGGCAGTTTTTGTGTTAACTTTAAGAACCCACGCCTTGCTCTCCACATAGAAAAAAAACTGAGTGCCGCCTTCAGCGATTCTGAAGGGAAAAATAGGCGACAAAAGGAAGGGCAATTTGAAGCATATGCACTGGTGGAAACCACTAGAACTTGCTTAGTAAACTTTTGATTTAATCTGACATAGGATTGCACTTTTTTACGGCCAGGAAACACGAATATTATATTTATTTATATTGGAAGCTGTGCGTTTCCATGATCCTTCTGGTTCCATTAGAATTTGGTTAAGGCACCATGAGGTAATATTATGCACCTCCTAAAAAATACGTCGCTATCTCATCAATATTAGGGATAGGATAGGTCCTATTCCTATTCTTCGTCACACACACTTTCTTGTTTTTCCCGGGCGCATTGGGTCGTCGGAAGCAGGTGACTCGAGAGGTGACTGTACAAGTGTACAATCTCCAACACGCCAAGGAAAGATTTCCAAAGCTTCATCCTTGTGTGGAGCTGGGCTATACATCATTGTAAAAAGGACCAGGGATGTTGTCTACCGTATTCAAGGAGCCGCTACATTCGAGATGGTAGTTGTCCGTCCACCTTAATCAGTTGATTGGAGTATAGTGTCAAAAAATCAAGCCTCGAATCGAAAAGTGCCCCCCCGTACCGGCATTCTTCATTTCTGTAAAATAATACTGTTACGCGCACCCCTTGTAGCAAGAATACCTATTTCACGCTGTCCAGGTCAAGCCGAAGGAAATAAACCAAGCGCGAACCCTCCAACGTTTCCAAATCCCCCCCATCATTCTGCGCCCGTAACCCCGTTCTTTCCGACTTATTTAAAATAATTTAGTGCTTTATTCTCTCCGTCTCTGCTCTCTCTGCTGGCTTCAAAGTAATTTTTCCTGGTTTACGAGCATTCCGCATCGAACACAAAAACACAAGTGCGACCCTTAATGTCGGACATAAACACAACAGGAGGGTGGTGGTGGTGTTGCGGGTCTGATGCCTCTTGGCGCGCGGTGCAACTTCGCCGGCCGAGAGGTAGGCACAGCCGGGGGTATCAAGTGGCGCATGTCACGGCGTTCCAGCGTCGCTGGAGCGTCGCGACGTCCAAGTTTCAGTTTCGGCCCGTCAGTTTGTTGCGTCGGGACGCCGGCGTCAGGACGCGCATTCCTCCCTCGCTCCGTGCCGACACACGTGTGAGAGCGTATACGTCGCGTCCTCGGGGATTCTCTCTTCCGTCTGAAAACACGTGCTCGCGTGCGGGATTTTCGCGTTTTTGCTGTGGATTTCACCAGGAATTTTACCGGGAATTTTGTCGAAGCGAAATGTGCCGGTTTTTCTGAACTAGTGCGGCAAATTGCGTTTTTTCCAAACCGCCGGGAAAAATTTTCGGATGTGAATTTTGATTGCGAATATGACGGTGATGTAAAAAGTGTGTGCCACAGAGGATTTCAAAACAAGGAGGATAATATGAATCTGTGCCAGTCGTCTATTGTCGTGCTTGTCGTCGTTGTGGGTGAGTAAATTAACGAATAATATGAGGCCCTCCCCGCTCCAAAAAAAAGTTGCGAAACAAATTAAACTTTGAGAAACTTGGGACAGGTATAATGTAAAACTAATTTCTATACTCGCGTTATGCCGGCATGGCTCGCCGGGAAAAGTTGAGAGTGTTTAAAAGTTCCGTGAATTTTTTATAAGTTTGTCGTCTCCCTTGAGTTTGTCATCTTGTGCACGAGACCTTTCAGCGAGAAACTGCAATCGACAGTTTTTTCTTTTCAGATGAACACGAAGAAATATACAATTCAGAACTTCGGTTGAAATTCCAACTAAAAAATTCCAAATTACGTATAATGTCATAAGTTCAGAACGGGGTGATTCATTATTCATGGAAATTGCATTTTAATCAGAAGCTTTTCATTTCGCTCATATGAATAGACAAACCACATTCCCGGCATAATGCTCTTCTGATCACATTCTTCCAGAAAATAATGATACTCATTATGGTGTTAGAAATAAAGAGTGATTCAAAAAGACAAAAAAAAAACCAACTTGTTATGTAAGTACCTACGTTTTTTCGCATTTCAAATCACTCGGTATTTGATTGAAACGCCTCATTTTTTAATAAACGCGATCGAAAAACACATCTTGAAAATTCAACTCACTGATCTTCATACAAGACTTTCGAAATGTGTTCCCGGAGAATGCACGAATTTTCGTTTTTTCGGAAAACTTTTAACCTAGATCAGCCATGTTTCCGGAACTTGCTTTGTTAATCAAAATTATCATTTGTCTTATTCACCCTCTATTGGCAACGACCTAATCACTTTCTGATAGAACGTGGGTTATAAAGAGTGTATCTTGAAATTTGTCTCATCCAGGGATGCACGTATAAAAGGCTCCTGAATAAAGCTCAATCAGCACAATTTCCGTGGAGAATGAATCACTCTGTACATCTTGATATATCTTTTCCTCGATATTAAAATTCACGAAATTCTACGAGTTGCTGTGAACTGATTTTAATAACGGGACTGGATTGGATTCCAGCTAAATAGTTGCAGCTCTAGGAAGTAATATCCTGAACTATTTTGAAATTAGTTCCTCGCTAATAACGAACTACTGATGATTCCAACAAAACCAATTTCAAATAACTTGTTAGGTCCGGAAAGCTGCGAATAAACTCCGAAGATTTGCTATGAATTCTATGAAATCAGAAGACAGACCCTCCTACGTGCCAAGATGTTTTTTTTATATAAAAGTGCCTACCTCAAAATTATACGTATTACGTACCTACACTATATCACGCGTCCCGAAATCCTTATATATTCTCTTCCCTGGGCGGATTTATATTGTACTTGAATGCTAATGTAGTAGGTAAGGTAGCAGATATATCAGATTTTATAGCCGAATATACTTAAACTGATGACTTTATGTTATGCGCAAGGATTGGCCTCGGGAGGATATGTAGGATGTGGAGGAGATTAAATGGCCGGGCTTTATAATGGCATTAGTCTTATGTAGTCTTTCGGGTCGGAATTTTTAATTTATTATTGTCGTGAAGTAGCTAGGTATAGTTTCTCGTGTACAGTTATTTTCTTTCTTAGTAGAACGGTCGGCTTTAATGGCCAGTTTTTTGCTTATTTATTAGGTTCCTATTTTGGAAATGATGCATAAATGTTTTATTTCATTCCAGTACCGGAATCTAAAGGGTTTTTTCAAATCTCCGTCTACCAGAAGAAGCGAGGGGGTGATTTTTCGAGAAAAAAAGTGTACACAAGCATTCTGACCTCCGGAATTCCAAGAATTCCCGGTGACTTCCGAGAATTTCGGTGATTTTCAAAAGGATTCCGGTTTCCGAAAGATTTCCGAGAATTCCGGTTATTTCCGATTTTTTTTTTGAATTTCAGTAATGTGATTTCCAAAAGAATTCTGGGAATTCCGGTGATTTCCGAAAAATTTCCGGGCATTCCGGTGATTTCTGGAAAACTCCTGAGAATTCCGCTGATTTCCGAAAGACTTCCAAGAATTCCGGTGATTTTTGAAAGATTTCCGATGACTTCCGAAAGATTTCCGGGAATTCCAGCGATTTCCGAAAGACTTCCGGAAATTCCGGTACTGTGATTTCCAAAAGAATTCCGGGAATTCCGGTGATTTCCGAACGGCTTCCGAGAATTTCGGTGATTTCCGAGAGTTCCGGTGATTTCCGAGAGTTCCGGGATTTCCGGTGATTTCCGAAAGACTTCCGGGATTTCCGGTGATTTCCGAAAGAATTCCGGGAATTCCGAAATAAAATGTACACTGAATTCCAGGAAAATCAACCCCTCGATAAGAAGGTTTTACTCGAGGAGTTGATTTTCACCGAATCCGGTGTACATTTCATTTCGGAATTTCCGCAAGTCTGTTGGAAATGACTGAAATTCCCGGAAGTCTTTCGGAAACCTTCTCGGAAATCACCTCGGAAATCACCGCAATCCCCGGAAGTCTTTTGGAAATCACCAGAATTCCCAGAATTCAGAATTCCCGGAATTCCTGCGAAAATCACCGGAATTCCCGGAAGCCGCCGGAAATCCTCGAAATTCTGGAAGTCGGAGTTCTTCTGTACACTTTTCTCTCGGTAAATCAACCCCTTGGTCTTACTTTTCTGAGAGGGAAGAAGCTGTTTAATTTTTTCTGTGGAAAAAAAGTTCAATGAAACAAGCACGTTGTACCCAAATTCACTTCAGTCAAATCAAAAAGTGTGAAATACACAATACAGTACAGTACAATACAAAATATATAACAAAAAAATATTGGGCAACAAGAAATCTAACCGCTAATCTCACAAACCGTCAAATTGATGTCAAATCATTCAAAATAAATGTAAATTTCATAAACACCGCGCGACGAGTCCAGACACTGGAACTTTCCTTTCACTACAAAACTCGCTGACCTCACCTAATAGTACGGGACAGATAGGCAATTTTTTACGGAAACCTGGAAATTGATAATTACTGGACGATTTTTTGCATACATATTCAAAGATATGCCCTTAACTACATACTAAAAGTCACAAGCCGTCACAGGTGGGATTCACCTGGGAGACTGGAAAAACTCCAGTATACCTGGAATATCGCTGGAACGCACATAAACAGAACGAAAAGTCATAGAGACGTGATCTTTTTAGTGAATTGTTCGTTATAACGTCATCTGATTCTGTCATAGAGAGTGTGGTCCAAGTCTATGAAAATGATGTAAATATTTGCAATGGAAAATCATCCATAACCTGATTTTTCTGTAGCGCTTACAGAATCCTGAAAAGAGAGTCGTCCTGGTCAAAATCCGGGTGAGAGAGGCTCTCTCGGGTGGCAGCGGCTAGGAGAAATTTTTAAAACTTATGACGCCCGACTGGAAAATTGTGGAAAACTGCAACTACAGACCTAATTTGACTCTTTTGTTGTGCTGCTTCCTGCCAAATTTGGTTTCAATCCATCGGATAGATTTTGGATAATTGCATATGGTGAAACTTTGAACTTCGACATTTTTTAATATTTGACAGATGACAGATAGAGAAATGCTACTGTTCTGAAATGAACTGTTCTGAATACAGTTTTCCAAGAGCTCTCAAATGACATACTGCAAGTCAAGTTCCGTGTGATATATAGCTTCTGTCATTTGTTGATAGTTGTACTTTTGTTGGACAGATGACAGCCAAAAACTAACGGGATCATTCTGCAGGAAAACCATGTCTGCATATCAAATTTCTAGTCGATCAGATCAATGGTTTGGCAGTTATCGCGGAAATATACAGACTCCCAGGAAGTTTTGTTTGGTTCCAGAGAGCACTAACGTTAATCGCAGTTTTCCACAGAAAATTCATAATTTATAGAATCGCACCGCATTCTTTATGACAGATGACTTTATAACGAACAATCCACAAAAGAAATAAAGTCTCTCACGACTTTGCGTTCTCTATCGATGTGTGTCCCAGAAAATTCCAGGTATACTGGAGTTTTTCCAGTCTCCCAGGTATTCCACCTGTGACGGCTTGTGACTTTTCTATGACATATCTTTGAGTATATATGCCAAAAATTGTCCAGTAATTATCAATTTCTAGGTCAAAACCTATCTGCCCCGTATTATAAAGTAAGAATAAAAGAAAGCGATGAATTGTATGGCAAAAAGCGAGACACGACTAGAAACCTATGTCAAAATACTTAAATCGGATGGTAAAAAAAAGCACTTATCGACTTGAGAAACCGAGAAGGTCTGTTGTGTAGCGTATTGCATAAATCTAAATCAAATCAACGAAACATAATTTCATTTTTTTTTAACAATCTTTTCCGAATTTCAAACCCCTCCCCCATTAAATTGGACATTCGGAATATTGATAATGATAAAGGTAAAGGGAATTTTTGAAAAATTTGAAAATATTTTTTTCGGAAAGAGAATTTGATTCTCGTCGAGTTGATATACTTATTACAAAATAGGTAGTGTCATTTTAGGTTTTGGAGTTAGGGTCGGGGCAGCGAAGATGTGAATTTGAGAGGCACTTTTTCCAGAGAAAATTTCCTTTCCCGATGTATTGCAGGATGGCGTTGACTGCACTGGAGAAAATTGAGAGGTTACGCACTTGAGGTGGGTGAGGGTTAGAGGGTTAAAGATATTAATTTGTCAATGTATGCTTGAGATGTCCTCCTCGAAACAAAAATCGACAGGTCTCGGGAAATTTTCTAAATTTCACCTGGCAAAGATTTATTCAGAGTGGCTCGTTCCCATTGAAACACCCTGTATTTGATATCGTACGCTGAAATAGCTGGACATTGCCCCGAATACCCCGACATTGATGAGACCTAAATAAGGTCGAAATACGTGTTTGTCGGGTTTTGTTGGCGCTGCTCGGCGATCTGGTGTGCGGGATTCTTCATTCAAATTGAAAATACAGTTACCTACATACAACTGTGAGACAGATGATATCGCAAAAATGACGTTACACAAAAATACTTTCCACAATATCCCATATAAGTACTACTTACATGAAAAAATGATAACACCAAATAAATACGGAAGTAAAAATTAACTGAAAAAAACAATTTTTTCTTAAAAAAATCCACTTTCTTGTTGTTCTACTTCCCACTTGCGTACCTAACTCCAAACACATTTCAAAAAACTCGTAGTTGAAAATATTTCATAGGTCAGCTAGTAGGTATAGGGTGAGATGTATTCTTTGTGAAAACTACCACTCGATGTATCATTTTCTTTGTGTTCCTCTCCTCAAACAACTTCGTAATAATGACAAACGGTTAAAACCGCATGATACATGTGCAAGAACACAACATTGAATAAATAGTCAAGTTACGGTGGGTAGAATGGGTTGATGGCACAGGATACGACGATTTTATATCAGTCAGTGTGACGTGACGTCTGTTAATTCCGTCACTACGGTATTCCAAAATGATTCCATTGAAGCGGCACAGGCTAGTTGCAATCACCATTTCCGAAAAGCGGCAAGGTCAATCATCGTTGAACACCCTGTATTAAGCCCATAAAAACTATTAAAAAAATCTGTTGTGGGGCGACACAAAACTTTCCCGGCGGTATCCAGAGACGTCAGTAATGATTTTGATCGAAGTGTCCCTTCGGGAGGGGGCGATTCGATTTGGAAATTGATGAAAAAATTCTATTTAGTCGAGCGTTTAGCGAGCATCCTGCATCCATTGTTGAGCGGACAGAAAAAATGACAGGTTAGGTCAGTTTTCCAAGGTGATGAAATGATCCAAAAGGTAGAACTAGGTAGCTAACCGTTGTGATATCTCAAAAATGCAATGCTGGTTCCTTATTGAAATTTTTGTTCCTACTTTAGATATGATGATGAAATTACAAAAACTTGATTGAAAACTTTCACTGCATCTGTGTGTCAAATTTCAACTCTATATTTTCAATTTAGAGCTTGGGCAGACAAACCCAGACCCAATGTGCCACCTGAGGGCTTCCGATCAAAATCATCCACCCAAAGTCTAATCAGAACATTCCATCAGGCTGAACTTAGGCCTCCGTACCTGATTTCGATTTGATCGGATCAATAATTCGGTAATTATCGTGACAGAACCGCTTAATTTGTACGATCGCATGAGTGGTTTTATATTTTCAGGAGGAAAATTTCCGGGAAATTGGAGAGAAATTATTGGAAAATGTTCAAGAACCAGTTATCTATTCTCTAAAAAAAACAATTCCAAGAAATCTGTTCACTGAATAAAAAGTTGGAAAATTTGCAGTTTTTCCAGAGAGGAAAACTCGGCAACTGTTTATCCGATTTCGAAAATTTTTCCTCCAAAAATTAGCTCAATCTTTTCTCTAATTTTTATTCACAGCATGTCTGCACCTAAAATTAATATTTCGTGGGGCCTACCGCATGTAGAAGTTTGCATTGCGTTTTTCTCAAATTCACGGAATGTGCAAATTTCATTTTGAAAAAATTACAGTCGGAAAACCGAAACCGTGTCAACTCTGAAAATAGACCTGCACGACGCTCAATACAATCTACTTTCGATATCAGTTGAAATTTACAAAAAAAAGTCGATCCCCGAGCAGGAATAAATTTTTGAGTGGAGTCCTGCTACAAAAGCGAGTCGTGCTGGTCGAAACACCGGCGAGAGCCCCTCCTGAGTGGCAACGGCCAGGAGAAATTTCGAAAATTCATTACGCTCAACTGGAGAATGATGGAAAACTGCAACTGCGGCCTCAATTTGACTCTTTTGTTGTGTTGCTTCCTGCCAAATCTGGTTCCAATCCATTGGATAGATTTTGAATAATTGATTGGTAAAGTTTTGAACTTTAACATTTTTTATTATTTGACAGATGACAGATAGGGCAATGTTTCCAACTGTTCTGAATACAGTTTTCCAAGGGCTTTCAAATGACATATTGCAAGTTGAGTTCCGTGAGATATAGCTTTTGACATTTGATGATAGTGACAGTTGGGTTTGACAGATGACAGCCAAAAACTAATGGGCTCTTTTCAGGAAACAACCATGTTTGTATACCAAATATCAAGTCGATCCAGTCAACGTTACGGCAGTTATCGTGGAAGATCACAGACAGACATACACACACACACACACACACACACACACACACACATACCCGCCGGTGTAGGTTTGTGGCAACCGTGCATCAAACCAAATTGTGGCAGCTTTGATGAAACCATGTAGGTTGGGTACCCCTTTGCGTTAGCAACCCGTAAAACTGACCCATTTGGTTATACACTCCATGGGGGCGGCGCAGCATGTCCCCGAATATTCGTGCATATAACAAACTAGTGGCGTCGCTGCCACAATTAGGTTGTAACGTTTTTTTAGACTCAAGAAACGTTGGGAATTCATTGTTTAAAAGTATAGGAACGTCCTTACCGAAATGCATAATAATTCCTGAATCGGTGGCCGCTTCATTGAAAATCATTCAAGTTTGTCCGCTACAAGCAAGTGAAGGTCATCTTTGTTTATGTTTATCTTATGGTTTATTAAAGTCTGTGTAAGAGGGCACCATTATTGATTTATTGATTGACATGAAAGACAATTATGATAGGTGACAGAGCGGTGTCATTTTTTTGCTTCCTCCTCTGATTCCGTGGGAACAACAACGTTATCTCGTGTTCCAGGAATTTCGAACGAAACCTCGACCATCCGGGTAGTTAACCCCTACAAAATACAACGAAAACATACAGTTGTATAAAATATAACATTCTGTCGAGGTATGTTTTTCAAATTTTCACAATTTTAAGTCACATGGTTTTTACCTTGCATCAATCTCTATAGGTTTCAAGTTCATATCAGAGAACGTTGTTTAATTATGGCTCCAATCAATCATCCGGGACTTTCAACGGTCGCCGCCCGTCCTGGCATGTCGTCGTCTCCCAGGATGATGGCTTAAGCGAATAAGTCCCGGCTCCGATCCAAACACATGATCCAAACAAATGTCACTCCACATGATGTCACCGATGTACCTCTATCTTCACCGTTCCCTTCAGGACCTCGAATTGGACCCGTCTATTATGATGACCAGCTTGCCAGGTGTCCACCATCTCGTCACCGGCTATGAATGAATTCCACCACTTGACTCGATCCATGATGGGTATCTCTTGGAACGAGCCGCGATTTATCATCAAGGGCTAAGTCTTTTTATGATCTCCTCTATCTTCTGTAAAAAACCAATAACCTTACATTTCTATTTTGTGTCATAATTCAAATATCGAATACCTTTGGGAAATAATATGTGTGCACACAGATCCATACCCTGATAGGTTTGTGTAATTCGTAATCATATGGCATCGGCCAACAAAAAAGGTAAGGTTTGGGTAATAGACAGTGAGCCAGGAGTTATTCACAATAGCCAACAGCCGCGTTTCAGTAAATGTCTTCCTCTCTTCATCATTTATGTTCGTTCTGGAGAGATTTGACCTACAAAATTAAAGTTTTTATCATCAAGTTGTGCTCGAGTCAGATCAAAGTCAAAATAATATATCAAATTGTAGCTTGTTACTCACATTCATATAACATCCAATTTATGAATAAACTGTGTCCACGATTATGCCAAAAATCATTTCGTTTTCAGTACTTTTGTAAACAATCCATTTCAGCCACTTGCCGATGTAAACATCAGCTGTTTCAAACTGTCATAATACTTGACCTTGACAACTGTCATTCACGCGTCGCACCAACGGCGGGAAATTCAAACGGCATCATCCGAAATCCTTGGTTGGAAAAGGTCGGATTGTCCACATTTAAATTTCCAACTGGCGCCTTATAAATAAATATTGTAATTTACCATCTATTGCCGTAACCCACACCCTTGCCACTAGCTAGCCGCAGCAAACCAACCTCGTTTGAAAAACGGGAGCAACATAACAAAATAAAATATGTTATACAAATGGCGCTGCCAACGTGGGGCTCGATTTTTGGAATTTTTCTAAAGTTTTGTTTACAGTTTGGCGAGTTTCAGCTTAAGATTTTGCATTTCACGATTTGATTTTGGCATGGACCTGTTTGTTTAAATTCAATTTCATTTTTCAAATCTTGTCTCAATTTAAAAACAAAAGAGAAAAGAACTTAGTTGTTTTTCAAAAAGTTTTAGTCAAAGTCAGTAAAAATATTGTCGGATGGTCATTGGGGATCGCGTTTGGATCGGAGCGGATCTCATTTAAAAGTTTTTGTGTAAAAAACTACGTTGTTTTTTGTTGAAGCTTGAGCTTTTACAATCAAGCTGTTATTGCGTTTTCCGTGATTTTGATAAAGATTTTTATCAAAATATTTTTGTGTTAATTACTGACCAAAAAGTCAAGTAAGCATTTCCGTTTATTGTTTTTTCTTGAAAAGAAAACGAGTGAGCCTTTGAATCTTTAGTAGATTGAGTAGGTGTGCCTATATATTTTGTAGATAATTATTTTGTAGATATTTTGTATATATTTTTGAATTAGCTATTTTGCCTAGTCCAGTTGTTGAGTCGTGCTCATTTGAAAGCGACTGAAAATGAGTGATCAAATGAAGGCTGTACACTTGCTAAAGCCCGAGTTAGAATACGAATTACGAATAAGAGGGTATCCTGCTGTCAATAATCGAGAACACGATGTCAAAAGAAAAATGTTAACCAAACTACTGCAACAGGAAGCGCATAGACCTTCAATCAATTACACTGATCCAGAATATGAGTTCAACAACGAAAGGGTTGTGATTAAAGATACATTAGATTCAATCAGGACAGTAATCAAAGATTTTGAGGGGCCTCGTACTGATTCGGCTTATCTTAGAGTCCAGTCTAGACTAAAACACCTCTACGGCCGCGTGGAACGCATAGTCATTCCGGAAGGTAATGAAAAGGATGCGGTAGAAGAATTTAAAAATGATGCTAAAGCTTCCTGTCTCGAGCTTGAAATATTTTTGGATGAGAAAACTGTCGAAGATGAACCATTAGTCCAGTTAGCGTCACCCGTAACAACTAATCCACCAATTCAACATTACCAACCCGCACCTCGTTCACAGAAATTCGCTGTTCATAAGTGGAATTTAACATACAATGGCGAAGGCGATTACCGGACACTTGTGGAATTTTTGGAACGGATTGAAGAGCTACGTATCGCTAGACATGTTGAAAAAGAAGAATTGTACGATTCCGCCGTAGAATTATTTTCCGGAGGAGCTTTGTGTTGGTTTCGATCAGTTAGGACCACAGTTAAGAATTGGGACGACCTCGTGCGCAAGCTGAAAGCTGAATTTTTACCGACCGATTACGATGAGAAGATGTGGGACGAGATACGTGGAAGAATGCAGAGAAAAGGAGAGTCAACCCAGATGTTTGTAGCTGCTTTAGAAAATTTGTTTAACCGGTTGGGATATTTCGTCACGGAAAATAAGAAAATCAGAACAATTCGTAAAAACCTTTTACCTCATTACGTCACACAGCTATCACTGGCAAAAACAGACACCATTGCAGAACTTTTGGATGCGTGCAGAAAAATCGACGATGCCTATGACATTCGCAACGAAAATCGACGAAAACCCAACAACATTGCGTCATTGGACCGAGTGGATTCGCCAAGATATCAACCGAAACCGAAAGCATCAGAGAACAACACCAACCATCAGAAGGCATTCAACAAAAACAGCAACTCTCGAAAAAACACTTGGAATCGTTCAACCCAGGACAATCCTAGAACACCACCAATATGTTGGAACTGTCGACAACCCAACCACTCTTTCAGGTATTGTTTGGCAGAAAGAAAGAAGTTTTGTTTTAGATGCGGAAAGCAAGATGTCACCGTGAAAGAATGTAATTGCTCAAAAAACGAATAAGCCGGACATCTACACCATCTCTACAGACGTCCAGGAAAAATATGTTAAAGTTAGATAGTAATCGTAATATTAATAGCTGGAAAGCATGGTTAAAAGTAGTCTCCGATTTTTATAACATCAAAATTAAAAAGCAAGATAATGAAATTTCACCCGTTTTCACTCAAGTAAAATTTGATAACAGACCTTTCATTGAAATAGTAATTTTTGGCATTCACAAAGTAGCTTTATTAGATTCAGGTGCAAATTTAAGTATTATAGGTGGAAAAGGTAAAGATATAGTAAAATTATGTAGGTCAAAAGTTAGAAATTATGTTGGTAGTCATGTCTCAACCGCGGATGGAAAATCACAAAAAGTAGAAGGAATTCTTGAAGTCCCAGTTTGCATGGAAAATTGCTGCAGGTTAGTTCAGTTTTTAATTGTCCCGTCACTAAGTCATGATATAATATTAGGAAGCGATTTTTGCAGAGAATTTCAGCTTAATTTGGATTTTAAAAATAATTCTTGGAAAATTCAAAGCCCTTTAGTCGGTGTAAGTTTAATTGAATTAGTTGATATTGAAGAAAGCGGTCAAAAGAGTAAATTTGTTGCGAGCGTGGAAGACAAAGGAAAACAAATAGAAGAATTAAAAAAATCATTTGAAGAAGTTGCGAGTACCGACACACATCTTGGAAAAACATCTATGATTGTTCATCACATTGATACTGGAGACGCGAAACCATTTAAACAGCGGCAGTACCCATTGTCACCCTACATGATGCGGCATTTAAATAAAGAAATAGATCGAATGTTATCTCTAGGAGTCATTGAGCCTTCACATGGTTCCTGGAATTCGCCTGTGCTTCTTGTGACAAAGAAAACTGGTGAATATCGTTTTTGTTTCGATGGGAGAAAGTTGAATAGCGTCACTAAACCAGATTGCTACCCATTACCAAGAGTCGATCGGATTTTAAGCCTGCTCAGCAACGCAAAGTACATTTCATCAATTGACCTGAGGAACGCTTTTTGGCAAGTGCCTCTCGATGAAGATAGTAAGGAGAAAACTGGTTTTTCGATACCTGGAAGGGGAATGTTCAATTTTTGTATGATGCCCTTCGGTCTGTGCAACTCGGCTCAGAGTCAGCAGAGATTGATGGATGCAGTATTCGGACCAAAGTATGAGCCGAATATATTCTGTTACTTGGATGACATCATCATAATTTCAGAAACATTCGAACACCATCTCGAACTCCTCAGAGAAGTTAAAGATCTACTCCAAAAAGCAAACCTCACAGTAAATTTAAACAAGTGTGAATTTTTCAGACCATCCCTCAAGTATTTAGGATTCATTGTTGATCAACATGGGCTACGTACAGACCCGGAGAAAGTAGCAGCAATGGTAGATTATCCAAGACCAACTACCACCACAGAAGTCAAGCGTTTCGTCGGTCTCTGTTCGTGGTACCGAAGATTCATAGAACATTTTTCCACCCTTATGTCTCCAATCAATGATTTACTCAAAGGCCAGAAAAAAGGAAACAAGATCACCTGGAATCCAGCAGCCGAAATTGCCTTCAAACAAATTAAAGAAGCATTAATATCAGCACCCATCTTGAGAAGTCCAAATTTTGAGTTGCCGTTCACAATTCAGTGTGATGCATCAGATTATGGTTTGGGCGGTGTTCTGACACAACAAGTTGACGGTGAAGAATATGTAATAGCCTTTTGTTCTCGCTCCATGAATCGAACCGAACGTGCCTATACCACGACACAGAAGGAACTTCTCGCACTAATTTTTTGTCTTGAAAGATTCAGACCATACGTGGAAGGAACCAAGTTCACAGTAATTACCGATCACTACTCTCTTCTATGGCTGATGAACATGAAAGACTTGACTGGTAAACTTGCACGGTGGGCTATCAAAATCCAACAGTATTCTTTCGACTTAATACACCGCAAAGGAAAATTACACGTCGTGCCAGATGCTCTTTCTAGGATTCCCGATAAACAAATAATTTCAGTGGACACGTTGACGATCAGTCAGGATAAATTGGATCCTTGGTATCGTGGTTTGCGTAACAATATTCTCCAAAACCCGCAAAATTATCCCTTATGGCGTGTGGAAGGGGAGTGCATTTTGAAATTAATACCGTCGCGTACGTCAGTGAAAACTAACACCAAAGAATGGAAACTTCTGATACCGTCATCCCAAAGAAAAGAATGTATTAAGTCGTGCCATGACAATCCAACTTCCAGTCATTTTGGATTTTACAAGACTTTTTCTAGATTACGTGAACAATATTATTGGCCGAAAATGAGGGTTGATGTCATAAAGTACGTGCGTAATTGTCAAACTTGCGGAGAGCAAAAGAGTACAAATTTGTTACCTATGGGACTGATGGGAACTGAAAAACGAGTAAAATATCCTTGGCAGATAGTAGCAGCAGATATAATGGGGCCATTTCCACGTTCAAAGAAGGGTAATGCATTCTTGTTAGTTGTATCAGACTGGTACACCAAGTTTTCTTTATTGTACCCTATGCGTAAGGCCACAGCCTCTTCAATTGTGAAATTCATGGAAGAACAAGTATTTTTGATACAGGGTGTACCACAGTTCCTGATAGTAGATAATGGGACGCAGTTCGCAGGGAGATTTTTCAAAGCATTAGCTGACAAATACGAGATTCAGAAGATATGGTTTAACGCTCGCTACCATGCACAAGCAAATTTTGTTGAGCGCGTAAACAGGACTGTGGGCGTCGCCATCAGATCATTTATCAAAGACAACAATCACAAAGAGTGGGACCAAAACCTTCCAAGCATACAGTACGCCATAAACTCAGCAAAACACGAAGTAACTGGATACACCCCTTCGTTTTTGAATTTTGGAAGAATCACACCTATCTCCGGAAAATATTATGGTACAGTTGAATCCACCGCAGACATTGAACTCCTAGCTGACGATAGAAAAGATTATGGCGAAGATCTAAGGAAACTGAAAGACCTTTCCAAGAACATTCAAGACAGACTGAATAATGCCTACAAACAAAACAACAAACGATATAATTTGCGACGACGAGATGCCACTTTTGAGCCCGGTCAGAAAGTATGGAGGAGAAACAAGGTTTTGTCCAACAAAGCCAATGACTTCTCAGCCAAGTTGGCGAAAAAATACGTTCTGAATATTGTTGTTCGTAAAGTCTCACGTCTAGTTTATTCCTTGAAAAATATGGATGGTTCTGATGCAGGATCATGGCATGTCCAGGATCTAAAGGAATACATGGGTTCAAACTCAGATGTGTCAGTGGGATGAAAAGGCATATGCCAGATTAAAAAAGACCCCTGAAATACTCAATTTGTAAATATTTGTAAATATGCAAAATTAGTTTCTAATGAAACAAAACCTCAGCAAAAGCTGGATAAAAAGGCAAACCGTAGCATTAGATAATTGTAAATAGCGTTAGTTAGGTATAGATTAGGTTACTTATTTTATAAGGCTCATAAAAAAAAAACTAGGCATCTGGCACATTACTATGAAAATTTGAATACTAGACCCCCCGAATTTGTCCCCTACTGATAATGACTCTCCCGATTATGTTCCATACTTTTTGGCGTTTGGTACGCGTAGTTACCGCAGTATTCTTCAAGTGAGTTTTCATTCTACAATTCTTGATTCGATTATAAATTTTCAAACATTTAAAGTAAAGCAGTTTTAGTGAAAAAAATTTTTCTTTCGAAAAATTTTTTTTTCCCAAGGAAACGGGGAGTGTAACGTTTTTTTAGACTCAAGAAACGTTGGGAATTCATTGTTTAAAAGTATAGGAACGTCCTTACCGAAATGCATAATAATTCCTGAATCGGTGGCCGCTTCATTGAAAATCATTCAAGTTTGTCCGCTACAAGCAAGTGAAGGTCATCTTTGTTTATGTTTATCTTATGGTTTATTAAAGTCTGTGTAAGAGGGCACCATTATTGATTTATTGATTGACATGAAAGACAATTATGATAGGTGACAGAGCGGTGTCATTTTTTTGCTTCCTCCTCTGATTCCGTGGGAACAACAACGTTATCTCGTGTTCCAGGAATTTCGAACGAAACCTCGACCATCCGGGTAGTTAACCCCTACAAAATACAACGAAAACATACAGTTGTATAAAATATAACATTCTGTCGAGGTATGTTTTTCAAATTTTCACAATTTTAAGTCACATGGTTTTTACCTTGCATCAATCTCTATAGGTTTCAAGTTCATATCAGAGAACGTTGTTTAATTATGGCTCCAATCAATCATCCGGGACTTTCAACGGTCGCCGCCCGTCCTGGCATGTCGTCGTCTCCCAGGATGATGGCTTAAGCGAATAAGTCCCGGCTCCGATCCAAACACATGATCCAAACAAATGTCACTCCACATGATGTCACCGATGTACCTCTATCTTCACCGTTCCCTTCAGGACCTCGAATTGGACCCGTCTATTATGATGACCAGCTTGCCAGGTGTCCACCATCTCGTCACCGGCTATGAATGAATTCCACCACTTGACTCGATCCATGATGGGTATCTCTTGGAACGAGCCGCGATTTATCATCAAGGGCTAAGTCTTTTTATGATCTCCTCTATCTTCTGTAAAAAACCAATAACCTTACATTTCTATTTTGTGTCATAATTCAAATATCGAATACCTTTGGGAAATAATATGTGTGCACACAGATCCATACCCTGATAGGTTTGTGTAATTCGTAATCATATGGCATCGGCCAACAAAAAAGGTAAGGTTTGGGTAATAGACAGTGAGCCAGGAGTTATTCACAATAGCCAACAGCCGCGTTTCAGTAAATGTCTTCCTCTCTTCATCATTTATGTTCGTTCTGGAGAGATTTGACCTACAAAATTAAAGTTTTTATCATCAAGTTGTGCTCGAGTCAGATCAAAGTCAAAATAATATATCAAATTGTAGCTTGTTACTCACATTCATATAACATCCAATTTATGAATAAACTGTGTCCACGATTATGCCAAAAATCATTTCGTTTTCAGTACTTTTGTAAACAATCCATTTCAGCCACTTGCCGATGTAAACATCAGCTGTTTCAAACTGTCATAATACTTGACCTTGACAACTGTCATTCACGCGTCGCACCAACGGCGGGAAATTCAAACGGCATCATCCGAAATCCTTGGTTGGAAAAGGTCGGATTGTCCACATTTAAATTTCCAACTGGCGCCTTATAAATAAATATTGTAATTTACCATCTATTGCCGTAACCCACACCCTTGCCACTAGCTAGCCGCAGCAAACCAACCTCGTTTGAAAAACGGGAGCAACATAACAAAATAAAATATGTTATAAGGTGTCAAGTTTTTGTGCATCCAAGACGCCAGAATTCGGTGTATAGTTTGTGTATCGAAGACGTCAAAATTCGGTGTATAGTTTGTGTATCAAAGGTGTCTTGTCTATAGTGTCTAAGTGATTATGTCGATATTTTTAACAATTTTCAAAGCGCGACAGTTTTGTGTTGCTTTGGAAGATTTTGAATCTGTTTAGACTGGCTGATAGCCCCATTTACACACACTCCCTTGTACACATTCCCATGTATCTTGCACGAATTCAACCAACCCCCACTCCTTCAAAACTACCGCCTTTTCCAAGTTGCTCCGATCTGAACCGGAATTTCTCGGTTGGATGAAGGAACTTGCGAAGAGAAGATAACTCAATGTTTCTCAACATCCCCCCTCCCCGAAACCAGGTGAGAGAGTGAACAGTTTTAATTTCTATGATTTCAAGAGAATTGTTATGTTAAATAGAGAAGTTCGCGGGAGGAAAACCTCTTTTGTACCTTTTACAAATTCAACCAACACCCACTCCGCCCCACCCCTTCAAAACTACCCCCTTTTCCCAAGAATCTCCGATCTTAACCGGAATTTCTCGGTTAGGATAGAGGAACTCTTGAAGAGAAGAAAACTCAATGTCCCTTTCCCCTCTCGCAAAACCGAGTGAGGGGGGGGGCAAAAAGTTTTTATTTCTCTGATTTTGAGCGGATTTTTTGTGTTTGAGAGAGGAACGCGCGGGGAGAAAACTTGCATAATACCTTGCACAAATTCAACCAACCCGCACCCCACCTTACCCTTTAAAAACTACCCCCTTGGCCTTTCAGTGTTTTATTCAAGAGGAAACTCACGGAGATTAAATCTTCTATAAACCTTTCACAAATTCCACCAACTCCCGCATCACCCCACTCCTTCAAACTACCCTCTTTTCTTAAGTACCTATCTCCGATCTGAACCGGCATTTTTCGGGTGGATAGAAGAATTCGCGGGGACAAGAAAATTCCATGACACTTTCCATCCCCTACATCCGTGAACAGGGGAAGGGGAAAGGGGCAAATTTTTTAACCTCTTCGATTTAGAGCAGCCTTTTTTTGTTTGATAGGGAAACTTGCGAAGAGAAAATCTCCTAAGTATATGCCTTGCACAAATTCCCCAGCAACCCCCACCTCACTCCACTCTTTCAAAAACCACCCCCTTTTTCCAAGTAGCTCCGATCTAAACCGGCATTTTTCGGTTGGATAAGAGAATTCGCGGGGACAAGAAAATTCCATGACACTTAATCCCTCACATCCTTGAAACCGGGGAAGAGGGGAGGGGCAAATTTTTAAACTCCTTGATTTAGAGAGGCCTTTTTATGTTTGATAGGGAATCTCGCGGAGATATAATATCTATCCTAATGCTAATATTAAACAATATGGTGTCGTATTTGAAAATCAAATGTTGATGGCTCTTCCGATTATTTCCGGAAGTGCAGTTCAGTCAAGGTTAGGTGCAAAAGATAGGAAAAGAACCTAGTCCTTGATATTTCATGAACATTTCAAAACTAAAGATGTAATTGGGAACGTCATAGGCTATGGGGTCTATAGTCTATGATAAAAAAAGTTACCTATCTATATTTATCTACTTCTACATAATATTATTGTATTGTATAGCAATATAAAAATGTAATGGAAAAAAAAAACAATTCTAAACATGATAGTGTAATTTTGAGGCAAAAATAACAATAAAATAGAAATATTTTGCAAGAGTGAACATATTTGAACTAGATTGTTGAGGCACAACTTAGAACAAAATAGAAATACATTGGGCAAACAATCATAGTGAACGAGAACAGCTGCATTACTGATTGGCCTTTGAGGTAAAAATGAAAATAATATAGAATACACGCTTGGCAAACAACACATGTAACAGAGGGAAAATGCATGATGACTGAACAAGAACATAGTTATCGAGCTTGAATGTTGAGGCACAAATTAGAACAAAATAGAAATACATCGGGTAAACAATATATAAAAGAGAAAAAGTAGATGCAGACTGAGCATAATTCAGTTTGAATGTTAAGTAAAAAAAAATACATGAAGAGTGACCATAATTGAACTTGAATGTTGATGCACAACTTCGAACAAAGTAGAAATACATTGGGCAAACAATCATACCTAGTAAACGAGAACAGATACATTGAAGACTAGTCTTTGAGGTAAAAATAAAAATAATATAGAAATACACGCTTGGCAAACAATACATGTAACATAAAAAATACATTAAGAACCGAACTTGATTAGGTAGGTTCTTGAATTTTGAGGCAAAATAAGAATAAAATAGAAATACACTCTAGGCAAACAATACATGTAACAAAGGGAAAATGCATGATGACTTAACAAGAACATAGTTATTGAGCTTGAATGTTGAGGCACAAATTAGAATGAAATAGAAATACATCGGGTAAACTATATATAAAAGAGAAAAAGTAGATGCAGACTGAACATTATTCAGTTTGAATGTTAAGTAAAAAAAATACATGAAGAGTGACCATAATTGAACTTGAATGTTGATGCACAACTTCGAACAAAGTAGAAATACATTGGGCAAACAATCATACCTAGTAAACGAGAACAGATACATTAAAGACTAGTCTTTGAGGTAAAAATAAAAATAATATAGAAATACACGCTTGGCAAACAATACATGTAACATAAAAAATACATTAAGAACCGAACTTGATTAGGTAGGTTCTTAAATTTTGAGCAAAATAAGAATAAAATAGAAATACACTCTAGGCAAACAATACATGTAACAAAGGGAAAATGCATGATGACTTAACAAGAACATAGTTATTGAGCTTGAATGTTGAGGCACAAATTAGAACAAAATAGAAGTACATCGGGTAAACAATTTATATAAGCGAAAAAGTCGATGCAGACTGAACATAATTGAGCTTGAATGTCAAGTTAAAAATGAGAAGTGATAGAAATATACGCTGGGTAAACAATACATTGTAAGCTTGATTGTAAGAAAATAAATACATAGACTAAGCTTGATTCTACTGGAATTTTAATGCAAAAATGAAAATAAAATAGAAAAAATACATGAAGACAACATGATTGAGTTCAAATGTAATTTTGAACTTGAATTTTAATTGAGGCAAAAATGAAAATAAAATATTTATGTAGAACTACATTGCACGACCCAGAGCGATTCAAATCTCAGCATTCATTGAATACACACATTCACATACAGGAATTGAATCAGGATCCAACAAAATGGCCTGGTGCGAACTTCAACGGCTCTGCTTTAACTTCCTGCTAGGTGCTAAATACTTCAGCAGCAAACAGTCAACGGCAGTAACGGCACAGGGCACAGCTCATGAGCACGACAAACTAGCCAATAGGCTAATTGAGCGCGAACTTTCAACCAGTGTTGCCAACATGCACTAGTTCACTTCTCTATTTTTCATTTCCAATGTCCATTAAATAGACGGTAGAAAAGGCTTACCTACTTACTTTGTGGTTGATGTTGTCTTGAGTGGGTACATTTTATTTAACGTATTTTCAATTGACGATTTTATTTTAATTTGTCTTTGATGCATGCGTAATAATCAAATAAAACGAAATATTCCTATATCCCTACCTTATGACGAAGTTGCCATAATTGGGTTATAGGACTGAATATTGTGCATCGAGGCGAAGGTGCCACAGCAAATTAAGTTATGGTTGTGTGTATGGAGAGCCATATAGTAAGTTATCGATCGAATGGAAAGAAGTGTGTATAAGTATTACTCTATTTTTGTTTTAAATGGTAATAATTAAGTATTGTTGCTTTGGCTCAAATTCAAGTTTCTGTACTATCCCTTTCTTCCATGTAGGTACATACATACCTTTATAAACTGCTCAAAAGTGAATAGGGGTAATGAAAATTTCCGCATTTTGTAAAATGGGAATATCTCGAACAAAAATTCTCCGATTTCAAAAAGGAAGACAACGCCAGATAGGGCCCACTTCGGCTACGTGATGATGTAAAGGATAGTTTCATAATTGAAAATGTACATGATATACAGTGCGCCAAAAGGAAGAGGGTCAAAAGGGTAAATTGTCAACGTTGTGTCACTTTTCTAAAAAAAATTGTAGATTATTTATAATATCGTTTTTTGAAAGGTAGCAATAATATCCCGGAATGGTTTTTTAATTTTCAAATATTTCTTTCTTTTCAAAGGCTATGTGATTTTTTCAAAAATTAACATTTTTTTTATTGCAATTCTCTTATTGGCCATATTATTGACGTAAATTTGGCAGATATGCATAAACTCACTTTAATACACCTTCCCACGAAAAAATTCACCCCAACGACCCTCAAGGGGGCTGCCACCCGGTGGACGCCAGCATTCGCTTTTGGAATGGGTTGAAATGAAGCATGCTGTGGCGGATACGATGCGTTTACCAATTCGGGGATCTTGACGTAACATCAGTAACTTCATGTCACATCGTAATTACCATGGTTACGATATCACCCCCCTTCTGGTCATTTTTGTACAGGGTTATTAATTCCGAAAGTTGAAAATCGATAATTCGAGAACAAATGCGCGTAGAGTTGAACTTTTTTTTAAATTTTATTGGAAATATTGGCGCATTTTTTGACATGTTGGAAATATTATTTAAGATATCCTCCTAAACTACGGGTAGGATAAATTGTCGTGTTTGATGTTTTACGTAAATGTTTCACCAATGTCATTGGCAACATAAGCATACACTCATGGCATACACTGTCATTTTCAAAATATTATTCAAAGTAAAAGGAGTCATTTGAGTTTCATACAATATTTTTTTATCAATAGCAGAGCATAAAACATAACCATGGACATATGGACACCCTGTGAAATTAACGTAATGGAGTATTATACTAGAATGTTTTTTTGTCGAAATGGAAACTACATCGGAAAATAATTGACCCGTATTTTTTTATTCGGTCGAAAATCGAATCGTTTGGGCGTAATCGATAAAAGAAGATCAACTACTTGTGACTGCCTTTGTAAATGACGTCAGAACTAGTAAGAATTTAAGAGTTTCGTTTATTTATTGCGGCCAAACGATTCGATTTCTGGCTAAACAAAAAAATATGGGTCAGTTATTTTTCAATGTAGTTTCTGTTCCCATCGAAAACAAAATATTTTTTTCAAAATATAATACTCTATTGTAAACTCGGCATTTCCTAATCACATTTTCACCAATTTCGTTGTGACGGTTTATTTAAATATAATTACTATACAGGTTGTGGGTTACATGTTTTGTACTCTGATATTGATAAAATATATTGTATGACGCTCAAAAATGACTCTTTTATTTTTAACCTAATTTTGAAAATGACAGTGTATGCTTATGTTGACACTGAGATTCACTAATCAGGCTTTATTTAAAATGTTTTAGATTTTTTCATGGGGTCCCCTTTGCCCTCTAAAATCTCGAGTCCTAAGGGAACATTTTTTAGGTGCTGCGGGTCAAAACTTTCTAATGGGTGTGGACAACAACTGTGCAAAATGGCTTGCTTGTATCATCAAATGCCACTTTTTTTTTGCGTACCGCAGGCACCTAATTCTAGTTGAAGTTTTAAAGTTGAGGTGGGTGAGGGCAAAAGGGGGGTAATAAGAAATATTCATAATATTTTCCTCAACAAAAAAGATAATAATTTTGTTCAATTTGATGTAAGTACCACAAAGTAATGCCCGTTCACGTTGCAAATTCAGCACAAGAAATTTTTCAATCAAAAATAAAGTGAAAAGCTGGAAAGGTATACGGCTGATGGGCCCTGATAGATTTGCGCCAAAACTTTGCAGGTCCCATCAGCCGTAGCCGTAGCCCCCTAACTTATCACTTTGTTTTTGATTCCAAAAGTTCTAGTGCTGAATTTGCAACGTGAAGAACAGCATACTATAGATGTTTCTACTTGAAATTGTAAAATAGAGGTCGGTGGGGGCAAAAGGGGAAAATTGAAAATTTTTAGAATATTTTTCTCAGTACAATTCTCTTCTGATGTATCACAAGGTAGGTGGTTTCATTTGAAATTTTAAAGTAAAAGGGTGGGTAGGGACCAAAGGGGATGATTGATAATTTTTATATTTTTCTTGGAAAAAGAATTCAATCCTCTCTAATCTGGTGAAACAAAAAGTACGTGTCAGTTATCATTTTTAGTTGGAACTTAAAAGAGTGAATAGAGCAAAAGGGGGGTTGATTAAAAAAAATTATAATATTTTTCTCACAAAGAAAATTTGATGTTTTCAATTGGATTTATCACAAAGTAAATTATCCTACATGAGTTTTTGAAGTAAGGGTGGGTGAAGACGAGAAGGGGTGATTAATATTTTTTATATTCTTCTCAGAAAGAGAATTCAATTCTCTTCAATCGGATGAACCGAGAAGTACGTGGTTTCATTTGAAAACTAAGGGTGTTTGAATATTTTTTTCACAAAGAGAATTTGATGTTTTCAATTTGATGTACCACAAAGTAGATAAGCCTACATGAATTTTTTCAAGTGGGTGTGTGGGGGGGGGGGACAACAGGATGTGATAAATGAGTTTTATATTTTTCTCAGTAAGAGAATTCAATTCTCTTCAATCTGGTGAACCATGCAAAAGTACGTGGTTCCATTTGAAATTTGGAAATCAAGGGTGGGTGGGGCAAAAGAGGGGTTAATAGAAAAAAAATGTTTTTCTCAGAAAGAGAATATGATTTTTTCTGATTGATGTATCACAAAGTTCATTATTCTACATGAAATATTAAAGTGGGTGGGTGGGGACAAAAGAGAGTAATTATAAATTCTTATATTTTCATCAGAAAAAGAACTCAATCCTCTTCAATCTAGTGAACCGAAAGTACGTGGTTCCATTTGAAATTTAGAAGTTGAGTGTGGGTGGGCCAAAAAGGGGGTTGATCAAAAAAATTCATGATATTTTTCCCACAAATAAAATTTGATGTCTTCAATTTGATGTATCACGAAGTAGATTACTCTACATGAAATTTTAAATTAAGGGTGGGTGGGGACAGAAGGGAGTTATTACTAATTTTTATAATTTTTTCAGGAAGAGAGTTCAACCTGGGGAACCAAAAAGCACGTGATACCATTTGATATTTAGAATGTAAGGGTAGATGGGGCAAAAGGGGGGTTGATCAAAAAAATTTATAATATTTTTCTCATAAAGAGAATTTGATGTTTTCAATTTGCAATTTTCAGTTTTTTTCAATATACATGAAGTTTTTTAAGTAGGGGTGGGTGGGGACGACAGGGGGTGATTGATAATTTTCATATTTTTCTCAGAAAGAGAATTCAAGACTCTTTAATCTGGTTAATCAGAAGTACGTGGTGCCATTTGAAATTTGGAAGTTAAGGGTGGGTGGGACAAAAGGGGGGTTGTACAAAAAAAATTATAATATATTTCTCACAAAGAGAATTTGATGTCTTCAATTTGATGTATCACGAAATAGATTATTCTACATGAAATTTTAAATTAGGGGGGGGTGGGGGCAAAAGGGGGTTATTAATAATTTTTATAATTTTCTCAGAAAGAGAGTTCAACCTGGGGAACCAAAAAGCACGTGATACCATTTGATATTTTAAATGTAAGGGTAGATGGGGCAAAAGGGGGGTTGATACAAAAAAATTTATAATATTTTTCTCACAAGGAGAATTTGATGTTTTCAATTTGATGTACCACAAAGTAGTTCAATATACATGAAGTTTTTTAAGTAGGGGTGGGTGGGGACGACAGGGGGTGATTGATAATTTTTATATTTTTCTCAGAAAGGGAATTCAAGACTTTTCAATCGGGTTAATCAGAAGTACGTGGTGCCATTTCAAATTTGGAAGTTAAGAGTGGGTGGGACAAAAGGGGGGTTGAACAAAAAAAATTATAATATTTTTCTCACAAAGAGAATTTGATGTCTTTAATTTGATGTATCACGAAATAGATTATTCTACATGAAATTTTAAATCAGGGGGGGCAAAAGGGGGTTATTACAAATTTTTATAATTTTCTCAGAAAGAGTGTTCAACCTGGGGAACCAAAAAGCACGTGATACCATTTGATATTTTGAATGTAAGGGTAGATGGGGCAAAAGGGGGGTTGATCAAAAAAATTTATAATATTTTTCTCACAAAGAGAATTTGATGTTTTCAATTTGATGTACCACAAAGTAGATTAATATACATGAAATTTTATAAGTAGGGGTAGGGTGGGGACGACAGGGGGTGATTGATGATTTTTATATTTTTCTCAGAAAGAGAACTCAAGACTCTTCAATCTGGTTAATCAGAAGTACGTGGTGCCATTTGAAATTTGGAACTTGAGGGTGGGTGGGGCAAAAGGGGGGTTGAACAAAAAAAAATTATAATATTTTTCTCACAAAGAGAATTTGATGTCTTCAATTTGACGTACTCAAAGCAGGTGATTATATTTGTCATTTTGAGAGGGGGTGAGTGGAGTCGAAGGGGGTGAGTGGAGACAAAGGGGGTACGTTTGGAAATATCTTTTTATGCTCAGGTTGGTGATTTTAAGAAATCTGAATTTTCTACGACTTTTTGCAGGTGGGTGCCACAAAAGTACACTGATGCATTATGTGTGTGTGCAGATTGCGAAAGAACAACCAACACCATTGAATATCTTCTTGGTTTAGTACTAGTGTGTGAACTCAAGGGGGCGCTTCAGCACAGGAGGTCACAAATGGGTGTCATACCCAAACTTGCACAAAGCACTTCTGATTTCTTGTGGCAACCTGATGAATTCACTTATACACCACTGAGTTTTGAAGATCCGAGGATTTCCTTCATATGCAAAGTCAATATGCTTCTATAAAAGCTGTTCTATAAGTTCTAGCCTTAGGCGGTGATTATTTTTGAGACAGTGAAGGTTTTTGCTGTGGCAACCGTGTGTAAGACGCCACAACTAGAGCGGACGCCACAGCATAGGTCGTTGCACGCACAAGTCGCCACAGTTAATGGGGTACAAACACACACACACATACACGCACTACATCAACTGTGGCGGACCGACCTGTGGACCAAATTGTGACGTGTTGGGTAAAATTGGTCAGAAAATTTTCTTTTCTTCTCTGTAAGATGGCGACACAACTCAGTTATGCAATACACTCCCCCGATTGTGAATACACTCGCATGGAAGATGTTCGTCACAATTTATGTAGCTCTGGAAAGTGTGTATGCCTCCGTCATAGTTAATGTAACTACGAAAGAGTGTGAAACATTCGTCACAATTTATGTAGCTTCGAAAAGTGTGTACGCGTTCGTCACAGGTTATGTAACTACGAAAGAGTGTATAAAAGCATTCGTCACAATGTATGTATATAGCTTGGTATTTTCAGCCTAGTATAGTTTCTCTAGTATACCATCATTTCGCGTTTTCTCTGAGTGGACGTCGACTTACGACATAATTGACTTTGTCCATGATAGACAGGATGGAAATGTCAAACGTGGTCATTTTTGATGTCGTGTAACTTTTTTTGGAAAAAAGATCAAATTTTTCAGATTTAGGCTGTATAAATCCGGAAGTTAGTGACCAAAAATCAAGTGAACCTTGCACTTGGTGACAGGAGCACAAAAATTGGTAGGATGGCTTAAACGACCGTGCTCTTTCGATTGAGAAGGAGCGCCACGCAGATTTTTTCTCGAGGGGTCGCCAGGAGACCCTTGAAATTTGAAAGGAGTGGAGCCTCTACGGAACCTACGGCCTGTAACTTTTTCAGGGACACTTTAAAAAAATAAATAATAGCACAATCTTCATATTTTACAAATCTGAATCTGGGGTGGAAAGGATGGCACTCAATCTTGAAACACCCTGTATTTTCCAATGTTTCAAAACTTAATATCTTGAAAATGAAGCCTCTAATCAAAATTTTGTAAAGTAATTTTTCTATTAGAATTGGACGTAGAATTCGAAAATCGGAACCATTTTCAAAAATATTTGGAGGGGGGGGGGAAGTTAAAAATAGGGGGAAAATGGGGAGGGTACCTCCTATTATCTTCGTCCCTTAAAACGTTTGATGAAATGCGTTATTATGAGACTTGTCTCAGTAAACTCTGGCTTGAATTTGAAATCAATCAAAGTTATATGTACAATATGCAAAAAACTGTTTTTAAAAAACAATTTGAAAGGCCTGTATCTCCGTTATTATACCTTTGCGAGAGTATGTTTATCAAGAAAGTCCCCTTATTTTTCAATTTATTCAATTAAATAACTTTTTTAGATCAAACATATATTAGGCAATTTCACGGCTGTTTTGGACTGCGAATTTAATGCAAATAATAAATTGAATGGAAATATTTTTGTTTCAAAAAATCTGTCGTCAAAAATTCATCATCAAAGGTAAGGTATGTCTTTCTTCAAAGTAACAAGCTCCTTCCTTTTTCGAAATTCAGTCACCCTAATATTATTCAACAATGGAATTGTTGTTGGACCCTTGAGAATTTTTGCGACGTTGGCGCTGTCGGACCAACCAATTTGTCGGTGTTTTTAAGTCACGTTGTAGTTGTCTTTGTGAACCTAAAGACCTCGCTGAAGACATTCTTTTATGCCATCATTCAAAACACGATTACTAAACTGCTCACAAATTGAAGTGGATATTTTGAAAAACAGGTTTTTTTAAAATCGCCACAAAATTCTTGAAAATCACTCGATTGTGAAACCGCTTACACTGTTTTGAAGAAAAATGTCAATGTTTTCAAGAACTACTGAAGTCCTCTACAAAAATCACATGGATATGTCTAATACAGGGTGATGAAAAAAGTCGTTCAGTTTTGTTCTTTTTTGCTCTTGTGCAGGAGATTGTTCATCCACCCTGTACACCTATATTTACTTTGACTTATAGTCTGCAGCTTATGTAACTCGTCAGTTTTTAGTTTTTCGCTTTCCGTTGCGTACTTACCGAAATATAGCCTTTTCACTTTCCAAAGTCGTTTTATCGATGAATCTACTAAATCCGGGCGCTACTGGATTTTTTTTGTAGTAAGCAATGCCACTTGTACTTTTAGAACGATTTTTTGCGCAGATTTCAAAATTAACGAAGGTATGGCGTCTCAACCATCTGATGTATACAGGGTGTCGCAAAAAAAAATCATTTATAAGATTTATTTTATTTCGAAATAATCAGTAGCAAAATGCCGTTGCAAAGATCAACTCCAGGTAAGTTAGATATCGTGGCAAATATCTTGCGGAATGGTACAAGGCAAAGAGAAATTGTCAATTTGGTGAACGTATCACAAAATGTCATCGGTGGGCAGAGAGACGACTCCTGGCCACTGGCAGTGCCCGAATCACACATGGAGAAGGTCGCCCGAGAATAATTCCAGTAATGGACGATCTCTTCTTGTTAGACATAAAATTGTTAAATTGAAAAGTGAAATTTTCTACAACCTGTAATAAGGTGTCAGAAACAAATTTCTTCGTTCATGCGACACCCTGTATATTTTTGTGTAGTCTTCCATTTGAAATCTGCTCAAAAAATCGTTTTAAAAGTACCAAGTGGCATTGTTTTGTAAGTACCAAAAAATCCAGTAGCCCCCGGATTTATTCATTAACAAAATGACTTTGGAAAGTAAAAAGGCTATATTTCGGTAAGTACGCAACAGAAAGCGGAAAAATAAAAACTAACGAGTTACATAAGCTACAGACTATAAGATCCAAACAAGTATAGATGTACAGGGTGGATAAACAATCTCCTGCATGAAATTAAAAAAGAACAAAACTGAACGACTTTTTTCATCACCCTGTATTAGACATATCCATGTAATTTTTGTGGAGGACTTCAGTAGTTCTTGAAAATATTGATATTTTTCTTTAAAACACTGCAAACGGTTTCGCAATCGAATGATTTTCAAGAATTTTCTGGCGATTTTAGAAAAACCTTTTTTTAAAAATATCCACTTCAATTTGTGAGCAGTTTAGTAACAAATGAAGGGTGATCCAACTTGAGCTTTACAATGCCAGTGCCGAATATCTCTAAAACGGCGAGATATTTGTCCATTTCAAAGTGATATTTATACACAAGAAACATGTACAAATTTGATCATGGAGCAATAACGACTAATAAATGCATTAATGTGGAAATATAGGTGTTCGAAAAATGTTATTACTGTGGTCGTCGTGAATTTCTTGATTGTCATAATCGACTTCTAAACCCACAATTTGAAATTTGGTTCAGGTATTCGAGCACAATTAGGTCTGAAGGCTAACATTCAGTGCTAGCGAAACAATCTTATGTGTAATGTTAGCTAAAGACCCAATTTTGCTTGAAAATCTGGACCAGATTCCAAACTGCGCATACAGAAATTCGATTTTGAAAACAAAAAAATTCAGACGACCACAATACACACTTTTTTGCATACCCATAGGTACCTACTTATTTTCATTTCTACGTGCTTATTAGTCGTTATTGCTCCATGATCCACTTTGTATAACATATTTCTTGTGTACAAAAGTCACTCTGAGATGAACAAATATGTTGCCGTTTTGAAAATATTCAGCACTGTCATTGCAAAGCTCAAGTTGGATCACCTTTATTTACTAGGTAGTTCGAAATGAAACTGACTGAAAAATATGTTTGGGCGGGGGAATCGAGCAGAAGTGTATAACGGTCCACGTTTACGCGCCTAAACGTATTTAAGCCCTTTATTCCCTCACAGCATCAACCATAGCAACATGGGACACTTGTGTGCTTATAGAGTCAATATACTCGGGGGTCTATGGATCCTGACCGATATTTTTATTACTGGATGGTCATTTTATACCATCGTGTTTTTTTGGGTGTAACGCGTGGAAGAAAGCGCACTATAGCTGTTATTCTTTGACCTTTGTTGGCTTCTTGAAATAATGTGACTAGTAGGCTCGACTTTTTCGCGCCATTCGATTCTTCTGTAGGGCATTCTTCGCCTCCCTGCATAGATCGTAACCCTCAAATCATTTCAAAAATTATTTTCGGGGTTGTTTGTAATTTTCTCCTTATCGTCATTTCTCATGCCATTGGAGTTGCTGCATTTTATTTGAAAGTAATACACGCTGAAAAATGCCATTTTCACAGCACAACACTGCAGCACACCACCCCCCAGGCCTCCTCAAAAATATTTGCCGATGCCCACTTATTTATAACTATCTAACCTGTTCATAATTATTATACTTCTCCTGACTGTCGCTAATCAGTTAATAAACTGCTTACAAACTGAAGTGGATATTTTTGAAATAGGGTATTTTAAAATCCCTACAAAATTCTTAGAAATAACTCGATTGTTGAGCTGTTAACACCGTTTTGAAGAAAAATGTTGAAATTCTCATGAACTCCTGAGGTCCTCGTCATTAATTACGTGGACATGTCTGATACAGGGTGATGAAAAAAGTCGTTCAGTTTTGTTATTTTTTACTCTCGTGCAGGAGATTATTCATCCACTCTGTACATCTATACTCGATTGGATCTTTTAGTCTGTAGAGTTGTGTAAGTCATCAGATTTTAGTTTCCCCCTTTCCGTTGCGTCATAGAAATATAGCTTTCAACTATTCAGTGACATTTTGCCGATCGATGAATAAATCAGGGTGGAATCGGAATAAATCAGTACCTATTGAGCAATGCCACTTGGTATTTATTCAACGATTTTTCACGCAAATCTCAAAATTGAAAAGATAATCACTCTCGTAATCACTTTTCTACTATCTGATGTATAGGTACAGGGTATCGCAAAAAAAATCCAAAAATGGGAGACACAATATATCTACAGGCAACTATATCTGAACGGTTTCCCTATAGGTTCCATAATAATTCTCAAATTGAAAAGTAAAATTTTCCACAACCTGTAACAAAGTGTCAAAAACAAATTTCTCGACATCCTGTATATACATATTTTTTCATAGCATTTTATGTAGTCTTCCATCCTGAATGTAATTACAGGGTTTTCCAGTTTTAACCTACTTAACTTTGAAAAAGATTTTTCTCGTACTCCTGATTCATAAAAATACAGCATATGTGCTTCTTCTCGTGCTTCTTACTCGCTTCCTAGAAAAAATACAGGGTGTCAAAGTTCACTATTTTTGATTTTTAGAAATTTGTAACTTGCCAAACATTCAACCAAATTCGCTGAAAATTAGCATAGGCTGGTTTGTCAAAACCATTTAGGTACCTCTGCCAAATCCAAATTAATGACCCCATATAACTCCTACGCCACAGACTGAATTCTCTCGCGCTGTAAAAATCGCAACCGCACATAAGTAGTGCATAAGTATAGATTTCTTATAAAATAGAGGTATCTTCCTTGAGAATGAATCAATCAAGTTAATTCTTCCACTAAAAATCTTTCCATTTCTTTCTGCACTTTTCATTCGCTAGATGTATGATGTATGCATACAGGGTGTTCGGGTTTGGCTATTACAAACTTTGAGGGATGATTCCCCTTCAAAAATAAAGCCGAAAGAACAAAAACTCATGGTCCTAAAATGCTTTCTTAAAAAAATACAGGGTGTTGAAGTTGACTTTTTTGAATGTTTTTTTCACCGTTACTTTTGAACCGTTGAACCGATTTTGATCAAATTTGGATAAAAGTTAAGTCAAATAACTTTTCATCGAATAATAATACCACAAGTCATCAAAAATTTCTGGGGGCGTAGATAACAGAGGAATGTCCCCTATTTTTGCCCCTATTTTTATCTATCTCAATTATTTTTCAAAATTTTTATTAATATGTTCGGATTCTACGTTCAATTTAGATGGAAAAGTTACTCTTGCAAAATTTTGATTAGAGGCTTCATTCCCGAGATATTTGGGTCTGAAACTTTGGAAAACGCCTCGAAATCGCGACTTTCAAAAGCCTAAAAATTAAAATCCAAGAAAACTCATGATTCCTCAACTGGAATAAGTTTTCTAGGTCGCTTAGGTTGATTTATTGCCATTTTCGGCTAAGAAACGAGGCGTTTTCAGAGAAAAACAATTTGGGCTCTGGAAAGTGGCGATTTCGAGATGTTTTTCAAAGTTTCAAAACCAAATATCTTGGGAATGAAGGCTCTAATAAAAATTTTGCAAGGGTAACTTTTTCTTCTAAATTGAACGTAGAGTCTGAAAATATCAACTATTTCAAAAAATAATTAGGAGGGATAAAAATAGGGGCGAAAATAGGGGACAGTCTCCTATTATCCACGCCCCCAGGAACTTTTTATGGATCGTGGTATTATTATTCGATGAAGACTCAGTTGACTAAACTTTGGTTCAAACTTGATCAAAATCAGTTCAACGGTTGAAAAGTTACGGTGAAAAAACGATTAAAAAAAGTCAACTTCAACACCCTGTATCTTTTTAAAGAAGCATTTTATGACCCTGAGTTTTTTGAATAAATTGAAAAAATTCTTCCATCCTTCTTTCAATGGTCTTGACGTTATAGGTACTTTAATTTTGCTTTCAGTTACACCATAAATAATTATTAAGACTTCTTTGGCCAACCGGTTTCGCTGTTAGGCATCGTCAGGGCTGTCATAAGTTTTATGAAGCTGTTGTAGGTATATTAAAATGAGTAAAGGATCTAAAGATTGGATTAAAGATCCTTTACTCAGATCTTTACTCTTTACTCCTTTACAACAGCTTCATAAAACTTATTACAGCCCTGACGATGCCTAACAGCGAAACCGGTTGGCCAAAGAAGTCTTAATAATTATTTATGGTGTAACTGAAAGCAAAATAAAAGTACCATGAATTTTTTGTTCTTTCGGCTTTATTTTTGAAGGGGAATCATCCCTCAAAGTTTGTAATAGCCAAACCTGAACACCCTGTATATCATTAGATCCTTTACTCATTTTAATATACCTACAACAGCTTCATAAAACTTATTACACCCCTGACGATGCCTAACAGCGAAACCGGTTGGCCAAAGAAGTCTTAATAATTATTTATGGTGTAACTGAAAGCAAAATGAAAGTACCATGAGTTTTTTGTTCTTTCGGCCTTATTTTTGAAGAGGAATCATCCCTCAAAGTTTGTAATAGCCAAACCTGAACACCCTGTATATCTGTACGTCTCTCTGACGCGAATTATGCCGATGCCGAAGTTTACACTGCAGTCAATACACATAATTTCCACTTTGTGGAGTGGCGGGGCGGAATCCGCTTCTTTAAAAAATTGTATCTTTTATAGAAATAACGGAATCAGAGTGATTCTTTCACTACAAGTTTCTCCAATTATTTCTGCATATTGCATTCGCTGGATGTATGCATGTATCTGAAACAGTTTGCAAGATTCCTCGATGTAGAAGTTCACACTGTAGCGTCAAAACCAAAAATGTGAAATCGCGAGGCGAAACCTTTTCTTAAAAAAAATTATATCTTCTATTTCAATAGAGGAATCAAAATGATTCTTTGACTAACGATGTCTCCATTAATTTGTGCATATTTCGTTTGCTGCATGTATGCATGTCTATAGAACGGTTCGCAAGATTTCTCGATGCAGAAGTTCTCACAACGTAGCGTTCAATACCGACTTTTTAAACATTTTGATCTTTTTCTTGCAATCGTGCGGTCTGACCAAATATTTTTTGTTTCTATTCCCATCCGCAGACAATCAGCATCAATTTTCAAAAAACCCGATACCGCTACGACTCTTCTTTAGGAGGAGTTCAACTACAAGACGGACAGACGGACAGACGGACAGACGGACGGACATCAGAGCACGGCTAATAGCGTATTTCCTGAATATTCCTACGATTATTGCTTGTCTTATTCTAGAAAATAGTAGGGGGAGACGGTGGCACCACATCGCATCGTATTTCTGACGTCAATTTTGGGGTAAATATCAAATTTCATCCGAATATCTTGAGAAATCACTGATTTATTGAGAAATTTTAATTTTCATGAAACCGGCCACTACTTTCAGGATATTTCTGAAACGGCTGATAATATTCAGACCCGGTTGATTTTATCTTGATAAGCATCAAATTTTGAATCTACATGGTGATTTTCATGACTCCAACTCTTTTAGTTCCTGAGTTTGAATTTTTTCATTTTTGATCACCCTGTATACAGCGTCTGCACCAACCACCATCGTGGCACCACTTTTAAAAATTAAAACAATGTTCCATAGAACAATTCTGCCAAGTGGCATCGCGGCCTCAAAATTTGCAGGGTTTGTCCAATTTAAATGGCTTAGCCGCGCAAGTAGCATAAATGGAGCGGGAATGCAGCACTAACTGACCCAAGAAAACACCAATATAATATAATATCGGATTTCTTTCAGCTCTCGGTCCGCAAGAGCAAGAGGTAGTTCGGATTTAGGTAGCCAGAAGTGCCCGAAAAGGGCGATCTGGGCAAAAAAAGCGTCGGGGATGGGTGGTGCGTTGATGGAAGAAGATAAACTATCCGAAACCATGTGCTTTTATTTTGCAAGCAAAGACTTCCAAATATTATGGGATAGTGTCGTGTCGACTACTCGGTCGACTAGCTCTTCAGGCAATACGCACTAGGGCTGGATTCGCAGCGGTGAAATTATCTTCAATATATCTCCCTCAAAAATTAAGAGATAAAAACTCAATTTTAATTTATACAGTGTACTGAGTATGTTAGAAAATGAAGTGCCTACAGAGTGTTTTTTCAATTATGCAAAAGAAAATATTTTTTTCTTCCTTGTTGACAACTTTTTCCAAAAAACGGCCATATATTGAATTTCCTACGTCTCTCAAAATTATAAAACAGTTGATAATTTTTCAAGTGTCAAAAAATGTCTTGTAAACTTTTTCAGTGTCTTAGGGCCATTCGGCTTCTAAAAAAAATGTGGAGTAATCCAAGCGGAAACAAGGGGCCGTATTCATAAATTCATATCTCGCTTCTAAGCTGAAACCGCATTTAGAGGTGTGCGTTTAGGGGCGATCCATTTATATTTGAGTGTTCAAAATTACAAAATACAATTACATACATAAACAGCCGCTCAATCGTAATATGTAGGTATTTTTCAAAAGTTGAAAATAAGCGGGTAGCACCTGAACGCGCACCTGTGAATGCGCTTTTAGCTTAAAAGCGAGAGAATTTGTAGCGCAGCATCAAATTCTCAGAAGACTTGCTTCCGTCTGCCGCGATCGAACCGAAAGCAGCTTTTCGGCAAGCGGACATTCTATTTTAAGAGGGTCCGTCACAGTTGATGCAAAACTCACAAAATATACACTCAGATAGAGGGCGCTGGCATCAGTGAAAGACAGGTCAGTCATAAATATGGTGAAGTTGTGATGATGTGTATAAGTAAAAACAACCACATTTATGGCGGATTTTTGGAAAACATGTTCTAGCGGTTAAATAAACAGTCACAATTCGGTTGATGACTTCAAAAAATTGTGGCGGACTGAAAAATCCTCCACTATCGGGTGATCCGTCACAATTGGGTCCTATTCACACACAAATCCGCCACAACTTAGGCAGTACAAACACACACACACACACACACACACACACACACACACACACACACACACACACACACACACACACACACACACACACACACACACACACACACACACACAGACAGACATCATTCTGAAAATGATCTTAATCGTCTTGGAGGACCTTAAAACGGATATATCCGGTGAAATCTCGAAACTTTTTTTCTGCACGATTACAATACTTTCCCTCCGTGTTCGTGGGTGGGCCGGGAAAGTAAAATTGTTTGACTTTTATTTTCGAACTTATAAAGCGAGTTATAAAGAGTAGTAATATGGTCTTTTGAGCCCTTCTAGCTTCGTATTACGCAATATTCCAGTGAGCTGTTGGTTGCAGAATTATGAGAAAGAAATATAAACCACTGGATGTGTGTGGATTTCCATTTACTACACATCACACAGGGTGAGTAAGAGACTTCGAGAACTATTTTTCTTCAGAAACGCTTGTTAACTATACTGGAGGTCCCTCAAACAATGTAAAGCAGATGGTCAGTTTTTTGTAAAAGAGTTTTCTAAGAGGATTTCTTTGAATTTTTTTTTTCAAATCATGAGTCATGACTCGTTCTGTATAATAAATGGGAATCTAGTACACACGCACCCAGTGGTTGTTATCTCTCTCACATGATTCTGTCACTAACAGTTCGCAAAAATCTTGAAATAACGAAACTGGAAGGGTTCGGAGGACCAAATTTTGACACTTTATTACCTACATACTTCGGAAATAAGATTCAAAGAATTTTTTTCATCAGTTTCTGTGGACTTTTCAAGAACTCGAAATAGGTACTTACTGTACGATTTTTCTGTTGCGCCATTTCGTCATCACGCTGTATATGGACAGAAAACGGCGAATATCCATCATAAACAAGAAGTTGCAGCATTTTCTGACGTTTTTTTATTGAAGGGAACGATCAAGAAAAGCAAAGAACTATCACAATAATTCATTTTGTGACTGTAAGTCCCGTAAGATATACTCTGTATATCTAGCCATATACATCTGATTATTGTTTGCGAAAAAATTTGAGACGAATCAAGTCTGCAACTAGTACTAGAGCCGACATCGCCGTCATGCCTGCACATGCAGATCCCCAAGTTCTCATTCCGTTCGACCCCGATATGAAATTGTCGTAGCAGTTGTTATTGTACGCCTCCTCTTTGTCACACGTGCCATTTGGATCCGCCGTACTCGGACAACAGCCGTCCGGCAGCACTTCCCAGTCGTCCGGCGACCGGATTCCGCAACACTGGTAGTCTTCGAGCAGGGCATTTATTTTTGCCTTGGCATGGCCTGCGTCTTCGCCGTCGGTGCTGTACCTTTCGACCAGCTTGTTCATTCTCGTTGCAGGCTCCCATTTTGTCGTCCACATCATCACGAAAGCCGGCAGGCCACACGCTAGAACGGCAAGGCCCAGGATGCAAGAGGAGTAGAATAACAAACTGTTGCCCTGCTTCATCAGGGCGGCGATGTAGAGCAGCACCAGAATCATCGCGCAAGCGCCAGAAGCAGGTCCTAGAGAGCTTTGGGCGTCTTGTTCGTCGGACAACATGTTCTTCCTTCTTCTGAATAAGGCGAAACAAACTATAGTCGCCAAAGCTTCGGTAATCACCATGAAATATGCTAGTACCACGATGCAACATTTCTTCATAGGAATATGGGCAACAATACAATTTTATCGTAGCAGTCAAAATATAATTTTTTTATGTTTTGCTGACATACGTCATACGTTCCAAGCTTAAGTCAACAACGACATTCGACCAGGTTCACAGAAGATTGTTTTTTTTTCACAAGGGTGTCTATTTGCCTTGTGCGAAGTACAGAGTGGGGGTAACGAAACCGATCACAGCGCTTTATGTGGACAAAAAGGGCAACATTGATGGCTCGGCGCTGCGTGATTGGGCTGTCAATTTCCTGATGTTTGATGTCATTGATGTCAATTTGACAGTGGAAATAATTGAAATTGATGACAACCATGAGTCACAACAGATGCCATGTGGTTGATAGACAACTTGTCAATAACAAAGTCTATGTTGACAAAGCACTTGACCACAAAATAATGACAGTTTACCCAGCGATCTGTCATTTATGACAGTTCAGCGATCTGTAATTTAGAAAGTGAGTGACGTTTTGCGCCTACAAAGTTGTGTACGCTAGGTGACGCTGGCGTCGTGCACGGGGCGAATAGGTACTCTGCGAATTTGCTTCAGTGCCGGAAGAAGCGATTTTTTTACACTTTCTGCAGAAAGTTATGTTTCCATGACAACAATGCCATTCAAATAGTCATATCACCTGCAAATGTCGATTTCAACAATTCATAAACTTAATTATTGACAATTTCTAGATTCTGGATTCTGGATTCCATTTGAGGAGTTCGTGGAACATAGTTTCACCTGGCACGTAGGCCTCATTATTGAGCTCATTGTACCCCTCTCCCAGATCAGCCAGACTCATCAAGCCGCAGTGTGGTGCCTGGATGTTTGATGGTCGGTCCATACAAGTTGAGTACTGGGGCCGACAAGCGCACGGTTGACCTAGACTTCGTCTTTCACCCCCGAACCGCAGGTGCGGATGTCCGATACATCCACGCTCCCTGCGCCGGTGTTCCTGACTTCGTCTGCCTTCCGACCACGCTGTCGGTTTTCCTCTACACACTGCCGTACCACCGGCTGGAGGCACGTATACTTGGGGGTTAGACTAAGACCACCCGAGGAGAAGTTCCAGACCGACCTCGAATCAGATGAAAGACGCCTTGGCTCCGGTGCTAGGACAATTCGTCCCGCGGACAATTCGTCTGACGGACAATTCGTCGCACGGACAATTCGTCGCAAGTGAAGGCTTCGGAAGGTAAGAAGGTTATATTACACATGAAGACACAAGGGGGCTCAATAAAGGGATCGAAAAATCATGAGCAAATACAGGGGGTTCCGACAGAGATCCGAACGCCACGGAAAAATGCAACGGGGCTCAGTAAGGCTTCAAACGATATTGAAAACACAAGGGGCCTTATGGAGCTTCATATAACAAATGAAGACAAAAGAGGGCTAACTGATACTCTAAGAGCCATTGAAAGCTTAAGTGGACCTAGGGTCCCATACTACAATCAAGAGACAAGGGGGCTCGAGAGGGCTCCGAATATCACATAGAGGCACAAGGTGCTTACTACTGCTTCGAAAGCCACGGAAAGATGTAAAGGGGCTCTGCATGCAGGGCTTCAAAAGACGTTGAAGGAACAAGGGGGCCCACGGGAGCTACGGATAACACAATAAGGCAACAGGAGGCTCACTGGAATTCTAATAATCGCATTGAAAAACATAAGGGGGCTCCAAGCTACACTTATGGAAACAAGGGGGCTCACTAGGGCTCCAAGCTATACTTGTGGAAACAAGGGGGCTCACTAGGGCTCCAAACTACACTTGCGGGCACAAGGGGGCGTAATGGAGCTCCGTATATCACATGAAGGCACAAGAGACTTATACTAGAGCGTCCAGCAATGTAAAAGCGTACAAGATGGCTTACTGGAATTCTAAAAGACACGAAAACACATGAGGGGTCCATCAGGGCATTTAACGACATATAAGACACAAAGGGCCTAACAAGAATCTGGAAATCACGGGAAAATGCAAAGGAGGTTCCGTAAAACTTCATATATTGGTGACACAAGGGGCTCTTTATAACAAGAAAAGACGATTAAAAGGGGGTTCACTGTATGGTTCTCTAAAAGCCAACACAAGTGGACTGATTGGGGCTCCAAACTACACATAAGGGTATAAAGGGGACCCGATAGAGCTCCAAAAGCCATGGGAATACAACAAAGGGGTCCAATGGAGCTCTGTGTAATCAAAAAAGGCAAAAGAGGGGTGACTGATGGGTTTCTGGAAGCCATAAAAAAACAAGAGGGTTTCACTAGGACTCCAAACTACAGGCATAAGGGGGTCCGATAAGGCTCCGCATATCACAAAAGGCACAAGGGAGCCCAAGGAGCTGCATATAACAACAGGAGGCAAAAGGGGCTCACTGGAATTCCTAGAGCTACGAAAAAACACGAGGGGGCTTATTAGTCAAATAACGTAGCTACTGCAGATGATCTTTGCCACGAATTTTCCGTAAATTTTTAAAGCAATAAAATTATTTTGTATTTTTTTTTTGTATAGGAACGAGCTTTTATTTAAACACTTTGACATGTGAATAGAAGTCAATGTCATGATTTTGTGTTACAACTAATTTTGTGTCTTACTGCGTTCAAACTAGAGGTTAATTCGTTCTCAACACGCCCAGAAGCTCTTTCCTCAAATCACAAGATGGATGCACAACAGAATGGTGTCCTGATACTAGATCACCGGCCAAACTGCCCCAAGAGCGGCAAAAGTGATTTAATTCAAAGAAGCTGAATTAAACTGGAGTATGTTGGGTTGCCTATCCATCCAGGCGCATAAGATGATGACTTGGGGGCGTTTCAAAATTCATTCACGATTTTGAGGAAACTGCCGAAATTATGGAATGGTCCAAAATTGAGAAGCCGGTATACATGAAGAAATCACTCAATGGTACTGCAAGACTATTTCTTCGATCCGAAAGTGGCATTACTTTGTGGGAGATTTTGAATCAGGAATTATTGGAAGAATTTCAAGAAAAAGTCAACAGTGCTATGACTATTCATATGAAATTGAGCAGAAGAAAGAAGAAAGCGGACAAGACCTGTAGGCAGTACTTACTCCGCATGAAGGAGATCGCCAGCCAAGGTGATTCGGAGGAGAGTGTTTTGATTGATTACGTAATCAAGGAAGTCCAGATAAAGCAATCAGCAAGAACATATTGTATGTCGCAAAGAACTTGAGGGAGTTGAAGGAGAAGTTGCAGTATTATTCTAAATTCAAGAATAACAAAGAAAGAAAACCAGAGTCAAAGCCTAGCTGCGCAAAGTCAAAGTCTAGGTCGCGAAGTGCCGAAGCAGCAAAAATACGATTTTACAATTGTGGCGAGAAAGGCCATAAGTCTCAAGAGTGCAAGGATACGTTGAAAGGCTCGAAATGTTTTTTCTGCAATGAGTTCGGCCACATCTCTATCAGTTGTCCGCTTGAGCAAGATTGGGAGTCTAGTGTTGACAAGAATAAGGGAAGAGCCATGAAGATTCAAGATAGGAGTGACAAGAATTACCTTGGTCATGGAATGAATAAACTTGTGGAGATCAAAAATGTCAAAAAGACCGTTTCCTTCGATACCGGAAGCGACTTCAATTTGATCACCCTGACTAGTTTCCTGGATCTCGATGCACCCAAGTTCGAAAAAAAGGAAACAACATTGATTGGATTCGGAAATGGACTGGTGAAAGCGCTAGGGCAGTTTGAGGCGGATTTGAAAATCGATGGAGCGGAATTCGAGACCACAATGCATGTTGTTCCTGACGAGGATATGCCAGTGACCTTGATATTCGGCAGACCAATTTTGACCAAAGTCACTTTGATCGTGAACTCCGAGGAAATTCAGGTTGTTCCGAGAAACGAAACCTTGGTAAGAGAACGATTCGCTGCGCGACAAAAATCTGATTCTGGAAAGACGGGTGCAGATCTTGCTGGAGGAGAAGGGCCTGAGGGAGATCTCTCAGGAGCAGTGCCTGAAGGAGAGATGCTGCGAGCTGCAGGGAGAAGCTCGTCCGTTGAAGTCAGAAAAGTCGCAGAACTCTTTTTGCGGCAGCTCGAAGAAGAAAAATGGATCCCCGCACGAAAACAAAGGTATTTCATCATCAGAACGGAGCCTTACTCTTGAAGACGACCTTCAACATCAGACCTCGGTCTACGAAATGTACCAGAATGAAATTGTGCCCATCCATCAGAGGAAATCAGCCGTCACCACCAAATCCACGACGAAGAGGAAGAAGCCACCATAGACGAAGTTATCGGAGAAAAATTCACCCGTTGTTTCATTAAAAAACGACAAGAACTCAGAAAAGGCGTAGGACAACACAAAATAATGGAAGTTCAAGAAAAAAGTATGAAGACATGTGATAAGAAGAGAAAAAAGTCAAGAAAATATCAGCTCGAAGACCTTGTGGCGATCCAAACGACGCAAAGCTCAGCCTGCTCCAAACTACTTCCAAAGTTCATGGGACCATACAAGGTTACTGAGGTTATTGGGAACGACCGGTATGAAGTTCGGAAAATGGGGAGTCAAGTTGGGCCGCGAAAGACTCAGTCGAGTGCTGATCTGATGGAGCCGTGGTCAATTGAAGAAAAAGGCTCAAGTTCAGAGGAAGAGCAGTCATTCGAGGCGAACGAACGAGAGGATGGCCGAGATGTAGGATCCAAGCGATCTAGTCATAGACGAACTATAATAGACAGGAAAGCCCTATGGGGCTGACCAGAACTAAATTTTTGGTTACCGACCGTGCTAAAAGCTTGCCCCTACACCCGTTAGAGGGCGCTTATTTGACATATCTTGACAGTACTGGCGAAAATTCCAAGATCTGTCATCTGTCTTTCGCGGTGCGCCCGTTAAAACTTTAATGTTCTTAGTGCTCTTCGCTCTTTTTGTTGAGAAGCAGTTTGAAAGTTGTTTTTTCTTTTGTGGAAATTTCATTATTTATGCACGTGGTTGCTAAATCAGTGGTTGGAAAATATTAATTTTCTAGAATTAAATCACTTCCACCAGGGGCTATATCGAAAACATTTTATCTGTAACCAACACTTTCCCGATGAGTATGTTGTCCCGGGTACAAGGAGAGGGCCTATGGCATACCTGCCTATGGAGAGGGCTGAGACAATATGTTTTTTCTACACTGTTCTGAATGGTGAGCTATTTATTTCATAATTTGATTATTCAAATTGATTTGGCCAAGGACTTGGCAAAAGTGTATTGAAATTTATCAATGTTTATGTTCATAGTGGAACATGTGGCGGAGGTAATTCCTGCGCTCGATCCTCAAGTTGTCGCTGCGGATGTAATTAACCCATATAGTCCGGAATTAAATTTTTTTTCGTGAGCGAAAATTTTTCTTCAAATTCTGGTTTTTTAAGCAGAGTGGAATTACACAAAAATAAGAAAAAAATTCTTTGAGTGTTGTATTTAATTGAAAAGTGCTGTCCTTCTGAAAGGACGGTAGGGCTATGTACTACTATAAATTATAAATTTTTTGATAACATCAAACGACTGAAAAATGTTACCTTGCACTTTAAAAACATGAAATTATCAATATAAAACAAAAAACATCGGAGAACAAAAGAAAAAAATCATTGAAGGAAAACCTAAACAAACAAACACAAGACAACAATTTGCAAACAAACATGAATTTTGAGTGTTGTGAAAAATGAAACAATCCTTGAGATGCAAGCCGACATAACAATTTTTGCACATAAAATTGGCTTTTTTTATGACGCATCGCTGGTGATTTTCTCAAGCTCATGAAAAAACTCATGCAAATTTCTGGGTGGTTTCCAAGGTCTTTTTATTGTTAGTTTTCAGCAGCTCTGTACTCATAGATCTTTGGAACTTTAGTTGGTCGAGGTTTTCGCCATTATTTTTATTTAGTCGCCAAAATTTTTGTATAGTCATATCTAAGCAGTGAGCAAATGGTGGAGGATACCATTTTCCCCTTCGACTAAAACTCTGTATTAGCCTTGATTTTGATCATCACGATCTACACCGCCCATATTCTCGTAGTATGATATCAGTAGCGGTTGATCTACGTGCTACGATGTGCTTTTTCTTCTGATCACGAGAACCTCGTCCTTTCTCAAAATAGACAATAATGCCTAGCCGCAACGCCCCAATCCAAAACTTGTAGCCCAAATTCGGCTCTGAGTTGCGCTTCTGGCAAATTGTTTGGTTCAATAAAATTTTCTTCTGCTGAATCCTCATCCGTATCGCATTCATCGTTTGTATTTTTGGGAAAAGAACTGCTATTACTTCTGGAATATCTTCAATACATCCTTCTCGATTTCTTCCAGTAACTGTGCTATGGTAAAGGGTAGATAGATAGATAGATAGAATCATTTATTTGTTCAAGATGAAGACAGGCTTACATCATAAAATGCCTTTTCTTCTTCTGGGTCTTTTTCATAAGTGAAATAAAAACGACATCATTGTAGTTGATAGTAGTGGATAGACCTACCGTCCTTTATAAAGGACACCGTTTTTTTGCACGGGACGGTTTGAAAAAAAATCAAAGTTTTGATAGCAGGCAAGTTACTTGATCTTTGAAGTACCCAAATATTGAAAAAAACAATCATAAACTGCTATTAAGAACAAAATATACCTACCTCTGGTTATTCATTGTAAAAACCAACAACAAACAAAAGGGCACCATACAAGCAAATTCAGTAATTATAACGAACTAGTGATATGAATTGGCTCTCAATACTTGAAGTTTGGTATGTAGTGACTTTATTTGTTTATACTAGTAATAGCAGTTGATTATTGTGCAAAAAACTTTTACCGTCCTTTATAAAGGACGGTCGGGCTATATGGGTTAAGCCCTTAAGAATTGGCCAGCACTTCCACACCTGTCGAAGAACCAGCTAGAATTTCCAGACTTGTCAAAGAACCACCCAGCACTTTTGCACCTGTCAAAGAATCTGCTGGCACTTTCATACCTGTCGAAGAACCAGCCGGAATTTCCAGACCTGTCGAAGAACCAGCCGGAATTTCCAGACCTGTCGAAAAACCAGCCAGCACTTCCACACCTGTCGAAGAACCAGCTAGCACGTTTACACCTGTCGAAGAACCAGCCAGCACTTTTGCACCTGTCGAAGAATCTGCTGGCACTTTCATACCTGTCGAAGAACCAGCCGGAATTTCCAGACCTGTCGCAGAACCAGCCGGAATTTCCAGACCTGTCGAAGAACCAGCCAGCACTTCCACACCTGTCGAAGAACCAGCTAGCACGTTTACACCTGTCGAAGAACCAGCCAGCACTTTTGCACCTGTCGAAGAATCTGCTGGCACTTTCATACCTATCGAAGAACCAGCTAGCAATTTACACTGTCGAAGAACCAGCCAGCACATTTACACCTGTCGAAGAACCTGCTGGCACTTTCATGCCTGTCGAAGGACCAGCCGGAATTTCCAGACCTGTCGAAGAACCAGCCAGCACTTCCACACCTGTCGAAGAACCAGTCAGCACTTCCACACCTGTCGAAGAACCAGCTAGCACTCTCAGACCTACCGAAGAGCCAGCTGGGCCACTAAAATAAATAAAATGAAAGTGTCGCTGAAGTCTCAAGTTTCAGCTATAAAGTGGGGTCATTGAAGAAAAGGATTTCCTAGTGAAGTGAGTAAATCTTATTAATGATAGCCAAGAAAATTAAAAGCGGTTATTTCCTTTATTGCCTACCTATGATTTGAAATAAATTTTGTTGAAAAATAGTGTTTTTTACTTCTAAATTTATGTCTGTTTGTTTTGAGTAACAATACCGTTTCTATGCATCTTCTATTAGTTCTATTTGTGAATTCCATTTTTTCGTTTTAAAAAATTGATGTTGCATCGCAAAAGAAACCGGATTATCTTTTCGTTTTTCAATAAAACATTACTAATCGCTATTACAGTTGAAAATCAAATTAATAATTTGACTAACTTCTGCGATGTAGCAATAATTTTGAAACAAAGAAATGGAATTTACAAATTGAAGTTGTATGAACAAAATTCGAAGTGGATTGAACAAGCAACCCGTTTAAAAGTCCCGCCTATTGGTATTTAGTTGCCCCTACACCCGCCGCTGGCGCTAGTGTTTTCATCTTCGTCCAATATACAGCAGATGCCGCTCTATTATAGGTGCTCTGTGGATCTATAGTGCAGGAGATAACGACCATGACCTTGCACTTTGTGTTAATGGCATGAAATTTGGTACACATACTCAAGAGGGTATGCTAATCAAAATCAGATGTAGCGCCAAGTCGAATTTTTCCCTTACGGGGTGTAAGGGGTGAAAACCACCCTTTCTGGGTGACAACGTGCCGGTTTTTTGCATTTTTCTCCCAAACCGTCACTCGGACGCCATCAAGTCGTGGAAGCATTTTATATTCTTCATAAAATTTGGCATCGAATGGATATACACATCAACTATCTAACTGTTACTCATCTTGCACAAATGATGTTAAAAGTCGAAAGTAGTTTTGAGCGCGAAGTGGAAAATCTGCGATGCCTTGCGTTTCAACTCGAATATCTTGGAACTGGTAGCTTTCCTAAAGAAATGGTTATAAACAAAGTTGTAGAGTGAAAAGTTGTCTACCAGATGCTTGTGTTGCAATTTCAGTGTGACATTGAAATTTGGACCATTTTGCTATTAATGTCTATTGATGCAACATTCAAATACGGTAAAAAATTATTTTTCAAAATCTAAATTGTCCGTATAAAGCCAAGCTATGGTATAAATCATTGCTTATATAGCAATTTGTCAACTAAAAATGTCCCGACCTACTGACATAGCTATAAGGGTGAAAACCACCCCTAAAAGTACTTTGATCTAGTTTTTCACATTTTTCTGCCAAAACGACTTTTTGGCGCAAATTGAGTATATAATCAAAATACTCCCCATTAAATTCTGTATCGAAAAGGTTTTATTCATTTTTTCCCTAAGTCTACCCCAACTCTCGTAATCAACGTTTGAAGTTCCGAAAGTCCCGCGCGCGAAGTTCAAAAACGCGCTCTCATTCCGGTTAAACGCAAATATCTCAAAAATGGTCAACTTCAGAAAAAATCTGAAAACACTGATTTATAGAGAAATGTTTCCTCTACAACATGCCAGTATTGATTTTTTCCAAACAGGTCATCTTCAGTTTTTTATTGTCGCTTTTGGATGGGCTTTTGAATAGGTATACTACATTAACCGAAATATGGCTAATTGTGATACAACCATGAAATTTGGCACATACGCTTTTCAAAACATGCCAAACAAATTGTAACGTATATTCAAGCCAAATTTTTCCCTTACGGACAAAAAGGGGTGAAAACCACCCCTTGGGTGACACCGTACCGGTTTTTTGCATTTTTCTTCCAAACCGTCACTCGGACACCATCAAGTCACGAAACATTTATATTCCTCATAAAATTTGGCATCGAATGGATATAGACATCAACCATCTAGGTGTTACCCATCTTGCGCAAATGATGTCAAAAGTCGAAAGTAGTTGGGCGCGAAGTGGAAAATAGACGTTTCAACGCAAATATCTGGAAACTGGCTGCTTTCCCAAAAAAAGTGGCAAGGGACAAATTTGTAGAGTAAAAAGTTCTCTACCGCATGCAGGTGTTGCAATTTCAGTTTAACATTGAATTTTTGACCATCTTGTTATTAATGTCTGTTGATGCAACATTCACATTTGTATCACAATTAGCCATATTTCGGTTAATGTAGTATACCTATTCAAAAGCCCATCCAAAAGCGACAATAAAAAACTGAAGATGACCTGTTTGGAAAAAATCAATACTGGCATGTTGTAGAGGAAACATTTCTCTATAAATCAGTGTTTTCAGATTTTTTCTGAAGTTAGCCATTTTTGAGATATTTGCGTTTAACCGGAATGAGAGCGCGTTTTTGAACTTCGCGCGCGGGACTTTCGGAACTTCAAACGTTGATTACGAGAGTTGGGGTAGACTTAGGGAAAAAATTAATTAAACCTTTTCGATGCAGAATTTAATGGGGAGTATTTTGATTATATACTCAATTTGCGCCAAAAAGTCGTTTTGGCAGAAAAATGTGAAAAACTAGATCAAAGTACTTTTAGGGGTGGTTTTCACCCTTATAGCTATGTCAGTAGGTCGGGACATTTTTAGTTGACAAATTGCTATATAAGCAATGATTTATACCATAGCTTGGCTTTATACGGACAATTTAGATTTTGAAAAATAATTTTTTACCGTATTTGAATGTTGCATCAATAGACATTAATAGCAAAATGGTCCAAATTTCAATGTCACACTGAAATTGCAATACAAGCATCTGGTAGACAACTTTTCACTCTACAACTTTGTTCATAACCATTTCTTTAGGAAAGCTACCAGTTCCAAGATATTCGAGTTGAAACGCAAGGCATCGCAGATTTTCCACTTCGCGCTCAAAACTACTTTCGACTTTTAACATCATTTGTGCAAGATGAGTAACAGTTAGATAGTTGATGTGTATATCCATTCGATGCCAAATTTTATGAAGAAAATAAATGCTTCCACGACTTGATGGCGTCCGAGTGACGGTTTGGGAGAAAAATGCAAAAAACCGGCACGTTGTCACCCAGAAAGGGTGGTTTTCACCCCTTACACCCCGTAAGGGAAAAATTCGACTTGGCGCTACATCTGATTTTGATTAGCATACCCTCTTGAGTATGTGTACCAAATTTCATGCCATTAACACAAAGTGCAAGGTTAAGCCATTATTTGGTTGTAATGTCCCGCACTACTAGTACGACCCGTCACGTCAACAGAGGGCGCACAGGCTCTCCATCCGGTTCATCGCCGGAGTAAGCGGGAGGAAAGTTAGTCGAGTCTGAGAGGGTGATGACGCACCTGGCCAGCAAATCGAGACAAACACAATAATAATACTTACCTCCTACTCGTAACTCATGCAAATGTAAATCGTTTAATCACTGGCACTGGTTTGAAAATTGAAAATAAACCGTTTTTGTTCATCCGAAATCCTACATGTAGGTATAAGTACTTATCGATGTGTGGTTTTTCCAAGCTTGATTGCAAACTAATCGAGCTATCAATCGGAATCACGAGAATCAGTAGTTCAGTACTAATACTAAATCATAGACTGCAAAACATCCCCGACTTTGTATAGTCGTCACAGGGTAGTGTTTCTATTTCGAGCGTGACAATCATCATTAGCCGAGTAAGTACTGCAATAAATAAATACCCGTCAAGTTAATTATTCAATGAACCCCGCTTAATTTGACAGCCGTATCAGATCTTGATCCAAATTCACTCGATAGGTACGGTAGTTGTTTTCGGATTGACTGCGACTGCAGCATAATAATACTCAAGTAGCTATACCTAGGTACCTGACAATGAGCAACTGTATCCAGGTTATCCAATTGTCCCGATTTTCATCGAGCATCGATTACTAATTCATTCCCGGGTGGGCGTGCGGTTCGGGTATTATTATTATTAAACATCGGGGCCGCATTAATAGCGGAATTCATCGGGATGCGATGAATTTTTTATCAGCAGACATGCAAGACTTGTGTTAACAGAGCGATTTTATTGCCCGGCCCGTTTTGTACGGGATTTATGATTACCGAGTAGAAATTCCGGACGATTTTTTCCTCCTTGTACACCAACGCGGTGATACGAAAGCCATCATTTGCATTTCTGTAAACGTAAGCAATTAGCGAAAATGTTCCGAGTCGAGGAGTTTTTCGTGTGCGACTGCTAATTTCGAATTCTCTCTTTCTCTCTCTCTTGCTTATTTCGGCATGGGCGCCACGAAAGTCGAGAAAACTCGCGCCGAAACTCTCTTTCTCGCGATTTACCGCGACTTATTATGGCTTTCGGCTCTTATATTCGCAATGCCTAAACACGTCATGAGCCATTTACACGTCCCATTTAAACCGATTTCGCAGAGAGAAGGGCGACACATATCTGGCGCCGTACGACCCTCCCCCATGCGGGAGGAATTTCGAACGAGCCCTCGCTCACTTTGATTCGGAGCTCAGTGCGGCGTGAGCTTTCGGGATCGTTTAAATTAGCACCAGTGAGATACAGCTTTCAGAAGGATTTATTCTAATTCAGGACACGAACTGAACTAGTGCTGCCTTGTTTTTTTTTTCGTCTGCTTTCCAGTGCCATACTCGTGCCGCGTCGTGCCATTTTCTTCGTACGTACGTAATGTATATCTACCCTTCTTCCAGGCGCATCTTCAGATTCGCATCCTTGTTCTTTGTCGAATGCAAACTGAATCTTTTCTGAGTAGGTGCTCAAGAATTCTGCGTTTTATTGCTGAGAGGAAACTCATGAATTCATACGTACCCCATGCTAATAATGGTTCTCTTTTTTGTTCCAGGTAAGTCCACCACCATCAGTTTTTCTGTATCGGTTGAGGACGATCTTGACGCGCCTCAACCGTTAGATACTTAGTCGTGGACAGATGAACGATGTCAGCATGCCACTGAAAATTACAGGTATCCATATTTAAAACGTCATCTTGATAGCCATGCAACAAAAGAGCAAGTGGGTAAATGTTAAAAGCAAGCAAGTTAAAGTTACCACCTGTACAATTGTACATATTCTACTACACAGTGATCCATTGAAACACCATTTTTACTAGTAGTCTTATTTGGGTGATGGTGAGCAAAATTCAACTCGTGCTTTGTGTATTATTCAAGTCGAATATTTTGAATTCCTCAAACAAACTACATAATTATATCAATCACTCGGAAAGTAGACCCGATATTATCTGACTGAAAATAAATCTCCAGACTAAATATTTAGCTGAATAAACACTAAGCATTATAACTATTGAATATGATACAGTTTGCACAATTTACTATAGTGTCAATATTCCTCCACAAAAACCCTGATCGGAAGTTGAGGGTGAGCATGTAATTTTACACAAAATGAACAATTTTTACGAATATCGCGATGACCTGAGCCTCATTGTGGATATAAAATGACACTTGTACCACTGATTCATACAACCCCTGTTCAACCTTCGCAGGTGAAATTGGTGACTGATTGATTACTCATTTTTACTTGATTCCTTATGAGGTAGTCATGATTGTGCAGGTAGGTATTTTTGGTGTTTCGTGTGTTTGGTGTGTTTGGTAAATAAGCTAAAAAATTGTTATATCACGCCCCCCTCCCTCCCCCTGATTTTACATTCATTTGGCCTGTCTGTGATCGTCTCAACCCTTTGGTCTGCTTTTGTTCGTGAGTGAAACGACACGAGGAGGAAAAAGGAGGAGTTCAACGAAACCCACCCATTGCACAAAAAGTTACATTTTCTAAAAGCAAAATAAGTGCAAAATAATTCTTCCATGGTTTTTGTCACAAAACACCCAGCACAGGACTGACAGAATTGACAGAATGACACAATGGACAAAATAAGCAGAAACAATTAAAAACACAACAGCAAATATGTCAAACTGTCAGTCGAAGAGAAAAGGATAGTGACGGATTCGGAAGAAAGCAACCAGTGGAAGAATTCGCCAAACAAACCCCTGAGTTTGGCCCAAAGAAATGACTCTTAGTCCTAGCGGTATAAGCAAAATTTCATAAAAATGGCTCTAATTGTGACAAAAGTGTGAAATTTGGTGTGTAGACTCCTAAAAGCATTTAAAAGGTTTTTAGAAGGGGAGCCAAGAAAAATCTTGCTTTTAATTTTTTAATTTTTTGTGACGTCATTTTTTTTTATTTTTTCTTTTTTTTTTGAAACTATTCAAGATTTTTGACTTTTGTCTTTGTACTATGATGACCAATTGCTTATTCCAAGAAACTGAAGAGAAAATTTGCGAAAAAAATTCATTGAACTGAAATGATTACGTTTTTTGTAAAAATCAAACTTTTTCACTTTTTTCGAAAAATATTGTAAATATGTAGAAAATAGAGGAAGGCAATTATTCCTCAAAAGAAGCCCTATCAGAAGTTCCCGAAGTGTTTCTCCGAATCCCAAACCGTTTTCGAGATATTTGGAAAAATGTTATTTCTTGCAATTTTTTTCTTCGTATTAGCTCCTATTACATCAAACACATCACAGGGTTTAGGAATGATCAGACCGAAGATTTCTTAGTAGTTTATTGTAAATTGTAATTTTTCCAGTGGCGTAGATCATGGAAATTCGAACCATTTCTACCTCGATTTCTACCCTCTCACCGTACTTTCAACACCACTCGATTATTTAGAAAATATATGACATTTTGGAATCATGATTATCTAAGATCAACTAGTATGACACTTCTTTTGAAAACCAGATGAGGTCGACGATCTTGAGCACACAATTTTTCCGCTGATCAGATCGACTGCTAAATATTACATTTTGTATCACCTCTTCGATCATCTCCATCATGACTGTTTTTAAACATTATAGTTTATTGTTCCCCCAAACTGAAAATTATTACAATAATCTTTATTGATGTTTTACACACATAAGTATGTTTACACATGTCAAATTGACAAATTGTACATATAAGTATAGAATAATATATCATTCAAATCTAGAAACATATTAACAAACATCATTACAAACAACCAAGTAAACGAAAAACAAGATCACTGCCGTGGGGTGAAACTACATGATTGTCATGTATTCATTTATTGAGTAAAATGCACCGTCGATGAGGTACTCTCCTATAATTTTTTTTTACGATTGACGTTCTTGTGTCCTGACTTTGGATGGAATAGAATTAAAGAACTTTACTCCATAAAAGCTGATACCATCGCGGGTTCTGCCCAACCTCAAAAATTTTAGGTGGATGTCTTCCCTGTTCCTGATTTCGTAGCGGTGGGTCTCACCCCTGGACACGCTACTCTCGAGTTGATGGTCCCTTACGTAGAGCAAGCATTCCAAGATATACATAGACGGTAATGTCAAAATACGCAGCGACCTGAAGCGACCTGACGATTCACTTTATCAAAAGTAAAGTTGGTTGAGTGGCCATCAATGGCGTCGAAGGCATACATGTCATCGCATCTATTTTGTAATTGTTGTGGTTTGGAACATAGGAACATACCTACCTATTTGTTAGTAAATATTTGTATTTTATTTGACAAGATGATCGTCAAAAGCCACCTGTTATGACATCCTGTTTGAAAACTCTGGGGGGGACAATCAACTATAATTTATCTAAAACAGTCATGAAGCCATGATGGAGATGAACGAGGAGATGATACAAGATGCAATGTTTCGCAGTCGATCTGATCAGCGAAAAAATTGTGTGCTTTTCAAATGAAGTGTCATGCTAGGTGATCTTGGATGATCATAATGCCAAAATGTCATATATTTTCCAAATAATCAAATGGTCTGGAAAGTACGGTAAGAGGGTAGAAATGGTTCGAGTTTCTATGACTACGCCACTGGAAAAATTACAATTTACAATGAACTCCTAAGAAATCTTTGGTCTGACCATTCTGAAGTATATTTTCAAGAAAAAAGCACCCTGTTGTGTGTTTTAAGAAATAGGAGCTAATACGAAGAAAGAGTCGCAAGAAATAACACATTTCCAAATATGTATCTCGAAAACGGCTTGGAATTTGAAGAAACACTTCCATAACTCCTGATAGGGCTTCTTTTGAGGGATGATTGCCTTTTTAAATTTGTTACATATTCACAATATTTTTCGAAAAAATGGAAAAATTTGATTTTCACTAAAAACGCCATCATTTCAGTTTTTTTTCTCAAATTTTCTCTTCCGTTTCTTGGATTGAGCAACTACTCACCATAATACAAAAGCAAAAGTCAAAAATCTTGATTAGTTGCAAAAATGAAAAAATAATATGAGTAAATATGAGTAATGAAATATAATGAGTGAAAGAAACTTGAAGAAACATCAGTAGACAAAAGTAATATATTATTGATTATAAAAATATCAAACTTAAAATAATCACATTGTGTGTTTCAAAAACATCAATCAAATAGAATCAAATCATTATTCTCGAGTATGTATTGCACTTCTCATAGATTGAAGTAATTAGTAGAAGGGGACAACTTCTACTGTGACATTTCTTAACTTTTCTTTCTGCATCCGGATGAGCTCGAGTTGCTCAAGTAGCACCAATCTCTGTAGCTGTGCTGTACTCAATTCCTTCATATCTTCAGTTTCATGTTTTGCGACCTGTTCAACGAGTGACTTAGAAACTGACGTGCTTGGCTTTGGAGGCCTCTGGCTGGTTGATGGCTTTGTAACTTCGGTGTCCATCTCGAAGCTGGAATTATCGCATGAGCATGAGGATGTTTTAATTTGTTGGAAAGATGCGAGATTGACATTACATTTCGTTCCAAGTTCACATGCCTTTGTAACAGTTGAATAAGTACAAAAATTGAGCACACAATTAGATACTAATATCACGCACAGGTGATTAAAACTGCATAACTCACCCGAGACCCGGCTTAATTTGGGGTGGTGTCCATATCCAGCAGTTGCAAGAACAACTTCTCCCAGTCTTTCAACTCGATGTTTTCGTTTCCCGTTTTGTTGAGGTCAACTTTGCTTTTTAGTTCACTCTTCATGTTCTTGATTTTCTTTAAAATTTGTTTTTCATTCATTTCTTCTCCAAAAACTCGCATACTGCTCTTTCATATTTGAGCTGGACCCAAAATTTTCCGAGGCTGATGACAAACATGCCTTATTTCTCGTTGTCTCTGAAGAGCCCAGTCAATCACCGAATATGGGACACATTATGAATGGCGCAATGGCCCTGGTTTACCATCTTTGTTCTGATAATAGCACAACATTCTCCAGTTCATTAGCCGCGATAACCGTCTCAGAGGCATCTCGTACATACCTAAAAACCTCAAAAAAGATTCAAGGGTGATTCGATGAATCAGAGCTACTTACAAAACAATTACAATCAAACAACAGATCCTAAACGAACGACTCAAGTTACAACGCAGTCTCACGATGCTTGACTGACTATCAAAGCAACGAAGTTTACTTTTTCTTTTTTGTATTCATAAGAAAGTCATTACGATACGCAAATGACGTCATTCGCGTATCTTAAGAAGCTCCATTTCGATACGCATCTTTTTACCCCCAAATGTTGGCAATATCAGCGGGCATGACATCGACATGACAGCACTCACTAACAGAAGAGACAGCTTAGGTGACATCACTTCGCAGAAGAGGTTTATTTCAGAGAAATACGGCTCATTTCTGATGATAAACTGTGTTTCACCATCAAGAGCAATTCCTAACAATTTTGTTAGCAGAGGCACATATTTTACATTTTTTATAAAAAAAAGCATGAAATAGTTGCAAAATAGAAAAATTGTATGTAACAAACGTTTTATAAGACCTAGTGTCACACTTGTCAATCGAATCACTCGTCGCTTCGCTCCTCGTGCTTCAAAATGACGCGTGTGACAATACGATGTCTTATAAAACTTGTATTATAATATACTATTTTGTTGTTTTTATGTTTTTTTTTTTGTTCCTAATGTCAAATGCTATTTTGTTGCACCTTTGCTAATTATCATTGCAGAATAATTATACCAAAACGCCTCACAGCAAAAATACAACAAAATGCGCTTTGTATTGTTGGAAATGTAATGGAAATTATGTTCTAGACATTTTCTTGGCTCTTGCAGGTTTCATGCGTGATATTTTGTCGCTGGAAATTTTGTTATCGGATTGTAGCGAACAATTTTGTCTTTTTGCTTTTCAAGATTTTATCAAAGGGAACTAACTCCTTTTTCTGGAGAGTCGGTTTGTCTGGGCATTAGTCAAATTTATTACATTACAAGTGTATCAAGAAATAAAAAAACTCCTCTGTTTCGTGGCAGAAATTCCAGGTTCAAGAGGTAGGAAATCAATCGTCAGTGGTTCTATTCTTGGTGGTCTTATATCTTGAAGACTCTGTCGACCTTCAGCACTGTAAACAGGCATCCGAACTAGGTATTCAATATAATTTTAAAAATCTTATGGCCGTTCGCACCAACAATACTTTTAGTTTAACCATGACTTGAACTCTCAACCTTTGGAGTGCATACCTATTTTCCGGTGCGAACTATGCATCGACATTGACATAACAAAACATTTTGGGGTCTTTGTGACCCCACAATGCATAGTTCGCACCAGAAAAAGGGTATGCGCTCCAAAGGTCAAGAATTCAAGTCATAGTTGAACTTTAAGTATTGTTGGTGCAAACGGCCATTGAAAACTTGATGTTTCTCAATTTTAATTTTGATCTTCAAAGGATCATCTTTTGCAGTTTTATGAGTAACATGGTACATGGTTATCTCGTTATCTGTATTTTATCACGCTAAAGTTATTTGCATGCGATCTTTGTCTTTGTCTAAAAATCCCCTACTTACCTCTCTGTCTAAGAATTCACTGTCCCAGAATTTTGAAAAATCCAACAATCGTAGTTTTGTCCCGGCTCTTCGAGATTCTCATTCTAATGAATGTTTGGCGATTGTGCCAGTGACATTGCAAAAAGTTATTTATTATTTTGGACTTCGCAACTTTTTATTGAAAAACAATAACATTTCAATCATTTGCTCAATTTAACTGACAAGATCAATTATATATTTGAATGCGTAAAAATAGAATTATTTCTGACATCGTTTTTACAGTATAGAGGTATATTTGAATTTTGCCCTGGGCACACATCACAGGGGCAAATGTTCAAATTTTCTAACGATACAATCTTGCATATTTCTTCTTATCATTATTATTGATACAAAACATAACGATTTCCATAAATTTGGTTGAATGAACCTATTTTTTCTCGACTTATGTCGTCTATTGATAGACAAATTGATGAGATTCACGTTCGAAAGTCTAAAGGTTAACGGATTTTGTTTTTATTTTTGAAATATCAGGTTTGTGATCCTGTTGTTTTTTTTTTTTGAACTTACGTTCAAATCTGTCGTGTATGCCCACATCAATAGGGTAGTGACCGATTTTTTTCCAATTATTTTTTTTCAAGTTCCCTTCTTGATAGATGACGCTATATATTTAGTTTACCTACGACCACTACCGTAAGTGCCGTATACCGCACAACTCGGAACCTAAGTAAGTGCGCCCTTACGCACATCGTGACGTATTCTGTAAAGTAAATCGCACAGCGTGCGGTAATGGTAAAGTAAATCGCACAGTTAGGGAATTTATGTTTCTGATGTTGGGGGAATTTTTATCGAAAGACATTCTCCAATAATTCACATTCAAAAATGGGAGCATTTCACGGGAATCTGACGCGTGCCCCGGTAGCACCTTTCACACCGAAAGCATAGACGAGACTAGCTGTATATATTCGTAGCGAAGGCATGGCCATAGAAGTGAGATGTATCAACAACAAAATCGTCCAGATTTTTTTTCCAAGTGAGGGATTTGAGAATTTCTTGATTAAATTTTAGCTTGCATTTGTAGGGCTAAGTTTTTACCTGATCACAATAATTTTGCGAGATTTATTAAAAAAGATTCAAAATATCAATGCAAGGACTGCCCGCAGTCAACAACAACTTGAGATCAAGTAGGTGTAAAAATTAGACAGTTACAACAAGCATCAAATGTCTGATGACAGGTACTCTGCTGCCTGCCTACCTAAGTTCGATAATTTTCAAATAATACTATTTATTGCTGTCCAGTATTCATGTCCCAGTGTTGTAATCAAACTATATCACCACCTAGAACGAATAAAAGAATGACCTAAGGTAGGTACGCTTCTAAATACACCTCAGGCCTCGCTTTAGGCACAGTAAGTGAACACTCAATTTTCAAGAATCGATTTGTGGGTGTTTTTCTTTCAGGTCTCGACGAAAAGCGTTGTACAACAGACAACCACCAAGCCAGCAGACACCAAAGTTTGAAAATGCTATCCGTCTTTGACATTGGAATAATCTGATGGCCGTAAACACCAATCAAAGTACCTCCCCCTTCTCCGATTTACTGTAGTTTTAGTTTTCAAAAAGTGTATAATATGCGATACATAATACTATTATTCTTATTTAAATACAATAAAAGTAATCAACTCGCTCTAACTTGCTCTACTTGCTCTAAATTTAGCAAAACCTAGTATCCTATGAACACGGATATTAATATTATGAACACGGATGACGGCCGCTGACACTGCTATGTGGTGCGTGCTCCTCCTGTCAAGGGTGTCAAGGCACACTTCGCACCGACCAATCAACACAATATGCATACGGCGGGATTTTATTTGAATTTTGAATCAAGGGAGAACTTAAATCGTAGGTATTTCATGAAATCCGTGGCTTTTTTACCTATAATTTTTGCCGTTTACAATACCACTGGCTACATTTCACGTTAATTACAGCTTTTAAGTCAATATCCACTGTTATTGTTGATGTAGGACTGTTTTGTTACCTTGAATTTCTGAAAATTAATCTGGGCCCCTCACAAAGTTACAATACCGCTTTGGATTGAGGTCGTAGGTAAAGTACTGTACATGACACGAGTAGTAAAGCAATTACGCACTCAGGGAGTACTGCACTCGCTCGCTACACTCGCTCGTGCGCAACTTTTCCCTGCGTGCGTGATATGCTACTTACTACTCTTGTTACGTAATGTACTATTACAGATTTTTTTCGTAAGTTTCCTTGGTGAAAAAAAATTATGAAAGTTCGATCATTTCAAATTTGGCGCGATGACGTCACAATCTTTCATAGGCGGAGAAGCAGGCTTGACAACACTACAGAACTTACTACAAAAAGCACTAGCGTCAACCCGTCACGCTCATAACAGCTGATTGTTGGCTAAAGGGGACTGAAATTGAGTACCAAGTGTGCGACAGAGAGAAAATACATCAAAAGTAATAAAATGTTTTTGGGAAAACCATTAGTCCAATTTCAGATCTGAAAAAAGAGTTATACTGAGATTTCAATTCTATTTGATGCACTAGTCAAAAAAAAAATCCAAAGATTTTTTTTTTTAAATTTTACAAATAATTTCGATTTTTTCAAAAATCGCAGGTAGTCATTTTGAAGTACTGAAAATATCAAACATTAATCCGGTTTTAGAATTTTTGAAGCACAAATGGTGCTTTCCGAAACACATTTTGAAAATCTCTCTTTGATATTTGCCGCCCGCTGCAGCTGTTCTCCGCGATGAGTCATTCACGATAAAGATAGTGATCACTTTCTGCACACATGGTGTTATGATGTTTTCTGAGAAATAGGCGATGTAAATAGAGCAGTAGTGAAGATTTGTGACATCGTGGTATTACGCCGATATATTTCGTTGCTACGATTTCTGAAATTGTAATTTTTTTTTTCAAGCTGATCATTTATCTCACGAGATCACACTATCTAGATCTAGAATCTACTGATACTCCAAGATACTTATATCCAACCACCACCACCACCACCACCACCACCACCACCACCACCACCACCACCACCACCACCACCACCACCACCACCACCACTACTACTACTACTACTACTACTATGATGATCTAGTTTTGCAACTTACTGGTTCACCTGTTTTTGGATATTACATCATCGTTGTGCATTCTCCCGTTACTACTACTACTGCTACTACTACTACTACTGAACTACGTCTGAACTATGTCTGTCTGTCTGTCCGTCCGTCCGTTTGACTCCTGTGTGGATATCTGTCTGTTTGTTTGTGTGCCTGGCTGTCTGTGTGGTTATCTTCATGAATGACCTCAGCTCATTTGATTTTTGTTGAAATCGTTCCATCAGAATGCACTCTTGTGTCATATAAAACTCGTATTACGTATCGTAGTACGATACGCGTTTGAGTGTCGAAAAGTGGCTAGTAAGAAACGTTAATGGGAAAAAAGTCATGGGATTTAAACTTTCTCGAATGGGCATGCTCCTACAAGCTCGCAGATCGATGATCTCAGGCAATAGAATTTTGATATTGAAGTCAATTTTGTTTTTATTTTGCCAGTGCACTATGTCCTTGTACTTGAAAATAGTGATTGTGTGTCCGTTTAAGCTGAGAATTTCTCTCCAAACAAAATTTTTGATTGGTCTGTATAGCTTCTTGTATGGTCTTTTGTTTTGCCGACTTCGGGCAATATGTACATATTTTAGAGCTAAAATCATCAATAATAAATTTAATTGATTACTTTCAAATCCAATAGGACATTTCACCCTGATGATAGTACCATTCTGATGAGGAAGAAGCCTGTCTGGCGATTCCGCAAGATATCCATGGGTCGTCGGGTCCACAAACAGGCCTCATAGTTCAACTTTATTCCGTTAAGTTCAGTTCTAATCAAACCATACAACTTTTTTCTTATGGTGCGATTCTCTGAAAAAATACGTTCCATAAAGGCTCTGTTACGTTGTGATTACTCAGGCAACAGCCAATTGCCGACACGGATTTTTACATAACAAAGCGTTTATGGAATGTTATTTTTCACAGAATAGCACCATTCTTTTTTTCTATCTTGAACGGTAAGGCCGCTATGGGATATTTACGCTAGGATCGGCCACTCTTTATCTTCCCATAGCTTCCAGTTACTGGGTTCAATACCTGTTCTAAATTTTCATTGAAATCAAAGATTGAAATTGGCTGCTCCCAATGGGTGGGCGACAGACTGCTGAGATAAGGTTGTTGTACTTGCACCAGGGTGTACCGTTGGTGTATGGGTGAACTTTTTTTTGAATTTTCGAATGTTTCAAGAATTTGATTCCAACAAAAATCGACAGAGTTCTTATTTCTTGCGGACTATAAATAATGTATGATGATACCGGACGGGAACCGCTCGCGCTTGCAGGTGGGCGGCACGCGGTGAACTTCAAAGGGAAATATTCAAAATTGATTTCGGTCGATACTATTGATGATATTTGAATTTTGAAAAAAGGTTATCATACAATATTTACCACAGAATAAAATGACTACCTGGGATTTTCAGAAAAAAAATTGAAAATTTGAAAAAATCAAAATTTTTTTTCCAAAAAATATAGAAATCAAAATGCTTGACTACAGCATCAAATAATTATATATTCTAAAAATAATAACGTTTGAATTTTGAAAATCGGTCTATTGAGTTAATTTTGAGAATGTTAATAGTTTCCGCGCCATCTCGCGTCTCAGAAACACATTATTTTATCGTCCCCTTTAGCCTTATATTGTCAACGCTTTGGGTATATGTGCGGTGATTCGTGTTGTTTAGCTGTTTTGCTTGAAAATATGGAAAGTTGGTAAAATCTTTCATGATGCATGAATATTTCAAAACTACATCAGACTTCAATGGTTATGTTATGCTGGCAAACGTCAACGTCAACACTGACACACAGGCAACGGAGGTGCGGTCATCCCCACTACTGTCAAAAGATTGAAACGTCACAGCCCGCCTTACAGCTCGGTAGATTGAAATCGTTCGCAAAAGTAGCCACTTTCAAGGCAGATTTTGAGATACTTGGGACTTTTTTTTTCGAATTTCCACGAAGCGTAGTCTTGTTATTGAGGCTCTACATTCGATTAGTATGATTTTTTTTTATATTTTTCGATGATGGTCACTACCCTATTGACTTTCGAGTCGACCTATCGGAACCCGACAAAAACCGCGCTCGCTCCGCTCAAGACACAATCAAAAGAACTCTGGTGGTATAATCTCTCTTGCATGGAGAGATAAAAGTGCCGAGTCGCCGCAAATAAGTCGAAATAGGAAAAAATCCAAAACACTTTTTTCGGAGAGGCGACCGAAGAAGAATAAACAAACACATCAAATTACTGTCCATAAATAATCTCCCCATATCCATAACCCCATACACAGCGGTTCGAGCTATGAAGTCGTAATAATATATCAGTTTTATCGGGAATGACTAATTGTTAGTGCATATTCGATAGTTATAATAGTCGTACCCACTTAGCGTTTTGATTAGCACCACGCATCATCCTTGATCTGAATAATTTCGTAAATAGTTTCGGTGGTTTGAGATCTATCATGAAGCACAAACACTACGCCCTCTGCTTTATCTTGGGTTTGGGTGAGTACAAAGTTATTCTGGTGTGTAGCGTTCATTTGGTAGTGAAATAGATTTTCGCGGTTTTAAGGGGTTTCTGATGCGACTAAAAAAGTTGTTGACGGGAATAGGTTTTATTTTATTTCTTTTTGTCAAATAGAAACTCCTCCAAAAAGGGAATGTACGGACATTGCTATCAAATTTTATAAATTTCCAAAAAATTCAGAAAATTTTTGATTACGATTTTTGAAAATTCAAAAACCAGATAGCATCGACAATGTATCTTTCCTCAAGAAAGTCGCATACCGAATTTGAACTTCTTATTTGAAAAAAGGGTACCAAAAATAATTTTTACTAATTCACTTTTTCATGTCTACGAGAAATCATTTTTGACACCTTTTTTTTTGAAAATAGGAAATTCAAATTTGGCATGTTACTTTTTTGAGGGAAGATGTATTGTCGATGCTATCTAGTTTTTGAATTTTCAAAAATCGAAATCAAAATGTTTTGGAATTCTTTACTATTTTTCAAAATTTGGTAGCATTGCCCGAACATTTTTTTTTTGGAGAAATTTCTACTTGACGAAAATAATTAAATAGAACCCATTCCTGTCAACAACTTTGTAGTCGCATCAGGAACCCCTTAAAACAGGATCCTAGCTTTCATGGTGCTTGGCCTATTGACCTCAGTAATGTAGATAAAGTGCCCAATTCTTTGCCAACACCATCCTGAGAAATGTTTGGAAACACAAGACTATGATTATTATGAGATGAGTGTGTTCAATTTTTCACATGATGATCTAGTTTTGCAACTTACTGGTTTACCTGTTTTTGGATATTTCATCATTGTTGTGCATTCTCCCGTTGCTTTTCCATCTTGCCTTTTACTGCCTGTTTCTTTTTGCAATTTGTCCTTTTGTCTGTTTCCTTCTTATTGTGCACTACCTGCATTTTATATCATTTTTGAATGTAGGGAATTTTATCTGTTGAACTGGCTCAACTGTCTGACTTAGTGTTGTCTTTACGATTGTCTTAGACTTCTTAGGGCTTTTGAGAAACTTGATTTGATCTGAACTTTCCAAAACTGAATTGTTGAACACGGTTGAACAAGAAAAGCCGTGTCGAGCAAAAAATGAAGTAACTGAATCTATGATGAAGGTATGATAGAGTGAAGGCTCTCGGAGAAAGCTAAATCCAGAAACTTTTTTTTTCGTTTTTCAGACCTTCAAAAAATTTTCCTATGATGACAATTTACTTTGATGGCCTTGAAGTCAAGTTATTCAAGGAACTGAAAGCTACATAATGGAAGGAGATGAGGTGTTGAGTACCGCAGGGAATATTGCTCGGGGATTTTCACAATAAGATGATTTGGAATAAGTTTTGAGGTTTTCCCGGAAAATTAAAATAGTCCTGACAAAATCTTCAATTTCCTGGAAAGTATTTTCAATATTTTTCTCTAATCCTAACTTCCCACACGAAGGGACGTTTTTAACAAAAGTTTACATAGGTTCCTGGATACTAGTCGGGAAAGTTTTGGGGTGAAACGGGGTTTTCATAAATCGTCGTATCTCATGAGGTGTGAACCGATTCAGTTCATTGTGATCTTGAAATGTTGGAAAAAGAGCATTTATTCTTTTGGATTCCGTCATTTGCGCTGTCAAAATGAAAATCCTTATTCAAAAAGAAACGAGGCCAAAAGTACCTCTACGTTTAACTTTGTCCGCCATCTTGGATTTCAATAACTTTACATACTGGATATTTGACGTTTGTCGCCGGTTCTTTCAGCTAGCTGCTGGTACTAAGTTTGTTGAAATCGGAACACAAACGAAAATTTGGCGAGAAAAAAAAACAGTACGGTTTTTTAGGCCCGCCCCCGGTATACATATACTGCTTTCCAAAAAAGTGCAACACTTTGAAGCCGTTGGCCGACTTTGATGATGAAATTTTTACAGGATTTGTATTTCAACGATATAAACACATTGCGATGGTACGTCCTGACATTTCATTTGTTTGGTCTGTGATCGTCTTAACCCTTCGCTGTGTCCGCTTTTGTTCAGGAGTGAAACGACACAAGGGAAAAGAAGAAGAAAACCAATGAAAGAATATAAAAAATGAACAAAATGGACAGAATGAACAGAAACAATTAAAACAATTTGGAAACAACACAACAAAATATGTCAAACTGTCAAGTCGAAGAAAAGGGAGAATGACGTATTCGGAAAATGAGCACTCAGCGGAAGAACTCACCAAAGAAACCCCTGAGTATTGTCCGAAGAAAAGGACTCCCAGCCCGATTGCACCAATGTGATATCGAATTTTAGTTCGGTACTAAACAGGGGATCAAATGTTTAAAAGTGAAACAAAATGCTATGCCGATTACTTCAAGAAAATGAGATGATAGGAATACAAAATATTCCCCTTACGATTATTTGTATACCGGAATAAACTTGGGGTATCACGCACTTGTCGCTTGATTCCTATCACAACGAAAATATCTGACAGTTCCGGTTAAATATGTTCTACAAGCCAAAATAAAGGATGTCTCACCTGGGCTTCCGTAGCCAAAGAATCGCTTAGAGCTATATTTTTCATTCCCATCATAATCGCTCCCTGAATAACTGAACAAAAAAAAAATCATGTCTTCATTGTTGGACTTCTGATCTGGAAAATTCAAAAACCGTTTCGAGACAGGAGATCAGGCCGCCGGTGAAGGAACCAAACGACGGCAGGTTGAAATTTGTGGAAACCAGACGTCGGATTTTGGCGGGGTATTTTTTCAAAAAATTTCGCAAACGAATCACATTGCAAGTTGACGATAGGACATTTCCGAAATTGCTGCTGAATTTGACGGGATTTTCCAAAAATCTATAATTCATCCCATTTTTTCCAGGGAATTGACATTTTTGATAATTTGTTCCAGTTCTTGATACGTTTTTGCGGCGGAAATCGGCTTTTCGGGCAGAATTTCAAGTAATTTAGCGTAAAATGCCGACCGGGGGCTCTCGGGGGCCGTGTGTCGTCCGGTGCGGGCTGTTGGCGGGGCTCCCCTTGAAATTTTGCCGAAAAATGTTGAAAAATCGGAGCACGGCAAGGTCAATCTGACCAGAACGTCAATTGACGCTCTCGGTTCCGAGAAACTCAACACCTCGGGACATTTGAACAGTGCTTTTAGAACAAAATTGACCAAGCCAGCGTGCGAAGTTGAACCGTGGTCTCGAGGAGACTTTTGAGCGTTCATCAGACACAAAACACAAGAGCCACCTCCTCGGCGCTTTGATCAAATTTCGCAGGCCGGCTCCGGTGTTGACGGGGTAATTTCACCGATACAGGCGAGTTGGGGGAACCAAAAGGCGATTGGGGAGGGTACTCACAGTTTTCACACTAAGGGCCGATTTTTCAAGGCTCCACATTTCAAGGAAGGGGCTTCTCTCGTTGTCCAGAACACTTTCCATGGCGAGTTGTACATTTATCGTGCCGCGACTTGTTTTGTAGAAGATCCGTGTTGATTCCGGGGGACCTTGTGGCTGCACTTTCAGAAAGGGTCCATGTTTTAATTGACATGCTTATTTAGGACTTTTTATTGTCCAATTTTCAAAAATTCAACTCATAATATCGGCTCCATTGCTGGCGCTGCACTTATGATATTGGCAAATGTCAATTATTGTCACTGATGTCACAGCACTCATATCATGCCATTTTTCGCGAGTGCTCAAGTCGAGGCTCAAGCAATTTTTCGCGGGTGCTCTTGATTACGTTGCAATTTGCAATGACAGTTATGGACGTTTTCGCGAATAAATGTAATGATGAATGCGGAAATTGCGCCATGTTGTTCCTTTTGAACTTTTGTGTTTTTCAACCGATTATATTGAGATTTTGAATAAATACTTGGTCATGATGGACAATCGAAATGCATTTGTCATTTGTGATTGTTGATTTCTCAGTGAATGTCTTTCACTCTGAGGTTACTTTTTTTTGTTTGTCTTGTAGTTACATGACATTTTATCATCATCACCGCAAGATTCGATTGGTATTTTGAACCTATGCCAAGAAGAAATAGACAGTCTGAATGCATCTGCTAAATTAAGATTTTTGACTTTTCAAGAGGCCGCCATATTGAACTTTTGCATTTTTCAACCGATCTGATTGGGATTTCAATCCTACACCCATTTGAGGTTGGCGATCAAAATGCATCTGTCAAATTTTGATCCTTGACGTTTTAGAGGCCGCCGTATTGAACTTTTGCATTTTGCAACCGATCTGATTGAGATTTTCAACCTATACCCACTTGAGGCTGGAGAAGATAGCTGGAAGATGTACCTAAGCAACCGTGAAGACAATCCAAAGTTGCACCGATTTCAAGAAAGGCAAAATTTTCGATATCGACATTTCAAATGTTGAGCTGTTTATATACCTGCTTCCAGTTGACGTTGACATAATCCAGGCCTATGTCAAGAGCCCGGTATTTGAGAGTTCCAGTATATCTGACCTGCGTGACTCAAGACCAGTTGTAATAGGCTTGAAATAGACTAGAATTACGAGAAGAAGGAGTAAAAAAGTTTTGAAAGTTGAAAAATGCGCTAAAAATAGGCAACAACAAAAAAAATTCCAATATCCTTCATTTGTCTTCTACACACATCAAAAGAATCTAGGGGACAAGCAAATTCAGACGATTTCTAAAATCATCATAACTTCTGATTTTCGTAAGCGATTTCATATCGGTTTTCAGTGTTCTGTTGCCCAATCTTTCATTTTCATGCCTTGATCACGTCAAATACGTACAGTGTTTCATAAGGTTGCTACAGGGTGATCAATGGAACAGTGTAAAATAGTCGAAAGTTCAGTACGAGCGCGATTTCCCAGAAAAAATATTTTATGCATTCCAACAGCACCACAGTTATGAAGATCGGCGTTTTAGCTTCAGTAACGTTTTTGAATTTTGGAAATCGAAGGTGAATTGCCAAAGATATTGATCATTTTGTGCCGCCGTGTTGAATTTCCAAGAAAAAAGAAAGTGGTCCGATTTCATTGAAACTTGGAACACACTCATGTCTGGTTTAAGTAATTGGAATTTCAAGGTTAAATGTCACTTTCGATCACTTTCGAGCCGCTATATTGAACTTTTTACATAAATGATTCAATTTGAATGAAACCTGAAACACACTAAAATCGAATCATTTACATAAAAAATTAATATGGCAGCTTGGGAGTGACCAAGAAAGACATTTGACCTTGAAATTCCAATTACTGAAACCAGACTTGAATGTGATCCAAGTTTCAATGAAATCGGATCACTCCTTGGGAATTCAACATGGCGGCACCAAATGATCAATATCTTTGGCAATTCACCTCCGATTTTCAAAATTCAAAAACGTTACTGAAGCTGAAATACCAGTCTTCATAACTGTGCTATTGAAATGCATAAAAATTTGTTTTTGGGAAATCGCGCTTGTACTGAACTTTCGGCAATTTTACACTGTTCCATTGATCACCCTGTAGGAACTTTATGAAACATTGTTTGTATTCGACGTGATCAAGACATGAAAACGGAGGATTGGGCTATCGAACACTGAAAACAGACATAAAATCGCTGACGGCAATCAAAAGTTATGATGATTTTAGAAATCGTCTGAATTTGCTTGTCCCCTAGATTCTTTTGATGTGTGTAGTTCGATAGTACTCTACCTTTTCAGCTTCTAAATATGTGCACACTTGGTATCAAGTCCTTGACTTCCGTAGGCATAAGTTGAGTCTGCAATGAACTGGCTGTGGCCACATTCAAATAGACGTCAAAAAAATTTCTGGCTGTAACCTGACTTGGAAGGTGAATGTGTTCCGACCGTAACTGACGCTTAAAAAAACAAATGAGCACTAATTGAGCAACGTAAAACTACATACCTACCTGAGCCAAAAACATTTTTTTCGTTGCTCGCTTAGTAAAACCTACACGTTTGTTTGGTATTATGCAAACTCGTTTTTTCCTCCCGCAGGTTCACGTCAGCAAATTGACCATCATCATCACCGCCTCTACGGCCACAGGAATAAATATTCAATCAAAAGCCTCTTGTTACTTCAAAACATCAACTCCACGTGCTTCAACCCAACGCATTTTTTTCCGAAACGCTCTTTTGATATTTATTTTAATAAAGCTCGCGGATTGCCAAAATTTACAGCGAAGATATTCGGCATGTAAGCCTGATGGCCATGATGCCGCTCGAAAAAAAATCCGTACTCTGCCACACAGATTTTTCAGTAATAATAATCGAGTTATGAAGGGAAGCTCGGCTGTAGGGCTAATAAATCACGAAGCGCGGTGGTGGTGGTGGTGGCGGCGGCCGTAGTGGTGGTGGTGAGGGAGCTTTTGGCCCTCGCTCCGCTCTCTGAATTGAGGATCCCGCTCGCTCTCACTCCCGGTCGCTTAAAGGAGAGCGCAAGGGTGGCTGGCTGGTGGCGGCGGGAATCATGATCCCACCCTTGAAGAGGCCTGAATAATTATTATTACCGGTTTCCGCCCTCTTATACACGCAGCCTTCACTCACACCCGCCCGGTATTTATTTTTAATAGGGCGAAAACATCTTTTGTGCTCTGCCGAATCGCTAAAAGATATCAGAGCTGCTGCTCCGGAGCAGGGGTTATGATGCTGGCTCTCGAACGAACGACCACTTCTTGCAAGTAAAAAAGGATCCGGGATTATTAAAACGGGGAGCAAGGCCATTTTTATTGTGAAGCGCTTCCGGGAAAGATGGACCGTAAAGATAATGCTAATTTTACTTTATTACCGAATCGTTGTTCACCCTCGGAGAAGTTATAGACGAATCAGGAATCAACTTTGTATCATTAAGTTATACAGTATTGCTTTGTTATTTAGATTACCGATTTGTGCCTCAGATGACCTAGTTGAAAGGCATTGGGTCGGGCAACCAATCGATAAACTAGTCGATAAGGAGTTTTCTTTGTTGACCAAAAGAGAACATGATCGAAAGATTGATTTTCTTATGCTGCTCTATTACTAATAAATGGTGATACGGAATGGTTCCGAGCTCGGTTACAGACATGTGTGTTTGTATATTAATTTAATATGAGCCTGCCGTCTTCTGGAAAATGCATGCAGATGTAAAGCGCCCGCTCCTGAAAAAGCATCGAGAGAGACTGCAGGATGTTGTCATTTTTAAAGTGGAAAACTGGAAAAGTGTGCATTTCGCTTTGAAGAGGCGCTTCGTTCCTACTCCCATCTTGATCAATTCCTTTTGTCTGGGGTTTCTGTTTCCTCTCATCTACTAATAGAATTGCTCTCGCTAACCGTGAGCTGTTGCTGCTTGCAAAATACCAACAAAAAACTGATGGAAAGCAAAAAGCTTCGCATGCACTCAGTGCAACAGAGCCATGCCCCAAGGGAAAAGTTGTATTATGGGCATTGGCGACGTTGAAGCTCTGTGATGTTCGAAGAAGCTTAGTAAAATGGTATTCTTGCTTGAGGTATTATGTCTATAGGCTCTTTGTACTCTTTGTAGCTTTGAGGTCAAACCTTGTTAGCGCCACCTACCAGTACTGCTGTTGATCATGGTGTGTGAGGCGGACGCGGCGATCGCCGTCCGCTGTTATTGTTAAAAACTTGGTAAAAGTAAAGATTAATTTCAATAAATACAGTCCATTTCGAAGTCTACAACATTTCATCACCAACCCCAACATAAATTTGGACCAACAGCGCCGGATATCTCGCAAAAATCAGTGAAATACGAGGTGAAATATCAACAATTACACCAAGCAGCAGGAAAGTCGCAGCATACACCAGCAGCTGAATCATCGAAAAACCATCGTTCCTGTGCTAGCAGCAACATCCATTCCAACATCAAGAAGGTGCCCAACACAGCAGCAACGAGGTTAGTGATCAGCCCAATTGAGGTCTCCAATTTTCCGTTGTCTCTCTTTACTGTGACGTCATGCGTATAAGATACGGTTAATCGAGGTCATTGGGCGCTTCCCAATAAGGCGTATAAGGACACAATTCGACACATATGGACACAATTTGACACAGCTAGCGTTCCAATAGCAGTAATAGCACCACATGTCGACACAATCGAAACATTGGCGAGGCTGAGTTTAGAATTGAGCTGGCAAGTGCACTTTGACATTGTGTATCCGTCTTGTCGCAGTTATTGGAAAGCGCCCTATGTTTCTTGAGATATGACATTTCGTTTCTGACAATGGGAAATTTTTCGAATCTGACAAGCGCTCTGTCGTGTATTTATTTGATTTCAGCATGGATTTCATGATTTCACTTGTTCTTACCCTCGTTCTTACCAATAAGTGTGTTATATGTAGTGGAAAACTGAGAAGATACTTACAGAAATGGTTCAAGGGTGTTGTGTCGCTCTATGCGAGTGCGAGAATAAGACGAATACACTCGGCATAACCATGCACCGGTTCACGAAAGACCCAAACTTGATGGAAGTGTGGCTGCACCAGCACCAGCACCAGCAGGGATCACGCTGCACCAGACACGTGCATCTTACTACGAAAAAACTCTATTACTTCGTCCATTAAAAACTCCCTTATGGGCTCTAGTGACTTTCCCCACATGATAATGGGAACAGTATAGCTAACCGATTCAAAATTCCCGCAAAAGTCAGAAACGAAACGTCCAAACGTCATAAACGTCAAAACGTCAAAGGTGACCTCGAAAAACCATGTACTTTCTATCTCCTAAAATTGGAAAGGTCAATTGCATTTCCAACGTCTTTCGCAATTAACAACAATTTTGGAAAATTGCGCAACATTTATCAACATTCATCAACAAGCAGCAACAAGAACCAGGCCGCAGTTAGAGCCGTTCTCCTTCTCTCTTGCCGCCGCTGCACTCTCCATCATCGCGTCTCTGTCTCTCGTACGACGTCACGCCACATCGCCACAACAAAACAGCTGAGCGCGCCAACCAAGGTGTCTCACTACACAGGTGGGTCCATTCCGATTTTCTCTCGATTTCCTTACAATTTTCGCTGTTTTCTTAAACAAAAACATTTAAAAAATCTGCTTCAATCTGTGTACATCACCATGCCGCCGAAACAAAAGCAAGAAGTAAAAGCCCTCAAGGCAAAAGTCGATTCAATCCTTGCTCAAATCGAGTATTTTCAGACTTTCTCGGAGAATTTCGGGGAAGGGTCAAATCGGGAAAAGAAATTGCAACTTGAATTCAAAATCAAGCAGTTTTCGACTTTGTTTGAAAAGTTGGACGATCTTCAATCGGAATTAATGTCACATGGGGTAGAACCTGACGTGGACATCAATCAAGTTAGTGACAAATATTGCAATTTACTCGCCATCGCTACCAACATTTTGGAAAGCGCCGCTCTCGAGCCCAAACAAGAGAAAATCGTGGTCGCTAACAATACAGGTAAAAATATAAAATTACCGCAAATCAATTTACCAAATTTCAAAGGTGAATATGAAAAATTTCGCAGTTTCATTGACATTTTTGATTCTATGATACACGACAATGATTCATTACCAGACATTCAAAAATTCTTTTATCTAAAGTCATCGTTACAGGGTGAAGCTGCCAAGCTAATCGAATCTCTTCCGCCTTCAGTTGATAACTACACAATTGCACGTCAGTCACTTTTAGACAGATACGACAATAAAAAACACATTGTAAATGCACATTTAAAATCGATCTTTGAAATTCCTACAATCGGTAAAGAGACTGTAAAAGATCTCAGGCATTTAATTAACGAAACACAACAAAATTTGAACGCTTTAAAAGCTATGAATCTACCGGTTGATACCTGGGATCGAGCCTGGGATACCATGATTGTTTTTCTCATAAAGCAAAAATTGGATCATTTTTCGCGCAGAGAGTGGGAATTATCTTTGACAGATCCTAAACAGCTGCCCTCACTCGATCAATTTTTGAAATTTCTCGAACACCGTTGCATTGCGTTAGAGGCCGTTCCAGGGGACAAGCAAGAAAGGGCTGTTAAGAAACAAGCTCCACATTTTTCTGCAGTTCATGTCACAGCTCAAGAAAAACCGGTTTCGTGCAAGGTGTGCAAGGGAAATCATTTCTTGTATGCTTGCAAACAGTTTCTTGAACTAGATACACAAAAAAGAAAGGCCACAATCAGTTCATTGGGTATTTGTTCGAATTGTCTGCGGAGCGGACCTTCTCAAAAAGATTGTAAGTCTGGAAAGTGTGAATATTGCAATGAAAAACATAACAGTTTGTTACATTCACAAGATGATAAACAAGATGATCAAAAACCTGTGGTTACGATTTCTTCTTCAGACAAACACACCTATCGTCATCATCTATTGACAACAGCAATCGTCAATATCTCAGATGCTATGGGTAAGTCACATTCGGTTCGCGCGTTGCTAGATTCAGGTAGTCAATCCAATTTAATGACAGACGAGCTTTGCAAACGTTTGACATTGAAGACTCACAAATCAGACATAACCATCACAGGTATAAATCGTCAAGACACATCCAGTTGTGGTCATACCAAAACCACGATACATTCGAAATTCAACGAATTTTCACACAACACTCAATTTTTGGTTTTACCACACATAACCCCAAACCTACCAAACACTACTTTGAACATTCAAAAGACCAAGATACCCAAAATACCATTAGCCGACCCAGAATTCTACAAATCAAACCCTGTTGAAATTTCAATTGGGGTGGAACTATTTTGGAGACTTCTGCGAGTCGGTCGCATAAATAGTCAGCCTATTTCGTATCAGAATACACAACTGGGTTGGGTAGCCTGGGGAAACATCTCCTCGAAGGGCGCTAAGGGTTCGGTCTGCTCTTTCTTGGAATCGAACTTGAGAAGCGACTTGATGAAATTTTGGTCATTAGAAGAATGTCAACCCATACGGAAATTCTCACCAGAAAAACAAAGATGTGAAACCAACTTTATCAACACTACCACAAGATCCGACGATGGGAGGTTCACAGTGACATTACCATTGAAGGACAGCACCAAATTCAATTTGGGAAACAGTCAAGATTCAACGATGAAGCGTTTCACGGCATTGGAAGCCAGATTAAACAAGGACCAGGCTTTGAAATCTCAATATGAAGACTTTATGCAAGAGTATAAAACTTTAGGGCACATGGAAAGCGTAAATTGGACGCAGAGCGAATCAGATTTGACGTATTATATTCCACACCATCCAGTCCTGAGGGAAAAAAGTGCGACGACCAAACTTAGAGTTGTTTTCGATGCATCCATGAAGTCGACAAGCGGTCTTTCTTTGAACGACATACTCCTCACTGGTCCAACCATTCAGGAAGATCTGTTCTCAATTCTGATACGATTTCGTTTCCATACCTATGTTTTGCTCACAGACATCATCAAAATGTATCGTCAAGTTGAAGTTGCTCCAGATTACCGAGATCTCCAAAGAATCATCTGGCGGGACGACAACGGTCAAATTCAAACTTACAGACTGAAAACAGTCACGTACGGAACTTCATCAGCTCCATTTCCGGCAATTAGGTCCTTGCTAGAATTAGCAAATGATCCTAATCTAGATCCACTGATTTCCAGTACAATACGAGAAGATTTCTACGTCGATGACCTCATCACAGGAGCGAACGACATCGAAACATTGATGAAGATTCGAGACGGTACCATAACAGCGTTGAGCCAGGGTGGTTTTCAACTGAACAAATGGACTTCAAACTCGAATGAGATACTAGAAGATCTTCGAAACAAGACATCAAATCAAACGATCATCATCTTCGACAAAAACGATGACATCAAGACGTTGGGTCTACTCTGGAATTCAGAGTCTGACTGTTTTCACTTCGAGGTGACGAAGTCTTCCAGTCAAACCCCCACCAAGAGAACAATTCTGTCAAGCATTGCCAAATTATTTGACCCATTGGGACTTCTGGGTGCAGCCATCATAATACCCAAAATCATCATACAAAGGCTCTGGCAATTGCGGGTTGATTGGGATGATCCGTTACCGGAGGAGTTGATTGAACTTTGGAACAATTTCAGAAACAAGCTGCAAGAGATCAACCAGCTCAACATACCAAGACATATCGCCCATGGAACCATACAAGTGCAATCAATGCAGTTACATGGATTTTGCGATGTTTCGGAATCCGCATACGGAGCATGTTTGTATGTTCGAATAACAAGCAATCTTGGTACACATTCGCCGACCTTACTTTGTTCAAAGTCTCGAGTAGCACCGTTGAAGAAAGTCACGTTGCCAAGATTAGAATTGTGTGGTGCATTGTTGCTTGCACAACTAATGCACAAGGTTCAGCAAGCAATCAAACAATCATTGAACGAGGTTTATTTGTGGACCGACTCTACGATTGTCCTTTCGTGGTTGTCTGCGCCATCACGAAATTGGAAAACATTCGTTGCCAATCGAGTAGCCGAGATCCAGGAGCTGACTCAAATCGACAATTGGAAACACGTGGGAACTCACGACAATCCAGCGGACTTCGTATCTCGAGGTGTCCAACCAGACCAATTGTCTGATTTGTCTAAATGGTGGAATGGACCTCCATGGTTGACTCATGATTCAGATTCATTGCCATTACAAGGAAAAAATTGAACTGAAGATATTCCAGAAATTCGCACCGGAAATGAAGTCCATACGCTTGTAGCAACAAACGAGAAATCATTCTCTGAAGCACTGTTCAAACGGTTTTCATCACTGCATAGGTTGATTCGTACGGTCGCGTTCATCTCAAGATTCGGTTCAATTTGTTCGCGGAAGTCAAATTTCAAGGGACCTCTAACAACTTCAGAATTATACAATTCCACCATATCAATCATTAAATTGGTTCAAAAAGACGCGTTTCACAGCGAATTTCAATCATTAAAAACATCTTCTGAACTGCCTTGCAAGAGTTCAATTTTGTCACTGAATCCTTTCATTGACTCGGACGATCTCATAAGAGTGGGTGGGAGGTTAGGAAATTTTCAATTCGACTATCAAAAAAAAACATCCGATACTTCTTCCTGGCAAACATCATGTCACAAAATTGAAGATTCTTGAAGAAGAACATATCAGACTGCTGCATTGCGGACCTCAGGCTTTATTAGCTTCAGTCAGAGAAAGGTACTGGCCTCTGTCCGGAAGAAAGATAGTTCATACGTGCATTAGATGTTTTAAAGCTAAACCACAAGCAACAAAAAATTTGATGGGTCATCTACCCAAATTTCGATTCGACATAGAACCTCCTTTTTTCAATACAAGATTGGATTATTGCGGTCCAATCATTATCAAGGACAGATATACCAGGAATCCTAAACCAATAAAGGCTTACATTTGCATTTTCATCTGTTGTGTCACTAAAGCCATTCACTTGGAAGTGGTTACCAGTTTAACTACTGAAGCTTTTTTGAATATGATGCAAAGATTCATTTCAAGACAGGGAGAACCCAAAAATGTGTACAGCGACAACGGTTCAAATTTTTTGGGCGCAGCACGCGAACTTAAAGAACTGTATGAATGTCTAAATTCAATTGACAGCAGCTTGATTGATAGCCTCAGTCGGGAAGGAATTTCTTGGCATTTCATTCCACCGAGAGCACCCCACATGGGTGGCCTGTGGGAAGCAGGCGTAAAGTCTGCAAAATTTCACTTGAAAAGAGCTGTCGGAGCTGCCATCTTGACCTACGAAGGGCTATCCACGGTATGTGCGCAGATTGAAGCGGTTTTGAATTCGCGGCCTCTTTTCCCTCTGTCGTCGTGTTCTTCCGATTTCACACCATTAACCCCAGGACACTTCCTGATCGGCAAACCGATCACAGCATTGCAAACCTCTACCTGATGGAAACAAAGAAACCAAAGCTGGCTCGCTTTGTTCTGTACCAACAAATTATTCAAAGCTTCTGGCAGCGCTGGCGAAAGGAATACATCGCCGAATTACAGAATCGTCTCAAATGGAGGAAGAAAGAAATGAACGTGGTTGAAGGCGACTTGGTCATCTTACGAGACGACACCCTTCCACCGATCAACTGGAAGTTGGCTCGAACTGAAAAGACTCATCCAGGAAAGGACGGAGTTGTCAAGGTGGTCACAGTTCGACTTCCAGATGCTACGTTGCTCACCCGACCTATTGTTAAGGTTTGTCTACTGCCAGATGTGCGGGAGTGAAAATTTGTTTTCTCTTGTGTGCAAAGAGTGTAGAAGTGCACAATTACTGACTTTTGTTGACTAATGATTAATTTGTTATTAATATGTCATATTATGCTTATGTGTTATATTTAATTTCGTTTGAAAGTACTTGAATCGTTCAGTACCTTTCAAAGGAGGCGGGATGTTAGCGCCACCTACCAGTACTGCTGTTGATCTTGGTGTGTGAGGCGGACGCGGCGATCGCCGTCTGCTGTTATTGTTAAAAACTTGGTAAAAGTAAAGATTAATTTCAATGAATACAGTCCATTTCGAAGTCTACAACATTTCATCACAAACCCCAACAAACCTGCTGGACCACCGTTTCTCAAGAACAGACTTGATCACTATTGATGAGAATCGAGATAAGAACAAGAACTCTTGCAAGAGCCAGCTAGCAAGAGTTATCGCTACTCATCTCGGTTCCGAGGGGGTCCTCAACGTACTCACCGTTCATACGAGGGTTGTCGCGGTTAAACCTATGGTGGGTGGCTCATCAATATCAATTGAAAAGTCACTTTAACAAAATGATTGTTTGATTTAAAGAGGTGTGATGGAATGATGGTTTGATGAAAAAGCAAGTGGAAAAGGGCTGATGATGTCTAAATGGGACTTGGAAAGCTACATTATTGAACTTGCCACAGGTAGATGTGAAGAAACGAATAGCGGAATGTGTATAAAACATAGCCGCCCACTTCCGTAAGTGTCCCATCAAGCTTGCCGAATCAATACACACTCCAGACCGCCTCGGCCATTTCTTTCCGGAGCAGAAACATAGTAGTGTTTCCCGAATAGTGCTAGAACGGTTCGGAAAACAGACGGCACATGTCAAATTATCATATGCTCGAGTGGGATGAACCCCATTTTTCCTGCATATTGTTTCTTATTTGTCATGAATCGTTTTTCCGCCGAGGATCCGAGGAAAACCTCTCTCTCACCCTCTCTCTCCCCCCGATATTCCCGCGCATTGTGCCTGGCTTTTAGAGTTTATCTATGCCGAAGACAAATTACTAGTGAGCGCTTCAAAGTGCACATTATTCAAATCGCTGCTTCTGCTGCTGCCGCCTGCTTGCCTCTAGCTTTCCATGTTTGTGCTGGTTGTTTTTCCGTCATTTCGGTTGTTTTTCCATTTAATACGTTTCGCAGGTATTACAGGTTCTTTCTACCCGTTGCCATAAATGTACAGGTTTGGATTGTTTGTGTTCAAAACAAATTAGAGAATTGTGTTTTGCCATCGCGCGCGCACACGACTCGCCGCTTCTCTTTCCATCCGGATGGAAACTGGCGTTGTGTAGAGGGCAGAGAGGGCAAAATCGGGTTTATACGAGATAATCGTAATTGTACATCATGGCCATTGTAGTTTGTTGTAGTCCTCGTGTATAGATAATGGAGGTTCGCTAAACGTGAGTATACAGTAATTGGAATTAATAGGGCAGAGAATTTGGAGAATGATCTCCCGTGGGACTGGACAGAAAAAACAACAGCAGCGATGGTGTTTAAGCTAATTGTGGTTCCATCTCGATTGGAGTACAAATCTTTGGTCGATTTAACAGCAAAACTCTGCAAAACTCTAATCGAATCGGGCGTGGAATCGTCAAGGGACCGCGAAGTTATGGCCACATATTACACACTCGGATGTTCACTGAAAGTTTTAATTTGAAGTTAAAAATTGCTCTCGCAGGCTTCTTTCAGTCGACATAACTCACTTAGTTGCTTTCCTGTTAAAGAATGTGCTGTTGACCGGCCATTTGGACCGCTAGAATGGGGTTGCGTCGTATTCTAACGGTGAAAACCCCCTTTGAATTCCACGTGATGATCTCGAAGATGTCATTTTTACATTTTTCACCCTTCCGCAAGTAACTTAGATCAGACCCATTTACGTTGTGCTTGGAAATTCGATTTTTCTCGAAGCCCCACTGGAATTTGTTGAACACCAAAAAAAAAAGATGACACATCGAGACTTCGTTGCGATGGTCTTGAAAGAGGGTCCTGGGGCATAAGACGTCGCGTCCTCAGCCGGCCGAGTCCACGGCACTTATACGTATAGGTACGTCTATACTTTCACCTTTATCTAGCTGAGTACTTTGTACAAATCAAACTGATGGAACAGTGATCCATTGACTTTGGTTTGACGTTGGAAAATGGGTGACAAGTTTTTACAATTTTCCCCGCTTAATTTTCAATAGGTTATTTTTTGAATAGGTAAAATTAGCTCAACTGAAGAACAAACAATATACGGGTACTTGTTGTTCTTACTGTTGTTAACTTGTTCAAACTTGTTTTTATCCAAATTTACATATCGTATTCAAGTTTGGGAGATTGAAGCTAGCCGGAAAAGATACTAAACTTGTCGTGATGGGTTCCACATGGCCAGAAGAACAAAATGGACCACCCAGCAGAGCTTCGCCCCCCCCCCCCCCCCTCACGACCCCCCTTCAACAATGATCGACACTTTTTGTGCCAAAATGGTATCAACGGGATATGATGCATCGAATAATAACATATTTGCTTTCAATGGATTGACGGGTTTCATCCCCTCCATTTCAAGTTGTAATTTTTTACTTTCTCTCCAATAACTCAAAACCCCCGGGTGCGATTTTTGGCGATTTTGGATATGTTGTAGAACACTCAATTCTGAACAGAATATCAAATTATCAGGGCGTCCATATTTTTTCCGAGGTTGAAATCGTATCTTTCTTGCACTAACTGTGCTACGTTCCGATTTCTCTTGCATTGTTACGCCACTGCAACGACCAATTCGCAGGAGTACTGCTTTTTCTGAAGGGATTTGTCGTGATACGCTTGTTGCGCGGGCGTGAAACGAGCCCCCATGTTAACGTCTTTATGCTGACACAATTTTATTGACAGAGAAAGTTTTCCTTCGGGTCAAGGAGGAATGTAAACTTTTTCTTGCCGTTGCTGTTCAGCAAAATGTAATGAAAACTAGCTTGAAGATCGGCGCTTCAGCATTTCGCCTCAAAGTAAATAACCTTCGCAACAAGAGAGGGCGCCAAAGATCCAATTCACCCTACCTATTGTTAGCGTTCAAGTATGAAACCACTGATTACTGATATAAAGTCACCAATCAAGAGGTGGGAATTGGGATTGCCGTGAAAGTTCCAAGTGAGACTTATGTATATGTATGTGAAAGCCGAACCCAAGGAACATCATCCCTCTCGTCCAACGTGGATGTATTTATTTATTTTGTGGGGTCCGGAGAAATAGCTGCAGATGGGTGAAACCAGGAATCACTAATTGCGAGGACGGTGATTCGATCAATTAAATGAAGTGACACAACATACTTCAGGATAGATCAACTTCAAAACCCTTTGTCATATTTGAGTCTCCTCATTGCTCAGAAAGTCTCAAACCATCTGCCGTTGTTCCAAATCTTTCTCATTTGCTCAGAAACTATCAAATTATCTGTCATTATTTCAAGTCGCACCAATTTACTCAGAAACTCTCAAATTACCTGCCATCATTCAAGTCTTCCTGATTTGCTCAAAAACTCTCAAATTATTTGCCATCATTTCAAGTCTTCCCCATTGCTCAGAGGCTCTCAAACTATCTGTCATAATTTCCAGTCTCCTCAGTTAGCCCAGGAACCCTCAAATTATCTGCCAGGATATCTCCTCCCTGGTCAAAAAGTACCCATGGGCACATCCCCAATGGGGAGGTACCCATGTGCACAATTGGGACACCCATGGGTACATACCCATGGGCATGTGACCATGAGCACCTGCCCATGGGTACATACCCATGGGCATGTGACCATGAGCACCTACCCATGGGCATGTGACCATGAGCACCTACCCATGGGCATGTGACCATGAGCACCTGCCCATGGGCATGTGACCATGAGCATCTACCCATGGGTACATGCCCTTGGGCACATGACCATGAGTACTACCCATGGGTACATACCCATGGGCATGTGACCATGATCCCAAAGTCTAGTTTTTGCACATGAGTACCTCCCCATCAAGGTAATCTTGTAATATCTGGAAAATATAAAAAATTAATAGATATTAAAAGATTTATATCAATTAATTATTGTTCAATATGAATATGGAACCAAATACAGGGTCATTCAAAAAAGATGTCCACCTCCATTTATCTCAAGATCGGTTGAAGCTAGCGAGTTGCGGTAAGAACCGTTGGATTCAGCGGGTTTTTCTGATCAAATTTGATGTGTCAACAAAACTACTACACCAAAACTCTGAGTACGGGGGCACCTCAAAATTTTGGGCAATTTTTTTTACAATGCACAACATTGAGTGATGATAACTCATTTTATACATGAGAATCAATGAGAATTTTCTCAAACTGCAAACTGCATTCAATAGAACTCATTAAAACGGCCAGTATGATGTGCAACTCTATATGCAATAGTCATTTTAAAATTTTGAGGCAATTCAATTTTAGTTACCCATCAAAATCTTCATTTCGGAAAATCTCAGAATTTCAGAAATAGTCATTGTAACATTGAGTTACACATGCGGTTACACATCATATTGACCGTTTTGATGAGTTCTATTGAATGCAGTATGCAGTTTGAAAAAATTCTCATTGGTTCTCATTTTATACATAAAAACGTGTTTTTCCCCGTTATTGTTTTCTGTCATAAAATGAAAACCGCCGGAAATTTTCGAAAACTTTTAGCACTTGTCCACTGAAACTTTTTAAGGGCTTTTCAATGACATATCACTCAATATTGTGCAGTGTAAAAAAATGCCCAAAATTTTGAGGTGCCCCCGTACTCAAAGTTTTGGTGAAGTAGTTTTGTTGACATATCAAATTTGATCAGAAAAACCAGCTGAATCCAACGGTTTCTTACCGCAACTCGCCAGCTTCAACCGATCTTGAGAAAAATGAGGGTGGACATCTCTTTTGAATGACCCTGTACAGGTTATGCTTCATATTTATATAAAATACTTATATTTTATCTGCTCCATATATTTTTGCATAGGCTTGGAAAGCAAGTAGATCTCATGCTTGTGGCGCCAAACAAAGAAGCGGTAATAAGCTGACAGCCGAGTCGACATCAATGCTGGAAAAACAATCTCTCATTACTTTTATTCAATGCTTCACTTTAATATTGCGGTGATAACTTACCAATTTGAGCTTGCCTTATCCGACACGAAATACCAAGATTCGTCGTTATTCGTTATTTCAGGATGAACCACGATTCATGAAGTATCAGAGCCCCAGCTGAAATAATATGCTGTAGCCAAGACATGAAGCGAGCTGGTACCAAACATAACCTAAAAAAGCTAATTAATTATTCATGCGTTAACTTACCTCACCTTCCGTCTCCCGTTCAATGTGGTAACACAAAACACACAGAGGCAGTCGTTACCTGGGGATGACACCAAATGAGCCAATTATTTAAAATCCGACCAACAAAAAAAAAAGAAATCACAAGCCAAACGGTAGACGAGTCGCCATACAACACGAGACCCGAGACCACCGATGCACGAGACGCTAAATCCTGGCTCGGTGAACAAGCAGTTCGCGATTATACCGGCGCGGCGTATAGCCAAGAGCCAAGACGCCTAAATACTCAAGTGCCCCGGAATAAGTGTTACAAAATTCACAGGGAGATGGAAATTTGAAAAATAAGGGCACTTTTGTTGATAAACATACCCTCGCAAACGCATAACAACGGAGATACAGGCCTTCAAAGTTGTTTTTCAAAGACAGTTTTTATCTCATAACTTTTGAATCGTTCAACCGATTTTATTCAAATTCAAGCCAAACTTCACTAAAACAGATCTCTATTGATCAATAATAACGCATTTCATCAAACATTTTTAAGGTCGAAGATAGTAGGGGGTACCCTCCCCTTTTCCCCCTATTTTCAATCCTCCCCGAATGTTTTTAGAAACGGTTTCAATTTTTCGATTCTATGTTCAATTTAAGGAAAAAAGTGACTCTTGCGAAATGTTCATCAGAGGCTCGTTTTCAAGAAATTTTGGCTTAAAACTTTGGAAAACATCTCAAAATCGCCACTTTCCAGGGCCTAAATTGTTTTTTTTTTCTGAAAACTCCATATTTCTTTGCAAAAATGGTGGTTTATCAACTTAAAACACCCAAAAAATTCATTCCAATTGAGAAATCATGAGTTTTCTTGAATTTTAATTTTTATAGGCCCTGGAAAGAGGCGATTTTGAGATGTTTTCCAATGTTTCAAACCCAAGTATCTCAAAAATGAATCCTCTTGATCAAAATTTTGCAGGAGTGACTCTTTTCTGCAAATTGAACGTGGAATACAAAAATTGAAACCGTTTCCAAAAATATTCAGGGGGGTTTAAATAGGGGGAAAAGGGGAAAGGTACCCCGTATTATCTTCGCCCCTAAAAACATTTGACAATATGCGTTAATATTGTTCAATAGATACCTGTCTTGGTAAACTTTGGTTCGAATTTGAATGGAATCAGTTGAACGGTTCGGAAGTTATGCAAAAAAACTGTTTTTAAAAAACAACTTCGAAGGCCTGTATCTCCGTTATTGTACGTTTGCGAGCGTATGTTTATTAGAAGAAAGTCCCCTTATTTTCCAATTTCCTATCTCCCTGTGAGTTTTGTTACATTTATTTAATATGCCTATATGGGGCCATATGGTCACAATATCATGTACCCATGATACTATGGTCATATGCAACTTCATTCCCATGGGTACCTGAGGATGTGCCCATATCCCCATAACACCTACTCATGGTCACATCACTTCCTATGGGTATATCCCCAACCAGCATGGGGATATACCCATATTCCCAAAACATGTACCCATGGTCACATCACCTGCCATGGGTATATCCCCAACCAGCATGGGAACATGCCCATATCCCCAAAACATGTACCCATGGTCACATCACCTGCCATGGGTATATCCCCAACCAGCATGGGGATATGACCAATGTGACCATGGGTACGCATGGGTACTTTTCGAGCAGGGCTGGGTCCAGGGATTTTGTTTCAGCGTCTCGTGTACCTTAGAGACGCAACATTTTAGTTGATGGTAGTAAACAATCTGGTTGATTGTAGTATTTTGGTATATTTTCTACTTATGTTCTTCACTTTTGTATGTGTGAGTTTGTGATGGAGTAGCGTGAATTGAATTGCAGAGCGTCATTCAATATTGCATGGCGAAGCGGAGCAAAACTTGGCATTGCAGGGGGGGGGGGGAATTCAATGAGCTTTCACAAAAATATTGAAGATCTTTGCACAAGTTCTTTCGTAATTTTGTTGAAGAGACACCAGACTATACATAGGGGTTTCTTTGACAAGTTCCCCCCCTGGGTGCCTGTTTTTGGATCCGTCACTCTTCCTCTTCCTTTTCCCGACATTTTGACATGTTTCATAATTTTTGTTGTATTTTATTCATTCTCTTCCGTGTTTGTTGTATTATTCTTGCATTGATCTTATTAATTTCTCTTGTTTTGTTCGTATGTCATATAGTCATTCTGTCAGCCTCTTTCTGTCAGGTGTTTTCGAGAAAAGTAACAAATTCAATTGAAGTTTGCTGGTGAGTAAAATAGAATTCACGTGGTTAGTCCATTTATCCGTGTTTCAATGAATTTACAGCAACTTCCCTTAATTTGCGTTCTCATCTAGAACAAAGAACTGAGGACATACCCAAGTAACACATCAGGTCACAATTAGGTTTGTTTCGACCTCCATTTGGTCAGGGACTAATTTGTGTCAGGGCAAATTTACCTCAAATCGACGTCAAATTATGGTAAACGGGGAATTGGATGACGGTACTTCTGACGTCGAAAATAGGAAATATAAGGCATTTCGACTTTCAGGTCAAAATCCCAATAGGTCGTGTGAATCTCAAATAGGTCATGATCTGGTAATTTTTTACCATATTATTGCCAATTTATGACCTCTTATTTAATAAGTTTTCAAGGTTATATTTTGTTAGAGCAACGTCTTATTAGGTCGAAACTAACATAATTATACTCTTTAGGAACGAAACAATGATCACCATGCCTATATCTCTCCAACGACGAAGTTAGAATGAGTGATGGCAGTGAAATTATCAATATTGAAGATAAATGAAAGTACTTAAGAATCAAGTCAGCATCGTACCTCCCCTTAATTTTCCTACGCATCAATTTTTTCTGACCAATATGGTTATTTATGATACATCGAAATATTACATTGCGCCTCAAAAATATCCATAATTTGGAGTTTCTTTTGAAAATTGAAAATTACCAAGTGATTTTTTTTGCCGCTGTCACTTTTTCAAAGGCTCAAAAGTTATTCCTGAGTTCTTAAAACCTCAAATTGTAACTTCTCTGCGTAGTTGGGGGGCCAGGAACAATGATTTTTGAAAACGTTAAATATCACAACGCTACTTTTCAAATCAAATCAAATCAAATCAATTCAAATCATTTTATTGTTTCTCAACTACACAGGCTGTAGTATAAACAAAATAGATATGTTTGACGCTACTTTTCAAGCAATGGCAGACGTAAGTGAAGCCAAACAAGATGGCGATATTTTCATTTCGACTCTGAGGGCTAATTTACTCAAATTTTTGACTTATAAGTCCAGTGTGCCTAATAGGTAAATTTTCATGGTAATCTGGACTTCAAAGTCCACTGTTATGAATTAAGAGGCCCAGATTTCACCCAAAATAATCACTGTTGATCAATAAGCCCTATAGGTCATTGTATAAGGCTAAAATAACCTAGTTTTGATCATCAGAATAGGCTATTATTTACTTGACTTGAAAGTTGAAATTAGGATAGTAACAAAGTAAAAGCGACTATTATCCGTTTCACCCTTATTTGCCACGCAGCAAGCTATGAGAAATTTCAGTAACATTGGTACGCCTGAGACATACAGGTGGTTTCACGCAGTGGAGGTTATGTAGCTCTGACAGTCTGACACGTGGAGAAAGTTCGGACCGGGAGCCTAGCCCAGAACAAACGCGGAAAAAATGGCACGGCAGGTACAGGTGAATGGTTTTTCAAGATTCGGGGGCGAAATCTTGACCCCCTAAACATCCGAGCCCGGCGGGAGAGGAAACTCCTTGCATCTGCTGCAAATACCACTGTAACTATTCGCAGTACCACCAGGTATTGGACCAGGATGCATAATTGAGAACAAAACTAAGAGCTTTTATAAAGGTGATGGACAGGAAGCAAGTATGGACTAAGTTTTTAGGCACCAGCTCCCTGTCCATGAACCGAAACGAAAATTGCTTGGCTCATCCAAGTCAAACATGAGCTGAGAGTGAAGGAACCGTAGGTTTCTACTTACCCCAAAAAATTAACGCACCCACTATCATGTTTTGGGCCATGTCTGGTTGCAGGCGTTTAATATATACTGGTAATGCCCCAGAGCTTGCATTTTGTTTTGTGAGGAATAATTTCAGGCATCTTGTGATTTGACGTTGTCAAAATTTGTCAATCAATTCATGAGCTGTCGTCGGTCAGTATGTTAAACCTAACAAAACAATATCATGGCTTGCTGGGTGGCAAATAAGGGTGAAACGGATAATACTTTTGGTTTCCTAATCCACTCCTTTAGGAAATATTTACTTTGAAGGCAAAATTGATGTAAATATTAACTAATCTATGTCTTGGAATGTGACCTTATGATCCATGGAATATGTAGACATTATTTAGGGAAAACATTGGTTTATTGGTTATTTTGAACCTTCAAAGAGGTTTATCAGGCCAAGGATAAATTAGCGTAAATTTCAAGGGAGGAACGGAGTTCTGTTTTACCTAAATCACGAGTTTGAGAATATTTTGTCAGAGAAGAAATATTACATGTCCAATTGATGTAATTTTCGCCCTGTTCAAGACAACTTGACTTTCAATTGGTTATTCAGCCTTAACGTGCTGCTTGGGTAGGGTCCATAGAAAAAGAGCGGGGCAACGACGATCACAGCCAAAATCGTTGAAAAGTTGGTTATAGTTACATTACATTGTGTTTTATCAATTTTGTTTCTGACTTTACTTTTGTATTGTCGTGTTTTGTCGTTTATCCATGTAATGTCTTTTTATCACTCTGTCAGTCCAAGTTTGTGAAGTGTTCAGAGAAAAGAACCTAAGTCATAAAATTCCATCGTCATCTAGGGTAAGAGCCTTCCTGAAAAGACAAAAGCCTGGACAACGTGAGTAGGGGGTGAACAACCTAGCGGGAGAGGGAGGTTGGCAACGTCGATCATAGCCAAACGTCGAAAACTGTGTTTTCTGCTGTCGCTTTGTAGATGTGGAGAGGTATGGAGTTGCAGTCAACGCATATTATAACAACAAAGCGGAACGCAGGAAACACTTTGAAACTAAAAGAACAACGATTCAGTTATTTCATTCACTAGAGTTACGAGCTTGAATTCGAAGCTCGTTTACCTTTCTATGTTAGACGAGATTAAAAAAAAAGACACAAAACGCCAAGAGCAGAGATTATAATTATAAAAAAGAGGGGGAGAAGCGCGATGAAAAAGAAAAAATCGCGTTCAGCACCGGCACCGAAAACCCGGGCGAGAGAGCTCCGTGTAATAAATCTAGAGCCGAGCGCCTACTCGGCTGAATCAGACGCTACAAAATTTTATCTAAATATATCATCATCCCCCTCATTACGCACTAATGAGAAGAAATGATTAAAAAGATTAAGATCTGCGACCTGCGGCGATATTTCAGAAAATGTATATAATGGAGCCGGCTGCGAGAATACCGAGCGCACACAAAGGCGTCAAAACTGCCTTCGTTATTTTCACTTCATCCTCGAGAGTTGCATCAGCGCAGCGCGCGGCCCAGTAAGAGAAATGGAAAAGCTCTGCAGCCATGTCCTCTCCAACTCCGGAGAGCTCCCCATTCAACCTGTCACTCTTTTGTTGCGGGATATACACAGGGCTCTCCGCTATTTATTCAAATTCCCTGCTCCTTTGAGCAGCCCGCAACCCTTTGATCGACCTCATACCTTATCCGCGATGATGCGGCACTTCCAGCTTGCGTGTGCGTGCGTCTGTCACGGCACAGCTTTCACCTCCAAGTCTGATGGTGATGACAACAAATAATGTACCGAGTAGGAACAACAATTAATACGCAGGCAGACACACACACACAAGACGCCATGACTGGCAGTGAGAGAGGCACCGAGTGCAAATTACAAAGGCCGGATGCTTTCCGGGCATAATGCTTGTAGGCAAGCTGTCGCCTCATTTCCGGAAACCCCGGCTGAAATCCGCGTAATATTGAGGAGCACGGAATCTTGGATCGTGTAAACATCTTTTTCGAAATGCGATATTGACTTTGTCTAATGAGGGATGAGCGCACAGGAAATTGGACTCGTTCTAGTACACAGCCGTGAAAAAGCGAAGAGCTGAACCAAAGAGCGACAACTGGATAGCCCAACCTACATGGTTTTGCGTCTACCTTACAGTTCAGATTTCTTGGTTCCCAGCCTTGAACTGAGTTTTAAGACTCAGTCAAGAAGCCGGCAACGTAAAACCCAATTCAGTAATAATCGGAAGACTGGACCTAGTTGTGTATTCAGTAAGTTTATTTTACTAGTTTTTTTTTGTTGTGTAGAGTTCGGGAGCTGAAATTGAAGAATATGTTTGAAATTTGACAAGAGAGCCCGCGAAACCAAGAGATGGAAGTTGGATGATCCTGCCTATCGACAGGTCTCATTAACTAACGATGAGAATTACAGTTTTGTCGACAAAAGCTGAGAAACCAAGTAGCCACAATTTGATCACCCCTTTTCCCCTTATTTTGCTCGATTTTGCTTGCCAATAATAACGAAAATATCAGTGAGTTTATGCTATCCATTTCGTCCCATATTTGAGAGTCTTCTACTTCGGGCAAAACTCAGGGGTTTGTTTGACGAGTTCTTCCACTGCGTGCTCTTTTTCCGAATCCGTCACTCTCCTTTTTTCTTTTTTTTTGACTTGACAGTTTGACTTATTTTGTTTTCATTGTTTTTGTTCATTTCGTCAATCTTGTTCCTTTTGTCCATTCTGTAAGTCACGATGTTACCGGCCCGGCCCGCAAGGAGGCGGAGCCAACGCTCGTCCCTTCTCTCCTATACATGGTGGTCCAGGCTATAGTAGCAATAATTCACCACTCGATAGTCCATCGAAAACTAGGTCGACATGCATAATTTATTTTTTTTCTAAACGCTCCCTAAGAGTGATACAGCCCTTCAAAGTTCATTTTTGAAAATCTCCTTTTTGCAATAACTCTCAAGTCATCAAAGCGATTTTGACCAAGTTCGGTACAAATACTTACGGAATAAATACCCATCACCTGACGTATATAACTTTTGTCAAAATTGTCCAGTGGCGTAGATACGGGGGAGTTGTTTCAATTTTCACGCCCTATTCTTTACGCCACTGAATATTTTTGTAAAACTAAACTTTTTTCAAATTCCTTGTTCAATTTAGAAAAAAAAGTTACTCTTGTAAAATTTTGATTAGAGGCTTGATTTTCGAGATATTTGAGTTCTAAACTTTGAAAAACATCTCGAAATCACCACTTTTCAGAGCCCAAATTGTTTTTTTCTGGAAACGCCTCGTTTCTTAGCAAAAAATGGCAGTAAACCAACTCAAACGACCTAGAAAACTTATTCCAGTTGAGGAATCATGAGTTTTCTTGAATTTTAATTTTTAAGCCTTCGAAAGTCGCAATTTCGAAGCGTTTTCCAAAGTTTCAAACCCAAATATCTCGGAAATGAAGCCTCTCCAATCAAAATTTTACAAGAGTAACTTTTTTTTCTGAACATGGAATTCAGAAAAAAATATAATGTTTCACAAATATCCAGTGGCGTAGAAAATGGGGTGGGAGAAGTTGAATAATCCCCCGGTATCTACGCCACTGGACAATTTTGACAAAAGTTATCTCCGCCAAGTGATGGGTATTTATTTCATAAGTATTTGTACCAAATTTGGTAAAAATCGCTCAGATGACTTGAGAGTTATTGCAAAAAAAAGATTTTGAAAACTGAACTTTGAAGGGCTCTATCTCCCTTAGGAAGCGTTTTGGAGAAAAATTAAATTATGCATGTCGGCCTAGTTTTTTATGGATCATCGAATGGTGAGTTATTGCTACTACAGGCTGTCCCAAAATTCATGCAAAAAAATTTACAGGGAGGTAGACAATTATTGAAAAATGAGGGGACTTCCTCAATAAAAATACTCTCGCAAACATTATAGTGGAGAAACAGGCCTTCAAAGTTTTTTTTTTTGAAAACAGTTTTTTCTGCATAACTTTCGAACCGTTGAGCCGATTTCATTCAAACTTGAACAAAACTTTACTAAAATAGGTCTCTATCGAACAACAATGATAACGCATTTCATCAAACATTTTTAGGGACGAAGAAAATAGAGGCTACCTTCCCCCTTTTTCCCCTATTTTTCACCCCCCAAAATATTTTTGGAAATTGTTTCAATTCTTGAATTCTACGTTCAATTTAGAGAAAAAAATTACTCTTGCAAAATTTTGATTAAAGGCTTCATTTTAGAGATATTTGGGTTTGAAACTTCGGAGATTATCTCAAAATCGCCACTTTTCATGGCCCAATTTTTTTTTCTGAAAAGCTTCATGTTTCTCAGCAAAAAATGGTAGTTTATCAACTTGTTCAAGTGAAACACCTAGAAAAAGTTATGCAAAAAAAACTGTTTTAAAAAACCAACTTTGAAGGTCTGAATCTCCGTTGTTACGTTTGTGAGAGTATTTTTATCGAAGAAGTCCCCTTATCTTCCAATTGTCTACCTCCTTGTAAATTTTGTTGCAATAATTTACAGGCTTATACAGGACACCCTGTATAAGCCGACGCTTATATGATTTCACCCCAGTCGTTCAGCAGTCCTGAGCCGACACACATCGCCACATCGACTTCGCACCGCACGTCTGCGGACGGCCTTCGCCCTGATGCTTCCGATCAACAGTCACCTGTGCCAAACCATTGGCCCTTTTCAGGGCCAAAGCATCGGCCCCTCTTAGGGCCACCCTTCCGAACCATCCGCGAACGGACAACGTCCGCTAGCGAGACCTTAGGTCTCACCACCACCATCATCAAGAGCGTGTTTTCGCCAAAGCCTGAAAGCTCCGCCCTTCAGCCCGGCCGCCCCCTTCCGCCCTTGGCATCAACAGTTTAGGTGTTTTGCGGAAAGAACCATAAAAGACTAATTTTGCACTTTTTTTTTCAGTGTATAAAATATGGAACTATCACATTCTATTTTCTTGGTTTCTGTCTAGAACTTAGATCCTGGAAGAAGGAACCCAGTTTGGTAACAAAGAATTGTAGCCCAGGAAAGAAATGCAAAATTTTGATGAAACCCGGAATAAATTCGGGAAAATCTGAAAATTTAAGGATCCCTTCAGAATTTGATGGAGAACAACATACTAAAAGTCCCCATCTGTCCGAGGTTGGCATTTTTTCTGTGGGAGGTCGAAGGTACAAGAAGTTTTCAAGATTGGTATTTTTTTGGTGATTTTTCCATCGGACTTTATATTTTCAAGGCCGAGGAACCCAATGCAATGGTTACCAGAAGGTGTAATGCACCAGTGGCGTACCAGACGGCTGCGAAGTGGCCGAAGTGCGATTTTCCATAAAGTCGTATGGTAAACCGTGACTAAGCTTTTTTGACATGTTTCATATCATTTCTTATCAAATCGCACATTCCGATTCCACAATAAGTAGGTGTGAAATTCTGATTGAGACGTGCTCAACCCAGTTATATCAGGAAGAAACATGATTTTTTTTTTCCCTCGAATTTGATGCTTCGTAGCTATAGTTCCATCAGTGTCCAATGTATTTCTAACTATGATTTTGATTTGAACAGTTGGTGAGGGCTATTTTACACACAAATATCATTTGCTGATTTTTTTTCCTGTTTTTAAAAAGTCACGGAGTGATCTTGTAACTTGAGATGTATCATGCCAAAGCTTGATTTGACGAAACGTGCTATTTCACAAGAAAAACTAGGCTACGATCAGAATTTAGCTTTGAATTGATACTTCAATTTGCATTTTATGGCATGAACATAGCTTTCTCTATGAAACAAAATGAGGGAAACAAAAATCGGATCCGTATTTTAGTCATCACATCGTTTCCCTTTCGACAATGCGGAATGAATTCCGCAAAGAAACGCGAAGTTTCGATCTGTAAATTTGTCGTTTTGTAGCTCCATTTCCATCGTGGTTCAAAACACCTATGATCACAATTTTGACATATGTAGATTGTTCAATTGAGCTAGTCAATGGATGAATTCCATAACTAGAAGTTTCTATCGCTGTTACAAAGTCACACGGTAATTTTGTTCCAAAACGTGCATCATGTAGAAATTTAATTTCGAAAGCTCGCATTGTCGGAGGAAAAATGATGCCGTGACTAAGATACGGCTCCGATTTCAGTGTTTTCCGTTTTGTTCGATAGAGAAAACTATTTTCATGCCTTGAAATGAATAAAGAACCAAATAAAAGCTACATTCTGATCGTAGCCTAATTTTTCTTGTGAAATAGCACGTTTCATCAAGTCAAGCTTTGACATGGTAGGTACATAAGAAACAAAATAACTTCGTGACATCGTGACTTTGTAAAAACGGATGGAGAAATCAAAAAATGATATTTGTGTGTGAAATAGTCCAAACTAACTGTCCAAATCAAAATCATGACTGGGAATACATTGGACACTGATAAAACTAGAGCTACAAAACATCAAATTTAAGGGTAAAGAAATGTTTTTTCCTGATGAAACCGGTTTAAACACGTCTCCATCAAAATTTTATACTTGTTTTTGGAATCAAAGAGTGCGATTTAGTTTGAAATTATACCAAACATGTCAAAAAAGGTATTAGTCGCGGTTTACCATAAGACTTTGTCAAAAATTGCACCTCGGCCCCTTCGCAGTCGTCTGGTACGCCACTGGTGCATTACACTTTCTGGAAACCTATTTCATTGGGTTCCTCGACCTTGAAAATATCAGGTCCAATGTAGAAAGTATGAAAAAAGCAACGATTTCAAAAATGGTAACTTCTTGTACCTTCGACCTCTAACAGAAAGAATGCCAAGCCTCGGACAGATGGGGACTTTTAGTATGTTGTTCCCCATCAAATTCTGAAGGGATCCTCAAATTTTCAGATTTTCCTTAATTCATTCCGGGATGAAACATGTTTTGCCTGGCCTATTGGTAGGCCGAACCGAGTTTCCGAATACTCTGTCATTTTCTCATCAATGCCAAGTATGTTATACAAAGTTTGAAGACTAAAACTGGCGGAAGAATTGGGTCAATCAACTCAGCTATTGTCCGACTACTTTTCTTAGTTTTGTGCTGTGGAATCGTATCGGCTGAACATTTTGAATAAATATGAGAATTGAAAAGTCGATCCTCTTTTATGGTATAGAATTGGAAGATCCGATCCGGAGCCACTTTTTTTATGGATCAATTTTCTTGGTTCTTTCTCTAGTCTGTCGTCTGAAATTGGTTTGAATTTCGAAGTAGTTGACAAGACTGTGAGCCAGGAGATTGCAATGTTGTACCTACGTTTGTATGACGATATTATTAAAAGAGCTTCAGGCGAGCGCTGAGCACTTGCAGGGAGCGATGCAATAAGCATTACTGGTTTTGTATGCAGTCTGCAACGCTTCATTTATATATTCAATAATTCCAAACAGATTTATTTTAATTCCATCTAGAATTTTGAAGCAACACTATTCAAGTATTTAACTTTTTGAGTATTATGCAGACAGCGGCTTCGGCTTTCGCATTTGCATACTTTGCACGAGTTAGTTTACCAATTAAAGTATTCATTCTATTAAAAGGTTAATGCGACCGACCGCGCCAGACATTTGAAATTGTAAATTCGCCGGTTCAGCATGAGCTAAATAAATGATTTTTGACGCGATGTATCCAGCTGATGTGACGAAAAATTCGTCGTGCAAACTGAGGGGCGGCCGACGACAGTATCGTGAAACTTTTATAATGAAGTAAGGACGGCAGCGACAGAGAGGACGTTTCGGCTACGCGTCCTCGTGCCAGCTTCCCCCTTTCAAGAGCTTCACGCGTATAACGCAATGAAGAATTTATTTATGTTTGGTCCTTTGTGTCTCGGCTACATTTGGACTGTCATACATATTTATAGATAAAACCCTGGAAGCTCTGGAGCACATATAGGCAGCGCGGAGCACCATGTGGGTGAAACATATCAAACTTCTTTGTCTCCAAGTCACGTCGACAATCTTGTAACACTTTGTACTCGTCCCTCCCGTGTATTGGTGCCGTCTCGCTCTCGCTTCCTTTGACGACATTTCGGTGCAAGAGGACGCTAAAGTAATATTGTGTCTCTTTGCTGCGTCCGTGATATGATGGGAGCGCAGAACGTCGTGATACTGCGGCCTTTTTTTTGGAAATTTTCTATTTCCCCGGCGCGTAGCATGTAATAGTTAGTACTTGAAGGAATTGAGACGTGGAATTGCAAGGATTGCGGCAGAGAGAGAATTGTGCTCTGTATTCTTCCACACAGGCTGGCATCACGTATAGTAAAAGCGACGTGTGGGGTTTAACGTGCACCACAGTTCCTATTTCGAAAGGCTTAGCAGTGGAAATGTTTACGGAAAGAATGTACTGCCGCATTATAATTGAAACTACCGGCTCAAGTTCGGAGCTCGTTTACTTCTCGGTAGACAAAATAAGTACTTCGGTACTATTGGGGCATCTACTTACTCAATTCAAAACTAGCGTGTAACATTCCACTTCTGCTTTGGAACTAAGCAATGTCACCAAACATGCTTATACCTACAGCTTAAATTATTGAAACTTTGAATACCCGATACTCAACCGTAGCGTTGTTTTTAACATTCCTTTCTTGCTCTTCTACTATGAGTGGGTATAAGCTGTAACAGACATAGAAAACAGTGAAAGCTGTAAGAAGGATAGTCTTTCTTTTCGCAGTTACTCGCCGCCCTCGACAGGACGCTAGCCAAACTTCGAATTGGTCAACATCTTCACGTGGCTTAGGAACCTATAGATTCGGTGGGGGCCCAAGCAAAGCCCAACAGTAAGAACAACAAGTATAGTCCAGTCAAATTGAGCAAAAATCGGGCCAAACCGGAAATAAATTCGGAAGTTGACAAAATTTGATGGATCGATGCAGAATTCAACGTAGAATAACATACTGAAATTCCCGAAAATTCGAAGGCTTGGATTTTTTTTTAGGACCAATAAAAGAGCACCATCCTTGAAAGTTTTCGATTTTTTCTGAATAACTTGTAAACTATTACCTTTGGAACACCAATACTCGCAAGCAAATGTAGTCCGTTGAATTCCCAAGAGATCAGTACTAAACTCATTACTTTCTAATCAATAGCCTTTGAGATACAGCGTCTGCCGGAACGCAGTGAAAATTGCTCAAAAATTATTTCCGGATTTTACGTAACAATTTGCATAGTGTCAGTTCACGGGTTGTAACGTGGACAGCAAATGTGCGGATTTCAATCTGTTTTACGTGTTTGGAAAGCCAATTCAACATTCGGTATCACACTTTTGTCTAGAAGTCGCCAACGTCAAAATGGTACTTTTCCTCGACCTTTGAAATCGAGACTTGATGTCCCGAAGAATCCCCAAAAGTCGATTTTTTTCATACCATGTCATTTGCCTAATTTTCTAAGTAGGGCAAAACCATCCAGGGAATATATGAAGAATTGAATATCAAAAAAATAACATGTAACGGGATCTTTTTCCCAGTGATGGTTCCTGAGTTATATGGATTGAAAGACTACAACGATCTATTTGGAAGAAAGATAGGTAGTTCGGACACTAACTGCTAAATACTGTACGGACCTTGCATTTGATGATGCAAAATGCCACTTAGCAGACATATTGAATATACTTATTAGTGTGGTCCAAAAAAAATTGATTTTCAATTTTTGATGGGGCCACCCTCCATTTTTGTTACACATACCCATAGTGATTTCCTGGTGAAATTTCAACTCTCTACCATGGCAGGAAGGGAGTGCTCATCAACCCTCAAAATTTGAATATCCCAGATTTATCCGTAGGAGTTTTGAGCATCCAGATTCAACAAAATACGAAATAATATATGAATTATTGTTCGTTTGGTGTACCTAAGTGGAGAATTATGTAAAAAAAATAAAATGAAGCGGAATTATAATGTTCAACTTACATGGTATGATTTTGCTTTAGACTACGCTGATCAAACATTTTTGGTCGTCCAAATAGGCACCATTTTCCAATTGGTCTACCATACGCAACAAAACTATCTTTTCAGTCTTGTCATTAATCAGTAGTTAGTTGTATTTCTCGAACAATTGGACACCCCTTTTAGCGGTACCCTTTACCACCCGTAAATTTATAGGTACCTAACTCAGTCTTTGCCTTGAAAGTAATCATGGATATGTTGATCCATATTTAGATGAAATGTCTTAGGAAGTAGACACTGATATTCAAAATCAGTAACATGTTTAATGTTCTTCCAAAGGTGAAATATCTTGAGGTTTCCGCAGTCCTTAGGATTGCAAAATTATTTCTAGACTCAGTATTTCCGTCTCAGGATAACTCTATCCAGAGGTCAACTTAAGTTAATTGACCTTTCCAATTTTAGGAGATGGAAAATACATGGTTTTTCGAGGTCACCTTTGACGTTTTGACGTTTATGACGTTTGGACGATTCGTTTCTGACTTTTGCGGGAATTTTGAATCGGATAGCTATACTGTTCCCATTATCATGTGGGGAAAGTCACTAGAGCCCATAAGGGAGTTTTTAATGGACGAAGTAATAGAGTTTTTTTGTAGTAAGATGCACGTGTCTGGTGCAGTGTGATCCCTGCTGGTGCTGGTGCAGCCACACTTCCATCAAGTTTGGGTCTTTCGTGAACCGGTGCATGCCGGGTGTATTCGTCTTATTCTCGCACTCGCATAGAGCGACACAACACCCTTGAACCATTTCTGTGAGTATCTTCTCAGTTTTCCACTACATATAACACACTTATTGGTAAGAACGAGGGTAAGAACAAGTGAAATCATGAAATCCATGCTGAAATCAAATAAATACACGACAGAGCGCTTGTAAGATTCGAAAAATTTCTCATTGTCAGAAACGAAATGTCATATTTCAAGAAACATAGGGCGCTTTCCAATAACTGCGACAAGACGGATACACAATGTCAAAGTGCACTTGCCAGCTCAATTCTAAACTCAGCCTCGCCAATGTTTCGATTGTGTCGACATGTGGTGCTATTACTGCTATTGGAACGCTAGCTGTGTCAAATTGTGTCCATATGTGTCGAATTGTGTTCTTATACGCCATTACTAGGAAGCGCCCAATGACCTCGATTAACCGTCTCTTATACGCATGACGTCACAGTAAAGAGAGACAACGGAAAATTGGAGACCTCAATTGCCAAAGATACCAATGTTCCACCAATGTTGATATGACAATTATGACATTGACCTTTCAGTTAAAGTTGACCAGAGATGAAAACACTGGGCCTTACTTTGTGACATCCAGCTTCAACATCAACAAGTCATACCGCGAAACATTTCCGCTTTTTTGGTAAGTGTCACTATTAGTTCAACGATCAATATTTCACTCTCATCTAATTTTTCTTTTATATAATTCTCAAATTGTGCTAAATAGATTATTACTGACATATTCATTCGTGTTTTTGATGAATCTGGATGCCACAGACTTTTACGGATAAATCTAGAATTTTCAAAATTAGAGGGTTGATGAGCACCCCCTTTCTGTTATGGTAGAGAATTGAAATTTCACCAGGAAATCACTATGGATATGTGTAACAAAAGTGGAGGGTGGCCCGATTAAAAATAGAAAAACAATTTTTTTTGAACCACACTAATACTTATGTACTTTTCACGTCTGCCAAGTGACATCTTACACCTCAAATGCAAGGTCCGTACAGTATTCAGCAGTTAGTGTCGGACCACCCAGTTTTTTGTCCAAATAGGTCGTTTTAGTCTTTCAGCTCATAAAACTCTGGAACCATCACTGGGAAAAAGATTCCGGAACATGTTGTTTTTTTGGTATTCAATTCTTCATATATTCCCTGGATGGTTTTGCTCTACTTGAAAAATTGGGCAAATGGCATGCTATGAAAAAAATCGATTTTTGGGGATTCTTCGGGTAATCAAGTATCAATTTCAGAGGTCGAGGAAAAGTACGATTTTGGAGTTGGCGACTTCTAGACAAAAGTGTGATACCAATGGTTGAATTGGCTTTCCAAAAATGTGAAACACAATAAAATCCGCACATCTGCTGTCCACGTTACAGCCCCTGAACTAACATTATGCAAATTGTTACGTAAAATCCGGCAATAAATTTTGAGTAATTTTCACTGCGTCTTAGCAGACGCTCTATCTCAGAGGCTGTTGACCATAGAGTGATAAATTTAGTACTGATCTCTTGAGAATTTAACGGGCTACATTTGCGTCGCTGGTCTTTGTGTTCTAAAGGTGATAGTTTACAAGTTATTCAGAAAAAACCGAAAATTTCCAAGGATGGCGCTCTTTTATTGGCCCTAGAAAAAAGCCAAGCCTTGGAATTTTTGGGAATTTCAGTATGTTATTCCACGTTAAATTCCGCATCGATCCACCAAATTTTGTCAACTTCCGAATTTATTTCCGGTTAAAACCTATTTTGACTGGACTAGTACCCGTATATTGTTTGTTATTCAGTTGAGCTACTTTCACCTATTTAAAAAATAACCCATTGAAAATGAAGCCACCCGCATTTGGCGGGCCAAAAATAATCCGGAGGAAAATAATTCAAAGCCGTGAAATCGAGGTATAAGAATGTGAATATTCAGAGTCAAGGCATCATTAAAATTAATATCTCGCTAGTTATTTAATCCATTCGTGTAAACCCCGCGAAGCTCTACAACATAATTTACTTGCTCCTCATCGATTGAATAATCGTCCCTGCTCGACATCCGATGAAATGGTGAATTGGTGCATATGAAGTAAAGCACCCGCACCACAACCCAGCCAGTTGCTGCCGTACTCCTGCTGTATTGACGCTCCGCGCTGCCGCTCGCCGCCCGCCATCATCCGATTCTCACGTGCTAGCACCGCCGGTCGCATTCCAGCGCGCTTCTCAAATTACCTGAGCTGTCTATACGCCGTTCGCGGTCGTTTTGGATGCAATAAAATATTCCGAATTGCTGGGAATGGAGGATATCGCCGGAGATTGACTGTGGTACCTGTACCAATCCTCCTGGGCTGCCGTCCGCCCCCGACTTGTCACGTCTGTTGCCGAGTGCTTCTGCAGGCCTGTTAGCGAAGAGTTTTAGTCTTCTTCGAGGAAGCTGAGTTAGAACCCGTTGATGTCGCGTCGCGACCCTCCTAGAGGCCGAAGCGTCGAAGCCCCAATGATGAGTCCCAGCCTACTTGGAAAATGACATGTCGATTCCGGCTGATGTGTCTCAAAGGCCCCCTGGAGAAAGTCGAGTTGGAACCCTTCGGAGACGTGTTTTGGTCCCATTGGGGGCACGTTGAGTCGAGAACCCTCCAGGTTGAGTTTTGACCCTCCGAGAGACTGATGAGTTGCTCCCTCCGTTGAGTTGCAACCCGTCTCTAGGATGTCGTGTCAGAGCCCTTGGACGTTGAGTCTTGATCCGCCTTCAGGTGTCGAGTCAGAACCCTCCGACGACGAGTTCCAGCTCTTCGCCAGGTCGATGTGCCAAGGCCCTTCCGGTGTTGAGTTTCGACCCTTCTCCAAGTCGTAGAGTTGGGACCCGTTGACGAAGTGTTTTGAACCCCCTCCACGATGCTGAGTCGCGTTCCCTCGACGATGAGTTCTTGCCCACCTCGAGGATGTCGAGTTGAAACCCCTAAATGAACCAGGCCCGATAGAAATGAGGTTTCTCGTTTCGGTATCTCGTGTGGCGGAGTGATGACCTCAGCGAGCGGAGGGTTAGTCTTGGTGAGTTGGGATAGTTGCCTACGGTTAGGCTTTGTCGTGGAAAATGTATGATGGGGCTCACGCGTGCGTTCTGAATCTGCCTGCACGTGCTGGTATCTGGGCTACTGTCTGCCAACAGGTACAGCCACTGTAAGCCTCGTCCTTTGTTGGATACCTTCATAGAAAGGTATTCGCGCTCTTGGGCCCTCTGGACTTGGCTTTGTGACTGCGGTACTCAGAGCACCGGACCTAGTGGGTTAGATCTGGAAACTCGCGGGTGAGCTTCCTCGGCGTTTCCGAAGCTCCTAGTTATTCGGAAAATGTGAATTTTGAGAACTACGTGAAAAATTAAGTAATTGGAAAAATAGAATTGCGTTTGTATCGGGGTTCGGACCCTGCCGTAGAGTCGCAATTGTTGATCGGGTTGATGAGACCCCTCCCCCCCTCCTTGAAACTTATGATTTTGTTTTAGCGCCACGACCGTTCCTGATATTTCCATGTAGAGCTTGTTACGGGAATGAAAACGTTCTTATTCGAAACTGATGGATTCAATCCGGTACCCAACAACGCCATCGTTCAGATAGGGACTTTGTAAAAATGAATTGTTATTAGGGCTTGATCAGGAATAGTGTAGACGGCGATTATTTCGCGTTAGGGCAAATATTATTTCGACGCCTCTTCGCATCGGTTTTTCGGCGAACACCCTGTATAGTCAATTCTCTGCGTTTTGTTTCTCCTGGCTGCGGCCTTCTCTCACAAATTGCTAAACAACAAGGAACTAGCGTATACGGGGCGTGCTTAAACGTTCTCCACCTTGAATTTGTACCTTGACTTGAGTATTTGTTTCGCGGACACCATCGGTTTGGAAGTTTTTGGAAGGGTGAAATTCGGTTCAACATTTCCGGTTATAGACACGCGCGACCGCGGGAATCTTTCTAAGCGTTGGGGGCGACTCACGGTGAAAAAAGGGAATAGGCCCCCATAAAGGCAGCCATATCCAAACGGGCAAAAGAGACCATGACCCAAAAAGAAGCAACAGCCTTTGAAAAGAATGCCACAATAAGGTGGGCTACCATACACACACCGGCCAACAAATCTTGGATGGCACTCGTGGTCGAAGTCACTCTTCTCTTTCCAGTGTCTAGAAGCCGGGCCAGCTCTAACCTCTAACACTAACATGAATGTTGGATCTGATTTGACCACAAAAAGAACTTTGAACCGCGAAAACCAGTCAGAATTAAATGTCGGTCAAGGTGTGTAGAGTCAGGTGTTCGTCGGAGGGTTGGGGTGTTGGGACGTCTGAAATAATTAGGGGAAAGTTATCTTTTCGGGAATAGGTGAGATCTTTCAGATATTTTAGCCTGCGATGTGAGGGTAGGACTAGGTATAGGAGCGAGCCATTATTTAAACATTTTAAATTGTACATAGAGGTCAATAGATTGCTGTTATGTTGAAATTTAATACTGTGTCTTATTGTGTTCAAACTTGTAGTCAGACCTATCTCAACAATCTCGAGAGCTCTATAATCGAACAACAAGAAGAGAGGCACAACGGGATTTCGTCCTGATACTGGATGATTATCGGCCAAACGGTTCCAAAAGCGGGAAAAGTGATTTAATTCAAATAAGTTGAATTAAACGCCAGTATAACGGGTTGTCTACCCATTCAGGGGTACAAGAAAATAGCTGGGGTCGTTTCAAAAATGAGGCGGGAAAAATTGTAAAAACTTGTCACCCATTTTCCAACGTCAAACCAAAGTCAATGAATCACTGTTCCATAACACTATTATCAATGGTGCTTGGAAGAGGGCTCTAGCATCAACCTGGCCAAAACTGTGATGGTTCCGTTCACACGCCGCAGAAAAGTCGAACTGACTGCTCCGGTACTGAGGGGAACTATAATTGGGTTTTCCGAGGAGGTCAAATATCTGGGAATCATCCTGGATAGAAAACTCACCTGGAATTTTCACCCGAACAAGATAATTTCGAAGTCCCCAGCGGCGTTCTGGATATGCCGCAAACTCTACGGAAGGACTTGGGGTCTGAAACCAGGTATGATCTATTGGTTGTACATGACGGTTGTTGGACCGATCACCACGTACGCCTCACTCGTTTGGTGGGATAAAACTAGACAAAAGACAAGCCAACAGAAGCTACAGAAGCTTCAGAGACTTGCCTGTCTAGGTATCACGGGAGCTATGTTCACCACTCCTACAGCAGCGATTGAAGTTTTGCTGGACCTACTTTCGCCGTACAAATGAGTAGAAGAAGAAGGACTAGTGAGTGCCCTTAGAATAGGGCCCAAAAACCTAAGAAGAGGACACTTGAAAGTATTGGACTCAATAAAGGAGCAGTTCCTCACGAGCTCAAGGGATTTCATGCCAGTTGAGTGTGTACGACTTCGGAGCTACCTATGAAGTGGTCGTAAATGACTGCCAGGAAAGCGCCCGGAGGGTGGCTTGGCTGCAGAAAAACAACATGATCTGGTACACAGACGGATCCGTAAGAGAGAAAGGAGCCGGGATAGGCATATATGGCCCGAAGTATAGGGAATCACTGCCTGTGGGAAAGGTTTCTGTCCACTCTACAAACCGAATTACTAACGGTGGAGAGGTGTGCCCAGGTATGCCTATCCAGACAGTACAAAGGAGCAAGAATTTGCATTGCCACAGACAGCCAGGCGGCTTTAAGGCACCTGGAGGCCTATGACTGTAAGTCAAATACCACCTGGAACTGCAAAAAATCACTCATACAGCTGGCTGAGAGCAACAAACTCACTTTAATGTAGGTACCTGCCCACCAGGGTATCGAGAAGCGGATGTCCTCGCGAAAAATGGAGCTCAAACAACATTTATTGGGCCGGAGCCCACATGCGGGATGTCGTCATCCCTAATAAGGGAAGAAGTCGATAAATGGGAGAATAGGCAGATAGAGGCCTACTGGAAGAGCATTCCAGGCCAACGACAAGCCAAACAGCTTATTGAGCTCTCCAACACAAAAACGCAGCTCATCCTGTCGCTCTCTAAGAACGAAATAAGACTACTCACGGGTCTACTCACTGGATATTGCGAAGTGAGATACCACCTGCAAAAAATGGGTAAGGAAAACTCACCTGTTTGGAGGCTTTGTGCATCGGCAGATGAAACCACCGTGCACTTACTCTGCGAGTGCGAAGCACAGGCACAGAAATGACTTGCACTGCTGGGAGGTGTAAAATTGACACCCGCAGACATCAGAGGTAAGTCTCCCAAGAAAATCATCCGATTTGGTGAGGAGGTGGATTTCTTGGGACATTAAATAGAAGCATGGTCACGCACAAAAGATCTCATAAGTCGCAGTGCAGAATGAATCCTCCGAGACCAAACGACCACCTCTAATCTACAATCTACAATCTACAATCTACAATCTACAATCTACAATCTACAATCACTGTTCCATCGGTTTGATGTGTACAAAGTACTCAGCTAGATGAAGGTGAAAGTATAGACGTACGTACCTATACTTATCGCGTAGCTCGACTAGACTCTGCATTATAAACTCACGTCAATATAAAACCGTCGTGTCGGGTTTAACGTCTCTGAATTTTCCCTACAGCAAACATCATAAGGATTTAAATTCCAGCATAGCTTATGCACGAAAGTTTTCGTATTATAGCTGCTGACGTTTCCTGCAAGAGATGCAGACGGCAGTTTGTTCCATCAAATTTTTTGCCGGCGCAGTCCTTTTTCTTGCCCGCTCCGCACCACACACACAGTGAGTAATAGAGAAAAGTCGGTTCCAGAGAGAGGAGGTCGTTGGAAGGTTTCTTGCGCACGGAGACATTATTCAGACCGAAATGTGGAAAATTCCAAATTTCAGAAACAAAACACCACTTGTTCAATGTATTAAACTTTTTTGCTGCACAACTTTTTATCCGTCTGATGCTCAAGGCTGAGCTCGAGTGTTTCTTCTGCGTCCGACAATTTCTCTTGCGTCCTCGTTTTGCAGTCACATGAATTTCCAAGTTTTTCGTTGACATCTGTGCTGAAATACATCAAGCATTTGCATGCAAAACGTATAGGTAGCTGTAAAGCACAGCACCTACTTTGCGAACATGCCAATTATTTTGATTGTTACCGTCATGGCAGACTGCAAACTTGCAAGAATTTTATTGGTAGCCAACCCCATAATTTTTGTTTAAACTTACATTTTATGCATTGCTCGAAACTATGTATTTACTACTTAAGTAGTTTCAGCCCGCAGATTGAATACCAAATTCGCAGATTTGCGAATGCGGCACTGCGAGGATTTCGTTATTCAGTACACAGAGCACTGCCACAATTTATTTTTCTCTTTCTTCCGAGACTAAAATGATAGAGAGCGTGCGGAGTGGAAAAACCCAATTTCTCCATCACCAAGGAAGCGTAACAATCAAAATTTCCGTATTGTACAGATTTGTTCCTGTTTGGGATGCTTGCAACTAGGTCAATTGAGACGCAACACTCCAAGGAACTTGATCCTATTACGCGGCATTACCTGTGCCGTCACTAACTGCAATATACCCAGGCAGGTATGTCTAGGCCCGAATGCATATACCACAAGCGCATTCAAGATACTCGTACTCGTACCCGACATCTAGCTGCATTGTTCCCTGCTTCTCCACCATGAAGCACGTGAAATTCGTACCTGTCTGTCCTTATTGATTATGCACCTATCTATACTACAGCACGACGAACTTTACCTTGTATGAAAATGAGGCGGCACACAACCGAAGCGGATCGTAATTTATTGTTTTGGCATCAGCACAGTAAAGCAAATTTGGTGATGAAATGATGGAAGCAGCGGTACAGTACTTCAAGACGTGTTTCTATCAAATAGGTTGAACTGTGTGACTGTTGAGTTTGCGTAACTTGATAACATTTTTCGTTGTTTCTCATTTGGTGAGGTACAAAAACACTACGATGCGGTTTGTGCCTCATCACGCCCGTATCAATAAATGTCACGAATTTCTGACAGTACAATGCGCTTTGAAAAAAAGTAGTTATTATTATTGATTTTTGTTATCAGTGTCTGTGGGTACTTGAGTCTCTTCATTTGCCTATAAATAGGGTGGCAAAGCTTCAGCGACCTCCACCATGTCGTACATAGCGTAGCCGCTCCGTGGCTAGCACTAAGCTGTGTCGTGGCTAGAAAGGCTATTTATTTTATTCTAACCGGGAATAATGGGAGCTCAAATGGTAAAGGCCTGTCACCTCATTGATTTGATCGAATCATCCCCTCCCTTTCTCCCTCTTTCCTCTCCAGCAATTCCCCAGGACCCCACAAAATAAATAAATACACCCACGTTAGACGAGAGGGATGATGTCTCTGTAGTTCGACTTTCAAATACATAATACGAAAATATACAAACTATGAAAATGTTATTTGGTGTCGCAAAATTCACCAAGGCCCTTCCATTCTCGCTGTTGCAATTTACCATGAGCATCAACAGAATGAAATGCGGTCTGCTGTTCCGATTTCAAATAATGAAGCATCAGGGGCACAAAGTGACAGGGATATAAATTGATAAATCAAGCCCTTATATCTCGAGTGAAACAGAGAGTCCCAAGTGACATCACAAACAAAACAGAGACGGTACGATAAAGTCACCCAAATTGCAAATAATTTTCAACACAATACAAATAATTCCAGAAACTTGGGAGCATCTCCGTCTTGTAAAATACCGTAAATTTGAATGAAATGGTAACCAGAAAACCATGTACAAAGCTGAGAGTATCAAGGAAATAGATAAATGGATATAACAATGAATAAAACAGACCTGCTGATTATCGGTACACAAATTGCATGTTGAAAACACGTCCGGTCCAGCTCGAGCTTAGAACTCGTCTCCTTGTGTCTTTGTATCAAGGCCGCAAGCGAGCCCTCTGGTTGTTTCAGTTCTCCCAGCAGGTAGTGAAAACCGCCCGCTTCCGACACTCTCACATTCACACCACTGCGTTGGCGACCCAGTCTAGCTTTGAAATTACACCATAATATGGCATATTATGCTCTTTTTTGCGTGTATGCGACTTCGAGAAAGCGATAAATTTCAGCTTCAATTATAATTATGACAAACTCCGTTTCCATACATTACGCCCCTTTGGACTAGCGACGGAAGAGTCAGAAGGACGATGTCGGAGATTCTCCAACAATCCAAGACATTTTATGTGACGAAGCTACTTTTTCTTGTTCTTGTGCCTCATCTTCTGTTTCTCCTTTTGCTTCTTCGCCTTCCTGTTTTTTTTCCATGGTCTTGATGGAAGTAGTGTCCAGATGAAGTAGACAAAGTCAGCAAATCGTTTTGCAAGGATTCAATGACGGGGAACATCTTTGTAGAGAGCTCGATCTTCAATCTTCACGATATTGTTGCAGAAACAGAACCAACGCTCCTAATCAACAAAAGTTGAGCAACGGTTTGGACCTCGTGTTGACAACAGCGGTTCTGGTTCCATGTCAGAATCTCTTTGGAACCAGGCAAGAGACTAACGCTTCTGGACGACAAAAAATGGCCGGAGGTTTGGAAGATTTGGTGTTGACAGCTGGACTTTGTGTAGGCAACAATAGCTTCCTGCTTCGAACAAACGCTTCGGTGGAACCAGATGGGGGTGAAGTCAAGTATGTAATGTTGACTTGAGGTAGGACTCTTGATTTTTTGTCACAAGATAAGATGATGATGGATCGTTTTTCTTTTCGGTTCAAAAATTGCTTCTTGGTTGAATCGTACGATGACGACGAAGTTCTGGGCGAGTTGGTGGTTATGTCAAGCAAGATGGTGATGATGTTTTGCAAGCATTCAAGGATTCAAACGACTTGTTATGGTACAATGGCAGGGCGAGTAGTGCTTGCAGATATTGATTTGGCAGAAATTTGCTGGTTGAACGACGTGGTATGCGGCAGGCGACGTGTCAAGTAGTGACGTTTGCTGGCTCAACAATGTTTCGTGAAGCAGGAAACGGTCGAGCAATGCTTGCTGGTCGAGCCGATTTATTTAGTTCGCTGGGTATTTTTGAACTTGTTTTGGCGTGAGGAAAATAGGCACAGCTTCTGTTCGTCGTGTTGTGAAGAACCAATTTCGAGCGGATCAACCTCAGGTGCAACCTCATCCACCGGATCAACCGGGCATCAAGAGATGTGGAACGTTAGGGTCGTCTTCTTTTTGCATTCGAGAAAGTTGTCATTCATAACATTGGACGCAACAACAGAATATCAAAATATTGAACAACAGTGAAAGAGCAAAAATAGAACAGGTCATAAAATCAACATCTTCCCACAACATTCCCGTCATTGGAAAATCCTGGTCACAGCACCACTCTGTGATGGTACGCACCCTCCCCCTCCCTTGACATTTTATTTGTTTGGCCTGTGATCGTCTTAATCCTTCGTTGTGCCCGCTTTTGTTCATGAGGGAAACGACCCGAGAGGGAAGGAGGTTAAGTTCATTGGAACACGCTCAATGCACAGAAAGTTACATTTACTTAAAGCAAAATAAGTGAAATATTAATCTTCCACGGTTCTTTTCACAAAACACCTAACATGTGACTGACCAAATGGACAAAATGAACAAAATGAACAAAACAAACAAAAACTATGTCACAAGATAACATACAAATCAATACATGAGAAATTGACAACAACACAACAAAATATATCAAACTGTCAAGTCAAAGAAAAAGGACAGTGACGGATTTGAAAAATAACGCTCACTCACTGATATTTTCCGGTATTCAGTGTGAATCGTTATTATTATTAATGATCTTTATTCGTGCTAATGTGAGATAAATGACCCCAGACTAAAATTGCGTAGTTTAGATGACCTTGAAACAATCCGAAGTAGGCTGTCTCCAAAACCTGCGTGGAAACCATTGACCTCAGTTGACGTGTCAGGAATATTCGCGAGGATAGCTTTTTGCACAGTGACGTCACGTGTGCTTCCCAAGTGAGGCCAGAGTCCAACGTCACTCCTAGGAATTTTACAGGTTCGGTTTTCGAATGCATGGATTCCAATGGAAAGGTGAGTCGTTGTTTTTTTGCCGTCGTTCAGAGAAAGTTTGTTTGATGCGAACCATTGTCGTAAGTTGCTATGATTCAAGTTTGCTGTCGCTGTCAGCTCGGTGATGTCCTTGTCTGTGTCATATGTAGTAGTATCGTCCGCAAAGAGTAGGAGATTAATTTCGGAGCAGTTTGGTAAGTCGTTAACGTAAATGAGGAAAAGCAACGGGCCCAGAACTGACCCCTGAGGTACCCCAATTTTGATGTTTTTGAGGCACGACTTTTTATCGTTTACGCAAACGTATTGGGTTCTCCCTTGCAGATAGGAAGCCATTAAAAGTTCGCTCGAAGTCTTAAAAGCCGTAGAATCTCAATTTCTGGATCAAGATTTCGTGCCCACACATTCGAATGCCTTTGCCAAGTCGTGAAAATTGGCGTCAAGATATTCATTATTTTCGAAGGCTTCGGAAATTCCGCGACAAAATCTGCTGACTGCTAGAGTTGTTGAACGGTTAGTTCTGAAGCCGTACTGTGCCATATGGAAGAGACAATTAGTTTCGAAGTACTGGTATATTTGTTTGTTCAACAGTTTCCCAAAAATCTTACCAAGAAGGGCAAGAATGACAATGGGGCGGTAATTTGCTGGATCAAGTTTGCAACTTTTCTTGTAGATGGGTACTATTCTGGCCACTTTCATGAAGTCAGGGAAGGTTGAATTTTGAATGCATGTGTTCATCAAATTTGTAAGTGGGGCCACGATAACGTCGGTGACCGATTTTAGCATTTTTGTGTTCATGTTATACGTGTCTTCAGTACTACTGTTTTTTCGATGGAGCCTATTGATTCTCTTATTTCATTAAAAATTACTTCTTTAAACGCGAAAGTCGTATTTTCACTTATCAAGGTGTTTTTTCGTGGATATTGTAAAGGGTTGATATCGGTTTTGGGAAGCTTATCTGAAATTGATTGTGCTATATTGCTGAAATAATCGTTCATTTTTGCTGGTGTCAGGGGTATCAGAGAATGTTTAATTTTGTTTTTATTGATCAATTTCCACGCGGCCGATGGTTTGTTCATCGCATGTTCTACGAAGCGACCGTTGGCGTCTTTTTTGTCAGCAGTAAGCTCCCTTTTATACAACTTTTTAAAAGTGTTGAGTTTGTCTTGGCTAATGAGATGCCTACGATGTAAATCATTCAAGAAAGATAGTATAGTTGATCTCTAAGTTGCTTTAGCCTGTCATTGAACCATGCATGTATTTTGGTTGTTAACGTGTCTTAATACTTGTCTGGATTTCGTGGGGAAGTGTTCCGAGATGCCTGAAGTGAGAATTTCACTGAATGTCATGATTTTGAAATTGACGTTGGTGTTTTTCTCCAGAAAGGTCCAGTCAGTATCTCGGAGGTAGTCATAGAATGCGTTTTAACCACGTTCCGTTATTGGAGTGTATTCGACTGTCTTATTATTCAGCTCTAAGTTGTTGCTGGGTTCTTTAATATTGATTACTAAGCTGCAGTGGTCCGATAAGTTGTAATCTTTCACTTGCACATCAATGTTTTCCAAATTTGTACAAGCATTATCAATACAATAGTTTCCACGCGTGTTTCTAAAGACTTTTTGTTTTAATCCAAAGGACTGAAAAAAATTAGTCTCGATTCTTTCTAGGAACATGTTGGAGTCCCCAAAAGGAGACCTGTAAACTGCAATGAAGCGGACGTCACCAGAAACATACCCACAAACCTCACAAGTTATTTCTTCACAAAACCGCGTTAAGGTCAGCTCCGAAGTGTCGTTCTCTGATTTTGAAAAGCCACATACATCACCAACCACCGTGGAGCCTCATCTTTCTGGAATACTCAATGATCAGGGAATAGTCTTCTAGATTCATTGTTTCCAGTTCAACTTGCGACATCCAGTGCTCAGCTATAAAAATATGATTGGAGTCATTTTCAGTTGAAACAGCCTCGAGTTCTAATTGTTTGTTACGCAAGCATTGTATGTTATTGAACAAAATTGTTAGGTTAGTTGTTAGGCCTCACGAGAGGAGTTGTGCAAAAATTTTGTGTGTTGGCAGGAGCGTCCTCGTCATGCTCGTTGATCGCTTCCAGAAGTATCTTGAAAATCGTAGACCTCTAGGCCAGAAGTTTACATCATATGCTTCAGCTTTTAAGGCAAAGTCGATACCCACACGAAAGCATTTTGTGCTTTTACTAAGAGAAAGCTCGTCTACAACATAATCTCGATCTGATTTGTTTGGTTTTTCTTTCAGAAACTTTTTGATGTCTTCGCTTGAAACGTTTGGAGAAACTCTTGATAGAAATATCCATATTTTCTAAGGTGTTCCAGTAAAGCTGTCACTGGTTTTAGCATCCCCGAGAGTAAGTATTCGAGACGGGCGTTGTTAACGTTTTGGTTTCGTGACTTCCTGGAACCCATCATTCTTTCCCAACGCAATGACATCCTGCATTATGTTTTGTTGTGCTGAATGTAGCTGTTGAGCACTATTCTCAGAGGATACTTGCTTGGTGTTGAGTATTTTCTTTTGATCTAAACTGCTTGACAATTGAACTGCAACACCCAAGAATTAGGTGCGTTTTCAAATTGAGATAGCTCGAAAAATATTTGACGGATTTCAGAAATTCAGGCATGTGAGGAAAGGTAATTCCTTTGACTATCGAGTGCTGGTATTGATGATAAGTTTGATTGCACAATTTGTCATATACAGGGTGCCAACGGAGAGCGTGCAGATATGGGCAATCTTCCACCTTGTACAACTTTCGAAAAAAAAAATCCGAGATTTTTTCTATCGCCTGCTTTTGAAAGGTTGAATCATTATGCCGAAACGGTTTTAAATTTTGACCCCAACTTTTTTTTTCAAAAAATTGTGCTCAATTTTCTAAAATATGCACTTTCTGATTGAGAAAAAGAAATAGAGAAATTGTTTGTTTTCAAACGGCGTCCATATTGAATTTGCTTACGAAGATTTTTATTTGAGCCTCCACATCCCCTAGAAACTACCCCTTTTGGGACACCGTCTCACAACAAGATATGCAATGCTTCATTTAAAAGGCATAAGGTAATTACTCGTCAATAATTGGATTGAAATAAGGATACTGCGATGACCCCACACGTACAGCTCCCTTAAAACCACCCCTTGACTTCAAGGGACAGGGTTGGTATGATAAGACATGCAATATGTACATGAAAATTCCAAAAACCGTCTTTTTCAACTGTTCCACTAAAAAAGTGATGCTACACGATGACCCTCTGCGTAGGTCATCCCAACAGTAGCTACCCTCTCGGAAAAAGAACTATACCCTTCAAAAAACCAGTACATACTTCCGCAAAACCTCATTTGTTGGAATTTTTCCAAAATCTGTCGCAATAGTTTGCTGCTACGAATATTCCATTCACATATCTACCCGAAACTACCCTTTCAACTACTCCTCCAATATCGCATAGCCTTTACCTTGATGCGTGTAAGGTCATCGCGAAATCATTTTGAACTTATTCAATCGCACCTTCTCTGAGCTTCCAAATGAGGTATTGCATACCTTTTACTAAAGGAGCGATTTCTAGGGGTAGTTTCAGGAAAGGTTTTGTATTATCATCGTAGAAAACACCATCATTTCAATGAAACGGTTAGTAGGCAAAAGTTCTTCAAACTCGTAAATAACGCATCAAGGTAGAGGCTATGCGATATTGGAGGGGTAGTTGGAGGGGTAGTTTCGGGTAGATATGTGAATGAAATCATCGTAGCGGCAAACTATTGCGACAGATTTTCAAAAAATCCTAACAAATGAGGTATCGCGGAAATACTGTTTTTTCAAAGGGTAGTTCTTTTTTCGAGAGGTTAGCTACTGTTGGGAGGACCTACGTAAAGGGTCATCGTGTAGCATCACTTTTTTAGTGGAACAGTTGAAAAAGACGTTTTTTGGAATTTTCATCTATTGCATGTCTTATCATACCAACCCTGTCCCTTGAAGTCAAGGGGTGGTTTTTAGGGAGCTGTACGTGTGAGGTCATCCTAGTATACTTATTTCAATCCAATTATTGATGAGTACTTTTCTTAGGCCTTTTAAATGAAGCATTGCATATCTTGTTGTGAGACGGTGTCCTAAAAGGGGTAGTTTCTAGGGGATGTGGAGGCTCAAATGAAAATCTTCGTGAGTTAAATTAAATTAAATTAAAGTTAGTTAAATTCAATATGGACGCCGTTTGAAAACAAACAATGTCTTTATTTCTTTTTCTTAATCAGAAAGTGCATATTTCAGAAAATTGAGCACAATTTTTTGAAAAAAAAAAGTTAGGGTCAAAATTCCAAAACCGCTTCGGCATAATGATTCAACCTTTCAAAAGCAGGCGATAGAAAAAATCTCGGACTTTTTTTTCGAAAGTTGCACAAGGTGCAAGATTGCCCATATCTGCACGCTCTCCGTTGGCACCCTGTATATGACTAATTGTGCAATCAAACTTATCATCAATACCAGCACTCGATAGTCAAAGAAATGATCTTTCCCCACATGCCTGAATTTCTGGATTCCGTCAGATATTTTTCGAGCTATCTCAATTTGAAAACGCACCTAATTTTTAGGTGTTGCAGTTCAATTGTCAAGCAGTTTAGATTTAGTTCCAGTTTTTGCGTTATAGATTTGCCCTTGACATTTTCTATGGGAGTTGGTGGTTTACGTTGCTTATTTTGCGTTTTAATTGCTGTGATACTGCTGTAAGATGCTGACGGTTGATTTGTGGAGTGGATTGCACGGCTTGTGGGTGATCCCTCCAAGTATGCAATTTTATCCAGCAGGAGGCCATTGTTTTGACTCAAGATGGAATTTTTCTCTTCGCTTTGCTGGAATAGCTGCCGTAACAGCTCGTTTTCTCTCTTCGAGGATGAAATTTGGATTTGGTCCGGATTAGTAAAACAAAATCGAAGTAACATCAGTAGACAAATGTTTACAATGTTTACAAATGTAAAAACATCAGTAAATGGAGAAACATGAGGTGCGATCACATGTTTCTCCAAATATGCTTCCATTGTCGCCTTTCGCTAATTTAACACCCAAATACATCAGGGGAATTCAAAACTATTGAAGACGCCGTAACGAAATTATTTTCCTTCTAAACATACCGGGTTTCCCACTCTAGGGACAACCAGCCCAAGGAAAACGCTTGGCCATAATAATTATCTAGTGAAATTCCAATCACGAGTGATATTCATCAAGAATACAAGTCTGGAACTAAAAAGATTGAGACTTCTTGCAAATTCACGTTTGTCAAGTGCGTTCATTAAATCCTGCATGGAAATGATCGGAAAATAATATCTAACGGGCTAGCCACCCTAGGCTGTCGGTTTTTCATCGGATAATAAAGCGTCGATTTGCGTTTGCCGAAACCGCGCCTTCAGCACCCAACTTCACGAGTGTCTAGCTCTGACACATTGTTGATTCGGCATTCAAAATGCCCCCTGCAGCTCACACAATCACCGCCACCGCCCCAACGGGGAATTATAATGACGACAGTCGGAATTTGACCTATTTCAGTATTTCCACCATCATCACAGCGAAATGGGAGGAGGGTTCTCTCTTGAGCGGAGCATCAGAGGAGAAATTTCGTGATTAGCTCGTGTCACACATCGTGATCCGGGCGTCTACGTGAGCTGCATCGTTACGCGAGAACCTGCCCTACACACCCGGAGCTTCCGCACATACACTAGAATACCTACGACACGAATTAATTTGTACCGGAACAATTCAATTCCGGATCGTGACTCTCCACTCAGCCTAATGACGACGGCTTTTTGCCTGCCGGTAAACAATTATTTTACAGCTCCTGTGGTGGCGGTGGCGGCTGGTGGAAGTCGGTATTATACGGGGATGGGTGCGGTGGCATTACAAAGTGAACGTTAAGTAACTGGAATAAATTCCAAGTTTAGAGCTCTTAACATGCTCGTTTTACGGTTGTGTTACTCTGGCGCGGTGCTTTTCTCAGCGAGCGCGCTAATTTAGCACACGAAAAAAGCTCGCGCTAAGCTTTCAACGGCAAGAGTCGTCGCCTAGAAGTGCCCAGAAGTACGCGAGGACTTGAAGTTGAGGACTTGGAAAAATAAATTTGGGAAAATTAGAAATAACTTGCCGGCTCTGAGAAAATCAAGCTTGAACAGTTGAACGTTGGAGTTGCTATGAATAATGCAAGTAACCGAAAATCCTGCAATGAAAAGCTTCGAGAAATGATTACGTGATCATTATCCTTTAGCACACTTCTTGTCTTATCTACACGAATTGTATTGATTTATTTCTTAATTATACTCAGCTACCTGGCTCCCGTTCTCGTTAATTGCTTCATTTGCAGAAGGCGTGTTTCTATCAGTTATTGATGGCGCTCTGGTGAAAACAGGTGTAAATTTTAAACGTTCCAGGAGTGTCAATTATTCGATACTTACGTTGGATGATTCATTATTATGAATTAGTTGAATGCGGGGGTGAAAGGCGTTTAGGTTTCACAACATTTGTCTAAGGTCTCCTAAGCTCTCAGGGCTCAATTTCAAGTCCCACTTCTAACCGCTGCAAGGTTGAACCATCAAACGCCAAAAAAAGTCAAACTTTCACGAGGATTTGCAGCTTTTACTATACTGGCTCTAAAACTAAAACAGGTCCATGGCAAAGGGTAGACAAAAATGGGAGCGAAGATGTTTTCTGCATTTGAAATTTGCGAAACTCAGAACTCATGGCTAATGTGAATCGAAATTAAAATTCAACGTTTAGACATTTTGACAGCGTGCAATTTTGCATCGATTGCAAGTTGCCCTCAGTCCGTCCTCAGTCGTTCGGATATATGTAAAGGTGAGGTAATTTTTTTCTTGGTTATTTTTTATCAATGCGCGAAACTTCAGGAAGTTGGATCCCGCAGAATCATGGTAACTTTAACAATAGGCATCAAAGGAACAAAGGGAATTCCATAGCTTCATAATAATCATACAAAGTTTTGCGATACAATCACGTAGGTATACCTATCTCGTTGCTTGACATGGGTTTTCCCGTTCCTCTGCTCTGTTTTGCTCCGTTTCTCTGCGTTATTAGTTATTATTGTACATTACCTAAATGAAAACACCGATTTCACTTGAATCAAAATAGTCACTATAAAATAGTCAAATTGTAGCCAATTATTCAAACAGAATAAGTACGATGCTCTTACAACTCTTAGATGTGGTATCTATACGTAATGTTTCTTCACCTGCATCAGGACCTTCTCAATGACTATGATGACTATGACTGATTATAGGACGTACCTTTGTAACGTGATTGAGACAAATATTTTATTTTGTCATGAAAAAATGCTCTGTTCAACTTTATCAGCTATTTCTATAGCGTACTCACTTTTTTCCCCACGATACGAGCGTTTTAATAAATTATCCACGAATGTTACATGGGCGGCAGTTTGTGCTCGGTAATTATCTTTATCAATACATTATATCGGACAAAACACCCAGCAATTAGGTTTTATTCTTCCGAAAATTGTTGCTTTTTTTCACAAAATGGATACTACAAATGATTTTGATGGTATTAAAAGCATGAAAAGCTCTAGTATCACTATACGACGGAGTCACTGGATCCACTCATCAAAGCAGTTGAAGCGTTCAAGTAGACGCCAAATCTAATGAACAAGTTTATCAATAACAAGAAAAAGAATTTACTGTCTGAACTAGAGATGCAGGAGACCGTTGTCCCTCTCAATTCCAAATAATGGTCTCTCGAAAATACCAGAGAGCTTTCCTCGTCTCAGTTCTATGTCTTTATGTTCTCGTCGACGATGTTCGCCGTACTTCCTGTATTATATATTTTTATTTTTAAGGAATTCCGTTGACCTTGATCCCAGTTTTCGGTAATTTTCTGTGTTTGATTGATAATTTGTTGATTACGAGAAAATATCCGTTTAAATCGCTGTATTCCCCGTTCACGTTGTTAGCTATGTTGTAATACTGTTCGTAACATTGTTTGTTGACATGTTGCTTCTTGTTGCTGTAAATATTGCTCATACTCTAGGCAGTGCTGACTTCGATTTCAATATTTCAATATTTATTTCAGCCATCAAAATGTTCACATGGCCGTCAAAAGTAGGTATATACATAAATATAGTTCAAATATTCAACATTCAACATAAATATTTAACACGCTTAATAAGTATTTACACGTTGAAAATTTCACATGTTTCAGTTTGAAGTTCACACTTCATGTACTCGTCTAGTGAGTAGGAGGAATATTGCAGTAGAAGTTTCTTGACGTGGACTTTGAAATGTTTTGGTGGTCTGGTCTTCCTATCGTGTGGGAGTTTATTGTGAAGTTTAACGCCCCAAAAGTCTGCAATACGCTTAGTCTTCTCAAGTCGGTGGAGGGGTATCTGGAGGGCTTCCCTATTTCTTGTATTATGTAAATGCACATCGGACTGTTTTTGAAAAGCATGCAGGTGGTTGTGTATGTGGGTAGTGTACAGTAGTATGTACACCGATGATATTGTCAATATATCCTCCTTCTTGAAAAACTTTCTGGTGCTCTGTTGATAACCCAGACTACACAATATCCTCATGGCTTTTTTCTGTAAGCGCAATATCTTGATGGCTTTTGGAGAAGCTCCCTAGAGCATGATGCCGTATATTGCTAGGCTGCGGCAATGTGCAAAGTAAGTAATTCCGGCTATCTGGTGGGTCGCTATTGTCTTCATTCTTCTCAGAGTGTAAAGTGCAGAACTAAGCTTTCTGCTGGTTTGGCTTATGTGGAAGGACCACGACAGTCTGCTGTCAAGGTGGAGCCCTAGAAACTTCACGGTAAACACCTCCCCCTGCACTCTTGAGAAAATGAGTATCTGCGTCTTGTCCTCGTTGATCTTAATTTTGTTTGTGTTGAACCAAGTTCTTACATCGTCCATGATGTTGTGCAAATTGCGAAACAGCTCCAGTTGATCTCTCCCTTTCATCAGAAAGGATGTATCATCAGCGAACTGGCAGCTCATCCAAGCTCTCACGTTTGTTGGTGGATCATTCATAAAAATGATGAAGAAGACTGGCCCCACGATGAAGCCCTGCGGTACACCCGTGGAGGTGACTTTTGACTCGGAGATCTCGCCGTTCATGATGACCACCTGTTCAGGGTTTGCCAGGTATGAGGCCACCAGTTGATATGGCAAGCCTCTAACTCCATAGTGTTTTAGTTTCCTCAAAAGTGTATGATATTGAACTGAGTCAAAGGCTTTAGTCAGGTCGCAGAGAGCTATCTGAGTCTCATCCCGATCATCCAGCGCCTCCGTGATCTTCTCAAGAACTTCCAGTGGGGCACTTGTTGTTGATTTTTTGCGTCTGAATCCGTGTTGCGATTTAGTTAGAAATTTGTTTTTCTCGAAGATCTTCACTAGACGATTTGTCGACGGCCCGACGACGGTCGGAAGAATTGATATTGGGCGGTAGTTATCCAAACTGGTTGAGCCTGTTTTTTTAAAGAGGTATCACCTTAGCCTGTTTGAGTTCTTCTGGAAAAATTTCTTCTCGAAACTATTCATTCACAGGAAGAGTTACTGGAGATGAGATTTCGTTTTTTATTTCCTTCAGTGCTTGCGATGGAAATCCATAGATATCTTGTGTGCATTTTGCTTTCATTGAATTGATTATTCTCCCAATTTCTTCTTCTTCAACCTCAAAGAAGTAACAAGACTTGGAGTTATCAATGTTGAGATTGCTAAAGAGGTCCAGTGGTTGATGTCCTGTTTCTGGAATACTTCGCGCTCTCCTCTCTCCAATGCTGCAGAAGTAATTGTTTACGTCATTTGCCGACGGTGTTGTACTGCATGATGTTTTCTTGCTCTTCTTAGAAGTTGCTTCACCATTGATGATCTTCCAAATTGCAGTTTGTTTGTTATCAGAATTGGTTACGAATTCAGCATTTTTTCTTCTGCTGGTTTCTTTGATCATTTGGACATATTGCTGTTTGTACGTCTGATACGCTCTTCTTGATTCGGTGTCTCTTTTCACTTCGAAGACAGTGTCTAACGCATCGAGGATCCTCTCCATATTTCTTAGTTCTTGCGTGTACCAGGTGTTCTTGTTTTTTGAGTGTTCCTGAACTTTTTTTTCTTTGGATAGGGCAGCAGTCGTCGCAGAGCTTCTGTATCGTGTTGTGGGAAATTGTTGCTGTCATGCAACTTTTTGCAAAATAACCTTGTTTCTTGCACTTGTTACAAAACAAATTGTATGATGAACATGTTGACAGACCGTTGGGATGCCATTTTTTTTTGGCAATGCCTCCAGGTGGTTCTTGACTGTTTGTTGCTACCACTGCTGTTGTTGCCGTCGCGGCTATAGTTTCTAGTGCTACTATTGTTGCTTTCGTTGTGTAGAGTTGATCGTTTCATTTGATTACATTGATGACTTGGATGTGGTGTAGAGGGTTCAGGTTTAGCATGAGAGAAGGGGTATAAGAGCTCTCTTATTATACATAATGCATATTTAATACGAGTGATTCAATATAGTGAAGTCTAGCTGAGTAGTCGGCCATTCAATTACTACCTATCACCTGTATGATAAATCCGACACGTGTAGACATCACATGGCGATCTTAACCAGACAACGAACTTGACGCGTGAAAAGTGCAATTGTGGCGTAAATTCCGAACCAAAGACCGCCGAATATACAAGAAGTGGCATGGAGAATAAAGAGAAATTCGTGAATCATTGTTACGAACCGGTAAAGCTGAACTAAATGCCAAGAACTACGCCGACCACGATGCTGGGACAATTCTTCGCGCGGGCAATTATTCTTTGCCGGACAATTCTTCGCCGGAAAATTCTTCGCGCGGACAATTTTTCGCCAGACAATTCTTCGCAAGCATTGTGGCTGCGCATGATCGGGATTATTGGGGCCCTAAAGGACACTTCAAGACACAAGGGGGCTCAACAAGACTTGGAGTCATACAATGTTGACACAAGGGGGGATAGGACTCTGAATATCACAAGAAGACCTGGCAGGGCTCACTAGGACCCGCAACGATACTCTAAGACACAAGGGGGCCAGCAGGGCTCAAATCGCTACAATGTGCCACAAGGCTAGATAGGGCTTCGGATAACACAAAATGGCATGAGGCGCTCAATGGGGCTCCAAACGACATTAGAAGACACAAGGGTGCTCGGCAGGACCTGAACCTCTACAACGTAAACAAAAAGAGGATAGGGCTGTAAATGTCGCAAGAAGGACTGATGGGGCTCACTAGGGCTCCAAATCACACTTGAAGGCACAAGGGGGTCTATAGGGCTCCGATCAACACATGAAGGCACACAGGAGCTGACTAGAGGTCCAAAAAAAAACTGGTGAGAGGGGGCTCAACAGGGCCACAATTGACACATAAAGACACAGGGGAGGCTAATAGGGCTCTGAGAAACCTGGAAAGGCACAAGGGAGCTTTCTAAGATGCCAGAAATATCTAGAGGTCAGAAGGGGGTCACCGGGACTCCAAACGATAATTGTAGACACAAGGGGGCTCATTAGGGCTCCAAACGATACTCCAAACGATACGTGAAGATACAAGAGGGCTCAGCAGGGTTTGAAACGCTCCAATGTGAATACAGAGAAAGATAGAATTCTTATAATTGCAAGAAAGCCTGGCGGGGCTCATGAGCGCTCCAAATGACACTTTAAGACACAATGCGAGCTCGGGGAGCTCTGTAGAACTTTGACCAACACATAAAGACTCATAGGAGCTAGCTAGAGCTTCGAAAACTAACACAATGTGAAAATGGGCTCAGCAGGGCTACAAATGAAACATAAAGATACCGGGGGACCACATAGGGCTCTGAGAAACCTAATAAGGCACAAAGGAGCTTTTTGAGAGTCCAGAAACTTCGAGAAATTAGAAGGGAGTCACCTGGAGGTCTGCAAACGATAGTTGCAGACACAAGGGGGCTCGATAGGGCTCCAAACGATACTTGAAGATACAAGGGGGCTCAGTAGGGCTTCAAACGCTTCAATGTAGACACAACAGAGGAGAAGCTTCTAAAAATCGGACAAAGGCCTGGCGGGGCTCACTGGGGCTCCAATTGACACTAACGGACACGAGGGAGCCCAGTAGACTAACACATGGAGACTAACAAGAGCTAACTAGAGCTTGGAGAATTAACACATTGTGAAAAGGGACTCAGCAGGGCTACAAATAAAACAGAGGAACAGGGGAGCTAGATAGGGCTCTGAAAAGCCTAATAGGGCACAAAGGAGCTTTCTAAGATTCAAGAAACTTCAAAAAATCAGAAGGGGGTCACCTGGTCTGCAAACGATACCTAATTGAAGACGCAAGAGGGCTCAATAGGGCTCCAAACGGTACTTGGAGATACAAGGGGGCTCAGCGGGACTTGAAAAAACACTTCAATGTGGACACAAGAGAGGAGAGGCCTCTAAAAATCGGACGAAGGCCTGGCGGGGCTCACTGAGGCTCTAAATGACACTTGGGGACACGAGGAGGTCCCGTAGATCTTTGACCAACACATGAAGACTAACAGAAGCTGACTAGAGCGTGATATGACCTTGTCACTTTTCGTCATGACCAACAAGAAGAGTCAGTGAAACTCGCACGGTTCTAACGCACTTCTCGTGGTGGACATGAGAAAGCATTTATTGATGCGAAAATCCTTGACAACTTTATTCCAAAAGTTTCATTCGGTAAAACAGGGAAGTTGATCAATTATTGATGATTTTGACGTATGAATTGAGCAGCTCCTTTGGGATCTTACATTATCCAGGATCTAGGGATGTAGCGGGCTGTAAGTTGTTTTGCAAACGAGATAAACAACCAAGATCTGCGTAGGATAGTAAAAGCGCGAAATCGTTCATATTATTTGCGTGAGCAATTAAGAGAGCTTACTATTCACCTACGAACGGAACAGACGAAGGAACACACATACAAAGATTAATGACCAGGTTGGTACTACAACAATCGATCTAAATGAGATTATTATCGCAAGTATAACTATGACAGAAGCGCAGATCACTAGGGAAAACTTCAAATATGGAGCGTGCTGCCCGTTTACCGCTGACAGTATACCTATCAATCAAATGAGAAGATGTGAAATGTATAAATTCAATAGACAATAATAAAGATGGCATATTAAATATAAATATGTTTGTGTAAATCGTTCTAATCGATACGATCAAAATTTGTTCCGATATATCATCAATTACGGTCGTGTCGAGTTTAAAATGAATTCCCACTTCCAAGTTTCATATTTTGAAGAAAATTGGCTCTTGTAGTAGCCGATACATCTCTTGTACATGGCATGTTTTTTGTCACGGAATTTTTAGCGCACTTCTCCAAACGGGAAGGCGCTTTTGTCCTCGCTTTGTCCGTCCGTCCGTCCGTCCGTCACAGCATCTAGTCCTAGACGAAAAGGTTTTTGCGAAAAAATTCTACTCCATTGGGTAGCTCATGACCTTGTATCCCGAACCAAGAAAAATCTCGACGAAATAATAATAAACAATGACAATAATAACAATTTAGTGTGACGCCGCATCGCCGTTGAATGCTGCATTTCAGAAGCCGGCCTGATCTCGAAAGTTATCACATGCGAGGAAGTACCCGATCTTATAATTTTACCATAATACATATCCGGAGTTAGATTTAGAGGATTATTTGAACTTCATTTTAATGAAAATTTCACATCGGTGCAAGGTGCAGGCCAATAGTTATCAATTTTTGAAAATGACTCCGAAACTACGGCTCGGCCGCAAATGATTTATTCGTTGCTTGCTGGTGCTTGATATCCTTTCCTTCGAACAAAACGAAATTCAATACAGAAAATATTTCAACTCGAATGGGTAGCTCATGGCCTTGGTACGCGAATCAAGAAAAATTTTGCCGAAATAATCATGAACAATTACAAAAATAACATTTTGGTGTAGGGCGGCTTCGCCGATCAAGTGCTGGCATTCGCGGTAAGATGTAGAAAGTTGCGATATGCAGGCAACTACAATTTCTCAATGAAATACATCACTGCATGTACGGCATTATATTTAGAGAACAATTTGAACTTTCTTTTGACAAAAACCCCACTTCGATCCGACCGTCGGGTCAATTGTTATCAATTTTTGAAAATGACTCCGAAACTGCGGCTCGGCCGCAAATGATTTATTCGTTGCTTGCTGGTGCTCGATATCCTTTCCTTCGAACAAAACGAAATTCAATACAGAAAATATTTCAACTCGAATGGGTAGCTCATGGCCTTGGTACGCGAATCAAGAAAAATTTTGCCGAAATAATCATGAACAATTACAAAAATAACATTTTGGTGTAGGGCGGCTTCGCCGATCAAGTGCTGGCATTCGCGGTAAGATGTAGAAAGTTGCGATATGCAGGCAACTACAATTTCTTAATGAAATACATCACTGCATGTACGGCATTATATTTAGAGAACAATTTGAACTTTCTTTTGACAAAAACCCTACTTCGATCCGACCGTCGGGTCAATTGTTATCAATTTTTGAAAACGACCGCAAAGCCACGGCTCGGCGCATATTACACGACCCTACAAACTTAAAATCAGACGTGCCGAAATAGTAATTGAACATTTTGAAATAGCCAATACTAGGTACCTGAAGGATAATGGCACTCAAATTACGAAACATGTTCGCTCAATAACAAAAAAAAAAGTAGGTAGGTATCACTAAAAATCATGTGACAGGCTACCATTTTTTCGGTTTTTCGATAAAAAAGAAATGTTCCAATTCAAAGGTGAACCCGATATTCGTGTTCAGGAGGTCGAAATCAGTCGGAAAACATTTTTTTATATAAGTAACAGAATGACGCTTATGTGGCCGGTTTGTCTGTCTGTCTGTCCGAGTCCGTGCAGAAATTAAGACGCTGTACTCCTTCTCGAGAATTGAAACAAGAGTCTTGGAACTTTTTTCCGATTAATAGCTGATGTCCCCAAGGGTGGCCAATGGGCACTATTTTTGTTATCCATACATCGTTATCATTATTCTCAAAAAACAGAGATCTCCTGTGCACTTCGATGAAGTTGAATTTCTCCTCGGGAAATAAAGCTACAGCCCTTGAAGATTGAACTTCATCCGGTGGATAGCTTAGGTCCTCAAGGACCAAATAGGCAGGTTGGCTTTCATAATTAGGCTGCCATCTTGGCTGCCATATTGAAATTTCTTATTAGTGGAACGATTGTCATGAAACTTGGAACTTACCCTTGTCTAGTACGATCATTCTTATTTTCAAGCCAAATTTCATAACTCACTGCTATTTTTTCATATTAGTGGCAAGCAAAATCAAACAATTAGTAAACACACACAGACACTCAAAATACAAAACAGAAGACACATTAGTAGACAGGGAATACTAAGACAATTCAAATCAATTCAAAATACTACCAACAATGTAAACTGGTGTTATTTGCGCACCCCGTGCACACGAGGAGCTGAAAGAGAACCTACACCTTATTCAGCTGACATGTTCCTCGCTAAAGTTGACAACAATCTCGGCATATCCATCATTGCTGACCCGGTCCAGACCCGACAGGTAATATCAAATCTTCTCATAGCAAAAAGAGCAAAATAATGTATATGACACTTCAACAAAAGGTACCGTACAACCTGCTTGGACGGTAAAAGCCCCTGACACATAGGCAAAAAACAAAATATTGAAAACAGTCAAATTAGGTAGGATGGAAGCGATAGATGGCGACAGGGGTGCGACTTGTCACGGTATTCAAGAAAATATTAGTCTCTCTTCAAGGCCCAATCATACTCAAACGTCATTCAAAAATAGCAGTAAGGACCAAAAATTAAACTGAAATTATCTGAGAATCACAACAGAAGGAGGGCGTGAAATATTGACACACAAAAAATATGACACATAAAAAGTACAGCACAGACATTTCCAAAAGAGTTGACTGCACATAAAAAGAAAAACAATAACATATTGCAGATAATGACGTTCAGTTAAAATTTGACACAAAATTACAGTCAAGCGTATACATGATCAAATTTCACACATCATTTCTGATCTGACCATGGAACTAATAACATAAAATTCAAAAAGACAAATTTAATGCAATAAACCAACTGCACTGATTTAATCCGGGCAAAAAGCGGCGTTCGTGCCTTCAAAATTATCTGAGCGTATGTTTTAATAAAGAAGACGTACTTTTAATTCAATTCGACAGTAAATTAGCAACTTGAACCGAAGTAGTGTTCAAACAGAAAACGACAAATGAATACACAAGTAATTGAAAATACTACAAAAATTAATATTTACCTACAAAAGCACGCAAAAGGAACAACACTTCAACGCGACACATGTCACATGTTCAACGCGACATATTGAAATCTCTTGCTAGTGGAACGATTTTCATGAAACTTGGAACTTATCCTTGTCTAGTACGATCAATTTGATTTTCAAGCCGAATTTCATGATTCTGTCGATGTTTTGGCCGCCATATTGGATTTTTTTGCCCAAGACGGTAGAACCCTAATCACTTAACATCTTGCGTTCACTAATCCTCCAAAAAGGAAGTGCGCTACTGAGCCTCATGCCCATGAGGCGTATTCGCTTGTTCATCTTGATCCTTATCATTTGTTTCGTATTGAACTGTAGGGTCAATTATATTAGCCGAGTCAGACTTCAAGTCGAGGGCAACGATGTCACTGGAGCGATTTGGGTCCTCAGTGTCGATAGCGTGTGGGATTTCTTTGTAGCATTCGAAGTTCGTTTTCCTCAAAAGTTCAGTTATACGTTGGTTAACCTTGTGATGAAGATTGGTGATCTGGCTGTTGTCCGCTTTACAGCTTTCAATTAGATGATCCCTGACTCATTGGTAGGAGCGATGTGCTTCTCACATCTTGATTTGGCACAGGGCTACTATCAAATTGGGCTGAATGACGAATCCAGAAAATATACAGGATCCGCAACTGAAAGTTGATTCCAATGGGGATGAGAATTTTTTGTAAAAAATTTCAAGGGCTATGGAAATTGCAATGTCAGGTTTGAACAACATGATGTTGTTTCACATATCTAGACGAAACGTGCTTTTTTGGGAGTAATTTGCAAAAGTATAACGAAAATTTAGTTCAGGTAATTTATAGATTGCGAGAGGTTGGATTAAAGCTCACCCCAAGAGAGTGTACATTTCCACAAAAGGAAATGCTCAATGTGGACCACGTGATTGCAGAGATAGGCAAAGCTCCTGACCCTGGAAAACAAATTTGTCATGAAAAATTATTCAGTGCCAAAAGACGCGGTAGAAACAAAGCGACATCATAGTGGACGGGCGAGCATACAATTGGTGCAAAGAGATTTGTATAGTTCGCACCGAGGTTTGCACACTTCGTCACCCATCATGAATAATGACAGGGCTCCTTACTTCCGTCCTCGACGATTCCGTTTGCTCATTTGCTCAATTCTCAAACTTTTCAATCTACTTGAGCCTGCCATATCCGGTTTACTTTGAAGAAGGACGAGAAAAATCAATAAATGTGAGCAGAGTCGGATCGAATGAGACTGCGAGCGCGGAGTCCAGAGATGGTTAAGAGCGGGCGCTGATTTGATTTACACGCAAGAACTGAGCCAAATGTTACAAATGATCTTATGGGTTGCTAATTGAAAGTGGAGCCGCTACTTCTTCACAGGGTGGCATTCGAATATGCTCATAGACCGCCAGGATGAGCGTTAGCTCCTTCAAGGTGCGATGTAACCTCCTCGGCCGAGACTAAACCTCGGATTGTGCACTGGCACTCGGAGGTGAGTCCAGACCACCAGGATGCACCCTAGTTTTCCTGGGGCTGAGCATTGGCCTTTTCGGCTAACATCCACAACTATTGTCGGTAGCGCTATAATTTTGTTTTAATCTAATTCTGATTACAACTTTACTGTTAATTGATTCAGTACCTGTACCAATTAAAACTCATTTGTGCAATAATTATCTCGATAGTAATTAATATGTTTGTCCGAATTCCAACAAATCCTGGGTATACCGTCCGTATACCGCACAAGAGTGACTACTTTGTGTCTATCGGTCAAATTGTGAACAATAATAACAACAAACAACCACAAATTTAGCGGTAACTGCAAAAAACCTAGGTGTCAATAATAGAGTATTATACTTTTGAAAAAATATTTTGTTTTCGATGGAATCAGAAACCAATAAGAAGGCAAAAACCAGAAGGAGGTCATAATTATTGATGAAATACCTATAATCTTGAAAACACAATAACTTACAAAATTCTGAAAACAAAAAGAACTTATGAGTCATTCCATGCCAAAACGATTACTTTCGGCACTCATGGTGACCGATTTTCATAAATTTTGGATATGTTGTAGAAACATGAAAATAAGTCCCGTATTCGCCGGTTTTTTTTTTATAAATTTTTTTTTTCGGAATTACAATTTTTTAAAATTTTCCACTTTTGCCTTGCATCCTACTCTGAGAAAAATCAGTGCTCTTCAGTCCACTGTCCGATCTTGAATATTTTTGTTTTGATCGAACCACAAAAGATGAGGAATTTTGGACATTGCACTCTTTTTTTGACAGATGTTGGAAGAAGTATGGAAAGTCACTTTTCCGAAAAGAAAACGGTATACTGAAAAATGGTACATCTTCGATTTTCCCAATTTTTTTATATATTGTTCCGTGAACTTTTCTGAATCGAGAAGTAATGGTCGCTAGAATGGACATCGCCCAAAAACCCACGGAATGAATTTTTTAAGCGAGCCGCGCAAGCTGATTCGGCGCTCAGGAGTCCAGTAAAATGAGGCGATTTTTATGCTGAAGTTGGAACTAACTGAGAGCTCGATAAAAAAAATATGGTAATGTAGAGAATGAAAAACTGAATTAGAAAAACCAAAGTTTTATTCCCAACCACCCCGGGAACCATGTAAAAAAAATGGCGAAGATTAAAAACATGCTCCGCGATTTTTCTTCTGAAACGGTGAGAGAACGGTGAGAGATTTGTGAAAACTGTGAGGGACAAAAATGTAGGGAATTCAATAATCTACAGAAAAGTCCCCGGGGGCATATGTCCAGCTTCTCCAGTTTAACCATTAATCGCGGCCAAAGTTGCGCGCCGGTCTAGTGAAGTGTCCGCGTGACATTCCTCCTTGAATTCTGCGAAAATGGCTGGAGATATCCGAGAATTGCAAGCGACAAAGTTGCAGAGAATTGAATGTTCCACTAGAAAATCTTCAAGGCCAGTTATTGGCTTTTCTGGTTTAGTCGTAAGTTTACCAAAAGAACCACTTCATCAACAAGATTGTCGCGCAACTCCGAACGTGGTTCACGACTAAACTGGAAGAGCTAATAATTGACCTCGAGAAACTGCTACAGAAACTTTCAATTCTCTACAACTTCGTCGCTTTCAATTTTGGGATCTCTAGCCATTCTCGCAGCATTCAAGGAGTAATGTCACGCGTACTTCACTGGACCGGCACGCAACTTTGACCGGCATTAACGGTTGAACTGAAGAAGTTAGACATATGTCTCTTACAGTTCTCAGATATCTCTCACGGTTCTCTCACCGTTTCAGAAGAAAGATCGCGGCGCATGTTTTTTAATCTTCGCCATTTTTTTCCATGGTTTCCGGGGTGGTTGGGAATAAAACTTTGGTCTTTCTAATTCAGTTTTCCACTCTCTACATTGCCATATTTTTTTCATCGAGCCCTCAGTTAGTTCCAACTTTAGCATAAAAATCGCCTCATTTTACTGGACTCCTGAGCGCCGAATCAGCTTGCGCGGCTCGCTAAAAAAATTCATTTCGTGGGTTTTTGGGCGATGTCCATTCTGGCGACCATTTCTCATCGATTCAGAAAAGTTCACAGAACAATATATCAAAAAATTGGGAAAATCGAAGATGTACCATTTTTCAGTATACCGTTTTCTTCTCGGAAAAGTGACTTTCCATACTTTTCTTCAACATCTGTCAAAAAAAGAGTGCAATGTCCAAAATTCCTAATTTTTTGTGGTTCAAATTATTGTGGTTCAGATCAAATTAAAAATATTCAAGATCGGACATTGGACTAAAGAGCTATGATTTTTCTCAGAGTAGGATGCAAGGCAAAAGTGGAAAATTTGAAAAAATTGTGATTCCGAAAAAAAAAATTATAAAAAAAACCGGCGAGTACGGGTCGACTTATTTTCATGTCTCTACAACATATCCAAAATTTATGGAAATCGGTCACCATGAGTGCAGAAAATGATCGTTTTGGCATGGTGACAAACGACAAATCTTATGACAAACCTAATACATATTTGGTATATAAAAGATCAGTACCAGGTGTATGAGTAGTAGGTACCAGGTATACCTATACCAAGGGTCGGTATTTCCGAGGGTATTTCCATTCCCTCAAAAAGTTTTGAATAGGTTATTTGTCAAATAAACCCTGCGCAGAGCGTAGAGCGCAAAGTTCATCAGCCAAGACTATCCGAAATGTTACCAAGAGATGAAAATTCTTGCCCTTCCTCAGATACTTATCTGAGAAAGAAGTCTGATATCTATAGTACCCCAGACAGCACATAAACATTTTCAAAATGTTTGTGAAATATTAAAAGCCAAATATTATAATATTTATAAAATATTGAAATCCATTCTGTGAACATTGTATAAATATTTATTGAATGTTTTGATGTCCCGCTTTTTAATATTTGTACAATATTTGCCAAAAATATTTTGAAAACATTTAGAACCGGGTATTTTTAGAAATTGAAAAAAAAAATTGTTTTTCCTCTTATCGGCTTTTTTTGGCCATAGGAGCTTGCTTTTATTTCGTATACAATTTATTTAGCTGAAAAATTGCCTTTCAAAGACGACACAACGCCCAAGCTACAGCAGGAATCGAACCCGCAATCTCCGCACCACAGGCAGATACTGACCACCTGTGCTACGGGGCCGTTGAAATGATTCAGTGGTTCTGGGTAAACTACTATGTGAACACGCAGATGTCCGCTATATGAATTTTGCTAACTATATATCTGAAGGATTCAGCGGCTCATCCACTTTTAGGGATACTCGGCTACCGCCTCGTCCCTAAACACGCGGATTTATCCGCGTACTTGCTACATAAATTACCAATTGGTGTCGAAATAAATTAAAGTGACATATTTGTACGAAACAAATAAAACAACGGATGTATTTCACGACAATATGAATCATTTCAACCGTAACATAGAAAAAACCTATTGTAGGCTGTTAAAAAGGCAATTTCAGGACCACAAACCGAGTTTTGCTAATTTAAGGCAAAATACACTTGAAGTCAAAGGGATGTGAAACGCTATCTCTTCAACACAACACACAACACAACTAATTTTAAAGCTCCGTGCAAATGACCAAAACAAAAACCGGAAACCACATTGCCTAGAATACTGTAAATATTAGAGAAATTAGTTCACTAAATATTTTGATAATATTTATTGCTAAATATTCAATAAATGTTCAAAATATTTGCTGAACGTTGGTACAATATTTCACCTTAATATTTTGGTAATATTTGTGACGAATATTTTGTAAACATTTATAGAATGTTGTAAATAATATTCATCAACTACTACCAAATATTTTCAAAACATTTCGTGCTGTCTGGGACTTGACGCAGGGCGGCCGCCTCGCCTCCATTCTTGACAAACTGTTGTATTTTTTCGATACTAAAAAATCACAATTTACGCAGGACGGTCGCTTTCGGCCTCGAAAATCATAACATCAATTCCTTTTTCGATACTCAATTTTTTGTTAGAAAAAATTGGGCGACTTTTCGCCGCCCTTGAATTTTGGCCGCCCTTGTGCAGGGGCACTCCCAGCACACCACTCAGAATCGGCCCTGCTGTGACGTCAAAACTAGTTGATGTTATTCATTAATTGCGCCCAAACGATACGAGTTTTGACTAAATAAAAAAACACGGGTCAATTATTTTTCAATCTAGTTTCCATTTCAATCGAAAATTTTTTTTAGTATAATACTCCATTACGAGTCCATTACTAGTACCTAGGTATAAGCATCAGAATAATGGCAAAGGGATTTGCAATGTTGTTGAAAGCCCAGTATCATCGTCGTTCTTTTGCCGCATCTCATTCGTGCTGCTCGGCAAGTTCCGAAACTACTCTTATATTCTCCATTGCCCTGCGGGAAACTTCTCAAAACTCGCTGCTCAGCAAGCGTTTACCTTTTTCAATAAATTATGGCCCGAGTCCACCGCTAAATTTCCTTCAAAACGGCAAGCCAACACGCGCAGAGAGCATTCCTCCCCGCAGCTCGTGGGCATAGGCACGGGTTTAGCGGTTTAGCTAAACTTTCAATTTTTCACGGACGGCCGGTCAAAGCGAAATCATAACATTACGCGAAGCGAGCAAAAACTAAGCACTTTCAAAGGTGAATCCGATCTCTCCGCGGCATCACGAAGTTTCGACGCCTGCGAACTTTCCTCAAAGGGACGCCTCAGGAATTTTTGCTTCGCACACATACACTCATCCACCTCTACAGAACAGAGCCCAACCTAATCGATTATTTATCCCGTGTTCAGAAACAACAAGTCCCGAATATTATGCTAATTTAATTTTTGAACTGCGAAATTCCATTAGGCGACACGACGCTGAGAGGAGACGCGCAAAAAAGTAACGCTCGCACAAAAAGACACTTTGGGTCGCTGTGTGTGTGTGTGTGTGTTGTATTATTTCACTTCAGAAGTTGTTGGCTTTTACGAGTGGTGCTGAAATGCTTCTTTTCTGTGTGGATGTGCGTGTGTGTGTGTGGGACGACCCGAAATTTTCTTTTCGTCCCGGCAAGACAATCTTGTTTTCACGCGGTGCTCTCTGAAAACAGTTTCCTCTTTTTCATCGTCAAAATTCAAAATTGATCAACAGGATGTTTCAGGATTGTCGCTCTTTTTATTTTCAGCTCTTTGTGCAAAAATCGATTTCGCACGAGCTGCCATTCGCCGATTTGCATTATTCAAATAAAAATGTTGCTTGCAAAAGACTTCTCTCTCTCTGGTGGATACTACGTATTTTCATTTTATTGATTTAATGCCATTTATATACCGACCTGGGTTTGCATACAAAGCTCGTAAAAGAAAATCTTGTAGTTATACGTTATTGGTGTAGCCAAATCTCGCCGGACGATCGTTTTCTATGCAGCTGGCGTATATCCCCAGCCCTGTCGCGATTATCCAGGTTTTTTTTCCAAGAAAGTTCGTTCATTTCATGGAACAGTGCTTCAGGCTGTGCGATCAGTGCTATTTTGTCAAATTCAAGCGTGGTAACTTAGGGGCTTGTGCCGCTTGTGCCATTATAACTTGTACAAATTTGATTTTCCCTCATTTTTCACTTTTTGGCAGTTATTTACATTACAAATCAATCAAGATCGTCGAACATATTGAAACGCAGTAGCTGTGCCGCACTTAAAGTTACCAAGAAAGACTTAACGTTGCCGAGAATCGATGACACGACTGACGCCGTCTCTGGAGCACGCTGGTTTTCTACGTTGGATCTACAGAGCGGATACTGGCAAGTGGAAATGGACCCAAAAGACAAAGAAAAGACCGCTTTGATCTCGAGTGCTGGACTTGGGCACTTCACAGTCATGCCGTTCGGTTTACGCAATGCGCCGGCGGCATATTTTCATATAGCAGACGGGTTAGCCGTTCGGCACGCTTCGTGCGTTCGCAAAAGGACCGATCATACTCATCGCAGTGTCCAAATAATTGCACCAGGTAAGTTAGAAACGTCAGGAAAACAAATGCCAACAAAAAAATTTGACGCGAGATTTCGCTTTGTTCAGAAATGCTCCTGTAGATGATTCTGGTAAGGTTTTTTCAATACCTATTTGGTACCATTCAAATCTGCATCATAGTCCCCATTGCACATGTCGCCTGAACCTTCGGCAGATTGGGCAGTCTCAGGTGCCGTTTGAATTGTTGACGGCCAAATTCATCGTCAATTACTAGCTACCCTCCGATCATTTGGAGAGGTCCTTACAATTACTTCTTGTAAGATTGGTGAGAACAAATTTTTGACAAATCCAATCCTTGATGAGTCAGACAATCTGAGGTCAATCTACTGTTCTACTCTTTTGAACTTGCCGGTGGTACCTCGACTCAATCCTATTTCAAAGTTAATACTCATTCGTCTCTTTGGTTATAGGCTCTGGCTGAGACATCAATATTACCTATACTCACCTGTGATCACCTTGCAGTGTAGTGATAGACTCTGTTCCATGCTGGCCATCTTCGACAGTGTCTATTACGTCCTCTGCATAAACCAGCCCACATAGGAGCGTGACCAATTCGTCGCGCGGACAAATTTTTTTTTGCCTTTTGCGTAAACTTTAATAGCCCCTATTGTGCTTTCTTGTTGCTTTTAGAGCTTCAGTGAGTCTTCTTATGCGTTCTTGTATAATTTAGAGCCCTAATGGGCACCACTGTATGTATCGTTTTGTGAATTTCGGAGATCTCGTAAGCCCCCTTCTAGTTCCGGTGTGGTGATGTAAGGTGCCCTTTCACATTTTTCCTCGCTTCCAGAACTTTATTGAGCCTTATTTGAATTTTTGCGTTCTGTTGAGAGCTGTACCAGCCCCTTTTGTTAAGTAAATGTCGTTTGAAACCCTGCTGACCCCCTTGGCCGAATCCCAGTGATTCGAATTTTGCGTTTTTGTGGTGTTCGAAGCCCTATTGGATCTTTTCCTTTCTTCACTGTCATCTGTAGCCTTGCCGAACCCCTGTTAAGTCCTCTTTTGTCTAAATTTGTCGTTTGGAGCTCTGAAGAGACTGTTTTTGGGCTTTTGGAATTCAGTAGGCCCCCCTCTAGCCTTCTTATAGTATTCAGAGCCCATTGGACACCCTTGAACTTTATTGAGTTGCTGGTAGCCCTCTTGAATTGTCTCCCTCTTGAATGTTGTTTAGAGCTTTATTGAGTCCCCTTGCATTTTTCTATGGTTTTCGGCGATTTAATAAGCAACCCTGTGCCTTCATATGCCATTCAAAGCCCTATCGGTCCTCTTGTGAGCTCATCCGTTGTTTGGAGATCTATTAAGCTCCCTCATGTTCAATGGCCTTCAGACTTCCACTAGCCCCCATTTTGCCCTCCTATGTTATCAGGGGCCCCATTGGTCCCCTTTCCATTGGTGCCTCATTGCGTTGCTAGAAGCCATACTGGGCTTTTTTGTTTTGTTATTGTTTTTTGAAGCCTTGCAAAGCCCTCTCAAATTTTTTCGTGGCTTCGAGAACTGTAGTAGACAACCTGTAGTGCCTTTATTTTTTATTCGGAGCACTAGCAGGCTCCATTATGCTCTTCTCTGTTGTTTGGAACTCTAATAACCTCCCTTATGTTTTTTATGGCTTTCAGGATTGAAGCAGGCCTTATTTTGCCGTAATCTTGTGTTATCCAGAGCCTCAGTGTCTTCCTTGTGCCTTATTGCGTTGTAAAAAGGAAGCCCTAATGGCCCTCTTGCTTTGTAAGTGTCTTTCGAAGCCCTGCTAAACTTCTTTGCATTGTTTTTGGGGCTTTCAGAGCTTAAGTAAGCAGTCATCTGCCTTCACGTGTTAGTCCGAGCCCCATAGGGCCCCCTTTCTGTCTTCATCTGTCGATCGGAGCTCTGATAAGCTCCCTTATGATTTTCAACGCTCACAGGATTTCAATAGGCTCCATTTCATTTTTTTGTGCCCCACTCTGCTTCCTTGTGCCTTACTGCGTTGTCAAAGCCTTGCTTGGCCCCTTCTTTCGTAAATAATTTTTGAAGCCATACTGAGCTTTTCGAATTTTTTGTGGCTTCCAGAGTTTTAGTAAGCAACCCTGTGGGTAATTTATTAAGCATTCTTGTGCCTTCATGTGGTATTTCGAGCCCTATTCGGCTTCCTTGTGTCCTCATCTGTCGTTTATTAGAGCTCTGATGAGCTCCCATGCTCTGTTATGACTTTCAGAATTCCAGTAGGCCCCATTTTGCCTTCTTGTGTTATTTTGAGCCTCAATGGCTCCCTTGTGCCTTATTCGGTTGTAAGAAGCCCTACTGAGCCCTTTCTCTGTTGTGTCCTTTTGCATTTTTCCCAGAGCGTCCAAATCTCTAGTGAGCAACACCGTTGGGCGACTTAATAAGCAACCTTAACCTTGTGCCTTGTTCATTCGAAGCACTATTGGGACCCTTGTGTCCACCCCTGGCGTTTGGAACTCTAATAAGCTCTTCTATGCTTTCTAAAGGCTTGCAGATTTCCAGTAGGCACTATTTTGCCTTCTTCTGTTCTCTAGAACCCCATTGACCCCCATGCCTGATTCTGTTGTTAATTATACTTATAAAAAAAAACTTTGGCACCTCTATTCTTAGCCATAAACATAAAATCAAGTTAAAAAAAAGGAAAATAAATTTTGTCGACTTATTGCACATATAGGTTCATGGAAGGCACACTATAAATCATCCTATCATTCCGGCGCTTTGACGGCGGTATAATTTTAACAATCTCATCGTCATCATACCATATGGAATCTTCTACTTTTGGCCATCTCCATGAATCTCCAAGTTTGCCGTATTTTTCAAAACAAGTAACTTTAACTCGACTTTTATCTCTCTCAGAAAGTACAATCCATTGTAGTTTACAATCACGTAATCTTCTTCTATGGCCACAGGCCCGCCTGTTTCTAAATCAGATTCAGATGATTAAGAATTTTCGAAATCACCGCTTAAGTCACTACTCAATGAATAACGTCTTTATTTCGTAGTGAGCTTTTTTCCTTTCATGTCTTTTTCTTTTCGGGGTTTCTTGGTGAGACCGGTTCGAACTTTTTTGATTTCTGAATTATTAGTAGTGCTTGTGGTGGCACTGCAAGCTGCATCTTCTGCTGTTACGTGTTTTGTGGGGACTTTAATCTTTTTCGCCATTTTTTCTTGTTTTGCCTTGTTTTCAGCCTCAATCTTCTTCAAGTATTCGTTCTTGGTAATAAGTTCAGCTCCTGTGCAGATTCTTCTTCTTTTGATCTGTGTGTTTGTTGCGATTGAGTTCCCGCTTGTATTCACATAAGACAGCAAAATGTTCTCAAATCAACAATTGGTCGTAGTTTTGTTCGTTTCAGTCTTGTCCCTATTTTCATTAGAATTTCAATAGTTTCCTCCTCAGTATTTTCGTCTCTTCTTCACTTAGATTTCTTCCTTGATTTCAGGCCAAGAGTTCAAAATCGTCAAACTCCTCGCTTGGGTTTTTCTGTCCCTGGTCGGTGTCCTGATCTCTTGTCAGGAATTCAAAATCGTCCATCTCCTCCCTTGGGTTCTCCTGTCTCTGATCCGTGTCCTGATTTCCTGCCAAAGATTCAAAATCGTTGATCTCCCATGCGTTTTCCTGCCTCTGATCTAGATCCTGGTATCCTCTCAAGGGTTCAAAATCGTCCACCTCTTCTCTTGCATCCTCTCGTCCCTGGTCTATGTCTTGATTAGTTCCAGTTCGTTTCCTGGTTCCTAGTTCTCTTTCCTTTTGTCTTTTGAGTTGATGGGCTTCGTATTTCCGTATATCTTCGGGCAAAAACAAGTTTTTGTCAATGGTTGAGGGAGTGACTGGTGTCCCCTCGGTTTGTAATTGATCCACGTCATAGATTCCGCATTTTCCAAATCCGTTAGTTACTACTGACGTTGGGACTGCTTCCAAACACTTATTTAGCATGTCGACGAAGAGATGTTTGGGGACTCGTTTTCTTGGATTGCTTCTTTGAAACTTCACCAACTCTTGATCGAACCTGTCCTTCATAGAATTATTCACTGAGACGTTTAACGGCTGTAGCCTGTGCGTTGTGTGCGGAGGAAGTTTTATTATGTGGACGTCATTTCCTTGAGCTGTTTTGATCCAATCGCAACTGACGTGACTTGCATGCCCGTCATAGATCAACAAAATCGGTCTCTCTTCTGGAACTAAGCTTAGAAAACATTTAGTGAACCATTTCAGAAAAATGTGATTCTCCATCCAACCTTTGTTCGTAGCACAATAAGCGATTCAATCTTTATCGCTTTGGCTAACCCAAGATTCTAAAATATTCTGGCCTCTGAAAACGCAAAGAGGGAAAAGTTCAGCACCAGATGCATATACACAGAGTAAAACAGAAGTGTTTTCTCTGCCACAACTGGCAGTTAGCCGTACTGTTTCGGTTCCTTTTGCTCTCACTACTTTGGTCTTCTCTGGGTCGTGTCTAAATGAAGTCTCATCACAGTTGAATATGAGCCATGGTTTGTTCTCCAGTTCCAATTTTTTGATGGTGTCAGAAACAAGATCATAAAATCCATAAACTGTGAATAGATTAATCTGTTTCATACGGGCGGCTTCTACAGCATGAGGCTTTTCAATTGAAAGCCTGTGTCTTTTGGCGAATAATAGACACCATTCTTCGCCTCGTCGTCCATCTTTGAATCGAGTTTTCAAGTTATTTTTATTGACAAAGGTCTGCACTACCTCTAAAACCACTGCTCTAGACAATCCGAATCTCCACTTCTCCATGGTTTTTATCCCTTCAACCAGCGTTTCTTCATGATCAATCCCCAGTGCAAGTTTCCCTCCTCCGCCTTTGTTCTCCTGTGCTACACATCCTTGTTCTCGAGCTCCATCTATATAGTGTTTTAGAGTGGTTCTCGGGATCCCATAGAACTCTGCCGCTCCTCTTCGTGTCCTGCGATGAGTTTTGACATCCTAAACTGCCATTTCAAGACTTCTTCTGGTATACTTATGGCCCGCTCCCTTCGTTGTCTTGCGAACATACGTTCTTCCCATCTATAAGTAATGATCAAAAACATCAGAATCAGAAACCATAGTCAAGGAGTATCTGAGACAAGCTGTACCAGTTACCCCTGGCCGCGGGTCTCAGTTCCCCTGTCAAGGGAAAAATTTGGGGGAACTGGGACCATAGCCTTTGAACTTCACAAATCAGTGAAACCAATGCTTTCTATACTTTTCAGTGAAAAAACATCATCAAACTTACCTTTCGTCCATTCACTTCCTCTAAATATCTAAATTTTCAAACTTTGTAGGAACTCCTGTCGACCCGTGCTCGAAGTTGTCGGAGTGAGAAAACGTTAAATGACATTTGGTTTGTCTGAAATGTCAGATTTAACAGATGTCATGAAAGTGTGTGTTGTCACATATAGATGGCGTGTGGGAGGGAGTATCAAACTTGAATTCAAGTCAAATAAACGATTTGCGCACAAATGAAAAGCCGGGGGCCAGTTCCCCCATGGTCCCAGTTTTCTGACCCTACCTCACAAGCTATGCTGGATTGCTGGTCCTAATTGTCTCGCAAATGTCTTTTGAAGTCCGGTTGAACCCCCTTGCATTTTCTTGACGCTTCCAAATCTCTAGTACGCAGCCGCGGTGGGCAATTAATTGAGCAACCTTGTAACTTCATGTTATATTTGGAGCCCCATTGGACTCTTTCTTGTCCTCATTTGTCGTTTGGAGCTCTGATAAGCTTCCCTATGCTTTTTTATGATTTTCAGTGCTGCAGTAGGCCTTATTTTGCCTTCTTGTTTTTTCTAGAGCCCTTTTGCCCCCATTGTGCCTAATCATGTTGTAAGAAGTCTTGCAATGTTCCACTATTTGCTCTTGCGCTCCTTGGTTTCACCCCCCAAGCTTAGGTCAGGTCCCAGTTTTGTTCGCCTTAGGCAACTTCCACATATACTGGGGATCTCGCTTGTTGCCTTCTTATCCCAGATCCTATTTTGCTTGTCTCGAATAGCCCCCATACCTCAGGACCTCGCGTCCTGTGTTTTCGTAACACCAATGTTGAGAGCACTAACATTCTCTCACCTCACCAGCATTCTTCTGTATTTCACAATAAACATAATCTATTCATTTTATTGTTTTATTACAAATCATTATTGGGAGCTCCAAATAAGTCAGGAGCTCTCACACTACCCACTTTCTATTATTGTAATAGATACCTACTTAGAAATACAAAATGGGGGTTGAAAATTTACACGAAATTCGATAAAAGGGTTTCTATCAAAGAATTTTGGAATGGCCCTTGCCCTATGTTAAAATCATGTCAAAATCATTATTTTTTCTGATTGTTGGTTACCTGGTTGTTGTCGTATTCATGGAGGTTAGAAGTAACTAACCTCCATGGTCGTAACCATGGCAAAATACGAGCTTTCCAGCACGAAATGGGCCGAACGGCTAATCCGTCTGCTGTTTATGGATATGCGCCCCGGCGACCTTCGAGATGTTGATGGAGGAGGTGCTAAAAAGACTGTCATGAAAAATTGCTCTGGTTTATTTGGGTGAATTGTCCAATTGTCCATGGCAATACTTTTCGCGAGAAAATGAACCAACTCCAGCAAGTCTTCCCGAGATAACAAGAAGCAGGCTTGAAGCTCGATCCAAAGATATATTACTACTTATTCCAAAGAAAAGTGAAGTATCTGGGTCACGTGATATCGGAAGATGGTGTTCAAACCAATAAAGACAAGACTCAAGCTGTTGAAAGACTGGAAAACGCAGGGGAACATTGAAAAAATTGAGAGTTTTCTTGAGCTATGCAACTATTATCGCAAGTATGGGAGGAAACTCTTAGATCGCTGAAGCTCTCTAGCGCCTCACAGAAGCCAAGAAGGCTTTCCGATGGAATGAGGAATTTCATCACTACTTATTCGATGACTTGAAAAACGCTCTGATAACTAGACCCGTGTTGGCATTTCTTCGAGACGAAGGCACTTTTCCCCTTGACACAGACTGCAAGAAGGAAGCGATGGGTGCTATGCTGTCGCAAATGCAAGATGGACAGAAGAAGTTCTGGCCTACTATAGCAGCATGTTGAATGAATCAAATCTGAACTATTTCGTAACAAGAGAGCTACTTGCAGTCGTGGAATCAATCGAGCATTTTCTAGCATACCTCTACGGCCAAAGATTCTCCTAAGGACTGATCATTGCAAGTCTTGGTGGATCAGGTGATATCAAGATATGGAGTGCCGTTAGAGTTACGTTCGGATCAAGGGAGAAATTTTGAATCGGAAGTATTGCACGAGCTTATGAAGAATCTCGGTACCAACAAGACAAGAATCACAGCTCTTCACCCAAGCTATCGAAAAGGGTTCACGAATAAAAATCAGTAAAATTCAAGTTTTATTTGGATATTTGTTTAAACAAAAGACATTCCATTCTGTTAGGTTTGGAACCCACCAATATAATTTTCAGCCTGGAATCACGGACCGTAAAGCTCGCCATTTATTGTATTCAAATTGAAAAAAATCTGCCGGCTTTGCTTTGTTTTGAAAATTTCGAATACGTCGACACAAAACGAAACGCAAACTTTTCCACTTTTCGATGGACATACACAGCTCCGAGCACAGTTCACTCATGCACTTCCACCGGGCGATTTTTTTTTTTTACAGGAATCCGATTAGTCGTATGGCACGCAATTGAGCGTGAAATGTTCAAAACTGCGGCACTAACGAAATTACGTTTATGAGTGTTGTTTCAATGAGAGAGCGAGGCCAACCGCTGCAAATTTATTTCAATGGAGTGGTGAGGGGAGCGTAACGTCCCCACCCCCCTCACCTCGCACAACCGATGGACATTTAACACCAAATCCCGTGATGCAGGGCACCGAAAATTAATAATGCGGTTGAATATTACAAATTTATCAAGTCAATAATTGCCTGTTGAACCAAGAGGAGAACGCTCTCGAACAATTTACTTTTGTATGCCCATATTCGGGCAGTACAACAGGGTACAAGCCAACAGCAGCACGGTGTTTACCAAAACATTGCGGCTACAACCGCAAACAATAACGGATGCGAATTTTTCATTCGGTATAAATGTTTGAAAATGCTCATGAATTTATGCCCTGGCGCTAATATTTACTTTTTTTTCTGTTCCAGGTAAGTCCACCACGAGTTTCTCCACATCGGGCGAAGAAAATCTAACACCGCCTCAGTCACCAGTCGTCGACAAGACGTCAGCATGGTACTACCAACTGAAGGTACCCCCCCTCCCCGGTTTGCTGTGACAAGCAAAATTTCCCAGTCTCAGACCTGCGTCCTTGATTCAATAGTAGATTACAAGTGAGAGAAATAAGCCATTATGAGCCAGGTACACGAGCGACTGAATATATGGATTATTGCGAAATGCGTGTGTAATGATTCACTTCAGTCACTCGTGGATAATACCTCAGTTTAGTAACTGAAAACGAATGTCTAATGAAGTCATCATAGACTACTAGTACCTAATTAAAGAACAATCCAAGTCCAGAAAGAGTTATGTACGCGGCCAGTCGTTTTTGTGTAGAGCGGGTCGCGGGTTCCGCGGTGTGACTCTAATTCTTATTTTACTTTTTGGGGCGCTAACCGATAGTAGGTAGACGGCTCTTGACTTCTCGGTTAAGTCAATAGAGCAAACACCCGGTATGAACACCTCAGTCCAAAGGAAACGATGGTTTTTATTCGGAAACCGGCGCGGCGGTGAGATAGCGAGCAATGGATGTGTTTACTGGCAAAAATTATTATATACAGGGTGATTCACAAGTGTCGGACCATCCCAACGGTGCGTAATATGGAGGTGTAGTGGAGTGCTGGGAAGTTGTTGCAAAAATTCTATGTCTTTTAATTTTGATGTTATCGACGGACAAAAGTTGGCCCTCCGATTGCTTCTATTCCCGTTGTTTTCAAAGATTTCAGTGAACTCTGCATGGAAAAATAATGAGTCCAAAAAATCAACCTCCAAATCTGTATTGAATTTTTGTTTCCTATACAGGGTGAATCATAAACTAGAAAAACTTAGTTTTCCTGAAAAACCAGAAGCAACAGAATTCTATTGAAATGAAACGTGTTTTATAGTTTTATTGTGCTCTACATATAGTCGTCGCGGTACGGGCCTAAAATCGTCCAAGTTCTGCACTTCTAACGATTTCGATTATTTTCGGCACAGATGATCACTGGACCTATTCAAGCGTTTTGACCCGCAGCACCACCAAATTTGCCCTTCAGGAACGGAGGGGTGGGGGTATCTTCAGAATTTGAAGCTCCAGGTCTGGTATGGTCCAATGAAGACCCACAAAGGCAAGTGAGTAGTCATTTCCGAATGATTTTTATCCGCTGATGTCGATTCTCACGTGAAAAATGAGTTGCGCAGTCATTTGACAAAGATAATTGGTAATAATAAGAGATAAAGATGAAATCAAGTGGTCATTTACTGAACTCTGTAGAAACTTGTTTTTTTGTGATAAATACATGAAACTTGGTCTGACTGTTCATTATTACTTACTTTTCAAATATGGAGGGAGCACCACGCCTTCCGACGGATGGCGTCGCGACGGAATATCAAAAAACATAGTGGTCATCATTTCCAAAATAGTCGATATATTATCATAGTTTATTTGATTTCTTTCATCAAATCATATGCTTTCGAGATTCAATAACATATTTCTGTCGACTTGGGGAAACGGTGGGCTACCAGTGGTAAGTCAGGTGTCTGCTAGAGGGAGCTGTGAGGTTTCTTTACCCCCAAATTTCCACGGTCAACATCTTCGGATAAAATTATTTTTAAGTTTGTCCATACGAATAATTATGTCATCTGGTCAACATTCTTTATGTTTCGTCCTTCTAAGGACTCCTCAGTACGGTTTATACAGATTTCGCAACCGCGCGAGATCATTCAGACTACCTAGTGAAGTAACCGATTCTGGAATACCGTTTTATTTGAAATGGGTAAAAGAGTAAATGCAATTTCTGTGATTCTAGTGTTAGGGTATGAATAAAGTCTCAAAGATGAATGAAGTAAATACGTCTGAAAAAAGCACCAATATCAAAAACTTGAATTCTTGAATTCGATTCCCGGCACAGTGCTTTGTGCTATAGAAACAAAGTTTCTCAGCTTGTGATATTTGGGAATCAAATTCAGCAAACTCCTATGACATAAGAAATGCCGATAAGGATAAAAACAACAAATGAACAAACAATAATGGTTCAATCATTTGATACGGTCTTATACACAGCGATTTCTTTTTTTCAGTACGGTGGCATCGATATTAACAGGCGATTAATCGTTATAATAATTTATAGTTAAGTTTGTAAGAGTTCTGTAACCGAGTATGTACCTAATATGGTACAACATTAAAGATCACTTTTTTCCAGTAATCAAAAGTACCTTTCTGAGTGCCTTTCATTTGATCGCTAGATCTGTATAAACATACTGAGGAGTCCCTAGAAGGACGAAACACGAGAAATGCTGATCAGATAACATATTCGTATGCACAGACTTTAAAATAGTTAGTTTTATCCTCGGTTTTATCCGAAGATGTTGACCGCGGATATTTAGGGGTGAAGAAACCTCACAGTTCCCCTTACAGGCACCTGGTTTACCACTGGTAGTCCACCGTTTCCTCAAATCGACAGAAATATGTTATTGAATCTTGAAAGCATATGGCTTGATGGAAGAAATCAAAGAAATTATAATATTCCTATCGACTGTTCTGGAAATGGCGACCACTGTTTTTTGATATTCCGTCGCGACGTCATCCGTCGGAAGGCGTGGTGCTCCCTCCATATTTGAAAAGTAAGTAATAATGAACAGTCAGACCAAGTTTCATGTATTTATCACAATAAAACAAGTTTCTACAGAGTTCAGTAAATGACCACTTGATTTAATCTTTATCTCTTATTATTACCAATTATCTTTGTCAAATGACTGCGCAACTCATTTTTCACGTCAGAATCGACATCAGCGGATGAACATCATTCGAAAATGACTACTCACTTGCCTTTGTGGGTCTTCATTGGACCATACCAGACCTGGAGCTTCAAATTCTGAAGATACCCCCACCCCTCCATTCCTGAGTTGCAAATTTGGTGGTGCTGCGGGTCAAAACGCTTGAATAGGTCCAATGATCATCTGTGCCGAAAATAATCGAAATCGTTAGAAGTGCAGAATAATTTGGTGTACCGCTACGACTAATATGTTATGGGACCAATGTGGCTGTTTACAGGTGCTTTAAAAAAAATTCTAGGATTCATGACTCACCCTGTATACAGAACAGAAATTTTTCGCAGACTCAGAGATTGATCTTTTGTGCTTATTCTTTTCCCACAAACATATTACTAAAATCTTTTGAAACAACGAAAATAGAAGCGATCAAAGGATCAACATTTATCCCTCCATAACTTCAAAATTAGAAGACATAGAATTTTTTCAACAACTTTCTAGCACTTCACTTAATTTCCATATCACGCACCTTCAACGTGGTCTGACACTTTTGAATCACCTGTATGTTACAATTTGTATTATTATTTGAAATTGAAATTGAAGAAAACACTCGTGAAGCGAGATGCGACCACCTTGGGCGCCAAACTCTGGGGGGGGGGCGCCTGAGCGCCCTTTATCTCTCTATTATCTCGAAAAAATTTCGCCTGCGGCGCTTTTTATTCGCGATTTGTGCAATTTTCAATTATCAACATTATTGTCATCATAAAAAAAAATCGCTTGAGATTCTATTTTTTTTCCTTCATAAAATGAAGGCCGCATTACAGAACTTGCCATAAGCTGCAAAGCCGGCCCTGACCAAACCTGTATATATGTATATAATCGGAAAAACCTTTTCACCATTTGGTATGAAGGTGAAAAATAATACATTTCAAAATTAACTAATAACTTAAATAAAACCCAACGTCTTCTTATTCAGGGTTATATACAAATTCTCTCCATTGTCCTTTATCTTCCGCTATCCCTTTCGCTTCGCTCCACTCCAAGCCTCTACTTCTTAGTGTTCCCGCTACCGTTTGATCCCATGTCTGCCTTGGTCTTCCCCTCGTTCTCTTTCCCAACGCCTTCGCTTCCCAAACTTTCTTCACTGGCCTTTCTTCGTTCATCTTTACCAGGTGACCAAACCATTCCGGCTGCTGTCTCTCTATCGACTTTGATATAGGCTCAACTTCTAACTCCTCTCTGATTTCTCCGTTTTTTACTCTATCCAATCTTGTAACTCCTTTCACTCTTCTCAGATACTTCATCTCCATGGCCTGGACTCTGCTCTTTGCACTGTTGTTCATTACTCAGCTTTTGCTGCCGTGAATAAGGATGGGTTTATAAATTGTTTTGTATATCGTCATCTTGGTCTTACTGCTTATCTCTTTTTTGTCTATGAATGTCTTACTAAGTGCGTGATACATGTTCGCTGCGCTATTGATTTTGTCATTGATTTCTTCGTCCATCTTTCCGTTGCTTTGTATGGTCACTCCCAAATACTTGTAATTATCCACTTGCCCCAATTTATTGCCAAACACTTCTATATCGATTCTTTTGTTTTCCTTCCCTATCACCATTACTTTTGTCTTTGCCGTGTTGATTTTCATTCTCCTCTTTATCAGTTCTTATTTTCATAGTTTCAGATTGTCTTTCAGCTGTTGTTCTCCTTCCGCACATATTGCCAGGTCGTCCGCAAACGCGCACTCTGCTTATTTGACTGGTCTCAGCTTTCTATTATACTACATTGACTCGATGTACTCTCGCTCTTATTGCTCTCATGATGTCGTCCATGGCCACTATGAATAGTGTCGGGCTGAGTACTCCACCCTGTTTCAAGCCTTCTTCTACCGGGAACTCTTCTGATCTCATATTGTGCGTTCTGATGTAGTTCTTATTGTACAAGCTTGTACACTTTCCGTACAAGCTTTCGATACTTTTTCTTAAATTGATGTCTACGCCCCTTCTTTCCAAGCTGTCCCATATAATTTTTCTCGGAATTCTGTCAAACGCCTTCTCCAGATCCAAAAACGCCATTCATACTTCTCTGCTCTTCCCTGTTTTTTCGATCAGCTGCTTCATGGTAAATATATGGTCCTGCGTGCTTCTTCCTTTCCTAAATCCACTTTGTGTTTCTTCCATTTGTGGTTCAATTTCAGTCTTCAGTCTCTCTTCTACGATTCTTTCGTACATTTTTGCCACCACACTTATCAGCGTTATCCCTCTATAATTTCCGCAGTCTTTTGCGTCGCCCTTCTTGTGTATTGGTATGATGATTCCTATTTTCCAATCCTCTGGTACTTGCTTCTGTTTCCACGTCATATTGAATATCTTCAACAGTATTTTCACGCCATGTTCTCCTAGATTCTTGATCATTTCTGGTGTAATCTGATCATGTCCCGCTGCTTTCCCTCTTTTTATCTTCTTGATAACTTGCATCAACTCTTCTTCCTGGATTTCATCTTCTTAATCTTGGTCTGTTGAGCTGTCTTCTCTTTCTTTTGTCATTCTATCTTTTCTTTCCGGATTCAGCATCTCCAGGAAGTACTCCCTTCATCTATTCATCATCTCATCTCCCGTCGTAAATATTCTGCCTACTTTGTCTTTGAATTGCTTCACTGTGTACTTCTTTTCTTTTCTCAAGCTTTTCAAAACCCTGTAGAAAAGTTCCTGGTTTGTGTTGCTGTCCTTCTCTATTTTGTCACCGAACTCCTCCCATGCCTTTCCTTTGGCTTCTTTGATCAGTTTTTTCACCTTCGATCTCTGCTCTTTGTACTCCTGGTAGTTTTCTTCTGTTTTACTTGTGAGGTATGTCTGCCATGTCTTCTTCTTGTTTTTCACCTGCTGTTTTATTCCTTCGTTCCACCATCTTGTTTGTTTTTTATTCTTGTGAACCATTATTGTTCCACAAACCTTCTTTGCCACATCGAGCAGTACTCCCTTGAACTGCCGCCATGTCTCTTCCAGTAGACCCTCTTCCCATTTTTTCTTGCCACTTCCATTCCCGTTTCTACTAATTCTGTGTATCGATTTGCTACTTCCTCTTCTGCTGACTTATACGATCTTATTGCTTCCTTTCATTGTGTCGTTCCTTTTGGGGTTCCATTTTGATGTTTCTGTGCTCTTATCTTAATTTTTCCTTCAATCAAGTAGTGGTCACTGAATATTTCATATCCTTGTTTTACCCTCACATCACGTAGTTCCAATCTGTGAGCCTTGTCCATCAAAACATAATCTATAATCGATTTCTTATTTCTGCTTTTGACCTCTCTTGTGTACTTGTGTATATCCTTATGTTTGAAAAATGTATTTGCTACTGATAAGTTGTTTTCTGTACAAAAGTTTATAAGCCGTTGCCCATTATTATTTTTTGTTTCTCCGCCGTGAAGTCCCATTACGTCTATGGGATCATTTCTTGCTCTCTTGCCGACTCTGCTATTCTGATCGCCCAGGATCAACACTCTGCCATCTATAGCCTTTCTACAGTACTGGTTAGTTCTTCCCAAAATACGTCCTTTTTTCAACTCTTTCATCTTCGTTTGGTCCATATACAATTACTATATGCGTTTTTTCTTCTCATTCCCATTGCATTTCTATTCTCAATATTCTCTCTAATATAGGCTCCCATTTTAATACTTAGATTCTCTTGCTTTATTATGCATCCTACACCTTCTTTTGCTCTACTTTCTTGTTTCCTTCCACTATAGATGATCATGTGTCCTTCATCAATTTCATCTTCGCCATTACCTTCTTTCGCCAATATGTCCAGCTCTGCTTCCTCAAATTCCTGTTCGATTTCCTGTTCCTTTCTTAATATTTCTCTAACATTCCACGTGCCCATCTTTAGAATTTTCTTGTTTGCTTTTTTGTGTTCATAGCATCATCATCATCATAGCATTTTTTCGTTTTCTGCGAGCCTGTCCGTGTGTTTCTCTCCGCTAGCTATTTTGTATCTATTCCGGTTGTCTTTTCGCTAAACTTATCATTTTCTTCGTCCCAGTTCCACACCTTCCCGTCCATTATCAATCGCTTGTATCCTATCTTCGTCTAACGTCCTCTACGTTTCTCTTCCTTTGCAGTATCCCTGATGTGTTTCTGTATTTCTGCTTCTTTCTTTGTGAGATCCGATTCGATGTAGATGCGTTCCTTGAGGGCTCTCAGTTTACCTTTGTTTCTCAGCACGTCAATTTTACCTGTCATGCTTTCCATTTCCATCATGCATGTTCTTTCATCAATCCTTCTGGCTCCCCTCACCGTAGTTTCTATTCTGAGTTCTCGAGTGATGAAGTTTTCTATTTCCTGTCTGAGTTTGTCATCGTAGGTATCAAACTTAAACCCCGTTATTATCAAGTTTTTCCTTTTCTTATCTTTTTCTAGACTCTCAATTTTGAAATTTAGAAATCGTATCTCTTTCTCCATGTCGTCGTTTTCTTGCTTTATCTCCATCATTTGGTCGTGGATTTCCTTTTGCTCCTTTCTTATCTATTTAATTCCACTCATCATTTTTTCGTTTTGGCACATAAGCTTTCTCATCATCTCGATCATCGTCCACTCCGCGTCCTCCGGTTTGTACTTGTTCATTTTCTTGAAGAGTTTACCTCTTCCAAGTTGAATCGATCGATTCGAATCGATCCTTTTCTCTTTTCCGTTCGTTATCGTCGTCCGTATCCCAAAATCGTACCGACAAAACCTGTACCCGTAAATAATCCCTTCCAACTTTATGTAAAGGACGCACGTTCGTCCTGAAAGAAGTGACGCGGTCAAAACCCTAGGAAAGAACCTATTCCTGTACACAAAGGTACTCTTGCCTCTCCTGACGTATCCTGGCAAACTGTGTTTGCCTCAATTAATTTTCGTGATGAATGAAAACAACAAAGAGGGCACCTCAAAATACTTGATTCCGTCAAGGATATACGGAGGGTTGCACAGGCATCTGGTGAAACGTCGCTTGAAAAGGACGATGAAATTTGATGTTGGATGGCGAGTTGCACCGAAGTCTGTTGTTGAAGTCGTTTGAAGAGCCGGATGGCGAAAAAACGTTTCAAAAATCGATGATCCCCTTATCGAGCACACTGGTCGGGACAGCGAGCTCCATTGTAGGCTGCGTTGGAACTTGGGCGACGTGTCTTTTTCGAGTACATAGGTACGTCAGAAAAAACTGAATAAAGGGAAAAACTGAAAGTAGAATTGTCGCGTTTTATATCGGAACCGCCCGTCTTCAAAAACATACCTCTAACAGGTGGAAATCGTGTCACACGTGGACGGCGATGCCGGTCAAACGATGAAGTTTGTACAAAAAAAAAATAATAATAATAAAAACGGTCGCTCGAAACTTTTACGCGTTGTCAGCTCTGTGGTTCTAGCCGGAAAGAATATGTCCAACCTCAGCGTCCCACTCTAGCTGCGCGTTCCACGTGCATTGAGCAAACGACAGTGCCCTCTGGCGCTTGTCGCGTGAAAATTAAGCACGGCCGCGCACCGAAGGTGTGCTCGAAGTGCAGGCTCCTGTATCGTCACCCTCTGCCGCTCTTTTTCGGAAATTTGAATTTATACCGTGAGGCGGCGACTTAATTCTATCATTCACAAACACAAATTGCCAATTTTCAAATTCCTATTAACAAAATGTAAACGTTACCACTATGAGATATATGCCAAAAATCAAGTGACGAATTGTCGTGGAATTTGACAAAGTGGAAGTCGCTCGCACTTCAATCAGACGAATCCAGTTTGTGCCCACACGTTACAATCTCGCTTCCGCCATCTATGTACGCAGGCAGGGTGTAGGCCCACAGATCTTGTTGACACTGTATTTTCACTTGCCAGGGTGCGCAACCAATCCCCCCTCCTCCCGTCTCCTCCCCGCCCTCCAAACCGGGCCTGCAATGCTCTCATAACTCGATAAAATATGACGAATAATTCCGCCAACCCCAAATATTGAATTACTGCGGGGCTGCGGTGGTATACGCGAAGAGTTGGGAAATTAAACTCCGAGGAGCCGGGCGGGCGGAGCAATTCCGCGGGAAATAATTATTGTTGACACTGTCGTTCCTGAAGTAATTAATTATAGAGCAAGGTAACTTTAAACCTTGTTCGCGGAGAGGAGAGGGGTCTCCCGCCGCAATTTGAGCGAATTAAACAATAAACACAATGATGCAAAAAGGGCCCGCGAGAGCCGCGATGATTTATGGGATTGGGCCGGGTGCGGCCCTGTTTCACGACACGATACGGTAAGAAATAGCTGCGATTGCCAGTTCAAGAATGATCAGCGACAAGACGGACTGACGGACAGGCATCGGTGTGCCAAGAAAAGTAAATTTTTTAGAAAATCGCTTTCCAATGGCGCAACCGTTAGAACGCTCATTAATTTATTGTTGAGCTTTTTATATGAGCAATGGCCAATGGGAAATTTTGGATATGCTTCAAATATTTGTCTAAACATGTTATGGAATCAAAAACGTCAAACGTATTTACATTGAATGGTTGTTATTATATAAATGTAAACACTTAGTGTGCAATGCTGATTGAACACCATAATATTCACTCTGCGTGTGCAAATTTGAGTGAAAAATGTGAATATATGTACAAATAAAGAATATGCAGCCTGGCTAAACTAGCTTGACAGTGATTACTGAAGCCTATTACATAGAATGATTGCATTGATACCAGTCTAACAGTTGAAGCCCGGTTCATGTTGCTAATGAAGAAATAGTTGTCTGGAATCAATTCAGCGTCGGTCGGACCGAGAGATGGCGCCCGATTTCTGACTCACCGCTTCATCTCGAACCTGTTCAGATACAAAGAGGCCCAGAGAAACAGAAGCTAGCTACTATCCCAGTGCAAAGACGGATGTATCGTCTCACTGACGACTTGATTCATGGCAATTTCCATACGTGATAATTTTTTTAATAAAATTCAATTGATAATAAAAATAGAAAACCGATATTTTGCCTAATATTGCTGCTAAAACATGAAACACGGAACTGTTCCCAGAAGCTTCCAGGAACGTATTCTAGACTTCATTGTTTTTTTTTTCAAGGACTACTTGCAGTTACCTAACCATGAATCATGATGTCTTTTAGATGTTCGAAAAGCAATAAAGACTTGGAGTTTCTTTCGCAGAGAGCTATAATTTTATTTTGCACCGTCGGAATGCAATAATAGCGCTCACTTAGCAGCTGCTCGAAACTTCCATTTTTATTCGACGGTTTACTAGGTGAATGTGCTTCACATCGGCGATTTTATGAGAACTTTCACACTTCATTTTAACATCTCTTTAAGGACGGCGTAATCTTGTGAGACATGGGTATACGCTCAGCGGTAGAGCTAGGGAGCGGAGAATACTTCCATTATGCATTCAACTGTCGAAAAACTATTTGGACGCCGAAAAATAATTATAAATAGAATAGGTACCTACATTGAGACTCTCATACCATAGCTGGCTAGCGAACACTCATGTTTTTTTTATGATGAATTCTATTTTTTTTTTCAAATACAGGTCGTCTACGCGCCTTCGCCTTGGGATTCCAGGGTAGTTTACGGAAATACTTGAAAAGTGTCAGAAACACGTCAAGTGGAAATTAGCTCTTCTTCTTTGGAGGAGTAGAAGTCATTCGAGCCCTTCAATTCAGTTTCGTTGTTGCAGTAGTACATCACGTAACAAGTACGGAAAGTGATACATTACGCATGAGTGTGTAAGCTGATGGACGAGGCGCAGCCGAGTGCAGAAATCACATGAATGAAAGTGAGACACTTTTAGGCGATTTACGTACACTGTTTTTCCTACGAGGGCTCCTTAGTTGGAAACTTGAGGCTGATTTTGACGTCGTTTCCAATAGTTTGTTGGGATATCTCCGTTCCGTTGGTATAGGTCAGATTTTATTTCTTCGGCTGTGACACCTTTCTGTATTATAGATGGGTTGCGTTTTCTTCTGTCTTCGGTTTCAGTTCCATTTCCTTTAATTATCTGTTCTAATTTTGTCTCATGTTCATCATCCTGGGTTACTTGTATCATTTTGTTAGGTCCTAGAGGATTGTAGACTTTCTTCCTCCACCAATGTCGTTTTGATAACCCTCCCTATAAGCTTCCATTTTTTCTGTATGTCCTCCCCTTTTTTTTAATCAATTTTTTTTATTTATTTCGCTTTTTTGCTTTTCATGACGTGGGTGGTGATTTCATGGCGTCTCACTTGAAGGGCTGGGTGTGTTTTTCTGTGGTATAGTTCTTCGTTCTTCCAGCGTAGGTTTCCTTGGTTTGTTGTTGATGGTGCTGACATTGCTGCCTTTGTTGTTCTTGTCGCTCCAGCTGTGGTTGAAGCTGTTGGTGTGTTTTGTATTGCTCTCCCTGCCGTATGTACAGGAACTGGAGCTTTAATCTCATTTTGATGTCTTCAAAGTCTTCAGAATTTCGGAATCGGTTGCATAGAAGAATGATATTCCTGTAGATGGATTCTCTGTCTGGCCTCAGCCACTAAGGGTTGTCTTTTCGCAAGAGAGTTGGTGTCTCGTATAATCTCAGGTGTTATTTTGGTGACCGGACAGTTCTTCGCGCGGGCAATTCTTCGTGGACAATTCTTCGCGGGCAATTCTTCGCCGGACAAGTCTTCGCCCTCGTCTTCGCCGGAAACTTTGGAGCTCTAATGAGGCCCAGTGTGAGTGTCATATTCGGAGCCCTATCCCCCACTGAGTTTTTACGTAGCGTTTCAAGCTTTGCTGAGCCCCCTTGGGTATCTTCAAGTTTTATGGAGATTTGCGTAGCAAATCTCCTGAAATCTGGACGGTTTCTTAGAGCCCTATTAGGCCCCCTTGTCTTCATGTCGCATTTGTAGCCCTGCTGAGCTCCGTTGTATTTTGCATTAGTTTTCAAAGCTCTATAGTTAGCTCCTGTGTGTCTTCTTGTGTTGGTCGAAATTCTACTGGCCCCCTTGTTTCTCCATGTGTCGTTTGGAGCCCTAGTGAGCCCGGCAGGCCTTCTTGCGATTTCCAGAGCTCTATCCTACTTCAAGTCTACATTAAAGCATTTCACCCTGTTAAGCCCCCCTTGTATCTTCAAATATCGTTTGGAGTCTTGATGAGCCCCCTTGTGTCGTAAATTATTATCATTGGCATCCTTGGTAACCCCCTCCTGATTTCTTTGAAGTTTCTGGAATTTTCAAAAGCTCCCTTGTGTCTACTTTAGGTTTCTCGGAGCCCTATGTGCCCCCCTGTGATCTCGTGTTTCATTTGTAGTCTTTTCACAATGTGTTAGTTTCCCAAGCTCTAGTTAGCTCCTGTTAGTCTTTATGTGTTGCTCAAAGTTCTACGGGGCCCCCTTGTGTCCCCAAATGGAAGCCCCAAGGGTGGATCTTGATGTAAGTACAGATCACTAATTCTGCCGACGTTTTGGCACTGAAATAACTGAAAGTAAATTCATAGAATTTGGCGCCCAACGTGAGGCTGATTCGAAGGTTTATGTCCACGATTCAAGCGGAAGACGGCTGCTCAATCAAAGTTGATAAAGTTCCTGCTAGACACCTATTATCATCTGTAGGTAATACTTGGATTCACTAGAACAGCGCTCAGAGGCTTACCCCAAAGAAATTATCGATCCCGTTCTTTCATTGCAACACGGTTCTATTCTTCCGGGACTAATTCTCCCTCATCTAGGAACGTTGGGGTGTCAATTTTGGGAAAGCTGGGATGATTTCACTGATCTTTTACCGTTTTATTCCTTGTCAAAACTCTCTGTTACCTTCTATTTAGTTTCTGTTTTCTTTCCACCGACTTTTTCATCCAACCGTTACGATCGAATTGAAATCTGGTGTCGGTCGGCTCACCTGTGCTTTCAACTCCAAGGTAACTTCGAGTATCACCTTCAAAAGCATTCGACGGGTTCTCTGGCATGACCACCGCCAACAGATTCGCGTGTATACCAGCCTGCTCTGGAAAGTCTGCAGCTCCGCCAATTTTGCAGATGTCTGGATTCTGGATTCCATTTTGGGGAGTCGGTAGAACCCAGTTTCACCTGGCACGTAGGCCGTATTATTGGGACCATTGTCCCCTCCCCAGACCAGCCGGACTCACCTAGCCGCAATGTGGTTCCTGGATGTTTGATGGAATCGCACGAGAGCTTCGTACTCGTAGCATTACGTTAAAACTAGCTCTCAAATACGTAAATGTGAAGGCAACTGGGTACCTTGGATTTTTTTATGAACAAGATAAAAACAAATGGGCTCTGCTACGGAAAATTTCACGAACCTATTGTACGTTCAAATCAAGTGTGATTTGAGTCGCCTGATACTGATAACCTCGCCACGCGACGCCCTTGGATAAACAAATTCCTGAAATCGCAGCTCACTCGAATCACATCCAAGTTGAACGTACCATACCATTATTTTTCTTCCGGATAGAAAAAGAGGAAATTGTACATAGAAACGATGACGTTTGCCAGCCTCGCAAGTGAACTCTTGAGCATTTAATAATATCCGCGGAAGGCAAAGGGAAAGCTTGAGGGCATCGCGAGTTTGCCCACAACACAGCATGCAATTTCCGAGATTTCCAGTCAGAGATGTAAAAAGAAAACAACTTGTACGACGAAGCAGACTTTCTACTTAAATACACGGAAAATTCAATAGATACAAGATCTGGAGGCCCCGCAAAGCTGAATTTCAAGTCAGCGACAAAGCCACAAAGGACCCCGCACATTCCTTATGGGATTTGGCTTCCTGAGGGATTTGGCTCAAACTTTGATATGTTGTAGCCCTTGTTGAGGTGATCAAACTTTATACTTGCGCAAATGCTCTAAACTCAACGGTTCACCCTCCAGAGGGGGTGGAATGCCGGTAGTCACGGAACTAATTTATTGCAATTATGGGCTTCAATGAGCCAAAGGTGGATCTATTTTGACGCCACGAGGTGGTTCTAGGGTTACACTTGCCATAACTTTGAACTGTACTAGTCGAAATTTTTCAAAGACCCCTATATTTAGAACCACATCTAGCATTTCGAAAAATAACTTGTTTGATCACCTCAACAAGGGCTACAACATATCCAAGTTTGAGCCAAATCCCCCGGGGAGCCAAATCCCATAAGGAATGTGCGGGGTCCTTTACGGCATCGATAAGCCAATCATCGCATCGGATTGTGTCATGCTGCCTTAGGGGACGGACTTACCCTATACTTGCGCGGGCGTATCAAGCTGTAATCTATCCCTCAGACGATAAAAGATAGCGCTGTAAGCTGTGAGAAACCCACTAAGATACAAGTGTAGTGAACCAATAGAAAATCAGTGTTTTAACAGAGGCAAAATACAGCGACAAGCCTATTGGTCTGCGGCAGTGTCAATGTTCTCAATCTGGATCAAGAAGCAAGTTGAAAATTCTCCATCCATCTAGGCTTGACATACTTCACCAGACAGTTCGTACAAGATACTTCGTGCTTCCAATAATCAAAATGGAGATTTTTTCCTGGAAACTTCATCTCTATATTTTTTTCATTCTATGTCGCTCGAAGCTCTAGTGAGCCTGCTTATGATTTGTGTCTGTCTTTATGTAGTTGAAGCTTTCGTCAGAGCCCTAGTTAGTCGCGTTATGTCGTCACAATTTTGTCGTTTGGAGCTCTGATGAACCCCTTTGTCTCTTATTGTGGTTTTTGGAGCCCTAATGCCGCTTTGTTTCTTGCTGCGTTGTCATTACTCATACTGAACCTCGTTGTGTCATTTCGTTTCGCTCAGAACTTTGATGAGAGCCTCCATGTATCTTTTTGTGGCTTCCGGAACTCTAGCATTGTCCCCTTGTGTCTCAGTAAGGAAGATCACAATTTTAAAAACTCATTTAAAATATTTGTGGAGAATTATGTGAGATAGAAGTGTAATGAAGTGCGCAATTTGAATCTAGAATTCAACGTGAATAATGGTTGCCTTTCGATTTTAATGGCACGACAGGGTCGAAGAAGACGTACACGAAGGGCCCACTTGAAGCCGGAACTATCGAACAATGGTGACGATGGCGTATGCCTTGCACTACTGGTGCATACGCTCTGGCAACCACGATTTAAACTAAACAGATTTCGATTTATCGCCACCACGAATTCAACGGACGCGACCCATTTACGCAGAGGGCGACAGGGAGATGGAAACTGCAGGCTGGTCGGCCGGCGGTGCTCTCTGGTGCTGGTGGCACACATACATAGATATCCGGATGTACAATGGTGGCGCTTAATAAATTGATCGGAACGCATGTTTGTCCGGTAAGTAATAGTCCATAAATTCTGGTAATATCTTTCTAAATCATTCCGCTGCTCGGATTATCCGATGGGATTGCTAATCGATTTCGTGTTTGTGGCGTGCCATCGGGGCGGGGAGTTTCAATTAAAAACTCCACCGAATCAATCCCAGGTCAGGTACCTGTGTGCTCTGGCTGTGCTCTATGGTCTTGTAGTAGACTCTGCGGAGTTCCAGCGGAGAATGCCTTTCTGGCATCGATTATTAGTTTGGATGATGGGGCGCGCGGATATCACGTAAAATCCGAGCGGGGCAGAGAGAGAGAGAGAGCTGGGGCTTTCCAGTGTGACCTCCTCTAACTCTCTGCCACCAAACACGAATCTGTGAGCTACGAGTAGTGGAAGCTATCAGGTTTGCCGACCCAGTTGGAATTTTGACAGAGTTATTTTAGTGAATCCGCGATTTCATTGTGAGATACGGGACACTTGGAAATCAATTCCGGCGACTTTACAACACCGGTTGCGGTGAAAAAGGGGGATTAAAATCGTATCTTTTATCCTGGCAGGTTTTGCTATGACCTTTTTCAGTCACCTAGTTCTCAGCGTTTGCAAATTTTTTGTATCTTCGCAGTGCTTACTGCTGCTGCTGGATGCAGAAAACTGGAATGCATTGAGGCGCTGGTTTGGTTTTACTTCACTAATTTCAAATGAGGAGCTGCTTTTTTTTAGGGCTGTAATAGAATATAATAGAATGGAATAATGTTTATTGTTCAAAAAAATCATTTTTATACAATAGACTTGGTCCAGAAAGCATGAATTTCGGAAATCTTTATACAATTGGCATCTCCTCGGGCATCTCAGTAGGAAATGTTCCATGGTTTCGTATTAATTCTTATTGTAGTATATCCTGGTCACGGCACCATTTCTGTAGTGTATCCTGGTCACGGGACCATTTCTGTAATGTAGGTAACCCCGTTTTCGATGTTGGCAGTGATCGTCGTTGTTCCTTTCCTTCCCCACGTCGTTTACCTTTTACCTATGTTGTGTTGTTGAGTTCTTACTCGAGATGAGAATGTGTCGTTGGAGACGAGGTTTGATTCTTGAATGAAACGCGAATGGAATGCAAGCAAAATGAATGTTCATTGAAAATCAATTAGCAAAGTTTTAAATGAATTTGTTTCTTTTCAAAACACCTCACAACAAAAAATTGACTGTGATAACAATGACACAACATTGATGAAGAACCACAAAACACAAAGACAAATGAAACTAGAAAAGTCATTACAAACTATTTAGAAAATTCAGGAATTTACAACAATGAAACACAAAATCAGATCAGCAAAACAAAACAAAAAATCATGGAACATGTCAAACTGTCAATTAATTCGCAAAGGAAAAGTGACGAATTCGCTGACAGGCACACATGGAAAGAACACGTCAAAGAAACCCATGCGTATAGCCTGGTTGATTGCTGAAAAACTCCTTCCCAAATCGATGGTCTAAAGCCAAATGCGGCTAACTACAAAATCATGATTTTACAGGAGAAGGAAAACAAACTTTGTGAGTCTTCATCAAATTAGGTTTGAAACACTGCAATTCAGTTATTTATTACAATAATAGTTTATATAGTTAAAAACAGTTTTGCTTCAACCATGGAAATGTTTCTTTTGTTCCAGTTTCGTCAGATCCGTTTTTTGGAGAAGTGAGACAGATAGCCATGTATGGCACAAACATTCTATTGGTGAAAAAACTGATAGCTATTTCCAACATTCATAAAAACATCTTAAAATATGGAAAAAAAAAAGAACAAAAAGCCTGAGAAGGAACAGAAACAAACAAAATATTGAAAAAGAAACAAAAAAACAGAATAATTACAACATCAAAGAAAATTGGAAAAAAACATTCTGTGATACATTATTGAAAAAACTCAAGATCCTGTTCCTCTCGATCATTGACATCTGGGGCCCTAATTTTGGGAAAGGTGTGATCCGTTCCTATGCGAAGTTGCTAGGCAACCGGGGCTGTGATTGACTGTCACCTAGGCAACACCACCTGCTGATCTGTTTCCCGGTTCCGAAAATAGGGCCCCTGGGAGGACTGTTTCGTCCTCAACAGCTTCATCGTTTAGGGTTGAATTGAAGTAGAATTTGCAGTCGTCTGGTACACTACCTGAATTACAAATCTCTTGCAAATGTTTGCAATTTCATTGTTGAATTTCTTTTTTCGAATTCACTGGTTTTAAACATGCTTCCATGGCTGATGTTGTCACTCTCCGACCTCTTCGAGGAACTACCAATATTTTGCGCAAACCCTAATCAAAATCTGTTTTGACTTGCATGACATGAGGCTGTGCCTTTTCGTATCTGATCCATTTGATGTGATGCCAGTTTATTGAGGTGCCATTTTCATCTTTGTCACGGTTTATCATTATTATCAACTTTGCAAAAACTTTCCAGTCGAGGAATCCGATCTCCTTGTTTTGAAACACTCCGTACTTGGGTCCGTTGTAACGGTTGGAAAACTTATAATTCAAAAAGAGCGGTCAAACGATTTTATTAATACAGCCAAACACGCTGGCGCGTTAAAAGATAAGGTTTTTGCGGGTCCTTTCCGATTTTGCAAGAAGCCATTTTGCACGTGAATTTGAAGGCGAGTTGAATCCCCGGTAATCCAGCGATGCCGTCCGTCTTTTGCCGTTGAAACACCTTTGAAAGCACCCTGCCGTTATGGGTTATTGTGGGCATCTGCAACAGGAACCCGGGGTAAGCGAAATCGAAAGTAAATAGGTGGTTCTGAGCCGATACTTACACGCGTTACAAAAATTGTAGGATTCAGTTGGAGATTCGGATTCAGCTGACGATTCAGTTCCGGAATCCGGGCTGCAATTCAGACCGTCGCTCGTGGAGAATCCAGCGCCACTGTAGTGCCACCCCAGGCTATCGGGGGATGTCCTTACTATCACCGGCTGTCATCATTTTTCCTGGCATCAAGTGCCTGTTTGCTGCCGTAGAGTTTTCGTTGAAGAACCAGCTTGGCGTGAGGTCGCAAGTGACGTCTCGGTGGGCCACACCTCACGTCACCGGTCACCCGAGGAGTCCGAGACAAAGAAGCCGTTCCGTTCCGGAGGATTAAGTTGAAGGTTGGGTAGGTGCCCGGTGGGTGTGTGTAAGTTATTCCGGTCCTGACAGTCTCGTCCTTGTTTTCATTATGGTCTACGAGACCGAGAAAATACCCCAAACCAGAGCGCTCTTGTTGGTAGGTTATTGGTAGTTTCCACGGTATCATTATGGTACGTTGGCGTGACTTAGGGATTCTTGGGGTAGCTGAGGCACTGCGAGGGTACTTCCTAACCGGCAACGGTCCCGCTGGATGAGGCTTGGAGTCTCGAAGACTGCCGTCGTTTGTTCATTGCTAAAAATGAAGTTTCTGTTTCATAATGACCTGTTGCTTTGATATTTAGTTTCTAAACCGTACACAGACTTGTTACTTACCTTTTCGGAATTTTGTATTTTCATTTATTTATCAATTTCTATTAAACTACAGCCTCACTGTGGCTTTTTAAGTAAAATGTAAAAGGTAATTGTTTGTTGACATCGGACCTAACCTCCAAACACACATTCGAACTGTCAGTTGTGACAGACATGTCACAGGACGCGAACCAAGTTTCGACAATTAGGGGAGCACGGGGTAAGCCGTTTACGCACCTAACCAGGTTGGTGCGATAAATTCAACTTCAGGGGATCTTACGGCCTGGTTGGCGCCCTCAATAAATTGAAGTAAGTGTCCCCTCAGGAAAACACCAAACCCACGCCCGCTCTCCGACGCGAAGTAGCTACCGGGAGTGATGGTATTTCTTGGCTGGCTTTAGGCGAGGTATCGTCACACCGTTCTGTTTGGCATTCTTGGCAATGGTCACCCATTCATGTGGTGAATACACGGGTACATTTTTTGCTGACGTCTCAATCCTAGCGTGCATCGAATCACATTCCATCTGGCTGTGGCCAGATATCAGGAATTTTTGGTCAATAATTTCTACCGGAAGAACCAGCACAGCGTACAGAAACATAGCAGCACCAAATTGGTTCTTATTTGGACCCCCCACATGTATCGCTGAATAGTCTTACGCTTTCCAAGGTTGGAGGAAGGTTCTTTAGATGACTGAACAAGCAGCTTGCAATTCCACATGGTCCACGTGAGCCCTCAACTTCAGTCCACATGAAGCACTTTCCGGTATGATTGTCAACGTTGAAAATGGTGAAGTTGTACGTAGCTAACTTGGATTGGTCGGATCCGTTGGAACATAAAGCACTTGTTGCAGATCAAAATTGCATGAATGTATCTTGTCATGATTTGACTGTGCTCCACTTTTATCAGAGTTTTTCTCTTGTCTTGCTCTTTTCTTCAATTTTATGTGAAGATCTTGTTTCCATTGTATGGTCACTTTTGCTTCGTCTTTAGCTGACTCGTAAGCAGTGCATGTTGCACACTGATCTTTTCTTGGTTTGTGAAATGACAAGTTGAAATGTGTCTTGAGAATGTGGCGGTGAGAACTCTCTTCAAGGGATTGTTCACCATTTTCACCGCAGTCAGTTTGAGTCAAGGAGGTTATAATTATAGCAGGAGGGAGCATGAGCTCAAAAAAGTGAAGCCATGTGACGTCACGTTCTGTGTATGCAATCCGCAATATACGAACCACACGAAGGCACACGAGTTACAGAAGTCTATCCCACAGAATTATACAGCAAAGTGACAGCATCGTTCGTTTTTATGGTTAAATTTTTTCATTTGTCAGTTTCGCACTTCAATGTGGCATTTTCAATCGCTTTTAGGGCTTTCGAATGGGAAACCACAGCGGTTGCCGTCTAGAAACAGTTTTTTCAAGCAGAAGACAATCCAAAATAGGAAATACCGTTGCATATAAGTAAGTGCACCTAGCGATGATAAATTTTGAAGTTACGAATTTTCCCAATTCAAGGTTTGCATCTCCGAAGATTGATTATATTCTCTGCGACGTGTGCCCTTGTCCAGTGCCTAATTGAAAAGGACATCACCGCCTTGCAAACTCATGGAAGACCAAACAAATGAAAAGCTCGAGCAAGCCAAAGGCCAAAGTATGCGTCCTCTGCAATGCACACTGCACAGCTGCTGTGTACCCACCTGTTCAACTCAGTATATGTACCAATATTATTGTACGTACGTACGTACCTACGTGTGTGTTGTGCTAGTTTGCACCTACACTGATCATACATAATAATAAAATGGAAGAAAGTCAAATAATAGGTAAGCAAGAGTCAAAAACTTCACACAAAATTTTGATAATATTGGTTTTATCTTTTCAAATTTAAGGATGCCTATCTTTTGATTCCACATGCATAATTGAAGAGAAGATACTGCCTTCAACTTAAGAAGAAACTAAACCAAAAAAAAAGTCACTTGAAATATGAGCGCCTCGATCTAGTCCACCTGCAAGTGGATGATTTGATGAAGTGGAAGTGCACTACTGGTGGTCTCTGAAGAAGTAATGGAAAGATGGAGTGAATATTTCCAAGAGTTACTGAGTGCACAACCAAGATACACTGATGAAGACGACATTAATTGAAAAAATACGATCGAAGACAGAAATGGAAAGACGGCAAGAGAAGACCTGAAATAAGCATTCCTGAAATTATGGATGCAAAGCTCCTGGACATGATAAATTCACATCAGAGATGATAAATAGCTTAGGAGAAGAAGGAAAAAGGTTGCTGCTGGAAATCTACAATAAAGCATGGTAAGAAAAAGGGATTTCTTATAAGTGTGCAAACCATAGAAGCATCACCTTGGTTAAACATGCCAATGAAAATATACAGAGTGGACTTCGAAAAGAAGGTAGCGTGCAAAGCTCCATCTTCACAGTGCAACAAATAATTCAGAGAGCACGAGGAGTGAAATAGAAACTAATTAGTGCTATAAGAAGTCTGTATAAGAATACCACCAGTAATATGTACTACTATGTACTGTACTATGCAATGAACAAGAGACATTAATAAACGAAAAAGAAGTAACAAAGAAGACCATAAGCTGAAAGTATATAAGACGATTTTCAGATCAATGCTGACTGATGGCCCACGGAAGTGAGACATAGAGGTCTCATCTTAGAGAATGCAGAAGGAGCGTGAAGCAACAGGAATGAAGTATACCTACCTGCGAAGTGAAAAAAAAAACATACACTGACACTGAAGAGGCACAATTCGCAACCCTGAGTAAGAAAAGAGCTAAAGATAAAGCCTGTAACGAAATTTCTGGATAAGAGACAAATGTTGGTGAGGACGCCTACAAAGCATGAATGAGGACAGACCAGTAGAACAGATATGGGAAGCAAGAATGACGGGGAAAAGAAATCAGAGAAGACAGAAAGAAACATGGGACGCAACATAAGGACAAATTGTAACAGATAATTGACTGAGCTGGAATTAAGGAAAAACGCAGAAAAAGACAAGAGACGATGAGCCAGGCTCATACATCAAGAAAAAATTGATAATGTCGAGAAAAAAAGAGTTTTATTGTTGATATTTCATGAAAATGTTACATTTTTATTTGTATTATTCACACTACACCACAAAATAAAAGGATATTGATAACTATAATACAAATATCGACTGCCACATCTTGTCATCATCGGTGTTCCACCTCTTCTGTTTCATTTCAACCCTTGTCATCCATTCCAGCCCCTTTTCGTTCTCTCCCAACAATTGACTCAGAGTTCTGCCCTCCTTCAGCGATTCCTGACAAGACCTCAAGTGCTCCATCGTCTCTCCTCCCTTCCACAACACGGCATACCCTGGTCCTGGTAGCTACTCGACGTCAGTACCTCATCACCACACCAAAACCTTGCAAATCGTTGCTTCCAGCCTTCAAGTTCGGATTAGACGTGCATCTAGGCACTTTGTCTTGTAGCTCCTTGTATTTTTGGTTTGGAATACTAGGGTCTTGTACTCAACTTGTTTCCCTTCACAAGCTTCTGTTCGTCCCTGTTTCTGCTTTCTACTTCTGCTGCGCTATGCCCTTTCGATTTTTTTGTTTAAAAAATTTGTTTCTGAGCAGCGACCGCTGGTGGTCTCGGCATCCAAAACCCATAAAAGCGACTGAATCCGTCATTATGAAAATGAGGAATTGGCAAACGAAAAACACAAACACAAAAACTGACTGATTCTGTCACTTCGCTTTCGCAGTGTCAGATTCGTGATTCTGTGGGATAGACCTCTGTGTCAGTTACTCGAGTGCCTTCGTGTGGTTCGTATATTGCGGATTGCATACCCAAATACCGCTTTCCCCTTACCCCGACCCGCATCAAATTTCCTCGCCTACAAGCTGGGTTACGTTCCCTCCTGCTATTATAACCTCCTTGGTTTGAGTACAACTTGTACATTTTGGCAACATTCAGTTTCTGATCCAAGTAGTATCTTTTGGAATCTTTTCGGCAGTGATGCGATGGAATTGTTGGAATTTTTTTAAAGTGATTTTTCAGGAAAGCCAGCGATCCTTCTGATATTTTTGAGCATCCATAGCCCCCCCTTCTCTCTTGTTTGCTGGTAGTCGTACTGCAATTTGGTACACGTTTCTTCATTACAAAGTTCAATACTCTTTTTTAATGCACAGTGTATTCAGGAACATTTTTCGGCACACACGTGTTCGATTGTCTTGTCTCCAATACTGAAATGGAATATCATTGTTTTTGATAGTCTTGAAAGCTCAGCATCTACAGTTCTTCTTTTAACGTTACTGATTTCAACCAAGTTGTCTATAAAATCAGGTTGCCTGTCGATAGAACCAAGTTTCCAATAAGACGTGAAAAAATCGGTCCTATGTTTCTGACTTACTTGTTAGTTGCAGCGGTACGCTAGCGAAATGACCCTGATTCTGCATTTTGTGATACTGCAGTGAAACTTAGCATATGCAAACTACGTAGAATTTCGAGTGATTTGACCCGCAGCACTCAAAAATTTGTCCATTAGGGGGCGACTGGGGGCCCCTCAAAATGTCATGATGTCAGGACCAAGAACTGACCATCACTTCCAGTTTGTAGATAGTCACTTTATAAAGTCAAGATATTGGCGCCAATTGAGTAGCCACGCACATAGCTGTCTTTGGAACTCGAAGAAAATGTTATGAGACCCAATTGTGTAAATAGCTCAAAATCATAAAATTTGTGGTTAGCCACCTTTGGAACCAACCCATCCAAATGATCTGAACAAAAGTCGAGTGTGAATGAGTCCTAATGAAATGACAGAGTAGTCACTCCAGTAATGCATTGACCAAGTCAGCGTGAATCGGTGCTTGAACCTCTTTGAAACGTTTGCTTTGTTTACAAGTTATTTACGTAACAACAAAACGAAACTCGCTTGCTTACGCTTCAGAGAAAACTTTACGCTCAGCAATTAATTTTACATTTTACAAACAAATGAAGTCGAATTGATAGATGAGTAAACAATAAAAAAACGATCGGTAAACAAGTTGATAAATCAGCTGGAAAAAAATGATAAGCAATGGTGTAGGTAAAGGAACAAGAAACAAACGATAAGTTGATACGTAGATAAGTCAACAAAAACAAATGAGAGATAAATAGGTGAATGAATAAACAAGAAACAGGTGAGAGATAAATAAGTAGAGACGTTGAAGTTGGTCACACTCTTTGTAAGCAATTGGAAGGAAGAAGTATCTGTAACGCATTCGCCCGAAATTCCCCAGAAGTTACCCATCACAAACCCCACAGATGCATACATACATACAAAACACAACAATGGTTAGTTAACAGTAATCACATACAGTAAATAACAGTAAATACAAGAAAATCGACTCGAGCCAACCTGTGGCTCTCTCTTCGTCGTGTTACATAATTCCCCCCAAATAAGAAAAGGTTAGTAGACTCAACAAGGCAGATTCATACGATCAGGTGGACCCCCCCCCCCCCTTCAGGACACGGAGAAACGTACAAGTCTTCTTTCCTTCGTTTACTTCCAGCTATAACCCGACGATGAACAATGAAATGTGAGTGAATCATAAAAAGTACTGTTCTCTACTCAGCGGCTGATTTTTGGCGTAGCAGAGTTTCTTTTCGTCGTCTTACTGTTTGTGACGTAACTTGTGGAAAAGAAACGACAATGGAACCTTGAAATACGCGCGAAGGCGCAATTCTGAGGCCACGTCATGAGTGCGCGAAGTGCACACGCACTAGACTACGGCCTTTGCCATCTATATTGAGATCATTTGGGGAGTAGATGAATTACACAAAATTCAAAGCAGTGCAAAGCACCTTGATTTCAAAAGAGGAAAACTGCGGGTTATGCAAGCCCGTTGAGAACAAAAAGAACAAGGAATTTTGTGTTACGTACAATAATTTTGCGGACAAAATAGATATCGAAATGCATGATTTGGTGAGTGGGTGGAAGCCAAAATTACGGTACAATAATCAAAGAAAGACCGACCTAAGGACCTCCTTTGGATCAATCATGTAAGCCGTTCCCCCTGTAAGACAGTTTGATCACACTTTGTAGTACCTACCAGCTGTTCTTAACTGAGCTACCAATCTAATCCTGGCAATGAGTTCCAGTGACGTGAGGTACTCTTGAGGACCGTCAGACATTACAAACATGCAATAAACTTGTGAATACCTACCAGAAGACGCCCGTACAAGGTCTTTCTGAGAAAGTCTGTCCCTGAATTTCTGGAAAATCCCACCCTCAGTCTCTCTCAACTCTCCGAAGGTGAGATTGTTCTACAACTCTTCTTCTCCTTCTATGTAAGAAAACATCTCCCCCCACCTGCAGTTTACAGCGCCTAAATAAATCTGTCATCATTGTTTTTAATCTGTCTCAGCCGCTCATAGCACACTTTGGGATACCGCTGTTCCGGCATGATTTTGTTTTTGGGGTTGTCCCTGTATTGAGTTAAGTGGAAAAGTATTAGGGCAAAGTCTGCTTGCACCGGTGCACTTATTTCAATAAGCATTTTATTGTTATCATTATTCTTATTGAATGCTGAGACCCTCGCTGAGACCTTTTCAGAATTATGGTGATTGTCGTGTCTTGTCAATCTCAAAGGTCCCGAAACTTCGACAACTTCCATCTTACTCTTTGCCTGGCCTACCCTCTCACCCTATAAACTTCCGAAAGCCCCTGCCTAATTGAAATATTCAAATAAAACGACGTCACGTCCGATCCGAACCAAAACATCCCAAACGTTTTGAAATAATCATGGCGTATATCAGCCGGGACGACATATCCCTGCTGGCCCGTCTGCTCCGGAGAGAGTTTGGAGAACAGCGGGGACGCACACGTTCCTCCAGATGTCCCCGGGAATTAAAATATTTATGAAGCGCCACCCAGAGGCCAGTGTTGGGCATCAGCCGCAGATATCTCGCCTGAAATATAAATGCCGCGCCGTCGGCGGCGGAGGCAGTCGCATAAAAAGAATATTTAAACGTTTTGAAAATGTCTGATGTTATGACGGTATTATATGAAAAACCGTGGCCACGCGGTGCTTGCGGTACGCCAACAGCCCCTGCGGACCTTCTGTGCACCATTTGCATTTGACATAATTTCCAGAGACTGGAAAGAGAAAAAGAGAAACCTCATATACGGCGCGCGGCCCGCCGGATTTATAAAATATTCCCTTTGATGGGCCGGAGAGCGCGTCCCGCGCGCGCGGGTTTTTTCTTTATTTATTTACGCGCTGACCTTTTGTCGGGTCGCCTCAATTACGGTCCTTTTGAACGAAGAATGTATTCCTGGGTATCCACCTGGAGGGCTCACGCGTGGATATACAGGATGTCCCAGTTTTCAACCGACCAAAGACTCTCCTCTTGTTCTGTTGATTCAGAAAAATATAACGCCAAAGGAAGTGCAACACCATGAAGCCGTGGACCAATTTTGATCATATTTTCACAGAATATCTGTTGTAACAATACAAACAAATGATCAATAATTTTGGAAACCGTAACGCAAAAATCCAAGAAAAAATCAATGATGTGTCGGTCGTTCACGATTTTCCCGACACTCATCAACCACGAGGCATGCTTCCAATCAAGTGATCGATGGCCGCTTGTGACAAGCCATCCCATGACTCTTGCAAGGCCATACGGAGATCTTCCAAGTTGTTAGGAGGATGGCGTAATTGCCCCAACTTTCCTTCCAACATACCCCACACGTGCTCGATGGGCGACAAATCAGGAGAGCAAGCAGGCCATGGAAGCACGTCAACGTTGGCATCTTCCAGAAAATTGCTGTTAAGAACTAGGTGAAACATAAAACATTTTCTTGTGTTTTCACTGTGACCAAGGTGGAAAACAAAAAAATACAGCTCCTACATATCTGGAATTTTGATCATTTCTTGGTGTAGTCTGAATAATTGAGTTGTCAAAAACGCATCAAAATTGGCCAACGGCCTCCAGGTGTTGCACTTTTTTTGGTAGGCGGTATATATATGAATGTGATTTGCTTCCCCAAGGAAAATGCATCGTCTGAAACTGAGACTCTCTATAGATGTGGTGTATGGACTGCGCTTTGATGAAAGAGGTCGGCCCTGGCGGGCGATTGTTCGTTCTCCTGCTCGATATTATATTCTGAAATATAATTAAATCGGTTGGGATTTGCGCAGGGAAGCGCCAGGGGATGGGCGAGATGGTTATTAATTAAAAATGCCACAGACACGGGGAAAAGAGAAGTGAGCTGGCTGACGCCGGAGGCTTTCCGTTTGCGCAGAGAAGTTCGGTTGCAGAATTTATCGGTTTTAATGGCACGCCAATGGCTGAAGAAATGAGATACGGAAGGCTGCTTGAGGCTCAATTTGCCACTGTTGATCCTGCGTCGAAATTGACAGTGTTGGCACGCATGAGAATATTTTGTGTCAATTTTCACTTGTAGTCCAGTAAACCTACGTGAAAAGAGAGGTGAACCTCAAACTAATTGCAACAGAAATAATTTTTCCGCTATGAAATACCTTGAAGTCCTACAAGCAACATATCAAAAATTAAGAAAAATTAAAATGGCGGAAAGTCTTCAAAATGGCGAATCAAAAATGGCGGTATCACTTTGCATAGTTTTTGCTCATGGTACATAAAATATCAGTTTCTACTTGAAAATAAGTCATGGAAATCTGAAAATGTCAGGATGTGTCCAGAATTTTCTGCCTTATAACTTATCCAAAAAATGACAAAAATCGTACAGGAGGATTTTGTGTTATTCAGGGGAGGGGGAGCTGAAATTGCTATTCAAAATGCATCAAGGTTAGAACTTAGAACCTATCACTTATACTGACTCAAATAAACAATTTTCCCGAATTTTTCTATGTGTCGAAGCCTGAAGGTGCCATTTTTTACAAAAAAATGTATTAGTGCATAGCGTGGGGGGCACGGCGGCAGTTTTAACTAGAGGTTTGTGAAATTTCTTTTTTTTTCCATATTGGTGCTATACCGTCAAGTTAGGTATCATTTTCGACTAATTTCCACATTCTAAATCCAATGATAGCTCCAAAATTGAAATAAAAACAAGTTTGAACAAGTAAGCTTGAAAAACCGTGTTTTATTATATTCTTAATTTTGATTGTTTCAGTAATTATTGTTGGAGGCATCCAAAACTATTTTCCAATTTTGTTTTTTTTTTCAGCTTCCAAAAACAAAATACGCAGGTATTGGGTACATACTTTTGATAATGTTAAATACACTCCAAAATAGTGACGTATAAAATAGTTCTGAATACAAATGCCTCCACCAATTGAAGAAAAAAAAAATGAAAAATGCCAAAGAAAATTGTTTTTTTCCAGGTTACTTGTCATAACTTGTTTCTATTGTGATTTTAAGGTCATTATTGAGTTCAAAATGTGACAATTAGTCGGAAATAATACCTAACTTGACGCGGTAGCTCTAATATAGAGGAAAATAAAATAAAAGACACCTAGTCAAAATTCTCAAGGGAATTGAAGAAAAATCAGGCAAAACTATATGTTTCTTCTTTATTATTCATCAAAACAAACAACAAGGCGTAAAATTGTGATTAAACCACGTTAAAACCAGTTGAACTTGAAAAAACACGTTTTTGAGGTTTATTATTTTGTCGGTTTTTAATTTCGATTTGGTCATTGTCAAAAAATATTTTTGTGAAAATTGCTAGGAGGATATAAGAATAGGGAGGGAATATAACCCAGCTTGTGGACGGGGGGAAATGAAGCCGGGTGACGTAAGGGGTGAGGTAGCAACTACGCCCAAAAATTGCATCTAGTCTCAAGGGTATTTTGACTTTTGTAATTTGAATTGACATTATTGAAATCATTTGAAACTATTTGAGGTTATTGAGATTTTTTTGGTTGTCATAAAATGAGTCTTGCCTGATATCTTTTATCTTTGTGCCTGAATCTTGTTTGGGTGGTGCTTCATCTATAAGAGCTGAATAGATCAGCTTTCCCAGGTGTGGGAAAGACAGAGGCTACGTGCGCTGGATACAATATGATGTATGAAGAATATCCCATCAATGCGAGCCGCAGAGAAGATGCCTACCTGTGGCATAAGGTCGCCCGATGTTTCAGTAGAAGGTTGGACAAGGATGAGAATGACCAGCAAATTCCAAAAATAATAAGCAGAAAATGAGCAGTTCGATTCTACCCTCCTAGATTCTACCACGTATTTGTGAGGTCAGCGCACTGTTGATAGACCCAATGATGATCTACACTCTGTGATCTACACTGAACAGTGAAAGAGATACTCTCTGGAAACCTTATCATCACCCAATCTTAAGGGCTGTGTAGACTCCAAGGTCCATGGCAAAATTACAATGAAAAGTATCTAGGTACCTATCTTGGTAGAACTCCTACTGCTACGGACTATCACCTACCACGAAGTTAGTGACGAAAATGCCAATAAGTAGAAGTAATTGAAATCCAACGATCATCTTTAGGAAGGATGTGGCTGGATCTGGTGCAGCACAAGCGTCATAGACTGACACTGACAAGAGCGACAGCTCGCAGAAATTGACGTGGCAATATTCAGTTTCAATGGTAAAGTGATAAAAATTTTGGGCGTACAAAGATGGCGGATATGACATTTCCATGGCTTCACTTTTTATGACGGACCTTCCCTCCCTATTCTTATATCCTCCTAGGAAAATTGCTACATAGTTCACTAATTTCAAGCGTTTCATACATAAAAACTATGCATTGGATGTACATTTCGATCTCACAGATGGATAAAATTGATTTGTGGCGGAAACTGTTCAACGCTGATTTTTCACTCGAAAATTTACGCAGGTTCACGCAAAAATCATGCTGCGTCTATCAAACCACAACTTTTCCTCAACAGCCTCTACTGAACGAAAAAAGGAATGCTTTCTCTATAATCCGCAGTTCAAAAAATTCAAAACAAATGTATTTTACACTTACAGCATCTTTTTTACCGCAAGAGTGCGTATTCATTTTTTGAGCAAAAATGGTCGTTAGGCAGCTTTTGCAACAAATCGATTATATCACTTCGTTAAAACAAAAAATACATTCAGTGCATGATTTTTCTTTGTAGGATACTTGGAATAGATAAAGTATGCAGGAATTGTGATAATAAATTATTCCAACAACGACACTAATGAAATTCAAAAAAGGAAAAAATGTCCGAAAAAAAACGTGTTTTTTTCAGTAAAACTTGCTTAAACATGTTTCAATCACAATTAAATCACCTTTGTTGAATTCACAACGTCAAATTTAGTAGGAAACGATGTCAAACTTGCCAGAATTGATCCGATATTGACAGAAACGAAAATCGTCCACGTAGCGCCTACTTCCAGATCGGTTTTGACATTTTGGACTTGTTCCCCTACCTATATTGTTCTATATTTCTCATGTGTTGTTCGTATAGGTGTACTGAACTGATAAACAACAAAAATTAAATTTATTATAGATTCTTCATGAAGGAGTATGGTTAACGTCCTTCGACCGGATTGGATATACCATTTTGGACGTTTTCCCCTACTCAAATTTTTCTTAATTTTCAATATGTTGTTCAGACAGCTTAACGAAACTTGATGGCCAAAAAATTATTTCTGTTGCAATTAGTTCGAGGTTAAACCGTAGTTTTACTGGACTATTGTCTTGTCTCAGCGGAAAATCTGCCACCTTTTGAATATAATGGGTTTCATCTATTTCTTGACGAGTATTTAGATTTATGATTATGAATGTTTCATCAGCAAAAATCCATTGCAGACTTTGGCTTTTGTCCGCACGTAATCTAGGTCGCGTCGTGCAACTTTAGATTTTTTTGACTACGTTCTCACATGTCCTGTCCAAGATAGCTTGCAATCCCGGGTAAAGCCCTAAAACTAATTTTGACTACGTTCTCACATGTCCTGTCCAAGATAGCTTGCAATCCCGGGTAAAGCCCTAAAACTAATTGATTGATTATGCACCAAGCTCTTACCATCAACGCTCACTAGCAGACTAGAGTCAACCGTTTCATTGAAAAAAAAAAAACAAGAAAAACGACCTTGTTCTTGTTCAGCTTCCAACTGTTCAAGTACAGTACCTGCATCGCACTGACACTGAGGGCGACTGGTAAAGGCCCAATCTTATTGGTTTGCAGAACATGCTGACGTGTATTTATCAAGGATAATGACAACAAATCTCGCCACTTCCCTAATTCCGCAAATGTACAATAGGGTCCTTGCACGATTTTTTTTTTATTGCCTCCAATGATGCTTTGGTAGCCAAATAGCACCATAGACTGAACGGTTTTTCGAAATTCTTGATAGTTTATTTTATTTTGTAAATTTAAAACACAAAAACTGTTAGGTATGCAACTTCCATGCACCCATCTGTCACCTGCGCGATGACGTCATTATGCACCGGACGGGGCTATTTGATTTTACACAAACAGATTGCGACTACGAATTTTAAATGTTTGACATAATCCAACTGTCACCGTTTCAGACGTCTGTGAGGTTGAAACTCAGTTCAGGTTGAAAAGCGCGCAGCACGAGCTTGGGGATCGCCCTGACACGTGAGAAAAGGCGACGGCGCATTTTCGCGGCTTTCATACTTCCATTAACTATGGCGCGGCGGCTTTCCGTGAGGTCAGTTTTTTGTAAGATGTAACAGTAAAAGTGGGTGTATTCCAGTGGTGTATTCTGGTGTCCTGTGTACGGAAATAAGTGCAATATTAACAGGTAAAGGTTGGCTGACACAGGCGCTACATCCCAAAATTGAAATAGGTCTGTTTTGTTTAGCTATAGGGCTACATGGAGGACAGGAGAAGAGTTCCCCGGAAGGAACAGCTATGCTATGGAGGCAACGAACAAAACTTTTTTTCGCTCCGCCAGGGACCCCCAATTGCGACGGAAATGGAAGAATATTTGCCAGACAAGTGACACTACGTAGTAAATGGTTGTAGATACTAACCGTCCTTCGTTGTTTGTGGAAACATAGAGTGTGGAGATCATTTTTCACAAAGTGATTTTTTGAACAAGAACAAGGTGAGACAGCGTCATTCCTATGGACTTGGACAATCTGCCAGAGTCTTGAAGAGAGGTGATCGAGTCATTATTTCATGTATGTTGTGGCGTGCCGTTGGATTGGTTTGAACGTTGATGGGTTGGCCGGTTCGAACATCCACGGTTGAAGAGGTAAAGACGAGGAATTGTTTTAAATAATAGCACAATCATTACTGATCTTTTGCAGGAATGAAATCTGCGAGAAGTTATGGAGTACGGACCCTTGCTTTCAACACGATTAAGCCTTGGAATGCACAAAGAAAAACGAAAAAGGTGAAGGTCGTTTATTCTCTTTCTTGTGAATTGAACCTAGCTTAATGACTAAGCCTGAACCGCTTCATGTAATAAATAGGAGCAGACGATGGGAAATAGATTGTAGCCATATTACTCTGGCTATGACACATGGTGGCATTCCAGACATGACTCCGTTGAGGGATAAATCCAATGCTAAATTGCTAGGGACCCCTTCTGTACAAGTTGAAGGATCTCAAGGAGAACTCTTCTATTGGCACTCGCCAGGTGAACCGCTTGGAACTCGGAGGGTCTATGAAAAAAGACTAAAAGAGCCTGGGGAAACTGTGAAGAAACTCAGCAAGGAAACTAGGGGCTGACCTCTTTCGTACAAATTTTTTCAGCAATTTACTCATTAGACTGCACAGAGAACACGAAATGGGGAAACGCAAAGTTCAAGGTCCAACTTAATATTTAGAATAATAATATGGAAAACATCTGAAGTCTGCCTCTGTTGTGGGTTGGCTACAAGTGAATTAGCAGTTTATAAAATAACGCAGTTAGTTTTCCATATGGCGGGTACATAGCACTTGTCATGGCATAATCCTGTGTTTTCTAATGTACTCAACTGAAACAATTTTTTTTGTAGCCATCCACGAGGATGCTGGGAGGCTGCGGTTGGTGGCGTCTGAAATTCCTCTGTGCTATTTTCACATGAAATCAATGGTACTCTCCCAACACCATGCTCGCCCCCATGTCCCCAGAAGATTTCGAAGTTTTATCCAAGTTATCTTAGAAAAATGCAAGATTTATCTGCATTTCTGCAGGGAAGTGCAGCCAAACGTGGATGCAGGAATGAAGAGAGATTTTTGGAGCCACTGTTACCTTTGAGGTGTCTGTGCGGTGCCCGGAAATCGCAATTTAAAGTATGTTTGGGTCAGTATTTCATCAGGATCTTGTATCACATGCCGAAAGAATCTGCAGTCTTTTTGCACTCGCCTCTTGGGCAGATTTTTTTCTCGGAAACTGATATCAAGCACTAATGAAGGATTTCCTCTTGGGGTATATTTCCTCTTGGGGTCCATTCCTGCCTGACTTGTTAAGCAGCTTGCTGCACAAAAATGTCAGTTACAATTCATTCAATAATTATTTCAAGTCAATAGGTCATGAGTCTTGAAAAAGATTTTAATTAAATCGAAACGTCGGCAAATACCTTGAATTTTTTATTGTTTGTGTCCAAAAATATACCCCAAGAGGAAATCCTTCATTACTGAATCCAAATGGACAAGAATCAGAATCAAAATATAAGCACTTTTTCAAAATTGATAGAAAAATTTTTTGAAATCCATTTTACTACTTGCGAAATTGGTTTCACTTCTACTGTTACTGAAATTCGACAAAGGCTAAAAATGAGCTTCATGGCGAAATTGTTTGTTTTACGTAAGAACTCAATAATAAAATATTTCTATTTTTTTTCACAGGTACTTTGAAGAGAAGTCGTCTCCTTCTGTTGCAAAAGCTATCTCTGATGTGTCCATTAGAACGACTGCATTGATCTGGAAATATGTGGAGGAAAATGGGGCCACTACTTATCCACAGCTAGGGCGCTAAATGAAGATTGTCTTTGTTAAATACCTTAGGATCGAGGACCGTACCTACAGATACATCTAGTGGCAAATCAATCGCAGCTGTTACAAGTTCAACGAATGAAATTTTGATTGAGCTCACCCTCGAGCTCAGCAAACCAATTTTTTTATGAAATTATGAGAAGAAAGAACACACCAGCTTGTTCTAGCGATCTTGTCATCAATCATCATTCATAAAAACGGATGTTATACCAGGCCGACGATATACCAGACCTGCAACAGCAATCTGAATACCCTGGCATCATACATACCAAGCAGAGCACACCTATAATAATAACGTCACTACTATTTTCGATTCCCAGTTCTGATGCACATCCTTTCTTAACATGAAAAAGGAATGGACCAGATGACCAATTTGAAGTGTCCGATGATCACGTTGCTATAAAATAGTTATTGTTTTGGTCCAGCATCCTGCAATTTTTTGAAGTGATTCCGTACCAGAACGTATACCTATGTGACGTTAGAGCAGAACTAGAAAAAAATGCAAGATTCTACTTCTACATGAGAGCAAAAGAAGATTTCTCTTGGTTTATCTGCAAAAACCGTGAAACAAATTGTATAATAGAAGATGCATCATTGCTATGTTTGGTATTCTTTGGTAGTGCAGAAGGCGGAATGATAATCACACAAGCAAGATAAGAAAAATGGTCGTAAGACAGAAGGGAAGTTCAACATTCTGTTGATACATAATTTATTTATTTGATTGTTTCGTTAATGGACAATTTGTTATAATTTAATCAGGTACTGTGGTAATAAAAATATAGAATGAAAATGCAATGATTTTGAATTTTTCGGGACTGATTTAGGTTAATAGCAAGTTAATAGCTTAAATAGTCTCCTTGGGTAAAATAATGACGATTTGAAATTTCGCGGGGTTTCAGGGCGCAGGGCTGCAACCTCGAAAAGAAAAAAAACTTGCAAACAAAAAATAGAACTCTCGCGATGACGTCATTGTGAGCATTCAAGGTCATTGTAGAAGCGACCGCGTTTTTGGCGCGAAAAAAAAAAATCAAACTCTGATCTTCATTTAAAGGATGGGGAAATTTTTTAAATTTTTTTTTTTGGGCGGAAATTATTGTGGATGACGTTTTTAATGATTTTATGAGGTAATCGTCTCAGAATAAAATTCATGCAAGGACCCTATTTTCTCAAAAGCAGATCATTACCGACAACATCAAAAGCGTTTGACAAATAAAAAAAAAATAATGCGAGCCGTTACATCTGCTTCCTTGGCTCATATGTGAAGAGAGGACCTCTCATCTTCTTTCTGCTAGGAGGTTCATCGAACTGTGTTGTGGAGGTCACTTCTTATACTATTACTTTTCTCTTTATACTTTACTGGATGGCAGCGGGGGAGTGTGGGTCTCTCCCCGCTTCACTGCGTCCTACACACTGAACCCTTTTTCCTGCCTTGTGTTCATCCGTTCATTGGAACTGCGTAAGCATAATCTTCAACGAACGGCTAGCTGTTTATGGTATTTTCTCCCACTCCCAATTCTACTCTTGTTTCGGTCTCATTCTTTCGCGCTCATCGTTCTCCTTTCTCTCCATCCTGTCAGTTATGAATGAAACGCTCTTTCGAACATTTCCGCTATAATGGTATCTTCCGCCAGCTGCAACCCCTGATTCTGATTTGTCCCGCTTATCTCCTCGCAAGAGCCTTTTCTGTTCCACCCTCGTCTTTTTTCTCAGTCATAAAATGGATATTGCGACGATCACTCAAATTCTCTTCTTCACTAACATGCCAGTTCCGCACTTTTGCTGCCAGAAAATTGGGTGGAAACGATTCCTCTCTATCTCTTTAGAAACAACTACGGTTTCTGTGTCGGATTTAAGCGTCCCATCTCTTTCAACTATTCTGGGACACCAATTTATGAATAAATTCTATCTTCAAGTTAACTTCCCCGCTTTCCAAACGCCTGTTCAACCTTTCAAACCTTCCACTTGGGAAATTTCACTATGGTATCCCCGTTGCCTGATTGTTAAATCAGCCTTGATGTTCATATTCGGAAAGCAAACTAGACTAGGATCATTTTTAAAAAAGTGGCCTGGAAAGTGGTTCTAGAGGCAATAAGTCATGCTAAAGTTTGGCAACATATGTTTTAAGGGTATTTAGACCTCGCTGAATACGAAAACCATTGTTGCCAAGCCGAATTTTGCACTGGAAGCTCGCAATGGGGGGTTAAAGGGGGAGGGGGGCAAGACCAAAAATTACCATTTTTCACCATTTTATTGCCGGGACTGAGACCTGTCATTGATGTGAGGTGGATTACATCGTATCCTGATCCACTCAGGTCTTATACCATCATCTTGACCTAATTATTGTCAAAATTTCTAGAAGGAGAGACTGGCGGGGGGAATGTTGACTGTATGGATGGTTCTTCTTTTCTCCCGATTTTGAGTGAATATAAACATGTTTGGTATTGTTTCGGACTAAATTTCATATTCTCAGCTCAATTATGAAGTTCAAATTGCAATAGGAGCGAGTTTGAACAAGTTCTAGATGATAAAACATGTTATTTGTCAAAATTTTTTTACGTCTTCAAACTATGTTATTTCATTGCAAATCGGCATTTTCCCTCAAAATTCTTGCGTAGTTTGTTAGTCTGGTGTATTTCACACAAATAAAGTCACGTAATTGATGTGCCTCTACCTTTTAAAATCCTTGAAAAAAAATTTTTTGTGGAAATTAGTCGGCGCTATTTTTCAACTAGTTTTTTGTTATTGTTTCATTGTATGATAAAAACCTATGGTTCTCTAACTCATAATTATAAAGATAACTCCAGTTGGGATATTCCAGAATGTACTTTTCTCAAAAGGAGAGTTTTTCATGCCGGAATCTGATGCCCAGTGGGCAAGAGTCCTCTCAGAGAGGTCTGAGGTGTTCTATTGAGCTCGAGAAAAGGTCACCTTTTCTAAATTTCTTTGAGGTGTCCTATTTGGGGTCTAAGGTAGGTTTTTCTTCAACTTCTTTGTGATGTTCGCTTGAGCTCTAAAAATGTTACCTCTTTTGAACTTCTTTGAGATATCTTATCAAGCTCTGAAGTTGATGCTCAATTGCTCTGATCAAGCTCTGAAGTAGGTTTTTACCTACTTAGGTTAGTACCTTTTTAGAACTTATTCAAGATGTTTTGTCAAGCTCCAAAAAAGGTTACTTTTCTCAAACTCCCCCAAGAAGTTCTATTTTAGCTCCAAAAAGATACTTCTTCACACTTCTTTGCTATCTATGTTTAATTATGCTCTGAAAAAGGTAACCTTTTTTGGATTTCCACGAGATGATCTACCAAACCTCCATGAAAAGTTACCTTTTTCGAATGTCTTGGGCACGTGTTCTTCACCATCAACCTCTAAAAAAGAACAACTCCCCAAAATTTCTTTTCATGAGATGTAGGTACCTACATTCGAAAAAGCCATATTCTTATAATAATACCAACGGACGAGGTGGACAAAGAGATTTTGAAATCGAAAGTAATAAATGTAAACAATACAACCTATAAGTAATTGTATTATTTAACTAAACGTTTGGGGTAGTGTTCGTATCTAGCCTTGGTTGAACCGAGGGTTGCACCAAATTCCCTTCAGTTTTATTAGCGTATTTTTGTATCCTATAAATTATGATATCTCAATGCAAATTGAAGTTTTTTCTCAAAATTCTTGCGTAGTTTGCTAGTCTGGTGTATTTTTCACAATACAGTCACGTATTGGAAGTGTATTCACTTTTTAAAATATGAAAAACTTCAATTTTGGTCATATATACATCATACAGCAACAAACAAAGTTGAAAAGTAGCGCAAAACAGTTTCCACCAAAAAAATTTTTTTTCTAAATTTTCATGAGTAAAGGCAAATCAATTGAATGACTGTATTGTGTAAAATACCTCCGACTAGCGAACTACGTGAGAATTTTTAGAAAAAAAATGCGGATTTGCAATGAAATAAGATAGCCTAAAGACGTAAAAAAATGTTGACAAAAAATATGTTTTATCTTGTGAAACTTGTTCAAACTCGCTCTTATTGCAGTTTATTCACCATAATTGAACTGAACGTATGAAATTCAGTCGAAAACGATACCAAACATGTTCATATTCACTGCTAATCGAGAGAAAATAAGAATCATCTACACAGTCCACATTCCCCCCACCAGTCTTACCCCTCTAGAAATTTTGGCTGTAATTATGCCAAGATCACAGTATGGGACCTCAGTGGATCAAAATATGATGTAGTTTACTCTACAATAATGACAGGTCAGAGTCTCGACATCAAAAATGGTGAAAAATAGTGATTTTTAGTCTTCCCTTCCCTTTACCCCCCATTGCGGGCTTCCGGTGCGAAATTCGGTTTGGCAACAATGGTTTTCGTATTTAGCGAGGTCCACTCACCCTTTAAACGTATGTTGCCAAACTTTACCATGACTTGCCTCTAGCATTTCTTTTTATCCGAAAAGATCCTAGACTAAACCTCATCTATCTTTCTCTTGTTTCTGATAATCTGTATTGTGTCTGTATTTTTCGCGAATACAGTTTTATTTGACTTTGGTTTTTCCATGTTGAAACTCCTCAGTTTTTGCCCTATGCGAAACACTGGCTTTCATGGATTCTATGATTTCTGGCGAAATACATTCGTGAACGTCTTCAACTATCTCTTCGCCTTCCCGATCTGAGTCCTCCTTGATGCTTATAAGCAATAGGTTGTCTCCTATCCTGATCCTTTCGCGGAATTCTTCATGTGCAGCTTCCCCATTTTCTCGCGTTCTGGTTTTTCCAATGTTGAGATTCTTTTCCTGAGTCCTTCCGGTTTTCTGTTCTAAGCTTCTCGATGTTCCGACGGCATTTTACAATCTGCTCGCTCTGGACCTTCGTGAGCTTGCTCGTTTTTTCGGTAGTAACACGAGATTGTGTGATTTCTAAACACAAATCGTCCAGTCGTTTCAATAATAGTGCTGAAAGTGTGACAAATAGAGTGGCTGGTCCAGTCCATCTGAGTGGATCAACTCGCCTTTTGCGGGCACAATAACCGGCACAGTTTGTGCCTGACGCTGTGTACCGCTTTGGTTTTGCCTGGCTAGACCTTCACAAGGTTTACAAACCCAAAGATTTTGGGGGCGGCCCGACAGGTGGATGCACCTTTCGTGAAAAGGTTCTCCGCATCTACAGCATCTGACGTCATCTTCATACAGGATTGATGTCATGCAAACTTCGCACTTGGGCATTTTTTACAAATTATTGAATTATAAACAAAATACACTGATAACGGAGCGACACTAAAAGCGTGTGTATCGTACGGCAGTAACTCTCCCACCCCTCTTGCAACCACTACCTCTTTTGTTTGTCTTTTGAGACCTCTACATTTAGTATTAATTTAATGTGCTCTTTCATTCCTACATTTGTAACATCTATTCACGATTATGTCTCTCATTTCTATCAGAACAAAACCATTTTCTGCCTTACTGTTCAGAACTTTTCCAGAGCCACCAGAGACTGCACTGCCACCTCAAAATTCTTGTCCGTGAACCATTTCCCCTTCTTCACAAATGTCTGGATCTCTGATAATAAGCACCTCGTTGTTGAGCCTTTCCACGGTTTTGTAGATTAGGTCCATAGGCTCTCGATTAATATTCGACTTGGTAAACCTGTGCATCGTGGTGTTCAGCATCGAGGTTTCAAGGTTCATTCTGCGTTCTATTCTTCTCAATTGTAGATTCTTTTGTCGGAAGGTTCTTTTTTGTTTTGGGATCTTCTTCTTTCATATTTTCATCATGGTCATTTTTTTCTGCTCATTTGTTTCCCTCGTCGTCACTTGTCGAGAATTTCTCAGAGAATCGTCTTTCTCTTTCACTTTCTGTCGTGTACTTGTCTCTTTCCACATGTGAGAGTGCTTTTCGAAATGCTTTGCATTTGCCTGTCCTCACTCTATGCCCTGACATTTTGCAAATTGTTTACTTCTCTCCATCTCTACAATCGGCTACCGAATAACCATCACTTTCACACCTATGGCAAAGTTGTTATCCGATACTCTCTTCCTCTGTGCAATCTGAAACATGATGTTCATATGACCAGCGTCTTTAGCATCTGGTCATTTTGATCTTATGCTACATTCCACCAGTCCAATTCGGTGTCTACCAGTTTGGGCAATCTTATTTAGGTTAACGCGTCCATTCTTCTTAGATGTATATACGGTATGTTCATTAAAAACTTCAATAAAGGGAGGCTGTGGCGCAGGCCATTCGATCCGAAAACGGCCAGGTTGTCATCGGTCCACGGCCTCCCATTATTGATTTTTTTAATGAACATACTGTATTTACAGGTGAACAGCAAATTAAAGAAAATGAGAAAATCAAATTTCAACTTCAAGTGCCGCTAGCCAGTCAGTGGCGTCCTCACAGGCTTGATGGATTTCCATTGTTATTGTTGGTCCTGTAAAACGAGTGATTAGGCAGTCTGACGCAATATGTATGGTCCATAGTTTGGATTGGGTGTTATGTTTAAAACATCCACACCTCCCATGGCCAGCTCTGATTCGGTTCAGTTTACAGCACAAATGCCCCAGTTGAAGCGTCTCAATTCCGGTGTTTTCTACATTTTTTCTTGTTATAATATCCTCATTTCTGTTGATGACCTCTCTTGGTTGTTTAAGCGCTTGCCCGTCTTTCCCCATAGTAATCATGGGAATCGATTGTCTGGATGACTTTCCTTGCCTCCTGCTCCTGGTCTCTGACGCTGATTTTAACCGTATTCAAAACAGTCCTCTCCTTCCTTCTCCATGACCAAAGCGTATGTTTGTTTTGGTTTTTGTTTCCAGTACAGCGTTCACCGCCTCCTGTGGCACTCCCGCTCCCATGGTTTCCTCAACTTCTCGTATTTTGATTTGTCCGTCTCTAAGGTGGCTTGTAAATGATTCTGCACAGGTAGTTTGGTGATTCTTTTTCTGCCACATAAGAAATTTGCAGGCGTAGTTAACAGTGGAGTTAACAGCGTGTATTGTGGATATTCGTGATCTGAAACTGAAACAGGTGTAGCTTGTCGTCTTCTGTCACTTTTGTAAGTCTGTTCAGAAATTTGCTTCCGTAAATTTTTGCAGGGCAGCTGATTAGGCTACCTATCACTGTACGGTGTTCCAGATCTTTTCATAAGTCAGAAAGTTTCTCACTGAGATTCAGGAAGTACTGTTCAGACACAGCTCCACAATGTTCCTCATCTATGTGTTTTGATGACGACTTTGCAACTTGACTTCGTACCGGGTTGAGTTGGAACAAGATATTGGCAAAAACCGAACTTGAAGTCATCGACAAAAATCATCATGTGAAACACGAGTATGTTTCAAGGTCAATCATAATCGGTTTACTGATGACAGAGTTCGATATTAAAAATGCACCTAAACGCAACGATAAAAAAAAGTTTTCTTTAGCCTTCTGGCGTGACTGCGGCATCAAAAACGCACTGTGGAAATTGCCTTTAATGCATCATGGCCGTGTCGACACAATTTTCCCCGTCGTTTGAGAGCAATTTCCATCATCAAAGTGTCGATTTATCGGGATGAGGCCGGTCGCCGCCGTCGTCGTCGTCGCCGACGTCGGTATTTTATCAAATTTAGAAAATGACGGCTTATGCCCTGCTTAATGCATAACAAAAGCCCGGCCCATCTCGTAAATATTTACGCAGCCTAATGGCATTAAGTGAATTTTTTACTTTTTTCGCGCTGCTCGCGACTCGAGCAAACAACGCCTAAATCATTAATAATGCAGCCGTTCCATTACCCCGCAGTCTCAGTCGCGCGGGGATTGTTCCGATTTTTCATATTGTGTCGGTGTATAGGAAAATCAGACCAGTCACTTCGCGCGAAATCACGTTTTCTGGAGAGAAAAAGCAAACAAATCGCAGAAAATGTAAACAAGCCATTTTTTCTCAGGCATTTTATCTGGTTGATTCAGATCACTATAAATCACAAAAACCAAAATAGAACTTTTTTTTTCACTGCTAGTCGTGAAGTGTGTCATTTCTTCCACCTCTCTCTGAATCACGATATCGATTTTCTGGTAGAAAAACCCCAATATTTGGAACAACCATTATAGCTTCGCCTTGTGAAATTTCAAGCAAATCGGTCGATCGACTCAAAAGCAACGGCAAAACAAAACAATTCCAAAATATCGTTTCTAACACCCTGTATCTTTGGAACAAAGCGTTTCGAGATACGGGTCATACCATATTCTATGACATAGTTTTTGATGGAGAGTCTACCTACCTAGAGAGGCAGTAGCAGAATCAATTCCAGCGGGCTTCCTCGACAGAAACTTACCATCCAGGTCTCTTCAAAAGCTACAGGAAGAAACTATGAATTGATCATAACATTTCTAAAGTGAAGGATTTTTTTTTGAAAATTTGGATTCTGAGAATGTTTCACTTCATCAGTAGCTTCTGAAAGATACCCGTATGGTGAAGCTCTGTCGAGTAATGAGCCTGCTGGAATTGATTCAGCAACGGGTTATTTTACCAACTCAACTTCATCCTTGATATAACTACTTCCAATGAAATATTAAACTTCATTTGCGGCGATATCATTGAAATATTTTTTACCGGGTAGGCAACAATAATAATTGATTAGTTTGTATCTTTGCAAACGTTCATTCATGTATTTGGAGCAATTTCACTTGGAAAAAAAGTATTGTTAGCTCATTTCTCAAATTAATTAAAGAAAGATAGGTACCTGCTTATCAATATCTAACGATTTCAGAATTCTTGATTCAACAATTAAGGGTCAATATGTACGTGGTAAGTTTTTAGACGAGTCTAGTGAAAAACAGTGTGAAAATCCTTTGAAGACAAAGTTCAGGTGAAGATCCAAACGACGATTTCCATTATTGATAACCTTTACTTGCATACGAGGAAAAATAAATATGGAACACACAGGCGCCAAAATCAATAGACGTGTTCCAAAAACGAAACTAAAACAACATAATTACAAACCACCAGTAGTGCTCCGCCACCCACAAAGCTTTGATGTAACATTCCAAAGTTATTATTTATTCAAAACATCGCCCGAGACCCACTTGATTTCCGATAATTACCGTGATGTGTGAGGTACGTGACATTCATGTTGCAATTAAAAGGTACGGAGTGAAGTTTTTGAGCTTTGAAAAACGAAAATCGTTAGATATAGTGGAACCCGAAAAATCGCGGTTTGGTAATATTGGAGGGATTCCCTTCAATAACAAGTCGTTTGGACACTTGGGTTCTCAAGTATCCTGAATAGAACACTTAGTTTCCACAAGCACCCCTGAAACTGAAGTGAAAGGTTTTTAGCTTCTGACTAGTGGCCATTGAGCCACTCTCATTCAGTGCTACCTCGATTCATTGGTGGCATAAGCCACACTGCCCATGTTTTGGAGTAAATATTGGGAATTTCTTATCTCAAATTTTCCTACGTGATTTTGAAGCCGCTCCAAGCTCATAAAAATGACATTCATGTTATCAATGAGTAAAATTATGAAAAACAAAATAATGACATGGCGAAAATGGGATATTTTTATCTGTTTTGTTTTTGCACCTCTGCAGAGCTTCTCCAGTTTTTGCAATAGCAATTCTATTCTCTCCCGGAAGAAAGTATTGAAAGCACAATGCCTCAAAGGTCTCAAAACTCCCCACAAAGTTGTGGTCTTTGTCAATTGTGAAGTTCAAATAATTGAACTTGACTCGAAGAAGAAGTCTTTGATGGCCGGCCAATGATCGGTCTAGTGAAATTAGTAACCCCAGGAAGTGTTGATGGTCCTATTTATAACAACGAAGGAGATTTAGTGAAGATTTAATGTCTGGTTTGTTTGAGAGTTGGTGAAGTTTTGATGTCTGGTTTCTAAAAGAACGCTTGAAGTACATTATAGCCTCCTTCACGGAAATCAGCTTAACCTTTTGTTGAACACAGCAAGATCGCACTATAACTCGTACAAAACTTGGACCTCTACCCTTTGGTGAGTATAACATAGGTACATACCTATCTTTCTGTCTCTCTCTTCACCTTGAATTTTATGGTGGGAAAACGGCAAGGAAATTGGCTGTGATCTCAAAGGAAAATAGGGACACTGCCGTCCTACGTCCGGACACTTTCAAATTAATCGAAAATACCGTGTGATCCAAACCATTCCGGGTTGGGGTAGGCTGTGACATGGTCAAATTCCGGTATGTAGAGCTGCTTTTTGCCAAGCCACAGCCTACATCAATTCGGAATGGTTTGGGTCACACGGTATATTGATCACATCAAGTCTTCAGGCCGGTGTGTGGCGGTCCATCTATGTACCCTGCCGGGTCTTCTCTCAGGCTGGTGTTGAGTGGTTTTTTCAACTAGTCCTCAACAGATGGGCTGTCTTCTTTTATCCCGTGGAATGCCTTCGACTTGTCGATGTGACTATGTGAAGGGACGCGTTTAAGTGTAGTCTTTGGGCCGGCGTGTGGCGGTCCACCTCTGTACCCTGCCAGGTCTTTTTTTAGCCAGGTGCTATGTGGTTTTATCAACTAGTCCTTAAGAGATAGGTGTGTCTTCTTTTTATCCGTGAATTGCCCTCGATTGTCGATGTGTATATGGACAATGCGTTCAAGTGCCTATGGCGGGACTACCTGCAAATTCGTCCAACACAAAAGTCAATACGGGAAAGGAACATGGCTATTATTATTTAGTACAAGAGCAAATTACCGGAACAGAGTTTCAGCTTAACACGTCTTGGTATGTTTCAAACATTTGGGTCGTTGTACCTTGAATGGTTCGGAAAAAGAAGTAATTGGTAACGCGCTCTCTCACTTGGAAATTGTTGTCTTCAGACGCCGCACAGTGGTCCATTTCACGAATCTAGCTGGACAAAAATAAAAAAAACATTTTTTTTTCAAATTGATCACGACCAATGTTTTTTGATGACTAGTGACCCAAAATAACCTCATTGATTGAGAAGCTCCCTAAATACTTCGCCACCTACTTTTTGCGCGGGTTCTAAAACCAGATAAAACAAGGTACCTTAGTGAAAAAAGTCATATCTGTTGCGTTCTTCTCACTACCAAACTACGACAGTGTTTAAGTACTGACAAAATTTCAGTTTTCAAGGATATCCAGACACAGGTAAGTACTTTCAAATAATATACTTGTTTTCCATCCCAACGCACTTTACCCTATATTGGCAGCGATTTCTGTTTTACCCTGCAAGTTTTCGAACAGCTACATTTTTGCGTGGACGTACACTTCGATTGCTGTGGATTTCTGTGATGAGTTTTTACTTATTTGAAAGCTTGTTTCTTGCTCTGTCAAACTGCACAACATTTGGGTGCGTGGAGCTGCGTCTGAGTTTTGTATCTCAATTTTCAGACATGCATGTAATTTCTCGGCGTGACCTTTTCGAAGTGTGGTGAACGACAAAAATACAGAAGCGAAATATTTGTGAGTGTATCTACATAAGCTTCAGTTTTTCGGACAAGATGATGTCGGAGAGGCTATTGAGGTGGCTGTCATAAAAAAAAATTGAAGATTTTGCTTTAAGACAAAGACTTCTTAGAAATCTCATTCTGTTTCTGGAACATTAACTTGTTCCATTTTTCATTTCAGAAGATTTGCATGCAAAATCTTCGGTTCTGTTAATACCAGCTACTTCAATAGCCACCCAGACACTATCTTGTTTAGAAAACTGAAGTAGGTACATGTAAATACACTCGCAGATCCTTAGTCCCATTGTTCATTTCGTTCACCCACACTTCGAAATGGTCACGCCGAGAAATTACATGCATGTCTGAAAATTGAAATACAAAACTCAGACGCAGCTCGACGCACCTGAACTTTATGCAGTTCGACAGAGCAAGAAACAAGCTTTCAAAAGAATGCAAACTCATCACAGGAATCCACAGGAATCGAAGTGTACGTCCACGCAAAAATGTAGCTTTTCGGAAACTTGCAGGGTAAAACAGAAATCGCTGTCAATATAGGGTAAAGTGGGTTGGGATGGAAAACAAGTATATTATTTGAAAGTACTCATCTGTGTCTGGATATTCTTGAAAACAGAAATTTTGCCAGTACTCAAACACTGCCGTAGTTTGGTAGTGAAAAGGAGACAACTGATAAGACTTTTTTATTTACCTTGTTTTGTCTTGACTTTGAACCCGCGCAAAAAGTAAGTGGCGAAGTATTCAGGAAACTCTCCAATCGATTTAGTTACTTTGGTTTATTGTCTATCGAATAACATTAGTCGCGAACAATTTTGAGAAAGTGTTTTTTTCGATTTTTGTCCAGCTAGATCCGTGAAATGGACCACTGTGCGCCGTGTGGACTAGAAGATCACCTTTGAACAAAAAATCAGCATGAGACAAGTCTAGGATTTGAATCCGTGTCGGAGGATCGGATTGACGATAGTCTTTGATGAATGGAAAATGTGCTGAAAATTGTTGCTGAAAGCTGAAACAAAGGAATGGATTAGACACATTGCTAAAACTGGAACACTGAATAAGAAAATTATCCTCTACCTGGAGCTAAACCAAGAACTGGAAATGAATCAGCGAGTGAATCGCAAACCTTCTGCAATGTGCTGTAGGTGAGCCTCTTTTCCGAACAACTAAACAAATCTCACGATTGATTTCATCACCCGTAATGTCTTCTTGTTCACGTATGGTTCCTACCACAGCGAAAGCTGCTGGTCAGTGGGTATCGGTAACATTGCTTTCATGAAGAATCAACTCACCTGTCCGTAGGAAGGCATATTCATCCTTTATGTAATAGTGTGAACACCCTGTAGAAGTGGTCAAGCACATGTTAGTATAAAGAGTTAGTCTGCTTTCTTCTTCCAATGGCCAAGCACCCCGCCATTCATGTCTTTGTCTTGTGATCAAACAATCCTTGGCCAAGCCACAGTAATAGCTGCAGTTGGTCAGTGAGTATTGGTAACATTGCTTGCTTGGTTGGTTGGTAAGAACGACATGCATGGACAGGTGATCAACCCTATTGTTCAATGAACTAGCAGCAACTCCCCACTCAAGAGAACACCCAAAGGATGATCAAGATCGTCGAGAATGGTAGTGTGCAGAAGAAGACTCACCCAAAGATAGGAACAGCTGGACAAGGAGCAGGACCAAAGCCTGAGAAATTTAACGTGCTGCTGCAGACAAGGTACCTACAGCCATCGGCAGAGTCACTAACGAAGAACTGTCACTGGAGTGTTTAACTGATGTTGAGGAATCGTTGAAGAGTGATGGTTGTTGATGATGGTGATGGATGATGGTCGCTGAAACCGTAGATTGCGGCGATATGGGGCTCGGCCCTAGAAATTCGCACGCAACGCGGCACTCAGTGGTTTGCTAGGGTTAGAGCTGGGTCGTGGGTTTTCTCGATGGTACGCAGGAGTACGACGGCGGCAGAATTTATTAGGCGCCAACCAGAAAAGGCCGACGTACCGGTTCAGTTATCGCTGGGAGTTCTGGTTCCCCAACGATAGACCCTGCTTGATTACTTAAAATACCGATCGAGGAAGTAGATGTGGGATTCCGTCGCAACCCTCCTGTACGCGCGGTGCCGAACGGCACTGGCCGCCTAGTGTCAGCTGTCAACGTCAGTAACGTCACACGAAGGTCGACATTAGCGAAAAAATAAAAGAGCGATCTGACGTTTCGAAATTTAATGACGGGAACTAATTATTAACTACGGTAAAATTGGAACATAAGGTCTGTATTATTATAAAAATGTGCAGAAGGCTTGCAGGGGCACGCTGCTGTTGACGCTTAGTAGCCGTAAACTCAGCCGGAGGCACCCAGTGACCCTCAAGAGCCGTCACGCGAAGTGAGGTTATGTCGGACGTGAAAGATTCGCTTTCACCTAGCCGAAAACGAAAGACCACGGGGCGCAAGATGTAAAAGGACGTTGTTTGGCGCGCCGCGGTTGCCCTGAGCTCAGTTCAAAAACGGTTGGCCCTAACACCGGATCACAACGGTGACAAAACTTGACCACGGTCCGTAGCTCTTCGCACTAAACTAGGCTTAGCAAACTATTGAAAAAGACACGCTTCACCAACACGACGTCTCCCCGAGACCTCACCGACAACCTCCTAAGCTGGGGATGGACAGGAAGCTTGGCCCGTGTGGCTGGTGGTGATGGTCCCGTAGACTTCTGGCCGGCTCGGACGTTGCTGTCTGCGGCGTTTCTGCGGCGCTTAGGTGGTCGGCGACCACGTGCAGGTACTACTGTGATGCTCTGCACAGCTCGGAGCCTTAGGGGGCGTCACAACAGGCCTAATCGGTGGACTCTGTTGCGGCTCTCCTTCTGTGACAGGATCGAAACGAAACGGAAAGAAAACGTCTCGGCAAGACACACCTTGTCTGTCCCAAGACAGTGGGATGGTACCGGAGACCAGAGGACTTTTCCTAGCCCTACGACCTAAAAGCGAACCCTGTACCACCAAGCTAGATCATAAGGACGGTCTTACCTCACAACGGGAGCGCTTTACCCCTGGGAGAAGTATTGAAAATACAAAATTCGAACGTGCCGTCGGCACCGAAGAGCCACCCCAGAGATTTTCCGCAGATGGATTTAATATCACCGTTGGAGGATTTTTCCGGACGTTCGTTCTCGCTCTTATCACTTGAAAAACCCCCAAAAAACGCGACCCGCTTATCTTCTGTCAGCCAGCAATTGTGGTGGGAATCCCGCCGAATTTAAATGTAGAAGGTAGAGGTATGTATGCCTGTATGTAGCAACGCTACAAGATGTTGGCCGAAGGTCTCCAAAGGATTCTGGCTGGTCTCCGGAGGTCTCTATAGGATGGTTGACTGGAGGTCTCTGGAGAATGGTTTTGATGATCAGGGATGACGAAAGCGACGACGATGGAGAATAAAAAACTGAGCAGAAGAACACCTACCTGGTACGTATTTTCAACCCCTCGATTTCTTGCCGAACTAATATTCGTCGATTACTATATTTATACCCAGTTTGATCGATTTCCCAGAGTGATCTGCGCGCTTTTGGTGTTATCTATCTGGTGGAACCGGAACTGGCTTGCTGGACGGCCTTCCAGAGGTGTTTTCGGAAGCTTTACCTAGAATGTCCTGATGCTGTACTTGTGATTGTGGCTCCTCAGTGAACCTGAGGCGTGACTGCGGAGGTTGCGATCGCCCTTGCTCCCTTGATTTGGTCCAGGATGACTATCAGCTTTTGGTCCTCCGAGTCTTCATACTTCCCCGGTAGTGGAGGATTCTAGACGAGAAATGTTGCGCTTGACTCCACTCAGCGTTTCCTCGTAGTCATGTAGGCGGTAGATGCTTGAACAAGGCAGCTGTAGAGTCGTAACATCTAGTGTGGTAGAGAACAGGCGAAAGTCGCTTTACTGTAAAAAGTGTGTTAACTCCAACTACGTACCGCGTTCTTGTAGTCTATACTCAACGTTCCGGGTAGATCTTCTACTCTGCTTTTACACATCACAACAAGGGGGGGTAGTAATAAAACCAGGACGCTACATGTTTCGACAAGCAAACACTGCGAACGAGACGCTGCAAGATAAACACATCGCTAGAATGGCCTGCTCGGTTCCCGGATCAAAATCCAATAGAACCTGCAGAGGACTATTTCCAAAAGTTGCTTCCCAAGCAAAATTTCCAGCTTAAGACACTCGAAGAACTGGCCAATAATCTAATGAAAAAGTGGGAAGTTATCCCACAAGAGTTCCCGTTCTCCTCAATTTGAGGCATGTCAAAACGCCGAGCAAGACAGGGCAGTACAGAGTAAAATTGGCTAGCCGTGAAACTCCTTATATCCAATTTGAAAGACGAGCAGTGCATTCTGATAAACAAAACAGTTAGAAGTTATAATGTCACAGATAGGTCAAATCAACTCAGCCTGTAGCTCTTCCTGAATTATTACGATCAAATCCTCCTGAACTAACTCGGAATCGCCTAGTGCTAATGCATTACTCCAACCGCCTAGCGTAGAGCGACAAATTATGGTAATTTGAACCAATTCTCTTGCTTAGTGCAAGATGGAGTCTACTTGAAAATAATAACTCAATTAAAGAAAATGTTCAGTAGGCACGATGTATAGCTGAATTGCTAATGGTTCCGATCACAACAATATCGATCGACGTATATGTCAATAACACAATCGCACTTGTGTGGGAGTAACAACGACAATCGGAATTGAAATATTTATCCGAGTGCGCGCCCGTTTGCTCCAATTATCCCGGAGAAAACCAAACCGCGTCCGCGTTGATTAGAAATCGAACTTTCCAATCTTTATTTTTAGAACTCCCGGCGAGTTAATTTAGTTAGCAACAGAGAGAGGAACGAGACTTGGAAAGGAGAAACTCGAAATGACCCATCATCTCGAATTCCTCGTTTACACTCGATACACTTCAATTAGAGAAGAGGTTTTCCGCCAGTGACCTTCGCGTAATTGCCCTTGATTAGACTCTTGCCCGAGAGAAACAACGGCCGTGCCCCATCCACTAATAGAAAGTTTTGGGGCCGTCCCTCTTGTGCACCACGCCGCACTGAACCTGCTCCTGGCCTTTGGAAAATTCCCTCGTCCGCCATATAATAATGTGCACCGCTATACGGTAAATAAGGCGAGCAGCACAGGGAATGACTGGCCGCTCTGCTCCCGCCTTGATCCAGGAAGCAGACATTAGACGATAAATCAGGGCCGGTTATACTCCAGAGACACGGAGGCGTATTACCGAAGCCCGCGGGAGCTCGGTTTCACTCCACGTCCTGTCCACTAACACAATTTAGAAGTGAACGTATCGATTATACCTTAAACCAAACCTACAATGGGAATTTATACGGGGACGACCGCCGGGCGGGGGGGGGAGGCGCAGGGACGGGGAGGTGGAAAAAGAAAGGTCCGGGAGGACCGGAGCGGGGGCAGGACGGGGCGGAGGGGACGAAACTTCCGACACCGAACCGAAACAGAGGGAAGCTTGGGGTTTCGGCGGCATCAGAGGGAACGTCTTTGGAGGATTGGAGGAAAGATGATTGCGTGAGTTACGGTCAATCTACATGAGTCGCACAAGACGTTTACGAGGGTCGCTGATGGACAATTACAAAACTCGTGGGGATGAGCGGTCGGTGCGAAATCGTGGGGAATTGCGGTGTGTAAATCAGGGCCGCGCTCCCCTTCTCTCGCCCTGTCTCTCGGTCCCGGCCCTAATTTTTTATATGAGGTGTTTTAAAGCTCTGCTCTGCGCCTATTTCAACTGACAGATCCTTGAACCTGACGTTCCGATACACCAGTGACTGCTCTGACATCAAATTACCGGTATATATTACAAAAAAAACCACTTCAGCTCTGGAAGATACTCTGGAAAACTATTTCCGAAGTGAGTTCACCGCAACCGGTGGTATTGAGAGATCCTTATTTCAACTGAGACCAAATTCAAGGGGGTCGTGCACTCCATTCGTTGATCTGTTTGCAGAAAATCTAAAATAATTGTCAGGATCAAGACGTTGCGTTCGCTGATGAGCTTCAACTGATCAGACCTCACACACTAACAGATGCATCCCTACTGCGTGTAAGGCAACCCTCACGCATGCAAGGCAGTAAACTTGTGGTAAATCACAGCTTACTGCAGTCCATTTGAACCAAACTGTTACTTCCTTCGATCAATTTCAACCGACCCGACCTTTGATCATTTATATCAGTAGGAGCTGCGACTTTGGTCCTAGCCATGGTGCTTGTCATAACTTTGCGGGGCCACTGGGCACTTCGCGCTTACTTAGCTTAGCGGGAGCGGGGGAATAAAACTGCTAGCTTCTGCTTTGATTGTCGTCTATTTCGAGACTGATCGTTTGAGAACATGGGGTAGCCAGGTAGGCTTATGATACAAAGGATGACGTCCGATGTGGGCGGAGTTTACATGGATCTACAGGTGCTTCACAAAACTAAACTTCTTTTTTACAAAAAAAGAAAATACATTGTTTTTTTCTTAGTTATTTGCTAATCTATACTATACTATACATTTATACTAGTTATATTAATTATCGAATCTCTTTGATGGCTTAATTTGCCGACCGAATTTAGTCACGTATTAATAATTTTCGTGCGATTCATTCGCATTACAAATTGGTTCGCTTTTGCCCGATTGCACAAACGTGGTATTAAATATTTAGTTCGGTATCAAATCGTTTAATACAGGACTAAACAACAAAATGGAATGCAGAAACAAAAAAATCTGACATGGGATCAAAATTTGGTACCGAACTATTCTGATACCGCACCAAACGCCGATTACGCCCATTTTGGATTGCACAAAGGATTTGATACCGAACTAAACACACTAATACCGCATCAAATCTGATATCACCTCGACCCCGGTATTAAATTGACAGAATGACAGATCGTTGGAAATTCGATCGTTTCAGGGTGATCCGTGCGTTTGATTCGGCATAAAATCACTGCAAGTGCATATAATAGGAGGTTTTATGTGCATACAAGCTATTATTTGTGCATTTTCATTCAAAAATTGTTTTCACAAAATGTATTTGACACACACAGATAATGTGCGTGCCAACCCAAAATTACATTTGAAGTTGGTTGGTCGTGTGGTAAGGCTCTCGCCTTCGCATGCGGGTGTTACCGTGATCGAATCCCGTCGAGACCAATTTTTTTTTCAACCATTTTACCTTAGAATTCAAGAATAATGTCAGATTTCCAATTTTTCATATCAGAACAATAAACTTGAGAAGTGTAGCCCTTATATTTCACGTTAAAGCAAGAAAAAATGGCTTGCTGCTGCTGAGGTTTGAACCTGGATCCTTTGATATCGGAAATCAAACCCTTCATCACCATGCTACGACGGCTTTATTTTCAAGTGCCAGCCGCATGAAGTCAATATGACGATCGCCTCGATACTTTTTGTGGCTCGTTCACACTTGGTCCGGGGTTAGTTGATCTTGGATCTAATTTCGCTTCCTGCAATGCGATTACGATTTAATACCGCACCAAAATTTGATGCGGTACTACAAAGTTCGGTATCAATTTTTTTTTCGTGCAATCGGGCATCAATGAATCTTTATACTCATCATTGTTGCTAACACTCATGTTGTCATCTGGTGTTATCAAAGATTCATTAGTGCCCGATTGCACAAACGTGGTATTAAACATTTAGTTCGGTATCAAATCGTTTAATACCGGACTAAACAACAAAATGGAGTGCAGAAACAAAAAAATCTGACATGGGATCAAAATTTGGTACCGAACTATTCTGATACCGCACCAAACGCCGATTACGCCCATTTTGGATTGCACAAAGGATTTGATACCGAACTAAACACACTAATACCGCATCAAATCTGATATCACCTTGACCCCGGTATTAAATTGACAGAATGACAGATCGTTGGAAATTCGATCGTTTCAGGGTGATCCGTGCGTTTGATTCGGCATAAAATCACTGCAAGTGCATATAATAGGAGGTTTTATGTGCATACAAGCTATTATTTTTTGCCTGTTGGGTGCAGTACAATAATAATAATACACGGAACGATGAATGTGTGTTTAAGCCTCCTCTTCCAGGACTATGATGAGGTGAAGTGAGGAAGCGGGCTAAGAGTATGTGCGTAATAATGTCATCGGATGGCGTTGGTGTATAAGAGCTAGACTAGTACCGGCAGTTCAACCCGCTGACAGACAGACGTCGCTACTTGTGCTCGACATTGGTACTTGGGTATTACCCACCAATGTTTCTGAACATATTTTCTGATGCATCCTAAGCACTCATTGAAATGTGAACATAGAGGTCCGTAGGAGATAAACACACGGAAATATCATCACCGCTTGCAGCCCCTCCTGATTGTGTTTTCTGATGAACCCTAATCGATTTTGATTCCGGAACATTCCACAGAACGCATTCAAGTTGTCTGTTGTGCTTTTCAGCATGAAAAATGTTTTTCATCAAAAAAATTAAATCGTTTCTGACCGAAAAAGCGTTTTAGGCGGCGTAAACCTCCACAAAACATTTGTCTTCGATCTGACTCTAATTTTACCTTTCAAAAAATGAATTTTTGAGTTTTCATCTCTGGGTGATTAGAATACGTTTCCAGGTGTCGGTTTGACCCGCTGAAGCCAAATTCAACGACAATTTTTTCATGTCCCCTACACCCCCTCCAAAACACCCGCAAAAAAATTTAAAAACCATTATTAGTCGTTCCATGAATCTTCAAAAGAGCTTGCAGCGCATGGAGCAATTCCTCCTTCTTCCTTCCTCCCATTCGAAATTTTTTGAACTTGGACGGATACGTTCCAACATTGTCTAGTACACCGAAACACCCATTAAAATGTCGACATAAGAGGCCATGAGGGATAAACACACTGAAATATTATCACCGCTTGCAGCCCCTAATGATTGTGTTTTTCAATGAACCCTATTCGGTTTTGATTTCCAAACACGCATAAAAAACTAATTCAAGCCATCTGTTGTGTTTTTGTGCATGGGAAGTGTTTTTCATAAAAAAAATTAGTTTTTCTTGACCGAAAAAGCGCTTTGGCAAGCATAAACCTTTACAAGACATTTATCTCCAATCTGACTCTAATTTTACTTTTCAAAGAATGAATTTTTCAGTTTTTATCTTTAGATGATCAAAGCACGTTTCCAGGTGTTGGTTTGAGCTACTGAAGCCAATATCAACGACAATTTTTTCATGTCCCCTCGACCTCCCTCCAAAAGACGCGCGAAAAATTTCAAAACCATTTTTTTTTTCGTTCCATAAATCTTCAAAAGAGCTTGCAGCGCATGGAGCATTTCCTCCTTCTTCCTTCCTACCATTTGAAATTTTTTGAACTTGGATGATGGATACGTTCCAACATTGTCCGGTACACCAAAACACCCATCAAAATGTCGACATAAGAGGCCATGAGAGATAAACACACGAAAATATTATCACCCATTGCGGCCCCTAATGATTGTGTTTTTCAATTAATCCTGATCGATTTTGATTTTCAAACACAAAAAAGAACGTATTAAAGTCGTCCGTTGTGGTTTTCCGCATGGAAAGTGTTTATCATCAAAAAAATTGAATTTTTCTCAACCGAAAAAGCGCTTTGGCCGGCGTAAGCCTTGACAAGACATTTTTCTTTCATCTGACTCTAATTTTATTTTTCAAAATATGAATTTTCCAGTTCTCATTTCCAGATGATTAGAATACGTTTCCAGGTGTCAGATTGACCCGCTGAAGCCAAATTCAACTGCGATTTTTTCATGTCCCCCACCTTATTCCAGAACACCTTCAACAAAATTTGAAAACCATTTTTTTTCGTTCCATAAATCTTCAAAAGAACTTGCAGCGTATGGAGCAATTCCCATTTTGTCCTTCCTCATATTTGAACTTTATTGAACTTGGATGGATAGGTTCCAATATTGTCCGGTACACCGAACCACCCATAAATACGTCGACATAAAAGGCCATGAGAGATAAACACACGAGAATATTATCACCGCTTGCGGCCCCTAATGATTGTGTTTTTCAATTAATCCTGATCGATTTTGATTTTCAAACACAAAAAGAACGTATCAAAGTCGTCCGTTGTGGTTCTCCACATGGAAAGTGTTTTTCATCAAAAAAATTGAATATTTCTCAACCGAAAAAGCGCTTTGGCCGGCGTAAGCCTTTACAAGACATTTTTCTTTCATCTGACTCTAATTTTATTTTTCAAAATATGAATTTTCCAGTTTTCATTTCCAGATGATTAGAATACGTTTCCAGGTGTCAGATTGACCCGCTGAAGCCAAATTCAACTGCCATTTTTTCATGTCCCCCACCTTATTCCAGAACACCTTCAAAAAAATTTGAAAACCATTTTTTTTCGTTCCATAAATTTTCAAAAGAACTTGCAGCGCATGGAGCAATTCCCATTTTGTCCTTCCTCCCATTTGAACTTTTTTGAACTTGGATGGATACGTTCCAATATTGTCCGGTACACCGAACCACCCATAAATACGTCGACATAAAAGGCCATGAGAGATAAACACACGAAAATATTATCACCGCTTGCGGCCCCTAATGATTGTGTTTTTCAATTAATCCTGATCGATTTTGATTTTCAAACACAAAATGAACGTATCAAAGTCGTCCGTTGTGGTTCTCCACATGGAAAGTGTTTTTCATCAAAAAAATTGAATATTTCTCAACCGAAAAAGCGCTTTGGCCGGCGTAAGCCTTTACAAGACATTTTTCTTTCATCTGACTTTAATTTTATTTTTCAAAATATGAATTTTCCAGTTCTCATTTCCAGATGATTGGAATACGTTTCCAGGTGTCAGATTGACCCGCTGAAGCCAAATTCAACTGCGATTTTTTCATGTCCCCCACCTTATTCCAGAACACCTTCAACAAAATTTGAAAACCATTTTTTTTCGTTCCATAAATCTTCAAAAGAACTTGCAGCGTATGGAGCAATTCCCATTTTGTCCTTCCTCATATTTGAACTTTTTTGAACTTGGATGGATACGTTCCAATATTGTCCGGTACACCGAACCACCCATAAATACGTCGACATAAAAGGCCATGAGAGATAAACACACGAAAATATTATCACACCGCTTGCGGCCCCTAATGATTGTGTTTTTCAACTAATCCTGATCGATTTTGATTTTCAAACACAAAAAAGAACGTATCAAAGTCGTCCGTTGTGGTTCTCCACATGGAAAGTGATTTTCATCAAAAAAATTGAATTTTTCTCAACCTAAAAAGCGCTTTGGCCGGCGTAAGCCTTTACAAGACATTTTTCTTTCATCTGACTCTAATTTTATTTTTCAAAATATGAATTTTCCAGTTCTCATTTCCAGATGATTAGAATACGTTTCCAGGTGTCAGATTGACCCGCTGAAGCCAAATTCAACTGCGATTTTTTCATGTCCCCCACCTTATTCCAGAACACCTTCAACAAAATTTGAAAACCATTTTTTTTCGTTCCATAAATCTTCAAAAGAACTTGCAGCGTATGGAGCAATTCCCATTTTGTCCTTCCTCATATTTGAACTTTTTTGAACTTGGATGGATACGTTCCAATATTGTCCGGTACACCGAACCACCCATAAATACGTCGACATAAAAGGCCATGAGAGATAAACACACGAAAATATTATCACCGCTTGCGGCCCCTAATGATTGTGTTTCTCAACTAATCCTGATCGATTTTGATTTTCAAACACAAAAAAGAACGTATCAAAGTCGTCCGTTGTGGTTCTCCACATGGAAAGTGTTTTTCATCAAAAAAATTGAATTTTTCTCAACCGAAAAAGCGCTTTGGCCGGCGTAAGCCTTTACAAGACATTTTTCTTTCATCTGACTCTAATTTTATTTTTCAAAATATGAATTTTCCAGTTTTCATTTCCAGATGATTAGAATACGTTTCCAGGTGTCAGATTGACCCGCCGAAGCCAAATTCAACTGCCATTTTTTCATGTCCCCCACCTTATTCCAGAACACCTTCAAAAAAATTTGAAAACCATTTTTTTCGTTCCATAAATTTTCAAAAGAACTTGCAGCGCATGGAGCAATTCCCATTTTGTCCTTCCTCCCATTTGAACTTTTTTGAACTTGGATGGATACGTTCCAATATTGTCCGGTACACCGAACCACCCATAAATACGTCGACATAAAAGGCCATGAGAGATAAACACACGAAAATATTATCACCCATTGCGGCCCCTAATGATTGTGTTTTTCAATTAATCCTGATCGATTTTGATTTTCAAACACAAAAAAACGTATTAAAGTCGTCCGTTGTGGTTTTCCGCATGGAAAGTGTTTATCATCAAAAAAATTGAATTTTTCTCAACCGAAAAAGCGTTTTGGCCGGCGTAAGCCTTTACAAGATATTTTTCTTACTTCTGACTCTAATTTTCTTTTTCAAAATATGAATTTTCCAGTTTTCATTTCTAGATGATTAGAACACGTTCCCAGGTGTCAGATTGACCAGCTGAAGCCAAATGCAACGGCGATTTTTTCATGTCCCCCACCTTATTCCAGAACACCTTCAAAAAAATTTGAAAATCATTTTTTTTTTCGTTCCATAAATCTTCAAAAAAACTTGCAGCGCATGGAGCAATTCCCATTTTGTCCTTCCTCCCATTTGAACTTTTTTGAACTTGGATGGATACGTTCCAATATTGTCCGGTACACCGAACCACCCATAAATACGTCGACATAAAAGGCCATGAGAGATAAACACACGAAAATATTATCACCGCTTGCGGCCCCCAATGATTGTGTTTTTCAATGAATCCTGATCGATTTTGATTTTCAAACACAAAAAAAACGTATTAAAGTTGTCCGTTGTGGTTTTCCGCATGGAAAGTGTTTTTCATCAAAAAAATTGAATTTTTCTCAACCGAAAAAGCGCTTTGGCCGGCGTAAGCCTTTACAAGACATTTTTCTTTCATCTGACTCTAATTTTATTTTTCAAAATATGAATTTTCCAGTTCTCATTTCCAGATGATTAGAATACGTTTCCAGGTGTCAGATTGACCCGCTGAAGCCAAATTCAACTGCGATTTTTTCATGTCCCCCACCTTATTCCAGAACACCTTCAACAAAATTTGAAAACCATTTTTTTTCGTTCCATAAATCTTCAAAAGAACTTGCAGCGTATGGAGCAATTTCCATTTTGTCCTTCCTCATATTTGAACTTTTTTGAACTTGGATGGATACGTTCCAATATTGTCCGGTACACCGAACCACCCATAAATACGTCGACATAAAAGGCCATGAGAGATAAACACACGAAAATATTATCACCACTTGCGGCCCCTAATGATTGTGTTTTTCAATTAATCCTGATCGATTTTGATTTTCAAACACAAAAAGAATGTATCAAAGTCGTCCGTTGTGGTTCTCCGCATGGAAAGTGTTTTTCATCAAAAAAATTGAATATTTCTCAACCGAAAAAGCGCTTTGGCCGGCGTAAGCCTTTACAAGACATTTTTCTTTCATCTGACTCTAATTTTATTTTTCAAAATATGAATTTTCCAGTTCTCATTTCCAGATGATTAGAATACGTTTCCAGGTGTCAGATTGACCCGCTGAAGCCAAATTCAACTGCCATTTTTTCATGTCCCCCACCTTATTCCAGAACACCTTCAAAAAAATTTGAAAACCATTTTTTTTCGTTCCATAAATTTTCAAAAGAACTTGCAACGCATGGAGCAATTGACCTTTCCAATTTTAGGAGATAGAAAGTACATGGTTTTTCGAGGTCACCTTTGACGTTTTGACGTTTATGACGTTTGGACGTTTCGTTTCTGACTTTTGCGGGAATTTTGAATCGGTTAGCTATACTGTTCCCATTATCATGTGGGGAAAGTCACTAGAGCCCATAAGGGAGTTTTTAATGGACGAAGTAATAGAGTTTTTTCGTAGTAAGATGCACGTGTCTGGTGCAGCGTGATCCCTGGTGGTGCTGGTGCAGCCACACTTCCATCAAGTTTGGGTCTTTCCTGAACCGGTGCATGGTGATGCCGGGTGTATTCGTCTTATTTTCGCACTCGCATAGCGCGACACAACACCCTTGAACCATTTCTGTAAGTCTTCTCAGTTTTCCACTACATATAACACACTTATTGGTAAGAACGAGGGTAAGAACAAGTGAAATCATGGAATCCATGCTGAAATCAAATAAATACACGACAGAGCGCTTGTCAGATTCGAAAAATTTCCCATTGTCAGAAACGAAATGTCATATCTCAAGAAACATAGGACGCTTTCCAATAACTGCGACAAGACGGATACACAATGTCAAAGTGCACTTGCCAGCTCAATTCTAAACTCAGCCTCGCCAATGTTTCGATTGTGTCGACATGTGGTGCTATTACTGCTATTGGAACGCTAGCTGTGTCAAATTGTGTCCATATGTGTCGAATTGTGTCCTTATACGCCTTATTGGGAAGCGCCCAATGACCTCGATTAACCGTATCTTATACGCATGACGTCACAGTAAAGAGAGACAACGGAAAATTGGAGACCTCAATTCCCATTTTGTCCTTCCTCCCATTTGAACTTTTTTGAACTTGGATGGATACGTTCCAATATTGTCCGGTACACCGAACCACCCATAAATACGTCGACTTAAAAGGCCATGAGAGATAAACACACGAAAATATTATCACCCATTGCGGCCCCCAATGATTGTGTTTTTCAATGAATCCTGATCGATTTTGATTTTCAAACACAAAAAAAAACGTATTAAAGTTGTCCGTTGTGGTTTTCCGCATGGAAAGTGTTTTTCATCAAAAAAATTGAATTTTTCTCAACCGAAAAAGCGCTTTGGCCGGCGTTAGCCTTCACAAGACATTTTTCTTTCATCTGACTCTAATTTTATTTTTCAAAATATGAATTTCCCAGTTTTAATTTCCAGATGATTAGAATACGTTTCCAGGTGACAGATTGACCCGCTGAAGCCAAATTCAACGGCGATTTTTCCATGCCCCCACCTTATTACAAAACACCTTCAAAAAAATTTGAAAAACCATTTTTTACCGTTCCGTAAATTTTCAAAAGAACTTGCAGCGCATGGAGCAATTCCCGTTTTGTCCTTCCTCTAGTTTGAACTTTTTTGAACTTGGATGAATACGTTCCAACATTGTCCGGTACACCGGAACACCCATAAATACGTCTACATAAAAGGTCATGAGAGATAAACACACGAAAATATTATCACCCATTGCGGCCACTAATAATTGTGTTTTTCAATGAACTCTAATCGATTTTGATTTTCAAACACGCAAAACAACGTATTCAAGTCATCCGTTGTGGTTTTCCGCATGAAAAGTGTTTTTCATCAAAAAATTGAATCTTCTTCGACCGAAAAAGTGCTTTGGCCGGCGTAAACCTTCACAAGACATTTTTCTTCCATCTGGCTCTAATTTAATTTTTCAAAATATGAATTTTCCAGTTCTTATTTCTAGATGATTAGAATACGTTTCCAGGTGTCAGTTCGACCCGCTGAAGCCAAATTCAACGACGATTTCTTCGTCTCCCCCACCCCTTCCAAAACACCTTCAAAAAAATTTGCAATCCATTTTTTTCTCGTTTCATAAATCTTCAAAAGAACTTGCAGCGCACGGAGCAATTCTCCCTTTGTCCTTCCTCCCATTGGAAATTTCTAGCGCACTTTCCAAAAAAATGGGAAAAAGGCGCTTTTAGCCTCACTTTGTCCGTCCGTCCGTCTGTCCGTCCGTCTTTACCCAAGATAACTCCTCAGGGAAGAAAGATATCGATGTGGTGTAAACGCTGATCAATAATACATATGTCCAGGATGTCAAGTTGACCTTTGGTTTTTTGTTATTCTGCCGCCATCTTCGATCCGCTATTTTGAATTTCTTTTAAAGTGATCCGATTGAGATGAAATTTGTAGGCAATCTAAACCACATCAAGATCTATCCAATTTTCGACAATTGATGCCCCGCCGCCATCTTGTATTTTCACTATTGAACATGTTTCCAAGTGATAGAACTAGGAGAATAATGCCTCAACGAAAAGAGATATCGATGTGGTGCAAACGCCAATCGAATACGTACGTGACCACCATATAAAGTTGACCAATGATTTTTGTCACTTGGCCGCAATCTTCGATCCGCCATTTTGAATTTCTCTGGAAGTGGTCCGATTTGCGTGAGATTCACAGGCAATGTGAACTTCATCAAAATACATCCGATTTTGGACAAATGATGCTCTGCCGCCATCTTGGCCGCCATATTGAAATTTCTCATCATTCAACGATTTTCATGGAGCTTGGGACTTACCTCTCACCTCTTTTTCGTATGATCATTCTTATTCTTCAGCCAAATTTCAACATTCTGCCACCATCTTGGCCGCCATATTAAAATATCCTCGGAAATATCTTATTAGTGAAACGATTTTCATGGAACTTGGGACTTAATCTTGTCTATAGTACGATTCATTTTGATTTTAGAGCCAAATTTCATGATTCTGACGCTATTTTGGCCGCCATATTGAAATTTCTGCCCAAATAACGGTGGAACCCTAATTAACATTTTGCGTTCACTAACCCTCCTAAAGGGAAGTGCGCTACTTAGCCTAGCCTCATGCCCATGAGGCATATTCGCTTGTTTGAACTTGAATGGATACGTTCCAACATTGTCCGGTACACCAAAACAACCATAATTTGTCGACATAAGAGGCCATGAGAGATAAACTCCCTCAAGGCTGAATTTTGGTATATATGTTCTATTGGACCTACGGAACAACATATCAAAATACTCGGACTTACACCCTCGTGCGTCCTTTGATTTTCATCCTCAAAGGTCAAGTTCTAAGAATTAGAGAGATACCTATCTCCAAGCTGTTCCTGCAAGTGAACGGAGTATCCGATCGATATAAGATATGTTTCAAATGAACAAAAGAGATTTGTTGTTAGTGCTCAAGTGTGTGAGGGAGCCTTTGTAACTCTTCCGATTGGTTAGTTCTGCGGGAAAGGCGGCTGAGTGTTAATTTGTCGCCCGGATATTTAAGAAAAGACCATGTGAGAATTTAAAGCCTCAAGCAATGTCGCACAAAGTTGAATATTAATATATAACTGGTATGATCCCTAAGCAAGAACATATCAAAATATTTGGACTTACACCTCTGTGCCTCCTACGATTTTGGGGCTTTGAATATCTAGTCAAAAAATTCACCCAGACACTTTTCTCTAAAACTGTTCCTGTGGACGAACCAATCGTTTTAACAATATAAGGTGGGTCTGAAAGGAAACACGGTATATTGTTGCCTATGAAGTGGACTCCGGTAGCCATGAAACATTTCTGCTTGATAGTGGCGTGAATAGCACGCGCAAGGTGGAATTTCTCTCCTGGATCTTTGAATGAGAAACATGTAAGAATATTTTGTGATGGCCAATAAAGCTGAGCATTGTTGATAGGTTCTTCTTCCCATCTTCGAAACAGACTCAAGTGATGAGACTGATGAGTGAACAGGTGATATTCACAGTGCTCATCTCGAGAATAATGAATTCTCTACAAAAAAATTGTGGTTTCTTCATTTAGGGGCATCATTGTCTGAAGCTGTCAAAAATAAAAATTACCGACAAATCCTATATTTATGTTTTTCTTGGACAGAAACAGCATCAATTGCTTACGCCTATTTATATTACAAAGTCAGAGCATCATTTTTTTATTAAACAAGTTTTACACCTACTTTTTTTTCCAGAAAATGGAATAACGGCTACAGAAAAGATGATTTTATGTTTCTATTGCCTGATAGATACAATAGCTTTTGGTATTTTCTGATAGAGGAAGAACTTCGCTTAGTATTACACACAAAAACAGTGGAACCGCTCCATCATTCATCAGTAAAAAAAAAGAACTGCAAAAATTGTATGCATTTTCGGGAGAAAATTGGGCATATAATCACTTTCACAACAGATCAATTTTCTGATCTTGTAATGAATACAGGCACATTGTTTTTATCGTGTTCAGGTATAAAATAGTTAAGAACAATGAATTCTGTTGGAAATACTCAATTGAAATGATTCTAACCATACGGAAACCAAAATTACAAAACGACAATTTCAGATGGCAAAAATCGTAATTTTTTCAGTAAAACTTGTTCAATCGTGTTTCAATTCAATTTTAAATACCATATTTGATATCAGAGGCCAAGATTCAGTTGGAAACGATACCACACTTGCCGATATCAATTCGAGGTTTTTGAGAGAAAAACAAAATAAACTTTGCCGATCTTCTTTTTTTTTCCAGGCAACCCAAACTACTTATCAACAATTCAAACGTCAAGCAAATATTGTTAAGCCTTGAGGCATCTAAATATGATTTTTTCCATTTATATAAGCTACAGGGTGTCATTTACGCATTTAAAATGGCAATATTTAGCCCCCTCCCCCACAACCAATGACGCACAAGAGTGTGCCACCGAGTATTTTGATATGTTATTCTATAGGTCTTACAAGGCCCGTATACCAAATTTCAGGTTTGTGGGAGTTTGTTGCGGGTTAAAACCCAATATGCCTGGGCTACTAGTAATTGTGTTTTTCAATGAACTCTAATCGATTTTGATTTTCAAACACGCAAAATAACGTATTTGAGTCGTCTGTTGTGCTTTCCTGCATGGAAAGTGTTTTTCATCAAAAAAATAGAATCTTTTCTGACCGATAAAGCGCTTTGGCCGGCGTAAATTTTCAGGTACAAGGTGAAAGACATTTTTTTCCGATCTGACTCTAATTTTACTATTAAAAAAAATTAAATTTTGAAATTTTGGATGATCAAAATCGTTTCCAGGTGTCAGTCTGACGCGCTGAAGCTGCTAAATCTATAATAATCCCCTTTTTTTCTTGATTCCCGATCATTTCATCATGTTTATCCACTGCGGATATTGGCCTTTGGACTATTAAATCAGAGGCGAAAATTCTGCACACGAATTTTTCAAGACTCTCATTCGTAAAATACCTAATGCTTAATTTTTGCCTGCCTACTCTGTCAAGGTACCTAAAGATAGGTAGATACCTACCTCTAATTACCAATAACCTACGTTTTGGCTGCTGCAGTAATCACTATGATATCTTATTCCAAGGGTAATTTTTCCCAGGGTCTTTACCATTTCTCTTTAATGTTTATTGCCAATCAGAATGGTAGGGGTGAGTACCTAACACGTATTGGGTGACATCTTTTTATAAGGGAAATCAGACGCATTACGCCAAATTATTACGAGTTAATGACGTGTTTCTTTTTTCTACACTTAGGACTATTGTAATCGCATTTATTCCCTGGCGGCAATACCTACGCGATATTACGTGAACATTTTTTGTGTTTCTCTCAACTCTGCACCCACTCCACCACCGGTTGTAGATACCCGAATACAATCGCGGTTGGCCGGTGATAGAGGTGGAGGGCGAAAAGTTGGTCACTCGCAAGAATGTGGGCGTAAAACATTGGCGGGAGAGATGCACCTTGCGGCGTTGCCTGGAGTGGCTAGCATAATTTAGGTACCTTTTTATGGCAATATTTGGTAATAACCCATAGCTCAGGCATAATCGGTGGAATTGACACCTGAAACACGTTGAATATTTCCGACATCATGATCCATAAATCTTTTGAGTGATTATTCACCAAAATTCATCCATCACCGGTTGAGGAGTTCGTTCTTAGCAAGTACCTGAACCACATACTACCTAAACCAAATAAAGCAAGTACGTCTTCAAGCCCATAGCTAGAACAGTAAGTTGCAGCGTCTTTCAAACAGGGATTTTCTGGTTTTTGAAATTCTTTTTTGGAGAAAGCAGCTAGTTATGTTCAAATTCAACGACGATTTTTTCATGCCCCATCCCTCCAAAACACCCGCAAAAAAATTGAAAACTATTTTTTTTTTGTTCATAAATCTTCAAAACAACTTGCAGCGCATGGAACAATTCCTCCTTTGTCTTTCCTCCCATTTAAAGTTTTCTGAACCTGGATGGATACGTTCCAAGATTGTCCGGTGCACCGAAACACCCATAAATACGTCGACATAAGAGGCCGTGAGAGATAAACACACGGAAATATTATCACCGCTTGCGGCCCCTAATGGTTGTGTTTGTCAATGAACCCTAATCGATTTTGATTTCCAAACACGCAACAGAACGTATTCAAATCGTCTGTCGTGACTTTCTGCATGGGGAGTGTTTTCCATTGAGAAAATTGAATCTTTTTCGACCAAAAAAGCGCTTTGGCCGGCGTAAACCTTTACAAGACATTTTTATTCAATCTGACTTTGATTTCACTTTTCAAAACATGAATTTTTCAGTTTTTATTTCTAGATGATTAGAATACGTTTCCAGGTGTCAGTTTGAACCGCTGAAGCCAAATTCAACGACGATTTTCTCATGCCCCCGCCCCCTTCCGAAACACTTGCGAAAAAAATTAAAAATATATTTTTTTTGTTCCATTAATCTTCAAAAGAACTTGCAGCGCATGGAGCGATTCCTCCTTTGTCCTTTCTCTCATTTGAAGTTTTTTGAACTTGGATGGATACGTTCCCAGATTGTCTGGTGCACCGAAACACCCATAAATACGTCGACATAAGAGGCCGATGAGAGATAAGCACACGGAAATATTATCACCGCTTGCGGCCCCTATGATTGTGTTTTTCAATGAACCCTAATCGATTTTGATTTCTCAACACGCAACAGAACGTATTCAAATCGTCTGTCGTGGCTCTCTTCATGGAAAGTGTTTTCCATCAAAAAAATTGAATCTTTTCCGACCGAAAAAGCGCTTTGGCCGGCATAAACCTCTACAAGATATTTTTATTCAATCTGACTTTGATTTTACTTTTCAAAATATGAATTTCTCAGTTTTTATTTCTAGATGACAAGAATACGTTTCCAGGTGTCAGTTTGACCCGCTGAAGCCAAATTCATTGACGATTTTTTCATGCCCCTCCCTCCAAAACACCCGCAAAAAAATTGAAAACTATCTTGTTTTCGTTCCATAAATCCTCAAAACAACTTGCAGCGCATGGAGCAATTCCTTCTTCCTCCGCCTTCTAAAATTCCCAATCCAAAACCCACCCTGGAACAAGTACGTTCGACTGTATAAGTAGCTAGTTAACTATGAAGGCAGGTACTTGGGTAGATAGGATTATGTAGGTATAGGTACCTATCAAATTTTTCCAACATCAGTCATAATTGAAAGCAGGGCTGGGGCAGCAATGGGGTTTTTGGAAACCCCCTCTTGCCCTTTACGCCATTGCACTGCAAAGTCTTTTTCCTCCTTCTGTCCCTAAATCGGGTTGGATTACTATCGATTTAGGTTCGATGCTTTCCCCTGGAAACATCAAAATCCAAATGACGCGTTTTCCCCGAGAGGTTGTCGCAACCGTGGCGTGCCTAGCTGTGAGTTCTGAGACATAGAGCTGCATGCACCACACACTTCTGACGAAATCCAACGCGCAAGGTTTGCGAGGACCAGACGCTAAGGCCAGCTGCTAGCTTTGACTCCCATCTGTTGTGGAGTAGTTTCTCTATTATGGGAGACATTGTAAATTACAGGTTCCTGCAATTTGTGACCCTGTTTTGAAGGTTTGCGTAGAGCTCAGGGGGAGGAGCAGCAATGGCCGCGATGGACTCTTAATGACACAATAATATTACTCTTAGCCCTGATTGGCAGGGTCGGTCAGGGAGACCTAATAACACAAAAATATGCCAAAAGTGATAGCTAATGTGAATAAAGTCATAATAATAATAATAATAATAATAATAATAATTATTTGTGCATTTTCATTCAAAAATTGTTTTCCCAAAATGTATTTGACACACAGATAATGCGCGTGCCAACCCAAAATAACATTTGAAGTTGGTTGGTCGTGTGGTTAGGCTCTCGCCTTCGCATGCGGGTGGTACCGTGATCGAATCCCGTCGAGACTAATTTGTTTTTCAACCATTTTACTTTTGAATTCAAGAATAATGTCAGATTTTCAATTTTTCATTTCAGAACAATAAACTTGAGAAGTGTAGCCCTTATATTTCACGTTTAAGCAAAAAAAAATTGGCTTGCTGCTGATGAGGTTCGAACCTGGATCCTTTGGCATCGAAAATCAAACCCTTCATCACCATGCTACGACGGCTTTATTTTCAATTGCCATCCGCATGAAGTCAATATGACGATCGCTCGATGCTTTTTGTGGCTCGTTCACACTTGGTCCGGGGTTGGTTGATCTTGGATCTAATTTTGCTTCCTGCAATGCGATAACGATTTAATACCGCACCAAAATTTGATGCGGTACTACAAAGTTCGGTATCAAATTTTATTTTGTGCAATCGGACATAGGTGTTACAGTGTTATTTTCAGATGAGACGTTTTCTTCGTTAAAAATTCGTCCAAACGCATGTTATCATCGTTGTTGTCGTTTTCTACATTTATAACATTTGAAGAAAATTACATTCTTATTGTTACTTCACCAATGATTGTCAAATATCTCGCCAAAGGAAGTTGGATCATTCCTTTGAACTTTGACTTCTGTAGGACTAATTAGATCATGATTTCTGATTATGAATGTTCCATCTTCCTTCTGTAATCTGTATGTTCTAGGTCTAATTTTGCTTGAGACAAATGCAAATTTCCAGGGATTTTTTGGTTTGTCTTGAAATTTCACCCTATCCCTTTTTTTAATGCGGGAAGTTCTCGCGTGTTCTTGTCAAAGTACTTTTTGTTTGCTTTTTGATTTTGCTCGATTTTATTCTCAAGTGCTTGTTTGTCAATTAGTTTGGGTTGTAAATTGTTGTCAGAGGTGGGTATATTGTCTTTTAGTAGCCTAGACATGAGGATTTGTGATGGTGTGAATGAGTTGTATACGGGGGTGTTATGCTGTGCAGGTATTGCTAAGTAGACATCTTCATTGGTTTCGATTGACTTTCTTATCAATTTTTTGGTGGTCTGAATCGCTCTTTCGGCCATACCATTTGCTTGTTGGTGGTACGGTGCTACCACTACGTGTTGGAAATTCCACTCGCTCGCGAACTTGCCAAATTTTTTACTTGTAAAATTTGTTCCTCCGTCTGAAGTTCTTTGTGCGGGAATACCGTGTGTCGGAAAGATGCGTTTTAACTTGAGAATGACGTTTTCCGATGTGGCATTTCTAGCTGAATCCTCAATTTCGTCGAATTTCGAGTAGTAGTCTATCGCGAGTAGGAATTGACTTTTATTTATTTCGAAGATGTCCAGTCCTATTTTGTACCATGGTAATTTGGGTATGTCGTGATTCACGAGGGGCTCTTTCGCACTGGATTTTGCATATTTTTGACAAATTCTACATTTGTTTACAGTTTTTTCAATTAGTTCATTCATCCCGGGCCGGAAAACTTGCAAACTCGCTCGCTGAATGCATTTTTCAATTCCGAAGTGTATACCCGTAATTTCGGATAAAACTCGGCTCGGCAGCTCGATGTTTTTATTTTCGGTTTGGCAGCTCGGGGAGGTTCTTTGAAATTTTTGGTGTTGGACGGAAAATACCTACTTACCAGAAACAAGAGGGCGCCATCCGCTCATGAACGGCACAATACTGAGAAACTATCGGGAAGGAACGGCACTCCACAAAAATTATTTTTGAGATACTTTGGCACTTCCTCCAATTTTTAAAGGAAAAATGTAAATGACTGATTTGAAGACTAAATTTAGTAAATAGGAAAGCGTATTTAAAATAAAAATTATTAATTTGTATTGTAGTTAACTGCGGTACATGTGATTGAAAATGTGATGAATAAATTAAGCTTTGATATACAGGTGAGTTATGGAAAACAGACGACTTTTACGGGCCTAACGCCTTTTCTCTTCTTCTTCTCGAGCTCCGAAAATCTGGAAACCGAGAAAACTTCGTACCCTAATACACTTAAAATTTGAAAACGACGTGGCGTGGGGGTTAACCTAATTCTGCAGAATTTTGTATGTCCACGGACAATGTACGCGAACGATTCACACGAATAATAATAAAAGGGCACCTTAACTTCTAGATTTCTTACTCTCGATGTTAGGCTCGTAGTTCTTGGAGATAGAAGAGAAGAACGTCACGGCGGCGGCCGGAAGATAATGATAAAGTTGACTGTTGTGTTGCAGATCACAAGATAGGTAGCGGCGATATGAATGAGGACCTCTCAGCTTCAGTACGGCATACAACTGCCTCAGTACGGCATACAACTGCTTCAGTACGGCATACAACTGCTTCAGTACGGCATACAGCTGCTTCAGTACGGCAGATAATTTCGTATAGGTGGCTTGACATTAATTCGAAACGCTGAGGTAATATTTGATCGATTTTCGTGGATCTTAATTCATAGTAGGTATATCGTGTGGGTAGTCCGTCGGTGGTGGATCTATATTATTGAATTTAGAAGGAAAAGTAAGCAAATGAAAAACTGAAGCCCGACGTCGCCGGTTGTCATTGTACTCACCAGCATCCGCACGAGATATCTTCAAATATCACAATATTTTCTTGGATCTTCCTTCATAGACAAATCTTTTTTTACTTTCAGATCAATATTGGAGTTTTCAAGAAAATCGCGGAGCTGATCCGACTACGTTTAAAAGATGTTCATTCTACTACATGAAGTTCGAAAAAGCCAGAGCTCGAAAACAAGATGAGGGTTTTTGCCGTGTGACAACAATTCGAGTGTGGAAGGAGGAAGCAAGCGCCGTTCCTACATTATAATATTTACGATGGCAACAAACTATTGAATTAAATCATAATTTCTATAGCTCAAGTCTCCTGAAAATAAATATGAAGTTTTAAATAAGGAAAATAAAATAAACAAACAACAACTGCCGTAACCAATGAGCTAATGAATTTTCTTGAAGGCTACAAGTGTCCGGAGTGAATTTTGCTCAACAGTAGTGTTCTCATACTAGTTGGAATTACGATTTCTCGATTTTTGAAAACTAAATCGTTCCCTGCTGTTGGTTAATTTTTGTATTTTGCAAAAGGCTTTGTTTCCAATGGAATTTAACTTTTATCTTTTGGCCACCCATGAGTTATATAGTGTTTTACCAATTGAAGTTTCGTCTTTTTTAGTTTCCGATTCAAATTGATCGAGCCTTTTGTCAGAGATTGTTAGGTTATTTGTTATCAGGCTTACTTGGTCTTCTAAGTCTCAATTGTCATTATACGGCTCTTTCAAGTTTGCTCTGCTCAATGCATCGGCCACCACTAAGTCTTTGCCCATCTTGAAATTTAGACTAATGTCGTATTTTTGTAAGGACAGGAGCATTCTTTGAAGACTGGCCGGAGCCGTGTGTTCAATGGTTGAAAATGATGATTATTGGTTTGTGATCGGTTTCCACTTCAAAATTTCGACCGAACACATAGTGATGAAACTTTTGCACGCCGAAGCATATGGCTAACAGCTCTTTCTCTATTTGTGCATAGTAGCCTTGTGTAGGCGTCATCGCCATTGATGCGAAACCTATTAGTTTGTCCTCCTGCAAAAAGACAGCGCCCAAACCATGCTGCGATGCGTCTACAGAGATTTTCACGGATTTGCTGTTATCGAGAAATTGTAGCTTGCTGCGTTCACTTATGACGACTCTTAAGTTATTGAACGCCATCTCTTGTTCCCTATTCCATTGAAATAAATTGTCTTCTCTAATTACATCTCTTAGAGCTTTGGTTTTTTCAGAGAGATTCAGAATAGAACGACTCACGTATGTAATTATTTCCAGAAATCTTTGTACGTCTTTTTTTGATTTGGGGGTTAGCATGTCAAAGATCGCTTCCACCTTTTCTCCATCCACAATGACTCCTGAGTTTAAAAATTTGTCTTCCAAGTATGTGACTTCATTCTTTCTGAACTAACATTCTCTTTTGTTAAATTTTACATTGTTTTTGCGAGCAAACTGGAAAACTTTTTTAAGCGTTCGTCGTGTTGTTTTTCGGAATCTTCCCATATTAAGATGTCGTCAATATAGCACTCTATACCTGGGCCATAGAAAATTTCTGAGAATCGTTTTTGAAATACTTCGCTCACAGATTTTATGCCGTATGGCATTCTGAGAAATCTGTACCTGCCCTGCGGGGTGCCAAAGGTACAAAAGTCCGCACTGGCATCGTCTGAGGGAACATGCATAAAACCGCTGGTGGCGTCGAGTATAGTAGAATATTCCGCTTTCTCTATTCTTGCCATAATTTCGTCTACTGTGGGTAGTTTGAAGTGATGTCGTTTTATTGCCTTGTTCAATTGTTGGGGGTCTAGACATAAACGAAGGCTGTTATCGCGTTTTTCAACTACGACAAGCGGATTTACCCAATCGGTACTGTGATCAACATTTTCAATTATTTTTGCGTTTTCAAGATCATCTAATGATTTTTTGAACCTGTCTTGTGAAGCGATTGGAATTTTCCTCACGGGGTGGATCACGGGTTTGATTGAATCATCTATTTCAATATGGTATGGCTTACTAATTTTACCGATACCTTTGAAGATGTGTTCATACGCATTCATTAACGACTTTTTCTTCGACTTTAACTTCGTGAACTTTCCGGATTAAATCAAATTCTACACATGACTTCAGGCCTAAGATAGCTTTGTGCTCCCCTTTAATCACGAAAAAATTCAAATTGAAAATTTCCCTGTTGTGTTTCGCTGGAAGTGTGCATCTTCCCAAGATTGGAAGTTTGTTCCCAGTATATGATACAATATCATCATCAGCTTCTATTGAATTTATATTGTGGAAATATTTCCTGATTACTTTAAATTGATTGTTATTTATGATGTTACAGCTAGCGCCTGAGTCGATTTTAAAATTTATATTATATGGCCTAAATGTTGAATTGACATTCCACGTTTCTTTGCTTTTCACAATATTTGCAACATTAGTTATATCCATAATAAATTCGTTGTCGTCGTCTACAGAATGTATTGCATTTCCGCGCGTTCTGTGACACACTGTAGCAAAGTGATTCTTCTGATGACAATTTGAGCACATCTTACCAAATGCAGGACATTTTCGGATCGGATAACCCTTTCCGCACCTTGTACATCCTTTTATTATGAGTGTTGATTGTTCCGTTCTCGGCGGGTTGCCGTTCCGGTGTTTTTCATATCTCGAGGCGGCCTTCTAACTACCTGAGTTCATGAGTGTTTGGTATGTTCTTCCGGTCTGTCCCCTTTTGCTGGTTCCGCTGCTCCTTTTGTTTAAGCGCGTCTACTGTTTGTTCGGTTGCTTGGCTGAATTTTCACATTTCCTTTGTCTGCATCTTCGTTGTTTCGGAAATTATGCACAGTTTCACTGCTTTTTGCAACGTCAAGTCTTTGTTTTGTAGCAGTTTTTCGCGCAGAGTTTGATTCATCACGCCAATTGTCAGCATCGTTTTGATTGATGGTTCTTCTAACTCGCCCAATTCACAGGTTTTCGCCAAATTTTTCAGTTCGGTGACGAATTGCTCTAGCGTTTCTCCAGGTTCTTGCTTTACTGTGAAAAATTTGAATCTCTGGTAGGCAAGGCTTTTCTTTGGTGTGAAATGGCTCTCGAATTTCTTCACTAGGATTTCGAATTTGTCTTTTTCCTCGTCTGAGAAAATGAACGAGTTGAAAATTGGGATGGCTTCGTCTCCCAACTAGTGTAATAACAGAGCACATTTCATGGTGTCATCTTTTTTGTCTGCTTCACTTGCCGTCAGGAGATTGCGGAATTTCTGGATCCATAGCCGCCAGTTTGCAGCTGGGTTGCCACTCATAACCATTGGGTTAATTGGTTTGTCCATTTTTGATGTCTTTGTTCACTGTCACTGCGTCGATTCACTTGCACGATAAGTCACTATCGTACAGCACTATTATTGTCTTTGAATTGTTTTGTCACTTTTCCGACTGCGCCATGTCATAACTTTGCGGGGCCATTAAGCACTTCGCGCTTACTTAGCTAAGCGGGAGCGGGGAAATAAAACTGCTAGCTTCTGCTTTGATTGACGTTTATTTCGAGACTGATCGTTCAAGAACATGAGGGTAGCCAGGTAGGCTTACGATACAAAGGATGACGTCCGATGTGGGCGGAGTTTACATGTATCTACAGGTGATTTACAGTGCTAGCATAATTAATTATAGTAGTAAGAACAATAATGGTAGATTATAATATGTGAGAGAAATGAGCCAATATAAGCAAGTGAGATGTTCGGTACATAAGTGCTTGCGCGAGGATGGATTTTTGATGAATTATTCTGAAAGGCCGTGTACAATGACTTATTTCAGTTACTTGTGATTGATAGCTCACTCCAGTCACTCAAAACTGATGTTCAATGAAATCATCCCTAGTCGTTCACAACACTACGAATAATATGGTCTAACAATGTGGTAGAAAATATACTAACACCCGTCAACGAAATTGTTCTGTCCCCTCCTTGTCTGTCTTAAGGGCCTCGTCTTCAGTTTGGTTTGTCCCACTTTCACATCCAAGCAAACAACTGTTTCTACCAGGTACAGGCATGCATCGCAAGGAATAAAAATGTATCGTCACCTCTTTTGCCATAATTTTGAAAGCTGAATAGCTGTCATCCTTCAACAATTTGACGTTGGTACAACGTTGAATTCATTTCACAAAAGGGAAAAGGGTTTGATTTGAAAATGTCATGCACCAGGGACTGATATATCGGACAAAGACAGTGGATCCAGCTGGGTCGTGATTGGTATACGCATCTGTTCCCTGCGTCTAGACACTTACTCCGAGCAGCTCCCGCTTGCAGATCGAAAACGCCTAAATTGGGGTCGCTGAGCTCGCCGGCCGAAAATTTTCAACTTGGGGCAGACGTCTTCCGCCACAATTACCTGTTGCATCGGCAAAGAAGCATATTTTCAACCCGGATCTATATTTAGAAATTCCCAAGTTGACAGAGTTTTGAACTGAATTATGTATTTCCTTCTTAATTCAATGACATCGTGGTGGGGGCGACCCATCATTACATTTCCATTTTCCCAGTCAATTTCGAGCGCGCGCTCTCCGGTCTGGATCGTGCATCGACAATTTCCCCTGATATTATCAATCATGGCCTGAAATAACTTTCAATTTTGAGACACAGCCGTACTTTGTGGAATTAATAACCTAGATTTCTACAAAATCGATACCAAAGTCCGCGCTGATGTGGGTGGTGTGCACAAAGACCCACACCGCCTCTAATTGACGTAATTTTCTTCCAATTTCCCCTTCGCCATTTTTTATTATATCTCTACCCTCTGCGTATTATAACACGAGTAGGTGAAGCGTGCTGTACAATGAGCAGTTCTTCAATTGATGCCACTTTTCGCCCTCGTAGTGTGCGTGTGTGCAATTTTCAACCGCGATCCTCACTGTGACGTCTCTTTAATCTTCCTGCTGGTGGCGAGGAGGTGGAGTGGTTATTATAGGTGGGATACTGGTGCCGCCACCGCCGGCTGTAGGCCTAACAACCCCCCGTCGCTTCCTCCGCCTCCCCCCTGTCTAATTGGTTATTGCCGGTTGTGGCCCCCGCGCGATGCTTGACGTGCCGAAAGGGTGAAACGCGGGGATGAATTTTTCAAATTTTAATTCCCGACGCGCGCGAGATCAAAGGACCCCCGTCGGATTTTTGCGTGAATATTTCCAGTAATTACCGGCGCGCGGGCCTTTGACTGAATGGAAAAAACGCGAAGAGTGTGGGGAATTAGTAGTTCTGCGGACTGTTGGAGTGCTGCAGTGCCGGGGCTGCGGGAAGGCAAAGATGAGGGCAGTTTTTTAGGCACTTGCACTAACTAGTCCACGACTAATTGACATCAAAGGGTTGTTTTTGAGAGCTATGTGATCTGGTGACGTGATAAATGCGTAAAGTGCAAGACTATGCGGGCCACAATACGTCATTGGGGCTTCAAACAAAACTGTGCCTAATCATGCTACCAGTGGGAAAGAACTGCTGGCAATGGTTGTGATTGTAATTGTTGTGTTTGTAGATCGCTTCCCCAATCTAAATCGCAAGTTATTATCGATGTACCTGGTTCGACTTGAAAAAAATTCTTGAATATAAAAAATATATATTTTGGCAGCAAAAGGGGGGTGTGTAACGGTTCAAAAACCGGATGAGTGATCACGCAGCAGTGTTGAGCCATCCCAATGTTCTCACTCATTTGAAGATGGGTCTATGTGGTTACGCAAGTAGTTACGAACAGATCACAGAGAAAAGATGCTTGCCCTAATTTGACACTTCATCCCATTAGGCGCTCACACGGAGAGCAAGAGCAGAAAAATCTGTAAAAAAACAAGCAAGTCTGATTTGTATATAGTGTGAATTGTTTTAAATTAGTCCTGAAAGATTGGTTGATTATTGGAGCAAGAATGATCAACACGTAGATTGTTGCCAAAGTTATCAAAGACTTAGAGTTGATATCGGTGGTAGTCACAATGGCGCTTTATTTGAGTATACAGGACGGCGAAATCAAACTATTTATGAGATATGGTTGTATAATGCAACGTTACGCCCTAGTTCAGAGCTTCATCAGGCTAAAAATGAACAGACAGCCCTGAATTAAGGCGGAACGTTGCATTATACGACTATAATTCATGAATAGTTTGATTTCGCCGTCCTGTATATTCAAATAAAGCGCCATTGTGTCAATTAAGAAGGACAAAGGAACAGATCAAAATTAATCGGAGGTAGTGTGAAGGTTGTGTAATTTTATGTTTATTCATACTTTTTATTTGAAATAAATGACCGCCTCCGTACATTTTATGTAGGCTGCCTTCTGACAAAGGATACAAAATCAATAATGATCTACATAAAATTAATAGTTTCATATATAATTGAACATGAATGAATTAGGAGTATAGATAATGTCTTAGAATTCTCATCGACTCTTTCAATGCCAACATTGCAGTTTATTTCGCTCATTTTCTAATAATTTTGAAAAAATCACAAACAGAAGTTATACAAAAGTTTGGAATAGTTCCACGAGCAACAATAAATAACCCTTTCACAAAAATTTGGTCTAGATTGAAATTTTCTTTGGAGTAATCTCTTGTGGCGTCATAGATCGAACACTTTTCTCGGTTTACTTCCTGGTTGGTTCTCATTTGTCATTAATCTCGAAGCGTAATGTCTGATCGAGTATGTATCCAGTTCTAGTTTTCCGATTTATGGCTATGATGTCAATCCGTCGAGAGCTTTCATTCTCTGCCAGACAGTGTACTTCTTCGTGCGTTTGCATACCAACATTCCGTAGATTTTCAGCAAGAAATGACATAACTTCATAATGTCTTGAGTTTCGAAGAGCTTCGTTGTTGAAACATTTCTAATTCTAATTCTAATTCGAATACAAGGATTTGTGGTAGTATTTGATATTTTACATTCTCGGTGCCAACACTGCAGTGACGGCACCGGCTACCATCCTTGGACCTTCCAGCATTAGCTCTGCATGCAGATACATCCTCAATCATCTTTGAAGCTTCCGTATATTCAAAATTGGTCAGTCCTTTTTTGGTTGTAATCTATGAATTAGCTGGACTGTTTTCCCCAAATAACTTCACTCCTCTACCTTTGTATGGAAGGTTACACCACTTTTGAAACTTGCTTTCACTGAGATGTTTTCGGAGCTTTTGTGAGCTCAGATTTTCGATTAGTTCAGTTTCTGTACTTGTAGAGATATTAAGCACACTTAGACAAGATTGTTTTCTCTTTTCGATGTCTATGACTGCCGGGATGAGTTCTTCGTTCGACTTTTCTAACATACAACATATATCATGTTACATCTTTGGACAAATGCTTCCCAAGTCGCCCGAATCATGCCCAGTCCTTTATTTGTCCTTGGTGAGTATAACATGTTGTCTAGGATATCGCCTGGTAAACAGATAATTTATTTTATGGATGTTACACCCAAGTACTTGATTGAACTTTCTCTGTCAATAAATTTTAAACAAGAGATGCAATAGATTCAAACAGAGAACAACAATAGATTTAAGACACCACCGATCGAAAACTTCTTCTGGATCAGCTCCCCTTTTTCTATGTGAATGATTGTAGTTTTAGTATGATTCAGAGAAAGTGCAATTTGGCTGAATCCTGCATTAGCTTTTTTAAACAATGCCATTCCTGAATCTTCACTGTTCCCAATCACAACTGTATCATCAGCGAAGCTCATTGTTTAAATTGGTATCTGTGATGGACCAACCGAATAACCGTAATGTTTTGCAATGTTTTCTTTGGATAAATTATCAAGGATATGATTTGTGCACATGTTATATAGAATAGATGACAGTGGTGCTCCTTGGAAAAGCCCTCTCTTCAGAAAAATAGCTTTTGTTATTCCAAGCTCTGTCTTGATTTGTATATTATTTTCCTTCTGGAGCTCGATGATTAGTTTTTTCAATTGGAGGGGCATTTTAGTTGAGTTGATAACATTAAAAATTTGTTTTAAACCAACATTATCGTACGTTTTAGTCACATCAAGGAACATTACGGTGAGATCGTGCTTCTGTAGCTTTGCCTCCTGTAGTATACCATTTAGCAAGGTGGTGTTAATGTATGCCCCGGGAGTTGAAGTAGATCCACGTTGGTTTTTATTGAAAGTAATATCAGGTGACATTTTCCGGATGATGATTCGTTCTAGTTAGTATTCGACGAATCAACGAACATATCGAAATTGGCCTCCAATTATTAGTTTTGTCAATATCGCCGTCTTTGTACGCAGAAGAATGGTCCTCGCCTTCTTCAAGTTTTTTGGCTCATATCCGGTTCTTAGTATTCTGTTTATAATGACAGTCAAAATTTTGATTACTTTGACTTGTTTTACTGCCTTGAGAATAATTTTGTCAGGTCCTGGAGCAGTGTCCATTTTGATAGCTTTTATTACTTGCTGCATATCTTCGACCGTAATTTTTTCAATGTCGGGTTCTTTTCTTCCCAGATATAGATCAGCACTGCCGCTTGTTTCATGGTATTTTCAAAACCAAATCGCTCCGTGAAAGCCGTTGTTATGGAAGCTGAAGGAACTCGACAAGAAGTTGAATCATCATTCAGAATATTTCGGACGGCAACTCTTCTCCGATTATAGAAATTGAATTGAACGGATTCATAAATATACTTTTCTTCCCTTTTTAGCTTATCGTGTTTTGTTTTTCTTTCAGGATTTGAAGACGACTTGTACGTACTGTTGTTCTTCATGAGATTGTCTTTTCGCTTATTCCTCGCCTCGTAATACCGATTTGCAGGATGTTTAGGACCTGGTAATTCATTTATTGGTTCAGCCATTAGTACTTGGAAATTCCCGAAATGAACTTGAAACTTTTCATCATTTTCCACTTCGCAGAATAGCTTCTTCAATCCATGTAGTTAGCTCATCCAGGTAGCTCCTATAAATATCTTCTTCGCCATTTCCATCACCCCTTTTCTCCTCTTCTTGTTCGTCGCTTTTTTCGTCACTTCTAGTCTCCCTTTTTTTCTTCTGGTATGCTGTGGCAATAATATTAGCTCTGTATACAGAGTGCTTCAGCGATCTTGCATAATACTTTGGGAGGTGATTCTTCTCAAAAGAATAAGGCAAAAAGTAAGAGTAAAATTTTTTCCTGAAGTGCTCCCTGAGGGAGTTACAGCTCCTCAAAGGTACAAAATGCAACGAAGTTCTCAATTATTTGCTCAAGAACTGTCAAAGGTAAGAGCTTCAAATCTCATGTTTTCGATATACTCGTTCAATCCAAAACTTTTATTCTTCTTCCATTTTTTCCGTAAGATGCATCGTTAGGAAGTAAAAGTGGAGAAACATGGACGTGTCATGAATAATTTTCGACGTAATCCCAATCCCTTCCAATTTCGCTGCCACTGGATAGATTTGTTCAGAACTTTGCATATACAGTTGCACTGTTGACAAACTTCTCTATACCAAATTTGAAGTTCCTACCTTTGACGGTTTTTCAGCAAATATTAAAACTTTGTTTAACTCCGTACTTTTGAGGGGCTGTAACTCCCTTAGGAAGTATTTCAGGGTAAAATGTTACTCCCACTTTTTGACTTATTTTCTTGAGAGGAATCACTTTCTGAAGTATTATGCAAGGTCACCGAAACACCCTGTATTCCTGGATGAGCCCTGGATATGTGAACGGAAACACCCCGTTGATTTTTGAAACCTTTACTACATTAGGGACAACATGCAACAGTAAAATTTATGTCTTCGTTCACGGACCGTTTGCTTTGACTGGCACATTGCTCTGGGCTTGGATGCGTCTCTTTTGATAGGTTTGATATACCGGGTGATCATTTGAAGACTATCCACCTGCAATAACTCTCGATTCCTAGTCAATATTTCTTCGAGCAAAAACAGGTCGATTTTTATATTTCAGTGAGCACCATCCTAAATAGCTTCAAAGAAGAGAATTTTCAGTGGAGAAAGTGCCACCCAAATTGACCCCATTGCTCTCCCCCACCTCAAATTGGAAATTTAACAAGATACCACCCACTTTGTGATACATCAAGTTAAATAAAATTAAATTCTCTTTCTGAAAACATTTTTTTTCGAAATTTTCAATACCTCCCTCATTTACCTGGACATTTGGAGTATTTTGATAGGAAAACAGGGGTTTTGAAAATTTCGATAAAATTGTGTTCAGGGAGAAAATTCAACTCCCTTCAATTTGATGTATCACAAAGTAGGTATTGTCATTTTAGATTTTTAATGTGAGAAGGGGGAAGCGAAGGGGTGAATTTGGGTGGCACTTTTTCCATAGAAAATTTTCTCTTTCGATGCTGTGCAGGATGACGTTGACTGCATTGAAGAGAATTGAGAGGTCAAGAATATTTAATTGGACACTCAGGGAATTTAGGGGGGAAGACGGGTGGGGTTAAAAATTTTAGAATTATTTTTTCAGAAAGAGAATTTTATTCTGTTGAATTTAATGTATCGCAAAATAGGTAGTGTCATTTGAAATTTCAAAGTTGGGGTGGGTGGGGGCGAAGGAGCTGAAGATGGAAAATCGGTAATGTATGTTTTAGATGTCCCCCTCGATATAAAAATCGACCTGTTTTTGCTCGAAGACATTTCCACTAGGAATCGGAAGTTATTGTAGGTGGATAGTTTTCAAATGATCACCCGGTATTACACTTTTGACTGTGAATCCTTGATCTGTGGATTTTCAAGCCTTTCTTATTTTTGAACCATTTGTTGCAGTTTTCACAGTAAATTGTGGATTTTTTTAATTTGACATCTCGTGACAGTTCCGGTTTTCCGATTTAAATTCAAATTTACGTCTTCTGAGGGCCCTGTATCTATCAAATCTTCATCACTGATGATCCCGTTCGCTGTTTCCACTTTAAATACATTGTCCTTGGGGTATTTCGATAGAAATATGTTTTCCGAGGAATCATCGGAAAGTGATGATTTCCTCAACTTATGTTAATATGTTGGGGGTAGTAGTTTTCCAGGCTTTAAAGAAATATACTGGTTGGACGTTGATGAAAATATCCTTTGGTACCAAAAATATATATTGTTTGGCAGCAAAAAGGGGTGTGTTACGGTTCAAAAAACGGACAAGTGGTCACGCAGCAGTGTTGAGCCATCCCAATGTCCCACTCATTCAAATATGGGTCTATGTGGCTACGCAGGTGATTAAGAACAAGCCACAGAAAGAAGATGCTTGCCTTAATTTGACACTTCATCCCATCAGGCGCTCACACGGCAGCAGCAGCAAAAAAAACTGTAAAAGACAAGCTGTCTGCTTGTCTGATTCCTGTGGTGTGAATAGTTTTGAATTAGCCCTGATAGGATGATTAATTAAGGATGATTAATTATTGAATCGAGAGAGATAAACACGTAGATTTTTGCCTAAGTTATCAAGGATTCCGAGTTGAGATCAGAGGTAGTGTGAAGGGTGTGTAAATATATCGAGGGCTTCATAACAGAAGGGCGTATCTCCAAAATTGCAATAACTTTTCAGGAAACGAAAAAAAACGTTTTAAAAATCGATTTATTATTTTATTTGAAAAAATAATATTCAATATTGCTTATAACAAGATAGTCATTTACAGTAATATAAAGATTGGAATCAAACCATAGCTAAGAAAGAAATAGAAGTGTTTTGATATTGGGATCTCATTTCAGTCAATTTTGGTGATACGCCCTTCTGTTATGAAGCCTTCGATATGTAAATGTGTCTGGAGTAGTAGTTTTCCAAGCTGCAAAGGAATGTCCTGGTTGGACGTTGAAAAAATATTCTTTGATACCAAAAATATATTTTTTGCAGCAAAAGGGGGTGTGTAACGGTTCAAAAACCGGACAAGTGTTCACGCAGCATTGTTAAGCCATCCCATCGTCCCACTCATTCAAATATGGGTCAATGTGGTTACGCAGGTGATTAAGAACAAGCCACAGAAAGAAGATGCTTGCCTTAATTTGACACTTCATCCCATCAGGCGCTCACACGGAAAGCGACAGCAGAAAAATCTGTAAGAGACAAGCTAGTCTGATTTCTATAGTGTGAATAGTTTTGAATTAGCCCTGGTAGGATGATTAATTATTTAAGCGAGAAAGATGAACACGTAATTTTTGCCAAAATTATCAAGGACTCCGAGTTGAGATCAGAGGTAGTGTGGAGGGTGTGTAAGTATGTCTGGAGTAGTGGTTTTCCAAGCTTCAAAGAAATATCCTAGTTGGACGTTGGACGAATATTCTTGGATACCAAAAATATATTTTTTTGGCAGCAAAAAGGGGTGTGTAACGGTTCGAAAACCCGATGACTGAAGTGAATAGTTACCGAACACCTCAGGGATGTAGGATGACCGACTTTTAGGGAAGTGCTCAGGTTAGCGCACGATGGGAAGGGATGGAGGCACGCATCGAACCAGTCTTAGGACTGAGAACTTTGTGATGATGTTATCGCATTCACCATGCTTCTGTGTCAACTGACAAGCACCAGTCCCAGACGGCAATTTACGAATGCTGCTGCCCGTTTCGAGCGACGTGCGTTTCAAATTTACGTTTCAAATTTAAAAGACAAATTCCTAACAATTTCAACTCCAAGTCCTCCGCCAGCGCCGGCACACCACACTCTGACCCGCAATAATTCACGAAATGTTATTTATTTGTTTTTTCTTCTCTCTTTCTGCACATTTGTACCTACTACTCCGAAAGTGATGCTTCGAAAAATACGAGACACTTTATACACGTCCCGGTAGTCAATTTCGGTGTGATATAACGCGCTTTTAACATGGCTATATTTGCGGAGTGTTTGACAAATGCCCGACACGACGCAGAATTATTCCCATGCATTTTTCAAACGCAAAAATATCCCTGTCGCGCCTGATGGCTGGGGCCTCCCTCCTCCCATTTGCATCCTTTCCTTTTTCGCTCCCTCTGCTCGACTCCCCGTTTCGCCCGCGTCCAATCTCACTTTCTAGTGGTGGTGGTGAGCTCCCTTTTAGTCCGTGAATGGCGGCGACGGCGTATGTTGATATAATTTTTACGATAATACGCCAGGGAGAGTCGTCAAAGCTGAATGTGGTACATTGTTCAAAAGTTCTAATAATGCCAAACAATATACAGGATGGCCCAACGGAAACAAAACAGACGAATGTTTTAGCACTTGACCTCATTCGTTTTTATTCTGTAACATGTTTACTAGACGGACATGACTCCCGTCATGGCATGGGTTCGGAAACTTTGAGCTAGCCTCCTAGAAGGGGCTGTAACCCTCCAAAAACACTGAAATTAGCATTTTCTCGAAAAATTTGCATCGAATCGAAAAAAAATTAACACCGCTTAAAGACAATTGACCCAGCTTTGAAATGATGGATCACTCAACCCCAATTATTGTCATTTCAAATTTTCAAAGGGGCTGTCACCCTGACCACGGCGGTGAAACTCCACGATTAAATTAATAGTAGTTGAACGTCCCCCTTGAGAACCAAGTTGACCTGTCCGAACTTATTTTGGAGAAATGAGGACGAACGCCCGAAAATCTGTCTGTTCCGTTTTCAATGGGCCACCCTGTATAATTCTGACTGAGGTTCATAATATTTTTATGGGTAATAGTACTTACTACTTATACTACTTACTACCTGAACCTACTACTGCTACTTACTACATATCTTTATTACTATTTCAAGAAGTTTCCCATTCTACGTAAATTCGAATGGATTTCCAGTTGTAGATACCCTTTGCGAAAATCAAGATTTTTTTTTTGTGAGCAACAGGTTCCAGCATGTTTGTACTAGAATGACATTGGTGCAAAAGTAACCAGACTAGAATAGCCAGAAGAAAGGTTGTGAACTTCGACCAGTTGAATAATTGGAGGGATTTATTTCAGTAAAAACTACAAATCAGATTGCACTTATCCTAAAAACTGATTCCTGGGGTATCCACCGTACAAATACGGTCTGTGATCTCCATAAGGGCTGCCGTACAGATACGGAGGTCCAAAAGCCCTTTGCTGCCCTTGCGGTAGAACGTACAGCGTCACCTTATCCTCGTCCGATTCCTTGTCCTTATTATTGCCCTTCTTATTCTTCTTTTTCTTCCGCTTCTCTTTCGGCGCATCGGTCGACATTTCAGTGCTGTCTTCTTCAGCGCTGGTTTCTTCATCATCGTCTTCCTGCTCTTCTTCTGAATCGGGAACGAAACCTATGCCCGGATAGAACTTGCCAGGAATTCCATTTTTCGGTAGGTTTTTCTTGCTGATTTCAGGAGAGTTTGGCGGAACCAGAGCCAGATTGTAGTACGACCCCGGATTGTTGTCTTGCACTGCCGTGGTGAAAGGCGGTTGAAAGTACTGCGCCGTCACAATTTGCAGCACCATCGCCTGTATTGCATAATAATTATTATCACGAAAATATATTCCTGAAAGCTTGAGGACGAAATAAACTTACACAAAACAACCACTGACACAGCATAGTTGAACAAAGCGCACACTATTTAAATAATAATGACGATAATCACGCTATTATTCTCTATTTTATACCTATCAAGGTGTAGGTATGCTAATACAAAGTCTGGGATTTTGATATTCGCAGCATCCTTATTTTTCTGCAGATACCTAATTGTAGTTCTGGTATAGATATACAAATTCAATAATTACAGAATTATTATGAAACTCATAAATAACTAAGTGAGAGGCATAACAACAACAACAATAATAATAACCGTGATGGTGAGTAATGGGCTGTTTTTCCACGTGATTAGGTAATTATTGATTCCGTCACACACACACAAGCACTCTCACGAGCGGCGAGTTACCAGTCATCAAAGAATTTTAGGTGAATTATTTATTGGTCCATCATATTCGAAATGTGGTTATCTGGCGTGAATTATCGTTAACTTACGTGAATTACACATGAGCGTTCGTGTTTTATTTTTTCACCGAATTTTTTGTGCTTCCAGTAGCACACCGCGGGTTACGAAATGGGAGGGAAAAAAATTAGGGTCGATTCCACCGGCATGGGCGCGCAACAATTGCTTTGTAGTGGCGGCGCTCATTTTTTATTAATCTGATTTCGTAACTGGGTCGAATTAGGTTCAAGGTCGCCGGCACCAACAACGGCCTTATTGTAGAAAAGTTTTGTTAGATGTAATCCAACTTTGAATTATTCAGTATGACGTGAACGTAATAAAAAGTAACAATCAATCAAAATTTTGACGTGATTGGCTTTAAACTCGGCTCAACGTATATTGTTTGAAGTGAATTTAAAAGCTATAGGTGATTATAACAGCTATTTTAGAGCATGTAGTCGTATAGTCCGGTGGGCTAGGATTCTTACAACAACTACTATGCCTCTGATGGCAATGGAACATTTTTTTAGGCATGTTCAGAAGGCCGTGTTATCATTTGAGGAGTGCAACTAAGCAATTTTCCAATGCTGGGGGCAGAAAAACTTCGTCTTGGCTGCAGTTTGAATCGTTTTTTGTTGATAGCGTTTGTGTTAGAAAATGATTGAAAAAGAACTACGGAGAATTCATTGGAAGCAACTATGAGAAGTTTTTTTTTATGTTCGACATCTTTTTTTATTAGGCTAACACTGAACAGTTTCCAGAAAACTGACTCTTCTGACAACCAGTTCGAATAAGTCCACCTATTCTGTTTGACTAATTTTATCACAAGCGCTATGGACAGGGAGTTGGTGCCTCAAAACAGTCAAAACTACCGTCATAAGGTACATGATTTTTACCCCATAGGTTGATTGTGTGGTGATAAGGTTGTTTGAAATTTTTTTGTCTTACATGTCAGACCGGAGGCTTCAGGCTGGTATAATCTTGTCAGTTTAAAAAAAGGAGCAGAATTTTTGTTACAAGGTAGGGGAGGATAGTCCACAGTGAGACAAAAATCACATTCTTCCATGAAACATGTTTATAAAACAAACAATCTAGACGAAACTCATAACAAACATTGATTTGAAGCTTTCGCTTCGTATATTACAGTATGTTCATTGAAAAATCCAATTATGGGAGGCCGTGGACCGATGATAACCTGGTCGTTTTCGGATCGAACGGCCTGCGTCACAGCCTCCCTTTATTGAAGTTTTTAATGAACATACGGGATAAGCATGGAGGTTAGAGAGAAGGAGACTGAACGACATTGGTTTCTGTCATAAAAAATGGCACCATTTTATGTCGCAAAAATGCAGTTCAAAAATTATACACTGTGTCGCTGGAATCTGGGGACGGCTCACAGGAAACTGTAATTTTGCTCCAAGGATAGAACTCTGTAATTATTCATGGTTTAGATCTGAGGCCCGTCTCATAAAACTACAAACGGCCATGACACATTACATACAAATGACAAATTACAAACGTATAACCTTGACGACAAATTGTTGCAACAATGGGTTACCAAGACTACACACTTGTAAATTGTCGTTTGAACTTTTATGAAACGGGCCCCTGATGATGCTTTTATGCCTGGACTGCATGGACTTTTATGTGAACGAGGTGTAACGGAAACGATCATATATTTGTATTTTTTCTAAGAAACATCGATACATAATTATATCAAAAGGAAAAGGTAATGGGGGAACCATTTGAAAATATCTACTATCAATATGGCAAGCATTTGAATCCAATTTTGCCACGAATTTTGCACGAAAACCAATACTCTGATGGGAGGGAAATTTGCATCGAATTTCTTCGTCCGTAATAAGCATTGGTCGATGTTCGGGTGCGTTTATGTCTTCGATCGTGGGTATCTGTCGGTGAGCAGGTGAGGTGAAACATGGCTGTCAATGGGGCTCCGCTTGTCTTGAGGCTGTCTGAGCACGATCTTCTCAGCTCCAGTCTCATTCGTTTTCCTTATCTTTGATGGGACCTTGACCTCCCTTTGGTCAAACGATTCATGCTGTTTCGAAAAAGTGGTGAGAACTACATTCTCCTTCCATTTTGGAATGCTCCTCTTAATCACCTGGAAGACTGTTCCATCCGAAAGCTCTGTTGTGAAACAGATACCGTTCAATGTCATCATCTCTAAAATGTAGTTCGCAACAGGTATCACCTTTGTAAACCTTTTCTCTCGATGTCAGGGGTCTACCTTGCCTCCTGATGGCATTCCTCCATTCACAAGCCATTTCGTCCTTTAACAAGGCAAAACGTTAAACAGATACCATTATGATAAAAATAAATATATCATAGAGGAACCAAGAGAGTCGGATCGGAGCCCCACGTATAGTAGGTACAAAGTTTATACAGTTGAACTTACTGCGTGAGGTCGGAACATGCTCCGGCATTTTTGGCCACTTTTCCTCAACCGGGCCTTCTCATTTCCATTGGAGCTTGTGCACCCTGGCGCACAGCAAGACACGGTGAAGGAATAAAGAAGGAATTTACCTACTCCTAGTTTTGTTACTGTCATCACAAGCAAATTGAATCAGTCACTTTGACAAATAATGACTAATTCCAAAATTTGCCACACGAGCGCAAGCAACAGTGGACGGCTCCCGGAATTTTCACGACATAAAAGTAGCACACATTTGAATGCCTTGATCAGTCTCCTTACCTCTAACCTCCATGGGGATAAGTAATACAAAAAAAGGAAAAGAAATTTTTTGTGTTGTGTTTAAAAAAATCCTTGCAAACGTCCTACTGTGCACTACCAGTGGTCCACTATGAGACAAAGGGTACTAATACACAGTAAAACGAGAGCTGTTTTCACATGAAAAAAAATACCGGAGACATAGTCCGTGGAAACTTATTCCAAATCTCACCAGATTAACTGGACGTTTCGTCAAGCCCGTCTTCGGTTGGGGTAAAATGATGGCGATATCGTTCTTGTTGATGTCCGAAGTGTCTGGCACACTCGAGAAAACGAAAGTGTCGATGCTCTTGGCGCTTTTTCACAGGAATGAGATTTCGTATTCCGCATTGTAAGTCACAGAGAGCACTTCAATGACGTAGTGTGCACCTCCAGGGAATTTGACGACGACAAAAACACCTTCCTTAAGCCAGCTGTGTTAACTTTCTCCTTGAAATAGGTAACATTCCATTTCTTCATCACTAACGAACTCCATATCGGAAGACTCATCCTTGTTCATAACTTCCTCTTCATCCTCACTACTACTTGAGTCGGCCTTCATTTTTTTTGGATGCAGTGTGATGGCAAAGTTGGAATGTGAACTCCAGCCTCTCGAGCCCTGTTGACTATTTGAACAGAAATATGACTTTCGTGATTGTCATAGCTGAGCATCGTTGGATTTTCCTTCGTGGAGTTTGTATGCTTGATAAAATGATCTACCACTGCGGGAAAAAGGTCAGAGTTTATCCAACCACTGCTTGATGCTAGTCCCAGAGTAACCGCCGGCGCCCCTGATCATGATATGTTATTTGAAAAAACTTGCGTGGAAAAATCATCACAGGAGATATGATTGTTCCAGTGGCAGAAATGATTACCCAAGCTGTCGCCAACTCACCTCGTTCGGCACTAGTGCATTGGGTAACTTGTTTCGGCCCTTTAAGCGCAATGACTTTTTGGGGTTCTGGACTGTCGTGGTTCCTGTTTCATCAAGGTTGTACTTTATCGAACCATCTGCCAGGTTTGGATGCTTTTCCAAAAGATTCCTCAAGTTTAAAGAAAAAGTTGACATTGTGACGGTTGAAGTGACTCGAGAATATTGTCATGAACATGACGGAAGGGCCATAACGTAAGGCTCATCCCTTGAGTACGAATTATTGTATTAGGTATAAATTATAATAATTCATAAGTCGCCTTCAGCGAAAGCAACGAGCTGCCACAGGAAATGCTGAATGCTGCAAGGGCAGCACCATTCTTAGTTCATAACCGCCGTGGTATGTCGGATTCATCAAGCACGAGGAAACGTGCATCGACCTGATTGGTCGATTGGGATTAGACTGACATACGCGGGCACACGGGGATGGATTCATGGGGATTCGATGATGATCTCTCGACGAGTTCGGTGGTAGTAAGAAGTACTGCTGGTTGAAGGCAGACTGTCGGTTCAAGGGACTGAGGTTGCGCCCTCAGTCCCGAGGTTATAACTGTCATGTAAGTAGTGTGATGTGGAATTATTTTATAGTAATTAATAAACTTGTATTTATGTAGCATGCTCGAGTTCCATTTACCTTCCCGTTTCAGCTGTGCAAGACAATAAGTAAAGAGTGAGCCTTCAGTACACGAGTAGCAAAGGGCAGACCCTTTTCTACTTGTGACTATATAGACTGCAGGCTTCTGGCTTTCTAATGCTCAACGATTTTCGCCTCTTGATGAAGGCTCGCATCCATTCTTTCCCTGCCATTTTTTTAATCTTCCATGAATCTGGAAGAGAGATTGAGTTCATTTCAACAACTTCATAAGCGAGTTTTCTTGTTCCGATTGTTGTCAATTCGTACGCCATCAGGTCTCCAAATAAGTTCCCAACGATCCTCTCTGTTCATCTGTGAAAATTCTCTTATTTGCATATTTAAGCTCCAGCCTAGTTGGCCCTGCTGCTCCAGGTTCACGTTTATCTTTCTTTTTCTTAACGTATCGTTGTATCGTATCGTTGCTCGTTGCTTGCTTTGACCGAATTTTTTTGGCTGGAGCACAGCATACTTGGACGCCTGATTTAAAAAAAGAAACACCCGTTATATCACATTTATGGGTTAGTCAACAAAACAACTGTGATGAATTTTGGTGTGGATTTTCATCTTTTTTGCAAATTTCAAAACGGTCTCATGGACCGAAAGCCCTCAAAAGTTTTGGCTTACGACCTGATTTTCTATAAAGGGGATGTTCCCAAACTAGTGCGGCGGTTAGTGGACTCAACCTTGCATTTTGGGGTAATAGTCCAGGCGGTACACAAAAAAAAACGGCATTTCTATATACAAATTTGAAATTTGGTACACAGGTTCTCTTGACAAAAAGGAACATTTTGGTCCGCAGTTCCTCTCTTTACGACGCTTATTTTCCAATATAGAATTTTCCAAAGAAACAGGACTGCATTTTTGTGAAAAACTGAAATGCTTGTAACAATCCAGTTTCAAGATAGTTTGTAACTGTTTGTCTGGTTTTTTCAGACAAATTGTGTTCGCAAAGCATCACTAAGTGATACAAAGGGTGGTATGATTGAATGGAGTATTTACTTTTACTTCAAGTAGAAGCTTTTACTTCGTAGTATTTTGTGAAGCATATTCCTATACATGAAGTAAATACTTCTATGAAAAGTAATTACTTCGCCTAGAAGTTGTTACTATACACGTTAACGTTAACGTCATCTGAAAAGTCTTTCGATCTGAACGTGATCCTGGCTTTGAATCCATTTTGTGGCCAGTATGAGTTTGAGCAGAGACAAAGAAAGTGCCAGCAAAAACGGTGTAGCAGAAAGCGAGGAAGATACGGATCTGCAGATGGCCTTTGTGATGCTCTTACAGGACCGCAAAATCTTGCGGGACAAGGGGGAGGCCCCAGCAATAGAAGCAAAAAAAAATGCAGCCACTGAAATTGCAGAAATGTATAGTGGAAATATCAAAAATAAGAATTTCGATGCAAAAAGGGTGGGTTTCAAACAATTTGATTGGCAACCCCTTTGATAATTTTTCAAACACTTTTTTTGGACTACCAAGTCTGCAAGTCTGCCCCAAGCCAACTTGAAAACCGGGATTGCCTAAACGTCTGAGGAAAATCTCCATTTTGGTTTTGTTGCCTAGAGCTGCCCCTCCTCTTTCGACGTGAGTCCTCAAGAATATGGACATATTCTGCAGTGAAAATGAAAGAGAACTGACCAATACTTTCTATATTGCGCTCCTCCATAACGCCCTTGTTTTCCAAACTTCTCTACAGTTTATTCCGAGACTAACAAACATGGTCATTTGACCACTTTTAAATTGTATTTCAAATGCGAAGTTGCTTCTTGATCAACTCCAGCAATGCTATAGTATTTACTCGAGTACATAGAGTGGAGTATGAAGAATGAAAAGCTTCTACTTCTTACTTTAGTTTTTCTTCAAGTAGAAGGTGAAGTAAATGCTACGGGATTCGAAGCACTTACTACTGAGTGAAGTATTTACTTGAAGTAAAAGTAAATACTTCTTTTAATCATACCACCCAAAGTATTCAAGGTGACTATCTGGTCCTCTTATTGACGGTTTTCAAAGATGGCGGTCGAATATTTTGATTTTTTTTTTCTGATTATAAATATGACGTGTGAGGTGTCTTTTCCGACTAATTCAGGGAGTCTGATTCAGATTGAATAGGTATCAATATACTCTAGGGACATCTAGCATCTAATTCGTCTAATCCCCTAGAAAAGCAGACCAGTAAAATGATTTCCAAATAATACCTAGTATGTACCTAGGTACATACTACAAGGTAGTAGTACCTTATGATGGTCTCTTCTATTATATAAATTCCACCAGTTTACCAAATGAAGTGAAATCAAAGCATTAAACGGTGTGAAAAGGTTTAATTGAAATAAGGCTATCACACCTCGCGTCACATACTGAGAGAACGCCAAACCTCCAACGACTACCTCAGAAATAAAATATCCACATTCTGTAATTATCAACATGGAAGAACAAATGAAACACAATGAAAACCTGGTTTTCTTCTCGATTCAAATTCAACTCACAGTTGCTTTGTCATTAGATTTGATCATTAGAGAGTGAAGAGTGCCTGATACGTACCTTGTGCTGGGGCATTCTCCGCGACATTTCTTGCAAGCTGGAGTACAAGGTATGCTGTACTTCCTATAACTGCATCTCTGAATCTCGCATTGTGAAGCGCAGCCGCATCTGTCGAGCTCCCTGCATGCGTCTCAGATGGGCAACAAAGTAGACCAGTGTGGCTCCCATCTACCGTCGTCAAGAATCCACCCTCAATTCTTTGGCGACGGCAAGGATGGTTTTAACAAGTCACATTGGCCTCAGATGTGACCTGCCTGGTAGGCAGCCCTTTTGGTGTGCTCCAAAAGTGCACCTTGAGTGGGTCGTATAGTGGTGACTGCTTTGTCACCAGTACAGAAAAGTACTCGCCTCGCTTCGTCTACGCCTTCAAGGCTTTCATCTCCCCCGTACAGTCGAATAACGAAATGCCCCAAAAAAATTCATCAAATCAGAGTTCGCTTCCAAAAGGTTCACATGAAGGGGCTGTCCGAGAGCTTGGAAGGCTGCTGTAAATTCATCCTGCCACGCCGACCAAGCAGAACGCTTCCCACGTGTTGAGAAGAATGACACCGAATCATAGCCACTGAAGGCGTGAAATCCCCTCAGTGCTTCAGCTTTCTCTCGTCCCAGTTCCTGGGCGATTGTATGAGCAGGAATATAGTGCCTTTCCAACCCAGCACCAAAAATAAACCAGAGTTCTCGTGGGCCAAGCTCTGACAACCTATGGAAAAATGATATTCCTAGCACCAGAACATCCGTGTCGGTAGAGGAAACGAGGATGAAGGAGGCTCCACCTTGCTCCACCATGTCTCTCACGTGAAGAATCATTTGGCCATCGACCTCTTCCATGGTGGAGCAGCTGACATTGTGCATGCCTGTTCCAATATCACCTTATGAAGAAACAAATATATATTCGACGTTGGTGACGAAGTGGTGAGCGCCAGTGATTTGATTGATGAGGCTTTGGGCAATGAATCGGAATAGTTCCCTTTTATTTGCAGCATTTTTTTAATAATTCTCCCAATTTTTAGGACGTGTACCTAGAAAATATCGAATTGAAAATTCGTTGTAGGTTTTGAAAACGTAGGTAAATATGACACTCACCTTTAGTTGGAAAGTTCTCTTGCCGCACTCTATCTCCTCGTACATCTCTGGCCTTTTTGATGCTTGTAGGCAAATAAAGATCCTACACCACATCAATGCGTTTCTCTTGATATTTACTGGCTGTTTTCATGAGATAAGGCTTTAGCTGGCTATCACAATACTCATACATGTTTCTCACATTCGGACTGGGCTTAACAAAGTGGACCATGGCAGCACCATCTACTTACAATGCCATCACAAGAATTCGGAGGAAAAGAATTTGGCGCTCCTTTCTCAAGCAAAGGCAACAAATGAGCCTTAGGGCCTGGACGAAGAGCTCCGTTCAGTGATAAAGATGGAGGTCACATCTGATTTTATGATTTTCATGACGGAATAACTCCTTCAAATGAAGATTCCGAGCCGTACTGATGATAAACATTCTAGAAAAGAGATTCACATCCGCTTTGAGAGCTGAAACTTTCCCAGGAGCTTTAGTATCGGCAGTAAGCTGGAATAATTTCTAAGAAACTTTGGGAATCGGCTCAAATACTGATTAATATACTTCAATTGAATATATCCAATTCAAATACTAACATTGCAGTTATGATCCAAAATAATTCTCCATCAAGATCAACAATTTGTCCTCTTTTTTCACAGTATATTGGTTTCAAGGGTTGCTGGGGTGCTTCCTAGAATATTTTACCCATTCTACTGAATTATAATAGCCCTAAATTATCTCCAATCAGAAAAAAAAATCGGAATTTCCGTACTTGATGACATGATGACCAATTTTTTAATTGAGCTTGTGTAGCTTGAACTTTTTATTATCCCACTCTTTTATGTCTTAAATTTTAACTTCCTATTTACACCGTATTATGCTGTCATTTTACTTTATTTAGTAAACTGGTGAAATTTATAGTAGAAGAGACCATCATATAGAGGAGGAAGAGGTAGTGCATATTATTTGGAAATCGTTTTACTGGATCTTCATCCAGTCTGCTTTTCTAGGGTGTTCTAGGATCTGGATAATAGAATGAAGACTACTCATTTTATCTGAACCAGAGACCCTGAATTAGTCGGAGAAGACACTTCACACGCCATATTTATAATCAGAAAAAAAATCAACATTTTTGACCGCCATCTTTTGAAACTGCCAATAAAAGGATTAGATAGTAACCTAGAATATTTTGTATCACTGAGTGATGCTTTGCGAACACAATTTGTGTAAGAAAGCAATTTTGAAAAGGTTTGTTACAAGCATTCCAGTTTTTCACAAATTCAGTCCTGTTTTTTTCTTGAAAATTCTATATTTTGGAAAAAAAGCGTCGTGGAGAAAGGAACTGCAGACCACAATGTTCTTTCGTGCCAAGAGAACCTGTGTACCAAATTCCAGACTTGTATACAGGTGGCCCAACGAAGACAGAACAGAGGGGTTTTCGGGCATTTCACCTTATTTTTTTGAAAAAAGCTCGGAATAGTTGAAGCAATCACAGCACACTCAAATGTTACCGTGCGGACGTTAAAGGTCGATTTCAGCTCAAACCTTGCTTTTCATTCTGCTGGGATGAAATTTTGCATGTGATGAGTACATACCATCAGGTTACTTTTGAGAAGTGGTGCCCGGTTGGGACCCGTGACAGGGCCACGGTACAAGAGGTTGCCCTACCAGGCACGGGAAATTTCTTGAAGTTCCTTAAAATGCAATTTGCAATGGGGGGGCTTTTACTATTTTAGTCAGAAATAATCCCTTGGGTTGTCTGAATATAGTCTGTGACAATTTCAAGTCCTCCGCGCCGGAGATGGCGCGGGCTGCCTACTCATCAGGCGTAATATACAGAATTCAATAAACAGCTTACGTTAGGAGAACCAACCTTGCATTTCATTCCGATGCATAACGCTTTTGCACGTGAGTAGTAGGTACCTACAGGTAACTTTTTGGAAGTGATGTTCCGATGGGACCTGCGACTGGCGTGCTTCGTAGGAGGTCGAAGGTCCAAGAAATTACCATTCTCCAAATCGTTGCTTTTTTAGACTTTTCTTCATTGGCCTATCTTATTTTCAAGGTAAAGGAGCACAATGCAATAATTTTTTAGAAAATGTATTGCACCAGTGGCGTAACAGACGGCTGCGAAGGAATCGAGGTGCGATTTTTCACAAAGTCCTATAGTAAACCGTGAATAACACTTTTTTTTGACATGTTTGGTATCTTTTCGAGCAAATTGCACATTCTGATTTCAAAAATGAGTATACAATTTTGATAGGGACGTGTTTAGACCGGTTTTATCAGGAGAAACATGATTTGTTTTACCATCAAAATTGATGTTTTGCAATTCAAATTCCATCATTGTCCAATGTATTTTAACTATGATGTTCACTTGGACAGGTGGTTTGGACTATTTCACACACAAATATCATTTGCTGATTTTTTTTTCCTGTTTTACAAAGTCACGGAGTAATTTTGTTTCTTGCGATGTAACATTTCAAAGTTTGATTTGATGAAACGTGCAAATAATCATGCTAGGGCGACAATGTAACTTTGATTTGGTACTTTATTCGTTTCATTGCATAAGAATAGTTTTCTCTATCAAACAAAACAAAGAAACTTGAAATCAGAGCCGTATTTTAGTCATGACATAATTTTTCTTCCGGCGATGGGAGATAAATTTCGTGAAAAACGCAAGTTTCGACCTATGAATTCGTCGTTTTGTAGCTCTATTTCGATCAAGGTTAAGAATACCCACGATCACAATTTTGACACAGATTGTACAACTGAACTGCTTTGTAGAAGAATTTATAACACTAGAAGTTTTTATCGCTGTTACAGAGTCACACGGTTGTTTTGTTTCAAAACGTGCATCATGAAGAAATTTCATCTCAGAAGCTCGCACTATCTAAAGGAAAATGAGGTCATGACTAAAATCTGGCTCCGATTTCAGTTTTTTCTATTTTGTTTGATAGAGGAAACTATTTCCATGCCTTGAAATGGATAAAGTGCCAAATCAAAGCTACATTCTAGTCCCAGGCTAATTTTTCCTGTGAAATAGCACGGTTCGTCAAATCAAGGTTTGACATGATACATCTCAAGAAACAAAATCACTCCGTGACTTTGCGGAAATAGGAAAAAATTTCAGCAAATGATTTTTGTGTGTGAAATAGCCCAAACCAACTGTCCAAAGTAAAATCATAGTTATAAATACATTGGACAATGATGGAGCTAGAATTACGAGACATTAATTTTGAGGGAAAAAAAACATGTTTCTCCTGAATAAACTTATTTAAACACGTCTTTATCAAAATCTTGTACTTATTTTTGGAATCAGAATGTGCAATTTGGTCAGAAATGATACCAAACATGTCAAAAAAGTGTTGGTCACGGTTCACCAGAAGACTTTGAGAAAAATCGCACCTTGGCCTCTTCGCAGCCGCCTGGCACGCCGCTGGTGCATGACACTTCCTCAAAACTTGCTGCATTGTATTCCTCGACCTTGAAAATTTGTAGTCCAATTTAAAAAGTATGAAAAAGCAACGATTTCAAAAATTGTAATTTCTTGGACCTTCGACCTCCTACGAAGCACGCCAGCTGCGGGTCCCATCGATGCACCACTTCTTCAAAGTTACCTGTAGGTACCTACTACTCACATGCAAAAGCGTTTTGCATTGGAATGAAATGGGTTCTTGGTTCACCCAACGTCCGTACTAGTAAGCTGTTCATTGAATTCTGAAAATTACGCCTGATTAATAGACAACCCGCGACATTTTCGGTGCGTGGGGGCTTGAAATTATCAAAAAGTACATCCATACAAGGCAAGGGACCATTTCTGAACGAAATATTGAAAGCCCCGCCACTGCAAACTGCATTTTTGAGAAAATTCAAGAAATCGCCCCTGTCAGGTAGGGCCTCTTGTACCGTGGCCCTGTCACGGGTACCAACTGACCACCACTTCTTGAAAGTGACCTGAGGATATGTACTCATCACATGCAAAGTTTCATCCCAGCAGAATGGAAAGCAAGGTTGATCCCGTTAACCTCCGCACTAATGAGGGGTATCACGTCTCCAGTGGAATTCATCAGCCGTTCACGTGTAATATTTTGATGGTGCCTTCCGGTTAATTTGTCCCAATGTCTTGGCCATTGATAGATCACCAACGACCTAACCTCCGACCTTACTATCAAATTTGCAAAGAGTTGAGAAGACGAGAAATGGAGCCTGCTGGGTCGATGGCACATATCAGGGCACTCAAATGTATTTTGGATTTCTTCTGATACGTTGTTTCTTCGTCATGATGTAGATCCTGTTCGGTTTTTATTACCAAATCTTGCTCAGGGGGCCAAGTTCCGGTCCAGCGATAACGATTTTGCTTAGAGCGTTTTCATTCCGGATCACTGCAGTCAATACCTTCCCAATTTCAAGAATCTTATTTTGCTCGCTAGTTCAAGTAAACAGTGAGTCATTTTTTGCAGAATTACCAGTGCAGCAGCATTGACTTGATGCAAATGTCTTCCTATTTTGATGTGCTATCTTTCTAGGGTCGCAATTCCTGCGTTGGTAATTATCTAGACCTACCAACTTCCATTAGGCTCATGACCAAGCATTTGATGTCCTGTTATGAAAAGTTCCCTAAAAGTTTCAGTCAAAGAGCTCAGTCAAGGATTTGTTTCGTCAAAACATGGAAAGGTTGACCTCGAACCAAGACAGGTGTTTGTCCAGGGTTGAGAAGATTAACAGCGTTTTACAGCTGCATTGACATCATTGTGATCCGTTTATCTTGAAGACGTTCAAATGAGAATAGTGATGCAGTACGCAGTGCCTTTGCAGTACGTGTGCATTACTTGCATTCTATGCAGTACTAGGCATTACATGTGCAGCATTGTGCGGTACATGGCATTACGTCAAGTTTCTGCAATACTTGTACAAAAATTGGGCAGTTAGACGCCTCCCGGAAGGAGTTGAGCGTTCCTTCAGCGGCGTTAAATTCTGGGACAGCGTGGTAGGTATACTAAAAAGCTGTCTTGGTGGGTAATATTGTTGGTTTACTTGAACTCGGCTTTTACCAGCCCTCTTGTTCAAAAGTGGGCATTATTCAGTTTTTATCCGGTTTAAACCCACACTGAAGCCGTATTTTTGTCAATCCTTCCCGATTTACGAACCCCCTCCAAAATCCGCGCATCACACCTCATAACTTCGAACTTACGCCATAAACAAATCAACTACCGGCCGTAAGCATGAAATATTTTGCAGCATAAAAGCGCACACACATACGCCGCCCCACACACACAAGCGTGATATACTCTGTCGGGATTTATTGACCAAAATGTGATTTTTCCGAAAATCGATGTCCCGCGCAGGGGGAAAACCAGAAGAGATAAAGACGTGTGCGCTGCGGGAAGGTGGAAAAGGAGGAGCAGAGGGCGATAGGTGTAGGCAGGCCGACAAATAATTCCGTATTTTTCTTTTTTAACGCCAAGATTGATGGCCCTTGCTCCTTTCTTTATCTTTTCGCAGTGGAGCACACAGGCCTCTGCTCTCGCGCCGAGCCACATACCCACCTCGGGCCGTTGGATTTTTTCCGGGGGCAGCAAATTAATAAAAATATGATGTGAAAGACGCCAAGCGTTCCGCAACTCGGGGCAACCTCATCCCGGAGCATTATTTATCATTAGGTCCGCTTAATTTGTCTTCATGATGGCCCCAGCGGGGTTTATGTAAACAATAGTTGTGTGAGGAGAATCGGAAAATTTGGCGCCACCCCATCATGTTCCACGTCAGTTACCTCACGACCGCAACGGTCAAAAAATGCGACCTTCATGACACTGACCATATAAACAATTTTGCAGTTTATTTTATTTTTCTGTGGCGGAGCTTGTTGGCTCTCTGCTAGGCTGTATCATCTCTCTATGATCCAACTTGTTTGTTCATTTAATCAACGTTTTTGGTTACACCTAGTGTCTGGAAAAAACTTGTAAGTATTGTGGCCATTGGCCTAGTTCAAAATTAAAATAGTTATTCGAGCATGAAGGAGTTCATGTTCAGCGTCCGAACAGTGCGGACGCCTTACAGCATCAAGTGCAACAAAGTGAACATAAGAAGCAAGCAGAGAAAGGTGATCTTAGACAGGGCGGTGCCCAACTATAAGTTCGCCCAGAGGCTTCAACGCCTACTCAAGACTACGACAATGCAGAGCGCAGTCGACGAGGATGAGGAGCCCATCATCCAACACAACGTTAAAACCACAAACAGATTTGGGGTTCTTCTGCAAGAATCACCTCAAACCGAGTCTATGGACACAAGCCAGCATCAAGCCACCGAGAGACAACCAGCCACAAATACCAAAACCAAGAAACCGCCACCAATAATCATCACCACAAAAATCTCAGACTACACAAAATTCCACGGACACATCAAAGCAGACCTCCCACAAGCAAGAATAATATATCAAGGACCAACCATCAAGCTTTTAACTAACACCGACAGGGAATACAGACAGGCCAAGCAGCTTATGACAAACAACTCACTCGAATATTACACCTTCACACCGAAAGAAGCCAGGCCAATCAAGATGGTGCTGAAAGCTGCCCCATTTCTGAACTCAGAGGAAATAATCAGCAGTCTAGCAAGCCAGGAAATATCTACAATTAGCTGCGCCAAACTAAAAGGCAAGCTCGCAGGCCACGATTCCAGATCATACCTTGTTAAGTTCCCAGCCAACACAAAAATTCAAGAAATAACCAAAATTCAAGAATTTGATCACATCAAGATTAGATGGGAGACCTACAACAGAAAAGTGGTCAAAACTCAGTGCTATAACTGCCAACGTTATGGACACGGCTCAGCCAATTGTGGTTATAAACCAAGATGCCTCAAGTGCATCGAACCGCATCACACCAGGGACTGCAAACTACCTAAAGGCGACCCGACCAATAAACTACAATGCATCAATTGCGAAGGACCGCATGCAGCAAACCATCCGGAATGTCCGGCATACATTCAGTACCAGGAAAGGAACACCAAACAAATCAGGGTAAGAGCCGATCAAGCAACCCAAAACCCACCCACTATCACTCACCTCCCTACACCCGACAATTTTAAATACACATCACAACAAATAACACAACCCCAGACCAAACTTTTCAGCCATACACTAAAAAACAACCTTTCAAACACAGATAAAGACGATTTCGCCACATTAATGACTGAACTAAAAGAATTAAATCAAGTTTGCGATATTAAAAAAATGATAACGTTAGTTCGAGAGCTGAAAAACCGACTAAGGACAGCCACATCAAATTTAGACCGCCTTCAAATTTTGGCAGAACTAGCTGAAGAATTTTAATGGCGCAAACAAATAAAAAATTAAAAATCATAACTTGGAACGCGCAAGGGCTCTATACAAAATCAAACGAACTAGAACAGCTAATACTCCAAACCGATGCAGACGTAATATTGATTCAAGAAACAAAAATCAACAATAGACAACCACCTAAAATAAAAAACTTCCAACCCATCTCAAAACCCAACGGTCAACACTACGGACTAATTACATATGTAAAAGACGGAATCAATTACACCCCAAACGACACCAACACAATATACTGCGAAACTCTTGCAATCACAATTAAGAACGTAACCATTGTAAACCTATACAAATATCCTCAAATGCCCTTCAACGTCAGAGAAATACTCCAAATAACCAGGATTCGACCGAAAGTCATTATAATCGGCGATTACAACGCAAAACACACAAACTGGTCATGTGCCACAATGAACAGAAATGGTCAACACCTGCAATCGCTTCTCGATAATAGCAACCTAACCCTGCACTACCCCAACAACTTAAAAACACATTGGCCACACAATGGAACAACGCCGTCTACATTAGACATAGCCATTGCCAAAAACATGACAGTAAACACAATAGAAACCCTCCCTTGCCTCAGTTCTGACCACTACCCAGTAACAATAGAAATAGAAGACATTAAAACAAACCCACAAACTACACGTAGAATCACAAAAACGGACTGGAACAAATTCCGAGATCTCTTGAAAAACAATACAATGATGAACAATAGCATAAATACTAATGCAAATATCGACACAGCTGTCGATAAAATCACAGAACAAATACAAAAAGCCCACCAAACAGCATCACAATCACGGCAAGTAGACAAATACAAACTCATAATACCACCACACATCCTAGAGATGATTAAAACAAAAAACAGACTACGCAGACAATTCCAAAGAACAAGACTAATCCAAACCCGAACAGAAGTGAAGGAACTAACCGACCTAATTAACGCCTCAATCAATTCAATAAAATCCAAAGCATGGAACGATACACTCAGTAAAATAAACAAACAGGACAAGTCAAAACTCTGGAGAATTGCAAAAGCACTAAAAAATCCCAACAAATCCTACAACATACCTACTCTGGTCACACAGCAACAGGAAGCAACAACAGATGAAGAAAAAGCTAATCTGATAGCGGAAACATACCTACAGACACACAGACTAACCGAAAACTACTCAGATCCACAAACACATCGAACAGTCGAAAACACCATAACCATTCTCACCAGAAACCCGCATCCAACCCCGCAAGAAGCCCTCACCAATCCACGCGAACTCAAAAAAGCGATCAAAACCCTACCAAAGAAAAAAGCCCCAGGATACGACCAAATAACGAACGAAATGCTGAAAAACCTACCGCAAAAAACAATAGTACAATTGTACTACTTAATGAACCAATGCCTAAAAAACCAATACTTCCCGAACGCCTGGAAAAAAGCCATAGTTCTTCCATTCAAAAAACCAAAAAAAGACCACAAAATGCCGCAGAACTACCGCCCAATCAGCCTTCTTCCCACACTAGCCAAACTCTTCGAAAAAATCATACTAACCAGATTAAACAAACATCTCACATCCAACAACATAATCATCCCGGAACAATTCGGTTTCAGACAAAAACATAGCACCACTCTACAATTAGCAAGACTCACAGACATAATAACAACAAACTTCAACTTAAACAAATCAACAACAGTTCTCACCCTTGATATCGAAAAAGCCTTCGATACAGTATGGCACACAGGGCTAATCCATAAACTCACAACTATCAACACGCCCGATCACTTAACATTACTAATAAAATCATATCTTACGGAACGCAACTTTCAAGTGAAAGTCAATGACACGCTCTCAAGACCCACCCCCATACCAGCAGGAGTTCCTCAAGGCGCCATAACATCGCCATCTCTTTTCGCAGTATACATAAACGACTTACCCCGACATCACCAGACTAAACTAGCCCTGTTTGCAGACGACACGGCGCTTATAACCTCCTCATGGCAAAAAAATCAAAACATCATATACCTACAAAGACATATAAATCAATTGGAAACCTTTTATAATAGATGGAAAATCAAAATTAATCCAAACAAGACAGAGATGACCCACTTTTCACACAAAAGAGACAGACCGACAAGACATCTAACCATAAACGGACAAATAATTCCAGACACAACCAACCTAAAATACCTAGGAGTTCAACTTGACAAAACATTAAACTATAACATACACATTCAAGAAACTAGACGCAAAGCAACAGGAATGCTAAAAGCACTCTACCCACTTCTAAACCCATACAACACACTCCAAACAGAAACAAAAATACTAGCCTATAAACAACTAATAAGACCCATCATATTATACGCTGCACCGGTTTGGAGTAACATCAGTAAAACAAAGTACAAAAAAATTCAAACTATCCAAAATAGAGCCCTCAAGCTGATCCTAAACAAACCAAGAGAAACACGGACAGTAACTTTACACAACGAAACACAATTACCACTTTTACAAGATAAGATCCTAGAGATCACACTCAAATTTTACAACTGGACAACAAAACAAATCAACATCACCCATTCACTTGGAACCATAAACCAAACCACAGCCCCATTTACAATCAAGCACAAATTAACACACCAAGCCATTCTTAATTAAACCCTAATCCATCCACTACTAAGGCATCAGGTTTTTTGATCGGCTCCTGCCACAAGCTTTTTCCTGGAGAAAATTTATGACTCGAATCACTATGTATAGTCTAAGATGAATCCAAATGTATATATTACTTAGTAAACTTGAAGTAGGAATAAGTAAAAAATTTACGGAAACAATGTATGTGAAATGTACATAACAAATATGAATAAACGCTTTTAAAATGAAATGAAAATGAATGAGCATGAAAACGTAGCTGCAGCTGACGAAATTGAGAGAGTGAGGATGCAAGATGCAGAACTCGGGCGAAGAAGTGGAGAAAACGCGAGGGTGGTTGGTGCTGGAATGCGATAAAGGGACGACCCCTTGTCTAGCGTTCCTGTTATTACTGATATATTTTGTTGAAGAGTTTTCTTCTTGAAGTCAAAGGCAAGTAAATCACTGATTTTATACCAATAATTGAGGTGGCAATGTTCAGAAATTTAGTGGCACAAAGGAGAACAATATTGTATTCTCCTTGAGAAATTAAATCTATCTATCTATCTATCTATAAAGAACAGCTAACTCCTCCCTTCGGTCTCGGACACGTTGGACAAACTAAAATTTGCGAAATATCTCTCTAGCCTGGACATTCAGAGTGCCTATTGGCAGGTGCTCATTGCAAAAGATTCTCGTCCGTTGACAGCCTTCATCGTGCCTAACTGTTGCTTGTTTTAATTTTGCTAGATGCCCTTTGGGTTGTGTATTGCGCCAGCGAACTAGCTGATGGATACAGTACAACTTGAACAGCATGTATTTGTACACTTGGACCGAGACTTGAACGATGTTGTGATTATTACTCGAACTTTTGAAGAGCATCTGCGGATTTCGTTAGTATCTCAACAAATCTCAACAAAAGATTCAAAAACGAGTTGAAAAGATAGATTAAATGTTTAGTTTCGCCGCAACCATCATCAGATTACGACGATTCATTGATATTGGCACCAGCTTTGCTTCACTCGAGATTTCGACCGAACCAAGCTACGTTCTGCGCGCACTGCAAAAATTACCAATTTCGTTCGTTGCATTTCGCCGCATTATTGTAAAGTCCTCGAATTGTTTCTGCCTCTCGGGTTCGTCGGGAATCTTGATGATAACGGCGGGCTTATTAGCCCGAGACGCAGACGGAAAACAAACTTGCGGCATATTACTAGCGGCGTGGAATTTTCCGAATTTCTCTCTCCGTCGTCTTCTCCGCCCCCCCCCCCCTAGTCTCTAGTGTTTCTCAAGCAAATTCCGGCAGCGTTACCTGTGTACTAATAAAGTACCTAATAATGTTCAAAGTAAAAGCGGTGAAGCCAGCCTGTCGAGCGGTTGCTGGTGAGACGATAAGAAAATCGCCCGAAATCAACGCACAAATAGAATTACACACGCAACAAATTTACTTTGGGAAAATTGCTTTTCGCACAGAGAGAAAGCGAATCGAGCATCGTGCTTGTTCTCTCTATGCCTGCGTTCACCTATTACATATCCAGGTGTTGTTGGCCATGAACTTCCTCGTCCCATTCTTGTACTTGTATTCTCACCGCCTTCATTAAGCTTCTCGCTCTAATGAATTTATCAATGAACCGTGCCTCGCCTTGTCTCGAATTGTCGTCATTTTTCGCTTGCATTGTGACGCAGCAAGATATAGATCCGTGCTTCCGCAGCCAGCTCCTTGCTACTACGGCTAGAACGACTCCACTCTCGATTTCGCTCAACTACGGACAATTGGCACCCACCACGTTTTAATTGTGAAAAGAGTTACATAGGTACTGTAACAATTGGGACCTATGACCCCCTACGTTGTGTACATCAGCCCTTTTGTTTCCTACTAATCAGTTCACCCCTTTCTTTTGTTAAAAAATCTGGTTCTATCTACGAGAGTACCAAATGATTACATTTTTCACATAGAAACAAACAATTCAAACCACAATCAGCTTTATTCAATTTGGCCAAAGATGTACAAACATGAGCTTTTTACTTTCGGTCAATATTATTGTATGATTATTCATTTCACCGCCTAATCAAACAAAATTCGTAACCAATACAATTCAATCTCTGGAATACGTTATTGCCTTCTTCAGCAATAGTTTACACAACTTTAATTGCATTTCTAACAGCATGACAAATTTATAATTGATGGAGTTTCTCTGGCAAGGGGTTATCAATAGGAAGAGTTAGCAGTGGAATGCTTACAATTGCAATGGTTGCCAGTTTTGTCGGTTCCCAATTATCGTCATAATCTCGTCAGTTTTTACACCATACCTACCAATTAGATATTGGGTTGGTGGTTGGTTCACAGGTATTATTGGCATTAATTAGCCCTTTGGGTCTTTGTTGGTTGACGCTCTCTCAAGACTTATTCGATGGAAACTTTATTTCAGATCATGTATTAGATATCTCCAAATGACTTGGCTTTTCGGGCTTTGCGTGACAGAATTTCTCGTGCTTTTCATTTCCTAATTTCGGCAAATTCCGCTCTTAGCACTACCGCGTCGTTTGGTAGCCAGGTTCCGGACTCATTCTTTGACGAGCGAGCATCTTTCCAGACGGGTCGCGTCGAGTCCGTCCTGTCGTCGGCAACTACCTGTTGATTATTTTATTTATTTATTTATTTATTTATTTAATTGTCTTATTTTACGAGGCGGCATTCAGCTATAAAGCTGCTCTACCATGCAACCTCGGGGACAGCACAAAATATCCATGGATGAAGTAGGATTCGAACCCACACAGGGCAGCGCGAATGGTTTACCCCCTCTGGACGGGTAATTGTTGCTTTTGTTTAGCCTTGGTTCATGGTGCCATTTTACAACATTTTTTGTGCAGACAGCGTCTGTCTCGTGCGTTCCTGGGATCACGCGGGGGTGCTTAATCGTCCCGCAATACCGAACCTGATTGAATCCTCTGTTCACGTGTCTGAATCTCACTTCTGATTCTTCTGAGCTCATGATTTTAACGCACTGACCAATGCTTAGTTGATCGGAAAGGATGAACCGCATGGAGAAGAAAAGCAAAGCCAACTCAACCATTTCCACGGGTAGGAGAAACTCATGTTACTTACTCAATGAAATTATAATTATTCTGGCATCAGACTGTAATTGGGTTACAACATCTTACCATTTATAATGAAGATCGTACATCTTTCAATTGAAGTGCTACTCGGATTTCACAATAATTTGTGCCAAGAAATTTCTGAACATTGCCACCTCAATTATTGGTATAAAGTCAGTGATCTACTTGCCTTTGACTTCAAGAAGAGAACTCTTCAACAAAATATATCAGTAATAACAAGAACGCTAGACAAGGGGTCGTCCCTTTATCGCATTCCAGCACCAACCACCCTCGCGTCTTCTCCAGTTCTTCGCCCGAGTTCTGTCCAGGAAAACCGGAAGACCAGACGTTTGCGGCCCTAGATTAACCCTGTATTGATTTCGGCCGCTTCCTTATTCACTGCTAACTCGTACGCTCTTTTGTATGTGAGATTTTTTTCAATGAAGAGTCGTTGACGAATCGCCTCATTTCGTAGCCCATATACTAACTGATCGCGCAAGTTCTCCTCGAGCTTATGTCCGAAATTGCAGGTTTTTGCCAATTTCATTTAACAAGAACAAGAAACAATCGGCGACTACCGGGTTAGTTTAATGAAATTGGCAAAAACCTGCAATTTCGGATATAAGCTCGAGGAAAACTTGCGCGATCAGTTAGTATATGGGCTACAAAATGAGGTGATTCGTCAACGACTCTTACATACAGAAAATCTTACATACAAGAGAGCGTACGAGTAAGCAGTAAATAAGGAAGCGGTCGAAATCAATGCAGGGTTGATCTAGGGCCGCAAACGTCTGGTCTTCCGGTTTTCCTGAACAGCTGAGATCACACATCAGCTCGTACGTTCGGTTCCCTACAAGTGTAATTAGCGTGGCTGTTTCCACCTCTTCTTTTATGCCGTTGGCTATGAAGAATTTTTGTACACGGGACGTGTACGTTTTCCAGTTTCCTTCTAAATAGTTAAATTCTTTAATTCTTCCTATTGTAGCCATTTTGATTCTGGTTGCTTCTATTATCTTCGGTACTTCCGAGGCTTTTTTTCTTTTCTCTTCGTCGCCAGTGTTAAGTCTTCACGATATTGCGTCCAGACTTCTGGTATTTAATTCAAACAGGCCGACTGGGTCTGACATGGTAATCGGAAGACGACAGTTTTCTTAGTGGTTTTATTGTCGAACTTATGTATGTACATACAAAACGAATAATTGATTATACATATATCACACTATACAAAATGAAATAATCATATAGGTACTTACAGAGTGTATGACAATGATATCCGAATAATAATAAATACCTAACAGTATTCTTTTTCAAATTTGTACACCAGTTGATCCCACCAATCGGCGTCGACTTTGCAGTCTCTCTAGAACTCATAAACTGTGCCCTCAAACAAATCAATCCACGAATCCAACAAAATATATCTTCAGGGACATTTCTAGCCATACTTTTTCATTTTTTCCCATAATTGATAGTGCGATTCTGTGAAAAATAACTTTCCATGAACGCTCTGTTATGTGAAAAATCCTGCCGGCCATTGCCTGTTGCCTAGGCCCTAACAGCATAACGAAACCTTTATGGAATGTTATTTTTCAGAGAATCGCACCAATAATTTCAAATTCCGGATACTGAAGAGATTGCAAAAATGCACTTAGGCTGTCCACTTCACTACGAAGGCTTCGGATATTTAGATTGAGAATCCGGATAATTCTCTTTGATATATTTATATATATTCTCATAGATATAAAACACATTGAATGGGTATATGGATTGAGAAATTAGTAGTAAAGTAGTATGTAAACAAAGTGAATATTTTGGTAAATTTGTGCGCCAGGTACGATCTTCCACTTCAACAGTTCGAAGAAGATTTTCCCTATCTCAGTCATAAGTTTGGGTTTCTTCCCACTTCTTCCAACCATATCATAGAATTCGGAGAAAGATTATGTAGTTCCGAAAGAAGCCCGTTGAATTTTGTCAGATTACATTCCGAAACCATATGTTGAATTGTTTGTTCAGCAGCACCACAATCGCAAACCGTGGTATCTGCTAAGCCCCACCGAAACATCATCGTCTTGCATTTGCCTTGATTCGTTCGAATGCGATTCAGGGTACACCATAATTTTCGGGGGAGTTTGAAGCCATCAACCACATCAGAAGGAGTGTTAATAAGCTCTTTATTCTTCACTGCTACAGTTTCCCAACTGGAGTTCCATATATCCTTGACGTTGAAGTTTTCATCCATATGATTAGCAGTGATCCAAGATGACTGTCTAGAATTCAATCTTAATGAGTTGGATGAATTTGGTTGTGGGATGATATCTTTATCTATATGTATCGGGTGTTTGTTATTTACCATACATTTTTTGAATCCTCGTTTTATTGTAGCAGATCGACAAATCGAAGCGGGCGCAATGTTAGCTAAAACAGGAAACCAAGCTACAGGTGTAGACTTTATTGTACCCGATATTATCCTTAGAGCCTGATTTAATATACCATCAATTTTATTCACATGTTTGCTACTTAGCCAAACTGGGGTGCAGTACTCAGCGGTTGAATATACTAAAGAAAGAGTTGATATGCGAAGAGTTGTTGCATCTGCTCCCCAGGACAATCCAGCAAGTTTTTGAATTATGTTGACTCTACTTTTTGTTTTTGCCGCCAGCTTTTCTAAGTTTGTTTTAAAGGAAAGGGTTCGATTGAATGTAACTCCTAAGTATTTGGAATTGTTCTTATGATTGAGCAATATATCATTGGAATAACCATTAAGTTTTGAATAGGCTTCTCTGTTATTCAAATGGAAACTGGTCACTTCCGTTTTGCTGGCATTAGGTTGAAGACCCCATTTTCCGAAGTATCTTTTTAGCTTCTTTAAATCAGATGTCAGATTGATCTCCGTGTTCTTCAAGTTACGATCTTGAACAGCAATGGCAAAAGCGTTGGCGTAAATGAATTTTCTAGCAATCGTTTCTGATAAATCCTGAGTGTAAATGTTGAAGAGTAGTGGTGCTAAGACCGAACCCTGAGGTAAACCATTATAAAGTTTTTTTAAATTTTGATTTCTTATTGCCTAAATGAACTTGAAATGCCCTGTCGCTCAACATCTCATTCAGTAGATTTATCAAGCCTCTGCATAGGATTAGGCGGTATATTTTTAATAATAGTCCTTTTTTGCAGACTGTATCGTATGCTGAAGTGAGATCTATGAATTCTACTAAATTTTCAATTTCATTTAAAAACCATGTTCAATTTCATTTGAAAACCATGTTCAATATGTATAATTAATGCTAGTATCTGATCGCAGCAGTTTCTATTTGGTCGGAAACCTGCTTGCTCATGTGAAATATATTCATTGACTATTGGTGGTGATATTCGGTTGTAGATCAATCTTTCAAATATTTTGTAACAAAAACTAAGAAGGGCAATAGGACGATAACTTTCAGAGAATAGTGGGTCTTTGCCAGGTTTTAAAATAGCTGAAATTTTCGTTTTCTTGAACAAACGAGACATTTTGTTTGTCTCTAGGATATTATTAAAAAGATTTGAGCCATATTTTCGATTTTGGTCCCATATGTTTCAAAAATTCAGGAAAAACCTCATTGGAACCAGATGTTTTTTTGCAGCGGATTGTTTTGATTGCATCAGTTAATTCCTCATCTGTGGATCTATTCATTACTTCTAGGTTTTGTTGTGGAGATTTTCCAAAAGTGCGTAACTCAGACTGGACTGCTCTAACGTTCTCTTGTTCTGCAGATGATTTTGACATCCTAACTATTCGGCTTGCAATCAGATTAGGGTTAATTTCAGGTTGTGGTGTCTTCGGTTTGGTAGACTCTGCATCTAAACGTTTTAGAAGAGACCAGGCTGAACGACTAGAATGTTGAAAATTTATTTCTGTCAAACTTTCTCTCCATTTAATTTTTCTGTTTTCGTTTAAGCCTTGGATAGTTCATAAGCAGTTTCAGGTGTTTCATAATTTCCAAAATTTTGATAGAGCGCGTTGCAATTATCATTCCAACATGGAATATAACTTTTCCTGAAACCCATAGGGATAGTTTTCTTTGCAACAGAAATTGTCAAACCAACAAATCTTCCGTAGTTCTCCCATGTAGGTGGAATCCATCTAACAGAGTCGTCTATTCGTTTCGTAAAATTTGACCAATTTGCCTTACTGAAGTTCCACCTTGGTAAAGGCAAAGAAGAAACAAAAGACATTCCATTCTCTATTGTGAGTGTGATTGAGCGGTGTTGAGAATGTGAAAAATTACCATGAACTTTTTTTGAAACTCGTAGAAGACTCATCAAATTGTCAGTGGAGCCAAAACAGAGGTCTGGATTTGAATCGGTATTCCATCTACCTCAATGGAATGTCCCCTTGTCTTTTGGATTGAAGATAAGTTGAAGATTATTCTCTTCACACCATTCCATTCATTTTAAACCATTTCTACAGTTTGTCCGATAACCCCATAGGAAGTGATGGCTGTTGAAGTCTCCGACGTATAAACACGGATGGTCAAACTTCAGGGTAACAGATCCTGGCCAGTCAGTATTCGGTGGTTTATAAATATTGACAATTGTCAAATTTGAGACTTTGATGGCTAGAACCGAGATGTTATTTATAAAAGAATTGTATGTAACACAGACGTTGCTCAAATTTTCTTGTGTGTATGTTGCAATTCCATATTTTTCATGATTCATTGCTGCTGTTATACGAAATTCAGCAGTGTGAGTCTCTTGCAGAACAATGACGTTAACTTCGTTTTCTGCCGCAAATCTTCCCATATATTCACATTTTGATTTACTTATGCCTTCGATGTTCAATTGACAACTTTTGATACCATTCAATGTACTTGCCGGGAGGTCAAGGTTCTCTCGACAGTTCGGCTGTGGATCATTTCTTGGAAAGAATGGGTTCTTTGATACACCTCAAGTAGGCGATCCACGTTGTATCCAAATAATAATAGTAGAAACTTTGAAACGTATAAAATTCAATAGTTTTTCTCAGATCGAATAGAACTTGATCTTGACAGTGACGTTGCAACAACAACGATGTTTCATTGTTGTTTGGTAGAGTAGCTATTGAGCCTCGACTGAACGCTGTGGGCGGCCGTGGCGGTTGCCCACGGTGGTGAAAAAACCAGGTGGCCCTTGCACCAGACGGCCAGACATCGGGCTTCTGCGTTCTTTCCAAGTTTTGTAGGTCGAATGTGACCTTGAAGGGGGTATAGGAATCCGAATGGGCCGATGGAACAACCTCACATGTGAGCTCCGGTACCACTGGCCGAAGCATGTCGACAACGTCCTGTGCTCTAGTTCCTTACATGGGCCTTGAAACAAAAAGGTAAGCCTTTCTGGGGGCCGCCTTCAGATTGGTTTCAAAGTTGGATCCGACAATAACAGTTTGTTTTGCCATTTTTTCTCTGTGTGGCACTCTCTCCTCCGCTTGCGGTAGGTCGGCCGGAGTAGAAGCCGTTGCGTTCCGGGAGGCTGTGTCAGAAGTTAGATCTGTGCCCGGTTTGCGTGGATGTTATTCCAACTTTAGGGGTCGCGTCTTTTTTTTCAGTATGCTCTTCGAGACCAAGAAATACCAGTACAGTACAGAGTACACTGCCTACCAAGTGGCACGTCGGCGGAACTTGAGGGCCTTGGGGATAATGGGAACACTGTCGTAAGTGATTCTTACCTGAAGACGGTCTCGCTGGGTGAGACTTACTGCATTCGCAGTGAGCATTGCCTGTGAGTGTGACAAAGAAACGAAAGTTGCAGCTACCGGCGTGATTATTTCTATTTATTGCATTTCGGTGAAGGCACCGCAACAATGAGTCTTGAGAAAGAAGCATCTATCCACCTGAGGTAGCTGAAGCTATGGAGAAAGGAAAGTTAAGTGAACAGCGAGGTGAACAGCATAGATGTAAACTCATCTTAATACTGAGAATTCAAAATACATTGCCTTTATTCGCGTAGCCCGTAATTTAAGGTAGCAGCTCCGCGTCCTTACTAGTAGTAGCCCAGGCGCCAGGGAAAACAAAAAGGAAATAATTGTTTCCTGGCTGGAAACTAGCTCAAAACGATCTGTGTAGCTTAGGTTTTGACATACTAGTTTCCCCCCTTCCGGAAATGTCGGCGTCATGTTGCCATCATCAACAAGAAGTGCACCTGCGTGGTTTTTTCCGAATATCTTAATTTTGGGTCATCTGACAGCAAAAGATGTAAGGAGTCATTTTGATTCCCTACAGTTTGATGTTTCAATCAATTTTCTGCGACCTATGGTCTTTGAGATAGAGCTTCTGGAAGCGAGAGTCATTGTCGTGAAAGCTCCATGGCCACTTGACTCGAAAAACTAAAATGTCGATGTGACAAAAAAAAATTCAAAATGAGATTACTCGAGAATTCTTCATGCTATAGTTGCGGTGATGGTCTTAAACTTTTCCTCTTGAACCGTAGATTACGAGTATTGAAAAGTCAAAAACGTCACATTGTACATATACAGGGTGTACTACGGAAATCAAATCAGAACAGAGAAATTTGATATATTTCTTCGATTTAGCCTATGCGAAACTCTAAGCACTTATCACGAGTCCAATATCAATATGCATTGCTCTGTAAGCTTCACTTGATACACTTAAGAAGTGGTCAGCTCACAACCTTCTTGTAAAATGTTTTGAAGGCCCTCTGAAATCATTGAAATTTACAGTAGCAAGAAATGTATGTAACAGTATATTATATACAAAGGAACCAAAGTGAATTCTTGATCCCCTGGGTAAAATTGGTTGCTTAAGGGCCCTTCGGGTCCAAATCCCCAAATTAAAAATTCACTTTGGTCCCTTGGTATATAATATACTGTTATGTTTATACATTCCTTGCTACTGTAAATTTTCAATATTTTGATGATTTCAGAGGGCCTTCAAAACATTTTACAGTAAAGCTGTGATCTGACCACTTCTTTAGTGTATTAAGTGAAGCTTACAGAGCAAATCCATATTGATATTGGACTCGTGTTAGGTGCTTCGAGTGTCGCATATAGGCTAAATCGAAGAAATATGTAAAATCTCTCTGATCTGATTTGATTCCCTCAGTACACCCTGTATATGTGCAATGTGACGTTTTAGACTTTTCTATATTCGTAATCAACGGTTCAAGAGAAAGAGTTTGAGACCATCACCGCAACTATAGCATGAAGGATTTTCGAGAAATCTTATTTTGAATTTTTTTTTGTCACATCGACATTTTAGTTTTTCGAGTCAAGTGGCCATGGAGCTTTTACGACAATGCCTCTCGCTTCCAAAAGCTCTATCTTGAAAACCATAGGTCGCAGAAAGGTCATTTAAAAACTATTCCGTAGGGAATTTCATTGTTTTCAAAATGACTTCTCACATCTTTTGCTGTCAGATGGCCCAAAATCAAGATATTTGGCAAAAACCACGCTGGTGCACTTGTTGTTGATGATGGCGACATGACGCCGACATTTCCGAAAGGGGGGGAATTAGTATGTCAAAACCTAAGCCACACAGATCGTTTTAAGCTAGTTTCCAGCCAGGAAACAATAATTTCCTTATTGAGCTGATTTTTGCTCCCTGGCGCCTAGGCTATAGGTTTTCTTATGGTATCCCGTGTGCAAGTTGAGACTAGAGTATAGTGGTTGGTGCCAAATTGTTCCTTGGATCATGCTAAACTAGGATCGCGATGGCGAACATCTGAGTCCCGCGACTGGGCAGCGGGAGGGGGGGGGGGGGGTAAAATGTGATGAAGACATAAAAAATGTTAGAAAATGAACCGAAAGGGGTACATTTATGAAAGTTACCATACGTATTCACCATTTTATGCCAACGGAGGTTCATCAAACCGATTTTAAAAATATCTATCATTACCAGAGATATTTCCAAAAATATAATTTTTTTTGTCAACATTTTATTGTTGAAAAAATCGAAGAATTCTGAAGATGGAAAGATAAAACTCTAGATTATGACAATTGGTGATGTCAGAAATATAGTCATGATTGGCGAAAATTCCTTGGCCTTCTATTTTGGGAAACAAGACCGTCAACTGTTTTTACTAGCTTGGCCGCCATCTTGGATTCCCTTTTGGTGCAGTAGTCGCGAAAAACGACCGGGGACTGTGGGTATGGTAGCAATCGATCATTTCAATATGAAAAGTAACTCCCCAGAGGGAGTAAGTTAACTTCTTTATCAAGAGAAATTGCCATTTTGTTATCTTCGGCTCCTGCCGAATCCAGTGCCAATGATGGATGTTTTGGAGATGGAGGCGGCACAATACGTTTTGTACCATAAACGAGCCTCAAACAATGAACATAAGAAAACCCACTATACCTGTCATGTGAAAATTGTAATCATTTGTTCCATGTTGGGGCACCTATATGTGTTACGGTTTTGTGGCCCAGCTAGAAATTCAGCTCGACTGGACTCTGTCTATATTTAGCCGAAGCCCACGGTGCAAAAGCGAAGCTCGAAGAAAAAAATTGCTTCGCTTTCTTTTTTGTGTTGAAGGTACCAGACTCGAATACCGCGCGCCCCAGTATTTTTTACACCATCCACTAAAAGCTGTCCCCGCAGAATAATAAAAATTGCCCGCCAGATATTCTTCCGCTGTCAAATTTGTTGAATATGGATCTCCCGCAGAAAAAGCCGCGTCGGACAGCCACGGGGAACATAATAAAATGTCCGACGGACGTAAAAGCGCGCGCCCGAGGTCGTCCTGTAATTTGCTCCTTGAGCCGGATTTGACTGACCCTCTTCGTACGAATATAATAAAGCCAAAAAAAAAAAAAAAGAGAAAACGGAATCGCAATCCCCCATCGATCTTTTTCAATGGCCACCTTATAGCCAGGCTAATTTTCTCGTCGCCGGGGCGTCCTGGTGCTCGTTGAAAATGCACGGAGTCGCCCCAAACTAATGGCAGAGCTAATGCACGACGGACCCGGCTTTTATAAAGTCAATACTTTTTAGCTTTTTTCCTTATCGTCAAAGAAACCCGAAGCCGGGCTTTGTCAGATCTCATGCGAAAAAGTTGTGCATGTGTGTGTGAGAGCTCGCCGCCCTGACCTTATATCCATGTGAGCTTGCGCACGTGGAAAACCAACCGGAGTAGAAACTGGAAACGCATTCTACCCTTTTTCACACACTCTTATCAAACTTGTATTCCCTCGCCTCCATTTTCTTGTGTTTCCCTTATGCGTTCCGAATGTATCATTAAGCGTTTCCAAAAATATTAGGAGCGCTGCGCTAATGACACTAATTCCGAAATCCAACCCGGAAGGGTATGCATATAGCGTGAGGAGTTAATGAAAATTTCTTGTGATGCTATCGACACGCTGGCGTCTAAAGGACTTCCCTTGCAATGGCCATATATCCCATTAACCGAAGCATATACTTAGCGCCAACCTGGCAATTTGGCCCTCTCGCGATGGTGGTGCATATCTGGCCTTTGGATTAGTACATACAGCGAGAGGGGATGTTATCCGTTCTACCACACCGCCGGGCCAGCACCACCACGACCAGGATTTCCATATGTAAATATGCAAATAGTTTGTTGTTTAATAAGCTGCAGTGATTCGCATGCACAGCCTGTCCTTCTCTTTGAGTCGCTCTCTCCACTCTGTCGTTCACTTCAACGCACGGTCCCCTTTGCCTTGATGGTTCGTCGCTGTGTATGTGTCTCTGTGTGAGAGTGTCCCAATACCGGCTCTGAGGGCTAATTAGAATATATTCGGATGGATAGAGGAAATTTGCTTATATTAGAGGGTTTGTTTCACGGGACATGTGTGGAATCCAAAGCAGCCAGAGGAAAAGGGGTTGTGCACGCGGGGTGTGGGAGAGACGCCTCGTGAATCTATTAACTCCACCGTTTCACTTAGTTACTTCCGGCCTTCGAGGAACTCGTTTCACACTTAAAACACCGCCGGCAGGCCGCGGCGCGCGCTTGATATTTAAATTAACATCCAGCACAAACCGACTTTGTCGGAAACAATCACCTGGAATGGCGTACACAAGAGCGCTGTGTTTTCGAAAGTGGTTTCAGGCAAAACGCTTTCTCGTTTGCGAAGAGTTGATTGTTGGTTTTCTTCCAATCTTTTGTTCCGTAAAGATTGATAAAGACTGACAGAATCTTAGGATTACTCTTGCCAATTTAAAAGGCAGAAGTTGATTTGTCTTGGATATTTTTTTTTTGGTAGTTGAATTCCGTTGTCACAGATTATGGTATTGAGACAGGCTTTCTGTACTAGGTACTTTGCAAATAAACAATGTTCTCAAAACTAGGCCTCCTTTATCAAGAATCAATCAATTATCGCTCATTTTAGTTGGTGAACCTTGATTACTCCATTTATTTATTTATTTATTTTATTCAATTGTCTTATTTTACGAGGCGGCATTAAGCTGCTCTACCATGCCACCTCGAATCGATTTGAATCGATTATTTATCACACACTCTCACATTGTGCTGATTCCCATTCAAAACAAGGAATTAAGCTAATTCAATCCACATTTAGTGAATTGAATCACATTCACATCTTAATTACTTGCGAGAACCCGCGCCGAAACATTTACACTTCCCAAATTAAATTTCCGTTGCCGTATTCTTCCTGATTTGAAGAAATTGAAAAGATCGCAGAGTATGGTCTTTGTATTCCGAAATCATTGCCAGTATTTCAATTACCGATCAAATAATTTACATAAAAGTTGGATGTTTAGGTTTGATCAATTTACGTTCAGCTGGTGCTGTGTTTCAACTTACAGACTTATCCATCAGCTCTGTGTCACTTTGTGTTACATGAATTCACTCAGGTGTGCGATTAAATATAAGCCATTCATTGATCTGGAAAATCAGATAACATTTCGATGTCTTGTAGCTATCTCTGAGCGACACTTGACTACTGGCATGTCTCAAGCGGTTCGCCTTTCAGAAACTCTACCTGATTACTTGTGAAATCCTTTGTCGTTGAGAGAGGAGGGTTAACCCAATCCTATTGGATAATGCACGCATTATCACGCACATACATTCCTGCATTTTTCAATAAGACTGGATAAAGCATAGTATTCTACTCGCGGGTAATGGCTATTACTCATTCCAGATGCTTTATGACACTCGCCAAAGCTCGTGACGGCAAACTGCATCCTCATAAGTAAGGAGCAAACATTACCCGCTTGTTGAATAATATACTATCATTTTATGGAGAAAGGATTCGCGCTATATTTTCGCCCAGATTCAATCTGCATGAATACCGCTGGTGCTTTGTCTCAAGCTAATAAAGTACAAAATCACCTGTCGGAAGCTATATCTTTTGTAGAAGGGCTATCGAGGCCTCCATCATTCACCTGGTGTCTTTAGGGTAATCTGAAAATAAGGTATTTAAAGCTCACAGCTATTTTCGGAATAAAGTTCATTGACAAAACAATTACTTTCACCCCTGTGAACAATCATCATGTGATTACATGGAAGGTAAACTTGCCTTTGCTTTGTTCTCTCGTCAGTGATGCACTATAATTATCTATGACTGGACTGATACACCTTGTTAGCTCCTTCTCACAAATATAAATTTTGCGTCTCACACACACGTCTGCCGTTTTCTAGCGCCCACGCTCGATTCCCCTGGTTTCCCTTTCTGGTTTGCTTCGCTCTCGCCACCTTGTTCTTACCCCTGCAAATGTGACAACCCCTGGCCTACAAACCCCGCTATTCTGGAATGCGGCGCGACTCTGCTATCCTCCCTTGTACCATTTCTATCCCTGCCAATATCGCTGCTAACGGTAATTTATTCAAAAAATCTAATTCTTCTTCGAGATTTTGAGCTGGACACCGCGGGGGTTGAATCTGCTGGTTTCCACCTCCACCGAGGTAACGTTCCATCTTCCAGCTCCAGACCTCAAAAAGTGGACGACAGCATAATACCCAGAAAGACAACAGCCGTGGTCAACGCCTGTTGATTCCTCGAGATGTGCCAGTCAAAATGTAAAACAGGGAATAATATCGGAAATATTGATATTCCCATGCTATCAGACATTCAGCACAGACCGTGTCCACGACAGTTTCACTTGAAACCACTGAAAGCTCACTGCTTGGGTTACCGTGAATGTATCATCAGGAACAACATACTCTAAAGCCAGTTCAATGTCGTGAAATATGTTATCATCTGGATCTAATAGCTCAGGCCTTGCCAGATGGCTGGTTGAACCCTCGATGCTTTGTTGAATCTTGGAACGTCGCAAGGCCATTGTAAACTCTATAAAATACTTTAAAAGCTATACATATTACAACGTGGCGTGTGGAACATAACCTATTCAATAAATGAAATTATGAGTAATAAATAATGATGAATATGAAAATGATTTATAAAAATACGATGAATAATGATGAATCAGTGAGATTATACCTATTCCATAAAAATCCATGTAGTTTACGCTGTTGTCTATATCCACTGGAAGCTTTGGAGTAACCTGAGGCTTTCTGAGGAGCACGCCCAATAAAGGTCTTGAAATCACATGATCTAAATTGATGATTGCATCATTTTGGCCCATTATTTCAACGTTTTTATCGTAATTGACCTTGGTAACTGGCGTGCAGAAGCTCAAGTTGTGCTTGTTTGGAAGATTCTCGACTAGAATTCTCACCAAAGTTCCTTCGTACTATCTTCTGAGCTTTCAGATAAAAATTTTCGAAACTTGTTTTTTAATAATTCACCTACAGACTGCGGAAAATTCGAAGCATAATTCTTCTTGATTCAGTGAACGGAAACTTTAGAGCCTCATTGTTCCAGGTATTGTAGCTGATGGCTTTCTTCATTGCACTCACATCCTTGTCGATTTTCATGTACAGTGGTCAAAATTCGAAGTGGAGCACCCAAAAATTTGCATTGACTTAAAATCGCGGTAGCTCTTGAGGAAATGGACTGATATGATTTTTTTTCCTACATAGCTGACTACTTTGACAGTAACATGCTGCATTTTTTTTGTGCTGATTTGGCATGTCTAATATATAGGGTGTCAAAGTGTCGTCCTGCAAAAGTGGTCAAGTTTTAATCCGTCTCGTTCCTCGAGAATTTTTTTCCGATTTATTCTAAACTGTTCCAAGAGTTAGTAGTGGACCTCATATTTTGAAACGGTTTTCCAGGTTTCCTTGTATCTTCTTTATTTACAGAATGATCTCAAAAAAAGCGATATCTGACCAGATCTTGAACATCTGGTCTTTATTTTCTCATTAGTCGCCCGATTTTGAAAATTTTCGGCTTATTTTGAAGCAAAAACTGCACAAGATAATTTTACGATGTCAAAGTTCACCACTGGCAGACCTAATATATCAAGGGGCGTATGAAAAGTTGACCAACTATAGAAAGATCTTCGAGAATCTGTTTGTTTAATAGACAAATCAAAATTGAACGTGCCTTGAGAAGATTCACCAATTTCGATCATTTCAAAGTGGTTTATTCATCAATTGGCCAAGAAATGTGGGTGGTAGAGTCAAAATTCGATTGTGTGTTTTCTTTTTGTCGCCGCCGTTCCTTCTCACCTATGGATGGCTGTAACCTACGCTACCAAAATCAGAACTGGTACTTGAAGTTTCATCCCCGAATTCATCGCAATCATTACCGAACTCTCCTTGGCGATTAAACTTCCAGTACCAGTTCTGATTTTGGTAACGTAGGCTACAGCCATCACAGGTGAGTAAGAACGCCTCCGGCGGCGACAAAAAAAAAACAAAGGCGATCGAATTTTGGATGTACCATCCACATTTATGAACTAATTGATGAGTAAAACAGTCTGGATTGATCGAAATTAGTGAATCTTTCCAAGGCACGTTCCATTTTGGTTTGTTTACTTCACAAACAGATTTTGGAAGATGTTTTTGTACTCTGACAGAATAAGTCTGCTACTGGTGAATTTTGAGACCTTGGTGGATCAGCTGCCGTTTTTCCAATATAGTTTTCCAAATTACGTATGTGTAAAAAAATTGTTGCTGATGTTGTTGGGCGTTCGAAGGTGCACAGACCTGTTGAAAATGTCCAATCATGTTCGCAAAATTTACGCAGAATTCAATTTCATAAAATATTAACAAAGAAAATCCTATTTTCATACACATAAACGCATCAAAAGTCATAAGTTGTAGGTGGTGGTGGTGACTGGACGTGGGTAGTGCCTGGTGCGAAGCTGTGTTCTTCCAGCCTGCGGAAGCATCAATAGGGGGCTGAAATTTTTGCGTCAATGTTTTTTTCATTGTTCACTGTTCTACTAACAGGAGGTGTCGATTAATATTCCTACTGCGTGTACGATTATTTAAAGTAGGTATCGTGTCGGGTCTGTGTATCATCGAGCATCCTTGCTTGGAGATTCTTCCCTCACTGATGAGGCCCAAATGGCCGAACCACGTATCTGAGGGCTCTTCACTTCCTTCCCTGCTCGAGGGTTCGATGGCGCACAGACCTGGTGGAAATGTCCAATCATCCCTGCAAAACCCACGCAAAATGCAAGTTACTGCCGCTAGTGTATCTCTGATGAATAGTCACCAAGACCAAAATTGAAAGATTCCCCCTCCCCTCCCTCTGAGTTTTGTTTAAGATCAATTTTAGCGAAATAAACAGAAACAGAAAAACAGAACAAAGATTGTTTCTGACCCGTTCATAAATTTCGGTTGAAAACTTTCACCACTCCCGCCCCCCAGATTTTACACCCCCATCAAGGCTCCCGCTCTCTGAGATTATGGTTCCTCCCCAACCCGCAGAACTCCTTAAGAACACTACAGACCATTGAGACCGATGAACTTTTACAACCTTTCAGACGTTGTTGAATTATGAAAAAACTTGCTCAAAACAAGTTTGAAAATTGTTTTTAGATTTTTTTTCCAAAAACAAAAGACTGTACTAAAATACGTTCCTCAGGCGCAAAATAGTTCAAAATAATACACCTGAAATGGAATTCAACCACAAATCTCTAAAACCCCCTTTGAAAATTCCTCCAAATAGAAGCACAAAAAAACATGATATTCTCTGCACAACTCATTTGAACTTGTCGCTATCGACTTTCTTTTAGTCATGGTTGAGTTCAGAAGATGTGATCTAGTCGGAAACGATACCAAACTTGCCGATATTGGTTCGAAATCGAAGAAAAAGTGAAAATCGGCCACATGTGTCAATTTGAGCCCCCCAGTCCCCTCCCAAGAGGAGAAGAAGGGGGTGGCTACACCACCTGAAAAAATCCGGATATATCACAGATCTAGGAAACATCTTGCTTCCGCTTGCAACATCGAGTGCAAAAGAAAAGGTCCAAAAAGCCCCCAAAAAGCCAGAACAACCCCCTCCTCTCCCTCCCTGGTGAAAATTGAGAAAGGCTCCACCCCTCAAAACTTCCATTCTCAACCATATTTCACAAAAATAAAATGAAATTGGCTTCGGCACAAAGTGCATAATCCATCTACTAAGCCGCCGGACTATATTGTTTGTTTTTTCTTGCGTCAAAAGACAGTAGAAGAATGTAACATGAATCTTCCTTCGATTCTACCCCTCTTATGGACATGTTGTTAGGATATTTCCCATTGACTCTACTATTTATACTGTCTACTGACATTGTTTCTTGGATCGATGAATGCTCAAGCCGGAAAACTCTCCAAATCGGGTGTTTTTTTTGGAATTGTATATTGGAGTCAGCTATCGAAGTGAAAACGTATGTTCGCGACTTGAAACATCCTCTCGCGTTGCCTGGCCAACCGCCTCAAGAGCGCAGTTTGAACCAAGTTGCGGACATACGCTTTTAGTTCCATAGCTAGCCAACTCTTACAATTGAAAAGAAAAAAAAACACCCGGTATTTTCCTGTCTTGGGTGAGCATTTTTGCGGTTCATGCGGAATCTTGATGGCACTGTGTAGGATGAGCAGCTCAAAATGGTTACCGCTTCCAGACATAAGAAGGCGAGTTGCTTTAGTGTGTGGAGATTGCTTGTTAATCATACTCAACAAACCTTCGTAGGGCACATGGACACATGGTAATCATTACAGCTTTGATAAAACTCTCTCTCGAATACTTTTATATGTAGTGGCGAAATGTCCTCTGTCGCCGCATATGTAGCAATTGACTTGGGTCGTGAACGCGTGTCCAAAAACTTGGCCAAGTTCCGCAAAAGTGTCAGATTGGATTTCATGCCCCGCTGCGATACCACTCGATTAACAAACCAACCCCACAACAGAGGTAAACGTCAAAACATTCTGCCGTATAGATCTTGCCATTATCGGCCCTGAACGCGAACTGGCTACACCGGCACGATAAGAATTCCACGGGGGGAACCCGGGAGCAAAATCGAGCTTTAAAAGTAAACTCAAGGGTTGAAACAATAAATTTCACGCCCTTATCGCGGCATAAATCATACCGAGTTCCTCATATGCTTCCCACTCTTGGATACTTTTTTGTCGAACACTGACTTCCAAAGTGGCGTGCGGCCAAAAGCCCCCCGTTTGATTTATTTTTCATATGTTATATGCGCGCATCGCCACCATCCGAGAGAAGTTCTTCTTTTTTCAATTAGGCAAATTAAGCTCTGCGGGATATATCCGCCGCTGGCGGTGATCGGCGAAGACTAATTACTATTCTAGCGAGCACAATCAACGGGAACAATGCCCCAATGGCGCCAAGACATGGCCAACTCGGCGCCCGCGGGGTGTTACCATTCAATTACTTTAAGTCATCGGATGATTGTGTCAAGCGGCCTCTGTGTGTGTGTGTGTCTGGGCGGATATAATGCTCGCTTGAATTATTATTCATGTGCATGAGCAATAGTTCTGAACGGTGCAATTAATTCACCAGCAGCTGAGACCATTGATTTGCATAAAGCCGCTCAAATTGCCCCAAATGAGGCATTTGCCTGTTCCGTGTACGATGCATAATTGCAGGTGAATAAATAATGGTACACACCTGAGCAGGAATACGGGGGTTGACGGGGCGTCGCGTCGTGTGAGTGGCAATAAATAGGTAGGCACCAGACCGCAGAGAATCATTCTTTGCAATTTCAATTGAATTACAAGTCGCGATAGCCACACGTGAACCAGCAAAAACATGAGAGTCGAATACATAGTACATAATTAAATTGATCAAAATAACGTGTAACTCTACTCCAAGAAGCGATACCCGTTATTTTAATCTCGCAATGCTAATTCTGCCTAATTCTGATGCTATCATCAGAGAAATTTGATTAAATCAGCATTTCGAACTCGACAGGGTATTTTTTTGGACCAGCTTGGCTCGCATTGGTCTCACACCCAGTCATCTCTGTTGTGAATCTGTCATATAACACTATTCAAACCAACAAGATACCCTATCAGTATCCCAGAGCGTTGTATGAAATTCACTCAGAAACATTAAAGAAAAAAATTACAACGTCCATTTTTGAAGATATGGCCCCCGATTGGCCACATAACTGGGAGTTTCCGGGAGTCAGATGTTTAGCAGTGGCGTGGATCTACTTCGAGGGTTGTTCAAAGTGACGTCAACGAATAAAGCGGTCGTCTGTCAACTCCGTTAAGTTAGGCTTGACAGGAGCTGTAAAAGTTTCTTCCATTAGCAAATGGAAAGAGGTTAGAGCTTGGGGATCAGAAGAATGGTTGTTGAGAGGATAAAGAAGAGGGGAGTTGAGCATGGCCTCTATGCGAGTCAAAGGAGTATCCATTTCCTCAAACAATAACGAGGCGTTCTCTAACACCCGCTGAATGTGCAACTTGGCACTTCTGATGGCCCACATCAAACATGATCAAACATCCAGGCACCACATTCCGGCTCGGTGAGTCCAGCTGGTCTGGGAGAGGGGTACAATGGGCTCAATAATGAGGCCTACGTGCCAGGTGGAACTGTGTTCCACCGACTACAGTTCCACCGACTCCCCAAAATGGAATCCAGAAGCCATGCAGACTCCTGAAATTGGGTGTTTAGCGGGTATGAAATGCCATTCGACTGTGGTGAAATGTGTCTCGAACTCGCGGCGACACCCTGAAATCTGCATGGTTCCAAATACCCCTCTAAGCTCTTTGTGTCTACCAAGAAAGTTTCTTCTTTCGTTGTCCGAAAATATTTCGCCAACATTATCTCGACGCGATACGACGAATTGTTGTGTTACGTGATCAGCGCAAAAGGAATCAAAAAGACTCAGATAAGATCACAGAAATTACAGCGTTTCCATAACCAAACTGCAAGGTGAGTTCAACGATTTCTGGGGATGTGCAATTACTATAGGAAACTCACTCCCGCTCCGTTACACTGTGATTCTGTTCCATTTTTGAGAACGTACGGCTGGCTTACGCCATGGCTCGTTCATTATAATCCACCGTTTGAGTAAGTACGGCCCCTAATCCCGTGTTCAAAGCAACGCACTGTACTATAAATGACAGGAAAATTCCGGACTTGATAAGATTGACGAAGTCGTTGAGATTGACGAGGTCGTTGATCGTTGGGATCAACGAGAAACAATCGAGAATAAAGCAACAATATTAGGACCACATTCCCTGGAAACGCTTGACCTCCCCTCCATCACATTACTGGATCTTGAATAGTTCACGATGACCTGGATTTTTCCTAGGTCGGTCCGGAATCCTTGCGAATTGACGACGAAGCCCAGGTAGTTCAACCTTCGCCGGGAGAACTGGCATTTTTTGATGTTCACGGTGAGGCTCGCTTTCTTGAGACGGTCGGTAACCTCCCGAAGAAGACTCACGACCGTGCTCCTCAAAGGACGAGGAGGTGATGATAATGTCATCAAGGTAAACGAATATGTTCGGCTCAAGATCTGGACCTGAGACGGCAGTGGTTGACTCTCTACGCTTACGCGGCGTTGACAATACTAAACTGGAGAGCTCGGAACTGAAACAAGCCTCTTGCTGGCAAAACGAGATTCTGCATTTTTCCTTCTTTGTCGACATAGTTTCTTACTGTTTTCTCCTTGAAAGGACATTTTACTTTAACACAATTAGTTGGGGTGATACCATCAGGAGACGCGCCAAATAAGCCATATTCTTTTTTGAAGAACATCCCTACTTTTTCTACTTTTATATTATAATCCCTTATGAGTACGTTCAAAACATGGGTTTCCAGCTCTCTTCTTCTTGTCGGTTCATAGAGACTTGAGGCTGTTATCCTGGCAAATCCTGCCTCATACCAGTCAGGCAAATTGTTTTGATTCCGTGTCTCTTTCTCTACTGCAGCACATAATCCGTCTGTTGAATTTTCTCCAATGAACTAGATGAACTAGTCAGGGCATTTCCAGCCATCAGAAATTTCTCCAAATTTTTTGAAATGCTGATAAATTGAACATCGAGCAATAGCAGTTTGACCAAATTTTTCCTTGAAGAGTAAAGCGGACGATCCACTGGCTGCTCCAATGGACATCAGTTCTTGATAAAACTCTTTCGATTTAACAGGAGCTGCTGGAGGTGGAGAGGTTCTACTTGCAATGTCCTTCACTCTCATTAATTTCAAAGAGGACCTAACTTTTGACAATGCGGAGGGTCTCCAGTAGCATTCAACTTCTGTCACAGCATCTCTCTCCGACTTTCTATGAAGCCAAAACAAGATTGCCACACTGTGTTTACATCCACCTGAAATAATAATTAATAAGTGTGTTGTTCAATATGATCCTTTCAATTTTCACTGCTCCTGTGGAGGCTTGACAGTCTAAACACTTGGCAGATACAATGTACTGCTCTTTTTCAATAACTACAACTTCAATATTATAATTCTTCGAGTGGAATTTGAGCTTTAAGGACGGAGTCATATTGGTGAAATAAGCGTTGCGAAATCAATCCGTCTGGGTTTATTCCTTGACGGATTTTCACCATTTTGAAGTCTTTTGAAAGCGAAGCGGCCTGACTTGAGCTAGTGTTTGACGGTAGCCACCTTGGAAAGTTTCAAATTCATAAAGTAGGAAATTTTCGAAAGTGGTACCTATAGTAGGTAAGAATTTGTTTCCAGGAGCCTTTCATAGAAATACCTACTTCGCAGCTTTTCACTTTGCCAAACTTCTGGGCAAAAACTGTATCTAGACATAAATAGTTAACATAATTTGAATGAGTGCTCATTGAGATATTTCTCCCATTATATGTATAAGGAAAGATTACATAATACCCATTGACTTAACGTGAACGTGGAATCGATTGGGTGTAACAAAAACAATATTTTGATGTTTTACTATGTGTAACAGATCATGGACCGGGAACAATATAGTTTTAGTGTATAGTTTTTCTCCTGTGGCTATAGCTCCTTCGATTCTGTTTTTTTTTTCGACGGGGGCGGCGTGTGGGGACGGCGTCGGTTATAACTATTTTTCCTGTATTGTCAAAGGGACGGGAAACGCGATTACTTTTGTCCCGTTAAAACTTCTCTGTTCTCTGGTTCGTTTTTGTCTTCAGGGGCATCTGTGTAACTCGCTTGCTTCCCGTTTTTGGCGTCTGAAGCAGGAGCGGATTTTTCAAACGATAAATTATTAAGTGATTCAAAGGCGTTTGAAACAGTTATCCCAAACGCAGCTCACAATCATGCATTGCTAAGGCGCCGACCCGACTCCCGGCGACAATAAGTGTTTCAGAGGCGTCCGACAGAGCTATCCGGGAGCTATCTCGAACGGACCCAACAGTACGACCAGCGAAGTGCGAGTGCATCATTTGCCGGCAATGCGGCGAGCACACATGTGTTGCCAAGGCGACCCGACTCCCGGCGACTATACACACGAACGCTAAAGCATGATAACGAAGTGTAACCGACAGACAAACCTAGCGCTATTCTTATGTATATAATTCTACCCTGTGGCAAACACATTCATTCAATTGAACTTGATTTCTAATAATACACCTTGATTTACCTATATTCTCGAGTTGATGGGACCTTGCACTGGCCACCTTCACACACCGAGAGCGCCACAACCGTTGACGGCAAATTCGACAATTTTGACGGCGTTGACGCTTCAACAACCGGCGTCCGTCATTTCATGTCTTGATTTGAAATTTGGATAACCTCTGTTTCTTGCTTGACCATTCCAGTCACTGTCAGTTACTGGCCAAACTACTCAAACTTCCGTGTTTTCCCGTCGTTTAGGACGATTCTATCAAAGTAGGTGCCCCATACACAAGTGGCGACATCACGTTGAGTTTTTCACTTGCGAGGTTCCATTCTAAATCAAGTAAACAGTTCAGCAATTGAAGTGGGCCTGTCTCGGCCCCGTTCATTGAAAACTGCATTCGTGTGCATTGAGGGTATGCAACCCAAAATATCCCTGTGTCGTCCAAGTCCTCACCCCTCACCCCCTGTTCGGTGTGCCTGGCACTTGGCTGTCAGGCGCAAGCGTAAACGAGCTCCAGCACTTTCTTCGGCCGTCTTCGGCATTCTTCGGCTTTCTTTCCGCTCGTGCCTTTGCCGCTTCGTTCGAAGCGGCGTTGATCTCCGTACGTCGAGCGGGAAGCCACGCCGTCTTTTTTTGGTCATCGTTCTCGCGGCCATCTTGTCGTGCCATCGGCGTACATTCGTACTCGACCAGAAGCCCATCCAAGGCCCATCGCGTCCGATAGTGACTCCTGGAGGAGCTCTGCAGCATCTCCAAGTCCAGAAAGCGGCAGTTTTCACCGCTTTCACCGGGGAGCGGCTTGGATCAGCCAGCCGCACACAAAGCTCCAGTTTTGGACGGGATCGAGTCGTTCGTCCGCCATTTTGGTGACGAACACGGGCACTCGTGCATTTCACCAGGAAATCCACCACCAGAACGGCCATCCACCACGACGCCGCCTTCGGACTCCGCCAGGACGACGCCGCCACCGAATAAGATCCCGACGCCACTCGGCGCCAGCGAATCTGCCCCCGATCAGAACCACTCGGATTTTTCATTTCATTTAATTCACATTGTTTTTTTTTTTTTTTTATTGTTTTGTAATTCTGTCTGTTTGTGTTTTTTTTTCTTTGTTTTGCATTAAAGTTTTTGATTGTTGTTGTGAATTTTATTTCTGACTGTCGCTTGCTGCTTTCCTAATCCAAGAGTTATTGTTTTAATGCAGCCTTCATCGGAAGGCTGCCGTCTTTATGTGTACCGCGCTAACATATAAATTGGTCCTTCGTAGCCGGATACAGGCTAAGCATGGTACAGTCAGGAATTTAATTCACCTCACTATTGAAACTTTAAAGTCACGGGTCAAACCCACGTGACACTTGTGCGTTGGTCCAGCGTGTTGATCAATTCGTTTTTCGCCCGTCTCATTCGCACTTTTTCACCTGGGTTGGGTTCGCCATTCAGGTACGCCAACCTAAGGGTCAGTTGCTTTGTTTTCATTTTTCTTTGTGTCGTACACAATGGACGCAACTTTATCGTCCATCGCGATAGCTATTGCGCGCCTTGAGCCCCTTCTGGAACAAGGCGTCACAGCTACCACCGAGCCAAGCCTCCAACCGGCATTTTTAGCCACGTTTGACATTGCGGCGGAAATTTACAACGGTTTCAAGAGCACGGTCAACACTGCCCCTCTCCCCAGTGCCTCCGAGGAGCAGAAGGCTACATTTCTTGAACGTACACTCCGGGCAGACAGCTTGTATGGCAAACTTGCTGCGGTAAAAGCCTCGTTTGCGAATTCAGAGCCGACTTCCTCGCTCTCTCGCCAAGCCTCGCAAACTTGGTTCGAGACAGGCCGGAGCAATGTCCGATTGCCAAAAATCGCGTTGCCGTTGTTCGACGGAAAGTTAAAATCATGGCCACCATACTATGATCTATTCACGGCGTTAATACACAGAAACCAGTCTCTCTCAGATATTGAACGGTTTCAGTATCTGATCTCGTCTTTATCTGGTGAACCTCTCTCTCAATGGTTAAACACCTGCCATTGACGGGAGATAATTACATAATTGCGTTCGACTCGTTGGTTGAGAGATACCAGAACGACCGCGTGCTAGTCACTTTTTACTGGCAGTCGATGATGAACGCCTCCTCCGTCACATCTGACTCCGCGCAAGCGCTTCGCCATCTTGTGAACACGTTCAACGAAAATTTAGTGGCGCTCGAGCAGTATCCGCATATCGACCTGTGGGATTTCACCCTGTCGAGCATGCTGCTCCAGAAACTCGATGAGTCGACGCGAAAACGTTTCGAGGTGCAGTCAGCTGGCACCCCCTTCCCCAAATACGAAGACGTCAAGTCTTTCGTGCTCGACCAATGCAAGGCTTTCGAGGCAACTGCCTTAAATTCTAAAACGCAATCGAACTCCCGCTCCACACGGGCAAACACCGTTACCGTGAAGCCCGAGGTCAGCCGCAAGTCGTGGGCCTCACATACGTTGGTGTCTCAGACTTCATCTGCCCCAGCGACGTCGCATGAGTCAGCATGTTCTCATTGTGGGGCGAGAAGTCATAGAGTCACCGCGTGCAAGACTTTTCTGTCAATGTCCCCAAATGACAGATATTTGGCGGTCAAACAGAAAAGGCTCTGTCTCAACTGCTTGAGCACCAATCACGGCGCTCCAAAATGTCCATCGTCGTATTCGTGTCGGCAGTGCCACGCAAGGCATCACACCTTGCTGCACTTCCCCAAGCCACATAGAACTGCAGGTCATGAGTCACCCAGTTCTTTATCGAATCCAGTTGAATTACCGCAAATCGTTTCCCCTGGTCTTCCAGAAAATGTCGCGAATTCGGTGACGAATCTCGCCTCAAGCCTCAAGGCAGCTCATGTTTTGTTGGCCACGGCAATCGTTCACGTTCGTGACCGGTGGGGAGGCTACCAAAGCCTCCGTGCGCTCATAGACCCTGCCAGTCAGGCATCGTTTATTTTGGACTCCTGCGTGCGCAAATTGGGTCTATCCCCATCAAATCACAATGTGCCCGTTTTTGGCTTGGGTCTCACCCCCGCCAATTCGACGTGTGGCACAGTCACTTGCCAGGTCAAGGCTGATGATGAGTCTCTCCCAATCCCTGAATTGGAGTTAATTGTCCTGCGCCGGATTTGTGGTAACCTGCCAGACACCGCTTTGAACCCGGATCAATTCCACTTGAACTTATCGAATCTGGCGGATCCCACATGGTTCAAGCCAGGCCCCATTCAAGTGTTGTTGGGCGCCGACGTTTATCCGTCAGTCGTGAAAGAGGGAATCGTCTCGTCAGGTCCGTCACAGCCTGTTGCCATAAACACCATTTTTGGCTGGGCTCTTCTCGGTCCCTTTCAAACCCCGTCAAAACCTCTGCATTCCTTTTTGGTTTGCACTCCAACTGGAATCGACGAGTCTCTGCACAAATTTTGGGAAGTAGAGGAAATCTCGTCACCATCGTCCAAAACACGTTTGTCCCCAGATGATGAACGTGCAGAAATTTGTTTCCGGGACTCTGTCTACCGTTGCCCGTCAGGTCGTTTTGGGGTTTCGCTTCCCTTCAAAAGGGAGTCCCCCACCTTTGAACATTGCAGGTCTATGGCTGACCGCCGTTGGTTAGCTATCGAACGTCGCCTGGTCCGTCAGGACACACTCCGTGATCTGTACATAGCATTCATGCGCGACTACCTCGACCTAGGTCACATGACCTTGCTGGACGCAGAACCTCCAGATTCTGAGGCGTATTACATCCCTCATCATCCGATCGTCAAGATCGAAGACGACAAGCCGAAAATTCGCGTCGTTTTTGATGCTTCGGCGCAAGCGCCGAATCATTTATCTCTCAACGAGACGCTTCTCGTCGGTCCTAAGTTACAACAGGACATAGCAGCTTTGCTACTGCAGTTTCGGTGTGAGCCGATCGTTTTTACTTGTGACATCCGTCAGATGTATCGGCAGATACTTATCTCGCCCGAACATCGCAAGTATCAACTCATTCGCTTTCGTTTCTCCCCTGATCGACCCATTGAAACGTACCAATTGAACACCATTACATATGGTGTTTCTTCGGCACCGTTTCTAGCGGTTCGCACGCTGCTTCACTTGGCAGAACAAAACGCCTCGAAGTTTCCATTGGCTTCGCAGGCAATTCGCCGTAATTTGTATGTAGACGATCTACTTTGCGGTGCGAACTCCGTGGAATCAGCACGGGAATTACAAACGCAGCTAATCAACCTGCTCCAATCGGGTTGCTTTGAATTGCGCAAGTGGGCAAGCAATCACCCTGATCTGCTGCAAGACATACCACTTGATCACGTTCGAACTCAGCCGTCCACTTTCAGTGACGTTGCTGACAATACTGTAAAAATTCTTGGCCTCCAGTGGCAAGCGGCAACAGACACCTTTTCATTCACGGTTCATCCAAATGAACTACCGTGCACAAAACGGTCCATCTTGTCGGAGGTGGCTCGGATTTACGATCCGCTCGGCTTTCTGTGCCCTGTTGCATTTTTCGCCAAACATTTAATCCAACGGTTATGGAAACTTGGCCTTGATTGGGACGACACCCCTCCAGACATCGTATGTCAGCAGTGGTTGCGTTTTCAATCCGAGCTATCGCAACTTTCGCGGTTGCAAATTCCACGGCATACTTTTCCGTCGCCTGCAGACAGGTGCCAGTTGCACGCCTTTTGCGACGCATCTGAATCTGGGTACGCGAGCGTGTTGTACGTTCGTTACCTTCGAAATGGTGTTCCCACCATTCGTCTCCTAACCGCCAAATCAAAGGTGGCTCCAGTCAAATTGCTGACCGTACCCCGTCTCGAATTGTGTGCAGCGGTCCTACTTTCCAATCTCGTTGCCTTCACCGTTGCAGCGCTCGCAGGAACCGTACAGTTCGATGCCATATTTGCGTGGACCGATTCTACGGTTGTTCTCAGCTGGCTGCGTTCCTCTTCGCACCGCTGGAAAACATTTGTTGCTCACCGTGTTGAGCATATTCAACAGCGTGTCCCGCCTCAGTGTTGGAGACATGTCTCAACATCGGACAATCCCGCCGACCCAGCTTCGCGCGGATTGTTTCCCGAAGACATGCTTTCGTGCTCCCTCTGGTGGTCTGGCCCACCTTTTCTGTCATCAGCGGATGACACATGGCCGGATGACAAATTCTCCGTGTCCTCCCCAGACATTGCGTCTGAAGAGCGAAAGCTCGCTTTGGTCGTGCGTGTGCCGCAGCCGCCGCCGATTGACATCGACGACCTCTTTTTGCGCATATCCTCCTTACGGAAGATTCAGGGCGCTGTCGCCTATTTCTATCGGTTCTGCAAATGCAAGTCCGATGAGAAGTTCACAGGACCTCTCTCGGATACAGAACTCCATTTTGCCTTGTTGTACATTGTCAAACATGTACAGCAGAAGGTATTTGCCGTCGAAATCGCGTCGTTACGCAACGGCAAACCCTGTTCAAGACCCTTTCGAAAACTTTCACCCTTTCTCGATCGTGACGATGTTCTCCGCGTCGGCGGACGTTTGAAGCATTGTCATGAGTTGCCATTTGCAACCAGACACCCTGCTCTTCTTCCATCTCGTCACGTCTTGACAGGACTCGTCATTCGACAAGTTCATTCCCGACATTGCCACCCGGGACTCAACAATACCTGCTATCTCCTGCAGCAAAATTTTTGGATATTGTCCACGCGACGCGCGGTACGGCACTATCTTGCATCGTGTTACCGGTGCTTCCGGACTAAGCCGCACACTTTTTCTCCCACCATGGGCGACCTCCCCTCGGCGCGAATTTCTCAGCTAAAACCTTTTAGCTGCGTCGGGCTCGACTATGGTGGCCCTTTTCCAATCCTCATGTCACGCGCTCGCGGTGTCAGAACTACGAAGGCGTACATCTGTCTTTTCGTGTGCTTCGCCACCAAGGCATTGCACGTCGAGGTTGCCTCCGATCTCTCAACAGATGCTTTCCTCGCTGCCTTGCGCAGATTCATTGCCCGGCGCGGTCGTTGCTCTACCATCTATAGCGACAATGGCACAAACTTTGTCGGAGCTCATAGGCAATTGACGATGTCAATGCAACTCGCCGCGGAATCCGAAGCCATCACTTGGCGCTTCATTCCTCCCTCCAGTCCCCACTTTGGCGGGCTGTGGGAAAGCGGCATAAAAGCTGTCAAAACTCATCTATCTCGCGTGATAGGTGATCAAATACTCACCTTTGAAGAGCTGACCACGTTGGTCACCCAAGTTGAAGCGTTGCTCAACTCACGGCCACTTTCGGAGCTGGGCTCGGATCCAAATGATCTGTGCCCATTGACGCCTGGTCATTTTTTGACGCTCGAGCCGTTAACGGCCCCACCTGACCCAGATTTGTCCCACCTCAAGATCAGCCGGTTGTCGCGATGGCAGTTGGTCCAATCCATGCAACAGCGTTTCTGGGCGCGTTGGCGCGACGAATATCTACACACGCTGTACCAACGCGGCAAGTGGCACAAGTCACGTCACCTTGAATCCGCAGATGTGGGGTCTTTAGTCCTCATCAAGGACGAAAACGCTCCCCCTCTGAAGTGGAGGTTAGGCAGAATCAAAACTCTTCCCCGGCAAAGATGGCATTTGTCGTGTCGCAGATGTCCGTACTCAACGCGACGTTCTGCGACGCCCAATGGTCAAACTTTGTCCCCTCCCTTCAGGACAGTGAGCATTCTGTGTTTTCACTTCCGTCATTGTTTTCACTATGCTCTTTCTTTTTGTATCATGTTTGATTTCATTAATTTTTGAACTTTGAAAATACCCCGAGTGGTATTTTGGTGGGGAGTATGTCTCGGCCCCGTTCATTGAAAACTGCATTCGTGTGCATTGAGGGTATGCAACCCAAAATATCCCTGTGTCGTCCAAGTCCTCACCCCTCACCCCCTGTTCGGTGTGCCTGGCACTTGGCTGTCAGGCGCAAGCGTAAACGAGCTCCAGCACCTTCTTCGGCCGTCTTCGGCATTCTTCGGCTTTCTTTCCGCTCGTGCCTTTGCCGCTTCGTTCGAAGCGGCGTTGATCTCCGTACGTCGAGCGGGAAGCCACGCCGTCTTTTTTTGGTCATCGTTCTCGCGGCCATCTTGTCGTGCCATCGGCGTACATTCGTACTCGACCAGAAGCCCATCCAAGGCCCATCGCGTCCGATAGTGACTCCTGGAGGAGCTCTGCAGCATCTCCAAGTCCAGAAAGCGGCAGTTTTCACCGCTTTCACCGGGGAGCGGCTTGGATCAGCCAGCCGCACACAAAGCTCCAGTTTCGGACGGGATCGAGTCGTTCGTCCGCCATTTTGGTGACGAACACGGGCACTCGTGCATTTCACCAGGAAATCCACCACCAGAACGGCCATCCACCACGACGCCGCCTTCGGACTCCGCCAGGACGACGCCGCCACCGAATAAGATCCCGACGCCACTCGGCGTCAGCGAATCTGCCCCCGATCAGAACCACTCGGATTTTTCATTTCATTTAATTCACATTGTTTTTTTTTTTTTTATTGTTTTGTAATTCTGTCTGTTTGTGTTTTTTTTTCTTTGTTTTGCATTAAAGTTTTTGATTGTTGTTGTGAATTTTATTTCTGACTGTCGCTTGCTGCTTTCCTAATCCAAGAGTTATTGTTTTAATGCAGCCTTCATCGGAAGGCTGCCGTCTTTATGTGTACCGCGCTAACAGGGCCACCCAAAAAAAAATTTCCTTTTCAAATATAAATATCAGCGGAAAGAAGCAACCGATTTCAAGTCGGTTTACGATGTCTGATACAGTGATCCTTTGTTCATGATGTGTGATGTCAACTTTTTCTATTGTCGGCAATGTACATGATATACAGGGTGAGAACGGAAGATGTACCAAAATGGTCAATCTTAAATCATGTGTAACTATTGTAAAAATGATATCAGACTTTTCGTGACTTCATATTTGGAAAGCTCGAATCAATGTCTCGGAACGGTTTTCCAAGTTCCCGTGTCTATCTCTTCCAATTACAGGGTGATTCTAAAAAAAATCTTTTTGGTTTTGCACTGATAATGGACTCCCTTGTTATCCGATCATCAAAGTATGGACGACAAAATCAAGCTTATTCTTCGAGAAATGGAGCCTGAAAATCAGAATCGACTCAAAACAAACATTAGAAACAATGGACTTCACCAAAGGTAACCCAAATATGAATAGGCTCGGGATCTGTTTTGGATGAAAATGTTTGACAAAAACAACCGCTTTCCAAACGAACCGTTCACTCCGAACATTTCGACGTACTTTTCGCTTGTCTCCTCTCCGTAATCATGCGGTTGTAAGTTCGGTTCCATCACCGACCATTCTTGACTGATACAAGCGAAACGAAATGTTCGGAGTGAACCGTTCGTTTGAAAAGCGGTTGATTTTGTCATACATTTTTCATCCAAACCAGATCCCGAGTGTACCTACCTTATATTTGGGTTACCTTTGGTGGAATTCATTGTTTTGAATGTTTTTTGAGTCGATTCTGATTCTCAGGCTCCGTGTCCCAAAGAATAAGCTTCAATTCGCCGTCCATATTTTGAGAATTGGATAACAAGGAATCCCATTATCAGTGCAAAACCAAATTATTTTTCAGATCACCCTGTAATTGAAAGAGATAGACGGGAATTCAAAAAACCGTTTCGAGACAATGAGTCGAGCTTTCTAAATATGAAGTCACAAAAAGTCTGGTATCATTTTTACAACAGTTACACATGATTTAAACTTGACCATTTCGGTACAGATTCCGTTTTCACCCTGTATATCATGTATACTGCCGACAATAAAAAAAGCTGACATTAAACATTGTAGAGAAAAGATCACTCCATCAGACATCGTCAACCGTCTCACAATCGGTTGCTTCTTTCCGCTGATATTTATATTTGAAAAGGAACAAAATTTTGGGTGGCCCACTTCAATTGCTGACCTGTTTAGATGTGAGAAAACATAAAACACGCAAATAATTGCGCCTCTTAGGCCCATAGCGGACCCATCGCTTTTTCAATGGAACAAAGATCTCCGACAACCACAACACCAGACAATCAGACCAGAACTGTATAGACGCGTGTTTCGCCCCTGTCGGGGGCTCATCAGTGCGTGGGCATCCAATCCTACCAGTACTATTAGGAGTCCCCCTGTGTGTACTCTACATCACAAAGATTTCTCTGACTGCCACAGCACTGGATGATACGACTGGATACCTACGCACTGATGAGTCCCAAACAGGGGCGAAACAAGTGTCTGTGTAGTTTTGGTCTGATTGTCTGGTGTTGTGGTAGTCGGAGAGCTTTGTTATATTGAATTAGATGTGTTTGCCTGCAAAATAATTTTCTACGTGTAGAGTATGTAACAAAGATTGGGAATCTGGTGACATATTCTACAGTAGAATATACACGTAGATTACGTATTTTTGACGGCGTATATTCTACTGACCCAACCCTGGTAAAAAGAGCCTTCCACTGCCAAAAAATCAACTCACTTGGATGACTTCCTATTTTTTATTTCTGCAGCCAAAAAGTTTGCATTCGACACAAAAAAGTCTAGGATCATATCGTAGTCCATCTCGGGCAAATTTTGGCTTGTAGTCTCCTCGTAATCTGTTTGCATTTTGCCAGGAACAGCTGAAAAACTTTGAGAACACAACGGCGGAGTTTCGAAGTTGAGTCGAACGTCAAGTTGCATGCGTCAAAATCGTCGACTGTGTCGTTTTTGACGGATGAAAACCACCCGATCACTAGAGCGCTTGCTGTTGGCCACTTTCACGATGACGCTCGAGATACGCGGCATTTCATGGTTTGAAATAATCAGTGGACTTAGATATTTTCTCAGTTATTCGAGGGATGGTTTTTTTTAAAGCAAAATATGACTTTTTATTAAAAAAATCAGACTTTGTAAATTTATTGTCACATTACAGCAACTAAAACTCTGCATATTTCCACAACCCTATTCATGTGTAGGTACTCACTTGTATGATAATGGCTTCAATAACGTGAACTGACATTAAAGAGAGCCTCAAGCCTCGCCAAAGTTTTACTACCTGCATCAGAGCATAAAATGGAACATGAAACGGAAAATAAGATTTCTCTACCTGTAGAACTCACCGGCTCTTGTTTGATCCTGTGTCCTCGCTGGAGCGTTCTAGACTGTGGGACTGAAACTGGCCTGACGTCGTATTTGACACTTGATGAAGATGTCGATACGTCTTCTTGATACGTGGAATCACCCCATAGAAACCGCTGACGGCAACCAAACGACCTGCCGACATATTCTGTAAAAACCAGACGTCGGATCTTGGCGGGGTATTTTTTTAAAAATTTTCGCAAACGAACCACATCCCAAGTTGAGGGTGAGAATTTTTCGAAATTTTTGCCGAATTTATCAAGATTTTTCGAAAATTTTCATAATCCATTCCAAATTTTACAAGGGAACCGATGTTTGGATAATTCGTTCCACATTTCTTGATACGGATTGCGGCGAAAACTCGGCTTTTCGGGCAGAATTTCGAGAAATTTGGTGTGAAATGCCGACCGGGGGGCTTCGAAGGCCGCGTGTCGTCCAATGCGGCCCATGCGGTGGCGTTTTTCTTGAAATTTAGCCGAAAAATGTTGAAATTGGGATCGGGTCACGGCACGGCCAAAGTGATCGTCACCTGACAGGAACGTCAATCGGCGCTCTGGGTTTTGGAAAACTCAACACCTCGGGGCATTTCAACATTGTTTTTGAAGAAAATGTACCGTGTCAGCGTGCGAAATTGAATTGTAGTCCGGAGGAGACTTTTGACCGCCCACAGACACAAAACACAAGAGCCTCCTCCAGATTCGAACGGCACATTGATCGAAAATTCCCGGGCCGGGCCAGACTTTGACGGCGTATTTCACAAAAATAAAGACTTGAGGGGGCAAAACACGTCTAGGTGGGTACTCACAGTTTATTTGAAATTTTCAGCGGCTTCACATTTCGAGAAAGGGGCCTTTTCGGTCCACCAGAGCACATCTCATGTCGGTTACAGAGGTTCCTTGTCGCGACTTGTTTTCTAGAGAATCCATGATAATTCCATAGGACCTTTTGGCCACACCTTTAGAAAGAATCCGTGTTGTGATCTGTATAGTTTTCATGTCGTCTCTTTTGTCCAGTTCTACAAAATCTGGCTCGAAATTGTGGCGTCACCTTAGAGCTCGACTGTGACTGTGAAATGTAAATAAACAAATGTCAAATGTAACGTGAAGTTGGCGCTGGAATGGTTGCATCATGAACTTAGCCGCTCATTCTTGAATGAATTGCGAATAAATTCCCAAAAATCACACAGTTTCACTACGAAATACAGCAAAGCGTCTACAATCAAGTTTCAAGGTTCGTTTGTTCCCACTGTGAGTGAAATCTGTCAAAAACTCGTGGCCAAAATGGCTTGCACAAGATCGTGTGTCGTCGGCACACTTCGGCACCCGACTCGACTACGCTGCTGTTTCGCTTTTGCGTCAATATGCGATATTCAGCGGCACGGACATGCGCTGTAGGTTCGCAAAGCTAGGGGATGGAACTCATGCGTCTGCGCAAGCTAGGAAAAGTCAAAACCTGCAAATTTTCAGCCACCAATTTAACAAAGAAAAATAGATGACAAGAAACTCCTGATTTCCATGCTAGATTAGGCGAAATAATGTTGTCCATGTGCATTGCTGTCGAAAAAATGCATTCCGCGCGTAGTGTTCCGAAAAGAACGAAAAAGCCGTTTTCAGTATAACTGGTTGCCTAGAAGGTAATGTTTGTTTGGGAACACACATGGAATGAAACTGCAATGTTTTTTTCGTACGGTTTTTGCAGTCAGGCACTCAACAAACTGCCCGTCATTTTTTAAAGAAGAAACAGAAAACACAAAACACAAAACCTTTGATATAACCCGATGAAATTTCATTTACCATTTGTTTACTTGCAGTTTCATGCCATCGACAGACAGGACGGCAACCGTAAGGCAGAGAAGAATACTATAAATAGGGCGGTATTTTCAAAAAAACACTAACTGATAAACACGTTACCATATTTTCGCTCATCGTGTATCTAAAACTGATTCATCATTGCTGGTCTTGAACACAATGAAAGATCAAGAAACGCTCTTTTTTCCACAACTTATTTGGAAGTTCTATTTCCAGCCGTTTCAATAATATACAATGTTGAAATTACGCTTTTTACATGTGTTAGCATACGGCACTATTCTCAAATCCCCTCGCATGGTTGCACAAGCGCAGAAATGGCACTGAATCTCACCTATTTCATTTGTCATCAGAAGAAATGTCATTTTTTGGATTTGCTTTGCTTTTGATATTATAATTGATATACCTACTTGATTGTTTGGCTTGTGCGAGTTTTATTATGTGATCGAACGTATTGACTGAACAGTAATAACTGTATCAATCCTTGATCGATATGCATACAACCAGGAAGACGTTCGTATTATTCCTTGTGTCGTTTAGGTAGGTATACCTACAATTCGCATGGTTCCATGTCCGATTTTCAACTCAACAACACTCTTTGTTTATCATTCCAAAATGTTAGTTACTAGTGAATGCCTTAGACCACTTCCATCAAGTCCCGAATCATGTGCTATTTTAGATTAGAACTCTCTGAAATCTTTGAACACTACAAGGGCTATTGCTCGCAATGTTCGCATAGTACTGCATCCGATATCCAACTTCAACTAGACAACAAAGTCCATCACGTTCCAGAAGAATCATAAATACTTTTATGGAGCACAAGAAAAAGGAAAAGAAGAACGAGAAGAATTCCCTTGCATTTGCTGCGGCTCTACAAGAGCCAACAACTAGCCAGGTACCTACATGCCCATCAGTCCGAGTTAGTACGGACATTGCAAACAGCACATAATCTGGGATTTCAAACAATAGGGTCCTTGCTCGATTTCTTTTTATTGCCTCCAATGATGCTTTGGTACTTATTGGTAGCCAAATAGCACCACAGACTGGACGGTTTTTCGAAAATCTTAATATATTATTTTATTTTGTAAATTCAAAACACAAAAACTGTTAGGCATCAGTGAGGTTGAATACCTACCCGGGTTTTTATATTTGAGGGTGAATACCCAGGGTAAATACCAGGTATTTACCCAAAATCGGGTCTCTAATAGGGTATCTATTTTCAATAATTGTGACGAACAATAGGAGAATAACAACAACAAACGATAATGATTTTTGCTCACAGCAGCAAAATCATAATAAGTGCTTTGGAGATTATGTTTATGAAGCCTTGGGACTTGGAAAAACGCTCGGAAAAATACCGGGTAAATACCCGATTTATATTTACCTACCTACCCGGTAAATACCCGACTCACATCACTGTTAGGCATGCAACTTCCATGCACCGATGTGTCAGCTGCGGGATGACGTCATCGTGTCCCGGGCTGGAGCTACTTGATTCTACACTAACAGATAGCGACTACGAATTTTAAATGTTTGACATAATCTCACTGTCACCGTCTCAGATGTCTGTTGGGCTGACGCTCAATTCAGGTTGAAAAGCGCGTAGCACGAGCTTGAGGTGGCCCTGATACGTGAGCAAGGGCTACGGCGCTGTTTGCGGCTCCAAAATTGAAATAGGTCAGGTCTGTAAAATAATGAAGATTTGAATTTTCGCGGGATTTCAGGGCGCAGGGCTGCAACCTCGCAAAGAAAAAAATTTGCAAACGAAAAATAGAACTCTCGGGTTGACGTCATCGTGGTCATACAAGGTCATTGTAGAAGCCACCGCGTTTTAGGCGCGAAAAAAAATTCAAACTTTGATTTTCATTAAGGATGGACCTTTTTTTTTATTTTTTTTTGAGCGGAAATTATTGTGGATAACGTTTTGAATGATTTTATGAAGTAACCGTCTCAATATAAAATTCATGTAAGGACCCTATTGAAATGTGACTTTTGTGGAATGATTTCAGCACATTCATGTGCATTTACTGCAAGTACGAATCGAATTCGAGTTTATGTCTCTTTTAAGATTTCACGATTTGTGTAGACCACTCACAAGCAACCATCAGTGGCAGCTTCCCTGCTCGCTGTCATCTTTGTATGAGGGCATGGGGGCAAAGGTTCCACTTCCAAATTCCTCAACTTAGATTCAACCATGCGGTTGCCTTTTTAACACAATTACAGAGTATTTCATTCAGGAAATCGTTGCTCACAGACTAATTTGGAAATTTTCTTGAAAATTTGAATAATTCAACGTAAATCCAATCAGCAGTACAGAAATTTCATTTTGAACAATTCCGGTTCATTCATTTATTTTTCAAATTTCCCGAGGAACAACTGGAAATTCAACCACTTTCTATTTTTTCCTATGTTTTCCGACGCAATACGCAAAATATAACGATTTATCACCAAAACCGTTTGAGTAGGTACATTTTCCCATACAGTATTTGGTGGAAATTGCGATGTATAGTGTTCGGAGGCGCCAAACACGAAAAAATCCATAACTTTTCAACCGTACGTCCAAATTTATATCGGTTGAAATCAATAATAAATCATATTTTGTCGAAATTCATCATGGGTGTGAATGTAGAATTTTCAATTTTTCACCTATTTCAATTTTGTAGAATCTTTCGGAAATGAAATGAAGGCAAGAAACTGTTTTTCACTTTTGGGCCTCTTAAGCCAGACGGTATGTCGATAAAATCACTGCAATCTGGAAAAAATTCCGACAAAGCTTTCATGGTGTCAAACTCTTCGTTAGTTTTGCACCATTTTCCACTTTTCTCTTCAATTGATCTTCAACAATACGCATAACACAACGGTTCATGACCAAAGCCGTTTTCGTGAATTTCCCGATGTTATTTGGTGGAAAACTGTGGATTTTCTCTAATCCACAAGAAAATTCAGTAGGTTTGGAAACCTCAGACACAGAAATATTTGTAAATCAGTAACCGTACATCCGAATCCAAATTTGGTTGGTGTCATGAAACTGATCATAATTTTGCGTATTTTATCATGCAAATTCTATTCTTCAATTTTTCGGAAAAAATATACAGGTGAGAAACTGTTTTACACGTTTGAGGCTCCAACAATCGGCAGGGTCGATCAACAATCGGCAGGGTCGATGTGGAGACATGAAACCTACACACAAAAAAATTCTTCTCCTTTCCTCATCCGCCATTACCAAACGCAATATAATTACGTTGTAGAATTCTCCGGGAACAACGTTCACAGAATTGTCCCAATGTTATTCGGTGGAGAACTGTAAATTTTCCTTATTCCATAGGACATTCAGAATGTGTGGAAACCTCAGACACGGAAACACTTGTAACTCAGTAACCGTACGTCTGAATCCATATTGGTTGGTGTCATAAAATTGATCATGATTTTTTTGCACTTCAACATATCAATTTCATTTTCCTTCAATTTTCCAGGAAAAAGATACAGACGAAAAACTGTTATGCACGTTTGAGGCTCCAGCAATCGACAGAGAAGTTGCGGAGACATGGGACCTATAGACCAAAAAATCGAGTATCTTTTTCCGCATTCACCAATACCAAACACGACATGGTTACAATGCATAATTTTCCGGGAACTTGGGCGAAAATACAAAATTTGACAAGATAATTGGATTCTGCCAACAAAAATGAAATCAACAGTTGATAGAACAAATGTTATAGACTTGGTTGATATTTCACAGTTCACCTTCCATTTGTATTCAATTGTGTCATTTCTATACATGAACCAAAGTACCAACAAGCTACCAAAGGTACTTGATCTAAATGAAAATATAGTCTAGGCTAATTTTTCATAAAAGCGCTTCCTAACGTTTCAAAAGGCATTTCATATATCAGTTGGGGAACAAGACATTTTGGAGTATACGAATCGCACTGAATATGAAAACCTCTGTTGGCACCTCGAAATTTTGACTCTAAGGCCCCCAGGGCCCCAATTTTGATTTTTCGTTAGTTTTCGAGTGTTCATAATGTTTTGCATTCAACCTGCCGTAACTCACAAATCACGGGAGTTAAAGCAAAGATTTTTTCAGCTGTGTAATTTCGAATCATTTCCGAATCTTCATGCCAAATTTCTTCTCCTCAAGTTTGATAATTACCTCTTCAAACAGCAAAAATCACGAAGAAGTCCAAAATGTAGGAGATACCGACACAAAAACTTTGACCTGTGGGGACCTATATCAATTATTTAAAATAAGTCCATACATGTATGAGACAATATGTAGAGAACACCCCAAGGAAGTTTTTGCGAAGTGGACGTCGCAAAATATCTTTCGGTTGTCAAGTTATGATTTTTTTAAAACCGACATCGAAAATGACGCGCGGTATCGGGTGCCCGTATAGTGATCGGCCGGCCGCGTCGACAGCGGCAAGGGCTGGTCCATGCTATACATGAGAGATTGTATTTCTTTGAATTAAATTCTGTAATGCATATTCATTCCTCTTCGATTAATTTGTCCAATAGTTGTTGCGTTGCTGTTTCAGTAGTGAATACTTATCGATAAAAATTAGAGATTTTCAATGTTTGAAATGTTATAGTTATTATGTGAGTATAGTGGCGGGGTTAACGGCCAAAAATGGAATGATCCGTGCATTTTGTGATCAAAGCATGAAATTTGGCATACGTGTTCAGAAGACCCTCCTTTGCAATTCCAGATGTGGCGCCACGCAAGATTTTGCACCAGAGCGGAGGCACTGTATTGCGGTTAATATACCTGCTAGGGGTAAATTCTGCAAAAATGGTTCCTGGCCGGTCTCTGGTACCGCAGTTGGTATTTGTTAGTTCTGTTTAGCTAAAACGTGAGTGAGGAGTGCATTTTCACAAACAAAGTTCCAAATGCTGCCTTTATACGTTGTTTTAATACATTTTAAGGCCAACTTTGGTTTAATACAGGAAACATGGTAAAAAAATTGCCAAAACCTCGGCAAAGATATGAACGTCCTGAAAATTTGATATTCTGTTCAGAATTAAGTGCCCTACTACATATCTGAAATTACCAAAAATCGCACCCCGAGGCTTCGAGTTATTGGAGGGGGGGTAAAAAATTGCAACTCAAATTATAGGTATAGAACCCGATTGAACCCGTCAATCCAATGGATGCAAATACGTCATAGTTCGACGCATCACATCCCGTTGATACAATTTTGGCACAAAAAGTGTCGATCATTGTTGACGGGGGGTCGCGGGGAAGGGCGAAACTCGGCTGGGTGGCTCTTTTTCTTCCTGGGCCATAAAGAATCGATCACGACAAGATTGGTATCTTTTCCGACTAAATTCAATGTCCTCAACTTGAATCCGATGTTGCAAACAAGTTAACTTGAGAAAACCTGTTTTTTCTTTGACAATTTCACAAAACTTTTTTTTACTGTTAGAGGCATCCATCTTTGAAAATATTTCAGAGGCCATTACATTGAACCGTATTCTTCACGAAAATCATCCATTCGATCTGTAACTTTGTTTTTCGAGATAGAAAAAATCGATTTGAACTTTAGTCGGCACAGCCCGTCGTCTACTACTGACCAGAACACTACACCATGCATTTTTGAATGAAAATAGCCCAAGCTATCCGAAAAATTATAACTCATCTTTGAAAGTTTGAGGATCTGTGCAGAACTGAATTCCCTATAACATAAACAAAATCGTCATAAATCGCAATGCAGGGTATTGAGTTATCACTTGAAGGTGCATGCTGTAGTGTTCTGGTCATTAGTAGACGCCGGGCAGTGCCGACTAAAGTTCAAATCGGTTTTTTCTATGTCGGAAAACAAAATTACAGATCGAATGGATGATTTTCGTTAAGAATACAGTTCAATCTAATGGCCTCTGAAATATTTTCATAGATGAATACCTCTAACAGTAAAAAAAAGTTTCGTGAAAATTGTCAAAGAAAAAACAGGTTTTCTCAAGTTAACTTGTTCGAACTTGTTTTTATCTAAATTTACACATCGGATTCAAGTTCAGGACATTGAATTTAGTCGGAAAAGATACCAATCTTGTCGGGACCGATTCTTCATGGCCCAGGAAGAAAAAGAGCCACCCAGCCGAGTTTCGCCCTTCCCCACGACCCCTCTTCAACAATGATCGGCACTTTTTGTGCCAAAATTGTATCAACTGGTTGTGATGCGTCGAACTACAACGTATTTGCATCCATTGGATTGACGGGTTCCATCGGGTTCTATACCTTTCATTTTGAGTTGCAATTTTTCACCCTCCCTCCAATAACTTGATGCCTCAGGGTGCGATTTTTAACGATTTTAGATATGTAGTAGGGCACATAATTCTGGACAGAATATCAAATTTTCAGGACGTTCATATTTTTGCCAAGGTATTGGCAATTTTTTTCACCAAGATTCCTGTACTCAAACAAAGTTGGCTTTAAAATGTATTGAAACAACGTATAAAGGCAGCATTATTTGGAACTTTGCTTGTGAAAATGTACTCCTCACTCATTTCTACATGTAGTTTTAACTAAACAGAACTAAAAAATACCAACTGCGGTACCAGAGACCGGCCAGGAACCATTTTTGCAGAATTTACCCCTAGCAGGTATATTAACCGCAATACAGTGTCTCTGGCGCAAAATCTCGCGTGGCGCCACATCTGGAATTGCGAAGGAGGGTCTTCTGAACAAGTATGCCAAATTTCATGCGTTGATCACAAAATGCACAGACCATTTCGCTAACCCCCCCACTAGTAGGTATATACTTGTATCTAGATCCAAAGATAACTCAATCACACCAATTATTCACACAAAGGGAGCTCTACTAATTTTGAAAAAAGAGCTTCAGCACTTATAGCTTGTACACTTTTTTCGAAACAGAATAGATATGAGAGGTACAATACAATACATTTATCTAGCCGTGACAGCAGTAATTCTTTTCGCTTAACTTTGCACTGAATGTAAAACCGGGATACGTACATTCCACCGACACCCAACTTACCGAATCGCCAATTCGCCGACAGGACAAAAATCACCGACTGGCCGATTCACCGACAGGATATTTCAGCGACTTACCAATTCACCGACAGGTCATTTCACCGACCTGTCGACTCACCGACAAGATATTTTATCAAGAGTTCTTTTTCGACCCAAGTATCATCCTTCTTTTCAGACTCATCAGACAAAGAGCTGATTTTTGACGCAAGCATCTTCAACCTTCTTTTTAGACCCGCCAAATAATAAGCTCATTTTTCACTTAAGTATTACTCTTTTTGGACCCATATCAGATATAGTGCAAGCGGTACACACCTAAAAACACATCGATACTGCATTTTGGAGTGCAGTAACGAGATTTGGTATGGGCATACTTTATACCAAGACAAGCGATTTGACCCGCAGCACTCGATATTTTGTCCCTTAGGGGGCTAATGGGGGCCCTTCAAATTTTCAAGATGCAAGAACTTTCACATGACGATCATTGAGTATCGTCATGTATGTCATAAATGAAGCTTACGGGTCTATTGAAAATATTTTCATCAATTGTCGTGGTGTCCGATTCATTCTTCACACTTGAAAAAAAATTTCTTTGGCAGAGGTCAAAAAAACTGTTTTTATTTTTTCTTCCATGCAAGGAGACGATAAATTCATATGTTCTGTTGCGTTCCCAACTAAATCGCATTCCCTAAACCTAATTATAAAGAAATTTTTCTTGAATTGGTATTTTTCAAAGAAGTGGTGACCTCTTCAGTACCTCTTTTCCAAGAGCATTTCTTTCTATGTCCCCACTGGATATCACTCGTAATTTTTGCAGGAATGGAGACCTCGAACTCTTTAGTTGGTGGTTGCGAAGCAACATGACTCTAAAATGCCAAAGGAAGCCCAAAAAAATTTTTTTTCTGCTGGGCCGTCCAACTTACGATATTTTGATTTTATAGTAGGAGAGACGCGGACCAGTATTCAATCCAGGCTGCAGGCACAGGCGATTTGGTTTCAACAGAAAATATTCTTCCATTCCGTGTTTTATTGCAGTACAACAAAACGCAGAGTCGTTAGGTGTAAGTAGGTATATTTTCCGGTAGAACTTATTCGCCTAGACTAGATCTTATTTATTTGCGCGTCTCCCCTACTACAAAATCAACATGCCAAAAATTTGACGGTCCAGCAGAGAAAAAAAGTTTTAGGGCTCTCTTGTATGTTTTGAAGCCATGTTGCATGGAAATTACTAAGAAAAGAGTTCAAGCTTCTCATATCAGCGAAAATTGACAGTCTTATCCACTAGGAACATTGAAAAAAATGCTGTTGAAAAAAGTGTACTGAAGAGGTCACCTCTTCTTGGGAAAATGATATTGCGAAAAAATTGTCTTCATATTTGGGCTTACGGAACGCAATTTAGTTAGGAACGCAACAAAACATATGAATTTATCGTTTCCTTGCACAGCAAAAAAAATAAAAACAGTTTTTTTGACCTCTGCCAAAGAATTTTTTTTTCAAGTGTGAAGAATGAATTGGACACGACAACATTTGATGAAAACATTTTCAATAGACCCGTAAGCTTCATTTATGACATACATGACGATACTCAATGATCATTTTGTGAAAGTTCTTGCATCTTGAAAATTTGGAGGGCCCCCATTGGCCCCCTAAGGGACGAAATATCGAGTGCTGCGGGTCAAATCGCTTGTCTTGGTATAAAGTACGCCCATGCAAAATCTTGTTACTGCACTCCAAAATGCGGTATGCTTTTGCGTACCGCTCCCACTAATAAGAAACTGATTTTTGACTCAAGTAGGTATCATCCTTCTTTTTAGCGTCACCAAACAAAAAGTTAATTTTTGATTAGGTCTTTTTTTACAGATCCATCAGATGAAGAACTGATTTCTCACTCAAGGGTTCTTCTTCTTTTTAGACCCTCCAGAGAAGAAATTCATTTTTTACTCAAGTACCGTCCTTCTTCTAAGGCCCACCTTATAAGGAAATGATTTCTTGCTAAAGTATCATTCTTTTTTTTACATAGATATAGGCCCGTATTCGTAGTCAGACCTTGAGTAGGTACCTATAAGATGGTCTTAAGACCATGCTTATTCAAACACAGGCTTGAGCTAAGATGGTTTTATACATTATGTGATCATCTTGTGGATATTTAGGCTAGGTTTAGTCAGCTTATATTCAGCCCCAAGTTTTAATTTTAGTCGCAAGAGCAGCGACGCCCATTGGTTTTTATGAACCAGCCTCCTCAAACTGAACCCACCCTTATAATCAAAAACAGCTACATCTTTCTACATTTGAGTATGGTAGAAATTGGCTGTTGAAAATTGAATACGTCGTCTTACACCCACTGTGAGCTATGGTGGATCAATTTCTGAAGATTCTTAAGTCTCGGCCTAAGTCTGTTTTTGACTTGACGATTTTTTTTTCAGATCCGTCAGTTGAGGAGTTTATTTTTGACTAGACACCAGATATAGATATAGAGTCTATTTTTGAGTTATTGACTCGAACATCCTCCTTCTTTTCAGACCCACCAGATAAAAAGTTCATTTTTCACTCAATCATTCTCTTAAGAAGACCCATCAGATAAGTAATTGATTTTCGACTCAAGTATCTTCCTTCTTTTCAGACCCATCAGATAATGAGTCTATTTTTGACTCAAGTATATCATCCCTCTTTTTAGCGCCACCAGACAAGGACTCAATTTTTCACCAAGTATCATGCTTCTTTACAGGTCCACCAGATGAGGCGTCTATTTTTGACTCAAGTATTCTTAGACCTACCAGATTAGGAGTTCATTTCCGACTCAATTATCATCAGATGAAGAACTGATTTTGGACTCCTTTTCAGATCAACTAAACCAGATAAAAAATATCTATTTTCCACTCAAATATCATACTTTTCAGACCTATCAGATAAGAATTATTGATTGAAGAAAATTTGCTCAAAAAAATAAATATAATGGCAGTTTTTGGTGAATTGTTAAACTCATAAAATCTTCCACAACCACAAAAACCATAAAATGCGGCTGCAAGACTCTGTGCAAAGACAAATTATGTCGGTGAAAAAACAGGACAACCTTACATAAAAATGTCCTCTGTAGGGGACAGTGTTGTAATGTTTTGGAAAGAAGCTCAGTTTGGCATGAAATTATCGTTTCATTGACTGATGAAGTCTTTTTGCATCCCTAGGTATAATATTACAAACCTATCAGCATATTTCAAGTAAATGTTGAAAATCTTCAATTTAACTGATATTTGCTACTAAAAACATCAATTAAACGGCCGTTGGTCAGATAAAATGAAGAAAAAATCGATATGTAATAGCTCATGTAATACAGAATAATCGAAAGAAACAAAATATCTCATGTATGGCGAGGACCAGCCCTTGGCGCTGTCGGCGCGGCCGGCCGATCACTATCCGGGCACCCGATACTGCGCGTAATTTTCGATGTCGGTTTTAAAAAAATCATAACTTGATAACCGAAAGATGTTTTGCGACGTCCACTTCGCAAAAACTTCCTTGGGGTATTCTCTACATATTGTCTCATACATGTATGGACTTATTTTGAATGATTGATATAGGTCCCCAGAGGTCAAAGTTTTGGTGTCGGTATCTCTTGCATTTCGGACTTCTTGGTGGTTTTTGCTGTTTAAAGAGGTAGTTATCAAACTTGAGACAGAGAAATTTGGCGTTGAGGTTTGGAAATGATTCTAAATTACAGAGCTGTAAAAATCTGTGCTTCGCCTTCGGTGGTTTTTGAGTTACAACAGGTTGAATGCAAAACATCATGAACTCTTGAAAACCTAAGAAATATCAAAATTGGGGCCCTGGGGGCCTTGAGGTCAAAATTTCGAGGTGCCAACAGAGATTTTCATATTCAGCGCGATTCGTATACCCCAAAATGTTTTGTTTCCCAAATGATATATGAAATGCCCTTTGAATGTCACTTTTCAGGAATCTAGCCTAGTCTAATATCTCCAGGTGTCTCATTGCATGCAGTTTTTTTTACGACGGCTGATACACATGCTTCACGATTTAGCCATTTTTGGTAATGTAGGTCATCGTTTTCATCTTTCACTCACGAAAATTCATGACGTTTCCAGCATTCTCAGTTTTCATTGTTGACCTTGAACATGAATAAATATTTAGGCAGATACACACAATATAAATAAGTTTTCATTTTTCCAATTGAGAATCATATAAGTACAATTGAGACCTATTATTTCAGTGACATTGTACATTGTTAACGGCCTAACCAAAATTGTCAACAATCTGACCAGAAATTCTTAAACATACGGACACACCATCCTTCCTTCAAATTCATTCCACTTATACATTTATGAATGGTTTACGTCCCCTGGAAAATTTCAGCTGACGAGATACTACCTACTGACATGCGTTTCGTTTGGAATATAATCTCACAAGTCGAGGCAGACATTTCAAAACGCGCGAAAATCAAACATTTTTCCGAATTCCTGTTACTCTTACACAATCAGTTGCTTACGCCTCTTGAAAAACTTCATCTGACCTAAACACTATCGACGGACATGCATAAAATTACTAAACTCGCCAAAGGAAAACCTGACATCTGCCTAAAACAACCAAAAATCAACATCATGTGTATACAATTCCCTTTCCACTTGTCCGGTGTCAGTGGAACAAATTCCCTGGCTACTTTTCAACCATAGCTGTCACCCAGGCGACGGCTTGCCGGCGCCGGTGACAGCTAGTCGCCCGCTATAATATTCGATGTACGGCACTTCACTGCTCAATTCCCACGACAACTTACTGGGTCACTTGAAATTCAGTGCGTTGGATAATGGTTTCAAGGCACACTTGGAGTTACATCCGTTCCGTTGGAACCAACATCCGGCTCGAGGAATCAACATGTGCGATAATTTCAACTAATATTCTGTGCTGATATATTGTAGCAACAGCGTCACGTTACGTTAGAGAAGATGGAAAATATAAGAAGAACTTGCAGAAAACGCGATATTCACTATAATGAATAAAACTCAACAAACGTAATAATCAACTCAATATGCAAAGGTATGCCAACAAGTTTTCGAGCGCTCGTCCTTACGTTTGCGTTAATTCAACAAAAGACGCAGTCATTCAAAAAATATTACCATACGCCCCCCGCTCTCGACGAAACTCTCCTACGCCACGCGCGCGTGCCACAGTTATTATAATAAATTAGTAAAATTCTTCACGGCTGAATAACTCGCACAAACTTTACACTCGCGCGGTTGAAAGTTCAAAACGTTCTGAATATTCAGAGCATTACGCCATAAATGGATGAGCACACCGCCACCTGATTGTATCTGGAACGACGCAATCCGATGCTCGGCTTTAGTGTGTCGCGCGAGCGCTCAGAAGAAAATTCCCAAACAAAATAGCGGGAATTCTCGCAGCCGCGGGGAATTTAAAGCTCCGGGGTCGCAACGCGCCTAGCCCAGGTCAACGGATGCATTTTCCGTTTGAGGTTTAAAGTCCATCCGGCGACGATCGATGATTGTCCATGTAACGCCAAGTTGCCACACTGGAAATCCTTTAGCCTCTCCTCCTCGGCAGCGGCGGCGGTGCTATCTTGTCTTAATCCTTTCCATCCTCTCTAGTCCTGGTGCGCTACAGTGCACAAACACTGTTTTGCTGGTTGGCCGCCTGAGTTGGTCTAAAGCATCCCGCGCGCCACCAGTGGAATCGTCCGTGTATAGAACGTAATAAGGAAACTTTATTGTTCGCTGGGAAATTGACTTCCGAGCCGGTTCGCATTTGCCTTTACAATGCTGGAATAACACATCGAATTGAATTAAACAAACGTTTATCACTCGATCTCCTCGACGAAATCACACCGTGTCGAAATGTGTGTGTCTGTGTGTTTGGAAGAACAGCATCAGCGAGCTGCCGCTTTCCTCTTGGGTGGCTCTTATTCGTTCGACAACTTTCCGACGGCGGCAGCGCTCCCCGTGAACGAGAGACGCGAGCATATATCTGAATAATTCATCAGAACTGTAGGTACTCCCACATGCAATTATTCGCCGTATAGAGGGAGAAGTAGTGTCTGAAAAGATCGAGGATTGACTTTCCCGGCTGTTTGTCTTCGCTTGTGTGTGTGTGTGTGTGTGTGATTCCGTAGCACCAGCGCCGAGGTTTAAATCCGGACACTTCGGCAATCGCTGCAGATTCTTCCGCAGCAATGTTTTACCGTTGCGAGTTTTGGATCCGTGCTTTTTCGGATCCTCTGCAATTTGCATGTCGCTTTTCCGCAATTTTCCAGCAATGCTTATTTTCTTGCAAGTTGCAAGGACTCGGTCGTGACTTTGAGGGATTCCGGAGGAGAACATGTCATAAGCTTATTGTGAGTAGGCAACGAGGTACACCACTACTGAGCAGGAGTGCCTTGCGGTTGCATGAGCGATCGAAGAGCTGAGCCATCAAAGCCGTGTACTTTACGGCGGTGAAGTAATCCTCCACGCAAGAACCTTAACCAATTAGGCTCAGCCACATAAATCTCGAGCCAAGTCTTTTTGCAAAAACAGCAACAGACATTGTTACTGTACTTTTTTCTAATTTTCTGTGGTGTCACCGTACTTCGACGAAATGAAGCACCTTCGATTTTTCAGCGGATCCTGCGATCCAAACTGGCTGATCAAATGCTTGAAAGTTCGAATTGGCAGGTATTTTAACGGTACAGATGCTCCATCTCATTCAGAATATCCCGTGATCGTTGAAAGTGTCATTTACCGTTATGTGTTGTTCTCAGTCTGTCAGAAATAAGCTAAATAGATCCATTACAATTGATAGTGACCAACTCAATGCTCACAAACCTCAATTCGTAATGAGCTAGTGCAATGGGCAATAATAAAAACATTGTTCAGTAACAACACGTGGATGTTTGAACTGAAGAAATATTGACTTTGTAATCAATGACTTCTTGTGACGGCTAGACTCATCACTCATCACTTCCATGATTAACGCAAATTGTTTAAACAGAATAGTGTGACAGTTTGTTACTTGAGCTTTTTTCATAGGTAATCGTTGGATATTCCAATCCAATAATTAGCCTAGGCGCCAGGGAGCAAAAATGAGCTCAATAGGAAAATAGTTGTTCACTGGCTGGAAACTATCTTTAATCGATCTGTGTGGCTTAGGTTTTGACGTACTAATTTCCCCCTTTTTGGAAATGTTGGCGTCATGTCGCCATCATCAACAAAAAGTGCACCAGGGTGGTTTTTGCCGAATATCTTGATTTAGGGCCATCTGACAGTAAAAGATGTGAGGAGTCATTTTGAAACCAATGAAATTCCCTACAGAATAAATTTCAAATTAACTCTCTGTGACCTATGTTCTTTGAGATAGAGCTTCTGGAAGCGAGAGGCATTGTCTTTGAAGCTCCATGGTCACTTGACTCGAGGAAACTAAAATGTCGATGTGACAGAAAAATTTAAAAATGAGATTTCTCGAGAATCCTTTATGCTATAGTTGCGGTGATGGTCTTAAACCTTTCTCTTGAACCGTTGATTACGAATATAGAAAAGTCAAAAACGTCACATTGTACATATACAGGGTGTACTGAGGGAATCAAATCAGATCAAAGAAATTTTAATCAAGGTGAAAAGGTTAAATTTTGAATCAAGTTTACACTATGCCCCCAAAAAACAAGCCTCGCCTTCGGCTCGGCGAACTCTTTTTGTTTCGATTTTTCCCCGAAAATATTACAGTGTTTCCACGTAGTACAAGTCTAGAACCTATAGCGATCGCCGATAACTGGCTTCAAATCAATGTAAACCAAGCTTTACACTATGTCTCCAAAAAAACAGAACTCGCCGTCGGCTCGGCGAATTCTTCGTTTGCTGGCTTGTTCCTTGTAAATAAAGCAGCGCTCCCACGTAGTCCTTACCTAGAATCACTTTTAGCGATTGCTAATAAATGGCTGCACCCAACAAACAAGTCTAGCCTTCGACTCGGCGAATTCGTTTTTGCTCGATAATTTTTTATAAATAAAGCAACGTTTCCACGTAGTCCTCACCTAGAATCACTTTCAACGATTGTCAGTAACTGGCTCCAAATTGAATGTGAACCAAGCTTTATACTATGCTTTCAACAAACAAGCCTCTCCTCCGGCTCGGTGGATTTTTCACTGAATTGCTTGTTCTTTGAAAATAAAGCAGCGCTTCCACGAAGTCTTAACCTAGAATGACTTATAGCGATTGCCAATAACTGGCTCCAAACTCCAAATCACTGTGAACCAAGCTTTAGACTATGCCCCCCAAAAAACAAGCCCCGCCTTCGGCTCGGTGAATAATTCTTCATTGACTCGCTTGTTCCTTGTAAATAAAGCAGCGCTTCCACGTAGCCCTAGCCTAGAATAACCTATAGCGATTGCCAATAACTGGCTCCAAATGGAATGTGAACCAAGCTTCACACTATGCCCCCCAAAAAGAGGCCTTGCCTTTGGCTTGGCAAACTCTTTTCAGCTCGCTTTGTTCCTGAAAAATGAATCAGCGTTTCCACATAGTCCAAGCCAAGAATCACCTTTAGCGATTGCCAATAATGTGAACGAATGTGAACCAAGCTTTATACTATGCCTCCACAAAAACAAGCTTTGCCTTCGACTCGGTGAATTCTCCATTGACTCGCTTGTTCCTTATAAATAAAGCAGCGCTTCCACGTAGCCCTAATCTACACTGATCGTTTTTTGAAGTGGTTCGGCCAAAAAACTAACCCACTTTGATAGGTTGTTACATTTGAATGGATGGATGTATCTTGTTGAGTTTTTTTTTGTCAGAATTGGCGTTTCCTCGGCAGCAAGTGTGCATTGTTGCAATTATTTGTCATCATCAATTGATTTTACAGGGTGATTTTGAAAGCTATGATTTTTATATCAAATTTATTGATGTGCATGAGATAAGTACGTCACCCTGTATATTTCGTTTCAAGGTCATCATAGAGCCCTATGTCTTGGCACTTTATACTTCTTTGGATTTTGGTCTTACGTCATCTGTGTCAGAAGTAGTGTTGCCGTCTAGACAAGACAAGACAAGAGTTGTCTTACTCTTGTCTTGTCTTGAAATATCAAGATAATTTTAAAATTTCAAGACAAGACTCTAACTCTTGATGGAAATTTTTCAAGAGTCTAGATAAACTCTTGAAATCAAATTACTATAAAACCCCTTCTTCCAAGAAAAACACGTGACAGAAATATAAACATCTTTAAGCAAGAAAAAAGCAGAGGAACTGTGAGGAGCAAGGAGCACCCTTCGAATAGGGACTGCGCTTCAATAAAATATTCTACTTGGGTATAATTAAGTTCAAATTTCAAAACAAAGACCTACTTTTATTGACACTGAAATTTATCATTGGTGTGAATACTGTGAATGCTGAAAGAAAAGGTTGCCACCGCCACCCCCGACCTGTTAGTAGACCTGTTTCTGCAATGGGGTCTTATATAAAATGACAAGATACGATTTTATAGCCGTAGGTTGATGCCTGAATCTGAATAAATAGTCAACTACTGTCCATTTAAAAAAGTACTCAAAAAATCTGGCACCGGGAAAGGATATAGAAATTCAACTCACCGCAGTCAATCGGTTCAAATCGAATGAATAAGCAAGCCAAGAACAATACTAGGCTGCCATGAACGTCAAGAAACAGTCAACGAAAGAGTCACAGTCAAGAAAAAGTTGAACAATCAACCTTAATATTATTTTTCTGTTTGGTGTTCGAAACATTGCTGCTGGACAAAGAAATGTGGATAATTGAGTCTAAGCACGACCCAGAGTTCCCAAATGTCGTGGTGCAGACGTGGTCCAATACTTTTGTCGAAAATATACCGATTATTTGCAGACCTGTGTCAGGCTCCTGCTTGTGTCAACCTCACGCGGGCAAAAATACTAACTTAACTCAAGTTGTAGAAAGAACACCAGCCTTATCGGTATTTTGCCTTGATACATTGGAAAGATATCTGGCGGCAGCATGTTGTCTGAATAATTCTCCTTTTATTGGCAAGAAGCACTTTGTTTCGCAGCTATTTTTTGGAAAAGTAGAAATGAAGATGTTGGAGCAGCCCTTGAAACAAAAATCACTTGAACGAAACCTTCGCATGAGAACCGGAAAAAACAGTAGAGACATACAGAGTCTGAAGGAGATGTCATGTGAATATATAATCATAAGACATTAATATAATTCGACATGGCATCTCTCTGGCAACGCTTTTCCGTTCTCTAATGCAAAATTAATAAATTCATTGTGAACTGCCACCACAAACCAAAAATCAAATTGTCTTCTGATATATAAAATTCACAATATACAGAAAGATGCTTCTATGTGTTTTGTTTTTTTTAATTTTCAAAATATTCATGGACTGTAGACTGCCTATCAGACACAGCCTGACAACAACGGTCAATGCATAATGACATGATGGCCTGCCTAGTGCGCAAGCGCAGAACCGGTTTATTGCTTCATTATTCTCCCAATTTAAACTCTAAAATTCCCAGATTTTTTTCTGAAAAGGTATGGACTTTTGAGACAAGATATTTTATATCGTCTGTAGTGATCTCGGTACTTTGATTCTAACAAATGAAAGAAAAAAAATATAAGAACCCTTTCAAAAGAGGAGCTTGTGGTGTGGTAGTTAGCGCATTCGACCACCACTCCAGAGGTCGCGGGTTCGATCTCCGCCAGGGACGGATTTTCGCCTCGAAAACAAGCTTCTTGGTATAGTTGGAGTGCTTGCTAAATGCAAAACGCGCCGTGTGTCGCATGGCACGTAAAATACAAACGATGGTGCCGACCCCATGCGATGTTGGTGTCGTTAAAAATCCCTACCCTGTGTTGGAACACAGAGGGGTTCGGCAAAATTTCCGGTATAGTGGAGGAAAGCATTCACCGGCGTCGGTGTTAGGCCTCGTTGCGGAAATAGGCCGACGTTAAATAAACGAATAAAAATAAACCTCTGCAATCATTTTCATTTCAAGTAGATATATAGTTTTGAATAGCATTTTGTCATACCGTTTCCCTTATTGATGTTATTTTATGTTGTCAATAAACTCTGTAAGAAATCTCCAAGCTAATCACACATTCAGTAGAAAATGGAAACCATCAACGGAGAAGAATATATCAGATTTTTTTCTATTTTTCATTTTCAAGAGTCTAATCAAGACTCTTGATCTTGACTGCCCAACTCTTGTCTTGTCTAGAAATTTCAAGACAAGAGTTTCTAGAGGTCTTGTCTAAGTCTTGACGCCCTTTCAAGACAAGAGTCTAGAAAGTCTAACTCTAGACGGCAACACTAGTCAGAAGATATGATTATTAAAGCATAATAAGTACCTACAGAAGAATAAGAAAACGTCAAAAAGTTTTATCCCAATGTTTCTACGCATAACAATAAAAACCGCATAATTGTGAATGGAAGATAATCAATGATGGGTAGGACCACCTCTACTCCTTATCACCTCTTGACATCTTCGTGGCATACTTCTAATAATATTATTGATAAGGCCACCCGGAATGGCTTCCCATTCTTGTTGGAGGACATTTCCCAGCTCTTCAATTCTATGAGGTTCAATTTCACGGTCTAATGTCATTTTTTGGAGCGCATCTCACACGTTTTCTATTGAATTCAGGTCCGGTGAAAGCGCCGGCCATTCCATTCTGGTGATATTTTCACGTTGGAAAAATTCATTCCCTACGTTGGCTTGATGTTGATCTTGCGTTATCGTCCATATACACAAACTGTTCACTCATTAATTGAGAAAGAGGAAGGACTATATAGGTTCCAGAACTCTTTCCAGGCATCGCAAAGCATTCACTGTCTCATGGGCAAAGAGTACAAGTTCAGTGCGACGGTCTATTGATATCCCCCCATAAACTGTACTGGAACAACCACCGAAAGGTGTAAGGCCAACCGTACAATCTTCTTCGTAACGTTCATTGCTCATTCCCTCTTCGCCACACACGCAGGCGGTTAGTATCGGTACTCTCAGAGAACCGTGATTCATTTTCATCTGTGAAAAGACATTGGGCCCAGTCATTTTCAGCCCAGTTTTGATGATTCAAAACAAATTCCAGGCACTTGCGGAGAGTTATTGTTTTCGTATCGTATCCAAGCGCGATTGACAACACTGTAAGCAATATGAAGCGTCGCGTCGTGCTAGTCGAGTCGTGCTACTTTTCTGCGGGATACACCAGCCGAAACCATTCCGATTATTCTTTCAAGAATCGCACCTTGTAGACGCGGCATTTTCACAAACAATTCAATTGACATAAATATCAGAACATGATTACTCCCAAAGATATCTCGATTTTTCAACGCAAATAAACATGCAGCGAATTAAAAATTGATATCTTCAAAGCCTAGTCCGTTAGACCGAAATCCAAAAAAATCTGCAGCGCTTAGACATATGGCTCTATGATGACCTTGAAATAAAATATACAGGATGACCCATTTACCTCATGTACATCAATTTATTTGATATAAGAATCATATCTTTACAAATCACCCTGTACAATTACTATCAATTATTACAAATGAGTGCAGTTGAAAATAGTTATTGCCAAAGAAACGCTCTTTCTGACAGAAAAAGAATCAATGAGATACATACATCTACTCAAAAGTTACAACTTATCAAAGTAAGGCAATTTTTTAGGCGAACCACTTCAAAAAACGATCAGTGTAGAATAACCTATAGCGATTGCCATTAACTGGCTCCAAATAGAATGTGAACCAAGCTTTACACTATGCTCCCAAATAACAAGCCTTGCCTTGGCCTTGGCAAACTCTTTTCAGCTCGCTTTGTTCCTGAAAAATAAAGCAGCGTTTCCACATAGTCCAAGCCTAGAATCACCTTCAGCGATTCCTAATAATGTTAACGAATGTGAACCAAGCTTTATACTATGCCGCCACAAAAACAAGCCTTGCCTTCGACTCGGTGAATTCTCCATTGACTCGCTTATTCCTTATGAATAAAGCAGCGCTTCTACGTAGCCCTACCCTAGAAAAATCTAGCGATTGCCCGAGGGGTTGATTTCCCCGGAATTCAGTGTACATTTTATTTCGGAATTCCCGGTATTCTTTCGGAAATCACCGGAGATCCAGGAAGTCTTTTGGACACACCGGAATTCCTGGAAGCCGTTCAGAAACCACCGGAATTCCCTCGGAAATCACCGAAATTCTTTCGGAAATTACAGCACCACAATTCCCGGAAGTCTTTCGGAAATCACTGGAATCCCCGGAATTCTTGCGAAAATCACCGGAATTCCAGGAAATCACCGGAATTCCCGGAAGTCTTCCGGAAGTCACCGGAATTCTTTTGGAAATCACCGGAATCCCCGGAAGTCACCGTAGATCCTCGGAATTCCGGAAGTCAGAATTCTTGTGTACACTTTTTTCTCGGGAAATCAACCCCTCGTTTGGACCCAAAAGGCCCTTGAGCAACAAACTTCACCCAAGGGATCAAATATTCACTTTGGTTCCTTGGTATATGATATACTGTTACATACATTTCTTGCTACTGTCAATTTTGATGATTTCAGAGGGCCTTTAAAACATTTTACAGGAAAGCTGTGAGCTGACCACTTCTCAAGTGTATCCAGTGAAGTTTACAGAGCAATGCATCTAGATATTGGACTTGTGATAAGTGCTTTGAGTTTCGCATAGGCTGAATCGAAGAATTATGTCAAATTTCTCTAATCTGATTTGACTCCCTTAGTACCCCCTTTGTTTATGTACAATGTGACGTTTTTGACTTTCTAATATCCGTTATCTACGGTTCAAGAGGAAAAATTTAAGACCATCACCACAACTGTAGCATGAAGGATTCTCGAGTAATCTAATTTTGAATCTTTTTTGTCACATCGACATTTTAGTTTTTCGAGTCAAGTGGCCATGGAGCTTTCACGACAATGACTCTAGCTTCCAGAAGCTCTATCTCAAAGATCATAGGTCGCAGAGAGTTGATTTAAAAACCAAACTGTAGGGAATTTCATAGGCTTCAAAATGACTCCTTACATTTTTTGCCGTCAGATGTCCCAAAATTAGGATATTCGGCAAAATCCACCCACGCTGGTGCACTTCTTGTTGATGATGGCGACATGACGCCGACATTTCCGAAAGGGGAGAAACTGGTATGTCAAAACCTAAGCTACACAGATCGTTTTAAGCTAGTTTCCAGCCAGTAAACAATTATTTCCTTATTGTTTTCCCTGGCGCCTGGGCTAAATAGCAAGATCTCCTGGCCTAGTCTATCTGTATTGTCGCGATAGAGTTAAGATCTTCTTCCTTCTTTAATCTTAGGTTAGAGATTAGCAGCTCAGACGTGGCTCAATTAGAGAGTCCAGTCATTCTAAAGACCTTCCTCCACTTGCGCTGTCTCCGGGCTCTTCTCGCATTCTCGACTCACACAACGTCACTCAAGCAAAGAAGCAATCCTCCCTGATTGAAACGGTCAGACAGGCCGGATCCGCAACACTTCTTCAGTCGTTGACACTCAACCCGTCCGTTCTTGCCTCCTGCTTCGCACTTGTTTTCACTAGCTACTACCGCCTTTCTCGCGGGGTAAAAAGCTGTGTCCAGCCGTACAACGTACATGTGAAATTTTTCCCTTTCCTAAATTGCCGACTCGACACTCAAAGGGTTGTCATCCCCCAAAAATTTTGGAACAGTTGACATATTCAACATACAAAAAAAAAATGGTGGCGCTCTAGGAGTTCTATGACGGACATTCATTTAGATGGAAAGCTTTTAGATTGTCAAGTACGGTCCTTTACCAACATTTTCATACACATATGTCAAACAAATTTTCATAAATCGTAAAAAAGTATTCTGTTTTTTCCAACGGGAGATTTAACACCACAGTATATTGAGTTTTCACGGAGTTTGGGCGTAAATAGTCAGTAATATCCCAGATAAGCTCGAAAGCTTTCGGCTGTTTTCCAGAAAAAGGCGCTCCCCGATTGGACATTGTGTAGCAAAGGGCACGCACAAAAATGCAAACGAGAGTTAATTTATTCCGATGTGATGGTGATGCCAATCCTTTTAGGCCCTGGATCTTTTGTTCGTTTAATCAACTACTGTTGTATGTGTATGAGTGTGCCTGTACCTATGTGTGTGTGTGCCCTACTCTCTCTCCCGATACCCTCATTCCCTTTATCCCGCCGGTGGTGGTGGTGCTCCGGCGGCACAGCATTTTCATTATTAAGTATACACGTGGTGTATATATGGGTGTTTTGTATTTATACCGGGGATATAGGGACGCGGAGTGTGAGATTGAACGCTATTAATTAGATACAACCTTTCCACGACGGGGTTAATTTCACGTGAGAACGGTAATAACGCGGCCTTAATTCCCTCCGGATCCACTCGGCGCCCATTATTATCCGTATTGTTAACACGGCTCCGGGTAATTAAGGCGATTGTTTACTAAACTGATTAAAATTCGGCATCCAGGCTCGGAGAGGGGGAGGACAGCGCGGTGTAGCACCAGCACCAAGAGCAAAAGCAGCAGTAGCGCGCAAAAATTCTGCTGTGTACCTCCGGGGGAATCATCAGGGAGAGTGATTGGAACGGTGAACGGGAAAAACAGAGAGCCTATTTGTTATACGGCCATTCTCCTTGTGAGTGGGATTGAAGTGGATGAAAACAATAGTAGACGGTAGCCGATTGGATATTGTTCTTTAGAGAAGAAAATAAACATCAAATCAAGATCTTATGGGCGGAGAAGTGAAAGAAATCATAGAGCGTACTTTGCAATAATTCACCTTTTTGTAAAACGTCTTGAATTTTGAGGATTCAAAGCCCAACACCTACCAGTCGTAACAGCTCGTAACACCAGTACTCGTCGGGATCGAGATTTCACATCAACCGTCGACCTTGTACAGTCTTGAACCCCCAGCTCATAATCATCTTGAAGGTAAGCTCGCCCCCGGTTTTCCTCTTTTTACGAGGTTTCTGTTAAGCTTTTCCATCTGGATTCTCCGGATAATATATTGGACTAAGTTTAGTTTCAAATGTTGACGGTTGGAACCCTTCGTCGTTCTGTAGTAGGTTCGACGATTCTCCATTATCGCAATTGGTAAAAGCTCCAAGACAATAATCTACGGTCGTCAGACATGAAGGATTGGGCTGTGAAGCACTTGAAGCAGTTATGGTGAGAGGAAACAAAAGAGCTGCGCTTAATACTTATACTACTGAAAAAGGAGTATACTTCAACAATACCAAAACGTAAAGATATCAATGAAGAAGACCAGAGAAAGAGACCTACTGATGGTTGCGAAAAGAGAAGATGGCAAAGACGAAACTCTCAAAGAGATCGGCCATAAGAAGTAACCTGTTCGGATATCGATGTGAATATATCCAGGCCGAAAAAAAATTCCATGTCAAAAGAATCGACGTGTTATTTAGGGAGAAGAGGTAGAGGAAGACATAGAAGAAGTTTAAGAAACTAAAGACTTTATCCTCACAGCACCAAGCTACCTGCATCCGTAGAAATACTACAATCAAAACACTTGAAAGCAAGAAGGGAAGTTTCAAAGAACCAAAACGATTTGAATTGGATGGAGAAGATGTCGTGGGAAGTCGCCTTCGTCAAAATCAATTTCTTACGCGCCGTCTCGTCTGTTGGAGTTTGGATTCTCCTAGAATGGATTGATATTGAGGTTTCCGTACCATCGGAATGCGGCGGATTTCAAGGAAGCTGTGGCTTTTTGTCAATATGACATTCCGCGGGATAGAGCGTTCGAGAGAGGAGATGACAGCCAGAATGTAAGAGCCTTGATATGATAATTGAAATTCTTGAATAACGTGAGAGGTCGCATCCTTGTGGCATCAATCGATTCCGCCCACCATAATTTCATTGTTTATTCAATGTCTTGTTTTCTTCACCGCAAAAAATTCGCAATGAGACGGAGATGTCACGGACAGGCGAGGAAGGTCCCTCTTGGGAGTGATCAATTATCAAGACTTGAAGCCGCCGGCGCCGTAGCGAAGAGGTCGGAGCCGCTCTGTGTGAACGAAACCGTGTGGAAATAATACAGAAAGCCTACCGAGCGGGTGCATCAGGAGTCGAATGTGACAAAAATTTCAGCTGGTGGAAAGATCGAAAGGTTGATGAGGATCATCTAAGTTGAAAAACAATGAAGTTAGAAAATGCGAATTTATACCTAATGAATGGCTGAAAAATGAATAAAATGTAACCAAAAAAATAACAGAATAACAAGATAGTCTCAGCAAAAGTAAACAAATGGACCGAGATCTTTTTTTTCAATTTATTTAGGCGTCTCAACTACTATGGCTATTGACGCCAATTTCTAATATTAACAATATATACATCAACTGTTGAAAAGGGTCACATTTCAGGTGACAAATAGTTTTCCCAGTTTGCCTTTTTTTGGTTCCACGATGAATGAAAGTGGTTTATTGCGGTTGTTGTCTGTGTTTGATTGTTGTTGCAGGAGATTCTTATAGGGAAGTGGTCACTATCACAGGTCTTCCATAGTTTCTCAGTCTATGATTGGGGCTGTACGTGGATCGGAGATGGTTAAATCAATCGAAGAAAATGTCCCTGTTGGAATGTTGCAGTACGTCTGTGATCCTGTGTTCAGAAGTACTAGATTGGAGGTGTTGATGACTTCTTCTATAGTTTTTCCTCTTCGATTAGTTTTATTTGAGCCCCACAACGGATGATGTGCATTGAAGTCTAGTACAAGTACAATACACCTAGTACAATGTATGGTGTTGGTAATTGTCTAATTATTTTTTCTAATTCTTGCCTGGTGAAATTTTGGTCGGGGGGGATGTAGATATTGCAGATGGTGATTGGATTTGGCTTCCAGACTGTGACTGCAATGGCTTCGAGATCTGTTGTGATTTGTTTTTGTTCGGAATGGTATGTGTTTTTGACAAATATTGCTACGCCTCCGCTTGCTCTGTTGTTTGTATCTCTGTTTCTATTGTAGGCGTCATATCCATGGAGTTTCGGTGTATGACCTGTTTCAAAATTTGTTTCTTGTATGGCCAGTACGTCAGTCGATGTTTCTTGTAGTAGCAGCTTTATTCTTCCCAAGCGTGGATAAAATCCACAGGTATTCCATTGTATTATTTGGAAGTCCATTGGAGATTTGGATTTAGAATTCTAGCTCCGAGTCTGTCAGTTCTGTTTGTGACTGTAAGAAGTCTTGATCTTCTTGTGTGAGAATTGAGCTGAGACTAGTGATGCTTGAAGTTTCGGCTTTTTCTAGATCTGTTTGTTTTCTAATTTTTGTGTGCAAGCGTGTGGAACGAGCTTTTGATGATTTTTCTGGAACGTTTGGATATACATATTTCATGAATCATTTTCAGCAGTGCGCCAATGTCTGAGGTATATCTTTTTGCTTTGGCATATGGATCTTTATTTCCTGCAGTATTATCTGGGAAACTTGAGAAGGATTCATAATTCAGTGGATAATTGTTTGCTTTGTCCTCTATTATTATTATTATTATTATTATTACTTTTATTGCCTCTTTATACAAAAATGTACAATGGCAATTTTTTTCTGACTGGCTCCAAGGTTGTTGTCATGACAATCGATTCTACTGAGGTGGATGTTTGTGGCTTCTTTGTCTTTGGTTTATTTTCCAGTGTAGGTATTTGAAATTACTTAATTTCATCTGTATTTTTTTATGTATTTCCGAAAGGGTTCTGAGAGGTAGTGGGGTCTTCTTCAATTGTAGGAGACTCAATGCTTTCAGAGGGAGGTCTTTTGTTAGATTCAAGTGTGGTGTTCTCTTCTTAAATTTCTTGAGTAGTATTCTTTGAGTTCGCTGTTGTGTTTTGTTGCGTGCAGTTTACGGAGATGTGTCCTATTTGGTTGCAAACAAAGCAGGTCAGTCCATCAAAGCTCAGGAAAATTTTGTGTTCAGCAGTGTCATCACAATTCATTGTTATAAAAAGTGGTAGAGTGAAATTTTCTTCAGTTGGTGGTGCTATGTATGTTTGTCTACGGAAGCTGAGAATATGAGTGTAGCCTTCTCGTTGTACGCCCATTCTAGTGTGACTCACAGGTGAAACAAGATTTAGTCCTATTGCTTTGAGAGCAGCTTCAATGTCTTCGTTTTCTATTGGTGGTATAACATTCGCTAGTATGATTCTTTTCGCTGGCGTAATAAGTCTTCTTATTCCTATTTCATGGTAATTTATTCTGATTGTTTTGTATTGGGTTACGATTTCGTCTCCAATTAGCGTTCGCTAGATATACACAGAACCGATTATTGGATATTTGTAATGCATAGTGTATATTTTCCGGTCCAACAATGATAATTGTTTCGTTTTAGGTCTTCAGTTATGTTCATTATAATAGCTCGAGTCTTTTTTGGGTATACTATCGCTGGTTTGTTTTGTTTACTTTTTGCGGCATTTGCATAGGTAGTATTTTCTTTGATGATTTGGTTCCTTTCCGTTGGTTGTGACATACTCCTGTAGACAGAGGTCATGTCCTGAGATGGCTCATTTTCTGGCATTCTTGTGATAAATATAGGTGTTCCTCACTTTTGATTTATGCCGCTGAATGATAGGAATTCCATTCATCCAGCGCGCTGCGATAACGCTCCCGCGTTATCAGTTGGTTCTACAAAAAGACTTTCACAAAGTGGAAGAAATATAGACCTTATCACACCGCAAAGTTGTTGGTTTCCTCCAGAATTTTCAGATCTCCACCCTGGTTTTAATTCAAGTCTTCTTGATCCTCTTCGAAGAATCTTTTAGCTTGATCATTCGGCAGTCTTTGAGCCTGGATCTCAGCTTATATACTGGTATTATGATTCTGTTCGGGAGACGTTCAATGCACGACCTGCTACTATGAAGGTTCGCTCGACTCTCTGGACGGAGATCTGTGACCGTTTGAATCTGATTCCGAAAGAATTTTGAAAGTGTGTACGTATGAACGAAAAGATTGATAACATACCTTTGGCCATGGATGATGGGTGAATAGCGGTTTTTTGTGGCTTTAAAGATAAACTTCAAGATGACCCAACTGCCGATGGGACACGGTGTCTCCATGATATGCTCAAGAAGGAATGGAAAAACAACGAAATCAGACTGTACGTATTGCAGTGCAGTAGACGACCCGGGACATATCATTTTCCACTGCGACAGGTGGAACATCGGGAGACGAAAACTAGAAATGCAGCTCAACAGAAGTATCACGTTGCGAATCCGATTGAAGCGGTGCATTTCAAACCAAATCAAAGTATTATATTCTATAGAAAAGCAATGCTGGAAACCAACGGGCGATTGCTCGTTAAGCCGCTCAAATCGCTCCGACGCCGACGGCCGTGCACCTACCCGCAAACTTTGAAAATAATTTACCACTCCCGAGTATCATTCCTTTTCACGTTCGGATCCCGACAAAATGCCAGTGATGTGCTTTTTAAGTGCCGCCGGCCAAAATTTATGTTGCGTCTAGCAATCAACAGTTAAGCCCCTGGTAGCTGCCGCGACGCGAGCGTAGCTACGAGAGAGTGAACATGTAGCATGCAATTTATAACTTTTTACTGCCCCTTAAATATTATTGCGCTATTTTAGCAGGTTAATAAATGCGTTGCACATCCAATTTTAGCGCGCAACTAGAGGCGCAATGAGAGTAACGAGCACAATTTCGCATTAAAAGCAGATTTGCCGCGAATACCTCCAATTATTAAACACTCCCGCGCGGTACGCCTTTCGGCGCAATAATTCATCGGAATTCTCCCTCGGTGAGGTCGGCGTTGTTTTGCCGGGCTCCTCCGCTAAAGCAGATGCGAGAGAGCGGAGCGAAAACATCCCTTGGCTGTTGTACTTACAGCACGCATATAAAAGGAAACAACGGATGCAACGCCACGTTATTTATTTATGGTGGTGACTGATGCTGCAATTTCATCCGTTTGGGGCTCTGGCGTTTGGCAAATGCCTTATCTAGGAAATAATGAGCAAAAAATTTCCATTTCTAGCTTAAGAATCCCGGAAAAATCATCTTTCATGAGCAGAATCAATCGACAGCCCAAAATGTTGAAGCAGAATTCAATCACAATACTTTTCGACTAATTTGGGCGTCGGTGCCACAGCCTTGAGAAAAGTGAGCAGAAATGTCACCACACTCTGTCGAATCGAACAAAAACTCAAGTATGTCATTGGTTTATGACACTGGATATCAACATCAAGTCTAACCATGAAGGCACTTTTGTCTACTTTATGCTCGCCGCCATAAATGCAGTCATAATCTTTGCAGGTCGAACTGAATTTTTCAGTGCTATCCCCGGTATATCTCCTGTAGCTCACCGGTTTTGTAGTCGCTGTGCCCATAGCATTTCTTCTTCTTCCTCTTTACAGAAGCTGCTTGTTTCTGCTTTCTCAATTTGTAGTGGATGTTTGATTTCTTCTTCCATTATTTTGAAAATTCCTCAGTTTTGCCTGTATTTTTTTTTATGCTGCTATCTCTTGTTCTCTCTTGTTGGATTTGCTGTATTGTCTCCAGAAGTTCTGTCTTCATTGCTGCCGCTGTTGCCAAATTCTATAGTGATGATCGGATATCTTTTGGTGCTTTTCTGGAACGTGTCAATGAGTTACGCAAAGCAAGAAACGTCTCACTTCAAGAGTTGTACATGTCAGCTTATTATTAACTGACTTATTTTGGTTTAGGGCAAATTGGAACGAAAAAAAAAAGACCCAAGTTTCAACAAGTCCATCGGAATTTACCTTTTAGTAATAGACGCTGTGTTCTATAGTTTATCCATTCGAGTGATTGTAGGTCAACAGCTAGGAATATTACTACCATTGTACTTCACCCAACAGGCAGAAGAGCCCAGTTGAGGGGTGAGGGATACCAGAGACAAATCTGAGGGAGGGGTACATACTCAGGTAAAAACCTTTGCCTTTATTTCGAATAGAGAACAGTTGAAGAGATCAACCTCGCTCTCATAAGCAGAGTAATTGACAATCATCTGATAGAGAGGAGATGCCACTAGGATGTAGGTTCTAGCCGTGGGAAGGTGAAATAAACTGTGTGATCTAGAGGAAAGCCAAAGAACACTGAGACCCACAGCGCCAAGAAAATCAGGGCAATCCAACGAATATTGCTTCGAAATATCGCTCCATACTACCAGAAGCGGCTGAACTTCCGAAGTACGATTGACGATTGCATGCCAAGGAAACTCATGTTGATAGTTTTCCACCACCGCTGTCTAGATGGAACAAGTTGCTAGAACCGGACCTCGCTTGTGTTGAATCGTTGTCGACCGCTCATGTGTAATTTTAGCCGGATGTAATTTTCTGTTGCGGTTGTGGAGAGAATGGTCACATCATGTCGAACTGCTGGCAGCTTGAAAAACTGAAATGTTTCAAATGTGGAAAACCGAAAGTCACTGTTCGGACATGTGAAAAGAGTAATCACTATTTAGGAACAGCGGTTTCGGGTCACCAAGTGATCGACTAGTAAACTCGGATGAAAGTTTGGCCATGGTTTGAACCGATCTTGTCACCAACACGGGAATCGGTCTAGATTTCATCCTGTCAAACGTGATTGGCGATGAGAGATCCTACCTCAAAGTCAGTGTTTTGGGTAAAGACATCCTTGTACTGCTGGATTCTGGAGCAAGCAGGACGATCGTGGACAGCCAGGAATCAACATATTTGAAAACTTGGGGCTTCCGTTTCGTTCTACTGAAATCAAGCCTTGTCGGGTTGCTTATGGAGAGGGATGTCGAGTGTATTGTTGTAGTACCATTCAAGCCAGGAGACCAAATCAAGGTCATTAAGGTGTTATCCGTTCCCACTCTACTTGGCACAGATTTTTGGAGGAGGATGGGAATGGTTCTGGATTTACGTCATAAGGACTGGTGACGCCCGAATTGTTGTCAGTTGAGAAAGCAACGGAACCTACTTCATCGTATCGTGTGCAACTTGATCAATTAGGTACCTCAGAGGAATCAGGTCATTTCCTGAAGCAATCGGTTGCTTTAACGTCGTACAACACTTGATGAGAACTTCTGGCGAGTCAATTGGACAACGTCACTAGCCCATCTCTCCTATCGTACAGAAATACATCAACAAGAAAATTGATCTGATGCTCCATAACGGGATCATAAAATCTTCATTTTCTCCATGGGCGTCCCTAATAGTTTTGGTGCGGAAAAAAGGCAAGTCGTACCGATTCTGCATCGATTCCAGGAAGATCAATAAGGTGACTGAACGTCATGCTCATCTTCCACCATGTGTGCTGAATACGCTAGATAAAAAAATTACGTGCTGTCCGCAAAGTATCTCTCATCGCTTGACATAAAAAGTGCATATTGGCAAGTGCCGCTTTCAGAAGAATCGAAGCGTACATGACAACTTGACGCGGGACAACTTGACGCCAGAAATTTTAAAGCGGCCGACTTGACGCCGAGAAATTTTAAAGCGGCCGACTTGACGCCGGAATAACTGACGCCAGGATAACTTGACTCGGGACAACTTGACGCCGGGACAACTTGACGCCAGGAATTTTGGAGCAGCCGATAGCCGACTTAGCGTCGGGACAACTTAACACCCGTTGGAGCTATAGGACCCCGAGCATTACATGAAGGCACAAAGGTGCTTACTAAAGTTACGAAAGCAAGGAGAAAATGCAAGGCCCGATAGACCTTCGAATACCAAACAAAGGCTCAAGAGTGCTTGCTAAATGTAAATGGAAAAAATGCAAGGGGCAGGAGTTCAAACACCATCAACTATTGAAGACACAAACGGGTCCAGTGGGGCTATGAACAACACATGAAAGCAGGAGAGAGCTTTTTCGGCATATGAGGACACAAGCGCACCAAGTAGGGCTTTGAATACCAGACGAAAACACAAGTGTGCTTTCGATCGCTTGAAAGCTCCCTAAGACAAGGAAAATTGCAAGGGGGCTCATCAGGACTTCATAAGACATTGAAGGCACAAGGGGGCTCAATAGTGCTTTGGATTACACAAGAAGGCAAAAGGGGCTCACGGGAATTCTAAACACGTAAAAAACATAGGGAGACTCACCAGGGCTCCAAACGGTACTTGAGGTTGAGGACACACGGGGTCGCCAAATGTTACACGAAGGCACAAAGGTGTTTACTAAAGCCTCGAAAGCGACGGAAAAATGTAAGGGGACTCAGCAGGGCTTCAATCGACATTGAAGAAACAAGGGGGCCAGTAGGGCTTAAGGAATCAAAGAAGGCACAAGGAGGCTTACTGAAATTCTGGAGGGGCGAAAAATCATGAGGGGCTTTAAACAAGAATGTCCAAATGGGCTTTGAATAAGGGTACTTACAACGGCATATTGAGACATAAAGGGCAAATACTACGATTCCAAAAGCAACATGAACACTCAAGGGGGCTCATCAGGGCTCAGAACGACATATAAATACCCACAAAAAGATCCACTGGAATTTCGAGTTAACACAGCAGGACAAAATGGGAGCTGCTTGAGCTCCAAAACATAGTAAGACATAAGGGGCCTCCTCAGAACTCCGAACCCCTCAAGTAAACACAAGAGGGTTCATCGGGGCTCGAAACGCAACAAAAAGACACGGGGGCTCATCGGGGCTCCCGATTGAAAAAAAAAACTCAAGAACTACAAAGTCTAAGAAGATAAATTGTGGCTCGATAGAATTCCAAAAGCAACATGAAGACACAATAAGGGAGCTAGTCAAGGCTTGAAGCAACACATCAAATTGTCCACGCGTTAGGTTGTCCTGGCGTCAAGTTGTCCCGCGTCAGGATGGCCAGCGTCAAGCTGTCCTGCTTCGACCAACTTGACGCCGGGACAACTTGACGCCGGACGATTTGCGCCAGGGATTTTGTGAGAACAGGGTAAGGAAACGATTGAAGAAAATGACAAAACGGGACTCATCGGTAGTCGAAACGACACATAAAGACACAAGGGGGTTCACTGGGGCTCCGCATCACACAGCAGAACACAATGAGGGCCTCCAGATCTCCAAAACACAAGAAGACATGAGCGCGAGCGGGCTCGCTTAGACTTCCGAAAACCTTAAGAAAACATCACAGGGTTCATTGGGGGTTCGAAACGACACAAAAAGACAAAATGGGGGCCAGTAAGGCTCCAAAATAAAAGAGATACAGAGGGGCCCGATAGTGTTCCGAAACTGCCAAGAAAATACAAAGAGGTCATCGGGACACAATACGGTACCTAAAGACAGGAGGGGGGTTCCGATTGACACAGCAAGACATAATGGGTCGCTGGAGCTCCAAAATGAGAAAAGTGAGGATGAGGGGGCTCGCGTTTCCCGAAAACCACAGGAAACATGAGGGGGCTCTTCGTCAAAATGACACATAAAGACACAAAAAGATCTATTGAAGCTCCGATTGACAAAGCAAGGCATGATGGGAGCGCCCGAGAGGGCGCCATATAGGACTAGAAACATAAGAATATACAAGGGGATTCATCAGGGCCTCACACAACACCAGATGAAGACACGAGAAGGATTATCAGGTTTCAAAACGACAAATACAGACAAGGGAGTCCGTTGCGTCTCCGATGAACGTAGCAAGACACACGAGGGCCACTGGGATTCCACGACATGAGATGACAAAATGGAGCTCATTGCAAGGCTGGAAGCGTCACCATAGACACCATGGCCCAGATTGACTTAGCAAGAAAGAATATAGGGGCCGACAGGGTTCCAAAGCACAAGAAGATACAAGGGGGCTCGATAGAATTCAGAGCTGCACATGAAAACACAAGAAGGTCATCAAGGGGGTTATCAGGGTTTTTAAAAACACTATGGAAAAACTAAGTGGCTCCAGTAAAGTTTCGAAAACAACACGAAGACACAAGTAGGGGGGTCATCAGGGCTTGAAATGACACATAAAGTCGCATGGGGGCTGTGACTTTGAGTTATACAAACTGAGATCATTGGGACTCAAAAACAGAAGACGCAAGTAGGCATAGGGGGCTTGCTGGTTCCGAAAAAACACAGGAAAACACAAGGGGCCCAGTTGGGGGACAAAAAGACACAAACTGGTCAACTAGAGTCCCAAAATTATAATAACTCCTGTCTCCTAACGTCAAGTTGTTCTGGCGTCAAGTTGTCCCGCGTCAAGTTGGCCGGCGTCAAGTCGGCGGCGTCAAGTTGTCCTGCTTCGGAATCGAAGCCTGCCACCGCTTTTCCTGAATCAAACAGAGGCTTGTTCTAATTTCAACGAATGCCTTTCGGCCCTTACAGGTCGAGTGCCACATAGCAAAATCACATGACCGCGTCCTCGGCTTCAATTTGAATTTTTTTGCATTCGTGTGCTTGGTCGAAATCATCATTGTGACCAGTACTTTTGAAAATATCTTGAAATCCCAGAAGGAGTATTTTATTTTCTACGAAAACCCAATCTTAAAATTAAGATCAAAAAGTGTCAGATATGCCGTCTGAAATTTCTAGGCTACTTCGTCAATAAAAATGGACCACGAGTGTACCCAGACAAAGTCGAAGCGATTCTCCAGAAAACACCGCTCAAACTGTGGAAATTTTCCGAGTCTTGGTATCGACGTTTCATCCCTAACTTTGGCAATGTTGCTGCTCCACTTCACCAACTCCTGGATAAAAACGCGGATAAAGTTTGTCTGGTCTTTCGAACGCGAAAACTCTTCTCAAACCGTCTAAAGAATCATTCGTTTCTGCACCTGTTCCGACACGCCTCAACTGTGGTAAGCCTTTTGTCTTACAGACTGATGCCCATTCGGTTTATAGCTGATATTCGGTAACCTCACTTCTCTGTGAACATTTGTGTTTTTCTCTAATATATCCAGCTCTTCGGTTTTGTCCTTGATTATGTTTTTGGGCGTAATGCTTCAGAGTCGATGATAGGACTTTCTCCGGTCTGGATATTCAAGGCGCCATTTCTGGGGTCTTTTTGCTTACCTTCCCCAGTTTCTCAAAAATTGTAGTGTATCCAGGTCGCGGCATCATTCTGTAGTGTATCCTGGGTTACTACGGCACCATTCTGTAATGTAACGTAGTTTATCCTGGTCACGGCACCATTCTGTAGTGTATCCTGGTCACGGCACCATTCTGTAGTGTAATGTACCCCTCTTTTCGATGTTGGCTGAGATCATCGTTATCCCTTCCCTTCTTGACGTTGTTTACATTTTACCTACGTTGTGTTGAGTTCTTACTCGAGATAAGAATGTGTAGTTGGGGATGAGGTTTGATTCTTGAATGAAACGCGAATGAAATGCAAGCAAAATGAATGTTTTATTGGAAATCAATTGCAAAGTTTCAGATGAATTTGTTTCTTTTCTCAAAACACCTATTGATAGTGATAAAATGACACAACAAGAATGAAAAACAACAAGACACAAACAAATGAGACAAGAAAAATCATTACAAATTATTTAGACATCGCAAGAATTTACAACAATGAAATGAACACAAAATCAGATTAACAAAACAAAACAAAAATCATGTAACATGTTAAACTGTCAATTTGACCGCAAAGGAAAACTGACGTATTCGCTGACAGGCACACATGGGGAGAGCACTTCAAAGAAACCCCTGCGTATAGCCTAGTTGGTTGCTGAAAAATCTCTTCCCAAATGATCTGGACAAAAGTCAAGTGTGAATGAGTCATGATGAAATGACAGAGAAGTCACTTCAGTTATGCATTGATCAAGTCAGCGTGAAGCGGTGCTTGAACCTCTTTGAATGTTTGTTTCGTTTACAAGTTATTTACGTAACAACAAAAGGAAACTTTACGCTAAGCAATTTATTTTACGTTTACAAACAAAAGAAGTCAAATTGATAGATGAGTAAACAATAACGAAACGATCGATAAACAAGTTAATAAAGCAGCCAGAGGCAAATGATCAGTAAACAAGTTAATAAACCAGCAAGAAACAAATGATAGATAAACAAGTAGATAAATAAACAAAAAACAAATAAGAGATAAACAGGTTAACGAATAAAAAAGAAACAGGTGAGAGATAAATAAGTAGAGAAGTTGGAGTTGGTCATACCCTTTGTAAGCAATTGGAAGGAAGAAGTATCTATAACGCATTCGCCCGAAATTTTCCAGCAGTTACCCATCAAAAACCCCACAGATACATACTTACATTCAAAACAGAACAATGGTTAGTAAACAGTAATCACATACAAAAAATAACAGTAAATACAAGAAAATCGACTCGAGCCAACCTGTGGCCCTCTCTTTGTCGTTTTACATAATTTCCCCCCAAATAAGGAAAGGTTAGTAGACTCAACAAGGCAGATTCATACAAGTGGTGGACCCCCCCCAGGACATGGAGAAGCGGCAAGTCTCTTTTTCCTTCCTTTACTTTCATGTATAATCCGACAATGAACAATGAAATGTGAATGAATCATAAAAAGTACTGTTCTCTACTTAGCGGCTGATTTGGGCGTAGCAGAATTTTTTTTTGTTATCCTACTGTTTGTGACGTAACTTGTGGAAAGAAACAAATCATGAAACCTCGAAGTACGCGCGATAGCGCGGCCTTGAAGTCACGTCATGAGTGCGCAAAAAGCACATCCACTAGATTTACGGCTGTTGCCGTCAACATTGAGATCATTTGGGAGTAGATAAATTACACAAAATTCAAAGCTGTGCGAAGCACCTTGACTTCAAAGGGGAAAAACTGCGGGTTATGCAAGCCCGTTGAGAACAAAGAGAATAATGAATTTCGGGTTATGTACAAGAATTTCGCGGACAAAATAGGTATCGAAATGCATGATTTGGTGAGTGGGTGGAAGCCAAATCTACGATACAATAATCAAAGAAAAACCGACCTTAGAGTTGTAAAAACCACGCACTCTTGATGCACTGAAAATCACGTGTTCTTCACCACAGCTGATCCTCTTCTCTTCTGCCTGCCCGCGGCTGCTGCTCGCCCGGCTTGTCTAGCGCAGCGCCATCTCCCTCTTCTATCCGCAAAAGCTACGAACGTCAACGACCGTACCTACTTCAGGTACCAACGTACAAACAAAACAAAGGGGGAATACCACAAAATCAACCAGATGTTTCTCGCAGGGTTCTTGTAGTCTTTATCTTGCCTATCTGTCGCGTCGATATTGGCTTCTGAAATCCGGATGGTAATTAAGAGCTAGGTGGAGAGTGTTGGACGCTACCGCTTCATGTCGTTATAGTTTTTCTTGCCGTTGGTTTGTTTTTGGGGGCTGCTGTTCCGTGGGTCAACCCTCCCGGAAATACTTTTTCTCAAACATAATTGTAGTGCAGTGTTTATGCCTCGTTTTTCAAAATCCGTGGCCAAGTTTTGCTTTTTAGGGTTACGGCCAGCGTATATAGAGTGGCGGTACCTTCTTCGCTAGAGCTGGTTTCTTGTTTCGCCAGAATGACGGAGAGGAGAGTTTTTTCGCTTGAAGGTAAGCTGGCCCACCGGAGGTTGTGCTGCTTTTTTGGCTTTCACTACTCTCTATGCCGACATGGATGACCCCGCGAGGGGCCTCTTCGTGCGGCCTCCACTAATACAGCTCTCAGGATCATTGGTTTCAATTCAGGTTTTACACCAGCTACAAGATCTTGCAGCACCCAGGAGAACAAGAAGCATTCACCCAGCATAAAACCTGAATAGAAAGAAAAGCTAAGGTGAATACCTTCCGGCGTGTTCAACGACCTGCACTCCAGGCCTCCCTTCGTCAAATATCTGATACCTAAATCTCACTGGGCTGTTAGAAGACGCTTCTTAAAGATTTCCATAGGGAACTAAATTTGATTTTTTGAGCTCGCAAGTTTATAATGCAGAGAACTTTTCGGTGCTCTTGACACTTTATCGCGCAACATGACGTCAACACTTTCCATCCGCCCCCATCAGAACAGAGTTTCAAACTATGCTCGCTCTCCTCATTTAACCGACGATGGGTTTCCATTCCCCCTACCACCGCGCAGCACTATATCCACCAACTATCCGCCTCGATCCTTGCAGCTTTCGAGCATCTTGAGGTGATAACTTTTCTCTTGGCGGCAGTGGGTGGTTGGTGTCGTGTTTTGCCGCCGTTGCCGCTAAACGCTAAACTGTTTACGTTCGGGGCGATATGATAATGCGGCGACGGTATACGTTTTGAGTAAATCCAGCAGGCGAGAGGAAGTTGCAGTGTGCAGCAACTAGCGAGCTCTACACAGCACACCGAGGGGAGTGTTTCGCTGGTTTTGTGGAAGAACCATCAGCCGTATTATGGCGCGTCGATTATAAGTTGGTTGACTCTCTCCGCTTTGGCAGCCCCAGCCAGCCGTTCCCAGTCGCACACACATAACCTTTTAACACGAGCAACGACGGTCTGGTCGGCGGGCTATTACGCCGCCCCCGGTCGATATCCTCCAGCTAGGTGTTTATTAAGGGCGCTATCTCGCCGGAAGTGTCGTTCTCTGCCGCTGGGATTACAATAACACGAAAAAACGAAAGAAATAACGGGCAAGCTCTTGATGGGAAACGATGTCTCGTATGCGCCGGCGAGATTTTCTCCAATTAAAGCGTCGCGACGCGAACGAAACGAACGTGCCCTCGGCCGCGGTTCTTTTTACGATCGCGCTCGCTGCCGTCGCAAGCGCAACATTTCAGCTCTTGGGATATTATATCGTCAAAGAGTCAAAGCCCCGCCTGAGATAATTACTGTTGTTAGTCGTGTCCTTATCGTCAAAGGTCAGCTGATGCTTCCAGAATCGAATGAGGCGAATAACTATACTGGCAACGTTTCCAGGTTCTTTTGACATTATCATGGAAGCTCGCTCGCCGGCCGAACGACCAAGCTAGTTATTGTTGTCCCTAAAACTCCCGCCAACAACGCCCAAATAATAAATTATTCCGCGATTAGCCGGCTAATCCGGGGGGTTGTAATCTTAGGCTCGTGTTCCACCATCTGCGGTTGAATTTACTATTGAGGTCCGCCAGGTCTCTACACCGCCACTGCATCGAAAACCAATTAAGCCGATCCCCTACGCCTGCCCTCGCGCCGAAACTTTTCGGATATAGGCTTAAATTGGTTGTGAGCAGGGATTAACCTTGTTAAGTCGACTAAAATAAGGATCATTACATTATGGGAGTTTTAAGTAATTCTGATCGATCCCATCCGTTTCTGAAAGTTTTTCATTGCCACCAGCCTTGGTCTTAATGCCGTCTGCTCAGGTTTCATCAGCTGGGTGCAAATATTCTTTCTCCGGCTTGAATATTTCTAATCTCATTAATTAGTCATTGCTTTTATACTAAAGATGCGGTTGACTTTCTCCTTGTGACCTTTTTGCGAACATTTCCATTTGTTGAAGTACCGGTTTTGGTTTGGCTTCGGCAAGTAGGTCAAAACTGGAACGCGCGTTGAACCTGCTAAACGGCGTTTAATTGCAAAAAATCAATGTCGATACAATTGTAACCATAGCAGTTAAATCCGGCTTAGCGCAGAGCTCGAACACGAATCTTATTCAGGTTTGAAATTCCTCGTTACTGCAGGCAGACTAGTACCGCTTTAAAATGTATGGAAAACCTCATAGAAAACGAATGCAATCAGTTGTTCCTCTTTTTTACTATATTTACCTAATGGTACAGACGTCCTTTCTGGAAAGGTTGTAGGTATATCGTTTTAAACAAATTTTCTTCTGCTACAACCATAAAATGAGTGTTCTCAAACTTTTTTTCACACCACAAATAGACGCAGAGTGTGACAAATCAATCAGCCGTACGGTGTTAGTTCAAGGTATTGACCAATCAGCTCTGCCCGTGTTGATTTGTTGTAGTCTATTGATGAGCATTTGCATTGCGAAGCATTTCAGTACGAGCGGTTTACTACATAATACTGCACTTTGTGGCAGAAGCGATACATTCGATACAGCTGGTTCTTATGGGTATACAAATCGTGTAAATGATTTGGTTTCATGGATCAATTCAATAGTTACTTTACATCGCATAAATTTATAGTCATCGTTCGATTAGATAGCGTGAAACCGTGCAAGACCGTAGGCCACCAAATTCGGCTGCTGCAACTACCAGACGAAAGGTATGCCTGTCCAGAAAGCGACGTATGATGTTCTTTTGCGTAAGTTAATAGAGGATACATTACATGAATTATATAAATTATAGGTTTATTCTCAACAGGTCAAGCCCAGTTACAGAGAATTGAAAATATGTACGTTTCGTTACACTTAGAACGGTACAAGTGACATAGACTTCAACAATCACTTATCAACATTAATATTCACATTCTAAAGCTCCAATAAATCTGAAACCAAGCCTTTGAACCTCGACCTCTTCCCGTGATTATTGTCAACGTCAGGGCACTTGAAATTGTACAGCTCGCACGCTGCATGCAGCGACGAGGCTCGGAGGACGTTGACGTTGGCTTTAGGCAGCCAAAACGTCCAGTGATGACAGGCGTGGAGTCCAAGAAGAGAGCTGTCGTCGACGTAGCCGTGGCACAACTCGTGAAGAAGCATGAGTGAAGCCACCTCCCTTCTGTGTGCGAGGGAATCAACATCAAACCTCCGAAGGAGGACCCCCTGAGGGATACCCCTGGGAGGGTAGTACCCGTCCAGCGCCTTGCTCACGAACTTGGGGAACTTCCTCTGTAATTTCTCGACTTGCAGTTTCAGTCCTTCTTGTTGAGGACTCCAAATCTATGGAGTTAAGCAAGCAGAACGGTCCCATCCCTAAATTCGGAGCAATAACGAGCAATGTAACCCATCGTCCTGGATGCTGAGTTCACCGTTTAAGATATATGTCTATCAAATTTGAGTGTCGGTTGAAAGGTGATCCTAAGGTCCCGACATTCTGCTCCTCGTTCCAGAACCGCTCCAGTCAGAATATAAGGGTATTCATAGATGATTTCACATCGAGTGAAGCTGGTTATTTTCCACTTTTTGGTGTTAAACTGGAGATTGTTTACGGTACACCATGAGAAGAGGACATTGAGGTCCTCCTGAAGCAGGATGCAGTCATCTGGGCGACGTGTATCCCTATAGATCTTGAGGTCACGCAAACAACAGGACCCTTGAAATACCCTTGGTGATATCGTTGATGAAGATGAAAAACGTTCTCGGGGACAGGTTCGTTCCTTGAGTGACGCCACTCGTTGCCATGTAGTTCTGAGAGCGATGACCATGAATCTCAACCAACTGCTCCCTGTCCGCAAAGTAGAACTCAAAGAAGCTTACTAAGCTGCTGTGATGGAAGCCGAAAGTACTCAATTTGTTCAGCAGGATTGTATGGTCCACTTTGTCGAAGGCCTTCGCAAAATCAGTGTATATGATGTTCGTCTGTCCTCAACTGTCCAGTGACGTAGCCGCACATCATGGGTGACCGTAGCCAGATTAGTTGTCGTCGATCCAAACGATATTCTCCAAAAGTTTTCCAGTTGAAAATTCGAAACCAGCTTATCGCCGAGGGCTGACTCAAATGATAGAGCTCAAAAAGGAAGCCCTCAATTGACGATTTTCACAATGGGATTGGAGAAGGCTTTGAGTTTTTCCAGGAAATTCAAAAAAGCTTTTTGACGAAATATTCAGTTTCCTGCAAGTTTTCTCTTGAACTCCCAAGTGACCACCCGAAGGAACGACCGAAACAAAAATTTCCGTAGGTTCCTGGATATCAGCCGGGAAAGTTTTGTGTCGCCCACATCAGATTTTTTCGTTCTTGTTTTTGTTTGAGCACGGCTTGCAAAAAGAGTGGGATCTGTTGCATTACATTCCCCCGTTCCGATGTAACACTCTTCGTGTTTTTTCCTCTCGCTCTTTTTCGATTTTCAACTTGGGGATTCTTGTTGTTTACTTTTCTGTGCGTACTTTTCTTTCAAATTCAAATCCAAATGATTTATTGTTTCTTCAGTACGTACATTGTACTTATAAACAAAAGGTTTACGAGCTGCAGATACAACCCAACAATATGTATAAATATAATAAGTAAAAATATGTGAATAACTAAAGATGTACTGACATTCTTAAAAAATAGGAAAAAAAAACAAATGAATAATTCACTCTTACAAATAGAAATGCCTAACTAAACTCCCCAAACTAAAAACTTTATTCATTACGAGCGAAGGCCCTGAGCTTCATTGCACCTGCCAAAAATCTATATATTTTAATCGCTCTTTTCCTTGTGACATTTTTCAAATTTGTTGGCCAGTCTTTGGACAGCAGTACCTGGTACTCTCGGCGGATTGGAGCGTACAGTGGACAATCGTACGTACGTGCGTACTTTCCAAAACAGCTAATTTGTTTGGTATACCCGGGCTGTGCTTATCGAGGTCGTTCTTGTCAAGTCTATTTTTATTTTTTATATATGAACAGTATGGGTTCTGGCACGTGAAGACAGCTGAAATTCCAAAATCAAGTTTTTATCGATGCTTACATAAGTCGGTGATAAAATATGTATTACTCTATAATACTCTCGGAGTGTATTACTCTATAAAATTCGGAGTTGAGGTAGGCTGTGACCAGGTCAAATTTCAGGATGTCAAGCTGCTTTCGGCCAGAGCACAGCCTACCCCAATTCCGAATTTTGTTGATGGCATGGTGCAATGTGTTTTTTGAAGTCAAAAATCTAACATAACAAGCAACGGTGATCAACAGTAATCTTTCATGAAGTCATATGAATTTACCAAAGGTTCAACTTCTGTGAAGTAGGAATTCATCAATTTTCTGAATTAAAGAGAAGTCTTGTATGGTAAACCAATCTTAGTTCTCAAGTTTGAAATGGTTTATGCTGTCAGAGGACATGAAAGCCTTACGCATTACTCCCTGAAAAGGTATCGGAAGAAGCTTTATGTCTATTACTTCATAACGATGCCTCCTAATAAAAGTAACGCGGTTCCAATCCTTCGGTCAAATCTGACGTAGCAGAGATCACCGGCCCTACTATACTGGCGATCTCTGCTACGTCAGTTTTTAACCGGACCACAGCGTTATCATAATCCGAGGGGCATAGGTCAAAAAAGGCTTGGCCTTGTGCAACTCCGTGAAGATATGTGGAGCTATACCCCACTCGATTCCTAGACCATCAACGATCATGAAAAGTCATGGTGGAACATTGACATCTGCTGCAAGCAAATATGGTGGAGGCGCCAATATGGGCTCCGTCTCGTAGTAAGGAATGGGGTACTTGCCAATGGAATAGACTCAGCTGGAAATACTTTTGATTGCTAGTATGAGTGATAAGGGTACTCTACTGAGAATTTCACAAAAATTCCGTCGTTTTCTACAGAAAAAAACTAATTTGAAAAATTCCTCCTAAAAGCTTCGCGCCAGGACAGGGACTTTGAGTGGGGTTGGTCTGACTGTGTGACAATGGAATAATCAAGAATGTCAGGGATGCCACTGTGACACTGTCATTTTGAACATGCTATCGCAAAACCGGTTTCCTATCGAATTCTTTCACCGTGAGCATTTAGACAAAAAAGTCGAACAAGGTTTCAAAGAAACTGACTCCAGAAACCTCTTATAACACTGTCTCAGTCGAGATAATTTATTTCCAGGGGAAAATCTGGAGAATCACCAATAGCACAGAAATAAGAGGCTGAAAATGAACAGTGAGCTTTTATAGGTTCATCATTAGCATACAATTCCGGATAGGTAATATTTTAGAGCTACAAGAGATCCATGTGGGGAGGACGCGATGGATCTCCAAATAAAATGTGGGGAGCAGGAACACTGATGTCCGAAATGAAGCCGAGAGTCAGCCAGGTCAGAGCACGGGTGACAAACATGCGAAAGGCTTTTAGGTAGAAATGAACAAAAGGAGTAGGTACTTACAGCGTAGATCAAAGCCTCGATCAAAGCAGTCAAAGGCAAAAAAAGGGCACAGGAAGAAATTACGGTTGGCGGTTTGACGTTGTTAGTCAGACTCAGATCTTGTTGTTGTTGTTGTTGTTGTTGTTGTTTGAAAACGGTACCTTGACGACGTTATATCATCGCCAACCCAACGAGGAAAAACAGCCCTTCTATGTTCTATATCTAATATATTTGTGACGTCACAAATATATTTTTAAAACACGCATTGCGGCCGCAATTTTGAGAATTTAGGAAAAAAAAAATACGGGTACATTATTTTTAACCATACTATCGATTAAGCCAATGAAAAAAATTAGGCAAGTACCCCATTGGCTGTACCTCGTTTGTTTCCCAAAAGATGTCAGCACTTTAACGTTATCTTGTAGAAGAATGGATTCTCTTCCTATTTCATATCTGAATTTATGAACGTCATTCCGGAAAACTGTCAAAATTGTCGTGATAGGATATTCTAGATTTCGGCATTTTTTCAAGGTTATCCGATATTTTTGAACCTGGCAATATCATAAATCTTGAAGTGCCCTTTCCAATTTTCCACTTTTCCACTTCCTATCTTTGCTGTTTTGGCCGCCATATTGAAAGTATGACGCCCAAAAAATTGGTTTTTTGGCAATATCTCAATTTCTGTCCATGTAAGGTGGAAGCGTTTACAATGCGAATGGAAAATCATTCAATTCTCTACAATTTGACACCTTACTTGCCCACGTGCCACTTCCGGTTCTTGGGTTATGACTTCTAGAACTCCCTGAAGCATCAACTTTTGTTATCCAATCAGCATTTGGAGTTGATCCCAGCTCCACGTGGCAGTCAAATTAACCATAAATAATGATCAGTTGTCAACCACAGACCAATAATATGCAGAAAATCAATCATGGTAATGGTTGCTATAACCAGGCAGTACGCATGGGTTTCTTTGGCGTGTTCTTCCCATGTGTGCCTCTCAGTGACTGCGTCACTTTTCCTTCGCGATTAAATTGACAGTTTGCCATGTTTCATGATTTCATGTTTTGTTGTGCTAATCTGATTTTGTGTTCATTTCATTGTTGTAAATTCCTGCATTGTCTAAATGATTTGTAATAATTTTTCTTGTTTCATTTGTTTGTGCTTTGTTGTTCTTCATTCATGTTTGTCATTTTATCACTGTCAATTTCTTGTTGTGAGGTGTTTTGAGAAAAGAAACAAATTCATTCAAAACTTTGCTAATTGATTTTCAATAAAACATTCATTTTGCTTGCATTTCATTCGCGTTTCATTCAAGAATCAAACCTCATCCCGAACGACACATTCTCATCCCAAGTAAGAACTCAACACAACGTAGGGGAAAAGGTGAGCAACGTGGGGAAGGGGAGGAACAACGACGATCACTGCCAACATCGAAAACGGGGTTACACTACAGAAATGGCCCCGTGACAAGGTTACACTACAGAAGTGGTGCCGCGACCAGGATACACTACCATACCAAACGTTTAATTCGGATTTGAGATTAGTGATGTAGGATTGGATGCACAAACTAAAAACAGCCGCTCCTAAAGGGTCGCCTTCTTGGCAACCAACAACGGAATGTATATAAAAATCTTGGTAAAAGAGGTTTGTAGTCTTTACATTCAAAAGCATCGTGTCCCTTTCCACCGTATTGAAGGTCATCCACATCTTCATCATCATTTCCACATCTATTTTCAGAAGGATCTCTGCCGAGGAACATTTAGATAGAGAAGTTCTTGCAGCATGAACAGCTACTTCACATCCACTTTTACACCAGAACCTAGCTGGTGCACAGTGGTCCAGAATTCAGAAAATCTGGCCAAAAATCTGAAACTTATGTAACTTGTTCAGAACAAAATCGTGAATACAGAAAAAATCGTCAAAAAAATCTCATTGGGAAATGGGGTAATTTTGAGGGGGCTAAATTCAAAATAAATTCAAAAAATTCCGAAACTCATGGAGCTGGTTCATAATAAAGTCGTGATTACAGAAAAAATATTGAAAAAATTCTTATTGCAAAATGGGGTTGAATTTGAGAGGGTTAAAGTGAAAATAAATTCGAAAAAATCTGAAACTTATGACACTGGTCCACAATAAAGTCCTGATTACAGAAAAAATTATTAAAAAAATCTCATTGCAAAATGGGGTTGATTTTGAGGGGGTTCAAATCGAAATAAATTAGAAAAATTCTGAAACTTCTGAAGCTAGTCTATAATAAGGTCGTGGTTGCAATAAAAATAATTGAAATAATCTTATTAGAAAATTGGGTTGATTTTAGGGGGTTGAAATCGAAATAAATGGGAAAATTGTGATACTTATGGAGCTGGTTCGTGATCACAGATGAAATAATCGTAATTAGCATTTATCTACAAAGTGAAAGAAAAATTGTAGAAAAAGAAAAACTACTATCAATGCAATAATAGGCAAGCTGCGGCATTATAGTATTGTTATTCAAAACTGGGTAGATTTGAGGGGGATAAAATCGAAATGAATTAGAAAAATTCTGAAACTCTAGGGACTGATCCATAATAATAAGGTCATTATCACAGGCAAATTGATTGAAAACACCGCATCGCAGGATGAGGTCATGGGTGGTTTCAATTAATCAGAAATAAATTGGAAAAACTCTGAAACTTATGAACCTAGTCCATAGTAAGGTCACGATTCCAGGAAAAATTAATGAAAGAATCTCATTGAAAAATTAAGATGATTTTAAGAGGGTTGAAATCGAAATAAATCAGTAAGTTCTGATCTTTATGGACCTGGTCCATAATAAAGAGAAATAATTATAATTAATCACTATTATAAATGGAGAAACATGTAAGTATACGATTAACAGCCCTGACTCGTATACCTACTCACTCATGCCGTCTGCAATCATGTTCAAAAGAGTAGGACGGCAGTTTTCCAATCCATGATAGCACCCTCGACAAGATCATTTGTGATATTACCGGTTATCCCTTTTTCGCAGCTCCGATAGATAAAAATTAGGAAAGAGTGACCAATGTATCTGTCATCACAGTAGATTTGATAATGAACTAAATTCTATGGAAGGTCAGGGAGTCCAGAAAATGTTAAAAAAGGTAACCCTAGAGTCCGTACATGATGTGATGAGCGACTGTCTAGTTTTTTTTTTGCAAAATTCGGCCTTATAAAGGATTGAGGAGACACAGTCCTTCAAAATTTCAATTTATTCTTGGTTTTTCTACCAATAAATTATAAACGCGTTGCCAAATCGGGCTCTAGGTTAACAGAACAATGTTTTGAGTGAATACCTAAGTAAATTAGCAAAATTGCAAAATTAGCAAACAGATTTGAACAAGTAATTCACAATTTAAGGGACTGAAGGGTCACAAAAAAAGGTCGAATCTCAAAAATCCAGAGATAGGTAGTGATAAAAACATATGCCGTCACCATGTTCATCTCACAAAACGTAACGTTCTCTCTCTCGATAAGTACCCAACTATTTTTTTTACCTTACTCTAAAATGCACAGATGCACGGCACGCACCACATCGGAAAAAAAAGATTATTTGCCAATGGAGCACTTTCGAGCAAAAACTGTTCATACTACTTCATTCATGGAATGTTGTAGTATCTCTTGGGGTATAAATCTCAGTGGGGTTGTGTGGCGACTTTTTTGTATTTCTCAAGGAACTTTTCAAAAACTCGAAAAATTAACTATATAAATAATAATAATATTGAATATTTTCAAATTTGTTTTCAGACTGACCATATATGTCAAACTAAAGTACTTCCTTTGAAGATCATTTTGTGAAAGTTGCAAATCCGCAGTGCAATTATTAAGCTAGCACTCATTCTTTAAAGTTTGCGAGCAAAATAGGGTAACTTTGACTCCAAAAAAATTAGTAACTTTGAGGGGTCAGAACAGGCGAGTTCCTGAAACAAAGTAACTCATATTCCAGAAAAGACTACCTACACTATTTCTTTACGTGCCCACAAAATATGAAAGTCATGCAAAATACTTGTAAAATTTGATTTTTGGCCGCATTTATTGAATTTCGGACCACTGTGTGGTGGGGTAAAAAAAACTGTGATAATTTTGGTGCTATTCGAAAGCAACATAATTTCGAAACCAGGCGTCTGAAAGTGCATCCCACAGCTATTGGACGTATCCCTCCATCCTTTTTCTTTAGAGCGCATAAAGATGCTCCATATAAAAAAAGGTATGATGAACTCATCAACTTTTCCGGAGAGCATAAAATTACAAAGACGAGCAATTTGGTATATAAGGTGTTCGCAGCTATACCAACAGAGTAACCTAGAAGGTCCTTCAAATGCTGAGGGCTAATCCCGTCGAACTCAGCAGAAGAACCATTTGAAAAAGACTTTACAGCCTTCAAAACATCATCTTCTGTTACTACAATCTTGCTGCAATCTTCATCGGGAGGTTGAGGGAGCCGTGATTGTCGAGATGGTTCTGTATGTTTTTTCTTGAGCTCTTCGATAGTGTGTTGGTCATTGCGAGCGAATTCGTCGTCCGATGACAAAATGCGAAGAACGCCTCGGATATTTCCATCGTTTATTTTACTTTCTGCTGATCTGAATTTTGCAGACTTTGCTTGGTTTTTGTCTTTTTATGATGATTTTGTCTTCTTTTTTATGATTTTTGACGGTAGTATCTTCCATTACCAAACTCCACTTTTTAATGTTGTTTTTGATTCTACTTGTTAATGTTGACTTATCAGAAACGTGGAGTGTTTTATACGAAAATAAAGATAGATCTTTCCATGAGGCTTCGTTGTTGGAAGAAACACAAGAATCGATTACAGATGTCAGTTTGTCGGCTACACTGATTCTAGCTCCACGTGGAATCCTCTTCAAGATAGGGCGATTGGTTTTCATCCCCTTCAGTACATCAGAGGAGGGAGAATCAGGAGAAGGGATGGGTCACCTGAACTATCACCCTTGTGGCATTTTGACATATGAATTTCCAAATCATTTTTATTTTTGAAAGTCTTGTGGACTTCGCATTGTTCACACCACGTTTGTGCAATCGGGAATTATAAGAATCACACTGGAAATCACCTCCTGAAGGTTGTTAACCTTGTCCTTCTTGTTAAGGCAAAATATCTAAAAATTTATGCAATATGTGAGGTACTTGTATCGTGACGAGCATAATACTCTGATGATCACTTTTTAAACGTCGAACCTTTTTTGCAAAGCCTGCAAAAGTTCCGCCGTTTTCAATGGATATGTTGCTAATCTCGCTAGTAGCAGTGTCTTGAACTCTTTTGGTGTAACTGAAATAGACTTGATGGACTATCTCAGTGATGAGCGGGGTGCAAGCAGACACATCTCATTTTGATGTCATCATTTCAGAAAATCAACAGAAGAGTCGCATCACACCACTTTGCTGCGATCCAGTCAACTAGTGGGGATCATTCTAGAGCAAGGTCGCTAGGTCAGCGCGCGCGAAATTCGCTGAATAGATTATGAAGAAGGAACGGATAATTCTCCACCTGCTCTATCTTTCAGCTTCGAACTACCTAAATATCAACCTGTCGTTTAGGTTTGACGAACGGCTTACAGGTATGTATACTCAGGCTCAATCAGCTGCCGAAATAAGCCGAGATACGAAGAGAGGATTCCCGGAAAAGCTTCGGCAACTACCCAACTACCTATACTGACCCTCGATCCATGAATTTTTAAACCGCTGCCCAAAATTGTAGATGAGCGCGTGCATACCATTAACCCTGTTTCTGCCGCGGCCAGCTTGCTGCATTTCTTCGTCTGCGCACACGTAACATTATACACAACCCAAAAACCCAAAAGCTTACACCAACCGCCACCGTATACCATATACCGGAGCGCCGGAGCGCGCGTTTTATAAATTCAAATCAGACACAACATAATGAATATGAATCGGGACGGCGAGCGCACTTTAACTTATTCAAAACAATGTTTTATCTAAATGCGAATGAGGAACGCCGAGCTTTTATGATGCGGGGTGGGTTGTGCCGCGGTGTGCAAGAGGCGAGAGCTACACAACACAGCCGCATACCTAGGCGGCACTCGTCCGTGCAGAATTAGTTTACCGCGTTTCAATTATATAAATTTTCCGGGGCCAGGCTAAAGCACACATTAACAAAATAAAGCTAATCCCTCCGAAAACCACGCGCCATGCAAAATAGGTACATCGTATACCCACGCTGAATGCGCTCACGGCAAAGAGGGAAAGAAAAGTGGTTGTGCGGCGGCGGAGAGGGTTTTTGTAGCTGGAGCACAGAGCGAAAGCGAACCCCGGGGCCACCCCCGGTCAACTTGGGAGTACTTAAGGTAATTCTTCACGGTCTTTATTTCACTTGAATTGTTATCTACGGCTTATTTTTATATGCTCTCCTCTGTGGCATTTAAAGCCGACCGTAAATTCACTTTTTGGCGTTCGAAGGAGTTTATCGCCGTAACAATTTGTAACGTGGCGCAGCGTTCCGGACGGGGTGCTATATTCCAGAGGTCCAGCTAGAAAACTATCATCAGTGCCGTATAACGGAATAGACGTATAGGTACAAGAACAACGTGGCTTTATAAACACTCATACATAATGCAAAGTAACTTTTAAGATACCTCAAACTCTCTTCCTGCGCAGTGATGTGTAATAATAAGTAGTGGAGATACCCCAACATTCCCCATGACTCTGCCGTACCAAGCTACCAAGGTCTAGTATTCATAAGGCCCTGTCAACCCCGGTTGGGTCTTAAACTCCGGTCGAAAAAAAATTCAAGAATTTATTTATTTATTTTCCGTGTCCGGAGTCACCAGGTACGTACAAACAATTACAAAAACAAAAGTATAGGTAATAACAGGTGAAGGAATTGTAAATCAATGTAGATATTTCAAATATGTTGCCAATATTCTGCTGTTTTAACGCCTTTACCGCTAGCAATCAAAACATCCTGGAGTGTGCATGGTTCTGTCAAGTTGTTGCAGATCAACAGATGTCCAGGGTTCTGTGGTAAACCACAAGTGCGAATGTCATTTTCCAGATATCCCCACCTGACGAGCTTTGAGTTGCATCTCTACACACCAGTTCTGAGTCTGTTCAGTGTTCGCCACGTTCGAAAAGGTAGTGTTAAACCTGGGGCTGGTTCTTCTCTCAACTCGATAAGAGGTTCAGGATCTTTCAATTTCCAAAATTCATTACGGCGTGTTTAAGCAGTGGTGTTAATTGCTTGTGTACTGCACGTGAAGCTTTTCCGTAACCTAAGCCTGGTTGTCTGCAATGGATGATCAAACATTGGATGACGAGGGTCTGTTTCCTGTTTTCTTTTCTCCACCTCAGCAGCCACTTGTCTCCGGATTTGGGGAGGAGCAATTCCTACGAGTGCGTATAACATCTCAACAGGTGTGGGCTTAAAACATCCAGAAATTATACGACTGGTCTCGTTGACAGCGACATCGACTTGCTTTGTATGACTGGAATTGTACCAGACAGGTGCTGCAAATTCTGCTGCTGATATGCACAGCGCGAGTGCTGAGGTACGGAGCACATGAGGTTGTGCACCCCATGAAGTGCAGACCAATTTGCGTAGAATGTTGTTTCTCGCACACACCTTCACTTTTGTGTCATGGCAATGTTCTTTGAAGGATAAAATTCTGTCAGGTTTTACTCCGAGGTATTTAGGTAAATCGCAATGTTCCAGCTTTTCCCCCTCTCCAAGTAATGTTGAGCTTTCTTCTCGCCTGGTTATTCTTGAGATGGAAGGCGCACACTTCAGTCTTGTTTGGGTTAGGCTTCAAGAAATTATTGTCATAGTATAGACATTTCTTCCAAAGAACTCTCAAGTTTTTGTTCAACCTCTTCAAATGTTTTTCCCTGAGCAGTTATCGCAAGATCATCTGCATAAATGAATCGTTTGGTTCCAGTAGATGCTGGTTGATCATTCGTATATTTATTAAAGAGTAACGGAGCCAACACACTGCTTTGCGCTAGTCCATTTTTTTGGTTTCTCCATCGACTGTTCTTATTCTGGAGAGTTACGAAAAAACGTCTATTTTGAAGTATAAATTCCACAAATCTCATAAAGCCATGATCTTTGGTAACCTCATATACTTTTATCTTCAGTTTTTGATAATTTATTGTGTCGTAAGCAGCCGTCAAGTCTATGAAGCCGACTCCTGTAACTTGTTTACGTTCGTAACCGTCCTCGATGTGTTGTGTCAAGTTCAAAATTTGTCCGCTGCACGACTTCCCGGGTCTGAAACCAGCCTGTTCCGGAATAAATAACTCATCAACTTTTTCTGAGAATCTCTTCGAAACTAAGCGTTCGAGAACTTTATATAATTGGCATAAAAGTGATACTGGCCGAAAGTTTTTAGGCTCTGTGGGCTTTTTTCCTGGCTTTAGTAGTGCAACTACTCTGGCCTCACGTCATATACATGGAATTTGCATTTTGGTAATACAGTTATTTAGCAGTTTCAGAATCCAATCCAGTGTCTTATTTCCAAAATTCTTGATTTGTTCGGCTCTGAGATCACCCAGGCCTGCAACTTTGTTGTTCTTCATTTGGTGGATAACAGTTTTCAATTCTTCTAAAGAAAAAGGGGTGCCTAATGAGTTTTTCTCGTTCATGATATCTCGCTTTCGCTGAATCTTTACCTTCACTGGTTTGTGTGCTGTTTTCCCGTTTAGTAATAATTGATGCGCGATTTGATTCGGTGTTACTTGAGTTATTTCTGGAGGATGAGTTGTTGGATCATTTCTGAGGTTCTTGATCAGCTTCCATGCACGTCGGCTATCACGTTTTTATGTCCAATTGAGTTATAAGGTCACCCCATTTTTTGGTTCTAGCTGAGGATATCACTTGGAGGATGTCTTCACCAGCTGCTAAAGTTTCTTCTGAGAAAGGATCATCTTCAAACAACTGTTGATACTTGTCCAGAAGTTTTTTAGAATCGTTGTTCAATCCCGCGATGTAACTTGTTTTACAGCCTCTTGGGATAAATTGCCGTGATATTTTCTTCGTCAGTTTAATAAAATCGTCGTTACATTCTGGATCAGCTCGTATTTTTACAATTTCTCTGTCTAACTCTCCGGTGAATTCAGTCCATTTTGCACATTTAAAATTAAATCGTCTTTTGAAAGGAACTGTTTCGAAATTGACGACTGCTGTGACTCGACAGGTAATTGGTCGGTGTTGTGTTCTTGGTAATGGTGATTCAACTTGCTTCACTGATTGCTGCGCAATTACATCACTCACAAAGATGTTATCTGGATTATATCCACGTCTCCATCTGCCACTATTGAAGGAAGATGGAAGTCTTGGATTGTGTATCAACTTTAGTCTAATTTGTTCAGTCCATCTCTCCAGTTCTTCTCCATTGGCATCTGTGTTTCTGTAGTCCCATGATGTACTATGGCAATTAAAATCACCCAGAACGAATTTAACGGCCTGATTTCGGAAGATTGCAGGTTCGTTAAATGTGAAATTCACGTTTGGTGGTTTGTAAACAGATGTAACAGTGCATGATTTCAACTCGATCGTCATTATCTCAACATTATTATCACACTTAATTGCAGTTGAATCGACGACAATGTTAGGCCTAACAAATATTGCGCTTCCATATTGCTTATGAGGTCTTTCCAAAACTAACTTAATTCTATTTATTTTTGGCCTGTGATAATACGGACCTCTGTGTGTCTCTTGCATCATTAAAATATCACAGTTTAGATTGCGGCACATCTCAGATAATAACAATTCCTTCTCTGAAGATAAACCTTCAATGTTGATGGATGTCAGCGTCAACGTCGAATTTGAAAAATGCCTTGCCATTTTTCTTTGGTGCTCGGGTGTTGAAAGAATTATTAGACTTTTGGCTTCCTCAGTCATTGGGGACGCCCAGGCGATTGTTTGCTTGAATTCTCCAAGCCGTGTTACCGCCAGAAGGCTTCTTCCGTGTCCCGTTATTATTTGACGTTAGGTGACGTTTTTCAAGAATTGTCGTTGGCCGAATCACTCGTCATTTTCCAATTAGGATCCAACCAGCTTACGGTGGTCCAAAATTCAAGAAATGCGGCCAAAAATCAAATCTGGCAAGTATATTGCATGACTTTCAGATTTCTTGGGCACTTGAAGAAGTAGTGTGAATATTTTTTCTGGAATGTAAGTTACTTTGTTCAAGGAACTCACCTGTTCTGACCTCTCAAAGTTTCTCATTTTTTGGGATTCAAAATTACCCTGTTTTGTTCGCAAACTTCTGGTGGTCGGAGAGCTTTGTTTCCATATAAATGCGAAGGTGCCCGCCTTTTGGCACAAGACGCGCAATTATTTGCGTGTTTGTTGTCTTCTAACATTGCTCCACTGAGCCTGACGAGTATACATAACAATTCACCTCGCTTCTTGGAATAGTAGGCCGTTCAAGTGTATTACCACCAAGGTGATTGGTGAAAACACCCCTCCAGAATGAGCAACGTTGAGAAACCACAAGATCAAAACTGACAACACCCCTCCAGAATGACCAACCTTGATGTTTTGAAAAATTTTGGCACCAAAATGGCATGCTATTGTTTTTAAGAACGATTATTACATACAACGCCCTTGATTATTAGACCTACAAGGATAATATTCACTTATCCAAATCTCACTGTCAATAGCAACGGAATAAAATTCATGTAAACAACAAAATCTGACAGCTGTCACTTCGGACTTCTTTTATGTAATAATCTTCAAAATATCACTCGTGCTCGAGATTTTCCCAGATAATTTTGGCCTGGCGTTTCCCTCGGGCTGATTGTCCCTGGATAAATGCCCTCCTCCTACGGAGTCGGGCATTTATCGCTACAATCAGCACTCGCGATCGCCTGACCAAAATTATCGTGAAAATCTAAGCACTTGTGATATTACTGTTGATTATTACATACAACGCCCTTGATTATTAGACCTACAAGGATAATATTCACTTATCTAAATCCCACTGTCAATAGCAACGGAATGAAATTCATGTAAACAACAAAATCTGACAGCTGTCACTTCGGACTTCTTTTATGTAATAATCTTCAAAATATCACTCGTGCTCGAGATTTTCCCAGATAATTTTGGTCCGGCGTTTCCCTCGGTCTGATTGTCCCTGGATAAATGCCCTCCTCCTACGGAGTCGGGCATTTATCGCTACAATCAGCACTCGCGATCGCCTGACCAAAATTATCGTGAAAATCTAAGCACTTGTGATATTACTGTTGATAAAATAGTTATTTATGTACCATGGGCATAAAGTGCCACTTTTTTTCCCCGCTGTGCGAGATTGCGACCGAGGCCGTAGGCCGAGGGAAGCAAGCACAAGGGGAAAAAACGCACTTTAGGCCCAAGGTGCATACAATGTTTTTTGCACTGGCTAGTGCAAGACTGGAAATTTCGAGTTATTCAGTCGTTGAAAAATTGTCATGGCAGCGCTGATTACTTGGTTGTACGTCGCACGATCTACCATGCGATCAACAACATTTGGAATTGGGGTAGGCTGTGCCGCAAGAAAGCAGCTTGACATCCTGAAATTTAACCCGGTCATAGCCTACCAGATCGCATGGACGAGTGGCAGGTTATTACTTATCACCTATCTTGAACACGTAGCTGCCGGGGCCCCATCGCTTACTAGCATAAAACAGGTATTTATTGGTTTTGGTATGTAAACGTGCTAATTTTGTTGTTTTTGTAGTCTTTCGTGTTCCCTACAAATTGAAGTCCATTTTGCATCGCATCAAGTAGTTACGTCAAAATTGAAGGTGACGTCTCCTCTGACGGATCAAGAGCGTTCGTTGCCATGACGACTTTTTTGCCCAAGGGCTAAAAAGAGTCACTTTAGGCCCTGTTTTGAGGTCGTAAAATAACGCATTTAATATAGGTAGTGCAAAAACTATATTTCACTAATGTTATCTGAGAACCTTGGAATAAAAGTGATATTTACTTGATGATATGACCCTTCGTGCAGTTTTACATTATGATGTACAAAATAAATTTGGCTCATCTCGTCAAAAATTCCTATTGCATCAAAGTAGGCTTTGGTAAAATGTCAACGGTGAAACAAAAGTTTCGTTTCGTTGACAGTTATTTTGCAAACATTAATAGTACCTTCCTAATTATTCAAAAATGAATCGATTTGGGAATTCTACGAATGAATTGATGAAATTGAAACGGCTGTCGTAAACAACGTACCCCAAAAATACCGCAAAATCGAAAAAATATATCTGGAAGCAATTCAATGAATTTTTGGCTACAAGAAATTTTGAACTGGGGGCCGATACTGCTACAGAAAGCATAACCTGAATTCTTACTGAATGGGCTTTCAATATGGAAAAGGTGGATAGTTCAGACTACAAAGAAAGCACAGTTAAATCCATATGGAATACAACCGCAAATATTATCAAAGAAAAAATGTTGAATGAATTTTCTCGAAAAGTGGACCCATTCACTGATTCACTGATGTAGAGTTCAAGATTGCACGTAATGCAAGGGACGCAAGAAAGAAGATTGTACAGAAATGTCCTGAAACCCAAAAAGTCAGCTCTGCATGAGTATGAAAAATTGATTACCAGCTGCAATGAAAGTAATCCCGAAGGTCTTGAAATTTTTTTTTTTTAATTGCTTTCTATGAGCTGGCTTGGCGTGGTGGTAAGGGAGTCAACTGCCTGAAAAGTTTTTTTGAAGAAGAGATGGATAATGATGGTACTCCATCTAGAAGGGTGCTGTACAACCCAATTTTTTCTAAAACTTGCCAAGGTGGCGCGAGTAAGTGCAGTGACAATAAATGGCTCGCCAAAAATGCTGACATCACACAATGTCCTGTGAGACTGTATAAAAGTCTGCTAGCGAAACGTGGATCACACATCACTACAGAGCGTTTTTTTTTTACCCCAAATCATTGTTGGCAAAAACCAGGGGCATCATGGTATAAGAACACCCCTGTGGGCCATAATGAAATAGGTAAATGGTTAAAAGAGAGAACCACTGCCACTGGACTTGATACAAATCAAAGAAAAATCACAAACCATTCGGCCAGGCATGTTTATTTTGATAAAACTATGTTCATTCAATATAATAACAAAATTATACTTCATTATAGGTCGACTGCAGTATCACAGCTCAGCAAAGCAGGTGTCTCCGAGCAAACTTCAATGAAAATGACTGGTCATGGTAATGCACAATCGATCAGGTCATACTTACAGCTAGACAGCGATCACCATAAAAATGTTGTGGGGAAAATGCGTTTGCCACAGCTGCAAGACAAATCCGTGAAAGCATGTGAAACCGTGACTTCTCAGCAACAATCAAACACAGAGCCGGGTCCTGTGAATCGTGATACATCAGCTATTGCCTCCACTTCTGGTCAACCCCATTCCAGCAATTCCATTGAAACGATCACATCCATACACAGGTGTCCTCAAGTAGAAATGAGTTTAACAAAATTGTCACCAAAAACTGTTAATGAGACCTTGTAACAGAGGTTCTGGGGAGCACAGAAATGTATTCAACAAAATCGTAGCTGATCCCGAACGGAAATTATTCAATTTTTAAGATTATCAGTCAAAAATGTGATAAAAATTTGGCTTCGGTTTTTTTCAAATTTTTAGAATAACTAGGATTGTCTAAACGGGTAATTTTGCATCTCTCCCAATATCTAAAAAAATCTCTCTGAATAAATTGATACCCTCCTGTTCTAATGACAGTCCAAGACCTCCATTGTTGAGGAACTTCAACAAGTTTTGGAGGTGACATGAATTTCCAAAGCTTCCGATAACACCCTTGTCTCAAAACACTCTGATAATATATTTATGCTCTCTTCGTCAAGTCCAGCTACAACCTTTGCAGTGCTGAAACACTTTTCAACAATTTTGTTAATCGTTTTGAAGCCAGACACAAAAGGAATCACGCAAAGTACGCTCACATTTTTTACGGATCAATAGGACTGTCGCTTTCCTTTGAAAGTTTCCGACAGGAGTTCTCTTCAAAAAGCTAATGTTGGTAACTTTTGGCGACCAAGTTTAGCTCCTTGGGCCACAGCAAAACTTCATAACACCCAAGTATCGGCACAAGACCATTCCAAAATAAATGGTTCACAAACCCTTAAAGGAGATGCTTCGAAAAGACCTGCAGACTTTTTTCCTGCAGAGCAAAATTTTCAATCAATGCGCCTCAAATCTCCATAAATCTTCATACTCGTAACCATCTCTTTCTGTTTATTTTCTTCACAAACCTTATTCAACGTTATTTCATCGAATTTCCCTCGTAAGTCTTTTAGAGTGATAAGGCAGTACGGACATGGAAGTAGCCGTAGTTATTTGCTGATCATTCATCAAAATAAGTTTAAATCCCTGAACAAATGTTGAAGGAATTGCATTGATATTGGTCATTTCAAACATCAACTTGATTTTAATTGGTCTAGAAGATGCGGAAATAATTTTTGAGAAAGAGCAAAAAAAAATTACACAGGCAGAAAAAAAGTCGTTACATAGATTGAGGATCGATTGAAAAAAAAGGGGGAATCAACCAGTTTCGATAGGCTCATGAATGGTTTGCATTGTATTGTACCCCAGGTGAAAAAAACCTATACGAAAATATCGAGTTGATGTTTCAAATGACCAACATCAATGGACTTGGGTTTAAATTTGCTTCGGATCTTGAACTTATTCCGAGACTTATTCTAATTTGCTTCGGATCTTGAACTTATTCCGAGACTTATTCTCTTGATCAATGGCCAGCGAATGGCTACACGGCAACCATACCCGTACTGCTTTATCCCTCTGAAAGACTTACGAGGGAAATTCGATAAAATGACGTTGACATGAGGTTTGTGCAGAAAATAACAGAAAAAAATGGTTACGAGTATGAAAACTTATGAAGATTCAAAGGCGCAATAATGAGAAATTTTGCTCTGAAGAAAAAAAGAAGTTTTCAATGGAGTGTCATAAGCTCAATCAACCCCTTTTTTCCGAAAAAGACAAAGCTTGTATGTTACAGAGAATTGCATCATTCCAGAGTTGCATCTTTTCAAGGGTTTGTGTACCATTTGTTTTGGAATGATCTTGTGCTGATACTTTGGCGTGATGAAGTTTTGCTGTGCCAAGAAGTTGAACTTAGTGGCCAAAAGTTACCACGATGAGATATTCAAAAGGAACACCTGTCGGAAACTTTCAAAGGAGAGCGCCGGTCTTACTGATCCAGAAAACGTAGAAAATGTGGGAGTACTTTGCGTGATTCTGTTTGTGTCTGCCTTCAAAACGATAAACAAAAATTGTTGAAAAGTGTTTCAGCACTGCAAAGGTTGTAGCTGGATCTGACGAAGAGGGCATAAATATATTATCAAAGTGTTTTGGGACAAGGGTGTTATCAGAAGCTTTGGAAATTCATGTCATCTCCAAAACTTGTTGAATTTCCTCAACAATGGAGGTCTTGGACTCTCATCAGTACAGAAGGGCATGAATCTATTCACAGAGATTTTTTTAGATATTGGGAGAGATGCAAAATGAATCGTTTGGACAATCCTAGTTATTCTAAAAATTTGAAAAAAACCGAAGCCAAATTTTTATCACGATATTTTTGACTGGCAATCTTAAAAATTGAATAATTTCCGTTCGGGATCAGCTACGATTTTATTAGATACATTTCTGTGCTCCCCAGAACCTCTATTACAAGGTCTCATTAACAGTTTTTGGTGACAATTTTGTTAAACTCATTTCTACTTGAGGACACCTGTGCATATGTGTAGCATCGACGTCGACTTCCACCTTTTCAAATCCTATAACATACAATAATTGTACAATAACCAATAATCAACAGTAATATCACAAGTGCTTAGATTTTCACGATAATTTTGGTCAGGCGATCGCGAGTGCTGATTGTAGCGATAAATGCCCGACTCCGTAGGAGGAGGGCATTTATCCAGGGACAATCAGCCCGAGGGAAACGCCTGGCCAAAATTATCTGGGAAAATCTCAAGCACGAGTGACATTTTGAAGATTATTACATAAAAGAAGTCCGAAGTGACAGCTGTCAGATTTTGTTGTTTACATCAATTTTATTCCGTTGCTATTGACAGTGGGATTTAGATAAGTGAATATTATCCTTGTAGGTCTAATAATCAAGGGCGTTGTATGTAATAATCGCTACCACACCTCATGCTCACATAAAGAGTAGTGATATGATATTAGGTGTTTTTTCGTGTTCAATAATTACAATTAGGTTCTATGTATTATTAAAGTCGTTCATGTTGCCAGTTGTTAGATTTTTACAAAGGCCTATGCTCACTCATAGGATAGGCAAGATGAAACACTTGTTGAGCAAACGGGTTGCATAAGTCCATCGGCAATTTCAGTTTCCCATAGCAATGATTATTGATCCATCAGAAACAAAGAACCAATGAAAGTAGATTCGAGTAGCCTGAAAAAAAGGGGGTATTTAGCAAAATGACTTCATAAACATAATATTCTCACTTCAAAGTTCGGCACTTTCACAACAAACCCATAGTTTGTTTATTGATGCTTTTGTACTTGGATCCAAACTCACTGAAACCCATGAAATCCCGAAATCCGAAGTACCTAACCTAGTAATCGCATCGCGTGAGACGAGACGACTGTTTGTGATTAACATTGACAGACGACAAGACAGATACAATCACTATACAGCAGATACCAACCTACTGAACCGCAACAGAACTTGTCTTTTGGAGAAATTCAAATAAAACCTTTCAATTTAATCTCCAGTTTTGTTCGGTGAATTGTCGTGACGAATGCACCTTTAGGTTCGGTGTATTACAAACGAATATACACTTTACCATCTGATGCTCCTGGCGATGGTCGTGGCTTCACGTAGAACTTGCATTTAATTCTCTCGCCCGCCTGATGCCTTTGGAATATAGTCTTTGTGAAATGCCTTCGATAGATGGCGCCGCTTGGGAGACTCACATGTTGGGAATCTCCCTGAGTTTATACCACCGTGATCTCTGGCTGCCACAGCATCGGATGTTTGGAATGCCTGCACACTGATGAGCCCCCAAACAGGGGCGAAACACGTGTCTGTGTAGTTTTGGTCTGAACGTCCGGTGTTGTGGTGGTCGGAGAGCTCTGTTCTCATATAAATGCAAAGGTGCCCGCTTTTTGGCACAAGAGGCGCAATTATTTGCGTATTCGATGTCTTTTATTAACAATGTGTAAGAGAGGATCAAAATTATGATTAAAAAACCTCGTCCAATTCTGTACCATTGTCGAAAGTACTCAAAATACTGGCGATGTCACCCGACTTGTCAATCAGAAGTTTACCTAAAGAATTGGCAAAGTTGAGTGAACCAGAGAACCAAGTTCCAAAGGTTTCAACAGCGAAATCCAGAAATTTTAAGTGGTCGGACAGAAGGGCCCGCCAGAGGCGTTGGACATGCACGAAAAAAAAACATACCTCACCTTCCCCTTCCCCTTATCTTCTTGGCCGGTTGATCTGGATCTAGTGTAGCCCCACCGCTACGCGTAGCATAATCATAAATGCTGGGAACAGAACCTTAAAAATACACCTCTAACGGACATTTTATGGGAATGCTTTTGCAAGACCAACAAAAGTAGGAAACATGAGGAATGTCCACTACTTGCTGTGAAAGAGGAGAATGAACACAATTCCATCTAGCACTAGCGCCAGTTGGAGTAGTATATCTAGGGCCTTCACCTTCTGCTGAGACGGTTCAACCGGGACAACCAGCCTAGCGTGCCTCGTGGCTACTGGCCGGAAGTAATGTGATTCAAGTTTAGACACTCACAAGTATTCTACTGCCGCCAGAAAGAGCCCAGTCACTCAACAAATAAATAAAATAAAATCATACACTCTCTGAAAGCAAGAGCTGTCAAACAACTCACTCTTTTCCTCACAAACACATAATGGGCATACTAGGATATCAATTGTATCTTGTAGATCCCATCTCAATTTTCTTCTCGTTTTAATCGCCTTGTTCAGGGTAAGCAAACCCATTCTGGTGATCGTTGATGTCGTACGAGCCCTGTCTCGTAAACAAACCCCTTTTGTTATCATTGTTGGCGGTGGACATGCCCTGCGTCTTGAAGCTAGTCATCAGCTACCCACGGTGTGTGAAAATTTAAAAGAGCAGAGCCATTCACAGCACCAATGAATAATTTTACCATGCTGTTACAAACCAGAGTACAACAGTACCTCGCCACGGCGACGGCTCAACCTCTATCCACGTCACTGGAGATGCGGCGCCACTAGAAGGGTCCTCTTCAACAGGAAGAGCGCCGCGAGACTCTGCGAACGCAAATCAAAACGATTCAGCCTAACCTGGTGTTACTTGTTTCTACTACGCATTTTTACGAACGATTCTCCTTCTCTAACTTTAATTGCGACAAACAAACCTCCGGATGAGTCTTTTCCTCGTTGGAAATTGGTAAGATTTGCGGGTTACTTGAGATTTTTGACTCCAGTCGGCCCTTGGTGCCTCTGCTCCGGGTTTTTGGCATGATTCTCAAGAAAAACGTCATAGAATCGGCTTGATTATCGAGTGTTTCCCGGGCACAACACCGCAACTTCCTTCCAGCGAAAAGATGGCGTCTCTACTCGGTTCCCCGGAATCGTCTTTCTGCGTCTCATCTCGGTCAGCTGTCTAGCGTTTATCATGTTGCACACCATCATTCTCTACTTGCGGATCGCTGGCTTGTTGCGCGTTTTGCTATTTTCCCCGACGGTGAATTTATTCGACGGAAAGGTTTTCTAGACGGTTTCACTACTAAGAAAACGAGAACTATTTTTGATGAAACGGCCGAAATTAGAGGTCATAATAGATCATTTGCAAATATTAAGAAATAATCAGTGATTCTCTTGACACCTCAATGGTGCTAAGCAATTTTTTGCGATAATGATAACATGCTTCATGTACCTATTCATGCTTCATTGTTTCTGGAAATTAAAATGAATTTTCAAACATATGTCTCGTTTTTTGAAAAAGAACTTTGAAGTTTGTTTAAAGGCCGGTCCTTGAAACTGCTCAATAGGGCGATATGTCAGCTATCTGCAGACAGATAAACCCACAAAATTACAATCGGATCCATTTGGTCGTTCGAAACGAACAGCGTTAGGAAGATTTTGAAACCAGATCTTGGTTCGCCTGGAAAAACTGAACCTACGCTGGAGCTATGTCCATTTGGTGGTGAATCACCCTGTTTACAATGATGGCGTTGACTTCATTCACTCGCTGTTGTCAACTACATGTCAAGCTGTCATTCAGTTTTCGGAATTTGCTGCTTTCATATGGAAACCGTGAATCTGAATGCTTCGCAGAGCTGAAAACGTAGTCAACATTGCGCAGTTGCGGAATTGTTTGGTGTCAGAAGTGCGTTTGATTTTTTTTCTGAACTTTTGTATCTTGGTCTCACATTCTTCGAATCAAGGACGGAGCTCTATTGGTGAAATAAGCGTCGCGGAATCAATCCCTGTGGGTATATTCTGTGACAGAATCTTACTATTTAGGCCTCTTTCGAAAGCTACAAAGATGTACTCTGGTTTGAGCCCATTGGCATTTCCAAAATCGAACCCACAAGGATTGATTCCGCAACGCTCATTTCACCAATTCAACTCCGTCCTCAATATCAAATATAACTGAAGATTCAATAATAAGTTCAGAGGAAGTTTCAACACTGTGTATACTTGCGATCGGTTAATTGCACTACTAGCTAAGATACAAGTGCTAGAAATTGTATAGAATCATCAGATGTCCGAAGGACGGAACAGTTTGTGCCTGCAGTTCGGAAACAATGCAGCTGCTATCTGCTTCTGTGAAACATGCACTGACGTACGTACGTTCAAATTAATCGCAACCGCTCTGTCTGTAGTAGTAGGTGTGTGCTAGTTTGTCGGACGAGTTTGCGAATCGAGTTGTTCAGCAATTGCATAATCAAACCAGCAAAAGCACTAAATAATCTCTAACGTCCAAATCGAGACAAATCATCACACTGAATTTGTTTATCTCTGAATAAAAACCGGTCACTAATGGGAAAAAACCGTACAATTAAAACTCGAGCGTGTTCAGAAAAAAATTCTGCTGCTGCCATTGCTGCACACAGAGACGGTAGCACGAGCATCAGCGCAGAGTTGTGATTTATGATGTTAAATCGAATGTATGTACGAATCATTGAAATGTAAAGCCTTTAAACAAACAAAATGCACTACTACACCATGGACTGGGACATTGGAAATGTGTGCACTTTGTACGTTTGTACACGTACGCGGGGTATAATGTATCGCGCAAGGATAACATCCGCGTCCTTTGTCGACGTTTCCGCAGGCAAAAAACCAGCAACCTTGTTTAATCTGTTCGAACAATATTCCTTTATAATTAACTGGCCGTCAAGTGAGTACGGCGCTGGCGATTCGGACGCGAACAAAAATCGAAATAAACTTCTTCGTTCGGGAAAATGTTCAGCGAAGAGGCGCCGGGCGGCGGAGACGAGAGGGGAGAATTTGAAATGGAAATTGAATGTCTGAAGTACGAATCGATACTGCTCAAACTTTGGAGTGGAGTTTGAAGTGCTAAGTGTACCTAGGTACCTACTTAGGTTAATTAATAGTTTTCTGGTGAACGATTTGCATGTGTAGGATCTAGGACGACGAAGGAGCGCCGTGAAAGCCCCTCAATCTTCCATTCGTGCATCAAACGTGATGTTGATGAATTATGACATGGCATAATAATGTGAGGCCTTGTAAGATAAACAGAAGAACTAACTGTTGTTTTTTTTTTTTGTTGCAGTGACATTGGATCTGAGTGCAGGGGTCAAGATCAACAAGCTTCAGGTTCCAGAAGTGATCAGGCACGGTGCCCCGGTGGTTCTGGATTGCGATTTCACTTTGGAGGCCAACGACCAAGACTTGGTGGTCAAGTGGTTTTTCAACAAGAACCAGACGCTAGTCTACCAATGGATTCCAGGTACCGCTCCTCATTATTACTTGAAAAACTACTTCTATACTACACCATTTCATGGTGGCTTTCTAAAGTAAATACAAAATCTATTCATTTATCAATTGAGTTTTGGCTAAAATACTCATAAAATCAGTCATGAACATTTCACAATACTTACTTCAGCATCTCAAAATATTTGTAGACTATCCTTCATCATAGCCTGATAAAAAGTTGTCGGCCATGAGGCGTCACTATTCTGGAACCTTGGTGAACAATAATACTTCAGCGTTAGAATCTCTTCAAGTTTCAAACCTGTAGCCAAGAAGTGCTAAAGAAGTGTGATGTAACCCACTTTTCAACGAGTTTGGCTGTGATCGTAGTTGCCGTAGTCGTAGGGGGGGGGGGCTTTTTTCCTACGGATCCTCCTACGTCTTAGGTTCTTTGTTCTAGACGAGAACGCAAGTTAGGGGAAGCTGCTGTAAATTCAATGAAACACGGATAAATGGACTAACAAAATGGATTTTATTATTTTATTTCACTGGTCAGCAAAGTTCAAATGAATTTGTTTCTTCTCTGAAAACATCTGACACAAAAAACTGATGGATTGTCAAAATGGCACACAAACAAAACAAGAAAAATATATCAAATCATTTCAAGAATAATCCAACAAATTACGAAAGTAAATGAATCGAAAGACAACAAACACGCAAATATAAATAAATATCGCGCCTCTTAGGGCCATATAGCGGGCGCCTTGCATTTTTATGAAACAAAGCTCTTCGACTACCACAACATCAGACGGTCAGAATACCCAGTAAGTATTGGACTCAATAAGGGAGCAGTTCCTCACTAGCCCAGGGGATTTCATGCCAGTTGAGTACGACTTCGGGACTACCTATAAAGTGGTCGTAAATGACCGCCAAGAAAGCGCCTGGAGGATGGCCCGGCTGCAGAAAAACAACATGATCTGGTACACAGACGGATCCGTAAGAGAGGAAGGAGCCGGGATAGGCATATATGGCCCGAAGTATAGGGAATCACTGCCTGTGAGAAGGTTTCTGTCCACTCTACAAACCGAATCACTGGCTGTGGAGAGGTGTGCCCAGGTATGCCTATCCAGACAGTACAAAAGAGCAAGAATTTGTATCGCCCCAGACAGCCAGGCGGCTTTAAGGCACCTGTAGGCCTATGACTAAGTCTAAAACCACCTGGAACTGCAAAAAATCACTCATACAGCAGGCTGAGAGCAACAAACTCACTTTAATGTGAGTACCTGCCCACCAGGGTATCGAGGGAAGTGAAGAAGCGGATGCCCTCGCGAAAAAAGGGAGCTCAAACAACATTTATTGGACCGGAGCCCACATGTGAGATATCGTCATCCCTAATAAGGGAAGAAGTCGATAAATGGGAGAATAGGCAGATAGAGGCCTGCTGGAAGAGCATTCCAGGCCAACGACAAGCCAAACAACTTATTGCGTTCTCCAAAACAAAGACGCAGGCTTTGTAGGCTTTGTGCATCGGAAGATGAAACCACCGTGCACTTACTCTGCGAAAGCGAAGCACTGGCACAGAAAAGACTTAGGCTGCTGGGAAGTGTGAAACTGACACCCGCAGACACCAGAGGTAAGTCTCCCAAGGAAATCATCCGATTCGGTGAGAAGGTGGATTTCCTGGGACATTAAATAGAAGCATGGTCACGCACAAAAGATCTTATAGGTCGCAGTGCAGAAAGGATCCTCCGAGACCAAACGACCACCTCTAATCTACAATCTACAATCTTGACTCAAATATCAACCCTCTTTCAGACCCATCTGATAAGGAGCTCATTTTTGCCTAAGGTATCATCCTTGTTTCACCAAATAAAGAATTGATTTTTCACTCAAGAATCATTATTTCTGTTGGAACAACCAGATGAGGAGCCTATTTTTGACTCAAGCGTCCTTCTTATTATTAGGTCTGCCAGATAACGAGTCTGAATTCGACTCAAATGTCATCCTTCTTGTCAGGCCCATCAAATAAGGCGTTGATTTTTAATTCAAGTACCTATTCCATTTCATAAACGGCAACTGGGGTCAATTGTGATATCGGTACAGCCCATCACATAACCTCCCGGCACTTATGGTGTTCCGCTGCAACTCTGTTTATCTCAGCTCGCTTCGCAGGTCACAATTGCGCTAAAACTCGATCGATGTGGAAAGAACCACCAATGATCAATTCGGCAAAACCCGAAGAGCGGTTACCTCCGGTCTCACCACCGATCTTTAAATCGACAACAACTTGGGACCTGATACACGAAAAAGCTGTGTACACGGACCTCGTCAGGTACGCCGAAGGGCGGCTATCTCCGGTCCCATCACCAATCTTCGACTCGAGAACAACTAGGGTCACAAAAAAGCTGTGTACATGGACCTCGACAGGTACGCCCGAAAGGCGGTTATCTCCAGTTCCATCAACCATCTTTGATTCGAAAATAACTAGGGAAATGAAAAAACTGTGTACACCGACCCCGTCGGGTACACCCGGAGGGCGGTTACCTCCGGTCCCACCAGCGATCTTTAACGACAACAACTTGAGACACGAAAAATCTGTGTTCACAGACCTGGTCAGGTACGCCCGAAGAGAAGGGCGGCTACCTCCGGTCCCACCACTGATCTTTGATTCGACAACGACTTGGGACACGAAAAAGCTGTGTACAAGGACCCTTCAGGTACGCCTGAAGGGCTGTTACCTTCGTTCCCACCACCGATCTTTGAATCGACAACAACTTGGGAAAGGAAAAAGCTATTCCATTTTGATAAAGAAAAAATTATTGTTCTTAGATTGGCTTTCCACGTAACTTTGTTCAATAGAAGCTAGCTTCAAATATGCTAAATGTGAATTTTATTCGTTGAGCTTTACTGGTCACCCAGAAGTGTGACTTTGGGAAAATGCTGAGCAAAATTTTAGATCTGGCATTTATTGTGGGTTTAACGTTCCACGATCAGTTCAACTCAACAGCTCAAGAAAAAAACAATTGCTTTGGCTCAGCTTTATTTGCCAGCTTGGTTTACGTGCGCTGCCGGAATGAAGCTCCGTTAGGAGTTCGAGCTCCATTCAACGATGTTGAACTTCTGTCTGTTCTAAAAAGTTATCCTGATCTGTCAATTGCTTTCGCCAGACACTTCTGGTTCTTGTCCGAACATCTGATAGCCTTAGCTTCTTCTGATGATCATGTGCCAGCAGCAACTAAAACAAAAATTGCAAAATCTAAGTCGACCCCAATCTGCCTGAGTTGCGAAGGATCAACATAAAACAAATTACAAATTTTGAGTCTGAAAGTTTAGTTACCAAAAGAGCATTATCTTTGTGAAGTTCTTATTGATGGTGGCAAAATCACATTTGAGCACCTAGCATCAGAAAAGATCCAACGCAGTGGAAAAAACAAGCGGAACTCGTTAAACTCCAGGGCGGTTACCTCCGGTCCCACCACCGATCTTTGATTCGATTACAACTTGGGACACGATAAAGCTGTGTACACGGACCTCGTCAGGTACGTCCGAAGGTTTGATGAGTTTTCAGAGATATTGTCGTTAAGAGATTATGTTTCAAGTCAGAGATTGTGTTTTGAGAGGTTTTGTGATTTAGATATTTGTTATGTTTTGTGAGATTTAGTCTTTTAGAGATTATGTTTTCAAAGATTTAGTCGTCAGGAATTCAGTTTCTAGAGATTTTGTCTTCAGAGATTATGCCGTTCAGAGATTGTGTTCCTAGAGATTTTGTCTTTCAAAAATTCTGTCGTTCAAAGATTGTGTTCCCAAAGGTTTTGTCGTTCAGAGATTGTGTTTCTAGAGATTATGTCGTTTAGAGATTGTGTCGTTCAGAGATTATGTCGTTCAGAGATTATGTTTTCAGAGATTATGTCGTCAGAGATTTGGTTTTCAGAGGTTGTGTCGTTTAGAGATTGCGTCGTTCAGAGATTATGTTTCTAGAGACACATTTGGGGGATCTTTGATGGACCGAAAACACCCTATTAATTCAAATCTCCCTCATTTGCTCAGAAATTCTAAAATCTTCCGTCAGTATTTCAAGTCTTCCTCATTGCTCGGAAACTCTCAAATCATTTGCCACTAGTTCCAGTCTTTCTAATTCGATCAGGAACTCTTGAATTATCTGCCATGATTTTGAGTCCTGTTTGAAATTTTGGGTATTTTTGACAACTAAATCTAGAGCAGAGGCAACTGCTCAATCTTTGTTTACTAAATAGTAAATCGTTGTTCACTTTACCGATGCTTGTAGAATACAAGCATCGGTAGCACAAGCAGCTTGTGCTTGGTTGCAAGTTTAGCGAGACAAGTTATCTCCTGGGTTCGGGTCAGCGTCTCGTGTACCTTGGTGACGCAACACAACACCTTGGGTGTGTGAGTTATTGTATTTTCGTAACTGATCAACTCTTGGGAACATTCAGGAACAATTTTGATGGAGCACTCTTCAAGGTGTTTCTACACGGAGACACAAAATACCACCTATTTCTTCGAGATCTGTTTATGTAGAAGTTTGATGACATCTAACGCCAAGCTAATATTCAAAGCCATCACGACGCCTGGTCCGGCCGCCGGCTGGAAATAAATGACGTCTCATGCTGTTTTTGTCGGGAAAAATTTTGTTGTAATTTGTATCCCCTTAAGGATTATTGTGAGAATTTTTTTGGCAAAACTATATTAACTACATAATGGGATACAGACCCCTGTTCCAGCTTCTGAGCAAATGAGGAAGATTTGAAATGATGGCAGATGATTCGAGAGTTTCTGAGCAATGAGAAAACCTTGAAATCATGGCAGATGATTCAAGAGTTTTTGAACAAATTCAGAAGACTCGGCTCAACAAATGACAAGGAGTTTGAAGTTGGTTTAGTCTTGAATACCTATTTTGTAGTACTAAATTGCAAGCAACGGCAATGGCCCGTCATCCCATTTAATTGACCAAGTCCCCGTACTCGCCATGCCCGTTAGCCCTCCTCCTCCTGCAAAAGTCCCGGAACCCCACAAAACTTAATAAATACACTCACGATGGACGAGGGAAAAGATATACCTTGGGTACGACTTTCAGGTACATTATATGTATCCAAAAATATACAAACTACGAAAATGTAATTTGGTTTTGCAAAATTCACCAGGTCCCTTTCATTCTCGCTAGCGCAATCTACAGTCAGTATCAACAAAATAAAATGCGGTCTGCTGCTCCAGTTTTTGATGATGAGGCATGAGAGGCACTTTGTTACATTGATATAAATTACTAGATAAAGCGGATCAAAATAATGACATTAATTTTTAAGTAAAACAGAGAATCCCAAGTAACATCACAAACAAAACAGTGATGGTACGATTCAGTAACCCAAATTGCAAATAATTATCAACACAGTTCAAACAATTCCAAAAACATGACAGCATCTCCGTCTTGTAAAAACACCGCAAATTTAAACAGAATGGTAACCAGAAAACCGTGTACGAAGCTGAGAATATTCAGGGAATAAATAACCAAATATAACAATAAATAAATCAGATTTGCCTTATTAATAAACAAATCACAGGCACATTAAAACACCGTGGATTTATACGACGGATATGCACCACCACCCGAGACGTTCGGTTCGATCTCTCCGCCTTTTTACCCAGACGCCTGTAAACGGACCTTTCACACGCCTTTAACAAACACCAGACCTTTTAAACTATACCAGATGCTGCTTTATCTGCGTGTATGTGATTTCGAGAAAGCGACGAATTTAGCTTCAAGTATTAATAATTATGAAAGAGTCCGTTCCCCTACAGAAGATTCAAATTGTTCGTTCCTGATAAACCGATTGGTAGGGCAGTAAACAGCTGCTAGTTTAATTTTGCTATGGTCATTTTTAATTTCGACTGTTGTATAGCTTGCAAGTTTGAAATTGACGATAATTCAATAAAATAAAGAAGTTGATAATAATTCCTCCTTCTTCCCAAATTTCCGGTGTTAAATTGAATAGCATTTTCAAATTTGAATAAGTTCTACTCTATACTCTATACTTCACTAAGAGAACAATCATCAAACCTACTTGAGGAATCACGATTGGCTCAAGATTGTTTTGAAACTACTCAAAACGAAACCATTTGAATTGCAGGTCTGAAGAAGCGTCCGCAAGGCCTCGGCATCCTGAAGGACCGCCTGAATCTCGAGTACGCCGCCAGCGTGGACGCCAACAGCATCCACCGCGCCCTGCACATCCTCAAGGCCGGGCCTGACCTCTCCGGGGATTACACGTGCTCAGTTTCAACCCTCCAAAGCGAGGACATCAGGACTAAAAGCATGCTCGTATTCGGTAAGTGAACGGTCTTTACCTCGTTTACTGGAAAGCAGAGAGCGGTGCGCGCGGGGGTAGGCATATAGGCATTTCTGCTATATTCCGTGCCATGGCTCCCCTTCATGCCCACATACTCCACATACAGAAATGAGCTGAGCTGTCTATCCGCGTAGGTAAAGCCGGGCGCATCTCCTTGCCGGGGATAAATTATTTATGCGGCGCTGGAATTGGGAGAAGTGGAAAGAAGACCAAGAGTTGACGTTGTTTTTTTTTTGCATAAAAACATAAACGTGCAGCCGCGTGTGTATGTACCTCTGCCGACTTGCGTAGCGCCTCATCCCCGAATGCTTTTCCTTTGTTTCGAGAAAAGCGCCCGGAAATGGAAACGGCAGCATCGCAGGGAAAGACGTAATAACGGAAAGAATTTCGCATTTTTATATGCCCCGAAAAAAGATCTCAGACCGAAGGAACGAAGTGAAGTAAATATTTTCTTAGGGAGAGAGCTTGTTTGTTGCGCCCCAATGAATATTTATGTTTTTGTTTTCGGTGTGCGGAATTAGCCGGATTAGTAGATGTTATGTTTTTGAAGCCTGCGAGGTAACCCAGAACTCGGCGATGGAAATAACGATATGCAGAAAGATAGTTATCGCGATAATTCCTCGAGCACGGTTCAATCAGAAACTTGGGGTATTTTGTGGGATGCAACCAAAAACGGTGGTTGACTTTTCAGGGTTAGATATGGCAGGCGACTGCGAGTATCTGTGCAGGATATTCATAAGTGAGATCGCAGTGCGACGCCATCTATGAGCGGCCTCTGCAATTTGTTTGTAGAGGAGCAACTTGTTGCGGGAGCTTTTTGAATGCCGAACACCATCAGGGCTGGGCGGTATTTCAAATGCATCCCAGTATTTTGTATTCTGTATTTAAATACATTTGATTTACAAGTATTTCTATATTGTATTTTGGTATGGTTCAGGTGGCTAGTATTTTATATTTGATACACAAAATACATTTTCTAGAAAAGTATTTTGATTGTCAAAATTCAAAATACAAAATACATTGAGTTTGCACACACTATCTGGGAAATTAGTTCGATTGCATCTTTTGCGTCATCCTATAGCCAAATTGTACCCAAACCTTTGTTTAAATGCAAACTGTCATCCGTCGAATTTCCAGGACAACCAAAAAAGGGCGTTTTTGTTTAACAAACCACCTGCCAGACGTTTCTGTTATGCTTTCAGATCAGCCAGACTTTTTTTAACCAGATTCTAGTGTACAGCTACTCAGCAGAACCATTTCCATGTAACAAAAGTGTTAAGAAGGCGAGTCGCTATTCCATTTCCCTAGGCATTTTATAAATCAATCCACTAGAAACCTCCATACAAAATACACATTTTTTTTACTAACTTGTAAAACTAACTGAACCCCAAACTGAACAATCCTGCAAAATTTAGAGTTCACAAGCAGAACGAAATCATAACGGAACCAGTTATTACGATATTGACAATTAGAACAATAAAACAAAGCTCTCCGACTACCACAACATCGGACGGTCGAACCGAACAACTGCACAGACACGTGTTTCGCTCTACTGAGGGCTCATTAGTGCGCAGGCATGTTCAGCTCGACCATCCGATGCTGTGGCAGTCAGAGAACTCATGGTAATATACACCCAAGAAGACTCCTAATATGTGAGTCCTCCAAGCGGCGCCATCATGTTTCATAAAAATGCGAGGTGCCCGCTATATGGCCCTAAGAGGCGCAATATTTATTCATATTTGCGTGTTTGTTGTCTTTTAACATTGCTCTACTCGGCTTGAGTATACATGTGTACACCTACCATCGATGTTCTTGGCGACGGTGTTGCTATACGTGGAATTCTGTTAATTCCCTCGCATGCTTGATGCCTTGGAATATAGCATCTGCGGAATGCCTTTGATAAATGGCGCCGCTTTGAGGACTCACATAATTAGGAGTCCTCTTGAGTGTATATTACCATGAGTTCTCTGACTGCCACAGCAACGGATGGTTGAGCTGAACACGCCTGCGCACTGATGAGCCCCCGGTAGGGGCAAAACACGTGTCTGTGCAGTTGTTCGGTTCGACCGTCCAATGTTGTGGTAGTCGGAGAGCTTTGTTCCATAAAAATGCGAGGTGCGCGCTATATGGCCCTGAGAGGCGCAATATTCATTTATATTTGCGTGTTTGTTGTCTTTTAATTGGAACAATGGTTGTTCTAATTTCTAAAGATTCCTTAGAATTTCTAAAGATTTCTACGAGATTTCTGGAGATTTATAAGGATCTTAGAAGATTTCTACAAGCTTTCTAGACATTTCTGGAGAATTTGCAGGACTCTTCTGAAAATTTCCATGAGACTTTTGCGGACTTCTGGAGGTTTCTAAAGATTTCTCGAGATCACTACGAGATATTAAGGGATTCCCGAAAATGTTTTCGGGATAAATAGGGATTTCTACGACATTTCTTGGGATTTATAGAGACTTCTGAAGGTTACCAATAATTTCTAAGTTTTTTTTTGATATTTCTACGGTCTCTGGGAATTTCTGAGAAGTTCAAGATTTCTAAGGAATTTTTGGGAATATATAAAAATCTGTGTAAGATTCCTGAGGGCTCCTGGACATTTTTTGAGATTCTTTGGAAGAGTTTCGATGAATTTCTGAAGATTTCTACAGCTTTTTTTGAATATACATACTAACGAGATTTTTGATGATCCCTGTTCTAATGTCGAAAGATCTCTTGATATTTCTACGCGATCATTAGTGTTCCTAAGGATTCATTTGAGATTTCTGGAGATTTCCAGGGATTTCCAAGGATTTTTGAGAATTTCTGGGGAGCTCTGGGATGAGCATGATGGTGTACAGGATTTTGAAAATTTTTGAGAATTTCTAGGTTCTCACGATTCATTCAGGCTTTTCAGGGATCCCCAGAGATTTGTATGGAATTTCTAGGCATTTTTGAAGAGTTTCATGAGAATTCGAAGGATTGTTGAAGATTTCCACAAGATTGGCAGGAATTTCTACCATGATTCTGAAGATTGAATGATTCTACAGATTTTCAAAAACTTTCAGGGAGTTCTAAAAATCTTCACAGGATTTTTGAAGATATCGATAAAATTTTTAAAGACTTTCTACAGGGTTTTAAGGGACCTCTGTGAGATTTCTGTGGGATCTCTGACAATTTTCGAGAGTTTCTAAGGCTTTCTGACTTCTGAAGATTTTGTGTGATTTCTATAAATTTCTGAGGATTCTTGTGAGAATCTCTTGGAATTCCTGAAGAATTCTACAAAATCATAAGGGTTTTTGAAGATTTGTTTGAAATTCCTAGGGATTTCTGGATGTTTTCACGAAATTCCCAAGGATTTTTGTATATTCCTACGGATTTTGTAGTATTTCCCAGAGATTTCGACAAGATTGTTTCACATTTTTGAAGAGTTTCTCACGGGATTTCTGGAAATTCACAAGGCTCCCTATTGGACAGGGAGCTGGTGCCTCAAAACTTACGTCATAAGGTACATGATTTTAACCCTGTATGTCTAATGTGCGTTGAAAAGGATGTCAAAAATTGCTTTGTCTTACATGCCAGAGCGGGAGCTTCAGGCTGGTATGAGCTTGTCAATTTCCGAAAAAATGGCCAAAAAATTTACGTCGTAAGGTACATGGATGAAATCAACTGGATTGTGTGTAGGAACACGCCCTTAGTCAAAAATCTGGTCGTAAGACAAAAATTTTTGGCGGCTTTTGGTCCATGAGACAGTTTCAAATTTTCAAAAAAAGACCAACATTCATCAATTTTTTCACAGGCATTTTGTGAAGAAACGCCTATATACGTGTGATATATATATATTTGTAATCAGGATGAGAGACGGAATCGATTTCCATGTTGAAATACAGGGTGTACGATTTGAGAATTTTTTTTCGATGTTGCACCCTGTAAGCGATGTACCATCAAAAACTTTCGTGAACAGATTCAAAACCTGCGTAAAAAATCATGTAAGAATCGTTTTTCAGTCCTGAAATTACGTCAGAGGAAAAGTCTGGAGAAGGAGAAGGTGAATTTTGGCGCTTATTGAAGATTTCAAACTTGTCTTATGGACCGAGAGCACCCAAAAATTTTGTCTCATGACTCGATCTTTGATCAAGGGGATGTTCCCTTACAAAAGCCCGTTGGTTTCATTCATGTACCTTATGACGTAAATTTTTGACATTTTTTGAAAATTGACAAGCTTATACCAGCCTAAAGCCCCCGGTCAGACATGTAAGACAAAGCAATTTTCAACAACCTTATCAACGCACATCAGACCTACAGAGTTAAAATCATGTTTCTTATGACGTAAGTTTTGAGGCATCAGCTCCCTGTCCATAAAGACTTCAACAAGATCCCTAAAGATTTCTGGAAATTCTCACAGGATTATTTCGACTTGATTTTTGCGGATTTCCAAGGATCTATAGAAGTCTCTGAAAATCACTACTATTTCCAAGTTTGCCCATTGGCATTTCCAAAATCCAATTTTTTTTCAAATGTCAAAATTTTCAAAAAAAAAATTGATTTCGGAAGTGCCAATGGGCTCAAACCAAAATACATCCTTGTAGCTTTCGAAAAAAACCTAAATGGTAAGAATCGGCTGAGAAATAAACCCACAGGGATTGATTTCGCAACGCTTCTTTTACCAATATGACTCCGTCCTTAACTTCAAAATTAAAAGACATAAAATTGTTTCGACAACATTCAGCACTCTATTACACCTTTATATTACGCACCTTCAAGATGGTCCGACACTTTTGAATCACCCTGTATAGTTTCAAAAATGTTACGAGATTTGTGGGAATTTCTATAGTTTTTCGCAGGATTACTAGGGATTTTTAAGGATTCCTGCAAGATTGTTGAATATTTTTGGGAATTTCTGGAGCGTTCCAAAGATTTCTGTAGGATTTCTAGGAATTTGTTGATATTTTTACGAGATTTTCAGGAATTTCCAGAGATTTCCTCGAGATCTCCAACATCTTGCAATAGTTTTCAGGGATTTCCAGAGATTTCTTCCATTTAATTTATTATACTCCTTACGATGACCTATACAGTTAGAGGGAATTGTTATCTCTAGGGATTTCTATTCCAAAAATCTCTACGGGACTTTAACAGACTCCTCAAGATTTCCACGGGATTTCTAAGGATTCCTGAAGTTTTGTATAGTATTTCTAGGAATCTTTGATGGTTTTCAAGGCAATTTTTAGAATTCTCAATAATTTCTAAATATTTCTCTACAAGATTTTTGGCAACTTCTGGAAATTTTCACGAGATTTCTTATTGCGATTCAATCTATAAAATGTTTCCATTGTAATCATCACAATGCACGGGTTTTCCCAATAAAATCGCTGAAATGATTGGGTATGTGTTTTGTATTTTGATATAAATGATAAATTTATATTTTGGAATTCCTTGGCTTCCCAAAATAAGTATCTTGCATTTTCTATTTCGTATTTTGATACATTTCCGAAGTATTTTGCCCGGTCTTGACTACCATCGATCACCGTCCTCCTACGTGATAATTCACTTCTCCACAATGCGGGAGACAGTGATCGGTGTAGTCGGTCCTGCGGCCACTTGTGTCGTCCCAGCAAGAGCATTGCGGAATGGCCGCTCACAGATGGCGCCGCAAGAGAATCTCATTTGTGAGTATCCCGCAGAGAATGTGATTAGTAGTGCAATCTTGGATCTTGGACCACGTCCTTATCAACTCGAATGCCTGGGTCGGTTCGATGTTTGAAACTCCCCATCACCCCAATTACCATCCACTAAAGAATTACTATGTTGGCAGGAGCAATCTGATCTAATGCAGGAACAATCTTTTAAGACCCAGGGAACAGAACGAAGTCCTCCTTCTTCGTAGTTCAATAATTGCACGCCAATAAACAACCTTGTTCTCCCGCAAATTTCCGGAGAATTGCATTTTATACGATGGCGAAGATCTCATTGCAGAATAAGCTCTGGCCACCGTTCCTGGACTGCAGCACCGCGCGCGCGAGTATAGTTTTCCACAGCAGCAGTCGTCGCATCCAGAGTCGTTTCTCGAATCTGGGACGCTCCTCTGGTCCAATTAAAAAGGGACTTAGCGGTGTAGTTGGCCTGATAGCAATAAACTTCGTGACGTGACTTCCTTAATGTCACAAAGTCCACCGCCGCCACTGATGCTGTGTGTTTGCGTTAGTTTCTCTCTTTGTGTGCATGTGTGTGTGTGTGATGGTATTAAAGTGTTGGCGGTGGCTGCGGCCGCCGCGTCCCAGAACTAACTTTAGTAAATAACTTTGGGTAAATTGCTCAATTGTAGAAATTGCCTGTAAATAAGATTTAAGTAATTTCGGCTGAATCCGAGCAGCCATCCATGGCTGGTAGTGCTCCCATATATGGATTTTCTCTGCAAAGCTCCCTCTTCTGAGTCTTGTGTAACCGCTCCCCTAGTAGCTTTCAATTCCACCCCCTTGGCCCTTCTGTGTGACAATTCCTGTGAAACTTGTTCCGCGTAAGCCTCGCGCCAGTTCCGGTGACTTCTCCACGCCGCGGCTTTGTTTTTACTGCGTCCAATTTTCGATTTCAAGATTCACCTGCTTCTGTTCCCATACAGCGAGTCTTTACTGTGATGTTTAAGCTACATAGCACGCTAATAGCAATATTACCGACTATGTCACTAGATAGGGTTCTAGGAATTAGAATATCATGTCTGTCGCTGAAAGGTCGTGCATCGTTCAGGCTTGCAGTCTTCATACTGTCCTAAGGGAGGTCCTAAGTTCCTAATTGTACCTTACTAGAGAAATCGTTGTTAACATTTTGAAGATCTGTGAAAGTAGTCGTTCCTGTCGGCGAGTAATGAGTCACCTCGTGAGGTTCAAAAACATCTGGCAGCGAGTATGTGAGTCTGAAATGAGAAGGAGATAACAGAATTGATAGGGAACATCGTGCATTACAATCCAGAAACGAATGATCGAAGCTACCTGAAAATAATGGAAAGTTCTGTTATTGTAATTCATGTTGAAGACACCTGGAAGTAGCGTTTGCAGGAATGTAACCGTCGGGTAATAATTTGCTCTGAACTACTTCGGCTATCTGACTTAGAATGCAACAATATCTCCCAAAAACGTCCTTTGGAACGTTTTTGACCTCCTTCGAACGTCCTTTGAAGTTCTAGAGATATCAGGTACTGGGGAACTCTTGGTGGCTACTAGAGCACTTGATCGTGTGGAGCTTTATGTTATCACCATCCAGTCAACATTCAAGTCAATCTAAGCGGTTATCCAGAGCTACGAAGGTTTTTTTGAAGGTACCTTGGCCACCGGGTACGATCGCGTAGGTTAAGAAAGCATTTGGCGGATACAGATTTGTTTTGACGGTTGGAAGTTGAACTCAGTCACTAAACCTGATCGGTACTCTATCTCAAAAATCGAAGGAATACTCAGTCTATTGAACGATGCAAGGTTCAGCTCTCCCATTGGCCTTCAACATGCTTTCTGGCAAATACCACTGTCCCCTTCGAGCAAGGAAAAAAACTAATTCTTACATTCCCGGTAAAGAAATATTCCAATTCCATGTGATGCCTTCTGGTCTTTGCAACTCAGCACAGACGCAACAACGCCTCATGGATGTGATTCTCGGCCCAAAATATGAACCTTGAATTTTTTGCTACTTGGATGACATAATCGTAATCTCAAAAACTTCCAAAGAACATGTTAAATCACTAGTAAAGGTCAACAGATGCTTCAAGGGAGCTAATCTCACCATAAACATCAAAAAGTGAATTCTTCAGAAAATCGCTGGAATATCTGGGTTACATAGTTGATAGAAACGAAGCAGGACAACTTGACGCCGCCGACTTGACGCCGGTCATCTTGACGCGGGACAACTTGACGCCAGAACAACTTGACGCGGGGCAACTTGACGCCAGGACGACTTGACGCGGCACAACTTGACGCCCGAGCAACTTGACGCTAAAAGTTATTTTGATTCCGGGACTCTATTGAACCAGTTTGTGTCTTTTTGTCCCCTCTGTGTTTTCCTGTGGTTTTCCGGAACTAGCAAGCCCCTTGTGCCTACTTGTGTCTTTGCTTTCGAGTCCCAATGAATTCAGTTGTGTATTGCTGTATAACTCGAAGTCACAGCCCCCATGTGTCTTTAAGTGTCATTTCAAGCCCTGATGAGCCCCATACTCATGTCCTTGTGTTGTTTTGGAAACTGTACTGCAGCCACTTTGTATTTCCATAGTGTTTTTAAAAACCCCGATAACCCCCTTGATGACCTTCTTGTGTTTTCCTGTGGAGCTGTCGGGCCCCTTGTATCTTCGTGCGCTCTGGAACTCTGCCGGTCCTCATTATTTCTTGCTGGGTCAATCTGGTGTGTCTATGGTGACGCTTCCAGCCCCGCAATGAGCTCCATTTTGTCTTCTTAATGTCTTGGGATCCTAGCGGCCCGCGTTGTGTCTTGCTATGTTTATCAGAGACCCAACGGACCCCCTTTGTCTGTATTTGTCGTTTGGAAACCCGAGAATCCTCCTCGTGTTTTCATGTTGTGGTGTTGTGTGGAGCCTTGATCAACCTCCCTGTATCTCCTTTTGTTTCTAGTCCTATATGGCGCCTCTTAAGGCGCCCTCATTATGCCTTGCTTTGTCAATCGGAGCTCCAATAGGCCTTTTTGTGTCTATGTGTCATTTCGACGATGAGCCCCCTCATGTTTTCTATGGTTTTCAAAAATAACAAGCCCCCTCATGCTCACTTTGCTCATGTTTTGAAGCTCTAGCGACCCATTATGTCTTGCTGTGTCAATCGGAGCCCCCCTTCTGTCTTTATGTACCGTATTGTGCCCCGATGGCCTCCTTGTATTTTCTTGGCAGTTTCGGAACACCATCGAGCCCCTTTACATTTTTTTTTATTTTGGAGCCTTACCGGCCTCTATTGTATCCTTTTGTGTCTTGTCAAGCCCTCAATGAACCCTTTAATGTTTTATTGAGGTTTTCGGAAGTCTAAGCTCATGTCCTGTGTTTTGGAGTTCTAGAGGCCCTCATTGTGTTCTGCTGTGTAATTCAGAGCCCCAGTGATAACCCTTGTGTCTTTATGTGTCGTTTTGACTCCCGATGAGTCCCTTATTGTCATTTTCTTCGAATGTTTCTTCACTCTGTTCTCACAAAATCCCTGGCGCGAATCGTCCGGCGTCAAGTTGTCCCGGCGTCAAGTTGGTCGAAGGAGGACAGCTTGACGCCGGCTATCCTGACGCCAGGACAACCTAACGCGTGGACAGTTTGATGTGTCGCTTCAAGCCTTGACTAGCCACCTTATTGTGTTTTTATGTTGCTTTTGGAACTCAATCGAGCCACAATCTATCTGATTGATAGATCTGATTGATAGATTGTGGCTCGCTTTGTAGTTATAGAGTTCTTCTTTGTCAATCGCAGCCCCGATGAGCCCCCGTGTCTTTTTGTGTCGTTTCGGGCTCCGATGAACCCTCGTGTGTTTACTTGAGGTGTTCGGAGTTCTATGGAGCCCCCTTATGTCTTCCTATGTTTTGGAGCTCAAGCGGCTCCCATTTTGTTTTTCTGTGTTAACTCGGAATTCCAGTAATCCTTTCGTGTATTTATATGTCGTTTTGAGCCATGACGAGCCCCCTTGCGTGTTCATGATGCTTTCGGAATCGTAGTATCTACCCTTTATGTCTCCATATGGCGTTGTAAGCACCCTTATTCAGAGCCTAATTGGACACTCTTGTTTCAAGCTCCTATTGATTCTTTTGCATCTCCAGAATTTCAGTAAGCCCCCTTGTGCCTTCTTTGATTGTAAAAAGCTCTACTGGCCCCCTTATTTCTTCAATGTCGATTTAAGCCCTGCTGAGTCCTCTTACATTTTTTCGTCGCTTTTTAAGCTTCAGTGAACACCTTGGTGCCTTCGTGTAACATTTGGAGCCCTATCGGGCGCCCCTATGTGTCTCCAACCTCAAGTACCGTTTGCCGCCCTGGTGAGTCTCCCTATGTTTTTTCATGTGTTCATAATTCCCGTGAGCCTCATTCGCCTTCTTGTGTAATCCAAAGTACTATTGAGCCCCTTTATGCCTTCAATGTCTTTTGAAGTCCTGATCAGTCCCCTTGCAATTTTTCGTGTCTTCGGAAGTTTCCAAGCAATCGAAAGCACACTTCTTATTCGCTTTCATGATTGTGTTGTTCATTGCCCCATTGGACCTCATTGTGTCTTCAATTATGGTGTTTGAACCCCTGCTGAGCCCATAGCACATGAACACTTGTGCCTTCGTTTGGTATTCGAAGGTCTATCGGGCCTCCTTGCTTTTTCCCCTGGCTTTCTTAGCTTCAGTAAGTACCTTTGTGCCTTCATATATGATTTGCCCGAAGGTAGGAAGAAAGGTCAAGGAAACACTGAAATCCAGATGCCAACAATCTCTCGTCAAAATCAAACAAGCACTTATCTCTTCTCTCGTAGCTCTCTTCGTAGCTCTAACTTTTGTCTCCCATTTGCAATTTAATTCGGTGCCTCTAAGTTTGGGTTAGGCGGAGTTTTGAGCTAGGTAGTGGAGGAACAAGAAGTTGTTATACCTTTTTGCTCTCGATCTCTTTCGAAGGCGGAGTCTAACTATACAGTTACTGAGAAAGAACTTCTTAGTTTACTCTCTTGCCTAGATAAATTTCGACCATATTTGACAGAACAAAATTCACTGTCGTGTCAGATCCATTACTCGTTACTCTGGCTCAACATAATAGAAAACCCAGTAGATCGTCTTGCGAGATGGGCGGTCAAGATTCGAAACTATACGTTTGGTATGGTCCACCGAAAAGGCGAATTACATGTTGTCCCCGACGCTTTATCCAGAATCAGTCTTCCCATGGAAATAAATGCTTTGAATCTTGTCCTGGAAGAAATGGATAATGCTTGATATCAGAATTTACGGTCAAAAATTCCGGCCTCACTAGAAGTATTCAGTCCATGAAAAGTGGAGGGCGTTCATGTGTACAAATTCATCCCTTCCAAAAACTTATCCATGTCGAATGTGCCCCAGCGGAAACAGCTAATACCGTCAAATAAGCATCAAAAGATCTTGTATGCGAATCATGATGCTGAAACTGCCGCTCATTTGAGATTCTATAAGACCTTGTCACGGATACAAGACTCTCACTATTGGACAAGAGTGCGTCATGACATTCTGAACTACGTCAAATTATGTCAAGATTTTTGTGGTGAGCAAAAATACCGTAATTAGTATAGTAGGTTCACTTGTACCGTGATTCTAGTTGGCTGTGAGATTTTGTTTCTAAGTTTTCAAATCTGATATTTGAAAACTCCCTAGAACTTGGCAGTTGGTTGCATTGATGTTTGACAGTTTAAGCTTAACGACAAGATCAACAACTTTACCGTTTGTCAAATCGAGTGTCAAATAGACTGAAAATCACGAGTTTCACGAAAATTGTGGTGAAATTATGCCCATTACTGTGAAAACTGTGTTTGCGCCTCAGCTTGTGTCTTGAACAATAACGTCCAGTGCCCATTTTAAAGTCCTCGAGAGTGCCATCAAGAACTCGCTTCTGGGAGAAAAAACGGGCGGAATAGGTGCTGGGCATGTACCCCATAACGTTCAGCTTTGCGGAGAAGACGTGAATCTATTTCCAAAAACCACATAATATGGAAGCATTGTGAACTATTCCTGGTTTTTAAAAGAAGTACCCACACTCTGGAAGGCTGGAAACGATGGGAAGCTGAACCCTCCTAATTTTTGTGGGGATGGGATTCATCGGCATTAATACTTGATTTCACTGCTCAGGACATCGTACTGGAACAAGAAATTTGCGGAACTTGTGAAAGGTGAACTACATCCACTCCATATTTGCAATTTGCAAAGTTGATTTCGGTAAATTTTTTATTTTTGACAGCAACAGTCAACACATCATCACACCAACATAACCTATCTTTCGAAGCCAGACGCTCAGGCGCACACTAGGCAGTTGGACGTGAAGTCTACAATGCCAAACTGTGAAATTTGCCCAGCCTACTAGAATCACGGTACAAGTGAACCTACTATAGAGACCGGATTCTAGGCAAAATGCCTTTTCGTTTCTGTTTCAGGTATCGGCATGAGACCTTGAAATAAAGATTAGTGTTGGAAAAACATTGCTTTTGACACCCCTTTGTTTATGCCTAAATGCCTAAAACTGGCAAAATCGGATTTACTGTCCTAAAAAGACCTTTTTAACGGCCTAAAACAGGCTTTTCCGATTTTTTTATGGAAATGGTCCACAATGTTGAGCAAAATATCCATTTTCTTATTTGTTTCATCCAAACTGTGTGAGTAAATTGATTTCAACACTAGTATTAATTTATTTACCTCATTGAGGCTGTTCCGGTTGCGTAAATTACAGCTTCTATTTACCTGGGCAATGTGAAAATAACGTGTCAATGTCCACTTTTCAACGGCTCGAGATCTAGTCTTGACGGTGCTAGGACAATTCGTCCCGCGGACAATTCGTAGCGGACAATTCGTCGCGGACAATTCGTCCCGCGGACAGTTCGTCCCGCGGACAATTCGTCCCGCGGACAATTCGTCTCACGGACAATTCGTCCCGTGGACAATTCGTCGCAAGTGAAGGCTTCGGAAGGTAAGGGGGTTATATTACACATGAAGACACAAGGGGGCTCAATAAAGGGATCTAAAAAATCATAAGCAAATACAAGGGGTTCCGACAGAGATCCGAACGCCACGAAAAAATGCAACGGGGCTCAGCAAGGCTTCAAACGATATTGAAAACACAAGGGGGCCTTACGGAGCTTTGAGAGGGCTCCGAATATCACATAGAGGCACAAGGTGCTTACTACTGCTTCGAAAGCCACGGAAAGATGTGAGGGGGCTCAGCATGCAGGGCTTCAAAAGACGTTGAAGAAACAAGGGGCCCACGGCAGCTACGGATGACACAAGAAGGCAACAGGAGGCTCACTGGAGTTCTGATAGTCGCATTGAAGAACATAAGGGGGCTCACTAGGGCTCCAAGTTACACTCATGGAAACAAGATGGCTCACTAGGCCCTACTGCGAAGTACTTCCAAGCTACGTATGGACACAAGGAGGCTCACTAGGGCTCCAAACTACTCTTGCGGGCACAAGGGGGCCCGATAGAGCTCCGTATATCACATGAAAGCACAAGGGACTCACACTAGGGCTTCCAGCAATGTAAAAGCGCACAAGATGGCTCACTGGAATTCTGAGAGCCACGAAAACACAAAATGAGGCTCATTAGGGCTCTTAACGACACATAGGGCACAAGGGGCTTAACAAGAATCTGGAAATCACGGGAAAATGCAAGGGGGCTCCGTAGAGCTTCATAAAATATTGGTTACACGAGGGGGGCCCAGGGGGCTCTTTACAACAAAAAAAAGGCAAAAGGGGGCTCACTGTATGATACTCTAAAAGCCAACACAAGTGGACTGATTGGGGCTCCAAACTACATATAAGGGTACAAAGGGGACCCGATAGAGCTCCAAAAGCCATGGAAATACAACAAGGGGGCCCAATGGAGCTCTGTATAATCAAAAAAGGCAAGAGGGGGGTGACTGGGTTTCTGGGAGCCATTAAAAAACAAAAGGGGCTCACTAGGACTCGAAACTACACTAACCGGCACAAGGGGGTCCGATAGGGCTCCGCATATCACATAAAGGCACAAGGGAGCCCAAAGAGCTTTATATAACAACAGAAGGCAAAAGGGGCTCACTGAAATTCCGGAAGCTACGAAAAAAACACAAGGGGGCTCATTAGGGCTCCCTACTACACTTGAAGACACAAAAGGGCTCTATAGGGCTCTGAATATCACATGAAGGCACAAGGTGCTTACTGCTGCTCCGGAAGCCACGGAAAGATGTAAGGGGGCTCAGCACGGCTTCAAAAGACGTTTTAAGAAACAAAGGGGCCCACTGACGCTCTGGATGACATAAGACGGCAACAGGGGGCTTACTGGAATTCTAATAGTCATGGAAAAACACATGGGGGCTCACTAGGTTTCCAAGCTATACTTATGGACACAAGGGGGCTCACTAGGGCTCCAAGATATACTTATGGACCCAAGGGGGCTCACTAGGGCTTCAAACTACACTTGCGGACACAAGAGGGTCCGATAGGGCTCCGTATATCACATGGAGGCACAAGGGACTTACACTAGGGCTTCCAGAAATGCAAAAGCGCACAAGATGGCTTACTGGGATTCTGAAAGCCACGAAAACACATGAGGGGGCTCATTAGGGCTCCAATGTACACATAGGGCAGAAGGGGCCTATGAAAAATCCAGAAATCACGGGAAAGTGCAAGGGAGCTCCGTAGAACTTCGTCTGATATTGGTGACACAAGCGGCTCTTTATAACGAGAAAAAGCAAAAGAGGACTCACTGTATAGTACTGAAAAGCCAATAAAAACAAAAATAGACTGATTAGGGCTCCAAACTACACATAAGGGTACAAGGAAACCCGATAGAGCTCCGAAAGCCACAGGAATACGACAAGGGGGCCCAATGAAGCTCTTTATAATCAAGCTTATCTGCTTGCACAATGGGGCCCGATAGGGCTTCGAATATCACCTGAAGGCAAAAAGTGCTTGCTACTGCTCCGAAAGTCGCGGAAAGATGTAAAGGGGCTCAACAGGGCTTCAAAAGACGTTGAAGAAACAAGGGGGCCCAATGGAGCTCCGAATAACACAAGAAGGCAACAAGGGGTTTACTGGAATTCTGATAGCCAGACAAAAAACAAGAGGGCTCACTAGGCGCCAAACTATACTCTTGCGGACACAAGGAGGTCCGATAGGGCTCCGTATATCACATGAAGGCACAAGGGACTTACACTAGGACCTCCAGCAATGCAAGAACGCACAAGCCACGAAAACACATAATGGGGCTCCTTAGGGCTCCAAATGACGCAGGGCTCAATAAAAATCAGAAAGTCACGGAAAAATGCAAGGAGGCTCAGTAGGGCTTCAAATGATATTGGTGACACAAGGGGGCTCAAGGGGCTCTAAGGGGGTTCATTTGGGCTCCAAATTATATTTGAAGAAACAAGGGATTAGGGGTCAAATATAACATAAAGGCACAGGGGACTTACTACTGCTCCAAAAGCCTATAGGAAAAGTGCAAGGGGGCCCAACAGAACTTCAAACGGTATTGAAGAGACAAGGGGGCCTCATGGAGCTCTGTATAACAAAATAACACGAAATGGGGGCTTACTGGTACCTACTCCGAAAGTCATGAAAAAACATAAGGAGGCTCAACGGGGCTCCAACTACACCTGAAGGCACAATGGGGCCCGATAGGGCTTCAACATGCCATGACGGCATAACGCTGCTTGCTGCTCCGGAATTCATGGGAAATTCAAGGGGACTCAGCAGGGCTTCAAGTTACGTTGAATATAGAATAAGGGGGCCCAGTGAAGCTCTTGATAACACAAGACTGCAAAAGGAGCCTTATGGGAATCTGAAAGCAATGAAAACATAAGAGGACTCATTAGAGCTCAAAAATTACACTAAAGAAGATGAGGGGCTCGATAGGGGCCAAATATCTCATGAAAGTATGAGGGGGCTTACTGGTGCTCCCACTGACGTAGTGCTCCCAAAGCTTGGTGTACTAACAAAAATTCTCGGAATGATGCAAGGGGACTAAGCAGAGCTCCAAAGACATGAAGAAACCAGAGTGCGCAGTAGGGCTCCAAATACTACAAAAAGGAATAAGGGGGCTTACTAAAGTTCGAAAAGCAACGAAGAAAGGCAAAGGGACTTGTTAAAGTTAAGACAAAGGGCAAAACGTTATTTTGCGACGAATTGTCCGCGGGACGAATTGTCCGCGAGACGAATTGTCCGCGGGACGAATTGTCCGCGGGACGAATTGTCCGCGGGACGAATTGTCCGCGGGACGAATTGTCCGCGACGAATTGTCCGCTACGAATTGTCCGCGGGACGAATTGTCCGGTCACGAGTCTTGACACAGGGACAGGATTCACGATTCTGGGCAAAATGACTTCCGGTAGGGACGAGGCGGTAGCCGAGGAATCCTAAATGCGGATGAGCCGCTGAAGAATTTTCGTACCCACTTGTTGCATACAATGTTTTTTAGCATGAGCTCTCCAAACACCAATTTTGTCCTCTATATCGGCCATAGTGACGTTGCCTATACAATACCGTGACAAAATCTTTCAGATACAGTTCGCAAAATTTGTGTTTTGCGGACTCAAAACATTCGGCAAAATAACTATTTCAGGGAGGCAATCCTAAAAAATCAATGGTTTGTTGAAACAATACTGAAAAATTAATGATTTGTTTCAATCCATATGAAAAATGTTTTCGGCCTATCTTACCTATTTTAGGTCGTTACGGCCTAAAGCGTCCTAAAATAGAGGTTTTATTTGCCTAAACATGTGTCCTAATTTCCACTTTTTAACGGCCTAAAATCCGGTCCCTAGTAATTAGGCACCAATGGGATTAACGGGAACAGAGAAAAAGGTAAAAGACTCTTTCAAAGTAATCGCCGTTGACATCATGGGCCCGCTTCCCAAATTAGGAAGTGGTAATTGTTATTTGCTTGTTGTCGCAGACTGGTTCACGGAAAACACCTTGTTACCTCCAGTGAAAACAGCTACTGCGAAATCCGTCATCAGATTCCTGGAGAATCAAGCATTTTCGACTTAGGGTGTGCCTCAGTACATTATTTGCGATAACGGTTCACATTTTGCTGAGAACGATTTTAAGAATCTCGCCAGTAAATATGAAAAACAGAAAATATGATCAATGCGCGACACCACCCACAAGTGAACTTTGTTGAACGTTCTAACCGGACTATCGGAACAGCCATTCGTTCACGTATAAAAGAAGACCACCGTCTGTGGAATCAACATATGTATGAAATTCAATGTTCAATCATTTTTTCACGACATGAAGTCACTGGCTTCAGTCCTTTCACAATCAACTTTGGTCGGAAACTCACGATTTCGGGTGATTACTACGGCAAGGTTGACGCCTCAAACCAAGTCCAGCCATTAGTTGAAAATCGGAAAGGATATGTAGGTCATTTGAATACACAATTCGAAGCAGGAGTTGAAGTTTGGCGGAGAAACAGAGTTCTTTCTAACGCAGGTGAGTTTTTTTCGGCGAAGCTTGCTAAGAAATTTTTGAGCACCATAGTCAAAAAAATCTCTCTAATAGTGTATTCATTGAAAAAATTAGATGATATAGATGCTGGAAATTCGGATGTAACCGATTTGAAGGCTTATATAGGTTCTAACTTAGACAAATCAATTGACTAACCTGCAATTGAGAAATTTATTAAATATACGTGAGAACTATGTACCTAAATCTCTCAATTTTGCTTCAAACTGGTTAATGACCGTTAGTTGGGATATTCAAATTTGAGTATTGGCAAAGCTCTCAGGATAGTGGGCAGAGTTCATAGGCAATTAATCTAATCAGTCATAGCAAAGCACTTGTCGAAAATCGAAGTGAAAATAACTGCCCTATCCTACTATACCTCACTTGATACCTGTTATGTTTATCAAGTCGAGCACGGTATGACCACACAAAGAAATAGACCTTTTTGATGCTAGATAAACTAACTATGTATTATACCTAATTTTAAAATGCTATTTGCACGAGTATGATAATGTAAACAGTGAAACAAGCCGCAGCGATCGCCGATAATGATTATTTATGATTGGTCAATGCAAACTGCAACAACGGAAAACAAAGCATCGATTGTTGACTTTGGACTTATCTGCTACAACGCAGATTACACTAAACACCGCGGTGTAAAATTGAAAACGATAGATAGTAGAGGCACCAAATTATACCGATGCATATGAAACAGTGAACGACCATCAAATCCCGCAGACTATATCGACATACCCGCACGCTAGGCAAGCACTCCTAATTATGTTTACATAATATTTCCAATCGGTCGATTGCGAACAATACGTTCCGTGTATGCCATGTTATGACGGTGGTATATTGGCGAAAGAACGAACCGACGCGCGGGCCGGAAGCAGAGAGAGGTCCCGTTCGTCCCCTTGCCAATCTGCTGATATCGAAATTATCGGAAAACGATTTTCCGCGGAAATGTCGTCTATACTCTCTCACCATCACCACGCCGGCTTTCTGTGTTTCTTGCGCGCGCGACCTTTGAAGATTTTATTAAAAGTTCTGCGAGAGCGAGATTTGACAAGAAATTCCAGCAGCTCCGGCGCGTTCTTTACGGTTTGAAACTGGATTTTGTGGTGCGGTTTTTGTCACCGTAGTCGTCATGAACACCGTGTTGGAATTCAAGTTTAGAGTGCTGATTTTAAGGCTAAAGGGGACGATAAAAGATTGTTTTCCTGAGACGCGAGATGGCGCGGAAACTCAACATTTTCAAAATTCTTTCAATAGACCGACCTTGAAAAATTCAAACGACATTATTTTTAGAATATGTTTTCTATAATAACTATAATAACTTATACTTATGATAAACTTTCAATAACTATTTGATGCTGTAGTCAAAAATTTCAATTTCTGTATTTTTTGGAAAAATTTTTTTCGATTTCCTCAAATTTTATTTTTTTTTATCTGAGGTAGTCATTTTATTCTGTGATAATATTGTATATCAAACTTGTTTCAAAATTTAAATATCATGAATAGTATCGACCGAAATCAATTTTCAATATTTCTTTTTGAAGTTCACCGCGTGCCGCCACCTGCAAGCGCAAGCGGTTTCCCTCCGATATCATCACACAATATTTATAGTCCGCGAGAAATATGACCTCTGTCGTAATGTCAAAGGTAATGCCTGGACTGTATCTCCAGTCCCGTAGAAAATATCAACAGTGTAACAAGCAACTGGGCAATACCTAATCGGTTACTTTTTCAATTTTGATCATTAATAGCTTTGTCACTCGCTATTAATGTAATATACTCCAGAAATAAATAACTAAGGTAAGTGAAAAACTACTATAAAGAAGAAAAAAGTACAGTGGGAGGCTTTATTTTGATTTCTGTTTTATGCACAAAATGTATATAAAGAGAGATAAAAAACGCTATCCGTCAAGTTGGCATGTGAATCAAAAAGTAACAGTCACAAAGATGTGACATATACATAGGAGACTGCAGCTCACAAAATGACTAGAACTGTTTTTTGTTGGAATCAAATTCTTGGAACATTCTAAAATTCAAAACAAAAGTTCACCCATATACCAACGGTGCACCCTGGTGCAAGTACAAGCACCTTATCTCAGCAGTTTGTCGCCCATTTGCAGCAGCCAATTTCAATCTTTGATTCTAATGAAAATTTAGAACAGGCATTGAACCCAGTAAATGGAAGCTACGGGGAGATACAGGGTGGTCGATCCTAGCGTAATTATCTCATAGCGGCCTTACCGTTGTTCAAGATAGAGAAATGGATGAAATACTGCTATTCTGTAAAAAATAACATTCGAAAACCGCGAAAACCCCTTTTCGGTCCTCTTTTTTCTTCTGAACTCCCGGAAACAGTGAAATGCGATTTGGAAACAAAAATTGAATCACCAAATAACCAATGCAGTCACACCAAAAGCGTTTGGGAAATTATGTTGGCATATAAAAGAAAAATTACCCACCTCTGAAAGTCAATCGTGACGGACGTCGTCGAGCACATCTGGCTTCAATCAAGCACGACACAAGAATCATTTTTGACCCGCGAGAACCCGAATTTTTGCCGCGTTTTCAGTCAGTTCCTAATATAGAAATATTTTACTCGCGTCTAAGTATCAGAGTGAGTTTGTAAAAAGTCGCTGAAAATGCGTTCTATCACACTTTTTTCCAAGCATTTTTCCAAACTCTGACGAGGAGGGACCGGAGGCGCTCGTAACCGGTCAGTTGAAATAAACATCCCTACAAAAAAAACTTGTGGGAGGACAGAAAACCAAAAAGTACATTTTCTGTCCAGGTTGTAGTATTCTGCTACCTGGACAGCGCTTTTGCTAATCTTCTCGTGGCGCTCTGAAATGTGCAGGATGTGTTCTAGTTTCTCTTTTTCCTTTGCTCATCCGATAGTTCGACTTTACGATTGGCTGGCTCGTTCCGCGTTCGTTTCGTTCTTTTGCACTGGTGAACTGGGACTTACGATTGGTCGGTTTCTTGCCGCGCTTATTCAAATATAGCTCCTCGTCGAGTGCGTACGCTTAACGCTTAGCGTCCGAGCTGGACCTATATTTTAACCCGTTTTTAAAAAGTTGGCTAGTCCCGTGAGTCGTATGTAAGAAAAAATTCTACAATAATTAGCTCTTTGGAGATAAGCTACTGGATTCTATACAGTACTGAAAAAAAAAATTACCATGAGCTTCTCCGCACTGTTTTCGTCGACGTCGTTGGCATGCGAGTTTTTCTCAGTTCGGGTGATCTGTTCTGGCTTTATGCGAGTGCGCTGTACACAGACGTGGCTTTCTTTGTCGGTACATCCTGCTTTTCGCAGAGGATTACTGAGACTTTTGTCCTCCTGGCATTTCTGCACTACGTCCCTTCTGCATCATTTGGCCCATTTGCATGTCGGCTTCCGGGACGCCGTCCTTTGGGGACTCTTTTCGAACTTCTGCTTATCATCTTCGACCAATCTAGACGTCCTGGACGTTTTAATATTCTCTATCTGAATTTTCTTAACACACCACCGTAGCCTGTAGCTCCACCGATTCACTCTTCTACTCGCCATGCCTATCTCATCGAAACTCTTCGTCCTCGGTATTTACCTACAACTTCCCATCTACCCACGAACCAGCAAAATTAAAATTATACGCTCCTATTTGGATAACAAATTCCCGTTTATAAAAGAAAAAATTCATACCTACATGATTATTTGATATCACATTTTTTCACCTGAAAAAAATTCATTTACTCTTTCTTTATCACTATATTCTGTGTTTTTCCCGATTTCTCCCTCTGAATTTTTTCCTGAACTATCTGGCGTATCCGCTTAGTTTTAGCTGGCTCAAATGAGTCAAATTTCAAATTCTGACAACTACATAATTATTCTTCAGTGAAAAAATCTTTGATTGAAATTTCGCTACTCAAAAAAAAAAAATTCCCAATTGAAGCGTGTGCTTGTTTTTTTTTTCCAATGACCCTGTGTTTCACAGTTGTTCTACGGTCAAATGTTTTGAATTCCCATTATTCACGTTCGAAATTCGTTCAACGACAAATCCTTGTAACCTCCATCTTCTTCACCATGCGATAATTCTTTTAATGAAATGAAATAATTCTTCCATCAGTTTGAAAGTATTTGTGCCTATCCAATTTGTCATGGACATGAACTATAAAAGACAAAATGCGACCTTGAATCAGTCGTTTTGGCTTCTCCGACACATACCTGATTTCTTATCGTACCTCGTACCTATCATCCCTTACAGTTTTTATCCTGACTCGAGTTCCTTCACTATTTGTTCAACGCTTTGTTTATTATTCTGACCTTTGATCCTTTCCTCAATTTTCCCAGGACGTCCTTGGTTGATAATGTCTTTGGCCGAATTTGATATCCCTATGAGCTAAGCCTACCGTATTTATTGGACCATAGTCACAACTTTTTTTTTGCGGTGGGCGGGTATCCGTGTAGTCACTGACAGTACCTCCTTAGCGCCGTCTTAGTAGGCTAAGAGCGACGCCGGGTGATTCCCATACCACCCACCATTTTATGGACGCATCAACAGCGAGGTTATTAGCACCCTTTTTTTCGGTGTCCTTCTCATTTCACAATTTTTTCCTTGACGTGACTGCACAGTGGTACACGCCAAGGTACTAAAGGGCGCATGAAAATTTTCACCTAGCCCAGGCCGGATTCGAACCCACAATCCCTGGAATTGCTCCCAAACACGGAGTCCGCCGCGCTACTGGCCCGGCCGGGTAAGTCACAAAATTGAATATCAATTTTATCGCAAAAAGGTATAACGCAAAAAAAATGAAAAGTTGAAATCAGAACATCATGAATCTCAGCAGTTACAGTTAACCCGTTCATGACAGAGTAGTTGACTATATTCGAGGGAAATGAAAAGTGGACGACTCTTCGAGAAGAAGAAGACTCCACGCTCAACCAAATTTAAAATTGGTGTGGAATCTGCACCAAGGACAATCACAACCAAGAGTTCCTGGATAAATCGATTAAAAAAAGATGGATTTTCGTGTGTGAGAACGAATTATGCTTCTATTGTTCAAAATCTCAACACAGAGTAAGGCACTGTTTGTACAAAAAGACCTGCAACATCGACAACTGTGAAATACTTTACAATTCTGTTCTGCACGCAAACAGAGAATTCAGAGACGATCGAGAAAGAACAGAAGAAGATTTTGGACGAATCGGTCGCGCGATCAAGAGTTACGCCTCAAAGTCAAGAATACTTCTTGGGGTCCTGTGAGAAGTCTCAACTCGCAGTGAACACACGAAAAGAAGGATGAGACAGGAGATTGTTCGAAGATGTTGAAGAGAGAGGCGATCTCCGTCGATCTTTGCTCCCGAAATCTTCGGTTTTATATTTGCAGAGTACTTCGTGTTTGTCCAAAAGAATGGTACTTCGACGTCGACCACTCGTAAAAAAATGTTGAGGTCATTAGGAGCTGTATTGATTGGTGGTTCATCATTTTCTTTGAACTGGAATCACCAGCGCGGGCTTGAGGAACGTTCGGAATCCACCAGTATCTAAGAATTTATCGATTAGATTTTGTGGATCACCTCCAAAGAGCGATGTGATGACGCTTTCCAAGCAATTGAGGAAGAGTCACAATAAGACGAAGTCGGAGATTTTTATAGACTTCCAAGATATCTGCTACTGGACAGGAAGCTGGTGCCTCAAAACTTACGTCATAAGGTACATGATTTTAACCCTGTTGGTCTGATGTGTGTTTATAGGGGGGTCATTCCATAGAATTTCAACGAACTCGATTTTTTTTTGAAAGTTCGACCATTGAGTTAGGGGATGATATTTTGCTTGTTTGTTCATCATAGTATTACGGGTCGAGAAATGTCAGCATTGATTTTTTCCAATCCCGTGCGACACTGTAAAAAAATGAAGGAGTGGTGGGTGACAGGAAAATTCATGAAAAATTGATAATTTTTTTATTCTCGAGGTATTGCCTCAAAATGTTAGTCACGGATGATTTTGTATTGCTCTTAGGTTCAAGATTATTAGGTTGCTTGTTTGGAAGGGTTACAAAATTTTTGGGCTTCAAAAAAGGAATGATCATTTTTCGTCTTTTTTGGCATTTTTCCAACTTTTCTGGAGGCTCTCAAGATTGATTCTGTTTATATAAGAATGTATTGAACAGGTCTGAAAATACGATCCTCGCTTAATATTTTGGACAAGTCGGGGATCACCTGATTGATACCTGAAAGAAGTTGGGCTTGAACAAAAATTTGACTTCTTACGATTTTGTGAGAATTTGACATATTCAAAGCCCAATATCTCAGTTGGGGTAATGGGAAAAATTCTGGAAATTATTCTTGGTCAAGCTGCTATCAAAACAAATACACAGTATCTTTTGCAAGTTTGAGAAAAGTTTGTAAGTGGATAAATTTTAGTCCCGAAAAACTGAAGAAAACTGCAAAATCGATATAAAATAAAAAGCTTCAACCGCACCAAAAACAGTGTAGACATGTCACAAGGCTAACAAAATGATGGATAAAACTTATGGCAGGCTTGATTTGAACATTTGGTTCAATTTTTTTCCAACTGGACATATTTGAATACAGCGGAAGTGGAAGTTTCGTGTTTCGTGAGAAACAGATTTGTGTTTCTCATTTCTCTCGTGTATTTGGTACAGTTTTCAAGCCGCCATTGAATCCTTCTTCAAGGAAAAGTGACGTACATACTAATAATTTTCTCATTTGGAACGTGGAAATTCCATCTATCCAATCGCTAGCGAGCGATTGTATTATAAAACTCTTGATGATCATTCGTAACACAGAGAGTAAAGACATTGGATGCTCTCGATGCCTGAAGCTGAAGATAAACAAAATGGTGCAAAGTAGCTTGTTTACTCACCCAATGATAGCTTTCCACCTATTCTTTGTATTTTATCTTGTACGATAATCGAATAATTTTTTCCCGCTCACACTGCGTTTCTTATATAAAATGGTGTTTCTTCAGAGCACTAATTTTCTAAACAAAATTTTTCAAAAAATCATTGAATGCAAATGGTGTGAATTTTGTCAAATTTCATCTCTTTAGGAATGAAATCTTTCTCACTCATTCCATCATTGTCATCTTCTGGGTCTTCACAATTTTTTTTATGCACGTGGGCCGTGAGGCACAATGACTTTCCCGATATGCTTTCATCATTTCCGATCGGTTTATTTCTAGTAGGTAATCATTTTATGATTCAATTTGTATGTCGCCGGAATGGGTCACGACATGTTTGACTATATAAATGGTTGTACGTTTCCAAGAATTTATCCTTGTGAAATTCACGTAGATATTCTGTCCACATCTTTGTGTATACGAACTCCCAACAGGAATCTTGTCACTTCGTCTACCTCATCAACATTCGTTAATTGTTGATTTATCGGACCATAGATAAGACTGTGACAAGCAAGACATCCTAACCAACGAAATTCACAAATGTATCAATATTATCAGCAAGTAAATAACAACCTGAAGAAATATGGGATCCTAAAACAGAACAGCTATGAACAGAAGCTCTAAAGATACGTGGTTTCATCCACCGTATGAAACATTTTCGAAGAGTAGATTGTCAAACAGCGAAACAGCCTTATTGAGGAAAGGAGTTTTGAATCTAGCTGCTGAACAGACATACCCCATAGAAATCATTGTAGAGCGCATCTCGCCATTCGATGGAATTTTTTTTCAATTTTGTTCAGAAAATTAGTGCTCTGAAGAAACACCATTTTATATAAAAGACGCGCAGTGTGAGGGGGGAAAAATTATTTAATTGTCGTTCAAGATAAAATACAAAGAATAGGTAGTAAGCTAATCTACCTTGGGTAAATAAACAGCTACTTTGCACCTTTTTGTTCATCATCATCACTCATCAGGCATCGAAGGCATCCAATATCTTACTCTCTGTGTTTTGAGTGAACATCAAGAGTTTTATAATACCATCGCTCGCTTGCGATCGGGTACATGAAATTTTTAGGTACGTTCCAAATGAGAAAATTATTAGTATGTACGTCACTTTTTCTTGAATACCTAAGAATTCAATGGCGATGGCGGCTTGAAAACCGTGCCAAGTACACGAGAGAAACAAGAGACGCAAATTTGTTTTTCACTTGATAAAAACACGATTTGATGCTACGGAACTTTCACTTCCGCTGCATTCAAAGATGTCCAGTTGGAAAAAAAAAATGAACCAAATGTTCAAATCAAGCCTGCCATAAGTTTTATCCATCATTTTGTTAGCCTTGTGACATGTCTACACCTTTTTTGGTGCGGTTGAAGCTTTTCATTTTATATCGATTTTGCAGTTTTCTTCAGTTTTTCGAGACTAAAATTTATCCACTTACAAACTTTTCTCAAACTTGCAAAAGATACTGTGCATTTGTTTTGATAGCAGCTTGACCAAGAATAATTTCCAGAATTTTTCCCATTACCCCAACTGAGATATGGGGCTTTGAATATGTCAAATTCTCACAAAATCGTGAAAAGTCAAATTTTTATTCAAGTCCAACTTTTTTCAGGTATCAATCAGGTGATCCTCAACTCGTCCAAAATGTTGAGCGAGGATGGTATTTTCAGTAACCTGTTCAATACATTCTTATATGAACAGAATCAATCTTGAGAGCCTCCAGAAAAGTAGGAAAAATGCCAAAAAAGACGAAAAATTCAAATTCCTTTTTTGAAGCCCAAAAATTTTGTACCCCTTCCAAACAAGCAACTAATTAATCTTGAACCTAAGAGCAATACAAAATCATCTGTGACTAACATTTTGAGGCAATACCTCATGAATAAAAAAAATATCAATTTTTCATGAATTTTCCTGTCACCTACCACTTCTTTATTTTTTTACAGTGTCGCACTGGATTGAAAAAAATCAATGCTGATATTTTTCGACCCGTAACACTATGATGAACAAACAAACAAAATATCATCCCCTAACTCGATGGTCGAACTTTCAAAAAAAAATCGAGTTCGTTGAAATTCTATGGAATGACCCAGGGTTGTTGAAAATTGCTTCGTCTTACATGCCAGACCGGGGGCTTTAGGCTGGTATGAGCCTGTCAATTTTCGAAAAAATTACCACAAATTTACGTCATAAAGTACATGAATGAAACCAACTGAATTTTGTGTGGGAACATCCCCTTGATCGAAAATCTGGTCGTAAGATAGAATTTTTGGGGGCTTTCGGTCCATAAGACAAGTTGGAATTTTTAAAAAATGACCAAAATTGATCAGTTTTTCCAGAGGCGTTTTGTTGACCAACCCATCAAGTGTGATAGATATTTGTAATCAGGATGAGAACCGAAATCGATTTCCATGTTCAAGGGTGTACGATTTACAACAAATTTTTTTGATGTTGCACCCTGTAAGCAATTGTACCATTGAAAAATTTTGTGGACAGATTCGAAACCTGCGTAAAAAATCATGTGAGAATCGTTTTTCATTTCTGAAATTATGCCAAAGGAGAAGTCTCCAGGAGGAGGTGAGTTTTGGCCTTTTTTGAAATTTCACACTGGTCTTATTAACCGAGAGCCCCCAAAAACTTTGTCTTATGACCCGATTCTTGATCAAGGAGATGATCCCATACAAAAGCCCCTTGGTTTCATCCATGTACCTTATGACATGAATTTTTGACATTTTTCGGAAATTGACAAGCCTATGCCAGCCTGAAGCCCCCGGTCTGATATGTAAGACAATAAAAATTTTAACAACCTTATCAACGCACATTATACCTACAGGGTTAAAATAATGTACCTTATGACGTAAGTTTTGAGGCACCAGCTCTCTGTCCATACGTGCTGTAAAGAGTTACGACGAAATCGATCGTTAAAACCAATCCACCGAGGAGTAAGCTGGAAGCTGTTGTTGATTTTATGTTTTGAAAAGAACCAAACAACGCCGATACAGTCATAAAATAGGAACTAATGCTTGTTGCTTGACTGGGAAAATTACCCAAGTGACCGGAATAAATAATGGGCACTAAATTGAACGATGAATACCCCGCCCTAACCGGCAAAAGACGGGAAGGTCAGAAAATCGAGTAAATGTCCGGCAGGATCAACCCACATTGTGTCCGAGATAGAAATTGAGGGAATCTGACGCTCAAATGCAACATCACGACTCGTTGGACAATGTGGTGTATGAAATAATCTAAAATTTTCAAATTTGTATCCGCCATTGGATTTGTCTTGCTTCAGAGGTCAGAAAGACTCCAATGGATGCTATTGAGCTGTTAATTACAAAAGCTCACAGTTCCTTGCCCAATTCTGATTTCTCTTCAAATTCGAGATAATCGAAATCTCGTCTCGTCTTGATCGGAAAATCTGTAAGACTTTGAACGTTGGCGAATGGAGCAACCAAAATATTGCCTTAGGTACCCGCACTCTCTAACTAACCTTACATGACTGACGACAGCATGGCCTACTATCCAACTCTAAAAAAGAGTAAAATTTACTTGAACGCAATTATTGTGGAATTATTCTCTCACCTAATAACCTCGCTAATAACATTATGAAGAGAGAAACTTCAACGAGTCCGTCCGCCATATTGCCCATCTGATTTTATTGGACTTGGAACCTAAGTGCACTTGTTTTGTAATGATACAATTCAAAGATTGAATTTATTGAATTATTGTCTCAAAGAAAATTGCAGACTCGCTAACGAGTCACTTTTTTCTGTTGGGTTTGTCGGAGATTTTTTGCGCCTCACTGACACATAATTTTTTGACGGGACTCTCAACTTTTCAAACACAAAACTGAAGATAATTAGCGAAATGAAAGTGCTGCCCGCCAACTTTTTCCATGCACAAACAATGGCCGCCGTCTTTCGTCGTTTTCTCGGCGGAAAAATTACGTTTGCTCCGGCCGGCATCGGAGCCCAGAAATTGAATTCTTTTTGCCCCCGAAGCTCCAATCTTAATCAACACGTCGTCGTAAAACACGGTAAAATAATGCCGCACTCAGAATAATGAGAAAGCTTCTGCGGTCATCATCCATGGCTAGGAGAAAAACCCTAATCCCTGCGGCACAAGCGTCATCGTTTATAAAAGCCCGCGTCTTTGTCGTTTGTGTATAATAGTCGTCGTCGTGATGCTCACCGACGTGAAAATCATAGTTCAGTCCGGGGATTTTCGGTTGTTGTACCGGCGATTAAAGTGATTTCCGGCCATGAAAACGTTTGGCAAAAACTCGCCGGCTATGGCCGCTCATTAAACAGTCGTAAATAAATTTCATCGCGGCCCTTTGGCCCCGACACAGGCCGCCCTCTTCTGCTCGTCTCTCCGTCCCTCCCATCAATATTCGGCAACCCTTATAGCCGGAGCGTCGTAGAGCAGGGTATAGCGGCAGAAAACGATTCAGTCCCCGACGAACATTTGCTGATGTCGTGACCTACATTATCCGCTTCCTGCAGGACTGTGCGAGGAATTGGCGTTTAGGTACAGGAAATGCAAGCTGAGGCTCCGCCGTGTTGGAATTGTTGAATTTTTGTCTAGGTAGGTAAGTGGGTGGGTGGTTACAGGATACGTTACGAATTTGACAGTTACGTACGTGAACGCAGAGACCAAAGCGAAACTGGAGCCCAAAATTGCAAACAGTGAAACTATAGCTACAAACATTTCAAATCTTTTTGTACTACTTCGCTGGTGGCAGCTGTGGGATTTTCCATACTTTCGAAAAATTGCGACAATACTGATGTTTAACTTTATTTCACTGTTGAAATTTTGTGTTTCAACATTTGGAACCGCGATTTGTATATATAATCGTAACTTCATCCACCCATCTGGGTGTCGAGGTGTCGGACGCACAGAGCCGCGCTATGGATTTATGCTACTACCTACAATCATGTGGTTCATGTGCGTGTACAGATAATGGAGCCCCCTTGGGCAAGTACACTACGGTGTGGCCGTTGATCGCGATTTATGAATTTCTTGAAATATCCCACCGCTGCCACCGAAAATTCAGAACAATTTTTTGCAAGCTGTTCAAATCAGTCCTAGAATTTGAGTCAGTTCTAGAATTTAGCTCAGATAACATTGTCCGGTTGACCGCTGGTTGGATTCCAATCGGATTTTACAGCAGTCCAATTTGCTCCCAACAAGAGGTTGGAATCCATTATATTCTTGGGATTCGAGTTTCATTGAGTAATTATACATAATTTACCAGAAAAATATGACAATTTTTATATTCTTGTTTGTGCTTGTCTAAAGGTGACAGCGGTGGGATAATTCACAGGTCTGAAAATACGCGACAATGATCATTTTCTTTTGTGTCTTTATTCCTCAGTTGTTAGAAGTTCCTGTTTTGTTGATTAAGAGATGAATGACAGTCAAATGATCATTCCCAAAATTTTGACTGATCACTGCTAAGTACATGCCTTTTATCATACTTACTGGAAGAAAAACTAGTGAATATGTCCCTACGGGCGTAAGGCTAAGTAGCGCACTTCCTTTAAAAAGGATCAGTGAACGCAAGGTTTTAATTAGGGTTAGATACCACAATGGAATATCATACTCAAAACTTTTTCCGATTGAAATTGAAACTACACTGGAAAATAATTGACAGAGTGTTTTTTTATTCAGTCAAAAATTGTATCGTTTGGGCGCAATAAATGAATAAAATCAACTAGTTCTGACGTCACAGCGATTCACCGCTTATACTGTCAGTGTAAATGACGCCAGAAATAGGCAGAATATGAAAATGTCCCATATTTATTGCGTCCAAACAATACGATTTCTGACTAAATAAAAAAAATACTGGTCTTATATTTTTCAAAAAGCGAGTTCAAATCTAACTTGAAAGATTTTCAGACATCTAGGTCGTTCAACAGCCTCGATGAGTATTTGAATAACTTCGTTGCTTGAGTGTATTTCATATTCATGTTCTGTATTTATGTAATTGTTGTTTTGCATTAAATTATGTAATTCTTTTTTGTTGACGAAATATCTTTGTCTTTTGTGGAATTTGTGATGATAAACTGTAATTATTATTCATACTACATAAATGGTGACAGCGGTGGGTTCTTTCCGAAGTTGAAGACAGTGTTTTTTTCACAATAGCTTGACAAAAAGTTGTTTTCTATCGATTGTGAGTAAAGCAAGAGAGAAATAATTGTAAATCGATTTCAAAAAGCCCTACCACCTATAATGTTGCACAAAAATATATGGAGTACCCTAGCCATGTTTTATCGATCGTCACACGGCCACCTCACCAACCGAATCGAACCATCTTCCTTATTCACTTTTATAATGAGAAATACGTCCATTATGTCACTGAATCACGTATCACTAGAATCACTAGAATATTCACAAGGGAAGTTGTTCCCCAACTCGATCCCGCCAATTTGTGTAGAATGTTATTCCTTATCTTCAATTTTTGACCTAGATTTTCTATATGACGCTTGTATGTCAAAGAGGTGTCCAAAGTAACTCCAAGATATTTAGGATAAAAATTATGTTTACGGATGGATCCATTGAAGGGTACTCTGAGCTCTGGGAGTTCTGAGCTCTGAGCTCATGTTTCTGGTTGTTGGTTAAGTGGAAACAGCAAACTTCAGTTTTTGGAGGGTTCATACAAAGACACCATTTTTTGAAATTATGATCTAGTGTCACGAAATCTTAAGCAAAAATTCCATAAATACAGATTCTTTGTGTTGAAATGTGGGTGTCGGATCGTCTTCATACATAAATTGTCTTGATTTTATTTCTAGGAAGTCGCTAATATAAAGGTTGGAAAGAAGAGGTGAGAGGACTAAACCTTGAGGAAGATCATTTTGTGGGAACTCAAATTCACTACTTTTTTCTCCGATGGAAACTCTGAATCTTCTCCCAAAAAGCATGTTCTTCAGAAGGTGCATCAAACTTTCACATGGGATCACATTATACATTTTATTGAACAATCCATTCAGCCAAACGGTGTCGTATGCAGCTGTTGAATCAACCAAAGCAAGTGCAGTTTCCAAACGATTCTGGAAACCATTTTCAATATGTGTAGTCAAAGCCAAAACATGGTCACAACAATTTCGATTTTTTCTGAAGCCTGCTTGTTTAAGCGGAAGGATGTCTTCAATGATTGGTGAGACTCTTTGATGGATGAGCCTTTCCAAAATCTTGTAACATACAGTAAGAAGTGAAATGGGGCGATAACTTGAAGCGTTATTAGAGGGAGTTTTCGTGGTTTCAAAATAGCGAATGATTCAGCTTTGCGAAATTCATAAGGTATATTCCCCGAGGAAAGAATGTAGTTGTGGAAAGATAACAGCCATCTCAATCCAGATCTCCATAAATGTTCAATGAGTTCGAGGAAAATTCCGTCAAAACCAGCGGCCTTCCGAATTTTCGTGACCTTGATGGCTTCTTCCAGTTCTTCAATGTCAAGCGAAGCTGACAAGATTTCTGATTTGATTGAACGTTTTCTTTGCAATCTCAAGTTATGTCGCGTCGTATCAACTTCAGCTTGACTTAGATTTATGGAATTTGATACGTTAACTAGACGGGAGGCCACAGAATCTGGGCTTATTTGGGAAACTGATTTTCGCAAATGATCTCAAGCAGTTCGAGTAGAATGAGTAAAGTTGAAGTTTTCCATGGTATTATTTCATTTCGATTTCCTGGCACTATTTAGACAACGTAAGACTTCATCCGCTTTTCCTGGATCTGGATTGATTTAATATTCTCCATAAAGTTTGTCAGCATCTTTGGACCAGCAAGGTACATGTATATGTTTCTGAAACCTCTTAGAATTGATCTTTCAGTTGCACATTCTATAACTCCCACAAATCTTTCGTAACTACCAATAGTTGGTGGTATCCACCGGAGATTACTTTTTGTTTGCTTCTAGAAACTTATCCAGTCCGCTTTTTCAAAATTTCATCGAGATTTCTTCGAAGTGTGGATGACTGGGATTTGTATACCAACAGTGGCTACAACTGGTCGATGCTAACTATGGAGGAAGTCGTTTAGAACACATCGGCTACTTCTTGAAGGCTCTCCTTGACTGTTCTCCGTGACGAAGCAAAGATCTGAGTTGTAGTCGCGTCTCCAAAGGCAAAAATGAAAACTCATCTTATCTTTAGCATCAATAATGAGAATAATGTCATTCATTTCCATCCTACTATAGGATAAAATCAATAGAAAGGTTCTGCGGAAAATCTGTCATTGTGACGTTGAAAAGGTCATTCAATTATTCATAGTTGTAGGCCAGTCAAATTAGAACAAATTTTTCCGTTTGAGGGAAAAAACTGTTGGAGTTTTGGAAATTTGACAGTAATGTCCGGTAAGGTGTACTGTTAAACATACTAAAAGTCCCCAACTCTACCTATTGAGCTCGAGCCGCCATCTTGGAAAAATGGTCCTTCGATCCAATTTTCTGCTCATATTCCGCTAATCATCAGAGATATTCAATTAGGTTCCATAAAAAATCAAGGCTATAAAATTGTCTACAAAAATTGTTTTCTACCGATTTTTTTCTCGTATATGTTGATATTAATAAAATTGACTTAACAAAAAAAAATCAAAAAATTAGCGATTTTCTGCCTATGGCTAAAGATATTGTCTTCAAAATTTGTAAAGATGTTGGCAGTCCACATCAAAGCTAAACGTGACAGTTGAGATAGAAAAAAAAATTGCGAGAATATTTTTTGATTTTTTTTTCAAATTAAGCAAAATATTGATTTTCGAGATTGATATTTCCAACAGGGCGGAGTGAAGGCTCCAATCGAACATAAATCAGTTTTGATATTTACATATTGTAAGACAAGATTTCATCAATATTGTGCCTTCACGAGCTTCTGGAATGCTCGATATGAATGAAACCAAAAGAATAATAGCTAAGTCCAAAAAGTGTTGTCGATTGGTTATGAAGGAAACATTTCGAAACAAAAGAGATCAGCAAAGGATATACAGGAGGTCCAAAGGTTATTCAACTGTATATGAGCCCCATATTGATGTGCCTTATCCAAAATAGTACAAAAGAATCAATCAAAATGTTGAAATCCACCCTGTATAACAAAAAGTAACGATACAAAATGGAAGTAGTAGATCATACCTGGTGCCAAAAATACAGCCTTTACATTTCTGGAAAAAAGAACAAAATTGATTGATTTATTTGAAAGTTATTAGTCCTCAAATTTGACTTCACAAATTTCAGCCAGTCAAATGGGGAAAAGTAGAGAGAAGTAACTGTCGGAGTTTCAGAAATTTGACAGGGATGTTCGCTAAGGTATATTAATAAACATACTGAAAGTCCCCGCCTCTACCTGTTGTGCTCGAGCCGCCATCTTGGAAAAATGGTAATAAACTTGATCGAAGGACCATTTTTCCAAGATGGCGGCTCAAGCGCAATAAGTAGAGGCAGGGACTTTTAGCATGTTTATAAGTATACCTTAGCGAACATTCCTGTGAAATTTCTGAAACTCTGACCGTTACTTCTCTTTACTTTTCCCTATTTGACTGGATGAAATTTGTGAAGTCAAGTTTGAGGACTAATAACTTTGAAATAAATCAAATAATTTTGTTCTTTTTCTCAGCAATGTAAAAGCTGTATTTTTGGCACCAGGTATGATCTACTACTTCCATTTTGTATCGTTACTTTTTGTTATACAGGGTGGATTTTTACATTTTGATTTTTTCTTTTGTACTATTTTGGATAAGGCACATCAATATGGGGCTCATATACAGTTGAATAACCTTTTGGACCTTATGTATATCCTTTGCTGATGTCTTTTGTTTCGAAATGTTTCCTTCAGAACCAATCGACAACACTTTTTGGACTTAGCGATTATTCTTTTAGTTTAATTCATATCGAGCATTCCAGAAGCTCGTGAAGGCACAATACTGATGAAATCTTGTCTTACAATATGTGAATATCAAAACTGATTGATGTTCGATTGAAACTTTTACTCCGCCCTGTTGGAAATGTCAAACTCGAAAACCAAATTTTTGCTTAGTTTAAAAAAAAAATTAAAAAATATTTTCGCAATTTTTTTTCTATTTCAACTGTCACGTTTAGCTTTGATGTAGACTGCCAACATCTTCACAAATTTTGAAGACAATATCTCTAGCCATAGGCAAAAAATCGCTTTTTTTTTATTTTTTTTTTGTTAATTTAATTCAATTAATATCAACAGATACGAGAGAAAAATCGGTATGAAACAATTTTTGTAGACAATTTTATAGCTTTGATTTTTAATGAAACCTAATTGAATATCTCTGATGATTAGTGCGCAATATAAGAAGAAAACAGGATCGAAGGACCATTTTTCCAAGATGGCGGCTCGAGCTCGATAGGTAGAGTTGGGGACTTTTAGTATGTTTATCAGTACACCTTACCGGACATTACTGCCAAATTTCCAAAACTCCAACAGTTTTTTCCCTCCAGCTTTCCTTATTTGACTGGCCTATTGAGGGTATCAGCTTATATCAGTTGAATTATTCCACTTTCGTGCAATGGCTATTACTAATTCGGATGTTCACAATGCTCGCCAGAGCTTATATTGTCCAAAGTACTCCATTTTCCAGTAATAGAAATCATCAATCGTTACTCTTTTGTTTGACATACAAATTTTATCACATTATTTGTAACGTCTTGTGCTATAACAATAGTGGCAGCGGTGGGATAATTTGGAATTCCTGAACATTTGTCAAGCACTTTGCGTCGCGTAGGGTTTGAGTCCTCACACTGTTTGATGTTTAACATCTCCGGTTTCAATCATTTGAAAAACGAAAAATTGATTTTTGAATTCCTGACAAAGGTATACCCCCCGCAACCATCCGTAATGTAGCAAAAAAGGGTATGGTCTTGAGAGGTTTTCAATTTCACCATTTCGCGATTCCCTATTGATTGTGTTTTTAAATTAGCTCCATCATTACTTTTTCTCTTGAAAAATGCCCTTGTTGATTTATCCTCTAAAACAGATAGGGTTTTATGGAACATCACGTTCATGAGATTCATTATTTAATTGGTAACGGTCAGTGAGCATCACAACAGCCGGCTTTTTCATTTGTCACTGTTTTTGAAAGCTCAGTACTGTTGATTAACTATTTATTTCGTCGATAAAGCACTAGCGGGTTAGGGGTTTAATATCAATTATTGTGTATCGAAAACAACGGAAATGGCAACGTTTTTGTTTAATCACCGATCGGGGTTATGCCCTCGCAAAGCGGGATGATATTCAGAGAATTCAATTTCGAATTTGTCCCGTAACCCGGAGTACACGAAATTAATGCAAATCTATTTCCAATTAGTTTTATAATCAATTCGACCGTCGCGGTAATCGACGGATAAACATAGTCGAAACAGACCGAATATTATCGCACCTCTGTGAATTATTTATGAATAAGCTGATTAAATTATAATTAACAGTCATTGGAACTGCACCCCTGCAACCGTCACGGCAGGAACAATGAACATTTTTCGCGGTGTGGCGATATTTTGCTTCTGCATTTTGCAGGTTTCGCTCTGTTTCAGAGCAGGGGTTTTATTTTCGACGGATAAAAGTAGCAGGATCGCATCTACCTGCGGACTGAACAAAACAAAAATTGAAAATGTAGCAGCAGAAACCGCATGAAAGGACCAAAATGGGAACATATTAGAGGAGACGTCCCCGGGAAAATAAAAGCAAACGACTGTCCCGGGCGATACACCGGACGTAATCTGGAAATCCCGGAATGGATATCACATGTAATTTGAGTCCGACCAGGCGGACCGGTCGTCTGATTGAAACCATAATTTACCACCGGGCAGATTATGCCGGGGCGAAATACTTTTAATTTGTCTCCTGTAATCCCCCTGTGTGTGCGAGTGTGCATGGTGTGGTCCGGAGATCGCAGCCATTAATTTTCGAAAAGACTCACGCTATGGTCTTATGGTTTTTATCGATTTCGGATGAGAAATGAACCGCATCATTTAGAAGACCACGGAATCCGCTCAAACTAAGTGTTAGGCAAGCCCCATCATCACTTTTGCAAATATTTGATACCTACTTGTTAGAATTGCTCCGTTTTTTCGGTTTGCAATCAACCGAATCAAGATTAGCTGGCTTATCAGACTTGGTGGTCATTGTCTTGTTTTGAACTGGAAAGTTTATACGGGGGGAGGGGGGGGTGAGTTTGACCCCATGATAGCAGTTGTTGGAGGTCACCAATCATAAAAATAATTGTCTAGTGAATATTGCTCTTGTATAAGCTATCCCACCTATTACGGGTTGAAATCGTGATTGAAAGTGATTGATTCCAAGGTGGAGATAGTTGGGATTGGGAGAATCAAAAATACAGAATAAACTACAAAAAATCAGGTTTATGATCGGGAAGAAAAGGTTCAAGAATATTTACAGTTTAACTTGACATGGCGTGTCAACAAAAATAAAAGGGCGTTGCGCAGAGGACGCCAATAGAAAGGGTGAGCAATACCGCTAGAGTTGGCTTACAAACTATGACGTAGGTACCTACCTTTTCGATGACGCTGCGAGAACTCGAAGGGCCCAACGAAGCTCCAGCGACGACACTGAAACAGAGTACCTACACAAAAAACAACATACTGCCGTCCTACCCCAAGGGATATTGGTGTAGTAAACCGGTATAGCTACCCCATAATAACGTCTCTTACTTCGCGCAGAGACAATAATAATACATATAACAACAACACGCTGAGTGTCAAATAGGTAACTTATTCTAAAACAGTAAAATAAAAGGTAAGAGGCAAAACTTGGTTTTCCCATCAACGAGTCTTGACCGCATGAGCTTCGGGACAACCGCAACGATTAGCAGGATCTTGATAATCTGGACCAACTGACAACGTTGGTGAAGACGCCGATTGGACGGTAAGGTAGTGAACTGATTCGGTACCTTTGAACATTCCAGGAGCTCACCATACGCTCTGGCATCTGGACAGTCGAGAGAAATGGGACCCAGATGGTCACTTCAACGAAGTTGGCGATTACTGACAGTTGGTGTCAACCAAAGGCGGTGCGGCGTTCTAGGAGTGGTTTTCAGCGCCGCTTTCCTTAATTTTGGTTCTTGAGGCACATCACATGACTGGTGGTACTGCTTGCCATCAACAGGAACAGTAGAGGAACACTGAATCGCTACTGACAGTTGTTGTCAAACAAAGACAGCGTTCTAGGAGTGGCGTTCAGCGCCGCTTTCGTTGATTTTGGTTCTCGAGGCACATCACATGACTGGTGGTACTGCTTGCCATCAACAGGAACATCAGAGGAACGCTGAATCGCTACTCGGCCGATGGTTATTGGATCTTTCTTTGCAGAATCAGCCGGAGCCTTCGAAAATAACAATCACCTCTCTTTTTGTTGTTTCCCCGGTTTCATTATTCTGTATAGCCAATTCGATTTTTCTGGAACCGTAACACACCGCTGCTACCAATGGGGTCTTGTACATAATCACAAAATAAAAATACTTTTTTATTGGCGTAGATCGATGTCTGAGTAGATAAAAATAAAATTAACTACTGTTCAGTTGAAAAAATATTAAAAAAATCTTTGGCATCAAAGAAAGAAATAAAAATTCAGCTCATCACAGTCCATACCTTCAAATCTAGGATATAAGTTCGCCAAAAACAGTACCGGGTCACAAAGTGAACGTTCGAGACGTCCACACGTAGTCAGCGTAAGTCGATCAATTCCAATATTTGCTTCTTGTGTTTGGAAGGATGTGGCTGTACAAATAATGGGGTTTGAGCTGGATAAATCCTCAAGAGGTCCCAGAGGTCATGGTGCGGACATGGTCCATAAGTTCTGTCGGAGAAATGCCTACCTCCAGTTCCTGCTCGTGTCATTCTGCACAAGCACAAATTCATCAAAGTTGAACGTTTGTATATACCCTTAATCATCTTATGTTGGATAATATAATCAGAGCTACAAAGAAGTACACAATCGTTCAAAATGTTAGCGAAATAAACACTGTTTTGTAAATAAATTGTATTGTATCCCTTTACTCAAACGTGGGAATGGTTGGGTATCACTTCATCTTCCTTACGCTGCAAATGGTGGCAGCGGTGGGATCTTCAAGAACTTAGTTCCATCGCAGGCCATGCTGCTCCGTAGGCATGTCGATTGTCGGTTTTGTTGGAGCTGGGGAAAACCGATTCATTTTTCGCTTCGTTAAACACGCCCGATAACAAGCTCCATCATGTACTCACTAAACGTTTCCCGAAATCCCGTTTGCTCCCAAGATTGCTAAGTACCTCGCATTACACGCGCGTAATCAGATTCTGAACTTGCCTAATCGCCATTAGTCGAGCTGCGGAACTAGCTTTATATGCCGTGCCGGTTAGCGAAAACTTAAATAAATGATTTTTCGCGTCGTCTCGAGTCTGCGGAAACCATACAGAATTAATAGTCTCGCACACGCAAGGAGCGCCGCGCGCCATGCACACGGTCAAAGGACTCGCCGGAGGAGAGTGGAAAACTTAATTTGGTCCACTAAAAATTTATATGGCAATCAAAGGAAGAGCGTGCGAGATTTGTCAAAGGCGATGCCCGGGAATAAGTCACGTCACATTCTCTAACTTTTCTCCTTGCTCGCCCGGCTCTCCTCCGGACTGGGAATCGGACACGGCACTGCGCTATACCGTTACTCGCCACGTAATTTGGTCCTTGGAGAACACGAAGAGATGTGGTGGAGTGCCCTCGGTCTGGCATTTTCTCTGATTACACACGGCCAGTGATTTGCGCCGGGCGAGGTTGGATTGTCATAAAAATTTCGTCACGCCCACGGACGTAATAAAACCCGATGTTTCGCTTTGTAATAATGTCAGAGTATACCCATACTTATGTTGCTGTATCAATATTATTCCTTGTTCATTTTGTTAATGGAAGGCGGAAAAAACGGCGAAAGCGGTTTTTAGTTGACATCCTTCAACCAAGGCGGTTACGACGGCGAATGCATAACGATCCTGGGAGCTCCGAAACGCAAACCTTGTGAGAAGCTCAAAGTACTTATAATGAAAACTGCTGTGAGCTTTTTTTTTGCCGTACTCGAAAGAGACGAGCATCCTTACATACGCCACGAGGCAGAAGCAAGGCCAAAAGAAATTGGTTGTTGTGCTATCTTAATAAAAAAAGAAGTATTTTGGCATTTTGCTGAGCACTGCCAGAATAAGCTACAATACGAATGAATTGACGACAATACAATCAGAGCGTCTTCGAGATATCAGATTTAACTTCGAGGCCACTGTTCGCTGCTGTCATGATAAAGAGCTAATATGTCTGTCTTAGACATTCAAATTATTCCGAAGTCCCGCAATGTCGTTACTTTAGCCTCACTTAAAAGGCTTTCTCCGGCGTAGTCCTTATTTCTACGACGGTCGATAACCTCCGCGGTTCATTTCAAGGTCTCATGAAATCGTTTCTCTTTCATACGACTTTCTTTGAGTGGTTGAAGTTCCTTCTCATCATTGACAGTTGATGACTCTACCATGACAAATTGGCCCATGGTCACTGGCTCTGGGAATTTGAGGTCTTCCAGTATTTTTTTTTCTTGGTGATCTTCAGATGGCTTCCTTCAGACAGACCATCACTCTTTTTCTATTACTTTCATGCGGCTATCAGAGACGTTGATGTCTTCAAACGATTCTCGGTGCCTCCTTGGCCTTTTTTTGCTCCCCCTTGACTCTGCAAGGGGTGAGGGAAAATCGCTTGACTTTGGCGATGGTACCATCCGCCGGATAGTGCCGGGCGCAGCCCTTGTCTAAAACCTCTCCCAGGCCAGACGTTCAATCCGCCCCTGGGACCACTTTGCTTTAGGTGTCCCGGCTGGTATATGGTCGATGTGACATCTGCCTCTCTTGCTCCTTTTCGCGTTCTCCTCCATTCTGGTCTTTTTTCTTTACCAAATCTTCGGGGTAGCAGCTGATCGCTTGCCATTGTTCTTCTTCATTTGCATACCCCGAATCAGGTTACCAACAGTGATCTGTTTGTTCAGTTCCGCTTCCTGGCTTAGTCGATCCGCTTCTGTTCCGCTGCGGTGGAAATAATTTCCCCTGGAAGGAATTTCCTCTGAAGTGATTCCACCGGAATGAACTCTTCCCTCAGAAATAATTTCCCCTGGAAGGAATTTCCCCAGAAATCATTTCATCGGAATAAACGTCCCTCGGAAATGATTTTCTCTGGAAGGAATTTTCCCATAATGACTTTCACTGGACTGAAATTCCCTCGGAAAGTATTCCCCTTGAATAAATTCCGTCTGATTGAATTTCTTTAAAAATAAATTCACCGAACCCCATTGAGCTCCGAAAGTCATGGAAAAACCACGTTGGGGACCAATGAAGCCCTGAATAAAAGAAGGCAAAAGGGGGCTTACTGGAGCTCTGAAAGTGTTTTGTTGTATATAGGATTTTATTGCACCTGGCCTTCAGCCAACCAACAATTTTGACATATTTAAAAGAAAAGAAAAGAAATAGCATCAAGAGTCAGCCCAATGGCCACACTCTGATCTTCTCTAGCATAATTAAACTTAACCAATATTCTATGGATACATTACGATTTTTATACCATATGCTTAACGCGCACTATGTTAACTCGAATGGCTTGATTCTTTTGAGTCTCCTCTTCAGTTGCCGGTTGTCCAGAAGTTGCAGAGCCTCGGTGTTGATGTGGTCATGCAGTCTTTTTTAGTGTTGTTGCGTCAGGTTTTTGATCTCTTCGTCGACTGTTGACATCCTTAGATCTCTGTGAAGGTCGACGTTCCTGATGTACCACGGAGCTCTGAAAGTTAGAAAAAAAGCTCATCAGGGCTCCAAATGAAACACGAGGGCACAAGGGGGTCCACAATAGAGATTCTAAAGTCACGGAAAAATGCAAGGTGGCTCAGTAAGGCTTCAAACGATATTGGTGACACAAGGGGGGCAGAGGACTTGATATAACAAAATGAGATGGAAGGGGGCTTACTGGAATTCTGGAAGCTACAAAAAACCATAAAGGGGCTCATTAGGTCTCCAAACGATGACACATTACGGCAAAAGGAGGCCCAAGAGAAATCCGAACGCTTCGGGAAAATGCAAGGGGGTTCAGTAAGGCTCCAGACGATATTGGTTATGCAAGGGGACCCAAGGGGCTCTACATAACCAAAGAAAGCGAAACGGGGCTCACTGGTACTCTGAAAGCCAAAGAAATCATAAGTGAGCTGATTAGAGCCTAAAACTACACATTTAGTTTGGAAAAGGCACAAGGGGTCCGATCAAGCTCCGAAAGTCATGAAAAAACGACAAAGGGGCCCAATGAAGCTCTGTAAAATAAAAGGAAAAAGGGGCTCGCTGGAATTCTGAATGCCACAGAAACACATATGGGGACTCATATCAGGGCTCCAACTACATTTGAGGACCCAAGGGGGTCCCAAAGGACTCCGAATAATATGATTTCAGAAAAGTGATTACCAGCCTCTGGAAGTGAATAAAAATGCAAAGGGGCTCAGCAGGCCTTCAAATCAAATTGAAGACCCAATAGGAGGGCCACTGGAGCCTGAATAACACAAGATGGCAAAAGAGGACCGTGTGGAATTTCGAAAGCCATGAAGCACATGAGTCATTAAGGGTTCGAAATTATCCTTGAAGACACAAGGGGGCCCAATGTATCTCTGTAGAACAGGATAACGGAAAATGACCTACTCCTCGAAAGCCATGGAAAAACACAAGGAGGCTCAACAGGACTCCAGCTACACTTTGAAGACACAATGGGGCCTGACAAGGCTCAAAACATGATATGACGGCATAACGTTGCTTGCTGCTCCAGAAGTCATGGAAAATGTAAGGGGGCTCAGCAGGGCCTCAAATTACATTGAAGACAGGATAGTGGGGGCCGAATGGAGCTCTTGATAGCAGAAGACTGCGAAAGGGGCCTCACGTTCGAAAAGCAACAAGAAAACACAAAGGGACATATTAGGGACATATTGAAGCTAAGGCAAAGGGCAAGATATTATTTGGCGATGAATTATCCGGTCATGTCCTAGAAGAAGGACGAATTGAATATCGTGTTTTGAGATACTGTTCCATTCAAGCGAAATCATTTCCGATGAAAGTTCACTGCGGTGGAATTGATTCTGAGGAAATTTCTTCCTGAGAAAATTATTTCCGAGAAAAGTTCATTCCGATGGAACTAGTTCCGGAGAAATTCCTTCTAGGGGGAATTATTTCCGAGGGAACTTCATTCCGGTGGAATTCCTGCTGGCGACATTCCTTCCAGAGAAATTATTTCCGAGGGAAGTTCATTCCGGTGGGCTTCATTCCAGGGAAATTCCTTCCAGGGGAAATTATTTTCGGGAAATTGGTTCCGGCGAAATTCTTCCAGGGGGAATTCGTTCCTTTCACGCGTCCATCACGCATATGGATCTATGTTTTGTTTCTTCTTCGCTCGCTTTTCCAGGGTTTGGTATGAGTTTGAGCCTGGCTCATTTCCATATCCGCGAAAACTCTCTGGAAGTGGAGATTTCATTCGTTATTTTTCGCATGATCTCTGAGATCGCTTTGACTGCTGTTTTACCATCTCCGAGGAGATTGAATCGAGCCTGGGTTTTGGCTCTCAAGTTCCTTGCTTGCTGTTCTGAGTTCCTCCATAAAAATAGATGCTTTTGGAATTTTCCGCTTCTCTGCTTAGCCATTGTACTCTTTGATATTTGGGAAAGAGGTCCTCTGTTATTTCTCTCATCCTCATCTTTGGGATTCTTCCCAGGAGGAAACGTATCCTCAATATTCTTGTTGTCATCTTGTATTCAAGTCCCCAGCGATCATCGTTGATGTCTTCACACAGTTGATCCCCCTTCTTTCTTTTGGCGCTCTATGCCTGTTCGTAGATCTTTTTTTGCTTCTTTGTGTTAATAAAGAAATGTGTCATTGACTGTTTTGTTTTTTTTTCCGTGTCTTGCCAGGTCTCTCTGGCTCTGGAGACTTTTTTTTTTCCTAAATTCGCGATGCTAAATGTCCACCGAGCTTTTGCTGGCTCTTTTTCATTGACAGCGGCCGGTCGCATGCTTCGCTAATGACATTCACAAGTGATTCAGGGTCTTGAGTGTTGATTTTCTTGCTCATCTCTTGACGAACTCTGGTCATGTCATCTGTGTTCATCCCGTTTTGTCTCCCAGCCACTAGGTTCTGGGTTCAGTTCTTTTGGTTGTTCAGATAGGTCAGCGTCCATTATGATGTATTTATGGTCACTCAAGGTCTCAGTTTCTGGTACTTGTCAATTCTTTATTTTGCCATCTGTCACAGCCCCACTCTAGTGCTCTGACAATCAGGTCTCCTCCTTAAGGTTTTTACGGAATATCCCATTACTGCCACTGCGAGCCCTATGTCCTTCTTTGTTAAAATGTATGCAAAACTTGTAGTTCCTGCACTCTTCAGATTCATGTCCTGGTTTGCCGCAAGAAGAACATACTCCTGTTTGGTCGGGTTCGTCACAGTTTCTTGTTTCGTGGCCAAAGTTCCAGCATTTGCGACAACTGTTGACTGTTAGATTCCTACAATCAGGAATCTCTTTCAAGATTTTTTCGCAGTTTTTCTTCTTGATTACAACGATGATAATCAATTGGGTGTTGTTTAAATTTTGTCTTAGCCCACCCAACTGACTAAGCTATCTTTTACGTTGCCAGGTTGATCCTCTAGAGCTTTTTGTACATCGTTTTCAGTTGCTCCAGCGTCCATACCTCAATGACTTCTTTTCGTATTTCATTTTCTGCTGTCCTGAAAAATACCTACACTAAATATCTGGCCAAAAATTTCAGCGAGCATCAACAAAAATCACTTAAAAATATGAGAGTCACAAAAGACGGAGGACAATTACATTGACATGGAAATAAAATCATGATACAGACAAAAATACGACTCACAAATCAAGGGAGTACATGACAAGCAAACTACAGACAAAATCGATGAAATGATCAAAAAAAATAATGACATGAAACTCAGTAAGTCTACGAAATTCCCGAGATAACAAAAATTGACATCAAAAATTAAAACGTGAAACAGGATCATACAGAAGTAGTGACTTATTCATGTTTAAAGAAAATTCAATGATGAATGAGAAATATTCAAATAATCAATCGGATGATAAGTTGAGCCCGGACCTGTAACATAGAAACAATTCCCGTATAGGAACTAGATTTATTTAGGATGCGGCGATCCCGCGAAAGCAGACTCCAGAAATGACCACGCGTGCGGGTATAAAGAGCGGTTGGAAACAGGTGATGGGGTCGTTCGTACTCTCAGAAACAATTTCACTTGATAGTACGAGTGATGTTCCCCTCATCCACTGCCTGACTTTGTCCAGATTAGAACAGAAACCTCACTTTTCACAAGGAAAATCCGTATATTGATGGCTTAGTTCCAGCTCGGACCTACAACAAAGAAATCCCATACGCGTGATAATATTTTCACAATACATGTGCTCTCGACGCGTCCGACTGCTATTTTTCAGCCGATCTGCATCTCTTATGCTCTGTGACATCATTCATCCGCACTCTCAACGCATGTTAGGTACCTCACTTACACTCAAACCCCCTGGAACCCACTGGAAACCCGTCAGGGCCGTTTGCCATCACAGCCTTTTCGCAATAACAAAAGAAGTAGATCAAATGATACGCGGAAGTCTCCGATCTCCGATTAAACCCACTTTGAACAGTCCGTTCTTTTGTTCTTAATTCCCGGAAACAAACAAGGTGACGCTCGACGCAGATTTAAATTCATAGTTCGGCCACACGTGCGTGAAAAAAAGGATCACTCAGAAAAAATGATGCAACCTAACAAAAAGCTATTTGGACAATAATTTTGATGACTGAAGTAAAAACGACCTACTTGTGAATAAATCAGTGCAGCACGTCGTCTAGGAACGTCTGGTCTTGTAGCACACACAAGAAAAAGTTCCTTCCTTCACCCGCGTTCCTTAACATTCCTTTGGCGTCCCCCCATCGATAGATACAAATATAGTTATAGTTTTTCTCGCGCGGAAATATCAAAATACATTTTTAAAAATTAGCAAAAAAGTAGATTTCGTCACAATTGTTTTCTTCTTCAGCTTCTTGCAGTTCCTGGTGCAGCCTGCCGTTTCTCCCTTCAATTTTTGATTTCTTTATCTTCCTCTTTCCAATGTTTACTGAAGTCCGCTATGTTACATCCAGCCTCTCCTATTCGTCCATTCTATCATTGTGGTCTCCCTCCAGTGATCTGATGATGTTTGACTATTTTACTCTGCCATGTGAAGTCAACAGTTGCGACAAAGAAAAAATAAAAAAAGAAAGGAAAGCGATGGCGTTTTTCTAACCTATGACGCGAGTGGTTAGGCGGAACACCAAATGAAATTTTGGAAATCAGAAAAGTCTCCAGCCGACGAAAGCTGTGCGTTGGCAGAACGTAACACTGTTTCCCACCGTTATGTATTTTTTCCAAGTACATACCTATCTTCCTAAAAGGCCCTGAACTACCTAAGCCACGATTACATCCTCCTTGTCCAATTGTCCATCCCATCTTAGCCGAAATCTGGACACGGTTTCCGGAAGATGGCAGTATTAAGGCAATGGTCATAATACAGGGTGGCCCAACGAAAACTGAACAGAAGGATTTTCGGGCATTTCACCTTATTTTTTTGAAAAAAGCTCGGACAGGTCGATTTTTATACCAATGGGGACATCTGAAACATACATTGACGAATTTCTATCTTCAGCCCCCTCACCCCCACCCACCCTAACTTCGAAGTTTCAAATGACACCACCCACCTTGCGATACATCACATTAAAGAGAATTAAATTCTCTTTCTGAATAAAATATCTCTATAACTCCAATCCCACCCCCATTCTTCCTGAAATTGTCTGAGCTTACAATGTTATATTCTTGACCTCTCAATTCCCTTCAGTACAGTCAACGTCATCCTGCACAACATCGAGGGAGAACATTTTCTGTGTAAAAAGTGCCACCTAAATTCACCCCTTCACTCCCCCAACCCAACTTCAAAATTTTAAATGACACTTCCTACTTTGTGATACATCAAATTGAAGGGAATTGAATTCTCTTGCTGAATAAAATATTTTCAGAATTTTAAATAAGCCATTCCCCCCCTAAAATACTCAGAATGTTCAATTTATTAGGGGAGGGGCTGCAAATTTGGAATAAAATTGTTTTCAGAAAGAGAAATCAATTCCTTTTAATTCGATGTATCACAAAGTAGGTGGTGTCTGTTAAATTTTGCAGTTGGGGTGGGGGAGAGGAGAAGGGTGACTTTGGGTAGCACTTTTCTCCACCAAAAAATTTCTCCTTAGATGCTATTTAGGATGACGCTGACTAAATTGAAAAGAATTGAAAGATCGAGAATAGAAAATAGGACAGTCAGAGGAATTCAGGAAAATGGGGGGTGAGGTTGGAAATTTTAAAAATATTTTTTTCAGAAAGGTAATTTGATTGTCTTCGATTTGATGTATCGCAAAGTAGATGGTGTCATTCGAAACTCTGGAGTTGAGGTGGGTAGGGGTGAGGGGGCTGAAGAAATTTGCCAATGTATGTTTCAGATGTCCCCCTCGGTATAAAAATCGACCTGTCTGAGCTTTTTCAAACAAATTAGGTGAAATGTCCGAAAACCCCTCTGTTCTGTTTTCGTTTTGCCACCCTGTATAAGATCCAAGATTAGATCCTTTTAAGTACCTATAAGTCATGTTTAAGATACAAGACAGGTAGAAGTACGGTCATCTTCAGATGATTCTTAGGTGCTCAGTTTCATACAGCGAGAAAAAAGAACTAGTGGAAGCAAAACAGCCAAAGCAATATAACATTTTCGGTGTTATTATTCCGACAGGATGAAACTGTTGGAGGAAGGGAGGAAAGCAGCGATGTCGGCCGCGTTGCAAAACACAATCAATATTTCATGAAGTTTGAATTATGCAAAATTACGAAAAATAGACAGACACACTCACACACCAATTAACATCGGAAGGCGTTTGAGTGACGGGTACCGGAGCGAGCGATGCCCGACCTACCGCCGAATGCCACTCAGAAATCACCCCCGAAAGAGAAACGCGCTAATTGAAACCCGATAGACCAAGCGAACATGGAGAAAATCTGATTTTCCCAAGTGTTTGCAAATTTTGTCGTTGTCTATCATAAAGATTCACGAGCCGGAGCTTCCGTTACTCTGACGCTTTCGCGGAAGCTCTCTCGTTCTCGAAACGCTAATGCGCGTAACATGTTCTCGTAGAATTCGGAAGAAAAAAACTTCAAGCTTGGACCCACCCTCGCGCTATTGAATATTTAACTTGATGTGGGACGGACAAAAACTCAAACGTCTTAAAGATACCTCATGGAGTATGCAAGGCCTTAAACGCCATGCGAGATTTCTCTCAGAAAGCGAGAGGAATAGAGAAAGAGATGGGGAGAGAGACGTGATACGCCAACGCAAAAATTGTGACGGCACTTTGTCCCAAATTCTACTCCGAAACTATCCACCCGAAATATTCCAATTTGCCTCTGGCGGGTGTTTGTTTTTTTTTTTCACTCTCACTCGTGGTGTGTGCAGAGCTTTGGCGCGGCAAACTTTAATGAAAACATTCCGGCCTCAATTAAAATGCTGCGAATATTTCAGGCAACTCCACTCTCCGCCGACATTAAGTCCGTTTTCCTTGTGTGTGCGGATTCACTTTATGGAATGGAGCTCGAGTTATTTAGCGAGTGTGTGTTAAAAGTTGTCGCACGCTTATAAATTCACCGTTCACTCTACATCTGGTGTATGTGCCTCTGTAGTACGTATCAAGACTTATTATAATATTTAACGGTAATTTTGGCACGGCAGCAAATTCGCTCGCCAAACTTTTGGTAATGAGATTTTATTCCTTCAATATAGTTTGTAAAAGAACGACGCGGCCCATATGAAACTCTCCCACGAAAAGGCACTGGCTTGATATATCCGGAAGAGATGGCGGCTTCAGCATTTCAAGACCAAGCCAATTATTTGAACAAGCAATTATATACTTTTGTCGCTCAAAGAAGATTACAATTGATTCGTGTTGCGGATTAGATTCAAATCAATTGATTCGTTAGGAATCTTTTAGGAAGGAAAGAACTCAGGAAAGAACCCATGAGGGCAGAAGAGCCTCCTGAATCTGCTTTTTGGCGTTTCGTCTGCCTTTGCTTATAGCCGGCAAGTGGGTGCCCAAGTTTTGCAGGTGGTATCTCACTTCGCAGTGACCAATGAGTGGACCCGTCAGTAGACTTATTTCGTTTTTGGAAAGCGATAGGATGAGCTGCGTTTCTGTTTTAGAGAACGCAATAAGCTGTTCGGCTTGCCGTTGACCTGGGATGCTATTCCATTGGGCTTTTTTTTTGCCCAATTCCGATACCCTGGTGAGCGGGCATCCACATTGAAGTGAATTTGTTGCTCTCAGCCAGCTATGTGAGCGATTTCTCGCAGTTCTAGGTCTTTGAATTACAGTCGTGGGCCTCCAAGTGCCTCAAGGCTGCCTGGCTGTCTGTGGCAATGCAAATTCTTGCTTTCTTGTACTGTCTGGATAGACATACTTGGGCACACCTTTCCACTTCCAGTATTTTGGTTGGTAGAGCAGGAAGGAGCCTTCTCACAGGCAGTGATTCCCTATACTTCAGGCCATATATGCCTATTCCGGCTCCTTCCTCTCTTACGGATCCGTCTGTGTACCAAATCATGTTGTTTTTTTGCTGCTGAGCCAATCTCCGAGCCCTTTCCTGGCGGTCATTCATGACCACTTCTTAGGTAGCTCCGAAGCCATACTCAACTGGCATGAAACCCTTGGGTTCGCCAGAAACCGCTTCCTTATTAATTTCAATACTTCTAAGTGTCCTCTTCTTAGGCGTTCGGGTCCTTTTCCAGGAGCAGTCACTAGTACTTATCTTCTACTTGTTTGTGCAGTGGAAGTAGGTCCAGTAAGACCTCTGCCGTAGGAGTGGTGAACATGGCTCCCTTGATACCTAGACAGGCAAGGCTCTCAAGCTTCTGCAGCTTCTGTTGGCTTGTCTTTTGTCTACTTTTATCCCACCAAACGAGTGAGGCGTACGTAATGGTAGCTCTGACAACCGCCATGTACGACCAATAGATCATTATTTTTTAGCCACCTGGTTACCCTCTGGTACCCCCACCCCCGGGTTATTTCGAAAAGTTTGCGGCATATCCAAAGCGCCGCTGTGGACTTCGAAATTGTCTTGTTCAAGTGAGAGTTCCAAGTGAGTTTTTTTATCCAGGATGATTCCTAATTGTTTGACCTCTTCGGGAAACCCAATTTTTGTTTCTTTCAGTACCGAAACAGTCAGTTTGACTTTTTTGCGGAGTGTGAACGGAACTATCACAGTTTTGGCCGGGCTGATGCTAGAGCCCTCTTCCAAGCGCCATTGATCAACAGTGTTTATGACATTTTGTGTTGAAGTCGTACCTTCAAACTTCCCTTTAATAACGACTGCTATATCGCCAGCGTATCTGTAGCTGCTGCACAGAGAAAAAGGATTATTTGGATCTAGTAACTTCATTTATTTGACACAGATTTGATTCAGACAAACCACATTTTATTACATCAAGTAAAATAGCTTTGTGATAAATAAATTCGTTTTTTTCATTTGGTTCCCGAATTTGTTTGAATTTTAGTAGCACTAAATTATTACATGCAAACAAATATATTTAAAAAACAAATAAATATAGGAAGAAATTTGATCAAACAAGTAGTATTTTTCGTTCAAAGAAATATTTATTCCTATTTTTTGGGATCTCGCCCATTACAACTATTTTCTTTGACACAAAACCTTGCAGTTTGAAGCAAAGAAATATTTCTTCAAGTGAAGATTACATGTGTTTTACGAATAAGGACTTTGTTCCCGACTTCCTGCTCCACCTGCAGCATCGCTAGTATCAAACTACCTTCCATGCGGAACGGCAGAACTGTGCTGAATGTATGTTGTGTGGTGACTGATGAAAATGGAAAATTTTTTAAAGAGAAACAAACTCTGTCATCTTTGCTCGTCTCCAAGAGTAAGTAACATTATTCACTTTGCTGATTATTGAAACTAGTTCAACGGTAGGTTGCTCAATATTCCTTAAGCTGTTTCCCTTGGGGCATATGCAGCGGCTCCGAATTTTGGTTGAGATCTCGATACCTATGATATGTTGCTTTTGAGTAAGTGAAGCAGGTTTGATTATTTGTAAAGTAGATGGTCAACTTGTTGAAGTGAAGAACAAGTAAATCACATGGGGAAGCAGTAAAACAGCAGAAGATATATTTATTGTGCATCATATTATCGATGATATTAGTCTCAATAATCAGCAGCGAGTAATGTTACTAACCTACCGTTAGAGGCAGAGGAAATGTGAAACATTTTTTTCCTTTGAGGAATCCGCCATTTTGCATCAGTTACAGCACAATATAAACATAGAGAAAAAGATTTGTTTGAACTGAATAAAATTTATTTGAATCAAATAGATTAGTTCATTGTATATGGCGAACCTAATATTAATGGTGCTATTCTGTGAAAAATAACATTCCATAAACGCTCTGTTATGTAAAAATTCGTGTCGGCCATTGGCTGTTGCCTAGGTAATAACAACGTAACAGAGCCTTTATGGAATGTAATTTTTTAGAGAATCGCATCATTAATTGAGAAATTTTTTATTCAATTTAATGAAATATTTTGTTGTAACAAATAGCAACGCCCATATTCAAGTTGAAGAAACTTGTGTGTTATGCGAAAGAAATGGTTATTTATAACTTTTAAAGAAATGATTCTTGTACATCAAAGAAACATTTCATTCCCCGTATACAAAGAACAAATTTATTTGATTCAAAATTTTTTTATTCAGTTCAAACAAATCCTTTTCTCTGTGTGTAGCCCTGTTCCGTCACCCTTTTGAGCAGTTCATACACGACAAGACGGCACAGGAGGGGCGATAAGACTCCACATTGTGGACACCCTTTTCCAGAGGTGACTATCGCGGACTCTCCTCCAAAATCTGCCGTTACCTTCCGGTCCACGACCATGGATTGAATTTATTTTATGGTAGGAGTGTCGATCCCCTTCTTCTTGGCGGCTCTCTCGATGGACGAGTAAGTGGTGTCACAAAAAGCACCCTCCACGTCCACGAATGTGCCGATCGAAATCTCTTTTGCTCCCAGTGCATCCTCTATTTCCAACACTAGCGTTGTGTAGAGCATCCACTGTGGATTTACCAGGCTGATACGGAAATTGTCGCACGTGGAGTGGGTTCCTTTTCAGGATGCCATTCCTCAGGTAGTTGTCTACAATTTTTCCCGTGGTTTTCAGAAGAAACGATGTGGGACTAATAGGGCGGTAGGATTTAGTCTCTTTCGAAAGCCGTCGCCCAGCCTTGGGTATGAAAATCACCTTTGCCTCTTTCCACTTTCTGGGAGTGTAGGCCAGTCTCTTCTCTTAATCGTTGCTATTCCATCAGTTGCTCATTTGCTTCCTAGAGCCATTTTCTTCTTGCCTTGGATTTCTCTGCTACCTCATCTTTGCACTCTTGATCCAACCAGTCCTTTTTCTTTTCTTGCTTTTCAATCCTCAAGACTTGCTTTGCAGTTCTTATCAGCAAGCTCTCCATTTCTTTCCACAATTGATTCGTATTTCTATATTTCCTCTCTTTCCCGACCAGTCCTTGCTCTATCGCCTCTTGTCACTTTTCTCGTATCGCGTCTCGTATCGTCTGCGTATATTCCACGTTCCAAATATCAGATCTTTGTCCTTCTTCATTTGCCAAATTTTGTTACTTTTTTCCGTCCAGACTCCGCAGCTTGTTTAGGTTTCGTAACTTGTGGTTTTTATGAGGATGTGTAATGAACCCATCATCGCCTAACCCCCAATTGTCGGGGAACCATGCCTGTTTTGGTCCGCGAGAGGTATATTCCCCCTTGCCCGCCGCCAGCGGTAAAGGCTTCCCATTATCCGCCACCCGGGGACGCATCCGATGAAAGACAGGCAACTCCACACGGAAGAAAAGCTAATCAATGATTTATTAAATATGGCTCCAAAAAGTTGTGTTTCAGCATTATTCACAACAGGTTTTCTTCCAGAGCCGGAATTGCTGGGACCCAACGGAGCTGCTACTAATTAATTAGGTAATATAGAGTAGGGTATTCAGCGAGACTTTGGCAGAATTCGTTGGTTATCACTTAGCTTGTTCATAATGTAGCTTGAATCGCTCACATATAAAAGAACCAAGAGAAAGGATTATACCCTTCGAAATTTGATATTTTAAAACGCAACGTGAAATGGGTCCCATTCAACCTACTTTCCAAGAGTAAAGTGTGAACAAAAGTACAAATTAATACAGTTGGTATGAAGGAAAGTGGGGTTCAAAGAGGTCTCAACGGTTCAAAAAGGATGTTTTTGCTTTGAGAATAAGTATTATTTTAAACTCCTTCACCAATGGAGCAATTAAAGGAATTGACTTCCATTCCTTTTGTCCAGGTGGTGAGTTTGGATTTTGCAACTACCTCTTAGAGCTACCTTACTGACTATGTCGTAAAAGTTGAGGGTTTCTCTCAATGGGGGCATGTTTTGGATAAGAGATGTATGAAAAAAATCTGTCGTCGAAATTACGACGAGTGACCGTGTCATTGTTGAGTTTCCCGGCTCAGACAGAGTTTATTTAGTTGATTTCATCACCCAGACAGCTTCTTCACCAAACGGCAAACTATCGCCGGATCTTTCAATCCTCGCAGACGAACGAACAATTAATAATTCAAGCACACCTACAGAAGACAGTCGGATAATGCATTCTCATTACTTTTATCTCTGCAGAGATGCAAAACTTGATTATGCGGACACTTTACAGCGCCAGAATTGCTGATACCTCTTTGCTCGGCTCTGCTGCAGCCGCATAGTTTCCCGAACGGTTTCCATCACACCGGAGTTCGCTCCCGGGAGGAGAGCCCGAGTGCCACTGCCAACGGATAAATTCGAAAATAATTAAGGGCGGGACATAAAGGATTTAATCAGATCACTCAGCGAAAGCAATTCCGGAATTCCGACTGAAAGCCGCCCTGTATTACTTACGGCCCTCTTCCATAGTTCCAGATCTTTGTTCCTCCGCTGGATGCCGAAGGACGCTCGATATGAACGGCGCGGCACTGCGCGAATTTTATATTTGACGAGCTTAAAAGTTCGTTTTATCCGAGGCCCGTTGGTCGTTGCTTACACTCGAATTAACGGATCGCAATAAAGCTTGCTGTTATCTCTTTGAAAAACAGAGGGATAATCTGATGGGCATCAAATTTCAAACATCAGCAATTATTGAGGGAGCTGCGCTGAGCTAACGGACGTCGCCGTCCGCTCTTTGAAGTAACTTTCCGCCGAGTTAATTTCCAGCGGTTTAGTGGAAATGTACATGAGAAAAAAAACACAAAGAAATCGATTCGAATGTATATACGCATTCTGCTGGCGGAAGCCGAGAGAGCGTCGGAGTGAAGAGGAAAAGTGCAAAAAGTGGTCGCTTGATTGCTTCGTTTCAGCGGCGCGCGAGGAGGCGAGTGGGTAACAACCTTTTCTCAAATTGCAACAGGTCAGTGCGGAAATAGAGGGCGTTTCGGTTTGATTAGGAAGGGAAATGAACAGTAGCAAAAAGGGAGAGTCCAGATTACAACTTTGTGAATAGTGTGGCCTGATACCGCATCCTGATATTACGTACGGGTCGAGGAGCTTTCCATTCGAGAGAGGCCGGCCGGGCCGCTTTCATGATTAAAATATTCAAATGCGTATTATGCCGTGGCGGTCATCAGGTACCTGGTGGGTATTTATGAGTTTGCGGCTTTTTGAACTCTGTGGATAAACTCGGCGCTTCCTCGAAATCAGCGACCGTTACTTATATTTGCAAAGAAGTTGTTCTGGGAGTTCTTCGTGGCGTACGTGAGATCATTCCTTGGATTCGTACACGGTAAATTCTTCTTGTACTTGGAAATTCACTTAACAAAAAAAAAGCGCAGGATTTGAAATTAGTTAACGTACTATTACTCAATCTACTGCCACAAAATGCCGCTGCTCTAAACTACGCCTTGTAGCCTTTTGGCCGTTCCCACCACGCTTTCCGACGGATCTTGCGTCCGTTGAGGTATTCTGTATCAAATCCGCTTTTCATAGTCCGTCGGGTCGAATGCAAATCGCAGGAACCGCATCAAGTCTCTCCAACAGCGATATGTATTCTATATGCCCTCCGCAAGTTTTAACGCATCACCCTCAACTGTCAAGTGTAACAGACAGCTCAACCAACCCACGACTGTGCTCTGCTGGAGTACCAGCAAGCAAAAATCACAACAGGCGCCCAACGTGGGGTCCGCTAGGCCTTGTTCTACACTTGATAAGATTGTGAGGTCATGGGCCCAAATTTCCTCGGTTGGCGAGTTGGGTTGGACTGTGACCCTGACTGACTTCTGACCGAAGTACAAATCATGTTTTGACTCTGCACAAGGCCTAATCTGTCTTCGTCTTGAGTTGTGTGTACGAATTGGAGCACTTGGTACTTTTATTCTGAATCTCAGGAGCGTACATTACATTGTAAACATGGCCGACTCTTGTGCTAATCTGCTAAACGTCATTAGCCTTGAACCCGAAGCACATCTCTTTATTCTACCTCACGTATCTTAACATATTATTATGCAACCAAACACTCACTCTTTACCATAACATCTCTCTCCTTAAGATATGGACAATAATAAGTACAAACTGTAACAAAATCAAACATTATATCAGGTGAGCATACCTACTGAAGTATTAGGTGAGTATACTAAAGAACTTAGAACAATACATTCCGAATACACATAACTTATCTTAATATCTAACATGATCTTCTAGATGAGAAAGTGCTTTCCTAACTCTTTGAGATCTACTATTCACAACTGGTGAGTTACTCGAATTAGAACTAATGCAAGGAGCATGATTACTCGTATTACCAGGCACTGGTTCATTTTTAAACGCAAGATTATTATAAGTTGAATGGTGGTTTACATTTTTGTTTAGTTCGTCATTCATAATAGCATCAAACAAATTCAAATTCGGCGCAAAGTTATTTTTGCTTATTTTTATCAAAAATCTCCGGTTCTTAATCAAAACGTTCTCGGTCCGATCAAATTTGACATGATAGGAACGTGGTCTGTTTCCATCTACTTTGACTACTGAACCAGGTTCCCACTGCTTGATTCTCTTGTTTTGAATGACCACATTGTCTTCTGGAAACAATGGTGATAGGTTTTTAGCATGACTGTTATAATGGGCCTTATGAATAAAGACTAAGCAATTGCTTTTGCTCAAAATCAACCAGCAAAAAAACGGAGAAGCATCTGGAAATGAGAATTGAAACCAATGTTATTATTTCAATCAGTTACTCAAATGCTCAGTGAAACCTGAATTAATGAGCTCCTTGGAGTTTCTGAGTTTTTTGAGAATTTCCTAGGAACAAAAATCAAGCGAAAGCAATTGCTTGATCTTTATTTATAAGGCCCAATATTTTGCCTGTTTTTCTTTTGGCTCAAATAATTTTTGTCTTATCGGTGTTGGGTCGAAGTTGGGTAAAAGCAATTTGTCTTTTATTGGGAGTTGTCCCTTGATCTTTCTCCTGAAGAGAAGCTGGGCCGGTGAGGGAATCGTATTACTGATTGGGGTGTTTCGATATTCAAGCAATGTTAGATGGAAATCTTTACCGTCATGAAGATTCTACAAAAGAACCTTTTTTATTGTTTGAACATGCCTCTCAGCTAAGCCGTTAGACTGAGGATAGTTTGGGGAACTCGTTTGATAACCAATTTCCCACTCTTTCAGAAAATTTTGGAATTGTAAATTTGTAAACTGAGGACCATTGTCCGTGAACAGCAAATCAGGTTTTCTATGTCGGGCAAATATGCTTTTGGATTCATTGATTACTTTGACAGCTGTTGTGTTGTTATGCAAACAAACTACTTCAGGAAACTTTGTAAATTCATCAACAATCAACAAATACTCATTCCTGTTGAACATGAAAAAATCTGCTGACACTATTTCCGAAGGTCTATCTGGAATCATTCTTTCAATGACTTTCTCCCTCATTTGTGATTTGCTGGAAGTAGGACATGCTGAACAATTTTTTATTGTGTCTGAAATCTGTGACATCATCAATGGCCAAAAGACCATTCCCCTCGCCCTATTGCAGGTTTTTTCCACTCCCAAATGAGAGTAGTGCAGTTTATCAATGATCTCTTTTTGCATGGATCTTGGAATTACAGTTTGATTATTTTTGTAAACCATTCCATCCAAAATCGTCATTTTGTTTCGATATTTCCAATATGGTTTGACATTATCAGGTCGTAATTTTTTTTCGTGCGGCCAACCCTCTTTGATGAAACTTTTCAGCGACTGCAGCTCAACGTCCTTGACCGTTTCAGTTTTGATTTTTCACAATTTATTTGAATGTATGTCACCATATTTTATAAAATTCACTTGCAGTTTAACATTGCTTCCAATTATTTTGAAGTTTTCATCATCAGAATGAGCCCTAGACAAGGTGTCTGCAGTGAAAAGTCTCGCACCGCTTTCGAATTTTACTGTGAAATCATATATTGGCAACGTGATTCTCAATCTTGAAATTCCTAATGGACACTGCATCAACGGTTTTCTAAAGATTGACTTTAGAGGTTTGTGATCACTCTCGAAAGTGAAATGATTGCCATACACATATTGATGAAAACGCTGGCAACCGAAGGCAATTGCCAATGCTTCCTTTTCAATCTGTACGTAGTTCTTTTGCGCGTCTGTTAGGGACTTCGATGCATAGGCAATGGGGGCACCATTTTGCAAAATGGCTGCACCCAGCCCATCTTGTGAACTGTCAACTGAAAGAATCAGTTCTTCTTTGGGATCAAAAAACTGCAACACGGAAGTGGTTGACAAAGCGGATTTCAAATTCTGCAATTCTTATTCATGTATTTCAAGCCACTCAAATATGATATTTTTCCTCAACAATTTCCGCAAGTTTCGCGTTTTCTACGACATATTTTTGATGAACTTACTCATGTAAGTTACCATGCCCAGGAATCTCTGAAGTGCCTTAACATTCTTTGGTGACTTTATCTTGAACATTGCTTCTACCTTGTCAGGATCCGCTTTAATCCCTTTCTTCGAAATTATGTGTCCCACATATTTCAACTGAGATTTTTTGAAATCACACTTTTTTCACTTTTTTATGGAATTAAACTCCGAATTCACGCGCTCTTTCCAGAACTCTTTTCAAAATCGCGTCATGTTCCTTATCTGTTTTCGCGTAGATGATTATATCATCAATATAAATTTTGACTCTCCATTTATGCCATCGAAAATCTTTGAAAAAGTTCTGTGAAAAATCTCAGGATCATTCGAATCCCCAAATGGTAGCCTCAGAAACCTGTATCTGCCAAATGGTATCGCGAATGTCGTGGAATGTGACGCTTTCTCTGACAGTTTAATCTGTCAGAAACCCTTATTTGCATCCAACGTGGAAAAAAACTCAGAATCTGCCATATTCCTCACCACCCCATCGAATGTTGTGATTTCGAAATGTTTCCGTCTGATTGCCTTGTTAAGGTTTTGAGGGTCAAGGCATATCCGTACCTCATTGTCACTTTTGTTCACCAAAACTATTGGATGTACAAATTCCGTTGGTTTTCTGACTTCTACGATTACATCATCATTGATCATTTTTTAGGAGTGTTTTCCAACTTCCTCATCAAACAAAACGGAACCCTTCTGCACGGCACCAACACCGCTTTGTACTCTCCATTAAAAGTGAAATCACAATGACAATTTTTGATTTTTCCCAGACCTTTTAACAAATTATATCAATTGGGACCGAACAAACGTTTCAAAAAAATATTTTAATTACTAAAGAACGTACATTTAAGCTTCTATGTGGATATAATAATAATGAATGCTACTACAATGCGTTTCTATTATAATAAATCTGGAAGTGCTGATTCCGCAGTGCTGACATTGCACTAGTGCGGCAGTGGCATTGATGTAACTAACACATCAGAAGAAACTTTTAATGAGACCTTTATCTGTGACATTGATTTCATTCACATTATTGACTCCTAATCAAATCCAACTCGATTGACGTTCTCAACCCCAAAACTGAAGATGCATTTCGATCCGTCTTCAAAATCAAAAAATTTACTCTGTGAATTTCATCACCCAATTCAACTTTCAAACATGAGGAACCTAATACATTTAGTCTCTGACCCCCATAATTTGATGCCATTAGATTGACGTTTTCTGTTTTATATCCAATATTATATTTCTGCTACATTATTCTAGTAAAACATAAGCTTGAGCACCAGAATCCATCTTGAAACACAGTTTTACATTTTCATCAACCAATTTGAGGTCTTGTGACCATTCTACATTGTCATTGGTGCTTATGATACTCATTTCGTATTCTTCATCACTTGAACTGGGTGCACTTGTGAAACCGATCCCTTGAACCTTGGGATTGCCTTTGCATAAACGTGCAAAATGATTGTACTCACTACACTTGTGACACTGCTTGCCGTAAGCTGGACATTTTTTCTTTGGATGGCTGGTGTTGAAAACCACACCTGCTGCAACCGATTTTCTTCTTTGATGACCACTCCGGCTTGGCTTTGTTCCATTCTCGTTCCTTTTCTGGCTAGTGATGTCCTTGTGCTGCTCCTTTCTTGCTTCTCTCTGTCCCTTTCAGCTTAACTTGGTCTACAGATGCGGCTCGTCCACTGTTTGCTTCGGACAGCTTCTTGATGTGCTCTTCTGTAACATCCGCAGCTTTTCCGAACTCGACAGCTCTTTTCAAAGTTAGGGCGTCTTCTCGAAGAAGTCTATCCTTGACTCTCGGGTCCCTGATTCCAACCACGATGCGGTCTCGAATCATTTCGTCTTTGATGGCATCGAAGTTACAATTAGCAGCAATCTTCTTCAGCTCGGTGAAAAAATCATCTAATGACTCTCCGGATTCTTGAACTCGGCTGTAGAACCGGCTTCTTTCCACGCTTTTATTGGCTTTCGGGATGAAATGTTCTTGGAACTTCTCGATAATCTTTTTCAATTTCGCCTTGTCCGCAGCATCACTAAACTCCAAAGTGTTGAAAATTTCCCTGGCCTCCTCGCCAATCACGTGTAGGAAAATGGCACATTTTACCTTTTCCTCTTTGGAATCTATTCCCGTCGCTGTCGCATAGATTTCGAAACTGTCTCGAAACTTCTCCCACGACTGGGCTAAATCACCATGAAACTCCATCGACTTTGGCTGGGATAGCGACTCCATTTTTCGTACTTTGGAATTTTCACGCGGCGTCTTGCAGTAGGCTTCGGTACTTCCACTCGTATCAGTACCACTGACCACGATCGGGGTCTTTTTAATCGTTTTTTTGACTGCGCCATGTCTTTGTCTTGAGTTGTGTGTACGAATTGAAACACTTTCGGTAGGTACTATGAACTTGGTACTTTTATTCTAAATCTCAGAAGCATACATCACATTGTAAACATGGCCGACTCTCGTGCTTATCTGCTAAACGTCATTAGCCTCGAAGCCTGAGCACATTTCTCTAATCTACCACACGTATCTCAATATATGAAACCAAACATACACTCTTCACCATAACAAATCAGGAATGCTCATCTTAACATGCATATTATGCAATTCTTTATATTTGTAATCCGTGATAAATGTGCATGGCTTTCCTTTTCTCTGGCGATGCCGGTGCCGGCACATTCCCTGCGGTTCCGTAATGTGGCACCTCCCAGTCGAGTGTCTTTAATCCGTGTCTCAGCGGTGCCGCCTCGATTCCGTACGTGGTTGCCCCCTTTCTGAGGGTTCAACCGGCTGCCTACGCCGGAGAGCAGGATTTTGAATGGGTACTGGGGCGCCACGAATTATCCAGTTTTTCTGGTGCCGTCAGAGCTGTCAATGATTCGAGGGCGGCAGCCACGTCGGCGGTAACGTCGCCTCAGCATCATTATTGACTTATTTGTCTAAAATTTCATATATTGTCAATCGATTTGTATAATATCCTGTTATGGTGTCCAGTTTGCCATAGTTACAGATCTCTGCATGCTATTGCGGATTCTTCAGGAAACCTAACTAGCCCGAATAAATATGAAAAGGTTCTATATTCAAATTTTCCGAAAGAGATTGTATAACATGATATTCCAGTTTCATAATATACTCGTAAGACCCGCGCTAGTCAGTTACATCGTGCATTACAAGCGCTTCCGATTAATAATCTTGCATGATGGTTGACGCAGTATTGTATAAGAATAAGATAATTATTCTATTCTTGTATAATATCGTCATAAGAAAGGCATCCTCTTGTCTCCCTAGTAAGACTGCTAATGGTGCTAATGTAACCCTTGAAAATAGCAGTCCTTTTTGCTACTATACTTGTTTTAAGTTCTACTTGCTGTCTTTTTTGGTGTCAGCTTATTTTGCCGGAGATTGATGCCCTGTGGCTCTGCCAAGCTATTATGATGCAAAAGATCCCATATTAGTATACAGAGTTCATATTAAGCGACGCTCAAAAGAATCCCAGCTATCCGCCATCAGCGTCTAGACTTTTTTTTCGCGTCTTGTTTGCTGCTTTTAAATTCATGCACAGATTTCCATCAGACATGCTAACCCAAACAAGTTGCATTGTATACTCATTGTGTATACCCTACCTATCTAAGCGTTGCGAGATAATACACAATGACGGCAAAACCGGGCGCAAGAAAACAGGATCCAAAATAAGCACGGCTTGGAGCCGAATGCTGAGATGCATCAGCCAACAACTTTCCTCAACAACTGAGCTGTCAGGAGCTTCGCCTTATTATTGTACCGTTCTTGGATGCGAAGCCCGTCAAGTTTTATTGTACAAGTCGTCAAGTAATTGAGTTTTTAAGCTTCGCGCCAGAGGGACCAGCGAGAGGGGGGAACTGGAACAGGGGAAGGTGGTATGGACGGTTGTGCCTCTTAGCCGTTAATTCAATCGTAATTCCTCGAAGTAAATCGAGCTCGAAGCAGAGAGTTGTAGCAGTCCGGGGTGCGATGGGTTACTTGTGCGCCCTGGAATGGTCCGTTAGCCAAGAGCTAAAATGAGCAAATAACCGCCCCATGCCCCCGCCGGAGATCGATAATGATATAGTGGGTACTACATAACAAGTCCGTAGCCGCCGCCGCCGCCGGGAGAAATGAATTACAAAACTAACATTTCCAGTAGGTGGGTACTGCCCGGCTGGCTATTTTCAGGCGGTAGTTTTATTTCGGAGACTTGGAGTAATCCCATTAATCAATGGCTCCATTTCGAAAACAGTCCTACAAATTCTCAAGTATTTGTCGCGAATAAACATTGTCAACAATAACTCTTAGATTATGTTATGGGTACCTATAAGCCTCGAGAGCTAGCAATAGACAAACATTGAATCATAACACCTACTCACGCTTCACCTATTCAATACGGTCAGTCCTAGGTATCTACGGTGAAGTCTTTGTCGAAAAATATATAAGTGTCCGTGATAGTGTCTGGTAGCAAAAGTTTGAACTTGAAACGTCACTATTGAGTTTGAAATTAACAATTAGAAGACAAAAAAATCTAGCTAAATGCAAACAAAGCTTTAATCGCAGACGATAATATGAATGGCGCAGAACTAATCGCATTCAACGGAGTGCAAAATGATAATTATGTCAAGACCTAGTTGTTTATTGTGAATCCACAGGGAAGATTTGCATGGCCAGCATATAGCATCCTATATTATGCAGATAATGCTCACCTGCATGTATGTTTCAATGTCGCAATTACGACAAAAAGGTGAGTCCCTCCACTCAAGTCTCAGCTTTTGAAGGGCTTAATCTATTGCCAAACACTCCTTTTCTGTATCGCTGTAGTTCCTTTCGCATTTGTTCAGCAACCTTGAGAAGTGAGAGAAAATGATATCTTGCTCTTTATTATCCGAACACTGCGCCAAGACCGTCCCCAGTTTATAGCCACTGACTCCCATCTGTATAGTCAATGTCTGGAAAAATCGGGATAGGTCATGTCTGGTTTGGTGATGGATGTTGCTTCAGATTTTGCATTGCCGGGTCGCAGTCCAAGCTCCAGTCAAGCAAAACACAATTGTCTATAAGCTTATTGAGGGCAGCGACAATGGTAGGAAAACATTGGACAAAGACTCAATCTCATCCATCAGCCTCTCCAAGGACCCGTCGAACCTGTTATACCTTCGTAACCACTTGGTATCTAGAAGGATACCAATATATTGCTCGAACTCCTATCACGGTCGACCCTGAATCCATGACTATCGACGACCTATCCCAGATATCCAAGTTCTGGTCGATAAAAAAGGCACTTCTCCCGACGTACAGTCAATGCGGCTTTGGTTAGCCTCAAAATCACTATTCTTCCATCCGAATCAGAAGCGGCCATGGGAGGTGTGGATTTTTCAAACATAAATGGGGACTTGCAGAAGAACCAGGATGTGACTGCGGACACCCAATTCAAACTATGGACCATAATGTGTCAAATTGCTCAATTTGACGTTCTACAGGAACAACAAGGGAAATACATCAAGCCTGTGAAGACGCCATTGACTGGCTAGCGGCACTTGATGTTAAAATTTTATATTCTTTTTTTTATATTTGCTGTATATCATTTTTGCTTTTATACTACACGAAATATGATCATATATTATCGTCGTGGAATATACAAATACCTGTTGTTTTAGATCAGCACCCATGAGGTTTGTCTGAGCATGTAGCTGGAGCTCCATAAAGACCAAAGGGAAAACGTCCAAGCTGGTAGAAACCACAGCCGGGCACAGTAGAAGCAGTCATGGAGCAAGATGTTCCCTCATCTGCACTCCGAAGACATGACTTCAGAAAATCGCCGGCTAGGTTCAATACCAGCCTTATTCCCCTTATGAAATTGGATCATATTATACTGTGATCAAATGAATTTCTAATTCAGACAGTCTATGTTGAAAGGAACGTTGCTAACGTACGTCGGGAAAACTCTAAATTCGACCGAACATCGGATTCTTGACATTTGGACCAACAGAACCACAATTTTTGTTTATATTTGCAACAATCAGAATCAGTCTTACCGGGAATTTGAGGAGGGTGCATGAGTTCCCGGAAATTTTATCACTCGATGAATTTCCAGAAATTTCATAACCCTCGATAAATTTCCGCATTTTTTTAATAAACAAAAAACATTGCAAAAACAAAGTGATTTATTGAAGATGATTACAACCAGTCCATTCGGTGTGTCTAATAGGAAGCCTCGCCCAAAAAAAAAAGGTCTTCGCAGCAATAAATCATTTTGGTACATTATTACAAAAAGTACACATAAAACACGTACACACATCATACAATAAGAAGTATCCTTATTGTTTTATTAGCTTGGAAACTGTTCGAAACTTGCTTGGCAAAAAATAACCAATGATGGTACCTACTCTAAAACTTCAATGAAGTGATATCGAAACATATTTGCCAAATGTGACCTGAGATAAAATAAGTAGTCATCAATGCAAAAAAAAGGCAATGAAATAAAAAGAAAAACTGTATGTGACACGTAAGAATACCTCTCATCTGTGATTTGCGGTAAAAATGGGAGATTCGAGGGAAGAATATTCAACTACATAGTTTGAAAGGCACGAGCAGAGCAAATGTTTGGAATATGACCTTTTCGATGTAGAAATTAGGGATGAATAGTTTCATCTCCATCATACCTATTTTACGTTAGTTAATACCATTAATACCATCGTACCGTTGAGGGCAGTCTTAGCCCCATAACTCGGCTAGCCTGAACGGGTGCCTTGTTTTTTTTTTTTTTTTTTTTTTTTTTTGTAAACAAATATCTGTTTTTTTTGTGAGAGCTCAGCTTCATACGAAAAATGCTCACCTCGGTAGTAATATAGAGCATTTTGCATAGTATGTATGAGTGGCATACGCGCACCACTTCTTTACAGTTGTTGGTTGCGTCAGAAAAAAAAATTATATCTCAATAACTGTAAGTCCTAGATCAAAATTTTTTTCTTTCAAAAAATTCTGCAATAGTTTGGCTCCAATCGCTTTGCTGGTTGTATATAGAAAACTGTAAAAATAAAAATTTTCCTCGCTGATTGAAAATCATGCTGCATTCATAGCCGATGAAAATGTTTATAAACCTTATAAATGAATAATAAACCATTGTTTCTCAATCGCTGTCACACTGTGTCAAAGGTCTGGATATGTACTTCAATTAAAAAGAAAAAAATAGGCACAAAGCTTCATCAGATCCAAAGATATGATGATGGAAAGGCTGAGATCCATGCGTTTTATTTTAATTTTTAAATGAGTTTCACGAGTTGTGCATTCTTTTTTGTTGTTGAAGATTGTTCATATTTGACCGATCATCTTCAAACGTCGTCGGTATCAACCTGCAATAGTTGAGATTCGATTAACGAAAGAATGAACTGGATATATTGAACCGTTCAAAAGATACGGAAGATTTAGGTAAATTATGTTGAGAAACGAGGAACGAGAAAAAAAAATAAAAAAATAATCACAGAAAAGAAAAAGCGGCCACAAATAGCCTCCGCCACTACGTCTGGCGAGGCTTAAAAATTTATCGTGCAATGACAGTAATTATTGATGGTAGTATTTCGGTTTTCATTCGAGGCTAGATTTGCTCTCGCGAGTCCTCTTGTCACCGCCTTGGGCCATCTTGGAGAATATCGGATTGTAGTGGATTTGCCCAGTGGATTGTCCAGAATTGTCCCTCTCCTTCTGGAAATAGGTGGTAAGACAGGACGCCGCTTCACCACCTCGTCAGCAAAGCTAATACGCCGCAACGTTGTAGAACTTCCGTTGAAGACCCAAGGGAGTGTTTTCCATCCTTCCGTGCCGTCGCTCTTCTTCAAGCTGTATGCCGCCAGTCGGTCAAAATTACATCCAGCTGGGCTACATAACAGGTGTATTTCCATTCAAGTCCCATCGCTCTGCAACGCAGAATTTTTGGAACTGAGTCCAAACGGATGACTTCGATTTTTGCGTATTCATGGGAGTAGTTTCTACGATAGCGTTCTCTATTTTGGCGAGTGATTCATTTCCGAATCTTCATAAACTGCTGCTCATTATTCTACAATTTACAGTATCAATATTTTTTTCATAAATCTAAATACAGCATAAACAAGAACGCACCTGATTACAGCTCACCAAAAGCACAGGGCTTATAGCTAATCCACAGTAAAATCGAGTTCGAGTTCGAAGCAGCACGTTTTACGCTGGTTTTTGCTTGAGATTTTCAGTTCACTGTTGAATCATGGTTACGCCCTCAAGGCAACTTTGACATTTTTGAATTTTCAGTGTGATTGAAGAGATGTCAGGCTTCAAATTTGCAGTTTTTTACACAATCATCCGATTTTTCAGTCGAATAACACTCGTACTATGAACAATTTCTCAAAAATGTCCTTCTCTCGCATCACTCGTGCTTTTTGCTACTAGGAGATCTGGACTCGTTTTCGACTCGTCCTGATTTTCAAAGCAAAAAGCACTCGGTATCCTAAAGGAGGAAATTCTCGGAAAATTCTCCATACCACTAGTAGTATTATATACGAATATCGTTTTCAGAGCATTATGATTTGACTTACTCGGACATATGAATTTCTAAATAGTTCCAGGATTTTCAAACCCAAGTTAAGATCTGAATCAATAAAATAAACTCAGATTTCCGCTGATTCGAATCATAATTTTCTAGAATCATTCAAAGTCTCAAATTCAAATTCAAAAATGAATTTTGAGCTGGAAATTCCTAGATGATACCAGAATTTCAATAGGTTGAAGTTTAAATTTCCGAGATAAGGCAGAATAAACTTTGGTATCAGCGAAAATTTCGAATTTCGATCAACAATTCATTGGTGAAGCTAGGAGTTGTTTCCGAATTCAACTTTCACCTTTTGAGGTTGAGTAGTGAGAAATTTTGAATTCGATGAAGGCAAATATTCCCTATTTAATTCTGAATCTCAGAAGTGAACCTATAGTCTTAGAATTTATGTCTGAATTCTAGGGTGAAGTTGAAGATTCTCAGGTGAAGTTGGAAATTCTTAGATAAAGTTGAAAGTTCCTAGGATCCTAGATAATGTTGGAAATTACCGAACTGACCTTGAAATTTCCAAATTCATGTTTTAACCTCCGAGATGAAGTCGTGGACTCTGATAATGATGAAACCGGAAGAAGTTCTAAGATAATTCAAGGTTTCTGAATTTGAAACTAAGCTGTGTGATGCTTATACCATTGAAGTTTCTAAGATAAAGACAGATTCCTAGTCCAAGTCTGATTTTTTCAGACCAAATTGAGAATCTTGAATTTGATGCAGGCGACTCGAGCCCAAAATTTCCAATTTCAAATTTCAATTCTGAGATGAAATCGGAAACATGTGGAAATAAAGTCGGAGATCGAAAGAGTTGAATTCAAATTCATAAGATGAAGTAAAATGTTCTGAGCTTGATTTAGGTGAAAGATTACGAGCTAAAGTAAAAATCTATAAGTTCCAGTCTGAGTTTCTGTTGAATCGAGATTCTCAGGATTCTTGGAATTTTCAAGATCCAATCTTCGAGACGATCAGATCAACATAAGAGAAAACAGCGCAGCAATGTTGCGTCGTCCATCCTAGGAACTCTACCGCCAGAAAGAGACCTTGGCGAAATTTTTCATATTCAAAATATTATATTGTACTTACATTATTCTAGTTGCAGCGGTACGCTGTTTGATTCGGCATTTTGTGACACTGCAATGAAATTTGGCATATGCAAGCTACATAAAATTTCAAGTGATTCGACCCGCAGCACTCAGGAGTTTGTCCATTAGGGGGCGACTGGGGGCCCCTCAAAATTTCAAGATGTCAGAATTTTTCCCATGCACCATTCAGTACCGCCCTATCTACCGTACAGGACCTAAACAACTTTGTTCTTGACTATCATAACATTTTTCGTCATGTCCATTCCATTCTTCTTATAAAAAAAAATTCTTTGCCCGGTCAACAAATTGAAAAATAATTTGTATGAACCACAAATAGATTGTTATCAAGTAGTTTTTGTGTTATCATCGATAAATCCGCATCCCCTTGATTTATTTATAAAAAGAAAACTTTTGCAGTGCTATTTTTCAACAAAGGAGTGACCTCAACTTACTATTATTTTCAACATTACCTGTTTCAATGTTTTACCCCGGTAAGTATGATTATTTTATACTAAAATATAGCTTGAAGTTTCCTTCAACGATGTGGATGATGAAACGGCCTCAGATTCCACCTGGAAGCCGTACATAATTTTTTTTTGCAAGGCCGTCAAATTTGGCATTTTTTATTTTCCAGCGGGAGCGGCCAAAATGTCAATACACACCACTTCACCCCAGAGCACCGGTTTGCTCTAGCGGGAAACGATATTCACGCCTGACAATTTTGCATTTCGTGATACTGAAAAGAAAGTTGGGGCGAAAGTACCGAAACCGGTGCTCTTGGGCGGAGTGGTGTGTATTGACATTTTGGCCCCTCCCGGTAGAAAATCAAAAATGTCAAATTTGACGGCCTTGCAGAAAAATCAATATGCATGACATCCGGGTGGATTTTGAGGCCGTTTCATTATCAAAAAGTCAAAATTACTTTTTTCAAATTGTCAAATCAATTTTCCAGAAACGAAGATAACGGAGGTACCCTTTTCTTCTCACTGTTTCAGTTATTTTTGGAAAGTGTTTATACCCATTCTTGAATTCTGCGTTCAAGACAAAAGTTACTTTTGCAAAATTTTGATCAGAGGCTTCTTTTTGACTGGCTTGGATCCGACTGTTTGAAAAAGATCTCTGAACTACTTCCCAGGGCTTGGAAATTGAAATAAGAAAGAAAAAGGTGTCTCAACTGAATTTGGTTTCAAAGGTGTTTCAAGAACAAACACTTTTTCAAAAAATTAATTTTTTTTGACTCTTGAAAGTGGGGTTTTTGGCATTTTTTTGAATGATTCAAATTCCAAGATTTCGAAATCGTTTGTTCAAATTTATGGATATAAACTTAATTTTTCCCGACACGATATGGTTGCCAAAAGCGGCATGCGATGACAATGATTTTTTGCCATTATTATTTCTTGATGGTATCGGTAGTTCGGCTGCCACACTACTCACTAGTTCATTAAACCCCATTTTCAGAAGCCACCTTTTGGCGGGGAAAATCAAACTGAATTGCGAATGAGCACATAACAGTTCGTCATAAATTTTATTGCCGTAAAATGAACACTTAGCTCCGCACTTGTGATGAAACCTGCTTGTGCCTGATTATACGAAACTCGGCATCATAGCGGAGAAAGGGTTCTTTGAAGGTCATCTTTTATTTTGTTTTCCTTGGATATTTATTCCATAAATAAGTCAAGGTATTTGGCTTCAAATTTGCAAATCAGCCGTGTTATTGATCACTGCCTGTCAGCCTGTCAGATAGCAAAGATAAGGGTGCGAATGGAGTCGTGGATAAAAAGTCGAATCTTGCAAAATCAGAAGAAGAGTACGGGATACTCGTATACAAGCAAAACAATGAGCGGTCACAATGCATTGTGGAGGAATTGAATTGATAACCGCAATGCCGTGATGAAAAGATCTCCGCAAAAGACAGCATCCACCCGGACACAAAGCCATCCCGATTCGGATAAGGGTTTCTGGATATGTTCGGTGGTAGTGGTGGTGGTGGTGGTGGTGGTGGTGGTGGTGGTAATTCACGCCATTGCCGCCGCCGCCGTGATCCATTGACCTGTGAACTCCATCGACGCGGCCGAGGGGGAGGCAAGGGTAGCTACATAGCAGATAGCTCCCCGTCCCTCCTCCCGGCCGTGCCCTCTTCCTCTCCCCCTAACCCAGTAGCAGCGCGATGTGCGTCATTGACCTATGACAAATCCAAAGGCTATGCCTGCCGGAAGGAGCTGCGAAACTACGTCGATGCCTCGCTTCCCGCCGACGACTCCCCGATTCGGGAGCGCACCGCACCGGAAGGATATCGGAACGGAGTGACGATTCGCGGGCGCGACATTTCAAAATGCCAATCTAGTTTAGACTTATTCAACGATACACACACGGCTTCAATCAAAATACAGCTCGCTTCCCATGCATGCATGAGGCTGTATACTGTATAGCCGTACACCTACACTCGTTTCTCCTTATTCGTCGCTCTGCAAAAGAGAGAGCGGATAAAAATCTCGCGTGAGCCGCACACGAGCCAATCATGTATTCCAGACCGGCGGCCCGCTGCTGGAGTCAGCTCGCGCTGGATGCCTGGAATATTCCGGGGATGTGTCAGGATCGCATCACATATCGATATGTATAGGTATGAGTGTTGCGGGGAATTCCATCAAATTCTGTATAAAAGACGGTATGTGGTTGGGGGCTGGGATGCTGATGGAATGAGCTCTGCAATGCCGCAGCGTTTTGAACGAAATCTCACCGACAATTCACTCTTCTTTATATCGAGTTCAAGTTTTTATAGCGTAGAATCAAACCATTGCATTCTCAAAATGAAAGCTTCAATCTGCATTTGCTTTGTACAGCAGATTGTAAATAGAACGATAGTGACAGCGGCTGCTTCATCTTAGGCCAATGTCGCCAACTTTTCGTGACTTCAATGTAAACAAACTCTTGCTTCAAGCTAGGCTCAGTTGTTCATTACAAAACGTAAGTGCAAGATTCGAAAACTTGGGAAATCGCACTTCTGACACCAAAATATGTTCTTTTTGCATGATTACGTTTTGCGTATTTGCGGAAAACTGAAAATGTCTTCTTGTCTTGGACCAAAGTTCTCTGTTTCAACAGCAAATATGACCTACAAGTCAATAACTCATTCACGTGAAGTTTGCAAAAATATTGATCTTCCATAGAACAGCGTTGACTTGCTAATCAATTGTTTCTTTGTGATTAAAATCTAACCGATAATTTTATTTTTTTTCGGTTAAATCAGATCTAAAGACGAAATGCTTTCCACGCACGTCCCGGTTGGAATGACACCGGGGGAGTGTGTGACTCGCCGCGCCTTAGCAAACCCCGACTACCAAACCCCTTCCTCTTGCCTTGTGCTCATCCTTCTCCTGGATCCGTGTTAACGTATCTTCGGGAAAAGATGGCTTATCATTGTCTTCGTTCTTCTTCAGATGTTCTCTTGTCTCTGTCTTTTCTTGTCAACACCTCCCTCATGAACACTTCCACCGATTCCCATTGCTCCTCACTTTCCAGCATCACTTCAATCAAAGTTTCTGTCCTGACTTCCTTTTTGAGGGTTCTTACGAGCCAAAACTCGGAAAACGTACGTACTGGCCCAATCAGTATCTTGATTCAATCAGACCCTGTGAATGGAGGTCAAACCTGGCTGAAATAGGATAGAAAATACAGGCAGAGAAGTTTTCAGCAATACGATAAAGGGGCGATAAGCTTTTTCCGTGAAGAAAAATCATTCATTCTGAGTTGAGATTTAACGTCGACAACGGTGCCGCGTGCCAGCTTGGTAAATTCCAATCAAATCGACCAAAATCATCATACATTTCCACAGTTTTATCGTTTACGCGTACATGCAGTATAGTACGAATACCGTAGAAAATTGTAATTGTTGGAAATTGACTAACGAATCAAACGGTGAGCTAGATTTTCCAAATATCCGTCTGCTAAAATTGCTTATTGATTTTAGGTTATCAGAATCCTTTTTATGTACTTCTGTTCATACGTCTGTGTGAGTATACTCATATATGCGCCAAGTGCATTTGGGAAATACACTTGTGGTATCGACAATAGCTCCGGATACATCTGTAGTCGATGTAACTGAAAGCTTCACTCCATCCGCTCAAGCCGCCACACCAATTCGAGATCGTTCCAGACGCTTGTAACGTCAAATTCCGCAAACCATTATACCATCGTTGATACGATTTGGACAAGACAAGGACAGTCTCTCGCCGTCGCTGAACGAGTCTTCCACGATCAAGTTGGCGAAATCATTGACGTACGTTGGCGAGAAATCCGACCGCTTCTGTGGACCTCACGGTCATGAAAATTTGTAGGAAGTGAATCTACGTATATTCTTTTTACCTTTGTTGGGTGATATGATTTCATTATAAATTCCATCTACGTCGTATATGGTTAGTATTGTTTTCTACGGGTGAAGCATCGCTGTGTTGTATCCATCTGAGTTATTATCGACGTGAGTTATCGCTGTGTTGCATCTAGCTAAATTTCGCGTAGTAGAAACGAAAGTTCGAACTCGCGTTTCCGGTAGCTTGATCCGTACTAACCTTTGTCAATTCAAGTGGTATCAATCGACTTCCACGGGATATATCACGTATCAATCACGCTTTCTATAATTTTGTCTCCAAAGCTTTCATTCATCTCAAGACGGCCGATATATTTGACTTCTATTATATTCAACGAACCTGAACTAAATTGTACAGGGTGGTCCATCCTAGCGTAATTATCCCACAGTGGTCCATCCTAGCGTAATTATCCCACAGCGGTCTTACCATTCAAGATAGAGAAAAAGATGTGAGTGGAAAGCTATATGGTTTGATAACACCTATAATCTTTAATTATTTTCAGCTATACAGGTGTCTCATTTTGCCGGGATGAACGAAACGTCAATTTTTTCCAGAGGAACACACTATATTTTTTTGCATCCTCATGTTCAGCTTTTTCAACTGTCTTATGCCTGTATTTTTGTTTTTCAATTGTGTGGCAGTGCTGCCAACTAAAAATTGAAAACTACAAAAAATCGCATTTTCACAGTTTTCTTAGAAAAATCGTAGCGGCCTTGCTTTCCAGAACTAAGAGACGAAACTTGACAGGGTGATAGTCAAGTCAATGACCAATACTTCATTTGTCAAAAAATTGGGATTTCTTGATACAGGGCGTTCATAAAAAAACATCAAACCTCATAATTTTCAAAGCATCGTAACTAATTTCTTTCAAATGGCATGCCCCTAATTTTATAACGTTATCTGGTGGCTTTCTTTATCTTGTTTCATTTTCACTAGGGGTACCCTACCCTTAAACTTGATTTTTTTCGAGATAATCGGAAATTTACTCAGAATTTGCAATTTTTTTTGGTTTTTTCAAAATTTGAGTTGGCCGTGATGAATGACAGGCAAGCTTAATAGTACGCAGCTGTCAGTTAATCAGTCTGAATACTGCCGAACAAAAAAAAAATGGCTTCAACGCAAAAATAAAACAAAGTGGGATCCTGGATATCTGGATTATTACCAAAATATCATACCGGGTGATCATTTGAAAGTTATCCACCTGCAATAACTCCTGATTCCTAGTGGAAATGTCTTCGAGCAAAAACAGGTCGAATTTTTTATCGAGGGGGACATCTAAAACATAGTTTAGCGAATTTCTATCCTAAGCCCCCTCGCCCCCACCTACCCCAAGTTTGAAATTTCGAATGACACTACCTACTTTGCGATACATCAAATTCAACAGAAAAATTCTCTTTCTGAAAAAATATTTCTAAAATTTTGAACCTTACCCCTCTTCCCCCCTAAATTCTCTGAGTGTCCAATTAAATATTCTTGACCTCTCAATTCTCTTTAATACAGTCAACGTCATCCTGCACAGCATCGAAAGAGGAAAGTTTTCTATGGAAAAAGTGCCACCTAAGTTCACCCCTTTGCTTGCCCCTCTTCACCTTAAAAATCTAAAATGACAGATGACAAATTGAAGGGAATCGAATTCCCTCCCTGAACACAATTTTTCCGAAATTTTCAAACTCCCCGTTTTCTCACTAAAATACTCCAAATGTCCAATTGAATGGAGAAGGGGTTGAAAATTTCAAAAAAATTGTTTTTATCTTCATCTTCGCGAGTTCACTAGAGGCAATTAACTATTGCAGGTGGCGATGACGCCCTTAAAAATATTATGTGTTGTTTGAACTGTCCAGAATAGCTGAAGGTTGACCCACCCCAATCTCCTTCTGAGCTACTGGTCACTTTGAGCCAACGAATTTCTGTGGGAGATTCGCTGGTAATAGGGTTGTCACACGCGATACTCTCTTTGTGGTCCATCTTGGTCAGTGAAACATTGTGTGTTCAGCGTCGTCCGTTGCGTTACAGTACATACAAGTTGCGTCTTCGCGCTTGTCGATCCTTCCCACATACGTCTTAAAACACCCATGACCTGACAAACACTGTGACGTGGTGTAGTGGACCTTCCCAAACTTCCTTGTTGCCAACATGCCTCGACATTCTTTATAAGTTTTTTTGTCCACTCCGCGCGTCCATCCCTTATGTTTCACTCTGCCTGCCAGTTCTGAAGCTCTCTTTCTCTCAGGCTAGGTTAGTCTGTCGTTGATTGAGTGATTGAGTTTGTCTTGCTCAAAACGTTGAGCAAGCATATAGGTCTGTATTTCTTCTCTTCTGTCTAGTTTCTCTGGGGTTTCTTAAATAGAACAAGTCTGGCCTCCTTCCAGATGTCTGGAAACTCGTTTTTACGTAGCAATCTATTGAAAAGCTCCAGAAAATACTCTGTCATCCATCAGTACTTCAACTACCTCAGGGGTATACCGTATACCGGGTGCTTTCTTTGTTTTTATTCTTGCTATTGCTCTGAGTATTTCTTCGTGAGTGGAGTCTGATTTTTTCTGGTCCAAAATCGCCTAATAAAACCATCTCTTTCTGGTTGCCTATGAAAAGCTCTTCGAAAATTTCCAATCTTTTTTTGTTGATAAGGTAGCTTTAGGGTTTTTTAGGTTCATTTGTCTTCTCATTCGATATTTGCTGCCGAAAATGCCGTGTTCGAGGTCGTCGAGTGTCTCTTCCCATTTCTTCTTTTTTTCGCTTTTTATTGCGGCTTTAATTTATTTCTTTGTTCTTGCCTATTAGTCGTAGCGGTACACCAAATTATTCTGCACTTCTAACGATTTCGATTATTTTCGGCACAGATGATCATTGGACCTATTTAAGCGTTTTGACCCGCAGCACCACCAAATTTGCCTCTCAGGAATGGAGGGGTGGGGGTATTTTCAGAATTTGAAGCTCCAGGTCTAGTATGGTTCAATGAAGACCCACAAAGGCAAGTGAGTAGTCATTTTCGAATGATTTTCATCCGCTGATGTCGATTCTGACGTGAAAAATGAGTTGCGCAATCATTTGACGAAGATAATTGGTAATAATAAGAGATAAAGATGAAATCAAGTGGTCATCTATTGAGCTCTGTGGGAACTTGTTTTTTGTGATAAATACATGAAACTTGGGGTGACTGTTCATTATTACTTACTTCCCAAATATGGAGGGAGCACCACGCGTTCCGACGGATGACGTCGCGACGGAATATCAAAGAACAGTGGTCGCCATTTCCAGAACAGTCGATAGGAATATTATAATTTCTTTGATTTCTTCCATCAAGCCATATGCTTTCAAGATTCAATAACATATTTCTCTCGATTTGGGGAAACGGTGGGCTACCAGTGGTAAACCAGGTGCCTGTAAGGGGAACTGTGAGGTTTCTTCACCCCCAAATTTCCGCGGTCAACATCTTCGGATAAAACCGAGGATAAAACTAACTATTTTGAAGTCTGTGCATACGAATATGTTATCTGGTTAACATTTCTCGTGTTTCGTCCTTCTAGGGACTCCTCAGTATGTTTATACAGATCTAGCGATCAAATGAAAGGCACTCAGGAAGGTACTTTTGATTACTGGAAAAAAGTGATATTTAATGTTGTACCATATTAGGTACATACTCGGTTATAGAACTCTTACAAACTGAACTATAAATTATTATAACGATTAATCGCCTGTTAATATCGATGCCACCGTACTGAAAAAAAGAAATCGCTTTGTATGAGACCGTATCAAATGATTGAACCATTATTGTTTGTTTATTTGTTGTTTTTATCCTTATCGGCATTTTTTATGTCATAGGAGTTTGATGAATTTGATTCCCAAATATCACAAGCTGAAAAACTTTGTTTCTATAGCACAAAGCACTGTGCCGGGAATCGAATTCAAGAATTCAAGTTTTTGATATTGGTGCTTTTTTCAGACGTATTTACTCCATTCATATCCAAGACTTTATTCATACCCTAACACTAGAATCGCAGAAATTGCATTTACTCCTTTTTTACCCATTTCAAACAAAACGATATTCCAGAATCGGTTACTTTACTAGGTAGTCTAAATGATCTCGCGCGGTTGCGAAATCTGTATAAACCATACTGAGGAGTCCTTAGAAGGACGAAACATGGAGAATGTTGACCAGATGACATAATTATTCATATGGACAAACTTGAAAATAGTTTTATCCGAAGATGTTGACCGTGGAAATTTGGGGGTAAAGAAACCTCGCAGCTCCCTCTAGCAGACACCTGACTTACCACTGGTAGCCCACCGTTTCCCCAAGTCGACAGAAATATGTTATTGAATCTCGAAAGCATATGGTTTGATGAGAGAAATCAAATAAACTATGATAATATACCGACTATTTTGGAAATGACGACCACTATGTTTTTTGACATTGCGTCGCGACGTCATGCGTCGGAACGCGTGGTGCTCCCTCCATATTTGGAAAGTAAGTAATAATGAACAGCCCTACCAAGTTTCATGTATTTATCACAAAAAAATAAGTTCCTACAGAGTTCAGTAAATGACCACTTGATTTCATCTTTATCTCTTATTATTACCAATTATCTTTGTCAAATGACTGCGCAACTCATTTTTCACGTGAGAATCGACATCAGCGGATGAAAATCATTCGGAAATGACTACTCACTCGCCTTTGTGGGTCTTCATTGGACCATACCAGACCTGGAGCTTCAAATTCTGAAGATACCCCCACCCCTCCGTTCCTGAGGGGCAAATTTGGTGGTGCTGCGGGTCAAAACGCTTGAATAGGTCCAATGATCATCTGTGCCGAAAATAATCGAAATCGTTAGAAGTGCAGAACTTGGACGATTTTAGGCCCGTACCGCGACGACTATATTCTGTATAGAGTGCTTCAGTGTGTACTGGGTTGTTTTCAGTTTGTTTGTCTGGGACACTTTTTTTTTGTTGAAGTTTCTATCAACTCGCCTATTTCGTTTTTCCACCTTTAGCCTTATTTTGAAGACACACGTGATCTGTTCACGTGTGAAGTAGCTAGGCAACCAGGGCTGTGATCAAGGCAACATCACTCGAGGAGTTGTTCCCCGGTTCCGAAAATAAGGCCCCTGTAGGTTATTTTTCCTTTCGCGTTGCAGGTTACTCTGAGTGTAGTCTTCTTATGGACGGTGATCATTATTTTGGTACACTTTTTGGGATACATGAGGTTTGTCGCTTTTTCAAGTTCTTCCGAAATTTTTTTGAATAGTTCCAAAGGTGCCATTGGGCCGAATCTGTGCATGTTTATCTTGCTGGTGCTTTGTCTGGTATTTCAGTCAAAATGGACCAATGGTCACTTAGCGATTCCTCGTCTATGACGCCGTATTTTGGTTGCGTTGCTACCACGCTGTTGCTTGCCAGTCCATGAATGATGTCCCTATTGATCTTATCAAAGTTGGGGATTTGCTTTTATTCAGGATGTTCAAGTTAAGTGATTGAGTTCACTCCAATACCAATATCGCCTCTCCTGTTTGTGTGTCTGCCGCCCCAGATTCTATTTTTTGCGTTGAGGTCGCCTGTTATTCATTTTTTTTTATTAATTCAATTTGAAACAAACGTCTTACAGGTTTTACTTATTTACAAGACGACCAATAAATTCAATAAAACTCAATCAAATTGGAAACACAATGTCTGGGTCTGGGTTAGTGCTGTTTCTAATGTCTTCCTGTATCTCGTCGTGATATAGCGAGAGCTCTACCAGAAAGCAGTTTGGGCTAACGTAAACGCTATAAAGTGTTATCTATTCTATTGCTGTTGTTGCGTTTCCTCCTTCTGTGTTCAGGGGTGGTGGTTCCTTCATGTTCTTTGTCCCTTTTGCATCCACCGTAGGTTGCCCTGTAGCCCGTTTGTTTGCACCACGGGCATCACGGGAAGTCGTTGCACTCTTCAGCACGATGACCTTCCTTGCAGCAGTTGATGCATAGTTTGGCCCCATCCGTGCTCTTGCAGTCCTGCGCCCTGTGTCCATTCTTCCAGCAGCGGAAGCACCTAGAGTTTTTCGGCCTTTCTCCTATTTGGCAGTTGGTCCATCCGATTTCTATTCTTCCGTCAATTTGCGTGAGCCTTTTGGCGGCTTCTGATTCGACTTCGATGGTGGCCTCTTGCGAACCATCCTGTGTGAGCCTTAGACTCTTGAGTGGGGCCTTGTCTTCTCTCGTTATCTTAGCAACCTCGGTCAGTACCTCTTCTTCCGTGATGATATAGTCCAGATCTCTTATGGTAAATCTATTTTTGTCCGTGGCGAGGCTTATTTGGCGATCCCCTATAACTTCTCTCAGGGCATTGACGAGTGGCTCTGTTTTGCTGTCATGTGCCGTGCTAACCAGGAGATTACCTCCCTTAGTTTTCCTGATTTCTTCAACTTTTACGTCCAGCCTGTTAACGTCGATGTTGGTTTTAATCCTTTTTAGAACTTCGCCGTAGCTCCGCTTTGTTTCTACTATGATGGCTTCGCTTCTAGTCTTGGGGTTGCTGGCTCTTCCGCTTTGGGACGTGTATTTTGATCATGAGATTTGAGTTCCCCAGGACATTTTCGATGTTCTTTCTAGTCCTCTTCATGGTATTTGGACAGGTTTTGGGCATAGAGATTGTGGTCATGTTGTCGTCTTTTTGGAACCTTTTCCTTAACTCTTTCCATATCCATGAGTTGTTCTTGTTGGGTGCTGCGTTCCAGATTCAAAGGGTTTTTGAGATTTCGTTCCCTTCGCTTTCTATAATCGTATCGCTTCATGTTCGTGAGTCCCCGTGTAACTCCTTGATTTCAGGATATCTATCAAGAAACATTTTTCGAATCCCTTTATCCATTCCCTCTTCCGTGTCTCCAGCCAGCACCAAAGTTTGGGAGCGTCGGTTTTGAGGGGGTTTTCTTCGACTATCTCGGAGTGTCGGAACATTTCTGTCCGCCATGTTTTACCGCAGTGTTTGCAGGGAGTTACATCCAGCTCAGGAGTCTCCTGTATATCCGCCTATGTTCTAGTTGTGGTCATGTTCACTTTTCTTCTCGCTTCTCGTGTTCCTCTATTTCTTCCTCATTGGGTTTTGGTTTCGCTTCAATCGCTTTCTTCAGGAAGTTATTTGCCCTTGATGTTGCTCTACTCATTCCCAGTAAGAGTCGTTCCTATTGCATACCAAAGAATAACTTGAGCTATGCCTGCGGGTTGCTCGATGAAGAAGTGACTGACGAGACTGGTAGGTGGTTGAACAGAAAATAATTGCTTTTATTCAAATATAAGGTGTGACGATAAAATTTTGATTGCTTAAATATTAAAATATGTCTAAAAATTGAACTGATCTCCTGCTCTCCTATATGGCCTGAAATGCAGCGAATAATAAGTGCTTATTGAACCTGATGAATAGGTCATTGTTCAATGAAGGTTAAACACTTAGTCTCTGGGGGTCGAAACCATTAAATTTAATCTGCTTTGATAATTATGTGTTTAGAAACGTGCTATTTCTCCTGTGTTCTAAATATTTCTGTTTTGTTTCAGGTGAGTACCTCGTCTGTTGACCTTTCCACGCTGCAAGATACAGCACGTGAGTTTTTGAATACCATTACGTATACAAAGTACTTGCTGCGCTATCTACGCGGCTCTGCGCCGCAGTGGAAATGCAATGTACTCGTCCCCGTGACCCATCGACGAACTTTGTGTATATTAAGAAAATTGGCGCGATAAGGGCGGCTCGCCTCCAATATTAATTAGGCGAAACGTGATTTTGGCCGCCGGCCAGAAGCACTCGCATATCACTTCCATAATGGAGCCCCCTTCGATTATCTATGCCAACAAACCGTTCCTTCCACTTAGACGGGCATGACTACCGCCATCATTACCGAAGTATGCCGCCCGCCCAAAAGGTCAGATAAGGGCAGTAAAATTCCCGTTGTATCATGCGGCGCACGCCGGCGCCGTGCCGATAATGCCGCACACAGAGACTTCCTTCCATATTATTATTACTTTTGGCCGCATACCAACTCGAATTCTAACCGCAAACATCCGGTCTTGAACCTCTCTTGGCGGTGTGTGCGGTGTCAAATCTTTGTTGTTCGTGATCGTCTTGGAACTTGGAGCTATGCTTTGATGGAAGGGTTGGACGTTCCAGTATTATCCTTCTTGAAGATTATCAACGCTTGTAGCAGATACTTGGGTAACAAGCCAAATAATAATTCGGATGTAGGCAATCCAAGGAAGTTAGTGATACTGGTGGTCCTGAAGAGTGCAACAATGCTAGAGACTCAAAATATTCGTGACTTCCTAGTTTGGCATGAATACCTTGAACCTGCATTTAAGCGTTATTTCTATCTTCTCACCTTCAATTTAAGATGCCCTCTTTCAACAGCGCAATTCATTGCAAGAATTTTGCGCTACTTTCAAACGGAATCGATAGCCAGTTGTATACATTCAGGTGGTAATCGCACGAATAATGTATAATTTATTCTATAATAGAAGCAAAGATTCTTTAATTGTTACACTACTCTCCCCCGATACAAAAAATAGGACGATAAACTGGCCGATCTTTGCACCCAGCGTGATCACGATTCTTTCGACTTATTTCAAATTCATCTTCCCATTTACGTCCTTGAAACTGAATTCAACCTGAGCCTGAACCGAACTCAACCTGTATTCTCGAAAATGGCTATGTACATTGTACAAGTTAGTATTTTGAGTTCATCAGGGCTCCACGCCGATCTGTTGATATCGTTAGATTTCCTAGATTATTCATTTCTCAGATTGTTTACCAAGTTGCTTTTGTACTCCATGATATACCTTCGACATCTGGCGTAAGTGTACTGCCCAGATTATTCGGTCTCCTCTAAGAAAACTTGGTTCGATGTTGGTGTTGTTTCCATAATTATCTCCTCGGCAAGTTACCGGGTACCACGCGGTCGAAGTTCATGAACGCTGGAGAATATTCTGTGACCTAGCTTACGGCCGTCCTGATTGCGTACGCTATCTCCGGTCTGGTAAATGGGTTTGCCATTTCCTATAGTTTCCCCTGATATAGACCCTGATGTCGTTGCCTATGGTACGATTGTACCGGTCAACGAGATTTGCTTGTTGATGATAACGCGCAGTGAACCAACGAGTATGTTTTGAGGTTCCTTCGGCACAAGACATTCTCTCTCAAGGACGTTGCCACCGATCGGCAGTTTGATCTGAATGAATCGGAACACTTCCCTGTCGCGGAACATTCATTTAGAGTAGTTTTCAGGTTTCTTCAAGGTTTTCTCGCGTAGTTGAATATAAAACGAATCCTGACCTTCATCTACCTCTGGGACGCAGCGTGACAGTGCATCCGGCACAACGTTCAACTTTCCCTTCCTGTACCCCAGCACCATGTCGAATTGTGATAGACGCACGCCTCACCTTGCAAATCTTCCAGTAGAATCCATGATTCTGAAGAGAAATAACAGAGAGTGCTGATCCATAATCACCCTGAACTGACCGTGGGTTGCACCAACAATCAATTAATATAATACGAGATTAGTGGAATTCCTTTTGGTCAGTACTCGTTGGTGAATAATAGAAATTCTGGTTTCACAAAAGAGATTGATCCAATGATTGTAGGCGCGTGCTGGCCCGCCGGGCAGCCGGGCATTTCCCGGTAGGCCCTCAGCCGTAGGGCCTCAAGGGGCCTTCCTTGTCTTTTTTTACATTTTTGAATGTTCGAAAAATTGGATGAATTTTTATAAGCATAAAATTGACTAGTGAATAATTGATTTCCGACTTTTAAGATCGTAAGGATATGTTCTGTATCAGTAACCGGATCCAGTTTTATTTTTTGGGACGTGTCCAAGTGGTTTTAATTTGCTAATATGTAGTGTTGAATTGAAAAAAGATTTAGAGAATGAAAATAGAAAAAACTAGAAGTTACCTATTTGAATCAAAAGGAGAAAAAGGGAGAAAAAATGGAAAAACAAGAGAGCTGACAAGCTCGAAACAAACGTTTGTATGCCAACTGCATAACTATGGGGGAATTGACAGTTTTTTTTTCCCTTTCAATGAAATAGTCAATGCGAATTGACATTTCATCTCACTTTTTGTACCTTTATTTTTCCCGAAAATGAGTTTTGTTATCACCTAGTAGATTCAATCAGAAGTTTATCATTTGAAATTTGTTTTCGGTATTATTATTAGCATTGTTATTATCATTTTGAAAAATTTTCGCCTGCAGCGCCATTGTGCTCGCTTCGCTCGCACTTTTAAAATTTTCAACAAAACGAAACTTTTCGACGGCGAAGATGACAGCCAAGCACTCCCGTTCAGTAAAGCTGTAGCTCCTCTCTGGCTTTGACAATGTTCGGCTGGCGTACGCTGTCAGATTCTCCTTGCCTCCGACGTTTTGGATAAGAACCGCTCCTAGACCAGTGTTGGTGGAGAGCATCACAATAAACTACGACGCCCTTCGAGAAATCGGGGCTGGCCGTGACTGGGACTGTCACCAGTGATTCTTTAATTATATTGATGAAGGCTTGCAATGCTTCATCGTTTCACACAACGCTGTAACTTTTTTTTGATGCTAGTTGTTGAAATCGACGACAAAAAATGAGGCATAGACCTCCGGTACCAGGAGCATAACCTCTAGAACCTTTTCCCCTCGGTGACGTGTTCAGGCCGAGGGTAATTCAAGGCCGGGAAAATGGCCTTGGTCCATATTATTAGTGAAGTTAGCATCCTGCAGACTCCTCACAACTCCTGTTAGTAGGCTGAATTGCTCTTCAAAGGTTGACGACGCGATTATAATGTCATCGACGTACACAAATATTTTGAGCTCTAGCTCTGAACCGAAGATAGCATCTATCAACTGGTGATGAGCTTGCGTCGCAATAGCAAGCCCAAAAGGCAGAATTTTCAAATGAAAAATACCACGTTCAGCGGAATCTGCCAGAATGCACTGCGCAGGTCCACGGCAGATGAAAACTGCGCGTCGCGCAACGTGCTACGGATTCAATCCACACATGCAGTGGATTGCAGTCGCGCTTTTTGATTGAGTCAAGTTTGTGGCCTTCAAAACAAAAGCTAGACTCTCCATTGTTCTTTTTCACGCCGAGAACAGGCGACGTCCAAAGTCAAGTCTGAAGCATCTCCATTAAAATTGTCCATGAGCATCTCCATTAAGTCTAGGGCTCCATCTATGGCCAATTTCTTCTTGGCAGAGTCAGATTCTGTGTCCTACCGCTGCGAAGCTTTGTCGCGTTCCTTATTCAGTAGTCTTCGTTGAATCTTCCGTTTGCCGTTCTGATTCCGGCTAGCTGTTTCCTCTTATCTTCAACTTATAGTGTAATGGCGGCTTTACAGAACTTCGTTTGTCGTCGGCGACAAAGTCGCTAGCCAATAGGATTCATCCTGATTGTACTCCCCTACCTCCCTTCATAATTCCCGCGACACAAGTCTCTGTCGTCGTCTCGTTCAAATTATTCAACTACGGTAGGGTGAAGGATTGTCGCCGGCGACATACAAAGTTCTGTAAAGCCGCCATAACTCATCTGTGAGCAGGTGATTGATCTAGTGTCCCCAGTCCAGTTCACATCAGAGCTTTTAGCGATGCAATTGCACTTACAGAGGCTTTGTACGCTGAACTTGAAAAACGCCAGAAGGTCTGATAATGGCCAGGATAATGTCTTAGATTCTTTCGCTACACACCTGTAGTAAGCTATTCTCAGTGCTTCCTGCAGACTTTTTTCACTTGAATAATGATTTTTAGGATTGTCATGTGCGTTATATTCCAGTATAGAATCATCTTTCAAAGCTTATTTTTGTTGGGATAAAATGCTTCATGATAGTGTCCATCATCAGTCGTTTCGTCAGACAAATACCGTTTATTACGACATCTGAGCTCAGGGCCGCCTAGCAGGCCGGCGAAAGCTAATAAATACTACGTATTTACTAGGATTGAAAAGCTCAAGATAATATTTATCTTTGTGCACGTGAACACATAAGACTGAGGTCTGGGTTGCAACAATAAGCAACTCTGAACTTGTTTCGAGAACGAGACTAACTTGAGGTTTTATTTCGTCGTTCAATACTTCTGTTTACCAGCGCTCAGAAGAAATTCCCCTTAACACCCTGCACACAAGTAAATGCAAGATGACTTGCAAGAACCCTTCCTTAGATCCATCCCAATTCAGAAAACCCGTCTCTTTCGTCTCGCGCCTTGTAGTTATTATTTTTTTCGCTTTTATCCTTTTCAGTAGTCGGCCCCGTCGCGGAGTGAATTATTCACCGTTGACACGAGCTCTCTTCGCGTTTAATAATGTAAACGTCGACCATAAATCAGCGGAACGTTGGTTTGCGTTCAGCACCAGCAGTAGTAGCAGCAGCAGCAGTAGCGGCCATTTTGTTGCAGACTATTCCTCGCATACACACTACCGTTACCAGTATACCATGGTATTATCCAAATTATCCAAGCGGGCGGTCAAAGCACAATAAATCAATTATTCAGGTAATTAATTCGAAATAACTGCCCCCGTATATGGTCGGGTCGTGTTTTTCGCGTGTTGACGGCCCTGGATCCGGCGAGGCGAACGGACGGACCTCCTGAAATCCGACCTCTCGCTCTCGCCCTGTGTGTTGCAGTAACGTTTTGTTGTGCTCGCAATTATGGCCGAGTGTAACATCACCGGCCCAGAGATATGCTAAATCAGGCAAACGAGCATAAATCACATCTCGGTTGGTTCAATTAGTGGGGGGCCTAATAAAGGTATTGTATCTGCATAATATATCTGTTGTTGTAATATAACGTAGGTGTGTTACAGAAGGGGTCCCGCGGATGTGCTGTTTGTTTCAATAAATAGCGTTGTTATTGAATTTGCCGCGCGCCTCGTGATAAACGTTGCCAACAACGTGCGGTGCGGTTGATTCGGTTTCCATAAGGACCTAATAACGACGCGTCTTGGCCAGGTCAGGGTCGTTGGTGAACTAACAGCTGATGCCCTAATTGATGATTGCGCGATATCTATGACGAAAGCAATTTCAAACGCTCGTTCTCCGAGGTCAACTCAGGTTATTTCATATTGAGCTAGGTTTACAGTAGACCAAAGTTAATATATACCGACGTGCACCGTTTTGGCTAGAAGCGGATAGCAAAGCTTCGGAGGCGGATAAGTGCCGCTTCAAGTCGCTAGTGATATCGACGGTAGCATACAAGTGGGAAAAAACAGTCACTCTACGTAGCGGAGCATTGTGTAGTCCAAACAGCAGACGACGAAACTGGTGAAGCCCGCGGTTTGAAACCATAAACGCTGTCATTGGCTTTGATTGAGTGACTGGAACCTGCTTATGAGCACTTCGAGCGACGGCAGCTACACAGCACCGCTCACTTTTTCCAAATGATTCATGACGAAAGCTATAGGCGTTGTTTTCCATGACTCAGCTGACCTGATGACGATGTCTAATCTCCGCCTGTGCTGTCCAAATCATATCAATTGGGACCGAACAAACGTTTAAAAAAAATATTTCATCTACTAAAGAACGTACATTTAAGCTTCTATGCGGATCTAATAAAAATGAATGCTACTACAATGCGTTTCTATTATATTAATTCTAGAATTGCTGATTTCGCAGTGCTGACATTGCACTAGTGCGGCAGTGGCATTGATGTAACTCCTCCCCTCGAAGATTCAGGTTCGGAGGCACGAGGAAGCTGAACAACTCGTGGTGGTGGCGTTGGTGACGGCAAGGGTTGCCGGTATTGTTCATTGATGGTTCTGCAGGACTTTAGGAATCGAAAAATTGGGTTCTTGAAGAAAATGATTACGACTATCACGACAATCATGGCATAGATGATGTAGGTGTGATAACCAGAATTGGATGAACGTTCAAGCATCGCTTGGGCCTGGAACCATTTGACTTCATTTTTCAACTCGGAGATGTTGAGAAATGTAATCTGTAATCTGTAATCTCTGTCTGTTTGGAAACGGCTTTATAATTTTGCTTCGAGCTGGAGAGTGATTAACCAGTTCGATTTTTATTTGATTTCGACCTTCATTGAATATGTCTTCAGATATCGGAATTTCAACAATAGGGTTTTCTTGGTCATTAGAATGTTGAGTACCGTCATCATTTTCAGGCTCTGGTAAAGGGTCATCAGGTTCTGGTAATGGGTCATCAGGTTCAGGTACCTGCTGGATGTCGTTTTCGTGGTCGCGATCTATAACAACTGGTTCGGGGGTTTTATCATCGGCTTCGTCTATAGCTATTGTTGGTACGATTTTGGGCTCAGTTTCGTTGAGAATGGAAATGCGTATATTGACGGGAGTGTTCCGAAAGGTGGTTTCGATCATTTGGGATATTCTTTCCCATTTTAGGCCATCAAGCCCACAAGCTTGGCATAGCAAGATCTTCATCATTATGTCGTAAACAGAGATCTTTCAACTAGGTGAGTGATTCTTGCAGATTTTTGTAGGTAGGCTTGTCATGGTAACTAGACTTCGTGATCATACAATAAACGTGTCTAGAAGGGAGTTTCAAGCAGGCGACCTCTCCAACTTCTTTACGTTGTTTTGTTAGAGTCGATATATAATTAAATCTTGTTCAAAACTGGACTGCGATCCTTTTGTTCATTATAAGGTCTTGAGCAACACAGTGAGCAAGGGAGAAATGTTCGGAGGCGTCAAAAAGGTTTCCATACAAAATTTTGATTCGATTTGAATTTTCTTTTAGTGACGTCGAAGGCATATCGATCTCTGATTGTTCATCTTTATTGGCGATTAGGGAAGCTTCTTCTAATTTGACATTGAATTCTCCGATATAATCATGAATATTCTGAGGTGTATTGGTTTCATTGATATTGATTTCTATGCAAGATAGAGCGTCTGCATTGGCATTTAATTTTCCTTTCTTGAAAATGATTTTTCAACCATATTCCTCGAGCTTGAGGCGCCACCTGACCAGTTTTGGAGTTAGGCTCCTTGAGGGAAAATAGCCATATCAAGGGTTTGTGATCAGTGATAATATCAAACCTGCGCCCAAAGACATAGGGCCTAAATTACTTCACGGCGTACACGATTGTCAGAAGTTCCTTTTCGATCGTGGAGTAGTTTTGTTCCGTATCATTGAGAGTTCGTGATGCAAAGGCCAAGGGCAGTTCATTACCAATGAGCCCTTAAGACAAAACGGCTGCAATGGCTGCGTTGTTCGCATCGGTGGTCAGGTTAAACGTTTTAGAGTAGTCAGGATACTGAAGGATCGGCTCATTCATCAATACCTTTTTACACGTGTCCAAACAACACAAAAATTCATCATTTTGGGTAATTGTGGCATCTTTTTTCAAATATGTAGTCAATGGCTTGTATGGTAAGTTTCGGGAGATCTTTGGTGAACTTTCTATAATAGCCCAAAAGCCCTAGGAATTCTTTCAGCTGCTTTGGCGTTTTTGGAATGGAAAATTTTTGGATAGCCCTAACTTTCTTCGGATTGGGCTAAATGCCATTGGGTGTAACAACATGGCCCAAATAATTTATTCACTTCCTTTCTCAAGAATTCGGACTTGTCCAGTTGAATTTTGAGATTCGCTTGCTCTAATCGTTGGAAAACTTGTTTTAGGTTGACCAAATGGTCCTAAAGTGACACACTGAGAATGAATATATCGTCTGAATAGACCAGACAAAGCTTATTATGTAACCCGCGTAATATATTCTCTACAACGCGCTGGAAGGTTGCCGGAGCGTTCTTCAACCCAAAGGGCATGCGGAGGTACTCGTAATGTCCATTTTCGACCGTAAATGCGGTTTTTTGAATGTCTTCCGGGGCCACTTCAATTTGGTGGGAGCCGGAAGCCAGGTCTAACAGGGTAAAGTACTGACAACGTCCCAGTTTGTCAAGAATGTCTGAAATGTTTGGCAATGGATACCTGTCGTCGTTGGTTTTTTTTATTTAGCTTTCTGTAATCGACAACGATACGCCATTTTTGTCTACCACTGGCGTCAGGTTTCTTTGCCACTATCCAAATCGGTGAACTCTATGGCGAACTGCTGGGTCTTATGATTTTTTGGTCTAACATCTTTTGAATCTGTGTTTTTACTTCGTTTTCATGAACGAAAGGGTATCTGTATGTTTTTGAATATACCGGCATTTTGTCCGATGTTGTGATTTGATGTTTGATCGCATTTGTGAAAGTTGAAGGGGTATCTTTGTCGTAAAAAATATGAGAAAATTTTTTTACAAGGTTTTCAATGGCAACTTTTTTCTCAGCATTCATGTGTTGAGTTCGAATTTTGGGTTGATTGCATTGTTTGTGTTCAAAATCATGAAAATTAGAACATTTCATTGAGTTTTTCTGAAAATCTTCAGGAGCAATCGGCTCGGATTCGAGAGGTTCTGAATAAAGTGGTTCAGAAAAGTCGAGAATGATGGGTTGTTCAGTTTTGTTCATGATCGTTACGAAAGCTCCATAGTTTTCTGCAGTAGTCTAGCACTTTGGGATCTCACAGCCATGTGATGATACATGGGGAATGATGATGTCACCATTGGCGATGGTGGTTCTTACCTTGACAATTTGTTCGCAACGAGGGATTATTGAACAGGTAGTAAATTGTTTTTGGGGAATATTTTGAAAATGAATTTTCAGGTTTCCAAACGGAGTCACCAGTGTTTGACTATTGAAATCCAGAGTAGCACTTGAAAACTGCAAATTGTCCAAGCCAATTAGTTCTTTGAAGATATTATGATATTTGAATAATCGAAATTTCATAAATTCACCTGAACGATTGAATATGTAGGGAACTTCCATCCATCCGCTATACGTATTCATGCGCCGAGGTTGAAAACATGTTTGATACAATAAATTGATCGAATTAAATGGTGTGTGGGAAAATCTGCTCTGCAATATCCGGATCAACAAATGATTGGCTAGCTCCTGTGTCTATCAAAAACTTCAAGTCTTCAAAATTTGGGGAGATAACATACGGTAATTGATTTGTATTTTCTTAGCTATGATTGAGGGTTACTTGTTCAATTCCGTCGCTGAGGCCGGCAATTGAAAATTTCCGTCCTCCTCTACATATTGATGATTTGGTCCGTTAGTTGGTCCGTTAATCTCTGGGATATCTCGAGTTTCGTTATGATGGAACTGAGAGTTGTAATTATTATTAGGTCTGTAATTTTGGGTGAAATTCGGTGGTCTTTGTTGAGTTTGCCACCAGGTGCCATAAGTACCAACTTATACTCATGGGTACCGGCGGCGTGGATGGTCTGTAATTTGGGTTCGGTTTGAAAACATTCTCGTCCCTGTTTTGATAGTTATTTTGGAAATTATTAGGTCCAAAATTTTGCGGTTCAGGGTTTCTGAAAGGTTGTGCATTTGTGAAGAATTTAGGTCTCCGTATTTGCCGCGGCTGTACATTGATTGGCTGAGACGGGAAGTTTTGCTCAAATGTATTTGAGTTCGAACTTTGTGGGGTCTGACCACCTGAATTTGGAGGTTTCTGGTAATATTCCACATTGTTTTCTTCAATTATGTATTGGAGGGCGGTTTGCAAATCTGGAGGCCTCACAGTGGGACGAATGGCTACATTGACTGTAAAAAGTATTCCGATCCGATTTTCAAATTCAGAGCGGGTTCGATTCCCCGCTTCGGCAATTTTTTTTTCAAAGTTTTATTCAAGAAACTCGCCGAGTGTTTTACTTTTTTTTAAGTTGTTTTCATAAGCTACAATATCGCGAAGTTTCATTTCATTATGGTCAGTTTTGTGGAAAATATGCCGTATTTAGTTTCCAACACAACAGCTCAAAGAAAATTATAAAAAAGTCTTTGTCGCAGGCCGTCGCAAAAAGTACTAAAAGAAGATCATGAAAGAAGGATGGTGGATCATCCTAGAGGTATTTTCATGATGACATGACCACCCTGACCCATTCTTGAAAACCGTGCTCAAAGCTCCGCATCTATAGGGTTTTTCTGCGGTCATATCATTCTGTGTTGATATAATTACCTAGAGTTGATAAAGTACGAGATACGTACCTAATACTTTTTGTTATAGAGTTGTTTTCTCAGGTACCATGCCGTGTCTCGAACTTTATCAACTCTAGGTAAGTATATCAACTCAGATTGATATGACCGCAGAAAAACCCTATAGATGCTGAGCTTTGAGCACGGTTTCCAAGAGCGGGTCATGGTGGGTCATCATGAAAATACCTCCAGGATGATCCACCATCCTTCTATTATGATCTTCTTATAGTACTTTTTGCGACGGCCTGCGACAAAGGCTTTTTTGTAATTCTCTTTGAGCTGGTGTGTTGAAAACTAAATACGGCATATTTTCCACAAAACTGACCATATTGAAATGAAACTTTGTGGTATTGTAGCTTATAAAAACTACTTTAAGGCTAAAGGGGACTGAAATTGAGTACCAAGTGTGCGACAGAGAGAAAATACATCAAAAGTAATAAAATGTTTTTGGGAAAACTATCAGTCCGATTTCAGATCTGAAAAAAGGGTCATACTCCGATTTCAATTTTATTTGATGCACTAGTCAAAAAAAAATACAAATTTTTTTTTCGATTTTTTTTCTCTCCAATTTTACAAATTAATTTTGATTTTTTTAAAAATCGCAGGTAGTTATTTTGAAGTACTGAAAATATAAAACATTAATCCGTTTTCAGAATTGCTGTAGCACAAATGGTGCCCTCCGAAACACATTTTGAAAATATCTCTGTTATTTGCCACCCGCTGCAGCTGTGTTCTCCGCGATGAGTCATTCACAATGTAGGTAGTGATCACTTTCTGCACACATGGTGCTATGATGTTTTCTGAGAAATAGGCGATGTAAATAGCAGTAGTAAAGATTTGTGACATCGTGGTATTACGCCGATATACCTACATATTTCGTTGCTACGATTCCCACATTGTGAAATCATATTGTAATTGCAAAAAAATAGACTGCACAAATTTATTTAAAATTACATACACTGGAAGCAATTACAAAACTGCGAAAAACTACTACTACTCTTACTCCGTCTGAATTATGTCTGTCTGTCTGTCCGTCCGTTTGACTCCTGTGTGGATATCTGTCTGTTTGTTTGTGTGCCTGGCTGTCTGTGTGGTTGGTTATCTTTGTGAATGATCCCAGCTTATTTGATTTTTGGTGGAATAGAATAGGTTCCATTAGAATGCACTTGTTTCGTATAAAATTCGTATTACGTATCGTAGTACGATGCGCGTTTGAGTGTCGAAAAGTGGCCAGTACCTAGGAACCGTTGATGGGTAAAAAAGTCATGGCATTTCAACTTTCTCGAATGGGCATGCTCCTACAAGCCCGCAAATCGATGATCTCAGGCAGTCAAATTTTGATATAGAAGTCATTCAATTTTGTTTTTATTTTGTCAGTCCAATATGTCCTTGTACTTGAAAATAGTTATTGTGTGTCCGTTTAAGCTGAGAATTTCTCTCCAAACAAAATTGTTGATTGGTCTGTATGGCTTCCTGTTTGGTCTTTTGTTTTGCCGACTAAGGACATTTCACCTTGATGATAGTACCATTCTGCGCAAGATATTTATGGGTCGGGTCCACAAACAGGCCTCATAGTTCAACTTTATTCCGTCAAGTTCAGTTCTAATCAAACCATACAACTTTTTTCTTATGGTGCGATTCTCTAGAAAATTACGTTCCATAAAAGCTCTGTTCCGTTGTTATTAGCCAGGCAACAGCCAATTGCCGACACGAATTTTTACATAACAGAGCGTTTATAGAATGTTAGTTTTTTACAGAATAGCACTATTTCATCTTCTTTTCTATCTTGAACGGTAAGGCCGCTATGGGATAATTACGCTAGGATCGACCACCCTGTATCTTTCCATAGCTTCCAATTACTGGGTTCAATGCCTGTTCTAAATTTTCATTAGAATCAAAGATTGAAATTGGCTGCTTGAAAGCTTGAAAGGTGCTTGTACTTGCACTAGGGTGCACTGTTGGTATATAGGTGAACTTTTTCTTTTGAATTTTTGAATGTTTCAAGAATTTGATTTCAACAAAAATTAGTTTTAGTCATTCTGTGAGCTGCGGTTTCCTGAAACATTAAAAAAGTATACATCTCTGTAACTGCTACTTTTTGATGTACAGGCCAACTTGACGGATAGTGTTTTCCATCTCTCGTTATACAGGGTGTTTCAGATTTAAATCACGTCCTTTCAAGAAGTGATGGAAAACGTCAAAAGAAGTAGACTTTAAAAAAAATATATATGTCAGAAACGAATAATAACAGAGATATGGGCGTTCAAAGTTGAACCTTAAAAATCGATTTTTCGTCATAGGTTTAGAACTTCTCAACCGATTTTGTTCCAATTTGAACCAAAGGTCACTGAGATGAGTCTCTATCAAAACTGTGGTATCAAACAATAATAACGCGTTCCATTAAAAATTTCCAGGGGCGTGGATAATTGGGGATGCCCCCACTTTTTTACCCCAATTTTTTTAACCCTTGGGTAATTTGGTGAATTGATTATATTTTTGAATTTTGCGTTAAATTCTAAAGAAAAAGTTACCCTTGCAAAATTTCGATTGGAGGCTTCGTTCTCAAGGTATTCAAGGTTGAAACTTCGGAAAACATCTCGAAAACCCCACTTTCAAAGCCCTACAAATTGAAATTCAAGATAACCAATGATTCCTTCATTGAGATAGGTTTTCTAGGGCCCGTATTCATATCCCACTTTCAAGCTTAAAGCGCTTTTAGTGCGATGCGCATTTAGGGGCATTTCTCATATTTTAGTGGTCAAAAATACAAATTAACTCGCAAATTAATTGCAATTAAGTACATACAATCGCTCCCAATCCCAATAATGTATTTTTGAACACTGAAATATGAGAAATGCCCCTAAATGCGCATCGCACTAAAAGCGCTTTTAGCTTAAAAGTGGGATATGAATACGGGCCTATGTGTTTTAGGTTGCTAAATCATGAGTTTTGATAGAAAACGAGAAGTTTTCAGTAAAAATATTTTTTTGGCTCTTGATAGTGGATATTTTGATGTGTTTTCCGGAGTTTCAAACGCAAAAATCTTGAAAACAAAGCCTCCAATCAAAATTTTGCATTGGTTACTTTTTCTTTGAAATTGAACTAAGAATTCAAAAATGTGAACAATCTACAAAACTACCTCAAGGGGTAAAAAATAGGGTTAAAAAAGCAAGGGCATACTCCATTATCCACGCCCCTGAACATTTTTAATGGACCGCGTTATTATTGTTAGATACCGACTTATTTGAGTGAGCATCGGTTCAAATTTGAACAAAATCGGTTGAGAAGTTCCAAAGTTATGACGAAAAATCGATTTTTAAAGTTCAACTTTGAACACCTATATCTCCGTTATTATTTGTTTCTGACATATATTTTTCGAGATAGTCTACTTCTTTTGACGTTCCCCATCACTTGCTGGAAGGACGCGATTCAAATCTGAAACACCTGTATACATTTTGTGCATAAAACAGAAAACAAAATAAAGCCTCCTACTGTACTTTTTTCTTCTTTATAGTAGTTTTTCACTTATCTTACTTATCCATTTCTGGAGTACATTCCATCAATATTGAGTGACGAAGCTAATAATAATTAATATTGTAAAAGTAGCCCATTAGGTATTGTCCAAGTTGCTTGTTACACTGTTGGGATTTTCTACGGGACTGGAGATACAGTCTAGGCATTAACTCTGCAAATACGACAGAGGTCTTATTTCTCGCGGACTATAAATATTGTATGATGACACAGGACGGGAACCGCTTGCAGGTGGCAGCGGCACGCGGTGAACTTCAAAGGGGAATATTCAAAATTCATTTCGGTCGATACTATTCATGATAATTGAATTTTGAAAAAAGGTCAATACACAATATTTATCACAGAATAAAATGACTACCTTAGAATTTCAAAAAAAAAATTAAAAATTTGAGAAAATCAAAAAAAAAATTCTGAAAAATACAAAAAATGGAATTTTTGACTACAGCATCAAATAGTTTTATATTCTAAAAATAATAACATTTGAATTTTTAAAATCGGTCTATTGAGTGAATTTTGAGAATGTGATTAGTTTCCGCGCCATCTCGCGTCTCAGAAACACATTATTTTATCGTCCCCTTTAGCCTTAAAAAAAAAGTTTCACTCTCGGCGAGCTCCTTCAATAAAAATTCGAAAAAAAAAATTGCCGAAATTGGGATTCGAACCCGCTCTGAATTTGAAAATTGGGTCGGAATACTTTTGTCCAGTCAATGTAGTCATTCATCCCACTGACTGTGGGCCTCACGGCCCGAATTCCGCTTCCAAGGGGTTCTCTCAGACCGGCGAGGAACGTCTTCAGCGCTAATTTATTATACAGTTCCTTTTCAATATCTTGACCTCCCGCAGTTGGTTCATGCATCGTAACATATGAGCAAAGCAAGTTCAACAATCTCACCACTTAATCATGAAAATGCAGGCTGGTTTCGCTGGACTGTTTACTGAGAACCAAGTCTATTAAGCATACTTCGTCTCGTTGGTCGCTGAAAGTCCGCGATAAAGCATCGCGAAGGTCGTCCCAGGTTTCCACAGGTGATATATTTATGGCTATTTCTGCATTTCCCGTCAACTTATCCATCAACGATTTCAGAATGAATAAATTCTGAAAACATTGCGGGTTGTTTTGGTCAATAAATGTATCTATTATGGATGCCGCTGTAGACAAGAAATTATTCAATTCGTTAGGGTTGCCGTCATAAAGAAATACGCAGTTTAGGTATTCAGGTTTGAGCTGCATAGCAACCCCAACCACTTGCTGCGGAGGCTGTTGCACGACTCCTTGAGGAAAATTTTGCGCTGGGTTCATCATTACTGAAGTATTGATACTATTATTAGTTGGAATCAAGTGATTATTGAATAAACTTGTATTTATATTGAAAATCTCTTGATCAGGGGGGTCGATATTTAGTTGTTAGATTCCTTCGATTGATCCTTCGATTTCAGTCATAAACTGTATATCAGAGAAATAGCTAACCCTAAAAATCCGGAGAACTGGAGTTGCATCTGTCTGTAGTCGGTGGCTCTGGGACGTCTCGAAAGGGCTGGTGGTTATCCGATGTTTCGAATTCCACTAGAATTTTTCAACTGCGATTCGCGATGAATCGAGAGAGCACAGGTTACTGGATTAATTGTTGAAACAAACAATTTTCGCGATGAAAAATGTCCAGTAATTCTACCTTGATAACTGCGCCAATTATATCAATTGGGACCGAACAAACGTTTTTCAAAAATATTTTATTTACTAAAGAACGTACCGATGGCCCCTAATAAGACTGGCGTAACTCGTGAGACACGGTTAGAACTAGTGTATCTCTGCGCTTACCAAATGAACTAGCGTATCTCTGCGTTTACCAAATGAACTAGCGTCCCTCCCATTAGATTTACACAGGCTATACGCTAGTTCATTTGGTGAACGCAGAGATACGCTAGTTCATTTGGTAAACGCAGAGATACGCTAGTTCTAAACGTGTCTCACGAGTTACGCTAGTCTTATTAGGGGCCATCGGTACATTTAAGCTTCTGTGCGGATCTAATAATAATGAATGCTACTACAATGCGTTTTTATTATGATAAGTCCAGAATTGCTGATTCCGCAGTGCTGACATTGCACTAGTGCGGCAGTGACATTGATATAACTTCCACTACGCATTTGCTAGTTTCATTCCATTGCAGGAAGGGTAATAGCACTTTTAGATGGGTTCATCATCGATACCTTCGACCAAGTTTTGTACTTTGAGTCCGTCCAAATCAATTCCGACGCATTGTAATCACTCAGTTTTGACAGTTCGATTGAGACTCTCGACCATGCTGACATACGTATTCCACGAGGTCGCGTGTAAGATGGCAATATATTTAGTATGTTTGAGCAAAGTAACTGAGTACTGATGACCTGTTCTCGAAAAGGGTCTACGAAACAAGGAAACAAGGGGAAGCCGTTACCCTAACGCATACCGTACGTCCAGACAAGGCCGCTGAATAATTGTCAGCTGACTGTTTTCCTGCATGCAGACAACCTGTTTCGTGCACTCCCTCAACGCACGACGGAGCTCCCGTCAGAAGAGAGGATTCTCACATATCAAAGCTGGTATCCTCGCCGAGCCATAACAATTTATTCCGAAAGAAACGCGGAAATAAACATTTCCCCTGGCGTTTCAATTATTCGAGTTGTGTGTTTTGGGGCACAAAACTTGGGGCGGCGCGTTAAAATTTCATAAAGTTGCCCGGAATGTTTCGCAGGGCCCTCTAATAAGCCCGGAAGTGGCCGCCTAACTGGATTCCAGGGCTGCCCTTGCCGAAGAACTCCCATCCATATTCATGCACCGCCAAATGAGAAACCGGACAGGTTGACAGGTAAACAAACCCGGGCCCCGTAATAATCTCCAGCCGGCATTTCCTCGGTCAATTTTTCACCTAGCCGGCCTAGCCAGCCGTTCGTTCCGGGCATAGTATTAGCGCCCGCTATATACCGTACACACTTGTGATATGATTAATTATTATTTCGACCGTGTTACTCCGCGCTCATAAATATGAACCGGCGATAATCATATACATTTGCAGCCCTCTTTCGTACCCATATGCATAATTAATTGGAAAGGCTCTGGATGACTGCCGCTAGGGATTGTTTTCGGCAGTTTTGCTTCGACAAAAAAAAAATGCTGAAGCAATGAAGCATCACCAAAAGCTATTTGCAGTAGGTATTTCGAACAATGAAACAAACTATTGTCGCATTGCTAAGCTACATACCTACCGCTCTTTATCTTGAATAATTCATGGCACAGGTAGTGTAAAGGTAGAATGGCGAGACATCCCAACTAAATAATTTGCTATTGTAACGGTAACAACACTACATAACAAATCAATATGCTGTCATAATCTCAGCAGGAAATGAATCAGTTTTCTATTGACTTTTGGCTATAAATAGAGCTTGTCACGTGTGTTACTGTAACAGTTCCAATAACTTTGATAAAAATCTGATTTTGTTTGCGTCAAAAGGAATAGTCCCACACTCGTTCTAATAAGTAATAACACACTAATTGACCTCGTAACGTTATTAAAGAGAATACCGTCTGGGACACGCCATTCTACTTTTCCTCACCAATTTGGAAACGTCACGATTATACCTATTACAGGTTAATTTTTGTTTATTGGGAACGTGTATTGAATCGTTTTTTCCGATTCCTTTAACTTCAGCCTTCTTGTGTTGTTCTCGAGTTTAGTAACGTGATGCTGTTTTGGCTTTCCATCGAGTTTCTTCGTTGTGCAGAACCAGTGCCTTTTTTTCAGCAGACGTCAGCTTTTGGCTGACCCAGTAAACTTCGTGATAAGGCTTCAGTATCATTCGCAAGCTAGCATGGTTGAACATCACAGTCTTACTTTAAAAATTATGCTTTCTCACGTGAAGGACAATTGTCAAGACCAGGAAGCTCAGTTTGTGGCAAAAAGAACTTTTTGTTTCTTCGGAATATCCTGTCCACTAGCAGTAGTTCCAGAAAAAAGCTTATGGTCTTCCAAGATCGAAGACTTTCGGCGAGGTTGCAACTATAATCAACTATTTTTTACCTAAAACTCACAATGAAGTACCTAATGCGTTTTGCATGATCGTGCTGTTGGTCCCGTCGCTCTATCGGCAATTTTTTGGCAGATATTGAACCGATCGGTAGTCCGATCAAAGAGTCCTAGAAAAAATATATCATGGAACAGACAGAGAAGGTGGAAGCGGCCTCTTTCGCCAATCAAATGATAATTATTTGTTCCTGCTCCTTTTCTACAAAATCCAAATCTCAGTATTCCTTTCACAACTCAATTCGATACATTGTGTTCTTAGTCTTCTCCTTTATGTAAATCGGTATTACCTACCTGGTTACGGAGAAAAAGTTCATTTTGCCTGGAAGAAGCTACGTGCAGTTGAGTGATATTTTTGTAAGCAAATTCAGATAGACCCGTTCTAGCTTGAAATTTTGCCTTTTTTGAAGTTATTCCGTAAGTAACACAGTTTTCCTACGACCACCTATGGAAGTAACCCCTTTCCCACGCTTTAGTAGGCCCGAAAGTTGTCAATTACGTCAACATACCCATCCTGTGCGTTATGAGCCGTGCGTTATCATAACGCACAGTTCATTCGGACCACGAAACAATACGATTTTTAACGACGATTGATTCACAACTTCGAAAAACCGGCTTACAATACCACCCTAGCTCTGATTCACAAGCAAATGAACAATAATTCGCACCTACTGGACTGGCCTTAGTCATGTCCTCTCAACCGTAAGTATAGGTTTGACATGCTTATATAACCTTATCGAAGGCCTAACCCTAGCGGTGAATTGTATAGAAATAAAAATCCTACATAATTTCCTTCCAACAACAGTAATTGTGAAGTTATGTATGAAATTCTCACCTACACTTATAAAGCACAATAATTCTTTGGTAGCAATGCAAATGTGACCACAAAAGACTAAATGGGGGTCCATTTAGAAATCCTGAGCTGCACCAGTCCCATTCAATACACCCAAATACTGTGAATCAAGTTAACATACTAAAATGTCAAAATGACGGTTGAAATGTCACTAATTTCATTACTGAATTTTCAATTTCCTCACAAGGAGACGTTGTTGATGAATGAAGTCCCATACACCTGCTGATGACCAAAACGTACCTTTCCTGGCTGATAGCCGGGGCCTTAGGCAGCTATTGATCTTCAAAAAATAAAAGAAATTGTTCGTGTCCTTCAATAATGACGGTTTTGGCCGGCTGACAAAAATACCCTGATAGCTTGATAGTGAAAGACGCCACCTCCGACCTCACCTGCTGCAACAGACACGAGGCGTGTGTCCAGAAGGCGCGAGCTCGATTCCTGCGATTCCCCGAATTTTTTTATAAAAAAGATTATTTTTGATATTTTGAAAGCAATCTAAATTTGAAATAATGGTTTTTGATGGGATTCTTGATTTTTTTTTTCGATAATTTGGTGTACCGCTCGCTTGTAAGATACTCAAGCATAACAGCTACAGGCACGCTTGGTCAGAAAATAGCGGTGTTTTTCGAGAAAAAAATGCAATATACATGAAAAAATATATTAGTATTGTTAGATCTGGGTGGTCAAAGAATCGGTGTTTTTCGAGAAAAATTGAAAACTGTGGGAAAAAATAAATTTTTGAAAATTTGAATGTTTGAAAATTTGAAATACATACACATTCCCTTCATAAACCGATTTTAAATCACCCTTATTTCTGTAACTATTATTCATCCACTGGTTTTTATGAAATATACGTTTACAGCAAAACACAAAAATGACGTCTTAATTTGAATGTAATGTTCTCCCGGTCGTAGGAAAAATGGTGTACGTAACTCGCCGTGAAGTGTCTTACTTTCATTCGTGTGATTTCTGCACTTGGCTGCGCCTCGTGCAATAACTTTCACACTCATGCGTAATGTATCACTTTCCGAACTTGTTACGTAATGTACTATTCAGCTGGAGTTGGGAACACAATGGATGTATCATGAACAGTTCCAAGATAACATTGCAGAAATGGAACTGAAGTTTTTCCCTTCAACTTTCAAAAGATTTGAGCTTCAATGCCCAACTTCTCAGAACAACTATTGACATTTTTTGTTGATGGAATTATCAGGGATGGACATTCGTTGGTAATATCTAACTAAACTAGCAATTCTTTTCAAGAAAAATCGATTTAAACAAAAAGCGAAATAGATGTCTTACTGCAGGATAGTATGGGGGCATAGGTCGTGCCGTGTGCAGCTTCGTGAAGATATATAGAGTTATGTCTTAGTCGATTCCTGGGGGATCAAGGACCATGAAAAATTATGGTGGAATATTCGTATCTACTGCAGGCAAATATGGTGGAGGCGCCAAAATGGGCTTCACCTGGTAATAAGAAACTGGCTGTAGCTCGTTTGTTTTTCAACGGATTTTAACATCTAGAACGTCATTTTGTAGACAAAAAAATTCTTCTCTTATTTCATTCCTAAATTTACAAACGTCATTTCGTGAAACTGTCAAAACTGTTTTCATAAGACATGCTAAATTCCGCCCTTTTTTGAAGATGATCCGATATTTTTGAAACTTGGCAGTATTATGGATCTTGAGGTGCCCTTTCCGAATTTCCATTTCTCCACTTTGTATCTTTGCCGTTTTGGCCGCCATATTGAAAAGATGGCGATCAAAAAACAGTTTTTTGTCAATATCTTGAATTCATCTAAGTCAAGATTGAAATGTGTATGCGGAGGAAAGCCCATTCCAATCTCTACAATTTGACATACCAGTCATCCATGTGCGATTTACGGTTCTTGAGTTAGAGCTTTCAGAGCTTGCGGAAGCATCAACTTTCGGCATTCAATCAGCATGTTAAATTGATAGCACCGTCATGTAGTAGGCAAATAACCCATCAATAGCTCTTGGCCATTAACCATAGATGATGAAAATTTAGAAAATCGATCATGGTGATGTTATTTGTGTGATTACAGGGTGAACTTTGGAAGCAAACTGACTTTAGAAAGTAATAAAGGTAATATAGCATTTGAAGGATATCAGATACATTCGAAACTCATTATTATGATGAAATTTGAGGTCATCATTCAGAATATCCACTTTTCCACTTCGTATCTTTGCCGTTCTGGCCATAATTTTGAAAAAATGGCGCCCAAAAAAACATATTTTCGAATTTTTTTTTTGGAACTTCGTCATAAAATTTCAGAATTCATATCAAGAGTGAAGGTATAATTAATTCTCTATAATTTGACATCTGGATCACTCATGTGCGACTTACGGTTCTCAAGCTACACCTTCTCAAGGTCAATTTTCCCTTAGAGTTCACCCTGTAGTTGCATAGCAACCGTTACCATGATTGATTTTCTGGATATGAATGGTCTGTGGTTGACAATTTATCATTAGTTATGGTTAATTTGATTGCCACGTGGAGCTAAGCTCAACTTGACATGCTGATTGGATGACAAAAGTTGATGCTTCAGGGAGCTCTGGAAGCCATAACCCAAGAACCGGAAATAGCACGTACACGAGTAAGGTGTCAAATTGTAGAGAATTGAATAAGCTTCCATTCGCATACAAACGCTTCCACCTCACATTGACTGAAATGAAGATATTGACAAAATACTGTTTTTTGTGCGCCATCTTTCCAATATGGCGGCCAAAACGGCAAATATACGAAGTGAAAAAGTGAAAATTCGGAAAGGGCACCTCAAGATCTATAATACTGCCAAGTTTCAAAAATATCAGATAACCTTGAAAAAAGTCCGGAATTTAGCATATCTGATGGAGACAATTTTGACAGTTTCCCGAAATGACGTTTGTAAATTTAGGCATGAAATTAATAAGAGAATTTTTTTGTCTACAAAATGATGTTCCAGATGTTAAAATCCGTTGAAAAACAAACGAGCTACAGCCAGTTTCTTATCATCAGATGAAGCCCATTTTGGCGCCTCCACCATATTTGCCTGCAGTAGATGTCAATATTCCACCATAATTTTTCATGGTCTTTGATCGTCCAGAAATCGATTAGGACATATCCCTATATATCTTCACGAAGCTGCACTTCACTCGACTGACTTTCCATAAACCGGATGACTAGCTTGTGGGGATCCGAACGGACTCATTCGAATGATTCCTCGAGAGCCATCTTTTTGAGTTCAAATTGTCATAGCCTACCTTGATATGATACCGTCTGGTTTTGTTAACCAGTTTGAGTCGCTCATGGCTCCGGGGCCGGGAGGAAAGCTCCTAGGGCATATACCCCTTAGCTGATGTTAGCCCAGGACTAGCTCGTGTGGGATTGGGCAGAGTGTGTTCGGGTTGTGGGAACTCGTGCTTCGCGGTAGGAGTAAAAAGAAAGAGAAGAGAAAACAGTATATTGGAATTAACATAAGGTTACAAACAAAAGAATACATAACAAACTGTAACCAACTCTGCAGCTAACAATAGAATTGAAAAATTGAGTATTCATCCAGCAGGATAGTTCCAGTCCATGAGTGAAGCTCAAGAAGATCTGGTTGTCCCTTTGAGCTGGTCGGTAAAGCCATCATTCTCACTGGAAGACTGCCAATGCGAAAGACTCTGCCCATAATAGCGGGCATCCTTCCGCAAACGAAGAGGTGTGAAGTGGGGCGCCACCAGTGTTGGAACGAGAAGGAAGGAGCCAGGCAAGAGTCCTGACGGCACACTGGGGCCAATCGGGCAATCTTCCAGCAAGACTGATCCACCTATCGTGTGATCAAATGAATTCTTATTTTAGGTAGGCTGCGACCCAGCCGAATGCAGCTCCGCAATCCGGAATTTGACCAGGCCACAGCCTACCTAAAACAAGAATTCATTTGATCACACGATAGAATACATCACAGGAATCAAAAACAAATAAATACACACTTTTTTCAATCAAAATTTAGATATAATTTGTTGATTTGCATTTTTGTCTGATGATAATGGGGTACTTGCCTATTTTTTTTTATTGGCTTAATCGATAGTATGGTTAAAAATAATATACCCGTATTTTTTCTTTCTCTTAAATTCTCAAAATTGCGGCCGCAATGCGTGTTTTAAAAATATATTTGTGACGTCACAAATATATTAGATATAGAACATAGAAGGGCTCTTTTTCCTCGTTGGGTTGGCATTGGTAATGATATAACGTCGTCAAGGTGCCGTTTTCAAACAACAACAAGATCTGAGTCTGACTGACAACGTCAAACCGCCGACCGTAATTTCTTCCTGTGCCCTTTTTTTGCCTTTGACTGCTTTGATCGAGGCTTTGATCTACGCGGTAAGTACCTACTCGTTTTGTTCATTTCTTGTTCAACCTAACTAGTCTCTTTCTCTAGTCTTCAGTGCTGTCCACCTAAAAGCCTTTCGCATGTTTGTCACCCGTGCTCTGACCTGGCTGACCCTCGGCTTCATTCCGGACATCAGTGTTCCTGCTCCCCACATTTTATTTGGAGATCCATCGCGTCCTCCTCACATGAATCTCTTGTAGCTCTAAAGTATTACCTATCCGGAATTGTATGCTAATGATTAACCTATAAAAGCTCACTGTTCATTTCCGGCCTCTTATTTTTGTGATATTTGGTGATCCTCCAGATTTTCCCCTGGAAATAAATTATCTCGACTGAGACAGTGTTATAAGAGGTTTCTGGGGTCAGTTTCTACGAAACATTGTTCGATTCTATTGCCTAAATGCTCACGATAAGAGAATTCGATAGGTAACCGGTTTTGCGATAGCATGTTCAAAATGACAGTGTCACAGTGACATCCCTGACATTCTTGATTATTCCATTGTCACACAGTCAGACCAACCCCACTCAAAATCCCTGTCCTAGCGCGAAGCTTTTAGGAGGATTTTTCAAATTCGTTTCTTCTGTAGAAAACGACGGGATTTTTGTGAAATTCTCAGTAGAGTCCCCTTATCACTTATACTAACAATCAAAAGTATTTCCAGCTGAATCTATTCCATTGGCAAGTACCCCATTCACAAGTACGTTCTTTCCTTGTGAGCTTTTCTCTAACACGCGCAAAGCACAGGTGAGGTGCATAATATTACAGAAGTGGTGCCGTGACCAGGATTATTTAGGGAAGGGAGCGCTGTGAGAAGAAGCCAGGATTGCTCATAGAGAACACGTTGGAAGAAGCCAGGATTGTTCAAGGTGTTATATACCCTCCCTACCCCCCTGACATGACATTCATTTGGCCTAGTTGTGATCGTTCGAAATCTGGAATCTGGAACCTGGAACCCTTTGTTGTGCCCGTTTCTGTTTTCGTTGTGCCCTCAATTTTGAACCCGTTCTCAAAAACCCTTCGATACGCTTTTGCTCAGGAGCAAGACGACCCGGAGGAAGAGAAGAAGGAACTTGTTGAAACACGCTTATTGCACAGAGATTGACATTTACTCAAGCAAAATAAGTGCAAAATACTTCTTTTATGCTTCTTTTCTCAAAACACCTAACACAGGACTGACAGAATTGCAAAATTACACAAAACGAGCAAAATGAACAAAAACAATTAAAACACAACAACAACAACAACAACAATATGGCAAAACTGTCAATCAAATCAAAGGGAGAGTGACGGATTCGGAAACGGCACAAAATGGAAGAACCACGTCAAACAAACCATCAAGTTAAGCCCAAGGAAGAAGACTCAAATATGTGACAAAAGGACCAGCGACTCACTGATAATTTCAGATATCCAATGTACGTAAAATTGGTAAAACAAAAGCGAATGAAGATCAGTAAACAAATGTGAAACACATCAGTAGATAAAGGTTTGAATATCAACAAGGAATACAATCCACAAGGTATAATAAAATCAGCAATAATAAAATATCAATGGGGATCGTGAAAAATACATAGGTACACCAAATATCTGACAAAATTAGCAGTGAACATCGGAATGACATGGAAAAATATAGAGCCACAAAAACAGACGGAGCACAATTGACATTGAATTTACATGAAAATCAAATCATGACACAGACCAAAATACGTACCATAAGCACACAGAAAACAAAACACGACTCTTTCGACTAGCAGAAGCCGAGCAAGTTCCATGCATTTCTTGCGCCCAGCGCTAGCTTCCTGAAAGACACCCTTTTCCCCGCGGTCCACTATCAGTCGACAGAAAAGCACGGACTCTAAAGTCGTAGAATCAAACCGCAAGGCCAGGCCATGGGGTTCTCCTAGTACATTCCACGAATTCGAACATATACAAATTTACATGCTGAAATATTAAAATAAAATGAGGCGAAACCCTACAAAGGGGAGCGCTGTGGGAAGGAGTTGTTTTTTTTTCTTCTTTGAATCACGCAGACCAGGCTTGTGAAAAAAGGGAAACGCTGTGAGAAGAGGATATTTTTGTTCGTAAGCTATCCAGACCAGGATTGTTCAGAGCGTAGGAAAACGCTACGGGAGTTGTTTCTTTCATGAGCCATTCACTCCTGATTGTCATTCTGTTTCATGAACAACAACTCCAACCTTATGGACTGTTGTACCTGAGATTGTATCGATTTATGTTGGAATGGACTCTTCACATCGCGACGGGAGAGAGGGTGTGCCTGTCCTCAACATCTCCAAAAAAGTCACATGAACTGTCTGAGTGTGTTAAGGAACTTCTGCCATTGTCTTCTGTTCTCTTCCGTCGTTTCTTCAAGGGGCGCTCTGTGGCAATCCGGACTTATTTGAATGATTGAGGTTGCTTGGCAGAGCAGCTTATATCTGAATGTCGCCTTGGTAAATAGGACAATGAAATGAAAATAAATAAATGAAATTTCTTAAGCTTCATCTGTTTGAGTTCAAATTCTCCTAGGCTAGTTTGATATTTAATATCTCGTATCATCCCAAATTCGACTGATTTTCAGAGCATATTTATATTACCATGGGGTTATGACTGCGGTTCCGGTGTAGAAGAGAGGTTCCGTTCCACCTGCTAGTAAAGAGACACGTGTGTTTAGATGTGTTCCGCTTGTAAGTACGTGATTTTTGTTGGTTTAGTCACACGTTTATGCACTTTCGGTCCCTTCTTGAACACTCTTGGTTTTTGTATTCACTTCGAATCATTCCATCTTTGATTTACATCATTACCCGATAATTCACAATTGCGTTTTCTCTTCTATTTTAAAACCCGCGCAGAGCACAGGTGAGATGCGTATCATTGCAGAAGTGGTGCCGTGACCAGGATTGGGGAGGTCTGAAGGAGTTGTTTTTGTTCCGAAAGACATTTAGACGGGAATTGTCCATGAGGAAAACGCTTGTGGGAAGTTGCTACTTTTGTGAGTCATTCACTGCTGATTCGCATTCTGTTTCATGAATCACAACTCCAAGTTTGTAGATTTGTCACCTTCCAGGCAGGATCACATACCAAGCTTAATCCCTATCACATGACTGCGTTTCACGTTCATTGTATTTTCTTGACGCAAGCAAACTGATCTAAGTGAACAATAATAGACCTCTCGAAATGAAACTGACAGGCTTGTTCTATTTCCTACCAATAAATAAAAGTGAATACGATACCGATTTGTTTCGTTTCAGGAATATGACGGCTTTGTATCGATTCGAATTGTATCCACAGCTGATGCTATATTGTGGGTAGGTAATAGCAAAATAGTTGCGTATCGTGCCGGTTCAATTGAAATTATCGTTTGAACGTGACGCACACTCGAACTTCATTATCAAACGTAATGGATTTGTGATTGCACCACTCCACCACTCGAATATCCACTATATATTGAAGACTTTATTGAAAATAATCTAATTAGGTCAATGCACGGCCGCCCTTCTCTCGGCTCAAGTTTTTATTACTACATAGTTCTCACCAGTTCTATGAATAGTACATAATTCACCCTGTAACCACTTTTATACGTACCCCAGCCGCGCACGGAGCTAGATAACGAGAGATTTCTACTTTACAAGCAGTTTTTGCACGGAATAAGATCAGCTTGAATCCTCTCTCCTCCCATAACCTGTGGCTTTTGCAATATCGTGTATACGACGCCCGCGCGCCAAAGTTTTCCATCGCGGAAGTTCTGATATTAAGGAAGCGCAACTTCCGCCGCCACCGTCGTCGTCGGTCTCTTCGTCATAATTACCTTGCTCGCGCTTATTAACAATAGATCTTGCGTAAAAGCTAAAGCTAGAGGCGTGTGCGGTAATGTGTGTAAGTGCAGCACAGGAATCCGGTGTTCGCGATACGTATTATAGAGACCCGAATTCGGGGCGCCCCGGATGATGAGGTTGTCGTACGGCAATTTACCAACGTCTTCAGCGTGATGGTTTTAGTTTTGCAAAACTTGAACAACTAATGAGTGGTATCGACGTGGCATGCAGGCGAGAGGCATTTTGTAGGTACAACAAGCAAGCGGTAGCTGCCACCTTGCTCTTGAGCTATCGTGTCTTTCTTCACTTTCAAATTGTATTGCGGGATCAAATTCAACGTTTTGATCCATGCGGACCAGAGTGAGTCCACTCCGTGCGATAACCGCGTCCATGACCTAACTGTGAGGTAGTAGTTTACAAGTGAACGAAACAAGTGCATTGTACAAATCGTGTTTCTCACACACGGAAAATGATGGATTCGGACACAATTTACAACAACGTCCGCTGGGCAAGGTACGTGGTACGAAAAGGGAAGCTTCCCGTCTCAAGCCGCAAACAATACTGGCATAAGGCCCCTTGCAAGCTAGTCTAAGAGAGTAGATGACGACCCTCCCAGCTCAAGACAAGGCATAAAGCCATCGAAATGTTGAGAATTATCACGAACAAACACTGTGCCGGATTTGCTTGGCTTCTAGCTCTCCAGCAAGTAGAATAAATTGCAAATGACTTCCCTGTGGCCGACGCTTGCGATTTTTGCCTCTGTCGATGCCGGCTTCCATCAGCTACTACTTCACGTCGAAACGGCGGCTTTCAGCCAACAATACATGAACGCCCACTTAACTTGACTCTTGGCGGACGGTGCAGCCGTCGGCGCGTTTTGAAGGTGGGAGCAGTCCTTTTCCCCTTGAAAACCTTGTTCTGTACATCCGGTTCAAGAGACCAAAATTTTATGTTCACCAGGGACTTGAGGGGTATAGTTGTATTGTTGTCTGCAGCGCAATATCCAGGGAGTGGTGTGAAGAACTGGTACACGGCTTCAAAGTTTTGATTTCATGTGTTTATTTTAACACTAAGTATATATTTACGTATATGGTTGTGACGGTTTGAATTTCACAAGCCGGGGCATTAATATGGGTCCCTCCGGGCTTTGGTCAACAGAGGGCGTGTATGGAGGTTTCGACCACTAGTGAGAGGTAAAGGGAATGCGCGGTCAATTGTGGACTTTTGAAGTGGGATTAGAAAAGCGATAAGAGGCAGAAAATGAAGTAGCCATTTCAAGTGTGGAGATTTATTTTCATTTATTTTACATTTCAAAGGAAAACCTCGACTCATCCACTAAAGAGTTTTCATCTCCCCACTGAGGGACCTATCCACCATCAGTCGAGGTATGTCAGATGCCACTTCGTTCACCTTTTCTTCAATTCAGTGTTTCGGTAGTTTTTCTCACTTTTTCGTTTTCTCCGTCAATTTGTTGCCGTCCCGTGGTGGACGTTACTGTGAGGCCATCGTCGCATCCCTCCGCATTCCCTGTCCTGGCTATTCGACCGCCCGTCCAGCCAAGAGAAGTATAGTGCCGTGTCACGAATCGGCGCTGAATCTCACCTCGACGTAGCGTCACAGGAGGGTTGAGAAATAATCAAACATCAACAACACCATCACCGTCCATGTTGCGTCACCACCCATCGTCGTCAGCGAAGCGTTCGGTCGCTCTTTGAGGGCTCCTGGATTGGCTTTGTAGCGGTTCCGAGGGTGAGTCCGTTTCTGTTGTCGTGTTGTCCTGCTCATCAGAGTCTCGGTAACCCACACGGTTGTAGCTCAGAAACAGAACACATACCGTGTTCATATGTGTAGGCTACGAACGTGCACGTTAGGTAGAACTACAGTAGAACGTAAGTCCGGAGCCGTCAATCCGTCGGCTAGATTGTGGGAGCCTTGAGTGTCTTGGGGGTAGGCTTCATAGGGCAATAGGGGGGGCTCCACGTGTAGCTGTGAACGACAGCATTGTTTTCGCCATCCAGGGCTCGTGGGGGCACCGGCGACATTCGCCCTCTCCGGTGAACAACCTGCCATCGACCAGACCTGTAACTGTCGCTTGGCAACAGCGGCTTCACGCTCGAACAAATAGTTACCTGTCAGAGGGCCTGGACCTCCATTAGCGCTCTTGCTCCGTGCAATTATTTCTTTTAAATTGTAATACTCACGCTGAAATAAAATTATACCGTTAACCTCAAAATATCGTTGACATTTCATAATTGACAGCTTACGCCAGATTCGCGAGGTACATTGTACCTACTCCCCGTCAGGTGGAACTACTTGTCGCGCTCCATGTGTGCCTACCGTGGCTTTGAAGGGTAATCGGGTGCCCCAAAGAATTACACTAAAAGACCCGATTGGCGCCTTAAATAAATTCAATTTAACATCTCACGGAACCTGCGATCCTGCTCCCAAACCCAGCGAGCTGCCGGTGCAGTCGTGACATTTCGACGTCACATGGTATAAAGATTTGTTTATGTATAAAGATTTTTTTTTTTTTTTTTTTCGTGAAGGAAATTACAAAATTATCAAAAATGAATAAAGGATAATGTAAAATGTGTAGAAGGTATGGAATATAAATATATATAATACATGTAAAGATCTAAATACCTGACCCATCCTCTAAGCCTACTCCGCGAATAATTTTCCTAGTTCCCCTTATCCTCATACTTATTGCCCTGATCAGGCTGAATTCTATCCTGACTCGAACCCAGCATAAGATGGAAGAGTATGGCCTCTCCCAACGCTCAGCTAAGGTGCATGCTATCCGCTTCAAAAAAGCTTCAAACTCCTTGTATATGTGCGTATTGCAACGTTTCTCGTTGAGTGTCTTCATTAACATGGAATAAATGTGCATGAAGTGCCCAAATATGCGACCATCCGCAGTCCGCACCCCCACCTACCCTCTTCCACCTACCCTCTCTCCAGAGTGTCAGATAGATAGCGTCGAAGATATCTCGGGGTGCTTATACGTATGGCCCTGGGCTTCTCTGGTGGCCAAGGGTTTGGACAAACCTTATAGCTGAAATCCGAAGCTATTTTATGTTACAGATTTTCAACAGGCTGCGAAAAACATGAAGAAGAATCAAATTGATTATGACAACGCAGCAATCAACCTATAGAACATATCGATGGCGAAAAACAGCAACCTTCTATATGTCACCATTTGAGGTAAATGAACAACCTCCTATGTTAATTTCAGCAGGGTTGAAGATAATTATTCAAACAATCGACACTCCAGCCTTCAATCGACTGACAGAACCTCTCATTCCAATTTAGACTTATTAGGTATGTCAAGTGTAAACTAGCATCCTTCTATGTCAACCAAAGAAGGTTTTTGCAGAAAATACGATGACAAGGCAGAAGATAATAAATAACCTTCTGTGTCAAAGATGGAAGGTTGTTGCATAGAATTCCAACGACAAGATGGAAAAAAGCCTTCTATGTCAGACAAAAAAAGCTGCCATAAGCTTCTATGTGCAAAAATTATCAATCTATTGCTTATAAAACCGTCTTTGTCACGTTTTATAGCCAAATCTAGTGAATAATATCAAATTTCATGTCCCACTATGTCACCTCGATTCATAGTGAATATTATTTCAACCTAAAATGGAAGAAAGTATAGTACATCACTTGTGAAGTACATATTTTTTGTTCCTCTTGAAAAGTACCCCTTTTTGACATAGGAGTTTGCTGAATTTCTGCAAACGGTGAAATACAAGGTTGCTGTTTTTCGCCATCGATATACAGAGTGTTCCAGGGATGATAGCAAAAGATCTAACTGTGGGTAGATCTCGTCAAAATATGACGAAAACCCATATACCATTTTACAAAGTTCGGCCTGATGACGAAGATACGGCCCTCCAAAGTTCACTTTTTTCGGATTTCTAAAATTGGTAACATAGGAATGTTTCGAAAAATTTAGCTTTAATTTATCATAAGCTGGTTTGTCATAATTATCTATCAAGCTGACAAATTTGGAAAGAATCCAATCAGTGGCGTAGAAGTCATGAGAGGTCACCTTAAGTCTACTTTTCTTCGGATGCTTCTAAATTATTGACCCTCATAACTCCTACACCACTGGTTGGATTCTCTCCAAATTTGGCAGGTTGATAGATAACTATGACAAACCAGTTTTTGCTGAAATAAAGCCGAATTTGTCGAAACTTTCCTAAGTTACAAATTTTTAAAATCCGAAAAAAGTGAACTTTGGAGGACTGTATCTTCGTCATTAGGCCGAACTTTGCAAAATAGTATATAGGTTTTTGTCATATTTTGAAGAGATCTACCCACAGTCATATTTCTTGCTATCATTTCTGAAACACCCTGTATATGCGGGATCATGTGTGGAGAAAACTCAAAAATATTTTAGGAAAATTTGGTTGCTCCAAAACTCACAGTTGAGGAGTTATAAATTTTCCAATCAACAGGCAAGTCATACATGCGCCGCGGCGGCTCAGGGTATAGCCCAGTCAATCTAGACTTTACATCAGCCTTGAAAAAAAAAAAAAAAAAGACTTTATATCATAAATACTGGGAACAAATTCGCTCAAAGCTGATTTTCAGTTAAGTGAGTCCTTAGACCATGAGAACTTAGTAGACAATTTTTTTGAACTTTCTCGCGTGTGCCTCATGGTCTTCCAGGTCTTCGAATGTTTTGAGTCGTTGCAAATTGCAGTACTCGCCTGGAACTCGCACCACGGCCTCAAAAATGATCAGATTGAGTCCGATTTGGTCTCAAACGAAAGAAATAGGTCATAAAATGTCTTACGATGCATGTGGCTAATGACGGGCCACTTCCGGTAAACGCGGAGCCCGCCAAATTCAAATTTTTGCACCTCAGTCAAATTAGTACGGGAAAGAGAGTAAAAAAATCGTCAAAACCTCGGAAAAAATATGGGCGTCTCAAAAATTTGGTATTCCGTTCAGAATCGAATGCCTTATTACTTATTCAAAATCTGCAAAAATCGCACCCCTGGGCTCTGAGTAATTGGAGAAGAGAAGAGGGTTGAGAAATTGCAACTCAAATTGGAGGGGATGAAACCGTTTAATCCATTGGATGCAAATTAGTGCGGGCGCTAAGAGCCAAAATCGGGATGAACCTTGCAAATGGTGACGAAAGCATAAAATTCGGTACACATACTCAGAATGAGCCCCTCTTTCAGATAAGGGGTAGAGCCACGCCGAATTTTCACCGGAAGGGGGCTCGGGGGGCCCCTGAAAGTTGAAGGTGCTAGGCCTCCCACCAAACCGCTTATCGGTTCGTTTTATCAATTGAAAAGAAAACTCATGAATATATCGTGAAACTTGACGACGTTTATCGCCTTGTCCCGGGAATTTTTCATGATGAAAAAAAAAAGTTTTTCGGCAGAACACACAAATTGGTTTTATTTTATTTTCACATACAAAGAATTAATAAGGAGATGTGCAACACGTTGATTCCCACAAATTCGTATCCTCTAAATTCGTTTGTGGAGTCAAAATTTTGATGGTGTATCTTCTTGAAGAGGGGCGTTCCAATGAGTAAGCTATTTTCAACACTAAGTTCAAACAGAATTTTTTTGATGTTCTGAATCAAGATTACTGAATTTCTTCCAGCAATGCATACCCTGAACCGTTTTTTGGAAGTACCGCGTGCGATTGAACGTGGAGTAAGTCCTGAAACACCGTCAAAATTTTTCTTCTGTGATGCTACGCTCCACTCTCGACCGGGGCAGTTAGGTTCCTACACAGCATGCGCGGAGTGTATACACAATGCAGGGTATTTTCTCGGTTCAGTCAAATTTTGTATGATTGACATTGTGTCATAATATTGAAATAACGTGTATACACTCCGCGCATGCTGTGTAGGAACCTAATTGCCCCGGTCGAGAGTGGATAGTAGCATCACAGAAGAAAAATTCTGATATAGTACAAGAAATATAGATTTCAACCTCGGAATAAATATGGACGTCGTGAAAATTTGATATTCTGTTCAAAATTGAGTGCTCTACAACATATCCAAAATCGCCAAAAATCGCACCCGGGGCCTTTGAGTTATTGGAGGGGGGGTAAAAAATTGCAACTTAAAATGGAGGGGATGAAACCCGTCAATCAATTGGAAGCAAATACGTTATGATTCGACGCATCATATTCCGTTGATACCATTTTGGCACAAAAAGTGTCGATTACTGTTGATGGGGGGTCGTGGGGGGGCGAAGCTCTGCTAGGTGGTCCATTTTGTTTTTCTGGCCATGTAGAACCGATCACGACAAGTTTGGTATCTTTTCCGACTAAATTTAATCTCCTGAACTCGAATCCGATGTGTAAATTTGGATGAAAACAAGTTTGAACAAGTTAACTTGAAAAAACTTGTTTTTTTTTGACAATTTTGAAGAATTTTTTTTTCACTGTTAGAGGTATTCATCTTCCAAAAATTTCCAGGGGTCATTGAATTGAAGTGTATTCTTCACGAAAATCATCCACTCAATGTATAATTTTGATTCTCGAGTTCAAAAAATCGATTTGAACCTGAGCCGGCTCGGGGTGTCGTCTACTACTGACCAGAACACTAGAGCATGCACCTTTCAATGAAAATAGCTCGAACTTTCGAAAAGATAACAACTAATCTTTGAAAATTTGATGTTATGTGCAGAATTGAATTCTCTTTAACATAAACAAAATCGCCATGAATCGCACTGCAGGATTTTGAGTTATTAGAGGAGAAGGATAACATTTTCTCAAGATTCGTGCTCTATAAACTGTTACCTCTCTCCTTAAATAACTCAAAACCCTGCAGTGCGATTTATGACGATTTTGTTCAAGTTATAGGGAATTCAATTCTGCACAGATAATCAAATTTTCAAAGATGAGTTGTTATTTTTTCGAAAGTTTGAGCTATTTTCATTGAAAGGTGCATGCTCTAGTGTTCTGGTCAGTAGTAGACGACACCCCGAGCCGGCTCAGGTTCAAATCGATTTTTTGAACTCGAGAATCAAAATTATACATTCAGTGGATGATTTTTGTGAAGAATACACTTCAATCTAATGACACCTGAAAATTTTTGAAAGATGAATACCTCTAACAGTGAAAAAAAAAATCTTCAAAATTGTCAAAGAAAAAACAAGTTTTTTCAAGTTAACTTGTTCAAACTTGTTTTCATCCAAATTTACACATCGGATTCGAGTTCAGGAGATTGAGTTTAGTCGGAGAAGATACCAAACTTGTCGTGATCGGTTCTACATGTCCAGAAAAACAAAATGGATCACCTAGCAGAGCTTCGCCCCCCCACGACCCCCCTTCAACAGTAACCGACACTTTTTGTGCCAAAATGGTATCAACAGAATATGATGCGTCGAATCATAGCGTATTTGCTTCCAATTGATTGACGGGCTTTATCCCCTCCATTTCAAGTTGCAATTTTTCACCCCCCCTCCAATAACTCAAAACCCCCGGGTGCGATTTTTGGCGATTTTGGATATGTTGTAGAGCACTCAATTCTGAACAGAATATCAAATTTTCAGGACGTCCATATTTTTTCCGAGGTTTTGCAGATTTTTCTACTATTTTTCCTGTACTAATAGTGTTTCAGGATTTACTCCACGTTAAATCGCACGCGGTACTTCCAAAGAACGGTTCAGAGTCTACATTGCTGGAAGGAATTCAGTAATTTCGATTCAGAACATTGAAAAAATTCTGTTTGAACTTAGTGTTGAAAATAGCTTACTCATTGGAATGCCTCTCTTCAAGAAGATATACCATCAAAATTTTGACTCCAAAAACGAATTCAGAGGATACGAATTTGTGGGAATCAACGTGTTGCACAATTGCACATCTCCTTATTAATTCTTTGTTTGTGAAAATGAAATAAAACCAATTTGTGTGTTCTGCCGAAGAACTTATTTTTTTCATCATGAAAAATTCCCGGGACAAGGCGATAAACGTCGTCAAGTTTCACGATATATTCATGAGTTTTCTGTTTAATTGATAAAACGAACTGATGAGCGGTTTGGTGGATGCCCTAGCACCTTCAACTTTCAGGAGCCCCCCGAGCCCCTTTCCGGTGAAAATTCGGCGTGGCTCCACCTTTTATCTAAGAAAGGTGCTCATTCTGAGTATGTGTACCGAATTTCATGCTTTCATCACTATTTGCAAGGTTCATTCACCTAGTGCCACCACCAAATACATCGTATTCAATGCATCACATCATGTTGATACTATTTTGTCAAAACATGTGTCGATCATTTATAAAGGAGAGTCGGAGGGGGGGGGGGGGAGGGTGCTAGGACAATTCGTCCCGCGGACAATTCGTAGCGGACAATTTGTCGCGGACAATTCGTCCCGCGGACAATTCGTCCCGCGGACAATTCGTCCCGCGGACAATTCGTCTCGCGGACAATTCGTCCCGCGGACAATTCGTCGCAAGTGAAGGCTTCGGAAGGTAAGGGGGTAATATGACACATGAAGACACAAGGGGGCTCAATAAAAGGATCTAAAAATCATAAGCAAATACAAGGGGCTCCGACAGAGATCCGAACGCCACGAAAAAATGCAACGGGGCTCAGCAAGGCTTCAAGCGATATTAAAAACATAAGGGGGCCTTATGGAGCTTCGAGAGGGCTCCGAATATCACATAGAGGCACAAGGTGCTTACTACTGCTTCGAAAGCCACGGAAAGATGTAAGGGGGCTCAGCATGCATGGCTTCAAAAGACGTTGAAGGAACAGGGGGGCCCACGGCAGCTACGGATGACACAAGAAGACAACAGGAGGCTCACTGGAATTCTGATAGTCGCATTGAAGAACATAAGGGGGCTCACTAGGGCTCCAAGCTACACTCATGGAAACGAGGGGGCTCACTAGGGTTGCAAGCTATACTTATGAACACAAGGGGGCTCACCAGGGCTCCAAACTAGACTTGCGGACACAAGAGGGTCCGATAGGGCTCCGTATATCACATGGAGGCACAAGGGACTTACACCAGGGCTTCCAGAAATGCAAAAGCGCACAAGATGGCTTACTGGAATTCTGAAAGCCACGAAAACACATGAGAGGGCTCGTTAGGGCTCCAATGGATACATAGGACAGAAGGGGCCTATGAAAAATCCAGAAATCACGGGAAAGTGCAAGGGAGCTCCGTAGAACTTCATCTGATATTGGTGACACAAGGGGCTCTTTATAACGAGAAAAGGCAAAAGGGGTCTCACTGCATAGTACTGAAAGCCAATAAAAACAAAAATGGACTGATTAGGGCTCCACACTATACATAAGGGTACAAGGGGACCCGATAGAGCTCCGAAAGCCATGGAAATACGACAAGGGGGCTCAATGAAGCTCTTTATAATCAAGCTTATCTGCTTGCACAATGGGGCCCGACAGGGCTCTGAATATCACCTGAAGGCAGAAGGTGCTTGCTACTGCTCCAAAAGTCGCGGAAAGATGTAAGGGGGCTCAGCAGGGCTTCAAAAGACGTTGAGGAAATGAGGGGGCCCAATGGAGCTCCAAATAATACAATAAGGCAACAAGGGGCTTACTGGAATTCTGATAGCCAGACAAAAAACAAGAGGGCTCACTAGGCGCCAAACGATACACTTGCGGACACAAGGGGGTCCGATAGGGCTCCGTATATCACATGAAGGCACAAGGGACCCAGGTACACTAGGGCTTCCAGCAATGCAAGAACGCACAAGCCACGAAAACACACAAGGAGGCTCCTTAGAGCTCCAAATGACGCAGTGCTCAATAAAAATCAGAAAGTCACGGAAAAATGCAAGGGGGCTCAGTAGGGCTTCAAATGATATCGGTGACACAAGGGGGCTCAAGGGGCTCTAAGGGGGCTCATTAGGGCTCCAAATTATATTTGAAGAAACAAGGGATTAGGGGTCGAATATAACATAAAGGCACAAGGGACTTACTACTGCTCCAAAAGCCTATAAGAAAAGTGCAAGGGGGCCCAACAGAACTTCAAACGGTTCTGAAAAGACAAGGGGGCCCCCATTGAGCTCTGTATAACAGTGTCATGGAAAAACATAAGGAGGCTCAACGGGGCTCCAACTACACCTGGAGGCACATTAGGGCCCGATAGGGCTTCAACATGCCATGACGGCATAACGCTGCTTGCTGCTCCGGAAATGGAAAATTCAAGGGGCCTCAGCAGGGCTTCAAGTTACGTTGAATATAGAATAAGGGGGCCCAGTGAAGCACTTGATAACACAAGACTGCAAAAGGGGCTTTATGGAAATCTGAAATCAATGAAAAACATAAGAGGACTCATTAGAGCTCAAAAATTACACAAGAGAAGATAAGGGGCCCGATAGGGGCCAAATATCTCATGAAAGTATAAGGGAGCTTACTGGTGCTCCCGTCAGTGGGTGCTCCCATAGCTTGGTGTACTAGCAAAAATTTTCGGAATGATGCAAGGGGACTAAGCAGAGCTCCAAAGACATGAAGAAACCAGGGTGCGCAGTAGGGCTCCAAATACTACAAAAAGGAATAAGGGGGCTTACTAAAGTTTGAAAAGCAACGAGGAAAGACAAAGGGACTTGTTAAAGTTAAGACAAAGGGCAAAACATTATTTTGAGACGAATTGTCCGTGAGACGAATTGTCCGCGGGACGAATTGTCCGCGAGACGAATTGTCCGCGGGACGAATTGTCCGCGGGACGAATTGTCCGCGACGAATTGTCCGCTACGAATTGTCCGCGGGACGAATTGTCCGGTCACGGGGGGGGAGCGAAGCCTGGCAGGTGGCTCTACTTGTTTTCCTGGCCATATAAAACTGACCACGACAAGTTTGGTATCTTTTTTCGACGAGTGGTGAATTCATCTCGTCCACGCTTGTAGCAAAGTGATCTTTGTTCTTGCTGACACTGACGCATGACCATATATGCAAGCATGTCATGTCATACGTAGGCAGGCCTATGTAAAAATTGCGAACCACAATGATTGTGCCTGAACGTTGGTTTCTGAGGCCGTCTGATTTTTTTTTTATACGCTGTCTTCACAATTCCTATTGATGGACTATAAAATTTTGAATGCGGCATCATTGCCGTTTGCTTGCGTAATGGTCAAGTGAACAAATATGTCCTCGAGTTCCTAACCGAATAGCTCTATGGTTCCATCGGATTGTCCAGATCGTAATGTTTTGTTTTGCGATGCCGTGTCGGATCTCTGTGTGAGTGAGTATGTTTTCATCGCTTCTATCAGATCGTCCACCTTATCATCATTGAATCTAATTGAAACTCAGCTCCACAGGTTAATCTGGTGTTCAATACCAGATGCAGGTGCGTACGGGCAATGGAAGCTGGATAAATTGGTTGGGTATGTGCTGATCGAATTGCTTGTGGTCTTGAGACCCTATTATAGATTGACGTAAGTCAGCGTTACGTGAACTCAAGAAAATTGATCAATCACTGTTGGGACTCAACTTTGGCTTCACCTTTCTGGTCGAAATTGATTGGTTTATTCCTCACATTCACGTCATGCTTAGGCCTGCGTTAATCTGAACGGATTTCAGTCGGCTGATCAAGTGATCAAGATACAAAACTCAGAGGTCCTATTGTCATGCATATAGGCGGTAGGTGATACCGGTAGCGCAATGTAACAAGTATGAACGATGGATGTCGAAATGGAGTTGTGGTCTCGTTTTTCCCATTTTGAGTGGCGTTTCCCCATTATGCAAATTGCATGACCAGTAATTGCGCGCAAAACTTTTTTCGACGACCACTTCCGTCCTTTTGTGTGCCGCTTTCGGTATACGGGTATGGGTACGAGTACGTCACCATGGTGTGCAATGTGCATACCTGTATTTTACCTCTGGATGGCTAGCATCGGCCTATGCTCGACGGCGGCGGCGGCGGCGGCGCGGGTTTCACAAAAGTGTGTGGCGCGCTTTTGAAGTTATCGCATAAATAATGGAGCTCCAGACTATAAACAAAAGGGCTTGCATGTATGCATTCAATCTTGCACAAAAGAGCCGGAACCGTGTATTCGCGTACACGTTCCGTTTAAAAGGAATTAACTACTGTACCGGCGGCTTTGAAAAACAGCGAGCTCGCCGCCGCCGCCGCCCTGCCCCCCAACCCCCAACGGTGATTAGTAATAACGACCGCCCCCCCCTCGCAGCGCACCTAACTCCTGTGTGTAGTAGCACTGTGTCGCACACGACGTATCGCGCTTTTTCATCTTCGTGATGATGCTCGCCGAGGACGCAACTAATTAAGAACCCAGGGCGGAAAATTAAAGTGCCCATATAAAGTGAGTGGGTGGGCATTATTAACATTACTCTTCGGTCTTTTGTCGTGAGAAAGATCAAAGCGGAAAACGTGCGTTTGTCGGAAATGTGGATACACAAGATTATGGATCCGCTGATGGCGAGACAAAGGCAAACGTCTGATACACATGGTTGCTTCCGTCTGGCACAGCTTGAAATTGGAACTCATCACAGATTGTTGGTACATACTTACTTATGTTAGCAAATAAATACCAAGTATCGGGTTTATTCGAGTCTTACTGATACCATGTGTGCTATTAGGCTGCGCAAGCAGAGCCTTGTTGAAAGCTCTGCTACCATTTTACATCTACCGTGGCAAGCTGTACTATGCCACTTCTAGCCCAGTCATTATGGACCTCGGGGTGGCAGAAGTTCTTAAATGAAACTTTATTACTGTCCGCAACTCGGAATCCAAACCTCTACGACATACTGAAAGTCGCAAAATTCTCTGCCATGAGATCATATTGATTTTGTCATCAAAATTTGTTACGTCGTTTTCTGCTTCTGTCTGCTTATTCATACTTTGACTGATTGATCCAGTCCAATTCTGCACCGCCGTTTTAGTTCTTAGCATTTGGAAATTTCGTCATCTGGCTGTGGCTGCCCTGACGAACAAATCCCGCGCGCCCTTCTCTAATTGGCTGTAGATAAACCTTGAACTAGCGCGCCGGACGGGAGTAGCTGATAAAAGGAAGCGACGCAGGTATTCACGTTCTTTTTTGCCTCGAAATTTGCACGAGCGCTGTTGTAGTCAGAGTAAGTTTTGTGCGTCCACCACGTTGTCAAACCAAAGTAGATGGACTATAATGTATACATAATGCAGTGTACACGCAATTGGGATGTTTTTCAATTGTCGAGCGTCCTTGCTTGGAGACTTTCCTCTAGTGATGGGTCGTTCCAGCGAGTGGAACCGGTTTCACCTCCCGGTGTTTCGTCGTTCCGGATCCGAATTTTCCGAATCGCGAACAGTAATAGCGCCAATCTAAAATCCGAAATTTTGTTCTTATTCGAATGACCGGCCGATCAAGAATACTGGCAACATCTCGAAATTTTAGAGGCTCTTCTAAACCGACTATTACGCGATACCTTTCTAGGCGCCACGCAGGTCGTGACGGTGGCGGAATTTCGGACCGGCTCGTAAATTGAACCACAACAAAATCTAACGGATTCGGAATGGGGTCCGAATGACGGTAGTGACTTTTATCAAGTTCTATTTGTAATTTTTTTTTGAGTATTATTAAATAAGTAATATAGCTACTTAGATACCTACCACTAGTCACAACATGCAATAATTATGATCGTTATAAATCTAGGTGTATTCAAAGATATCTATCTATACCTACAATTCACCTGTCCTGGTCCTGCAACTTCTTCCGAACCGGATTTGCCGAACCGAATCCGACGGAACGGATCTGTCCCGGTCCCCGGTTCTGCAACTCCTTCCGAACCGGATCCGCGGTCCGCAAGTGGAACGGAACCGTTTGGAACGAATCCACTTTCGGACCCGGACCGCCCATCTCTACTCTCCTCTCACTGATGAGGCCGGCAAGGCTGAAACGCGTGTTCGAGAGTTCGAGTTTGTAATATGTCTAATTTTCATCACAAAAACCCACGCATCAGAACTGGTTGTACATAGAGTCACGATTATCATGTCTGGCAAACTGGCGAAATGTTAGTGCCTCAGGCCACTTTGTTTTGATGAGGCCGCAAAATTCCGGCCCAGCAAGAGGGAGAAACACTGGGTGCTTTCCACCTAGACGGTACAAATACCACCAGACGGCACATGTTCCATGGTGTGGCACAAAATTTTACGTCGTCCAATGAACGGCGCAGAACCGAGTAGAAACACGTAGATGGAGAGCACCGTTTGGAACCCGCACATGCGTAAATGGCAGGTGTACCGAACTTGAGGCTAGGTGGAAAGCACGCAATATACCCATCGCCTCGCTGCGCCTCTCTCGTGAATTTCACCACGGTCAATTCAGCACCTGTACTGCTGCACAATTGGGCATTTCCATTGACGTCACAGCAGTATTGCCAACTGTCCAAAATTGCCCGTCAAGTTTGAACCAAATAATGTTAGGGGGACAACCCAACTACAGGGCGCTTATGGAGTTCCAGTTTTTGCATTTTTTTCCTCGGCTACCTTCCTGAGTTTGAGTTTGAAACTTTTTTATCAAGTTCAAAGCAATGTCCTTAATGCGCCTGCAAAATAAGTTCTTGTGAAAAGGTGTTTTTTTGTGAAAAAGCAAGCCAAACATGTTAGGTTACCTGTACAGGGTAGTGGTGAAAATTCATATTTTCCGACGAAATTGGGCCTGGACTTTGCCACCAAACTTCACCTGAATGTTGGGGGTTTACATTCTTGGCATTGCTGGAATGATATACTTGTGGGGAGCTAGGTATGTACCTCTTTGGTTTGTGCTTCCCAACCACCCAAATACTTGAGGCCTAGCTTTAACTGATGGATTTAAGAATCAAACAATAGTTTTAGTTTATATTTTATATTTTAAAAGTGCAGGAATGTCTTCACTCCGGTTGTAGAATATGAACAGAGGCAAAACATGGAAGTTCAACTCGAACAGCTGTTCGGCCACCAAAAATGTCTTCGGTCACCGGAGTCCTGCTCCTTGACAGAAGTTTTACACCTGATTTAACGATATTGAATTTTCAACTACAACTTGATTGTGTCAAGGTACATTTCTTGAAAATACAAATATTTATTGTTCTATTGAGAATTCCAGGCTCCAAATTGTGGTCGACGTAGCAATTCCTCAGTCCGTAGATTTTCCCATCTTTAGATTGCCGAAGGCCACAATTTTTGACACAGGAACTTCCTGAAACTAGATAGGCTCAGCAACAGATAATTTTGTGCAAACATCATAACTGTATTAAAGCAATTTAGTTACCCATCCTAATCGTTATCGGTACAACCTCCGTATATTTTTTCAAGTGTATTCCTTCCTTTCTCCTTTCCATTTCTCGGCGCTTTGGGATACATTCTGTGATGCCTCGTACTTCCACGAGCCCAGTGTTTCGAGGAAACCATGAATTTCTCATTTTTTCCTTGAAAAAAAAAATTACTCCAAACTCCAACCCAACTTTCACGTTCATTGAGCCCTCTTCATCTCTAGCTATGCTTTCTCCATTGCTTCCACAAGCCTAGATGTTTGAATTGGCAATAGTTTCCATTTTCTACTTCACTGTAGTTGTAATATTCGCTGTGATATAAGCACATGTGAACCAGATGGGATCGGCTTCGAGTATCTTCATCTTCTGATGACCAAATCGTACACCTGACTTGACAATCGTGACTTTTCAGTTGATGGCTTCATCGCGTCAAGACACATTGCCTCAAAAATCCTGAAATTTCTTCTTGTAAGCAGGATTTGATGTAAAATTGTGGTCAACTTAGAAATTCCTCGGTCGCTGGATTTTCCCAATTCGAGATCGCCACAGGTCACAGTTCTTGCCACAGCCATACTTTCTGAAATCAAAAGAGCACTTAGTAATGGATTATTTGTAAAATCATCTCACACTTATTTTGTATCCCAACAATTTAGTCATCTTTTTACCTCATCGGCAGAATAATGAACTGGCATATTTCCTCCTTCCCAGATGTCTTTGAGTGGCATTTCTTGGCACTTTGAGATACTTCCTGAGATGCTCTTTTCTTCCAGGAATCTAGTTTCCCAAAAAAAGCCACGGATTTCTTTTTTTTTTTCGACGAAAATGATTTGAGCACTCCACCAAACTTTCTTGTTTATTGAGCTATTTGGGGCAGCACATCTTCAACTATCAGTATTGATCGAAGCGCCAAAGTTTCGTGAACAATTATTACCATGCACAAACTTGCTTCCCACTGTATCCAAAATCTCAAAAATGTACTTTTTTCCAATCATAACAACCCGGGCTGTTCCCGAACACTTTTTTGAGGTTATAAATTTAACTAGGTTAGCAACACTGACGAGCTCGTGACGTCATGTGGAAATGCCTAATAATCTGAAGAGACCGGATTTTAGGCCGTTAAAAAGCGGAAATTAGGACACATATTTAGGCAAATAAAAGCTTTATTTTAGGACGCTTTAGGCCGTTACGACTAAAATAGGCAAAATAGGCCAAAAACATTTTTCGTATGTAATAAAACAAATTATTGATTTTTTAGTATTCTCTCCGTGAGATGGTCATTTTGCCGACTGTTTTTTGCAAACTGTATCTGAACGATTCTTTCAAGGTGTTGCATTGTTGATTAAGCAGTTTAGTTGTTGTAGTTATATTTTTACGGAATAGGCAACTTCACTCTGGCCGATATAGAGCACACAAATTGGTAGTTGGAAAGCTCATGCTGAAAAATGATGTATGCGACAAATACGTAAAATGCTTTGGAGGCTCATTCGCTTTCAGGGATAACGCGGATTTATCCGCTAAGGATTCATTTTGCGTACTTGTTACATAAATAACCAATTGGTGACGAAACGACTGAAAGTGACATACAGTACGAAACAAATAAAACAATGTGAATCATTTCAACCGTAACATAAGAAAAACCTATTGTAAGCTGTTAAAAAAGCACTTTTAGTACACTAAATCCGAGTTTTGATAATTTTAGGCAAATTAGACTTCAAACAAAGAGATGTGAAAGACTATTTCTTCCAACATAATATTTCAAAGCTGAGTGCAAATTACCAAAACAAAAACCGGAAGCCATTTTGCCTAGAATCCTGTCCCTGCGTCAAGGTCAAGACTAGATCTCAAGCCGTTGAAAAAAAAAAAGATTGAGACGTTATGTTTATATTGTTCAGGTAAATAAAAGGTGTACTTCACGTAACGGTCTAGTAGTGCGGTCGGTAGAACACAAAAATGGGACATATGCTGCACTTTTGGTTCATGCAATGAAACTTGGCACACAGTTCCTTGAGACCATTTTAAGTAATTTCATCCGATAAGCCAGAAAAAAAAAACGATGGGGGCGCTGTACAGCCCCCTTTTTTCAAAATGGCGCCCCAATTTCGAAAAAATCACCAAATCAGTCGCACAGTTGCCCGGAAAACATCATTTCAATGTATTTTAAGGATGCTGAATCGATTGACAGCAACATTGACTCAACCAGACCAACGTGGAGGTCGTAGAACGGTTATTTTTGACTAAAATGGTAAAAAAGAGTTTCGATTAAATCTCAAGCAAAACCAATTTATTTTCCGGGCATTTCGGGGGCGTCTTATTGTTTGGTAGTGCTCCGAAATCGATGAGGGTGACAAAAGAGTCATCACCGAATATGAATTTGTGGAATTGTTATTTCAAGAGCCTCACCAGAGCCACCACATTGTCCCTGGTGCCCGACATCCTACCTCAAAAACGGCAAAAAATATCGAATTGTTTTTTTTTTCATTGAAATTAGCTCTCATGGTGTATTGTGGAAAGAAATATAATTTACTTATTTTCAAGGATATAAGATCAACTGGCAGTAATTTCAACTCAATTGGATCACCAAAAAGCCTTAACGCACCGTTCTCCTTTGTTTAACACGTTCACTGCCACCGAAATTTTGCGATTTTTCTTACCAGGCCATTTATGTCATGTTATAGTGCAGTGAAAACTAAGTCCTCAAGCACAGGTCAAAGTTCGAAATACACCTTGGTTTTTCGAAAAATCACGAAAAATTAAGCCCAACATAATAGTTTTTTGGGGGCCAAATTTCGCATATATCAAAAAATCGGAAAGATCGATGGCCCCTAATAAGACTAGCGTAACTCGTGAGACACGGTTAGAACTAGTGTATCTCTGCGCTTACCAAATGAACTAGCGTATCTCCACGTTTACCAAATGAACTAGCGTCCCTCCCATTAGATTTACACAGGCTATACGCTAGTTCATTTGGTGAACGCAGAGATACGCTAGTTCATTTGGTAAACGCTGAGATACGCTAGTTCTAACCGTGTCTCACGAGTTACGCTAGTCTTATTAGGGGCCATCGAGATGTCCATGCACTTGTCACCTCCTAGCTCGTGATGGACCGCTGCCATTGTCAATATGCAGCGTACTTGAGCCAGGAACCTGAAAAAATGAAAATTCCCTGCTGGTCCCATGGGACCAGCGCGGCCAGTTGGAGCTTCACGCTGCTGGTCCCATGGGACCAGCGTGGTAGTGAACGTGTTAAGTGGTGTAAAAGAAGAGTTTCGGTCATATCTTGACCGAAATCGAATGTACTATTTATTTTTTCCAAGCATTTTGAGGGTACCTTGTCGCTTGGTAGCTATATTGATTGGTACAAGAGTATTTTTCAACCGACCGGAAGTAGAAACTAGCGCTCTTCTTGAAGTTTAGTGGTGGTGATAGATGTATATCTTTTTTCGTAGCACGAGCATAGGTACACAGTGTAAGTTTATGTAAATAATGTGAACTCGAGTGTGAACTTTATAAAAAAAGATGGAGGTTATGCCTTATAACCATCTACAGAATTTTCATTATATTGAACTAGAAGTATCTAGTCATCATTATCTATTAGTCCTCGATAATATCATATTTCACGCATTTCTTTGTCTTCGACGACCACACTGGAATTAAGTAAAACTTCGTTAGTAAAAATCAAAAGTAACCAGACGGGGGAAAAATTGCCGGAATAATATTAAACTGACCGTGGTTGGCTTGAATTGCAGCAGTTTCCTTTGCACCCACCACAACATTGTGTGCAAGGTATATTTGCTCCTCTACAAGAGCACCTGCTACTTGCGTTGCAGCCTGATGTACATGAGCAATTGACAAGTTCTTTGATAGACTCCCATATGGGTGGTAAATCTGTCCATGTCGGTGTCCACACTGCTGTCGTCTGCTCCCAACCCCATTTGGAGGGAGATGGGATATCGGGGTTCACGTCACCGGCTTGCCCCCAGATTTGACCAGCCTAAAACGCTGCCCGCAAAATGTGCTGTCGCAATGCCGACTGAGTCGGTGGTAATTTGTCAAGGGTTCTTGTTTTTGTCATAAACAAATTCTTTCGTGCCTCGTTCAAGTCTCTGCTTTCATTCGCCCCGTATAGGATGGCCACAAACTTTTCTAGGACACTGAATGTAGCATGGTTGATAGAAGAGGTAGGTCTAGAAATGGCTAAAAAGGCGGCAGTACTATCTGGAAAGCTCTTCCACACTTTCACTGCCGACTTTTTTCCCTTTCCCATGAAAGATGACACGGTGTCACAACCGGTAAATGCATGAAATCCTTGTAATGCAGTGGCCTTTTCTTCACCGAAAGTGTCATGGCAGGCAATCAGGTGTACTTGTATATACCGCTTTGTACGGCCTGTGCCAAATAGAATCCAAAGCTCACGCAGTCCAAAATTTTTAAGTTGAAAAAAGTAGGAAACTGAAAGGACCACAACATCGGAGTCAACAGTACAAATGAGAATCGACTGAGCGCCATGGATAGTCATATCCTTTGCGTGAGCCATAATCCTATCATCAGCCTCCTCTGTCGCAGCACAAGACAACCCCGTAAGAGATGTTCGAAAGTTCCCAGCTGATCTGATGGCCTAAAAAGAAAAGGTGTTGAAGTTCTGCAGTTCGATTGATTTTGAAAATACAAAGAAGCGTCGCAAATAATTGTATATATAATGGAAAAGGGAATACCTGATCCAAATTAGTCACATTGAAATAAGCGTATAAGAACCTGTTTCAGAGTCTGCATTGTCTGCAAATTTAACAAATTCACTTCTTGTTGTCCACGTCGATTCCGAATTACTACCAAACAGTAAAAGAGGCCCAAAATACCTGGGAAAAAATTAATTTGATTTCTGATGATACTTACCTGACCAAAGCGCGTTTTTAGACAATTTGGATCCAAAATAACGGTCCTCCGACTACCACGTTGGTTCAATCAAGTCAATATTGCTGCCAATCGATCCAGCAACCTCGAAATATATGGAAATGATACTTGTCCCGAAATTGGGCGAACAATTTGGTGATTTTCCCAAATTTGGCAGCCATTTCGAAAAAAGGGGGCTGTACAGCGCCCCCCATCGATTTTTTTTCTGGCTCATCGGATGAAATTACTTGATATGGTCTCACAAAACTCTATGCCAAGTTTCATGCCATGAACCAAAAGTGCAGTATCATTCAGCGTACCGACCGCACTATAGAATAGTCCCTTACGAGTAACGACTTAAATTAGGCAGTATAAGCCAAATACATTTTCAAATGAATTAAAGTAAATGAATTATATTAGGGTTGGAATCAATTTACTCCTATAGTTTGAATGGAAAAAATAGAGGAAAAAATCCGAAAATGGATCTTCTTCATCATTGTGGATCATTTTCACCAAAAAATCAAAAAAGCCTATTTTAGGCCGTTAAAAAGGTCTTTTTAGGACAGTAAATCCGATTTTGTCAGTTTTAGGCATTTAGGCAAAAAAAAGGGGTGTCAAAAGCAATGTTTTTTCAACACTAATATTTATTTCAAAGTCTCATGCACATACCTAAAACAGAAACAAAAAGGCATTTTGCCTAGAATCCGGTCTCTAATAATCTGGCATACTGCTGGTTTTGAAATTTGACAACATGTAGATGAACACTTCCACGGTAGTCTAGAACCGTCCTGTGCGTGAGGGCAGTTAGTTTTCGTGAGTACTTTCTGTAAAAGTTCACATCTCGAAGCCTCTCAACAATCAACAAGCACTGTCGCAGTCATTGCCCCAGACGGCTTGCCAGGACTCGGTGCGGAACGAACACTAAACATTCGTCTTTCGTCGAATTTTCATCTCCAGCATCTCATTTTTCGGGTAGTCCCTAGTCCTCAACCTTGTGTCTGTATCTCCTTGCTCCGCGCGGGCCCCCGAGAGCCATCCATATTTTTCAGCTTCATGCTCACACAACAATACAACACTGTTCCGTCTGTTGTTCTCTCGAAACTGGATATTTCCTAAATGCTCTTTGCCGTTTCAGCTCTGCACCCCCGTGCTCTCGCTCCCATCCCAACCCTTTTCATGGTGCATAAATTAGGCGTTATGCAGAGCTGCACTTCCGCCCGAAACGTCGCAAACACACGAAACTAAGGTTTTTTCCTGACAAACGACGGCGGGTACGCGGCGCGTCGGCGGAGTTTAGCCCTCCCGTTGTGTTTAAAATTAATTAAAGCGAACCGAACCCGATCCTGGTGTTCCATACTCGAGCACTCTGCGAGAGCCGAGCTGAGTTGTACCGTGGCACCGCCGCCACCACAGCCCCATAACTCTTTGGGTTTCTTGTATTTTCCCCCGCGCGCGCGTAGATTTACAAAGTTTGCACAATTAGCAGTCGCGGAAATAAAAATTTATGTCTTCGGTTTTGTTTTAATTAAGTTAAAGTGGGAGAGAAATATTTTAACTGGGTAGCGTTTAATTTCCAGCGGGCACCGAAACAATAAACAAGTCCTGCCGCAGGAGCCTTTTCTCCTCGCCTCTCTTTCCCCGCCCGCGTCCTGCTGGGCTGTTGTTGCCGTTACACGGCCGCTTGCTTGACGCGCCCCGTGCCGCTGCTGCTGCTGCTGCTGGGGCGGCTCTCTGAGCTGGCGGCGAGAGAGTGGCTGCTGATGAGATGGATGGCGTATTTATTGCGGCAGCGCGGTCTGTTTGCCCACGAATAATTAATTTTTACACGTCACTTAATTCTAATCAACTCTGCGGAACGCCCCAGCTCCACACTCTGATGGACGTCTCTCGGGGACGTTTGCAAACTACATCCGTCAATGTTGCGCCCGAGGATTAACTTCGGCGCACGGCGTCGCTAATTTCTGTTTTGCATCAGCAAAACGTGCCGGTTCAAATTTTGATAGCTGAGGAATCAAGCGGTCGAATCTTTGATGTCTGACCGTATATTTATGAAATAAAGTCATCAGCATATCTAGTCGAGAAATGAAGAACCATTCCATACGGAAAATAGAAAAAAAAGTGACTTCCTACCACAAAATGAGCCTCCAGATCTGGGTGATTGTGCCTTACGGCGAAGCAGGCGCGTGCTCGCCCACCAGGGTAGCCGGGCATTTCCCGGTAGGCCCTTAGCTATCAGGCCTTGTGGGGCCTTTCATGGTGTTTTTAAAATAATTGTAATTATCAAAAATTGGATGAATTTTGGAGTATTTTCAAGCATAGAATTGACTACTGAAACCGTACAGGAACCCCGACCGTCAATTGATTCTTTTCTCGAGAAAAATAACAAGAGGCCGGCACTCCACAAGTAGAGAATGACGGTGTGCAACAAGATATACGCGAGACGGACGCTTGACAGCTTCCTGAGAGCGAGTCGAAAAAAAAAACACATCTCACATGAGACGAGAGAGGAGGAATTCCAGGAAGGGAGTAGAGACGCCATACTCGAAGCTTGACCAAGTTCCTGTGTTCTGTCCTTAGAACACCCGCATATTCAGCCGATTCTACCACGTTAATTTTGGGAATCATGCCGAAAGATCTAGTAGTACAAGAAAGATAGATTTCAACCTCGGAATAAATATGGACGTCCTGAAAATTTGATATTCTGTTCAGAATTGAGTGCTCTACAACATATCCAAAATCGCCAAAAATCGCACCCGGGGGTTTTGAGTTATTGGATGGGGGGTAAAAAATTGTAACTCAAAATGGAGGGGATAAAACCCGTCAATCAATTGGAAACAAATACGTTATGATTCGACGCATCATATCCCGTTGATACCATTTTGGCACAAAAAGTGTCGATTACTGTTGAAGGGGGGTCGTGGGGGGGCGAAGCTCTGCTAGGTGGTTCATTTTGTTTTTCTGGCCATGTAGAACCGATCACGACAAGTTTGATATCTTTTCTGACTAAATTGAATCTCCTTAACTCGAATCCGATGTGTAAATTTGGATGAAAACAAGTTTGAACAAGTTAACTTGAAAAAACTTGTTTTTGCTTTGACAATTTTGAAGAATATTTTTTTCACTGTTAGAGGTATTTATCTTCCATAAATTTTCAGGGGTCATCAGATTGAAGTGTATTCTTCACAAAAATCATCTACTCAATGTATAATTTTGTTTCTCGAGTTCAAAAAATCGATTTGAACCTGAGCCGGCTCGGCGCGTCGTCTACTACTGACCAGAACACTACAGCATGCACCTTTAAATGAAAATAGCTCAAACTTCCGAAGAGATAAAAACTTATTTTTGAAAATTTGATTATATGTGCAGAATTGAATTCTCTATAACATAAACAAAATCGCCATGAATCGCACTGCAGGATTTTGATTTATTCAAGGAGAAGGATAACATTTTCTCAAGATTCGTGCTCTATGAACTGTTACCTCTCCCCTCAAATAACTCAAAACCCTGCAGTGCAATTCATGGCGATTTTGTTTATGTTGAAGAGAATTCAATTCTGCACATATAATCAAATTTTCAAAGATAAGTTGTTATCTCTTTGAAAGTTTGAGCTATTTTCATTTAAAGGTGCATGCTGTAGTGTTCTGGTCAGTAGTAGACGACGCGCCGAGCCGGCTCAGGTTTAAATCGGTTTTTTGAACTCGAGAAACAAAATTATACATTCAGTGGACGATTTTCGTGAAGAATACACTTCAATCTAATGACCCCTGAAATTTTTTTGAACATGAACACCTCTAACAGTAAAAAAGAAATTCGTCAAAATTGTCAAAGGAAAAACAAGTTTTTCCAAGTCAACTTGTTCAAACTTGTTTTCATTCAAATTTACACATCGGATTCGAGTTCAAGAGATTGAATTTAGTCGAAAAAGATACCAAACTTGTTGTGATCGGTTCTACATGGCCAGAAAAACAAAATGGACCACCTAGCAGAGCTTCGCCCTCCCACGACCCCCCTTCAACAGTAATTGACACTTTTTGTGTCAAAATGGTATCAACGGGATATGATGCGTCGAATCATAACGTATTTGCTTCCAATGAATTGACGAGTTTCATCCCCTCCATTTTAAGTAGCAATTTTTTACCCCCCCTCCAATAACTCAAAACCCCCGGGTGCGATTTTTGGCGATTTTGGATATGTTGTAGAGCACTCAATTCTGAACAGAATTTCAAATTTTCAGGACGTCCATATTTTTTCCGAGGTTTTTCAGATTTTTTTACTATTTTTCCTGTACTATAGGGCGAGACACCAGGGGCCGACTGGCATCAAGAACGCCAGGCAACCCGTAAAATTTACCAATTTCCGACGAAGGAAAGATTAATTTGCTTATTAAAATACGTAGTAGAAATCAGTTGACTTCAGATTAGGCTGAATTGGTTGCTTTACAGCGCCGGATCTAGGGGGGAGCGGACCGGGGCATATGCACCGGGCGGCAGAATAAAGGGGCGGAGAAATAAGGTCCAATTTCATTTCCATGAAATAAATGGGAGAAGTAACATTCTGCTCTGCTCTTCATCTTTCTGTGGAAGTATTCAAATAGGTTTCCCAAAAACGACAATACATCTTCAAACAGTTTGATGCCTCTATACAGGGTTTTTTTTATGGATGTCATCATTTGAATGGCTTCTGACAGGCAAAGTAAGAAACTTATCAACCGAGGCGTGCCAGCATCTTGTAACTTATAGTTTCAAGTTTTGTTTGACACTACACTACAACCACAGTTGTCCACAATCAACTTTGTCTGCACGGTGCGACAGAACAAAATGTTGTGCTTAGCCATAGAAGGAAACAGTGTTAAAAAGTCGCTTTGTTTTTTCTTTGTAGGCATTCTCAAAGACCAGATATTCACAGACATAATCAGGGACATTCGTTATTTTGAGAAGAGATTTGAAAATATCTGCACTGAAGTTACGTCTCGAGATTCTGTGACACCGGCCGAGCACTGCATTTCTGATAAAAAACTTTTTTGGGAAACGGCGGCCATCACTCTGAAGTTGCACAAAGACAAATTTCACCGTATCAAAATTCAAATTCTAGGTTTTAATTCAACACCAGTTTCAAGTGAATTGGTACAGAAATGGAGAAAAATTTCGAATTTCAAAATGAAGAAACAAAAAATTTGCAACTTTAAGGCTCTTGGCACCGTGTACACGAAGTTGATGACTGCCAACCATGGTTGTAGTGTCAAACAAAACTTGAAACTGTAAACTACAAGATCCTGCCATACTCTTTTCTAAAAGTTGCGTACTTTGTTTACCAGAAGCTTCCGGAACAGTGACATTGCTAAAAAAAGACCCTGTATATTAATACAACCTTTTGCGCTGCTTTTCAGAGAATCATCAAAAACCTAGGTAGGTACGTCAGTTTATACTGGTAATGTGGTGATACGCTAGTCTATATTGTGCAATTTGAGATACGCACGCAACAGCGGAAGTGGGCGGCAGGCGGTCGACAGTGGCGTTTGGCGTGTCAACATAATTTGGCGGCTGAAGCAAAGCCGATACGAAATTCTGACAGAACTGAAATCAGAAAACTAAAATATTCTATTTCTTATCTTGATTTTTTTTTCGAATATGTTTATAACTGTTAAAAATGATAAAAAAGGAAAGTTCTTGGAAGAGGAGTAGCAGGAAATGTTCTGCAGTACTTGAGCAATTTGTATGTTTCCATATCGTAAAAAAATTTAGGGAAAGGGGGTTACTTTGCTCAAACGGCCCCCTTAAAATTTGAAAAGTTCCAGCTGCGGCGCTACAGGGGGGCTCCACTCCCTAGAGCCCCCTTTGCTTTTTGCGTATCGATGAGGGGCGGCAAAATTGGGTTTTGCACCCCTTTAAAAAAGCCTAGTTCCGGCACTGTTGCTTTGCGTTCGTGGGAAGAGTCTCGCGTAGTGTTTAGAGAGACGGGGCATCGAGATATCGCCTTGCGTTCCTCGTATCCAAAGCGGGGCTTTCCAGTGTCCAGTGGCGCCGTACCTCCAGTGGCGTAGAAAGAGGTTGGGCCGTCGCCGTGGCGATGTACCTTCGTACTCTGGTTTGTAACACGTGGGTAAAAATATTCATTATTGGTGTGAATGGCTCTGTCTTTCCAATTCTCACACACCGTGAGTAGCTGATGGTAAGCGGCAAGACGCAGGGCATGAGAAGCAATTGAGCAAATAAAACTGAGATATGATCTACAAGACGAGAAAAAGGTCCTAGTCACCCATTATGTGTGAAATTTGCGTGGGACAGAGTGAGTTTTACTCGTTGTTGTCCTATTTCTCCTCTTTTTATTTCAGGGAGTGTATGGGCTATTTTATTCATTTATTGAGTGTGGATGGACCTTTCTTGCGGCGGTAGTATGCTTGAGAGTGTCTCGAGTTGAATTACATTACTTCCGGCCAGTAGCCATGAGGCATGTTGGACTGGCCGCCCCGGTAACGCTGGTTCAGCAGACGGTGGGGGTCCTAGATATACTACTCCAACTGGCGCTAGTGCTGGATGTTTATGTATTCGTTCTCCTCCTCCACAGCAAGTAGTGGACACTCCTCATGTTTTCTGCTTTTGTTGTTGCTTTTGATTCTGTTTGACCTCTTGAAGTAGAACTGTTTGTCGAGGGTGTGTGTTTGATTCTTCTACTTCCGCCTGACATTCTCCTGCGAGACTGCTCTTACCTAGGATACGACCTTGAGATGCTACGCATAGTGGTGGGACTACACTAGATCCAGATCAGCCGGCCAAAAACATTAGGAAAAGGGGAAGGTGGAGTATAATTTCCATTTGTGTATGTCAAACGCCTCTAGCGGGCCCTTTCGCTTCTGTCTCACTCAATTTCGTGAATGGGGTGGGGTGCGAACGGTTACAGTACCTACCCATCAACTTCCAGACTTTTCAGTTCATTCAAATATGTTTTGTAAACAATTATGTTCTTTGTAGTCTGATTGTTTTGAACCATCCTCGCACCCTTATATTTTTCCGTGGCTTTCAAAATTCCAGTAAGCCATCTTGTGCCTTTTTGCATTGCTGGAGGCTCCAGTGTGTGTCCCGCCTTGTGCCTTTATGTGACATACGGAGCCCTGTCGGACCCCTTTATGTTGTCAAGTGTAGTTTGGAGCCCTAGTTACCCTCTTATGTTTTTTATCACTATCAGAATTTCAGTAAGTTTCCTGTTGTCTTCTTGTAAGCACCTTATGAAATCATATGATATCCGAAACCCTAATTAGCCCACTCATGTTTTTATTGGCTTCAAGGGTAGGTACCAATGAGGCCCCTTTCACCTTCATTTGTTATATAAAGCTCGATCTATTGGGCCTCTTCGTTTCTACAATATCGTTCGAGGCTTTACTGAGCCCCCTTGCATTTTTCCACGTCACTCGGATCTCTATTGAGCTACCTTGTGCCCTTATGTGTCGTTTGGAGCTCTAATGAGCCCCCTATGTTTTTCGTGGCTTTCAGAGTTCCAGTAAGCCCTCTTGTGCCTTGTTGCGTTGTTGGAAGCCCCAGGTGTGAATCTCTTGTGCCTTAATGCTATATACGGAGCACTATCGGGCCCCTTTCATGTCTGCAAGTGTAGTTTGTGGCCCTAACTAGTCCCCTTGTGTTTTTTCATAGTTATTAGAATTTCAGTAAACCCTCTTTCATTTCCTTCGATTACTTATAAGCTCCCTTGGGCCCCCTCGTGTCTTTAATATTTTTTGAAGCCCCTGCAGATCTCCCCTCACATTTTTTCGAGGCTTTTGGAGCATTAGTGAACACCTCAAGCCTTAATGTGACATTCGGACATTCCTTGTGTCCTCAAAAGAATGTGAAGCCCCAATCAGTCAGTAAGCCCCCTTTTGCCTGCTTGTAATATCCAGAGCTCCCTTCAGCCCCCTTGTTTCATCGACATCTTTTGAAGCCTCTTACATTTTTCCAAGATGCTTTCGGAGCATTCGTTAGTAAGCACCTTGTGCCTTCATGTGAATGTAGACACCGAACATATTGTGTCCTCAAGTGTAGTATGGAGTCCCCCAGTAGGCCCCCTTTTGCTTTCGTATGTTATATGAAGCTCCACTGGGCCCCCTTGTGTCTTCAATATCATTTGAAGCCCTGCTGAGCACCCCTGCATTTTTACGTGGTTTTTGGCCCGGCACGGCGGTGAAATAGACATGACGTCAAACTGTCCCGTGTCAAACCAGCCGCTTTAAACAATCTAGGCATCCAACCAGTCACGTCAAACCGTCATGTATCCGGTTGACCCATAGCAGGGCTGCAAAAAACGTTGAAGAAACAAGGGGGCCAAATGGGACTCTGGATAATACAAGAAGGTAAAAAGTGGCTGACCTGAGAGCCAGGAAAAAACAAAAAGGGGCTAATTAGGGTTTCATATTCTTTGAAAGACACAAGGGGCCCGATAGAGCTCCAAATATCACATGAAGGCTTGAGGTTTCACAAATGCTCCGAAAGCCGCGAAAAGATTGAGGAACACAAGGAGAATAATTGGGGCTCCAAACTACACTCGCGGACATGAAGGGAGCCCGATAGGGCTCCGGATTTCGCATTAGGGCACAAGGGATTCACGCTAGGACTTCCAACAACGCAAGAAGGCGCAAGGGGGGTTACTGGAACTCTGAAAGCCACGAAAAAACACAAGGGGGCTCATTAGGACTCCAAACGACACATTAAGGCACAAAAGGGCTTAATAGAGATCCGAATGACCCAGAAGAACATAAGAGGGGCCAATGAATTGAGCTTTATATTTATTACAAAAAAAGGTAAGGAGGCTTATTGTACTTATTCTTCAAGCCAATGAAAACTAAGTGGGCTGAGTGGGGCTCCATGCTACACTTAAGGACACAAGGGGGCCCGATAGATCTCCGAATATCATATGAAGTCGAGAGGTGCTTCCAGCAATGGAATGAGGCACAAGATGGTTTACTGGAATTCTGAAAGCCACGAAAAACATAAGGGAGCTCATTAGGGCTTCAAACAATTCTGCTGACACAAGGAGGTCCAAAGGGCTTCATATAACAAAATAAGGCAAAAGAAAGGCTCACTGGTTTTCTGAAAGTCAATAAAAACCAAAATGGAAACCTAAGTGGTCTGATTATCGGCCTCCTAACTGCACATGAGGCCACAAGGTGTAGGACTGGCCGGGGATTGCGGTGGTTTTCTCTGAATAAAAAGATGAACCTTCTCGTGACGTTTATTATTTTTTTACACTATACAAGAACGAACAGGAGCAACAACAATCCTTGACATTTCCACCTTGACACTAGTGACAGGTGACAGGTCGTTTCCGGCGCGGTAAATTCAAATCCAATATTTACACTCTACAAAGGGGGCCCGAAAGGTCTCCAAATGACATGACGGCACAAAGGTGATTATTATGCTCTGTAAGAAACTGAAAATGCAAAGGGGCTCAGCGGGGCTTCAAATCCCATTGAAGAACAAATAAGGGGGGGGTCCAATTGAGCCTAGATAGCACAAGATGGCAAATGAGGGTTCATTGGAATTCTGGAAGCCATAAAGCACATGAGAAGGCTCATTAGGGCTCCAAATTATAGCTCAAGACACAAGGGGGCCCCTCGATTTGGACCCTAATATCACATAAAGGCACAAAGGGTTCACTAGTGCTCCGGAAACCTCGGGAAACTGCAAGAGGGTTTAACAGAACTTCAAACGGTATTGAAGACACAAGGGGGCCAAATATTTCATGAAACTGGCGGCCGAAAGTAGTTTTTGATTTCTTAGAACGTAATTGAGTGTGTGTCATAATAATTTGTCAAAAATGATGTGATTTCGATAGTTGACCGGATAGTGAACTGAGACTGGGGCGGTAACAGTTCACTATTCGATCAGCCGATTAACACAGTTTATTTCCACATTTTCTTTCTTTTTTTGTTATAAATCTGGCGGCCGACAACCGTTTTCTTTTCTTCAGGACCTGACTGGACGTATATAATGAGAATCGTTGACAAAAAATCGATTTCAGTAGTTGACCGGAGAATAAACTGTTACCAAAATTTCAAGTGATTTGACCTGCAGCACTCAAATATTTATTTATGAGGGGGCGACTTGGGGCCCTTCAAGATTTCAAGCGTAATGTCCATTACACTACGCGTCCCTCAACAAAACTTTTGAAACCCCGTGGAAATCCTTCAAATTCCTTTAAAAATCTTCAGAAATCCCTAGAAATTCCGTGGAAATCTTCAAAAACTCTCACAAATCTTGAAGAAATCTTCAGAAGTTCCATCAAAAATCCCCAGAAATCCAATTCAAATTTTCAGAAAACTTTGGGTGGAAGTGTGAGATATTTTTCGCAAGTTTGACAAATCCTAAGTTAGGAAGCACCAGTTTGAATTCCACGTAGGCGTCTTCAGTCGAAGTAATTTGTGTTTTGGTTATTGATTGAGGTTTTCCAGTGTGTCCTGCTCACTATTGACGTTGGGTGGTGTCAGAAAATGCAGTGCGGGCCCTGAGATTCCAAAACTAAAGAAGGCTGACATGAAAAGGGCATTCTTTCTTATTTAAATGAATGAGCTATTCTGCCCAGTGAAAAAGTTCAACAATTCACGTACTATCGCCGGAAACTAGTACAGCGGAGATACTCCAAGACCTCAGTTTCTAGACCTTCACATGTGTATAATGGTTCGCTGAAGAGCAAGCCCTCAAGGCCAGCCAACAAAGAAACAAAAATAGTATAATGTTGACGTATGAATGTTACATGTAGGTACTCCAGTGTGATCTATTGATATGGACGAAGCATGTTATCAAGGGAATTTCTTGAACCAACGCCTTTAAAAATTGACGTTCTCTTTCCTAAACTGAACAACTTCCAATTCGACGAACCGTCTATCGCCATACGAAACTATTATTGCAGTTATTCGGAAGTGCATACAAAAAGAGTTCATAAATACTTCGTAAACTCTCGACGGACATTCAAAGAACTGGGACGGCAAAAATTGATGCGGAATAGATGACAGTTTGTCACGCTTCGTGTGCGCGGTGGTCGTATACAAGTTCCGTGTTGATAAAGTATACGGTTGCGTCAAGAAGCGAGGAGACTTTTTGAAGCGGCGGCGAAGAAGAATAAAGATATCGAGTGTCTTCAGATAAATACGTCAATAAATGGAGCGATTCATCCTGCCGGCGCATCAATAACAATGACGCGAAAACTGCCAACGTACAAAGGCGGCTCTGGCTGCCTGCTTGATGCCGCTGCCTCTGCTGAGCTTCATGCCTGAGAATTTTCTAATAGCCCAGCGATAAAGTTGCAGCCAGCCGGATAGTAAACATTGACGGTGCGAAACTTTCTGACAGCAGTTTGCCGAGAGTTGCGGGAGTTGCAGACAAGAAAGCGCTCGGATATTATCGAATCAATGGCGCTAAAATAAAAGACACCGGATTTTGTGCGAACATTTGTCGTATATAAGCTCGTACAAGCCCCATCTATCAGCGCTTGAGCATCCATAAGTTGATGTGAACAGCTTGAGGTTCAAAATCCAATCCGTAAGAAGTTCATTAAAATGGAACACTTAACGCACTAGCTTCAGGTATTATCAAACAATGCACAACTGACTGTCAAGCTAAGTTTTGTGTATTCAATGAATTGGGAATTAGGAATTTCATTATTATATGAAAAATTTATTGAAAATTCACCTTCTCAACATTTTGAGCTGCATATATCACAAAGGATACTCTAGTCATAATTTCGAATATGAAGTTTTAAAATAGTAATTATAAATATTAAAGCTCAATACAATGTATAACTAAGAAGAATATAGATGATTTCTATATTTATATTTATATTTATATCAAGACATTCTCATTGTTTCTACCAACTCGATATATCACACACCTCCATCACCAATTATATCATCACAATGCCTTTTCTCAATGTTATTAATATATTTTTCACTAAATAAACACGGGGTTCTAATTTCTTAGTAATTTCTCCTTTGAACCATTCTTTTTTGTTAAAATTTCTGAAATCTCGTACACACAATCATCTTCTCACCCACAGAAACCTGAATATCCCTTTGTGATTGTATCATGTTGAATTTCCTTTCTTTGACCTTCAAATTTTCTGGTTTATGTGGGTCTGGCCTCACTTTCTCTGTTAAAATCGCAAAATCAGGCGCAACACCAATCGTGCAGTGAGACGTTGTCCTGTAACTTGAAAGATATTTTGACAGAATACAAGAAATCGAGCTGGAACCGTTTTGTGGATCTTCAAGAGATTTATTTGAAGCTATTTTGACACTATTCACTACATTCTCTGCAGCTCCATTATTAGCCGGATGATATGGAGATGTTAAACTTAATTTTATCTCGTTTCTCTAACAAAAGAACTGAAAATTCCTCTGAGGTAAATTGGAAACCATTATCTGTCACAATTTGCTCAGGTAAACCAAAACAAAGAAAAATCTTCTTCAAACTATCAATGGTACTTGCAGACGTGACAGGTTCGATTTCATCGATCTTCACCCATTAACTAAATGTATCTAAACTACGCAACATTGAATGCAACACATCAAAAATTTGTCCCCTTTTCACATTGAGATAACTCCTCATTGTTTCGGACGATTTGAAAGCTGTTTATGCCATTGCTTAGCCCAATCTTCTAATAATTCACAACTGTGAGTGAGAAAATGAATGCAACTTGATTGAAGTCCATACAGGGTGACATGTATAGCGGTGCAAAACTGCCAGACGTTCAACCTGGTCTAATTTGAACAAATTTTCTTTTTTCTGGATTCTAGCATTGGACAGATGGAAAATAACTTCATACCTTGCCACGTTACTTGATTCATTCCCCTAGCCTTCTTATTTACAGGGTGGTATCAAACAACAATTCACTGGTTTTTGGGTGATATCATTTTCCATTCTTGGCCAATTTTCAAATGACAGGGCTCAAACCAGGCTGGGCAGGGCAAAACTGAGGCTGAAACATCAAGTAAGAAGATCCCATAATCAAAATCGACTGGAAACAAACATTTAAAATTTGTGGTTCCTTCAAGAGCGACCCGACATTTCATCTTCCCCGGGGTCTGGCTTGGGATGAGAATTAACCAATTATCAACCTTGGCCTTGAGCGAGACATTCATTTTAAACATCTTCTGATGTTTTGAGCTTGAATGAGACAAGAACTGTTGATGAAGAAACGAAAGTACAACTGCATGTTCTTAAGGTAAAATCATATTTCTTGCTCATATGAAATAGCTTGTAACTGACGTTACGAAATGCAGCGCTCACCTGCAGCTTTTATAACCAACGTTACGAAAATTGCAACAAACAGAATTTTGTGATGCTGATTGTTCCAATCTCCGTAACGTTAGTTACACGATTTTATACGAACAAGAAAGATTATTCTGCCTTGATAACAAGCAATTTCAGGAAAGGATCCGCCGTCTCACAGAAGGATATATGGAGTATAAATGATTGAACTGCACGCAGTCTTCCTTCAAAATGTTATTTATTTTATTCTAACCGGTTTCGAAGGTCTCTGGCCCTTCTTCGTCAGAGTGTAAAGCTATTAGATAAAATACATAAAGCAAGTACATAAAAGGAGAACGATAACATACCAAAAATGTATAAAAGGATGGTATAAATAAAGTTTGTGTAAATGGTTTCAAATTCTTGAGATGTCAATAAAACAGTTATGATGTTGTCATGGAATGAAGGACAAAAGAACTTGATGGAAATGTATGAAATAATAGAGCTAATAATAATGGTACAAGGTGGGTGAAAAATTAATGAAAGGATGGTTGATTAGAGAGAAAAAAGGTTATTCAAATCAAAGGCGTTGTAAAAATGTTTGAAAGGGAAATCTATACAATCATTTAGGCAATTTTGAGAAGAATTACTAGTTGCTTTACAAATTTCAAGAACCTCCAAACTATCTAAAAGCCGTCCTTTCTTACAAACATGTAAAATTTCAAAATTAGTTTCTAAAATGAAGTCATGATTCTCTGAGATGATATGATTGGCGAAAGATGAAGGTGTGTCAATTGAAAGGGTAACTTGACCTTGCCTGATATATCTCATGTGTTCTTTAAGACGCTCAATAAATTTTCTACCTGATGATTATCCGATACAGAAAGAGTTACAATTGTTACTGTTAAGTTTGTAAACACCGGATTTGTCTTGAGGAGAAAATGTCTTTTGTATTGACTAGATAGGAGCTTAAATTTGAATTGATGATGTTTTGGAATTGATGTTTTTAGAAAAAGTTACCATAGCCTATCTTATTTTGGCAACCCTTCTAAAATCGTTGGAAACATTTTTAAAACTTCTAGAATCAATATTTCTTTTAGAACAAATTCAAATTTAAACTCCTATCTAGTCAATACAAAAGACATCCTCTCTCCTCAAGTCAAATCCGGTGTTTACAAACTTAACTGTAACAATTGTAACTCTTTCTATATCGGACAATCAGGCAGAAAATTTATTGAGCGTCTTGAAGAACACATGAGATATATCAGGCAAGGTCGAGTTACCCTTTCAATTGACACACCTTCATCTTTCGCCAATCATATCATCTCAGAGAATCATGACTTCATTTTAGAAACTAATTTTGAAATTTTACATGTTTGTAAGAAAGGACGACTTTTAGATAGTTTAGAGGTACTTGAAATTTGTAAAGCAACTAGTAATTCTTCTCAAAATTGCCTGAATGATTGTATAGATTTCCCTTTTAAACATTTTTACAACGCCTTTGATTTGAATAACCTTTTTTCTCTCTAATCAACCATCCTTTCATTGATTTTTCACCCACCTTGTACCATTATTTTTAGCTCTATTATTTCATACATTTACATCAAGTTCTTTTGTCCTTCATTCCATGACAACATCATAACTGTTTTATTGACATCTCAAGAATTTGAAACCATTTCCACAAACTTTATTTATACCATCCTTTTATACATTTTTGGTATGTTATCGTTCTCCTTTTATGTACTTGCTTTATGTATTTTATCTTATAGCTTTACACTCTGACGAAGAAGGGCCAGAGACCTTCGAAACCGGTCAGAATAAAATAAATAACATTTTAAAGGAAGACTGCGTGCAGTTCAATCATTGATAACAAGCACTTGTAATTTTGTCCCTTCATCAACAGTTTTTGTCTCATTCAAACTCCAAACAGCTGAGGATGTCCAGAATAAATGCTTCACTCAGAGGCAAAGTCGATTATCAGCTCATTCTTATCCCAACCCAGATTCTGGGACCGATAAAACGTCGAGTCACTGTTGAAGGAACGACACATTTTCAATGTTCATTTCCAGTCAATTCTGAATATAAAATCTCCTCATTTGAAGTTTTAGCTTCAATCTGAGTCCTGGATTTTGAAAATCGGCAAAGATAAAAAAATGATATCACCGAAAAACCTAGAGCCTGTTTTTTTGATACCACCCTGTGAATGAAGAGCCCAGGGGAATAAATCGAACAACGTGGCGACGTATGAAGCTGTCTTTTGTGCCTCCAATGTTAAAGTCCAGAAAAAAGAAAATTTCTTCAAATGGGAGCATGTTAAACGCCTGGCCGTTTTGCACCGCTTTCCATGTCACCCTGTATCAAGCGAACGCACTGTTTTACTAAGTTTCTTATTCATAGTTATGGATTATCAGAAGATTGGGCTAACCAACGGCACGAACAGACTCCAAATCGTTCAAAACAATCAGGAGTTATCCCAATGTGAAAAGAGGCAAAATTTTTGATGTGTCGTATTCAATGTTGCGTAGTTTATTGAAACTGAAAACATATTTTTCCCAACAGGACCGAAATATGACCTCGAGTATGAACTCTTCCAATAACGTAACTAGGTTTTTCATATTCGATCAATGATGCTTTAGGCGAACTAGGCCTTGCTTTGCTACAAGCTTCACTAGCCTCAACCAAATTTGCAATATCTATTATCTAACTTTGGCCACCAAAAATAAGATCGCGCTTTACTTTTCATCCTTACCATTTCCGGGTGCGCAATATGTAATTCCTCTAACAACAACTTTCTGCACTTCTCCGGTATTACAACTCTATAACCCCACATTATTATATCGTTTCCTACATTAAGTTCATTCTTTCGACTAATAATAGTGGTTTACAATACAAGTTGGCTGTTACATAAGTGGTTTTCAGGCACGAAGCCGAAATTTGCAGAACGAGGGCGCAGCCCGAGTTCTGTAAGAGGCTGAGTGTCGGAAAGCATCTTGTGTAACAAGTCACGAGTGTTGTACAACATTTTACGTGTTTGTTATATTGCAAATTTGAAATTTTTTGTAATTTTTGAGGTTATTTTGACAAGTGTCAACTTAAATACATGAACTGTAATATCCATATACAACTTATATAAAAGTCATTACATCTTATGTATTAACACAACAAACACGTAAAAGGCTTGAACGAATCTCCCTCCAATTTGTTATGCCATCCCTCCTCAATTTCAGATAAAATCTTGGATAAAACACTATCCGTTCTTGTATCATCAAAAATATCTGCTGCCGTTAGTGGTAGGTCGTGGTTATCATAAATGAAATTCACATGAGTATAATTTAATTCCTCCACTTCGCCAGAATCAGATGAAAGTAAGCGTGACAAACAGTCTGCATTCCCATTCAACGTACCTTTCAGATATCTGATGGTAAGATCAAACTGAGATAAGAAAACAGTCCAGCGCTGTAATCTGCCAGCAGCCATCACAGGAATACCTACCTTATCTCCGAATAAAATAAAATCAAAGTTTATGATCTGTTGTCAGAAGCAATTTGCATCTCATGAGATAGTGATAGAATTTCTTGTCCAAAAAATAAATTGATAATGCCTCTTTGTCTAAAATGGAATACGCCATTTCACATCTACCAAATTCTCTTGGAGCAGAAGGAATTGTGGTTCCATTCCCATTAGGTAAAATGTGCGATAATACTTTCACTACTCCATATAAACTTGCGTCGCAACTCACTTCCAAAGGTAGATCTCGGTTTTAATGAATCAATACCACATCTGAATTGATAGCTTCTTTCGCCTCATGGAAAGCTTTTTTGCAACTTTCACTCCATTCAAGACGTGCATCTTCTTGAACAATCCATACAGTGGATAAATTTGGAATAATATTCCAACATTCCTAGAGAAACCTTAAACTCTGTCTTAAACTTAAACTGACCAATACTAGCTTCCTTTGCAACAGCCAAATCCATGATTTTTTGTAGTGATTTCTTTTCAGGATCTTCTTGTATGGGCTTGTTGAATACCTCGCCTGGTCTGAGTTCAATAACCAGTTTATTTCTCAATTGATGTTCTAAGTATGGGTATTGAATCGGCAATTTACTGCAGTCTTCTTGATTCTTGCAAACCATTCGACGAGAGGTTCATCCTGTTCTTGTCGTGTTTTGTAACATCGTAGTCGTTTGTAGAATATCAATTTCTTTTCGCTGTGATGCTGATTCAACATAAGCTCTTCGTATGTGGTGCATCCGGGAAACACAGGTTGCACAACTGAGCATATCATACTTCGCCTTGAAGTGCAGTGATGTATCGCAATCTTCTTCTGCTCTTTGATGTCATTTGCCACAAAGAATTGTTCTAGCCGATCTTTATTCAAGTTGAAATCATCACACTGTCTAAACTTCGGCATCGTGCCGTATACCGCTACCATGGCTTGATCTTCCGTGTCCTCTTCTTTCTCACGTTCTTACGACCGTCTTTGCTCGTTGTTTTTTCTCCAGGTCCTTTATATTTCCTCGTCGGCAGTTTTATGTATTCAAATGTATTCGGAATTAGGAATGTCTTCGTTAATTATATTATGACATTTTCATTGTTTCTACCAACTCGATATATCACACCAATCGAGACGTTTAGTATAAGAGCTAAAAGTTATAGAAATTCGGAACCATCTGTGTCGAAGCGGATAAAATCACGGATTTGTACTCACTTTGCGTTGACATTTACAATTTTACGATCAACGAACCGAAGCAGCAAAATATAGAAGTAAACTTCCTTTATTAGATTTATTTATGACTACATCGACTTCTGATAAAATCCAATGATAGGTATCTGAAACGAAATTCGATCCAAACCATCTACTCTCCAGACAAGACAATTTCTTACTGCGAGTAATAATAATTGATTCAAGGTTAGGGCAGGCCTCAATTCCAACCAGCTTCATTCTTTAGTATCGTCACAAAACGCCAGCCACCTATAGGTTGAACAATGGAACATTCTTCGCTAATAAAAGCTTCGTAAAAAGCCAGCTTTGCTTTAATAGAGCAGCATGAATAGAAACAAGTTCCTACTATAATTTTGTGAATAATGATAAGAGCACCCCACGAGATTCAAAAGAGGTTGTTCGTGTGATATAGCGCAAAATATGTGTGACTAATCAGCCAGTAATCAAGCATCATTGTCCGGCGGCGTATAACTAGTCAACTATACGAGTTAATGAATGAAATTTCTCGGAACTAGCGCTTCAATGCTAATCGGGCCACAGCCATTATTATTTGTTCAGTGCCAGGTATAGATATATACCTACCCCATTACCAACTTACCAAGGTGGGTAGATAACAATTGAGTTTCCGAAGCTTACATGCGGTTTTCTCATAGGCGTTGGTACCGAGTTTAATGACGACTAATGAACGTTATTATGGAAATTTGCAAAGTGCTTTAATAATAACGTAGTCGAATATTAAGTCACTTCCAGCCAGGTATGCAGGGAAGCCAACCGAACTCCGTACGGGTTTCAGGAATTTGAGGATCTTGTTGGTTATCTCGAATAGAAATTCGGTAGAGAGCTTCACGTGGCCTTGGAGCTTGAAAAATACAGGGTGATGCAGCATCGAGTGCAGCATCTAGTCGCATCCATCTGAATCGCGAACGTTGTCACGTTCCATTCGACGGGGACCTTTTTTGTAGAAGTTGGAGGAGTTTAAGCAGAGCTTTAGAGCTCGGAGGAACTGTTGGAGGGTCCTAAGCTGTTCCAACTCTTTTTGACCTTTGGCTGTGGCTGTGATCGTCATCACCCCCTTTCTCTTCTATCTTGTGGACCTCTTACCTACGCTTACTTACGTTGTCGTTTCACTCAGGATCTTACTCTAGACAAGAACGTGACTTTGGGGATGAGGATCGAAGTGAAAAATTGAACAAAATCACGAATTGACAGCAAACAAAATGAATTTTTCATTAAAATCCTCAGCAAAATTTGAATAAAATATATTCTTTTCGTAAAACACCTCACAAAATAAAACTGACAGAGTAACACAAAAGACAGAGCATTAAAAGGACACCTCATGAATGAAACAACAAATGGAACAACAACAACGACAACATAAACAGATAAATCAAACAACAAGAAATCTTAAACATGTCAAACTGTCTGTATAAAAAGGAAAGTGAAGTTTAAAAAAAGTTAAAGTTTGTTTTCCTCCTTATCGGCTTCTTCAACGCCATAGGAGTTATCTGCGTTTATTTAATTTAGTATACATTTGAAAAGACCTTAATTGACGCAAAATGTGGACAGCACAAAACACCCAGACATGACTAGGAATCGAACCTAGGACCAACCGTACCACAGGCCGATGCACTACCACCTGTGCTACGGGGCCGTCTAATAATTAATAATAATAATAATTTTTCCGTATAAAAAGGAAAGTGAAAAAGTGGCGTATTCGCTAACAGGCACACATGGGCAGAACACGTTAAAGCAACCCCTGTTTATTGCCTGATTGGGTGCTGAAATATGTTACAAAATTATCTCAAGTGAGAATGGGTCATTACATCATCATCAGTGTAAATTGGTCACTAGGACTTCAACTTTGCGCTTGATGAACAAAAGCTTCCGAAAGCAAAAGCACACCTTTCAGCTCTCGCAAAAGCAGAGGGCCAGTTAGTAGACACATGCAACTTACTTCAATGGTGGCTCTGGTTTCACACAGAGTATTTGGAGTGTAAAGGTTTAGAGGACGATGGAAAACTCTACACCACAGCACTGACATTGTCCTTGAGTCGAAACCGATCTGTCAACCTGAAACTGCTTCTCTCCTTCCTGATCTCCCTGAATCTCTTCCTCACATAAAACAGCAAAACTTCCAAAGCAAATAAACAAACAAACAATCCCCAAAAACATGAAACACACACACACACGCTCACACTTCAATGAAATTGAAGACTGAAGTAAAAAAGACTCACCTGTTATAATTATGGCACCACGTAGTCTGAGGAACGTCTGGTCTGCGAGCACACACAAATGGAAGTCTCCTTCGACCCGTAAGTCTCTTCCAATTTCTGTCGCGTCTCTGCATTGGTAGATCCAAATAAAGAAATAGTTTTTCTCGCGCTGAAGTAACAAAGTAAGTTTTAAAAATTAGCTGAAAGTGCGTTCCATCACAGTTCTGTAAGAAGCCCTTGTTCAGTAACTCAGTTGCAACTGAGACGTCTTTTGTACTAATTTATTTGTTACAAATTTTACAAGTATACGGTTGTTTTTTTCGAGGCTTCTTTTTATTCAAGACTGTCCAGTCAGGAGTGCACTGGGCAGTAAAGTGGTGAAGTGGCAGCTAGTAGGCTAGGGCTAGATTGGAAAAGGTTTTCCTCGTTCTTGCGTTCCAACAGGTTAAGATGATTGTTTGGTATTCTTGGAAGTCCTTCTGATGTATATGGGATTTTTGCCAGTACCGTCACTTTTTGTCAAGGCAGAGCTATTTGTTCAACATCCATCGGAACAGGAAAGTTCTATTTGTTCAATAGTTCATTCATGCCAAAAGCAGCGCTCTAAGTCAACACGTTGTGATGGTACCTTTTAATTCAATTTGACAGTGAATAAACAATTGAAATCAAGTAGTGTTCAACAAAGAAAAACGACAAACGATTACACAAGTAATTGAAAAATACTACGAAAATTAATATTTACCTACAAAAGCACAACGGGGACAACACCGAAACGCACACATGTCTTTAAAAGGTCGCGCGTCTCTTTTCATGGTAGTTCTTTCCTCTCCAGACCCCATATCCAGATAGCCATAAAATATGGCCCACCCCGCGCGCTGTGACCCATACAACACCATCGAACGGGTGACCGAAGAGGTAATTTTCCCATCTCTCTTCGAACGCAGTGTGACCCCTACGTGTTTACTAAAACACGTGCAAAGACATCGATGTTCGATGGTTCGACATTCCAAACGAGAGAAATTTTCGAATCTAAATATTCCATAGCCATGCGCTGATTTAATAATACATTTTTTCTTTAATATGGTGAAATAAGGTGAAATCCCACAGAACGCCCCTTGAAGAAACGACGGATGAGAACAGAGGACGATGACGGAGATTATTCAACAAACTCAAGACAGGTCATGTGATGTAGCTTTTTCTTCTTGGTGATCTTCTTTTTCTTCTTGTTGTTCGTTGTCTTCAAGGTGACTTCAGGAGCAACCAGACAAAACTCGATAAAACGTTCAGGCCCGTGGTTCAGTGATAAGAGCAACGCCCCTAGTCGACAAAAGATGAGCATGGACCAGATGGTGGTGGGAACGGTTTCGATTTCTTCAGAGACAAGCAACTTTTTTGGAACCAGACAAGATTTGGACGCCCCTAGATAGCATTTGGTAACAAAAGGTTTGACATCCTGTTGAGAACGAGAACTCGTGTAGACAACCATTGATTTATGCTTCAGACAAGACGCTTCAGTGGAACCAGGAGGTGATGTAGTCAAAAATTTGGTAAATGTGTGATGTTGACATCAGGTTAGGAGTGTTGTCATCATTCGACAAGATGACAATGACGTTTCTTGAAACTTTCCAGTGCCAAATTTGTTGTTGTATCAGGGAGCAAACTGACGGTGACGTTTTGATATTCTTCTCGTCTCAGAAGATTTTTCTTTGTTCAGTGGTCAGACAGTGATGTTGAACAACATGGCGGCTGAGTCTTGTTCGGAATGTCGATGTTCGATGGTTCGACATTTGAAACAAGAGAAATTTTTGAAACTGAATATTTCATAGCCATGCAGAGCGCTGATTTAATAATACATTTTTTTAATATGGTAAAATAAGGTAAAATCCCACAACGTGATCTTATGATGCGGAAGTAGAGAAACATTCTAGAAGTGCAGGTCTTTGAGCCATATCCGCTAAAAAAAAAACAGGAGGAACAACTGTACTTCCTAAGTTGACGGTTATCAACAACGGACTTGTATATGTACAAGATCAAGAGAAACAGCAACAAAAGGAACGAAAATTGGAAGACTTACTCCTGTCTCAGGTCACAGCACTAGGAGTGCTTAGTGCATTTTTAGACTAAATTAATGTAGGTATAATTGATGGATTAAAAAAAATATATTATATAAAATGACTGTTGGCGTGTGTTATTCCATAATGCTTTGGCCTAAGACATTCCAGGCCTGTTCGCCTGGAAAATTATCTTCTCTGCGCGCTACAGACTACGCCACTGTGTTTTTTTAGTCAAGTTAACAACTCATATTTTTTTGTTTATTAGGCTTTTTCTCAATCACGGCGGGGCAGGGCGGGCCAAAAAGTCTGCTGGCCCCCCTAATACTCTCAACTTTCACTCCTTAGGGGCCCCATCTCACAATTCTGCCCAGGGCCCCCGATTCCCTTAGTCCGCCACTGATGACAGACACCTCCGATCAAACAGTGCGTGAAAAAAATGAATGCAGTTGACATATTGTCATTTAGATGTGCCTTTTGGAAGAATCGCCAGTCGGCACGACCAAGTGTAAAGTTTCAGGCACGGCTCTTTACCAACACCAACTTTTTCTAGAATTCAAAAAAACTATTGCTTCTTCAAGCACTACAGTATGTTGGAGACAGAAAAAAAACAGACACCAGCAGCTAGTATCAAGATGAAGTTAATGGATTTTTAAAAGTCTTGGAAACTATTGCATCCAATATCCATCAACTGTGTCTACACGTAACTAATAAGAGAAGCTCCAGCAGATGGCGACCCGACAAGATTTAAGTTAGTTAGCAGCTAGAATTGGTTGCGTTTTTAAATGAAGAAAAGCCCAATTATACATTTAATGAAAAACATCTAATTTGCGAGCTTCCTGGAGCGTTAAGCACTTCTAAAAGCGTTTGCATTGCTGCAGCTCTGCATTAAAAATGAACGCCGCCCGCGACTCGGAGCTGACCCAATTCTTGGCCTGACTTATACGTTCAAAATAAAACGTTTAATTTATGAAAACGTTCTTCCTCAGCGCGCTAGCCCCGGCGGAAAACACATAAAGAAAGCTCACTCTTATTACAATAAGAAAAAAAAATCGGCCATAAAGGGCGAGGACCTCAAAATATCATCAAAGTGCTGAACACACCGAACAAACATCTGGCATAACACTTTTTATGTTTGTTCAAAGACTGCTCTCGCACATGTGTGTGTATGCTTCAAAGCATTTCGCCTAAAATTGCACAAAGGGACGGACTGCGCGCCTCTTGCGCCTCCTCCTGGAGAAATGGGGGAAATTCCAGTTTCATGAATTCAGAACAAGCCGAATGGTCATCATAAATAAGGGCGCTAGATAAGGAATGTGTATGTGTGTGGGGTAGTAGTAGTATCGGGTATATTACATCCGGTCCGGGGCTTTTTGGATCAGAAATTGTCCGCACAATATGCCGCGCCCCTGATGCCGGCATCGGAGCTGAGCTGGAGGAAAGGAAGAGATTGCTGGGCGTCTCGTTGTAATAAATTGCCCGGGCCCGCCAGAAAGTAAACAAGCTTCAAGTGTTTCAAATCGCGTGGAAATTTGAATGTGTGTCCCGGTTTTCCCGACAATTTGCCATTGCGCTACTGGAAAATTCCAACGGCTTGGACAGTGGATGGCTCCAAAATTAACGTCCGTGCTGAATGAAGCAGTTAATTTGATTCCTTGTTTACTTCGCTGACCGGTCTTTAGAGGCCTATTCAAATAAAATTCATAATTCAAAATATTCTACATACATGTTTCAAAATATATATTCATCTTCCAGCTTCTCGTTCAAAGATATAGCTGCTACTTACAGTCATCATGAGAGGGAGTGTGTTGTTGTATAGGTGAATGAGATCTCAAGTCAAAGTGTTGAACGACAATCTTCCACCTTGGTCGGCGTTTCAATATTCCTCAAGAGTCCGCACGAACTACAAGTAATAGAAAAACGAAAAGCCGATGGCCAATGAGTCAAAATGACCTTCCGAAGTGAGCAGCAAGGAAACTGTAAAGTATATCGGAAGGAAACGTCCGTCTGGGAAGGATGTGGGGAATAAAGTTCGGCGTGAATGAGGGACGGACACTCTGATCCGAAGAACTGATACCCGTTCGACGTACACTCCAAACGAAATCCGCAAGCTTTTGCCCCGTTCTCTCCCGGAATTGTCCTCTGTGCGGCTCGCGCAATAAGAAAAGATTGTTTGAATCCAGCGATGACGTTGCATCACGGTTCAAATGTTTGAAATCGACAAAGATTCCCTGCAGCGAAAGTTCGGGTCTTTTTGGTTGTGGTGTACAAACATGTCGACATTACGGCTTGAACTTGGCTCCGGAATGGTCGTTTAACCGCCGAGGATCACATTCGTGCAACAGGACGTATCGGGAAAAGCGATTTCGGGATCTAAGCACCTGAGTCCGAGACACGATAAACGTGTTTGATAGTAGTTGTGTGCGCTTTCTGGGTGTGTGTTGCGTGAGATATCCTAGACTGATCTGCCGATGGAGGGAGGTGAAGACGAATTTCAGCGACCGAAACCTTACCGAAAGAAAAGGCGATAATTGAAAGTTTGAAATTTTCCACAGAGTATTGAATACAACTTTTATTTGAATACTCCGGTCTGAAGGAGGCTTTCCAAGTAACATAATTTTCACGTAAAGACCTGGTAAAAACAATGTAGCAGTTTCATTTTCAGTTCAAAGAGGAGTTCTTTTTGAGAGACCTTGCCGAAAGCTTGATGTGTTATTTTTCAAGTAGACAACCGAGCAATGCTTTATTGTCTCGAAGGCTCAATTAATCTCCTCCATCACTCTATGTACCTGTTCCACGGTTGCATGCTTCTTTCGGAATCCAAACTGCCGTTCTGGTATCAGCTTGTTTGTATCTAGTATTGCATTCAGTCTTTTAAGAAAGAGTTTCTCGAACTAATTTGATAGTATTGTTAGTTTTGATAGGGAGCAAGCTGATAGGGCGGTAGGAGTCAACTTTTGCTGGTTTGCCGAGTTTTTGTATCATTATTATCTGTCCCACCCTCCACTGTGATGAAATATGTCGGACTCTCATAATAATGGCTTTAATTAATACAGGGTTATTCAAAAGTCCGGAATAAAATGCATAATTTTTTTCCATATTTATTTCGGAAAAAACGCTCGAACAGGTCGATTTCTGGAAACGGTAAGCCGTTCTTTCATGACACGTGTCATGTTCTACCGTCAACCTCCTAATCCCAAGCCACCCTTAGTTTATTTTTTAAATGACCCTATGGCTTGTCGGGGCTCGTTGGCAAGCTTGTCAAAAATTCTATTCAGATCTACCATTGAAAATCAGATCGGACGCTCCACCATGAAGTTTTGAGGAACTCCAGTTTCAATTAACAGTCCGGAACAAAATTCATAATCTCTTACCATATTTTTTCAGAAAAAAACGCTCGAACAGGTCGATTTCTAAAAACGGTAATCCGTTTTTTCATGACACGTGTCATGTTCTACCGTCAACCCCTTAACCCCGAGCCACCCTTTTAGTGGGGACGGTACGCGACGAAAATCCCTTGGATACTGCACTTTTGAGTACAGTTATAAAACTTGGCGCATAGTTTCTAGGGACCATAAGAAGAAATTTCGCCCAATGTTCCCAAAAAAAAATTGACGGAATCTGTTATATAGGCCCCTTTTTCCAAAATGGCGTCCAAATTTTGAAAATTGGCGATTGGTCGTACAGTGGCGCACAAAGTATCAATTCTTAACATTTTGACCATAACGAGTTGATTCAAGCCACCCCTGACTCGATTCGTCTGATATTTTGGCCATTTGTGCCTTTTTTCCAAAATGGCAGCCAAACTTCGAAAATTGGAATTTGGTCGTATAGTGACCTGCAAGGTATCAATTCTCGACATTTCGACCATGACAAGTCGATTAAAGCCTACCCCGACTCTACCCAACCTGGATTTTGGCCTCAATACTCAATTATAGTGCTGATTTAGAATTTTTTTTCATCTTGAGAAGAGTTTTCCACATGTGAGTAATCCGGAGAGCAGAATCACTACATTTTTCCGAAGGAATGAAAGAATCCCCCCAGTGGCAAAACCTATTTCACGCATGTATAAAACTGTGACAACCATAGAAAACGTCAAAAGTAGATACCTACATACCAACTGCAAGTTGTTTCTGAAAATGTTCATCGGTGCAGAAGAAATTTGGCATGTTGATTAGGAATAGATTCTTGTAAGGTTTGATTTCTGCATTAGAGAGCGTCCCACTGATGTAGAGCATCCGAATCGACTGTGCACTGATATGGGGTGCAATTTATTTGGAAATTCGCACGTTTGCACGAACTATCAATTCGTAACATTCTAACTCTGACGAGTTGATTCCAGCCACCTCTGACTCGATTCGGCTGATATTTGAGCAATTGAGGCCTTCTTTCCAAAATGGCAGCCAAACCTCGAAAATCGGCAGGTGGTCGTATAGGGGCACACAAGGTATCCATTTCTGGACATTTCGACCAATCCAATCGAAGGGAATTTTTTTAAAAGCTAATCACTTTTTTTGGATAGTTTTGATTTTGTAGCTCAATATTGCAAAAACTAGCGTCATCTTCAACAATACCAAATTCATATTCAACATATTGTTACGATATTTCGCGTACGGGTTCGAATATAATTGAGACGAACTTTTAAAACACACACTGTTTATTTCTGCGTACTACTACTACTACATCAAATGCCAACAATTATCGCTTGGAATTATGTCGCAGGTACTTCGCTTGTTATTACTCGCTATCTAATTCATTACTGCCGCGAGCTCCCGGCTGACGCCTTATATAAGGCCTCCGAATAATGTTCCCGAAGTTTCTGTCTGCTTCCAGCAAATTCCATGAGGGTCTGGCATAAGCGGTTTCTAGATCATTCCTGAATAATCGCACACGTTACCTGTATGCTTTCCATGTGTTCTGAAATCTGCGCCTCCGCCAAAGTGGACTGATGTGCCTTGATCGAACGTTCAAGTCTCCATTGGGTTCACATACAAGAACGCTCTGGAATGCACGAGATCGCTCCAGACTTCTACACTGCGATCTAATGGTGGAAAGATCGAGAAACATCGAGTGTTTACCTATATTGTAATGGTACGCCCCCCCCTCCCCCCCAGTGACATTTCACGTGTTTGGCCTCTGGTCGTCGGAATTCTACGTTGTGCCCGTTGTTGTTCGCATCTTAACCCTTTGATCCGCTTTTGTTCATGAGGTGAACGACCCGAGGGGGAAGAAGGTGGACTTCAATGAAACACGCTCATTGCACAGAAATTACATTTACTCAAAACAAATGAAGTGCAAAATTAGTCTTTTCTCAAAACACCTACCATGTGACTGACAGCATGAACAAAATAAACAAAAACAATGAAACAATTGAAAACAACACAACAAAATATGTCAAACTGTCAAGTCAAAGAAAATGGAGAGTGACGGATTCGGAAAAAAGCACTCATGTGGAAGAACCCAGTCGAAGAAACCACTGAGTTAAGCTCAAAGAAAAGGGTTCTCAAACATGTTGTGACAAAATGTAAAACTCACTGAGACTTTGCTCTCCCTACCGCAACGCAGCAAATAACGCAAAGTAACGCAACACAACGCAAAGTAACGCAAAGCAACGCAAAATAACGCAAAGCAACGCAAAATAACGCAAAACAAAAGGTCGCCACACTCACACAAACACACAAAAAACAACAACTGAAGACACGTTAGTAGACAGGGCATAATAAACAATACACTACAATACAACTTCAAAATACTACAACTACACAATGGGGGTAATCCTGTTGCGAACCTGTACTCGAGGACACTGTAAGAGAACCTATCCCACAAAATCTGACATTTGCCTCGTTACGCGAGTCGCAAGCGACTAAGTTGTAACCAATCGTCCTTATCTACCATGGCTGTCCCTGTCCCTTACCCTGGCAGGTAGCATCAAATCATCTCATCACAAACAAAGCAAAATAAATAAACAAGACTCCCCAACAAAAAGTACCGTACAACCTGCTTGGACGGTAAAAGCCCTCTGACACATAGACAAAAGTAAACATTGTAAAAGTCAATTTTAGGTTGGGTAGAAGTGGTTGATAGTACAGGAACGACTTTCACGGTATTCAAGAAAATATTAGTAAAATAAGTTCATCAAGGCTCGATCATACTCGCAAGCGCCATTTGCAAAACTCAGTGAGTAAATAAACAAAAGGGGAACATTTCAATTCAATTCAATTTAACAAGAAAATATTTGAGAACCGGAACAGACGGAGGGCTCTGAATCTTGTCACAAAGATTATGACAGATCAAAGATACAGCACTGACATTAAAAGGGAGTTGACTACAAATCTGCACATAAAAATGACAACATAAAAATATCGCAGATAATGACGTTCAGCAAAAATTTGACACAAAATTACAGTCAAGTGCACACATGAAAAACAAATTACATACAAAAAATTACTAATCTGACCATAGAATTATGACATAAAATTCAAACAGACAAAGTTAATGCAATAAACACTTCACGTTGAATTATTCCAGTCAAAAGCGGCATGCGTGCCTTTAAAATTATCTAAGCGTATGTTTTAATAAAGAGGACGTACTTTTAATTTAATTCGGCAGTGACTTATCAATCAAAACCAAGTAGTATTCAAATAGAAAACGACAAACGAATACACAAGCAATTTAAAAAAATACAACAAAAATTAATATTTACCTACAAAACACACGCACAACACGCAGCCTCTTCGAGAACTGCCCGCATCTTTCTGCCCTCGTTTTTACTCTCCTGTGCATGCAGACGGCAAAGGCACCCTCGTTTAAAGTAATAAAATCTCGTCGCTCGACCAATTTACAGTCTTAAGACGGGCGACACTATGGTCGAAAGTCCCAAATGTGACCGTATCAAAACTGCCCGACCATGGGTTAACACAAGTTCGCATTTTTGTGCCTGTTTCGTTAGAAGGGGAATTTTTTAAAACTTTGCGTGGCTTATAATAATTATACATTTTAATATGGTAAAATAAGGTGAATTCCCACAGAACGCCCCTTGAAGAAACGACGGAAGAGAACAGAGGACGATGACGGAGGTTCTTCAACAAACCCAAGATAAGTCATGTGGTGTAGCTTTTTTCTTTTTGGTGATCTTCTTTTTCTTCTTGTTGTTCTTCTTTTTCTCATCGTTGTTCTTCTTTTTCTCCTTGTTCGCTGTCTTCTGTTTCTTCTGTTTCTTATTCCAAGGTGACTCCAGAAGCAACCAGACAAAACTTGACAAAACGTTCAGATCCGTGGTTAACGTTCAGATCCGTGGGTCAGTGAAACGAGCAACGCCCCTAGACGATAAAAGTTGAGCATGGTCCAGATGGTGGTGAGAACGGTTTCGATTTCTTCAGTGACAAGCAATTTCTTCGGAACCAGACAAAAGGCGGACGCCCCTAGATTGCATTTGGTGACCAAGGGTTTGACATTCTGTTGACAATTGGAACTCGTGTAGGCAATTGGTGATTTCTGCTTCTGACAAGACGCTTCAGTGGATCCAAGAGGTGATGTAGTCAAAATGTTGATGAATGGTGATGTTGACTACAGGTAAGAAGTTGTGTCATCAGGAGACAAGATGACAATGACGTTTCTTGAAAATTTTCGGTGCCAAAATTGTTGTAGGATCAGGTAGCAAGCTGACGGTGACGTTTTGATATTCTTTCCGTCTCAGAAGATTTTTCTTTGTTCAGTGGTCAGACAGTGGTGTCGAACAAAATGGCGGCGAGGTCTTGCGAATTGTCAGTGGTGATGTTTTGCAAGATGGTGTGACTGGTTCAATTGAGCATGTCAGGTCAATGATGTTGTTTGGGTTCGACAGATCAGTTGTTGCTTGAATCATGTTTCATGAAGCATGGAACGTTTTGGTTGAGCACAGTTTGCTGGTTAGGCAGAAATCGTCCGATGAGCGTTCTTGAATTTTTCTGTGATGGCAGGATCAGGTACATCATCTCGTCCGTCGTCATGTGGAAAAATCCATTTTCAGGAGAATCCGTCCAACGTCAGGTACAAGCGTCAAGATTGAGATTGGCATTTCATGAAACAAAAACAGAATCAGCAGAAAAGGTTTCACAAAAAAAAATCGTTTTTGAATATCAGTCTCTTATTTGAACACTCTTGGTCTGAATGGTTTGACAAAAACAAAAACAATTCCCTAGATCCCCCCCCCCCACAGGCTTCCCCTAATGAACAACGCCAATTTGACAAAAACAAAATGGGTCTCAACGCTCCCCTTTCTGAACATTTTCCCGTTGTGACCAATCCAGCTTTGCAAAAAAAAAACTCGTTGCTTGAAAAAATCCTTGGATAATCTGGATTTACAAAAAAAAAAACTCGTCGGTGGACAATCCTGGTTTCTCTTCTCGTGAACAATCCTTCCTTTCTCCATGGATAATTCGATAAAAAAAAAAAAAACTTGATGACAAAATCCATTTTCTGGAACACTCCTGGCTTCTCCCCACAGCGTTCCCCCCCTTTTGAACTATCCTCCGTGAACAATCCGACAAAAAAAAACGAGTTGATCCTTCAACACTCCTGACTTCTCATGGCTTCCCCAGACTTCTCTCCACAGCGTCCTTCCCTTTGAACAATCTTGCCGTCTTCCCACAGCGTCCCCCTCCTTTGAACAATCCTGGTCACGGCACCACTCTGTAATGGTACGCCCCCCCCTCCCCCCCAGTGACATTTCACGTGTTTGGCCTCTGGTCGTCGGAATTCTACGTTGTGCCCGTTGTTGTTCGCATCTTAACCCTTTGATCCGCTTTTGTTCATGAGGTGAACGACCCGAGGGGGAAGAAGGTGGACTTCAATGAAACACGCTCATTGCACAGAAATTACATTTACTCAAAACAAATGAAGTGCAAAATTAGTCTTTTCTCAAAACACCTACCATGTGACTGACAGCATGAACAAAATAAACAAAAACAATGAAACAATTGAAAACAACACAACAAAATATGTCAAACTGTCAAGTCAAAGAAAATGGAGAGTGACGGATTCGGAAAAAAGCACTCATGTGGAAGAACCCAGTCGAAGAAACCACTGAGTTAAGCTCAAAGAAAAGGGTTCTCAAACATGTTGTGACAAAATGTAAAACTCACTGAGACTTTGCTCTCCCTACCGCAACGCAGCAAATAACGCAAAGTAACGCAACACAACGCAAAGTAACGCAAAGCAACGCAAAATAACGCAAAGCAACGCAAAATAACGCAAAACAAAAGGTCGCCACACTCACACAAACACACAAAAAACAACAACTGAAGACACGTTAGTAGACAGGGCATAATAAACAATACACTACAATACAACTTCAAAATACTACAACTACACAATGGGGGTAATCCTGTTGCGAACCTGTACTCGAGGACACTGTAAGAGAACCTATCCCACAAAATCTGACATTTGCCTCGTTACGCGAGTCGCAAGCGACTAAGTTGTAACCAATCGTCCTTATCTACCATGGCTGTCCCTGTCCCTTACCCTGGCAGGTAGCATCAAATCATCTCATCACAAACAAAGCAAAATAAATAAACAAGACTCCCCAACAAAAAGTACCGTACAACCTGCTTGGACGGTAAAAGCCCTCTGACACATAGACAAAAGTAAACGATGTAAAAGTCAATTTTAGGTTGGGTAGAAGTGGTTGATAGTACAGGAACGACTTTCACGGTATTCAAGAAAATATTAGTAAAATAAGTTCATCAAGGCTCGATCATACTCGCAAGCGCCATTTGCAAAACTCAGTGAGTAAATAAACAAAAGGGGAACATTTCAATTCAATTCAATTTAACAAGAAAATATTTGAGAACCGGAACAGACGGAGGGCTCTGAATCTTGTCACAAAGATTATGACAGATCAAAGATACAGCACTGACATTAAAAGGGAGTTGACTACAAATCTGCACATAAAAATGACAACATAAAAATATCGCAGATAATGACGTTCAGCAAAAATTTGACACAAAATTACAGTCAAGTGCACACATGAAAAACAAATTACATACAAAAAATTACTAATCTGACCATAGAATTATGACATAAAATTCAAACAGACAAAGTTAATGCAATAAACACTTCACGTTGAATTATTCCAGTCAAAAGCGGCATGCGTGCCTTTAAAATTATCTAAGCGTATGTTTTAATAAAGAGGACGTACTTTTAATTTAATTCGGCAGTGACTTATCAATCAAAACCAAGTAGTATTCAAATAGAAAACGACAAACGAATACACAAGCAATTTAAAAAAATACAACAAAAATTAATATTTACCTACAAAACACACGCACAACACGCAGCCTCTTCGAGAACTGCCCGCATCTTTCTGCCCTCGTTTTTACTCTCCTGTGCATGCAGACGGCAAAGGCACCCTCGTTTAAAGTAATAAAATCTCGTCGCTCGACCAATTTACAGTCTTAAGACGGGCGACACTATGGTCGAAAGTCCCAAATGTGACCGTATCAAAACTGCCCGACCATGGGTTAACACAAGTTCGCATTTTTGTGCCTGTTTCGTTAGAAGGGGAATTTTTTAAAACTTTGCGTGGCTTATAATAATTATACATTTTAATATGGTAAAATAAGGTGAATTCCCACAATATGTACAAGATCGCCACTCGTAACAATATTGAAGATGGGCCATTATCTTTGATGGCTCTCAGTTTTCTTCTGCCATGTTCGATGATTCTCTGGACAACAGCAGGATTAATTTCTCTGAGCTCCTGCCTCCCAGTGTACCGCAAGCTCGACCAATATAAGATTTTTGGTAAGTATTGAGCAGGATAGTATAAGACAAGGGATGGGAAGCTGCAAATGAGGACCAATTACGGCGTCGCATTTTTCAATAACATCAGAGAATTTCACATTCGAGAAATCGATACAGAAAATTATGGAACATGGCAGTAGAAAATTGAGACCCATCGAAGATAATGGTCCATTATCAATATGTTGAATATGAATTTGCTATTGTTATACAGGGTGGTGAAAATTTCGATGCTCACCATTGGTATCTTGGAAACGGTGGGAGATACGAGGTCGGTTAAATAAGAGAAAAGTTGCGCATTTTTGTGGCGATTGAGAATCTGAAAAGAAACTTTGAATATTCTGATTGGTTCACGATTCATCACGAAAAAACTGAAAATTTTGATTTCAGAAATTATTTTTCATCTTTCCAACCATTCAAGCTATTTCAATCAAACTTAGTAGTTATATGTTTTTGATCACTCCGAGTCGATCAACGTTGGCAGAAATTTTCCAGGCCTTCTAGATGTCAAATTATGTTAGTCAACTTTTGTTTTTCTTATGGCCGCCATATTGGATTTTTGCACAAATAGATAGAGAAAAAATTAGCTTCCCGAATTAGTGACCAACATGTTATTTTTATGACATTTTAAGCGTCAAATTTTGAAATTCTCGTAAATTATTGACAAAATCGGTAATGCTTTGAAAAACAATTGAAATATCATCAATAGCAACAACAAAAAAGTGACAGATGGTGTGCACTTGAGGTATCTAACTTCTTAATCGTGTTTTGTGCTTGTTTGTACCGGTAGTTCATAAATTGAATGGGTCAAGGGTGTCTGTGAGTTCAAAAACGTCTGTCGCAACTAGCATATCGTTCTTGTTAAAGTTTGACAAATTTATTAGAAAAAGAGTAAGGATTACCCTAGTTTCGACAGACGTTTTTCAATTCACAGGCACCCTTGACTCATTTAATTTATGAGCTCTCGGTACAAACAAGCACAAAACACGATCAAGAAGTTACGGCTCGATACCAAGTTGGGGCTGAGACCGCCGTAAGTGCCGTTACAATAGCAACGGCGGATACCAACCAATCAGACCGCGCTATATTTGGCGAGTTACGCCGTCCCAAACTTCGCGTCTGCAACTTGGTATCGAGCCCTTAGATACGTCAATTGAACACAATCTGTCTTTTTTCTGTTGTTGCTATTGATAATATTTCAATTGTTCTCCAAAGCATTCCCGATTTTGTCAATGATTTACGGAAATTTCAAAATTTGCCGCTAAAAATGTCATGAAAAGAACATGTTGGTTACTAATTCGGAAAGCTAATTTTTTCCGCTATTAATTAGTGCAAAAATCCAATATGGCGGCCGTGAGAAAAACAAAAGTTGACTATCATAATTGGAAATCTAGAAGGCCTGGAAAGTTTTTGCTATCGTTGATCGACTCGGAGTGATCAAAAACATAAAACTACCAAGTTTGATTGTAACAGCTTGAATGGTTGGAAAGATAAAAAATAATTTCTGAAATCAAAATTTTCAGTTTTTTCGTGATAAATCGTAAACCAATCAAAATATTCGAAGTTTCTTCCCAGATTCTCAATCGCCACAAAAATGCGCAACTTTTTTCTAATTTAACCGACCTCGTATCTCTTACCGTTTCCAAGATACCAATGGTGAGCATCGAAATTTTCACCACCCTGTATATGATGTAATTTTTGCAATATCAAGTTAGAAAATAAAGACTATTCAGAAAAAGTTATTAGCTTTGAACCATTTCCCAAAACTTTCGGACCATACGTTATGTACGATTGCGGCCAAAATAAAATGGACGACAATGTCAACGAGTTGGCTTGCTGTCATGCGACGTTCAGGCCAGAATCCTGAGATATCTGTCAACTGTCGTCCATCTTAAAAAGTCCGCAACGGTACATAGTTCTTTCCCAACCTTGGTATATGTAAGTGACAAAACGAGTATAATGCAACATGTAGAAATTCGATCTCCTACAAGAATTAGAATCGAGAAGGGATTCAGGATAGGTGAGAGTTCCGTTCTTCACCAATTTAATAGATGAAGAAAACAGTAAAGAAGAATGTAGGTGAGCGTCTTGCAAAATCGCACAAATGCAAACGTGCAAATTTTAAAATAAGTTGCATCCCATATCGGCGCATAGTCGACTCAGATGCTCTATATAGTCCTGTCCCTAGCAGTACTTCTGTAGGAAAAACGATGTAATCAAAATTTTCTTTTTGGAATCGTTAGAGGATCATCCCAGAACAAATAATCACTCGGGTGCTTTCGCGATTTCTGGTACATTTTCCAGCAATATCGCATCAAAGTTGGCGGCTGGTCAATTCTTCAGTTCGCTGATATTTCTTGGAGTTTTTGCGATTTTTCCCAAATAAAAGTACTAATCCACCCAAAAAACAATTCCGGATTGAATGGTGCTGTCAGATTTTGAGTCCTTACGTTATACCGGGTGAAAAAAAAATAAAACGTGTTTAATAATTTTTTTCCAACTTTTTAGTTTCTTGGCCGATTTTCACAAACTTCATGTCAAAAGCTCGCTGACTAAATTGTCTACTCAAATCAATTGTCAATATAGCCAAATTATCAAAAATCAAGATGGCGGCGGCGAACCCAAATAAAAATGTGTCGTATTTCGAGAATTATTTTTTTATTTCTAAACTTCGTAAAGAACGACGCTGATGGTGGATTCTGGAAGATTCAGCTTTCTTCTGCAATTTGGGACTAGATTTACTTGATTCGCACATTTCACTGTAAAAATATAGTGAATTAAAGGAAGGTCCACTTGTAATTTTTTCCAGATTCACAATAAATCAGCAGTTTAAAAACCTCCCGCGAATCCTTATTTCTGAAGCAATTTCTACACACTTGGTAGTGATCGTAAGCTGTGTGCATAGGCTACAAATACCGTGTTGATGCATGGCCGAAGTTCCGAAATTTTAGACGATAGATGACGTAAATGGTGGAGGTGCGCATGTCAAATATCGAATATTCTACTTTTTGTTCTCACATGTTCTGAACGAAATTTCTATAAATGGTTGGCTTAATGGTCAGCTGGATAAACACGCAACGAGAGTCAAATGTTGAAAGAGTCGAAATGTGAAATTTTCAAATAGACGACTTTACTTCTTTGGAGAAAATAAAACGGTTCTATCCGTTGGTCCAGGAATTTTAGCTGTTAAAATTGCAAATAGCGAACAAAAATGAAAGCCAGCTGGATTTTTGTATATAAGCTCAGTTAAGCATGTAGTTCAACATAGTCAAAGTTCTCAAGAATCCGGTGTGAGCTTCGGCCGTTGTGGCCTCGAGAAGAACTTGAGGATCAGTTTTTCGCGTCTATCTCGTGAGCAATGGCACTTGGGAAGAACGTGCTGGGGAAGAAATGGTTGAAAATTTTATTGTCTATAAGAAAGGTCCTTACACGTTTCATCGTCAGTCCACTCTTTCTTTGTCAAAACACAAGAAAATTAAAATATTCCAGATGCTCGATGCTGAAGACTGTATGGACCTTGAGTTCTATGATGGCAAAGTGCCACCTCGTAGAGGTGTTGGTTGGTCCACTATTTCTTCTATGAAACTTGAAGCCATCAATACGAACTATGCCGGCGGCATATACAGGGTGAAATAAAAATAAAATGTTGAACATTTGTTTCTCAAGAACCACAATAGGTGAAGACATGTAAATCGCCATAAATAATTCTGATTCCATGGTCATGAAGTCGTCGTAAACTTGGATCAAATATGTTGAGCCGTTTCTGACATATCTTCAGAAGACTGAAGTCGTTACGAAAAAAAACTAGTTTTCCGTCGATCAGTAACTCTTCAGATATTGAATCGAGACTTGATGTTTTGAATCAAAACAATGATAAATTACATTTAAAATGAAATAATAGTGAAAAACACTTTCTAGGTCAACTACTTTAAGAAGAAACACAGTCAACTTTTTTTCTGATGAGTAGACGAAAACATTAATTTTTTCGGTAACAACTTCAGTCTTTTGAAGATATTTTAAGAACGGCTCAAGATATCTGAATCAAGTTCACGACGACTTCATGACCATGAAATCAGAATTATTTATGGCGATTTACATGTCCTCGCCTATTTTGGTTCTTGAGGAACAAATGTTCAACATTTTATTTTTATTTCACCCTGTATATGCCGCCGGCATAGTTCGTATTGATGGCTTCAAGTTTCCTACAAGAAATAGTGGACCAACCAACACCTCTACGAGGTGGCACTTTGCCATCATAGAACTCAAGGTCCATACAGTCTTCAGCATCGAGCATCTGGATTATTTTAATTTTCTTGTGTTTTGACAAAGAAAGAGTGGACTGACGATGAAACGTGTAAGGACCTTTCTTATAGACAATAAAATTTTCAACCATTTCTTCCCCAGCACGTTCTTCCCAAGTGCCATTGTTCACGAGATAGACGCAAAAAACTGATCCTCAAGTTCTTCTCGAGGCCACAACGGCCGAAGCTCACACCGGATTCTTGAGAACTTTGACTATGTTGAACTACATGCTTAACTAAGCTTATATACAAAAATCCAGTTGGCTTTCATTTTTGTTCGCTATTTGCAATTTTAACAGCTAAAATTCCTGGACCAACGGATAGAACCGTTTTATTTTCTCCAAAGAAGTGAAGTCGTCTATTTGAAAATTTCACATTTCGACTCTTTCAACATTTGACTCTCGTTGCGTGTTTATCCAGCTGACCATTAAGCCAACCATTTATAGAAATTTCGTTCAGAACATGTGAGAACAAAAAGTAGAATATTCGATATTTGACATGCGCACCTCCACCATTTACGCCATCTATCATCTAAAATTTCGATACTTCGGCCATGCACTAACACGGTATTTGTAGCCTATGCACACAGCTTACGATCACTACCAAGTGTGTAGAAATTGCTTCAGAAATATGGATTCGCGGGAGGTTTTTGAACTGCTGATTTATTGTGAATTTGGAAAAAATTACAAGTGGACCTTCCTTTAATTCACTATATTTTTACAGTGGAATGTGCGAATCAAGTAAATCTAGTCCCAAATTGCAGAAGAAAGCTGAATCTTCCAGAATCCACCATCAGCGTCGTTCTTTACGAAGTTTAGAAATAAAAAAATAATTCTCGAAATACGACACATTTTTATTTGGGTTCGCCGCCGCCATCTTGATTTTTGATAATTTAGCTATATTGACAATTGATTTGAGTAGACGATTTAGTCAGCGAGCTTTTGACATAAAGTTTGTGAAAATCGGCCAAGAAACTAAAAAGTTGGAAAAAAATTATTAAACTCATTTTATTTTTTTTTCACCCGGTATAACGTAAGTACTCAAAATCTGACAGCACCATTCAATCCGGAATTGTTTTTTGGGTAGATTAGTACTTTTATTTGGGAAAAATCGCAAAAACTCCAAGAAATATCAGCGAACTGAAGAATTGACCAGCCGCCAACTTTGATGCGATATTGCTGGAAAATGTACCAGAAATCGCGAAAGCACCCGAGTGATTATTTGTCCTGGGAAGATCCTCTAACGATTCCAAACAAAAAATTTTGATTACATCGTTTTTCCTACAGAAGTACTGCTAGGGCCTGGATTAATATCAGTGGGACGCTCTCTCATGCAAAAAATCAAACCTTGCAAGAATTGATTCCTGATCAACATGCAACATTTCTTCTACACTGATGAAAAATAACCGAAGTCTAAGGTCTGAGAGGCAGAGAGAAGTCTAACCTCCAAACACCACTGAGAATAGAACGCAGATTCCTCAATCAGTGTTATTTCTGGTAACCTGTTATACCTGTAACCTGACTTATCTTTTAGCACAAATACAAATTCTGAAACAACTTGCAGTTGATATGTATGTACTTTCGACATTTTTTATGGTTTTGACAGTTTTATACATGCGTGAAATACTGAAATACTCACATATTGGACACACAGAAAATCTAAGAAGTGGTTTTCCACAACCCTCTAAAAATTGAAAAATAAATTTCAGTATCAGCACTATAATTGAGTATTGAGGTCAAAATTTAGGTTGGATGGAGTCGGGGTAGGCTTTAATCGACTTGTCATGGTCGAAATGTCGAGAATTGATACCTTGCAGGCCACTATACAACCAAATTCCAATTTTCGAAGTTTGACTGCCCTTTTGGAAAAAAGGCCCAAATGGCCAAATATCAGACGGATCAAGTCAGGGGTGGCTTGAATCAACTGGTCAAAGTCAAAATGTTAGGAATTGATACTTTGCGCGCCACTGTACGACCAATTGCCAATTCTCCAAATTTGGTCGCCATTTTGAAAAAAAGGGCCTATATAACGGATTCCGTCGAAAAAATTTCTTGGAACATCGGACGAAATCTCTTCTTATGGTTCCTAGAAACTATGTGCCAAGTTTCATAACTCTACTCAAAAGTGCAGTATCCAAAATCGTACCGACCCCACTATCAAATGGCACCCTATGGCTTGTGATGGTGACTTCATGTGAAGCGTCTGATCTAATTTTCAATGATAGATCTGAATAGAGTTTTTGTCAAGCTTTCCAACGAGCCTCCACAAGCCATAGGGTGCCATTTGAAAAAAAAAATACTAAGGGTGGCTTGGGGCTAAGGAGTTGACCGTAGAACATGACACGTGTCATGAAAAAACGGCTTACCGTTTTTAGGAATCGACCTGTTCGAGCGTTTTCTTTCTGAAAAAATATGGTAAGAAATTATGAATTTTGTTCCGGACTGTTAAGTAAAACTGGGGTTCCTCAAAACTTCATGGTGAAGCGTCTGATCTGATATTCAATGGTAGATCTGGATAGAGTTTCTGACAAGCTTCCCAACCAGCCCCCACAAGCCATAGGTTGCCATTTGAAAAAAAATACTAAGAGATCTGTATAACTGTTAACATTTCGAAAGCCTCTTCAGGCAGTGTCTGATTGCTTTTCCACTCAAATTGATAGGAAGAGCTGATTCTAATCAGGCTTCAGTAGGGAGCGAGTAGCCTTGAATTTCTCAAAGTGTTGATTTTAGATTATGATCGTAGAGATGTAGCGATTCTTCTACCAAGATCTTTTTTGTTTTTCCACCAAGTAGGGAAACATCTGAATAGGTAAATAGATGTGACGAGGTGATGATGATGGTGACAATTTTAAAAGAAAATATTGTGGATGAAATGGAATCCAGCCTAGTTTTGACTTGGAAAGTTCTGTTATATTTTATTTTCAAACAAACACATTGGTTGTAACTCCATCAGTAAGTCGAGCGCCAAGGAGGTTTGCGTTTTCCAATCTTATTTACTAAATTTCAAAATTAAATTTTTTGAATTGGCCCAAGACAGATGTCCAGTCACTTGTTACATCAAGGAAAGAGATTCCACATTTAGACACATTCAAATGAATCCCAATACTTGCTGCAGCCTCAGAAAGAGTTTTAAGGTGATTCAAAACTGTTGCTGCATCATCATCAAACGCACAATCGTCCAGAAACCATAAATGTTGAGCTATGATTCAAGCGACTTTACAATAAAGTTGATGGTGAGTGCAAAGAGAGCGGGGTCAAAGGAATCACCTTGTTAGATCCCACATTCGGATGATATGATGATTCGTGCAGGTATGATTCGATTGGTGTGTATATGACTGAGAAATGAACGGAAAGATGGAGGGAAAATTGGATTTGACTTCTTGAAGCAGGTAGTCTCTTATGATTTATTTGAAGACGGTTTGTAAATCCAATTCCAGAAATACTTTCTATGTCGCATGGTCATTGTTGAATTGATTGCGAGCAGCGTGAGCTCCGGCTTGAACGCCATGCACCTCTCACTTCTACACCAAGTTGATTTGGGGGTCAGATCTTCAACCAGACTTGTGCTGATTTGGAAGTTAATTTTTTTTGCTGTAAGACGTCACCGCCAAACACTTCCAACGGCGATGGGACGGATCCCACATTCCTTTTTTTTCAAAGGTAGTTGAACGGCCTCCAAAAAAGGTTGAGCAAATTGCTTCAGGGACTTTACCTTCTCCAGTATGCACGGCCAAACAGACGATTTTTCAACACTTCCGTCTCAGTACTTTTACAACTATATCTTTGAGTATCTGTGGTCTCACTACATCTACGCCACTAGCGGATCCTGGAGGGAATGAAGGATTCTCAGGGAGCTTCCGAAAGAAAGCTGGTTAAGGATGACACGGCTGTTTTTGAAGAACAGCTACGAATGTCTCATCGTCAGTGGGAGCAAAAGAGTCCTCAGAACTTGTAAGTCGTAAGGCATCACAGGTATCCCCAACTGATTCCGTATCCACTCTTTTGTCAATATTTCCGTGTATAGTTTTTTTTCTTTTTCTAGAAGAACACTTTAGCAAGGGAGGTCAATCTTTTCTTACTTTTAGCAACTGAATCTTAAAGTGTCTGTGGTCTCACTACATCTACGTCACTGGCGGATCCTGGAGGAAATGAAAGATTCCCAGGGGGCTTCTAAAAGAAAGCTGGTTAAGGGTGACACGGCTGTTTTTGGAGAATAACTACGAAAGTCTCATCGTCAGTGGGAGCAAAAGAGTCCTCAGAACTTGTAAGTCGTAAGGCATCACAGGTATCCCCACCTGATTCCGTATCCACTCTTTTGTCAATATTTCCGTGTATAGTTTTTTTTCTTTTTTTAGAAGAACTTTTTAGCAAGGGAGGTCAATCTTTTCCTACTTTTAGCTACTGAATCTTTGAGTGTCTGTAGTCTCACTACATCTACGTCACTGGCGGATCCTGGAGGAAATGAAAGATTCCCAGGGGGCTTCTAAAAGAAAGCTGGTTAAGGGTGACACGGCTGTTTTTGGAGAATAACTACGAAAGTCTCATCGTCAGTGGGAGCAAAAGAGTCTTCAGAACTTGTAAGTCGTAAGGCATCACAGGTATCCCCACCTGATTCCGTATCCACTCTTTTGTCAATATTTCCGTGTATAGTTTTTTTTCTTTTTTTAGAAGAACTTTTTAGCAAGGGAGGTCAATCTTTCCTTACTTTTAGCAACTGAATCTTTGAGTGTCTGTAGTCTCACTACATCTACGTCACTGGCGGATCCTGGAGGAAATGAAAGATTCCCAAAGGGCTTCTAAAAGAAAGCTGGTTAAGGGTGACACGGCTGTTTTTGGAGAATAACTACGAAAGTCTTATCGTCAGTGGGAGCAAAAGAGTCCTCAGAAGTTGTTAATCGTCAGGCATCACAGGTATCCCCACCTGATTCCGTATCCACTCTTTTGTCAATATTTCCGTGTATAGTTTTTTTTCTTTTTTTAGAAGAACTTTTTAGCAAGGGAGGTCAATCTTTTCTTACTTTTAGCAACTGAATCTTTGAGTGTCTGTAGTCTTACTACATCTACGTCACTGGCGGATCCTGGAGGAAATGAAAAATTCCCAGGGGGCTTCTAAAAGAAAGCTGGTTAAGGGTGACACGGCTGTTTTTGGAGAATAACTACGAAAGTCTTATCGTCAGTGGGAGCAAAAGAGTCCTCAGAAGTTGTTAATCGTCAGGCATCACGGGTTGCCTGTCCCATATCACTTTTTGACCAATATTTCCGTGTAGAGCTGGGCCGATACCAGGATTTCAGATACCGATACCGACACTCAGATACTGACTTTTCCGATACCGATACTCAGATACATGTATCTGAAACCTAATTTAAAGTCAGAAAAACGCGAGATTCACTTTAATTAGCTGCATCAAGTAAGAATTACTTAGTTTCAAGTATATTTTTCAGTTTTTTATAAACAAAGTTCAATCAAAATTATTATTCTCAACATTTTTTATTCAAATTCGAACAATAATCGAATGAAAAAAGTCAAAAAATTCTTGATCATTCTCCAACAATTTCTTTTTTTTTTCCAAAAATATAAGCTGTTGCACATGCTCTGCAGTCAGACTTGTCCTTTTAATAGTTACGATGCCCCCAGTTTCAGAGAAAACTCACTCCGAAAACACAGAGCCTGCTGGATGGAATAGCAAGGTAGTAGTATGCAGCCAGTTTTTTCAGATGGGGAAATAATGTTTTCTTTTTCCAATAATCCACTGGATCTAAATGCAGATTTTGTACACCCTCAAACTACTAAACGCAAGCACCAGCTGATGATAAAAATCAGGTTGGGTTAGACAAACGAGTTCTGGGAATTCCTGAGTGCAAAATGAAGTCCTATATGAAGCCGGAGGCTGTGAGCGAGCGCCGCGTAATTTTCAGATACTTTTCAGATACAAGTATCTGAATTTTCTTGGTATCGGCATGTATCTGAAAATCGGGAGTATCGGCCGATACCAGATACTGAGTATCGGTATCGGCCCAGCTCTACTTCCGTGTATAGGTTTCTTTTCTCTTCTTAGAAAAACACTTCAGCGAGGGAGGCCAATATTCCTATTATTTTGGCGACATTTCATCGCAATCTGAAGTTTTTTGTTCAGTCCAAGTCGTCAGGGTCTTTACATCATCTGATTTCTTTGGGACAGGTGAAGCAGTGAAAGTGAGTGGGAGTAGATGAGACCGAGCAACTTCTGATCCTGGAGTGGCTATGTATCAGGTATCCGAGTCTTCCAGCAAGTAGTTTGGCCAGCTCTACTCATTCTAGCTCCCTTCGGGCACCGCCTCAAGGTTGATACACTAATTTTGTATGAAAATAGAAGTTGGCAATCCAGCAATATTATACAGGGTGTTGGGTACTGGTCATTACAAACTTTGAGGGATGATTAGATTCCTCATCAAAAATAAGGCCTAATAAAAATGGAACTCATCAGTGGCGGCTGGTGAGGGAGGGCTCAAGGGCGGCGCCACCCCAACGCTAAAGGCGGCAAGAGATTTTTATCGGTAGGAAGACATGGAATGCATTTTATTAATTATACTTATTCCAAAGATTTGGTTTAGTGCAAGAACGTTCTGTCATTAGTCAATTAATATTTCAACAAAATAATTCTAAGCGATCGCACGGTCGAAGAAGTTCGTCTTGGGCTCCGCATTCGGCGGCCACCGCCGATGCGGTGATGCCGGGGTGCACCCGCGCAAAACATGTGCCGTAACCATGGCAACGCGAGACGCGGCTCCCGCTCTATACTGCAGATATGGGCTCCGTTTCTCGAGCCCCCAGCAGATTGAAATAATCGATATAATTATTTATGTACTCTTTGATTAGTCAACCGTTTGCAAACATGAAGATAGCTGACCTAAAAAAGGTACATTTAGGTCATCAAGCCTACTCAAGCCTACAAGAAGAAATAAATGCAACAAAAGAACGGACGTCCGATTACAGCATTGATTTACTGAATATAAAGCAAATCGAACCCGCAAGAATAAATTCGTGGTGCATTAACTCACACGTAATTTTGACAAAACAGTAAATGCTAAAACTCCATATTAGTGGACGTGGTAGGAAAAAACAAGTTGCAAATGATGATAAAGGCAAACCACTTTGCAGGATCGTAACTAAGACTTAAATGAACGATTCTACCCGCAGTGCTTTTTCTTTCGTCCCTTAGGATTGGAATGGCGCCCCTTTTTCAAAATGGCGGATTTTATCTAGGGGCAGAAGGTATGGAATAGCCTGGTGATGTCCAACTTTGTTGAAATATATGGAGCTATATCTCGATCGCTTTCTGGGACATCAAACACTATTTAAAAAAATGGTGGAACATTGTCATTTGTCGCCGGCAAATTTGGTGGAGGCGCCAAAATGAATTTAGTACGGTCATAAGCAAATCGCTGTAACATTTTTATTTTTCAACCGATTTCCACACAAGTCTTATAATTTTGTAGAAAAGTGAATTCTCCTTGTTATCTTATACCTTCCATAAAAAAAGACATTGAGGAATGTTGAAAAAAAAATTGAAAAATAATTTGAAAAAAAAAAGATTTTTTTTATTTTTTTATTTCCATGAAAATTGCCCTATTTGTAGATTTCGATGTGCCCTTTCTAAATTTGCACTTTTCCGTTTTATATCTTCGCAGTGCGCACCGCCATCTTGAAAAAATGATATCTGAATAGAAGTTTTTGACAATATCTGAATTTAAGCCAATGCAAGATCAAAATGTTTATATACGTATGAAAGTACATTCAATTCTCCACGATTTGACACCTGAACCATCTCTGTGCGACTCGAGGTTCTTGAGCTAGAGCTTTCGGAAGTATCAATTTTCGGTGTTAAATAGTGACCGCGCCTACTGGATTTCACCACTGGATCACCACCATGTGTTAATCAAGTTACCCATCAATAACGCGTCGTCATTCATCACAAATCATGAACATTGGTGGACCTGGCACAGCCCCAAGAGGTGATTTTTAATTCTTTTGGAACCGGAAATTGATACTTCCAGAAGGTCTAGCTCAAGAACCGCTAGTCGCACAGAGCTGGTTCATATGTCAAACTATGGAGGATTGAGTGTGCTTTCATATGTATATAAACATTTCAATGTCACAGGAGCCAAAATTCAGATATTGTCAAAAATTTCTTTTCAGACATAATTTTTTCCATATGGCGGCGTGTGCGGCAAAGATAGAAATCGAAAAAGTGCAAATTTAGCAAGGGCACATCAAAATCTACAAATGAAGCAATTTTCGTAGAAATAAAAAAATGAAAAAATCTTTTTTTTTTCTAATTACTTTTTAATTTTTTTTTCAACATTTCTCAATGTCCTTTTTTATGGAAAGTATAAGGTAACAAGAAGAACTCACTTTTCTACAAAATGAGATGTCTTGTGGTCAAATCGGTTGAAAAATAAAAATGTTACAGCAATTTTCTGATGACAGTACTGAATTCCTTCTGGCGCCTCCACCAAATTTGCCTGCGGTAGATGACAATGTTCCACCATTTTTTTAAATAGTGTTTGATGTCCCAGAAACCGATTGAGACATAGCCCCATATATTTCTACTAAGCTGGACATCACTAGGCTATTCGATACCTTCTGCCCCTAGATAATATCCGCCATTTTGAAAAGGGGGCGCTATTCAAATCCTAAGGGACGAAAAGAAAAGCACTGCGGGTCAAATCGTTTATTTAGGTCTCAGTTGTAACCCTGCAAAGTGGTTTGCCTTTATCATCATTTGCAACTTATATTCCCTATTTCGGTTGTACCACGTCCACTATATGGTTGTGCTGCGGATACGACAAAAAAGTTTTTGTCTCGAGTTTCGTCATTTCGCGAACTGAGAACTGTTCTATCTGCACTCTTTGTAGATAATGTTTTTCGAACTTCGATCCAACAAAACATGGACGAAATGTTCCATGATTTGAACAATTAGATCAGAAACGGGAAAGGAATAAAAGCTTCTTTCTCTAGTTTCTGATCTAATTGTTTATATCAGGAAACATTTTGTCCATGTTTTGCTGGTTCGAAGTTCGAAAAACATTTTCTACAAGAAGTGCAGATAGAGCATTATAGTTCTCAGCTCGCGAATTTGTTATTAACTTGAGCCCTCCTTGCAAAAAACTCACGAGCCGCCACTGGAACTCATGATCCTAAAATACTCCCTTAAAATGAATAGGGTGTTGAAGTTGATTTTCTGAAATCGATTTTCCACCATAGCTTTTGAACCGTCAGACCAATTTTAACCAAATTTGAACCAAAGTTCACTTAAGTAAGTCTCCATCGGATGATAATACTATCAAAAATTTCCAAGGGGATACATAATAGGGGGAGTGTCTATTTCTTCTCCCCTATTTTCACCTTCCCTAATTATTTGTTGGAATGGTTGATGTTTTCGGATTCTACATTCAATTGAAAAGAAAAAGTTACTTCTGCAAAATTCCGATTGGGGGCTTTATTTCCAAGATATTTGGGTTTTAAACTTTGGAAAACAAGTTGGGAAACATCTCGACATCGCCACTTTCCAGAGCTCAAATAGTTTTCCTTTGGGAACGCCTTGTTTTTGTCGTATATCACATTGTTAATTGATTTATTATTAGAGCGTTATTGATTGGTAAGGTAAGTACAGCTCGATAGTTGAAACTGAAGTGTTTTATTCTAGCTTGAAAATCCTATATAAAAATGTAGATAACAAACAATAAGAAGTTTTCATCAACTTCTTAATTATACCACAATCATTTCCCCCTTCTTAAATTATGCAATATTTACAAAATAGCAATCTATCATATTTACAGTAATTCATAACAATATACAATAATATACATATTTCTCATAAATCAATCAACAATTCGATTTCTCAATATACATCTAGACTTTACAGGACTATTTACAGGTTTGTTTACATTTGAAGGTTCCGCAGAAATATCTTTACTATTTACAATTTCTTCCTGAACATTTGGTTTGATGTTCACTGTCGTAGATTGATTGTTACAGTTTTCAATAACTCCGTCGTTTGTGTGAGTCATAATTGGAGATTTTCTAGACTGAGACTGTTCCCGAACATAAGTTGAAGTTTTCCTCATCTGATTAGGATGTCTCTTTCCAATTTGACCATTTCCAAAATTGATATCGTAAGTTACGTTTTTGGAACGTCGGACAATTTTACTGGGAAATCAAGTGTGCCTTGCAGGATTTGCAAAATTTCTTGTGAGAACCGTGTCACCCACTTGGAACTCCCTACTTTCCTTCCAAAATTTTCAACTTGTTTGGAAACTCTTTTTGATGTCTGGTCTGAATGTGATGGTGTTAGTAAGTCAAATCTGGTTTTCAATCTTCTGCCAAACATTAGGAAAGCTGGACTTTCACCTGTTGTCGTATTGTCAAGAACATGACACAAGGGCCGTAGGGAGAGGCTCATCCCTCACCCCAAGTACGAATTATTTCATCAAGTATAAATTATAATAAATCATTAATCGTCTTCAGCAAAAAGAACGAGGCGCCACAGGAAATGCTGATACTGCAAACGATGCGCTTTACAGTTTATGTCTTGTGTGGCACTAAGTTCACCAGCACCAGGAAACGGGCATCAATCTGATTGGTCTACGATGTCTCCCGTTGCCTATAAATCTAGAAGTGTCCATCGCTCTTCATCGAATTCATTTTTTTTGTAATTGCGGCGGGCCGCTATGCCCGTCGGCGTCTAAATTAATAATTAATCGTTCATTTGATTATCACTTTATCGTTATACGGATTGTGCTCGGGCTTACCTTCATGTCGTCTCGGGTGTCGGTGTGAAATTAAAATGTGTGTTAATAAAACGATGTAAAACTTTACCGTGTTCTCTTCCAAACCTTCCACTCTGCTTGCAATCACCAGCCCCCAAGAAAGTCAGGAAGGGTCAACCAAAACCCTTCCCGACAGATGGTGGAGGCGCCGGGTATGTCTGTCGGGAAGGGTTTTGGTTGACCCTTCCTGACTTTCTTGGGGGCTGGTGATTGCAAGCAGGGTGGAAGGTTTGGAAGAGAACACGGTGAAGTTTTACATCGTTTTATTAACACACATTTTAATTTCACACCGACACCCGAGACGACATGAAAGTAAGCCCGAGCACAATCCGTATAACAATAAAGTGATAATCAAATGAACAATTAATTATGAATTCAGACGCCGACGGGCATAGCGGTCCGCCGCAATTACAAGAAAAATTAATTCGATGAAGAGCTATGGATACTTCTAGATTTATAGGCAACGGGAGACATCGTAGACCAATCAGATTGATGCCCGTTTCCTGATGCTGGTGAACTTAGTGCCACACGAGACATAAACTGCAAAGCGCATCGTTTGCAGTATCAGCATTTCCTGTAGCACCTCGTTCTTTTTGCTGGAGGCAATTTATGAATTATTATAATTTATATCTAATAAAATAATCCGTACTTGAGGGATGAGCCTTTCTCCTATGGCCCTTCTGTCATATTCTTGACAATACTATCGAAAATTTCCAAGAGGATACATAATGGGGGAAGTGCCTCTTTTTTCTCCCCTATTCTCACCTCCCGTAACTATTTTTTTAAATGGTTGAGGTTTTCGGATTCCACATTCAATTCAAAAGAAAAAGTTACTCCTGCAAAATTCCGATTGGGGGCTTTATTTCCATGATATTTGGGTTTTAAATTTTGGGAAACGAGTTGAGAAACATCTCGAACTCGCCACTTTCCAGGTCCCAAATTGTTTTTCTCTGAAAAAGCCTTGTTTCTTAGCAAAAAAAGGCAGTAAATCTACTTGAAACATCTGGAAAATTTATTCCAGTTAACAAATCATGGGTTTTCTTGGATTTTAATAATCTCGGAAATGGCGCATCTAATCAAAATTTTGCAAAAGTTTTTTTTTTTTTGAAATCGAACATGGAATCCGAAAAGATTAACGAATAGGGCCCAAAAAAGGGCACTCCCTCCAATATCCACTCCCTTTAAAAATTTTGAATGAATTGCGGTATTATTATTCGATGGAGACATTCGATGGAGGCTCATTTGAGTAAACTTTGGTTCAAATTTGATCAAAATCGGTCCAACGGTTCAAAAGTTATGTGAAAAACCGATTGAAAAAAGTCAACTTCAACAGCCTGTACCTATCTTTCCAAGATAGGATTCTAGGACCATGAGTTTTATTCCCATTCGGCCTTATTTTTGATTGGAATTTATCCCTCAAAGTTTGTAATAAGCAGTACTTAACATCCTAGTTGAATCTAACATTATTATACTTATGTGTTATGTGTAATGATGAATGAACTATTTTTGTACGGTTGCGGCCAAAATAAAGTGGACGACAATGTCAACGAGTTGGCTTGCTGTCATGCGAAGTTCAGGCCAGAATCCTGAGAAATCTGTCAGCTGTCGTCCACTTCAAAAAGGCCGCAATGGTACCTACTTACTAGTAAATGAAATATTACCCATCCAGTTTTTCACCCTCTTTCGTTTAAGCAACGTATATTGAAATCCCCGCAGTCAGCAAACATGACGTGACAACAGCCCGAGTAACGACGTCACGGTTTTCATCGAAAACTGACTGCCACTATGCTCTTCGCCCTCGACCCAAAGAGCGAGGAGACAACGAGAGAGGACCCGATAAAATCAATCTGATTACGAGTCGGGAAACCCGCTCCTGGCAAAACGTTATCCATTGACACCTCCACCCCGGCGTCCCCCACCGACCCCACACTCCCTTTGTTCCCTCCAGACCGTTGACCCCCTTTCCCTTATATTCTGTTCCGTGCAATAATTACACTCCTTGTGCTTGGTGTCGCCAAAAAGAAGCACAATCTTTGAAATTCAAATTGAATTTTGAGCCGCCCGTTCATGCGCAACCTTTACAGAGAGGTGGGTGCGCTCCCGTGAATGTCAAGCAGGTGGCGGGCACACGGCTTCCTGTGGGGCCACCTCCGCGGAGCCCGGCTTCGCCCCCCCCGTGAACCCCTTGAGGATTTGATTGGAATTTGTAATTAACCGCGCGTACAACCATCGCCGAAAAATATGCAATTTATATGCGCAAAAAACCATTGTGCAACCGGATTAAAATTTCAAATCGCCTTCCATTACTCACCCCCCCACGCGTCTCCCGCTTGCACCCTTTAGAAAACTGTAAATATATCTCTTATATAAATTTCGACAAAAGCCCCCTCGGAATTAATCCGGAGCTCTTCTTTATAGAAAGCCGCCGCATTTTACGGCATCATCTTAGAACGGCAAACACAATTACCATCCCCTTGCCATGGGGCGGCGGCGGGGAGGCGGCGCTTTTATCACTTCCTTTTAAATTTTACAGGATATCGCCGGAAAATTGCCAATTATAGTTGTGATGGCATTATTGCCTTGCTCATCGGTTTATTGGGACGGAGGCGCAGGCCAGAAAAAATTTCCCAGTGAGTAACGGAATGAAATTAATTTTAACTCTGGGATTCAATCTCGCGAATTGATTGGCCCCGAAGGGGAGATCGCAACTTACGGTCCATTTAGGGGATTATTATTTTGAGCGCCCCCCCGAGGCCGGAATCAATCGTTGCGGCATATGTTTGCTAAATTTTTCCCTCGCGCTAGAAAAGGGAAGTGATAATAAAAAAGCGGGAAATTCATAAATCGTTTTTCATGTGTGTTTCCGCTGGAACGTGAAATATAGCCCGTAATTACCCACGTGGTGATGGTAAACCCAAAATCTGTCTTTTCTATTGTTCCTTACTCGTTTTATGCAGCACATTGACCCTGTGTTTTCTAATTATCAACACCGTGCCGTCGTCAAAGAAAACACAGCAGCAGGGGGTGCGAAATGGGGCTGTGGAAGTGGCATTAATAAAGTCATTTTCCCTGCAGTTTTCCCAGCGAGACGAATTACCCCTAAACATGCAGCGTGTTGTATGGTATGCGTCCTTCTCCCAAACACAAACCACCGTTGGGTGAGGGGAAACCGCACATCTATTTTTATTGATATTAATAGATAGGTGCAAACGGATGCTTGCTTCCATTCCTGCGTGGTATGGATGGGCTCGCATCAGAATTTATGGCTTCCCTCGATAAATGCTGACTTATGGCTTATGCCGCGGGAATTATATTGATGGGGCCGGTATGCTTTGGCAAACATGGCGCACACGGATACACACAGACACATCTCAGTTTGATTCAGGTATAGCATGAATGTAGGCTTGTTTTGCGCAAAATTACAACATCACCCTTAGATTCTTGCCAAGTGACGTATACATTTTACATCGAAATCCTCAGGCTAAGTTAGCTGTTCATTTCAAAACCGAAAGTTCAAGTAGCTTCACTTCTGACACCAAAAATGGTCTAAATTGCCCACTTTTTGGGACTTTTCAAGTATTTAGTCGAGAACAATGACTCGCAATGCTCATTTTTCTGAATTTCATACTAAACTACTCAACAATTGAAGTGGCCCACCCAAAATTTTTGATGAAGTTCAAAGTGCCCTAGCTTCTGAAATAATAGGACTAGTTTCAAATTTTTTCTTTCCCCACATACCTGCGCCCTTTGTCTATCAGAGGACGGATACAGAATTAAGTTCAAATCTTCCTTATTGGTAAGTTAGTGAGTAAGTAAGTAAATTTTATTGTTCTCACGACTATATATAATGTCATGAACAATGAAGGGTGAAATACCTATGTAAATAAAAAATAATGCTATACAATAACAAAATCAAAATACCTATCTCTCAAAATAATAATAACAATAACAGTATGATGCCAATTAACAAAGTAAATCAAAATTGGGTTTTTAACTGTATGAAACAAAATCAAACGAAAAACAATGCTGTAAACAGAAACTCTTTAGCCAGGCTCAAAGAGAACGGCACAGAACAAAGCCAACAACAATCGCAGAGCCAGAAGATGTCTGTCCGGGTGCAGGTCAGTGTGAATCCCGGTTAGTAGCCGAGGTACACATAAAAAAAACGGCATTTGATGTTACAAGCAAGCCACTTTGCACAGTTATTACTTAGACCCTAACAAACATTTTTTTCCGCAGCACATGGAAATCGGTCCCTTAGGAGAGCGGGGGGGGAGCCCCCCTTGAAAAAAGTAGCTTTTTTAAATATTGACCGATTTTCACAATTCTGGTGTCGATTCCACACAATTTAATATCGCTAAGAAAGATAGAGATGAAGTACGTCACAAGATACAGCTATTTTTACATTTTCGGGCGCCATTTTTAAAATATGGCCGCCTATTCAGCAAAATTTCATCTGATTTGAAAATAAGCTTGTCGCGTGTCTAAACCGACTAATTTTGGGGTGCTCTTTACGTTTTCTTCATCTAAAATAACATTCGAGATATCTGAAGGGAGTTATTGAATGAAAGAAAATGCGAAATATTCAGTTACATATTATTCGCAATAATTTGTTGCACACTGTTCCCTGGATCAGCTGAACCAATCGTAGGATCAAGTCCTGAACTAAAAAGTAATTATTGGGGCTTCTAGTACCTATACTTTCCTCCAAATTTATAAAAAATAACTGAAGGCATAGTTTTTGTTGGTGCAGCCTCCTTTACAGCTCTTGCAACTAAGAGTGCAGGGTAGCCGATTTCTTTTGCATTTACATTGCATAGTTTGGCAACCAGTCTTGCAGCCACATCGGTCCAAGGCATGACAAGCACTCCACACTTCCTATAACTGAGACCATACTGGTTCCCACTAATCATTTTGGAGTGCCCAACCCAATCCTTCTGGAGTTGTGTCACACTGGCTAGTGGACGTGGCTTGTCCCCACAACTGACCAGCCTGGTAAGCCGCTCGTCGAGCATGCTGTACTAGGGCACCAGATGTCGGAGGACCACAGGGCCTAAGGTCGATTCTCTGTGGCAAATAGGTTTTTGCGAACCTGATCTACAGTGATACACTCAGGATCACACACTCCATACATGCGGACTGTGTTTTCTTCCGAGGTCTTCAGTGTATCCTCAGTGAGAGGATGTGCAGGAGGACGAGCTAAAGGTGTGAATGCATCGGTGTAAATATCTTTCCAAGCACTCCACCTGTCTTTTTGTCTTTCTATCAACTCAAAAACGATACGCTATCACAATCTATGTAGGCGTGGAAACCACGCTCAGCTACGGATCTCGACTCTCCAAGAGCTTCTGCAATTGAATGGATTGCTAGGTGTCTGTAATGCTTGGAGGTACCATAGAGAATCCGTAATTGCCTGAGGCCGACGCTTTTTATGTCGAAGTTGTAGGTGATCGCTAGGACTACGACGTCTGTATCGGAACTTGGAATGGGGACGTTTTCAGTATCGAGAATTACCATGTCCATGACATGAAGAAATATCCTGCCATCAGCTTCTTCCATCTGATCGCAAGTGACATCATTGATGTTGGTGTTTTGAGATAATCCGAAGATCTGACGAATTCATCTACGGTTGTCACTGAGCCTATGATTTGAGGTAAACCAGAAAGAGACGTTTCTGAAAGAAATCTGAATAATTCTAATATCATTCTTGAGATTCACTGTGGGGAAAACCCACTTAGAGTTCAACTGAGGGTAATTGAAGGCAGTGTTGGCTTTATATATCTGTTTCCTTACCTCAATATGTCACTACATTTGGGACAACAGCGCTGCAAGCTGCAGTCATGAATAACTGCCGCCAAAACATTTCGCATATTCAAATCCACATTCGGGTTGTGACGTTAAATTTAAAATAAGACGTAAGATTTATGGAACTCATTCATAATAATAATAAACTCTCTTTATTGATTTTCCAGAATAAAGTATGAGAAATGAAAATTAAAATAAAATAAACACTGAAAAATCAAACTTAGGGCGAAGTTCAGATGAGTGCACAATCACACCCGCTGCTGAGGGGTGCCCCCTGCAGCCCCATTCCACGTTTACCGGATAATAATAGTTATAATAATGCACCGAATATTATTTTAGATAAAGGAAACGTGAAGAGCATCCTTGAATTAGTCGGTTTGGACATGTGAGAAGGTTATTTTCAAATCAGATGAAATTTTGCAAAATTGGCGGCCATATTTTGAAAATGGCGCCTAAAAATAACCATACCTTGTAACTTACAGCATTAGCATTGTCTCTATTTTTCTTGGTGATATCAAATTGTGTGGAATCGACACCAAAATTGTGAAAATCGGTCAATATTTGAAAAAGTTACTCTTTCCAAGGGGGTCCCCCCCCCCCGCTTTCCTAAGGGACCGATGTTCATGTGCTGCGGAAAAAAATGTTTGTTAGTGTCTTAGTAACAACTGTGCAAAGTGGCTTGCTTGTAACATCAAATGCCGTTTTCTTTCCATTTAACATTGTGTGCCTCGGCTACTAGGTCCTTGACGCAAAAGTTGGAATGACGAATATGATAGAATGAACGAATGAATGAATGATAGACAAGGCCGTCGAAAACCGAGGAGTTCCTCATTCACACAGTATAAATGATCTGATTTTCATACATCCGGTTAAATATCTATATAGGACGATGGCGTCCTGGGGTTTGCTGCTGGACAGAATATCATGTACATCTTGATCGAAAAAGTGTTTGACGGAGTAGGGTCTGTAAGGGGCGTACAAGGGGCACTGAAAAAATACATGGTTCGGCGATTCCCTCCTTCTCATGCAGAAAATAGTGCAGTCATTCATCAAGTCTATGGTGTAGGTGACTTTGTTCACAAAGATCTTTAGTGTGGTGTTACTTGCGGTCCTAAGTTGTGTCAGTAGTCTTTTAAGTGGCAGTGGGGTCTCAGTGTTGAGCATAGAGTTCTCTAAACTTTGGTGCTTGAGATGTTTGTATTGTGTGTTGTTGATCGATAGTAGAATGCTATTCATGTCTTGTGTCTTTCCTACTTGTATATATGAGTCAAGGATTTCTCTAATTTTCTCTCTAGTCAGTTGGCTGAGGTCCGGTGTGGCATCAGAGCTTTGACTTAGTGTGTTTATCAATCTAGTATACCAGTTAAATTGTAGGGAAGGTGCCGTTTTGTTCAATTCGATGAGTCTGAAAAGGGCCGGGTCTCCTTGCTCTCTTTTCTATTATGTTTGTGAGTTCTTCTTTTATTGTTTTCATAGCAATAAGCAGCTCCTCGTTTCCCATTTCGCTGATTTGGGTTTCGCTCTGGGTTTCGCTCTGGATTTCGCTCTGGACTTCTGAGGTGACGTGCTTGTTTCTAATCTTCTTGAGCTCGTTGCGTGCTTTGCCGGGGCTGTCTCTACTTCTTTTAGATGACTTACTTGGTGTTTGAGAAGTATTACTTTCCGACATAAATCTGATTATTTATAAGGTCGTTTTTGTGGGTTTCTTGCTTGGTGTACACGTACTGCTGATAGTAGTTATTTATTGTTTGATAATTCTGCACAAAAAACCAAACGAATAATGCCGCTGCTAATGCTGTAATTTCTATCAGAAACTGTCTCTTACACTGAGTTTGCTGTAGATATGGGGGTTGCTTGACTTTCCAGTTACACAACACCACTCGTATCCGTCTTTTTCGAAATCCTAAGCCAATTCTACCACTTTTAACTTAGATTATAACTGGTATTTTGAAGAGCGATATTTATCGTGTGTGGCCGACTCGACTTGCTGCGCACCTCCTTGTTGGTTATACAGGGCGTCGCGTAAAACCCTTCAAAAACTTAAGAGTTTGAGTAACTCCCAATTCGAAAAAACACGTTTTTTGATATTTTCAACTGGTCCAGGAAGGATGGTACACTCATATCTCGAAACAATTTCTAATTTTCCGATTATCTTCCTTCACTACAGGGTGAGTCGAGAAAAACAACTTCTTGGTCTTTTGGTCATAGCTTTTTTACTTGTTGACCGATTTTTGTAATCTGTAGCTCATGTTAAAGCTGAAGCTCCAGGGAACAAGAATTTATCATCGAAATCGATGCAGAAAAAAACTTGAAATTGAGACTTTGCATTAAAAATGACACAGATCTGAATAACCCTAAATTCAAATCTGAAGATGGAACTCATCCGAAATCAATTTGCTTCAAAGTCAACCATTCAAAATGATCATTCCAAGATATCGCACCCCCGCGAGAAAAGTGTCACAAATCAAAAATTACTGTTTTGTAGAAAACGAAATTGGAAATTGCAGGTATTTGTTTTCATTGATTGCTCAAAACTGCATTCCATTTTTTTTTCTGTTTCTTTTGCACAAGGTTGTTTTTAGTGGGCTTCATAAACTACAGTAATTCAATACGCAATCTAAGTGCTGCTCCCCGTCAATTTTGAGTTGTGTCACTTTGACATCATCTTGCGACGAACTACTTTTTGAGTTATGTCTTCCTATAAAAAGAATATAAATAATAGGAGGGGTGAAAAAAAGTCGAAAAAAATTAAAATAATGTTAATACTAAGAAAAATATTACAATAAACACGTAGTTCATGAATCATAACATACGAAAGAGCAAAACAAAACCATAAACAATTCTATCTTCTATCTTCTTACGTCAATCATTGCAGACGGAATCATGGAAATTCGCATAGTACCTTGGTATGTGATTTGAAGTCAGCAAACCCAGCAAATCGGTTCGTCTCCGATCAGTTGAAGGAAGTTTTCTTGTGTAAGCAGGTTCTAATACCATTGGATTTTTATTGGGTTAATTCTCCGTTATTGCTAAGCCGAAATTTCCGTAAAAACTGGATTCGAATAAGATGTTCTATAGAAGAATTCCAGTGAATGTTCCTTTTCAACTCCAATTACCTTGATGTCGGCAATATTATGTTCGTTCATTGACTTGCCAAAAACATTGTCATACTGATCGCACAAATCTTCAAGATCGCTGAAACCATTAGAGCACATTTCCGTAACATTGTATGGACGTCCTCTTTTCTTTGCTCCTCTGATAATTATTGTGACGTACTGTGAAGGCTCATAAATGAGTTCAGATTTTAAAGCTTTTCTCACGGATTTTTCGATTACGGAGTGAACGTTATCTTCTTCGTTCTGCGTGTGACCCTTTATGATGAGTTTATGAGTTATTGACTTCATTTCCAAAGTTGCCACCGCGTGCATGTATAGAGTTATCATAAATCGGTTCTTTTGCTGTCCGCAGCAGTTGTCCGAGTACAGAATCACTTCTAAATTATTGGAATCAGTAGACTCCGCCACTTTCTCAAGGTACTTATAAACGCAGGTCCCAATTCATTAGCCCCTTGCTTACCTAAGCCCTCATGCCAACAGTAACACTCGACTCGTTCAGATTTCATCTCAGAAATAGTGAAATTGTAGGTGCTCACTGTTCAGTTCAGATTTGTAGTAGAAGACTGACACGTCTCCTCTTGGAACCCGCAAAACGGCTTGAAGATCGTAACAAGCCACCACAAGGTTCTCATTGATATTATTCTTATCATTCTCTTTTTCCATACGAGACAGACGTTTTTCTCCCTGATGTTCAGTATATTTTCCTGCAAAGCATCTTTGTCTTCATTTTCGACGTTTTCAAAAGCAACACAGAGTTCACAACGATCTTTTTTTAGAACGAAAAAAGAAATGTTGGATTCCGAATCAGAAATTCGAGAATACATCACCAAATTGGCATGTGGGCGTCCGGTAGCATCACATTCAGTTTTGTAATCACAGAAAAGGTCGCTTATAATTTTCCACCGTCAATATAATCGCGACTTGTTTGCTGCAATAATGACTCTCAATTCGAGGAATTGAGTTGATGTGGTTTCGCACACCGTTCTTGATCTCAGCATCTACGGTTTTGCGTTTTCCATGTTTGCCTCTGAAATCTTCGGCGACAAAACCTGTATCTGTTTTTGCGATCACTGTGCGAATAGGACGATCATTGATATCAAGCGTTGCTTCAAAAAAGTGCTGACATACTCTGATACGTTGATTTTCAACTTCAAAATAAAATGCATGATTAAGGTGTCTGCCAGTCTTTGTTTTTGTGTATCGGTATGCAGGTTGTACAGTTGTCATTCTCTGAGAAAGAAAATCGCGTTGCCTGGTAACAGTCTTGAGTCCCCAATATTTTCAAAAGATGGTTTGTCGAACACCTGCTTATATTTTCGAGGAACATTTTAAACGGCATTTTTGTCCGCAAGGATCCCGCAATTTTCTTGATTCAAATTTCTTACCAGATCGGGACGACGATGTGTAGGCTTCTCCTAAATTCCGCAATAGCTTCATTGGTGGTCATTGGCGTAATTCGGAGCTTGGTTTTTCATTATAAAGCGATCGTGTGTGTCCAACCTGTTATTTTCCCAACAATTCCACGAAGGGAAGTTTGAAGATGGTGCTCACGATGGAAAAAAAAGTTGAGGATCTTAGTTTGGAATCTAGCAGGCTTCATTGATGTCACCACATCGCGTTCCATCAAAAACATGATTGTTTGTCGGAATATCAAGTTGCAGCTCGATATCTCCAAAAACAACTGATTTATTGGAGAAAGAAAAAAAAAATAAGAAGTTTCATTTTTTCCAGATTATTTTGGAAACGCCTCAAGATCTTTCAAAACTGTTTGCAGCATCTTCATGAGCATGAAATCCGTCATCAATATCTTGATTGACGTACGTCCATCAGTTGTGGTCCAAGATTTACGATTTTTCAACAATTTTTTTCCACTTCACCCTGTATAAAGTGTCGGCACCATTTGCGCCGATGTCCAAAATAGTGAAATTTTGACTTGTGTCCGTTTTCTCGTGGGGGTGCGACATACCTCTTCCTGTATATAAGAAGATTTCTTGACGGGGAAATTAAATTATGGCTGTATGTTTTCTGAAGAAAATTAGTGTCCCTCCTACTTGAAAACTAATGTAACCTACGTTACGAACAACAAAGCTGGTAATCGAATTCAGAAACACTGTTGGAATTTTTCTCGGTATAATAATAATTACTGGCTTTGATATTAGTAACGTAGGTAACATTAGTTTTCAGGTAAAGAGGACACTGATGATCTCCTGAAAACATTTAGCCGCAATTTGATTCTCTCGTTAATAAATCTTCTTTCATACAGGAAGAGGTATACCTTAGAATGATCATTTTGAACGGTTCACTTTAAGGCAAATTGATTTCCGACGAGTTCTCCAGAACGTCTCACCCAATCCAGAGAAGTTATAGTGTTACTGAACGTGAGTGTCTTGCCATCAGCTTCGGTGTTGAAAATCTTGGACCATTCGCAATGGATCCGCATTTAGTTAACCCATTAGTGCTCACTATTTTCTTTCCTCAAAATATGCTCTCCTTTGATTGACTTCAAGTTAATGTCAGATGGTAGACCCTATAGAAAAATGTTTAAAAAAATATTGTACTATGAATAGACTTACAGGGAAATGGGTCGTCAACGACCCACTGAGCACATACCTTGGCACTTACCTACTCAAGTATTCAGCGACATATATCCATAAAATACTAATCTTAATTCAAATTTGAAGTGACAAAATAGAACGTAATGGTTATTTTGATGATATACAACAAAACATTTATCGTGGAGGGGCACTTCACAAGTATAGAACAGCCCTTAGTGGTGTTATTCTTGCAAACCACACACCTTCTAGACAAACTGATCGTAATGTAGTAGTCACCGTAGTACGTGACTTATGTTTGAAGCTCCTCAGAGGTCGCGTTCCATATTTGCTCAAAAGCGCCTTGACCACCTCCCTTCTGAACGACAAGTTGTCAAGTAGATGACCATGACTTTCAGCCAGATGCCAAGAAGAGCTCAAAAAAATCGAGTAGATGGTTGGTTACTAGCACATAAAGTCAATGGTGGTACATATAAGCACTTGACTCCACTGAGAAATTGGTGAATCCTCCAGATCATCCGCTTCCCATTCTCTTATACTTTCTTTTTTCCTTCCTTCTTCCGTTTAGCAGGTGGTGCTTCCGATGGCTCGTCAGTTTCCTCTTCAATAACGTCCTCGTTGTCTTCACCAGCACGATCGTAGTTTTCTACCTCGTCCTCGTCTTCTACTTCATCCTCTACGTGACTCTCGTCTTCTTCCATAGTTGTTGGTGCATTGTTGATGTAAAGTTCTGCTTGTGCCATTAGCTGGTTTTTATTGAGGCGGTCAGGTTCGTTGCGATCTTCGTCACCAGAGTCTTTATCGGTACCGTTTCTTATGTTCTCAGGAGGAGTAACGTAAATGTCGTAACGTAACGTAAAAACTATGAAGTATACTCCATTCTTGCCTCACCAAAATTTTCAGGCTAGGTGAATGATAAATTGAAACTTCGTCACTCTCGTATCTACCATGACTTGAATGAGTATACGATATATGATTTCAACTTAGATTTACCTTTGCCATTGTGACAAGCGTTTATCACACGTTATCAACAACAAACACTAACAATTCTTCACTTATAGACTTGGTAGATACAACTTGTAACCGCTAAACACCGATAAGACAAGTTAGTGACGAAAATAGTGCCAAGTGCTCAGTGGGTCGTTAACGACCCATCCAAGTTCACTTATTCATTACGGCAAGTGACTGATATAGGTATTCGTCAATAACGTTCAATGATCTAGTTTTATCATCAAGCATTCAACGTTTTTGACGTTATTTTGGTGAAAATGTTGTTTTTACACGTGATAAAACATTGTGATGCATCATCAAGATCTATACATTGGCAAAATGCAATTATTTGATGGCACAATTTGGCGATATTCACTATTTAAAAAATATAGGCACGTGTCTAAGAGTATTATGAAGCCATTTCCATTCACAAAATTTCAAAAAATTGAACTGTATGGTTGCAAAAAAATTAAATGTGTGCTGAGCGCTCTGGTAGCACTGGCGCGCTAAGTAGCACTGAGCGCTGATGGGTTGAAGGTAATAACAGTATAAGGTGTCAGGCTGCAATATCAAATTGTCATGTAACTTAGCAACGAATCTTGTTCGAGAGGAGTTCGATTGTAGCTTTAGGTCAATTGGTCAGAATATTCAACAAGTAATTTCCAAGGAGAACAAAAACATTGTCGCTTTTACAGATTCGTTTCCCAGTTGCCTAGTAGCTAAATTCTCTCACTCCTTTTTATGTTGGTAATCTTCCTCACTATTAAGCTTTCGCGAAACTCTGCCGCTCACGGCTAAGCTCAAAAAACCTCATTTCTCTTACATAAGCTTGAAATTTTCATAAGTAATTCTTAAATGCTTTTAGCTGTTGCGTTCAACTTTGCGCCCGGGATGTTTATACGGGCCCTCGCAGTTTTGTTGTTCTTTGTCGCGCCTCTGGCCCGAAATTCTCGCCGCTCAGGTATACGCCGCTTCCTAAGTGGCAGGAAGGAAGGCAGGCGTAGGCAAACGGGTAGGTGTGGAAGGCAAGGGTCCCGGAATTACCCAGCACGGGGTAGGTGGGTAGGTATAGCGTTTAATATCCGCGCATGTCGGGCCATTAAATTATTAAAATATCAAAAGTTGAGTGTGTCAGCGTAGCTGGAAATTCCACTCAATCCGCGTGTTTAGGCAAGGTAAGTGAAAAGTTGCCCCGCAGAGTGACGCCCGCAGAGCCCGAGTTCGCATCAGCCACAGTCGGGGATGTTTATTATTAAGCGAGCAAAAGTGGCTAATGCCCGCGGATTTTAATCTTGCCTTGCGGAAGTTTGAGCTCGTCACCAGCCCAGACGTGGAACAACATTTCTGGTACATGATTCCGGACTTGAGCTTTCATTTTACGGGTCAGGTCATTTTACATAAACATCTTTTTCACAAAAATTCAATTCCCGGTATCAAGTAGCATAATGGAAGGACTGAACAAAAAGCAACGCTATGTGGAGAGAAACAAAATCCCACTCAAAAAATAATTTAATGAACATTTTTGGTATGTGGGTAGTCGCAGGTGCCTAAACATGGTCCTCGTTCACTTTTTATTTTCAGTTGAATGACTTTTTTGAGCAAAACTAAAATGACAAACTGGAGTGCTGGGAGAATACGGCTGATAGCCGCTAATAGTCTCGCTTCAAAACTTTGCAGGTGTTATCAGCCGTAGCCGTAGCCCCCCCTCCTTAGCTTGTTACTTAATTTTTGCTACAAAAAGTCATTCTGCTAAATTTGAAACGTGAACGGCATATTATACCTTCTAGATTTTCTCAGAAATTATCAAAGGAACAAAAATGGCTATTTGAAACGTAGGAAGCTTGGACAATATTACTTTTTTTTGGTGACTTCGATGTTCACTGGGGGAACCAAAGCTATCATCTTGGAACCCCTATTGGGTAGGCAACCCATTATACATATTTGCTCGGATGGTCGCTCACGTTCGAATGAAAACCAGTCAAGAAAAAATCAACAATTTCAAAAAAAAAATAACACTGCCTGATGGGACTGCTTTTTGACTACAAGGTCCTGTGTATAGTTTTATCATCCATCGCATTTTGCAAGATATACAGGGTGTTTCCAAAATGATGATACAAACTTCTAGGGGAAATTCTCCATCAAAAATGGACCAGGGAAAAATATACCTTTGATGTCCTAAAATGCTCTGTTGAAAAGTTACAGGGTGTTAAATCTTCAAAATCGATTTTTCGACATAACTTTTGAACCGTACAACTGATTTTGTTTAAATTTGGAAGCAAATCAACCAGAATAGGTCTCCATCGAATATAATAGCAACGTGTTTAGAAAAAAAATTCAAGGGCGTAGATAATAGGAGTATAAATAAGTAAAAATCCATTTTGTCTTGTAGTGGTGTTGTATAAAGTTGAAATGTATATTTGTTGAATCTTGAAACTACACCACAATTTTTGTATTTTTTCTTTTACCAACCAAGGTTGGAAAATTCTTTTACAAATTCCTCCAAAAAAGAATATGTTTTAAATATTATACAAACCCTGACGATGCCGAAAGGCGAAACCGGTTGGTGAAAGAAAAGAATACAAAAATTGTGGTGTAGTTTCAAGATTCAACAAATATACATTTCGATAATAGGAGTGTTGTTGTCATATTTTCCCGCCTATTTTTCACCCCCCTAGCTATTTCCACAAATTGTTTCAATTTTTGGATTCTACATCCAATTTAGAAAAGAATTTACTTCCGCAAAATTTTGATTAGAGGCTTCATTTTTGGGATATTTGGGATTGAAACTTTGGAAAACATCTCGAAATCGCCACTTTTATTAGGCCCAATTTCTTCTCCTGAAAACTTCTCGTTTCTCAGAAAAAATAGTGGTTTATCAACTTAAAAATCCTAGAGAACCTATTTTTGCTGGGAAAACGTGAGTTTTTTTGTATTCTAATTTTCAGTCTTTCGAAAGTGGCAATTTTGAGGTGTTTTCCAAAGTTTCAAACTCAAATATCTCGAAAACGAAGGCTCTAATCTACATTTTGCAGAAGTATTTTTTTCTCTCAATTGAACGTAGAATCCAAAAATTAGAACAATTTGGGAAAAATAGCTAGGGGTGTGAAAAATAGGGGGGGAAAAATGAGGACACTCCCCATTATCTACACCCCTGAACTTTTTTCTACTTGACACGTTACTATCATTCGATAGAGACTTATTTCAGCTAACTTGAAAATTTGAACAAAATCGGTCGAACGGCTCAAAACCTATGTCGAAAAATCAGTTTTTAAAGGTCAACTTGAACACCCTGTAACTTTTCAGCGGAGCATTTCAGGACATCAAAGGTTAATTTTTTTCTGGTCCATTTTTAATGAGGAATCTCCCCTAGAAGTTTGTATCACAATTTTGGAAACACCCTGTACAGGTGTCCCGAAATAATTGCAACAAAATTTACAGGGAGATAGACAAAAAAAAATAAGGGGACTTCCTCAGTAAAAATACTAGCGTAATAACGGAGATACAGGCCTTCAAACTTGTTTTTTTGATTCAGTTTTCTTTGCATAACTTTTGAACCGTTGAGCCGATTTCATTCCAATTTGAACCAAAGTTTACTAATATAGGTGTCTATCGAACAGTGATGAGGCATTTCATCAAACATTTTCAGGGGCGACGATAATAGGGGGTACCTTCCCCCTTTTTCCCCTCTTGATATTTTTCAAAATGGTTGCAATTTTTGAATTCTACGTTCAATTTAGAAAAAAAGTTGCTTCTGCAAAATCTTGATTGAAGGCTTCATTTTTGAGATTTTTGAGTTTGAAACTTTGGAAAACATCTCAAAACCGTCACTTTTCAGGGCCCAATTTTTTTTTTCAGAAAAGCTCAATGTTTTTCAGCAAAAATGGTAGTTTGTCAACTTGAAACACCTAGAAAACTTATTTCAGTTGAGGAATCTTGAGTTTTCTTGAATTTTAATTTTTAAGGCCTTGAAAGTGGTGTTTTCGAGATGTTCTCAGAAGTTTTAAACTCAAATATCTCAAAAATGAAGCATTTAATCAAAATTTTGCAAGAGTAACTTTTTCATTTAAATTGAACGTAGAACTCAAAAATTGCAACCATTTCTAAAAATATTCAGGCGGTGGAAAAGAAGAGGAAAAAGGGAGGAAGTACCCCCTATTATCTTCGCCCCTGAAAATGTTCAATGAAATGCCTTATCATTGTTCGATAGAGACTTATATTAGTGAACTTTGGTTCAAATTTGAATGAAATCAGCTCAACGGTTAGAAAGTTATGCGAAGAAAACTGTATCAAAAAATCAACTTCGGAGGCCTCTATCTCCGTTATTATACATATTTGCGAGAGTATTTTTACTAAGGAAGTCCCCTCATTCCTCAATTGTTATTAATGTTCCCCATTAATGTTGTTTCTCAATTCTAAATAATGCAACGAAATTTACAGGGAGAAAGAAAATTGAAAGATAAGGGTACTTCCTTAATAAAAATACCCTCGCAAACGTTATAGCGGAGATACAGGCCTTCAAAATTGAGGCCAAAAGTATAAACGCATTTCGTCAAACATTTTTATGGGCGAAGATGATAGGGGGTACCTTCTCCCTTTTTCCCCTATTTTTCACTCCCTGAATAATTTTGAAAATGGTTCCAGTTTTCCGGTTCTATGTTCAATTGAAGGGAAAAAGTTACTTCTGCAAAATTTTGACTAGACGCTCCATTTTCGAGATATTTGTGTTTGAAACTTTTGAAAACATCTCAAAATCGCCACTTTTCAGGGCCCAATTTTATTTTTTTTCAAAAAAGCTTCATGTTTCTACAGCAAAAATGGTAGTTTATCAACTTGAAACACCTCGAAAACTCATTTCAGTCAAGGAATCTGGAGTTTTCTTGAATTTTAATTTTTAAGGCCTTGAAAGTGGTGTTTTCGAGATGTTTTCCCAAGTTTCAAACCCAAATATCTTAAAAATGGAGCCTTTAATCAAAATTTTGCAGGAGTAACTTTTTTCTCTGAATTGAACGTGGATGTCAACAACTGCAACAATTTTCAAAAATATTCAAGGCAATGAAAAATAGGGGAAAATAAGGGAAAATAGGGGGGAGGTACCCCCTATTATCTTCGCCCCTTAAAATGTTTGATGAAATGCGTTATCATTGTTCGATAGAGACTTATTTTTGTAAACTTTGGTTCAAACTTGAATAAAATCGGCTTGACGGTTCAGAAGTTATGCAAAAAAAAACTGTTTTGAAAAACCAACTTTGAAAGCCTGTATCTCCGTTATAACGTTTGCGAGACTATTTTCATCGAGGAAGTCTCCTTATTTTTCAATTGTCCACCTCCCTGTTAATTTTGTTGCATTAATTTCGGGGCACCCTGTATACAGGGTGTTCGGGTCTGGTTATTACAAACTTTGAGGGATGATTCCCCATCAAAAATAAAGCCGAACAAACAAAAAACTCATGGTCCTAAAATGCTTCCTTGAAAAGATACAGGGTGTTGAAGTTGACTTTTCCAACAAAATTTGTCACTGTAACTTTTGAACCGTTTGACCGATTTCAATCAAATTTGAACCAAAGTTTAGTCAAATGAGTCGCCATCGAATAATTATACCACAATTTATCAAAAATTATTGGGGGCGTAGATAATTGGAGACTGTTTCCTATTTTAGACCCTATTTTTATCTCCCCTGATTAATTCTTCAAATTGTCATAATTTTCGGATTCTACGTTTAATTTTAAAGAAAAAGTTACTTCTGCAAAATTTTGATTGAAGGTTCCGTTTTCGAGATATTTGGGATTGAAATATTGGGAAACTCAAACTCGCCACTTTCCTGGGCCTGAAAATTAAAATTAAAAAAAACTTGTGATTTGTCAACTGAAATGGGTTTTCTGGGTGTTTTCAAGTCATTAAACCACCATTTTTGCTGAGAAACAAAGTTTTTCAGTAAAAAAAAAAGACAATTTGGGCCCTGGAAAGTGGCGATTCCGTCTTGTTTTCCAGTTTCTCAAACCCAAATATTTTGAAAATGAAGCCCTTCAATCAAAATTTAGCGAAGGTAACTTTTTCTTTGAATTTGACGTAGAATCAGAGAATATTAACAATTTCGAATAATAATTTTGGCAGATAAGAATAGGGGCTAATAGGGGAGACAGTCTCCTATTATCTACGCCCCCAAAAGTTTTTGATGGATTGTGGTATCATTATTCGATGGAAACTCAGTTGACCAAAGTTTGGTTCAAATTGGATCAAAATCGGTCCAACGGTTCAAAAGTTATGGTGAAAGAACGATTCAAAAAAGTTAACTTTAACACCCTGTATCTTTTTAAGAAAGCATTCTAAGACCATGAGTTTTTGTTCTTTCGGCTTTATTTTTGATGGAGAATAATCCCTCAAAGTTTGTTAGAACCAGACCCGAACACCCTGTAGGATACAGGCTGCCAAAGAAAGAGGTGAAAATCGGTAAATTTTTGAACTGGTCTATCCGAAGGCCAAGGGTCTGCCTGTTTGAGCAAAAATTCAAATTTTTCCTGAGCTCATTTTCAAGAGTCCTGCATCAGAATTTATCAACCAGTAGCTAATATTCCCAGCTTTTTTTCTAAAAAAGTCATGCATTTTCTATGAAATTGAAATTTACTTTAAAGCTTCATTCAAGTTTATCATTTGAGTCCGGTTTTGATAAGTTAGGCCAGTTTTGTATTTCTGAGTAGAAAGGAAACCCTCGGAAAATCTAGAGAGTTTAAACGAAATTGCCGGGAAATGTTCAAAAACCAGTAACGTCTCGTTTAAGAAACAATTGGTGAAAATCCGATAACGGGTCGAAAAGTTGAAAAATTCCAAAGAGGAAAACTCGAAATCCGTTAGTCCAATTGCAAAAATTTTCCTCTAAACTTGATTCAATCGTTTCTCTTACTTTAAACTGCAGCAAGAAGTCTGCACCTAAAATAAATATTCCGTGTGGCTTACCGCAGGTCGGAATTTGCACTGCATTTTTTCTAATTCACGAAATGTGCAAGTTTCATTTAGAACAAATCACCGTCGGAAAACTGGGACCGTGTCGAGTTCAAAAATAGGCCTACACGACGCCCAATGCAATATACTTTCGATATCAGTTTGAATTTTCTGAAAAAAAGCGATCTACGAGCAGAAAAGAGCATCTAAGTAGAGCTCTGCACCAAACGCGGGTATTTCTAGTCAAAGCCAGGGTGAACGGCCGTCTCGGGTAGTAACGGCCAGGAAAAGGGCGTTTTTGTGTAGAGGCGTGCGGGCAACATCTAATGAATATGATTTTCCACACGTTTCGTAACAAATTTCTCATGTTTCACCTTCAATATTGAAAAATATTTATTCAAATATTTTGGAAAATGAAAAAGTTATCGACATTTCAAAACCTACCTACTCCCTAGCTGATGTGAGTCTGGGCCCAGTTCTGAGCTTTTCCTATTCTTGAAATGAATCGCTGCGAAAACAACCGGGAAGAAAAAAATCATGCAAAAATGTTCAAAATCACTACCTCAGGAACATTTCGATTTGATATAAGCAAATACGGCTGCTAATCGACCACAATTTGAGAAAAACCTATTGCACCGGGCCCAAAACTCGCCCAAACCAGAAAGTGTCCTTTGGTAATAATAAGGTATGATTTCACTTGTCAAACCCTCTCACTGTTCCATTGAATCAACCGATGCTAGTGACTTCCCAAGGAGATACTCGTCGATACTGTGGTTACATGTTGAATTTAACAGTTCAGGAGATTAGAGCATAACGTCACCCATAAGAGCCGTGGTTATCAAATATAGGTTTGATCGCATTGGAACTGGTTCGTGGAGTTTTCTTTTTTCTGCGATAACAACATGATAAGTAGACATCTCGACATTATCGAGAATGTTTAAGTCTACATGGAAATCGGAATGTCTGCGGCAGGCTTGCGGCAGCCAGATACTACCCGCGTTCTGGGAACATCACAAATGGTAATTTTTAGAGTCATATCAAAGTACAGGGACACTGTGAATGTTGCTAGAAAAGCCGGCTCAGGTCTCAAACAGAAAACAACTGCACGGCAAAGTCGTTCAGTTCAAAATGCTCGAAGACATCTCTTTGAAAATTCTCTGATGTTGGGTAATCAAATTATGCAAGATAAAGAACTTGTTTTGAACAGTTTTCTGGGAAGAAGAAGGAGTGCTGGTACAGGTTTTCTGTGATAATGGTGACATGTTCTAGGTCGCCTCAGGTCGTCTCAACTCAGCTTCATGAATGTTCTTCGATCCTTCGCTGAAAAGCCGAGTTGAAAGCCTTTGATGTTGAGTTTTGACCCATTTCTAGAAAGCTGAGTTGGAGACGACTAGAGGCGACCTAGAACATGTCACCATTATCACAGAAAACCTGTACCAGCACTTCTTCTTCGTTCCAGAAAACTGACATGAAAATCAAAACTCATTCTCAACCTTCTCCTGTCCCAGAACACACCACGTCTCCCTACTCATGACCTGAAAAATCAGAATTACCAGCCTAACTAAGATTCGCAAAAGCCAAACATAATAAAAACGATGGCAATGGATTATGATACGCATCGAATCACGACAATCGTTTTCGGTACTTTGCCACTATCCAACTTCTCTCCTAACGATATTTCCATTATCTCCGCACGCTATCAATGGGCGATTATTATTTAAATTGATGGTGATGATAATGATGAGGAGCGTTCCAAGAAAGCCTCGGGACTACACTGTTAGCTTGGGTTGCATGGAGATAAATCCGAGGATTTAATGAAGCAATCAGAGATTGTGCCGGGGTAATGCCGGGACGCTAGTAATTAGCTTTGAGCAATTACGGCAACTACTGGTATGCTTGAGATCTTGGTCCAGTCAGCAGCAATCATCAGCCAAGTCCGGATGGTTTGTTCTGGCACTTGTCATTGGGACGGTATAGTGGTGCGATTGATGGGTTGGTGGGACGGACGCATTTACTGTGACGCAGTGTGGCCAATTACATTAGTTACAAATGTCTCTCGGTGTAGGTAGGCGCCTGCCTATGTGTATGTGTCTGAGTGAGTGTCTCTGTGTCTATATGCGCTATCAATTATAATTAGGGCTGAACGCTAGGCATATCACTATTGAAGTTGAGAGAAGGCGAGAGAGGGTCCGGTGTATCCTGCGATTAATTTGCCGGGTAAATCATACATTAATAACTTGGCAGGCTGGAGAAGGGCGATTTTGCCTGTGGCGCGGCTCGGTGCGTGAATATGTAAACAGGGCTTGGAAATTACCAGGAGAAAAGTCGGGAAATTCGCAAAAATTGAAGAATTTAGCAACGCTGACCCTCGACTCCACCAAGCTCTTGAATTATACAAAGCGATTTCAATTTACCGGCGCCCCCGAGACTATTTTACGTCTACTTAGCGACGAAAATCTTTGGTATGATTAAATAGCAATACCTACCATTAATTATGCTCCACAATTTTGAATGCCACAGAGAATGAACAAAAAACGAGGACAATAGTACATATAGTGGGGTCGGTACACATTAAAAAACGGTACTATACGGCATTTAATGATACAGAAAATTTCTTTTGCATAAATGTTCTACAAGGTCTATCGAACGATATTAGAAGGGGAAGCACAAAAGCTTCCCCTTAGGGGGGCCGTAGGGGGCCCTGTCAAGTTGACGGCCCAAGAACTCCTACCAAACCATCTTTCAATTTCGTTGTATCACTCAAATGGGGATGATGTGACTCCATTCTGAATCTCGATGGCATTGGTCATGTCTCTTTCATCTCTCATGCTTGAAAAAATAATTTCTTCGGGAGGTCAGAGAAATCACTTTTTATTTTTTTCTACATACAAGAGGATGCGAAGTTGGCATGTTTTGTGTCTTGACCTGTTATTTGGCATTCCCAAAATCCTATTATGAAGTCAATTTTCCAAATTCTTGATTTTAGGCTGATTAGTAGGCTAAGAAGTAGGTATTTTTCAACATTCAGTTCAGACGTACTTTTTCCAATGTCCAACTGGAGGTTGTTGAAATCATCATCAGGGGTGAATAGGCTGGACTATTTTCTAAACATTATGTCGAGAAGATCAATTTGAAACCGCGCATAGAGAGTACACAATTTTTTTTTTTTTTTCGGTCGGTCGAATTGCGATGTCTACTACGCCCGTCAAGGAGAACACTGAGCATCGTCAGCCTAAACTTATATGAAAACAGCCTAAGTAAATTCAAAACTGACTAAAACTCTGAGTGCTGACTCAGAGTTGAATGTTGAACCATATTATGAGTGTTTCAGGCAGTTTTGAACTCGTTTGGGCTGTTTTTATGCTAGTTTAGTGTGGCGATGCCCAGAGTTCTCCCTGACAAGCGTAGTAGGCATCGCAATTCGACCGACCAAAAGAAAAATAATTTGTGTACTCTCCATGCGCGGTTTAGGATTGATTTCCTAGACATAATGTTCAGAAAATAGTTCACTCTATCCACCGCTGACTATTATTTCAATAACATCCAGTTGGACATTGAAAAAAGTACGTCTGAACTGGATGTTAAAAAACCTGATTCTTAGCCTACCAATCAGCCCAAAATTGAGAATTTGAAAAATTGACTTTATAGTAGGATTTTGGGAATGCCAAATATTGAATTAAGACACAAAACATGCCACTTAATTTTAAGTAATTAAGTGTAATTTCCAAGTAATTTTTCAGACCTCCTGAAGAAATTATTTTTTCAAGCATGAAGGATGAAAGAGACATGGCGATCAATGCCACCGAGATTCAGAATGGAGTCACATCATCCCCATTTGAGTGATACAACGAAATTTGAAGATGGTTTGGTAGGAGTTCTTGGACCGTCAACTTGACAGGGCCCCCTGTGGCCCCCCTAGTTCTAATATAGTTTGTTAGGCTTTGTAGAACATTCATGCAAAAGAAATGTTCTCTATCATCAAATGCCGTATAGGATTGGCTACCAACCCACTAATAGCACACACTTATTCCACGACTATCATTTACATATAAGTCGCAATTCTAGATGAGTGCGTACTCAAAACTGCGGTGTTAACTTTACAATCGTGGTAGGTAATGAATCATTACAGATATCTGCATAAATCAAGCGAATGAGATGTGCAGTAAGGAATGACGGAAAGAGTGAAGTTGAAAAGTAAGAATGGAATACTTACGCTTACAGTCGGCTTTTTGAACTCTCTGTTGTCCCTGCTCGGGGGCTATGAACGATATTTAGTAGGGTTCGCTTGTCTGATTTGGGTGGGCTATTTCTTTAGATGAAACACTCCACGTTTCTACTAGCCTCTATTTTAGGCTAAGCATAGGTACTGAATGAAACTTTTAACATAAAATGGCAAAATAATGCAAGGCGACAGCGCCTGGACTCTTGCTCAGCTCTAGGTCGCGAAGCACGCAGATGAATGCTGGCAGAATAACAATAATAATATTATCCACACAGCCTCCAGCTGATCCGCACAGGGACGCGGTCAAGAGAGAAGTGTCACCAGTGACGGTGGGAACAGTCAGCGCCCACTCCCGATCATCTCTTGGTTCTACATTTTCGTACAATTCATTCTAATGAATTTATTGATTTCTTCCGTCTGTTGCTAAAGCTCGCTATATTCGGGGCAGGAGGGGTCAAAGTCAACCATTGGAAATTAGTTGAAAGCACTCAAGTACTGGAAAATGGAGAAAGTGGCCTCATGTATCGGGCCGCGCAGCATGCTACACCAGCAATACAGATCAGAACATGCCGATGATTATTCCGACTTGAAGACGGGGGAGTTCTGTTCCAAAGTTCGAAGTCGAAGATATCGGAAGCGAGCCACGGTGGAACGGGCGGAAATATTTCACGGGACAGGACGTCCGTGAGGAATATTAAAAGGCGGGTTTGGCGCGTGGTGGCGCGCGGTGCTCCTCCCCCATCGAGAAGGCGAATTTCTGCAAGGTCGCGCGCGAAGGACCCGAGACAAAAAAAGAGCAAGCGGAAGCGGGCGAGCGGCAAAAGACCGTGTGCCGTTCCCGGTTTTTCGGGGGGAGAGAGGAAGCAGGCGGGAAATTTGTGTTTTCGTATGTAGGCCATCGGGACGACGGACGCGTCGGGCGACGACGAGGGTCAATACCTTCGCCGCCGCCGACGGCATCGCATCAGCTTTGTGTGCGAGAAACGGAAATGTCGAGGAACTCGCAATTACGTGGATTGACGAGGTTCTTTGGAAACGGAAGAAATTATGCCGGCGTCCGCGGCCCGGCGGCTCTACCGCATAATGGGCGTGAAAATCGCAGAATGATCGTCGAACGACGATAATTTTTTTGCTGGCCGGTAGGCGTCGGCTCTGCTAGTTGAAGCGAGATAATTTGTCTGAATTGTAGTAGGTGTTGAGCGCTAGGAAGCAGCAGCTGTATATTAGAAGTGAGAGGCAGTCAAGAAAATTGGAAGATCCAAAATCGATTCCAGTGAAAAAACCTTCTAGAGGGGAAGCCTATTAGTCCTAGCGGTATAAGTAAAATTTCATAAAAATGGCTCTAATTGTGACAAAAGTGTGAAATTTGGTGTGTGGACTCCTTAAAGCATTTAAAAGGTTTTTAGAAGGGGAGCCAAGAAAAATTTTGATTTTGATTTTTTAATTTTTTGTGACGTCATTTTTTTTATTTTTTTTTCCATTTTTGCGACTATTCAAGATTTTTTACTTTTGCTTTTGTATTATGGTGAGTAACTGCTTAATCCAAGAAACGGAAGAGAAAATTTGCGAAAAAATTGACTGAACTGAAATGATAGCGTTTTTTGTAAAAATCAATTTTTTCCATTTTTTTCAAAAAATACTGTGAATATGGGAAAAATTAAAAAAGACAATTATCCCTCAAAACAAGCCCTATCAGAAGTTATGAAAGTGTTTCTCAAAATTCCAAGCCGTTTTCGAGATATTTGGAAATATGCTATTTCTTGCGACTGTTTCTTCGTATTAGCTCCTATTTCATCAAACATATAACAGGGTTCTTTTTTCTTGAAAATATACTTCAGAATGATCAGACCGAAGATTTCTCAGAAGTTCATTGTAAATTGTAATTTTTCCAGTGGCGTAGATCATAAAAATTCAAATCGTTTCTACCCTCTCACCATACTTTCTACACCACTCGATTATTTGGAAAATACATGACATTTTGGCATTATGATGATCATCCAAGATCACTTAGCATGACACTCCATTTAAAAAGCACACAATTTTTCCGCTGATCAGATCGGCTGCGAAACATTGTATAAAAACCCGGGTATTTTACATTATTGAATTATAGTCCTAGCGGTATAAGTAAAATTTCATAAAAATGGCTCTAATTGTGACAAAAGTGTGAAATTTGGTGTGTGGACTCCTAAAAGCATTGAAAAGGTTCTCAGAAGGGTAGCCAAATAAAAATTTTGAGTTTAATTTTTCAATTTTTTGTGACGTCATTTTTTTTCTTTTCGAAACTATCTGAGATTTTTGATTTTTGTCTTTGTACTATGGTGAGTAATTGCTTATTCCAAGAAACGGAAGAGAAAATTTGTGAAAAAAATCAGTTGAACTGAAATGATGACGTTTTTTGTAATAATCAAACTTTTGAATTTTGTGTGAAATGTGAATATGTGAAAAATAGAAAAATGCAACTTTTCCTCAAAAAAAGCCCTATCAGAAGTTCTTGAAGTGTGTCTCCAAATTCCAAGCCGTTCTCAAGATATTTGGAAAAATGATATTTCTTCGTATTGGCTCCTATTACATCAAACACATCACAGGGTTCTTTTTTTTCAGAAATATACTTAGGAATGATCAGACCGGAGATTTCTTAGTAGTTTATTGTAAATTGTAATTTTTCCAGTGGCGTAGATCGTGGAAATTCGAACCATTTCTACCCTCCCACCGTACTTTCTATACCACTCGATTATTTAGAAAATATATGACATTTTGGCATCATGATCATCTAAGTTCACCTAGTATGACACTTCTTTTGAAAACAAGATGAGATCGACGATCTTGAGCACACAATTTTTCCACTGATCAGATCGACTGCTAAATATTACTTTTTTTAAGTATATTAAGTAACATTTATTAATAGGTAAATTTTACAAAGATAATATAGCAATAAAAACGGACATTACATTTCGCATCACCTCCTCGATCATCTCCATCATGACTGTTTTAGATACATAATAGCTTATTGTTCCCCCAAACTGAAAATTCTGCACTTTATCAACAGTAGAGTTGGTTGAGTGGCTATCACTGGCGTCGAAGGCATACATGTCATCGCATCTATTTTGTAATTATTGCGGTTTGGAACATAGGAACATACCTACCTATTTGTTTGTAAATATTTGTATTTTATTTGACAAGATGATCATCAAAAGCCACCTGTTATGACATCCTATTCAAAAACTCTGGGGGGGGACAATCAACTATAATTTATCTAAAACAGTCATGATGGAGATGATCGAGGAGATGATACAAGATGCATTGTTCCGCAGTCGATCTGATCAGCGGAAAAATTGTGTGCTTTTTAAATGAAGTGTCATGCTGAGTGATCTTGGATGATCATCATAATGCCAAAATGTCATGTATTTTTCAAATAATCGAGTGGTGTAGAAAGTATGGTGAGAGGGTAGAAACGATTTGAATTTTTATGATCTACGCCACTGGAAAAATTTCAATTTACAATGAACTTTTAAGAAATCTTCGGTCTGATCATTCTGGAGTATATTTTCAAGAAAAAAGAACCCTGTTATATGTTTGATGAAATAGGAGCTAATACGAAGAAACAGTCGCAAGAAATAACATATTTCCAAATATCTCGAAAACGGCTTGGAATTTTGAGAAACACTTCCATAACTTCTGATAGGGCTTGTTTTGAAGGATAATTGCCTTTTTCAATTTTTCCCATATTCACAGTATTTTTTGAAAAAAATGGAAAAAATTGATTTCTACAAAAAACGCCATAATTTCAGTTCAGTTAATTTTTTTCGCAAATTTTCTCTTCCGTTTCTTGGATTGAGCAGTTACTCACCATAATACAAAAGCAAAAGTAAAAAATCTTGAATAATTGCAAAAATGAAAAAAAAAAATAAAAAAAATGACGTCACAAAAAATTAAAAAGTCAAAATCAAATTTTTTTTTGGCTCTCCTTCTAAAAACCTTTTAAATGCTTTAAGGAGTCCACACACCAAATTTCACACTTTTGTCACAATTAGAGCCATTTTTACGTGTACCGCAAAGACTATATATGAATAAGGTTCTCGGAACCCAAAAAATTTTGGAGGTCTCTTGACCTTGGCCGCGAAGGACCATTTAAAGATGTTTTTTAAAAGGTTGTTACCGTCTACTCTTCCGGCCCATGGCCAGAAAAGCAAATTCTCTCAGCGCAGCTGAGGAAAGGCTATACTGTTAGCGCTTGATTTTTGAATTCAAATTTGGCGCGTTGGCCGATGTGCAGCTGCCTGTCCTGTCGCGTCGGGAGATGGCGTTAGCGGATGTAGAATGACATCGCTGCTTGCGCCGCGCCGAGGAAGGCGCTGTCTTCCACTTTCGATCGTCGACTGGCCTGGATCTCAGAGCTGTTTTTCTTTGTTGTTGTTTTATTGAAAATCTCCCAATAAATGCTTTTCGAAATCTAACAGCAGCGGTGGGATCGTGTTCACGTTTCACTGTGTTTATCTGTGGGTGTTTGTTTTCGTCCCAGTGGTGTCCCAAACTTGTTATTTCCGCGTTGGTGTTTTTCGCGCATTGCTCAGTGGTGAGTCATGGAAGCGCTTCTAGAAGAGGTTCTCCAGTCGATGAAAGCCAACAAGACGGCGCCTTCTACAGCCCCAGATCAGGTCGATTTGCCCGTTTTTAACCCAGGATTGAATGATGCACAAACGTGGATGACGCAGCTGACAGACATTAAGAAGGAGGTTGGTTGGTCAGATCTGCAAATTCTGGCAAGAGTTGGACATTTTCCAGTCGGCGATTCTAAAACGTGGTTCGACAACTGGTCGCCGCAAGCTAGAACCTGGACAAGTCTCAAACTTGATTTTCTTGAAGCATTCCTTTCAAAAAAGATTCTTGGCCGGTTACTTAGAGAAGCGTCTGTCTGTAACAGTTCTCAGTTCAATACCTATGCGGCATATGTTCACAAGAAATTGGCGCTTTTGAAAAATTTACGCACTAGTTGGACCGTTCCCGATTTGATTGAATTAGTGGTTTATGGCATCGAAGACGCTGGAGTGCAAGACGCTATTCATCTGCGTAACTGCGACTCAATTTCTGATTTAATTTCGTACGTGAGTTCAGTTGTCAAACTCGTTACCAAAAATGTAACAATGATGAAACAGGCCGGTGACTCTCTTACTTTGACAAAGCCTGCACGTTCGCGTTTCGAACGTCTGGAACAATCAAAATCTAACTTTACTTGTTTCAAATGTGGTCGTTTGGGTCATAAACAAAGTGCTTGTCGTCAACTTCAACCACGCAAAAATAAACCGAATGTAGTAGGCTCTTTTGTTAACAAGTCGAAAACTCAAACTTCTTCACGTTCGATCACATGCACGTTTTGTTTTAGAAGCGGACATAAGATATCAAATTGTTTCATAAAATCCGCCATCGGACAACGGAAAAATGTCAATTCTGCATGCAGTGGGAAAACCGCAATTCCCACACCAATTACAGTTGATGGTCACACGTTCATGGGATTAATTGACACGGGTGCAGATGTGTCATTGATGTCCGATAAGTTCGTCTCAAATTTTTCATCCAAGCTGGAACGGTATCGTGTATCTATTGGCGGCATTACGTCTGGTACTATTCCCTCAGACTTCAAGTTTGAAGCAGATGTTGAGATTACTGGGCAGAGCACTAAATTGGTTTTCTTAATAGTCCCGGCGTAGAATCTTGATCATGACGTCATCATTGGTTGTAACGTTTTCAAAAACACGCTTTTGGCGGCCGTAACAGATTGTGAGGTAACAAAAATTGTCAGCAAGCGGTTGCCTGATGTAATGCCTGCTTCGGAGAACTCTGCGAATTCCGTCATCGTTCCAGAAGAATATTTGTCTCAGATCCATTCCTTGCTCGATGAATTCTCTGACTTAGTGCCATCCGGCTTGAAGCTTCCTGAAGTGAATAATGCGTCCATGAAAATTAACTTGACCGATAATTTCATCGTCACTCGTCGGCCTTATCGTCTTGCAGATGTCGAACGAGCCGACGTACGCAAGATTGTTGGTGAGCTCTTGGAAAACGGTATTAGTCGTGAGAGCACTTCCCGTATGCGAGTCCAGTTTTGCATGCTTGGAAAAAAACAAGGTTCATACCGAATGTGCGTGGATTTTCGCGAATTAAATGCTTATATGGTGAAGGACAGATTTCCTCTCCCTCGCATAGATGATCAGCTTGATCAGCTTGGTCGAGGGAAATTCTTCTTCCCATTAGATATGACTCCGGGGTTTCACCAAATTCCAATTGACAAAAATTCAACACACAAAACGGGGTTTGTAACGTCAGATGGCTATTTTGAATACTTTCGCATGCCTTTCGGCCTGGCTAATGCTCCCGCTGTCTTTCAACGCGCTGTTAACGCCGCACTTGGGAATTTAAAACACGCAGTCGCCCTTGTCTACATGGACGACATCCTTATCCCGTCCGAGACTGCTGAACAAGGGTTAGAGTATTCAGAACAGGTGTTGTTGGCCTTACGTTCTTCCGGATTTTCTTTGAATCGTTCAAAATGTAAATTTCTCCAGTCCAAAATTGAATATCTTGGCCGTGAAATTTCTGGTGATGGCATCAGACCCAGTCAAACCAAAGCTAAGGCTCCAACGGAAGTTTCGTCTCCTTCCAATTTCAAGCAGATTCGAAAATTTATGGGCCTTGCTGGGTATTTCAGGAAGTTTGTTCCGGATTTACGCCAGTCGTACTGCCTGTATCAATGCATTAACGAAAAGAGATGTTCCGTTAACTTGGACGGAAGAGATCGAAGCGGCTAAGACGTATGTCATTGATTGTCTAACTTCTAAACCACTGTTGTCCGTATTTCGCCTCGAACTTTCGACCGAATTACAAACCGATGCTAGTTCCATAGGTTATGGTGGCATATTGATTCGAAAATGTGAGGGACAGAATAGGGTCGTTGCGTATTTTAGTAAACGTACGTCGCCGATAGAAGCCAGGTACCATTCATATGGATTAGAGAAGCTAGCTATGTGAATCCACTTGAACATTTCCGCGTTTACTTCCTGGGTGTGAAATTTTTTATAGTAATCTATTGCAATTCCGTGAAGGCCACTGTTAACAAAAAAGAAATTGTCCCAAAAATTGTAAGATGGTAGGCCTATTTTCAGGACTATAATCACGAGATCGTATATCGCAAGGGATCCTTCCTGAGTCACGTCGACTTCCTCAGTCGAAATCCTGTATCAGTACTGCGGGTCTCAGAGCACGAGTCTTGGCTCCACTTGAACAAAAAGGTATCGCGAAGGTACAACAAATGATCGCCGACTTGCTGGAGGGCAAGTTAAATTCATGTCAGTACGTTGAGGTGAACGGGCTGTTGTGTTAACATCAGGTCGTGAATAACAAGAAAATCATCCGCTATTTTGTTCCACGACAGAGTAGGCTTGGTCTTCCAAGGATGTTCCATGAGGATCAGTGTCATATTGGTGCGGACAAAACGATTGATTCCATACTTAAACATTTCTGGTTTCCACGTCTGAGGCGTTTCGTCCAAAATTATATCAAGCACTGTCTAGTTTGTGCCGTTGAGCAGACGCGCACTGGCTCACTTCAAGGCCCTGTTCTTTCACCTGACAAACCACTGACTCCAATCCACACTGTACACATTGATTGTTTGGGACCTTTGCCGGTGTCGTCTGATGAATACGAACATGATTGTATTGGTAATGGTGGATGGTTTCTCCAAATATTGTAATTTACTCCCGTTAAAAACCGTTGCTGCCGATGAAACTCGTCAGAATTTGCAAAGGTTCATTGCCTGTTTTGGAACACCCAACGTCTTCCTGATAGACAGTGGGACCAATTTCCACAATCTTCCTATTTGTAAATTTCTTGATAAACAATTTCATCAAACATCAAATTCTGTACCACTCTCTCCGGATGTACATCGCGCAAACGGACAGGTGGAGCGCTACATGCCACCCCAGATTATGGGTATTACCGATGAGGGACGTTTCGAACTCGTAAGGGTCGGAGCTCGGAAACAATAAATCATCAAAGCTGCCAAGGAGCAATTGAGACTGTGGCCTTCGGAATGGACTGTTGCTGCAGAAACGTCTGATCTTTTGGATCTGCTAGATACTGAATAGTTTATCAGGTATTTAATTGGAAGTGTTTGTGATTTGATTACCAGGGTGAGCTTGAGTCTTTCCTGATGCATGAAATGTTATTGTGATTTAATTACCAGCATGAGCTTGAGTCTTTCCTGATGATGATTATGTTGTTAACGATAAAAGCCACTTCTTGAAAATCTTGAGACTCTGATGAATTAGTTGATTAACTGACTCAAATGTTAACATTGCGATATTGAGTTCATTGTAACAGCTCCAGTTAGACAATTGAAATGAGTGACTGGAAGTTTTATCTCAACATTGAGTCTTGTTTTTTTTTATCCGCATTGTACAGCTGAGTAAGAAATTTTTGGTTTGCAGATAAGGTAGGGTGTTCCGAGAACGTACCATCCGTCAGTCGGGCCGTGTCTGCGCTAGATCTTTGAATTCAAATTTGGCGCGTTGGCCGATGTGCAGCTGCCTGTCCTCTCGTGTCGGGAGATGGCGTTAGCGGGTGTAGAATGACATCGCCGTTTGCGCCGCGCCGAGGAAGGACGCTGTCCTCCACTTTCGATCGTCGACTGGCCTGGATCTCACAGCTGTTTTTCTTTGTTGTTGTTTTATTGAAAATCTTCCAATAAATGCTTTCCGAAATCTAACAATACCAACGCTCAGGGCAAACGCTGGCATTGCAAAGGGCCTACAAAATAGTTCCAGTGTGGTCTTTCCGCGTCTTATTCGAGGGCAGCGCCACGGATGCGGACGGTAGAGGAAGTCAAACGAAACTTGTTTCAGGCAGATCGGGGTATATTCAAGCTGCCTATGATACAAGCTAATGCTAGGTCAGCAACTTAGCTACAATAGTGACGGCAGAAGACCCTCAAAACTACACAGATACGGGAATTAATTATAAAACAAAAGTGTACGTCAACGAGGTCCTTTTCGAGTTGAAATCTGCTCCGGTCTGGCTTCTGTGTCCTCCCTGGACCGTCGGCGGCTGGGTTCCTACTCCTGCTGTAGCGATGCGGCATCCAGGTGGCCCAACATGGTGTTACCGGCTAGCTCACTATGTCATCTTGGCGCCACCGCTGACGGGGACTTGCGTCGCACCTGATGCATCTATGTAGTGCAGCGGACCCTCCGCCATTCTGTTTACGGATAGTGTGGAGCGGAACGGTGGGAGCCTGGCTCCGTACGGGGCTTAGTTATCGTCCCCTAAGGGGCCTGAAACAACTGATTTTAGTCCTCCGCTAAAATTCAACGGTGATCGCTTACCTGGAAAGGCAATTGGAGACGGCAGCGTGAGTCGTATTTAGCTGGTCTGTATCGTGTGAAAGATTTTTTCAGCGACTGTCACTTCGGTGGCAGATGACAGAGCTACCACTACCACAACCCAAGACTCACCGCTCCGCACACCGCTCACAGGCAGGCACAAGCCGGACTGGGCTTTTTCAAATTCGAGCCATCTCAAGGTCGAACAACTCATGACTTGGAAAAAAATCCTTTGCCGTGGGCAGTGAATCGTGACAGGTTCCCGCCTTGGGATTTGAGTACTCAGACTGGCTTAGTAACGAAGGCTATGCAGTTATGGACTGGATCGTATAAGAACTGATGTGCCAAAAAATCGTATCTGGCCCCTTGAGAGAAACCAAATCTAACAAGAAAATAATCATGGTCGTGAAGTCGTGAGCATATGTAATGTTGTTCAGGTGACTAGTGTTTATTCATTACACATATTCATTAATGCTATAAAGGTTGATTGCTAGCCAGACTCGAGGACTCACATTACCCGTCTCTTCAGTATGAGAGCACCCTAAACTTCGCTTTCTAACTTGGCGCTCACACCTTCAACATCATCGTATGCTCGTGATGAACCGCACCACCTTTTTATACAGCACCAAGCGCAGCATCTCGTGCATATTATTATAATGGGTTGGTACACATCACAGACTTTAAATGGAAAAATAATAAAGTTGTTAGCGAACTTGGGTTTACGAAAGGGGATGCGTATAATTTGCATTTTAAATGCGGGCGGCTTTTCACGTGCATCATCTTGGTGCAAAAATAAAACACCACGGGCGTAAGCGTGCCGTTATAAAGTTATATTGTTCAGACACACACACACAGAGATACGGCTCGCTTGCTGCTGAAATCTGCTACCAGAAAGTTCACTAATTGTTGCGGCAATGCACTTTACAAATTTCCATATCTCTCGAGGAGCCGGCGGGGCCGTGTAGAATCCGGTCTCATACCAGTTTTTTTGTCTGTTCAAACCAGAGCTGGAACTGGGATCGCTTCGACCATGAAAAATATTTTGCTCGGAAGCTTTCACTTGAAAAAAAAATAAAAAATTCGGGAGAAAACCAACGCAGTAAGAATGTGGAGACTACACATCAAAATACGACACTGTTTATCTACCCCTTGAGTCTGTTTTGCTGGTAGTATTGGTACCTGTCCGGCTTTCCAGTTGTTTCTGGCACTTGCGGTGCTGAGCGTGGAATACGGAAGCTGTTTCTGAGGGCAGCCAAGGACTGGGGCAGCCTCCAACAGTTCTTTGATCTTTTTGAACGATTCCTCGCACTCAGAGGTCCAGCTGATCTTCTTGTTTTTTTTTTGTAAGATCAGTGATCGAAGCGGAGATGGTGGCAAAATCCAGGACGAATCGTCTATACTAAGAAAAACTCCCAATCACTCTTGAAATATCCGTGAAGGCAACAGTGAAATTTGTTCCAGCCTGTCATGTTCAGTTGGCCTTCTTTAACCTGTCAAAGACCGTTTCCAAAACTTCAAGATGTTTTTCCAAATGTCTGAGTAACCAATAACACGTTTTCGAGATAAACAAATGAGTGCTGCTCGAGTTCCGAGCCCGAAACTATCCTCCGTTAATCGTTGCCGTGTCGCTGAAGCGTCATGCAATCCGGATGACTTTCTTCGAAATTGGAATAGCCCCCGGTTCGGCACTATAAAGGCTGTCAAGAGACGGGATTATTCTTCAATAAGCACTTGCCAATAAGCACACTTGATATCCAAGCTGGATAAGTACTTGGCGTCTTTCAGTCTATCCAACGTATTGGATATCAACGGACGAGGATAGCTATCACGATCTGTCGTAGCATTGAGTTTTTTCATAATCAACGCACAATCGGAGTTAATCGGTTTTTCTTACCGAGTTTTGGTGAAGTCAACGTTTACTCGTTAACGTTTACTCGAATCCAACCAATGGACTGTGATTAGCTAATTTCTTGTATCCTGCCTCTGCCCGCAGATTTGTTCTGATAATATTCACACATGGACAACACCTGGTTGAGTTCATCCACCGTGTAGTCGACCCACGCCAATAAAATCGTATTTTGTTATCATTTTATAAAACTCTTTTTCGCAGAGTTAGTGTACCCCGAAAAAAAAAAGTATACATTTTTTTGTCGTATACAAATCACGCCTCTCTCAAATCGACTATGATGCCGAATTGGTGTACAAGTATAACTTACAAAGAACCAGAAGTTCTGTACCGTACAGCGTGCGGGGGCGGGTGTAGGCACATAAATGATTTGCGAGATAAATTCTCCGCGTCGAAATGCGCCTCGGCCCAGGCGCCGCCATATTTCTTTTTTATTTTGGCTTGTCAAAAGCACAAATTCGCGCATTTTACATCGGATTTATTGTGGCGGTGTGCCGGCGTGACAATCGCTGATTGGTTTTTAAAGCTCAAAGCAGCCGCTAATAATAATTCATTTTGCGTTCCCACCATGTGATTTTTTCTTAACATAATAACAGCAGTAACAACAACAACAACAACATGTTTTGACCAGAACGCAACTCCGTACACACACGAAAAAACAATAACCCGCCACAGTCGAAATTTTAATAGATATTAAAAACACCCATGTCGGAATGTCCATTACAGGCACGCACGCATGCAGAGCAGGGCATTATTTTTTTTCGTATAATATGCGAATTTCATAAATCCGCGATGTTACCGCAAATATTAGCAGTAAAAAGTGATTGACAGTTTGGAAGTTGCCATTGTCCGGCTTGGCGGAAAGCCAGTAGCTTTTGGGTTGGTGGCATGAAACCGTAACTTGAAGCTCTTTCTCAATCGCTGCGTAATCCAGCTCACTTTTGTACAGCGCTCGTCTGGTGTAAGCAACAGGTTAAATTTTTTGCGTCAATAAAAAAACGTTTTTAAAACTCTAGCTATCGCTTCCAAATTCGGCCTCTCCCAAAAGATCTCCGATCACACATAAATTGCCGACTTTCACATTTCTCTTACAAATTGGTATCCTTCTCAAGTTGTGAGTTCACTGCAGCAGAAAAATTACTTCAACATATCCAGTGGTGATGGTAACAAAAGTTTTGGCGGCGGTGCGGAAAATTGGAAGTCTGAAGAAGCACCTATACTGCAGAGATCACGGGGATATAGAAATTTCAAATGAGAAAAGGAGCGAAATGCGGAGGCTTAGTTTGGAACAGCGGCGCAATCTCGGCCGGCCACTCGTCGCCGTGATCCTTTTGAAATAAATAATACGAGGATTGACGATTCGTCCGTCAGGTCAGGGAGGCATGGCCACTCGCCGGAAGAAATAACACTGCAAGAGTTATACAACGACAACAATAGCGGTAGTGTACAGTAGTTGGAAATGTTTGCCGGGAAATGTGAATTACGCTGCACAATTTCAAAATAAGCAGTCCGCAAACTCATGTCTAGGTCTATACGTATACACAATTAGACGTAGTATGCCGTAGCAATCGCCCTTGTGATAAGAAATGATCTACTTCATTCAGCATTACCTTGTACAATACACGTGTCCAATAAAAATTATCTATCTGTAATAATGGTGACATTGTTAAATAGCCGCTGCCACGGGTCATTATGTTTTGTCCGTTGCATAAGCACTGGGAATAAATTGATCAATCTGGCAGTTGAAGTTGTTGTCAAATTGACGTATAATAAAAGTCGAAAAGCTAATATTATGTTCATGCTGTCGCTGTCTTTGTTTCTATCAATCTTCTATATACCTCCCTCTTTGTCTGCGTTATCGTGACGCTGCGAGATACAGAATAATAGGAGGTTTTCACGTAAATGAAAGGACCGAAACGTTTCCCAACAGCACTACTATACAGGGTGTTTCAGCAATGATAGCAAAAAATTTAACTGTGGGAACTTCCAAGGGCTGCATCTTGGAGATCGGCGAGAAGCAGACTTCTGATGCCGAGTTACTGATGTCGGCTGCTGGAAGTAGCCAAAGAATGGCGGTTTGTTACCCTTTTCCCCTCTTGACTGCTTACTCGTCCCGTGTAGAGAGTCAGGAAGAAGTCTTCTTTGGTCGTCCACGGCGCTTTACTCCAACTACTGGAGCTGGAGGGGGTTCTCCATGGAATGGTGTTGAAGCTGACACGTGGTAGGTACCAAGAATGTCAGCCGGAGCTTTCAAATTTTCGACTTCATAAGATGCACGAGACACCTGTCTTCGAATCTTGTAGGGTCCATCTCGTTTTGGATTAAACTTGCTGGTGATGCCTTTCGCAGCGTTGCTCTGGGATTTTAGAGATACCCGGACGAGGTCGCCAACCGTGAGTTCAGGACCTTCTCGCCAATGTCAATCAGCATAGACTCAATGACGATCCTGCTGGACATCGTGTATGTCGCGTGCTGCTCTCCACGTAGTTTGGATGGTTTGGAGATGGGGACTGATTTGAGTCACGAAGTTGTCAGCACCCGGAATGACGCGCGTATCATTCAGAACCTGACCAGGAGGTCAAACCTATTGTGCGAACGTCAGATACGCAGCGGTGTGACCAGTTGCTTCGGAGTCGGAGTTTATTGCAAATAAGATCACTGGCAGTTTCTCCAGCCATGAAGAATGGTCATCTCGCACAAGGATGGCCAATCGGGGTTTTAGATCCCGGTTTTTGCGTTCGACCATATTTGCCTGTGGGTGATAAACTGGGATTAGTGACTGTTTTATACCAAAATAATTACAAACATGATGCATCATGGCAGAAATGAATTGTACACCGTTGTCGCTTAAAAGTTGCCGCAAAAGGCCGTACCGAAAAAACACCTCATCGATTAGACCACGGGCGCAATCTTCCGCGGTAGCGCGTACAAGACCGAAGAGTTCCACTTACTTCGTGGACGTATCTGCAATAATGAAAATCCACTTTTTTCTGGTAGGAGCTTCAAGTAGTGGACCAAAGTCGATACTTAGACTTTCAAATCGTTGATTGTAAACTGGAGTTCGTATGAGACCAGTGGGCTTTTGAGTTGACGCTCTATACCTTTCGCAATCGGCGCATTGCTTGACATACTCGCTGACATAACGACGCAGGCCTGTGAATTAATACTTTTGACTTATTCGTCGCAGGGTTTTTTTCCGCGCCGTAATGAGCGGCTGTCGGTGCATCGTGATACTTCCTCATTATTAGATCTCACTCATGAGACGGAACAACTAGCTGAGCTTCTTTCTCTCCATCGTTGGCATAGATCTGTGCAAAATCCCATTTGCTATCAGATAACCGCGGTACGTCCACTTTGACAGGTCGTCCTGATTCTTTCCGAAGAAGTCCATGATTATTAGAAATTCCGGGTCTTTAAGTTGCTCTGACCGAATTTCAGATGAAGAACGAGTAGGCACATCAACCGTGACAGAACAGATTTCACAAACTACGATGTCTTTATGACCACATGGTGGTCGTGAGAGCGTGTCAGCAACGACGTTCCGTTTCCCTGGTGTATATGTCCTTGGAGTCGAGAAGCTAATCGGGCGAACATGCTCGAAGGTGATTTCAGCCCAAATAACCATCTGAAGGGCTGATGGTCACTTGACACGGTGATGGATGAGTCTTCAGCATAGCCTCGAAACTTGTCAAGGGCCTAACAACGGCAAGTGCTTCTCGTTCTGTTTTCGAGTAACTCTTCTTGGCAGGATTGAGAGTCCTGCTGGCAAGCTCGATGGGATGCTCGTGACCCTCAGACTCTTGACAGAGTACAGCTCCTAGAGCGTAATCACTTACATCCGTAGAGCTCGTAGAGCTCGTAGAGCTTCGTTGAATCGTTCTGTCTTAGAACGGGAGCAAAAGCCAAAAGCTCTTTCAACTTGTCAAATGAACTCTGTTGAGTCTCTTCCCATGTTCACGTGGCTTTCTTCCGTGTAAGTTCAGACAACGGCCGCGACACGTTGACGAAGTCTATGATGAGCTACGGTATTAAGAATCGGTTTGTAGAAATGAAAGGAGCTGCATTTTGTGGCTCGGGACGCTGAAGTATTGCTGACACCTATTCGGGGTCAACTTGAATTCCTTCTTGAGAGATGATGTGGCCCAGGTACTTGACAGATGGGCTAAAAAATTGGCATTTCTTCCGGTTTGCACACAGCTTGAATTGTCGTAACCTGTTGAAAACCCGCCGAAGATCCTCAATGTGCCGCTCGAACGTGGGTGGCATGAAAATTACGCAATCGAGGTATGCTAGAACCAGCATGTTGTCCAGGAATTCTTGTCAGAAATGGTCTATCAATCTCTGAAAAACAGAAGGCGCATTCCGAAACCAAATGGCATACGTAAATACCTGTAGGTACCGAAAGGGGTGATAAACGCGGTTTTATTACGATCACTGAGTCGTACGTTGATCTGGTGATACCCAGCATGCAAATCAATCGAAGTGATGTACCTAGTTCAAGTTGTGGAATGAATGAGTCATCCAATCGCGGAAGAGGGTAGTTATCAGCCTCAGTTACACTGTTAAGATGTCGATAATCAACGCAGAGTCGAACACCACCGTTAGTTAGACTTTGGTACAAGGACAAATGGAGCTGCCCAGGGGGTCTCGCATTCTTCAGTGACGTTTTTCCCCAACAGGCGCTCTACTTCCACCCTCAACAGCTCTTTCTTCGCCGAAGCCAGACGATAAGGTGGAATCGCATATGGTCTCTATTCGCCAGTTTCAATAGTGTCTCGATATATGGAGTAGTTTTTTCCCCTGGCTGAAAGATATCAGCGTTCTCACACAACAAGGCATTAATCGCTTAGGTGACAGCATTGGTTGAAAAGTAGACAGGGAATTTGTTCCACTAACACCGGACTAGTGAAAAGAGAATTGTATACATGATGTTGATTTTCCGTTGTTTCAGACAAATGTCAGGTTCTTCCTTGGCGAGTTTAGTAATTTTATGCATGTCCGTCGATAGTGTTTTGGTCAGATTAAGTTTTCCAAGAGGCGTGAGTAATTTATTGTGTACAAGTGACACGAATTCGAGAAAATGTTTGTTTTTCGCGTGTTTTGAAATTTCTGCCTGGACTTGTAGGGTTTTATTGTGAACGAAACGCATGTCACTGAGAGTAGTGTCTGATCAGTGAAGAGTTGTTGGAGAAAATTGAGACACCATTAATTTGTTCATAGATATATGTATTTCTACTTTTGTTCAAGGTAACTACTGGAAATACTGGAAACATGATGAAGCTTTGAAAATGAAAGCGACGATATGTGTTATGGAAACTTAAACCGTGAAGAAGGTACTGCCGTGGAAGAAACCGTGTAGTGGAAGAAAAAGCAGAACCGTGTATTTGTATTATTTAGGAGCCTTTCTAAATAATTGTAGGAGAAATTGAGATGAAATCAAAATATGTGCAAAATTCAAAATTTGACAGTCACGTTTCAATTGTTCATCTGAACCAAGTCTAGGTTTGACAACTAAATGGATTCGGTTGAAAAAAGCCAGAGTTCAATACTGCGGTTTCAAGCAGCCAAAATGTCGAATTTGACGAATGCATTTCGATTGTCCATCTTGACTAAGTATTTGTTAAAATTTCAATATAATGTGTTGAAAAATACAATAGTTCAATATGGCAGCCTTGGAAATGTCAAAATGGCAAATTTGACAGATGCATCTCAATTGTCTACTTCAAGTAGGTAAAGGCTTGGAATATCAATCAGATCTGTTAAACAATCCAAAAACTCAATATGGCGGCCTCTTGAAACGTCAAGAATCAAATTGTGACAGATGCATTTTGATCGCCAATCTCAAGTGGCTATGGGTTCAAAATCTCGATCAGATCAGTTGAAAAAAATATAAATTCAATATGGCGGCCTCTTGGAACGTCAAAAATCCAAATTTGACAGATGCATTTTGATCGCCAATCTCGAGTAGTTATGGGTTCGAAATGCCAATCACATCGGTTGAAAAATGCTAAAGTTCAATATAGCGACCTCTAGAAACGTCAAAAATCGACATTTGACAGATGCATTTCGACTGCCTAATCAAAGCAAGTATAGGTCCCAAGTCCCAACCGAATCGGTTAAAAAATGCATAACTTTGATATGACAGCTTTTTGGAACTGTCAAAACGTCAAATTTGATAGATACACCTCGATTGTCCACCTCAAGTGGAGGGCTCCTATTATGTTGAAAATCCCAATCGGATTGGTTGAAAATGTCAAAGTTCAATATGACGGCGGCCCTAGAACTGTCAAAATGACAAATTTTGATATATTCAGATTGCCTATTCAAAGTTGTTATAGAGGCTCAAAATCCCAATCGGATCAGTTGAAAAATGCAAAAGTTCAATATGGCGGCCTCTTGAAACGTCAAAAATCAAAATCGAACAGATGCATTTTGATTGTCAGCTTCAAGTGAGTATGGGTGTAAAATGCCAATCGCATCGGTTTTCTCTCGAAACAAGGACGCACATCAAAACACAGACCCTTTCTGGAGGTCTGGCCAGAAGGTCCGATGGAATCATTATAGATTCCGTAGAAAACAAGTCGCGACTAGGAACCTCTGTAACTGACATGAAATGTGCTCTGGAGGACCGAAAAGGCCTCGAAATGTGGAGCCGCTGGAAATTGCAAAAAGATTGTGAGTACCCCCCAGACGTGTTTTGCCCCCTCAACTTGGCTGTTTTTGTGAAATATGCCGTCAATGTCTGGCCCGGCCTGGGAATTTTTAACCGAAATGCCGTCGAATTTGAAGGGGATGTTGGGTTTGTGGTGTCTGGTGGACGCTCAAAAGTCTCCTCTAGACCACAATTCAATTTCGCACGCTGACACGGTAAATTTTTTCCAAAAATACTGTTCAAATGCCCCAAAGGGTTGAGTTTCCCTAAACCCACAGCGTCAATTGACGTTCCTGTCGCTTTGGCCGTGCTTTGACACTAGGTCCTCGAAACCCCCGGGTCGGCATTTCACACCAAATTTCTCGAAATACTCCCCGAAGAGCCGAGTTCTCGCCGCGAAAACGTAACAACGTATTTGGAATGGATTATTCGAACATCGGTTCTCTTGTAAAATTTGGAATGAATTATGAAATTTTCAAAAATCTTGACAATCAGCAAAAATTTCGAAAAATTCTCACCCTCAACTTGAGATGCGGTTCGTTTGCGAAAATTTGAAAAAAAAAATACCCCGCCAAGATCCGACGTCTGGTTTTCACAAAATATGTCGGCAGGTCGTTTGGTTGCCGTCAGCGGTTTCTATGAGGTGACACTTTGCAAGTGCTGAGTTGGCCTTTTCCGATCGATTTCATGATCGATTTCCGATATAAACAAAGCTTTGTTTTTGTTGACATCTTCTTTGCAACTGATCGTCGATCTAGGGACTTTCGAGCTCCCCAGACGCGCGCTGTCAGTTGACGGTAGATGTCGCTAGCGTGTCAAAAACATGCAGCGAAAATGCTGTTTGTTGCCGTTGCCCGCGTGTTTGTCAAAAAATGGCTGATTTCACAAGGGAACTAGCAAACACTAAACTTTCTTGTTTTGGGCCCCCTGTTGGGACGCCAATATTACGGAAGGGTGTTTCCACGTAAAATGAAAGGACCGAAACGTTTTTAAACAACACTTCTATATTGACTACTTTACAACGATCTAAATGAACGGAAAAAATGACTTTGCATGCTCTTCCATGAACGGCCAGAGACAGACTGCTGCTGATGCCGAGTGACTGGTGTCGGCTGCCGGAAGTAGCCGAAGAATGCGATTTGTTATACTCTGTAACTGCGAGTTTTTTTTTCAATGCTCCTTACTCAAAATTCATAACACTTATATGTAGAACTACAAAGACTCCGGAAGATGCTCCAAAGAGAACTCCAGAAGGTCTTTTTTCCTGCTTGGTGTAGTTCAGCAGCAACTGAAGACTTGAAACAGAGTGGCTTGGAGACAACCCTTCCAGAATGGCTACTCATTGGAACAGGAATGTTGCGTTTTCTTGTCTTCTTCGCCGAACCAACTTAATCCCAAGCTTTATGAGCGTTTGAACCGTGCGATATCGCCGTCATGTTCGCAATAAACCGGCGGTCGTTTGAGTTAGCAAGTTGTTTATACACAAAAATTAATTCTCGCCAAAAAGCGTGGCCGTTAAAGTTGACTTTCCGTTTAACATAACGCGGCCGGGGTTAGTTTAAAGACCGTTAAACTTGAAATTGTGTATTATAGTAAGGGCATTCGCGCACGCGGCAGGATGGAAGAGAGACAAAGAGAGAGGAGATTATTGCGAATTATGACGGCCATTACCAGGGCAGGGCTTTAATTAAAACGTCATCATCACGGCCGGAGAAGAGTTGCGCAACCCATCGATTCAGTCGTTTTTTTTTCACAAAAGCTGGAAGGGAGAAGGCGAGAGAAAAGTTCTGGAAAAAACCGTCGTCGCGGGACGCATGCGATACGATTTTATTGTCAAACTATTTTTGACGTTGAGCTATTAACACGGAATTTCCATCACAATTAAAGTGTCAAACTGTGTCGGGGGTGTAGGTATAATAATAATAACGCCGATAATAATTGGGGAGAGCTTTGGTGCGAGAGCGAGCTTTCTAAAAAGTATTTCGGTCGACGTGATATGAATATTGAAAAGAATATCAACAGAGCGTCCGGAATTAGAGATCGGGAGCCGGTTTTGGCCGGTTCGGATTCAATTTTGCATGCGAGCTTTGACATGTACGGGAGTTGGAAAAGCACACGGGTGAATCATTGATGGGCGATCCCGAGCTCGAATCTTGCGGTGTTCTAGAACATCGACGTCCATCATTTGAGAAAATTGCACGTACGAGCATCGAGTATAGTAGGTACTGTATTTGTGCAGATACCTACATAGATACTACGTGAAATCATATGAGAGATATCTTGTTCTATGCCTGTGCTCCTAGTTGTTGCTTGAGGTCAAGCTTGAGGTTACTTAAACTGGATTGCTCTTGAAATTGAGAGCTGGAGCCAGTTTGATAGACGTGAAATTTCGCCTCAAATATATATTACCGACGAGAAAAACATCTTTCTACCACAAATAACTATAATTGTGCTTGTCGTTATTCGCGGAACCTCAACTAGGTCAAATGATTGAAATGTCATGTTGAATGGTTGAAGAAGTTGGAGCTAAACAAACTATTGGTTCGAAAGCTTTGAAGTCAGCTATCGGAATATTCCCAAATCATCCATCCTGATAATCTCGTAGGGCATTACTCACAAAAACCCAAACTGAACCCAGCCATCTCAACCCTTGATATGTGTTGAATATCATGTAAGTTACGTTGTCACCTGAAAACTATAATTTCTTTTACAGCACTTGTGCAGAATCATAATCCTAATTTATATCAAGTTACACACTCCAATGCAACTCCAGCAGCCTTTTAACCGTGTTCGTCCTCTCATACGCGACATGGTGGAGGCTTTCTCCTTCGTGACTGACGCGTTCGCCGTTTGCGTCGTGGCAAGTTACAGGCTCGTTGCCCGTCGAAGAATGATTATCTCCAGAGGTTTTTCCCTATTCCGAACTTTTTATCGGGAGCGTTATTTTTTTCACGCTACACCTCCTCTTTCCAATGAAAATGAGTTAACCTATCCTCGTGCTTTCAAGCGAACATGTCCATTTTTCGGTGATTATCCGGCAGTTGATGTAAGGCCGGATCACGGCTTCTACAGTGCGATTCATGCGTTCAATAAGGTTTTGCTGATGGTTGTACGAAGCATCCTGTAGACTCTTGCATTAGGTTTTCAAATGCTTTTCCTGTGAACTGGCTGGCGTTATCACAAATAACGATATGTGGGACTTCATAGGCAAGAAAAACTTGATTTCTAAGGAACTGTACAATCTTTGAGGCAATAGCGTCACGAATGGGATACAATAGAGTGAATTTCGTGGGCCAGTCGGCTACAATCAACAAATAACAATTTCCATGACTTGAACGCGGGACCAGTCCAGCGGTCCCATGACAGCGACTGACAAAATTTGGAATGGAAACCTGACTTTTCTTCTTGACCCATCAGCCCGATTGGTTAGTGATTCAGAGTTTTTGCTCATTACACAAATAGCATCTTCTCATGTACTTCATGACGTCTGACGCATTTTTGGCCAATTGTAGAGTAGCCCTTTCTCACCCGATTCAAAGTTTCGACGAAACCTAAATAAGCAGCTTGAAGATCGTCATGAAATTCTTGGATACTTCATGAGCTTGTTTCTGGAATTTTTTTGGAACTACCAACTTCCATTCTGAGACAACATTTCTTAACGGGACTCTACTTGTAGGGTGCTCATTTACTTGGCTGTTTTTGGATTTGCGAAGCAGGATGTTTTTTAGGATGTCTAGTAATTTTTCTCGCAGATCGCGATACCATGGTTCCCATCATCTGTCCGAAAACTTATCAAGTTGAGTTCGTACATTCGCGAGAGAGCATCGGAGCCTACATTAAGATTACCTTTCACGTGTTTAATTTCGAAATCAATTTGAGATAAGCTCTTTATCCACCTTGCTAAACGATCAGTGGGTTCTTTCAAATTGAAAAGTCACGTTAGAGGCACGTATGATCTGTCAATGGAAGGAAATGCTGACCTCCAATATAAGGGCGGAATCGCATTACAAAAAACCCAAAGCATCCAACTCCGTCACGAAATAATTTCTCTCTGTTCGAGAAAGTGTGCGACTCGCATAGGCTACTACCCTTTCCCCATCATCCACCCCTTGAAAAATTACTTCGGCTGTTCCGGTTGAGGATGCATTATCTTGAATAATGAAAGGTTTGGTGGAATCTGATGAAGCCAGAATTGAGGTTGAAATTGAAGCGCGCTTGATTTCCGAAAAGGCCTCGTTTGCTGAATTTCTGGAATGTTCTGAGTTTCTTGATCAAGTTGGATAAAAATTATCATAACAGGGTTTGGCAAAGTGGGGTATGAATTTCCTCTACCATCAACCATCAACACATTCCTAGAAATTTCCGATTTTTCAAACTGTTTGTGGTTGAAGATAATTCGACATTTCTTAGATTTTTTCAGTGTTGCAGTTAGTACGTAGATCATCACCATTCTACAATATACCGTGTGGGTCATAGAAGGCCGTGCTCGCAATTTTTTTTCTCCAGATTTTGACTTCGCTACCGGTTTTATTGAACTTTTAGGCGTTGGCTAGCCAAATTAATAGGCTGTCATCTCTGTATTTTGAAATGGCCGACCTATCAAAATTCAAGATGGCAGAAACAATTGAAAATAGGCTTTTGTTCTCGTTGCTTTCTACTGAAAGTTGCCAGAAAGAAATCCAATAATGTATTATGAAAGAATAGACTTCACTTGTCACTTCAAGACCATAGGCAATCAAATCGGGTCATCTGCAGAGAAGCTATTGTGAAATGAAGCGAAGCCTACTTTCAGTTTTTATTTATTTTCCGCATAATTGACCCAATTTAGATATCCTGCCCGCTAATCCGCCATATGCTCATTTCTCAACCGATTTTCCCAAATTTGATATCAATGGCTAGCCAATGGGACAGACTACCATTTTCATATGAGGAAATGGCCGACATTTCAAAACCCAAGTTTGCGAAAAGAATTGAAAATGAGCCTTTGTCCTCGTTGTTTTGTATTGAAAATCACCAGAAAGTCAAAACCAATAATGTATTATGGTCATATGGAATATACTAATATACAGGGAGTTTCAGATTCAAGTCGCGTCTTTTCAGGAAATGATAAGAACGTCAAAAGAAGTAGACGACTTTCTCAAAAAAATATTTATCAGAAACGAATAATAACGGAGAAATAGGCGTTCAAAGTTGAATTGGAAAATCGCTTTCTCGTCATAACTTTGAAATTTTTGAACCGATTTTGCTCAAGTTTGAACCAAAGCTTGCTAGAATAAGTCGGTATCTAACGATATTAACGCGGTCTATTGAAATTTCTCAGGGGCGTGGATAATGGGGGATGCCTCCGCTTTTTACCCCTATTTTTCACCCCTCAAGGTAATGTTGTAGATTGTTCACATTTTTGAATTCTAATCCGCATTTGAACAAAATTGGTCGAGAAGTTTTAAAGCTATAACGAAAACTCGATTTTCAAAGCTCAACTTTGAACGCCAATATCTCCGTTATTATTCGTTTCTGACATATATTTTTTTGAGAAAGTCTACTTCTTTTGAGAGTTACCATCATTTCCTGAAAAGACGCGATTTAAATTTGAATCACCCCCTGTATTACCTTCTTGGACAGTACAAGACGGCGACCAATCAAGTTGGGTCATCTGCTGAGAAGCTTCTGCCAGTTGAAGCGAAGCCTACTAACTGGTCTTTCATTCCAGCAATTTTGACCCAAGTTTGGGAATCCTGCTCGCCATATCCTTTTTTTCAAACCAATTTTTTCATATTTTGTATAAATAGCACTTGGATAGGCTATCATTTCCATATGAGAAAATGGCCGACATGTTAAAATCCAAGATGGCGGGAGCTATTGAAAATGGGCTTCATTTGTCATCGTTGGAAAAAAACCCGGAAAGGAGGCTTCGCTTCAAAATCGCAGTAGCTCTTCAGCAGATGACCCGATTTGATTGATAACGACCTTGAATTGTTGAAGAAGGTCTATTTCTGAATAATACATCATTGGTTTTGATTTTCTGCTGATTTTCAACACAAAGCAACAAGGACAAAGAAGGCCCATTTTCAATTCTTTTCGCCATCTTGGTATTTGATATATCAGCAATTTTCTCACGTGAAAATTTCGACTTTCTGGCAGCTTTCAACAAAAAGCAACGAGAACAAATAAAGGCCTATTTTTAGTTGTTTTTGCCATCTTGGATTTGGATATGTCGGCCATTTTGAATAACTGAGATGATGGCAATTATTAATTGACTAGCCAATGCTGATATATTCGATAAAATTGGTGGCGAAATGGAAATTCTAGAAGGAGGAATTGCGAGCAAGGTGTTTTATGGTCCACTCGGTATACTTACAAGGTATTTTATGCTTTTAATGGAAAAATTACTCTTAACTAGGTTAGGTTTACAGTCTAACTGACCTTACCAAGTCTTTTGGCAACTTCAGATTATAATTGTTGGTGTTCTTTGAAGGTGACAGATGTTACGAGTAGGTCGTCTAGATATATAAGAAATTTTTTTGTTCATAAATATTTAGGGCGGAAAATTGCGTCAATTAGTCGCTGCTGAGCTTGCCCTGAGTTACTTAAGCCAAACGATAAAACAAAAATTGAGAAGACTTCGTCCCAGGACGGAACATACACATTTTTCTTTACAAAACTTAGAGCCGGAGCAAATTTTCATATACGTGAAAGTTCGCCTCAAATACAAGGTAACTCAAGAATATCGCATTTAGAGGCCAAAGCGGTGTATGGGATCCACTCAAATAGGAGTTTGCTTCCCTTCATTCGTAATTTGAAGTGATTTTTAGCTTCTCTGGTTATGTAACATTTCAAGCAAATTCATCACAATGGTTTTTTGCGATATAGAATAAGGTATGGAAAATCACGGACGATTTGCCTTGTGAAAAAAACAACCATTTACTAATGACTGGAAGTCAATTTCAAAGTCAGTCAAAATAACTCAATGGTAGATTCAGGGTTGGATTCCAGGTCCTCTATTCGATCTAAGTAGGCAGAAAAATCAGTCAAGGGCCTGTGTGAACTTGGTGTAGAGAGACAGATTACTAAGAAGTACGCCTAGAACTGAACAATTTTATTCGCGCGAAGAAAACAGAAATTCATTTTCCAATGGAAAAAAATAACAAAAAACAAAAAATAAGGTCTAACGAGTGAATGACATGTGAAGGTTTTGCCACAGAAACGTGCTCATCAGCTTACGATTTCTAGCACACACTCCACGAACATAAAATGGCAGATTTTCCGTTGCATAACCAAACCTTGCGTAATTGCAAGTTTTTGGTGTCAGAAGTGGGATTTTCTCAAGTTTACAATTTTCACTCCTATTTTGCAAGCATATGTCGTAGGAATGGAAATCTTAATGAAGCTGTAACTATTTCTTATTTTGAAACTGACATTCGAGGAAAAGCAGGGTAGAAAATGTGTCACATTCGTACTTACAAGAGCAAAAAAAATATATACCACTCACTTACTAAAATGTGTTCCGTTTCATCCAAAAAATTCCCTTCAAGCCGTATATTTTGGTGTTGCTGGTTGTGGCGGTGGTTCCCAATAGTGTAACGGAATGTTGGCCCCGACCCGCCGAGGTCGCTCATATTGATTAATCCGAACACATGTACCATCGAATCGGTGTCAGTTGGACGTCGGAATGCGAGACCGGGGGGCCCCGTACGCCTCCGCCCTGCAATTTTAATGAGTTTTCCGTATCTTCCGGTTTGGCATTTTTTTTCCGTTCCGCGCGCGCCCCCGCAGCCGGCGCGCATCCGCCATAATTAAACTGCCATGGCAATGTTTTCAATTTTCCCCCTTACTGGCTTTGATTCTTACTTGTGTGCATACACTTATACGTGTGTGCGTATCAGGTGAGTAAATATGCTTTCGCTGTATTGAAGCTCGCGGGGTTAACGAGGTCGTGCTTGATACTTATACAACATGGATATCGTGTAATTTGTGGAAGCAAGCATAAAAAGGGGGAGAAAATATGACTTATTCGATTTCGGCGATATCATCACTCCTGATGCGTCCTTAAAAGAACTCCATTTCGTCCAGCCATACTGATACGTCGCTGCGGCGCGCGGTATAACTCACGGCCACTTAGCCATATTAGGTTATCACGAGTGAAATAAAAGCCTCGAGGATTGACGTTTTTATTGCGCCAGTCATAATGGCCTTACTTAGGGTGCGATTAAAACGCCCCGAACTGTGACAATAAAACCGAATTTCGCATTATTTACCGACACGCGTTCTTGTTCCGTTTATCGGCGCATAAAACGGCTCCGGGGACTTTTTTCGCCTCAACTTTTTTACAACTCGGAAATTTACGGTCGCCTTTGTCCGTGTCTTGCAAAAAAGTAAAGAACCTTGCTGGGAGGGTGATGGGAATTCGCACGGTGTGAGTTGCCCAATTTCACGTGCCAGCTGCAATTCCAAAACGAGCATCGGCTGCAAAACTAATTATCCATCAAGCGCTGAAAATGAACAGCACCAATTTACGTGTTCATTACATTCGCTGCCAATGACGTAGAATGGCGGCAGCGAAAATATACGGGAAATGTAAAAATTGCATTTTCCACTTTCTGTGATTACTCTCGGTGTGAAAACTGAGAATTTCGAAGCCATGTATAGTCGCCTACGTTCCACAGGCCGGAGTGTCGAACTGTGAGTAACGCCAGAGAGTGTAACTATGTCAGTTGAGCGGTTACAAGGTGAATCCATTGGTAACGCAAAGTAGATAAAGGAGAATTATTATTTTCCGGTATGGGTGCACACAATATCCAAAAGTTCCGAGCGTGTTTACGAATGACTGAAGGGTACTTTTTACCCTCGTTTGTATTCATCACCATCAGTGCCAATCACCACCTGAATAGTTCTTTGAAACAACAAACAGAATCAATACTTTGAGTACCTACATTCACAGGTGCCTATCTGCTGAATAATAGTAATTGGCGTATTTTCAGCAAAAATGCTGAAAATTCCTAATGGACATAATGTGTGATTTTATAGTTGAGCTTTCAGCTCATCAAATAACGAGTTCCACAACAGTATTTTTTCACCAATCGCCTGTATATCCGCGTGTGGTACAATAGTGTGTATCGTGTATCATGATGGCAAAACAAAACTGGAAATGCACTAAAAGACCTGGTGAAATGGGAAAAACTAGTATTTTCCCGCACTCTGTAAAACATTTTTGTTAATCCCCACCTCCAATTATTGGCGGATGCGATACATGAAAAACATTGGAAAACATTGCATGGAATTGCTTGGGACAAGTGGAACTTATGACTCATCGATACTCATCAAAGGCTGTCCTGCTGAACTGAGAACCTTTTCATCTAAATATTTTCTCCCATTCTCTCACGGAACCAAATGCTAACAAATCGTATTTGCTGCTGAAACGGCTTTCGCTGAATATAATTGAAAGCGCGTCAAACCAAAGCTCGAAATAAATTTGAGTTGAATCAACCGTGAGGCCTCCCTGACTGCGCTGTCGGTTTTCCTCTACACATGGTCGTGCTGCCGATTGCAGGTATAATATACTGGGAAGGTTTGCCCAGGACCACCCGAGGAGGAGTTTCTGCTGGCCCAGAATTAGATGAGACCCGCCCGGTGGCTCGGTCACTGGCACTGTGACCTAATCTAATCTCCCTTCCAAGTTCTGGGACCTGCTAAGCGTTACTGCAGTCGAGATATCACCCAGCTGAAGCGATACTACACGCCATGCGCTCCTCCCGGCGATATGCTTGTCAACCTTATCATAATGTTATTACACCAGCTATCCACAGAGTAGAATTTGCCCCAGATAAAAAATGTTGGATGAATATTTTTCTATTTATGCTCTGTTTGACATGTAGGTATTGATTTTCCAATATTGAATACTGTTTGTTTTTTCAGGTAAGTCGATGAGAATCACCACTTGGGGAACAGAACTCGTAAGTAAAAAATCTGCAATTACTTCAGGTACTATGATATCTCGCTACCTTCATTGCGGTTTTTCTTTTCGTTATTCTCCAACTTAGGCTTGATTACTAATAGTCCAGTCATCAATGTGCTAGACCTATGTCGTAATTTATCACAGACGGCATTCCTGGTTATAGTACGGTGGTTAAGCGCCAAAAAAAGCTCGAACTATGCATTTTGAGCTTAAGCAATGCGCTTTTGGGGTTCGATTGGGGATACCCAAACCATAATTTCAAGAGTTGGAGACATCGGTGCACTCGATGCGGAGGGGGTCTGGGGGGCCCTTGAAAGTTGAAGGTGCGAGGCTTCCCACCAAATCACCATACCACCACGTAATTCCTACTTGGATGTCATCAAACGACTCTAACTTACACATTGACAACATTTGTTACCATGTCCCAACAGTTCTTCACACTGAAAAAAATTAATTCTTATGACAGATCGGAAAAGACAGTTTTTCTCAATTCTTCATCCCCACAACGAATAAACTGCCAAGTTTGGTGTCATTTCAAAGTAAACGGCATCCTCTAATTTCATTGACCGAGTCAAAATGTTTGTGAGACCACCGTGCAAAGAATGGCACGCCAAGAAGTGAGAATTTTTGAGCACCTCATTTAACAGTAGTTTATTGGCTGATACCAATCGATATGATTGATAATTTTGTCATGGATCAATAACTTGAACTCTTTTGTAACGGTGATGCATGTGAATGAATCTTGACACGAGCGTGGAGGCCTGGAAAAAATATTTTTCTCCAGCGGTCGAATTTATTTCACGCCTACTAAGCGTTAGTTTGTTGCGCTCAGGCAGGCAGCGTTTGGATAGGTTTGGAGACAAAATTTTCATATCTGTCTATGAAGCTGAGTAGCATAATTCTGGAAACTGATCTGAGAATCATCAAAGATTATTTTGACGGTCACTAGGTACCCCCATGGGGATTAACTGCACAGAGATCATGGCTGACGACGGAGGGCATTCAACTTTTAAAGTGTTATTTTCTTTTTTCCTCCACCAACCTTCAAGGTTGTTATCATTTTGTACGTGTAAGTTTTCTTATGTTTGGAGAAGAAATAATTTTATAAAAACAACCGTGAATAGGACTGTCAGAGTGGCAGAGAATAAGATCTTGGGCGTTGAATTCACTCCGCCGTTAGCCATCACTTCTGCAGTTAACCCCCATGTGGGTACTGACCGGCAAAACAATCATTGATGATTCATAAATCAATTTCCAGAATTAAACTGCTCAAATACTCAGATAGATATGAAAATTTTGCTTCCAAAGCTATCCAAACGCTCCCTACCTGAGCCCTGCGAACTGATGCTCAGTAGGCGTGAAAAAAAATTCGACCGCTGGAGAAAAAAAAATTTCCCAGGCCTTCACGCTCGTGTCGAGTTTCTTGCACATGCATTACCGTTACAAAAGAGTTCAAGTTATTGATCCATGACCAAATTATCAATCATATCGATTGGTAACAGCCAAGAAACTACTGTTAAATGAGGTGCTTGAAAATGCTCACTTCTTGGCGTGCCATTCTTTGCACGGTGGTCTCACAAACATTTTGACTCGGTCAATAGAATCAGAGGATGCCGTTTACTTCCAAATGACACCACACTTGGCAGTTTATTCGTTGTGGGGATGAAGAATTGAGAAAAACTGTTTTTTCCGATCTGTCATAAGAATTAATTTTTTTCAGTGTGAAGAACTATTTGGACATGGTAACAAATGTTGTCAATGTACAGGTTAGAGTCGTTTGATGGCCTCCCAGTAGGAATTACGTGATGGTATGGTGATTTGGTGGGAAGCCTCGCACCTTCAACTTTCAAGGGCCCCCCAGACCCCCTCCGCATCGAGTGCACCGATGTCTCCAACTCTTGAAATTAAAGTTGAGGGACCCCCAATCAAACCCCAAAAGCGCATTGCTTAAGCTTAAAATGCATAGTTTGAACGCTTAACCACCGGACTATTATAGGTTTTGTGTCTACTTATAACCATATAGGTCTCGCGCCTGTTTTTCGACTTTTGAACCGCCATGCCTACAATTCCAGTTGTGTAGGTATCCGTATAAATGATACTCCACTTCTTGGAGTCAGAAATTTCAGAGACGGGATCGGAAATGGGACTTTCCTTCAAACGTTCGGAACGCCGACTGTTCATTGCCCCAAATCCAGTATTGATCCTTCCCAAGTAACGTGGTGAGTGGTTTTGCTTGTCGAGAAAACTTCGGAATGAACTTCCGAGAATGTCCTACCAAACCCAGAAACTGTCTCTCAAGATGGCGTTCGTTCTGGTTGGACTCGGTTTGACCGTGTCATTCAAAGGCGTATACTCCAAGTACTTGATCGAGGTCTGGAAGAAATAGTCCAGACATTCACATGAAGGAAATTTGTAACAGGCTAGTTTTTGGCATGCCTTAGTATTGTGACCCTTGATAAATTCTTAAAGTTCCCCATTGATGGGTGATTCTTCAAAAACGGCAAAATAACATGTTCGTAAACAAAATTATAAAATGCTTTGAAATATCCAATCATCTTTTGACAGGCTTCTGGCAACCTAATTTGCAACTGCAAACCGGAAGGAACCAGCTTTCTCATAAAAAACTGTCGATTTTTTTTTTCAAATTGATGGCACCGAGTTAAGCCAAGCATTTTCATTGAGCATGGAAATGTATTAAAAAAATATCTCTGAATGCAAAAACGTTGAAGACAAGCACTGTTCCGCTTCTTCCTACCTGACTGAATAATAAGAGCTCCGCGCAGCCTTTTCATTACATGTTTTCTCTTCTCTCTATTTCTTCCCACACTACATTCAAATTCTTGGTTTCCCCTCTTTTTTGACTAAAAATACGTGAAAATCTTGAAAATTTCAAGATATTATGAAAACGCTCATGAGATTCTGATGTTTTATCTATTCCTTAACTCCGTGACATCAAATTGTAACGGAGTTGAGAATTTTCAAACTTCGCGGGGCTGCAACCGTTTAAATTCGAAGTTGGAGCTTCAGGAAGCACACATGGCTTTTGTAGATGCAATAAGCTAATACGTACGTATTAGTTGGCCCAAAAGTGGTATTTCATTAACCGGAGATGAATGTCACGGAGTTGAGAACGTGATGTGGTTGATAACAAGTTCCCCACCTTCAGCAAAATATCTGGAAAAATCCGACATGATCACAGTCATGCCGGTTTACCTATCGAGCTTTGTGTTCCTGTTTGACATTCCTGAAAGTAAGTTGGACATTCCCAGCTGCGGCAGCTATTCATTTTTCTTTATTGTTCCAAATTACAAAATGAGTAACGGAGTTGAGAAGAAGAACCGAAACTGAACTTAACGCAATTAATTATTAAATGGGTAACTTTGATACCTACCATTATTTGGCATGATTTCTCTTTCCATTGGGTTTCACTGAATCATTAGTACAAATACTTACTTATAATTTATAAACATTCTCTCACAAACCCTTATAATGAAAAGTCCCGTTCAAGGTTCGATCGCGGGACATGTCACGGAGTTGAGATTTCATCTAATGTGATAGCAATATTTTCCATGAACAGGAATGAATCGATTCAATATCTGGCCAATCACTTAAGGACTTTTGTCTCGACTTTTGTACTATTTATTATAGTAGTGAAAAGGATTTTAATGGCTACGTTTACGCCGTGGCTTTGGTCCGCGACCTAAGCACTAAATTCGACCCAAATAAATTTAGTCCACGTGGTGTAAACGATCGTAGACAAGGACCAAATTAGGACTAAGTAGCTTGAGTCAGGTCTCCGGTTAGCCGTGGACTGAAGTAAATTCAGTTTCTATATTTATTTAGTATAAGTTCATATTTTGAAATAGGTCGGCCGCGTGAGTCTGCCGGTGAAAACGCTGGAAAAGAAGAATTACTTTAGGTGGAATTTGGGTCTGTGCTTGGGTCAGTCCAGTTTTAGTCCAACGGTGTAAACGTAGCCAATGACACATTATTTTTAAAAAAATTAAGATGAGACATCATTTTGCACAATCTCGGAGAATGACCCTGATATCGTTTCCGCTAGTGAAGTTACGCGAGGTCAAAGGTCACGAAAAACAGTTTTTTGCATATATTTTATTTATTTTATTTATTTTTTTATTTAATTGTCTTATTTTACGAGGCGGCATTCAGCTATAAGCTGCTCTACCATGCAACCTCGAAATCTCAATATCTTGAGATCTACGGATTATATCAAAAAATATACAGAGCTAATTAGTAGCAAGACGATTTGCTATTTGATATGGTTAAAAGTTTCTTGTATCGGCAGTCATTCACGAGATAAAGCGGTTCAAAGAACCAGGAACGTAAGAATCGAACCGTTTTGACACGATAGCTGCCAAACCAGTTGTCTTTGACTTGTAATTTGTCATTTGGAAGCCCTTAAAAAACTTCATTCAGAACAGTTCAAAGTATTACCCTAACTGTCATCTGGCAAATAATAAAAAATGTCAAAGTTCAAAATGTTCACTGAGAAAAACTGCAAATTTTCCAACTTTTCATCTACTTTTTACAGATTTGCCCCTTCGTTTTAGAGAATAGGTAGCTGGCTCTTGAACATTTCCCAACAATTTTTTTTTTCAATTTCCCAAAAAAATTCCTGCTGAAAATGTAAAACCGGCTTGGGTTATCGAGGGCAGACTTGAATAATGGAGTTTGAAGTCAAGCCTTGATTGACGATTTTTACAAAAAGATGATTTGAAAAACGGTTTGCGGTTTTTCCTCAATCTTCAATTCCTGACAAAAAATTCAATTTCCTGCAGATTGTTTCCAATCTTTCTCTCAAATTCCAACTTCCCACCCGAAGGAACGTTACAACAACAATTCCATAGGTTCCTGGTTACTAGTCAGGGAAATTTTCGGGTGACACAACCGATTGGAAGGAAGGGAGAAGTTTGGTGTTTACATTTGACATGTGAATTTTCTCCTAGGAGTATTTTGTCGTTCTCGTCGTTCTCGAGATATATGCGAAAAACAAACTCTTTTTCGCGACTTTTGACCTCGCGTAACTTTACTTGCGGCAACGATATCAATGGGGAACCTCCAGAAATTATAGATGGTCACAATACTAAGGTGCATGCAAAAATCCAGCCTGTTAAAAAAAAAATTCCAACCAATCAAAAATTTTTGTCTATTTTTCCTGGACTAAAACTGCATTTGGGCAAACTTATGCGGACAAAACCTATCGGGAACTTCTCCTTAGACTTGGATGCCTTCTTCGATTTTACGTCACGGAATAAGGACATCATCGAAATAAAGAAGAACGTCATAATAAAATGTTTTCACGGTTAACCGGTCAACATTAAAACCAACCGGTCCAGATTCTCAATCTTATAACCAGTTACGGACTTACGGTTAACCGGTCCAGAACTCGTTTCGATCATTCAATCAATAACCAGTTTTGATCAACGGGTCGAAAACCGTCCCCGACTAACCAGTAGAAAACCGATTACCGTTAACCGGTTAAAAACCGGTCAAGATTAACTGGTGTGAAACCGTTCATGGGCATTCCGTTCATAACCGATCAAAATAACAAACTGGTTCACAGTTGGTCACGGTTAACCGGTCAGAAACCGATCGATGTGTATTTCCTTAATTCTTGACTGTTTTTTTTCTCAGTTGATTCTCTTATTAATAATTAATATATAAATAATTTCATCATTTCAACTTCATTACGTACGTATTAGCTTATTGCATCTACAATGTGTACCTACTGAAGCGCCAACTTCAAATTTAAACGGTTGCAGCCCCGCAAAATTTGAAAATTCTCAACTCCGTTATTCTCAACTCCGTTACAATTTGATGTCACGGAGTGAGGAATAGTCACGGAATTGGAGTTTCGCCTATTTTTCTTTCAATGAAACATCAGAAACCCATGAGCGTCTCCATAATATCTTCAAATTTTCAAAATTATCACGTATTTTTAGTCAAAAAAGAGGGAAAACCAAGAATTTGAATGTAGTGTGGGAAGGAATAGAGACAAGAGAAAACTACTAATGAGAAAGCTGCGCGGAGCTCTGATCATTCAGTCAGGTAGGAAGAAGCGGAACAGTTCTTGTCTTCAACGTTTTTGCATTCAGAGCTATTTTTTTAATACATTTTCATGCTCAGTGAAAATGCTCGGCTCAACTCGGTGCCAACAATTTTTGAAAAAAAAATTCGACAGTTTTCCATGAGAAAGCTGGTTCCTTCCGGTTTGCAGTTGCAAATTAGGTTGCCAGAAGCCTGTCAAAAGATAGTTAGATTTCTCAAAGAATTTTATAATTTTTTTTCGAACATGTTATTTTGCCGTTTTTAAAGAATCACCCATCAATGGGGAACAGGAACTTGAATGGTTAAAACCAGTAAAGGTTACTAGGGCTTTTCCTATACCGGTTTTGGCATTGGCTCCTAAATTGAGAAATGATCAATTTCGTTGTTGTAAGTGCCTTAGAAGCGTTTACGCTGAAAATCCAGCTATATGTACTTCCATCTTCTATATCCAAGATATCTTTACTTTATCTGCAATGGGATTACAACTATCCGACGAATGCTTTCGAATTGCCATTTCTCTACGTTTAGGTTGCCCTTTATGTGTACCTCATAAATGCATTTGCGGTGCACCCGTCGACCGAAGGGGACTTCATGGTTTATCCTGTGTCAAATCGGCAGGAAGAATCTCACGTCATTCCTCAGTAAACGACCTTATTTGCCGTGCACTCCGTTCAGCTAACATCCCATCGATTTTGGAACCAGTAGGATGCTCCCGTTTAGACGGAAAGAAACCCGATGGTATGACCTTAATACCTTGGAGAAAGGGCAAACCTGTTATCTGGGACTTCACCTGTACTGACACCGTTGCACCAAGCGTCCTCAACAATTCTTCCTCTATCGAAAGATTTGCTGCCAACAAGCGAGAGGACGAGAAATCCAGGAAATACGCCAACCTCACGAAGGATTACGAATTCATCCCAGTAGTTATTGAAACCATGGGATGTTGGAACTTGGATGGTTTGAAATTCATTAGAGAGATAGGATGCCGGATCACTGAACAAAATCACGAGAAAAGATCCAGCGAGTTTTTACTCCAACGCATCAGTCTGGCAATAATTCGCGGGAATGCAGCATCAATTATGGGTACTTTCCCTGCTGGAAACATTGGGGAACAATTTTTATAGTGTTGTGAAACTTTTATTATACAATATTTTTATTAAATACTGAAGAAAAAAAAAAAAAAAAAAAAAAAAATCTTTACTTTATTATAGCTGTATTACACTACACACATTCTTGTACAATGTCTTGAACATTGAAGAATCTGACAAAATAGTGTCAAAAAACAATGAACTTGATTGTTGACTTGACAGGTTGTTCAATAAATCGTACAAGAAATTGTGTAGTGTAATGGCTGTATTACACTACACAATTTCTTGTACAACTTCTTGTACAATCTGTCAAATCAACAATCAAGTTTATTGTTTTTTGACACTATTTTGGCAGATGGTTCAAGAAATTGTACCAGATATTGTGTGGTGTGATACAGCTTAAATACAGCTATTAGGAACCACCTTATCCTGGATAAAGTTCATTAGGGCAGGATGGGGTATGGTTTACTCTGGAAATTACTGCCCTGGTCACTTTGGTTTCTCATGATACTTACATTATTCATGTATTTTACGTGGTTTTCCACATGTAATCACCCATCCGTGGCCGTAAACCTCGAAGTCATCATAAAACGCTTGAAAACTTTTGCTGGGAGCATTTCTATTAGTCGTTGAGCCAGAGGACCCGAGTGGTTTCCACCCTGGGGACTTGACGTATCATACTTTTTTGGATTCCCCACAACACTAGCATGAAATAAAGCTATGAAACGTTTTCGTATCGAGTAGCTTAAGGCCGCCATCTTGAGAAGATGGTGCCGAAGGACCTGAAAAAAACCATTTTTCACCAATCCACTGACCATCGCCGTCTCACCTACCGCAATGGAACCATATGACTTTATTGAAACCCTTGATGGCATTTGATGCCACGCCAGTGCCATTCTTCGTGATCAAAAACAGATAGTTCCTTCGGCAAACATGTATTTTTTCTTGATTTGAAAATTATTTTTTTCTCGTGCGGAAATATGCCAAACTGACTTAGATCAAGTTGTTTCCGGTCAGTTTTTTTTTTCCTTGAGCTCATTCTGGTCTCAAATTTTCATAACAGCATTTGTTGACAAGGTACACTGCAAGAATTGTTAAATTGCCAACACCAAATACAACAGTATTTTAATCATTGTTGCCATTGACCAGGAACTTCAATTTCAACAGAAATAGCTAGCTTGTACTGTCTTCTGTTCATACAGGCATGAATCGAATCTCGAAAACCACGTGGGAATAACGAAAAAGTAGGTAAGTATTTTCAGAGAGCGCGTAAATCTGCAAAGCTATACCTAAACACCTGAAAATAATCGTAACCAACACAACAAAAATCAGAACAGTGAGTGACAGACATACCAGTTTAGATTACTTATTGTTCTTATTTTCGTAGTTTTGGTTACGATCATTTTCAGGTGTCTAGGTGTGGCTTTGCAGATTAACGCGCTCTCTGAAGATGCTTGATTTTTCGGTACTCCCACGTGGTCTTCGAGATTCGATTCATGCCTGTATAACCAGAAGACAGTACAAGAAAGCTACTTCTGTTGAAATTAAAGTTTCTGCTCGATGGCAACAATGATAAAATTACTGTTGAACTTGGTGTTGGCAATTCAACACTTCTTGCAGTGTACCTTGTCAACAAATACTGTTATGAAAATTATGATACAAAAATGAGCCCAAGGAGAAAGAAGCTGACCGGAAACAACTTGAGCTAAGTCACTTTGTCATATTCCCGCATTAGAAAAAAAAAATTTCAAACAAAGAGAAATACACGCTTGCCGAAGGAACTATCTGTAATTAATCGCGAAGAATGGCACTGGCGTGACAGAAAATGCTATCAAGGGTTTCAATAAAGTCATATGGTTCCACTGCGGTAGGTGAGACGGCGATGGACAGTGGATTGGTGAAAAGTGTTTTTTTTCAGGTCCTTCGGCACCATCTTTCCAAGATGGCGGCCTCAAGCTACTCGATACGAAAACGTTTCATAGCTTTATTTCATGCTAGTGTTGTGAGGAATCCAGAAAAGTATGATACGTCAAGTCCCCAGGGTGGAAACCAAAATCATGATTCCTGGACCCTGGCTCAACGACTATATATTCGTTTCATACAGCACGCGGTTCGCTGCATCGTCGGCAACATGGATCCAAGAAATTATCTAGAACAATTTGTAACAACTTTTCTCTATTCCACATTATGCCGGCAACCAAATACAAGCCGCCGTTGTTATGAAATCCCTAATAAATTGCAATTCAGTTTCCGAAACCAATTCATTCCGAGCTAGAAGCATTTGCGTAGCAATACAGAGCACGAGCACAATACAAAGTTTTAAACATCAGCGCGTTAGATTTTACAATGGCGCGGATCATGTATGGCGTGGAGGATGTACGAGTTAACAGTTTTCGCTAATGTCATAGAGTTAATTCGGAACGTCTAGTTTTAGTTTATCCGTTGACCGTACTAACCATTTCACAAGAGCTTCCGCACAGTGTACAACAAGACGACGACGACGCCGACGACTATACACATAGAGGAGGTGCATGTATGGCTCCGAGTTGATCAAAGTTCTGGGAGCTTGGCCGTTTTCCCTCTGGCATTACCGACCTGCAATTAGTCCATCAGTGTCTTAATTCGTTGTCTATGCCACGCTCCCGTCTTGTGTAGTTGTGTAGTATCTTTCAATTTCTGGTCTCCTATCAATTTTGAAGAGGAGGTAAAATATTGTGATCGTGCAAAAAATCACTTGACGGATATTTCCTTCTCAAATCTTCCAAGATGACTGAGGTAATTTTCAATTCTTCTGGTTGGCCGCTACGAATTAGACAAGTTGCGGAAAGTGCTTTTCCAGTTGGAATCACTAGGAGCGGATGAAAGCTGCGTTCCTTGCTAGGTACATACCACATGTTCAAACTATACTTCCTTTGACAGGGCTTGCCAATTGTAAACGTTCTTGGGTTGCTTTTCTCGGCGGATTTCGTGTCCACGCGGTTCAAGAATGTAGGCCCGTAGAAGACCTACTGTTGGTTTTGTCCATCCAGTACATTGAGGTCAGCGGATAATATTTGGATAGTTCGGCTGTAGTCCTCAATCACACGTGTAAAATGCAATGTGCCTTTAAACCTCGAAACGCCGATGAGATGTTACGGATTTTTTTCTATTCACGTGCTCCTTTCACTCTTTTCTCTTCTCTTATTCGTCGTTGCCTCAGTTGGCTTCCACATTTCTCAACTTGCCGCAACAGATTTTCCGAGGACATTTCAGGAACAGTCAACAGTAAAAAAAAACAGGCCGGCTATACGACCGCACGAGTAAAACGAAGCCAAATGAGACAAACATTGTGCTGACAAAACGATGGCCCTAAAACCCTCCCGGGACGCGCCGCGCGTATATACCCTCTTGAAAAGCCTCCTGAAAAATTAAAAGTATAAAATAAGGCGTAAAACTCGGGATTAGAAGCATCCGGCCGCGCCCGCAAGAGAAAACCACAATAAACCCGGTAAGTTTATGCTCTCGCCAGTAAATTCGTTTTGGGGTAAAGGATACCGGTAGGTATACGCAAAATGCGTGTAAGGATATATGTAAATATCAGTAGCGTAGCCGGCAGTCGGGGGGGAGGGAAGGTCGGTTCGCCGGGGTCGGCTGGAAAAGGCATAAAAATACTGGCGCGTTGTGTGCGTACACAGTAGGAGAACATACGGCCGGGCATAAAATACATCGAAACATAAATTTTACGTCCGTCCGGAGGGCCACAAAATTTATTTATCGCGTTCAGCGGTTCACAACAAGCGTTTATTTGGGGGCGAGAGGGGGGGAGGAGGCAGAACGCACGGTCGTTCCAGCACGGCGATTAATCGCCATCGGATCGGCAACGGCAATTAAAACCCGTCCGGACAGGTGAGTGAAATGACAATTATTGTTTTAAAGTCCGTGTTTCGATTCGTCGGACCGGGGTTTTACGGCTCGGCGTAAAGCTCAGGGGCATGACAGTAATTCGAAAGGGCACCACCGAGTTGTGTTCTTCGGCCACACGGATCTTCACCGCTGAAGCATCGGTTGGTCAGTCAAATCTGAGATTCTGCCACATGGTGGCAGCGGTGGGATAGTCAACAGTAATATCACAAGTGCTTAGATTTTCACGATAATTTTGGTCAGGCGATCGCGAGTGCTGATTGTAGCGATAAATGCCCGACTCCGTAGGAGGAGGGCATTTATCCAGGGACAATCAGCCCGAGGGAAACGCCTGGCCAAAATTATCTGGGAAAATCTCGAGCACGAGTGATATTTTGAAGATTATTACATAAAAGAAGTCCGAAGTGACAGCTGTCAGATTTTGTTGTTTACATGAATTTTATTCCGTTGCTATTGACAGTGGGATTTAGATAAGTGAATATTATGCTTGTAGGTCTAATAATCAAGGGCGTTGTACGTAATAATCACTACAAAATCAGTTATTATCTGACGTAGTCTGTTATTTTGAGCGTTCCAAAAACTAACTTCAGGAGACAGAACGTGCTAACGTCAAAAAAAAATATCGAAAGGACGGCGCTGTCAGGTCTGAAAGACATGCTAGCTTATGAATGCAGCAATGAGATACCCACAAATTCAATCTGTATCTGATTCGACCAAGTATCTGAACTATGTAAGAAGTTAAATATGATTTCACAACGCGTTATAGATGAAATACATGAAAAAAAAAATGTTTTTTATCATAATATTATGTATTTGGATGTATAGGGAGGTTTTTTGTGCGAGCTTGGTGATGACACAGCGTCGTCATACGAGCAAATTGAAAGCCTCAAATCCAACATACAAACCAAAGCGGGAGAGCTGAAAACCGCTCGAACAGATAGAACAACATCACGCATCCCCCTGGTTAAACAGGAGCAAATCGGGTGAGAAATAGAAAGAATATATTTCAAACCTGAAACCAAGGAAGTTTTTTTGGAGATAATCAACAAGACCGCCAGCAATATCTAACGCCGAAAGAAAAGATCCGGACAACAGCAGGGCGAGCCAGTTCTTGAGCCGAGTAGGGAGTCTGGCTGAATAGCAACGTGAGGTGCGAACTGTGCCGCACAGATATACAACACAATATACACGAAAAGACAACACCAACAGCAACAACAACAACAACAACAACAACAACAACAACAAAACGGCTTGACGAGAAAGAGAAAGAAACCAAAACACGACTCCCCCCCAGAGACAAAAAAAGAAATCCCTCAAAGAAGTAAAGTTGTGGTGAGAGCACAGCAACAAGCATAGCCGATAACTTCCGAAAAATCAGGAAATTTAGAAGAGAACAACACGGAGGAAGTTATGGCAGGACTCAGAGGAATGAAAGGGGACATAAAGGATATGAAAAGGAGCATTGAACGAAACAACGATGAAATAAAAGAAATAAAGATCATGAGAGAAAACTGGAATGAAGATAAGGAATAAATCATGAAGGAATCACTGAGGAACGCAAATGAGAAGATCGAAAAGCTAGAAAAGGATAAAATACGCAACAACCTAGTGATAACAGGCATGGGAAAGAACATAGACAGCGACGATCTCTTGAAACAGCGATAAAGCGCATGATAGAGACGGAATTGATTATGGAAACAGAAATCGGAGGAGTTTATAAAATAGGAAAAAAGAGATGTATTTTGGAAATGGAGTAATAGACCGACAAGCTAGAAATTTTGAGAGCAAAAGACAGGATGAGAGGAAAAGATGTATTCATTGACTTCGCCATGACAGCTAAGAAAAGGGAAATCCAAAAGACCATCAGGGACTTCACCAGAGCAGAGAAAGCCAAAGGAGCGAACGTGAAAGTCAAATACCAAATAATTGGAACAGATAGTAAGACCTTGATATGGTAAGGAGCTTGTGGTGTGGTGGTCGGCGCGGTCGACTACCACTCCAGAGTTCGATCCCCGCCGGGGACGGATTTTCGCCTCGGAAACAAGCTTCCTGGTTTGGTTGGATTGCTTGCTGAATGCAAGATGCGCCGTGTGTCGCATAGCACCTCGCATTTACCGGCATCGGTGTTCGACCTCGTTGCGGAAATAGGCCGACGTTAAATAAACAAATAATGAAAAAAAAAAACATTGATATGTGACGCGAAAGAGGAAAAGTTAACCGACGCACGGGTAGCTCACACTAAACCAAAAAAGTAAATGCGGGCACGACTATCAAGCAGAAGACGACCAGGCAAAGGAAAAGGTTCAGGACTGCGGGAGAAAATGGAGGAAAATTAACAGGGAACATGAACAAGAGGAAAAACAGAAAGGGAATCATAATGAGGATTGTAACATGGAACGTTAGAAGTATGTCGATGGCCGGAAAAATGACGGAGGTTGCACGGGAGATGAGGCAATATAAAGTAGAGATTTTAGCACTGCAGGACATAAGATGGAAAGGGCATTAGTCCGGATGCTAGTTGAAAGTACCTTGCATTTTTTTATGGGAGGATGCCACTCGGTGGAGATGTTTTTTGCATCGTACTCTTCCGATCCAGAAAAGTAGCCATCAGCGCCATCCATGCCGGTGGCGTATACAGGGTGATAAAAAAAAAAGTTGAAAAATTAAATTTAATCAACCGAGACATGTGGAGACATGTGACTCTCCACATGCATAACCTATTTTAAGCTTATGAAGTCACAGCAAACTGTTCTTGATTACCTTGAACCGTCTTTGAAATGTGGGGGAAAACCAGAAAAAAAAAGAACAGTCTTTTTTCCATTAATAAGTAATTCTTCGAGATATTGACACAATACTTGGTATTTCTACGAAAAGTAATGTTAGAAATGATATGAGCTGGGTAGCCAATTTCTAAGGCAACTATTCCCAGAAATACGATTGTCAACTTTTTACCCCTCTTGAGCACCATCTTGAATCTGCCCTGTAAGGCATCGTTGAAAAGGTGACTGGTTATTATAATAATGGTAACATGAAATCATTGCATCGCAAAAACAACCTTCTCATCATAACTTAGTGACCTCTTCGGCGGGAAAGAATTGTCATTCACGTATTTTTTGGCTCTTCAAAGCTTTAGTGCCCATGATGGCATTTGAAACATCTGGAATGGTGGAATATGTCATTATGAACCATCTTATCTGTACCATATAAAAATATATACTAGCTCCTAACCGTGTCGCCTATTTTCCGAACAACCATGAATTTACAATTATTGTTACCAAGCGCCAAGACGACAGTAGGCCTTGACAAGGCGTAGTAAGTTCTGTAGCCACACGATAACCTCCACCACCCTCGATGTCTTTAAAGGTCGTATTTCCTAAGATTAACTCGACTTGCCGCAACATGTTGGTGTATAATGCTCCAGTTCCCTCGTTCGCATCCCCTCTCCCCCCATTTAATTTCTTTCGTCCGCTAATTAACCAGCTCGTTTGGGCGCCCTCATTCGCACCCAGAAATATGCACGCCGCCGTTCTAAGCTATACCATCGTGCGCCACCCTCTACCCAAGTTTCATTAAATTTTAATTCGGTTTATCTGTAGGATACAGTCGCAGCTAATCTGGTTAGGGATAGTTTCGCAACGCCATACTGTTACTACTACACTCGCGCGAACTCAAGAAACTAAAATTGCATTCTGCATTATGGAAGTGGAAGTTAAACATTGACTTCGCTCGCTCGCAAGCCAGACTCTCGAGGAGGTATTGCCCGAGAGACGGAGATAGAGGCCAGGCGACCCTAAACGTTCCATACACATCGAACAACTTTCGCATTATCGTTGAATTTACGAGAGCAGGAGAATCCACGTCGTCGTCGTTCCTGTCGCCGCCGTTCTGGTGCTTTTGCCGCTTCAGCCAGCGGCGCCGTAATACAATCTGTGGACTTTAAGAACACCCAGTCTCAATTTCATAGTGTTTGAGTTGGTTCACAGTTTGCACACAGAAAAGATCGAACTCTCTGCAAGAAACTAATCGAGTCGTTAGGTACGATGCATTATTAAATTTTATACGTCGGGTATATGGGGAATTAATGGCCCGAATTCCATTTTCTACCACAAACAAAGGGCTCCGGGAAATTGTCCATCAAGGGAACGGCGGAGCAGCGGTGCGGGGAAGGAGAAGAAGCAGATAAATATCTGGTGGAAAGGGGGAGTGAAAGGGATGAAATTTTTGCGCCCGAGCTTCTCGTCCACGTCTTGCCGGACACCTTGAGTGTGCGATAGTGAATGTATGTGTGTGTAAACACGTCTTTTCTGACCAACAACCGTTGAAATCCAGTCCGATTCAACTTTGCCGCCGGGATTAAAATGAAGATCGATAGAGCAGATCCAGTGATAGTGCTAATCCGACGGAATGTGCCAAGGTTCATTTCTTTGTTTGGCGAGTTTGATTGATTATACGGACCGGCCCTTATTGGGAATCACGCAACACTTCGTTAGGCCACTTAATCGCTATCGGATAAAGATGTTGCAATAAAAATGTTAACAGACCGGCGACCTTGGCCGTAGAAATCAGCTGAGGGTGTAAACCTCAGTGTAATAATGTAAACAATGGCGATGGTGAGGTAAGAGTACCATCGTTATATGAATAATAAACGTTCAGTATTGTAGTTATGTTGTGAACAAGGAGAAGTGGCTCTACAATTTTGAGCTTGATAGAATCCTCGATAGAATCTGGTTAAGACATGATGACCATTTTCAAGAAACATTTCTATCGTCTTCAAGTGGACCCAGTTGCAGCATAGGTGCCGTTTCCCATTGGAGCTAAATGATTCATTATTGGTTGGCGGTGAATCACTCCGCTTGGTATTCTCCATTCAGGTGATCGTTCTACAATTTTTTGTGTCTCTTGGCGCCATCTATAATTGTTTTCCACTCTTTTCTGTCCCTGATTTCGTTTTTCCAGTCCAGCTCTTTCAGCTTCTTAACGTCCTCGCCCACTTGATCTTCCCTACGTGCCTTTGGCCTTTCTCTCGGTCTTTCTTGCATTGGCTTCCAAAAAATATGCGCCTGATCATTGCTTCCGGTGTTCTTCTTTGTATATGTCCGAACTATTTGAGCCTCTGTGCCTTCATGAATCCGACTATATCTTTTCCTTCCATCAAGTTCTTAATTTCGTGGTTCATTAGCTCCCTGTGTTCTCATTCGGGCGTTGTTATCGGACAGAGAATTCTTCGATTTATTTTTTTTTTCGTTCAAAGATTCTCAACTTTTCTTCGTCTTTATTGGTGAGACACATGGTTTCAGCGGCGTAAGTGACTACCAATCTGATTGCTGATCTGTATATTTTGAGTTTCGTTTCCTTGCTTATATTGTTGTTCTTTATAAATCCATAAGACCAGTATGCTCTGTTTCCAGATTGTCTAAGTTCGCTGTTTGCCACGCTTATCTCGTTCTTTCCGTTCAACATCACTCCGAGGTATCTGAGGTTTCCTGGTTTTTTAAGCTGTACTCTCCAATATCAATTTGCTGTATGTTTTTTGTTTCTCGTCTTGAGCTAATAATGTACTTGATCTTATCCTGGTTCATTTCTAGTATTCTCTTTTTTGCCTCTGCTGTCACCACTTTTAAGGCATCCTCTAGACTTCTGATATCTTACGCTATTAGTGCCATGTTAGGCCAGGCGGTAGGTCATTCTGGATAGAAAAAATTCCGACCAAAGCTTTTATGGTGTCAATCTCTTCGTAAGGTCAGTAGGTATCTACCACTGAGTTTCCGCCCAAAAACGAGTTGTGCTGATTCCTCCACATCTGCCCAAAGGTAAAAGATGTTTTGAAGGTGCAAAAAGACCTGTTGAACCCCCGTACTTTTTCATTTTATTTGCCTCAATGCAAACGTACAACTCTCACGCAAACATTGGGAGCATTTGTCATCATCTCTGTGCCAGTCTTACCGTTGAAAAAAAAGATTTCTTTGTGCGGGTCAGATAAATCACATTTGTTTGTTTTTCCACACAAGAAAGCGATGGAGCAACATGTATTTTGGATGTTTTCTACTAACTCGTACCCACTGAACTCATTTATGGTGTTGAAATTTCAATAACAGCATTTTTGAAGATGTTGCCCGCTAAGAAGTGGATAATTTTTACCCGCCTGTTTAGCAGCAATTTTTTCAATTTTACCAAACACCGTTTTCGAAAAGTTTAAAAGGAATGACAAGCTGGAACTCTTTTCTAATGATATTATGTCTGGCTGACCGCGGCACGCTTTTTGAAAGTGAAGGAAACGGTTTTCTTTTCGAGCGGTTCTTTTTTATCCGCGTGCGGCCGTGCCTACTTGACATAGACCGAACTGATTACAAAAGCTTTGAAATGTAGTCTCTTCCAGCTTTGAAACATGACCATTATTGATAAAATAATGTATAATTTTTTCACAAAATCAATGTACAAAGTCTTAATAATAATGGTCGTGTTTTAAAGCTGGAAAAGAGTACATTTCTAAGCTCGTGTAAACAGTCCGGTCTATGTCAAGTAGGCACGGCCGCACGCGGGTGGAATAGGACCACTCAAAAAGAAATCAGTTTTTTAGACTTTCAAGTGCGTGCCGCGATTAAGCCAGGCACGATATCGTTAGAGAAGAGTTTGATCTTCTCATTCCCTATAAAATTTTTGCAAACAGTGTTTGGTAAAATTGAAAAAATTTCTGCTGAACAGGCGGGTAAAAATTATTCACTTCTTAGCAGGCAACATCTTCAAAAATGCTGTTATTGAAATTTCAACACCCTAAATGGGTTCAGTGGGTACGAGTTAGTAGAAAACATCCAGAATACATGTTGCTCCATCGTTTTCTTGTGTGGAAAAACAATCAAATGTGATTTATCTGACCCGCACAAAGAAATCTTTTTTTTCAACAGTAAGACTGGCACAGAGATGATAACAAATGCTTCCAATGTTTGCATAAGAGTTGTACGTTTGCATTGAGCCAAATAAAATGAAAAAGTGCGGGGGTTTAACAGGTCTTTTTGCACCTTCAAGACATCTTTTACCTTTGGGCAGATGTGGAGGAATCAGCACAACTCATTTTTGGGCGGAAACTCAGGGGTAGATACCTGCTGACTTTACGATGAGTTTGACACCATAAAAGCTTTGGTCGGAGTTTTTTCCAGATTGTAATGATTTTACCGACATACCGCCTGGCCTATGTCGTCGGCGTAAGCTATTAGTTGTGTGAAGTTTGTCGACATGATATTATTGGATCGTGCTGTTTTGACTGCCTTTTCCAGTGCGATGTTGAAAAGTGTTACTGATAGGGAGTCTTCTTTCTGACTCCTGTTTCTATTGCAATTTCATCCTTAGTTGTTACCTGTGTGATAATTTTCGCTCGTGATTTCTTTATGGTCATTTTTGTCAGCCTTATCAACTTCGCCGGTACCTCCTTATTCTTCATCTCCTTCAGCAGTATTTCTCTACGTATATGCTGTAGAACGCCTGCCTGAAGTCGATAAAGAGCATGTGTGTAATTCGATGTCGTGTTCATAGCTCCTTTCAATCGTCTGTGTCATGATATGAATTGCGTCAATTGTCGATCTTCCTCCTCTAACTCTGTGTTGAAATTCTTTCTGTCTGGTCTGGTCTCTATGTACTTTGATAGGCTTTGATAGATATTGATCACCCTGGCACCCTGGCCAAACTCATTCCATTTGGGAATGGAAATTGGAGGTAGCCGCTGAATCCTAGACGGACTGTATTCGACCCCATAATCTAGGGTTCTGGGGAGGGTACGATGTACTCCACAGTAAGGTTTGCGTGCCTTGGCTTGGATATATCTCTCCACAAATCTAGCACCGTGTGCCTCTTCCATTCATACTGCATTACTTTTCCAGGTGCATGCACAAGAGCTTTCAAAAACTCGAACCTATCCTCTACACCCCACTCGCGCATTTCAATCATTAATAAACACATCCCCACATTCCCCGGCGTTATGTGCTGCCCCGACAAATTTATGTGCGAAATTCCGTATCGCACTCCCCGCTCAGCGCCAGCTGACAAACAAAAAGAACAAAGTTTCCGGCGTATGGCCGCCGTGGCCGTGCCACTGGGCCCTGGAAATATTAAAATAAATTACAACAGCCTGCTGCACATTAACTCATAAGCACCGCCGTCGCAGCATACAAGAGAGCTAGCAGCTCTCTCTCCGGCTGAAAATTTCAGTTTGTTGTAATCGATGATGATAATTTTCAGTTTTATGCCGGCACGACAAAGTTCCTCCCTCTCCCATTATCGTTCTTATTACTTCCATTTTGCTGCTGCGATGCCAGCCAGAGCCCGGAGCTGGGAAGACGGAAGAGGCAAGACACGCGCTACTTCATATTCGGCAAATAATGTCCGCTTGATGGCGCTACTGCTGCTGGTGCTGCTGTCGCTGATCACGGCGCCATCTGGCACAGTCGATGGACTTTTTTCTCTTCGAAATCGGGTGATTTCAGAGAGACGTCGTCGCCTTAATTGGCGACGCATCTAGCACGTCTTCAACAGATGTTGCGCTGGCGGATTTGCTCCCATATGAAAGTCAAGATCAAGGACTGGAGCAAGCGAGAGTGCGTGGAGCTTTGCGTTTAAAACAAAGCATCGTTCCGGCAGGCCGGAAGGGGGTGGACAAGAAAAAACACAATCCAAAGACCACACCGCTTCTCCCCGCCCCCTTTCAGCGGCACAGCGGCAAATTGCTCAAGCGGAAGAGATAACAAACGGCGCTCGAGACTTGCAGACTTCGACCCTCAAAATCCGCCCCGAGATTATCCGTGACCTACTTCATTACACCGGCCCTTTGCTCTCTTCCCCCGGCTCTCTCTCCAGTTCAAACCGCGCGCTTATCTCTGTGATTGTTATTATTACGTCATATCGCGTCTCTTCGATGCGATAAAAATCAGCTCTTAATGATAGCAATTAAAATAATCGAGTGCGTCAGCTCCAACGTAGCTGCTGCAGAGCTCGGCGAGCTGCCGAAGCCAAGGAGGGAGTCGGCGAAGCCCCCGCGGCACTAATCACAAGCGCTGTGTGCTCGTGAAATCTCGATACAGCCCTAATCGGCTTTTCGTCGAAATTGAGCCAATCCAATCACCTTTCTTTTTTCCGTTTTTCATTGCGCTCGTGCCCTTTTTGCCCTGCAGCTCTTTCTGTAAGGGAACGGTCCGGGTTCCAAATATAACTGCAATGTATTCGATCTAGTATTATTTCACGAGTCAGGCAGTTCCGCTATGCGTGCTTCAAATAATGCATCACAAGAATCAACTGTTCTTGAAACTAACTGAGATTGATGCACTAGCTCTCCGTACCGGGCTTTCAAGTCAAGCACTATTATTTTTGAAACAGATTTCGCGTTGCTTCCGTGATTTGCATAAGTTGTTAGTTGTCTAATGGAACTCTGCATTATTTCGCGAGTCTGTGTTGAAAGAGGAGAAACCTTTCAAACCTGCACTAGGCACGAAAAACTACATGGAAATGTACTTCATTCTTGGAAACTAAATAATTACCTGATTCTAGCATTATGGAGTGAGTAGTGAAGCAGGTACCTAACTACATTCGGGCTAGATGCTTATTGATGTTCACTTGTGTGCTTTCTGGCAAGTAAATCTAGTCTTTCTGATCTAAAAGGTTTGTCGTTGTTCTTCAACGCAACAAAAGCTTGCTGCCAAGCCTTCCAAATCGAATTGTCCACCAATTTCGTCTGGGCTTGAAAAAAACCGAGCGTGGTTAGATTTTTGTTGCGACAGATTTTCAGTCAACTTTTTTAATGACTAAGGCTTGTAACCTCCCTTACCCTGGCAACGATTTTGCCAGAGACCAAGTCAAGTGCGCCGGAGCTCGATATTCGGGAGAGCGGGTCGTGGATGATTTTCAAATGAAGTGGAGCCAAAAATAACTTGAAAGGTGGGAATTTTTCTAGAGACTGCTCCTGGACTACTTGATTAGGTAGTCAAAATCTGTTGTTTTTATTTTTCCTGTTGCTAAGTCCTTTCTTCGACCGTATTGTTGGATCAGCCAAACCAAGAATTTACCTTTCAGTTGTCGAAACGGAACTTCCACACAGCTCCTATTCAAAAATGAAAGTTAGAGGGACCGGAAACTTCAACTCTCCAGAAAAACCGTTTCTAAACTATCTGAACGTAGACTAAGTTCAACATTCTAGCATTCATAGCATTCTCTACAGAGAAAGCTGATGCTCTAAAAGCAATAAAGCCCTTCATCGTCAATGGAGACACTGAATCCACTTGTCCAGCATTGAAATCTTCACTTTTGTACTCAAACGAAAGATCTAAATCTTCCAAAATCGCTGAAGTAGAATTCTTCGTACCGATAAGTCTGGATTGATGGATGGAAAGATAAAAGGAGAAAATAAAAAAAAATAATGGAACTCTTCAGAACATCAGATCTTGTCTCTCCTCTCTGGTTCACAAAGGGCGGAAGTCGCATTTTTTGGCAACATGAGTCTTTTATCGATTCTCACTAAATCGACGTCGCTCTATGCAATGGAGTTGAGCCTGAAGTCCTAAAATGGATACACTCCAAGTTACTGATTATTCTCAGTTGGCGGTTGTCCACCAAAGCTTTGGAGCACTGAGGGCGTATGTGAGAAATCATGGACGACCGCGGCGTCGGCGTCGGTATTAGGCCTCGTTGCGGAAATAGGCCGACGTTAAATGAACGAATAAAAAACAAAACCGCCATTGAAATTCAAACCTCTTAGTCGGATGTCCCACATACGTCTTTTGTAATTATTATAAATGTGGACATGAGGCCATATTGGAATGTTTTTCCCGAGTGGTTGATTTCCCTGGAATTCAGTGTACCTACATTTCATTTCGGAATTTCCGGAGAGCACCGGAAATCCCGGAAGTCTTCCAAAAATCACAGGAAATCCCGAAACCCTTTCGGAAATCACCGGAATTCCCGAAAGCCGTCCGGAAATTACCGGAATTCCCTCGGAATTCACCGGAATTCCCGGAATTCTTTCGGAAATCACAGCACCGGAATTCTTGGAGGTCTTCCAGAAATCATTGGAATTCCCGGAAATCATTCGGAAGTCATCGGAATTCCCGGATTTTTTTTTTTGAAATTACCGGATTTTCCGGAAATCTTGCGGAAATCACCGGAATCCCGAGAAGTCTTCCGAAAATCACCGGAATTCCCAGAATTCTTCAGGAAATCACTCACCGGAATTCCCAAAAAAATATCGGAAATCACCGAAATTCCCGGAAGTTTTTCGGAAATCACCGGAATTCCCGGGATTTCTTCCGAAGTCACCGGAATTCTTTCGGAATTCACCGGAATTCCGGAAATCCTCGGAATTTCGGGAGTCAGAATTGTTTTTTCACTTTTTTTTCGGAAAATCAACCCTTCGGCTGTCCATCTACAAATCAGACGGCCCCGTGGCACAGGTGGTCGAGCAGCCGCCTGTGGTGCGAAAGGCTCCAGGTTCGATTCCTGGTCGTGTCTGGGTGTTGTGTATGTCCATGATTTGCGCCTGTTATCATTTTTCAGCTGTTTGTATATTATTAAAAGAAAAGCGCAAAAACTCTTACGGCGTGAGAAGCCGATAAAGAGAAAAACATTTTTCTTTGTCCATCTACGAATCACTTTTGAATATATTGGCAAACTCACAAACTCAGATACAAAATCAGCTCCAACGAAGACAACTTCAAAGAAGTTAATCTACTTTGTACGATACGAAGAACTAAAGCGAGCATACCTCAAGAGGTTCCAGTCCTCTCAAAGTCAGAAATGTAACCAATTCCAAAGAAAAAGTATGATCACCTGATGTCCTTTTTGAAGTGGGTTCCTGAGAGTTGCGGAAGCTTTTTCATTGACTCACCATTTTCTGACACGGTGAACGAAGATTCTGACTGAAATAACACTAGTGCAAAAAATTCCATTTTTACAAGCTACCTAATATTATTTTCTTGATTAACCAAAGAGTTAATAATTATATTAAGGAATGTTTGGTTTTTTTTGTATATTTTTCATAACCTAGTCTTGTTGGAAGCCTGACAGATTTTCTGTCCCCTTAGGAAGTTGTGTTGTTTTTTTAATAGTCTATTATTTTCACAATTATAATAATACCCTATATCAATACAAAAAAAAATTCATTGTATCATTATTATTTTCATAAAAATAATCATATTTCCATGAAATTTCTTGTTCCTCTTCATTATGTAGGTTATTGAAAAGGCAAATAAAAAAAAATTGATGGACATCCGTCTTCTTCCCGAGAATGCAAAAAAGCTCTAAGTCACTTCACTTCATTCTGGTCTATTTTTTTTGTTTTATTCTCAAACCAGTTTATAAGTTCCTGTTTACGTGATATCAAATAAAAAACTATGACGTCTATTATGGCAAAAGACAGCATCAAAGCCATTCACTATAATGAAGAAATTTGATCCAAATGGTACCTGAAAAGTGTTTTTGGGTTCCCCTGTAAAATTTACAATTTGTGACATCCGCCCTTTGTGAACCAGAGAGGAGGTCTGCTCTCATGGTGGTTCAGTAACTTCGCATACTACACATCCGCAAGGGAGACAAATCAGGTTGGGTCAAAATCGGTGATGATCACTGTCAGGTATGGTTTTTACCACGAGTGAGTTATGATGAGATGAAAAATGAAGGTGTGAAATGGAATGAATGATTTGGTTTGAAGAACTAACCAACTAAAACTGTGGCGGTTAGTGGGTTTTCTTATGTTCATTTTTAAAGGCGAGAAATGAGAAATGAGAAAACCTACTATGTGGCTGTGTGATTTTTTTCTATTATTATTTTGAACCTCATCCATCCCCGAGATAAGGCGATGATGGTTCCGAACCAAGATAAGGCTTCAAGTCTTTGACATGCCATTTAACAATGATTTTCCCACTCGCATCTGTCAACTTACTGATGAACCAGTTCAGAATTTTTGTTTTTTACCATACACAACACATACTTATATCCCATACTATTTTCAGTAGAATGACTTTTTGAATCATAAATAAAGTGACAAGCCGGAGGGCTACGACTATGGCTGATGGCACCTGCAAAGCTTTGGAGCAAAACTATCAGCGGTCATCGGCCGTATTCTCCCAGCGCTCTAGCTTGTCACTCTATTTTTGCTCCAAATAGTCATTATACTGAAAATAGAAAGTGTATGGGATATAGGTGCAAGTTTGGCACTGAACTGCTTTCTAGTGTCCGACACAATCTTATTTTTCTTCCATATTCGATCTCCTACGTTAAAAATATTCCACGATGACAAGAGTTATACGTTGCTCGGTTCCGTTCATATGCTTGATGTAGATCAACAAGAATTTGCTGTGACACGTCTGACAAGTTTCTCAAGTTGTTGGAAAATAACTCTCGATTGCCCGAAACCAAATCTTGATCAGGGTCTTCGATAACTTGAGAATAGCTTCTACCGTCTATGGGAATGCACCTGCCCAAATTAAGGTAGGCTGGCGTTAGATTTGTAAAATTGTGTACACTAATGCTCATAGCAAACTGGACTTCAGGGATATGATTATCCCATTTACGATGATCACGCTGTATTGAAGCGCATTGCTTGTACGGATCGAAAGCACGCGGAGAAAAAATCAAGTGGCTTGGAAATTGAGCGTGCGGTATTCAAAGTCATCACATGGTTGTAAGATGTCGCTAGCGGTGTAATTTACACGTAGAAAGTTCGAGAGGTGGTATAAAACGGTTTAGCTGAATTCTCTCGTTACTCTCGAATCTCCACTCGAGATGCTGCGATACTCTCACTCTCAGGCGCCATTGCCGGATCGGACCCTGCAGATGTTTGTCGCGTGCGGTATCCTCCACTCTGTCGAAATTCAATGTTTCAATCGTCCGGGCCCGTGCTTCAAATGAAATTTCATATAGTCTGCGTTCGAATTTGAATACGCTCGACAATATTTCCGCCGTCTGCTCACCAAGATGTTTATCGCCACTGTGGGTAGTACAGCCTAGCCCGCCATCGAAGAGATTCTCATCCGTCTCGCGGTATTACTGAGTATGCGAATTGCCCAATCTACATCAAGCTTGTTAGATTTTGCACCGGCGCACACTCTACTTTTGCTCCGAGGTTAATTGTGTTGTACTTTGGGAGGTGGGCTTCACCCTCGGCATCACCAGGGACTTTTAAGCCAGAGCAAGCACCTATGGACTGTGGGACCATCGCCGAAAGACAGAAGGGCTTTCCAGGTGCGTCATTTGCTAACTAAGGGTATCGTGAAGTTTAACTAGAGGTTAATTTGATCTCAACACGCCCAAGATCTCTTTCCTTGAACCACAAGAAGGAAGCACAACAGGATGATGTCCTGATTCTAGACGATCACCGGCCAAGCTGTCCCAAGAGCGGGAAAAGTGAATTAATTCAAATACGATGGAATAAATTGAAGCATGATGGGTTGCCTATCCATCCAAGTGCATTAGCTTAGGAGTTAGGGGGATTTCAGTATGTCGGACCTTATTGCCGTACCTATGGTTTTATTATGCCGTTTCACGAAGTTCGCTTGTTGGTGATCATTGGCGTTGTACCTTATTTGAGCGTGATATTTTTCTGATAGATGTTTGAACTCTCTGCTTGCACACTATTTGGCGTTGTCGCACGCTAGATACTGAGGAGCCCCAAATACTACGAAGGCATTGTTTTCCATGAATTTTATGATGAGTTTGGCGGATGCTGTTCTTAGAAGAAGCATCAGCGTGAACTTGATAAACCAATCTGCGACCACTAAGAGAATTGTGTTCCCTTGTTTGGAACGCTAAAATGAACCCATTAAATTGACAGCTTCATTTGAAAAGGAACCTTTACATCTGGGACGAGACGTTGGAGCGTGTTTTTGCGCTCCACAAACTTCGCAGTTTGTCAGTAACCTGGCTACGTCTCGACGTATTTTCAGTCAATAATGGTGTTCTTGAACACGACACAAAGTTTCATAGAAGCCTGCATGCGATGCAGTAGGGTTTTCGTGACAAGATAACAAAACTTGTCTTCTGTAGGAAAATGGAACAACCTGTATGAAGGTATGAATTAGTGAATCACGTTGTCTTTAACCAACCGGTAAGGATGGTTTTGAGGCTCTGTTGTGATTTCCTGCCGTAAATCTATGTACCACTTATCAAGTTGTTCCTCTATAACTTCTACAAAGAGAGTTTCCGGCAGAGGGCTGCGAGATAATGCATCAGGGACGACGTTTTCCTTTCTTTTTTTGTGCTCAAGATCGAATGAGAACGATTGAAAACGAACAGCTCAACGAGCAAGACTTATCTTGTTGGCTCTTAGATCTTGTTCAACCACAATAATAAATAGTGATCTGTGATTACCTGAATATGCGTTCCCTTTACATAACACCTGGATTGTTCAATACTAAAAATGACACCTAGAAGTCCTTTCTTTTTCTGTAATCGTATAGTTTCGTTCAGCGAAAGATGACGATCTTGAACCGAACGCTACCACGGCTTCTTTGCTTTGTGTTTGTGTCAACACACCACCAAGACCAATATCGCTGGCATCGGACTGAACTGTGAATGGAAGACTGAAATTCGGACTTCGCAGAATAGGAGCAAAGACAAGTATTGTTGAATCAGCTGTATTTTAACTGTCGAAACAAAATTGCTACAGGATTTCTATTCACAACGCAATTTGCCTAAATCGTTGAGCGAAGATCATCATCCCAAGGTTCCTAAGGAAAATTGGGAAAACGGTTTTCAACTAGAGACAGAGTGACTCAAATTGACAAAACTTGGAGGGAACATGACGGGATCTCCGACTTTGATAGCAGAACCACTTCTAAGTACTCACTGTGCTGGCGACGATTCAAAGTAATCGATTGCGGAGAAGTCAACAGCAGTTTTGAGAGACAAGCAAACTTGTTGGAACGCAAGATGGATCAGGAGTCTGTGTCCTTCAAGAAAACTGCCGAGAGAGAGAAAAGAGAGTTGCTTTTGAGTTTGCTTTTGATAGGTGAAGGTTAACAAAAGCTTGGGCTCTATAATTTTCAGTATATATCCAAGCTGTTAGGTGATATTTTTCAAGTTCACTAGAATTCCATCTTGCTCAATATCATCAGAATTGAATTATTTTTCTAGCAATTGACGTGGCAGTTAGAAAGTTTAGTGCGATTTGAAAGTCGGTTTTCCACTCGGTTTTCCACGAAAGACTATTGACTGACTGCTCCCGACACAGGTTGGTTAGCCTCGAATAGCCCCTAGCCCTGACTTGTAGAGTGGTTACGACGTCATCAGGAGACTCGCTAGGAGACCTTCAACTCATGACAATACCTACCTTAATTCAACAACAACTAATCCTGATGAATGATGATTCATCCAACTTTCAGGAACCTTGATCTCGCTTTATCAGGAAACTTTCCATTAACTCGTCTCGTTATTTTGTTAACACATCTCATCCAAAACATAATATAAGGTATCATATCTCATTATTTACTAATCATTACCTAAATCATTAAAAAAATATTTCTGGATTTATTCTTAAAATTGCTTCATGTACAAATCACGTTCGGTTGCTAGCTTTGTTTGTTATGCTCACTTTCTCCAGATAAGCGCACTTGGCAAACTCGTAAGCCGTCTCCGACGGCGTGGATTTCTGAACTGCACACTTGGTGATCATTTTGTCCACGAACTCCGTCGAAAGTCTATTGGCCAGATACTGGCGTTTGATCACGTCCTTTTGCAAAACACCTTCCGAGCTCTGCACACCCGTTTTTTTGTTGAAGCAGAACAAGAAGTCTTTGAATTTCGGATCGTTTTGTTGGGGATTGTTCGAGGCTTTCTTCAGCAGTTCCCCATCGACGTTGGCCTCTTTGATGCATTCGTCCAGAAGCTCAGCACGAATCTGCAAAATTATCGCAAGAAATTATTGAATCCGAATGAGTATTTAGAAGAGTTTGTGTACTTACCTGAGCTGTATAAAGTAGCAGTGTGATTGCAGAGAATGTGAGGAGTCTGGATTTCATTTTGTGTACTCGTAGTGGGTGGTATACGGTGAGGTTCACGATCACGATGATCAGGATGTAAATAATTGGTAGAGCACACGTGTTTTGGATTTGTGCAAGAGTGTACTAAGGTTGGGACAGGTTGTCTTGTTTTATTCAATGAAAAAGCTGACCAGCTGTTTTGTTTATTGCTAAATTTTAATCTCCAGTTCATGGGGGTCAGAGATGAATTGAATACGAAAACTTTGACGCTAATCTGAAAACTATACGAATACAGAGTTTCATACAGGAATTTGTAGATCAAAACCTTCGTAGAACCTCTTGGAGGTTGGCGTGTGGTTATGTCTAATGCTATCTCAAGCCTTCTCTATAAGACATGAAGTACAGGAGTCTCTATTTTTCTCAGCTGCCTGGAGAACAGCATTGATAATGAAAGTGTTTCTCGTGAGTGAACAAAATATTTTTGGCTACTGTTGGAAAATGAGTGATTGCGCCGTAATTATCCGTCAATATTTTTGAAAACATTCTTCGCACTTTGGAACAAATTATGATTGGCCTCAACCTTAAGTTGGTCGCTTTTGATGGATCACCACCTTTCGCATCCGAAACTGTACCTGATAGCTTGCAAGGATCAGCGAAAACAGAGTCCAGATATCGGCGAATTCGATATTGTTTTTGTTTATAGCGATTACTCCAGTCAAAATATTATGCTCCGTAAAATTTAATCCTGGAGTTCATGGCGGGGTCAATTTCGAATCAGAATTAAGACGGAAACGTGCACGGCAGCTCAATGCAGTGATCTAGTACCTATATTCCATAGACGTAACAAGTTTCAGCAATTCTACGAAACAAACTGTTAATAGTTCGATTAGCAATGATACTCATCGAATGATACTCGAAAATTCATGGTACTCAATGATCGGATTTTATTGACACAGGTCGATGCCTGAGTGGATAAAATTAACTATTGTCGAGTTGGAAAAATATTGAAAAAATCTTTTGAAGGGAGAAAACAGAAATTCAGCTCATCGCAGTACATCTCTCCATATCGAGTGAATAGGCGCATCAAAGCCAGTACCAGGTTGCCACATGAACGTGAACAGTCAACGAGTGTCAATCAACATCAATATTGTTAGCTGTTTGGTGTTCGAATAAACGATGCAGCTGAACAAATAATCGGGTTAAAGCAAGATAAATCCATCAGAAATCTCATAAGTCGTGGTGCGGACGTGATTTATAGTGGTTTTCGGACAAATGCCATTGCTCGCGGACTTGTGTCAGGTTCCCGCTTGTGTCAACCTGACGCGGGCAAGAGTATTCACTTTGCTCAAGTTGTAAGAAGAACATCAGCTGAAATAATCCGTATTTCACGTACATTGAAATGATCACTGACGTCTTTTCACTGACGTGCAACACTTTTTCTTATAGCTATTGACCATGAGCCTTATGTGGTCACTCAGTTTTTTGGGAGTTGCGATTTGGGAAGGCGCAACTATTTAAAAAAAAAAGTAGAAATAGAGGTGTTGGGGCAGCCCCTCAAAATACATCACTTGACCAAAAAGATGTTTTGCCGTGAACAACCAGTTTTATTGAAGAAAAAATCTGGTAAAAACAAGGTTCTTATTGATGAGAAAATCAGGTTTGGCTGCTCACTTTCCAAGTCTCTCTTTCGCTATAAAAACATTTGACCAGTTCGTAAGCCGTGTCCGACGGGGTGGATCTCTGAACTGCACATTTTTTGACGATTCTTTCAATCCAATGTTTTGGATATTTTTGACTGGACAACATCTGTTTGAGTGCTTCGATTTGTATTGTCCCGGCTGCGTCTATCAATCCCAATTTTCTGCTGAAACAAAGCTGATAATCTTTCACCTTGGGGTCAGGTTCTTCTGATGGATTCTGCGAGAATCCTCTGAAATCGTCTACATTTATATTGGCCTCTTTCAAGCATTCAGCTTGATCGTTGATCGATAGCTCGGCATGGGCCTGTGTGCAATAACAATGGTTAAGAATAAAATGACCGGAAGACTCAATAATTGTGGATTGTTGGTGGAACGTACCTGAGTAGCTATGCAAAATAATAGCGTTGTAATTAAACAGATTTTGGGATACATTCTGCAGAGCGTTCGGTAGTATTAATCTTTGCAAGTGAGCTAAATCAGCTTGAGTCTTGTTTAAATTGATAATTTTTATCAAACGATGCTACTTAGCAATTTTTTTTTCAAATTTTTTCCAAGTTCACGGCAAGGTCGGCTTCATTATTGGAATCGAAACAGACACGCAGAAGAAAAATATCATAAATGAATAAATAAATAAATAGATAACTTTATTCCTTTTTTAGCAATTACAACAATACAAAGCGGTTTTCAAAGTGCTTACAAAAAGTTGAAAAGAACAAAGCAGTAAACCTTACTTGAAGTTTCTTCAAGGATTTGCAGCCGCTTCTATAATGATCTTGTGAGACCACGATGACGTCACACTGGAAGTTCTATTGTTTGTTTGCAAGCTTTTTCCGCAAGGTTGCAGCCCTGTGCCCTGAAACCCCGCGAAAATTCAAATCTCCATTATTCTACCCATGGAGGCCATTTTACCCATTTACTTGCTATCAACCCAAATCAGTTCCGAAAAATTCAAAATCTATATACTTTTATTTTTATTCTTTATTCTTGTTGACACAGTGCCTGAATAAATTACATATTTCAAATTCAGTCTATCAAGAAAACAATCCTAGGTGATATTTTCGGAAACCATACACTGTACACCATTAATAGCCCAAAACAGTTCCATACTATTTAGTGTTTCCAAAGAGCTATTGATTTTCTTGTGATTTTTTTTTGTGCAACTAATTACAGTCGTGACAGAGTTTCACTTATAAGGCTTCCTCTGGTAATGGAAAATAAGAAAATAGCATGGTGAGGTTTCGGAAATAATAGGAAAATAGCACTAAGAAAAGAACATTAATTTTTAAAGAGCTGGATTCACGGTTTGAAAAAAGAGCTAGACCTTGAACAACAGTTTATTCCGGCATCAGCCAACTCACTCTCGGGTGGCTGTTACATTTTCTTCGAGATTTTCTTCTTCATTGTGGAAGCATTTGATGAATTGATAGACAGTTTCCGGAGGCGTGGATTTCTGAACGGCACACTTGTCGACAATTTTCGCCAACCGATCTTCGGGAACATTTGGATCCGCCAGCGCCAGCTCTCTCTTGCAGGCATCGGTCTGTATTACTCCGGCCGAGTTTATCATACCGAGTCTTTTGTACGCGCAAAACACGTAATCCTTGACTTTTGGATCGCCTTCCGGTTCCGGAGAGTCCAAGTGTCTTTCCAGTACATCTATATCCACATGGGACTCCTTGGCGCAATCGTTATGGATTTTCATGAATTCTTTGAGGTTCCGCATAGCTTGGATCTGCAAAGCAAATGCAAAAATTTTGGATGGTGTAAATTGTTGAAGATTTCTCTTACGTACCTGCGGCATCACTATGCAGAATAACAGCACTGCGAATAGACAGGTTTTGGAATTCATTTTTGTAAAGCAATCCGACGAAGAAAAATACTTGCGGATGTGCTGAAATGTGTTGCTACTTATAATAGTCGTCCACTAATAGAAAAATATTTCTCAAAATTCCTTATTTATTGAAATAAGTTATCTTGTGTTAATTGCGGGGTCTTAACCTTAAACGAAATTCATAGCCTATTGAAGTAAATCAAGAGAGAAGTTTGCGAAACACATGAATTTTTTTTTATCAATAAAAGTCATTCCTGGAGAATATTATGTTGGCATTGAATTTGTGTAACTGGTCATTTGTGACGGTACACTTTGATATGTTGTTGATACCAATTTCTCTTGACCCACTTGGATTGCCGGGTGGTGTATTATTCATTTATTCATACTTTTCTTGTTTCTTCGAAAAAAAAGTTGAAACTGAGATCGCTACAGAGATAGCGGTATTTTTTGCCACTACTAGTTTACACAACAGCCATCATCATCGACAACATGCACTCCAAAAGATTTTACATACAAGCTCTTGACTATCGTATCGTGTGACCAAATAAATTATTCAGGTATTTGAGCAGGCTGTGCCGTAGCCAAATGCAGCTTCGCACCCTTGAATTTGGCCACAGTTTGCCTATATTGAGAAATCATTTGATCACCCGATAGTTCAGAGGAGGTTCCGCCTTGGTGGTGAGATGTACACACCTCAAAAGAATCTAGGAGACAAGCAAATTGAAAATTATCATTTTTTTTTATTACCGTCAGCGATCTCATGTCGGTTTCCAGTGTTCGATAGTCCAATGTTTTGTTCCCAATCCTCGTGCCTTGATCACGTCAAATGCGAACAATGTTCCATGGAGTTTTCACATGGTGATCATTGGAACAGTGTAAAATTGCCGAAACTTCAGTTCGAGCGCGATTTTTTAGGAAAGTTCTTTTATGCATTCCTATAGTACAGTTATGAAGACTGGTGTTTCAGCTTCAGTAACGTTTTTAAATTTTGGATGTCAAAGGTGAAGTGGCGGAGATATTGATCATTCCGCCACTTCATCCGCCGCCATATTCAACTTCCAGGAAAAAAAAGAGTCTGTTCCATTTTCAGTGGCCCGTACCCTGATGTATAATGTGAATACAAAAACCAAGTCTCAACCCACTAGCCTAATGATGGTCAAAAGACTGGAGATTAAATGGTCCTTCTGGGTTCTGCTGTTGTCCGTCTAATCGCCTATCATTCTTCTTGATTTTTTAAAACTTTTCACGAACATTCTATTGGAATTGAAGGTTTCATTCGATTGAACCCAGTAGATCTTTCCCGAATGAAAACTGTGGAAGAATTCCGTATCATCGAAGATTCATCATCGGTTCAGTGCACGCAAATCAATTCATGAAAATCTGAATTCTCCCGCTGTTTATCAATCAACTATGCAAACAACTTGCGAGCAAAATATGGAGAAGAAAACACGCGAAACTTTAATGGATTTTGCGAAACGGTGATGATGTACCTACACAGGCCTTGAGATATCGTGACTTTTGATCGAAAAGAAAACCAATCCAATAAACATAACTATAGAGCTAAGCCTGTAGACAGGACACAGCCAGTTGAAATTAGTTCTAGTAAGGAAATTCGGATATCAGAAAGCATTCCAGGTAATCGGCTGAGCTTTGCTTGGCTTGCTTTGCGCTCAATTATCGATAATTAAGTAATCAAAAACACGAATAAATTGGATAGCGGTGCTGTCTATCCAAGATTTACACAAGGTGAATTTTTACCGCTGCCGAAGTCGTTCTACCTATATCCACCACCTAGTGTATAGAGAAACTCTTTCATTAATCTAAGTGCTTTAATCCAATTACATTAACCCGGAGCAAGAGCATATAAATAATTGCGGAAAATGTTAGTTTGCCATTACGAACGAAAATATTTTCCACAGTGTGTGTATGTGTGGGCCGAGAGCACAAGAACCCAAAGGTCCTAATCGGATTTGTTCACCTCTCCGAGGCTTTTTATCAACGCTCCTTCTGCACATTCATCATCAATTAAGCCGCACTTGGGCGGCAAGTCTTCATGTTTCGGCATTATACAGGGCGTTTCCTGCTCACGTCTTTATTTATTCAATTAATTTCCGTAGCTTTATTCACTTCTTCACAACCATTGATAAATACTCAACCCGAATCTTACCTCAGCAGGAATAAATTATCAAAATTGAATACTTAGGTAACTGTGACTGATTCAAATTGAAACAGATGTAGTCGACTTATTTTAGGTGCATTGGCAGACAAAAGAATGGGAACACTTTCTAAAATGTGTCAGTTTTTTAATCCAAATTGCTAATTTTGTGAGAGTAAATCTAAGAAAACTACTCGTTTTTACAGTTATAAGAATGTCTTCATGTATTGGGAGCAACTTATCTTCCGAAGTCATAATCTTTCGGCCGTGATACGAATTTCACCGCAGCCCTGGAAATTTGTACTTGCGGGTGCATCGCGTCTGACAGCTGTCACATTATACATAGCTCATCTATCAAGGCGTCAAAATCTAGCTTGCACTGTAACCATTCATGCCAACATAACACAATTTTGCCATAGCTTGCTCTTATGCCTACAATGCGCTCTGTAAATAATAAAAAGAGGGGCAAAGGGTTGGCGATCTTCAAGGAAACGCTGATAAAGGAAGAGTATACCTAAAATGCTACCACACCTCCTGTGTTCCTTCCCGGGGTCCTATATTCGGGACACTTGTGATCCGTTCACCACGTGAAGTCGCTAGGCTCCCAGGGCTATACTGTCACCTAGGAAACATAACATGACACCCTATCACCTCATTCCAAAAGTAGGGCCCCTGTTCATTCAGGCAACTCTGAATAAACAACCGTCACCATTTCATGAGAAAAGTTTTGGCAGAATCTGTGAAGAAGATAAGATTGGAAGTTTACAAAACAGTTATAAACGGGATGTGCAAAATATAATACAAATGATAGAATATACAACAAAATGAGGTTTTTGCACGTTTAAGTAAACAAGCCCAACAGAGGACGGCACTTCAAGAATGATAGACATAATAGTAGTACTAGACACAAAAAGAAATTAAGCAATCACAGTAGATTTTACAATGGAATTTGAAGCAAAAGTGAGTCGAAAGGAGTCATTTTGAAGAAAAAAGTAAGTTAAGAAAACATTTCACTCCAAAAAATTCTATCAAGTTGAACAAAGAGGAATTCATGGTATTTTCATTAGGGCGAGGGATTCAATCACATGTTTCTTCAGAGAATTTTTCAAACAATGTTGGATACCATCCAAATTAATCGTGGGTAATTCTGCCGCAAACCTCTTATCGCGAACATCTGCCCCTGCCACTTTTTCACAGACCAACACAGAAAATAAGTTTTTTTTAAATATGTTATGACGTTTCAGCACATGACACAAGGGTCTCTAACAAGTCAGAACAATTCTCGATATTTTTTTCACATCATCTATTACGTTGGAGTGATTCTGGAAACTAATCGGGATTTCGGCTATGAATGAAAAACCATCTAGCCTATGAGTCATTTCATGCCAAAACGATCATTCTCTGCACTTATGGTGACAGATTTCCATAAATTTGTATATTATGTTGTGGAAACATGAAAATAAGTCGACTTGTATTAATTTGCCGTTTTTTTTTTCATGATATTTTTTCATATTTCTTTTCAATTTACAATTTTTCCAAATTTTCCATTCTTGACTTTCATCCTACTCTGAGAAAAATCATAGGTCTCGACTCCCCAGTCCATTTTCCGATCTGGAAGAGTTTTGTTTTGATTCAACGACAAGAGATGAAGGATTTTTAACATCGCACTCTTTCTGACAGATGTTGAAAAATAGTATGAAAGTCACTTTTTCGAAAGAAGAAATGGTATACTGAAAAATGGTACATCTTAAATTTTCCCATTTTTTGGATATATTATTTTTTTAACTTCCTTGAATTGATGAGTATAATGGTCGCCAGAACAGACATTGCCCAAAAACCCACGAAATAAAATTTTCAAAGCAAGCCGCGCAAGCCGATTTCGTGCTTGTAGTCCAGTGGAAAGAGGCGATTTTTATGCTTCAGTTGGAGCTGATTAGGGGTTCGATGATTTATTCCCAACCACTTCGGCAACCATGAGAAATAAATTGGATAAGATGGAAAAACATAAGCAGCGGTCGTTCTTTTGAAACGGTGAAAGATGTGTGGAAACTGCCTGGGGCGAAGTTGTAGGAAATTCAATCATTGCAAAAAAGTTCACGGGGGCACAATATGACTAACTTCTTCAGATAAGCCGTTACTCGCTGTCAAAGTTGCGCGCCGGTCCACCAAAGTGGAAAAACGGCAACCGTGACATTCCTCCTCGATGCTACGATAATCGCCATTATGCTGCGATTATGGCGATAATGGCGGATGTATATCCGGAAATTGTAAGCGACAAAGTCGTAAGGAATTGGATGTTCCAATAGGAAATCTTCGAGGCCAATTATTAGCTCTCCTAGTTCACTCGTGAACCACGTTCGAAGTTGCGCGATAAATTTAGTAATGGACTGGTTCTTTTGGAGAACTTACGGCCAAACTAGAAGAGCTAATAATTGGCCTGGAAGATTTCCTAGTCAATCTAGTACAAAAACAGCCGAACTGTTGATCTGATCGATTTGAAATTCGGCATGCAGACATGGATTTGCTGTCGAATGAGCCTATCAGTTTTTTTGCTGTCATCTGTCAAACAAAAGTTTCACTATCAGAAAATGACAGGAGCCTTTTCCCACGGAAGTTGACCTGCATTATGTCATTTGAAGGCCCTTAGAAACTGTATTCAAAATTGTAAAAGATTTGTGTCTGTTCATCATCTGTCGAATATTAAATAATGTCAAAATTTGAAATTCCACCATTTAATTATCCAAAATCTATCCGACGTATTGGAACCAAATTTGCCAGGAAGCAACACAACAAAAGAGTCAAATCAAGTCTGCAGTTGCAGTTTTTGACCATTTTCTAGTCGGGCGTTATAAATTTTCAACATTTCTCCTAGCCGTTGCCACCCGAGAGAGCCTCTAATCCGGATTTTGACCAAAACCATTGGCTTTTGATGCAGGACTTCACTCAAAAATTGATTTTCTCTCAGGGATCGTTTTTTTTTTGAATAATTATAACTGATATCAAAAAGTGATTGGATTAGGCGTCGTGTAGACCCATTTTTAAAATTGAGGCAGCTTCGGTTCTCCGACGGTAATTTTTTCAAAATGAATTTGGCTCATTCCGTGAATAAATCATTTCCACATGACGTCACACGCACGTGTCGAACAGCTGATTCGGGGCAACGTCAACATGATAACAACTGTACGTGCCAGTTTGACAAAACTTTGTGGCACCAGTGATTTTTACACACCGACACCGACTGACAGATTGACATACTACTAATCTGACTGACGCACATGACTGACGTAGCCCACGTTCCCCGTGACAGATAACGCACATCTGACTGACGTTGCCCCGAATCAGCTGTTCAAGACGGAGCAGCGTGACGTCAGTGGAAATGGTCAATTGGAAAAACTGCAGTGCAAAATTCAACATGCGGTGAGCCCCACGAAATATTCATTTTAACTCGGGCCTGCGGTTTTCGAGTTCTCCTTTATGGGAAAACGGCATATTTTCCGACTTTTCATCCCGTGAGCAGATTTACTCCTTTTTTTTTAAACGGAAGGTAACTGGCTCCTGAACATTTTTCAACACAAGTTTTTTTCTCGATTTTTTCCAATTTTCCGGGAGTTTCCCTTTTGGAAATGTAAACTTGCCTTGGTAATCGAGACCGGACTTGAATGGTGAACCTCAGAGTGAAGCCCTAATTGACGATTTTCACAATAAGATGATTTGGAAAAAGACTTGAGGTTTCCCCAGACAATTCAAATTTTCCAATTTCTGGATAATCTGTGGATGAAGTCACAGTGACACAGTAGCCAAAATCCAAAAAGTCAGTACACTCCGAGTCAACAGCTGTACACGTTTTTGATGGGCAATCACTGTACGGGGCAACATAAAAATTTAGGGGGTGACACGACTTTTGTTGCGTACTTTACTATATTTAACAACCTATAATATACAGAGTGTCGCAAAAAAACTTTTTGTGTTGATGCGGCACCTTTTATATTCGAATTATAGTCCATGTTGTTTTTATTCTTGATACAAATATATACATAGTGTTGAGTTATTTCCAAATGCAATTTGTCAAAGATATCACAAAAATCTTATGATACTGATCTGAACTTCCGTTTACTTAGCTAGAACATTTTTCAAATTTGGTTGAATTTGTTTTTCGGGAAAAAAAACTTCTTTTGAAACTTGAATATAGGCCTAGCACTATTGAAAAAAATTGTAGGCTAAATTTCAGAACCTTTTTAGTAAAATCAACGTAAGATTAGGTTAGTAACATGGGATTTTTCACATTTGTAGAAAATTTGCTTTCGGAAATAATTTAGCACTATGGTATATGCGGGGTGTTTGAAAGAAACTGTGATCGCGACAGGCATGGGTCAGGCCGAAAAACGCAGTAACAGGCGCAATTGTAGTGTCGAGAGCGGATTCCAAAGGCGATGCGATCACAGACATTTATAACCACCCGGTATTTGCATTCAGCATTCAGAATAAAAAACTACACTGATTGCAATTCACATTTTGCGACACCTCGTATATTATAGGCAGTGAAATATTATATTTCCTAATTTTGAAATCTACGAAGAAAATTATTGCAGAAAAGCTCTTCCCTTTAAAAATTATCTCATAGGTAAAACCTCCAGTATAAAGGGAGTTCTCGTTGGTCACCCTGCCTGAACCATTGTTCAGTATACAGTTTTCTTTTCGAAAACATGGCTTTCCATACTTTCCTTCAACACCTGTCAAAAAAAGAGTGGAACATCCAAAATTCCTCATTTTCTAGTGGTTGAATCAAGAGAAAAATCTTCAAAATCGGACATTGGACCGAAGATCTATTATTTTTCTCAGAGTAGGATGGATGTCAAAAGTGAAAATTTTCAAAATTCTCACCGTAATTCCGGAAAAACTGAAATATAAAACCGCCTTGTACGGGTAAATTTATTTTCATGTCTCTTCAACATATCTAAAATTTATGGGAATCCGTCACCATGCGTGTAGAAAGTGATCATTTTGGCATGGAATGACTTCTATGCAGCGCAAGATGTCGAGAAGGTTCCAATTCATTTTCATAAATGATTTTACGTGTTCTTGTGGCATTCAACGGTCAAAGTTTTTTTTTTATTGAACTCATGATTTTGTACAATCTGTCCTGCATTTTCTAGAACAATAATACTTTATTTGACAAATAAATAAATAACTAAAAAAACTAAAATCAAATAAAATATCTTGCGAGATGCTTCTCTATTGAGAAGGGTCTCCTTTATCGTTTTATTCAATTGTGTGACAACATGGAATATAACTTACACCTTAGTCAGAATGGGTGGGTAAGTCATTAGGTTTGAAACGTTTGAGTCTACGCACTCCACCATAGTCATCCCAGTAATCACTCATGGTCAAAGTGAATCAGCTTTGATGATTGAAAAAAAAAGTGGGCCTAGAAAACTTCAAGAAGCTCGGAAAATCGCACCTCTGACACCAAAAATTTGCATAACCAGTGATTCTGTCACTAGACAATATTCTGTAGATTCCAGCTCGGTATTTTGCAATTTATTCAAAGAATGGGTAGACATTGTTGCCAACATCACATGAAACTGGCCCATCCAACTTTCATGGTAGAGGTTGGTTTTAAATGGAAAACGCAATGCTGACATCATAAAATTTTACCTGCAAGACAGCACAGTGACATGACGATCAAATAGGAAATAGTGAATTTGACAAAATTGTCACGATTCCGTCGTTATAGTTTGTTGCCAAATCCCACCAAAGTACTTGCTCAACAATCATCAACATTGATCTAGATGTATTTTTTTTACAGCATTGTTTCTCATGAGTTTGCTATGGAAACCGGTTCAAAACAGATAATCGAAACACTGTGTACTTTACCGGCCTTTTCTACAAGCTCTTCGACCGCCCTAATACCCTGCCGTAAAATTAAGAAATTATACGGTAAAATGTGGTAACAAGGTTTCTCTCTCTCGACTGTAAACGCCCACCACGTGCTCCTCGGGAAACGCGACACATACTACACAAACTTGTGCGACACGAGAGGGCAAAAGAAAAATATATGTCGGTGAAAATTGTGCCGACGAGTATTGTTTTGTAACAGCGATAATTTAGTTATTTGGGGGATATGGAGGCAGATAAGGGTAATAACGTTAAAACATGAGAGTAGTTAAATTGATCGCATTATCTCGTGCGTGTAAATAAAAGTCCACCACCACCACCACAGCACGTTTCTGTAAATGCTGCACACGCCACATTTCATTTTTACTATTATGAACGTGTACAATATTTAAAGGGAACAGTATGAAACCTCAACGTTGCGGTCGGTATGGGTATTTTATGGTGGGCTCTCTCGTTGTACATCGTAATGTGAACTTCAATGTGGGAAAAAGCCGAGAGGGAACTTATCTTCTTCTTATGAATCAATTTTTCTCCTCCCATGCAAACATATTATTGCTCAGCCATGTCTTCTCAGCATGGGTTCTTGTATTGACATTCCAGTACAATTGGTCCCACCTGGATGACTCAGTTCATAATCGACAAGCTCAACGGAAAACACCAAATCGACATTGTATAGACAACCAAACGGCGTGATCACAAAATTTTGTTCAGAAAACTTGAGTGTTTTGGGTGGTTACAATCACTTGTAAGAACCTTGTTCAGGTCGTACTTAAGTGATCGTACGCAAATTATGTGCGGTACCTACAATAGATACAAGTACAACAGATGATGTTTCCAAGAGACTATTTTTTACTTCGTTTGTGACTGCTCTTCTATCCTCTTCTTCTTTGCCGTTCTGAGCTCTTTGAAACAATATTAAACCTATTTAGTTGGTATTTCTCGTACTTAGTTGTTGATCAGATCAACATTTCTATAACGACACCTTCATATTTTGCTTAGAATTCTGTTTTGTGCTCTCGTTTTCCCGTTGAAGACCTTGGTCTCTCTCTTATTGCTTTTCTCCTCAAGTTTTCCGACCCTGTTCTTTTCGTATAGACGGCTTCTCTCCTTGGAAGTTTTTCCGTTGTCTTCCTGCTATTTCTGCTATCTTGTTTCAGGGTATCAACTCAGGGTAAGCAATTAAAACTTAATTGCATTACGTCATGATCGCTCTCCCCTTTGAGAGAATCATAAGATGTGATAATAATTATCAACCAAATACAGATGAACCTTGTTATCAAGTTCAAAATAATAACAACACGCTACTTGTGAATCCAGCCCACTCATGTACTGAAATTCCATATTATCACACTTTGCATAATGCTGTCGAAACTGTCGTTAATCACGGTGCTGCTTTGCATAGTGCTGCAGGTACGTAAAATCAACAAATTTCTCATTCAAATATCCCCGATTATTTGCTCTGTAGATACAAGCCGAGCTGCAATATGTTCAGTTCCATGCCGATTGCGTGAAAGAATCCAAAATCGACATCGACCTGCTGCAAAGAGCTGCGGACAATCCGGAAGAGGACGATCCGAAATTCAAGGACTTCCTATTTTGTTTGTACAAAAAATTGGGTCTGATAGACTCGGCGGGAGTGATACAGACTGAGGCGTGCAAGAAAAAATTTGTGAATAGAGAATTTACGGAAGAATGGGTCGCCAAGATGGTTGGCAAGTGTGCCAAGCCAAAATCCACCCCTTCGGAAACTGCCTACCAATTTGTCAAGTGTTTTTATTATGAGAAAGCGAATGGAACGACTACTCAAGCTTGATTTATGGTGCAAGTTGCCAAAACTGAGGACGCAAAAAGGTTTTTTTTCTACTAATTTCTATCTAAAACTACTGAAAAAATAAACTCGTCTTTTTTTTTATTTTATTTATTTATTTATTTATTTAATTGTCTTATTTTACGAGGCGGCATTCAGCTATAAGCTGCTCTACCATGCAACCTCGGGGACAGCACAAAATATCCATGGATGAAGTAGGATTCGAACCCACACAGGGCAGCGCGAATGGTTTGGCTTGATGCCATTACCTGTACCACTCGGCTACCACCGCTCCTTATCGCTGTTTTAATTCCAAGTTGACCCTGCAACTCGCCCTGCAATAGTTGCAAGATAAAAATTTCACTGGGCACAAATTGTTGATCAAACTTTTCTGTCCTCCCAGTTGTTGTTAGGAGCTAGACCAACAACCTCGTCACACTCGCGGATAAATGTTTACCATCGAAATACTCCGCAAAATGAATTATTTGAAAACCTGTCCACTAGCAGTGCTCTTGTTTTGTATAGTACAGGTAGAATATAAAACGTGAAGCCTGAAATTTCCAGCCGTCCATGCCACATTCGTTTTTGCAGATCGACGGTAATTTGCACTTCAGAGATTATCTCCAAGTCCAGGGCTGCTTTGAAGAGTCCAAAATCGATCCTGTCCTTTTGAGAATAAGCATGGATGATCCTAGAAAAAACGACCCAAAATACAAGGATTTTCCTCTTCTGCTTTTATAAAAATGGCAATTTAATAGACTCGGCCGGGAAGATACAGACTGAAGTGTGGAAAAAAAATCTCGTTGATGAAGAACTTACTGAAGATCAGATTGCAAAAATTATTGACAAATGTGTCGTTCAGAAAGTATCCACGCCTTCGAAAGCCGCCTTCGAATTCGCCAAGTGTTTGTATCACGAGCAAAAAAATAGAACAACCACTCAGGCGTGATCAAGCATTTCAAAATAAATAGTCGTTGTTGTTTCGGTTTTAATTCTGTTCAATGCTTTTTTCGTTTCCGCAAAACCTTGACATTCCCGTGACTTTATTCTCACTGCAATTCCAGCGAACTGAAGTACTTCAACAACAGCATGTCCGAATGAACGATTGGAGTTGTTCCATCGGCAGTAGGTCTGAAAAACTTTCAACATAAACGATTCAAACAATTCAACTGAATACATAAATCACCAGGGCCGCTATTCTTGAATCGTGTGAGAAAAGTCCTTGGGAGTTTTAATAATCCGTACTACACTTCTGTAGCGAAAGTTGCCTAGAAACCACGATTTTAGGCAACATTCGCCACATCAGTGTACTGCGGAATGTATTTTACTCCCAAAGACTTTTCTCACACGATTCAAGAATAGAGGCTCTGGTAACTTTGAACCGAAGAGCGTTAGACAAATGTTAGAGTCATCAGATCCCAATGAACTCGGGATAAATGATTGCAATAAACACAAAATTTCGATTAATCTTGTCATCCTATGATACGAGTTTCAGTAGTCAAACAAACAAATTCGTCACATTCGCGGATACGTTTTCTGTCCCGAAAAACCCTACGGAATGACTTCAAAAACCTGTTTATTCGCAGTGCTATTATATTACCTAGTGCAGGTACGTAGAAACGAAATTTCTAAATTTTTCATTCGATATTCATCCCTCCTTCTGCTGCTGCAGATCGGTGCCAATCTGCGCTTCAAAGATCAAAATGTCGTCCAAGTCTACCACGATTGCTCGATGGAGTTAAAATTGGATAAAAAACAAGTCTCGGACCTGATGAAACTGGACGTGGATGATCCTAGAAGAGACGACCCGAAATTTAAAGACTTCCTTTTCTGCGTCTGGGAAAAGAAAGGTTTGATAGACTCGTCCGGGGTGATACAGACTGAAGCGTGGAAGAAATATCTCGAGGATGAGGAATTGACCGGAGACCAAATCGCAAAACTGATTGACAAGTGTGTCGTTGAAAAAATGTCCACTCCTTCGGATGCCGCCTTCCAATTCAGCATGTGTTTGTATCACGAGGAACAGAAGAAAGCAACCGACCGAACGTGATTTGGCTCCTCAAAATAAATAGTGGTTTTATTGTTTCCTAGTGAACTGGAGATCTTTATCAAGAGCTGTCTGAATAAATAAATTCAATGTAACGTTTTTTTAGACTCAAGAAACGTTGGGAAATCATTGTTTAAAAGTATAGGAACGTCCTTACCGAAATGCATAATAATTCCTGAATCGGTGGCCGCTTCTTTAAAATCATTCAAGTTTGTCCTCTACAAGCAAGTGAAGGTCATCTTTGTTTATGTTTATCTTATGGTTTATTAAAGTCTGTGTAAGAGGGCACCATTATTGATTTATTGATTGACATGAAAGACAATTATGATAGGTGACAGGGCGGTGTCATTTTTTGCTTCCTCCTCTGATTCCGTGGCAGCAACAACGTTATCTCGTGCTCCAGGAATTTCGAACGAAACCTCGACCATCCGGGTAGTTAACCCCTACAAAATACAACGAAAACATACAGTTGTATAAACTATAACATTCTGTCGAGGTATGTTTTTCAAATTTTCACAATTTTAAGTCACATGGTTTTTACCTTGCATCAATCTCTATAGGTTTCAAGTCCATATCAGAGAACGTTGTTCAATTATGGTTCCAATCAATCATCCGGGACTTTCAACGGTCGCCGCCTGTCCTGGCATGTCGTCGTCTCCCAGGATGATGGCTTAAGCAAATAAGTCCCGGCTCCGATCCAAACATATGATCCAAACAAATGTCACTCCACATGATGTCACCGATGTACCTCTATCTTCACCGTTCCCTTCAGGACCTCGAATTGGACCCGTCTATTATGATGACCAGCTTGCCAGGTGTCCACCATCTCGTCACCGGCTATGAATGAATTCCACCATTTGACTCGATCCATGATGGGTATCTCTTGGAACGAGCAGCGATTTATCATCAAGGGCTAAGTCTTTTTATGGTCTCCTCTATCTTCTGTAAAAAACCAATAACCTTACATTTCTATTTTGTGTCATAATTCAAATATCGAATACCTTTGGGAAATAATATGTGTGCACACAGATCCATACCCTGATAGGTTTGTGTAATTCGTAATCATATGGCATCGGCCAACAAAAAAGGTAAGGTTTGGGTAATAGACAGTGAGCCAGGAGTTATTCACAATAGCCAACAGCCGCGTTTCAGTAAATGTCTTCCTCTCTTCATCATTTATGTTCGTTCTGGAGAGATTTGACCTACAAAATTAAAGTTTTTATCATCAAGTTATGCTCGAGTCAAATCAAAGTCAAAATAATATATCAAATTGTAGCTTGTTACTCACATTCATATAACATCCAATTTATGAATAAACTGTGTCCACAATTATGCCAAAAATCATTTCGTTTTCAGTACTTTTGTAAACAATCCATTTCAGCCACTTGCCGATGTAAACATCAGCTGTTTCAAACTGTCATAATACTTGACCTTGACAACTGTCATCCACGCGTCGCACCAACGGCGGGAAATTCAAACGGCATCATCCGAAATCCTTGGTTGGAAAAGGTCGGATTGTCCACATTTAAATTTCCAACTGGCGCCTTATAAATAAATATTGTAATTTACCATCTATTGCCGTAACCCACACCCTTGCCACTAGCTAGCCGCAGCAAACCAACCTCGTTTGAAAAACGGGAGCAGCATAACAAAATAAAATATGTTATACAAATGGCGCTGGCAACGTGGGGCTCGATTTTTGGAATTTTTCTGAAGTTTTGTTCACAGTTTGGCGAGTTTCAGCTTGAAATTTTGCATTTCACGATTTGATTTTGGCATGGACCTGTTTGTTTAAATTCAATTTCATTTTTCAAATTTTGTCTCAATTTAAAAACAAAAGAGAAAAGAACTTAGTTGTTTTTCAAAAAGTTTTAGTCAAAGTCAGTAAAAATATTGTCGGATAGTCATTGGGGATCGCGTTTGGATCGGAGCGGATCTCATTTAAAAGTTTTTGTGTAAAAAACTACGTTGTTTTTTGTTGAAGCTTGAGCTTTTACAATCAAGCTGTTATTGCGTTTTCCGTGATTTTGATAAAGATTTTTATCAAAATATTTTTGTGTTAATTACTGACCAAAAAGTCAAGTAAGCATTTCCGTTTATTGTTTTTTCTTGCCTATATATTTTGTAGATAATTATTTTGTAGATATTTTGTATATATTATTTTTGAATTAGCTATTTTGCCTAGTCCAGTTGTTGAGTCGTGCTCATTTGAAAGCGACTGAAAATAAGTGATCAAATGAAGGCTGTACACTTGCTAAAGCCTGAGTTAGAATACGAATTACGAATAAGAGGGTATCCTGCTGTCAATAATCGAGAACACGATGTCAAAAGAAAAATGTTAACCAAACTACTGCAACAAGAAGCGCATAGACCTTCAATCAATTACACTGATCCAAAATATGAGTTCGACAACGAAAAGGTTGTGATTAAAGATACATTAGATTCAATCAGGACAGTAATCAAAGATTTTGAGGGGCCTCGTACTGATTCGGCTTATCTTAGAGTCCAGTCTAGACTAAAACACCTCTACGGCCGCGTGGAACGCATAGTCATTCCGGAAGGTAATGAAAAGGATGCGGTAGAAGAATTTAAAAATGATGCTAAAGCTTCCTGTCTCGAGCTTGAGATATTTTTGGATGAGAAAACTGTCGAAGATGAACCATTAGTCCAGTTAGCGTCACCCGTAACAACTAATCCACCAATTCAACATTACCAACCCGCACCTCGTTCACAGAAATTCGCTGTTCATAAGTGGAATTTAACATACAATGGCGAAGGCGATTACCGGACACTTGTGGAATTTTTAGAACGGATTGAAGAGCTACGTATCGCTAGACATGTTGAAAAAGAAGAATTGTACGATTCCGCCGTAGAATTATTTTCCGGAGGAGCTTTGTGTTGGTTTCGATCAGTTAGGACCACAGTTAAAAATTGGGACGACCTCGTGCGCAAGCTGAAAGCTGAATTTTTACCGACCGATTACGATGAGAAGATGTGGGACGAGATACGTGGAAGAATGCAGAGAAAAGGAGAGTCAACTCAAATGTTTGTAGCTGCTTTAGAAAATTTGTTTAACCGGTTGGGATATTTCGTCACGGAAAATAAGAAAATCAGAACAATCCGTAAAAACCTTTTACCTCATTACGTCACACAGCTATCACTGGCAAAAACAGACACCATTGCAGAACTTTTGGATGCGTGCAGAAAAATCGACGATGCCTATGACATTCGCAACGAAAATCGACGAAAACCCAACAACATTGCGTCATTGGACCGAGTGGATTCGCCAAGATATCAACCGAAACCGAAAGCATCAGAGAACAACACCAACCATCAGAAGGCATTCAACAAAAACAGCAACTCTCAAAAAAACACTTGGAATCGTTCAACCCAGGACAATCCTAGAACACCACCAATATGTTGGAACTGTCGACAACCCAACCACTCTTTCAGGTATTGTTTGGCAGAAGGAAAGAAGTTTTGTTTTAGATGCGGAAAGCAAGATGTCACCGTGAAAGAATGTAATTGCTCAAAAAACGAATAAGCCGGACATCTACACCATCTCTACAGACGTCCAGGAAAAATATGTTAAAGTTAGATAGTAATCGTAATAATAATAGCTGGAAAGCATGGTTAAAAGTAGTCTCCGATTTTTATAACATCAAAATTAAAAAGCAAGATAATGAAATTTCACCCGTTTTCACTCAAGTAAAATTTGATAACAGACCTTTCATTGAAATAGTAATTTTTGGCATTCACAAAGTAGCTTTATTAGATTCAGGTGCAAATTTAAGTATTATAGGTGGAAAAGGTAAAGATATAGTAAAATTATGTAGGTCAAAAGTTAGAAATTATGTTGGTAGTCATGTCTCAACCGCGGATGGAAAATCACAAAAAGTAGAAGGAATTCTTGAAGTCCCAGTTTGCATGGAAAATTGCTGCAGGTTAGTTCAGTTTTTAATTGTCCCGTCACTAAGTCATGATATAATATTAGGAAGCGATTTTTGCAGAGAATTTCAGCTTAATTTGGATTTTAAAAATAATTCTTGGAAAGTTCAAAGCCCTTTAGTCGGTGTAAGTTTAATTGAATTAGTTGATATTGAAGAAAGCGGTCAAAAGAGTAAATTTGTTGCGAGCGTGGAAGACAAAGGAAAACAAATAGAAGAATTAAAAAAATCATTTGAAGAAGTTGCGAGTACCGATACACATCTTGGAAAAACATCTATGATTGTTCATCACATTGATACTGGAGACGCGGAACCATTTAAACAGCGGCAGTACCCATTGTCACCCTACATGATGCGGCATTTAAATAAAGAAATAGATCGAATGTTATCTCTAGGAGTCATTGAGCCTTCACATGGTTCCTGGAATTCGCCTGTGCTTCTTGTGACAAAGAAAACTGGTGAATATCGTTTTTTAAGCTTGCTCAGCAACGCAAAGTACATTTCATCAATTGACCTGAGGAACGCTTTTTGGCAAGTGCCTCTCGATGAAGATAGTAAGGAGAAAACTGGTTTTTCGATACCTGGAAGGGGAATGTTCAATTTTTGTATGATGCCCTTCGGTCTGTGCAACTCGGCTCAGAGTCAGCAGAGATTAATGGATGCAGTATTCGGACCAAAGTATGAGCCGAATATATTTTGTTACTTGGATGACATCATCATAATTTCAGAAACATTCGAACACCATCTCGAACTCCTTAGAGAAGTTAAAGATCTACTCCAAAAAGCAAACCTCACAGTAAATTTAAACAAGTGTGAATTTTTCAGACCATCCCTCAAGTATTTAGGATTCATTGTTGATCAACATGGGCTACGTACAGACCCGGAGAAAGTAGCTGCAATGGTAGATTATCCAAGACCAACTACCACCACAGAAGTCAAGCGTTTCGTCGGTCTCTGTTCGTGGTACCGAAGATTCATAGAACATTTTTCCACCCTTATGTCTCCAATCAATGATTTACTCAAAGGCCAGAAAAAAGGAAACAAGATCACCTGGAATCCAGCAGCCGAAATTGCCTTCAAACAAATTAAAGAAGCATTAATATCAGCACCCATCTTGAGAAGTCCAAATTTTGAGTTGCCGTTCACAATTCAGTGTGATGCATCAGATTATGGTTTGGGCGGTGTTCTGACACAACAAGTTGACGGTGAAGAATATGTAATAGCCTTTTGTTCTCGCTCCATGAATCGAACCGAACGTGCCTATACCACGACACAGAAGGAACTTCTCGCACTAATTTTTTGTCTTGAAAGATTCAGACCATACGTGGAAGGAACCAAGTTCACAGTAATTACCGATCACTACTCTCTTCTATGGCTGATGAACATGAAAGACTTGACTGGTAAACTTGCACGGTGGGCTATCAAAATCCAACAGTATTCTTTCGACTTAATACACCGCAAAGGAAAATTACACGTCGTACCAGATGCTCTTTCTAGGATTCCCGATAAACAAATAATTTCAGTGGACACGTTGACGATCAGTCAGGATAAATTGGATCCTTGGTATCGTGGTTTGCGTAACAATATTCTCCAAAACTCGCAAAATTATCCCTTGTGGTGTGTGGAAGGGGAGTGCATTTTGAAATTAATACCGTCGCGTACGTCAGTGAAAACTAACACCAAAGAATGGAAACTTCTGATACCGTCATCCCAAAGAAAAGAATGTATTAAGTCGTGCCATGACAATCCAACTTCCAGTCATTTTGGATTTTACAAGACTTTTTCTAGATTACGTGAACAATATTATTGGCCGAAAATGAGGACTGATGTCATAAAGTACGTGCGTAATTGTCAAACTTGCGGAGAGCAAAAGAGTACAAACTTGTTACCTATGGGACTGATGGGAACTGAAAAACGAGTAAAATATCCTTGGCAGATAGTAGCAGCAGATATAATGGGGCCATTTCCACGTTCAAAGAAGGGTAATGCATTTTTGTTAGTTGTGTCAGACTGGTACACCAAGTTTTCTTTATTGTACCCTATGCGTAAGGCCACAGCCTCTTCAATTGTGAAATTCATGGAAGAACAAGTATTTTTGATACAGGGTGTACCACAGTTCCTGGTAGTAGATAATGGGACGCAGTTCGCAGGGAGATTTTTCAAAGCATTAGCTGACAAATACGAGATTCAGAAGATATGGTTTAACGCTCGCTACCATCCACAAGCAAATTTTGTTGAGCGCGTAAACAGGACTGTGGGCGTCGCCATCAGATCATTTATCAAAGACAACAATCACAAAGAGTGGGACCAAAACCTTCCAAGCATACAGTACGCCATAAACTCAGCAAAACACGAAGTAACTGGATACACCCCTTCGTTTTTGAATTTTGGAAGAATCACACCTATCTCCGGAAAATATTATGGTACAGTTGAATCCACCGCAGACATTGAACTCCTAGCTGACGATAGAAAAGATTATGGCGAAGATCTAAGGAAACTGAAAGACCTTCCCAAGAACATTCAAGACAGACTGAATAATGCCTACAAACAAAACAACAAACGATATAATTTGCGACGACGAGATGCCACTTTTGAGCCCGGTCAGAAAGTATGGAGGAGAAACAAGGTTTTGTCCAACAAAGCCAATGACTTCTCAGTCAAGTTGGCGAAAAAATACGTTCTGAATATTGTTGTTCGTAAAGTCTCACGTCTAGTTTATTCCTTGAAAAATATGGATGGTTCTGATGCAGGATCATGGCATGTCCAGGATCTAAAAGAATACATGGGTTCAAACTCAGATGTGTCAGTGGGATGAAAAGGCATATGCCAGATTAAAAAAGACCCCTGAAATACTCAATTTGTAAATATTTGTAAATATGCAAAATTAGTTTCTAATGAAACAAAACCTCAGCAAAAGCTGGATAAAAAGGCAAACCGTAGCATTAGATAATTGTAAATAGCGTCAGTTAGGTATAGATTAGGTTACTTATTTTATAAGGCTCATAAAAAAAAACTAGGCATCTGGCACATTACTATGAAAATTTGAATACTAGACCCCCCGAATTTGTCCCCTACTGATAATGACTCTCCCGATTATGTTCCATACTTTTTGGCGTTTGGTACGCGTAGTTACCGCAGTATTCTTCAAGTGAGTTTTCATTCTACAATTCTTGATTCGATTATAAATTTTCAAACATTTAATGTAAAGCAGTTTTAGTAAAAAAAATTTTTCTTTCGAAATTTTTTTTTTCCCAAGGAAACGGGGAGTGTAACGTTTTTTTAGACTCAAGAAACGTTGGGAAATCATTGTTTAAAAGTATAGGAACGTCCTTACCGAAATGCATAATAATTCCTGAATCGGTGGCCGCTTCATTAAAATCATTCAAGTTGGTCCTCTACAAGCAAGTGAAGGTCATCTTTGTTTATGTTTATCTTATGGTTTATTAAAGTCTGTGTAAGAGGGCACCATTATTGATTTATTGATTGACATGAAAGACAATTATGATAGGTGACAGGGCGGTGTCATTTTTTGCTTCCTCCTCTGATTCCGTGGCAGCAACAACGTTATCTCGTGCTCCAGGAATTTCGAACGAAACCTCGACCATCCGGGTAGTTAACCCCTACAAAATACAACGAAAACATACAGTTGTATAAACTATAACATTCTGTCGAGGTATGTTTTTCAAATTTTCACAATTTTAAGTCACATGGTTTTTACCTTGCATCAATCTCTATAGGTTTCAAGTCCATATCAGAGAACGTTGTTCAATTATGGTTCCAATCAATCATCCGGGACTTTCAACGGTCGCCGCCTGTCCTGGCATGTCGTCGTCTCCCAGGATGATGGCTTAAGCGAATAAGTCCCGGCTCCGATCCAAACATATGATCCAAACAAATGTCACTCCACATGATGTCACCGATGTACCTCTATCTTCACCGTTCCCTTCAGGACCTCGAATTGGACCCGTCTATTATGATGACCAGCTTGCCAGGTGTCCACCATCTCGTCACCGGCTATGAATGAATTCCACCATTTGACTCGATCCATGATGGGTATCTCTTGGAACGAGCAGCGATTTATCATCAAGGGCTAAGTCTTTTTATGGTCTCCTCTATCTTCTGTAAAAAACCAATAACCTTACATTTCTATTTTGTGTCATAATTCAAATATCGAATACCTTTGGGAAATAATATGTGTGCACACAGATCCATACCCTGATAGGTTTGTGTAATTCGTAATCATATGGCATCGGCCAACAAAAAAGGTAAGGTTTGGGTAATAGACAGTGAGCCAGGAGTTATTCACAATAGCCAACAGCCGCGTTTCAGTAAATGTCTTCCTCTCTTCATCATTTATGCTCGTTCTGGAGAGATTTGACCTACAAAATTAAAGTTTTTATCATCAAGTTATGCTCGAGTCAAATCAAAGTCAAAATAATATATCAAATTGTAGCTTGTTACTCACATTCATATAACATCCAATTTATGAATAAACTGTGTCCACAATTATGCCAAAAATCATTTCGTTTTCAGTACTTTTGTAAACAATCCATTTCAGCCACTTGCCGATGTAAACATCAGCTGTTTCAAACTGTCATAATACTTGACCTTGACAACTGTCATTCACGCGTCGCACCAACGGCGGGAAATTCAAACGGCATCATCCGAAGTCCTTGGTTGGAAAAGGTCGGATTGTCCACATTTAAATTTCCAACTGGCGCCTTATAAATAAATATTGTAATTTACCATCTATTGCCGTAACCCACACCCTTGCCACTAGCTAGCCGCAGCAAACCAACCTCGTTTGAAAAACGGGAGCAGCATAACAAAATAAAATATGTTATATCAAGTTGCTCAATTCTATTCTTGAGGGATGATTTCAAAATATCTTCGCAATATTGAAATGTTCCGGACAGTATCTCAATGAAAGAATAAAAAATGTCCTCTTGTTCCATCGTTCGAGGAATACAGCTTTTAACTTTGTCAGTCGAACAACCCTCGAAAAACATAAGAGAAACGGGGTTTATTTTTTTTTTAATTTACGTAACTCTCCTAAAAACTCAAATGGGGGGGAAAATAAAAGAAACATGATGAGCTTTCCAAACAATGTTGAAGTCTCAGGAAACTCACTTTTTTCCAAACGACCAAACATTCATTGGGAGAGTATCTTAGGATTTTTTTTTCGAAAAGTTGTATACTGTTAAAAATTCACTGTTTTGACCCTCTTTGTAGTCTTTGTACATGGTAAACAATATCAACGTCCACGGTGTCCACGTGACTTAGCATGGCATTCCGTAGCCACAATAATGACCTATCTAGCATGACTGCCTTTTGTGGAATCGGTTGTTTTTTTATCGAGATTTTCGATCTTGTGGTAGCGTGAAATTGTTGAGTAAACCAGTTTAAACCATCACCTGTTTGGTACGTAACACTGGTACGTAGTGCAGGTACATAGAAACGAAATTTTTCGAATTTTTCAATCAATATTCATTCTTCATTCTGCTATGCAGATCGGCGCCAATCTACAGATCAGACATCATAATGTCCAAATCTACCAAAATAGCTTGAAGGTGCTCAGATTGAATAAAGACTTGATCGCGGACCTAATGAGATTGGACATTGATGATCCCAGAAGAGACGACCCGAAATACAAGGATTTCCTGTTTTGCGTATGGGAAACAAGAGGTTTAATAGACTCGGCCGCGGCAATGAAGATTGAATCGTGGAAGAAAAATCTCGTGGATGAACGACTGACTGAAGAACAAATCGCCAAAATGATTGACAAGTGTATCGTTGAGAAAATATCTACTCCTTCAGATGCCGGCCAATTTGCAAAGTGTTTGTATCACGAGAAACAGAAAAAAGCAACCACCCGAATGTGATTTGGCTCCTCTGAATTAGGGATCGTTCTCGTTTTTCTTTTAACTCTGATTGTACAGGTATCGATCAATAAAAACAAGCTTCGAAAAGAGAATCAGGAAGTAGGCAATAAAAGGCTCCTTGAAGTCGACTAGTACCGCTACGGCAGTACCGTTGTCAATTGTCCTGCAAAAAAACTCATTATTCGGCAGCAGCTAAGGTTTCCAACAGATCGTGTTTATATGTATACCCATCACCTCTGCCTCTATCTCTCCAGCCAAAAGCTAGGGTAGCTTGCGAGATATTTTGTCTTGTTTTGAACGTACCGAGATTTAACAATCCTCAGCCTTCCTTGTACAAAAGATTGGATCTGATAGAGTTGGCGGGACTGATCCAGACTGAGGCGTGCAAAAAATTGTTTGGATGAGAAATCCACAGACGGATGGGTCTCAGAGAAAGCTGCAAGTATTACACCTATATAGGTATAAACCTTTGGAAAATGCCTATTTACGAAATGTTTTTGTGATTTTTCATGAAAAAGCAAACGGAGCTAAGCCTCAACGGCTAAGGCTTCAAAAACTGGCTTCCGTTAGCTACACATGTGCGATGGAGACGAGCGAGCATCACATTAGCAATTACGTCTACGATAGCTGGTTCCTGTAAATTTTTCCTTCAAATCTTACTGATACTATAGTATAAACTCGTTTACTTCTCCACTGCTGTTTTTATATTCGAGGTTGACCTCTCAATGAACTAAAGATAAATTATTCCAATAAACACAAAATTTCGATAGAACTTCTCACCTCTGCTTTTGTCCCAGTTATATTTGTGGTGAAACAAACAAATTCGTCACGCTCACCGGTACATTCTTTTTGTTGAAATACTTCACAAAATGAATTTAAAAACCTGCTCGTTTGCAGTGCTATTGATTTGCATAGTAGAGGTACGTAGAATATTGCTTCTGAAAATTTCAATTGGTTTTTATTTAGGTATCTTTCTTTTTTTGCAGATAAACGCCACTGTGCGTTTCAAAGAAAATAATATCAATTACTATGAACATTGCGTGGAAGAGTCGAAAGTCGATCGCGACGTAATAAGATTGGACATGGATGATCCAAAAAAAGACGATCCGAAGTACAAGGATTTCCTGCTTTGCCTTTACAAAAAGAGCGGTTTTATAGACTCAGCCGGGGTTATACAAACTGAAGCGTGGAAGAAAAATCTCGTGGGTGTAGATGTTACTGAAGAGCAAATCGCAAAAATGGTTGACAAGTGTGCCGAAAAGAAAGTATCACCCCCTTCGGAAGCCGCTTTTCAATTTTTCAAGTGCTTCTATTACGAGCAAAAGAATGGAACAACCACTCGAACGTAGTTTGGCTTTTTGAAATAAAGAGTCGTCCTTGCTTTCGTTTTAATTCTGATTTTATGGAATATTCCTTCTTATCGATAACTCTTGGCATTTCCGTGACTTATATTTGAACGAGAGCATGACTGGGTAAACGTTTCCACTGGTTCCACATATTGTGAAAAATGGGTACAGCTGAGCAACGATGAACTGCTCAAAATGACCTGGTGTACTCACAGTATTCAAGAACTTTGGCGGGGCCATCTTTCTCAGATGCAACCTTGAGGTTATGTGAGAGAGCCCGGCAAGAGTTTTTTTTTGTATAAATCGTATCTGCGCTTTTTTGCCTTGTGGGCTCTTTTGACACGTTCTTATTCTCTCTTTCATTCATGAAGGCACTCTCGGTACTGGATCTTGAAAGATCAGACGTCGAAATATCTGTAAACAAGGAATCTTGCCATTTTTATGCAACCGAGTACACGCTAGCATCGTTGCTCCCATTTGTCTCCAAGTTATACAGACTTCAGGCGTGCAAAAAAAACTTCGCGGAAGAATGGGTTGCAAAGATGGCTGGCAAGTATGCCATCCAGGAATCTACTCCTTCCGAAACTGCTAACCAATTTTGCAAGTGTTTCTATTATGAATAAGCGAATAGAATAACAACTTGAACTTGATTTATGGTGTAAGTTGCCAGAACTAAGAAAAAAGAAAAGGTTTTTTTCTGCAAATTTTTTATCAGAAATTAAACTCGTTCACATTTCAATTATTGCTCTTTTAATTTAAGTTGACCCCGCAATTAACTAAAGATAAATGATTTCAATGAACACAAACTATCGATAAAACTTGTTTGTTACCTCAGTTGTTATTAGTAGCCAAACCAACTTCGTCACACTCGCAGATATTTTTTTTCGTTGAAATACTTTGTGAAATGAATCCAAAAACCTGTTCATTGACAGTGCTATTAATTTGTATGGTACAGGTGAGACGTTGAACGTGAAATGTGAAATTTTGCACTCATTTCTTATGCCAAATTCTGCTTCGCAGATCGACGCCAATCTGCACCTCAAAAATTACAATCTCCAAGTCTATCAAGATTGCTTGAGGGATTCAAAAATCGATCTGGCCTTACTGAGAATGAGCATAGATGATCCTCGGAAGGATGACCCAAAATACAAGGATTTCCTGTTTTGCTTCTTCAAAAATAGCAGTCTAATAGACTCGGCCGGGGTGATACAGACTGAACTGTGGAAACAAAATCTAGTGGATGAAAAATTTACTGACGATCAGATCGCAAAAATCATTGACAAGTGTGTCGTTAAGAAACTATCCACCCCTTCGGAAGCCGCCTTTCAGTTCGCCAAGTGTTTGCATCACCAGGAAAATAACGGAGCAGCCAACCAAACGTGATTTGACTTCTCAAAATAAAGAGTGGTTCTCGCCGTTTTTACTTTAATTTTAATTTTTATGCGTAGATCCCCCTCTCGTACTGTCTGGACGTTCCCAAAGCTTCATTCAATGCTGCGATTTCAGAGAAGCAGAAAACTGAAGAACTGTATTGAGACCATGATTCAAATTTATGATTTCAGTTGCTCAACCCTATTCTAGAGGGATGATTTCAAAACACTATAGCTTTGTTGAAATGTTCAAGACAGTATGGCAATAAAGAAAAACCAAACTCCTGATATTCCATTGTTTGAGGAATACAGCTTCGAACTTTGTTATTGGAACAACCTCCGACATAAATGAGAGAAACGGGGTCGTGATGATCTGAAAAGGACTTATTATGTATCTCGTAGGACTTTCCTTGATCAAAAACAGGTCAATTTTTATATCGAGGGGGACATCTAAAATCACTTCACGGCCGCTAGGTTTAACTTGTCTCTTCTATGCGGTACGGGTTGCATAACTAAAGCCCTAAAGTATTTCCTGCTCATTCACGACATTCTAATTTATCTAGTTTATATAGAATCACCATGATAATAAGCCTCAGTAGGTCGAATTGGGCATGGTCAGAATTCAAATATTGAAAAATGTCAAAGTTCATAACTCTACCATTTAATTATTCTAAACCTTTCGGATGGATTGGAACCAAATTTAGCAGGAAGCAACACAACAAAAGAGTCGAATTGAGTCTGCAGTTGCAGTTCTTCACTGTTTTCCAGTCGGGCGTTATAAATTTTCAAAATTTCTCCTTGCCGTTGCCACCCGAGGGGGCCTCTCGCCCGTATTTTGACCAAAAAGACTCGCCTTTGATGCAGGACTCCACTCAAAAATTTATTCCTGCTCGAGGATCGACTTTTTCCAAGAAATTCTTATTTATAACAAAAGAAGATTTGATTGGGCGTCGTGTAGACCTGTTTTCAAAATCAGCACGGTCTCGGTTTTCCGACTGTTATTTTTTCAAAATGAAATTTGCACATTCTGTGAATTTAAGAAAAAATGCAATGCAAACTTCAACATGCAGTAAGTCCCACGGAATATTTATTTCAGGTGCAGACATGCTGGGACTGGAAGTTGGAGAAAAGATTGAAATGATTTCTGGGGGGGGGGGGATCTCCGAAATAAGACCCAAGGTTTTCTAGTTCTCCTTTCTGAAAAAACTGCAAATTTCCCAGCTTTTTATCCCGTGAACAGATTCTCAACATTTTTTTTATACAAGAGATAACTGGTTCCTAAACAATTTCCAACAATTTTATTTCCAATTTCCCGAGAATTTCCCTGTTGAAAATGAAAAACCGACCTGGGTTATCGAGACCGGACTCAAATTACAAAGCTCAAAATGGAGGCCTTATCAAGGAAAATATCTCAGTTCTTCAATCTTCTTCTCAAGTTTTAACTTTTTACCCGAAGGGACGTCTCATACAAAAATTTCCATCTTTTCCTTTGCTACTCATCGGAGAAAATTTAAGGTGACACAACCGATTGTTTCTTCAGTTATCAACGCTTCATCTACCCTACGGGGCTCTTGGTCCTTATTAACATTCTATAAATGAGCCCATGGAAACCACAGTGGTGTAAGTCACGATTTTGAGTTTTTCGATTTTTGATATATTCAGAATCTCCTTTTTTTGCTCTATTTTTGAGGCTAAGAATAAAACGCAGCACTTTTTGCAGAAAAAATTACACGGCTCCGCTTCTCTGCCTCGCTGTACATTCAAATGGGATCTTCTAACTTATCAGGGCCGTATCTCGGAGTGATGTTTTATGACTTACACCATTCTGGTTTTGAACGGCTCAAATTTCTCTCAATCAACACTCCATGCAATCAACACTCAATCTGTGTGTAACTGGCACAACAATGTGAACTGCTGATGTCCTTTTTCATAATCATCTTCATACAATCCATTCCTCCTCAATCTTCACTTAAGATTTCCTCTACTGTTTTCTCTTTGCCTTTCACTTCAGTACATACTCTCATCATATGTTTCTGATTCTTCTCTTGTTCTGCGCCAACCAAAATTATCCATTATTGCGAGAATCATTGTTTCGATCATGAATTATTGCTGCAGAAGGCAAATCAACCATAGTTTCTGTTCATTGAAAGTTGAACAGAAATCTTGGTTACTGAGCTGTTTCGGGTGAGCAAAAATCAAGAGTTTGAATTGGAATTTGGAAGCATGCAATTCAAATTTGCTTCTTTCACCAACAAATCGTGATCATTTACAAACAAGAAACATCTCAAACTGTCCAAAATAGATGGTTCGTCCGAAAGCAAATTAAATCTCATTGATATTTTCATTTCAATTGGAGTTTCTGAGATGATTCAGATTTGAGTCAATTTGGATGCAACTCTGTATTTTTAACACTTGGCTTCCGTTGATTCTGACCTCAAGCTTTCCTCACTCCAAGTTCTGGCTTCAACATGAGCTTGAGATTGTAATGATACGGCCCCCTCCCCCCCAGTGATATTTTCACGTGTTTGGCCTCTGATCATCGGAATCCTACGTTGTACCCGTTTTTGTTCGCGTCTTAACCCTTTGATCCGCTTTTGTTCATAAGGTGAACGACCCGAGGGGGAAGAAGGTGGAGTCCAAGGTGGACTTCAATGAAACACGCTCATTGCACAGAAAATTACATTTACTCAAAACAAATAAGTGCAAAGTGCAAAATTAGTCTTTTATGATTATTTTCTCAAAACACCCAACGTGTGACTGACAGAATGGGCAAAATGTACAAAATGGACATAATGAACAATATTATGGACTATACGAACAAAATGTACAAAATGGACAAAACTGGCAAAAACAATAAAACAGATGGTTACAACACAACAAAATATGTCAAACTGTCAAGTCAACGAAAAAGGAGAGTGACGGATTCGGAAAAGAGCACTCATGTGGAAGAACCCAGTCAAAGAAACCACTGAGTTAGGCTTAAAGAAAAAGGTTCTCAAACATGTTGTGACAAAATGTAAAACTCACTGAGACTTTGCTCTCCCTACCGCAACGCAGCAAATAACGCAAAGTAACGCAAAGTAACGCAATGCAACGCAAAGTACGCAAAGTAACGCAAAGCAACGCAAAGCAACGCAAAGCAACGCAAAGCAACGCAAAGCAACGCAAAGCAACGCAAAGTAACGCATAACAAAAGGTCGCCACACTCACACAAACACACAAGAAAACAACAACTGAAGACACGTTAGTAGACAGGGCATAATAAACAAAACACTACAATACAACTACAAAATACAACAACTACACAATGGGGGTAATCCTGTTGCGAACCTGTACTCGAGGACACTGTAAGAGAACCTATCCCACAAAATCTGACATTTGCCTCGTTACGCGAGTCGCAAGCGACTAAGTTGTAACCAATCGTCCGTATCTACCATGGCTGTCCCTGTCCCTCACCCTGGCAGGTAGCATCAAATCATCTCATCACAAACAAAGCAAAATGAATGAACATAACATGACTCCCCAACAAAAAGGTACCGTACAACCTGCTTGAACGGTAAAAGCCCTCTGACACATAGACAAAAGTAAACATTGTAAAAGTCAATTTTATGTTGGGTAGAAGTGGTTGATAGTACAGGAACGACTTTCGCGGTATTCAAGAAAATATTAGTAAAATAGGTACATCAAGGCCCGATCATACTCGCAAGCGCCATTTGCAAAACCCAGTGAGTAATTAAACAAAAGGGAAAATATTTGAGGACCGTAACAGACGGAGGGCTCTGAATATTGACACAAAGATTATGACACATCAAAGGTACAGCACTGACATTATAATGGAGTTGACTACAAAACTGTACATAAAAATGAGTACATAAAAATATCGTAGATAATGACGTTCAGCTAAAATTTGACACAAAATTACAGTCAAGTGCACACATGAAAAACAAATTACATACAAAAATTACTAATCTGACCATAGAATTAATGACATAAAATTCAAACAGACAAATTCAATGTAATAAACACCTCACGCTGAATTATTCCAGTCAAAAGCGGCATGCGTGCCTTTAAAATGATCTGAGCGCATGTTTCCATAAAAAAGACGTACAATTAATTCAATTCGGCAGTGAATAATCAATTGAAACCAAGTAGTGTTCAAAAAGAAAACGACAAACGAATACACAATTAATTGAAAATACTACAAAAATTAATATTTACCTACAAAAGCACGCAAAAGGAACAACACTTCAACGCGACACATGTCTTCAAGAGGCCGTGCGCGTCTTTCCCAGCATCCGTTCCTTGATTTCTTCCTAGACTCTGCAGACGAACAAGCCACCCTCATTTAAAGTAATAAAATCTCGTCGCTCGACCCATTTACAGTCTTAGGACGGGCGACACTATGGTCGAAAGTCCCAAATGTGACCGCATCAAAACTGCCCGACCATGGGTTAACACAAGTTCGCATTTTTGTGCCTGTTTCGTTAAAAGGGGAATTTTTAAAACTTTGCGTGGCTTATAATAATTATACATTTTAATATGGTAAAATAAGGTGAAATCCCACAATATTCTGAAAATCGGTTGACTAGGGAAGAAGTTGGCACTGGAATACCAAATGTTGATATTTTTCGATCACCCTGTTAGTAAAACAGATGAGCAAAAAATTAAAAGTCGGTCGGAGGCAATAAGGTGTATCTTCATGCATTTGGTGCTAAAATTCATGAGAAAAATCAATGTTCAAACGGGGCTTGGTTGAACACATCGGAGTTCTGCAACGTTTTACATACCACCCTGTATAAACGCTGCAGGCGTAAATAACTTTGGACATTCTCTTTTATTGTAAACTTCGTTTAGGTAGACTGGGGAAAAGTGGGAGGCCCGCATAACATCAACATCAGTGGTTAGGCGTAGTTTATTCTCAAAGCAAGAGATCAACCCGTCCCTGGACTCTTTCAACCGATTGAAACTGAAACCCAACAGCAGTTCTTTGAAACAGAGCTCCGAATAACGATAATTGGGGATACAGAGCAACTTGGATAGCCAGGAGATACACGAGCGGAAGACGAATGAAAAAATCTTCGAGACTCCAGTTTCCAGCCTCACCATGTGATCCGGGGTATTCTTGGTCAGCAATGAAATTATTTTGGCGGAATCAACCTGGATTCTTCCGAGCAATTCGATATATCCGATTCCTCAGACCGCAATGCAACGAGACATTGAGTTCATCAGCATGGAGTCTGAAAGCTTCTCTCTGGCACTACACGATCGCATCTTTGAACGAGCCATTCAATCAGGGAGATCAAGGCCCTAGAACAGGCTTCACATTTGGTCACCGCTGACCTTGACATTTGCAAAAACAGGGATGAAGAAGAGAACTATACTCCAAAATAGGTATGATCTCCGACCACCTTCATGCGTCTACCCTCAAAACAAAACCGAAATCCTGGCTCCGATTTAAAACCGCCTCTGAACAAGCACACAAGCTTCGTATTGTTTGTATTCACAACCAGTTTATTTAGTCTGCAATACTTCAATACTCCTCCAAGAGTGGAAGTTCACGAGCTAAGTCGATAGGTGAATTCGTCAATATCGCTAGGTCATCAGCATACATGAGAAGACAAACATTGTTGTAGCAATCGATGTTCAAACCTCGACCACCCCTGCAGCGGAAAAATCGAGGACAAGATGTCTCATTGTCTGCTATGAACAAATTTGTTTTGCAGCATTATTTCTCTCTATCTTCTCATGTTTTCCCATCAGTTTTTCCGCTTTTGTCTTCAGAACATAATTGCAGTACTATTTTATAGCTTCCTTTGTGGATCAGGTTTTCTTTTTGTTTCCTCGATCTTTGTGGCTCCTCTGCCTGCCTAGTTTTTTAAGTTTCAAACATTTCGCATTCTTTCCACCGATGTATCCCGGTGTTTCATGTTCCGATAGAGTGCTTGCCAATTGAATGAATTCAGCTGGAAATATTTCTGATTGCTAGTATAAGTGGAAAGGGAATATAATAGCCCCCGTGGCTTTCCCTTTTTTCTCCAAAATCCCTATCTGGAGCTCAGTTTTGGACAAGTGAGGACTTGAAAGACTCTTTGACATCGAATTGGTACAAGAACTGAAGTTTTCGTCTTGTGTTCTAAATCGAGCTTCTAGTAGAAATATTTATGTGCCGGAATTCGCTCCGCGAAGCTCTGCTTTTCATAAATTCTGATATCCAGCGAGTCATCAGGAAAATATGGGTCAGAAGGCTCTTTTGTGTCGCGCCGGCTATGGCCTCACAAGAAAAAATGGCAATCTAGGCGAGCGGTCAAATAAGTAATACGAAAAGCTTTTTGCGCGTACGGCCATCAGCCATAGCAGCCCTTTATTTATTGCAATTTGTAATAACCGGACATTCGTCCCTCGAGTTACGAGGACATTGTATTAAACGACCCAATTATGACGCCGCCTCTCGCGACGCTTCCGGGATTTTTATGACACTTGACCGTATGTACTTCCGCCGCCCCCCGGTTATTAGACGCCGTTAACTTTAATGCAAGCCATATTTCTGACGGTTCAATTGTCTCGTCCCGTGTGTCATTCGCTTATTGCGAAATTTCACGGCTTTATTGGCCGATATTTTGTGTTAAAAGTTAATCCAAATCCTGCAATTTCCTTCTTTCCGCTACAACCCATCGCAGAGTGCTCTTTTTATGTACCCACGTATATCAAAGTTTTCTGATTTCGCTCGACTCGTTCCGAATTAATAAATTAATTTCGTGTCGAGTGTTCGCTCTATCAATTCTCGCGCGCAGCTGGGCCGCCGTGAAGGACCGGGAACGGGAGAAGTATAGGAGAAGAAGAAACTCGAAACTTTGGATGATGATGATGATGAGTATCTGAATCATAAAGCTCGAAGCCTGGAGTGAGGAGGAGCGTCAGTCACGAAAGGCCCTGTTGACTTCTGCTCGAGCGAACTTTGCATCTAATTACAGACGGAAGATAAATAAAAGTTTTGTTGCAAAAGAAACATTTGTTACGTCTTTTCAGCCGCGATGAATATCATTAGCAGTCGCGCTTTCTCTCTTTCTCTTGGTGAGATGAGGGTCGGAGCTCGCTAGCGAAGTACGGGCGTGAGAAATCTCTTTGTGTGTTTCAACCTTTAGTTTGTGCTTAATAGTGCGTCCGAATCGCCTTTGTGTTTGTTGACAAATAATACCTTCTGCTATTGGTTTTATAAAACCTCAACAGCTTCAACGTAGCATTCAATCGGAAAGCGTATCCGAAATAATGACCGATTTTCAATATCATTATTTCAGATAGAGATTTTTTTCTGGCCGTTCAAAAAAAGACGGGTTGTAAATCGAACGTTTGATGTCTTCAACAATCAAACGGGTTGCTAGTTCCACAAGGTCCTTTGAAAAACAATATAAATATTTTTAAGCCCACCACCAATTTTATTTTTGATAAGAAAACCTGTTTGTTTTCAAAACCTTGCTGTTTCAACAGATCGCTGTCTAATTCCCTTTCAAGTACTCCAACCAGCGTGGGAGTATCAGTCATCTTCATCTGAACAGGAGAATATCAAAATTTAGCAAAATATACTTGCGTAACGTTGCACTGGTAACAACGATGGAATCCACAATGAGGTCTTATACGATTTTTTTTAATGCTTCAAAATGTTCTACAAGGTGAGTCTGCTACATTAATGATAATAGTTCGTTTCAAAAGCCTCTATCAAAAAAAAAATGTTGAAAATCGAGACGGGAATAACCCCGAATCAGTTTCAACGTCTGATGACGTAGGCGGACGAGTTGATTGCGCAATGGGATGGTCGTAGCTGGAGCCTTGTTGCCAGCTTTGTGACAGGCAGTCAAGATTTGCATGAATATTTTGATATTCCTTAAAAAAAAATCACTTCGACAAAACAACACGTTGAGTTGTATGTTTCTGGATACAATGGGATACATTTTTGAGGCATGAACAATCAATTTTGGTGTTTGCAATGGGAGTCCATTATAAATCTGGCAGCTTTGCAACAAGGAAACGTCATTTGAACGACGCTGTTGCCACCTTGTTAATTGTCTTTTTTGACAGATTGGTGTTAAATCGAAATTATTTCTTCGGTACATTATGCAAATAAACAATAATGTCATCGAAAACATGCATTTTCAAAGGATATCCCAACACCTCTTCAAGTGCCCCACAAAAAATTGTCATCAGCGTACCCAAGTCTCAACCCCTGAGAAACAAGTGCCATACAGCTATCGGCGACAAAAGTCCAGCCCATGGGGCGGCGGATATTTTTGCTGTGAAGATCATTTCAATGTAGGTAGAATCGTTGAACTTTGTGACCCCTTACCTGCAACAGTTTGTTTTTTCACAGCTGGAATCTGATGCTCCAAACTAGGAGTAGTAGTATGTATAACGTTGTGGGCTCGGTTGTGGGCTTAAAAACCATTCAAGGAAAATATGTGGTACCCCCATTCAGAAATTGAGCTGAAAAAGAAGCCTCAGCTAACTCCTTCTACAAAGAAAAAGAAATATGAGCTCACTACCTCACTGGCAGCAGATCGTGGAGGTATGCGGAAAAAATGATTCCAAGCAACACTTCGAAATGGATGTGGCAGGAAGTGAAATTATATGTCACCATCTAGGTAGGTGTTAGCAAGGATCTACAGCAGCTATCGTCACTATCAGCAACATAGCAAATCGACAGGCCGTAGAACTTAATTGTTCTTCCAACTGAGTAGAACAACTCACCGCTTCACTTCCAAAACGAAAATTTGGTACTCTGCCTGCATATTAGCCACACCCAACATGTTCTGTTTTTACATTTTATTCAACTTTATTATAACATTCAGTCGTCAACTGTATGAAAATCAAAACAAATGAACCTGTTCATAAATAAATATATAAGTTTTCAGTATTTAATTATTTAAAATGTGCATTACAGTGTACTTATACTAATCAATAACAAATCCTCAATATGTACTGAATACTCCACTAGATCCATTACGCATGGAGCAAAAAACTGTTTGAGAACTACTCTTTGCCAAGCAAAAGATAATTTTTGACTCTCATGTACCTACCTATACTATTTTGTCAAACTGGCCACTTTTCCACACGTCACTTCCAATAAAAGATCATTGCAGTATTTTGAAAAGGTTTTATGTCGTAACTTCTGTATTGTTTCACAGTGTACTAGTGTCCTTAATAAACAAATGATGAAGGGAAACCTTCTGTCCATCGGTTTCCTTATCACTATAAAAAGTGAATAAAATTCCATCTGAATTTGTTTTTAATCCACTTTCAACTACTTTATCTTTGAAATCTCAGGTTGTTGATTCAGTGGTACTACTTTTAACTTTGAAAACTTCCTGGAGTGTTTGTCCTTCAAGGGTAGTTCCCACTTTGGCTAAAGCAGATTTTCTCCAATATCTCTCTGTGGAGGTTACTGATAAATTTTGGCTTTTGTTCAGTAGCCAATATAGGAGGGCGACGCTATGCTTACAGCCTCCTGTAACAAAGTTACACAATAACTTTCAATTCAATTCAAATTCATTGATACCAAACTACAAAACAATGATATCCTTCACTTCGTCCAACTTGAATCGTAAGAAGTTTGCTAACAAAATAATACCACACCCTACCTGAACTAGCCGCACAATCTCCACAGGTAGGTACATGAGACAACCTCCTCTGTTTCTTCTTCAATGATGACTGTAACAGCATATGGAGTACTTTGGACTTTGTGCTCCGGTGTTACTTTGGCTTTGACAGTACATAACGTCTTATCACGTTTCACCTGTACAAACCCTATTGCTCCGTCTCCATATATTTGTTCGCTACTTCTGCAAAAAATGGAATGATTAATTGATTGGAATCAGGTAGCACCAACCGGCTAGAGGCTCGCTTGTCGCTTGTTTATGAGTCACAAAGCCTTACATTCAGCAAATATGACCGCAAACTCTCACAACAAGATAAATCAGAAATGTGAGGTTAGATAAATGACAGACATGTAAATTATGACAACGTGGCAACGCTGCTTTATGTCAACTGCGGTCTTGCTTCCATTTCATTGGTGGATGAGTTTAGCCGCGAACTCAGTCGATTCAAACAGAGAGAGTGTGAAGAGCCAAATTTCAAGCTCTTTTCCCTGGGCCGATTGTTTTTTTTATGTTTCATCTCTACAGTATTTAGTTTTGGGTACTTGAGCATCGATTTACATAAGGAAATCGCATTTTGTGATTTTCGTATGAGACCCCATTGATTCTCCCAATTGCTGGTGCTATGGTAATTACGAATTTCGCTCCGCATTATACCAAGACTACGATCCAAAATGTCTTGAACAACTCATTCAAAACTCTTAGACTTTCGGTTTGTCCTTGTTGTGTACTACTATCTGGTTCTTCACAGATCATCTCCTCAACCTTTGAAGATACGCTTCAAGACACCTCTTGTGATAGTATTTACCTACTTCGACCATCGCAGCAAATTGATCTTCAAGGTTGCACGTTCTGATCTAAACAATCGTTCTTGAGAAGCGAAGTGGTCGTAAGGAAAGTTCTAGTCCGCTTGCAAACATTCTCTGATCAGATATCGATGAGCTCACCTCAGAATTGAAATATTCAGTTTTGAGGCAAACGGAGCCACAGCTGGTGAAATTTGAGGATCAGGAAACGCTATCAAGGTAGTGTTAAAGGACGCCTGGTTATGTGTCAGGTGTTACCCTGTAACCTGTAACCCGGCTACCCTGTAAATTGATGGTTTAGAATTGTTTTATGGACAAATGAAAACATTTTAGCGCAACTCCTCCAAGAATCCGTTTTTCTTTTTGAAATATTGTCCTGGGGATGAAGCAGCTAGTGGGAGGAGGGGTTAATCTTAACGTGAACACCCTGTACACCGCATTTCGTGTTATATGTCTCCGCTCAACTGCATTCTTTGCATTTCTCAGTCACGCAAATTGGGAGCAACTAATCATTTGCTTAACTGATTCACAGGGCACGAGTCTCTGTGGAACCCTCCAAATGAATTATTTATTAGTACAGTCAGGGGAAAGGGCATTTTTTCTAACTCGGGGAAGCCCTTCCTTTGACGTGGACACTCTAGTCTCTCTTACCTCATTTTTTTTTCTTGATTTGAATGAACAGGGTGAGACCCTCGTTGAAATAGTAACAAAAGGCTACACCATGTCGATAGGGTTAAGGGCTGTTGCCCTTTGATCTTGCGTTTGAGGTTGATAGCTCAGCGGTGGTTCTGAGAGTCCAGTCATTCTACTTTTACTCGCAGGCAAGAGAACAATCCTACCTTATTGGAACAGTCGGACAGGCCCGATCCGCTACACTGCTTCACTCGTTAACACTCAACCCATCAGTTCTCGCTCCATACTCCGTACTTGCTTCTACTAGCTTCTACCTTCGTCGCCAGGTGGAGTGGCGTCAGCCTAATGTAATCGGTGAGGGAAACTTAACGACAGGAAATTGGAATTGGTAGAAACCAGACGTCGGATTTTGGCGGGGTATTTTTATCAAAATTTCCGCAAACGAACCGCATACCAAGTTGAGGGTGAGAATTTTTTATTTATGCTGAACTTGTCAAGATTTTTTGAAAATTTCATAATCCATTCTTTTTTCCAAGGGAATCGTCATTTTGAATAATTCGTCCGAGATTTCTTCATACGTTTTTGCGGTGAAAATTTGGCTTTTCGGGCAAAATCTCGAGAAATTTGGTGTGGAATGCCGACCGGAGGGTTTCCGGGACCCACTGTCGTCTGGTGCGGGCCATTCTTGGCGTGGCTTTTCTTGGAATTTAGCCGAAAAATGTTGAAAACGGTACACGGCCCGGCCAATCTGACAGGAACGTTATTATTGACGCTCTCGGTTTTGGGAAACAAAATTGAACCGTTGTCTCGAGGGGACTTATGAGCGTCCATCAGACACCAAAAACCAAAGAGTTCTTCAAATTCGACGGCACTTTGGTGAAATTTTGCAGGCCGGCTCCGGGGTTGATGGGGTAAATTCACCGATGCAGGCGAGTTGGCGGAACAAAAAGGCGAATGGGGAAGGTACTCACAGCTTTCACACTGGGGGCCGATTTTTAAGGCTCCACATTTCAAGGAAGGGGCTTCTCTCGTTGTCCATAACACTTTCCGTGGCGAGTTGCACAGCTATTTTGCCGCGACTTGTTTTGTAGAAAATCCGTGTTGATTCCAGGGGACCTTGTGGCTGCACTCCCAGAAAGGATCCATGTTTTGATTGGCATGCTTATTTTGGACCTTTTATTGTCCAATTTTTCACAATTTGACTCACAATATCGGCTTCGTTTGCTGGCGCTGCACTTGTGAAATTGACAAATGTCAATTGTCACATTTGTCACAGCACTCATATTAGGCGATTTTTGGCGAGCACTTAAGCAAGCACATTTTCGCGGGTGCTCTTGATTTTTGGTTACGTCGCAATTTGCAATGATGTTGACAGTTACGGACATTTTCGCGAGTAAATCTAATGACAAATGCGGAAATCGCGCCATGTTGCTCCGAATATTGAACTTTTATATTTTTCAACAGATTATATAGAGATTTTGAATAAATACTCGGTCATGATGGACAATCAAAATGCATTTGCCATTTGTGATTGTTGATTTCTCAGTGGATGTCTTTCACTTTGAGGTCACTTTTTTGTTTGTAAATAAATTGGTCTTGACATTACAATTACTTGATGTTATAACGGTGCCTATTTTCGCGACTCGCTCAAGTGACATATTGACAGTCTTTTCTAGCGCTGGGCAATATATTCGATTAATCGATTATAATAATCGATTAATCGATTAATCGATCATTTTAGCATGCAGAAAAATAATCGATTAATCGAAAATTCCGATTAATCGATTATTCAATTAATCGATTAATCGATTACGAATAATCGATTATTCAATCGATAAATCGATTGTGAATCATCGATTATTTAATCAAATAATCGATTATATTGGGATAAAATCGCAAATCAATAAATTAAATTGCTTTTCAAATTAAGAATATTCCGATTATTCACTTGTCAATTAATGGAATAATCGCTGATCACCTAATCGAATAACTAGTAACTAGTAACTAGTAAGTAATCTATTATTAATCGATTATTCAAATTTCGATTATTTTCTAGCTACTTGGTCTAGTGACGTTGCTATGGAAGGTAGAGAAATTTTGAGTAATGAATAATGAATACGTTGTAGGTACCTACCTATTCGATCACCTTAGGGTGATTGCATGTGGAGGGAGTTTATGGCAAAATGTCAATAGTGTCATTGTCATCTGTCAAGTTTCATCCATGCGGAGTCAACGTCAACCGGACTAACCTCACTAAGTACTGTTATTTTTACGTGCTTTGTTCACATACTAGTTTGTTCGGCGTTCCCAATCTTCCCAATCCTTGTCTATGGCCCCAACGCAATTCCCTAACAAATGTCAAAACATAACTAGATCTTTGCGCTGCCTGCCGGTGATCAGGTGAACGAATTTCATGCAATCACCCTAGTGTAAAATACGTATAGCAAATTTCTTTCTTTTTTGAAATTGCATTGTATTGCGTCTTGCGTCAAGGTCAAGGGAAGGGAATGAAACCTATCCATAACTATAGTGAAACTCGGGCGAAACGTAATATGAACTTCATGTAAACACGACCATCGAATTGGTAATAATAAATGAGAAGCTGCACGCTTTAAGCTAGGTGACGCCGGTTCATTCTCATTTATTCAGTTCTTTCTTGACTTGGTGTTTGGTTCGATTGGGTCTTTCCGTAAACCACTACGGCTACTAAGATGAAAAGCATTGTTCGGAATTATTTTTAAAAAATCGACCAAAATGCGAGTGCATGCAATAATTGCAGAAAAACTGATAACCAAAAGAAATCGATTCATCAATTTTTTAATAATCGATAATCGAATTTATGGTTTTTGAAATAACCGATTAATCGATTTTTTAATGATCGATCAATCGATTTTTGATAATCGATCAATCGATTTTTTAATAATCGATTAATCGAGAAAATCGATTAATCGGAGTAATCGATTATTTTCTTTTAATCGATTATCGATTATAAAATCTCATGATCGCCCAGCCCTAGTCTTTTCTCGTAGTCACATGACATTTCTATCATCATTACCGCAAGATCCGATTGGTATTTTGAACTCATGCCAACATGAAATAGACAGTCTAAATGCATCTGACTTTGAATCTACACTCACTTGAGGTTGGCGATCAAAATGCATCTGTCAAATTTAGATTTTTGACGTTCCAAAGGCCGCCATATTGGACTCTTGCATTTTTCAACCGATCTGATCAAGATTTTACACCTACACCCACTTGAGGTTGGCAGTCAAAATGCATCTGCCAAATTTAGATTGTTGACGTTTCAAAGGCCGTCATATTGAACTATCGCATTTTTCAACCGATCTGATTGGGATTTCAAACCTATACCCACTTGAGGTTGACAATGGAAATGCATCTGTCAAATTTTGATTTTTGACGTTCCAAGAGGGCGCATTATTGAACTTTTGTATTTTTCAACAGATTATATCGAGATTTTGAACAAATACTCAGTCAAGATGGATGATCAAAACGCATTGGTCAAATTTGACATTTTCGCTGTTTGAAGCCGCCGTTTTGAACTCTTGGTTTTTTCAACCGAATTTATTGAGTTTTCAATCCTGGACTTGGTTCAGATGAACAATTGGAACGTAACTGTCGAATTTGGAATTTTGCACATATTTTTATTTCGTCTCAATTTCTCCTACAAATATTCAGATAGGCACCTAAATAATTACAAATATTTCCTTCCTTCCTTCCTTTCTTCCTTCCGTCTGCTTTTCCTTTCACTACACGGTGTCTTCCACGACAGTACCTTCTTCACGGTTCAGGTTTCCATAACACATATCGTCGTTTTCATTTTCAAAGCTTTATCATATTTCCAGTATTTTTAGTAGTTACCTTGAACACAAGTAGAAATACATATTGATAAACAAAATAATGGTGTATCGATTTCTCCCGACAACTCTTCACTGACCAGACACCACCCACTAACATGCGTTTCGTTCACAATAGAACCCTACAAGTCGAGGCAGAAATTTCAAAACACGCAAAAAACAAACATCTTCTCGGATTTATGTTACTCTTACACAGTCAGTTGCTTACGCCTCTTGGAAAACTTTATCTGACCAAAATGCTATCGACGGACGTGCATGAAATTACTAATCTCGCCAAGGGAAAACCTGACATCTGCCTAAACCAACGGAAAATCAACACCATGTATACAATTCCCTTTCCACTTGTCCTGGCTACTTTTCAACCAATGCTGTCACCCAGGTGACGGCTTTCCGGCGCCGGTGACAGCTAGTCAACTCATACTTACATGTGATATTATCGTTATGTCAGAAGGCCACCCAAGATTTTCTCATCATTTAGGCACGTTGATCCACAATTAGTAGGGATCTTACAGCCATTGACTGTTTCTTATCCTATCACGTAAGATTTTGAAAACAAACGTATTCCAATGCCTTCTCAGCACGATTGCTATATGTACATCAGTCTGCTAAGATTATTTAACTAAACTACTACTAAACTAAACACTATACCTTCGACGTTTGTTACGGACTCCTCAAAGTTATCGCTCCTTGTTCCACGTAATAAATTCAAATATCTCACACTGTAGCATATATAGCGACACTGAAACTACTAAATCCAGCATAGAAAAACAAGACAACCGTCTCAAACTCCCAACACGTTGGACGCCTCTCTGACAATTATTACCCTTTATGATTTACGGGCCACTCACTCACACAGCACCGCTTTAATGCCGTGAACTTTTCGGCAAGAACTTGCAGAAAAGCCCTTTAGTTGTACACGCACAAATCTGGGAGAGACACACACGCGCTCGCACTATAAGTAGCAAGGGAACTTTATAGTTTTGACGAGCAAAGGGGACGCAGCAAGTTTATTACCCGCCGCCCTGCCTTATACGACCAAGGTATATCCCGACCAAGTTTGTTGTTGATTATGCGTCCCGCTACTTTTGCCGTCGTAGTTGTGTATTACTCTTGATACCAAGACGCCGGTGTATGTGTACTCTGTTCTGATGTGTTTTTTCTTTTTGCTTCCAGTTCCGGAGAAAAACCTCCTGCTGAGGCGTCTCAGCGCCGACGAAGGACTCATGCGGGTACAATGTCTGGCAGACGGAGTATTTCCCAGGCCGGTTATGAGTCTCCATTCTCAAGAAAGGTAATTATAGAGCAGAGACGCGACGACGTGAGGAGCAAAGCGCTAATAAACACCGTTACACTTTGTTCTGCAGTGCCAGTTAACTGTATAACAGTAGCGAGGGAAGGTACCTAATGCATCAGCGTTATGTTACTTGCAACGAGTGCTTCTGAAAATGTTCCTATGTTTCTCACTAAAGGCCCAGTACTCAATCGCTTGTTCCTCATAAAATACTGAGCTCCACTGTAATGACTTATTTTCGACGTTTGAATGATTTACGAAGCCGTGATTATTAGTCTATCCGCTACGCTAGCTACTATTCTGTGTCTTTTTAGAGGTCGAAGAGGTTTTTTTTAAACTCCAATCAGTTGAGGTCGATAGAATCAGATTTTTTGTGTGGCAACGCTTAAAAATGGTGCGGCCACCCCACTGGCACCCCATGGGGGCCAGCCCCCCAATCGATCGAATTCCAGATCTGTAACTCGGAGGATTGGCACAGAATTACAAAACGTTCAGGATATCATGAGAAAAGTCCCTCTGAATTGATCCATGATGAAGATAAAGCCCTTCAAATTTCAGAGAAGGCGATTCTCGTGGAGGTACAACTTCCACAATTTTCAACCGATTTCGCTGAAAATTTGGCCAGGCTCCTCTGTAACAAGCAGTGCCGCCGAGAGAGTGGTTCAGAAGGTGGCATATTATCGGGGCCCGGAGCCCCGTAGGGGGCCTGTGAGCGTCAGTTAATTGCTTTTTTCCAGCTCTACGAACAATAAAGTCAAAAAAATGTTAAAACAACCCGAAAAATCTTCATTTTTGTTTGTCTTCTCCGTACTTTTTGCTTTAATTGATGAACACGTAGGTTTTTTTCGCGGGCTCAAAATATTTCTTAAGGAGGGGGCCCGTCAGTGTCATCCAACATCAGGGCCCGGCGAAGCTCTCGGCGGCCCTGGTAACAAGCATCTAGACTGGAGAATTTGGATTTCTGAGTAAGTTGTCCAGTGGCAGAGGCTTTCTAGCTTTTCAAAATTACAAAAATATATTCTCATGAAGGCATAGATTCTAAAATTATCAACCAATTTTAGTGAAAATTTGGACACGATTCCTCAGTATCGACCATCCAAAAAAGGTGATCCCAATTTCTGGCTAAGTTGTCAAGTGTCGGAGCTAGCTACTGAAAGTGACGACCTCATAATTTTGTAACACCTGTTTGATGCGCCACTGGTTTTCAAAACTACAAAATTCAGAAAGTGAGGCCCAACTGAAATTCATTCTACCTAGTTTTCAAACTACAACCTCCTCGAAAATTTTTATATCGACCTTCATCAACAAAACAATAACAAAATGACCAGCAAGAAACTCCGGCGGCGCGGCAACAACAACTTCTCTATGTTCTATTCTGGGACTATAAAAATGTAGGTCGTCCTTTCCGATAGTTAGCCCCGACACTTGACTAGTAAAACCTTTGTATACAGGGTGATTCATGGGTGACCTCACATAGGCTAATGGGAGATAGAGGACTTCAAGGCGAGTCAGGATCCACTGGAGAAATTTGGTTTTCTCCATTGGTTACGAAGATACAGGGTGTTTTGTGTGTTTCGTATGAAACTTTGATAAGCGATATTTCTGAAACGGCTAGAGATATTTTCTCAAAATTCACCAGTAATATTTCTTTATTGGAACTTACCCTGAAGCCATACTGGGTGAGTCATAATCCAGGGCCGGGATTGAAAAAATGTGGCCCTTGATCATTTGATCAAAAAGTATATTTTCTGACCGCTTTTCTAAAAAAACTGCTATTGGATTCGAAAAGCTAAGGAAAAATGCTTCAAGAATCACTTTTCAATTTAGATGGCACACCTAAACCGTTACGACAAAAAAATTGAAAGTGAAATTTATGGTGTAAGTTTTCATTTTAGACCGAACATAATCGACTCATTGTTTGATTGAATTCATTCAAATTCATTTTTTAGCTTGTCTCTGTGGAATAGAAGGGCTTGGTTGGAAGAAAAATTCCATAGCCGAAGATTTTTTTGACGACCAAATCGAGTCTAGTTTTGGTTTCACTCTCGATTTTGTCATATAAAAAAAAAATGGTTGGCTCTGGAATTTTCCTCCCAACCAAGCTCTCCTATTCAACAGAGACAAGCCAAAAAATTAATTTTGATCAATTCAATCCAACAATGAGTCGATTATGTCCGGTCGAAAATGGGAATTCACCCACAAATTTTACTTTTAATTTTATTGTCGAAACGGCTTAGATGTGCCATCTTAATTGAAGAGTGATTCTCAAAGCATTTTCCCTTAGCTTTTTGAATCCGATAGCAGTTTTTCAGAAAAGCGGTCAGAAAATGTACTTTTTGATGAAACAAAAATGGGGCACCTTTTTTCTAGCCCGGCCCTGGATTTTGACTTACCGGTAATGGCTTTGGGATGAGTTCCAACAGAGAAATATTGATGGTGAATCTCAACGAAATACCTCTGGCCGTTTCAGAAATATCGCTTATCAAAGTTTTATATGAAACACACAGAACACCCTGTATCGTCGTAACCATTGGAGGTAATAAAATTTCTTTAGTGGATCTTGACTCGCCCCGAAGTCCTCTATCTCCCATTGGCCTATGTAAGGTCACTCATGAATCACCCTGTTCCTATTCGGGTAATATTTTTTCACTAAAATTGGATAATAACGCAAGAATTTACGTCTTCAAGAAAATATATGTATGTTTTTTTAATTTTGAAAGGCTATATTTCTTTTGTGAATCGCTTCAGAAAGAACTTTTTCATGACTTTCTGATCCTTTTGCGGTTCTCTGGCAATCTCCTAAAGTACGAAGCTAGTGATGGTAGCCCCCCTCTCCCATTGACATTTTAATTGTTCTGGCCTTTGATCGTCGCAACCCTTCGGTGTGCCCGTCTTCGTTTGCGTCTCACTAATTTGATCCGTTTTTGCTCATGAGGGAAACGACCCGAAGGGGAAGAAGGTGGAGTTCAAGGTGGACTTTAATGAAACACGCTCATTGCACAGAAAATTCACATTTACTCAAAACAAATGGAGTGCAAAATTAGTCTTTTATGGTTCTCTTCTCAAAACACCTGACATGTGACTGACTGAATGAACAAAGTAAACAAGATGACAAGATGAACAAAATGAACAAAGACAATAAAACAATTGAGAACAACAACAAAATATGTCAAACTGTCAAGTCAAAGAAGATGGAGAGTGACGGATTTGGAAAAAGAGCACTTAGTGGAAGAACCCGGTCGATGAAACCACTGAGTTAAGCCCAAAGAAGAAAACTCTCATGATGAGACAAATGAATAACAAAACTCACTGATAATTACTGGTATTCAATGTGAGTAATTATTAGTAAAACAACGTAGGAACAACAGTAAACAAATGTAATCACATTGGTGAACAGTGCATAATAAATCAATATTGCATAAAAACCCAAAACAAGACAAAATAGGGGTGGTTAGTAAGATCCTGAAAAAGTACCTACACTGAATATCTGACAAAAAGAGCAGCGAGCATCAACAGAAATGACATAGTTTTTTTTTTTTTTTTTTTTTTTTTAAGTTTGTTTTTTCTCCTTATTGGCATTTCTACGCCATAGGAGTTGCTGCATTTATTTATGTTCAGTATTACAAGTGAAAAATCAGTTTATACAGCACAACACCCAGACCTGATATGCCCGTGAATCGAACCCGGGAGCTCAGCTTGCCGAGCGAACACGCAGTCCACTCGACTAACGGGCCGTCAACAGAAATGACATAAAAAACATGAGAAGTCACAAAGACGGCAAACAATGACATTCAAATGAAAATCAAAGCGTGTCACAACAATTGACTTTTCCAAAAATTAAGGATAGAGAATGGTTTTGACAGTTGTCCCAACCTACGCAAAACATTTCGGGCATTGCGCACATTTCGCGGTTGCATGATGTCATGTTAACGTCAGATTCCTTGCGTCATGAGCAGATTGAGCAGGTCCTCAAAATCTCTGTTTGTTTTGGTCGAAAAAACGATGAAGAAATCGCCAGTGGAGTGCACACTGGATGACAACTCTTTCAGATGGAGAAACAGAGTATCAGAAGAAGTAATAGTGAAAGCGAAGACAGGCGGAAATACTAATGCGTATTCATTCCGGAAAAGCTGTATCTCGACAACTACAGACTGTTGATCTATCTGTGGAGTTAGTAGGAGAAGTAGCTGCAAAGGATTTACCGCTTCAATATCGCAGTTAGAGGGTCTTCAGTGCCCTGATTTATGACAAGTGCTAAACGTGGAAGACAAACTTGATAGCTACTGGTCCATCAAAACTTCAGCAGATCCCAATTTTGAATGTGGCCACCAGAAATACTGTGCGCTACTCTACAGTTTCAGGGGTAGAAACTTCGACAAGTGGCTCCGTAGGTAGGGAAAATCCAGACAAAAGTTTAAACAGCCCTGGGGTTCCCTTGCACAAGATGGGTCGTGTCTTGCCTAGTTGAATTTTGTTTCTCCAACTCTTAAGCCACATTGTGTATTTCGTTAAATTGTACATGGAAACATAAACATAAGGCTTCTTCCGATTATTTTCGCACAAAGTAACACAGCAATAAATAACCAATCTTGCAAGTCTCTCCTTTCTACGCTCGGTGCTTGCCTTTGTCTCTGACACTTCCACTATGAGATGACTGTATACTGACAGTTGTTCTAATCTACGCAAAACTATGACGTCATAATAGAAAAGAACAAGCGCAAATTTGGAAAGGTCAATTACAGACAAAAAATACGACGCACAAAAATTATAACAATCAAGTGAGCACATAACAATCAAATGATACTCAAAATTAACGAAATGGTCATGAAAATATTGTAATAATAGGCAAAGAGACAGGTTCAAGTCGTGTTAAATCATACCACGGCGGCAAAACGAAAGCTATCGTGCGTATCAAAAAAAAAAAGGTTTACAAAGAAAAAACACACCTTCAAGGGTGTGCAGCAGCACATGTGCAAAGAACAGTATGAGAGGCTTAAAAGTGACTACAGATTATACAGGTTCAAAATAGGATACACAAGTAACTGATGAAAATCGTAACAATCAGTACTTACTATAATAATTGAATGTAGGAAGTAACGTATGGTCCGAAAGTCTTGGGAATTTTTTTAAAAGCTAATAACTTTTTTTTGATAGTTTTAATTTTGTAACTTGATATTGCAAAAACTAGCGTCATTTTCAACAATTTCAAATTCGTATTCAACATATTGAAGATGGACCATTATTTTTGATGGCTCTCGGTTTTCTCCTGCCATGTTAGATCATTCTCTGGACAACAGCAGGATTAATTTCTCAGAGCTCCTGCCTCCCAATGTACCGCAAGCTCGACCAATATAAGATTTTTGGTAAGTATTGAGCAGGATAGTATACGACAAGGGATGGGAAGCTGCGAATGAAGACCAATTACGGCGTCACATTTTTCAATAACATTAGAGAATTCCACATTTGACAAATTGATACAGAAAATCATGGAACATGACAGAAGATAATTGAGATCCATCGAAGATAATGGCTCATTTTCAATATGTTGAATATGAGTATGTTATTGTTATATATGATGTTAATTTTTGCAATATCAAGTGCGAAAATAAAGACTATTCAGAAAAAGTTATTAGCCTAGAACTATTTCCCAAAACTTTCGGACCATACGTTAAATACACATTCGAGGGCCACCACGCATTACCTCGTAACTGACATTTTTGGTGAAAATGATGTTTTAATGTCATTCGATGCAGAATTTAAAGCTCCACAGACCTATTTTGAGAGACTTTAAATTAAATATTAATTTCTTTCCAAAAATTGAAAAAAACAGGAACTTGTAAATAAATTCACCGAACTGTTAACAGCAGTTCCTCGTATTTGAATAAAAGCAGTACCTCGTAACAGCTATGCAAGGAATCTGAGATGCAGCACCTCTCAACTGGCCACTTTTAACGCAGTTCGTATGCAGTGCACCGTTCAGCTTGTAACGCTCTCGCTTCTCGACCAAAAAAAAGTAATAAAAAAGCTATTTTGAAGTATTTTTGAAGTAATTTCACAATTCTATGTTCTTGATGCAACTCTCAAGGTAAAATGGCCATAATTTGATCAGCTTTATCGAAATTATCAGTACTTTCGATTTTTATTTAGCAGTTACGAGATCCTGTAGTTTGTGTGAATGAGCACTTACGAGGTCCTGCACCAGCAAAATAATGCTCTCGCGAACCCAGAAAATCTTGGAATTAGCCAAAAATGCGGTTCAAAGTAAAGACAACTCTAATTCTGACGATGAGGATACGAATTTATACGATATGGATACCAATCCTGACAACATGGATAGTATCCCTCTGGTTGAATTAACAGAAAATAATATTTTATTGAACGAAGTATTGAGTCCAGAAGATATCGAAGCAATGATTGTCGAAGCAGAAATTGTGTTCGTTGGTGATGGTGACACATCGGTGTCTAATGCACCTCTACGTTATACACCAGGTAAGAAAATGATGAATACCTTACAACAAAAATATCATAATTATCAAGTATACACGTTTAATAAGACACTGTATTGTCGCTACCAAGAAGACTAATCGCTACCAACTAACTTACGATTTCGTAGATGCTGAGCACTTGCATGACAGATTTTACGTGTCAAAAAGTAGTTAGTACGATACGCAAATAAATAATAATAATAATAATAATAAATGCTTTTATTGTAGTGGAAAAATCAATTTACATTACATTAATACAGTTAACAAACGAAACCTATAAGTACCTATACTTCTATTATTTAATAAGATTGGATAGTAAGTAAATAAATAATTGTTTGCAACAGATAACATCGAAATGGAAAGCGGAGAGGAGGCAGAGCAAATATCAGGAAAAGAGAAGACAGATGAAGTCGGACAAAAACGAACAGATCGAGAGAAAGAACAGCAAGAAACAGAGAAAGCCACAAACGCAGAGGAACAAATTGAAGAGATCTCAGAAGAGCGAACAGAGGACGTAGGAGATGAGCACATACATCTAGACACTGAACAACAAGAGTCAGGGAACAGACATGAGGACGACGTTATAAGAGACGGTAGAACAAAGGTTCGAGGGGTGAACAAAAGAAATATAAACAAGCAACTTAGGATGGAAGGAAAAAGCTATTTGGGGTTCACGAAGCCAGGAGGACAAACTAATACGTTCCACAATAGAGAAAGAGAAGAGAGACAAATCGGTGCAAGATGCCAATGCAAAGAGAAAGGGACGAAATGTTCAACCGTCACAGAAAATGTGAGAGAATTGATATTTAACACTTTCTGGTCCAGCATGAACTGGGACCAAAGAAAAATTTTTGTGTGCAATACCGTCAAGCGAGTAGATACCAAAAGACCAAAAGAACAACGTGAAGGTGATCAACCCAGACAACACTCAAATATCATTTGAAAATCGAAGATAAAGATCTACCTGTTTGCAAGATAATGTACCTTAATACACTGAAGTTAGGGGAATGCTCGGTCCGAGACTGGGTTTCGAAAAGTTCCTTTGGGATGACGAAAAGCCGGGAAGTGAATACACGCAGCCGACAAGTAAGACCGAATGTTCAACAAAATGCAAATTACTTCGCACAACAATTTTTGAATTCCCTCAATAAATTGCCATCGCATTATTGCAGAAAAGATACGAAAAAAGAATATCTGGAACAAGGAATTCAATCATTTTCCCAATTATATAAATTGTACAGATCAACATGTGAAGAAACCAATGATGGGGAACCAATATCTCAAACGAGTTTCAAAAGACTTTTTGATAATTCAAATATTGGAATTTTTTGTCCAAGAAAGGATCAATGCGATACCTGTTTCAAGTATAAGAACGGCAATTTATCTGAGGAAGAATACCGAGAGCATATTCTAAGGAAGAATAGTGCCAGGGATGAGAAACAAAGTGACAAAGAAAATGCTCTGGCTGGAAAATGTCATGTTGTCACTATGGATGTGCAAGCAGTCAAACTGGCTCCACATTTGAAAGCTAGTTCGCTATATTACAGAACCAAATTGTGCTGTCACAATTACACTGTGTACAATTTGAGCAATCATCAAGCTTCATGTTATTGGTTCACCGAGACCGAAGCTGACGGCCAGGCATCCACCTACGCTTCATTTTTGGTACATTTTTTGGAGAAAAACTTTTTGGAAAATGCTACAGACGATATTCCTATCATTATTTATTCGGATGGATGTACCGCGCAGAATAGGAACTGCATCATGTCCAATGCGTTGCTGCACCTGTCAGAAAAATACAATCGTTGTATAACACAAAAATATCTGGAAAAGGGGCACACACAAATGGAGTGCGACTCGGTGCACAGTACGATAGAAACTGCCCTCAAGAATATGGAAGTTTACTTGCCCAGTGCATACCACGAAGCGTCAAGGAGAGCCAGGACCAAAAATGGACCGTACACCGTAGAGCACAAAGATCACGCGTTTTTTAGAAACTACAACGAGAACTTAAAATATTCTTCAATACGACCCAGTAAAGCGGTAAATGGAAAGACGGTGGTGGATATCCGTGTCCTGCAATATTGTGATGGCAAAATCATGTTCAAACTAAATCACGGCGACAGCTTCCAGGACTTGCCCACTCGTCCAAGACATATCAGCCTGGAAAACGCGGTATTTTCGAATTTATTTGATGCCCCTCTTCCGATTTCTAGAAGAAAATATGATGACTTGCAGCAAATTAAAAGCGTAATTCCAAAGGACTGTTAGGCATTCTATGATCAGCTCCCACATAAATAATAATAACGTTCGTTGGAAGCTGGTCCCACTTTGAAGTCCCAACAATTTTTGGTCTGCCTTTTTGTCTATTTGCTGATTTTTTCGTTACCTTTGTTCAGAGTCATTAGTTTTTCAATAGGTATTTATTTTTATCATTGTAATTTTCTTTATAACTTGTTTCAAATAAAATTATTTTCTTCAATATGATTGTGATTTCGTTATTCTTGATTGAGATTTTGAGATTTGAGCTTCATTACCTATAAATGTTTGTCCGAATCATCTATTTTGACCCAATTATAAGTTATTTTAAAAGTAATATAACACTATCGTTGACACGCAGTACCTCGTAACTTACTCACTATTAAAGTGCAGCACCACGTAACTAACACAAAATTAAGCGTAAAACGTAATTTGAAGCATTTTCTTTGTGATTTCGTTACAAAACAATCTTAATATACTATTTGAAGTGAAAATATGGCTTAACTCCGTTTTCTCAACATTTTGCGAAGTTTTTTGTGTCTTCTGTAAAAAATGCTTTTTTGCAGTTACGAGGTAATGCGTGGTGGCCCTCGAATTGTGTCGCGCTCGACGGCGAAACTCGTCTCCCTCCAATTTCTTTGCGTGTTCCAAAAGCTCTGCATCTCACTCCCGTCCTTTCCCCGCAGCGCTCCATCAACCCAGCAAAAAGCACACAGCCACCGTCATAAAAGTTACTCTTCGCTCTTCGCACCTCTCGGGCTCCCAGACCCAAGACACATGTTCACAAACTTGGCTTTAGGCGCATTTCGACACAGTTCGAACGAATACAAAGGGGACGTTTTCAAACTTTTTCATAGCCATGCGGCGCGCTGATAATAATATATTTTAATATGGTGAAATAAGGTGAAATCCAACAGAACGCCCCTTGAGGAAACGACGGAGGAGGACAGAGGACGATGACGGAGATTCTACAACAAACCCAAGACAGGTCATGTGATGAAGATTTTTCTTTTTGTCGATCTCCTTTTCCTTCTTGTTGGTCTTCTTTTTCTCCTGTTACTTTTCCCAAGGTGACTCCAAGAGCAGCCAGACGAAATTTGACATTATGTTCAGACCAGTGGTTCAGTGATAAGAGCAACGCCCCTAGTCGACAACAGTTGAGCAAGGATCCAGATGTTGGCGAGAACGGTTTTGATTTCTCAGACAAGCAACTTCTTTGGAACCAGACAAGAGGCGGACTCCGCTAGATTGCATTTGGTGACCAAGGGTTTGACATTCTGTTGACAAATGGAACTCGTGTAGGCAATGAGTGATTTTTGCTTCAGACAAGACGCTTCAGTGGATCCAGGAGGTGATGTATTCAAAAATTTGGTGAATTTGTGATGCTGACATCAGGTGGGGAGTTTTGTAATCATCCGACAAGAAGACAATGACGTTTCTTGAAACTTTCCAGTGCCAAAATTGTTGTAGCATTAAGTAGGAAGCTGACGTTGACGTTTTGTTGTTCTTTTCGTCTCAGAATAAGATATTATTTGTTCAGTGGCCAGACAGTGGTGTTGAACAAGATGGCGGCGAGGTCGTGCAAGCTGACAGTAGTGATGTTTCACAAGATGTGTGACTGGCTCAATTAAGCATGTTAGGTCAATGATATTGTGTCTGCGACAGATAAGGTGTTGTTTGAACCATGTTTCGTGGAGTATGAAACGTTTCGGTTGCGCACAGCTTGCTGGTTCGGCAGAAATCGTCCGATGAGTGTTCTTGAATTTTTCTGCGATGGTAGGATCAGGTTCATCATCTCGTACGTCGTCATGTGGAAAAAGACCATTCCCAGGAGAATCATTCCAACGTCAGGTACAACGTCCACCATACTGAAGTTGCAGTCATGAAATAAAATCAGAATCAGCAGTTAATGGTTACCACAAAAATAAAATAAAATATTTCAACATCGGTCCCTTCTTTGAACACTCTCGGTCTGACTGGTTTGACAAAAAAACCAGCTTCCTCCCCAAAGCTTACCCATCTGAACAACGCCAATTTGAGAAAAACAAAATTGATCTTATCGCTCACCTTTCCGAACAATTCCTCACATCTTGAACAATCCGGATTTACAAAAACTCGCTCCTTGAATAATCCTTGGACAATCTGGATTCACAGAAAAAAACTGGGTCCTTGGACAACATTTGGAGAATCCGGATTTCTTCTCTCGTGGACAATCCTTCTTTCCTCCATGAACAATCCTGTCGTCTTCCGTAAAAACAAACAAAAAAAATTGAACCTCAACGATCCTCCTGTGAACACTTCAAGCTTCCTTCCACAGCGCCCCCCTCCCTTGAACAATCCTGGTCACGGCACCACTCACTTCTTTTTCCGTGCGTCTCACATCCCCTGCGTCTTACTCATAAGCTGCTGGCCCATACAACAACAAAAAAGCAACGAACGCTCCCCGGCGAACCCGCATATCCACCGAAACTATGCAAAAGCGCACAGCCACCGTATAAAAATTTCCCTTCGCTCTTCTCACCGCTCGGCCCCAAGTCCAAGACACATGTGCACAAATTCGGCTTTTATTCGGCGTGTGGGGGGTAACCGCACCACTTATGGGCGTTGCCACCAAAAAAAGATCAATTCTGTAGATCTTAGTCGATAGGGATTCACAGAAAAAACTTATCGACCTCTTGTCAAAGTACGTAAAGACATTGAGCTCTGGCTTGCAGACAATGTCAAACTCAATTTTTTGGCAGAAAAAAGCTGTTTTTTTTAGTACATTGCAGCTGAACAATGTATTTGATATATAGTGGAAGTTTCAGAGTCAAAAGTTGTCCAGGGACTTGGGAAATGAGAGGGGATGGGATAATGTCAAAACTCCCAGTAGCTCCACCACTGGACAACTTATCCAGAAATTGGAATTTCTCATTCTAGATGCTTGTTGCAGGGGGGGCTAGCCAAATTTTTAGCCAAATCGGTTGAAAATTGTGGGAGTTGTGACTCCATAAAAATCGCCTTTTCTGAAGTTGGAAGGGCTGTTTCTTCATTGTGGATCACTTTTGAGGGAGTTTTTTCATGACATCCTGAACTTTTTGGAATTTTGTGTTGATCCTCCGAGTTACAGAACTGGAATTCGATCAACTGGGGCCTGGCCCCATTGGGGTGCACGGGGTGACCGCACCACTTTTGAGCGTTGCCACCAAAAAAATCTGATTCTGTAGACCTTAACTGATTGGAATTCTAAAAAAGCTTTTCCGACCTCTAAAAAAATACAGAATCGTAGCTAGCGGATTGACTAGATTCCTTCATATTCATTTTTGTTGTGCGACTACAGATTTGACTCTTGTACCGGCCATTGTGTTTACTACCAATTGAAGTGCGAATGTCACATCGACAACAACAAAAACCGAGACACGTGAGGCTCAATGACGCTCGAGTGCTGCGTGATGGCGATCGACAAGAGCCAGATTCTCCCGTAACAATGTACGGTTCAATTTCCATGGGCAGGGGAGCCGGAGGTCGCGTTTAATACATCAAGTCAAGAGGGATTGGAGCCTCTAGTGCTGCCGCTTCTGGAATTCCCGTGTGTGTGCGCGGGAGAACTTGTATGGATTAAAACGCGGCGCCGCGGCTCTCTATACAGTGTTGCCCTCATCAATGGGACCCGAAGCCGTTCCCGAACGTGAATATTATTAACGTTTCAATTGTGTGTACGCGAGTAATAGTTTCATCGCGGGTCGTAAAGTTTAATGTATGAGGCTCTCTGAGTGAGCACCACTAGCTCTCTGCCGCGCTGTACCACCACCACCACCTTCCCCATATACTACAGCTGGTATACAAACACAGAATTTATGGGCGTAGACATCAGTGCCTCTCAAACGATGTACGAGCAATTACTTACCCTACCCGGCGTTTCTAGGTCACCGCCAGTTGATGGCACGTCGCTAAAATTTGATGGCTACTCAGAGTTTTCTCCTTGAATCACTTGGTGCAGAATCGAACAAAACGAGAGACAAACTGGGAAATGATGGTGCTATCCACATACCATTCACGTTGTAAATTCAGTAATGTCGCTTCTTGAATTGGTCGCTTGATCTTGAGAGATGAAATATTTCATTAAGTCAGGTATTCTGCAGCACATCTTTCACTGGGCTTTCAGAAAAACAGATTGCGATCATCGCATCCCCCCACGTAAAATGTAGTATGTCTTGAGTTGAAGTTGCTGAACAAGTATCACACTTCTGACACCAAAAAAACTGTGAACATTAAAACCGTACCTGTCACCAAAAATCGTCCAAGTACTATAGTAGGTCCACTTGTACTGTGACTCTAGTTGGCTGGGCAAATCTTCTACTTTAGCATTGTAGGCTTGCCGCCTCTTCACCTGGTGTGAAACTAACTTCTCTGGAAGTGAAGCTATATTTCCTATCAAATTGATATTAAAATCTTGGGAAACTGACCTGGTCATATGTGAAAGTGCGACTAGGGGGACGCAGAGCTGTGTTGTCGTCATTTAGACACCAAAAGAGCACGGGGCGGCCGCAAATCTAAGTCATCTTGACGGCGGCCCATTCAGAGTCGACAAAAACTCGTCCCGGAAAGCCCCAAAACAAAAGCCAATTGCAAATTGAAGGTACTCACATCAATTTCGGTTCAATACGCAACTTTGAGCGGCTGGGTTTTATGAAATTTGGTTCAATTTACTTTTCACACGTAAATTCTTTTGCCAATGACAGACTGCAGGGCGATCCTTGTATCGCCCATAATTCTTCAGGGTTTGGCTTGTATTTTTGACTGGAAGAGGCAAAAGGGTTGATGATTGCATGGGTCCCCTTTTTTGGACGAAGGGCATTGTATACTCTTTAATTTGAAGCACCGAAAGTTGAACCGGCTTCAAGAGGTTAGGAATATTTTTCACAACTGTCAAATGTCAAGGCTTTCTTGATTTATTTGTTCATTGGCGAAAATCAAAACAGGTCAAAAAAGTGTTACATTTTCTAATAAAATGGATAAAAAGCGTCAGACATCACGTCCCGCAAAAATGCTCCGGCTATCTGTGAAGGAAATACGCAAAAAATGTGTTTCAAAACTGGTCCGGCCAGAGCAGCCAACTGCAAAGCTTCGGGGATTTTCTATATTTCACATTTGGAAACTTGGGAACAAAATCTCACAGCCGACTAGAATCACGGTACAAGTGAACCTACTTTACGTTATGGTATTCACTGGATACTCGCCGGAGAATCCAGCGTGACCTTGTTTAATGTCTCTTGTATAAATACCAAGATGTTCATCTTCACGATTCAACAATCCAGCACGTTTTCAAGTATGAGTTTAAGATTAATCTTTGGCGTTGATGGAAAATTAGTTCAAAATGCAAGCTGAAAGTTCCATGTACAATATCAATATTCAGCTTTGTTTTTTCGCTTTTTGGCTTTTTATATCCACTTTGGAGTCCGTCTTTTTTTCTCCAGTATCTCTCCCTCTCGTCAAGTATATTCGTTTTCCTCAGCTCCTGTTTTGTTCTTTTTCGCTCAATATATCATTTCAGGATGTCGTTCTGACTTTCTTCCTACGAGCTCATCTTACAGTCATTGTGCCCTTTAACCTAGCTTTATTTGTTCAATTTGTTCTTCTATCGTTGCCATTGCAGAACCATTCCACTCGTGATATTCACTTCTGCATGTCTGCCTCCCACTTTGTCGTTTTCTTGTATTTCCGACTTTCATTTGTATTTCTTTTCAAAAGATTCTTCGTATTTAACGTGTGATGGTAAGAGCTTGTGTCACACGGTCTTTGAAACTTCACTTTGGGTTTATGTTCCACAGAAGTTTCATGAGCGAATCAAATCACACCGATTAGTTGATTCTATTCGAGTTACCATCCAAAGTCGGGGCTTCCGAGCAAAACTAGACATATCCACTGCAAAAGAATAATTTTCCGTTCAAAACTGAACATATCCCAAGGTAATTGCTGGGTTGATTTTTAGATCCAAAGTAAAACTAGACATCTCACACCATAACATGACAGACGAAAATATTGATTTTTAGACAATATAGTCCAGGAATTATAGAAAAAATAGCGAACAAAAATGAAAACTAGCCGGATTTTTGTATATAAGCTCAGTTAAGCATGTAGTTCAACATAGTGGAAGTCCTCAACAATCCGGTGTGAGCTTCGGCCGTTGTGGCCTCGAGAAAAAACTTGAGGATCAGTTTTTCGTGGTTATCTCGTAAACGATGGCACTTGGAGGAAAAGCACTTGGGGCAAAATTGTTGGAAATTGTGTTGTCTACAAGAAAGGTCCTCACATATTCCATCATCAGTCCACTCCTTCTTTGTCAAAACACAAGAAAATCTAAATAGTCCAGATACTCGATGCCGAAGACTGTACGGACCTTGAGTTTTATGATGACAAAGTGCCACTTGGTAGAGGTGTTGTTCGATCCATTCTCTTTTGATTGAAACTCAATGCCATCAATGCCAACTATGCCGGCGGCATATACAGCGTGACATAAAAATAAAAAGTTGAACAAATGTACCTCAAGAACCAAAATAGGTGGAGACATGTAAATCGCCAAAAATATTTTCAATTCCATGACCATGAAGTCGTCGTAAACTTGAATCAAATATGTTGAGCCGTTTCTGAAATATCTTCAGAAGACTGAAGTCGTTACGAAAAAAAAAATAGTTTTCCGTATATCAGTAATTCTTCAGAGATTGAATCGAAACTTGGTGTTTTGAATCGAAACAATGATAAATTACATTAAAAATGAAATTACAGTGAAAAGCCCTCTCTAGACCAACTTATTTTAGAAAAAACACAGTCAACTTTTTTTCTGATTAGTAGACGAGAATAATTTTTTCTTGGTAACAACTTCAGTCGTTTGAAGATATGTCAAGAACGGCTCAAGATATTTAATTCAAGTTCAGGACGACTCCATGACCATGAAATCAGAATTATTTATGTCTATTATTATTTACATGTCTTCACCTATTTTGGTTCTCGAGGTACAAATGTTTAACTTTTTATTTTTATTTCACCCTGTATATGCCGCCGGCATAGATTGTCTTGATGGCTTCAAGCTTCAACCAAAAGAGAGTGGATCAAACAACACCTCTACGAAGTGGCACTCCGCCATCATAAAACTCAAGGTCCATACCAGTCTTCAGCATCGAGCATCTGGACTATTTTTATTTTCTTGTGTTTTGACGAAGTAGGACATGACTGACGATGGAATTTGTAAGGACCTTTCTTGTAGACAATGAATTTCCAACAATTTCTTCTCGGGGACTTTTTTCCCAAGTGCTATTGTTCACGAGATATACGCGAAAAACTGACTCTCAAGTTCTTCTCGAGGCCACAACGGCCGAAGCTCACACCGAATTCTTGAGGATTTCTAGTATGTTGAACTACATGCTTAACTGAGCTTATATGCAAAAATCCGGCTAGTTTTCATTTTTGTTCGCTATTTGCGATTTAAACAGCTGGAATTCCTGGACTGTTTATGGTTTCTAGCACGAAACTCCCTTGTGTGATCGCCATTTTCATAATTTCTGATGGTATTCCGGCGGGTCCTGGACACTTTTTGTTTCCAAGACGGTTTGCTGCTGTGTTGAGTTCCTATTCTTTGAAGGGTTCTTTCTATGTTTTGTACTCCTGGCATTGTCCATATTACATTTTGGTGGATCGGGAAGAGATTTCTTACTATTTCCCGCGTTTGTTCTTTGGGAATCGCTAGTCTCGGTTGCATGCGCAGATTCTTTGTCAAGATTCTGTAACCATTACCCCATACGTCTTCGTCGATTTCTTGGCAAAGCTTCTCCCAGCATTATTTTTTGGAGTTTGCGATGGATAACTTAAGGGTTTTCCTCGCAGTTTCTAGGTTCTTCTTTGCTTCTGCTAAGGCCTCTGTTTGCTTAGGCATTTTATGAACTCGGAGAAATTTCCGCCAAAGTCTGATGCACTTCCTCCTCTCTGTGGCAATACCATCTGTCCACCAGTAACACGAGCGGGTGTTATTTGGCTTTCTGCGGGATATCACCTTGTCACACGCTCTTGTTATTGCGATGATGAGGTTTTCCGGGGGTCCTGTCATGCACTGTTTTGAACTCCCTCTCTAAGACTTCCGACAGTGACGCAGAGTTCATTTTCCTCAACACCCAGCCAGCGGGTTTTGCTTTAGGAAGTATTGTCTTTGAGCTAAGTGAGGCGAAACTGACATATTTGTGATCGCTTAGCGTTTCTTTATCTAGAACTCCCCAATCCGTAATTTGTGATGCAAGTGCGCCATAGGCCATCGTTAAGTCAACTATAGAGGTTCCGCCAGAGCCTTCGAAGGTTGGAGAGCTTCCTTTGTTCAGGACACAGAGACTTAGTGTTGCCATTCATTCAGTGACTACATCGCCTCTTCGGTTGATTCGAGCACATCCCCATTCTGGGGCGCTGGCGTTGGAGTCGCCGCGGATGATGGTGTTTTCAGTTCTTCCTCTTATGTCGTTCGCCAGGAATTCCAGGTTGCTCTGTAGTTCCTGTAAGGAGCAATTGAGCGCAAAGTAACAGCTCACCAGGATAAAGTCCTGGAGTTTTATCCAGACGTAGCACTGCCCTGTCCCAGATTCAAGCACTGGAATGTCAGGCCCCAGCACTTGAATTGCGGCGTCTCCTTCTTTATCCGTGATCCAGGCTTCGTTGTTCTTTACCAGGGACTTGTTTGGTTAAGACACTACCAGGAAGTCGATTTTGTCTTGAGTCGCTGTGGCTTGCAATATGTCGTGGGCTGCTCTACTTCGGTTTAGGTTGATCTGCAAGAACTTCAGTTTCTGGACGGTTTCGTTGCCTTTCCCGTAGTGTGTTTGGCCCGTTGGCATCCGAGTTGGTGATGTGTTGCTATTGTTCATTTTGTGGGCTCACGTTACAAACTTTAGAGTTTGTCCTGTGGCCCTCTTGTCCGCATTCCACACATTTGGCAGACGCCCTACACTCCCTTGTCTGATGATCCGCTGCGCCGCAATTGAAGCAGAGTTGAGACCTGTCGACACCCTTTCATGTTGATGTCGAGTGGCCGGTCTCCCAGCACCTGAAACATTTATTTGGTAGGACCCTTTCCTGTATCCTACACCAGGTTAGGCCTATGCGTATTCTTTTCTCTCCCAGTAATCTCTCCGCTTCCTTTCTTGTGGCTGTGATGACTGCGATTTGCTTTCCGCTGTATGCTGGTCTCAAGATTTTCACCTTTGCTGTCTTGACCGCTTCTGGTGGAGAATTGATTATTTGTTCAATTTCCTCTTTTGTAATTGTGGTATCAATGTCGCGAATCTCCAATGTTTCCGTGTCGTGTGCCACCCGCATGCCTTCTGATCCGATGACACATCAGAACGTATTAAATCAAATACCATTCTTCTGACACCAGAAGTAGCTAGAAAGTACCACATTTCCGACGCCAGAATCGGTACAGGTGGTGGACAGTGGATGCTTTTCGGCTAGCTCTGAATCTAGGCGCGACCTTCACGCTTTGTTTAATGGCTCTTTCATTAAGACCACGCCGTTCGAGATGGCCGGTGCCTTTACGATTTGACAATTTAGCACGTATTCGCACAACAAATGCCGAAGCCGTAAACCCTCAGTCATTTGGCGCTTATTGCCCGCACCGCTCTGAGAAACATCGCGTCCTCTTTCCTCTTCCATCCTCCGCGACCGCACATCCCTTTCGCCAAAGCCAAATCCCTTATACCAACGCAGAAAACAATTAAACAGGAGGATGAAAGTCCTGGCGGCCCGAGGCGAGTCAATATCCACGGATATAGGTATGCGCTATATCTATATCCCTCTTCCTATAAATGCGTGCGTGGCTCTGTGTGTATCTAAGCCCCGATGGCGTGCGTATATGAGAAGACCCACGCGAGAACGAAAAGTATTCATCACGTAATAAAGATTTTTCCGGCCACGGGGAGAAAAGCAATAAAAGCGGCGAGTTCCGACGACCGGGAGAGAACACATAACGGCGGCCTGCACACGCCGTGTGGCCGTTATATAAAAGTTGTAGATCTTGAGAGGTTATTCTATTTCTACATCCTTTCGTCCAAATTACGACGAGCTATACACACACAGAGAGCAGCGGCAGCAGCGGCACCCGGGATGACCACTACCTCCAAGGCTCTTATCTTTTCACACACCACTGACTCTGCCCTTTCACATGCGCTCTACCCCTTATATCTATACCTATACGTATATTTCTCTCCGGTGGGCATGTATTTGGCCGAGGGATATACCTTATACCTCCGCTCTACAACCGCATATATGAAAAGGAATCACACAAGGGGACGACTACGGCTATGGTGAATGGGAATAGAGGGATAGAGGGGTTGGAAAAATGGAATTTCTGAAATTTACGACTGCACTACAGCAGGACGCAGGTGATTGTGCACAGGTGACCGGTTTTAATTGGCCCGGACGTCCTGAAAGGATTTCCGCTGGATCTCGCTTCCCCGGATTTCGGTGCCTTCTGTATGTGTGGCGCATCCAGCGAGGATAAAGTATGGAAACAGAAAAGGAATACAATGTACTGAAAAGTTACATCATCCAAGAGGATGTGAATCAAAACTCCTGCGTTGCGTTCTTCCAAGAAAGAAGTTTAGCATGTTTTGAAAAGTCATATCATACCAAACCCTAGATTGCGTAAGAGCTTCCCAATTTACCACGATATGGATAGAATCAGGGTGGGCTATTCTCTATCTTGTAACAGGCATGGTCAGGCAGTTCAACAGTAAAAGAGTATGATAACTGTCGTGAATTTCGGGTTCTACAGGATTTATTAAGAAACTTGAGTGAATAATAACAAATCACACGACGTCAACTCAAACAGGTGTAAACTTGATACAGCAATTCCCGCCCCGCGTCTTGGCCTCGCAAATGTTTTCTCTGCTTCAGGCTTCAGTTATCGGCTCCTGTTGTAGAATGATTCTAGACGTGGTTGGCTTTTTTATCTATAGACTTTTCCTGACTCGCGGTTGTGTGATTTGTTATTTTCCACTCAAGTTTCTTGAATAAATCCGTTTGAACCCTAAATCCACGACAAATTGGTGTCAGAATTGGAATCAAGAGAGAAATTTTGAATTGGAAGTATTCCACGAGCTCAAGAAGAGTCTGACTGAACAGTTGAACCATTCCGTCAAACTGATGGCCAAGAGCTGTGATACTTATTTTGTTGATACTGTTACGAGCGGCTATTCCGTGCATACTGGTGAACACGGGATCTTTCTGGATTCTTCCATCCATTAGATCGAAGTGTAGAAGTGCGGAGCGATCTGGTGCATTCCAGAAGTATACGCGGTTGGGAGATTCCAACGTTCGATCGAGACACATCTGTTCACTTTGGCGGAGGTACAGATTCCAGAACACACGGAAAGCACGCGAAAGGTGTGTGTGATTATTCAGGAGTGGTCTAGAAACCGCATATCGTCCCTTGCCAGGCAAAGCATCGTAAGCGACATTTTAGCAACTTTGCAGAAGAGACAAAAAATCGTGTTGTTTGCAAATAGCTCACGAAAGAAATAGCTCATTGATTTTGTATGTGTCATATTATGCAATGATTATTCAAGTATACTTTAGTTTTTGTGATTGTTCACTTATTCGACGCAGCTCAGTAAGACCTTTCCAACAAAATCAAGAACTCATTTTTGTCAGAATGGCGCTTACGTTGCTTTGCCTGGCAAGAGACGATATGCCGGGCCACTATGGAAATTGCTGGAAGACGGTAGAGGGCTCGGGAACGCGGATTGGAGGCATATAAAAGCACCGTCCAACAGTGGACAGTCAGTATTGAATTGGAAGAGGCAGCGAGCGAATAAGCGAGCGATAATCACAGCGATATTCCAAGTAGATAATTGTTGGCGTGTATTGATTGTAGTACGCAGAAATGAACAGTTTGTGTTTTAAATCGATCGTCTCAATTATATTCAAACCCGTACGCGAGATATGGTAACAATACCAATAATCTCCATGCGCTCGTGGAATACTTCCGATTAAAAATTTCTTCCTTGAACCGAATGCTACTGCAAAGGCACTCCATATCTAGATATCACATGATCCACCAAGACTTCTCTCACGGTCCGAGCTTCCTGGTTCAAAATCGTCATGGCTTTGGCCACTTTGAGCAACAAATCCGTGACGACCAGCAAATATTAATTACCCTGCTTCGTTACTAGAAGTAGACCAAGAATATCCACCGCCAACTTCTTCAATAGAGCTTCCACATCAAATTGCTGCATTTCGGCATGTTGTCTTCGCTGAGGTCCTGTTCTCGAGTTGCATACCTCACAGGTTCTGATGTGAATTTCCACGTTCTGTTGATACCTCACTCGACAGACTCTCTCCCGAACTTTCTTCTTGGTTTTCTTCACTCCAGGATGACCAGAGCTGACAGTATCATGGAGCTGGATCAAGACTTCTCCCACAAGCTTCTTTGGAACCACAAGTTTGTTCTTGACCAATTTACCATCAGCGCTTTTCTATAGTCTGTGGAGCGTGCTGTTCTTCATTGAACTAGCTGTCACCGGCGCCGGCAAGCCGTCGCCTCGATGACAGCATTGGTTGAAAAGTAGCCAGGTAATTTGTTCTACTGACACCGGGCAAGTGGAAAGGGGGTTTCATACATGATGTTGATTTTCCGTTGTTTCAGGCGTTTGTCAGGTTCTCCCTTTGCGAGGTTAGTAATTTATTAATGTCCGTCGATAGTGTCTTGGTCAGATGAAGTTTTCAAAGAAGCGTGAGCAATCGATTGTGTGAGAGTAACATGAATTCGAGAACATGTGTTTTTCGCGTGTTCTGAAATTTCTGCCTCGACTTGTAGGGTTCTTGTTTTGTGAACAAAACGCATGTCACAGAGAGTAGTGTCTGGTCAGTGAAGAGCTGTTGAGGAAAATTGAGACACCATTAATCCATTATACTTTGTTCATAAATATGTATTTCTACTTTTGTTCAAGGTACCTAACCACTGAAAATACTGGAAACGACGATATGTGTTGTGAAAACGAACCGTAAACAAGGTGCTGCCGCGGAATACACCGTGCAGTAGAAAGAAAAGCAGAACTGTGTTGTTCAGGAGCCTTTTCAAATATGTATAGGAGAAATTGAGAAGAAATAAAAGTATGTCCAAAATTCAAAATTTCACAGTTACATTCGAATCGTTCATCTGAACATCCTTAACCAAGTATAGGTTTGAAAACACAATGAAATAGCTTGATAAAAGCAAGAGTTCAATACGGCGCTGGCGCTTTGAACTGTCAAAATGTCAAATTCGATATATCCATTTCGATTGTTCATGTCGGTATCAGATTGGTTGAAAAAAATCGAAAGTTCAATAGGGCGGCCTCTTGAAACGTCAATAATCAAAATTTGATAACTGCATATTGATCGTCAACCTCAAGTGGGTATAGGTTCAAAATTTTAATCAGATCAGCTGAAAAATGCAAGTGTTCAATATGGCGGCCTCTTGAAACGTCAAAAATCAAAATTTGACAGCTGCATTTAGATCGCCAACCTCCAAATGGGTATGAATTTAAAATCCCAATCAGATCGGTTGAAAAATGCAAAAGTTTAATATGACAGCCTCTTGGAACGTCAGAAATCAAAATTAGACAGATATGCATTTTGATCGCAAATCTCAAGTGGCTATGGGATCAAAATCTCAATCAGATTGGTTGAGAAATGCGAAAGTTCAATATGGCGGCTTCTTGGAACGTCAAAAATTAAAATTTGACGCATGCATTTTAATCGCCAATCTCAAGTGGCTATGGGTTCAAAATATCAATCAGATCGGTTGAAAAATGGAAAAGTTCAATATGGCGGCCTCTTGAAACGTCACAAATCAAAATTTGACAGCTGTATTTCGATCGTCAACCTCAGGTGGGTATAGGTTCCAAATCTAAATCAGATTGGTTGAAAAATGCCCAAGTTCAATATGGCGGCCTCTTGAATCGTCAAAAATCAAAATGTGACAGACGCATTTCGATCGCCAATCTCAAGTGGGTGTAGGTTTAGAATGTCAATCAGATCGGTTGAGAAATGCCAAAGCTAAATATGGCGACCTCTAGAAACGTCAAAAATCGAAATTCGACAGATGCATCTCGACTGCCTCAACAAAGCAAGTAAATCAGATAGGTTAAAGAATGCGAGAGTTCAGTATAGCGGGCGGCGGAATTGAAACTGTCAAAACGACAAACTTGACAGATGTATTCAAATTGCTTATTTTCAAGTTGTCATAGATTCGAAATCCCATTCGGATAGGTTGAAAAATGCAAAAGTTCGATATGGCAGCCTCTTGGAACGTCAAAAATCAAAATTTGACAGATGCATTCCGGTTGTCCGTCTCAAGTGGCTATAGATTTTAAATCCCAATCGGATCGGTTGAGGAATGCAAAAGTTCGATATGGCGGCCTTGGAACTGTCAAAACGTCAATTTTGATAGATTCACCTCGATTGTCTACCTCAAGTGGGTACCTATTATGTTGGAAATCTCAATCGAATCGGTTGAAAATGCAAAAGTTCCAATTTGATTGGTTGAAAAATGCAAGAGTTCAATATGGCGGCCTCTTGAAACGTCAAAAATCGAGATTTGACAGATGCATTCAGCTGTCTATTTCAAGTTGGCATAGGTTCAAAATTCCAATCGGATCTTGTGGTAATGATGATAGTAAATGTCATGTAACGATTTCCGCTCGGATTTCCGCTTTGATCATTACATTTACTCGCGAAAACGTCCATGACTGTCAACATCATCGCAACGTACCACGTATCTGACAGAACTCGCGAAAACCTGCCAAAAGAATCGGCAAAAAAGTGCCTAGGAAGTGCTTTGACATTACATTGGCGCAAATTGCACAACACAACAACTGCGACGCTGAGTAATGTTGCTGAGTGTGTAGTGAGATTTTGAAAAAATTGACAAGGAAAACTTCGAAACAAGGACGCATATCAAAGCACGAACCCTTTCCGGAGGTTTGGCCAGAAGGTCTGATGGAATTGTCATGAATTCCGTAGAAAACAAGTCGCGACAAGGAACCCCTGTAACCGACATGAAATGTGCTCGGGAGGACCGAAAAGGCCCCTTTCCCGAAATGTAAAGCCGCTGGAAATTGCGAATAAATTGTGAGTACCCCCAGACGTGTTTCGCCCTCTTAACTTGTCTGTTTTTGTGGAATACGCCGTCAACGTCTGGCCCGGCCCGTGAATTTTCAACCGAAATTCCGTCGCATTTGAAGGAGATGTTGGGTCTGTGGTGTCTGGTGAACGCTCAAAATTTCCTCGAGACCACAATTCAATTTCGCCCGCTGACACGGTACATATTCTTCAAAAACACTGTTTAAATGCCCTGAAGTATTGAGTTGCCCAAAATCCAGAGCGTCAATTGACGTTCCTGTCATTTTGGCCGTGCCGTGGTCGAATTTGATCAATTATACGGCGAATTTGAATGAAAAACGCCACCGCATGGCCCGCACCGGACGACACCAGGTCCGCGAAACCCCCCGGTCGGCATTTCACACCAAATTTCTTGAAATTCTTTCCGAAAAGCCGAGTTTTCGCCGCAAAAACGTATCAAGATATTTGGAATGGATTATTCGAACATCGGTTCCCTTGTAAAATTTTGAATGAATTATGAAATTTCGAAAAATTTTGACACATCCAGCAAAAATTTTCAAAATTTTTCACCCTTATTTGACGTGCGGTTCGTTTGCGAAAATTTGAAAAAAAATCCCCTCCCAAAATTCGACGTTTGGTTTTCACAGAATCTGACAGCAGGTCGTTCGGTTGCCGTCAGCGGTTTCTATGAGTTGAAGCGATTTCCATTGGGGCCAAGTAGGCTCCCAGCACCGGACAACACTGCACAATCTCCTGCCATTCGGGTCTTCGATTATTTTTCAACCAGCCAATAAGAGGTCCCAGGATGTCGTCGTCTTGTTGCGCCTTCTTTATTTCTTCTAAAGAAAGTTTCACACCGCCAAATTCAAATTCGTCAACTTGAACGACGTTTATCACCACCTCCTTATCCTCTTGCTTCGAACAATGCATGCAATATTCCAGTTATGGCCATCGAGACCAGGCGTCAGCGTTTAAGTGCGTCTTTCCAGGTCGGTGCTGAATTCCCATGTCATGAACTTGTAGTGTTTCGATACAACGAGCCACTTCAACCATTAACCATTTTAACGCACAATGATCAGTCCTCAGAATGAATCTACAGCCTCAAATAGCCCGCTTCTTATCACGCATTAGTTTTGTGCTATTTTGTTCAACGTGCTGTTGTAGGTGATAGGCCAGGACCTTCTCTTGTCCATTTTGCGTTTGCGGCACCACAGCGCTCATTGCTTTCGCACTGCAGTCTGTGTCAAGAATGAAAGTTCCTTTTTCTCGAGAAGGTGCCAGTACGAAACTCGTTATTGACATTTTCTAAGACTTCGAATGAATATTGACATTTCTCGGTCGATTGGAAGACTTTCTTGGCTTCTGTGAGGCGGTGAAGAGGCTTAGCGTTCAGGAAGTATCTTCTCACAAACTTGCTGTAATAGTTAGCTGCATATCCCAAGTAAACTCCCAACTTCTCGAATGTTCCCTGGCGTCTTTCAGTTCTTCACAGCTTTAGTCTTGTGTTCGTCAGTTTGAGACAATCTCTCGATATCACATGACCCAGATACCTCACTTTTCTTTGGAATAAGTAACATTTCTTTGAATTGAGCTTCAAGCCTGCCTCTTGTTATCTCCGGAAAACTTGCTGGAATCAGTTCATTACCTTGTGAAAAGTCTTGCCATGAACAATCACATCGTCCAAGTACATACATCAGAGCAGTTTTGCATGACAGTCCTTCCAGGACCTCCTCCATCAACCTCTCGAAGGTCGCTGGGGCATTACATTTACTGAACGGCATGACTTCGGAGTGCCAAAGTCCAGCACATCAAACAAAAGCAGTCTTTCATGTGTCTTTTGGATCCATTCCCACTTGCCAATAGCCGCTCTGTGGATCTAACGTAGAAAACCAGCTTGCTCCAGAGACGGCGTCAATCGTGTCATCAATTCCCGGTAACGGGTGAGAGTCTTTCTGGGTGACGTCATTGAGCTTCCGGTGAATGACTTTTGACGTAGAAACGTGTTGTTTCATATTTCTTGTTCACCAAGACAATTGGTGAGGCCCAATAGCTACATGAGGGCTCAATGACTCCTCGCTTCTTCGTGTCCTCAATCAGGTTATGTACTTTTCCAATTCAAAAGACAAAGAAAAGATCTTATTATTGAGTGTGTCACCAGCTTACTTTGTTACAATACTTTCAATACAATTTAAAAGAAAAATTCCGCAAATGGGGCTTTGTTGTATTTTTTCCAATTTCACATTGTTCTCTATATCACCCTGTAAAAATTCTATTTTGAATGTTTTTGAGGTTCTCTTTTATAGGACAGATAAGGAGAAGATTGAGCTGATCAACGTAGCAAAAAACATTGCATCGCTCAAGGCACACAAACGTTTTTGGCCTTCAAGGTCGAACAATTTTTTTTGTGGCGACAATTAATTTGTCCAGCAGTTCAGAATAGGCACAATTGGATATTATAGGTACCTTCTGCTGGTAATTTGGAGAAACCAGGGCCTCGAAATCTGCAGCCCCGACCCTGGCGCCGAGTCCGGCACGAAAGTTTACAGCTTTTAAAGCACGTATAATGCCATTACACTCCCAGAGACACAAAGACACTTTGTTGAAAGGTCTTTGGCGAAAGTTCAAGCTTTTCCGGTATGTGTGCGGGCGCCGCCGCTGAAATCCAAGGACTCCCTTTCCCGCGGCAGCCTCAAATTATTCCTCCGTTTAACTCTTTTCCTTTGGTGGCCCGCGAGACGGGGGCCCGCCGGAAATGAAAGTAATAAACTCCCCGGAGCTGTGGCGCTCTTGTGGTGCAAAGCACCTGCATTGTCGATGTTGCGAGCATTGTGTTTCTCTACTTTTCAATAGGTACACTCGCCGGAGCGCGCTGTCCGTGTCTCCACCGCGAGCCGAGTCAAAAAACCCAAAAGCTCATGCCGTAAGCTCCCCCGGGTTGTTGTCGAACTTTGGCGTCGAGTGTACGCGGTAATAGCCGCAGAGTCGTGGGTTTTCTTCTTGACGTTTGAACTTTCGTTCGGCGAGATTGTGCGTATTGTTTCGGAAGGAATTCGAAAGGGTTTCCTTTCGTAGCACTACCCGGTAATTTCCGAGATTTTCTCCGCGAGCGTTTTGATGTCAGCGACGACGGCGTTGTTCGTAGGGATCGTTATCTCCGGGCCAAGAGTTTTATTTATTGTTTTAAACTTGGGGAGCGTTTCAGAATCTAACAAATATAAGGACTTGTCAAAGAAAGTGTTCGGAAGAGACCTCCTTATCGTCCTATTTCAGGTCTTCTCTAGGTAGTGCTAGCGGTTGATAAGAACTGGATGAGAAATAAGGCAGGATGCCGCCCTTGAAAAAATTCCAACGGGAATAACAGAGATCGAGTAGGACATCATTTTGAAAGCCTCCCAATTCTCTTTATTTTGCTCTACAAAATTATACTTATTTATTCCTGACCAAAGGCACTCATATAACGTGACCCATTACTAAACGTTATCAATTCCACGATATAAATTCTTGTTTTTTTTTTTGGTCACAAAAAAAGTCCATTTTTTTCTTCATAAGCTCTATCGTGTCTCGTAAAAACTATAAACAGTTAACTCAAGATGGATTATCCGAGACGTAAACTAAGTGAGATGGAAGACCTTGACGAAACTATGTGAGTTTGACCTACAGGTACCTACCTACTCACTTGAAATAATGATGATAACTATATCGCCGTTCCAGAATCGTGGGCAAACCATGGGCGAATAGGCTCCTGCAAAGATCCATTTCGCTCACAAGACAAGTCGTGTTGTATTGGTGCAGTCTCGTGATCAGAATTGACGAAACAGAATTGAATGTGGAAGACCTTGTCAAGCGTTTTGAAAATCAAACTGAAGAGACGCACGAAGAGCTAATTCTGGACATCGAAACTGTTCATGCTAAATACGTGAATAAAGTTCACCTTTCGCTTAACAGAATAGCAGAAATATGCAAAGATCTTCAAGTAACGAAGCCTGCGTTTGATTACAAAAACAAAACGTTGAAAGAGCTGAGAATGGATCTGCTAAGGTACCAAGAAGAGTCAGTATTTGGTTTCATTGTTTAAGAATCCTACCTTAGTACTTACGTATGTTTTCACAGGTATGAAAAAAAATGGGAATGTTTTAGAAGAAGATCGATGCAAATGGACCAGATGGTAGGTACCTACGTGGAAAGTATAATCGCTCTGTTTTTCAATATGAATGATTGTTTTGAAGAATGATGGCTTCTTGGAGACAATAATAATATTCGACGAAGAACCTTCTTCTGATTCCTCAACTAAATACTGTAACTTCGAAATCGATATTGGTGTTTAAATGGTATACAATGGACTAGGTGTTTTACCGGAACGTTTTCATCGGATAGTTATGGTATCAAGAATTTTCCTGAAACCGCTGCATCAGGTAAGACCGTGCAGCAGTTCTACAAGAAGGAGCAAGTGTATCACTAAAGTTTTTCAACTCTGCACTGGAAGTCGTGGTGATTAGATACGATGAAAAATCTATGAATTGCTCGTGTCCAAAATGTATGCTAGGTTAATTATATGGAAGAATAGATAGGCTCTGCTAAGAATTTTATTCGAACGTATTTATTACCAATAAATGTTGAATAAGTCTCACGTGTAACTTTGACCTCATTTCCTCCCGAAAATTCTTGAACTTAAACCCATTTCCTCTCGAAAATCCTTGAGTAGTGTTATTTAGGAGGTAGTACAGGAACCAGGGAGATCAGTAAGGAAATAATTCTCTTAACATGCTGTAAATCAGCTCCTCAAAATGATCTTTATAGTTCAGACTAGAGCATACTGAATTTTTGCCTGGCGGAGATGACGGCTTCATGTCGCCATCTTCAACAAAAAGTGCAAGAAATAGGTGTGTGTAGAATTTCTCATTTTTGACCGTCTAACAGAAAATCACAAGTATGATTTTTGCATCTTATCAAATTGTGAACAATTTGTGATATATCAACAGTCTCTTCACAATACGAGGGTCGTTTGATAAGTCTTTAGAATGGACATGAAGAAACATTTTTTTGGGTCAAAATTAGTTTTATTTCTCAACATAGTCTCATTTTAGCTCTATACACTTGGTCCAACGATGTTCAAGTCTTTTCATTCCTTCGCTATGGTATGATTTTTGAGACCCTTAAAATATCCGTTTTTGGCGTCGATTTCTTTATAATTCGATGTGAATTTCTTTCCACCGAGCCAAGTTTTCAGTATTGGAAGTAGGGAAAAGTCACATGGGGCTAAATCTAGAGAATACGATGGGTGGGGAACAAATTCGAAGTTTAATTCGTGTATTTTGGCCATTGCAATGGAATGTCCATTCGAGTGCGCTTTTGGTCGATTTTCAGCAATCGCGGCACCCATCGCGCCGATAGCTTCTTCTTTTGCAAATGTTCGTGCAGATGTTGAATACACGTTCAGTTGAGATGCCCACAGCTTTAGCAATCTCGCGCACCTTCACTTTACGGTCGTCTAACACAATACCATGGATTTTCTGGACCATTTCTGCTGTTGTGACCTTATTTGGCCTTCCAGATCGTGGTTCATCAGTTGGGCTCGTACGACCTCGGTTAAATTTTTTCTACCAATTGAAACAGTTGAGTTCGATGGAGCAGATTCCCCTAAAGTCCTCGTAAAGTCTTCAATCATTTGTAAAGACTTTAGGCCTCCCAAAAAATAGTATTTGATTACAGAGCGAATCTCATTTTTCTCTATTTTCGCAAAATACCAGGAGTCGTGTATCTCAAATGGGCCCCAAAGATGAACTATTTGACGTATATGTCTAAAATTTTATATTTAGGCAATCTAAGCTTGCTAGATTTCAGTAAAAATAGGAACTCCGCGCTAGTACCGCTATTTCAGTGTTATTCTAAGGACATGTCAAACGACCCTCGTATATTGTTGTCAAAATAAATTATCTGGAAGTAAGCGCATTTTTTGTAACAGCGTTTTGTCGTTTTACTATGGAAACTGCTGTTCCCTTTACCACAAAAAAATTCAATTGAACGTGTCTATCAACTGCTTCAAGCTAGAATTGTACGAATAGATTCAAAGTCTTCATTTTCAACCACTGATTTTGAAATTTAGGTCGTGAAAACTCTCATCTAGTGCATATACAGCGTATACAAACAAAAAGACCGGAGCTCTTTGAAAACTAGCACAGTTCTTGATTTTTGCTTGAGACAACTCTCAAACAATACTCCACGTCCAAGCTTCAGATTAATAGTTCAAAGCTCACAGCTTGGATAGTATGATGGAACCACGAAATCGTTGACTTTACAGTGTAGCGAGATATCAGAGAATAGCTGGTAGCTCTGGGATGTTGGGAGACTGGGCGAGTGACTTTTTTTAGCGTTTAATTGTGAGTCTGATATCGACTGTCGTAAAACCCTACAAAGTCACTGTGGCAACTCTCCCACATTCACCTCAACATCCTCTCGACTGTAAAAATTGACAATTTTGTTTTTCTCCTTATCGGCTTTTTCATGCCATAGGAGTTGACCCGTTTATTTATGAGTTTCACAAACTCAGACAAGTGCAAATTTCGGACAACTTGACTGTAAAAATTGACAATTTTGTAATGTGAGTGTGAGTTTTGTGAGTTCGTTGTCATGTTTGTTATGTCGGTTATGTTGTTGGTAAATGGTGAGGTGAATGATGGGCTGTCTGGCAGTAGGAAAAGCAACTTGGTTAACCAGTTATATCTGAGGTTCTGTTTGTGGTTAAGTTCAATCTTTTGGATGAATGCTATTTTCGTTAAACGGTTGTCGGATAGAGTAGATACTTTTTGGATATACAGCAAAGTATGTTCCATCCGAGTCCTCAGTTGGCAAATAAGCGTATTGAGGTTGAACTCAGTTCTCAGCATGTAGTCCGGGATGTGCAGTGTGCACACAGGTGAAAAAGCTGTTTCCAGAAGCTTCTTTGGGCTTCCTCTAGGTCTTCGTGGAATTAATCGTGATTTTAATCTCGATCTGTTCGTGACCCAGTAGTCATCCAAGATGTTGAGCAGTTTTGCGTTGATAGGTATTGTTACGATATTTCGCGGACGGGTTTGAATATAATTGAGACTATCGTTCCACACACACTGTTTATTTCTGCGTACTACAACAATAAATAACGCCAACAATTATCGACTTGGAATTATTTCCCAGGTACTTAGCTGTGATTATCGCTTGCTATCCGCTCGCTCTTCCAATTCAATACTACCGCGAGCTGCCGGCTGATGCCTTATATAAGGCCTCCGAATAATGTTCCGGAACTTTCTGTCCACTTCCAGCAAATTCCATAGAGGCCCGGTATATGCGGTTTCTAGATCATTCCTGAATAATCGTACACTGTACCCGTATAATTCTGCCGGGTTACGAGCGGCGCCTCCGCCAAAATGGACAGATCTTTCTTGATCGAGCATTGGGTCTCCATCCAGTTTCACATACACGAACGCTCTGGAATGCACCAGATCGCTCTAGACTTCTACACCGCGATCTAATGGATGGAAGAATCCAGAAAGGTCGAGTGTTTACCAGTATGTACGGGATCGCCGTTCGTAACAGTATGATTCAGTCATCAGCACCGAATCGCCCGCGGGTGACGGAAAAAAATCGAAATACAAAAGATCGAAAACAAAACATCGAATGCGTAAAGTCTAAAAACAAAATGACGGAATCACAAAACATCGAAAGCGCTATTGTCGAAAGTACAAAAGGTCGAAAATCAAAATGTCGAAATTTAGAAAGATCGAAATGCAATCGAGCGACCAACCTAACATAGGAAAACCAAAAGGTCGGAAACCAAAAGATCGAAAAGTGGAATATCGAAAAGCAAATGGTCGAGAAGTGAAATATCGAAAAGCAAATGGTCGAAAACCAGAATCTCAAAAAACAAAAGATCGAAAAGCAAAACATCGAATAGTAAAATGTCGAATAACACAATGTCGAACTAGAAATACCCATTTCAAATGTGATTACAATTCGGATCGATTGAGGGGCTATGACTACCCCAGAAAACACTTGAGCGAAAAATTCACTCTCACTTTTCGACTTATTCATTGAGAGATCTCACCTCCCGAAGTATTATGCATGGTCACTGAAACACTTGTATATTTTTTTGAATCTGATCAACGTCTTTGACGCAAAGTTAACTTGGACACATAAAACTGTGTGGGTGTACATGTAGTGGAGCGAAATCGGCCTGGAAAGTCGTCGTTTTTTTTTTGAAGGTATAACAGCACCAAACCTTATAGGTCTTAATAGAGAATCAAATTCCACGTATGTATGGTCATTTTGGGGATGATCTTGTGGTAGGGACCTTTTTTATGGGCAAAAAACCTCAAAAATTGAAAATGAGCATTTCAGCATTCACAACGTTATATCTCTGGATCCAGTTGAGCTATCGGTCTGTTCTTTAAAAAAAAAAAATACATGGAAAAACCTTTCCAATGGTACATCACTGACTAAAGATAATTGTTCACGAACGTGTTTATAGAACAATAAACATTATATTGACCAAACATGCAGTCTCTTTTTGACCATGCGAAGAACTTCTTTCTTCGTATGAATTTCTAGATACAACCTGCGAGGAAAATGAAGCCAAAATATAATAAAAATTTTTGAAGGAAGTTTCATTGATCTAGGCCGTATAGTTTGTCAGTTATGAATTTTTTTCTGGCACATTGAGTTGGAACGTCACCCGGCGTGTGCTTGCATACAGTAAATCGCCGCAAACGAACAGTGAGCGCGGCACGGCACCCGTCACTAGCTGTTTGTGATGCGGCAATTTACTGTATACAAGCACACGCCGGGCGACGTTCCAACTCAATGGGCCAGAAAAAAATGTATCACTGACAAACTATACGGCCTAGATCAATGAAACTCCCTTCCAAAGTTTCTCTCATATTTTGGCTTCATTTTCCTCGCAGGTTGTATCTAAAAATTCTCACAAGGAAAGAAGTTCTCCGCATGGTCAAAAAGGGACTGCATTTTTGGTCAATATAATGTTTATTGTTCTATAAACGCGTTCCTGAACAATTACCTTTAGTCAGTGATGTACCATTGAAAACGTTTTCCCATGTACTTTTATTTAAAAAAAAGAACAGAACGATAGCTCAACTGGATCCAGAAATATAACGTTGTGAATGCTGAACTGCTCATCTTCAATTTTTGAGGTTTTTTGCCCATAAAAAAGGTCCCTACCACAAGATCATCCTCAAAATGACTATACATACGTGGAATTTGATTCTCTATAAGACCTATGAGGTTTGATGCTGTTATACTTAAAAAAAAAAAACGATGACTTCTCAGGCCGATTTCGCTCCACTATAAATGTAAAAGACTAGGATCATTTTTGAAAAAGTGGCCTGGAAAGTGGTTCTAGAGGCAAGTCATGTTAAAGTTTGGCAACATATGTTTTAAGGGTATTTGGACCTCGCTAAATACGAAAACCATTGTTGCCAAGCCGAATTTTGCACCGGAAGCCCGCAATGGGGGGGTAAAGGGTAGGGATGACCAAAAATCACCATTTTCCACCATTTTTGATACCGGGACTGAAACCTGTCATCAGTGTGGAGTAAATTACATCGTATCTTGATTAACTGAGATCTTATACTATCATCTTGACATGATTATTGTCAAAATTTCCATAGGGGGGCGACTGGTGGGGGGAATGTTGACTGTGAAGATGATTCTTCTTTTCTCTTGATTTCGAGTGAATATATACATGTTTGGTATCTTTTCCTATCAAGTTTCATATTCTCAGTTCAATTATGGTGTCAAAATTGCAATAGGAGCAAGTTTGAACAAGTTTTAGATGATAAAACATGTTTTTTATCAATACTTTTTCAACACTTTGAACTGTGTTACTTATTGCAAATTGGCATTTTTTTCTCAAAATTCTTGCTTAGTTCGTTAGTCTGGTCTATTTCACACAATACAGTCTCTCAGAGGCTCTCAGAGAGGCCTTAGATGTTCTATTGAGCTCGAGAAACGGTTACCTCTTCCAAACGGCTTTGATTTGCCCTATTAAGATACAGAGAGGTTACCTTATTCCAACTTTTTTGTGATGTTCTCTTGAGCTCCAAATATGTTACCACTTTTGCTTTTCTTTGAGATGTTCTATTAAGCTCCAAAGAGGTTACCTTTTTCCAACTTCTCTATGATGTTCTCTCAAGCTCCAAAGAAGGTTACCTTTTTAGACCTTATTCAAAATGTTTTATAAAATTATAAAGCTCCAAAGGTTACCCTTGAGGTTACCTTTCTCCAACTTCTCTAAAAAGTTCTATTTCAGCTCCAAAAAATAGAAAAAAAATGAAAAATTTTCTTTGGTATGTTTGATTATGCTCTAAAAAAGGTTACCTTTCTTGGATTTCCGTGAGATGATCTATCAAACCTCCAAGAAAAGTTACCTTTTTCGAGCGTCTTGGGCAAGTGTTCTCTACCATCAACCTCTAAAAAAGAACAACTCGAAGCCGAAAAAGCCGAAAAAGCCGCATTCCTCTAATAATACCCAAGGATGAGGTAGAAGAGATTTTGAAATCGAACGTAATAAATGTGAATGATAAAACCTATAATTGTATTATTCAACTTAACGTTTAGGGTGATGTATCTGCCTTCGATTACACCAAGTTCTCTTTAGTTTCATTAGCGTATTTTTTTTAATTCTATAAATTATGATATTTCAATGCAAATCGGAGTTTTTTTCGACAATTCTTGCGTATTTCGTTAGTCTGGTGTATTTTACGCAATACATTCACATACTAAGTGTGTCTTCACTTTTTAAAATATGAAAAACTTGAGTTTTGATCATACATACATCATACAGCAAAAAACAAAGTTGAAAAGTAGGGCCAAAGAATTTCCACAATTTTTTTTTTCTTCACATTCAAAATAGTAGAGGCAAATCAATTGGACCTTATATCATGGTAAATACATGAGACTAACGAACTACGCAAGAATTTTGAGAAAAAATGCCGATTTGAAGTAAAATAACACAGTTGAAAGACGTAGAAAATTATTGACAAAAAACATGTTTTATCATGTGAAACTTGTTCAAACTCGCTTCTATTGCAATTTGAACACCATAGTTGAATAGGGAATATAAAATTTAGTCGGAAACGATACCAAACATGTTTATATTTACTCAAAATCGAGAGAAAAGAAGAATCATCTACACAGTCAACATTCCCCCCACCAGTCTTCCCCCTCTAGAATATTGACAGTAATTATGTCAATATGGTAGTATAAGACCTCAGTGAATCAAAATATGATGTAATTCATTCCACGTTAATGACAGGTCGCAGTCCCGACATCAAAAATGGTGAAAAATAGTGATTTTTGGTCTTCCCTTCCCTTTACCTCCCCATTGCGGGCTTCCAGTGCAAAATTCGGCTTGGCAACAATGGTTTTCGTATTCAGCGGGGTCCAAATACCCTTAAAACGTATGTTGCCAAACTTTAACATGACTTGCCTCTAGCATTGCTTTTTATCCGAAAAGATCCTAGACTATAATGCAACTAATATGGGATAGATATTCAAATTGAATATTAATAAATATTTCGTTCCATTACTTCTCCTATACATATAAATAAATCTGTCGTTTTCCTTTATATGATTTTTTTTCGAATATTTCTCTGCTACTGGGGTAGGAGAATGCTTTCATAGTGGAGGATCAATCACATTCTAATGGCATGATAACTAAAATATCAAGCTAGGTAGTCTAGGAGACGTTGGAATCTGATAGACGGAGCAAAGAAATCAATTTTAATACGGTCGATTTCTCACAATAATGACATCAATTTAGAAGTCTAGTGTAACTTTCATGGCACCCATGTCTGCTGCAACACCCTACATTAGATATGTATGAATCACCTAGCATATTTTTCTGCTGCACAGCATAAAGCTCTAAGGTCTTGAGTGAAGGTAGTAGTAGGAAACTTGAATAAAGTAGGTACTCTCGACGAAACATAATAGCGCCATCGTCGGCACCACCACCGTCTCTAAAATAAATGTCAGCCGCAATAGCTCATTGTTTTTACGGACCCAGGCAGCATTATTTTAATGCATGAAATAGTGCCCGCTGAAATGCCATATCTACAAGCCGGCTACAGCGCGAAATGCTTTTAGTCTAGGGTACTTGTTCATATTTTAAAAGCTCGCGAGGAATGCGAGAGCGCATTATAGAAATTGAATATGACGCCAATTTGAAATTCCAATCCAATTTGCCGCGGCCATGCATCATTTTTCGCACGCCGCCTCTATACATTGCATACAGGAAGAAGCTTTGGATGTTCTGCTGCAGCCATGGAACAGGAGCGAGAGAGAAAAGAGAGACTAGACAGAGAGAGAGATCAAAGGCGCGTGAAATTTCATAAAATGCATAAATCAAAGGATTATGCTTTGCGGCTTCAAAGCCCAAACATGCACACACACATAAGACAGGTACATAAGTAACAACGCGCCACAGGAAGTTAGTTTGGTGGAATCCGCAGAACCAGACACCGTAACTGAATTACGTGTATTCCTGGAGCGCGAGGCGCGCCTCTGAATTTTGCACAAAATTTCCCGTAATGTATGCGACCGCCACTCGGGAGGAGTGCGATAGCTGAAACTGGCACCGCCGTCTTTATGTCCGGGAAGAAACAGGAACGCTGGAACGGCCCCAGCCCCAGCTCAGCAGTGTGTACACCTCCGTTCCACATCTCTGTGCGGAATGTACCCGGTACCTGCAGACAGACACACAAAGTAAATTATCAACAGGGCACTTTGCGCGACCGGAATTATTTACGCTCGGACGATGCATTTCGACAGGATCGTCATTGCGGGGTCTCAATGGGAAAAGCTGCTGACTTTCGTCGTGATTAAAATTTCACCGGCGGAAGCCGCCGGATCGTTTGGCATCTTGTCACGCTTTGAAAGTTTAAGTGCAACGTGACACGAGAAAAGAATGCACAGCCTTCCACAGTGCACATCTTGAGAGCGTGTGCTTCGGCTTCACCCAACACCAAGCGGTTTTTTATTGGATAGTTTACGTGTTATTAGACCCATAAAGATTGCTTTTTCATTTCGCTAACGACTCTTCGGTTGGCTTTAAGGGCGCCTATAAAAGCTGCATCGAGATTATATTTCTCTTACAGCTAGTTCAAAAATAATATTGGTTTCTGAAATAGTCTTGCAAAAGCAATGTTTACATATCCATCGCTGAAAAGTTCCGGCCCTACAGGGAGGTAAACGAATTTGTGGTCGTTACGGATCACTTCGCTTGCTTACAATGGCTCCATAATTTGCGTGCTCCAAAGAGACGGTTGGCGCACTAGAGCGTGAGGCTGCAGCAGTGTAACTTCACTGTGGTCCATCGGCGTGGCAGGGAACATGTCGTTCCGGATCAGTGTCTAGCATAAGTACCTCATTCAGTTCGATGCCATGCAGTACTGTTTCAACAAATTAGCGCCAAAGTTTGTCGGTCCGTTTACAGTTTTCAAAAAAAAGTGTCTATTTAGTTCAAATTCACATATTCCCCATTGTAGTTTATTGAGTTGGCAACGGATTGTTCTGGTTTTCAATTCAGCTGTTAAGTAAACAGAGTTCGAAAAAAGAACAGGCTGTAAACCGTCGGGTTTTCCTTCCGGTTGCATAATAGGTATGTTCTGAATTTATTTTTTTGTGTTATCTTGAATTAAACTGTGATTTGCCCCTTTGTATCCTGTATTACCTACATGACGTCTGCTAGAACCCTCTCAACCGGAGTCGACTCCCTTCAAAATTTCGAAGAGTGTTATGTAACTAGCCTCAATTTTATTTCTGGCTCAGCAAGTTTTGAAGCAGTTGATACAAGATAGAAGAAACAATTCCTCTTGTGCGGGTCAGATATTTTTCTCTTGCTGCTATATCGATGATATTATTTTCGGTGCTCGTTCCACTGATGAATCTATTACTTCTCATCAGGAAATGATGCAGTTTTTGCAATCTTGTTCTGTTGAGCTCCGCAAATAAGCGCGCCCTCATGCTGACGTCATCAAAGACCTTGCCAATCATCTCCGCGAGTTCCCTCATCCATCAAACTCTTTTAAGGTGATCAAAGTTATTGGTTTCTTATGGTATCCTGGTTCGGATTGTTTCCGTTACTCTGTAACTCTTGGCCCTGTTGCTCCTGCCCCTACTAAATGCAATGTTCTTGCGCAGATCGCAAGAACGTTCGATGTTAATGAGTATTTGAGTCCTGTTGTTTTTCACTTCAAAAACCTTATTCAACTCCTGTGATTGGCTAAAATTGACTAGGATGATCGTCTTCCTCCCAGCCTTCACGATACTTGGAAGGTTATGTACGATGAATAACGTGGTGCTAGGACAATTCTTTGCGCGGACAATTCTTCGCGGACAATTCTTCGCGGACAATTCTTCGCGGACAATTCTTCGCGCGGACAATTCTTCGCAGGACAATTCTTCGCCGAACAATTCTTCGCAGGACAATTCTTCGCAAGCATTGGGCCCGCGCATGACCGGGCTTATTGGGGCTCTGAAAGACACTTTGAGACACAAGGGGGCTCAGCAGGACTTGAAATCCTACAGCGTAGACACAAAAGAGGATAGGGATCTTAATATCACAAGAAGACCTGGTAGGGCTCACTAGGGCCCCCAGCAATAGTTTAGTAACAAGGGGGCTAGCGGAGCTCAAATCGCCTTAATCAATGTAGACACAAGGCTATTAAAAAAATAGATAGGGCTTCGAGCAACACAAAAAGACATGAGGGGCTCAATGGGGCTCCAAACGACACTTAAAGGCACAAGGGGGCCTATAGGGCTCCGATCAACACATGAAGACAACAGGAGCTTACTAGAACACAGAAACAAAGACAGGTTAAAAAGGGACTCAACAGGGCTACAGATGACACACAAAAACATAAGGGGGCCTAATAGGGCTCTGAGAAATCTGAGAAGGCACAAGGGAGCTTTCTTAGATGCCAAAAATATCGCTGAGTCAGAAGGGGATCACCGGGGCTACAAACAACAATTGAGGACACAAGGGGCTCAATAGGGCTCCAAACAATACTTGAAGATGCAAGGGGGCTCAGTAGGGCTTGAAACGCTTCAATGTAGACACAAGAGAGCAGAAGCCTCTAAAAATCGGACGGAGGCCTGGCGGGGCTCACTGGGGCTGCAAACGATAATTGAAGACACAAGGGAGCTTGATAGGGCTCCAAACGATACTTGAAGACACAAGGGGGCTCAGCAGTGCTTGAAATGTTCTGATGTAGAACACAAAGGAGGATAGGTCTCTGAAAATTGCAAGAAAGCTTGACTCGGCTCACTAGGGCTCCAAATGACACTTAGAGACACAAAGGGGGCCCTGTAGAACTTCAACCAATACATGAAGACTCACAGGAGCTAACAAAAGCTTTGAGAAATTACACAATATACAACGGGGCTCTGCAGGGCTATAAATGGAACATGGAAACACAGGGGGCCACATAGGGCTCCAAGAAACCTTAGAAGGGGCTCAAGGGAGCTTTCAAAAATTCCAGAGACTCGAGAAAACAGAAGGAGTAACCTGGACTGCAAACGATAATTGAAGACACAAGGGGGCTCAATAGGGCTCCAAACGATACTTGAAGACACAAGGGGGCTCAGTAGGGCTTGCAATGTTCTGATGTAGAACACCAGAGAGAATAGGGCTCTTGAAATCGCAAGAAGGCTTGGCAGGGCTCACTAAGGCTCCAAATGACACTAAGAGACACAAAGGCGGGGGCCCTGTAGAACTTCAACCAACACATGAAGACTCACAGAAGCTAACAAGAGCTTTGAAAAATGACACAATATACAAAGGGACTCTGCAGGGCTATATGAAACATTAAAACACAGGGGGCTCACATAGGGCTCCAGGAAACCTGAGAAGGGGCACAAGGGAGCTTCCAGAAAATTCCAGAAACTCGAGAAAACAGAAGGAATCACCTGGGCTGTAAACGATAATTGAAGACACAGGGGGGCTCAATAGGGCTCCAAACGATACTTGAAGACACAAAGGGGCTCAGCAGGGCTTGAAATGCTCTGATGTAGAACGCAAGGGAGGAGGGGGCTCTGTAAATCGCAAAAAGGCCTGACGGGGCTCACTTAGGTTCCAAATGACACTTGAAGACACAAAGGGGGCCCTGTAGAACTTCAACCAACACATTATGACTCACAAGAGCTAACTAGAGCTTCGGAAACTGAAGTAATGAAGAAGTGGCTCAGCAGGGCTACAAATGAAACATGAAAACACAGGGGGGCCACATAGGGCTCCGAGAAACCTATAAAGAAGTGAAAGAGAGCTTTCTAAGGTTCCAGAATATTCGGGAAATCGGAAGGGGGTCACCTGAGCTGCAAACGATAATTGAAGACACAAGGGGGCGCAATAGGGCTCCAAATGATCTTGAAGACACAAAGAGGCTTAGCAGGGCTTGAAATGCTTTGATGTAGAGCACAAGGGAGAATAGAGCTCTGAAAATCGCAAGAAGGCCTGGCGGGGCTCACTAGGGCTCCAAATGACACTTACAGACACAAAGGGGGCCCTGTAGGACTTCAACCAACACATAAAGACTCACATGAGCTAACTAGAGCTTCGGAAACTGAAGCAATGAAAAAGAGGCTCAGCAGGGCTACAAATAAAACACAAAGACACCAGGGGGGCATATATAAGGCTCCGAGAAACTTAGAAAGGAGCACAAGAGAGCTCTCCAAGCTTCCAGAATCTTCAAGATATCAGAAGGGGGTCACCTGGGCTGCAAACGATAATTGAAGACGCAAGGGGGCGCAATACGGCTCCAAACGGTATTTAAGACACAAGGGGGCTCAGCAGGGCTTGAAATGCTTTGATATAGAATACAAGTGAGGAAAGGGCTCTGAAAATCGCAAGAAGGCCTGGTGGGGCTCACTAGGTCTCCAAATGACACTAAGAGACACAAAGGGGGCTCTATAGGACTTCAACCAACACATAAAGACTCACAGGAGCTTACTAGAGCTTTTAAAACTGAAACAATGAAAAAGGGGCTCAGCAGGGCTACAATTGCAACATGAAGACAGGGGGGCTAATAGGGCTCTGAGAAGCCCTCCAAGGCATAAGGGCGAAGCAAATATCCAGAAAATTTGGAGATACCCAAGGGGGTTCATCAAGACCCCAAACGACACTTGTAGAGACAAGGGGGCCCAGCAAGGCTTGAAACTCTTCGTAAAAACTTAGTGGGGGATAGGGCTCCGAATATCACAATCACACTAGGCCTTATAAGAGCTCCAAAGTTCCCCGCGAAGAATTGTCCGACGAAGAATTGTCCGCGCGAAGAATTGTCCGGCGAAGAATTGTCCGGCGAAGAATTGTCCGTGCGAAGAATTGTCCGCGAAGAATTGTCCGCGAAGAATTGTCCGCGCGAAGAATTGTCCGGCCACCGAATAACGTATGGTCCGAAAGTTTTGGGAAACTGTTCAAAGCTAATAACTTTTTCTGAATAGTCTTTATTTTTTAACTTGATATTGCAAAAATTAACATCATATATAACAATAACAAATTCATATTCAACATATTGATAATGAACCATTATCTTCGATGGATCTCAATTTTCTTCTGCCATGTTCCATAATTTTTTGCATCAATTTCTCCAATGCGAAATTCTCTAATATTATTGAAAAATGCGACGCCGTAATTGGTCAATATCTGCAGCTTCCCATCCCTTGTCGTATACAATTCTGCTCAATACTTACCAAAAATCTTATATTGGTCGAGCTTGCGGTACATTGGGAGGCAGGAGCTCAGAGAAATTAATCCTGCTGTTGTCCAGAGAATGATCGAACATGGCAGAAGAAAACTGAAAGCCATGAAAAATAATGGCCCATCTTCAATATGTTGAATATGAATTTGGTATTGTTGAAGATGATGCTAGTTTTTGCAATATTGAGTTACAAAATTAAAACTATCCAAAAAAAGTTATTAGCTTTTAAAAAAATTCCCAAAACTTTTGTACCATACGTTAGGAGATCGTCACTTACGTCATCAAGATGACGTCCCATGGCGCAAAATAGAGTATCCTGACCGTCACTTCCCCCATATGACTCAATGTGGATGCAAAATGCTTTTATCCGAATTCTACGCTATTTTGACGGCTTGCTGACGCTCGCCCTTGCTTTTGTCTGTATACACCTGAAAAATTATTGAAGATTCCCCCATAACAAGACATAGAATAATTATCTCAGGTGAACGTGTTGTGCGAGTTTGAGGCACGGTTTAGTTCGCGCCCTCCACTAGGTTGCACTTGTGTCGACGAAAACTGTCACTCACTGTCGACTGAAAACTGATTTTATACTTGGAAGCACTTCAGAACACAGGAAATCACGTTAGATAGTAGGCGCGGGAACCTGCAAAATGACCAAATCAATGGTTGACGGTTTGGTTGACAGCAGCGAAAAGTGACAGTTTTCATCGACACAAGAACCACCTAGTGAGAAGTGCACGAATTAGACCGTGCCTCAAATGCGCACAACTTGTTCACATTAAATAGTCATTTTACGACTTGTTACAGAGAAAACTTCAATAATTTTCCAGGTGTATACAGATGAAAGCATAAGCAAGCGTCTGCAAGCATTCTTTTCCGTCAAAATAACGTAGAATTCAAATGAAAGCATTTCGCATTAGCACTGAGTCATATGGGGGAAGTGGGGGTTGTCAGGATACTCTATTTCGCGCCTTCCCCCTCCAAGGTCACCACCCCGTGACGTTATGTGACAATACCTTTTAGTCGCTACCGTCGGAGCTTCGCATTCCTCGTTGCATTTCTCCACCCTCGCATCAAAAGGTTCAGTTGATTGTATTTGCTGACGCTTCAACTGAAGGAACATCTGCTGTCCTTCATTTGCGTATTCTATCTGGTAATAGCATCATTTTTTGTCATCCCATCAAGGCCAAAACTCGAGTTGCTTCTTTTAAGACTTAGACGATTCCCCGACTTGAGTTGAACGCGGCTGTTCTTCTCACTTGTCTTGTTGAGTCGGTAAAGTTTGTCTTCACTTCTCTCCAAGTTTTAGACATCATCTGGTTCAGTAACTCCAAGGCTGGTCAGTGACTCCATCACAGCTCTGACTTGGATTCGCACTCCACCGCACTCTCTCAAGACTTTCGTGTCGTGTACCTAGTGGAAATTCATGATAATTCTCCGACAGCTAATTAGCGTTACGTTCCAGCTCATTTAAATTCTGCTGACTGCGCCACTCGTGTCCTTCTCACCTCTCAGCTGTTGAACTTTCCCCTGTGGTGGCATGGTCCCTCTTTTTTGTGTCAGGATGCTCTCATTGGCCTTCTTCTTCCATCGTTCTCTCAGAGGTTATTCCTGAGTCAAAACAGGCTCACCATGTTTTTTTAGGTCGTGAGTCCCCTCCTCCACCTTTGTTGGACCTGATCGTTCGTCATTATTTGCTTTTAAAGGTCCGAAGAGTCTTTGCGTATATTTTACGCTTATTCCGAGATTGCCGTGTGGTCCGTGCTTGGCGACAGTTTGGTTCTGTCACTCCCGATGATTATCAGCAAGCACTTTTGACTATCATCATTATCACCAAGCTGACTCAGGAGCACAATTTTTCTAGAGAAATCAGATAACTCTATCGAGAACAACCTCGGAAAACCAAGCTGCGAAACTTGTCCTCGTTTCTTTCAGCCCAGGGTTATGTCATAGCGGAGGGTCGCCTCTAAAATTCACCTCTTTCTCGTCTCTCTAGCCATACGTATCTGATTCCGCGTGATAGTCATTTGACAGTCCTGTCGATCGATCATTTTCATCGTGTCACTTTGCATGGGCGTCCTGGACTCATCGTCTCGCTCATTCACCGCCAGTTTTGGATACGTTCCTTGCGTGGTTTGATCCGAAAACGTATTTTTCGCTGCTTGCGTTGTTACAGGTTTCAAACTGAACCTTTTCAACCTCTGATGGCTGACCTTCTGTCGTGTCGGTTTGATCCAACTTGTTGTTTTGTCCATACTGGCTTGGATTTTGATAGACCCTCCTTGCTGGAAGAAGATACCTGTCGAAATTTCAAATTGTTGAGAGGCTACGTAGCTCTGTTCGTTTGTATGTATCTTCAGAGTCATGTTTGGCAGCTTTAGTTCGATTTTTCTCTCGCCGTGGACTTCCTTCCAACTTTTACTCGGACCAAGGTCGCAATTTCCGCGATGCGGCTCGTCATTTGGATGTAGTGTATACGTTCTTGAACCAGTCAACCGCTGAAATATCCCGACTCATTGGCTCAACGTAACGTCAAATGGAATTTCAATCCTCCCCATGTCCCAAATTTCGGTGGCTCGTGGGAGGCTGGAATCAAATCTGCCAAACGTCACTTGAAGCGGGTTGTAGGAGAACAGCATCATACTTTCGAAAAATTCCAACCTCTTTTGACCAAAGTTGAGGCCATTCTTAATTCACGGCCCATGTGCTCTTTGTCATCGATTCCAGATGATGGTGTCCAATCTTCAACACCTAGTCACTTCCTAACCGGAGCTTGTCTTTTATCTCCACCTGACATAAACCTCAATGAAGAGCCATTTAATCTCAACCGCTGGTAACTAGTTGCTTGTGCCTCTCAATCTTCTTGGAAGGCCTGTAGTAAATAGTATCTGCACTCTTCAATTCAACGCGCCAAATGGACTACGTCACGTCGAAATATCCAAGAATGTGATTTGATTTTTGCAACCAACCGTCGTCTCCGCTCAGTTGGCCGCTTGAAAGAATGATGCGAATTTCTCCTGGTGATGACAGTGTCGTGCGGGTAGCTGCAGTTCGACTTGGCAAGGCAACTTTGACGCGCCCGGTGAACAAATTGATTGCCTCACCTCGTGAAGATTAAGGAATGTTTTTGTTTTAGTTTATTCAATTTCACTTATATTTCATCTCAAAATCTCTCAATTTTGGGTGAGGGGCTTATGTTTAGTACAAACTCACATATTTCGCTTAGTAGTTCATCGAATAGGTTACGAATCATTTTTGTCTTCAATTTGGTTGTTGAGTAGACAGAGTTCGAAAAAAAAACACGCTAGAAACCGTCGGGTTTCCTTTTGGTTGCATAATAACTATGTTCCTAATTTACTCTAAGCTTCAATTCTCGACAAGAGTTTGTCTTCTATTCATTTTTCCTTTGGTTTTATTGTCTGTAATAGACTGACCAACAGTTGACCAAAACTGAAAGTGTGTCCTACTCATCCCTCTAAAATTTCCGTTTAGATTATAGAGCTCATAAAACTGTTGCTTTCTGGCCGAAACATTATTTGATACAAGCCGCTATGAGCTTTAAAATTCTTGTCTTGTGTGAACCGAGACTTTGATGGAATGACATTTTTCATAACTAAGGCCGCATGGCTTTTTTTCTTTTCAATTTCGCCTTCACGGGGGTGATAGCCTTAAGAAACTTGTAATAAGAAATATCATTATTGTGTTATACAGACTTCATGTTCAATTCCGCTTGAAGTTGGCAACTACTGTGCGCGTACAGATTTAGACACCATTTGGTGTGCATGCAGTCGCAATGATTACTTTGTCAGTGGTGTGGCCGGGGGGTGGCAACTCCACACAGATAGGGTATACACTCTCAGACGGGAGATAAAATCTAAACGCTGCCCTAAATCGTCCGGCCTTGCAACGAGCGGCCGGCCGGCCGACTCGCCGGACAGATTTATGCAGCGGCTGCAGTAAACAGAACACGTACCACAAGTTAATTGCGGAAAATAGAGGCGAGGATGGAGGATGGAGGAATACCTTCCGCCCGACGCCGACGCTTCGGTCACGTGACCTGCTTATTTACTGGAGCCTCGCACACCATCCCACCTCGGGGTCCACTTATAAGTCTGCCATTATTACAAGCCGAATACAAGTTTAAATGCTTTGGAAGCGGAGCCGGCACGAATGATATCTTTACATACAAAAAAGCTAAAAGTGCAGCAGAGACGCCAAGAGCTGTTTAATCTTGAAATTACTAAACAGAGGGAGTTTTTTATTTTGGTACACGGAATACTGCTAGGTGTGTATTTCAGTTGCAAGTTGGATGATTTTTGTGATAAACTCACTGCAGATTTTTGAGTTAAAAGATCGGTTTTCATGTCTGCAATTAATGCGGCATTGGACAGATAGCTTTGGCTTTGTTTTGAGCGAAATTCAGTTTTCGGACAATCGCGTTTTTAGTTCGTCCATTGTTGAAAGTTTTCCACCCTCTGCATCTAGAAATGTATCGTACCCTTCAATCGAGTCAATAAGCTGTGTGGTCACTTCTCAGCTATATAAGTCATCAATGGCAACAAACTTGCTGCAATTAGATTTTTTCCCACTCATTGTGCATACTAGGATGGAATATTGTTATCTTTAATTTGACTTGCTTGATTGTGAATTTGACTTTGGATTAGATAATAATGTGTCGGCTTTCATCGACTTGAACTAATGAAATTATCTCCAGCAAATCTGGAATCACTTTCATGAAAATGACTCCACACGTAATACAAGCTTTAGTGCGGGCGCTAAAAGCCAAAATCAGGATGAACTTTGCGAATGGTGATGAAAGCATGATGATATTCGGTACACGTACTCAGAATGAGCCCCTCTTTCAGATAAGAGGTGGAGCCACGTCGAATTTTTACCGGAAGGGGGTTCGGGGGGCTCCTGAAAGTTGAAGGTGCTAGGACTCCCACTAAGCGGCTTATCAGTTCGTTTTAATAATCAAAAATAAAACTTATTGGAAAGGGAGCTGGTGCCTCAAAACTTACGTCATAAGGTACACGATTTCAACCCTGTAGGTCTAATGTGCTTTGATGTCAATTTTCGAAAAAATGGCCGAAAATTTACGTCACAAGGTACATGAATGAAACCAACTGGATTTCGTGTGGGAACATCACTTTAATCGAAAATTCGGTCGTAGGACAAATTTTTTTGGGACTTTCGCTCCATAAGACAAGTTTGAAATTTTCAAAAAAGGACCAAAATTTATCAATTTTTCCACAGGCGTCTTGTTGACTAACCCACTAAGTGTGATATATATTCATTATCAAGATGAAAAACGGAATCGATTTCCATGTTTAAATACAGGATGTACGATTTGAGAAAATTTTTTTGATGCTGCACCCTGTAAGCGATGTACCATTGAAAGTTCCTGAGGACAGATTTGAGACCTGCGTAAAAAATTATGTAAGAATCGTTCTTTATTCCTAAAATTATGTCAAAGAAAAAGTTTTAAGGAGGAGGTAAATTTTGGCCTTTTTTGAAAATTCCAAACTTGTCTTATTGGCCGAGAGCCCCCAAAAAATTTATCTTATGACACGATTTTTGATTAAGGGGATGCTACCACACAAAAGCCCGTTGGTTTCATTCATGTACCTCATGACATAAATTTTTGACATTTTTCGAAAATTGACAAGCCTATACGAGCCTAAAGCCCCCGGTCTGACATGTAAGACAAAGTAATTTTCAACAACCTTATCAACGCATATTAGACCCACAGGGTTAAAATCATGTACCTTATGACGTAAGTTTTGAGGCACCAGCTCCCTGTCCATATGAATATATTGTAAACATTGACGGCGTTTATCATCTTGTCCCGGAAATTTTCCATTATGAAAAAAAAAATTCTTCGGCAAATTACAAAAATTGATTTTATTTTATTTTCACCTACAAATAATTGATAAGGATATGTGCAACACGTTGATACCCACAAATTCGTATCCTCTGCATTCGTTTGTGGAGTCAAAATTTTGATGGTGTATCTTTTTGAAAAGGGGCATCCCAAAGAGTGAGCTATTTTCAACACTAAGTTCAAAAAACAGAATCTTTTTATTGTTCTGAATAGGAATTACTGAATGACTCCCAGCAAAACATACCCTGAACTGTTCTTTGGAAGTATCGCGTGCAATTGAACGTAGAGTAAGTCCTGAAACATCATCAGAATTTTTCTTACGTGATGCTGCACTCCACTCTCAACCGGGGCAATTAGGTTCCTACAAAGCATGCGCAGAGTGTATACACGTTATTTCAATATTATGACACAATTGCAATCATCAAAAATTTGACTGAACCGAGAAAATATCCTGCATCGTGTATACACTCCGCGCATGCTTTGTAGGAACCTAATTGCCCCGGTCGAGAGTGGAGTGCAGCATCACGTAAGAAAAATTCTGATGATGTTCCAGGACTTACTTCACGTTCAATCGCACGCGGTACTTCCAAAGAACGATTCAGGGTATGTTTTGCTGGGAGGAATTTGGTAATTTCGAGTGAGAACCTTGAAAAAATTCTGTTGAACTTGTGTTGAGAGTGTTGAAAATAGCTGACTCTTTGGAATGCCCCTCTCCAACAAGATACACCATCAAAATTTTGACCCCACAAACGAATTCAGAGAATACGAATTTGTGGGAATCAACGTGTTGCACATCTTCTTATCAATTCTTTGTAGGTGAAAATCAAATAAAATCAATTTTTGTAATCTGTTGATCAACTTTTTTTTATTCAAATTGAAAAATTCCTGAGACAAGACGATAAACGTCGTCAGTGTTTGCGATTTATTCATAAATTTCCTTTTTGATTGATAAAACGAATTGATAAGCGGTTTGGTGGGAGTCCTGGCACCTTCAACTTTCAGGAGCCCCCCGAGCCCCCTTCCGGTGAAAATTCGGCGTCGCTCCACCTCTTATCTGAAAGAGGGGCTCATTCTGAGTATGTGTACCGAATTTCATGCTTCCATCACCATTTGCAAGGTTCATTCACCTAGTGTCTCCACTTGTATTCAGATCCAACGTTGGAAATGGTTGCGGGAGAAGGGTGCGATTAAAAATAAAATGCCAAGGGTGGCTGGGGGTTATGGAGCTGCGAGTAGATCATGACACGTAACATAGAAAAACGACCACCCGTTTTTAAAAATCGACCTGTTCTGGTGTTTTTTTTTTGGAAAAAATATGGTAAGAAATTATGAATTTTATTTGTTCCGGACTTTTGAGTAACCTCGGGATTCCTCAAAACTTCATGTGAAACGTTCGATCTAATTTTCAATGGTAGATCTGCATACAGTTTTTGACAAGCTTTTCAACGAGCCTTCTCAAGCAATAGGGTGCAATAAAAAAAAACTACTGAGGGTGGCTATGGGTCAAGAGGTAGCCGATAGACGAATGGTTGACCACAGCAAGAATTTGTACAAAAGAGTTCCTCTTTTGGAAAGAGCTCCCCCGACTTCTTCTGAATTTCTCTTGACTCCCCATGACTTCCTCGGACTTCCTCCTGACTTCCTCTTGATTTCCTCAGACTTCCAGTAACGTTTTACTCATCTTCTCTTATTTTTGATCAAGAGGTTTGGTTGCTGCGCCTATAGCTAGCGATTAGAGGTGTTTACGAGTATAGCCAGAGTATTACAATTTATTTCGCGCCAGCTGAAGTATACAGGTGGTCCAGTTTTTGATACATGAATTTAGAGAGATGAAATGAAGGGGACTTCTGAAAGAGAAAATTAGAAATGCATAATAACCTCGATAATAACGGAGGTACAGCCCTTCAAAGTTGGAAATAGAAATTCGATTTTCAACTCAGCTTTTGAACCGTCACTCGATTTTGTTCAAATTCAAGCCAAAGGTCACTTAAGCGAGTCACTATCGAACGATAATAATAACATGTTCAATCAGAATCACCTAGGGGCGTAGATAAGAGGGGGCCCCCCTCTTTTTGCCCCCTAATTTTTACGCCCTCAAAAATCTTTAAAAATTGTTTATATTCTTGGGTCTATGTTCAGTTTGGGAGAAAAAGTTACTCTTGCAAAATTGTCATTAGAGGCTTTGTTTTGATATATCTGGCTTTGGAACTTTGGAAAACATCTCGAAATCCTCAATTTCAAGAGCCTAAAAATTTTGTTCCTTGAAAACTCTTTGTTTGTCAGCAAAAATGATGGTTTATTAACTTGAAACACCAAGAGAACTCAATTCAGTTGAGAAATCATCAGTTTCCTTGGATTTTAACATTCAGGCACTTGAAAGTGGCGTTTCCGAGGTGTTTTCCGAAATTTCTGACTCAAATATCTCGGAGACGAAGCCTATAATCTAAATTTTGCATGGGTAACTTTTTCTTTCAAATTGAACATAGAACTTTAATAGATGAACAGTTTTGGAAAATTTCCAAGGTTGTAAAAAAATAGGGGGCAAAGAGGAGTATTATCTATGCCCCTGGATGATTTTGATAAATTGCGTTACTATAGTTCGATAGACACACTTGCTTAAGTGAACTTTGGTTCAAGTTTGAGCAAAATCGGTTGAGCGGTTCAAAAGTTATGCTAAAAAAACGATTTTCCATTTCCAACTTTGAAGGGTTATATCTCCATTATTATGCACTTCGAAATTTTAGTTTTGGAGACAAGAGAATGTCCTCTTCATTCCTAATTCTCTATAATCTCTCAAAATTATTGTATCAGAACTTGGACCATCCTGTATACCTACAGGTGTCCCGGAATACGTGTTACAAAATTCACAGGGAGATAGAAAATTTAAAAATAAGGAGACCTTCTTTCATTTTCCCAATTTATGGGCTCGTTTCTAAGGTTCCCTTCGACCCACATCTCGATGGACCGTACCGTCTATTGTTTGTATACCTCCGGCTTCCGGCACAGTAAAGCGCTTTCTCACCGACGCCGACACGACGGTGATGTTTCATGTTTTGTTGGGCATGTGCATGTTACGGCGCATGCGTATATCAATTAAGGCTTCCTCAGACTTCCTCCTGACTTCCTCCTGACTTCCTCAGATTTCCTCCCGACTTCCTAGGACTTCCTCCTGACTTCCTCGGACCTCCTTCTGACTCCTTCGGACTTTCCCCAGGCTTCCTCTGACTTCCCTCGACTTCCTCTGGCTTGTACAAAAGATTCCCCCAGTGGTCAACCCCTCGCCGATAGATCATGACACGTGTCACGGGAAAACGGCTTGCCCTCTTTGGAAATCGACCTGTTCCGATCCAAAAAAGAATATGGTAAAAAAATGAATTATGATCCGGACTTTTGAATAACCATGTATAAATTATTTGGTGAGACTTATCAAGGCGAATCATGTGTAACTTTTTTTTTCTTGAATCATGTGTAACGTGGAAATAGCATATTGTCACATGATTCATTGTGCATTGCATTGTTTCAATCCATGTGATGGGTGAAATTTTCTATATTCTCATAGATATACAGGATGTCCCACGAAGTAACCGACATAGTCCAAGGGTGGATGTATTTTTTCGAGACAAATCAGAATCTGCCTTCAAAATGTTCCTGACGGCCCCCGTTTCCGATATACAGGGTGATTTATGTGTTCAACCGAAAAGTTTGATTGACCATATCTCAGGAATACATGAATAGAATCTATTGAAATTTTGCAGGTGTATTCTAGAACCAAAAGCCTTTGTAGCGCTTTATTCACTCATAAAATAAATACAGGACCGTACCTAAAATTTAGTTTTTTCGTGTTTTTGTTGAAAAAGTCATCCTGTATAGATTTTTTCAAAATCTGATGTCATATTCGGCAACTATAAAAAATGCTGCAAAACGCGATTTTCAATTGTTTGGCACTAATTCAGCTGATTCGAAAAAAATAATAATAACAGAGATTTTCCATCGATATTTTTGGAAGATTCAAATCACTCAAAGGCTATTCCAGATGGTCAAACAAAGTCACTATTCAAATTTTGATGTACTACCAAACTGAGGATAATTTCTTTGAAACATGAATTTGAGTAGGAATCTGAGGTGCTATGCACTTGTTAGTTGCACTGGTCATCTGACTGCTTACATCCTAAGTGTTTGGTCTTTTGGCAGAGCGGCAGCTCTTTGGAAATGGAGATCTACGCTGACTTGGGCCAAGCTCACCGTCGAATAGGCTTTCTTCTCCTTTATAAGTTGTTCTAACACGCTGAATTTCCTGGAACACGCCAACATTCCAACGGTCACTTGGAATTTCTTTGGAACTTCGCCGGTCGCATATGCATTCACTTAGCCTCGATCAGTAGATACAATATTTGGGTAGGATTTGGTCGCAGTAGAATGTTTGAGCCTGAAAGTTTTTTTTGTCCAGCTCTGGGTCATATTTAAAGCTCGCAACTAGGAACCCTCAAAGTTGGTGTTTTTTTTTATGATAAATAGATCACTACGTTACCTAGTCTTAGTTCAGATAAGAAGACAAATCATCTCCCATTTGGCCTTCTCGTAGGAAGTTGTAAGAGAAGTAACTGAAGGGTTATTATTCTGAATGTTGCACGGACGGCGAGAGCAGAACAATTCCGTATAACCGGACCACTGTCGTTATTTGCAGGGAGATCGCAGAAGCGGAAGTAACGGCAAGACAGCGCGGCCAGCTCTACGAAGTCTCCGCCACGGCCATACTTCCGGCCCTCAAGGACCCAGAGGAGTTCTCGTGCGAGCTCCGCATCCCACAGGCGAACTATTCGGTGCGTCGAGAGACGGTCTTCTATCCCGGTAAGTCCCTCTTTCGTTACCATTATAATGTCGCAAGAGAACAAAATGTCCAAAACACCGGCGCACTTCGTTTCTCTCCAGCTAGATACTTCACTTTATTCCCGCTTGCGCAAGACTCTAATCCGCGGGAAATGCCCGATTTCCTTCAACGAGTGAGCAAGAAGGGTAAAGTGACGCTCAAGTTGCGCACTCAAATCATCCGGACGTAAACAATGATATCCGGAATGGAGGCCTTATCGGCTTATTTAATAAACCGGAGCTTAATTCGATGATTTTCCTTTGTCGCTTGTTTTTGGAAAAATCCCGAGAATATAAGCCGGCGCGCGAAAAGAATATGAGGTGAAGAAGCGGGAGCACAAGGGCCGGAGATAAGAGCAAAAAGCGCGGGGGCGTTATTTGCGTCTTCTTGTAGCCGTCTCTCCGTCTTTGCGTAAACGATGAAATGAAATTCGGGTTTGCTTTGAAGCTTTTGTTTTGGCGGTGGTAGGTGGGTATATGGCCAAATGATTGACGTTCGGGATGGTGCTATGGTGGATGCACCGGGCGCACCGGAAATTGAAATTCCTAGCCCGTGCAGGCGAGCAATGTCAATAAATGTTTTCTCTAGGATGTCGGGATGGAGGAATAATGCTCGGAGCAGAGCCCCGTAAAATTTTCGAGTGAAATAATTGAATTTAAGCCAAACATGACGTTCCTGTGGGAAATTTCCGGATTATTTTCTGGCAGGTATACGATGATGTTTTTGAGGAGTTTGATGTAGCTTTAACAATTTCTTGCTGCTGAAAAGAATAGGTAGTTAGGTTGCTACGGCTACTACCAGTTCAGTTATAAAAAAAAAAACATCTCTCCATATGCTGATGTTGATTTCTTGACGCAAACGATTAAAACATGGCTCCTCTTAGTAAGAATATATATAAATTTTAACAAATTTCCAGCAACCACCCAGTAACTGGTTTGAAGCGTTACAGTAACATTTTTTGCCCATTCTAGTGAAGCTGGAGTAATTATAAATAATAAATAAATAAATAAATAACTTTATTGTTTCTTATGGGCTTAGCCCAAATAACAATGAGTGGAAAAATAAAAAAACAAATCAAATTAAATGCAACCACGTTGAAAATAATAATTAACAAATATTCTTATTAACAAATAAACATAGTGGAATAGAATTAAATGCTCCCAGTGATTGGAAAAAACAGAAATAGTAACAGAAAAAAAAACGAGTATTTCGTGCAACAGAATTGAAACATACAGGAATAATGAAACTATGAAAAAAAGAAAAAAAAAAAATGGAGACCTCATTCATTCCTGGCGGAGGCGCGCAATTTGAGAAAATTCACAATGAACCTGTCTATGTTCTTGAGCTTCAGCAGGATCAGGTGTTTTAGCGCAAATTGTAGACCCTCAAAACGGACAAGGCTATGAATATAGGAAGACCTGAACTGCTCGTATAGTGGACAGATAAAAAAAATATGTTCAACGGTCTCAGGCAACTTTAGATTGCAGACCGTGCAAAGCTCATCAGGGTTAATGAGGTAACAGCATCCGCTGATCGTAAATTTGATGTGCCTTTTGGTGCTCAACATAAGTTGCGTGATTCTCTTCAAAGCCTGGAAGCTAGATCTGAAATGGAGATGGTGAGCAGGTGAGCCATCAAACACAAGGCTTTCATGGAAAGTAAGATAGCGCGAGCCCGAAAATAAAGTGATATCGTCTTGATGCAGCCGTTCCCTGTACCTCTGCAAAAGAGTAGTTCTATTTGCTTTCAGTGATGATAAGTTTAGAGATTCCCAAATGTCTGTCGCACCTATCGAGACAAAGCGTGATCTGACCTGAGCAACCCAATCATATTTCTCTACGGTGTAAGATTCTGGCAGTTCCTTTAATCTAGAGAAACAAACTTTTGGGAAACGAGTTGAATTCATTGCAAGAATCTTCTCTAAAAAAGACAGAATAGATTTGAATATTAAAAATTCAATCTTGACAACACCAAATTCCAGTCTTACCACGTGATCAGGGCAGTTCTTTGGCAGTGAAAAGAGCTTCTTGAAAAAAAAGACCTGTACTCTCTCAGCCAGTTCCGAATAACGGTTGCCCCAAACTGATATATTGTAAGTGAGTACGTTCAGTACGACCGACTCAAACAACTTGATACGGGAGGTCCAAGAGTTGAGTCTAGATCTCGACATGGTAGCCAATACTGAAGCGAGCGAGCCTTTTGATTTTCTAACAAATGCCTTGGCTGCCTCCAAAAACAAGCCAGAGCTCGCAAATGGAACGCCCAGGTAGGTGTATGTCGAGACCACTTCCAAAGGTTGACCGTTGTATGTAAATGAGGATTTTTTCAGCTGAGCGTGACCGCCTCTCGAAAAACAAAGAATTTTTGACTTCGAGGAGTTGACCTCGAGCTTTAATGAACTACAGTATTCCTCGAGAACCCTGAGCTTTTTACTGAGATCACTCTGGGCTCAAGAGCTCCAGCTGAAGCTGGAGTAATTCCATTGTCAACCCTTCGTTTGCTTTAGACTCGTTCCATGCCATACAACAACGGAAATACGGTTGTCTAACTTGATTGAAAAATGAAGATACCATACCAATTCAACGTCATGAATATCAGCAACCAACAATTAACTAGTCACTAACTTTTGCAACAACACAAAATGGAATACGAGACAACGTTGGAACGACAATAATTCTATTGTTACGGTCATCAAAAACCTGCTAATAACCTAGTAGTTGATGCAGGGCAAAAAAACTAAAGATTTCATTGGAGCAAAGTGCAAAATCTGGAGTTACTAGTTATGACTACACGGTCCATGTAGTTCCTTGGCCTGCTCAACGATTATTCTTCATTTGTCTCTATTCATTACATTCCGTTTCCCCTTTCCAACCTCCATCTATCTCAAATCGTCCTTCACCTCATCCTGCCAGCGCTATCTTGGTCTTCCATTTTCTCCTGTTACCCTCCGGGTTTCTTTCATAGGCTATTTTTGGCTGCACTGGTTACTGGCATACGCACTACATGACCCAGCCATCGTAGTCTTTGTGCTCTTATATCTGCCACTAAGTCGGCCTCTCTGTACAATTCTTCAAGTTTGTCATTCGTTCTCCTTCGCCATTGATCTCCTTCTTGTACCGGTCTAAAAATTGTTCGCAGTAATTCTTTTTCAAAAACGTTAAGTTTCTTCTCTTATTCCTTGGTCAGTGCCCCAGGTTTCGCTGGCATAAGTGATGAAAAGTCTTATAAGGATCTTGTATAAGATGATCTTGGCGTTCCTAGACACATGTTTTGAGCTTGATACCTTTACCAGTGCGTATAGCCCAGGCATTTTAGGTTTTGACCTGGAAACAAATAACGTAAGTCTGAAAATTGGTGGAACGCTTCCACTTTAACCCCTCAACCACATACTGAAAGTCCTGAAAAATCCTATGTCCGCTTCATCGGTTTTTGGCGGCAAAAAGGTGTAAGTGACATTATTTTAGAAACTATCTATTAAAAGACGCGTTGAAGTTCCAATACAGCTGAAAACTTCCGAAAATGATCTTCTGGATCAGTTGAACAACATATTGAAAGTCCTTAAAAAATCCTCTCCGCTTCATTGGTTTTTGGCGGCAAAAAAGTTCAAATGACATTATTTTGGAAACTATTGATTCAAATACGAGTTGGAGTTTCAGTACAGCTGGAAATTGCCAAAACTGGTCTCCTTTGTCAGTTGAACAACAACAACTAGAAGTCCTAAAAAATCCTATGTCCGTTTCATTGTTTTTTTTTTGGCGGCAGAAAGGTATAAGTGACTTTTTTTTTGTTGCTATTTAATAAAATACGGGTTGAAGTTTTCATACAGGTGGAAACAATAAGTCTCCTCGGTCAGTTTAGCAGCATACTGAAAGTCCTGAGAAATCCTATGTCCGCTTCATTGTTTTTTGGCGTTAAAAAGGTGTAAGTGACTATGTTTTGGAAACTGTTCAATCAAACAGGCGGTCAAGCTTCGGTACAGCTGAAAATTGCTGAAAATGGTCTCCTTGATTAGTTGAGCAACATATTGAAAGTCCTAAAAAATCTTCTCTCCGCTTATTAGTTTCTGGCGGCAGAAAGTTATAAGTGAAATTTTCTTTTGTTACTATTTATTAAAATACGCGTTGAAGTTTCGATACAGCTAAAAATTGCTGAAAATGGTCTCCTTGGTTAGTTGAACAACACAATGGAAAGTCTAAGAAAATCCCTGTCCGCTTCATTGTTTTTTGGCGGCAAAAAGGTATAAGTGACATTGTTTTGTAAACTATTATTTATTGAAATAGGCGTTGAAGTCCCAATTCATCTGGAAATTGCTGGAACTGGTTTCCTTGATCATGTGAACAACATACTGAAAGCCCCAAGAAATTCTATGTCCGCTTCATCGTCTTTTGGCGGCAAAAAGGTATAAGATCATCTCTTGAAAGTATTGTTCAAAATATGTTTTGAAGCTGCAATACAGTTGAAAATTGCTGAAAATAGTCTACTCGGACTAGTATAGTCAACTAACAATGGAGACCATTTTCAAATACCAACCCGTATTTCAAAAAAATAGTTTACAATATAATGTCACTTATACATTTTCGCCGCCATAAAACATGAAGCGGGCATGGGATTTCTCAGGGCTTTCAGTGTGTTATTCAACTAAAAAAGGATACTATTTTCCAGCAACTTTCAGTTGTTCTGAAATTTCAACTTATGTTTCAATCAATAGTTTCCAAAATAATGCCACTTGAACCTTTTTGCTGCCAAAAACAGATGAAGTGGACATAGTATTTTTTAGGACTTTCAATATGTTGTTAAGCTGACCGAGAAGACCAATTTCGGCTATTTTCAGCGGTATTAAAACTTGACCGAAAAAAAGTATTAAGCGGACATAGGATTTCTTAAGACTTTCAACATGTTGTTCAACTGGCCGGGGAGACCATTTTCAGCAATTTTCAGCTGTATTGAAACTGCAACGCCTGATTTAATTATTAGTTAGCAAAGCAATGCCACTTATACCTCTTTGCCGCTAAAAAACGATGAAGCGGATATAGGATTTTTTAGGACTTTCAATATGTTGTTCAACTGGCCGAGGAGATCATTTTCAGCAATTTTCAGCTGTATCAAAGTTTCATCGCGTTTTCTAATAGATAGTTTCTAAATTATTGTCACTTACACCTTTTTGCCGCCAAAAACCGATGAAGCGGACATAGGATTTTTTAGGACTCTCAGTATGTGGTTAAGAGGTTGAAGTGGAAGCGTTCTACCAATTTTCAGACTTACGTTATTTTTTTCCAGGTTTTGGTCAATTTTGATCTAAAATGCCTGGACTAGTAGTTGCTTCTGTTTCCTCATGTTTGATTTCCACTTTGGTCTTAGTTTCTCTAGTGAGAGTAGTGAGTATACTTCCCATGTACTTGAACTGGTCAATTCCTCTAAAGTTATGTTCGTTAGTCCTTTTGTTTACAGTTGCTTCAATATCAGCTCTCCTTGACAATAACAGATACTTCGTTTTCTCTTCATTTATCTTTGGATTTGCCTTTTTTGCTTCTTTTGTCAATTCAACAAACGCTTTTTCCATTGCTGTCTTTGTTCTTGCTATTATAACAACATCATCTGCGTAGCCGAGTACCTGGCACATCCGACTGAATATTGTTCCTCCTTTGTTTATTTCGATTCCTCTTATACACTTCTCCAATACCAGGTTGAACAATATCGTCGGCAGCGGATCTCCCTATCTCAATCCTGTTTCCGCTTTAAACGGTTTGATACTGCATCATTCACCCTGACTTTATTTGTTGCAGCTCTCAGCGTCATCATCACGAGTTCAATGATTTCAGTTAGGATGACGAACTCTTCCATTGTTTCGTTTTGATATTTTCTATCAACACTATCGTAGGCCTGTTTGAAATCCATGTAGAGCTGATGTTCACCTATCTGTATTCGCAGCACTTCTCCTGTATCATGCGGAAACTGAATATAATGACCAACGGTTATTAATTTCCCTCTTGTGAAACCTGTTTGATACTCTCCAAATTTCGTTTGCGCAGGGTCTTATCCTAGAAGATATAATACTTGCCATCAGTTTGTACCCAACGTTCAGCAAAGACATACCTTCATGATTGATTCCTACAGTGTAGTTTATCTCCTTTTCCTTTATATATTGGTATTACTGTTGCTACCGTTCATTCCGCTTGCATTTCTTCCTTCTTCCATACCTCTACGATAAGTTCATGCAGTTCTTCCCAAAGCTTCTCACCACCACCGTGACCGGACAATTCGTCCCGCGGACAATTCGTAGCGGACAATTCGTCGCGGACAATTCGTCCCGCGGACAATTCGTCCCGCGGACAATTCGTCTCGCGGACAATTCGTCCCGCGGACAATTCGTCTCACGGACAATTCGTCGCAAAATAATGTTTTGCCCTTTGTCTTAACTTTAACAAGTCCCTTTGTCTTTCCTCGTTGCTTTTCGAACTTTAGTAAGCCCCTTTATTCCTTTATGTAGTATTTAGAGCCCTACTGCGCACCCTGGTTTCTTCATGTCTTTGGAGCTCTGCTTAGTCCCCTTGCATCATTCCGAGAATTTTTGCTAGTACATCAAGCTTTGGGATCACCACGTCAGTGGGAGCACTAGTAAGCTCCCTTATACTTTCATGAGATATTTGGCCCCTATCGAGCCCCTCATCTTCTCTAGTGTAATTTTTGAGCTCTAATGAGTCCTCTTATGTTTTTTATTGCTTTCAGATTTCCATAAGGTCCCTTTTGCAGTCTTGTGTTATCAAGAGCTTCACTGGGCCCCCTTATTCTATATTCAACGTAATTTGAAGCCCTGCTGAGCCCCCTTGAATTTTCCATGAAATCCGGAGCAGCAAGCAGCGTTATGCCGTCATGGCATGTTGAAGCCCTATCGGGTCCCATTGTGCCTTCAGGTGTAGTTGGAGCCCCGTTGAGCCTCCTTATGTTTTTTCATGACTTTCGGAGTAGGTACCAGTAAGCCCCATTTAACGTTATTTTGTTATACAGAGCTCCATGGGGCCTCCTTGTCTCTTCAATACCGTTTGAAGTTCTGTTGGGCCCCCTTGCACTTTTCCTATAGGCTTTTAGCAGTAGTAAGTCCCTTGTGCCTTTATGTTATATTCGACTCCTAATCCCTTGTTTCTTCAAATATAATTTGGAGCCCTAATGAACCCCCTTAGAGCCCTTTGAGCCTCCTTGTGTCACCAATATCATTTGAAGCCCTACTGAGCCCCCTTGCATTTTTCCGCGACTTTCTGATTTTTATTGAGCCCTGCGTCATTTGCAGCCCTAATGAGCCCCCCAATGTGTTTTCGTGGCTTGTGCGTTCTTGCATTGCTGGAGGCCCTAGTGTAAGTCCCTTGTGCCTTCATGTGATATACGGAGCCCTATCGGACCCCCTTGTGTCCGCAAGTGTAGTTTGGCGCCTAGTGAGCCCTCTTCTTTTTGGTCTGGCTATCAGAGTTCCAGTAAGCCCCTTGTTGCCTTCTTGTGTTATTCGGAGCTCCATCGGGCCCCTTTTCTCCTCACGTCTTTTGAAGCCCTGCTGAGCCCCCTTACATCTTTCCGCGAGTTTCGGAGCAGTAGCAAGCACCTTCTGCCTTCAGGTGATATTCGGAGCCCTGTCGGGCCCCATTGTGCAAGCAGATAAGCTTGATTATAAAGAGCTCCATTGGGCCCCCTTGTCGTATTTCCGTGGCTTTCGGAGCTCTATCGGGTCTCTTTGTACCCTTATGTGTAGTTTGGAGCCCTAACCAGTGCAGTGACTATGCAGTGAGTCCTCTTTTGCCTTTTCTCGTTATAAAGAGCTACTTGTGTCACCAATATCAGATAAAGTTCTACAGAGCTCCCTTGCACTTTCCCGTGATTTCTGGATTTTTCATGGGCCCCTCCTGCCCTATGTGTCCATTAGAGCCCTAACGAGCCCCCTCATGTGTTTTCGTGGCTTTCAGAATTCCAGTAAGCCATCTTGTGCGCTTTTGCATTTCTGGAAGCCCTAGTGTAAGTCCCTTGTGCCTCCATGTGATATACGGAGCTCTATCGGACCCTCTTGTGTCCGCAAGTGTAGTTTGGAGCCCTAGTGAGCCCCTTTGGGTCCATAAGTATATTTTGGAGCCCTAATGAGCCCCCTTGTGTCCATAAGTATAGCTTGGAGCCCTAGTAAGCCCCCTTTTGTTTTTCCATGACTATCAGAATTCCAGTAGGCCCCCTGTTGTCGTCTTATGTCATCCAGAGCGTCAGTGGGCCCCCTTGTTTCTTCAAACGTCTTTTGAAGCCGTGCTGAGCCCCCTTGCATCTTTCCGGGCTTTCGGAGCAGCAGTAAGCACCTTGTGCCTTCATGTGATATTCAGAGCCCTATCGAGCCCCCTTGTGTCTTCAAGTGTAGTATGGAGCCCTAATGAGCCCCCTTGTGTTTTTTCGTAGCTTCCGGAATTCCAGTGAGCCCCTTTTGCCTTTTGTTGTTATTTAAAGCTCCTTGGGCTCCCTTGTGCCGTTATGTGATATGCGGAGCCCTATCGGACCCCCTTGTGCCGGTCAGTGTAGTTTGGGAGTCCTAGTGAGCCCCTTTTGTTTTTTAATGGCTCCCAGAAACCCAGTCACCCTCCTTTTGCTTTTTTTGATTATACAGAGCTCCATTGGGCCCCCTTGTTGTATTTCTATGGCTTTTGGAGCTCTATCGGGTCCCCTTCGTACCCTTATGTGTAGTTGGGAGCCCCAATCAGTCCACTTGTGTTGGCTTTTGAAGTATCATACAGCGGTGAGCCTCCTTTTGCCTTTTTTTGTTGCAAAGAGCCCCCTGGGCCCCCTTGTGTAACCAATATTTTATGAAGTTCTACGGAGCCCCCTCCCGTGATTCCCGTGATTTCCAGATTCTTGTTAGGCCCCTTGTGCCCTATGTGTCGTTAAGAGCCCTAATGAGCCCCATTATGTGTTTTCGTGGCTTTCAGAATTCCAGTAAGCCATCTTGTGCGCTTTTACATTGCTGGAAGCCCTAGTGTAAGTCCCTTGTGCCTTCATGTGATATACGGAGCTCTATCGGGCCCCCTTGTGCCCGCAAGAGTAGTTTGGAGCCCTAGTGAGCCCCCTTGTGTCCATACGTGTAGCTTGAAACCCTAGTGAGCCCCCTCGTTTCCATGAGTGTAGCTTGGAGCCCTAGTGAGCCCCCTTATGTTCTTCAATGCGACTATCAGAGTTCCAGTGAGCCTCCTGTTGCCTTCTTGTGTCATCCATAGCTACCGTGGGCCCCTGTTTCTTCAACGTCTTTTGAAGCCCTGCATGCTGAGCCCCCTTACATTTTTCCGTGGCTTTTGGAGCAATAGTAAGCACCTTGTGCCTCTATGTGATATTCGGAGCCCTCTCGAAGCTCCGTAAGCCCCCCTTGTGTTTTCAATATCGTTTGAAGCCTTGCTGAGCCCCGTTGCATTTTTTCGTGGCGTTAGGATCTCTGTCGGAACCCCTTGTATTTGCTTATGATTTTTAGATCCTTTTATTGAGCCCCCTTGTGTCTTCATGTGTAATATAACTCCCTTACCTTCCGAAGCCTTCACTTGCGACGAATTGTCCGTGAGACGAATTGTCCGCGGGACGAATTGTCCGCGGGACGAATTGTCCGCGGGACGAACTGTCCGCGGGACGAATTGTCCGCGACGAATTGTCCGCTACGAATTGTCCGCGGGACGAATTGTCCTAGCACCCTCACCACAGTACCTCAACTGCTCTGCCGTTATTTCATCTTCTCTTGTAGTCTTCTAGTTTTTACACCGTCCAATATACTTCACTACCTCATCCAGATTTGACTCTTGTACTTGAATTTGGGGTAGATTCCGTAGATTACACTCTCCTTCACCATCTCTCCCACATTATGTTCCTCTTTTAGTAGTTTCACGAAGTGTTCTCTTCATTTCTCCTTCACTGTCTCCGCATCTCCCAGTAAATTTCCTGCCTTACTTTTGATCATACTCGTTCGTGGTTATATTGATTTTTGGCAAGCTTTGTATTTCGCTAAAACTTACGTACGTCTCCTTGCTCCCGTTCCTTCTCTATGTTATCTATCTTTTCCTGTTCAAAAAGCCGCTTTTTGTTCCTACATATCTTGTATGCTACCTATTTTTCATCTCGATACTCCCTCAAATTTGCTGATGTGCTACTTCGTGATAAAACCATTCGGGCTTCGTTTCTCACTTCCAGCATCTTCCTACTCTTCTCATCATACCATTAGTGCCTTCTCTTCTCCCGATTTTTTTTTACTCCTCTCGATGCCATGTAAATCAGGCTTTTGATTATTTTCCAATCCTCATTCCTCTCCTTCTTCAAGAGGGGAGAAAGGTTCTTCCTGGTTTTTTCTTGGTATCTTTCTACTGTCTCCTCCGAATCGAAGTTTTCTTGATTGAATACCATTTGCTTTTGCCGTTATCCTCTCTTGTTGTTTGTCTTCTGTATGGAAATTCTCTGTTTGTATTTGATTTGCTTTCAACCATCAAGTGGTCACTGTCACAATCGGCACCTCTATACGTTCTAACATCTCTTACATCTGTTGCATGCCTTCTGTCTATTAAGATGTGATCAATTCGATTTCTGGTTTTCCCGTCCAGGCAGATCCAGCTTTCTTTATGCACTTGTTTGAGAGGAAAGTAGGTACTACTTATTATCATGTTTTGTCCCGTTGCTGAATATATCAGTCGTTTTCCGTTGTCGTAACTTTCTTCGTGTTTACTGTGCATTCCGATGGTAAGTCTGTATGTCCACTTTTCCTATTTTGGCGTTGCAATCTCCTAGTATCATTCCAACTTCATGTCTTGATATTTCGTCTAAGACCCTTTCGAGCTCTTCATGAAAAGTTTCCCCAACTTCTTTCTTTTCCTCTGTTGGTGAGTGAATATTTACCAAGGTGAGAGTGAAAATTTATCATCCCGATCTGAGTGTGCACATTTGTTCATTTATTGCTTTGAAATCTATAATTGTTCTTCTTATCCTCTTATGAACTAGCTTTGCTGTTCCGAATGTGCTGTTGGTGTTTCCGCTGTGAGAGATGGTATATTCGCATATGTCTTGAACATGTGTTCCCTTCCATCTCGTTTTCTAGACAGCTGTTATGTCTATGTGATACTTTCTCAGCTGTTTTTGTAGTTTCTATTCGCGATTTTAACTACCGATGGTGCGCTGTCGTCGCAGGAAACAAAATGGAGGACTACAAGTAACTTTTGTCGGTGTCAGTGTCGTCAGTGACAGTGCTGTCTCATCAGAATTCAGATATCTGTCACCGACCTCGCACTCCGTAATATCTTTTGTAATTGTGAATTTGAAAGAGTCTGTGCTTTTCTTTGTTGGGTATTCCGAATGTTGATGCCAGCATTTACAGGTATGGATTCCTCTAACAGAATTTCAAGGCGCGCTGACTCTGGCCTAAAGCTGAAAACAGTGGAGGCAGGTTGCCAGTTTCCAGTACCCAGTGCTGATAATCTTCTCTTGGACAAACAGTGAGCGCCCGCACTTTGACCAGGACCCCGCCGAGACTTCGTCGGCCCAGACAGGCAACCTGCCTTCGTTGTGTTTTCTTCTCAGCCTAACGGGCCGTGGTATTTGGAAGAGGACTACTGATGTTATTAGAAATTAGAACTAGCTAGCGAGACTTACGTGTCGAAAAATTATCGCTAGGTTTAAAAGGTAGCGAACAAGCCCTCATGCTTGTTATTGCTGGCTTTCTGATGCTCAGAACAGTTCTTCATGCCCTTTCACGACACATGGTTTGCTAAACCACGCCGAAAGCGTTTATGATTGTGATGATATGCACTTGTGATGCGTCTTTCCTAGGTAATTGATAAAAATGACAGACCTACCTGGCTTTTTCTTGATTTACCTACTACTAAAGACAGTGCAAGTGTGTATAGACAATACAAATAGAGAAGACACATCTCGTCACGGATTTTTACGGTTGCGTAGGAACCAGGTGAGTCCATCATTCAAAAAAAGGTTGGCTGATTTTTGATGCCCCAATATCCGTGACGACGGTGGTGATAACATATGGTCTTTTCTATTTGTATTGTCTATATATAAGTCCTTCTTTCGGCCGTTTCTGAATCACGCGAAGTCAATGAGACAACGCGCAGACAGCAGCAGGGATGACAGCAGAACAAATTCAAAAATGTCAGATGGACGTTAGAGCTTTCTAGATCAGAGCCGATTTACTCATAGTTTTAGTCCGTACAAACGGCACCAGAGCGCGTCTAGATTTTTGAAATCGCGAATACAGCTCCGATTCTGTGAAGACTTCTGACATTCCAGTTGGCTAGATTCATTCCTCTTTTCCTTATCCATTGCTGGGGTCGTCGTCGTGTATCCTTCCGGCTTAGAACTTTTTGAGCTTCCATAACAGCTTGTTGTTTTTACGAGGCAGGGTTGTTAGCCGTGCGCTCAACCTACTTTGGTTCACGGCATCTTATTGTGATCATCTGAGGCAATCCTGTTTGCAAGACTCACTCCATCCTTTACCCAGGAGACGCGCCAGGTAGCAGTTCAGGCTCGGCCCTTTTCACCTAATTTGAATAATTGCAAAAACTTGGTATAATCGCACTTCTGACACCAAAAATGGTCGCAACTGATCATATAATTGAAATTTTATGTGGAGTCATCTGTGACTCAGGTGGGTACTGCTCTAAAAATGAATAGACATTCTACGACCAACTCCACGTATATCTGCAAATAAATTTTCTGGCAACTTTTGCTTTTACATAAAGAACGTCAGTCTTCGGCCGGTGCTCCGCAGATGAAATTCTCTACTCTCAGGCTTGCGTTTTTTTTTTGTGGAAGCAAATATTTCCCGAAGACTGAATGACAGGTTCACGTGAAGTTGACAGAAGTAATTGGCTATTTCTCAATGGAAGAAAAATGAACTATGCCCTTCTCTTTGCAGGCTGACTGAATACAGGGTGTCCCCAAAACTAGCCTGCCAAAATTTAGCACCAGATTCTACAAACAGAAATAGGGAAAAAGGTTCGATAAACATAGCTCAAAAATGCTTCATAACAAAGCTATAGCTTCCCCCCAAGGTGAGCTTTAGAAGATGGTTGATTACTAAATACTTCTGGAACTAATCAGAGCAAAATGATAAATTTGTCATTCCTACTAATCTTTTCATCCTGAACAGACTGAGGTAGGAATTATTTTAATTTTTTTGCCAGGGAGAGATTCAGCCCAGAGAATGGGGAGGCTAGGTGGAATAAACTCAAATTTTCTTGATCAATAACAAGATGAATTGTTCCTCAGTATAATCGATTTCAACATTCAAACGCATGCCCATAAGACGAATTTTGATCGTCTATTTTTACACTATTTTTATTTTTTAGCAATTTTTGCGACAAAATATTTAGAATGCGATTACGGATTTGTATTACCCACAACAAGGTTTCCGCTTGTCTGGAATCAACGATGTAAAAAAAATTCTACGACGTGGAAGGCAATTTTCGAAGATAATAAATGGATACGATCATCACGGGTCCGTCTTCAGGAGTCCGTAAGTAGCTCCTTCTAGAACCATTCCTAATTTCATGTCCATAGGATCTTTTTTATTATTTTTGATTGTAGAATCTGCTGCTAAAGTTTGGGAGGCCGATCCAGAGACATCCTGTATAGTAAGTGTGCGGCTATCCATCTACACGTCCATAAATAAATTTACAGGAGCGCTCCCATTTTTTTTCTGTACGACACATCCCAACCTAATTTATATCGACTGACACTTTTCCTGAGGGAGACTCACGCAGTCCTTCTCATGCTTCTCTTCCGACGAAGTTATATATACCCACCGTCGATTATTAACTTACGGTCCCCTCTTTTGATAACGGCCGGCCTTTTGGGACCTCTTTTCCAAGAACTGTAAACACCATCACGCCAGAATTCCTGCTGCTGGGCTGGGCTCCTGCGCGACCATCCCTGCCAGAATTATTATTTGTATTGAAATATAAAATCAAATACCTGCCTGGCTTTCGCGCGCATACACACACAAAATACACACACAAACCGTTTCCAAGAATCAAAACAGAACGACGAAAAACACAAAGGGCGTTCCGTTCCGAAACATGGCAAATAAATACTTCATTTGCCTTTGTATTTTCAAGTTATGATTGCTAATTTAAAACCCCGCCAGCAAAATAATGAGCAAAATGCTCGCATATTGTTTGTTTTGATAATGCTGGTAATTTTGCGACACTGATAGCAATTTATTTAAATTAATAACGCTCCGATGCATGCCCTACTCGGCATTTCTCTCGGTTATTGTGTTGTTTTTGTTTTGTGTTCTAAATTAAATTCGGTCACATGTTGCGCCCGCTTTTGTCTCTTGTTCTGGTTTTTCATCGTTTTATTCGTGCGACGTTATAATCGTTTATATTGTGTACGGGGTTTGATTGAAAACGGTGGTATAAAATATAATGACGTGCGAGTGATGTGACTGATGATGTGTGTGAGGGTGCCTCACGTATTATTTGGAAATTTCGTAAAAAATTTCAATGACAGGAGATTTGGGATACACGGACAGTTTAATCACTTCATGCTTTGAACTTTCGAAATTAAAAAAAGTCGCGTTATAAAGCGAGGCTGTATAGGTATTTAATGAACATGAATGTGAAAAGGAAAAAGCCTCGGATAAAGCTGAGGTCAAAGCACCAAAACATATGTGCCTACAGTTTGACGATAATCAGATAATTCGATTATGCGAATCAGATGCCAATTTGATGAAGGTTCCCATGCTAGATTATCAAAGATTCTTTCGCAATATTGAAGGATTGATCCATGCAGCTCGATTCACAAGTCATTTCACGTAATGTTCATCGGCCAAGGATACGTTGAAGCAGAACGAACAATGTAACAATACAAATTTTGATTTTAATGAAAGTATCATTGGTTGCCTTATCACGAGAAACTGGGTTCTTTCAAACGATAACACTCAACAATTTACTTTTTGAACCCCAGGATGTGTAACCAACGTGAATGAGATTCAATGGTGAGTTTCTAGGACTGACTCACCAGGTCTGGCTATTTGCCAGGTGACCAAAAGGCTGTTTGGCTTCTCTAAACATGCAGTTGTTATTGAATTCCTTCACCCACAGTTTTTAACTTCAAAAGCAAGAAAATACCTTGACGTTTATTCAGAACGAATGGTTTCTACGATAGAGAACTGATTTTTATCAAATTGTTCCCCAAACGGTCTTTCGAGGCCGTTTAATGCTGGATTCATACATCAAGTTTGACGCGTAACGACTTGAGCGTCAGCTGAGCCTCACATTTTGGAAAACGGTCAAGTGTAAAAAAGTGGTAACTGTGAAATTGATAAGGTCATTTTTTTCAATCATCCTGTAATCAAAGGAGACCCGTGGAAAATTCGAACACCTTCCTGTACTTTGAAAACTACCTTCACATCTTTGTGGTTAAAATTCAAGAAACATCTTTCAAATATGACGGTTTAGAAATTTTGAACTCTCTTATTCAACACCCTGTCCAGACTTGATGTGAAGATACATGTCTTGAAAAACTACAAAATATCCAAACGATTATGCCATCGAACACTTTGAACAGAATACAAATTTCTAGTAGCATATAAATTGTTTTTCTATTTTACGTTCTTAAGAAAATCATTACGAAACGCAAATGACGTCATTCGCATATCGTAGAAGCTCCATTTCGATACGGATTTTTCGACCCCCAAATGTTGACAATATCAGCGGGCATGACATCGACATGACAGCACTCACTGACAGAAGAGACAGCTCAGGTGACATTACTTCGCAGAAGGGGTTTATTTCAGAAAAATACGACTCATTACTGATGACAAACTGTGCTTTCACCATCAAGAGCAATTTCCAACAATTTTGTTAGCAGACACATATTTCACATTTTTCTATCAAGAAAGAGCATGAAATAGTTGCAAAAAAAAAAAGATATATATAACACACGTTTCATAAGACCTATTGTCACACTCGTCAATTGAATCAGTCGTCGCTTCGCTCCTCGTGCTCCAAAGTGACGCGTGTGACAATACGATGTCTTATAAAACTTGTATTATAATATACTATTTTAGCATACAAATAATTGTTCGTAGCAATTTAAAACTAGCCCTACGTCAAATTAAAAAACAAGGTAAAATAACTTCCGCGTAGTTTACAACAGATATGAAAATAGAACTTCATGTAACTAGCACCAAAAACCAGGCGTAGCCTAACAAATGTGAATGCAGCTCGAGGCTTGGACCTCACAGATGAAAGTGACAGATTCGAAAATGAGGCACGCAGGGAGAGAATTCCTGGAAGAAGCCCCTCCCTGAGTATGGCCCAAAGAGGGCCCTCAAAATATTAGGACAAAATCGAGAACAAAATGTAAGACTTGAAAAGCGATAGTGTGATGGGCAGCTTAAAATTATAAAAAATAAGGAAAATTTTAATTTGGGATAAATTAGTCTTGGTTTCAGAATGCGAGAATAGCGATAGCCGCCTGGTCTCGAGGGTGACACCGCACACCGGCATATGAGCTTAGTGGTCAGGGGGCGATTTTAGTAGAGAGGGGGAATGAAAGGAATGGCCCAAGGGAAGATTGCGGGGGTGCTCGGTTTGGGAGAGGACTGGTTGATGTGAGGTCGAGACGAACGAATGTGTTTGGCAAGAAAAAAAATTAGTACCCGTCAAGAATGAATTGATAAGAGTGCTACAATCACTCATAACCACGCATAATTGATTGTAGTGCATAAGTTACGGAAAAAAGGAAGTATTAAGGCAAGTCTGATTTCCATTGTAATCAAATAATAATTGTTCAATAGGGTTGAAGAAATTGTTTGGTTTATAAAATGATGGTAGGTTTTGTTCTTGATATTTCGAACAGCCATAGAGAGCGGCAAACCGATTCAATTCCCTGTAGTTGCTGTGAGCTTACAAATACGACCCCTTGTCTTCAGCTACTTACCTTCAAGACGCCAGAAAATGGTGAAAGCTTCAGTAACCCTTGAGAAAGATCTCGTCTCCGTCAGGTTGATTCCTTAGATCAGTTCTGCTGAAAATCCAGCGCGCTCGACATATATTTGGATCAAATCTGGCCGACAATCTCTCACGCGTATCTTCCCCCATAGAATAACAAGATTCAACCCTTTTCGCACAACAAGAAGTTTAAAAACATTAAAAAGCTAGCGTTCCATACCTACCGAAAAGAACCTCTTTCTACAATGCCCAGAAATTCAGTGTCGCTTCAAACACGCTTTAAGATAGAAAGGAAAGATAACATTATTTTCCCAGGCTGCTTAATTAGAGGCTCACCGCGATAAATTGTACACCGATTGCAGATTTACGTGAAGTTATTCAACCCAGTGTGAAATAGAGCTGCTGGATAAGTCTGTAAGTTCAAAACTACAGCACCAGCCGGATATAAAATTCATGGAATGTAAACACTCAATTTTTCATGTAAATTATTTGATCAATAAATGAAATGATGGCTATAATTTCAAAATATCAAGACAATACGCAGTGAACAACCATCTCTCTCTAAGTACGACTAAATAATCCACTCGATAATCAACTTTCTCTAAGTACAACTAAATAATCGAGATTTCTTTCTGTTCAAATAAAAATGAGCTGGAAGGAAGAAAGGGTTAGAATGAGCTCAACGAGGTATCAAATAATTATGCCGGGAACTAAACTCAAGTGCGCTAGGAAATGAGTTCACCAACACCTCTGGAAATTAGGAAGAATGCGAAACGGAATTAAATTGGAAGGGTTGAGTTAATTAGTAGCAGGGTTTCTTACGTAATTAAGGTGTACTTTTCTTTCAGAAACCGAATGTAAACTTGAATTAACTAATTCCTATCGTTGGTTGGTTCCAGCTCGCCTGGAAATTATGTAATGGATAATTAAACTAAACTAACTAAATTGGCGATGATTGATTAACTTGTAATGAAGGTGAGGTGTGGTTAAATGAGTTTGTTCATTTTTCAACATTTATTCAACTCATCCTCTTAGTGTTGGAGGTTCGTGGAGGTAGTGGTAGTAGCCTCACGGAAGAACGTGAGGTTACTGCTGTAGTATGACTGAGGTATCAGCATTACGGGCAATTCTGCTAAGTGGAAATTTATTTGAATGACTTAGGTGAAGGTAATTAGGAATTTACAGCACAACAAAAACACACCGTAGGGTCAATTGAAGGTATAAGCTAAGTAATTGATTTAGGGGAACGTGGTTTTCTCACAATAGATACACTGATACTTCATTCCCCCCCCCCCCATCAAAGCGAAGGGAGGATACACCGTGAAACGAGGATGTGTTCCTCGCTAAGAGTTGACAACAATCTGGAGATATCGGACATGGCATAGAAGTACATAGCGTGTAGAAGTACACTGCTCTAGTAGGGTGATAACACGACCGAGCAACGCCCAGCGCGGCCGAAAGTTGAATGAGAGACCGCCGGTAGGTAAAGGCAGTGGGCGAGCCACGGGTGCACGGGCGAGTCTCATCTAATTCTTAGCCGACTGAAACTCCACCCCGGGTGATCCCGAGAAAACTTTTCAACATGCCTGCAACCGGCAGTTTGGCAATGTGTGGAAGATAACCGACAGCGCAGTCTGGGAGGCTGACGGAGTCAGGAACGTTCCGGTCCAGGACGTGGGCCCCAGTGCTTTGATGGACTGCCCATCAAACATCCAGGCTCCACATTGTGGCTCGATGACTCCGTCTGGTCTGGGAGGGGTACAATGGGCCCGATAGTGGGCCCTACGTGCCAAGTGGAACTACGTTCCATCAACTCTCCCATCCAGAATCGGCCATGGCAGACCCTGACCCAGTCCTATCACAGGTAACATTAAAGAGTCTCATATAAAACAAAGCAAATAAGTGAACATGACTCCTCAACAGAAAGTACCGTATAAACTGCTTGAACGGTAAAAACTCCAGACACATGTGCGAAAATATAACATTGAAAAACAATCAAGCTACGGCGCCGGCGGGCGGAAGCAATTGAAGGCACAGAGAGAGGCACGGTTTTTTTTTAATAACTAGAGAAACTGTAATCAGGGGCTCATATCAACGCTCTTTGATTCTAGCAAGCTTAATTGCAAAACATCAGTGAGCAATAAAAAAAAACAATAAACGATTTGGAATATTTGGGAAGCACGAAGAAGGAGGACATGATGAGTAAAAATTCAGGTTCATACAAGAATTAAACAGCGTTTTGCAAATATGACGCCCACATGAAATAGTTTCAGATAATTGCAGTTGAGCATCAGCTGCATAAAAATACCAACACCAAAAAGTAGTGAAGTATGACCATTACATCAGTTACATACGAGTGGAATACAAATTCAATAGACACCCGGAATCACTGACGGAGGCGTCGTTTCCAAAGCAAATACAAGACAAAGTCAAACAAAACCACATCCTAGCCCGTGTCAAAGTAGCTCAAAAGAAAAACTGTGCTTTCAACGAATCAAGAAAATATGCAGATCAAAAGTATAGATTGATCCGGAAAAAATACAAAGCCAGCGGTGATCATGAAGCGACGCAAGAGTATGAAAGTGTAATTATAAGAAACGGTATTACGTATTACTGAAAGAACAGAATTTAACACACGTCTCTCTTCGACAAGGTGGACGACCATCTTTTCCCACTGTGGCCTGTAACCCAATATCCGAAAATCATCAAGATTTCTTTTTATTCCCGCTCACGCAGTCATTATTTCATAGTGTTACAAAATATGCTCCCCCAATCCGTCGCTCTCCAATTGTACGCAAAATAAAATACTAAGCTAGTCTGGGAGAACTCAAAATCTGACCAACGCAACGGCTCAGATAAGTCATTCTGAATAAGGTCGGTTTCCCAAAATACATCATTGTCAATCATCAAAATACATGATTGTTATGTGTACGTACGTTCTTGTCGGATTTCAAGAGTAACTATCAACACCGCTGGTAGAGTCTGCACAAAAAAGCTCAGGAATGGCAAAAAAATTAACTTTTCGGCAAAAAAAAAGATCTGTAGTCCAAAACCGTTTAAATATTTTTATGCCCGCTTTCAACAGAAATGACCCAAAAAAAAACCTGCGATTTGTTTCCTCAAAACAGGAGCTTGCTATCGTCCGACGATTTTTGTAGGGTCCATGGTAATCTGAGGTTTACTCTATCGAGCGCCACAAAAATTCCCGAAATCATGCATTTTTTTCTTGACAAATCCTCATTTTAACGGAGGGGTAATTTCGGGGTGTTCCCCAGACCCTTTTGAATGTGTTTATAACATAACTAAGCGAAAAACCGAAAACTGGAACGGGTATTTCCTTTGTGCCTCCCTCACCCCCTTTTCGTATCTTTACCTCCTAGCTAGTCCAAACACAGCTTCAAAGTCCGAGCCAAAGTCAAAAATAATTGGGATCTCGGTATTTCCCTTTTGACCCTTCACGCATTGATTGGACTACTTACATCGGGTTTTTGCAGGTGACTCTGGATTCACCTCCTGTTATAATGAATGATCAAAGGCACTGTTGCTCGGCTGTCTGTTTTGAATTTCAATACCTCATTTCCTCTACCACAATAGAATCAAATAATGTCATAACTTTCCCAGAAATCCAAATTACAACACTGCTGGACGACTGAAGAGGGCTCTGAAATTGAATTCCATTCATACACTTCCGGAACGAACCGTGTACGCCCACCTAGCGATCCAATCATACAAACCGCATGTTCTGAACATCCATATGTGCGCAGAATTATCATTATTATTGCTGTTGCTGGATAGGGTACCTACTGCCACTAAAATGGCTATTATTAATATTGCTTTAGCTTATATAACTTGCTTTTGCTACTGCTGCCGCTGGGTTTCTGTTGCAGCATGCAGCAGTAGTCGATGGTGCTTGTGATATAAAACGCGGTCGAAGGGGAGCGCGAGGTGGAATCGGGGGGGATGAAAGCTGGGCAGACTAGAGAGGAAACTGCACATACCTATTATCCGGAATATGAAGTGAACATCTGGCACTGGGAAAGCTATCTGGATGGAATAAATGTATACGATTCGACGTTGTATTATGCACACTTATACAGATGTATCCACACACACATACAGACAGGATCCGATCCAAATTTGTTTGTGCAAATGCATTAGTTTGGCTTCGTATCCAGAGAAGTTTGCGGGTCGGGACGCGCGGGCTAAAAGCCAGATTTGTTCCTAATTTTCCACTGAACTGGCCGGGGGAGTTTTGCGGAAGGATGGTATGCGGGATCACTGGAAAAGCGGACCTGGGGAATGGGACGCGGTTGCCAGGGAGGGATCATCATGATGGAAGTTGCACCACCACCACCATTGTGTGGAGTGCTACTGAATAATTTTATGTGGTGCCAGATGGCGGCAGATCCGGGAGTTGTGCATGGCAAATATTTATAAATTTTGTTGGCGCCCCGGCTGCGGGATGCGGAATTGAAGTGCGATGTGCGGACGTGTTTTGTTCGTTTGTTTCGTGATGCTGGATCGCGTTTCCTTGTTTGCAGTAATGATTTCAGTCCGGTAAACGCGACGTCACACAATGGCCGAGTACCTAGTGCTTATGTCGTCAAACGGTTGCTAGAGGTAACAAAATCGGGTTTATAACGGAATCAGCGGAATGAAATCTTGTGTACCAACGAGCTTCAGGAGTCCACTTCATGTTCATCGTTTGAGGGTTTAGTATAGAGTCCTGTTATTATGCTACTTAAACGCACTGCAAATTTGAGTTTATATGGTTGCGAATTATTTTATTTTCAAAATAAAGTAGACGGCATCTACTCAGCGGCTCAACTACTGCTCATTTTGCATCTCTTGTTTTGCTATTCACGTGAATTTTCAACCATAGCATAGGACAAACAGTTTGCAGTAGTGGTGGTTAGAAATGATAGCCAGATACATGCAGTTTCACAACCCTCCGATAACGTTCGACCGAGATTTCATCCGGTAGCTTTTTTTAAGAATGCATTAACTCTAGATTTGAGACTCCGGCCCTTTATGGGTCACACAGATTTCACTTGCAGCCTTTTTTTGCAGGGAGTTTCCATCTTATCAGCATAAAACAAATGGGTACAATAATTTGGGATCTCGCAGCATGCTGGCTTTTCTCATTTGCTTCAGCGCCATTATGGCACGACCAATTTTTGGTAAGCGTCACTGTGGGCTTCCAAGTGTGGTAAACATCGTAATGATTTGATGTTCACCTCTTCAATAACCCATTCAATCATCGAACTTTGTATTCAAAACATCACATCACCAGATGGATAATAACACAGAATGACCGATTATCCATCACTTAATTCAAGCGGCTTTTTTGGCCAAGGCAAGGTATACACCCGTTAATCGCCAAGTAAATTCTTTGTTTTCGACAAGCATCATTCACTCGAATACACCTTTCGCTTTCTTTTAATATGACGTGCACTAACTTTTTGTTGCGGGGAGATGGTATCGAGCCCACAACTACATCTGGGCACATGGTTCACTACACAAATAACTACTCTTTGACGCATCGTTCTAACGTGGGTTTTAAATTACTTCAAACAAAGACGGTGCTAAAAATCTCAATAAAATAATACCATCTTTCGCTACGGGACATTGGCTGAATCTTTGATGCTCTATTTAACACCCATCCCGCATCGAGACTCTAGAGGCACTCCTCTTGTTTTTTTGACCATCGGCCAAACTACCCTCCGCTCTGGTTTCTTCTCACTCTCTTCGTGCGTTCTCTATGATCTACGGAATCTCAAACTCTCCCCTTGCAAACATTATATTATAATTTTTATAGCTTTACCATCTGTTTGGGTCTGACGGCTTCGCGGTGTCAACAAAGACCTAGCTTTCAATCTTCGACTTATATTGTAACAAAATTTTGCACCTGCAACATTTTACATTCAAACAACTAGGCTCGTAAATAGTTTCTTTCTTCTGTGAAGTCGGGCCATTACACCGTATATAAAACCAATTACCAACATAAAGTCGTAACTGTCAATTCCAACAGTGTGCTAGTATCCAAAATCTCGGATCGTCATCAGTACTCACATCTACTGGAGTACTGGCCTTGAAAATGGAGTGATTGTGTGGAGGAGGACAATTTACATTGCTACGTTTCAGTTTTGCCCTGCCGAAGACAATGAAATAACAGGGGCGCAGCCTCAGCGGTAACCATAAAATCACTTGACTTGAATTTCCCGCACAGAGTGTGGCTGCGATCGGCCGATCTCCGTCAAACAGCCCGTCCGAGACACCACGGTCACCCTCCAGACTACTCGGACCAGGGCACGGATCCTCGCTGTGCTTTTAAGTTCTGGGCGCCAGACGCGACTACCTGCTGATCAAGTGGTTGATAGTGGCGTGCCTCCACAGAAGTTTGTCCGGTCTTGCGGTGAAGAAACCGGGGGCATCGGACAACCTGAAAGACGGAGAGACGGCAGTAAGTCGCTCACAACTGGGCTTTGGGAGAAACTGCCCGGGCACACACCTGTCAGTGGTGACATTTCAGGGGTGCCAGCTGATTACTGTCTGATTGAAAGATGACAGCTGACAGCAGCTCACATGCGTGCGCTCAGGCTAATCTCTTTGAAGCTCACAAAAAAAAATCGTGAAGGGTAAATTCTGACAGAGAAAGACCTGAGATGGTGTCTAATACAAACACGAAGGCAGAGGGAAAAATTACATGCTGATAGCAAAAAATTTAGCTACGAAAAGGCTTGCAGTCGAGGCGTGATTTACACGATACACGCAGTAGAAATATGCAAAACCATTCAACTGAAAGGCGTGTGCTTTTTGGAGTGGCGGCTTTTGAGCCTCGATCGAAGGCGCGCTCCTCTGGTGACTTGCACTGTACTTCACGAAGCGGCGCGGTCGTCCCACAGCGGCGAAGGCATGGATATGCGTGTTCCGTGGCACAAAGCCGGCATCCGACAGGAACGAGTGAAGCTGACGATGGTGGTTTTTCCAGGCGGATGACGGCAAAGGTTGTTGCGTCGGGCTCGGCGAAGGCCTCTCCTCGGCTACGGCGATGCTGCCGATGGCATTAGCGATTCCCTGCGGGCGGCAACGTAGAGCCTCGCGGGTGGTAGTCGACGACCATCGGGACCAGACACGATGACAGGTACGATGAGCATACCGGGTACGACGAACTTAGCTTTCCGGAACCACAAGCACGTAGTCGGGAGCAGGAACGATGAGCATACCAGCGGGGTCAGGAATGACCTGAAATCATCAATTATGTACAGAGCCCATTCCCCAAAAAAGGTGCTTGCTGCTTACCCGAGTTTGACGGTGCCAGGGGCAGTCTTGGTGTCGATTCTAGCTGTTCATGTCGTAGCTCTCAAGTTTTGAAACCAAATGGCAAAACCTGCACGTCACGGCAACGGCGCCGTGCATGTCTAAGCAGGTGTTCCACTATCACCCGTAAAAATCCCTGGTCTCACGGCAAGTGAGTCAGGTCCGGACTAGGCCAGAATTTCGAGGCGTAACAACATCTTCTATTCCTCTACTTTTCACGTCACTATCACTGTAGGACAACAAATCAACAATTCACTACAACAAATTATACCTCTGACTCTCTGACGGCGGGTAGCTCGAAGCACGTGGAATTTGATATGTCGCCGGTGCACCCCAATAACCTTGCATTTCGTCTTGGTTGGTGGCTGTACGTTTTTGGGAAATCGAAAACACAAATCCATGCTTCCTATACTGTCTCCCATGAGTATCTGGATTGCAAGTACCTCTCATGCCACCCCTTTGTTTTTCCAAGAACTACCCACGATCGCTTGGCACTCTTTGGAATGTCAGCAGTTACATCATCTGCTTGTATCGTATGATCAAATCACAAAATCACTTTATACTGCAAAATCACTGCAAAATCACTTTATTAGCGTTTTTGCATTTTGCTCGTATGCACACTGTACTGTACGGCGAATCACCTAGAATTCTGTGCCTGAGTAAAGGAACATGTTCCGTCTGATAGTACCGTATGATCAAGAACTTTTCTCCTCTAGGCAGGCAGGAAGTTCTGTAAAGCCGCCATTACAGAACTTCGTTTGTCGCCGGCGACAGTGTCGCTGGCCAATAGGATTCGATCTGCCTGTACTTCCCTACCGCCTTCCATATCATTCCTGCGACACGAGTTTCTGTTGTCCTGTCGTTCAAATTATTCAACTACAGTGGAGTGGGGGACAGTCGCCGGCGACATACGAAGTTCTGTAAAGCCGCCATTTGACCTCTTGAAACAATCAATTCCCCAAATCTCCCTACACGAATGGGCCGTTTTCTCCAATAAGGTCAATCGCCCATTATTGCGGACTCTTATGCCTCCGCACTTATAAGCCTCCAAGGCCAACGTCTCGAGATGTACCTCCAGCTTCTAGACAAATTTTTACCCAGCCAATAAGTGCCGCGTTTCGCGTAACGCGACGACGGCGAGATTAATCATTCCGGTGTAAATATTTCACCACGCTTGATTAATTCCAGGCGGCTCCTCTCGAACTTTGCTTGACTTTGCCGTAGGATTTAACTTGTAGTACTGGCAGCGCTACAATTTTGACTAGTTTATTCAAATATGCAAAGTTTACGCTTGGAAGTCTTGAATTTGCGCCGTTGCCGTCGCCGTTGGATATGACGCGAGGAATTCAAACAAAGCAGACAGGGGGAACCATCCATCGTCGTCGCAGGATCTTCTCCGATAATTACTAATTAAAATAGTTAGTGCAAATTTACGTGTAGGACGTGTGTGAGTATAGGTACAATATTATCACGGATGTAGGTATACGAGTGTGCGGGCGTGTGTGTCTGTATGTAATGCACAGCGAAATTATTAATAAGCCAAAGGATATTGATCAGGAACAGGAGCGTGAAACAGAAAGCCCAATTTCCGGATCCCATTGTCTGCCTGCTGCAGCAGCGTTCCTCCCGCTAGGGCTGTCTTCCTCTCTCTCACTCTGTGGCGTACTTATCTCGTATAACATCATTTTAATTGAGCCCCAAAGGTGATATTTGATTCAATTTGTGTGGGTGCTGCATAATCGTGGTACTACTCACCTGAGCGTATTTAGCGGTATGGATTTCATCACCGCTTCTTCATTCACTCTGTATAAGGTAGTGCAACTAGTTCGAGGCAGGAGTCATCAGCCATGCACGTTTTATTTGAACAGAGACCATCAAAATCAGAACACAAATTGAAGAATGCTTTCGAATCACGATACTTACCCTGGGTAGCACCAAAAACATAATACGCGATTAACGCTTACACTAGATTAAATCGATTTCAATCTGGCAAATTCCAGTGGGTTGACTATGGGAAATGCATAAAATCTTCAACTAATTAATTATTATATTATTCTCTTCTGTGGAACAAAAATTTCTATTGTTCACCAAAGAGTACTTATCAGAAGAAGTTTCACTAATCTCGTATTATATTAATTGAGCATTGGTGCAACCCACTGTCAGAGTATTAGCCATTCCAGGCTACTGGAGAAAAACATAAGAAAAACACAAAAAGCACAGTCGCCGATGATATTTTTTCTTCAAGTTGGACAATCTCATAAGTTGATGCGGATTGAAATTGAAGAAGCCGAGATGAATAATCAAATTTGTCGAAATATTAGGTGCTTTCCTTTTAGCACAAAACGCACTGATTTGATCTAAGTTAGAGAGAGAAAGAGCGAGAAATCGCATGCGCAAAAGTGGGCTACTACTAAAAACTTAGGTCAGAATACTTAGTTCAGGTTGTAAAAGGAAAGCACCTGATGTTTGCTATGCTGGATTGCCAATTTTAATTAATTGGTTTGGTTGATATCAGATTTTGACAGTGACCCATTGTTGCCATTCTTTTTGGTCTTGAAAATGTCGTTAGGCACGTTACTTTTAGTAGTGGAAAGTGTTGGAAGCTTGAAGTATCAAGTGTTTATTTTTCCCCCAGGTTAAACCCTCCAGTGAAAATGTTTAGTGTGATTCCACCGATGAAAAAACATTTCAATCGATTCACAACGGTGCAATTGAGGTCTACCGATAAACCAATACAAGGTTTGATGAAGAAATCTTGGAGAGAACAAATATTCATGGGCGATTCTCCCTTGATATTTGATAGTGGATAAGTTCCCATGATATAGGTGTCTGCTGCAGCATCCAGGCAGATCAACTTCAAAGAACTACACCAATATTCTAAAATTTCAAAAAGGTGAAAATCACGGCAAAATAGTTGTTCACGCGACGAATGAGTATTTTGAACGCCAGACATAAAGCGACAGAAAATGTTCTAATAACGGCAAATTTGGTGTTTATCACGGCAAAAAATGGGAAAATCACGACAAATTGAGGGTTTGCACGACAAATTTAAAAGATCATTATAGATCGGGGGTAGTTCCTTTCATAGATTTTTGTACATACGTCGAAATCAAAACGTCGCAGTCACGTTGCAGACATGCAAGTCTTGAAAGACTACGTTGAAAGGAGAAGCGCTGATGAATCCTCGCCCGTGAATAGAAGTGGAGGAGGGGAAGAGTTTTAAATGGAAGGAAGTTCTCTTCGCACGGAGATCGAGAAGCGGAAGAATAATATTTCTTCTGAGAGATGGTGGAGCAAGTCGTCTATGAAATCGACTTTAGACGGCAAGAGGGTGGACTACGGCTGCTTTGCCGGAAACAATCGCCAACAGGATCACCATTCATAGCTTTCAGACTTCCAGTAAGGCCCTTTTTGCAGTTGTGTGTTATCAAGAGCTCTATTGGGCCCCCTTATTCTGTCTTCAATCCAATTTGAAGCCCTGCTAAGCCCTTTTGTATTTTCCGTGACTTCCGAAGCAACAAGCAGCGTTGTGCCGTCATGTCATGTTCGGAGCCCTATCGAGCTCCTATTTTGTCTTCTAGTGTATTTGAAATCCTGTTGAGCCCCCTTTTGTTTTTTCAAGGAAGACGGAGTAGGTACCAGACAGCTCTATTTTGCGTTATTTTGTTATACAGAGCTCCATTGGACCCCCTTGTGTCTTCAGTACCGTTTGAAGCTCTGTTGAGTCCCCTTGCATCGGACTCTCTTGTCTTAAAGTACCTATTATTTGGAGCTCCAATGAGCCCCCTTATCTGCTCCATGGCTTTCGGAATTCCACTAAACCCTATTTTGACATCTTCTTGGTCTCATTAGACTCCCTTATTGTGTTTTCAATGTGATTTGAAGCTCTGCTGAGCCCCCTTGCATTTTCCGTTACTTTCGAAGCATGGTGATCACCCTTGTGCCCCTATGTCACTCGAAGTCCTTTCGGGCCTTTTTGGGTCCTCAATCGTAGTTGGAGCCCTAATGAGTCCCCTCGAGTTTTTTCGTAGTTTTCAGAATTGCAGAAAGTTATATTTGTGTCTTTTTGCATTACTATCAGCTCAAGTGTGAGTTCCTTGTGCCTCCATATGATATACGGAGCCCTATCGGACTTCCTTGTGTCCGCAAATGTAGTTTGGAGCCTGGGTTAGCCCTCTTATGTGGTTTCATGTCTAATAATGGTGAGCCCTCTGTTGCCTTTTTGTGTTATCCAGAGCCTCATCGGGCCCCCTTATTTCTGCAATATCTTTTGGAGCCTTGGAGCCCTGCTGAACTTCTTTACATTTTTGCGTACCTGCGCTTTTTGTCTATCAGAGGACGGATATTTTCAATTTTCCTATTATCTTTCTGCACTACAGGGTGATTCGAAAAAAATAACTTCTTGGTTTTTTTGGTCATAGCTTTTTTCCGAGTTTTTTTCCTTATTGACCGATTTTCATAATCTGTAGCTCATGTTAAAGCTGAAGCTTCAGAAAACAAGAATGTGGTCTTCAAAATTGATGCAGAAGAAAACCTCAAATTGAGACTCTGCATCTAAAATGACGCAGATCTGAATAACCCCCGAAATCAGATCTGGAGATGGAACTCGTCGGAAATCAATTTGCTTTAAAGTGAACCATTCAAAATGATCATCTTAAGATATACCTCTTCTTGTATAGAAGAGGATTTTTTGACGAAGAAATTGAATTATGGCTGCATGTTTTCATGATAAAATCAGTGTCCCTCTTACCTGAAAACTAATGTTACCTACGTTACGAATATCAAAGCTGGTAATTATTATTGATCCGAGAAAAATCCAACATTGTTTCAAAATTCAACTACCAGCTTTGTTGTTCGTAACGTAGGTTACATTAGTTTCCAGGTAAGATGGACACTGATTTTCTTCTGGAAACATCCAGCCATAATTCAATTTCTTCGTCAAGAAATCTTTTTACATACAGGAAGAGGTGTATCTCAAAATGATCACTTTGAATGGTTGACTTGAAAGCAAATTGATTTCGGACGAGTTCCATCTCCAGATCTGATTTTGGGGGTTATTCAGATCTGTGTCATTTTTAATGCAAAGTCTAAATTTCAAGTTTTCTTTTGGATCAATTTCGGAGACATATCCTTGTAATCTGTAGCTTCAACATGAGCTACAGATTATAAAAATCGGTCAACAAGGATAAAAGCTATGACCAAAAAACCAAGAAGTTTTTTTTTTGTTGAAGGTTTTACGACGCATCAACTACGAGGTTATTAGCGTCGACGGGACATTCAGTAGGTTTTTGGTACACGTTTCTGTCACTTGAATTGCCTACTGTTAGCTATGTGAGGCCTCAGTACTCTGATGGCACTCAACTCTGTAGTCAGAAATCCATTTTTTCTATAACCGCTGTAGTCAGACAGGTGCAGATATGGCATAGTATTGTCGGAACATTTTTGGACAACACAAAATATCCATGGACGAGGCGGGATTCGAACCCGCGCGGTGTGTCACGACTGGCTTGGCATGCCAACACCCAGACCACTCGGCCACCGCCGCTCCACCAAGAAGTTGTTCTAGATAGATAGATAGATAGATTTATTAAGTGTTCTTGTGCATAAACGCATTACACGAGTCAAGCAAAACAATAAGGTAAACATTTAAATTAAAATTAACAACACACTTTATCACAGATGGGATAATATAAATTATTAACATTATCTAAACATAAATTATCAGTTAACATTTATCACATCTCGATGAAAACGAGAGCAAACAAGCAGTCTGGACAACCTTCATCAGATATATCTACAAGAAAAAATCGCTCGGTTTCAAGCGGAAAAATTCGTCACAGCAATAAAAGGCCCTTGCGCTGAGGAACCGTCTCATCACACGGCTAAAAAGCCTCACTGGCAGATTTCTGACTGAAGTAGGCAACACGTTGAAAAATTTAGCGGCCATATGCTTCGGATTTTTTTGGCCCTTAACTAGTCGAGAAAACTGAGGCAATATATTTTCACAATTTCTGGTCTTATAATTATGAATATTCTCGTGGGTGACGAAAAGATCTTCGTTCTGCTTCAGATACATCAGGCAGCTGTATATATACTCGCATGGAAAAGTAAGTATGTTGTTATCAATAAACGCGCTTTTACAGTCGTCCCTATACCCCAAGCCAGAAATAATCCTGACCGCCCTACGCTGCAAGCCAAAAACCCTGTACCAATCCGACGCGCCACCCCAACATAAAATTGAATAAGTCATCACGGAATGGCACAGAGCATGGTAGGCCTGCAGGAGTGTAGGCCTTGAGACACTGTCCGACAACATTTGCAACGCGAATACATTTGTTGCAAGCTTACTCGACAACTTATGAACATGCACATCCCACTTCAACTTGGGATCAAAAAAAACACCCAGGAATCTAACTGACTTGACATCCCGAAACCCTTCAAGTTCTCTCAGTCCAAAAAACATTGTGTGTGTCTTCAAGGCATTCAAAGAGAGGTGGTTGGCAGCGAACCAGGCCTCGACGTCCGACCGAGCCAAACGACTCCTATCATCAGCGACAGAGAGATCGCTGCTACGGTTTATCACAGTTGTATCATCCGCAAAAAAAATGAATTCAGCACCATCCACACCGCCCGGGAGATCATTTATATAGATTAAAAATAGTAATGGCCCCAATATGGACCCTTGAGGCACTCCATCTCTCACTTCCAACTCACCGGAGAGTTTTCCTCCAATAGACACCGTCTGGACCCTTCCAGAGAGATAAGACTGAATCAATTGCAAGCTTCGTTTGTCAAAATTGTAGCGTTTCAATTTTTTCAATAAAATATCATGATTTACGCAGTCAAACGCTTTGGAAAGATCACAAAATGTTGCCGCCAAATACTGCTTGTCCTCAAAGCACTCAAGACACTTATCTATAAAATCAAGCACAGCGTCGGTGGTATTTAAACCCCGCCTAAATCCATATTGACACGATGTAAAAAGACCATTTGTTTCAAAGTATTCTAGAATCTGCGAGTTAAGAGCCTTCTCAAAAACTTTGGACAGTATTGGCAACAATGAAATAGGTCTGAAGTTATCTATCTTAGAAGGATCACCTTTTTTGTGTAAAAGTTTGATTACAGATTTTTTTAGTGCACTGGGAAAATGGCCCTCGCGAATGCAATGATTTACTATTTTAGTGAGAGGTATGACGATTTGTTCCTTTACAGATTTAATTAGTTCCACATTTAGGCCATAGATATCTCTGCTCTTTTTATTTTTCAGGGAGTGCAAAATATCACGTACCTCGACAAATGACACCTCACGAAATGAGAAGTGCACCTCGCTGTTTATTTTTATGCTATCAATGTTACAATCTTTAACCCCGTCGTTCAAAAGTCTACTTGATAATTCGTTTGCTACGTTGATGAAGTGACTATTTGCGAAATCTGGTTCTATATTCTTTGGTGCAAGCGACCTACTACAGTTTTTTCTCTTACTGTTAATAATCTGCCACATAGTCTGAATTGGGCAATTTGATGATCTGATCAAGCTATCGTTATATTCTTTCTTTGCATTTTTTAATTTGCGCCTATATGCCGTCCTAAATTTATCTCTATACTCTATTAAATCCCGGGTTTCAACTTCTCGACACATTTCATTTAACAGCTTCATTCGCTCTCTCATCCCCCGCAGCTCAGGGGTACGCGTAAACCATGATGAAGCCGACGCCGACACCGACCCCTCACAGCCCACGCGCCGAACGCTGCGTTCGGGAAAGCAGCTCCGGTATGAGTCGATTATCACTCCGAAAAACCTGTCAAACATTAAATCCGAGGTTAGGTCCGGCTCCAAAGCAAAACTCCAGTCCATCTCAGAAACACTTCCATGGAATAGATTCCCGCCCCGAGCGGTCACCGGTCTACACAGATAATATGCCCCTCCCCCCGGCTCGTCGTCGCCAACGGCCGAAGACACACACAAACCAATAGCCCGGTGATCCGACAATCCAGCCGAATACACCCTGGACTCATTTACATTGAAATTTACAAAAAAATTGTCGAGGCAATTTTCCCCCCTGGTGCTGTCAAAGACAGTCCGCTTAAAGCCCAACGTGGAGAAAAAGTCGCAGAGCGTCCTCGACTCACTCTGCTCCGCGCCAAACCTGACATTGAAGTCACCACACAAGATTATTTTGTTTTCTAATTTTATCAATTTTAGAGCTCTTTCTATAATTTCTTGAAACACCTCTAGGCTGCCACTCGGTGACCTGTAAACTGACAGCAAATAAATGTCGTTCTTTTGAATTTTTATAGCAGAGATCTCGCAGTGTAACTCGACAGAAAGGGCCGACAAATCCTCCAACCCCGAAACACCACCCAAACAAGACCTGGTCAGAATCATTGTGCCCCCATGAATATGATTTTGCCTGGCGAAAAATGATCCAACAGTGAAACCCCCCAGCCCGAAGCCTAGGGCCTCATCGCAAGAGAGCCAGTGCTCATTTATACACAACACATCACATGACTTATCCAGCAGAAACGCCTCAAGTTGATTTACCTTATTTCGGATACATTGAATATTTATATGAATTACACTGAGAAGGCTGCCAGTACCGCTACCGATAATGGACTCTCTCGCTAAAATGCTATCGTTGGCCGCTACCATCCTGGATTCTTCCCGACCGGAAGTCACCAGCGTGGGATTGCTGGCGGTCTGATCGAAAAAATTTAAATCGCTTCACTAAAACGTCTTTTGGCCAGGTGGAAGCCTCATACAAGACATCCTCTAAAGCAGCGTCAGCACCCACCCGGAAAGATTTCAATTCAAATCTCTTTATTGATGCATTTTTGAGTACATTGTATTGCGTAGCTTATTTTCTAACTTATTCCTATATATTTACATATTTACAAGTTATTTTGTACATTGGTTGTTGATGCAACTTTATTTTAATTGTAATGTTATTGCTAGCGGTGGGAAAAAAAGAGCAGATTTAGCAAAAAACCCAGTGACCTTATGTTGATGGTGTTGTATTTGTGTGTGTTGCTGTGTAATTTGGTTAGTTAGTGTTAGTTGAATATTATTTGATGCATTAATTTGTGTTTAATGCGGAACGGGGCATTTTGCGGGGTTAGGTTTGTGATATTGGAGGTGAGATCGTTTGTTTTGGTTGTTTGTTGCAGGAATTTTTCCGCCATTCCTGCTATCGTTTCTCGTATTGTTGGCATTCCAGCTTCTTCATGTAGGTCTACTATTCTTGTGTAGTATGATTTATTTAGTATGGTTCTAAGAACTTTGTTTTGAGTGACTTGTAGCATGTCGCTGTTTTTCTTTGATGTGTTGCTCCAGATGGGGCAGGCATATAACATGATTGGTCTGATCATTGTTTTGTACAGTTGTATTTTGATTTCTTTTGATATTGGGTTGTTGTGATTTAGTAGAGGATATAGGCATCTCGTTGCCGCCATTGCCTTGTTTTTGACTGTTGTGATGTGTTTTTTGTATGTCAAAGTTTTGTCTAGTGTGATTCCTAGATATTTTGTTGTGGTGGAGTCTTGTATTTGGATGCCATTGATGGTTAGTTGTCTGTTAGGTCTGTCTTTTTTGTGGGTGAAATGAGTTAGTTCGGTTTTGGCTGGGTTTAGTTTGATTTTCCATTTTGTGAAGAAGTCTTGTATGGCGTCTATGTGCTTTTGCAAGTTTTTAATGTTCTGGTCTTTACGCCATGATTCGGCTATAATAGCCGTATCGTCTGCGAATAAGGCCAATTTAGTGTTGAGTTTTTTGGGGATATCGTTGATGTACAGTGAAAATAGCGTTGGCGACAGGATTGCCCCTTGGGGTACTCCTGCTGGTATATGTGTTATTGTTGATATTGCATTGTTTACTTTTACCTGGAATGTTCGTTCTGATATGTATGTTTGTATGATTTTTGTGAGGTAAAGTGGGATTCTGTTTTCTATCAATTTTGCTATAAGTCCTCTATGCCATACGGTGTCGAACGCCTTCTCGATGTCCAATGTTAGTACTGATGTTGTTTTATTTATGTTGTAGTTTGTTGTAATCGTGTTTGTGAGTCTGGCCAACTGCAATGTGGTACTGTGATTAGTTCTAAATCCGAATTGTTCTGGGATTATTGTATTTTGTTCTGTTATGAATTGGACAAGTCTAGTTTGTATGACTTTTTCGTATATTTTGGCTGTTGACGACAGTAGGCTGATCGGTCTGTAGTTTTGTGGATTGCTGTGGCTTTTGTTAGGTTTTTTGAATGGGAGAACAATGGCATTTTTCCATTGGTCCGGGAAGTATTGATTGATGAGGCAGGCGTTGATTATGTAGAAAAGTTGTACTATTGTTTTCTTTGGCATGTTTTTCAGCATTGTATTGGTGATGTTGTCTTCGCCTGGAGCTTTTTTAGCGTTCAGTCTTTTGATGATATTTGCAATTTCTTTGGGCGATGTGAGGTGTTCTAGCGGGGTTGATTCGTGAGTGTTGTTCAGATTGTCAATTTGTTCGTTCACTGTCTGTATTGTTTGTCCGTCTGAAAGATTGTCCGTGAGTTGATGGTTGTTGAAGTAAGTAACTGCTATTAGATTGGCTTTGTCAATGTCGGTTGTGGCTGTTATGTTGCCCGTGGTTAATTTGGGGATGTTCATTTTTTGATTTTTATTTTTTAGGCACTTGGAGATTTTCCAGAGTTTGGTTTTGTCTTGTTTAGTGATTTTTCTGAGGGATTCTTCCCAGTTATCTGTTTTTATTGAGTTTATTTTTGCGTTTATCAGGTTTGTTAGGTAACAGACCTCCTGCTTGATGGCTATGTTTCTGTTTCTCTGGTATAGTCTGCGTAGTCTGTTTTTATTCTCTATTAATTGGATTACTTCGTCTGGGAGTTGAAGTTTGTAGGTTTTTGTGGCTGTGGTTGTTGATGAGTATTCCTTAGCTTTGCTGAGTAGCGTGTTGAATTTCTTTATTTCTTCTTTGATGGTCTCAATGTTTGGTATGTTATTGTTAATGATTGTGTTCTGGTTCAGGAATTGTCTGTATTTCCCCCAGTTTGTTTTTGTTTTAGGGCGCGGTGGTGGTGGTGGTGGTCTGTTTGCTGTAATTTCTATAAGAACTGGATAGTGGTCCGATGTAAGTTGGTCTATGGTTTCTATGTTGGTTACCGTTATGTTTTGTGTAAGCGCCAGGTCTATTGTTGCCGGGGTGTTACCATTGTATGGGACGTGAGTGGGTAGGTTTTCTGGGTGGTATAGGTTGTATGTGTTATTGTCTACGTATGCTTGCAATCTGTTTCCGTTTCTGTTGGTTGTGGGGCAGTGCCAGTTTTCGTGGCGAGAATTGAAGTCCCCGGCTATAATTGTTTTATTATGGATTCTTGTTAGTTCTGATAGTTCTTGTATGTTAATGGGTGTCGTCACAAAGTTGTAGTAGTTGATGATTGCTATGTCACTTATTTCTATGGCTAGAGATTCTGTGTCTATTGTATTTGTATTTAATTCTGTGTGGTTGATGCATTTTTTGATGTATGTTAGCAGTCCGTGACTTTGACCGTTAGGTTTGTTTACGTGGTTGTAGTTCGTCAGTTTTGGCGGGCTTCTATTGTTAAGTTTGGTTTCTTGAATGAGTAGTATGTCAGCGTCTTGTTGGTCTGCTAGTTGTTGCAGTTCGTTGGTTTTATTTGTTATACCACATGCGTTCCATGTGATGATTTTATATGCGTTGTTGTGTGGTCTAGTAGTCATTTTCATACTTCTCTGCAATTTCGGCAATGACCGCGATTTTATCAAATATTGAGCTGGCGTTAGCTAGTTTGATTTTTAGTTCACGTACTATTTCGATTATTTTTTTAATGTTGAATGTGTTGTTCAGTTCATTAATTTCTTTTAGCATTGTGCTTATATTGATTTCTTCGTTTGGAATGGCAGGATTGCTGGTTGGAGTGTTGGAGTTCTTTTGACTGATTTTGGCGTATGTGATGGTAGGGTTTGTGGTGGTGTTAGTTGTGTTAGCGGTGTGTGTTTTGTATACTCTTTGTGTGATTTGTGGTTTAGTTTGATTGTCACTGGTTTTGTTATTAAATCTGCTCTTACCCATCTTGGCTATTCTCTCGCTGTACTCGATGTATGCGGGACACTCGTGGTAATTTGCTGCGTGGGCCCCTTCGCAGTTGCAGCATTTCATATTCGCGTTCGGCTGTCCCTTCTTGATTGGGCATTCCCTCGTTAGATGGTTGTCTGCGCACTTGAGGCATCTCGGCTTCATGGCACAATTGGATGATCCATGCCCGTATCTTTGGCAATTGTAGCACTGGGTTTTGTTGGATGTCTTTTCGTAGTTTTGCCACGTGATTTTTATGTGGTCTATTTCACTGGTTTTGAGTATGTTAGCTGTTGGTTGTTTCTTGTCGAATGTAACCAGGTATGAGCGTGAGTGCTTGCCCTCCCCGGCCTTCAGCTTGGCGCACGACGCTGGTTGAAGATTCCGTTCCTTTAGTTGTTGCATGATGTCTTCACTTTCGAGGAATGGCGCTGCTTTCAGCACGAACTTGACAGGCTTCTGCGTCCTCGGTGTAAATGTGTAGAATTCTACATTGTTGCTTTTGAGTGTTGTTTTCGCTGCTTCGAACTCGACGATGTCTTGTGTATTTAGCTTTATGCTGGTTTGGTTGAACTGGACGTTTGCCCCTTTTATCGCTCTTTTGATGTAATCGTGAAACTTTTTCAAATCCGCGAATTTCGATGTGATATATATTGGCGGTGGTTTTCTTTGTGTCGCTCTGGTTGCTGGCACGTTTCCTTCGTTAGTCTCCATTATTTCATTTTCCGAAAGCACTCCAAACGGATTGCTGATGGGCACTTGGTATTGTAGTGTGTTTACTTCAGCTGCGGTGCCGTCCATCTTCTGGCTGGCTGTGCCCGGCTGGGCTGCCTTGTGGGTTTTACCCTGCTGCGGGTCTGCGGTGTTCGGTGTGTGCACTCTATTAAAATTAAAGGTTGTGCCGTCTATGATTAGGCGCAATTTTCGTTTTGGCTTGGATGTCGCTGCTTTTCGCATTCGACTGAACTGCTTCGCTGCTAATCACTCACTCCCCCGGAAAGATGGATAACCCTTGGACTGAAGAGGACTGGCAGTAAAGGATCGCCCTGGAAATTTGCTTGTCAACCACGATGTGATGTGTTCCTCAGTTGTCTCCGGTCTACATCTTCCCACGTATAGCCAAGTCTTTCTCATAGCAGCTGAAAACTCGTGGCCGCCACCCTCGTCAGAGGCCGTCCCTCTCACGATCCTGGCTGGAACGAATTCGCCTTGTTTACTTTTAAAAACCATGCCATCAGCTGTTTTGCGAGATTTGGGTTCACTTTTTTGCTCTTGCTTTTTGTCTGCCGCACTATCATCGCTGATAGTGGACTTGTGGCAATTTCTAGCCTGTGAAGAATTTCCAACATCACTTTCGGGAGCACAAGGGGGCTCCTTTCGTTCATTCAACAACTTCTTCAAGTCTTCGTTGCTTTCCGTTAATTTCTGTACCTGTGTTTTCAGAGATGAAATTTCCGTCAACAGTTTTTGTGTGTGTTTCTTAACGATGTCCTCCATGATCTTGAGTACTTCCTTCGAAAGTGAGCCATCACTTTGAGGATTCGATTTGGTCCCGGACTTCGCCCGAGTACTAATTTCAGTCTCGTTTCCCATCCTGCGAAAACTGTTCGGACTGGACTTCACAAATTTGCAAAACAATTCACTGTAAATAACACAATAGCGGAGCCGACGTGAACCGTGCCGCCGCTTATCTTTTTGCTAATCACCCTGTAGTGCAGAAAGATAATAGGAAAATTGAAAAACCGTTTCGAGATATGGGTGTACCATCCTCCCTGGACCAGTTGAAAATATCAAAAAACATGTTTTTTTTTTTAATTGGGAGTTGCTCAAATTTTTTAGTTTTTAAAGGGTTTTACGCGACGCCCTGTATAACCAACAAGGAAGATTTGAACTCAATTCTGTATCCGTCCTCTGATAGACAAAGAGCGCAGGTATGTGGGAAAAGAGAAAAATTCAAATCAGTCTTTTTTTTCGGGAGCTAGGGCACTTTGAACTTCATTAGAAATTTTGGGTGGGCCACTTCAATTGTTGAGTAGTTGGAATTGATCATGAAGAGTGCAGAGAGCACTGGGCCCTTTTTAGAACTGTAAAAGATTGACTGGAGGCACTAGTTTTCCAGGTATACGATTTGATTCTTCATAGGAGTTCAAGGGAAGGTACTGGGTCTCTGAACTGACAAGATCAAAGAGCTTCTGCAGTTGCAAGATATCAAATCAAAATTGACGCTTCAAGATTCAAAAATGCAAGGAGACACAAGGGCCTTCAAACTGTTTTGCATTGAGGAAATTTCAAGGAAGCACTGGGGCTCCCAAGTGACACGACTAGGTAAAGATTGAAAAACGTCAAAAGTGATTTTCAGGGCGACTTTTCTGTCTTCCAGATCTGTCTTGTAAACCCTCTACCCATTCTGTCGTAGAAACCCTTATTCTGTCGTGAATATACCTTCTTCTGCCGTGTAGAGTATGTCGTGAAAAATATTATTCAGCCGTTACTTTCACTTTCGTTGTCGTTTTTGTTCTGGCGTGACGTGTCTTTATTTTGTCGTGCCGTTATCATCTCCCTCAACGGAATTCTCAAAAAGTCAGATCCAACCCAACTGAATGATAAATAATCACGGTGACTGGATTTAGGCGCTGTATGAGTTCATTTTGTATATACAGGGTGATTCAAAAATATCGGACCACCTTCATGCTGCGTAATATGGAGGTGTAGTAGAATGCGGGAAAGTTGTTAAAAAAAACTCTGTCTTTCAGTTTTGAAGTTGTGGAGGAAAAAAGTTTGATCCTTCGATTGCTTCTATTGTCGTTGTTTCAGAATATTTTAGTGAACTGTCCATGGAAAAATGATGAGTACAAAAAACCAACCTCTGAATCTGTGTTGTTTTTTTGTTTTCTGTACAGGGTGAGTCATAAAGTACAAAAATTTAGTTCTCCCTAAGAACCAGAGGCAAAAGAGTTCTATCGAAATGAATTGTGTTTTATTGAGCTCCAGATAGGTTATGGGACCATTGTGACTGTTTGCACGCACTTTCGGAAGAAAATAATTAACAGGATTGATGACCTTGTATACAAAACCAAAATCATCACAGAATTAGAGGTTGATTCTTTGTGCTCATTGTTTTTTCATAAATAGTTCACTACATCTTTTGAAACAACGAAAATAGAAGCCATCGAAGGACCAACCATTTGTCCCTCCATAACTTCAAAATCAAAAGAGATAAAAATTTTGCAACAACTTTCCAGCACTCTACTTCATCTCCATATAACGTACCTTCAAGATGGTCTGACACTTTTGAATCACCCTGTATGCGCTGAAATAAATGTCATCATTTCACCTTCACTAGTTCGCAAGATATCAAGTAATAACCATATTCAGGGGCCTACCTTATTAGGCATTTTGCGGGACATGTTATGGGAACTTCCTTGGGAATCTTATTTTTGATCGTAGAATCTGCCGCTCAAGTTTGACAGGCTGACTTAGGGACACCTGTATAAGTACCTATACCTACCTATTTACCAGTGCATAACAAATACCTATAGGCCAGTCAAATAAGGAAAGCTGGAGGGAAAAAACTGTTGAAGTTTTGGAAATTTGACAGTAATGTCCGGTAAGGTGTACTGTTAAACATACTAAAAGTCCCCAACTCTACCTATTGAGCTCGAGCCGCCATCTTGGAAAAATGGTCCTTCGATCCAGTTTTCTGTTCATATTCCGCTAATCATCAGGGATATTCAATTCAGTTTAATAAAAAATCAAGGCTATAAAAATGTCTACAAAAATTGTTTGATACCGATTTTCTTCTCGAATCTGTTGGAATCAATTAAATTAAATTAACAAAAAAAATTCAAAAAATAAGCGATTTTTGCCTATGGCTAGAGATATTGTCTCCAAAATTTGTGAAGATGTTGGCAGTCTACATCAAAGCTAAACGTAACAGTTGAGATAGAAAAAAAAATTGCGAAAATATTTTTTTATTTTTTTTTTAAATTAAGCAAAAATTTGATTTTCGAGTTTCACATTTACAACAGGGCGGAGTAAAGGTTTCAATCGAACATCAATCAGTTTTGATATTTACATATTGTAAGACAAGATTTCATAAGTATTGTGCCTTCACGAGCTTCTGGAATGCTCGATATGAATTAAACTGAAAGAATAATAGTTAAGTCCAAAAAGTGTTGTCGATTGGTTCTGAAGGAAACATTTCGAAACAAAAGACATCAGCAAAGGATATACAGGAGATCCAAAGGTTATTCAACTGTATATGAGCCCCATATTGATGTGCCTTATCCAAAATAGTACAAAAGAATTATTCAAAATGTGAGAATCCACCCTGTATAACAAAAAGTAACGATATAAAATGGAAGTAGTAGATCATACATGGTGCCAAAAATACAGCTTTTACATTGCTGAAAAAAAGAACAAAATTATTTGATTTATTTGAAAGTTATTAGTCCTCAAACTTGACTTCACAAATTTCAGCCAGTCAAATAGGGAAAAGTAGAGAGAAGTAACGGTCGGAGTTTCAGAAATTTGACAGGAATGTTCGCTAAGGTATACTTATAAACATAGTAAAAGTCCCCGCCTCTACTTATTGCGCTTGAACCGCCATCTTGGAAAAATGGTCCTTCGATCAAGTTTATTACCATTTTTCCAAAATGGCGGCTCGAGCACAACAGGTAGAGGCGGGGACTTTTAGTATGTTTATTAGTATACCTTAGCGAACATATCTGTCAAATTTCTGGCACTCCGACAGTTACTTCTCTCTACTTTTCCCCATTTGACTGGCTGAAATTTGTAAAGTCAAGTTTGAGGACTAATAACTTTCAAATAAATCAATCAATTATGTTCTTCTTTCCAGAAATGTGAAGGCTGTATTTTTGGCACCAGGTATGATCTACTACTTCCATTTTGTATCGTTACTTTTTGTTATACAGGGTGGATTTTAACATTTTGATTGATTCTTTTGTACTATTTTGGACAAGGCACATCAATATGGGGCTTATACCGTCCGTTTTTTTTTCTAGGCCCCAGCGCGTAGCGCCTTTATTATGGGTTCCACACCCAACATATTATATATTTTTGAAATCAGAAGAACAAAATCTTTCGATTGATGGTATGTCAAATTATTTTTGACAGATGTCATTTTTTGACAATTGACAGAATAGTACTTGTGATATATCATTTTAAAGCCCATTAAATTCTGAGGAAAACTGTGTCTTCATTTTTAGAATAGGATGTCTTTCACAGCTTCTACAGGTCTTCAAATAGGAAAAAATGTTGAAATTCAGAAATACTCAATAACTACGTAAGTATAGGCAAAACAGGCATTTCTAATAATAACTGATGATAATAATCAATAAATAATCACAATGAAACGAAACATGTCCTGAAGAAGTTACTTGAAATGACCGTCTCCTTATTCCTTAAATGGGAGATTCAACGACCGGTGAATTGCAACTGCCAGCCCAACGCGATAGTATCCGAGGTGGCCAGGTATGACACCCTCGATTTTTTTTTATGAGCCTATCTGAAAGATAAGGTGTTTATAGAGTCTCCCGCTAATTTGGAGTATTTGGACGATTTAAAATCAGAATATTATCATCAGTTGATATTAAAAATACCTTTTAGTTATTGAGTAGGTATTTCTGAATTTTAACAATTTTTCCTATTCAAAGACCTCCAGAAGCTGTAAAAGACATCCTATTCTAGAAATTGAAACACGGTTCTCCTAAGAATTTTATGAGCTTTAAAATGGTGTGTCACAAGTACTATTCCGTCAATTGTCAAAAAATGACATCTGTCAAAAATAGTTTGACATATCATCAATCGATAGATTTTGTTCTTCTGATTTCAAAAATATATAATATGTTGGATGTAAAACCCATAATAAAGGCGCTATAAGCTGGGGCCTAGAAAAAAAAACGGACGGTATACAGTTGAATACCTTTGGACCTCCTGTATATCCTTTGCTGATGTCTTTTGTTTTGAAATGTTACCTTCAGAACCAATCGACAACACTTTTTGGACTTATTGCTATTATTCTTTCAGTTTAATTCATATCGAGCATTCCAGAAGCTCGTGAAGGCACAATACTGATGAAATCTTGTCTTGCAATATGTAAATATCAAAACTGATTGATGTTCGATTCAAACTTTCACTCCGCCGTGTTAGAAATGTCAAACTCAAAAACCAAATTTTTGCTTAATTTAAAAAAAAATTAAAAAATTTTTTCGCAATTTTTTTTTCTATCTCAACTGTTACGTTTAGCTTTGATGTAGACTGCCTACATCTTCACAAATTTTGAAGACAATATCTCTGGCCATAGGCAAAAAATCGCTTATTTTTTGATTTTTTTTTTGTTAATTTAATTTAATTAATTTCAACAGATACGAGAAAAAATCGGTATGAAACAATTTTTGTACACAATTTTATAGCTTTGATCTTTCATTAAACTTAATTGAAAATCTCTGATGATTAGCGGAATATGAGCAGAAAACTGGATCGAAGGACCATTTTTCCAAGATGGCGGCTCGAGCTCAATAGGTAGAGTTGGGGACTTTTAGTATGTTCAACAGTACACCTTATCGGACATTACTGTCAAATTTCCAAAACTCCAACAGTTTTTTCCCTCAAACGGAAAAATTTGTTCTAATTTGACTGGCCTACTACTCCTTACCTTAGGTAGGTATCTATACGTCCCACCTAGATATTTTTCAATGAATTTATCTGTCTCGAAATATATTTCTCGTAAAATGGTAACAAACAGTGTTGAAAAGTGAGCTACACAGAATAACTGAATTCCAAGCTCCAGAAATAATGCCTTTAGTTTCTTTTCAGACATCATTCTTCTAAGATGAAATGCTCGCGGCCACTTTGCGGGCGCGCATTGAAAAACCGACAAAGTCCTCTTCCACGTCCTCTCTCTGTACCCTAACCAGCAATTTACGTAAGTTCCATTAGCGGAATTGAGACTTTCAAATCAACTTACTGCCTGTCCATAAACATGTCAGAACGTTACGTATATTTCAGAATTCTACTTCGCGGGCGTGTCATTGTTTTTTTTTTCTCGTTTTTTTTTCAAACTCCGCGCGCGTTGTACTGGAATTCGACTTTCTAATCGGTTATGTGGGTTTTATCTACTGGCGCGAAGTGATAAGATAATCGATAATCATTTTCATAAACAACGTGTTGTTTCCAGCAATTATTGCTCTCATCCATGATGATAGAAAACAGAGGTGAATTTTACAAGTCTGCCTGTACTTTACGTTACAAGAATAACTTCCAAGTGTTTGTGTTTTTAGACAAATCCAGGAGAAAGTATGACGGCCGCGGTGATGAAATTGAGCTGCAAATGTTCGTGGCAAACAGAATTGAGCGAAGAGAAAACTGGACGAACGGAGATCCCGTGGTAGACGAGACCGGGAAAGATTGCATTTTAGAACCGCAAAATCGACCTGTGGCAGTGGTCAAACGCAAAACGGATCCAGACGAAGAAGCAATGAAGCAGAAAATTGTGGACATTTTGGAGCAAATACGGAACGACATTGAAATTTTACAAGACGACAAGAACCACTTTCAACTTTCAGCTTTTGAAGAAATCAGCAGTACCACCAAACAGTATTACGACTCGGTCAAAGCGATTGACATCAAGAAAAATGAAGATCTGCGCCAGAAAAAAATCGAAGCCTACAAACTAATAACGAACTTGAACAAACTGATAACGGCGCGCGAGTCCCGCAGCAAATTTGTGAAAATTTATTAAGATGCGTGTAATAAAACTGATCATAAAATTAAGTAGTTGATCTTTGCGATTAGATAAGATAAAACAATGTGAATCAAATAATTCAGAACAATAGACCGTCCAGTACGTGAAATATGTGCGAAAAAGCAAGTGTCGGTAAGTAATACAGGAATAGTTTTTACGGTAGAGCAAACAAAAAAGTTGTCCAGCTTCATTTCCAGTAGACTACGAGGCGCTCGATCGAGAATTCAACGAGAAATGCTGGGAGATAAAGAAGCTGAAGCAGAACATCCTCGAGCTGGAAGCGGAAATCGACGAGTGTCACGACATGAGGAACTCACCGCAGCACGTTTATCTGCACGAAGCGATCATGTTGAACGTCGAAAAACTGGACGAAATTGAAGACAACAACTGGGAAGAAATGCTCGAGCTGAAGACGCAAGCCATAAAGTTCGGGTACAACATGATGGAACGACTCGAAATCCGAATTTCCAACAACGAGCAGCTTGAAACTTTTCAGAATGGCCCTAAAATCCTAGTCAGTCCTTCAACAAACGAAAGCGACTTATCTTCACTGGAAGACGACTACACTTTCACGCGTAAAGTCGGAAACAACGTCAAGTTCCATGCGAGAAAAGTGCAAGGCTACAAAGACATCTCCCAGTATTTCCAAGCTGAGCCAAAACCGGCCAAAGTTGAACGAAAGCGTTTGAAGAGCGAAGACGCAGAAACTCAAACGGAAGATGAGCTGGACATGGAAGGAACAACACTTGAAGAAGAGCTAGCTGAAAAAGCGACACAAGTAACCAAAGCTGAAATAGAAGAAGCAAGAGTAGTTGAATCTGAAGCGGGAACAGACGAGACGAAAATTGAAGAAGACCCGAATGATATCCTAGATGAAATTCCGGACGAAGCAAAACAGCGACGAAGATCTAGCGCTAAAGAAATTGTGAAGAAACTTGAACGGAGCACAAGCATCGAAGAACGTTTCCAGCAAGTAGTAGTAAAGAACACCAATGTCGATATTATGAAATATTTCCAACCGCAACCGAAACAAGAAAACTGCCAACTAAAAAACGAGGCTGAACAGGAATCAAAACCAAAGGAGACGATAGAGTTTCTATCAGAAAAAGAAGACGAGAGAGAATATGAAAACGAATTTGAACAACAATATGAAATAGAAGAAATAGAGCCGGTTGAAGAAGACTCGCTTCAAGACGAAATTTTTGATTACTTCCAAAGACACAAAAGCCTTGACGAAATGGAAGACGTTGACGGTAAATTCGAAGAAGCCTTTGCGCAGTTGGGCGATGAAATCCAGCAGGACTTTGAAGAACCGAAGCCAAAACTGAGCGTGCGTGAAAGAGTGAAGCGGATAAACAGTACTGTAGAACAAAAAGATGAAGAAAACGTTAGCAAATCCGAAGAACTAGTCGAAGTCAAGCTGACAACAGCAGCAGCTGAGATTTACATCGACGAAAACCACAATGAAGAGATGAAGCCGAAGCTGAGCGTGAGAGAGAGGATCAAACGGATGAACGAAGGTGAACTCGAAGAAAGTGCCGGAGAAAAAGACGTCGTCGTGCAAAATCGTGTCGATCAGGAGGAAGTGGCTAATGTTCAGTTGAAAAATTTAAAACAGTATTTTGAAAAATCCGGTTTTCCTTTGGTGTTCAAATAGAAGTTCTTGGTGTGATGTAGATAGGAAAAAGCGATATTTTTTGATAATTACTATTTTTACTCTTATAAATGAAAATATATAGACATTTTTTTGAAGAATTTGTTTTGGAAAACAAGCACGTGCTTGGATTTTTTACCTATCTATAATTTATGGTTTCAAATTTTTGCTACGATTTTATGATGTTGGATTCTTGAACAATATAGGGCTTATTGATAAAGAAAACTATAAAATATGTTCGCGAAAATAACACAGGGATCGTAAAAATTCTTTGAATAATTTTTGGAAAATCCAGTTATCGATTGAAGGGCGAAAATAATCTCTCGTATTATGAGGTTATCGTTATCAGTTATCATTTAGATAAAAATGGAATAGGCACTGAGACTGGGTTAATTTCAAAAATCTTGATAACAGTCATCTGATAGACTGAGTAGGTGAACCAAAAATAGCTTTCCAAAAACTTCTTCACTTGCGGTAGTCTGAGTCTCAACATGATGTTTGTTTTGTTGTTTCGAATATTTCTCTCAACGTTAAAAAGGCGATAATTCTCATGAAAATGTCCAGAAATATTAAGTGATAATTCAATTGGAAACACCAGTCGCGAGACTTACAGCGGATATCAATTTTGTTCTACTGTTTTTCATCGTGAAACCTGTACGAATAGAAACGATTTTGTGAAACATTTTTTCAAGTGTTGGATGTATTTTGAAATTTCATTCAAGAATGAAATTGGATTATTGAAAAAAGGCGTTGCGGAATTAATTTCAGCGGGCTCGTTGCTCGACAAAAAATCATTCAGGTCTCTTTCGAAAACTGCAGGGAGGTACCATGAAATGAAGATTTTTTCTTCAAAATCCAAAAAAAAAAGGAAATTTTGGACAAAAACTGAACTTAAAAAATATTTCCATGATTGATAGTACGAGATACGTCCCTGTAACGCTCGAAAGAGACCTGAATGGTAGATTTCTGCCAAGGAATTGACGCCTGCTGGAATTGATTCCGCAACGCTTTACTTCATCAATCTAGCTTGTAATGGTACGCCCCTCCTCCCCCCCAGTGACATTTTCACGTGTTTGGCCTCTGATCATCGAAATCCTACGTTGTCCGTTTTTGTTCGCGTCTTAACCCTTTGATCCGCTTTTGTTCATGAGGAGAACGACCCGAGGGGGAAGAAGGTGGAGTTCAAGGTGGACTTCAATGAAACACGCTCATTGCACAGAACATTACATTTACTCAAAATAAATAAAGTGCAAAGTGCAAAATTAGTCTTTTATGATTCTTTTCTCAAAACACCTAGCATGTGACTGACAAAATGAACAAAATGTACAAAATGGACAAAATGAACAAAATGAACAAAATGGACAATACGAACAAAATGGACAATACGAACAAAATAATAAAACAATTAAAAAACAACACAACAAAATATGTCAAACTGTCAAGTCAAAGAAAATGGAGAGTGACGGATTCGGAAAAAAGCACTCATGTGGAAGAACCCAGTCGAAGAAACCACTGAGTTAAGCTCAAAGAAAAGGGTTCTCAAACATGTTGTGACAAAATGTTAAACTCACTGAGACTTTGTTCTCCCTACCACAACGCAGCAAATAACGCAAAGTAACGCAACACAACGCAAAGCAACGCAAAGCAACGCAAAGCAACGCAAAGCAACGCAAAGCAACGCAAAGGAACGCATAATACGCAAAACAAAAGGTCGCCACACTCACACAAACACACAAAAAACAACAACTGAAGACATGTTAGTAGACAGGACATAATAAACAAAACACTACAATACAACTACAAAATACAACAACTACACAATGGGGGAAATCCTGTTGCGATCCTGTACTCGAGGACACTGTAAGAGAACCTATCCCACAAAAGCTGACATTTGCCTCGTTACGCGAGTCGCAAGCGACTAAGTTGTAACCAATCGTCCGTATCTACCATGGCTGTCCCTGTCCCTCACCCTGGCAGGTAGCATCAAATCATCTCATCACAAACAAAGCAAAATAAATAAACATGACTCCCCAACAAAAAGTACCGTACAACCTGCTTGGACGGTAAAAGCCCTCTGACACATAGACAAAAGTAAACATTGTAAAAGTCAATTTTAGGTTGGGTAGAAGTGGTTGATAGTACAGGAACGACTTTCACGGTATTCAAGAAAATATTAGTAAAATAGGTACATCAAGGCCCGATCATACTCGCAAGCGCCATTTGCAAAACCCAGTGAGTAATTCTAAGTAAAAATATTTGAGAACCGGAACAGACGGAGGACTCTGAATATTGACACAAAGATTCTGACACATCAAAGGTACAGCACTGACATTAAAAAAAGAGTTGACTACAAAACTGTACATAAAAATGAGAACATAAAAATATCACAGATAATGACGTTCAGCTAAAATTTGACACAAAATTACAGTCAAGTGCACACATGAAAAAACAAATTACATACAAAAATTACTGATCTGACCATAGAATTATGACATAAAATTCAAGCAGACAAATTCAGTGTAATAAACACCTCACGCTGAATTAGTCCAGACAAAAGCGGCATGCGTGTCTTTAAAATAATCTGAGCGCATGTTTCCATAAAAAGGACGTACATCTAATTTAATTCGGCAGTGAAAAATCAATTGAAACCAAGTAGTGTTCAAAAAGAAAACGACAAACGAATACACAATTAATTGAAAATACTACAAAAATTAATATTTACCTACAAAAGCACGCAAAAGGAACAACACTTCAACGCGACACATGTCTTCAAGAGGCTGTCTGCGTCTCCCCCAGCATCCGTTCCTCGATTTCTTCCTAGGCTCTGCAGACGAACAGCCACCCTCATTTAAAGTAATAAAATCTCGTCGCTCGACCCATTTACAGTCTTAGGACGGACGACACTATGGTCGAAAGTCCCAAATGTGACCGCATCAAAACTGCCCGACCATGGGTTAACACAAGTTCGCATTTTTGTGCCTGTTTCGTTGAAAGGGGAATTTTTTAAAACTAAATATTTCTAGCTATGCAGCGCGCTGATTTAATATACATTTTTATATGGTAAAATAAGGCGAAATCCCACAAGCTCCATCCTTGTAAAACTATGAGTAGCTGCAAGTACAGGTGAGTTCAACACCTGCAGAAATTCCCACAGGTTCCTTGACTGATGTAGATTGAGTAACAAATAACCCGATTGGGTGTCTAAGAAAACTCCATGGACCCATCTTGTATAATTAATAGAAATTCGGTATTAATTTTATGGTTTCAGAAATATTCCCTTGATCTTTTTCAACGTGTCTTCGAAAATCTTTGAGACAACGAAGATGAAGGCACTAGGATTCCTACCTTTTGACCCGTTCCATGCTTCCGAAACTGAAGAAACTGAGTTTTACTAGGTATTTAGTGACCCCTCTTAAAGCTCTCCCTAAACTGTCCTGGCTTTTTTTACCGCAAGTTCGGTACACGCTGTCGTGAAAACCGCTGAAAAACTTGGTTTAACTGAAGGCCCTGTACAGCTGAAGTGGAATTCAATTCCAGAATCGCATTGCTCGTAGCCGATTGAGCAAGAAACGATACCTAACTTGCGTTTCCCAAAAATCCTAAAAAGTTGTCAAAACTGTCCGAGCTTCCCTAAAAACTAAAATTCAAGTTTTTGTGAAATTTTCAAATTTTTTAAAACTGCTTGTTGGTACTCGTTTCTCACTAAATTGACTACGCTGATCATGGTTTGCATATTTATTCCAACGCTCATTCCGATTCTGAAGGTCTCTGCCTGTCCAAACTAGAAATCATGCATTACGTATCGGGTAGATACTTGATTTACAAAGAAAACTGTCGTCTTCAATCAATATACAACTGGTCGCTAACTTCGTAAGTACCTAAGAAAAGTTCCTGAAAACGCTTTTGAAAAATATCCAGGTACACATTCTGTTCAAGACTTGCCTTGAATTACCGGGAAGGGCTTGTAGAGTTTTTTGAGTCGGTAATTATTGTCTCACCTACGCTCCGGAATGCCTCTTAATCGAAGAGAATAATTCCTTTTGAGGACATTTTAAGAAATAAATATGTTATTCTTCATATCATCAACAATAAAAAGCAAGAAATCCAAGAGAGGCTGCAAATTGACATAAAAGTTTGACATTTTTTGACGGTTGACGGCGCATTTTTGCGTCGGTTGCAAGTCGAACATGGAAATTAGCCTCAAAATCGGACTTAGCCTGCTGATGGCTAGAGGCTTTGAGTGCTTGCTTGATTTATTCAAACTTGAAGATAACCGAGGGGCAAACCGTTGGGGAAGTCTGGTGTACATGCCGGAGGAAGTCCGGGGGAAGTCCGGGGGAAGTCCGAGGAAGTCCGGGGGAAATTCTTACGAGAGGTAAGTCTGGTGTACAAAGTTTGACCAGCGGTTTGCCCCTCGAAGATGACCTTATAATAATTTTGGCTTGATTTTGGCATCCAGTTCCACTAACAGAGAAACTTCAGGAATTTATGTTTATTCTGAAGGTCCAGCACCTCTGGGGCCTTATTCTTGAAACGAGGAACAAAGTTTTCATGCGGTGTTGCTTTGCAGGGAGAGCTATGATTGGCCCTCGCCTAGCAACTACACCATGTTAACTCGATTCCTTGTTTCAAGAATAGGGCTCCTGACGCAAAATGTAACTTCAAAAAGATTTTCTCATGTTTGATTCAGCAAGAAATGATAACCCAGTTGCGTTCTGCAAAAGTGTCAAAATTTGCAAAACTATCATGCATTTTCAAAAATGTCACGCCAATTCAAAAACCTCAAATTTTGACTTTCTTGGAACCGCCTGTGCGTAATCGTTTTAGGCCAAATAGACCCCGGCGAGCACGACTTTGGCATAATTTTGACGTTCAATTTGAAATCGAAGCCATTTTGGGTAAAGAGAGGAGAAATAGGGATCGAAGAAACTACTTGTTTGAGCGTGGAGTTGCACACGTCCACTTTTAGTCCATGGATTTCAGTCCAGAAATTCGGCAAGCCTCAAGAAAATTCGATAATAGTATTTTATTTTTGAACGTCATATAACATGGCACTTTTGTGACTGTGTTGACAAGGTATAAGGGGCATTTCTATGACACCGGCATTGAGCGGCGTAAAAGTACTTATACCTCCGCCAGCGTGAAAGTGGGTTGATTGCAGCTGGTTGTCGCCTATAGAATCCATCGTGATCGACGCCAGGTACTTGGTCTTTTTTCAATTTTCTAATTTAGTATTCCGTGTGGAAAATTATTGTTTGAAAATAAAACATTGTATTGTATTCGGAGTATAAGTGGCTTTATGTGACTCGTATGGATCAAATTTACCTCGCTGCGCTCGGCGCTCAAACATCCATACTCCGTCGCATATAAGTGTCACTTATACTCCTAATAGAATAAATATTTATTATGTAACAAGTTCGCAAAATAGATCTTCAGTGAACGAATTCGCTTGCTTAGGGCCGAGGCGGAGGCGGAAGCCTCGTCCCTAAGAGCAGATTATTAGCTGTTGTAGTTTAAGCAGGAATTTACATAAATTTTACTCATGATCACGCTGGCTGAATTGTTGTGTTATGGCAACCTATTTTATTATGATAAGTTCTCAAATCAAAAAAAAAAAAAAATGGATGACGTTCCAATAGATCTTTCGGAAAAAGCAAAGAACCTTGTCCTCGATTCTCTTTCAGTGAAGTCTTCCACGCAATATGAGCAAGAATATGATTTATTCATCGAATGGAAAAAGAAAAATAGTGTGAATATTGTAAATGAAGATGTTGAATGGCATATTCTAATAAACAAATAATTCACTCCTTTCAAGTGTTGCCTAGTTACACTTAACTAGTCCGCAAAAGACGTATTTTGCGGACTCTTAACAATTCACAAAATAACCATTTTGGAGAGCGTACACCAAAAAAATTTTTATGGCTGTTTTAAGCTCAAAATATGATGCCCTACAATACAGAGTGTTTTAGTGATGATAGTTAAAAATCAACTGTGGTTAGATCTCCTGAAAACATGACGAAAACCTACCATTTTGCAAAGCTCGGCCTAATGACGTAGATGCAGCCGTTGAATATTGTTTTTTTTTTATTTCAAAAACTATTAATTCAAGGACATTTTGACAAAATTAACTCAAATTTATCATAGATTTATGGTTTGGCGAAACAATCTATCGACCCGCTAAGTTTCAAAAAGATCCAGCCAGTGACGTAGGAGTTACGAGGGTCAATAACTCAGAAGCATCTGAAGAAATATTGACTAAAGGTGACCCCCCCCCCTAATTTCCACGCTGCTGGTTGGATTCTTCAACAATTTGGCAGTTGATAGATAATGTCAATGAACCAGCTTATGCTAGATTAAGGCTGATTTTGTCTTAAATTTCCCAAGTTACAAATTTTTTAAATCTGAAAGAAGAAAACTTTGAAGGGCTGTATTTTCGTCATCAGGCCAAACCTCCCAAAATAGTATATAGGTTTTCATCGTATTTTGACGAGATCTACTCACAGTTGAAATTTTTTCTATTATCGTTGAAACACCCTGTATATCTTTAATCCTCAAAAATTTCTCAGAAGGTTTTTTTTCTGTGGGAGATCAAAGTGAAGAGACCATAATCAAGTCAATTTTCTCAATATTTCGGTTTGGAGGAGTTTTTGATCTTTGACCGACTGAACGCCAGCGTACTACAACTCACAGAGGTTGCGGAGCAAGCAAATTGGAATTCTAGCTGATTTCAATAAAAGCTGAAGCTCCTTGGATGTCATGTTCAGTACCTTCGATAATTTCTTTGACCTCGAAGACTAATTTTCTTGGGCTATTGACTTCAGTGCGGAATTAGCACCGACAAAATTGGTACGTTGTCTGAATATGACAGGGTGAATCTCGACGTGCCACAAATCCTCTCAAAGTCTCAAGGTGAATCATTCAGTGGAGTGTTTTCAATGACACACCTTTGCCCATGGAGCTGCAACCTCTCTGGTATGGAATCGTCCCATAAAAAGTTTTGTGGCTACAAGCTTTTTAATATAATTTCTCCTATAATGACAAAAGGAGATAAGAAGACCCTGGGCATTGGAACTTTTTGATAGCATAGAAACAACCGATCCTTCTGTGTGAGATTCCCTATTTTCAAAATTTATTCAACAAGCGAGGTTATCAGAATTGAAATTACAAGTCATTTCGAGAGTTTTGATCACGTTAGAATCGGAATCAAAATTGAAACTGGATGGAGACCATTACGATTTTGGAATGTACTTGACGCTAAGTGAGGAGTTTGTTGGAAGCCCACTTTCTCAGTTAAGAACAGCCATGTTGGAGAATACGATTAACAGCTATGCAAATTGAGGACACCTCTTCGATCGTGCCAGCTCCGCTTATAAGGTCATCGACGTAAAAGTCCCGAGAAATGAATTCAGACTCCGCTTTCTAAAGCCACTTGCTTGAGAAATCTGATCGCTGGAAACATACGTGACTGTGTTGGGATTGTATGAACTCATATTTAGGTTGGGGAAGATTCTTCCGCAATACGATCAGAAGATTATTGAGCAACCTGTATTTCATCCTCTTCGGGCCATCTAATACACCACGGGTACATCCACGCCTTCAAAACCAATTGCATTGTATTCTTCGAGCCCAAAAGCCTGGAGTGCAGTGAAAAATCCTAGGAAAGTAACAATTTTAAAACTAAAAACCTTTTGATTTTTGACCTCATGCAGAAAAAAGACCTAGTAGAGGATTTTGAAGGATTTTGGATATGTTGTATGGGATTAATTTTGCTGTCTAAACAATCCTAAAATAGCTTATTCGAATTTCTTTGACCTCAAAAACCAATTTTCTCGAGCTATTGAGTTCCGCAGGTTGCAGACACTTGAATATTTCGAGTCCTGTTGTATACCCGCTCCGTACCTAATCCCTGCTGATTAAATCCCGCACCAGTGATTGGCCCGGAAGAATCCCGGAAAGTGACGATGTTTCCGGCGTATAAAATAGAAAACAAAACGAATTAGCCGAAGGTTGACCGGCGGACGCGTGCTACGTCCCATTCATTTTAAAAAGCCGAAGCAGATTGCACCCCGCACGTAATTCGATTAGGACAGGGGGATTAGCGTCGGCTTCCCTACCACCCCTATTCCCCCCCCAAAAAAAACCTGCACGTACAAATTATAAAGTTGTGTGCCCAACGTCGCAGTGTTCTTGCGCTCAATTAAAATAATCCGTTTAATTGCAAAAAATAAACAGCAAACGAGCATCATAGTCGTCCGTAGCAGTACAATCCACCGAAATGGAACTTGTTCCAAATGATTACGGCACTTTGTTCGCAGAGATGGCTACTACCACTACTATACTACGCTACTTCTTAGACATTCCTACAACGTTTCAATTTTACACTCGATTTCGTGTGTTTGTGTGTGTTTTGTTCAAAGCAGCGAGCATGAGCTTCAATTAAAGTAAAAATTGTTGTTGCTGCTGCTAATGGAGGGCTGGAGGAGAAGGAGGAGAGAAAGCGGAAGAATGGATGCTGCCGAGGAAAACTTGGAAAGAGCTTGCGAAAACGCGCCCGTCTCCCAATCCCGGTGGTTATCTCTACGTCGCAGACATATTTTACACAAGTTCTGGAATATCTTCATTTGTTACGTGGTATGAAAAAATTTCGGAGGGAAAAGAAACTTCATAATGTGGCTCCTAATGCATTTCGGACACTCGGTCCACCAACTTTGGGGTCGTTTTAATGGACGACCGGGAGCGCTTTGACCCAAATATGAATCTTTCATGCTAAACTACATATACATAACATTGACGGATTGCACCCAGGTAGTATGGTAGTTTGATTTGAATGCATCAACGCCTTCGCAATTTTCTATCGGTTTTTTTATTCCACACACACCACCGCCACCGTGACCATATTTCTTCCACCTAACCATTATGATAATGCGATCGTGAAATATAATCTAGCGAAATATAATACACAATGATATCTTTATTTATAGCTCCGGTGGTAGTTGAATTAAATTAATAATAAATTCGTGCGAGCAGGTCGTAGCGCAGCACGAACACGAGCTGTGAGTAGCGCCGTTTTGAATAATGCACTGTTGATCACATAAAGCATGTTATATATGTTATATTATAGGTTCGCCTCATTATATGCCTAGCAGGTGAAATAAGATGTCATTTTGTGTGTGTGTGCGACGAAATAATGGCTGTCGTATACTTCACCTAGCTATACGGCTCGTGCGACGGAGTTTTTCCTTTATTTTTGTACTGTCAAACGGTCCAGATAATTGCGAGCATACGCGGGCTTTTCCAGGTGAAGGTACACAACAGGGTTCCCTCTCAACTAATTTTTTTGTATTTCTACCTACGTCAAATTCCGTTGTGTTTATTTACACAATCGAATAAAGAAAACACGAATGAAGAGGACAAACATCCCCGGACTCGTTATGTGACGCAGGGAATTTTTTGCGTCAACAATACATGAGAAAGGCATAATACTAATCAGTGTTTTTTCGTTCTCTTTATTTTCCGTGGTGCGCCCACTGGAACGCTTGTTTTTGTAACGAAAAGCTTCGGCAAGAAGTATTTTGAACGTCTGTAGTACCTAAGTCGCGAGCTTTCGTATAATTCCTATAATAATGTAGATTATATAGAATTTTTCATTTAACATTATAAAATTTCAAAGATTTGTATAGAAATTCTGTAGGTTCCAAAAAGTTTTTATGAGAGCATTCCGGTAAAGCAACCTAGTGAACGAGTTATTGATAAGACTTGAGGCTGTGGTGTCCAGCCTAAAATCTTAAATAGAATTGAATTTTCGGAACAAATCAGCGTTAGTTTGGTAATGTGAGAATACCGAAATGGAGCGGAGGAGTCACGGCGGAGCGCATTCCAGCGCAGGTCGGGTAACAGAATATCCCAGCCAAAAATATTCCGGCAATAATATCCCACCCAAAAATATCCCAGGGACAAAATATCCCATGTCAAAATAATCCCCGCCAATAATATCCTATGGAACCTAATAATGGAACCTTGTAAAAAAATATACGACCGCTAGTGAACCTTCTACGGGTGATTCACTCTCCAGCAATGTTGAGCATCACCATCACGATGTGTTGAACTATGCCAACTACTTCTTTGTCAATCAGTGTCCTAAACTACGGACGGGAATCACAAAACACACTCTAAAAACAAACAAACGCCTGATTTTCTTTAAAACTTCACCCACGAAAGTAAACAGAATCATAGAAGAAATGAAAAACACCACTTCTACGGGAGAAGATGGAATACCGGTCAAGCTTTTGAAATCTGTTAGCGAAGATATATGTGAATCGCTGTCATTTATAATTAAAAGGGTTTTACGGACAGGGATATCTCCGGACGCCCTGGAGATCGCTCTCGTAAGACCTATTCACAAAAAAGGGGACAAATCGGAATTGAGTAATTATCGACCTATTGCTTTACTATCTAACGTTAGTAAAATCTTCGATAAAGTAATTCACTACCAACTGCAAAAGTATTTTGATGATAATGACCTCCTTTCCGATTCCCAAAATGGCTTCAGAAAGGGCAAGTCGACCACGAGAGCGATCCATCAGGCACTGTCTGAGATTACAAGATCTATGAATGAAGGAAAGGCAACTTTGGCCATGTCATTGTGTCTGCACCTGACCTGACCAAGGCGTTCGACAACGTCGATCACGAAATTTCACTTTCCAAATTGCAGTCGTATGGATTAGGGGGGGTATCGCCAGTGCCGGATTAGAAAGCAGTGGCGCCCTAGGCTGATTCATTCCGCCGCCCCCCCCCCTCCACTTTTGGAACTACAACAATTGATGAAAAAATCCACCTTGATTTTTTCTTCAATTTTCAAAGATCGAATTAAAAAATGTATAGGCTGTTTAAAAACAGAACAAAACTGATACAATCATAGAGTAGCATACTGTGAGTAAACGTATGTAAAGTGTTGAACACTAGTGGTGACCACTAGTGACTGAATAGACCTTTCCAGCCTGTGGGCAGGTGATTTTCATTTCTATACATTGGTAGAGGTCTGTCTCCTTGAAAAAAGTCTTTTCATGTTATTTCAAAGATGGTGGGTGACATTCATTCGCTTCGTCGCTTGAGCTATGAACGAAAATACAACCTTTTTCTCGGTGTCTTACGCCGGCGCCGTGGGGTAAAGACCTTCCACCTTTTCAACGGTTCACTTTCGAGTACAGTTACTAGGTTTTTTATAAGCAAAGGTGCGTAGGTAGTCACCCTATAATGAGATTCAATTATTTTATTCACATTTCTTCACTTGGGAGTGGATGCCGGAAAGTACCTCTCCAACTTTTTTAGCTGGCCTAAAATTATTGCAACAGTGTGGAACATAAAACTACAAAAAAATTCGTGAATTCATGCTTTTTTTCAATTTTGACTCGGTCGGCGCCCCCTTTTATCGAAGCACCCTAGGCTGCAGCCTACTCAGCCTATTGGTTGATCCGTCACTGGGTATCTTTGAGGCTGCTGCGGTCCTACTTGGATGGGAAATTGCAATGTGTCATTAATTACGACAAAAAAACGGGAATACACGAAGGATGAACCTTTCTCAAAATCAAACAAAAAATTCCTCAAGGTTCAATTCTGGGGCCGCTCCTTTACCTGATCTACACAAACGATCTCCCATCCATTGTCACCCAGGACATAGTGCAGTATGCTGACGATGCTTCCCTTATCTTCAGTGAAAAAGATTTAGATGCTGTTGATGTGGGTGTCTCTGAGACGATGGGCGCCTTGGAAAGGTGGTTCCAGGACAGCAATTTTCAACTCAATGTTGATAAAACTGAGGCGGTTGCCTTTTCCTCAAGAAGAGAGGGTGAACGTTCCATAAATGCCAATGGAAAATGGAAGAACTTTTGCCACGGTGGACAGTGTTTTATTTCTGGGGGTGCGGCTAGACTCGCAGCTTGATTGGTCTGACCACATAGGTATTTTGTCTACGAGTATGTCAAGATAGTGTTACGCATTGCGTGTGGTAAGCAGACTGGTGGGCGAGGAAGTGGCTTTTGTGTCCTTCCACGCATACATCCAGTCCCGAATTAGGTATGGCATGATTTTCTGGGGAAATTCATATCTCTCTAAGAACATCTTTGTGCTGCAAAAGAAATGTATAAGGTCTCTACTAAGAATGAAGCAAAGAGACAGCTGTAGAAGAGTTTTTGAGAAAAGAAATATTCTTACTCTGACCTGTCTATATATCCATGAATCGGTCGTGTTTGTTGTCATGAATGTGAACTTCTTTGAGAAATGCACAAGGGACCATAACTATGCTACCAGAAAAAAAATGACATAAGAACTGTAGTGCCTAAATATGCTTATATACAGAAAAGTGTCCATTTCTCGATTTCTAGGATTTTTAACCTTGCTCTATTTGCTTGTTAACCAAATTGCCTCAGTCGATTAGAGCTCTGCCACTAAGAAAATCAAAAAGTACCCTAAAAAACATTCTAGTCAAAAAGTCCTTCTATTCCATCGAAGAATATTTTTCTGATGAGACCTTTGAACTCTAGTCCAAGCTGTGATACAGTAAATGTTCAAGTGAATTATTGTTGTTATTGCTGAATGTTTCGTGTTATGCTGTGATGTGTATTTTTTTCACGTATGTGTCCATATATGTTTTTTTTTTGTAACAATCATCATGCTCAGCAATAAGTCTCGACATCTTTTTTTTCCGACGGCTCTACACCAACCTCTTGAGATATAAATATTTATAATGAAATGCTCTGTGAATATTTTAATTTTTGAGCGAATAAACAAATGTTATGTTATGTTATATGATGTTATCCTGGCCAAAAATATCCTCGCGACAAAATATCCCAGGCCAAAAATATCCCCGCCAATAATATCCCAGCCAAAAACACCCCACCCAAAAAAATCCCTGTGACAAAATTTTCCAGTCTGAAAATATCGTAAGGAGAGGTAATAGCTCTTCAGCCACCGGAACTAGAGAAAAACGTCCCCCGCAAAACGTCCCTGGAAAAATACGTCTCTCTTCTGGATTACTCTGGATATTCACTCTGATGAGCTTCTTTGTGTCGTCATATTACTTCCAAAAGTCCAGTGGAGACTCACTGTCTCTTGTGTCCTTAATGCGTGTGCTCAGCAGGGCTTCAAACGATGTCGAAGACACAAGGGGGCCCAGTGAAGTTTCATAGCTTGACATAACATGAAGGCAAAAAGGGGGATTACTGGTACTCTGAAAGCAAATAAAAGGCTAAGTGAGCTAATTAGAACTCCATACTTTACTTGAGGATACAAGGGGGCCCGATAGGGCTCAGAGTATCACATTGAGGCACAAGGTGCTTACCACGGTGTTCACTAATGCTCCGGAAGTCTCGGAATGATGCAAGGGGGCTTAGCAGGGCTTCAAAACACGTTGAAGAAACAAGGGGACCAAATGGAACCATGTGTAATACAAGAAGGCATCAGAAAGGAGCTTACTGGGAATCTGAGAGTCTTTAAAAAGCACCAGGGGGCTAATAAGAGCTCCAAACTACACTTGCGTACACATGGGGACCCAATAGGGCTCTGTATGTCTCATGAAGGCACAAGGGATTCACACTAAGGTTTACAAGTCTGAGGGCCTACTGGAGCTCTGAATGCCACGCGAAAACACAAAGGGCTCATTAGGGCTCCAAACGACACATAAAGACACAAGGGTTTTCAATAGAGATCCAAATGCTACGGAAAAATGTAAGGCAGTGAGGCTTCAAACGATACTGAAGACACAAAGAGGCGCATTGAAGCTCTACATACCAATGAAGGAAGTAATGGGGGCTTACTGGTACCCTGGAAGCCAATAAAAACATAAGTGGGCCAATTAGGCTCCATCTCGGGCTCTGAACTACACTTCAGGACACAAAGGGGCCCGATAAGGCTCGGAATATCACATCAAGACACAAGGCGCTCACTCATGCTCCAGAAATCTAGGAAAAATGTACTTAAGGGGGCGAAATGAGGAGGCCCAATGGAGCTCTGGATAACAAGTAGGCAACAGGGGGCTTACTGGAATTCTGATAGCCATGAAAAAACATAAGAGGGCGGCTAACTAGGGTTCCAAACTACACTTCAGATACAAGGAGCCCGATATAGCTCCGAAAGCCATAGAAAAACTATATACTGTGGAGGGCCAATGAAGCTATATAATAGAAGAAGGCAAAGGGTGGTTACTGGAATTTTGATAGTCATAAAAAAACATTATGGGGCTCATCGGGGCTCCAAATTATACTTGAAAATACAAAGAGGACCGAATTTGGAGCCGATTATCACATAAAGGCACAAGGGGCTTACTAGTGCTGGAAAGCCTCGGAAAAGTGCAAAGGGGCTCAACAGAGCTTCGAACGGTACCTATTGAAAACACAAGGGGACCCAGTGGAGCTCTGTGTAACAAAGTAACTTAAAATTGGACTCACCGGTACCTATTTCGGAAGCCATGAAAAAACATAATGGGACACAACACGTTCCAACTACACTTGAAGACACAATGGGGGCCCAACAGGGCTCTTAACATGACACGATGGCACACCGCTGCTTGCTGCTTCGAAAATCATAAAACATGCAAGGGGACTCAGCAGGACTTTGAATCATATCGAAGACAGAATGAGGACGATACTTTAGAGGACAATAGACTCGTTATCGGGTGGGTCTGAAATTCTATATTTATATCTTAATATAAATTCTATAATCTATCACCTATATTTTTGCCCGGGACATCATTGGAGGGGATATTATTGACGGGAATAAGGGGTGGTGGTACAAACCTTCATCCAAATTAAATAACTCGTGAAGGTTAAAACCGAGGTTAAAAACAGCCCATGCTAAGAGTGTTTCATGACTTGGTCTTACACAAGATACTTCCAAACTCACTCAAACCCACGATGGACTCAATAATTATCATTCGTTTCCGACAAAAAGTCCAACCAACACAGAAATTTGAATAACTGCCGCTATACGCTGAAACAAACTTATTAGTTCCAAGGAGGAATGTTCTCCAGCCTGTACCCATCATTCACCACGGTTCTCAAAATTTACCAAATCGTGAATTTATAAATCTGACTCACCAGGTATGACTCTCCATTCACCTGGATTACACCGCGATCACCCTCTCTGTTGGTCAGAGGGAAGGACTCACCCATAAAGGGGGCTAAATCTCATCCGAAAGACGACAGGATTCGTCATAAAAGTAGCCACGTCTCATCCTGGGGAAAAACACGATAACCGCGGGCTCATCTTTGAATGTCACCTCATGACAAAGCCGCAGCACCTCATTGTGCTCGTCTTTCAACAGAAGACGAGCACAATATGAGCAGATTCAAGAACGCCGGTGTCAGCCTCTCTACTCTTACTCATAACGACAGTTAATGCATTATACGGCGAATCTAGCGAGTCGGTGCGCCGTTTCTCGAGTTATAGTTAGTTATTTGTTAGCTTCCGCTGAATTCTCCCGAGGCGCCCTTTTTTAATGATCTCTTGACTCGAAGCCGCAGTTGTGGTGGCCTTAATTATAATTGTCGACAGATACAAATCAATAAATACAAAATACAAATAATTTATTCTTCTTTCTTTCTAAAAAATACATTTCATACTTCCAGTGGAGATCGTTTTGTGCTTTAAATGAGAGATCATGCTTCAACGGAGCCGCGAGAAACGCTGTTAAGTGCTGTAACCCGTGTTGTGGAGATTCTCAAACAGTTTTTTTAAAAAAGCTCATCTTGAAAAACTTGATTGATTTGGAACTACGGATTCTACTCGATAGAAAACTCAAATCTCGCTTAGACTTGCCAAATTGCCAAATCCAAAATTGCCGAAGCTAGAAAAGCAAGTGGAAAATTTGAATGGGTTTCACAAAATATTTCGTTGATTTTTCAAATTGTCATGTACTGCTATTCACCAACATTGTATTTTATTTGAAATATTCTTCTCCTTCTCAACCCTCTTTTTGATTATAGGAGTTTGTAACATTTTATTAGTTCGGTTTATCAATACATTATACATTTCGATGTCACAGTAAATTTTTTGCTCAGAAACTGGCTGGCTGTTAAGCTTCTGAGCTACCGGCCTACCGACCTACCGACCTACCGACCAACATTGTATTGTATACCTTGGGAATTTTCGGGAAACTGGAACAAATCATCATGCTTACCAAGGTCTAAAACAAACTCTACAATACCTAAGATATATTTCGAGCACATTTGGCCTGTATTGTTTTTCTTTTTCTCACCCGAACCATTCAAGAGCGCCCAAAATTATTTTTTTATACTCGTGAGTTGGCAATAATACTTATGAGTGTAATTATCACGAAACCCAAAAACGTCCTTCACCCTGTGAACTGGCACTGAATTGTCCCGCTGCCGCACACCGTCTGCTCTTCCACTTTCATTATACAAATTGTTATTTTTCGCCATTATGTGGCGTAATATTATTATGCTCCGTAATTTAATTCATAAAGGACGCCGAAAAGAAAAAGTTAACCGTGAAAAATTCTCCGGCGACGCCGCGCGTCGCTTTCGGGCGTCGCTTTTAAGAAGAAAAGACTTTAAATAACTTCCATTTATCATATAATTATGTTGGCATAGCCGCACAATGCGCGATTACTCTCCCAGAGCCCTCTACTTACCTCACACCCACCCATCTCACTCGGTTTGTCGCAAATTCCAAATTAATGACCCCCTCTCGCTCTCCCGCCTCCTTCCAAAATCCGGCAATTAGGGCTTTCCTATCGCTGGGGATTTTTATATTTTGAATGAGCTCATTTGTGAGGAATTATAACGTCGTCGCGGGAATGTCTCCTTCTTGGAGTCTTTGGAGGAATGCGAAAATCAGGACCGTACCACCGCATCGCACCGCACGCGAGCGTTTGGGGAGAATTATTACGTTCCGGGTTTTTACGTCGGGTTTTTCGGCACACCCGCACCGCCACCACCGCCCTCAAGTTGCCGTCGCCGCCGCCGCCGTCGCCGTCAGCCGCCCCTTTTTGCCGCCCGTCTCGGCCCTTTCGTCCCCCGGGAAGCGGCCCGGCCGGTCCAAGATGATTAATGCTGGGGTTAAATTAAGCTATGACCTATTACGGCCATTATTACCGGCATTATAACCGACGTTCCATCACAAAAGCTGGCTCTTATAAATAAATTAAACGGCCTGTATCTTGTCGTCTATGCACTGGGAAAGGACGGGGGGCGCTTCCGGCAGAGTGTACCTGATGAATTTTAATTAAACCGACTGGGGTGGCCCGCCTATAATAGAACGCAACATTCAGAATGTGCAAGAGCTGTGTGAGGGAGCAACAGGGATGAGGGTCGAGGACACTGTTTGGACGTGGAAGGCTTTCAGGGGTTCCTTTACTGGACGTCTGAGTGCAAACAAGCATTCCGACTACTTGTCTCATCCACTTGGGGCTCTGGCTTTTCAAGGTGCTTTCCATGGGCTGTTAAGTGTGGAATATTGAGTGTCCACCATATAATGTAGTGTGGCAGTGTGACGATATTCGTTTTCAGTATTAGGATAATGAATTTTGATATCGTAACAGCACGAGTTACAACATTCTTCAGCATTTTCCGCGGCACCGTTGCTCTGCGGATGGTAAGGTGATGAGAACAGTTGTCGAGTACCATTACTGTCCATCGGAGAAACCGAATTGAGGAAAAAAAGTGTCCTAATTTCAAAATCACCGAGCTTGCGTTGGTTGAAAACATTGAGAACACTTCCAGTCACTGACTGTATGAATCCGTAATAATTAAATACATTCCAATCTCGAGAGGTTAACAAAAAATCCACGTAGTGGCGGGGTTAACGGCCAAAAATGGAATGATCTGTGCATTTTGTGATCAAAGCATGAAATTTGGCATACGTGTCCAGAAGACCCTCCTTTGCAATTCCAGATGTGGCGCCACGCAAGGTTCCGCACCAGAGGCACTGTATTGCAGTTAATATACCTGCTAGGGGTAAATTCTGCAAAAATGGTTCCTGGCCGGTCTCTGGTACCGCAGTCGGTTTTTTTCAGTTCTGTTTAGCTGAAACTACATATAGAAATGAGTGAGGAGTGCATTTCCAAAACCAAAGTCCCAAATGCTGCCTTTATACGTTGCTTCAATACATTCTAAGGCCAACTTTGTCTTAGTACAGGAAACATGGTAAAAAAATTGACAAAATCTCGGCAAAAATGAAAACGTCCTGAAAATTTGATATTCTGTCCAGAATTATGTGCCCTAATACATATCTGAAATTGCCAAAAATCGCACCCCGAGGCTTCGAGTTATTGGAGGGGGGGTGAAACATTGCAACTCAAAATTAAAGGTATAAAACCCGATGGAACCCGTCAAACTAATGGATGCAAATACGTCATAGTTCGACGCATCACATCCCGTTGATACAATTTTGGCACAAAAAGTGTCGATCATTGTTAAAGGGGGGTCGCGGGGGAGGGCGAAACTCGGCTGGGTGGCTCTTTTTCTTCCTGGGCCATGAAGAATCGATCACGACAAGATTGGTATCTTTTCCGACTAAATTCAATGTCCTGAACTTGAATCCGATGTGTAAATTTGGATAAAAACAAGTTCGAACAAGTTAACTTGGAAAAACCTGTTTTTTCTTTGGCAATTTTCACAAAACTTTTTTTTACTGTTAGAGGCATTCATCTTTGGAAATATTTCAGGGGCCATTAGACTAAAATGTATTCTTCACAAAAATCATCCATTCGATCTGTAACTTTGTTTTTCGAGATAAAAAAAATCGATTTGAACTTTAGTCAGCACAGCCCGTCGTCCACTACTGACCAGAACACTACACAATGCATCTTCAAATGAAAATAGCCCAAACTATCTGAAAAATTATAACATATCTTTGAAAGTTCGAGGATCTGTGCAGAACTGAATTCTCTATAACATAAACAAAATCGTCATAGATTGCAATGCAGGGTATTGAGTTATTACTTGAAGGTGCATGCTGTAGTGTTCTGGTCATTAGTAGACGCCGGGCAGTGCCGACTGAAGTTCAAATCGATTTTTCATACCTCGAAAAACAAAGTTACAGATCGAATGGACGATTTTTGTATATAATACAGTTTAGTCTGTATTAGTCTGAGATATTTTCAAAGATGAATGCCTCTCACAGTAAAAAAAAGTTTTGTGAGAATTGTCAAAGAAAAAACAGGTTTTTTCAAGTTAACTTGTTCGAACTTGTTATTATCCAAATTTACACATCGGATTCAAGTTCAGGACATTGAATTTAGTCGGAAAAGATACCAATCTTGTAGTGATCGATTCTTCATGGCCCAGGAAGAAAAAGAGCCACCCAGCCGAGTTTCGCCCTTCCCCACGACCAGTGGCGCCGAACTCATAAAAATCTACTATGGCGAAGAAAATTTCAGACCCCTCCCCTATTGCCACGCTACAGTCGGGTCGGAGGGCCTAAGACCCACTTATGCAACTAGCGCCGCAGGCGAAATTTTTAGAAATAATAATAATAATAATAATAATAACAATAATAAGCAAAAAAGGGAAGCCGCTGACCTGATTGTCCATATAGATTTCATTATCTTTTCAAAGTGAGGAATTTTCGAAAACTCTTGAATATACCCCTTCAAGTACCTACCTAGATGACATGGGCTAAATTCCAAGTTTAGGAACTCTAACAGAAAATATTGCTGTGTAGTTTGTGAGTAAAACCGGGTAAGACACTCTTGAAAGACAACAAACACGCAAATATAGATAAATATTGCGCCTCTTAGGACCATACAGCGTCTTTTAACATTGCTCTACTCGGCTTGAGTATACATGTGTACACCTACCATCGATGCTCTTGGCGACGGTGTTGCTTTACCTGGAATTCTGTTAATTCCCTTGCATGCCTGATGCCTTGAAATATAGCATCTGCGGAATGCCTTTGATAGATGGCGCCGATTGAAGGACTCACATATTAGGAGTACTCCTGGGTGTATATTACCATGAGATTTCTGGCTACCACAGCATCGGATAGTTTGACTGAATGCCCGTGTACTGATGAGCCCTCAATAGGGGCGAAACTGGCGTCTGTGCAGTTTCGGTCCGACCGTCCGATGCTACGGTGGTCGGAGAGCTTTGTCTCATCAAGACGCTCTTGTTGAATTGGGCCCCAGTTTTATCAAGAGCAATAAAACCAACTTGCCTGCCATTCTATATGAATAGTGTGTAGTGTGCAGTGCAGCGCAATGTAGCTAGGCACAAAAATCGAAAGTTTTTTGTGGGATCATAAGATCGTAAGATTTTCCTAGTCCATTTAATTGGATGTTGAAATCCGTATACGATTTATGGTCAAAACTTTTTTGCATGCCTCTAGAGTGCTATAAAATTATCAATATTTTATACCGTGTGATCCAAATCATTCCGCGCGAATAGGGGTAGACTAGTGACATGGCCAAATTCTGGGATGCAAAACTGCTTTTCGCTAGGGCATAGTCTAGTCTACCCCAATTCGGAACGGTTTGGATCACACGGTATATCAAAGGTTGACCATAATCGCGACCATAATGAGTGAATAAACTGTTGAATGCCAATGTCCGTATCTGAAAATGTTTGAAATTGAATAAAAAGCTCGATAAAAAGCTTTCATTATAAGTTATTTTTGAAATGGCTCAAAATTGGGAAACGGAGAGTGGTCGTATTCCTCACTGACATGCATTGAAGATTTTCAATTAACATGCAGATGTCACTCTGAAGTAAATTGCAGGACATACTACCAACAATCGAAAAAGACAAAAAAAAGTCATAGCACTCTTGAGGTAAAATGGTTTTGATCATACGTTACCTGTTACCTAGGTACATCGTAAATAACTGTCATTAAGATTCAATGTACCTATTAATCCTAATATCCAATGATTTGCTGGGTTTCTCTCTTCCTCTTCTTTCTCTCCCTTCTTCTCCTCCCTTCTTCTCTCCCCTTCTTTTGCTTTTGCTCCCCTGCCTGTATTGCTCGAGGCAGCGAAGATATGCTCCGACATCGTGCTCTGTGGAGACTTCAACATCGACAAATTGAAGACATCAAAAACACTGAATCTCCTGCGCGACATCCTTGGGTCCTACCGGATGGAAAGCTGCTGCAGCGACATATCAAGAATTGCAACAGATAAAAACGGTATTACAACGTCCTCGTCAATAGACTACATATGCACCAACATCAGCAGGAGCCGGACAGCTTGTCGGACTATTAACGCTAATCTATCAGATCACATGGCACACGAGATCAGAGTCTATCCTGCCAAGGTTCACCAAACAATGACGAACACAACATACGAATGGAAGACTATCAGACGACTGAATGACAGAACACTCAACGACCTGAACGAACGACTGACCGAGGAGTTGTGGGATGACAGCCAGTTACTGTCAGATGTGGATCATGCGTTCGACTACTTCATGGACACCTTGTTGAGACATTTCGACGCTGCCTGCCCCGAGAGGTCTGTTCGATGCCCAAACAGAGTCAGGCACGCGAGTTGGATGTCCGAGACCATCAGACGAGACAGAATGAAGCTAAACGAACTCTACAATATCTACAGAGCTTTTCCTTCACAAACTACCAGAAAAGCTTATCAAGAAAAAAGAAAACAATACAAAACGACAGTTATCTCGACCAAACGGGCTCATAACACGAAACTTATCGGTGAAGCCCACAACAAAACCAAGGAAATCTGGACTATAATCAACAGGGAGCTGGGTAAAACCAAGAAACGTCAAAACATTACCCTGATGAAGAACAACAAGGAAATCCCAATTGGAGAGGTGGCTGATGCTTTCGGATACCACTTCGCTACTGTCGCACGTGAACAACTAACGCACCATTTTGGGAACCAATTGAGCGAAGCATGCACGACAAAACGGTTGCAAAACAACTCAATGTATTTTTCTTCGGTGGAGGAGGACGAAGTAATAACTGCCACAAGAAAATTGGCAAATACGTCAACAAGCGGAATTGATGGAATCTCGGCTAGGGTGCTGAAAAGCGTCATCATGTCGATCTCGAGACCTCTCACAGTGCTACTGAACAGATCTCTGGAGAGTGGAAGATTTCCGACGTCCCTGAAGACTGCGCTGGTGATTCCAATCTACAAGAAGGGCAATAAAATGGACATCATGAACTACCGACCCATATCACTCCTGAGTATCTTCTCCAAAATTTTTGAGCGTGTGGTTTACGACAGAGTCACCGTCTTTCTGGATAAATATGAAGTACTGTCTGACACACAGCATGGATTCCGGAAGAATAGGTCAACAGAAACCGCATCTTTCAACTTCGTGCAATACATCTACCAACAACTGGAGAAGAAGCGAAATGTGATGGGCCTCTTCTTCGATCTGTCAAGAGCCTTTGACACCATCGACACAGCCTTTCTCAAAGAGAAGTTATATTCCCAGGGAATTCGAGGTAATATCCTGAACTGGATAGACTCATTCCTGACTCAAAGGAAGCTATGTTCGGCGGCGAATGGGAAACACTCCACTATATTTGACATTGACCTGGGTGCAGCCCAAGGGGCTGTTCTTGCGCCTCTTGCATTCAATCTTTACACCAATGATTTGATGCTTCCTGGTCACATGGTCCAATTCGCCGATGACACATCTGTGATAATCACGGGGAATACGGTCGCGGACACACTGGCTGCGGCGGAAGGAGTCGTCGAGGGCATGCAGAGTTGGTGCCGAAAAAATCGTCTGATTTTGAATGCAGACAAGACAGTCTACATGCAGTTCTTCAGGTCGTCAGCGTGCGCGAAACAAATTCGAGATGGCGTCAGTTCAACGAAGTTCCTGGGTGTCTTCTTGGATTCCACGCTCTCCTGGGAAGGGCAGATAAACTCCGTGTGTGGCCGACTGAACTCGGCTTATTACGCTCTGATGAAGTTGAAACCAGTTGTACCAGAGACAACCCTTGTTACGAGCTACTATTCTCTGGTGTACACACATCTACAGTACAACGTCATTCTATGGGGCCGAGCAACGAGCATATCTCGGGTATTCATCCTTCAGAAGAGGATTATGCGTTTGATGTTTGGTTTGAGACCGCGGGAGTCATGCGCTCCGATATTTAGGTCAAAAAGACTATTAACTGTGCATGCAATCTACGTTTACAGATGCTCACTTTTTGTCTACAAGAACCAGCAACTTTTTCTGACGAATGCTGACTTCACACCCTACTCGACCAGAAACTCCGCAAACCTGAGCATACCACCGCACACTACCACCAAATTCAAGAAGTCACCCTATTACAACTGCGTCAAGATTTACAACTCGCTGCCGGCTTCTCTCAGGGCAGTTCAACTGATCACAACGTTCAAGCGCGAGTTAAGGGAACTGCTTGTTGACAGGCCTCTATACAGTGTGAATGAGTTTATCGAACATAGTTGACGGCACCTACCTAATCTTGTAGTTGAAAAAGTGCCAATGGTGATATTTATTGTGTTTGTTTATCCGTTATGTGATGTCAATATGTTATACATGCAAGACATGCCATGTTTGTTGTAAAGCAACTTTATGATGGCCAATAAATTGTTTGAGTTTGAGTTTGAGTTTTCCATTTTTTCTTCTTTCCCTCCAGACCCCCCCCCCCTATTTTGAGGTATGGCGAGCGCCACAAATAAAGGTCTATTCGGCGCCACTGCCCACGACCCCCCTTCAACAATGATCGACATTTTTTGTGCCAAAATTGTATCAACTGGTTGTGATGCGTTGAACTACGACGTATTTGCATCCATTGGATTGACGGGTTCTATCGGGTTCTATACTTTTCATTTTGAGTTGCAATTTTTCACCCCTCCTCCAATAACTCGAGGCCTCGGGGTGCGATTTTTGGCAATTTGAGATATGTAGTTGGGCACATCATTCTGGACACAATATCAAATTTTCAGGACGTTTATATCTTTGCCGAGGTTTTGGCAATTTTTTCACCATGTTTCCTGTACAAAAAGAAAGTTGGCCTTAAAATGTATTAAAGCAACGTATAAAGGCAGCATTTGGAACTTTGCTTGTGAAAATGTACTCCTCACTCATTTCTACATGTAGTTTCAACTAAACAGAACTAAAAAATACCGACTGCGGTACCAGAGACCGGCCAGGAACTATTTTTGCAGAATTTACCCCTAGCAGGTATATTAACCGCAATACAGTGTCTCTGGCGCAAAATCTCGCGTGGCGCCACATCTGGAATTGCGAAGGAGGGTCTTCTGAACAAGTAACGTATGGTCCGAAAGTTTTGGGAAATACTTCTAAGCTAATAACTTTTTCTGAATAGTCTTCATTTTCGTACTTGATATTGCAAAAATTGACATCATATATAACAATAACAAATTCATATTCAACATATTGAAAATGACCCTTCATCTTCGATGGATCTCAATTATCTTCTGCCATGTTCCATGATTTTTTGTATCAATTTGTAAAAAGCGAAATTCTCTAATGTTATTGAAAAATGTGACGCCGTAATTGGTCTTAATTCGCAGCTTCCCATCCCTTGTCGTATACTATCCTGCTCAATACTTACCAAAAATCTTATATTGGTCGAGCTTGCGGTACATTGGGAGGCGGGAGCTCTGAGAAATTAATCCTGCTGTTGTCCAGAGAATGATCGAACATGGCAGAATAAAACCGAGAGCCATCAAAGATGATGGCCCATCTTCAATATGTTGAATACGAATTTAAAATTGTTGAAGATGACGCTAGTTTTTGCAATATTAAGTTACAAAATTAAAACTATCAAAAAAAAGTTAATATCTTTAAAAAAAATTCCCAAAACTTTCGGACCATACGTTATACCAAATTTCATGCTTCGATCACAAAATGCACAAACCATTCCACTAATCCCCCCACTAACGTGTGAACGTGATCAAGTGCTAGAACTGAACGGTTGAAAAAGAATTGTTTTTTCAGATTCTTCACTTACCGCATTACACACAAATTTTCAATACTCAAGGTTTATGGTCGGATAAGAGCGTGAAAAATGTGCCGTTTCAAAAAAACTACATTTTCTAACCCCAAAAATGATAGCTGAAGCTTTTTTGTGGATCTAAGAGTATCCTTTTCCTGTCGGTGAAAAAGTCCTTGATACAAATGCAATCGGTCGTGTAGGACTGTTCTTGAATTCGTGCGAAATAACCGCCGAAATACCATATGCACTCACATCGTACGTCAGGATTACTGGAGGTTTTGATTATAGTGTTTTAGCTATTTTCGTGGTTAGTCCCTCTCTTATTTCGTCTAAAACTTTTTGATGTTCTCAAGACCACCCAAATTTCACGCTTTTTTCAGCAATTCGTACAAATTATTCAACCTCGTGGCAAGATCTTGAACAAATTTGGTATAATAATTCACAAGACCTAAAAATGACTTCAGTTTTGTGAGATTTTCAGGAATTTCACATTCCAATATAGCTTTAATTTGCTCTAGTGCCGTAGAATGCCCCCATCATCACTGACAAAATACGAATGATTGATTTTCTTTTGCAAAAAGAAAACACTTGGATAATCGAATTTTTGGACCATATCCATCGAGTTTTTTGAACAATTTCAGTGATATTTCAGAAAGTATATAAACTGAAAAAATCGACACACCATTCATGTCTCCCAAAATACCTTTCAATAATCGTTGAAAAATACCTGGACTGCCATCACCCCTAAGCGGAAGCCGATTGTATGTATTCAAACAATCTATCATGAGTGCTGAATGTAACCATCATTTTTGATTTTTCAATTTGCGCGTAAGCTTGTGATAAATCTGTTTTGGAAAAATATTCATGATCTTGCAACCAACCCACTTAGCTAATCTTCAATTTTCGGGATCGGGTATTTATTGATATGGATTTAAGATTTGAAATTCTTTGCAGATAAGGACCTGTTTGCTCTGATTGCTCCGCTTTTCAAATACGATTTCATCTGACCTGCTTTGAAAAAACCCAACTAATTTTGAAAAATTCAAAATTCATCTGGTGAAAAGCTGTTGATCTAACTCCCATCAATTTTTGTTTTCTCTTCTCGACTAAAATTTTCCTGAAAATATTTTCGTCAATCCAGATATCCAACGTTTAGGTATATCTACTTTCTCCCCAAAGTGGTGCATTTGCCACGCTTCGCTTTGACCACAAGTTCATCAGATACTTCAATAATTGTTTGCCCAACATACGTAAACTACGCAACAAAGTTATTTTCGTACTCCAAATTTCACCCTTCTTTACAACAAGAAAACTCTCGACTGGTTCAAACGATTTCAATCATGTTCAAAGCCTGTAAGAGCTTGACCCTCTAGGTACATAATCGTATCAATTTGAAGGTCGATAAATGTCATCTTGAGTTTTTGCAGGGTGTTCAAGAAAGTAGTGCAAAATTTATAAAGTTTGACATACTCTCATTCCGAACAAAACTGTTCCTTTCGAATTTCAACGTCAATGATATCTAGCTAAAACATATATCTCGAAACAGTTTTTGATTTATCTCTGTATTTCTTATATTCACAGGGTGGTATCAAAAAAACTACTTTGTGATCTTCTGGTAATAACATTCTTCCTTCTTGACCAATTTCCAAAATCCAAGGCTCATATTGAAGCTGAAGCCTCAGGTAAGAAAACCCAATAAGCATAATCGACTCAAGGTCAACATTCAAAATATAGGGTGATATCAAAAGTGACATATGAATATATCCACTTCAGGAATATTCCAGAAGTCCAGGAATCCGACCGGGTGGAGAATTATATGAAAATCAACATTGTTTTCGTATGAGGCATTCATTCTGAACAATCTTTGATGTTTAATGATTGATTGTGGCAAGAATTTTGGGAGGAGAGTCCAAATTGCAGCTGCATGTTTCCCAAGAAGAAGGAGCGTTATTACTCACCTGCAAATGCCGTAACCAATGTTACGGAAAACGGAGCGAAGAGAACGGTCTGTTCCCGATTGCTCCGAATTTTGTATCGTTGGCTACGATTATTTCCAGACCAGCGAGAAAGCTGATTTTTCCTCAGAAACACGCAATTTCAATTTGGTCCTTCCATCGATCATTCTTGTGACAATCCATCATAAAACATCAAAGAGTGTTTAGAATGAATGCCTTATCCGAAAACAATGTTGATTTTCATTCAATTCTCTACCCGGTCGGTTTCTTGGACATATATATTCATATATCACTTTTGATGCCACCCTCTATTTTGAATGTTGGGCTTGAGTTGATTTTGTTTATTGGGTTCTCTTACACAAGGCCTCAGCTCCAGTATGAGGTTTGGATTTTGAAAATCGGTAAAGAAGGGGAAATTCCATCACCAGAAGACCAAAAAGTCGTTTTTCTGACACCACTCTCTAAAGACGGAGAAATAAATCAAAAACTATTCCGAAACATGAGCTTTAGCTACATGCCATTGATGTTGAAATTCCAAAGAAACAGTTTTACTCCAAATGGGAGTATGTCAAGCTTCATAAATGTTGCACTACTCTCTTCAATACCCTGTAGAAACTCAAGTTGACACCTATCAATATTCGAATTAATATGATTCTATACATAGAAAATAAGCTTCAAAATGCGCTGAACGGAACTGAAATTGTTCGAACCAGTCGAGAGTTTTTTTGTTTTGAAAAATGGTGAAAGGAGTACGACAATAATTTCGTTGTGTAGTTTATTCAGTTTGATTCAAGATGTTTTCAAAAGTACATATTTGAATTTTTGTTCATAACAATTATGCCAAAAAGATGAAATAGCTGAACCGGTATCAACTCTCATATTTTTAGTTCTCAGTTAACAAATCTGGCTAGATCTCTTTCTCTCTACCTAAAGCGATACTACAAAAATTGCAAGTCCAAGTCGTCATCCCTGTCACTGTCATCTTGTACATTAACAAACTGCATTTGAAAAATGAAATTACCCTTTGCTTTAATTTCACAGTTGGAACTAATATGACCCAGTTTTTTGCACAGATTACGAGTTTTTTTCCGAAAAATATTTGAAATGGTTGTTTTTGAGGCACTGATAATACGCCTTGTCTCTGTTTTCTCACTTCGCTTGTCGCGATTTTGAGTTGTTTTGGAGTTGAGGATACTGCCGATGCCGTGGCTTGTTGAGTAAACTTTTTGATTTTGAGCCTCAAGTCGTTGGCAAATTGCTCCGTTTCGTGATCATACAAGAGTTGATGCCGAAGATTTTCTTCGAGTTTACCGCCAAAATTACAGGTTCTTGCTAGCTCCCTTAGACTAGCGTCGTACTCGGCGATACGTTCTTTCTCTTGTTTTTTTACTGCGAAACTTCACTTGTTCCGCAATCCTGGAAGACTTTGGCTGGAGGTGATCTCCAATCAGCTTGACAAATATTCGGAAGACTTTTTTCCGGGCTGTCAGCGTATACAGAGTGTTCCAGCAATGATAGCAAAAAATTCAACTGTGGGTAGATCCTGTCAAAATATGAAGAAAACCATGTTGCAAAGTTTGGCCTCATGACGAAGATATAGCCGTTCAAAGTTCCCTTTTTCCGGACTCCAAAAATTTGTAATTCCGGAACGTTCTGACAAAATAGCTTAAATTCAACATAAGCTGATTTGTCAAAATCATTCGTCAGTCTGTCAAATTTTGAAAGAATCCATTCAGTGGCGTGAAAGTTATCGGGGGCATCTTGAGTCATTTTTTTTTCCGGATCCTTCTCATTTAATGATCCTCATAACTCTCACGCCACTGGGTAGTATTAATAAAAAGTGAGCATGAGCATTTGCTTAGATTTTTGAGGAATTGCCAAGCAGACTTTCCCTGGAAACGCCTATGAAATCGAAGCAATGCTCATGCTTACTTTTCATTTATACTACCCACTGATTGGATTCTTTGAAAATCTGGCATGACAGTAGATAGTTTGGACAAATCAGCACATGTTGAACTTACATTTGTTCCGTCAAAACGTTCCTGAGTTACAAATTTTTGTAATCCGAAAACAAGTGAACTTTGGGGGGCTGTATCTTCGTTATAAAACGGAACTTTGCAAAATGGCATTTAGGCTTTCTTCAGATTTTGACAAGATCTACTCACAGTTGAATTTTTTGCTAATATCCCCAAAACATCCTGTATTGAATCACACATCAGTTCATAAGTTTGACTCTCTCCGATTGTGATGAAGGTCGCCGTCTGTACTTCTTCCTTGTAGCCCAGGAATTTTAGGTGAAATTTTGGTCAAACCCTGAAATAAATATGTCCCTTTTAAAAATTTGCACAAATGGCTCCCAAGCAATGCTTAATAACATACTAGAAGCTCCCGTCCAGCAAGTGTGCGGAACATAGATGTTTTGAGCAAGAAAGGAATAAGTGCCGCCAAATCTCGTAGCGCCTGATTGAGAGATGATGGAAAACCCTAACTGCAGACTCAATTTGACTCTTTCATTCTGTTGCTGTCTGCTGAATTTGGTTCCAATTCATCAAATAGATTTTGAATAATTGAATCGCAAATTTTTGAATTTGGATATTTTTTCATATTTGACATATGACAGATGAAGAAGTACTTTTAACTGTTCTGAATACAGTTTTCCGACGGCTTCCAAACGACATATTGCATTTCAAGTTCTGTAAAATAAAGATCCTGTCATGTTTTGACAGTGACTTTCATGTTTGACAGATGACAGCCAAAAATTAACGGGCTCATTCTACAGAAAAACTATGTTTGCATGCCAAATGTCAATTCGATCAAATCAACCGTTTGGTAGTTATCGTGAAATATTACAGACAGACACACACACACAGCCAGACACACACAAAGTCAGACACACAGACAGACAAACTTTCATCTGAAAACGGTCCTGATCGTCTCAGGGGGGCTCAAAATTGATATTCACGGGTTCATCTCGAAAAATGTTTTTTAGCGCCTTCACAATACTTTCCCTCCTTCTTGGTTGGTGGGTCGGAAGGAGGGAAATCACAGAATTCTGTTTTCAAATGTGAATTAGCTTAATTGAAAGGCATTCAGACCAACCTGGGTCTTTCAAAATTCAAAGGTAATCAAATTTTACCGAGTTACCACTGTCGCGGAACTTACACCCTTCTTGCTCATCAGAAACTATGACGCTCACATTTCAAGGCCTGGAGCTTCCAGTACGTGGATCAGCATTGCTTGAGGGACACGTTGGTCAACGTTGAGACTTAGAATACCCTCTTCTGAGCTACAGCAAGTGTTTATCTGATTTGGTGGCACTTACCCCTTTCTTGCCCAAAAAAACTATGTTCCGCACACTTGTCGGGCTGGAGCTTCTAGTATATTGTTCAGCATTGGTCAAAGGCCGTTTGTGCAAAATTTCAAAAGGGACATATTTATTTCAGGGTCAAACCCTAAAATGCCTGGGCTATTGATATTGTTAGCTAAAAAACTGCGTTACGCGTGCTGCGTACGTCTTTTGGTTCTAATTCGCTATGGCGAATTCTTTGATTCTTCCTATTGTGAACATTTTTGCTTATGAACTGCTCTTCACTTGTTCACTTCTATTTCTATTATTATCATCAGGCTGTGACTATTAATTAGTGTTATTCATCTTAGTCTCCAGGAATTTCGTCGCTACTGTTAGATTTCCAAATTCAACTTTATTTCTTATCATCCCGAGCTAAAATTAGCGTAGTTACTGGGAGCAGTCATTTCTTGTGGATGTTTTGTTTCCCAACTCATGTACAACAAAGATAATTGTGATGATGAGATAACACACTTATCCAATAAGATGTACAAATCAAGAGAAAAATTTTCATACAGAATGAAACGTAATCAAATACCTCACAATATTTCCCCTAAAAACCCTATCTGAACCTCATGATGGTCTTCCATTTGTAGAATTTTGATACGTCTTCTAGCGTTACAGATTGGTTGGAAAATTGGCACGGTATTCCTAAATCTATATGCGTACTCATCAGACGAACAAACACACAAAGTACTAATTACAATAAACTTCCCTTGAAGCTGACGAAAATTCCAAAGGCACCCCGTCGCGCCGCATCATCGTGAAGCCGGGTCGTAATGAACCGACTCTTCAACGTCAAAGTCGAAATAATTCGAGTTCCTCATTCATTTCCCGCCGAGTTTATGGCATCCAATATGACGCGCCAGGTCCTGCTTTTCGCTTTTCACATCCCGCCTGATGCCTGTCTCCGGAACCTGTCATCTCTTTCCTCGATGATTCAACATCTCTCGTCTCTCCACCAATCCCCATGTCCCATGTATGTAACGAGAATTATCAATCACGTCGGCCGCGTGTGTGCATTTTCTTCTCTCGTATCTGGATGCTGCACTATATATGTACTCCGATGTGTCGATATTACGGAAGGAATCCCTCCCCGCTGAACCTTATTGAATGCGGGAGCATCAGGAGGACGACTTTTTTTCGTTTTTGCAGATGTCAACATCTGCGGGATGGTAATCGCATTACTGGCATTATGTTCCGTGTGTTGTGTGTGTGTGCTCGGCTCAGCTATGCGATTCTTTGCGCTCACTCTCTCTCACACACGCACGCTCTTCCACACCCATATTGCCAACACAGAAAAAGCAAAAGAAACGAGCCGGCCTGATAGGAATAAGAATGAGAAGTCATTAAAATAAATCCCTCTATTATGATCCGCCCCGCGTGTACACTCCATTTGAGAAAACTCTTCCCGGATGGGGGAGAGATCGAGCATCTTGAAACCCGCAAAAGAGACCCGTGTCTGCTTGTTTCTGTGATGACTAATTTTGCTGAGGTTTCCAGGAATGTATATCTATGCCCGTTCAATATTGGATGCTATGCAACTGAACAATAGGAGTCCCTGTTTTCTTTTCTGCTTTCATATCTCTCTTTCTTCGTCCCCAGATACCTGCCGGGAAAGTATTGTGATGCCACACTAGATTTTTCCACAGTATACTTGCAAATCTATAGGGTATTGAGGGAATGGCACGTGAACTCTACTACGTTGTGGGGGATCATCGGGAAGCCCGAAACATAAACCAAATTTCGGTTGGAAATTCTTCGGGTTATGAAGACCCAAAGTTTTACCCTATTTTTGTTATTCACAATAATTTTTAAAAAAATCGACATCATGGCATGCTGTTAAGGAGCTTGTGGTGTGGTTAGTTAGCGCGTTCGACTACCACTCCAGAGGTCGCGGGTTCGATCTCCGCCGGGGACGGATTTTCGGCCTCGAAAACAAGCTCCTTGGTTTAGTTGGAATGCTTGCTAAATGCAAGACGCGCCGTGTGTCGCATAGCATGTAAAATACGAACGATGGTGCCGACCCCATACGATGTTGGTGGTCGTTAAAAATCCCTACCCTGTGTTGGAACACACAGGGATCCGGCAAAATCTCCGGTATAGTGGAGGAAAGCATTCATCGGCGTCGGTGTTAGGCCTCGTTGCGGAAATAGGCCGACGTTAAATAAACGAATTAAAAAAAAAATGGCATGCTAAAAAAAGTTTGCTACTGATTCCGAATCTTCCCAAATGAAGTCAAACTTTCTGTTATACATATTCCATTTTGAAAACTAAAAAATTGTGGAGAAATGAAAATCTCCTACATTTCTTTTGACTGTGACGACCCCTCTACAACGCACTATGCACAATTTCTGGGAGAACCTATAGTGGCAAGGAACTGGTTGGTGATTATTATGACAAATGTTCGAAAAATGGGAAACACCCAGAACAGATACGCACTTCTGACACCACAAATATAATGCGTATAATGCGTGCATGTTAATATTTTTCTCGATAACAGCTATTTCGAGATTTGTTAGGCTGAGTTGGACTCCCTGGTAATAGCCAGACACTGTCACCAACTTCATGTTAATTTGTCGTTTGCCAGATTTACGTCTAGTTGGCAACTGTGCGAGTAGATTTCGATACCATTTGGTGCACTCGTGATAATCAAATAGATACTGACTAATGAGACTCCTACAGTGTCTAAAATTCAATTTTACGTCTTGGTACAGGAAGCGTTGGCATTTCCCCGAGATTTTGATAAACGAATAATGGAAAATGCGGCTATCCGATTCACATGGTACCTCTAATGAAATGCACTTAGTGCACAATCCTGTAGGCGGGCTCAAATAGGAAAACGCAAGACGTGGAACTGGAAGACGAAACTGTGTGCTTCGTATTGCATGGCTCTAAATTAATCACCCATCAATTTGCCTCGTTTCAATGAAGTTAAGTGCACAATCGATATTTGATATAGTCTACATGCTGGGCCGATAAAAACCAGATCGGCAGCTTGGCAATACAATCAATTGTTAATCAGATTTTTTATTTGTTTTCTGGAATGAACGTCGGTATCGTGATAAAATCGAATATTGATTAGAAACGGATACTCCAGATGGTGGGTATTTTCTACTTTGCAAAAGGTGGCGGAGAGTCGAAAGTTTTTTGCCCTGAATAAGTACAATGAGTAGATGAATAAAATACATGTACAACAAAAATAATGAAACACGTCAGTGAAAGACAAAAGAAGAGTGACGGATTCAAGAACAGACACTTAGGGGGAGGACTCGTTAAAGAAACCCCTGTGTATAGTCTGGTGTTTCTTCAACAAAATTGCGAAAGAACTGGTGCGGAGATCGTCAACATTTTTGTTGAAGCTCATTGGATTTCTCCCTCCGCATTGCCAAGTTTCCCTTCGCTTGTTTTTGCTCGTTTCGCTTCGCCATGCAATAATAAGTTCCGCTTTGCAATTCAATTCCGCCACTCCATCACAAAGACACACACAAAAAACTGAAGAACATTAGTAGACAATATACAAAAATACAACAATTAACCAGATCGTTTATTTCCATCAATTAAAATATGTTGCGTCCTCAAGGTACACAAGACGCTGAAACGAGATCCCTAAATCCAGGAGATAATTTTGTCTCGCTAAAGTTGCAACCTACTCCAGAATCATCGGCCTAGTAAACAAAAATTGAGCAGTTGCCCCTGCTCTACATTTGGTATTCAAGAAAAACCTAACATTCCAAACAGGACTTGAAATCCTGGCAGATAATTTGCAAGTTCCTGATCTAATTAGTAAGACTGGAACTAGTGACAGATGGTTTAAGAGCTTCTGAGCAACGAGGAAGATTTGAAATGATGACGGAAGATTTGAGAGTTTCTGAACAAATGAGGGAAATTTGAAATAATGGCAGATGATTTGAGAGTTCCTGAACAATGAGGAAGATTTGAAATAATGGCAGATGGTTTGAGAGTTCCTGAACGAGCTCAGGAGATTCAAAGGTGACAACGGGTTTGGAATTCTTATGGTCTTGAAGTACTTTGTAGTACTAAATTCCGAGCAACAGCAATGGCCTGTCACCTCATTGGGATGATCGAATCACCGTCCTTGCCATTCCTGACTACCGGTCTCACCCCTCTCCAGCAGTGTCCCAGGACCCCACAAAATAAATAAATACATTCACGTTGGACGAGAGGGATGATGTCCCTTGCGTTAGACTGTTAATACAAACTACGAAAAGGTTATTTGGTGTCGCAAAATACATCAAGGCCCTTTCATTCTCGGTAGCGCAATTTCAATGAACATGAACAAAATGAAATTCAGTCTGCTGTTCCAATTTCGAATAATAAAGCATGAGAGGCACATAGTGACACGAAAATAAATTGATAAATCAAGCGAATCAAAATAATGACATAAAATATCAAGTGAAACAAAGATTCCCAAGTAACATCACAAACAAAACAGTGACGGTACAATAAAGTAACCCCAGTTGCAAATAATTATCAACGCAATACAAACCATCACAAAAACATGGGAGCATTTCCGCCTTGTAAAACTGCAAATTTAAACAAAATAGTAACCAGAAAACCATGTACAAATCTGAGAATATTTTGATAATAAATGAATGAATTATAACAAAAATCAAATAATGATAAAATATACTTACCTTATTATAGGTACACAATTTACAGACACATGCAAACACCGTGGATTTAAACACTGTGGATTTCTACCACGTTTGATACTAGTTGAGGCTGGGTTCGATCTTACCGCAATTGCACTCAGACACCTGTAGCTAACCCGTGACCGGACAATTCGTCCCGCGGACAATTCGTAGCGGACAATTCGTCGCGGACAATTCGTCCCGCGGACAATTCGTCCCGCGGACAATTCGTCCCGCGGACAATTCGTCCCGCGGACAATTCGTCCCGCGGACAATTCGTCTCACGGACAAGTCCCTTTGTCTTTCCTCGTTGCTTTTCGAACTGTAGTAAGCCCCCTTATTCCTTTTTGTAGTATTTGGAGCCCTACTGCGCACCCTGGTTTCTTCATGTCTTTGGAGCTCTGCTTAGTCCCCTTGCATCATTCCGAGAATTTTTGCTAGTACACCAAGCTTTGGGAGCACCACGTCAGTGGGAGCACCAGTAAGCCCCCTTATACTTTATGTTTTTCATTGCTTTCAGATTTCCATAAGGCCCCTTTTGCAGTCTTGTGTTATCAAGAGCTTCACTGTGCCCCCTTATTCTATATTCAACGTAACTTGAAGCCCTGCTGAGCCCCCTTGAATTTTCCATGAATTCCGGAGCAGCAATCAGCGTTATGCCGTCATGGCATGTTGAAGCCCCATCGGGCCCCATTGTGCCTCCAGGTGTAGTTGGAGCCCCGTTGAGCTTCCTCATGTTTTCTCATGACTTTCGGAGTAGGTACCAGTGAGCCTCATTTCGCGTTATTTTGTTATACAGAGCTCCATGGGGCCCCCTTGTCTCTTCAATACCGTTTGAAGTTCTGTTGGGCCCCCTTGCACTTTTCCTATAGGCTTTTGGAGCAGTACTAAGTCCCTTGTGCCTTTATGTTATATTCGACCCCTAATCCCTTGTTTCTTCAAATATAATTTGGAGCCCTAATGAAGCCCCTTAGAGACCCTTGAGCCCCCTTGTGTCACCAATATCATTTGAAGCCCTACTGAGCCCCTTTGCATTTTTCCGTGACTTTCTGATTTTTATTGAGCCCTGCGTCATTTGGAGCCCTAAGGAGCCCCCTTATGTGTTTTCGTGTCTTGTGCGTTCTTGCATTGCTGGAGGCCTTAGTGTAAGTCCCTTGTGCCTTCATGTGATATACGGAGCCCTATCAGACCCCCTTGTGTCCGCAAGTGTATAGTTTGGCGCCTAGTGAGCCCTCTTGTTTTTTGTCTGCGGCTATCAGAGTTCCAGTAAGCCCCTTGTTGCCTTCTTGTGTTATTTGAAGCTCCATTAGGCCCCCTTGTTTCCTCAACGTCTTTTGAAGCCCTGCTGAGCCCCCTTACATCTTTCCGCGACTTTCGGAGCAGTAGCAAGCACCTTCTGCCTTCAGGTGATATTCGGAGCCCTATCGGGCCCCATTGTGCAAGCAGATAAGCTTGAATTAGAAAAGCTTCATTGGACCCCCTTGTCGTATTTCCGTGGCTTTCGAAGCTCTATCGGGTCCCCTTGTACCCTTATGTGTAGTTTGGAGCCCTAATCAGTCCATTTTTGTTTTTATTGGCTTTCAGTACTATGCAGTGAGTCCCCTTTTGCCTTTTCTCGTTATAAAAAGCTCCTTGTGTCACCAATATCAGATGAAGTTCTACGGAGCTCCCTTGCACTTATTCGTGATTTCTGGATTTTTCATAGGCCCCTTCCGCCCTATGTGTCCATTGGAGCCCTAACGAGCTCCCTCATGTTTTTTCATGGCTTTTAGAATTCCAGTAAGCCATCTTGTGCGCTTTTGCATTTCTGGAAGCCCTAGTGTAAGTCCCTTGTGCCTCCATCATGTGATATACGGAGCCCTATCGGACCCTCTTGTGTCCGCAAGTGTAGTTTGGAGCCCTAGTGAGCCCCCTTGGGTTCATAAGTATATCTTGGAATCCCAAGTGATCCCCTTTTGTCCATAAGTATAGCTTGGAGCCCTAGTGAGCCCCCTTGTGTTTTTCCATGACTATCAGAATTCCAGTACGCCCCCTGTTGCCGTCTTATGTCATCCAGAGCGTCAGTGGGCCCCCTTGTTTCTTCAAACGTCTTTTGAAGCCGTGCTGAGCCCCCTTACATCTTTCCGTGGCTTCCGGAGCAGCAGTAAGCACCTTGTGCCTTCATGTGATATTCAGAGCCCTATCGAGCCCCCTTGTGTCTTCAAGTGTAGTATGGAGCCCTACTGAGCTCCCTTGTGTTTTTTCGTAGCTTTCGGAATTCCAGTGAGCCCCTTTTGCCTTCTGTTGTTATATAAAGCTCCTTGGGCTCTCTTGTGCCTTTATGTGATATGCGGAGCCCTATCGGACCCCCTTGTGCCGGTTGGTGTAGTTTGGAGTCCTAGTGAGCCCCTTTTGTTTTTTAATGGCTCCTAGAAACCCAGTCACCCCCTTTTGCCTTTTTTGATTATACAGAGCTCCATTGGGCCCCCTTTTTGTATTTCCATGGCTTTTGGAGCTCTATCGGGTCCCCTTTGTACCCTTATGTGTAGTTTGAAGCCCCAATCAGTCCACTTGTGTTGGCTTTTAGAGTACATACAGTGAGCCCCCTTTTGCCTTCTCTTGTTGTAAAGAGCTCCCTGGGCCCCCTTGTGTAACCAATATTTTATGAAGTTCTACGGAGCCCCCTTGCATTTTTCCGTGATTTTTAGATTCTTGTTAGGCCCCTTGTGCCCTATGTGTCGTTAAGAGCCCTAATGAGCCCCAATATGTGTTTTCGTGGCTTTCAGAATTCCAGTAAGCCATCTTGTGCGCTTTTACATTGCTGGAAGCCCTAGTGTAAGTCCCTTGTGCCTTCATGTGATATACGGAGCTCTATCGGGCCCCCTTGTGCCCGCAAGTGTAGTTTGGAGCCCTAGTGACCCCTCTTGTGTCTATACGTGTAGCTTGGAACCCTAGTGAGCCCCCTCGTTTCCATGAGTGTAGCTTGGAGCCCTAGTGAGCCCCCTTATGTTCTTCAATGCGACTATCAGAATTCCAGTGAGCCTCCTGTTGCCTTCTTGTGTCATCCGTAGCTGCCGTGGGCCCCTTGTTTCTTCAACGTCTTTTGAAGCCCTGCATGCTGAGCCCCCTTACATCTTTCCGTGGCTTTCGAAGCAGTAGTAAGCACCTTGTGCCTCTATGTGATATTCGGAGCCCTCTCGAAGCTCCGTAAGGCCCCCTTGTGTTTTCAATATCGTTTGAAGCCTTGCTGAGCCCCGTTGCATTTTTTCGTGGCGTTCGGATCTCTGTCGGAGCCCCTTGTATTTGCTTGATTTTTAGATCCTTTTATTGAGCCTCCTTGTGTCTTCATGTGTAATATAACCTCCTTACCTTCCGAAGCCTTCACTTGCGACGAATTGTCCGCGGGACGAATTGTCCGTGAGACGAATTGTCCGCGGGACGAATTGTCCGCGGGACGAATTGTCCGCGGGACGAATTGTCCGCGACGAATTGTCCGCTACGAATTGTCCGCGGGACGAATTGTCCTAGCACCAGCTAACCGTGGCAGTTTTTGTGCCTTTCCAGGTATAAAAACTCGCCCGCTTCCGATACCCTTGGCGAACAACTTGAGGTTCAAAACTATACCAGATGCTGCTTTACTTGCGTGTATGTGATTTCGAGAAAGCGACGAATTTCAGTTCTGTTGTGAATTATGAGGATGTCCGTTCCTCTACAGATTTTGTTACTGGAAAATGAAAAAGGAATCGCAAGCAAAAAAAGTTGGGGCCCAATTTATTCCCCACTCCTTAAGTTAGATCCACTCCCGGTGAAAATTATCGTTATTCTTATGTCATCAATCAGCTCCGAAAATATCAAGTGAACACCATTTCTAGTGCCCTACATTCAGGGGGATGTATAGACAATACAAATAGAGAAGACCACCGTCGTCACGGATATTGGGGCATCAAAAATCAGCCAACCTTTTTTTGAATGATGAACTCGCCTGGTTCCTACGCAACCGTAAAAATCCGTGACGACTATGGTCTTTTCTATTTGTATTGTCTATAACTTCCTTATTGGTATAAAGGAAATTATGGTCGAATCGACCTCTATTGTTAGACTAGGATCATTCTTGAAAAAGTAGCCTGGAAAGTGGTTCTAGAGGCAAGTCATGTAAAAGTTTGGCAACATATGTTTTGAGGGTATTTGGACCTCGCTAAATACGAAAACCATTGTTGCCAAGCCGAATTTTGCACCGAAAGCCCGCAATGGGGGGGTAAAGGGAAGGGAAGACCAAAAATCACCATTTTCCACCATTTTTGATACCGGGACTGAGACCTGTCATTAATGTGGAGTGAATTACATCGTATCTTGATAAACTGAAGTCTTATACTATCATCTTGACATGATTACTGTCGAAATTTTCAGAGGGGAGCGACTGGTGAAGGGAATGTTGACTGTATAGATGATTCTTCATTTCTCTTGATTTTGAGTAAATATCTGTTTGGTATGTTTGTTTGTTGTTTGTTATGTTTGGTATCTTTTCAAGTATCTCATCAAGTTCCATATTCTCAGTTCAATTATGGTGTCAAAATTGCAGTAGGAGCAAGTTTAAACAAGTTTTAGATGATAAAACATGTTTTTTTTGTCAATACTTTTTTACCACTTTGAACTGTGTTATTTGTTGCAAATCGGCATTTTTCTTCAAATTCGTGCGTAGTTCGTTAGTTTGGTGTATTTCACACAATACAGTCATGTAACTAATGTACCTTCACCTTTTAAAATATGAAAAAACTATTTTTTTGTAGAAAATGTTTGGCGCTACTTTTCAACTTTATTTTTTGCTATTATTTTATTGTATGATAAAGAACTGTGGTTCTCCACCTCATAATTACAAAAGAAAACCTTAGCTGAGATATTCTAGAATGTACGTTTTCCAAAAGAAGAGTTTTTCTTTTTCATGTCAGAACCTGATGCCCAGTGGGCAAGAGTCCTCTCAGAGAGGCCTGAGATGTTCTATTGAGCTCGAGAAACGGTTGCCTCTTCCAAACGGTTTTGAGATGCCCTATTAAGAGATACAGAGAGGTTACCTTCTTCCAATTTTTTTTTGTTGTTCTCTTGAGCTCCAAAAATGTTACCACTTTGCACTTCTTTGAGATGTCCTATTAAGCTCCAAAAAGGTTATTTTTCCCCAACTTCTCCTCATGATGTTCTCTCAAGCTCCAAGGAAGGTTACCTTTTTAGAACTTATTCAAAATGTTTTCGGAAATTATAAAGCTCCAAAAGTTACCCTTGAGGTTACTTTTCTCCAACTTCTCAAAGAAGTTCTATTTCAGCTCAAAAAAAAATTATTCAATCTTGTTTGATATGTTTGATTATGCTCTGAAAAAGGCTGCTTTTTTTATTTCCGTGAGATGACCTATCAAGCCTCCAAGAAAAGTAGCCTTTTTCGAACGTCTTGGGCAGGTGTTCTCTACCATCAACCTCTAAAAAAGAACAACTCAAAATTTACGTTCATGAGATGTACCTATATTCGAAAAAGCCGCATTCCTCTAATAATACCCAGAGAAGAGGTAGATAATAGCTATTCACGATACGAGTGTTAAAAGTGACAGGTATTACTTTGTGAGCGGGGAGGCTTGCGAAACGAGCATTAGCGAGCAACCCCGCGAACAAAATAAGACACTTTTAACGCGTGTATCGTACAGGATTTTATCTACAATGGTCTTTGAAATGTTTGGTAAATGTCAGAATTTATTGAAAAAATGACATGAATGCGCAGAATCATCATTTTTTCACGTCGCCCATGACGACGTGCTAAAAGTGACGGGTATTATTTAACGCTTGTAGATAAAGAGATTTTTAAATCGAATATAATAAATGTGGATGGTAAAACCAATAATTGTATTATTCAACTCAACGTTTAGGGTAGGTAATGTACGTATCTGCCTTCGGTTGCACCAAGTTCTCTTTAGTTTCATTAGCGTATTTTTTTTTATTCTATAAATTATGATATCTCATTACAAATCGGAGTTTTTTTGAACAATTCTTGCGTATTTTGTTAGTCTGGTGTATTTTACACAATACATTCACGTACCAAGTGTGTCTTCACTTTTTAAAATATAAAAAACTTGAGTTTTGGTTATACATACATCATATAGAAAAAAACAAAGTTGAAAAGTAGGGCCAAACAATTTCCATTTTTTTTTTCAAATTAGAAAAGTGAAGGCGAATCAATTGAATGCTTCTATCATGGTAAATACCGTATGTTCATTAAAAACTTCAATAAAGGGAGGCTGTGACGCAGGCCATTTGATCCGAAAACGCCCAGGTTATCATCGGTCCACGGGCTCCCATTATTGAATTTTTTAATGAACATACTGTACATGAGACTAACGAACTACGCAAGAATTTTGAGAAAAAATGCCGATTTGCAGTAGAATAACACAGTTGAATGACGTGAAAAAATATTGACAAAAAACATGTTTTATCATGTAAAACTTGTTCAAACTAGCTCCTGTTGCAATTTGAACACCATAGTTGAACTGAGAATATGGAATTTAGTCGGAAACGATGCCAAACATATTTATATTTACTTAAAATCGAGAGGAAAGAAGAATCATCTACACAGTCAACATTCCCCCCCACCAGTCTTCCCCCTCTAGAAATTTTGACAGTAATTATGTCAATATGGTAGTATAAGACCTCAGCGAATCAAGATATTATCTAATTTACGTTGATGACAGGTCGCAGTCCCGACATCAAAAATGGTGGAAAATAGTGATTTTTGGTCTTTCCTTCCCTTTACCCCCCAATTGCGAGCTTCCGGTGCAAAATTTGGCTTGGCAACAATGGTTTTCGTATTCAGTGGGGTCCAAATACCCTCAAAACGTATGTTGCCAAACTTCAACATGACTTGTCTCTAGTATTGCATTTTATTCGAAAAGATCCTAGACTATGTTGTCATGAACATGTTCTTTTTTGTACGCTCTTTTCTTGTACACCTGCTACTGATGTTTCATATTCTATTTGGATATATTTTATTCTTGGCTCGGTTGGCTTCATTTCATGTCCATACGTGATTTTATGGCCCAGATGGAATACGAACCTGTGATATGCGTGTGTATTTTCGCGCCGCACCGGAAGGATTGCAGCCAGGCAGGTATATACGTTGGATTGATGGCTACAAATGCGAATTTATTGGATTTTTGCCAGGAAGCAATTTATATAATCACAACGGAATATAGAGACCCTTTCACGATATCGTGTACGTATCAATCATGGTTTCTCCTCGCGTATCGATGTTATGGGAAGGCCCAGGTATATACGGGTATTATGCCTGCACCTCCTATACTTCCATTTCGCCGACAACATTTTCATTATTCTCACGTTGGAATTTCCTTTTCCGAGTCCCTAAGAGATATTATATAGGGTCGTAGAAAATATGGGACGTGCCGCAGCAACAACGTATGCCTTTTCTATATACGAGATACGATGTGCAGCGGTTAGAAACTGAGCGTTTTTGTAGGTACCTATTTTATTTCAACCGTAACCGTAAAATGTAATTCACTTGGTTAATAACAGGTTTGTTTTATCAGAAATTTCAAACTAGTCAGAGCAAACCAAAAGCGCCCAAATTAGTTGACTGCCATTGGCTCTGGCTACTTCGGGATTTGTGATAAAACAGAACCGATGAATTATGATGTTACTGATTCAGTGTTTCTTTTGTTCTAGGTGAGTTGTTGCCTGACGATGCAGACGTTGTCTTCTCACCTGATGAAAATGATGGCGGGAGAAACTGCACTTGCACCTGTGTGTAGGAGTATGAATCCGGCAAGCAAATGTTCTTTCATACCTCAATATGCCGGTATCTAGGTATTTTACATGAAATACAGTGTGAAAAATTTATTCACTAAATAATATAGAATTAATTGAAGTTGAGGAATGGGAATTAAATGAATTCTTGATGAATTTTCTAGATTATTTTCATTTCATCAAGTCATTCATGATTCATTGCCCACTCAATATTCATGACCCGATTGCGTACATCATACTCAATATTCTAAAAGGTGGATACCAACGTTTTGATTTATTAATTTGATCAATATTCAGGCACGTGCTTGAATTAAAAAAGCTTCGGTCTGAGATTGGTATGGTTTTTATTCACATACAGCTGTTGCGTGCCAAAATGGCTACGTCCCCATTCGGTTGATTCACCTCGAAGTGCTTTTTGGAAAACGACGCGCCAGCTGATAAGTGGAGAAAGCTGAGTTCTAGTTGGTCGAAAGAGCGCCACAAACTTGCGGACTGCTTCCCGAAATTTCCAAAGAATTCAAACAAATTGTACAAAGGTTTTTTTATTTTTCTTTGACGTACACCACAAATTATGGACTTCTTTGGCCAACCGGTTTCGCCGTTGGGCATCGTCAGGGCTGTAATAATGAGTCTATTGAAGCTGTTGTATATTAAGTAAGATCCTTAATTCCTTTTAATATACAACAGCTTCAATGGACTCATCACAGCCCTGACGATGCCCAACGGTGAAACCGGTCGGCCAAAGAGGTCCATAATTTGTGGTTTAATTCAAAGAAAAAAAACAAACTTCTACTGTGACAACACCACTTTGGGAAGGATGGAAGAATTTTCTCAAATTCTACAAAGGTTCGAAAAAAAGGAAGTTTGTTTGTGAATAGCAAATTGTTAAAACGTTCAGCGGGTTTTAATTGCACGTTGGAGTTAACGAGGGAGTTCAACTGTTGATAATAAGACGTGAGTGAGAAAGAGTGATCAACTGCAAAATAATTAGAAGTGGGAAACTCCCAGGCTTTTATCAACCCCTTTTGTCGTCTAGCTCATATTTAAACTCCAAGAGATATCGAGCCCATTTCTATCATTATAGACAGATGAATTATCAGTTGAATATGATCTTTGCATTCCAGAATTGTAGCCATCATTTTAATCACCGATCAAAATAATATTCTACATGGAAGTTGACTGTAGTAATTAGATCAATCCACTTTAAGCTGGTGCTGCATTTTCAACTCACAGACCTGCACTCAGCTAGAGGTCAACTTGGTTTACATTTATCAAGTTCGGTGTTTAATTAGATGTGAGTCAATAATTAACCTGAACAATTCTATCACATTTTAATGTTTTGTAGCTATTTCTAAGCGACACTTCACTTCTGGGCAGGTCTCAAGCGGTTCGCATTTCAAGGAACTCAACCTGAATGCACGTGAAATCCTTTCAGGCTGAGAAAAGGGTTAAATATATCTTATTTTAGGGGGGAAGTGTTCGCATCAGCTCAGGTATGATTGCATACAGGGTGATTCATGAGTGACCTTACATAGGCTAATGGAAGATAGAGGACTTCGAGGCGAGTCAGGATCCACTGAAGAAATTTTATTTTCTCCGATAGTTACGAAGATACAGGGTGTTTTGTGTGTTTCGTATGAAACTTTGATAAGCGATATTTCTGAAACGGCCAAAGGTATTTTGTTGAAATTCACCAGTTATATTTCTCTGTTGGAACTCATCCCGAAGCCATACCGGGTTAGTCAAAATCCAGGGCCGGGCTAGAAAAAAGGTGCCCTTTTTTTGTTTCATCAAAAAGTACATTTTCTGACCGCTTTTCTGAAAAACTGCAATCGGATTCAAAAAGCTAAGGAAAAATGCTTCAAGAATCACTCTTCAATTTAGATGGCACACCTAAACCGTTTCGACAATAAAATTAAAAGTAAAATTTGTGGGTGAGTTCTCATTTTTGACCGGACATAATCGACTCATTGTTTGATTGAATTCATTAAAATTCATTTTTTTGGCTTGTCTCTGTTGAATAGAAGGGCTTGCTTGAAAAAAAAATTTTAGAGCTGACAATTTTTTTTTAGACAAAATTGAGAGCGAAAACAAAATTAGACTCGATTTGATCGTCAAAAAAAAAAAATTCCGGCCATGGAATTTTTCTTACTACCAAGCCCTTCTGTTCTACAGAGACAAGCTAAAAAGTGAATTTTGATGAATTCAATCAAACAATGAGTCAAGACGGACTATAGTATTTTTCGAGCGAGTAACTTTTCATGACCGGTTACACTAGGTTATAGAATTTGACGTTTGAGCAAGGATTGGTTATAAGCGGTGAAGGAAGTGCCGCCATTTGATTATCATCACCGGTTATAAATTTTATAACCTGGTCGTGGGGATGATTATTGTTATGGTGGGGGAACAAATTGTGGCGGTAACAGAGATTTGAAATAAATATCTAGCTGTCCACGATTTGCGTGGACGTGGATTTGCGTGCGTACCTAGTCTCAAAGACTTGAAAAAGTCACATACTGAAAAAGCTTTTTATCGCATGTGACAATTCCTTAGATCATACGATTTCTTGGTGTGATGGGACGAGAGAAGAAGACGATGGACCACCAAGAACAAGAACACCGGCTGATTCAAATGTCTGACGGGCGATTGCTGTGGTTTAATCTGGAAAATATACAGATATTTTTCGGGTCTAATCGGAAATGGTTGTCTTTTTGCAGAGCCAGTAACAATACCGCAACTTTGTTGTAATTTCTCTCTTCCTTTAAAAAATTCGACATCAAATCGAGCTTCTTCAATCGAGAACATGATCTCATCGATTAACATGGGCACATCAATTCCTATTCCTCCGTCAATGGGGTACTTGCCAATGGAATAGATTCAGCTGGAAATACTTTTGATTGCTAGTATAAGTGATAAGGGGACTCTACAGAGAATTACACAAAAATCTCCTCGTTTTCTATAGAAAAAAACGAATTTGAAAAATCCTCCTAAAAGCTTCGCGCCAGGACAGGGATTTTGAGTGGGGTTGGTCTGACTGTGTGACAATGGAATAATCAAGAATGTCAGGGATGTCACTGTGACACTGTCATTTTGAACATGCTATCGCAAAACGGGTTTCCTATCGAATTCTCTTACCGTGAGCATTTAGACAATAAAATCGAACAATGTTTCGTAGAAACTGACTCCAGAAACCTCTTATAACACTGTCTCAGTCGATATAATTTATTTCCAGGGGAAAATCCGGAGGATCACCAAATAGCACAGAAATAAGAGGCCGAAAATGAACAGTGAGCTTTTATAGGTTCATCATTAGCATACAATTCCGGATAGGTAATACTTTAGAGCTACAAGAGGTTCATGTGGGAAGGACACGATGAATCTCCAATTAAAATGTGGGGAGCAGGAACACTGATGTCCAAAATGAAACCGAGGGTCAGCCAGGTCAGAGCACGAATGACAAACATGCGAAAGGCTTTTAGGTGGACAGCACTGAAGACTAAAGAAAGAGACTAGTTAGGTTAAAGAAGAAATGAACAAAACGAGTAGGTACTTACCGCGTAGATCAGAGCCTCGATCAAAGCAGTCAAAGGCAAAAAAAGGGCACAGGAAGAAATTACGGTCGGCGGTTTGACGTTGTCAGTCAGACTCAGATCTTGTTGTTGTTTGAAAACGGCACCTTGACGACGTTATATCAGTGCCAACCCAACGAGGAAAAAGAGCCCTTCTATGTTCTATATCTAATATATTTGTGACGTCACAAATATATTTTTAAAACACGCATTGCGGCCGCAATTTTGGGAATTTAGGAAAAAGAAAAAATACGGGTACATTATTTTTAACCATACTATCGATTAAGCCAATAAAAAAAAATTAGGCAAGTACCCCATTAAATGTACCCTGTTCTCACCAAATGCTGAATGCTGATGGGCTGATGCCGATAATCACAGTTATAACCGCAGCGTTTCAGCGAGACATGTCAGAGGTCAAAAAAATGACAGATGAATGACAGTATATTTCAATCTAATGTTAACCGCTAACAACCAACCGGTTACAAAAAGTTACTCGGAAAAGATACCAAACTTGGCGTGGTCGGTTCTACATGGCCAGAAAAACAAAACTGATGATAAAATGGACCACCTAGCAGAGCTTCGCTCTCTCACGACTCCCCTTCAACGATGATGGACACTTGTTGTGCCAAAATGGTATCAACGGGATATGATACGTCGAACTATAATGTGTTTGCATCCAATGGATTGACGGGTTCCATCCCCTCTATTTTTAGCTGCAATTTTTAAGGAAGGAGGAACAGCTCGACAAGCGCCAATGAACTTAGAACCGCCTAGTTGTTTCTTCATCCTTGTCAGGAATTCCGTATGTGGTGAGTCTGCTGTCATAGCGTAGTTGAGTTTGATTTTGTTCAAATTCAGTCTGAAACTATTCAGACAGTCAAACATCTCGTCAACATCAGCAACGGATTCTGAGGTAGCTTGTGCGGTCGATTCCAGTTCTCTCAATTGCATCAGAATTAATATTGCTACACTCACACTGTCACTAAACACCTGAGAAGCAAATTTCACTCTCATTGCATTGAAATTCGTCACATTCAGGTGTTTTGCAGTGATTCTTGGCAGCAACCGGCCCCTTGACGTTGATGTGCCCTCAAAAAACCAATATCCGAGAATGTGTTTCCAATTGTGAGTCACAACTCGAACCATACAAACTAAAGCTGATTTTACCGTTTCATTCGTGCGAGTTTCACCTGTATCTACTACTCCCACAATTTTATCATTGCTTGCGTCATAATGCAACTCTTCACTTATTGATACTTCATCAAAAAGAAGGCAACATAATTCAGGACTATCTTCATTGATGGTGGAGAAATGCATTTTTAAAGATTCAACAACGGCACGATTAATGCCAGGATCAACCTTCAGCTTGGATTGCCAATTTCGCAGAGTTCGAGTAGTGGGCAGATTAAGTGCCTTCGAAATAGTTCGATACCCCTTCGGGTAAGCATAGTACCACATTAGACACAATTCCTTCATGTCATCATCATATCCTCGATTAAATTTGTTCCGAAATGATGATTTCAGTTCATTTGAAAAAATTGTAGGTGCTTCTTTCGATAAAAATAGCTTGGAGTCATTCATCAACTTGTAGATAGCAGAACGGCTAGGAGAAATTGTTGCTTCGGCAGCACAGACGCACCTCCCATTTTGAAACCTCCTTTTTAGAAATAACTTGCACCGCAGTGAATTAATGTTTTTCTTCATCTTTCCAATTTTCTTAGAAGTCCTTGGTGTTGTACTGTGAGAAGTCCTACGAGTTCTGGTTGACTTTCTACCTGTGATAAGTAACTTGTCAATTTGCAACCGTCTTCACAAGTAGGTAATCATTACTTAGATAACAAAAATAGACATGGAACATGAAACACAACAAATAAACTCGGCAATAAACTAAGGTACTATCCTTGGTATTATCTATGACATGAAGTCAGAATTGTGAAATATGTGAAGTTATGGCAACTAAGATAGTAACAACTAACAACTGAATAATATGTAAGTACTTACACGTAACAATGAGCTCTTGTTCCCTTTTCACTCTCTTTGCAGACCCAGGTGAAGTCGTAGAGGAGCAATCAATTTCTGATAGGTCTCGTTTGTTGTTGACATCAATATTAGTTACTTGCAGTTCATCATCAACAGATTGCATAAGAGTTTTGTCGTCAGTTTTCGAGTCCTCATGCGGTTTGATAATCAATATCTCAGGTAATTTAAGTAACTTAATTTAATAAGTAACAGTAATTTTTCTCTCATCTCTCGATGGAACCACCTCAATCGCAGACAAAGACTGATTTGTATCTGTAACATGGGAGCATTATTTGAATCTCATAAATAAATACGTATAGAAAAGTAGTGTCAACAGAAACCATGAAAATCTATTGTACAAATATTGGCTACGGTAAGAATAACGGCCACAAATAAATCCAAACAAAAAATTGTCAAACCACTCATAATGATATTCTGGAATAAAATTTGTGGATCACCCAGAAATTTTCTCGAAAAAAATTAAGAAGGAACAGCGCGTTAAAAGAACATAAATTGAAGTTCCTATCAAGATCGTTGTTGTATAGTTGGTTGCCTATGCCTACATCATCACATCATAGAGTCGGTGTAGCGTAGCGCATACCTACCCTTATTTTTCAATGAAATGATGTAGACAACCAACAATACAGAAACGACTATCATAGAAACTAATTTCTTTTCTTTTAGGGCGTAGTTCCTTCTTTGTTTTTTTTTGCAAAAATTTCTGGATAATCCGCAAATTTTGATTCAGAAAACTATTATACACACCTGTGAGTGGTTAGCTAGTTTTTTGTTTAGATTTGCGTCTGGCCGTACCGTAACCTAAAGATTTTTTTTTATTCTTGGCGTTTTTTGAAACCCACCTATTTTGTGAAGAAATCTAATCGCTGAAAATTTCAAACAAGGAAAGGAGTCACGGAACAATAATTTTCTTGGTGCGGTGCATTTCAGCTGGCTCTTATTTACATAAGAAACCAATGAGTGAACACTTGAATGTTAAATCTTTAATCTCAAATTTCCATGCATGAATCCACCATTAGTAACTAGTAAATTAGCTCAGTAGGTATAATTTAACAAAAATATCGTGATGACTGAACTCACCCCTCTGGATTTTTCGGAAGCTTGAAAAATGTCACAACCGAGGTCACAACTCCATTTTTCTTTTTGTTGTTGTTGCAGCCTATCACAACACAGTAGCTGCCTCGACTCATCCTCCACTCCTTTGTACTCACAAAAACAATTCTCCAATATTAAAATACGAGAAATTACAAGAAAAAAAAACTTAGGCGCATTTAACCAGACCAGATCCCTTCAAGGAACGCGGGGAACTTTTGACGCAAAGAACGGAAACGGATGGACTTTGACCCTTGGAACAAGACTCGACGCGCAGGCGTTATATTTAGAAGACCGCTACTTTGGTGTTACCGGCACAGACGAGGCCATTTACATCCGAAGCACAGATGACCCAGATGCGCATCTGCAATGTTAAACGGCTTCCGACAGATCCCCTTGCATCGCACCCTCCGCAAAGTTGCTTGAACTCTTTCAGAGACGGCGCCAGCAATCAAAAACCCGCGAAACTTTGAAATGTGAAGTACCTCAATATTCAAAATAATAATTAAAATTATCCATTTTTTCACTTATTGACGCATTTCGGCAATCATAATAATTTTTTTAAATTTATTCAACCGGTTTTTCAGAAAAAATCAACACTTAAAAAAACCACTTGAAAAAAAATTAAAAATATTACAAGAGCCGAAGACATCAAGAAGTGAAAAACAGGACAATTTTAATACATTATTGTAATCGAGTTGATTTTGATGAAACCCTCAACTATGGCCGCATTGAAAGACAAGAAGGCAAAGTGTTATGTTATTAATGACTATTTAATCGGAAACTATTTTTCACAAATGCCTATGGAAAATCCGAAAATCTATTTCGTGGTCTGAGTTTGGTCCACAAGTTTGGCCTCTTGTACACCATGTTTTTACTTTAGTTTTTGTAATTTATTTAGTAGTAACAAGAATAACATATAATTATTAATTACTAATTATGCAAAATTAAAAGTAGGTATGTACAAAATAGTAAAATACTTCCATAGAATTTGCAAACATTTTCGAGATGAACACCCATTAAGTCAAATATCACACATGTCATTAAAACACCTACTACTGGAATCGAGGTCCAATTGATGATAATGATAATGAACGTTCAGCTCTAGGAAATCATCACTAAAATGAGATGTGTTGCTTTTGACTATGTAACAAAAATTATGCTATGGTCGAATTAAAGGACGAGGATTCTGCTGCAGTGGTTGTCTTGTATTGTAGAAATCGAAGACGACAACGTAAGGGCTCTGTTGCACTAGTTGTATTCAGTTGTGGAAGTCGAGGGCGACAGTTCAAGGGCTCCGCTGCAGTAGTGGTCCTAAATTGTGGAAATCAAAGCCGATTAATTACGCTTGAATCAGATTAGAAAATGATATACCTAGCTAAAAATATATACACAAACCACAGCATCAGGTAACTTAATGTCATGTTTATCATTTGCATGGGAATTTTATGCTGTATTTTATTTATATTTACGCATATTTACTCTGGAATGTTAGCAGATAATGCCTCATGCAAAAGAAGAAAATACTTCGACTGCCGACTAGTTGTACTTTTGTATTCAAGCAAATTAACTTTACCTCTACTGGGGGGGTGGAGCCCCGTAGTCCAGTGACTCCTCCGTGCCCTGTAGTGACTGTTGCAGTTGCCCACTTTGACTTCGCTCCTGGCGGCTTACTGCCATGGAACCGGCTCTTCAGCAATCCGTGGAGGCTCGACTTCTACGACTCCAATCTGAAAATGAAATCAGATTGGGGTCATACTGACAGTATGAGCAAGTTTTGTTTTGCTGAATGTTGTTTCTATATTGACTTACCACTGGCTCATACGGAAAAAGTGTAAGAACGGCATTCCGGCCTATTCAGACGCTGCCTGGTTCGTTGGTGAACTATGATGGCTCAAAATACAGTGGTCGGAGGAAAAGTAATCCCCATATTTTGAAACCATTGCCTTCGTCTAAAAGTTAACAATACGTATCAGTAAGTGGGAAAAGTTAAAACAAAGAGATACCATCATATTATGAGACCGAGTATGAGACATTGTAAAATACAAATTTTTACTAACCTTGATTCATCCTGAGGGAAGTAAAAGAGGTGCGTATTTCTCTCTCTACGAATTATGCACAATCGCCACGGGATTTTAGCCATTTCACACCGAGAATTTCACAGTTCGAAAAGTTTTTCGCGGAGTTCGACAATCGACAAGTTGGATTCGAAGTTTTTATTTTGACAGGACTACTGAAATAACGAATCGTGCGCACGGAGAAATCGGTAAATGTGGGCAAAGTAGATTCTTACCGAAATTCAGCGCCATCTGAGAAAGAGTTCAAGCAACTTTTCAGGGGTAGGGGTATCGGATACTTTTTCCCGGCAAGTTGCGACCGCCCGATCCGAAGCAATAGATGGCGCCACTAACTGACGTAGTCGGCTCGATTCCCATCTTTCTACTAGCTAATCTTTGCTAAATGTTTTTTTACTTATTATACGCATTGGTCATGGCATGGCACACCAAGACTCTCGCCATGGTAATCTCGCCTCGATATCGGTCTCAGTTATAGCAGCTTGTCTCGATCTCTTTGTCGGTCTCGGCCCGAGAGCGAGACCGAAACCAAGAGAATCTCGCTCTCGGGGGAAATATTAAATTAATATATTATACTAAATTAGGCGGTGTTACGAATAATCAAACTGTAGCATTCACAGATAACAAGATAGTTATATTTTCCCAAATTTCATCGAATGAAATAAAGTCGGTTGTGGTGTGAGGTGTGAGATGATTGTTTCTGTGTAGAAATGATTCAAAGTGGTCCTCTCTCTTGTAGAACCTGGGGTGCCGACATTACGAAAAGGGGTGAAGTATTCACAGCATAAGGAGATCACGGAGTCCTGACCTGATCGGTTCAGTATATAGGAATATCCTAATATTGAAACCTCACCACCTTACTAACTGCCAAAAATCCAATACTGATACCTAACTTGACAGATAATGAGGTTGGATAAAAGTGAGACGATTCTGAAAATTTCTAAACAAAGTCTGGACCACGCACACCCCTGCTTTTCATACCTATGGAAATGATAATCTGACATTAGCTACATAGAAGCTATAAAGCTACACACACATGCAAAGCCCATCCCCAGAAACAACATTACTTACCTACCGCAGCGCACTTCTTGGAACTGGCGTTGAAAGCTGCTGTACAGGTACCGCCATGAAAACGTCGCAAATAAACTTGAAAATGTTCCTCCGGATGCAATTCCCACTTCCCAGCTAGACAAAAACACCCGCACAGTTTCGCTTGACAGCTTCTTTCGGATGGCGATGTTGTGTGTGGGTGTGTGTGAGAGTAATTAAAATTGCTTCTTGCATACAAGTCGCACACGAGGAACAACACGAAAAAACTTGCACACGACAGCTCGGGGAAATGCAACCTGGCGGCGGGCGGGGGCGACGTCTGGCCGGTTTTGACATGTTCATACAACTCCTTCCGTCTGGTTGCCTACGTGCTGCACGAAACACGTTTACTGCACAAAGTAATACGTCTGGGAATTTTCTCGGCGGCGTTCAATTCTCTTCCTCTTCCTTTCCACCGCTCGACCATGCCGCCGCTTCAAAGTGAGCAATCCGGATTGCTGTTTCAGTTTCATTGCTATTATAATCGCATTTCTAATATCTGTACATCTTCGATGCTCTTCGTCGACCTGATTCGCTCGCGACAAAAATCTCGATGTGCTTGAGCTGGAGATCTCCGGAAATGCAACCACCGAGCTCCTCTCTGTCCTCTCCCGTTCTCTTTTCGCTCTCATCCCGCTTTTCCCCTTTATTCCCGCGATGATGCATGGCAGAAGCGTTTTAAAGATAATGAAAATAAAACCAGCTAAACGCCATCTACTTTATATTATATGGAACGCGGGACTCCGTGTAATATATTACTGCTTATCTTTATGGTCACCCCGCCGTGGGTGGTGGCGGTGCAGAGGTAGGTGTAGTGCTCGCGAAAAGAGTATGGATTTTGTCTTATACGCAAAGGTGAAGGATATATGCGTGCATTATCCATACGCCGCTCAAGGATCCGAGCTGCGGGTCTCTTCGGAGAAAAGAGAGGGGTCCAATAAAATTCACACGCAGGCTTTTATTCTGAGAGCTGCTAGGCAGCAGGAAGATAAATACTCGTCTCGCGGGTGCGGGTTCCACTTCGGCTTTCAAACAAGTGATGGTATGCAGAAAAAACAACGTGAAAGATCCGGCGCAGGAGGGGGAAGCCGGAAGCAATATTCTCATGCATTATGTAGGACTTAACACAACTGGGCTAGTTGTTCAAAGGATCTAGAGTGAGTACTCATCTAGGTATTCAAAATGAAATCGGAATCCTCAAGGTTCCAAACAAAATCAGAAGTGTAAAACATACGCTGCCTACATGGACCCCAACTCAGTAGCAGTTTATTTTTTCGCATATTCACATCCTACAACTACTGTTTTACTGCACTACATTATTTTATGATTTTCCCCCCAGTGTCTGGGCTCCCTCAAACTGCTAAATTACGTCACTACGAAACGAGCTATGGAACAAGCCGCGGGAACGTCTAGTCTAGTGGTTATTGTGACCTATTAACTAACATAACCTTGTGGGAAAACCTTTAGGACGTAAACACAGGTTGTCAAAAAGCTTGTTTATCCTTGGGAAACGTCACAAGTGCTGGATTATTTTTGTATATGGAATTCTTTTGCCGCTGACTTGTTCTCTCGTCGTCCCAGTTCCGTGATTCAGTAAGTGAATAAATTACGAGTGCGACAACAAAGCGATAAAAGTTAGCTAGTTGACAGGCCATTGTTTCTTGCATCAGAGCTGCCACAGCCTGTCCATATTCTCCACCCCGTGTGATGTCTGTCCGCTGTCCGCCGCAGACCATTCACACTCATTCTGTACGCTTTAAATTCTATGATCTCCAACTCTTAAATCCAGCTTCGCCGACTTGGTCATTGGTCTTCGGTAATGTGAGAAACCCCTCTTTCCCTAAATTAATTAAATTAATCAGCTGTGATACGTTTAGTCGACCCTACCTCATGTTTTGTTGTGCTGTAGATTTTTTATTAGCTTTACCTAAGTCATTTATCAATTACACCTATTTCGATTCCCCAGTCATGCCCTAATACCTTAATCAAACTATAATAACCTCACGTTCTTTGAAAGAGGATGAATTGAATAAATATTGAGAAATAAACAAAGTCATTCAACCACACTTCACTTTTATTACAAATTAATCAATCACCGCCACTCCAGTTAAATTCATCTTAAATATTCATTTCCTGATTTCCAGACGTGCTGGTTAATTCTGGAATTAACAGCCAGTTATTTCAGTTTACATTCGACTTAGTAAACCCTACGACTAATTACCCAACCTTTCAATTTAATTCCGGTTCGCATTCATTCTGATTTTTAGAACTATTAGTGAACCCGCTTCCTTACGCACCTAAGCTATGATTCCCTGCTCAAATGATTGAAGACCTCGTCGAGAGTTAAATTTTAACCCCTTCTTATATCTAGGCCATTTTCCCTATACGAATAGAAATCTCGATTATTCAATTGTACTTAGAGAGAGATAGTTGTTCACTGAGTTTTGTTTTGGTATTTCTAATTCATAGCCATTATTCCAATTATCGATCAAATGATTTACATAAAATTGAGTGTTTACATTCCACGAAATTTATATCCGGCTGGGGCTGTAGTTTAAAACTTACAGACTTATACAGCAACTCTTCTCCACGTTGAGCTATATAACTTCACGCAAATCTACTTACAACCACGTGTACCATTTATAGCGTTGAGCCTCTGATTAAACAGCCTGCAAAAATGATGTTTTGTTCCTTTTAGTAGGTTTTCTTATGGTATGGTGCAAGTTGGGACTAGAGTATAGTGGTTGAAGCCAAATTGTTCCTTAGATCATGCTGAGCTGGGATCGCGATGGCGAACATCTTAAACCCGCGACTGGGCAGCGAGAGGGGGGGTAAAATGTGATGAAGACATAAAAAATGTTAAATATTGAACCGAAAGAGGTACAGTTATGGAAGTTACCATACGTATCCATCATTTTACGCTATTGAAGGTTCAGCAAACCGATTTCAAAAATATTAATTATTCCCAGAGATATTCTCAGAAGTATTCTATTGTGTCAACATTTTATTGTTAAAAATCGGAGAATTTTGAAGATGGAAAGATGAAACTCTAGGCTTTGACAATTGGTGATGTTAGAAATATAGTCGTGATTGGCGGAAATTCCTCGGCCTACTATTTTGGAAAACAAATCCGTCAACTGTTTTCACCAGCTTGGCCGCCATCTTGTATTTTCTTTTGGTGCAGTAGTCACAAAAACGACAGGGGACTATGAGTATGGTAGCGTTAGATCATTTCAATACGAAAAGTAATTCCCCAGAGAGGGTTAGTTGCTTCTTCGGCGAGGAAAATTGCTATTTCATTATCTCCGGCTCCTGCCCGAATCCAGTACCAATGATGGCTGATTTGAAGCTGGAAGTGGCACAATACGTTTTGTACCATAAAAATTGATAGTTTGTGGAGCCGACCACCAAAATTTATGATCATGGATCAAAGGGTTCATTGTTGGTGATTGGTTGAAGCAAAGTGTACTCTTTTTTGGCAGAAAATTCATAAAAACTGTGTTTTTATTGGACATTACAAAGCTCTGGAGGAAGACCTGTGGCCAAGATTGGCGGCGAAAGTCATGTTACTAGTTAAAGTGAGTATGCTCTATAATAAGTAGCTGTCATGAATGGTGAAGGTTTCTTGAAGATCTCTAAGGAGGTCGCAAAATATGTTTTTTCATTGTAATATTTTCAAGTACAGTCCCTTCCAAAAATTCTCTTTTTTCTAGGGCCCAACTCTTTCGACCACGGAACATTTGCAACACTCAAACAATTCATTTGTTCGGTTTATTCGAAATCACCGCCGTTCACGGAGCTGAAAGATGTGTGGTGGTGATTTTTCACAAACTCACAGACTTTGGGGGGGACTGTAGGTACTTGAAAATATTATCATGAAAAAACATCTTTGTCGACTTCCCTCCTCAAGCGACCTACACGATTCATTATAGCTACTTGTTGTAGAGCATACTCACTTCAACTAGTTACACTACTTTCGCCGCCAATCTTGGCCGCAGGTCTTCCTCCAGAGCTTTGTAATGTCCACTGAAAACTCAGTTTCGATGCATTTTCTACCAAAAATGAGCACACTTTGCTTTAATCAATCACCAACAATGAACCATTTGATTCATGATCATAAATTTTGGTGGTTGACTCCACAAACTATCAAGTTTTCACTATCACTATCACTGGATTCGGCAGAAGCCGGAGATAACAAAATGGCATTTTTGTTCTCGACAAAGAAGTAATTTACCCCCTCTGGGGAGTCATTTTCCATATTGAAATCATCTCACGCTACCATACCCACAGTCCTCATTCGTTTTTGCGACCACTGTATCAAAAGGAAATCCAAGATGGCGGCCAAGCTGGTGAAAACAGTTGACGGTCTTGTTTCCTAAAATAGTAGGCCGAGGGATTTTTGCCAATCACGGCTGTAATCCTAACATCCCTAATTGTCGAAATATCAATTTCCATCTTTCCGTCTTCAAAATTCTTTGATTTTTCTACATTGAATTTTCATAAAAAAATATATTTCTGAAAATATCTTTGGAAACGATTGATATTTTTGAAATCAGTTTGCTTAGCGTTGGCAAGGCGTGAAATGGCGAATACGTACGGTAACTTTTATCACTGTACCTCTTTCGGTTCATGATTTAACATTTTTCATGTCTTCATCACATTTTACTCCCCCTCCCGTTGCCCAGTCGCAGGTCTTAGATGTTCGCCATCGCGATCTTAGTTCAGCATGATCTAAGAAACAATTTGGCACCAACCACTATACTCTAGTCTCAACTTACACACGGGCCTCAAAAAATGAACATAAGAGAACCCACTATTTCTATCTTGAAGTGTTTTCGAAGCGACACTGAATTTTCTTGGCATTCCTCAAGGGGTTCTTTTCGGGAATATCAACCTTATGCTTATAAACCCCTTGTCGTACAGAAAGGGTTGAATATTTTATTCAATAGGGAAAATAACTCGTGAGATGTTCGCCTAGATTTGATTTGCATAAATACTGCTAGTGCTTGTCTAAAGCTAATAGAGTCTACAAAATCATGCTCTGTAGGAAGCTAGATCTCTTCGAAAGGGTTACTGAAGGTTTCACCATTTTCCTGGTGGTTCGGAGGTAGCTGAAAAACAATATACTTGAAACCTCACTGCAATTTCAAGGCATTAAATCAATTTGACGCTTCCTATGGCTATTCGAAATATCGAGAACAAAGCCTACTATCGTTTTATAAACAAACAATTACCTTAAACCCCATCCAACAACTATCATCTGATTACAATGGAAATCAGACCTACCTTGATGTTTTCCTTTCCCGTCACTGATGCACTACAATTATTAACAGTGTTTTTAGCACTCTCCTTAATTTCTTCTCGAAAAATATGGATTTTTTTCTCAAGCACATCTGCCGTTGTCGACTTTTATATCGCCAATCCCCCATCTCTATTCTCGGACCCTTCCTCTTACCACCCCCGTCTCACGTCTAACACCTCTGGCTCACCAACATGCTACTCTTGAATCCGGCGCGAGCACAGTATTCTTCCTTACCCCACTTCTTTCCTTTCCTATATCGCCCGTGATGCTTAATTATATAATAATTATAATTTATTCCTGAATATTCTATTCCCTTTTATTTTCTAATTTGAGGCGTCCCATTACAGTACAGACATGCTGGGAGTGAAAGTTGGAGAAAGGATTGAAATAATTTTCGAAGGACTCTTGAGAACGTTCTTCGAGTTCTTCTCTCTGGAAAAACGCAATTTTTCCACTTTGTTATCCCGTGAACCGATTTTGATCTTTTTTTTTTCAAGCAAGATAGCAAGATATGACTGGTTCCTGAACATTTTCAAACATTTTTTTATCCAATTAACCTGGAATTTTCCGGTTAAAAATGTAAAATCTGCCTGGGTTTTCGAGACCGGACTTGAATGATGGAGCTTAAAGTGGAGTCTTGATTGAGTTTTTCCAAAAAATTCAAATTTTTCTTACAAATCTTTCAATCTCCTGCAAAATATCTCAAATCTTTCTCTCTGATTCGAGCTTCCCAGCCTAAGGGACGTTTCGAACAATTTCCATAGGTTCCTGGATACTATTCGGGATAGTTTTGGGGTGACAAAACCAATTTCTTGATTGGCAACTCTATTTGTAGTTGTACCGTGTGGTACTGACAGAAAGTCTTAGATTTATTGAACGTTTCCTCTGGGATCGCTCTTGGATCTCCTATTTAATCATTGTCGAAAATATTACTGGATTTGGACCTGGGAGAACTATAATTATCAAACTTTAATGGAGAAATGCATATAGATTACAAGATATAACAGGTTGAGTAACAGGTCATGAAACAGGCACTAACACGCCAGTTTTCTGAAGGTAATGCAAGAAATACGTGTTCCTGGAGGCTCTCGCAGAAAAATAATTTCAATTTCTGAGCGTCTTGATCAGCGTTATAGCTCACCGGGGATGATGATTTTATTCTGGGCGGAGAGGTTTTTATTTCCGACGACGAGGCTTGATGCACTAAATCCGAACACAAAGACGATCCCGGCGGGATTCGTCTGGAGTAATTTATCCATTTCAATTTTCATATTTTTGCTCGCCTTCGACTTACTGCAGTTAGCGCAAACTTCGGCCTTTAGGAGGAGTGCAGGGCGGTGCACTGGCTGGCTGGCGGGCACAATGCGAAAAACAAAGTTCCGGATTGCATAGCTGGAGAATAAAAATACTTAGACGTCGTCGGTTTATCCTCCGTGTTTCGGCGTATAGTTTCTGTTTGTTCTGTGTCGTCGTCAGGAAAGTTGGGTTTTTCCATGTAATTATATAACTACCTACTTATCGTAAAATTGAAGATACGTCCTTCACCAGACGATTCACCGCTACATTGTTGTTATATATAAGCTACAGCGAATTTTGTGATCCCTAAAATCTGAGTTTTGAAGTCAGCTTGAACACCGGTTGTATAACGACCTACGAATTATGAATATGCATATAAGCAATATAAACTTCAACAAAAATTTTGCAGAGTACTGTAAGTAGTGAAGGCCTTAGCCTCTTCACCCCTCTCTTTTTATGGTACCTATGTTATTACAGAGTCCCACTGTGTCTAAATTTACCCTTGTGATACGTGCCGTTGAATTTTGCTCATTATTCCCTCTTATTCCTCAATTTCATCAAGTCTACATTACAACTTGATGACATGACATGACATGACATGACCTGACCTGACCTGACCTGACCTGACCTGACTGGACCTGACCTGACCAGATATAAGCTATTTTGATCAATCTTTACTAAGTACTTGTACCTACAAGTGTTTTCTCCCCCCCCTCCCCACGGTACGTTGGCACAGAGTGAAAAAAAACATGTGAATAACCCGTTTGATACGTTTCGTCGAATTTTATTACTTTCTGGCTCTTTGTTCTTATAGTACGGACGTTAGGGGAACCAACCTTGCATTTTATCTGGATGCAAAACGCTTCCGCACGTGAGTAGTAGGTACCTATAGGTAATTTTTAAGAAGTAGTGCCTTGATGGGACCCGCGACTGGCGTGCTTCCGAAGAGGTCGAAGGTCCAAAAAATTACCATTTTGGGAATCGTTGCTTTTTTATACTTTTTTGCTGGGCCACATTTTTCCAAGGTCGAGGAGCACAATGCAATAAATTTCCAGAAAGTGTCATGCACCAGTGGCGTACCAAACAGCTGCGAAGGGGCCGAGATGCGATTTTTCACGAGTCTTATTATGGTTAACCTGACCTAACCCTTTTTTTGACATGTTTTGTATCATTTGTGACCAAATCGCCCATTCTCATTCCAAAAATAAGTATAAAATTTTGATAGAGACGTGTTTAAACCTGTTTTATCATAAAAAACATTATTTTCTTTACCATCAAAATTGATGTTTTGTAATTCTGCTTCCATCACTGTCCAATGTTATTATAACTATGATTTTGACTTAGACAGTTGGTTTGGGCTATTCAACACAAAAATATCATTTGCTGAACTTTTTTCCCGTTTTCACAAAGTCACAGCATGATTTATCTCTAGATGTATCATGTCAAAGCTTGATGTGACGAAACGTGCTATTTCACAGAATAAATTGAGCTAGGATCAGAATGTAGCGTTGATTTGGTACTTTATTCATTTCAAGGCATGGAAATAGTTTTCTCTATCAAACAAAATAGAAAAACTAAAATCGGAGTCGTATTTGAGTCACGACATCCTTTTTCTTTCGACATTGCGAGCTTTTGGAATTAAATTTCTACATGATGCACGTTTCGGAACAAAACTACCATGTGACTTTGTCACATCAATAGGAACTTCTGGTGTATAAAATTCATCTATAAAATAGTTTAGTTGAACAATCTATGTCAAAATTGTGATCATTGGTGTTTTAAATCATAATGGGAATGGAACTCCAAAACGACAAATTCATAGGTCGAAACTTCGCGTTTTTTCAGAAATTTATTCCGCAATGTCGGAAGAAAAACTATGTCATAACTGAAATACGGCTCTGATTCCAGTTTTATCTATCTTGTTTGATAGAGAAATCTATTTTCATGCCTTGAAATGAATAAAGTACCAAATCAAAGCCACATTTTGACCCTAGTGTAATTTTTCCTGTGAAATAGCACGTTTTGTCACATCAAGCTTTCACATGATACATCTCAAGAAACATAATCACTCCGTGATTTTGTGAAAGCAGGAAAAAAGTTCAGCAAATGATATTCTGGTGTGGAATAGTCCAAACTAACTGACAAGTCAAAATCATAGTTATAATAACATTGAACAATGGTAGAAGTAGAATTACAAAACATCAATTTTGAGGGTGGAAAAAATCATCTTTTTTCCATAAAACCGGGTCAAACACGTCTCTATCAAAATTTCATACTAATTTCCAGAATCAGAATGTGCGATTTTGTCAAAACATGTCAAAAAAGAAGTGTTAGTTACGGTTCACCATAAGACTTGTGAAAAATCGCACCTTGGCCCCTTTGCAGCCGTCTGGTACGCCACTGGTGCATGACACTTTCTGGAAACTTATTGCATATAGTTCTTTGGCCTCAATAATATATAGTCCAGCGAAAAAATCATGAAAAAAACAGCGATTTAAAAAATGATAACTTTTTGGACCTTCGACTTCTTAGGGAGCACGCCAGTCGCGTGTCCCATCGGGGAACCACTTCTCAAAAATTACCTATAGGTATCTACTACTTACGTGCAGAAGCGTTTTGCATCGGAATGAAATGCAAGGTTGGTCCTGATATGTGCCGCTAACGTCCGTACTATTAATTTCAGCAAGTTGTGATGCCCCTTAGCCATTTCGAATAAAAGAAATCGAGAGAACCTTAAGAGTAGATGGCGAGATTTCCCTATCAATAATTATTATTCTAGTTTTGAGTCTACCACTTGATGACGGGACCCCAAGGTGGAGTTAACTCCACTCCCTTTCTTCTTTCATTGGGGCTCATTCACCCAGTTCTATGCCCTCCTCATCTCAGCTATTTAATTGTACCTAACCAAAAAACTCTGCTCACCTAGCTCCTGGGGTCGTTATTGTTCTTACATTGTTGTGGACTTGCCCTCTCGCGAGCTTCTAACACCTGAGACTTATCGGTGCTCAACTTCCACGTGTCTTACTTGAAATTGATTCCCTGCACCCGAAGCCCCTACTTTATAGCAGCGAATAGCTTCAACTCACCCTCCTCTTCTTTGAGGCTGAACGTCTTGAATTCTTAGACAAATTACAGTACCCCGATGTCAACAAGATTATTTTTCAGTTAATCCATTAAAATTCTTAGGGAAAATTGGAAATCGGCATAATCAATGTACTTTTGTGTGAATTATAAGGGTTGAAAACGCGCCGTTGCTATCAAATATTTTACAGGTTTGTGTGGGTACCCGGCTACCTTTCCTCTAGCTGCATCACTGCGACCACTGTAGAATTCAGACTGAAAGCTGATGAGGAGAATATAATAAATAGTTCAATAAAGAATATATCGAATAACATGCAGCAAATAACATCAGAGGAATCATTTGTTAATAGCATCCATTAGGTTGCCATATGTTTAGTATAGATATATAAATAAATAGAAGGTTTATTAGTTCCCGAGAGCAATTTTATAGTGTATGAAATATAAATACCAATTATGACAATATCATATTGCCACCATTGCTGTTGAACGCATCAAAATAAAATATAGTTATAAATAGAAGATGTAGCTGGGATTTGCGATGACCTGTTTGATTGACCCTAATATACATCAACATTCTACATTCTCATCTCCAAATTTCTCTCACCTTCAAACTCAACTCCAAATTCCATCAAAATCTGCCGTTACAGCAATAATTCAAATTCCACAATATACCTAAGCAAGAACATAAGTGGAATGAATTTAACATGCGCTGGCTCACTCACAAGGAATAACATAATAATGACAACTTAGTCTATCGAGAGAGAGTACTCGATACAATAAGTTAGTATACTATAAATAGGAATACTACAAAGTGTAATAAAATGATTATCCCTGATTGCATGTGATTGCCCCACGTTGTGTTTGATTTTTATTCTATAGATTTTCATAACCCTCCAGCGCTAAATTGTTAAAACAAACTCCCAGATCCTTTTTTCTCGAATACTTGTCCCCAGATGACTTCTTGGAAGAAAATAAACAAACGTTACAAATGAACAAAGTTTTAAAACCACACCTAACTTTAAATTCACAGTCGATAATTCGCCTAATTGAACCTGGATCACTCCAGTTGATTCAACTAATTGAACCTTGATCACTCCAGTTGAATTATTTGTTAATAATAAAGTCTCAAATTGTGCTGAGCTCAGCCAACAATAAGAAATTATTCAATTCATCTCTTTGCTTCGCATCTCAAATGAAATGCGTCATAGTCGCGTGATAATATCCTTGCCAAATAACCGCATCACCACGTCTCAAAATTCCCCTATTTCCTTTTAGTTTAAAGAGAGATAGATAGATGAGCTAAATTCCATGAAACACTTGAGTTTCATTCCTAGGATGAAAACAACCCTCCAATTCATAATTCCTCTCATAGTCAAGCCCCACTGCACTTGGAGAAAGAGCGAAGTATCATAACAAATATCATAACCACATGGAATTGGTTTTATGTATTCTGAATTTGGTCCTTCGCTTAGATTACTTGTCAAAATTATTCACATGAAATTAGATGTAGTATAATTCTTTCTTTTGTTCCCGACTTTCAGTCTTGTGAGATTTTTCAGATCAATTTACTTCAAGCTGTGCTTTTCGGTTCAACCACATATTTGTCAATCAGCTATATCATTATTTTGAATATGTATCAGATCAAATATAAACCTTGGTGTGAGCGTTTGATCAACTTGGGAAAATTAAACCGCATCTTGATGTTCTCGTAGAAATACCTGAATGCGTTTCAATTTTCAACTTCCGTTTGCTCAAGCGGATCTTATTTTGATCTCGGCTGCACCCCGGAAGTGTTTGTTGAACGCTCTTGAAATGGTCAAATTCCACCCAAGAACAAATTTCACATGAGGACATATTCAAGGAGGAATTTCCAGCCAAAACAAAAGTATTTAGTTGCAAGCGCTATATGTGACAGCCAATTTGACCCTCGTCTTCCTGAATAACTACCTATTCATCAGTAAGAACACAAGATATAAGGAAGGGTTAGATCTGATCAATTTCCCTGAAGCCTCGCGGACAACCGATAAACAACTTTTGAAGAGTCGCATCAAGTCGCATATGACCGCCCAAAGTATCGCCCAAAGTAACTTTAGGAGTGTTGGCACCTTCAACTTGATTTCATGATTTTTCCACTTTGAGTGCCCCGCGGCACTCCACTAATTAGTCCAATTACATTTCTTCGCGACAGATTTGTGCCATCCCGCACCACCTGCAAATCTCATCGATATTAATCAGTATATCACTCTGTATTTGAAAATCACAGCACAGTTTCCGGTTAAACTTGAACGGCCATATTGTATTTGCTTCGATAGGCCCCTCCCACACATCAGAGTGATCTCAATATCACTCTGTTTTTGGTGTGAAAGGCAAATAATGCACGGAATTCAAAAAGCAAGAGAGCTGGGAATTGATTTTGTTTCGTAAACGTCAGTCTGCTTCTGTGCAATGTTTAGTTACAATGCTTTTTACATTGTTGCTAAATAACAGTGCATATCCAACTAAAAGCTCGGAATTGAAGCTTCGCCTTGTAGATCCTAATCCGCTGTGCTTGCGCCGTGTGTAGGTGTGTATGGTGTATGTGTGTGTTAATGTTCAGCGGGTTTTAAACAAACTGGTAGGCAGGTAATTAATTCACAATAGCGCCGTTAAAAGCGTTTACATTGTCATGCAAATTGTTAGTTGTGCTATCTTGGAAGTTTTGCGGAAACGTTATAAATCAAGGCGGACGCGCCGCCGGGACCCGGCCAGCAGCGTGCGTTCAGGTGCGGCAGATAGGGGGGGGGGCAGCTCTGCGCATCATACGAGCTTTTTCGACGCTCTCTCATTTATTTACAAACTATGCCAAAAACAAAAATTAAACTTGACCGAAGCAAAATATGCACTGGGCGTTAGTGATTAATCATGCAAAATCCGCGTGCGGTCATTAGTGAATCGATATAGTCAGAATTATCCAATTTGAGGGACAAAAAGATAAAAGAACGGGGGAAAATGCACGGACCCGTCGCTTGAGCGCAAAAAAATTAATTGGTCGTTTAGTTTTGGAATATCCGAGCGCGGAACGGATGCCAGCCGGCGCTAGAGCTTTTGATCCGGTGGCTTTTCCAATTAGTATGAGCCTTTAGTACCTGAGTAGTGAGGTACTTGGCAAAAAATCATATGGACATTGGAAAGGGCTTGATATGAGCAAAAAAAAATACTAATTCACTATCCAAAATAAGACTGCATGGAAACCCCACATACTGTCTCCGAAGAGTTTACGTTAGGGATCTCTGACTGTTATTTCATTTGACCTGGATACCTCCGCACTGATGAGTCCCCAATAGGAGCTTAACCCATGGCTGTTGAGTTCTGGTCTGCTGATCCGATGTTGCATAGTCTGAGAGCTCTGTTTCCTGATGATGTCCTCGTTAGAAATATATAAATGAGGTTACCCCTTTGCGATTGCCATAATTATTGGTTGATCCAAATGATCCTGTAAAAAGCTTGATCGCAGCCAATATGTGGTTATTTTCAATTTTGAAAAATTCCACTTCAATTCCATTTGGGTCACAGAGATACTTGCAGGCCGAGTGTAAGGCTTTTTGGTACTCCGAACCGTATAAGTCGTATATTAAGTATAGTTACGTCATCAACATATTTTGTGCAGTTGCGACAACGGCGTAATCAAGATTTAGAGCATTGTTCTCTCTGGCTCCACCATATTCCTTGCTATATTCTTTTTTGTTTTTTTGATCCTCCTTCCTTGTATCTGTGCGTCATTGCTGCTTAGTAGCTTAATGCTTCAACAGTGATTCTCAACGTCTCTTTCTCACTTCCGAATGTCTGTTTGCAACTAGACCAATTAGTCTTATACGGAAACCCAACATGCGATTTTATCACCGTAAATCGATGCTCGAGTAGGTAAATTTCAATACTATTGAGTTGAAAAAATAAAAAAATCTGCCCAGGAAAAAGAACTAGAAATTGGGCTCGACATAGTCCATCTGTTTGAATCAACTGAATACGCGCCTCAATTCATCAACCAATGAAATAGTAGCTGGACCACAGCTGACATTGAGTAACGTTGCCACAAAGAACGGGAGTGTACACGACCATTACACAAGATCAGTAGACAACTTACACCAGCCTCACTCACGTTTAACATTGTCAAAAAAACTCCCTTACGTACATGGGTATTAAACTTTTTAATAAAATGAAATTGTTTGTCGATTACACTGAGAGCCACAAATTATTTAGGAAGCGCGTTCTAGATTTCTTAACCCAGAGGGCGTTCTACAGCGTAGAGGAATTCCTACTACTGTAATTTTTGTCGTATATTGTTGTTAATTTGTATTGTTGATTTATGTTAATTTTGTTACTTACTGTTTACTATATTTGACGATGTACGATGGGACCGACGTCCACTTATGTATTAATAAAATGCTGTTTATTATTATTGTTATTATTGTCAGGTTGGGACATCTCTTGAAAATATACTCATCTGATGACGTTTGTGTGTTTGTAGAACGTATCAAACAAATAATTTCGATCAACCACTCGTAACAATAATGACAATAAACAAGGTGGCAACGGTGTTGTTCCAGTGACGTTTCTCTGTTGCAAAGTTGCCAGATTTATATTGTGCTCTCATTGCAAACACAGAAATTAACTGTTTATCGGTAAGAAAATGTATTCCATTGATTTAAAAATATATCACGTAACTTTTTTTTTGTCATACAATTTTCTTTTAAGAAATACATGGAAATATTGTAGTATATCCTGGTTGATGGCACCATTTCTGTAGTGTAACCCCGTTTTCGATGTTGGCAGTGATCGTCGTTGTTTCTTCCCTTCCCCACGTCGTTTACATTTCACCTACGTTGTGTTGAGCTCTTACTCAAGATGAAAATGTGTCGTTGGGGATGAGGTTTGATTCTTGAATGAAACGCAAATGAAATGCAAGCAAAATGGATGTTTATTGAAAATCAATTGCAAAGTTTTAAATGAATTTGTTTCTATTCTCAAAACACCTCACAACAAGAAATTGACAGTGATAAAATGCCACAACATGAATGAAGAACAACAAAACACAAAGGAAACAAGAAATCATTACAAATTATTTAGACAATTCAGGAATTATCAACACAAAATCAGATCAAGAAAACAAAACAAGAAATCATGAAACATGTCGAACTGTCAATTTGATCGCAAAGGAAGAGTGACGTATTCGCTGACAGGCACACATGGAAAGAACACGTCAAAGAAACCCATGCGTATTGCCTGGTTGATTGCTGAAAAATCCTCTCCCAAATGATCTGAATAAAAGTCGAGTGTGAATAAGTCATGATGAAATGACAGAGAAGTCACTCCAGTAATGCATTGATCAAGTCAGCGTGAATCGGTGCTTTAACCTCTTTGAAACGTTTGCTTCGTTTACAAGTCATTTACGTAACAACAAAAGGAAACTTTACGCCCAGCAATTAATGTTACACTTCACAAACAGAAGAAGTAAAATTGATAGATGAGTAAACAATGAAGAAACGATCGGTAAACAGGTTAATGGCATGCCAAGCATGAAACCAATGATAAGTGATGGTGTAAGTGAATGAACAAGAAACAAATTAGAGATAAATAGGTAGATAAATACACAAGAAACAGATGAGAGATAAATAAGTAGAGAAGTTGGAGTTGGTCATACTTTTAGTGAGCAATTGGAAGGAAGAAGTATCTAAAACGAAAAACGCATTCGCCTGATATTCCTCAGCAGTTACCTATCACAAACCCCACAGATACATACTTACATACAAAACAGAACAATGGTTAGTGAACAGTAATCACATACAATAAATAACAGTGAATACAAGAAAATCGACTCGAGCCAACCTGTGGCCCTCTCTCCGTCGTTTTACATCATTCCCCATCATTTTCAAATAAGAAAAGGTTAGTAGACTCAACAAGGCAGATTCATACAAGTGGTGGACCCCCCCCAGGACACGGAGAAGCGGCAAGTCTCTCTTTCCTTCCTTTACTTTCATGTTTAACCTGACAATGAACAATGAAATGTGAATGAATCATAAAAAGAACTGTTCTCCACTTAGCGGCTGATTCTGGTGTAGCAGAGTTTCTTTTTGTCGTCCTACTGTTTGTGACGTAACTTGTGGAGAAGAAACAATTGATGAAACCTCGAAATACGCGCCAGCACTCTGAAGCCACGTCATTAGTGTGAAAAGTGCACCCCCACTGCATTACGGCTTTTGCCATCAACATTGAGATCATTTGGGAGTTGATAAATTACACAAAATTCAAAGCAGTGCAAAGCACTTTGATTTGTAATGGTGAAAACTGCGGGTTATGCAAGCCCGTTAAGAACAAAGAAAATAAATAATTTTGTGCTATGTACAATAATTTTGCGTACAAAATAGGTATCAAAATGCATGATTTGGTGGGTGAATGGAGGCCAAAATTACGATACAATAATCAAAGAAAGACCGACCTTGAATACGTGAAAATGACACACACCGGAGCACTTAAAATCACGTGTTCCTCAGCTGATTCTCTTTTCTCTGCCCGCGGCTGCCGCTCGCCCAGCGCCATCTCCCCTTTCTATCGGCAAACGCCTACGAACGTCAACGACCGTACCTACTTCAGGTACCAACGTACAAACAAAACAAAGGGGAATACCACAATATCAAAATAATCATGAAAATCTTGACTGCTTGTCACACAATTTGCCAATAAGGCCCAGCTGAATGGAAACCACGGTCATCCTATCGCGCAAGCTCACCACGTCCGCTTACGTCATCAGACGTTGAAATTGAATGAAAGTTATTCCCGCCTGGATTTTCAACATTTTTTTACGAAAAAGGTAGAGGCTTTTGAGACAAAATATTAACATCCATGTAGCAAACTCATTTTGTAGAATGATTTAAAGCAATGAAAGAAAACGTCCAAGGTCCGTATTCATAGTCGGATCTTACATACAGGGTGGCCCAACGAAAACAGAACAGAGGGGTTCTCGGACATCTAACCTCTTTTTTTTAAAAGCTCAGACAGGTCGATTTTTATATCGAGGGGGACATCTGAAACATACATTGACAAATTTCTATCTTCAGCCCCCTCACCTTTACCCACCCCAACTTCAGAATTTCGAATGACACCATCTACTTGGCGATACATCAAATCAAAGAGACTGAAATCACCTTTCTGAAAAAAAAAATCAATAATTTGAACCCCACCCTTCATCTTCCTGAATTTCTCCGACTGTCCCAATTTCGTTTCTCGGTCCTTCAATTCTCTTCAATTTAATCAGCGTCATCCTAAATAGCATCTGAGGAGAAAATTTCCGGTGGAGAAAAGTGCTACCCAAATTCACCCCTTTCCTCTCCCCCACCTCAACTTCAAAATTTATGAGACACCACCTACTTTGTAATACATCGAATTGAAGGGATTTATTTCTCTTTCTGGAAACAATTTATTTTCAAATTCTCATCCCCTCCCCTAATAAATTGAACATTCTGAGCATTTTAGGGGGAAAATGGCTTTTCAGAAATTCTGAACATATTTTATTCAGAAAGAGAATCCAATTCCTTCGAATTTGGTGTATCACAAAGTGGGAAGTGTCATTTTGGATTTTGGAGTTTGGGGTGGAGGATTGAAGGGGTGAATTTGGGTGGCACTTTCACACAGAAAATTTTCTCCCTCGATGCTGTGCAGGACGACGTTGACTGCACTAAAGAGAATCAAGTGGTCAAAAATATTACATTGGAAACTCAGACAATTCTAGGAAGACGGGGGGATTGGGTTGGAAGTTATAGAAATATTTTATTCAGATAGAGAATTTGATTCTCTTTAATTTGATGTATCGCAAGGTGAGTGGTGTCATTTAGAACTTCAAAGTTGGGGTGGGTGGCGGTGAGGGGCCTGAAGATAGAAATTCGCCAATGTATGTTTCAGATGTCCCCCTTGGTATAAAACTCGACCTGTCCGATCTTTTTTCAAAAAAATAAGGTGAAATGCCCGAAAACCTCTCTGTTCTGTTTTCGTTGGGCCACCCTGTATGGGGTGGCCTCAAGGATCATGTTTATTTAGACACAGGCTTGAACCAAGATGGTTTTATACATACAGTTATCATCTGGTGAATATTTTATAACATAATTAAATACCCCTACATCTCCTTTCAAGGTTGTGTTTGGGGAAAATCAGCGTATCAAAATTGAATAAGGTCGTCTTAAGACATAAGATCTGACTATGAATTCGGGCCTAGGACCCCATTCCAGAACGGGGATTTATGTCTCGGTGGGCCAATCCGGGCCTGCTTGAACCATAAGAATATCGATCAGTTTGCCTATTCACCTTATTAGTAGAACCGCCAAGACATGAATTTACACGTCTTGGAGGGACAAGTCTTTTTTTTCGCAGGGACGGGGTCAGTAGGTCGTGGGGTGCGACAGCTCCGAAAATAAAACGCTCTGTTGTGTTTTGTTCATGGCATTTCCCATTGTGCCGGCTCGCCTTTTGATGGACACGCGCAGATTGATAAACTCCCCAGCTCCAGTTCTTATTTATGGTTGATGCAGACGTTCCGAGGGCTTTGGCGTTGATTTATTGTGATTGATTTGCATATTTATTTATAAATATTTCGGCGTTGCTTTCAGCGCGCCGACGGGTCGATTCTGAGCAATAATCTTTGGAAGAAGACTTTTGTATCGAACTTTGTATTTGAGTCCTGAGCATCAGAAAACTTTCACAAACGCATATTTGTTTTCAAATATTTTGGCCAGCGAGTCGATTTTGAGAAATATCCTTTGGGAGAAGTTGGATGTTTGAGTCGGACTTATGCGAAAAAATATGAGAATGTAACAAATTCTGAGTTTGATCAATATTGACCATTGACAATAATTATAAGAACAGTGCGAGTTCAGAGTTATCATGTCGATAAAATTAAAGAGAACAGGGTAAGTGTTCTTGTTTCCACTTGATTTTTAGCACAATACATGTTTGTTTTTTCAATACAACTTGTGATGACTTGGTATTATTCTAGTCAATGTATTCAGATTCACATGTAGCATGTAGCAAACTGTTGAGTTATTTAAGAAGGGATTGGTGGATGATTTCTTCCAAGAGCATGTGTGACAATTATGGAAAAGTTGCTTGTTCCATGGTTCAACAAAATATGTGACTATTATAGTATGGAAAATATCTCGGGAACTGTAGTAAAAAATTCGTTAAAACCCCGGAAAAGATGTGGATGTCCTGAAAATTTGATAATCAAACCGGAATTGAATGCCCTACTAACAGGTGTTTTTTTTTTAAATCTGGCGTCGAAGTGTGCTCTGCTCTGGCCGAGTGCAGGCGAATTTCGCTAGAGCACAGCACACTTCCACGTCAGATTCAAAAAAACACCCCTCACAAACCAAACTTGTCGTGATCAGTTCTATATGGCCAGGAGAACAAAAATAACCAAAAAGCCGAGCCTCACTCCCCCACGACAACTCTTCAACAATGCGCCCCCCTCTCCAACTCAAAACCTCAAGGTGCAATTTTTGTCGATTTGGGATATGTAGTAATGCATTCTCAATCCCGAACAGAATATCAAATTTTCAGGACGTCCATATTTTTTCCGAAGTTGAAAATTATTTTTCCCGTACTATTATGAGAGATGGTACAAAGCAAATCGAAAAATTCAAATAGGCTTTGGATTACAAAGTCCAGGTTTACTACAAAACAAATTGTGCTGAAGACCTTTAATCAATCTCGCGTTATGAAATATAATGCATGTAATTTATTTTTAGCGTATCGCATGACACGAATAAGCTGTATCGTGCACAAATGATTACTTATTTGATTACAAAACTGGAGCTTCTGTGGAAGGAGGAAAGAGGGGAGGTGTGACTGAAATTGATTGAATATGCTGAATTTGACTGTTAAAATATTATGTAACGTGGAGTTTTTTTTCGGAGTTTCTTCAGAGATCCCCGGATTTCTTTCAGACCTCCTCGGAGCTCCTTCAGAGGTCCCGACGTTTCTCAAGAGTTTCTGGGAGGTCCCTATAGTAGAAGTCTCTTAAGAGGATCCATCTTGAGGTCCGTTAACTTGCACAAAACAGGTCTCCAGTGGTTTACTTGATTTCTTGTCAGTAGTAGTGAATTTAGCTAGTTTTTTTTGTACAAAATTCACGTAAAATGATCATTATTTTTTAAGCGTTGTTACTACAGGCACCCAACACCCATAAAACTCAGATTCATACGAATTTTTATTGGTTCAATAATCATAATTTCCAATAGTCGTGGTCAAATCTGCAAGTTTAAAGATAAAAGAGACTCCCTTCCTTCAAAAAGGCCTGATAGCTTAGGTATTCACCTTAAATTTTCAGTGTTACGAAAAAGTGCCAAACAACACAAGCCCACCATCACCGACGTAGTCCGGCACACACACTCACACAATATATTCCATGTGAGTCGACTCGGTTGTGTAACAATCCGGGCGTGATATTTCCATTTCTCGCGCTTTTCCAAAGCTCTGCGCCAAAGCGATTGCTGCGACCGCAATTTCCCACACACGCCGGGCCATATAAGTAGCACGGAATGTATGTGCAGAGGGAAAGCGGGACGCGACAAAGGCCTAAGCTGTATTTTGAATTCGGATTGTTTTATTTGCTCCCTGATATTCTGTTTGTTCTCCTACTTTTCCGAAGACCTCCAGAAATCCCGCTGATTGACGTCGTCTTCGCACCAGTATACCTTGTAGAGCTATGGAAAACTCCGGCTTTGATGCTTCATTAGGAGTTGTCGCTGAGCGCCGCGCCGGTCTCTTTCTTCGACGTCTAGAAATGGCAATATGTTTGAGCTGGTACAGAAAAACCGTTATTTTACCGTATTACCTAGATATCTTACGAAGTCTTTCTTAAAAATGACATCATTTCAGTTGCTTCTCACTGATAAAGCGCTCAACTCTCAGTAACTACTCATTTGTTTTATGCTCGCTGGTATAAACCGAAAAAAACCGATCTCAAGAAACCAACTTATTCAGTTGACCCTGGGTTGCACCAAAATATTAATATGAAATTAACGCTAATACGAGATTGAATGGTTTCTAATCTGGCTAATCCCAGTGGGTTCACCATGAGAATTGCATTAAATCTTCAGCTGATCAGTTATTGGATCATTCTCTTTTGTAAAACCAGAATTTCTGTTATTCACCAACATCTCGTATTATAATAATTCAGCGTTGGTGCAACCCAGGGTGGGCCAGTTCGTGTGCGGCAGCACTGTATGTGTACATTTTTGTTCACCTGGTTTGTGAGTATGATCTAAGTCGTACAGCTGCTGCATGTCTTGAATCATTATTTGAATTTTCAGTGGTAATAATATCAACGTTCCTTCAAAAATCTGCATAAGAGCTTCATGATCAGTTTTTGCTTTTGTTCGAGTGTCAAATACACATTGGTAGACTTTTTACAGCCATACACCAGACTCACAGTTTTCTTCTGTTTCTGGCCTGACGTTATGTCTTAATTAAAAAATCGGACGTCCTTTTTCAATCACTTTCTTAGAAATGAAGTTTTTTCTGAATTTTTTGGTATAAATTTATGCTGAAATCTGCAATTTCCAAAAATCTTTCTAATTCTTCTTTGTCTCCAGGCTCAAGAAAATTTTCAACTATACTATTGTATCAAAATAACTAAGAGTGAGTCATTCACATCCACAATGGGTGTGAACACTTGGAGCGTGCGGTGAAAAAAGTGGGACTAGGATGGGAAGTATGAGTCTTTTTCAGTTATCCACGCTCCAAGTATTCACTTACTCACTCACAGCCACTGTGGATGTGAATGAGTCACTCTCAATCATCTAGATCCAATTGTACACTTCGACGTTATCTTCACCTGATTTTACTCCATCTGCTTTGATCAAATGCCCCAAAAAATTAATTTCGGTTGAGCAAATTTCACACTTTCCTCCATTGAATTCACATTCCAGAATCTACTAGCTGCATCTAAAGTGGAAAAACATCATGCGGTAAAAAGTTTTGTCAAAATCTCATCACAAGTTTGAATTCAAAAATGCTCTCCCAAAATAGCTTTGTTGAGATGTGAAGCATCCATACAAATTCTCCCCATTTGGTTCTGGAACAATCACAAGAAAGTTGACCCTCAGAGTCTGTTGGTTCATTTTCTTTCACAATAATTCTTTGCTGCTCTAGATTTTCTAGTTTTATTTTCAATTTCTCGTGTTATTATTGTCAAGAATGCAACCAATACCTTTAGTCCGGATGCTAGTTGCATAAAATGGAATGAACCTTGCATTTTTTGATGGAAAGATGCTACTTGGTGGAAATGTTCTTTACATCATACTCTTCCGATCCAGAAAGGTAGCCATCAGCGCCATCCATGCCGGCGGCGTATACAGGGTAAAACAGAAAAAAAAAGTTGGAAAATTATATTTGAATAACCGAAGCATGTAGAGACCTGTAATTCACCACATACATTAACTGTTTCATGCTTATGGAGTCACAGCAAACTGTTCTTGATTACCTTGAACCGTCTTTGAAATGTAGGGGAAAATCAGAAAAAATAACAAAAGCACTCTTTTCTCCATAAATGAGTGATTCTTTGAGATATTGACACAATACTTGATATTCCAACAAAAAGTAATGTTAGAAATGATATGAGCTGGGTAGCCAATTTCTAAGCCAACTATTTCCAGAAATACGATTGTCAACTTTCTTCTTCCTCTTAAGCACCATCTTGAATCTGCCCTCTAAGGCATCGTTGAAAAAGTGATCGGTTATTATAATAATGGTAACATGTGATCATTGCATCGTAAAAACAACCTTCTCCACATAATTTAGTGACCTCTTCGGCGGGCAAGAATTGCCATTCACTTTTTTTTTGGTTCTTCAAAGCTTTAGTGCCCATGATGGCATTTGTAACATCTGGAATGGTGAAATATGTTACGCTTTATGAACCTTGATGTACTTTGAGGTAGCTCACCAAGTTTCGCCATCATCAATTAAGAGGTTTGTTCTTGAAAGCTGTTTGAACAAAATTTGTTTATTTTTTTATGGAAAATACAAAATATTGGATCTCTCACCCTTTATTTGATACCTCGTTGAGGAAAGCCTGAAACCGAAAGTCTCCGAAATTTCCATGATAATGATTCAGTGAGAACTGCTCTTCAATGTGTAGTTGTCAAAAGTTGCATAGTTGCTTTCAGATTCCAGACAGAGAGCGACAAAGAAGTTCATGCAGCAAAAAAAGACACAAATTTTATTGTAACGGAGAGATCCCAGAATTGTCCCTTTTAGATAGGTTTCCCGCAATACACAGATTTGGTAAGACTCTCAATCGAGGGTGAAAGGCTTAAGACATTACTAAGTTAAGGCTCTAACAGTGTACCAAATTGCACATTTATGTTATAAAAAGCAAGGTCTCTAGACAGCTTTTAGTCTAGCTCTGGACTAGTTTTTTTTAGACAGTAATTTATGTCTTTTTTTACTGCATGAACTTCTTTGTCGCCCTCTGTCTGGAATCTGAACGCAACTATGCAATTTTTGACAACCACAAATTGAAGAGCACTTCCCACTGAACCATTATCATGGAAATTTTGGAGACTTTCGGTTTCAGGCTATCCTCAATGAGGGATCAAGTAAGGGTCAGAGACCCAATATTTTGTATTCTTCATAAAAAAGCGACCCAAATTTTGTTCAAACAGCTTTTAAGAACAAACCTCTCAATTGATGATGGTGAAACTTGGTAGGCTACCTCAAAGTACATCAAGCTTCATAGTGCGTAACATATTTCACCACTCCAGATGTTGCAAATGCCCTCATGGGCACTGAAGCTTTGAAGAGCCAAAAAATACGTGAATGGCAAGTATTTCCTGCCGAAGAGGTCACTGAATTATGATGAGGAGGTTGTTTCCACGATGCAATGATTACATGTTACCATTATTATGATAGCCAATCACTTTTCCAACGATGCCTAAGAGGGAAGATTCAAGATGGTGCTCAAGAGGAAAAAAAAGTTGACAATCGTATTTCTGGAAATAGCTGGCTTAGAAATTGGCTACCCAGCTCATATCATTTCAAACATCACTTTTGTAGGAATGTAAAGTATTGTGTCAATATCTCGGAAAATCACTTATTTATGGAGAAGAGAGTGTTTTTGTTATTTTTTCTGTTTTTCCCCTACATTTCAAAGACGGTTCAAGGTAATCAAGAATAGTTTGCTGTGACTTCATAAGCATAAAACTGTTGATGTATGTGGTGAATTACAGGTGTCCACATGCTTCGATTATTTAAATATAATTCTCCAACTTTTTTTTCTGTTTCACCCTGTATACGCCGCCGGCATGGATGGCGCTGATGGCTACCTTTCTGGATTGGAAGAGTATGATGCAAAGAACATTTTCACCAAGTGGCATCTTCTCATCAGAAAATGCAAGGTACTTTCAACTAGCATCCGGACTACTTTGAAAACACCATTGTAGTGGAAAAAAATTCTCTTCCAACCAACATACCATTTTCGCAATGTGCATTTTCTTGATTTCTTCGAGACCCAAAATATTTGGCGATGTGCTGTTCACAGTACTTATGGAATTTCAAATAAAACGGATTCTCTCCGGATTATGTGGATAAGATAACCTCCCATATAGCACAAGTACATCCATTGGACGTCCACTGGCTATCCTGAAATGTACATACGGAGGACCAATGGACGTCCATAACGTAGCAAGTGAATATCTTATGGACGTCTCATAGACTCTGTGGCACTGAATTGTACGTCTCTGAAACATCCCCCATGGAACGTCCATAAGATGACCATTTTTGATAACTCGGACATCCAAACGACGTTTCTCAAAAAAAAACAGTTAAATAGTTGAAAATATTTATTATTGGAAGAAAAATGGAAGATTGAAATAAACTGCGCAACAAATATGTTGTCGCAATGGAAAAATTGTTCCGACAATAACTTTTCAATGACACGAACTATTTCAATTCTGTTTCAACAATCAGTGAGCTCAGTCTTTCCGTTATTTACCTTCAGGAAGTGAAAATCAGGAAGCTTCACGTAAAATATCTACAGAGTGAAATGTAAAACAGTGCAAAATTTCAGCAAATTCAACGGACCCCTATTTTCAAAATAATTTTTTTCTCAAATGCAAACGAAAGGACAACAAAGCGTGATGTTTTGGTTTGCGCCCAGTTTTAAAATTTTTGAAATCGGAAGTCTGGTTCTGACTTTATGATTTTTTCTTTTGGAGGATGCTGATTTATCCTATCGCTACAAGGAAGACTATGTTTCTCTGATAATGGGAGGTTGCAACTCACGAATATTGATTCTTAAACGGTTCTCAGCAACTCAACTTGCAGACCATCTGGAATACCTTGATCAAGGCCCCAAAAAGGGGACCATTCAAAATTGCTGACACAGGTTTTTTATCTTAAAAATTGAATTCGATCAGATTTTCACATTTGAACCAAGCTTTCTTTGTGACTTGACCTTCCGAACTTGATGCTAATGGTCAATTCCAGTTTTTGATTATGACAGGCTCCCTAGAGGATTCACAACAGCATAACAAAATGGATCACTTTTTATTCTCAAGTCACAAGTTTCAATTCAGTGTTTGTAACGATAATAATAAAAAAAATTATGGTAGATGTTCTTGTTACCTTGGCTCATCACGATAAGGGGTTTCTGCTTCATTCCATATCATTGCTACGTTCCGGAAACCCAGATAATGAATCAAATGAGAAAGTTTGAGGGTTTTCAATATTCAAATTTATGAACTTTGAGCATATGCATAGATACGTTTATGAATTTTTCCCTCAAGATGACCTCTAGGGATCCTGTCATCATCAAAAGCTGAAATTAACCATCAGCAGAATGTCAAAATTACAAAGAAAGCTTGGTTCACATGTGAAAATCTGATCGAATTCAATTTTTAAGAAAAGAACTTTGTCGCCCTTTTTGGATGTGCCCCCTTTTTGGGGCCTTGATCAAGGTTCTCCAGTTGATCAGCAAGTTAAGTTGCTGAGAGCCGTTTAAGAAACAATATTTGTCAATTGCAACCTCCCATCATCAAAGTAAGATAGTCTTCCTTACAGCGATAGGATAAATCAGCATTCTCCAAGAGAAAAAATCATAAAGTCAGAACCAGACTTCTGATTTCAAAAATTTCAAAACTGAGCGCAAGCCAAAACATCACGCATTATTTTCCTTTCATTTGCATTCGAGAAACAAGACTATTCTGAAAATGGGGGTCCGTTGAATTTGCTAAAATTTTGCACTGTTTTACATTTCACCCTGTTGATATTTTACGTGGAGCTTTCTGATTTTCAGCTCTTGTAAGTAAATAACGAAAAGACTGAGCTCACTGACCGTCAAAACAGAATTGAAATGGTTTGTATCATTCAAAAGTTATTGGGGTCCAAAGTTGGACCAATTTTTCCCTCGCGACAACATATTTGTTGCGCAGTTTAATTGAATAATATTAAATATTGAATACTGAATTGTGATGAAAATCGAGATGAAAACATCGAACTAGCACATGATAGGTTATGTGGAGCTTATTCCTTTGTCGAAATTTATGCAATTGGACACAAAATAGGACGGCATTGTCAATTACCAATGAAACACCATCAAGTCTCTTTGTTCAAAAAATCTCTGAAAAACGCGGAGGAAACTTGCACAAAGAAATGAACAAACCAAGAAAATGACGCCATCACAATCACATGTCAATCCAAGTGACACAATTAACCACAGCTCTGCCAACCGACAAGAATTGAGATCACTAAAAGTTACTGTTGATGGAAATTACCAGAAATGGTTTTTCTTACAAGTTACCGTGATAATATTATGATATTAGACCCGGTGGCCTGATTTTTGAATTGTGAGTCAACTCTCAACTTGTTTTTGTCGTTTTTGTTGCTGTCGAAATAACCACAACTGAAAAACTGTCCCTTGTCACATATTTTCACACATTTTTAATGGCGATGGACTCTGTGTTTGGTTGTTGAAAATACAGAATTTCCAAAAAAAGGTCCTTGAAAGACGTTCATGGTTGGTCGTTTCTGTGCATTCATAGAATGTCCCCTGAATGGATGTCTTATAGATGTCTTAGTAAAGTCCATGGACATAAGGACTTGATATGTATCTGAAATGGACGTCCATAAGATATCCTGTGCTGTATAGGATCACCCAAGATTTGTAGCTGTTGTCCCGTATAAGGAAACAGTCGAGCTCCACCTTAAACTTCAACTTGGTCTCACTTGGATATTCATGATACGTTGCAGCATTTATAATATCAATATCTGCTCCGGTATCAACTTTGAACAGAATTTTATTTCCACAGATGAGAAGCAATAGACTCCAGAGTCCACCTTTCATTTTCAATTTGCTCATAATCATCTTCATGAGAAGGTCGTCCCGCAGATCGTCTTCATTTTGTGGGTACACTTGACATACTAATTTCTTGCTCAATTTGCAGGCGTTTGAAAAAGTATTGAATAGCCGCAGCTTTGACGCTTTCCCCAAAACGCATTTTCCCGACATTTTCTTCGAGCATGTTGTTCTAAGCACTTCTCACATCTTGATTTCCGCCATTCAGATGGGTAGACCCGTTCGTAACTTTTTTTGCTTGGATTCAACTACGCTGATATGCGCAGTATTTATTTTGATTTCGCCATCAGTGACCGTCAGCTGTCTTCTTGTGGTTTCGGTGGTTCCTGGTTCATGACAACATTCTCAATACAAAGTAAAGCCTGATATTTGACGTTCAATAGACGTTAGCTATGATTCAAAAAATGTATCTGGTTTTGGAAATCGAGCGTTTCATTTTAATTTTCGTGAAAACCTTGCCAGAGTCACAAAGCGAAAGGTTAACTATTGCCAAAAATGACTGTTGAAGAAACCGAAACCCAGAAGCGTTTATTTAGCGTTAATGATGATCCAGAAAAACTCTGGTTGGAAAATGAACGTTCAGCTTTCAGTGTTGACATACACATAGGCCAGTCAATATCGACACAAAAAAAATAAACATCGCAAACGCGCATGTATCTACGATTTTTATATACAGGGTGATTTTTTGAAAAGTTTCCACCCCTTGTTTCTCGCCGCCAAAATGTTTTACAGGAAAACGCCGAAACAGTTCAATTTTTGTTTCGAGGGGGTCATCTAGAGCACATATCACCAAATTTTTATCTTGAACCACTTCGCCCCCGCCCCACCCTGCTTTAAAATTTCAAATAGCATGACCTACTTTGTGATACATCAAATTGAAGGCAATAAAATTCTCTTTCCGTTAAACATATTTCAATTTTTTTTAAACCACCCCTCAACCCTTCTGAAAATCCTCTTTTCGTTAATGGAAGGACAATGTTCCCCCTATAAACTCTTGATTCCTGAGAAATAGACTTCCCAGCAAAAACAGGTCGATTCTTATTTCAATGGGGTCATCTTAGACACGAGTGGCCAAATTTTTATCTTCAACCCCTTCGCCCTCACCCTACCTTACTTTGAAATTTCGAATAGCATTATCTATCTTGTGATACATGAAATTGAAGGCAATAAAACTCTTTCCGTCAAACATATTTCTATTTTTTTTATAAACCACCTCTTTAAAGTAGGGTAGGGTGGGGGCGAAGGGGTTGAAGATAAAAGTTTGGCCACTCGTGTCTAAGATGACCCCATTGAAATAAGAATCGACCTGTTTTTGCTGGGAAGTCTATTTCTCAGGAATCAAGAGTTTATAGGGGGAACATTGTCCTTCCATTAACGAAAAGAGGATTTTCAGAAGGGTTGAGGGGTGGTTTAAAAAAATTTGAAATATGTTTAACGGAAAGAGAATTTTATTGCCTTCAATTTGATGTATCACAAAGTAGGTCATGCTATTTGAAATTTTAAAGCAGGGTGGGGCGGGGGCGAAGGGGTTCAAGATAAAAATTTGGTGATATGTGCTCTAGATGACCCCCTCGAAACAAAAATTGACCTGTTTCGGCGTTTTCCTGTAAAACATTTTGGCGGCGAGAAACAAGGGGTGGAAACTTTTCAAAAAATCACCCTGTATATTGTTAGGATTCTTGAGAGTAGTTATTACCCAAGTTTGCAACCCTGAAAACCCTGTGCTACTCCCGTGGTGCTCAAAGAAGTGCGAAATTCTGGCACTTGTGCAATTTTTCGCAAAAACCATCTTAAGGAAGCTTTTCACGGGTATTACTTTTGTAATAAGCAAGCGAGGTTATACTTTTGCAAATCATACTAAATTCACAACAATTTGAACCCAACCCGAGCTCTCTAGGTGTATTGGTTACGAAGATACAGCCAGTCAAAGAAGCGCATTTTTTTTCCAAAACGTGAAAATTGACCAGTGACGTACTGCTCTCAGTGTCAGATCTCCCCTTGTTATGTCCTTCCTTGGGTGTATTGGTAGAGTCATGGCTCGCAGTGGTTTGAAGGAGCTGTCTACAACAATTTACACCGAAAACAGCGTTGACAGAATGCTACATTATCATGCTTCTTCGAGGGCCGTAAGGGCACCATACTGACCACTCTCGTATTAGCTGAAATGGTAACGAGTGAGATAGATTAAACAGGTAAATGGTGAACGTGCTGGATTGACAAGATTGATGTGTGGAAACGAGATCCTTCTTGCCAACAAGAATAAGGTTTTTCAACTCGCGATGTGCCAAGTTCAGAACTGCATTGAAAAAAATTGAACACAATGGGCCCACATCCAAGCTGTTATGCCAATATTATCGCATGTCTGCTCTCAGGAAGCCAGGCGGAGCAAATGAGAGACTGGCAGCTTCACCTGAAGTGTGTAAGTAAGATGCTCTCATTCTTTCAATCAGCTGGACATTTCTCTTACGCGAAAAATACCCGACTCTACTTTCAAAACATGCTTAATCTGGAAGAGCACATGAAACCAGACGAGTATCGTATGTTCACAGGGGAAGCCTTCACAATACGTCGCTCCGATAAGTTCTTGTCTCCTTTGTGGACAGGTTTGACAATAGAACAAGTACTGATGAGGTCCATAAAAAGCCAGGGTGGGCTGGCTTATAGCCGAGAAATACCAAGCAGTGTGCTGGTCCGCTGGTCAGTAGGGATGGTTTCCATGCTCAACATTTTCGAAGGGGTGGAACGTTTCACTGGAACTGCGACTTCAACATCAGAACAGCACGTTGATATGAGAGCATCTCAAATTGTAAGAGACACCGCAAAAACCAAAAATTTGAAGATATGGTTCAATACCCACCCGTCATTCCCGGTCACTGATCGTCTAGTTTCCATCCACAGTCGAATTTTCGGAGGCCCTGATATCAACTGCCACTTGACTAAAGAGCTGGGAGCGGAAGGAGTGAAACAAATTGTTGGTAACACCTTTGGTGAAGTGACTTTCAAACGAAAGGACTAAGTAAAGACCCTGGCATCAGTCACCACCTCTGTAAAAGTGCTCAATAAGAGGGTTGATGTCGATCTATTTACCATATTTCAGAGGGTCTGCGTCACAAAACATTCAGATGAACAATTGAAGCAGCATTTTGCGTATGGGCTAACACCGAATCCTTTGTTTTTGTTCACTGAAGAAGGGATGCGCAAAGGCACGAAATCTTCTTTATATTCAGCATTTACACCGCTCACTGAAAACATCATCCCAGGAAACACAGCGTTCACAGTGACCGATGGTGGTTACCTTCTGCACAAGGTGATCTGGCATCGAAATCATTCAGTCAAAGCCATTGTGGCGGGATACCTCAGCTACGTTTTCAACAACTTTGTTTGAATAGTAGCTGTGGTTTTTGATGGATTCCCACAAAATGCAGCTATGAGGAGCTCTAAATCAGCTGAACGCCTGCGACGCAACGCTCTGCTTCTCTCTCCTGTGATGACGTTTTATCTGATAAATCAACATCCTTCAAAGTACCCCAAGAGTAACTGATTTCAAATATTAATGTAACAAACGCCGACTAATCACCATGATGCGTGCTAAATTCGAGAGACAGGGTATCGAGGAACATCAATTCCAAGAAGACGCCAATGCTGATATACCTAGTAAGGACTGTCCTCTCGAAGAGCTCATCGTTCGACCAAGTTTTCATCATTGGGGAGGACGTCGACCTACTGGTTCTCCTCAACGTATACCTCCAGAAACGCGGCAGAGGTGGGTCAGAGTGCGCCCAATATTTAGCAAAATCCTTCACATATGGAGAAACGCAGGTTCCACGAGGGATGGTTTTGTTCCTGCATGCCATCAGTGGATGTGAGATGTGACAACACCTCTGCCGGTTTCTGGCGAAGCAAGACGATGTAGTGCAACGCCCTAAAAAAAAAACAGCAGCAGACCTCGCCAGCATTTTCCTTGATCCAAATTCTTACCAGGAAGAAGTAGGAAATGCTGGCGAGAAGATCTTGATCTTGGAATCAAATTGAAGCCAATTCGATTCTTTACAAATTCCTTTGGAATGACTAATCTCTAGGATGATTAGTTTAGCCGGCACGAGTTTTGGAAAATTACCCTATCGATAAATTTACACATTTTGGAAAAAAAATGCGCTTCTTTGACTGACAGTATTTCCGCAACCAATATACCCAGAGAGATCGGGATGAGTTCCAATTTTAGCAAATTTTGTTTGCTTTACAAAAGTATAACTTCGCTTACTTATTACAAAAGTGATACCCGTGAAAAGCTTCCTTAAGATAGTTTTTTCGAAAAAATTGCAACAAGTGCCAGAATTTCGCACTTCTTCGAGCACCACGGGAATAGCACAGGGTTTTTAGGGTTGCAAACTTGGGTAATAACTACTCTCAAGGGTCCTAACAATATATGAAAAAAATCGTAGATACATGCGCGTTTGCGATGCTTCATGGCTTCATTGACTGGCCTAACAAGGACATACGCAAAAACAAAGAAAAGCTCTGTATTATTGCCAACAAAATAATGTTGCATGAACGAATATTGATAAACCTCCAACTAAGCGTTGGTCATCAACCATCATGAGTCAAAAAACGCATCTGGTAGGAAATGGAAGTTTCATTCAAGTTCTGATCGCAATGTCCTGATGGCGTTTAAGATGAAGCGTGATGTTATTGTGCAGTCTAATAAACGCCTACCCGAATCCTGAAATGTGCCACTGTCCCCATTTAGTCATGACCACACCAAGGGAGGGCACCCAGGCTTGTAACTTACCACTTTGGCCAAGACCAGTCTAAGTAATTTGGGTCTAAGCGAATAGGAGTTCAACAGTATAACCCAATCTCATCAAACTTGAAACAGTCGAAGCTGAATACCCGCTAGTCGCTACCAAGTACTCAAGACAATCCGTCTTACTCTAGAATCATCTCGTCTTCTTTGCTGGATAGTCAGATATGTCCTACAAATTTCTGGCATTGATCGACAGAAAGCAGTGTGCTGTGGCCCATTTCTGTGGCTGTGGCTCAATCGACTCCTTCTTCCAGTCCAATCTTCTCCTGCATCCATGTTCACGGAATAATAATCAGACGCCGAGTTAAAGTCCCTGTCTGAGATTTTGTCTTTTATTTTTGACGCTTCAAGTAATACTTTACAGTGAGTTTATTTCGACTTAGACATTAATTGCATTGCATCTTCACGGTTAATCGAGTGTCTCAGGCTAGCGTTCCTTACATCGTCGTTCAGCGTCATGATGATTTCATTGACATGCTTGTTCTTCGTTTCGGGTACCAAAAACCACACGTACATAGCAAACACGATGTTCAAGATGAAGAAAAGCAGGTACACGAAGTGATTGAGCGATGTCTGAAAAAATAGTTAGCGGTTGAAATACAGCAATTTATTTTGGTGAAAAGCGAAAGATAACGCACATTCAAAATGGGAAATATCAATCCGATCAGGGCTTTACAGAACCAGTTGAACGAGACGGCGAACGAAGTTGCCGAGGACCTGGCCGATTGATCGAACATTTCCGAAACCATGAACCAAGGAATCGGACCGGCGCCGATGGCGTAAAACGCTTTGTACATCATAGCGAAAGCGCTCAAGATAAAGTGCAGAACGGGCTCATCAATCATTTTCTGTTGAAGAATAAAACAAAACAAATCATGATCTTTGCGAATCCAGCTTCACGAGGTCGATTGGGACTTACTTTCAAGCACTGGAATAAACCCATACAGAAACAAGTGAGTGCCAATCCAGAAAAACTGATCACCAGCAGGGTTTTTCTCCCGGCTAAATCCACGACCATTAGGGACCCCATGGTCATCACCAGACTGACCATGCTCAATACTATCGTCATGATGCTGGCCACATCAATGGACATGAGCATGTCACGCTGGAAGATCCTGTGCGAGTAAAGCACCCACTAAAAGAAAAATTTGGAAATTCTTTACGCAATTCTACGGGCGCGCTTGTAGAACTTGCAATGTTGACGCCGGAGAACTGCTGAGCCATCATCAGCATCATCGCTATGAGCAGCGGGCGTCTAAGACGGGTCTGCGTCAACAACTCGCGCACGGTGAATTTCGGGTTGCTTCTTTGAACGTCGTCTTCGTGCATCATCTTGAGCAGTTCCGGGCGGATTTCTTCGTCGCTTAGGTCTCTGAACCATAGCAGTGCTTTTCTGGCATCAATGATGTTCTGCTCGGCTTTGATAGATATAAGGTACTTTGGAGACTCTGGGCAATAATAGAGCATAAAGTTCTGAAAAGGGACCTGAGCGTTGAGTTTTGCCATCCTGCCGCGTAACTCCTAGTATGTTCTGATTTTTTTTCCCAAAATAACCTCAACAGAAGTTTGAAATTGAATGTAGCACTCCATAAAGATGCTGTTGACAGTCTACAGTTGATGCCATCTGGAAATTTTCGAGCTCTCAGGCCGAAGACACAATTTCAAATTTTTGTTCTTGTTGTATCAGGAAAGACAGGATAATAGAAGAGTTAACGCAAGAAGGCTGACTGCTCAGGCCCAGAATCGAAATGTTCGATTTCCCGCCGCGCCGGTTGGATCTCGATTTCCGGTTTGGAACAAATTCGAGCGCCGCTCTTAGCTGAAACACACGTCAACCTCGGCATGCGGTTGAAATCAACCTGACAATATATTACTGGGCCTCAGAACCGATGTCGCGATAAGTTTTGTTGACGTGTAGCTTCTAGGTCAGCCTTGTATGAATAAACCTTATAGTGCGGGAGCCCACCGCAGAATTTTCGGTCGATCGCTTTTATGAAGAATTTCTGTTTCAATCGATAGTGGGCAATACAATGAATCTTCCGATACCCGACAGCCACCTTACATCCTCTGCTTTAAGGGTCGCTGCCGGTTTTGAAGATGCCCATTTTGAATCATTTTTTAATCTCTTGCTTATATAGACAAATGTCATACTGATTGACAGAAAGCTAGATGGTCGAGTGGTCTAGATATATAGCCCAGGCATTTTAGTCGAAAAATCGTTGTAACCCGTAACAAATAGACCCATTCCATTTTACCTGGTCTGCGCGCGCATCTGCACGACTCGGTGCCATGATAACGGTGCAGGTGAAATGGTAAAAAATGACATCCTTGGAAAAATCAAAGTCAAAGTGTCAAACAGTTAAAGTGATAAGTGTACGGTACATACGCGTGATCCCTGGTACATACCATGTATGCTCCCTGCAAACATCACCTTTAAAGAAAAGTGGTTAAAAGCAACAAGATGTGGTTGGAAGTCCCCGATCGGGGAAAACACGGACAGTAGCTAGTAGCTCCCAGACCCCCAGTTCCTTCGAGTGTTCCTGCCCGCGATAGTGTGACAAATTCTTACAGGTCGGCCTGTCTTCGGCTACTGTCACCTTCTGGGAGCATTCATAGGTCATAGTCGTAGTTCTCTAGGCCCTCGAAGAGTTGCTGTCGGTGACAAAGAATGCAAAGCTTCTTCCATGAGGTTGACCCGGAATACATGTTCTGTAATAGGTGGAAATGCTGCTGACCTGTATGTTTTGCGGTTACACGGTCTCTTCCTCTCCTTCCTTTAGAGGGGTAGCCCTGGCACACATCTTGTTCCATGTTGAATGGAGGTCACCTCATAATTCAGCAGTGAATTCTCACTAGCGTAAACGTCAAAATGACGGCAGTTGAAGTCTTAATCCACATGCTCCGTCAAAATTGAAACATACAGGGAATATCAGGACCGCAAACCTCATGCTGCATTTCCCTAGATGGTCGTTCAGATGCGCGCGCAACTCACTTTGTGTCTCTTTTCTCACACAGATTTCTGTATAAGTCTGTCTCTCTCGTTTTCACCGAATAGGTCTATTCCCGCAAAGCTGAATTTTGGTATAGAATAGAATAGAATAGAATAGAATAGAATATATTTGCCACTTGACTCAATAGGAACAACATTTCAAGATACTCGGACTTACACCCTCGTGCGTCCTTTGATTTTCATCCTCAAAGGTCAAGTTCTAAGAATTAGAGAGATACCTATCTCCAAGCTGTTCCTGCAAGTGAACGGAGTATCCGATCGATACAAGATATGTTTCAAATGAACGAGAGAGATTTGTCGTTAGTGCTCAAGTGTGTGAGGGAGCCTTTGTAACTCTTCCGATTGGTGAGTTCTGCGGGAAAGGCGGTTGAGTGTTAATTTGTCGCCCGGATATTTCAGAAAAAACCATGTGAGAATTTAAAGCCTCAAGAATTGTCGCACAAAGTTGAATATTGATACATAACTGGTATAATCCCTAGGGAAGAACATATCAAAATATTTGGACTTACACTTCTGTGCCTCCTACGATCTTGGGGCTTTGAATATCTAGTCAAAAAGTTCACCGACACTTTTCTCTAAAACTGTATCTGTGGACGAACCAATCATTTTAAAATATAAGGTGGGTCTCAAAGAAAACACGGTATGTTGTTGCCTATGAAGTGGACTCCGGTAGCCATGAAACATTTCTGCTTGATAGTGGCGTGAATAGTACGCGCAAGGTGGAATTTCTCTCTTGGATCTTCAAATGAGAAACATGTAAGAATATTTTGTGATGGCCAATAAAGCTGAGCATTGTTGATAGGTTCTTCTTCCCATCTTCGAAACAGAGCCAAGTATTGAGGCTGATGAGTGAACAGTTGATATTCACAGTGCTCATCCCGGAAATAATGAATTCTCTACAAAAAAATTGTGGTTTCTTCATTTAGGGGCATCATTGTCTGAAGCTGTCAAAAATAAAAACTACCGACATATCCTATATTTATGTTCATCTTGGACAAAAACAGCATCAATTGCTCACGCCTATTTATATTACAAAGTCAGAGCATCAATTTTTTTTATTAAATAAGTTTTACACCTACTTTTTTTTCTGAAAATGGAATAACGGCTACAAAAAAAAATTATTTTATGTTTCTATTGCCCGATAGATACAATAGCTTTTGGTATTTTCTGATAGAGAAAGAACTTCGCTTAGTATTACGCATAAAAACAGTGAAACCGCTCCATCATTCATCAGTAGAAAAAAATGCAAAAATTGTATGCATTTTCGGGAGAAAATCGGGCATATAATCACTTTCACAACAGATCAATTTTCTGATCTTGTAATGGATACAGACACATTGTTTTTATCCAACAGAACAATGAGTTCTGTTGGAAATACTCAATTGAGATGATTCTAATTAAGTTTTTTCAGTGAAACTTGTTTAATCGTGTTTCAATTCAATTTTAAACACCATATTTGATATCAGAGGCCAAGATTTAGTTGAAAACAATACCACACTTGTCGATATCAATCCGAGGTTTTTGAGAAAAAAACAATATAAATTTTGCCGATCTTCTTCTTCTTCCCAGACAACCCAAACTACTTATGAACATTTCAAACTTCAAGCAAATATTGCGAAGCCTTGAGGCATCTAAATATGATTTTTTTCATTTATATAAGCTACAGGGTGTCATTTATGCATTTCAAATGGCGATATTTAGCCCCCTCCCCCACAATCAATGACGCACAATAGTCCAGTCGACAGGTTGGAAAAACTGGGGTTATGTGGAAAAAGGTCGGAAGTTAATGAAACTTTGGGATGTTGTTCAAGAATGGTTATTCAACATTTTCTTAAGTTTTGGACCTCAAGGACCCTGTGCGAAAAGGAGGGGCAAAAACTTGCAAAAATGTTGACCTTACTTCGGTTGCTCTTCGATAACTTCTTTCTCTTACGTCCTACGGCAAAGCATCCAGGTACTTTTTTGTAGAGCGTTAAATTTTTCACAATTTTGACTATTTTAACATGTTTTCATGTCAATTCGTTACCAAGGTATGGTGCTTCGAAGAAAAGGTCACTTTTCAAATTTCGCAGAAAATGCAGGATTCCACCTAATTTCTTCTTCTGTTATACCCTAGGAGGATATAAGAATAGGGAGGGAAGGTCCGTTATAAAAAGTGAAGCCATGGAAATGTCATATCCGCCATCTTTGTACGCCCAAAATTTTTATCACTTTACCATTGAAACTGATTATTTCCACGTCAATTTCTGCCAGCTGTCGCTCTTGTCAGTGTCAGTCTATGACGCTTGTGCTGCACCAGATCCAGCTACATCCTTCCTAAAGATGATCGTTGGATTTTCACTTACTTTTACTTATTGGCATTTTTGTCACTAACTTCGTGGTAGGTGATAGTCCGTAGCAGTAGGAGTTCCACTAAGATAGGTACCTAGGTACTTTTCATTGTAATTTTGCCATAGACCTTGAAGTCCACACAGACCTTAAGATTAGCTGATGATTAGTTTTCCAGAGTACCTCTTTCGCTGTTCAGTGTAGATCACAGAGTGTAGATCATCATTAGGTGTATAACCAGTGCTGATGACCTCACAAATACGTGGTAGAATCTAGGAGGGTAGAATCGAACTGCTCATTTTCTGCTTATTATTTTTGGAATTTGCTGGTCATTCTCATCCATGTTAAACATTCTACTGAAACATCGGGCGACCCTATGCCGGTAGAGGCATCTTCTCTTCGGCTGCTTCGGCTCGCATTGATGGGATATTCTTCATACATCATATTGTATCCAGCGCACGTAGCCTCTGTCTTTCCCACATTTGGGAGAGCTGATCTGTTCAGCTCTTTTAGATGAAGCACCACCCACACCCAAACAAGATCCAGGCACAAAGATAAAAGATATCACGCAGGACTCATTTTATGTCAACCAAAAAATCTCAATAACCTCAAATAGTTTCAAATTATTCCAATAATGTCAATTTAAATTACAAAAGTCAAAAAACCCTTGGTACTAGATGCAATTTTTGGGCGTAGTTGCTACCTCACCCTTTACGTCACCCGGCTTCATTTCCCCCCGTCCACAAGCTGGGTTATACTCCCTCCCTATTCTTATATCCTCCTAGGTTATACTCGAATTATGATGAATTGGTGTTCTATTTATTGAGGCGTTCTTTGCAAAACCCCCACTTGTTAATTTTTGGTTGAGCTCAGTTGCGGATATTTGAGACCATATTATGCTGACCCAATTAATTAGATAAATCTCTGCGGAACCAGTGTAGAAAAATTCTAGCTGTATTTGAAATTACGTCGCCTCTGCAGAAACACCACAAACCATATTGAGGTATCCAGAAGTTCTCAATGAAATACATAAAGCAATTTTTTTTTTCAAATTGACAAGTGGAGTTTCAGCAAAGAACGCCTCAGTTATGGTTCCTGGTTACAATCACCATCTTTGCACAGAGGATACCTGTTGGTGTGGAACAAAACTCCCACAACCACATTCAAGATGCTGTGCTCTAAGTACATCAACTAACGTCCACAAAGAACATTTATCTTCAGAAAAGTGGAAGAGGCAGTGGTCTTCAGTGTCCTATATTCAGCAAGTTCCTGCTCCTTTCCCAGCAAGGACAAACTTTTCCTCCAGGCAGTGAGTGGTTGTGATACTACGTCAGCACTGTATGGATTGGGGAAGAAGAAAATTTGCAGCACCTACAAGAAGAGTACCTCCCTCTCTACTGCAGCAGTGACTCCGTTTCTCACACCAACCGCTACTCCTCAGCAGATCGGCGACGCTGGAGAAAAGTTCCTGGTTGCAGTTTATGTTTACAGTTCACAACATCGATCTACGGTACCGATTATTCACGCGATCAGTGACGAAAGCTAAATTGCAGCTAGCCCGCCTACCACCAACAAGGGACGCTGCCAAGTACCACTCCCTCCGCACTTACCAGCAAGTACAGGGCGTGGTTAGGCAATGAACTTCTCCCATCAGTTTGGGGCTGGAGCCTAATGAGGCGAGGGGTACTACAAATCCCCACAACCAGAAGTGCTGCGCCGGATGGCATCCTCAAGATTGTTTTCTGTAAGTGAAAAAAGGCTGTAGCACCGAAACTTGCAGCTGCAAGAAAGCAGGTCTTCGGTGCTCAGCAATGTGCAAGCACTGCACAGGCCTTTCCTGCGAAAACGCCCCCGCATTGATTTGAACGAAGAGGACTCACCAGACATATTAGACGAATATGACGACGGCGACGACGTCATTGATAGCCTGATCGCTCAGAAGGACGAGGAGCTGTTAGGAGCAGAACTAACGGCTAAGAAATCCTGCTAGAAGATGTTATGAGTACAGTGAGTACCTATACCATGATATGTACTACAGTACATGTATACCTACTCGTATATGAGTACCTTCCTATAATAATATTTCTATTCTCCAATATAATGTATGCCTTCTCATTTTTTTTTCTACGAAGGGACTACGTCTTTTTTTTACCTGCCCTGGGATAATTATGTAGTGGGGGGGGATATCGATCTGGAAAGTACCTAGATAATATCACTACCAACATGATGTGAATATGTTTTGCTTTAATCGAAGAAGAAAATTAGCTTTTGTGAATTGAGGTCGGGTGAGGGATTGAGAAAGTGGAGGGGGGGAGGTCAAAGTTGATGATTGTAACTAGAAACCATAATTACAACAATATCCCATCATAATTCGGGTATGACAAAAGAAATAAGGTGGAATTCTGCATGTTTTGCGAAATTTGAAAAATGACTTTTTCTTCGAAGCACCATATCTTGGTGACAAATTGACATAAGAACATGGTTGAATAGTCTGAATTGTAGAAAATTCAACGCTCTACAAAAAAGTATAAGGATGCTTTGCCGTAGGACGTAAGGCAAAAAAGTTCTTGAGGAGAAACCGAAGAAAGGTCGAAAATTTGGCAGTTTTACCCCCGCTTCTCTTTTCGCACAGGGTCCTCGAGGTCCACAACTTGAGAAAATGTTGAATAACCAACAAGCAACCCTGAGCAACATCCCAAAGTTTCATTTACTTCCGACCTTTTTCTATCTGAAACTACCTGTCGACTGGACTACAAGGGTGTGCCACCGAGTATTTTGATATGTTATTCCTTAGGTCTTACAAGGCTCGTATACCAAATTTCAGCTTTGTGGGAGTTTGTTGCGGGTTAAAACCCAATATGCCTGGGCTGATAAAAGTCTACGGATTCAAAGGTCAGAGGCTCTAATCTCCTCGAATACCTTTTTTTTAATTTTTTTTCGCATTTAAAAAGCTTGACAGAGACATATCACTGTTTGATACAAATTGCTACCATTTTCTGTACTTACCGTCAGTTCCACAAAAAAGATGATCAGCGATCAAGGCTAATTGCAGATTTACTGAACTTATTTCTGCTGAATGCTGAAAAGAGAGTGGGAGAATCGAAAACAATAAGGGTTTCCTAAAATCAGGTCTGAAAATGTATAAGTATTTCAAAATTTCAAAATCCGAAAAACTCGATTTTTTTTTTCAAAATTTTTATACAATAAAAAAAAAGACCCTCATTCTCTTCCCAGCCCAGATTTGAATAACTCATTTTTTTGTTACATCTTCAGCTGCACAAAATTGGCAGTAACTCACGCCACAAGAATCTATCTGTTGTTTGTCTTCCGCTCTGCAGCTGATCCGCAGTCTGTTTCAGTCGTTTTTTATGCTAGGAAATAACATCCTTAAGAACTGAAAATGGTATCTTTATATTAAACAGTAATATATCTCTGTCAAGCTTTTAAAATGCGAAAAAAAACAGAAAAAAAAAAGGTAATCGCGGAGATTGAAACCTCTGACCTCTGAATCTGTATACTTTTATCTAGACCACTCGACCATCTCGCCTTCTGTCAACTATCGTGACATTTGTCTATATAAGCAAGAGGTGTAAAAAAATTATTCAAAACGGGCATCTTTAAAACCGGTGGCGCCCCTAAAAGCAGGGGATGGAAGGTGGCTGCCGGGTATCGGAAGGTTCATCGTATTGCCCACTATCGATTGAAACAGAAATTCTTCATAAAAGCGATCGACCCAGAATTTTGCAGTGGGCTCCCGGACTATTATCCTGAGTAAGCATGTCACTGTGGTTTTACTCACTGTGGTCTCAGCTGAAACATACCAGCTGGGTTTGCGTAAATATATCAAGTTTCTTTTCAAATAGGAAGGAAGCCTAAATCGTAGATCTTTTTTTGAAGGCATGTTGATGTTTGTATCAGGTCTAGTTTCAATGAAAATGACTTACATAGAACCTCACGTTCGGAAAACCAGAGGATGTAGGAAGATGCTGGGTACTAAAAAGTATTTGTCATACCGTATTCCGTAGTGGCTTCAGGAGCACATCAAAAGAAAGCTTAGAGGAAGAGCTTAGTCTTTCTTCGGAATATTTGCATGCTTTTGTCGATCATGAATTCAAAGTTTGTTGTGAATCGCCCAGTTGGAACTCCATTTTTTTTATCAACTAGAACACATACGGAATCAATAACATCGGTGATCTCTCAAAAAGCAGGTTGAAATTCAGACTTCCTCCTAATCAGAAGAAAAATTCTGTCACCTCGATATTCAAGAACACAAATAAACTGGGTAATTTCAGCTGCGACAGCTTCATCCACGTCAAAAAAATCTGAATCTAGACTGGGCACAAAATAGAAAATAAGAGAGTTCAGCGGCATTTACTGTTATTGTTTGACAACATGACGTTATAGACTAATTCGACCTCGCTGGATATGAAAATCGCGGTTTCCTTTCCGAAAACTTTATCGGAAGCTTCAAAATTCAAGATGGCGGACAGGGAGCAAATAAACCGGAAATGTCTTGTTTCGGGGTTCTAGGAGTCCTAGGATTACAATTTAAGTGTCATTTTTTAGGTCTTTGAACTCCCCTGATCAATCGGAATTAGTTTCAAATGCAAGCTATCCATTTCCCATTGTAATTATTTTATCACTATGATTTTACTAGGAATTAGAAACAGACAGATTTTTTTTTGTTCAGTTCGATTCTCTTCACAGTTTTCATAATTCCAAGTGTATTTGTATAGACCGGGTTATACAAAACAACAGCAGTAACACTTCATCTAGATAAAATTATGGATATGTCAGAGGCAGTGTGAGTCAAAGAGCCCAAAATTACCTATTGAACCCAGTCAACGAGGAAAAAATAGCGAAAATAGGTAAATCCTGTACTTTTGAAAATTGGTAGGGATGATTCGAAAGCTTGTTGATTATTGTGTGAAAAGTACTCATCGATAGGAGGTGTAGAGTCACCGCCATCTTGGATTATTGATGTTATTGGGTATTTCTTCCTTTTCTTCCTTTTGTCATAAATTTGTTAAAAGTTTGAAAGACAATAAATTATTTGTATTTGTAATTGTATTTGTATTTAGAAATGATACCAAATATGTCAAGAAAGGTGTTAGTCACGGTTTACCATAAGACTTTGTCAAAAATTGCACCTCGGCCCCTTCGCAGTCGTCTGGTACGCCACTGGTGCATTACACTTTCCGGAAACCTATTTCATTGAGTTCCTCGACCTTGAAAATATACGAACAGTTCAAAAAAATCTTTTCAAATAACGAAAACAGAAGGGTTCGATGGACCAACCTTTGACCCTCCATAACTTGAAAAATAAAAGTCGAAAACAATTTCTATCAACTATTGGGGTCTTCATAGAAGATTCCATATACCAAGTGGAGCTGTGGGGCGCGAGTTTTGAGACATTCTGTATATGGACTTATTTTGAAAAACTGATGTAGTTCCCCATAGGTCGAAGTTTTTGTGTCATATTTTTGTACTTCTTGGGTTTCCAATGATTTGGAAAACAATTATGAACATTTGAAAAATGAAAACTGTTTTGAACGCTTGGAAAATGACGGCATCACAAAACCATGTGAAAAAATTTGCCGTATCTACCACGATTTTCGACTTCTAGCTGGTTAAACGCAAAAATTGGAAAAACTTGAAATTGGAAAAATTGTCGAAAATAGGGGCTCCGCCCCAGAAGGCACCGTTTTTTGTTCTGGAAACCGGGATTTTCGGATTCAGCGGGGCCGAATCAGTCTGAAAGTTTTATCGCCAACCGGTAACCTTCCCATGCCGCTGGACACAGTTTAGGGACCACTTTTGAAAAATTGAGCCTAGACTATTCTGTAGAGAATGACCGTTTGGGATTCAAAAGAGAAATTTTAACCTTTCGAAAAATACGGGATAGTAGCTAGCGGATAGACCACAAGGGTATTAATTTGATAGGTGACATGAAAGAAAATTGTTCTGAACGCATCGTTGTGAAACCTGCCGTAAAACTCACCGTAATAACTGTAAAAACGACTGGTACTAAGAACAAGTACATCCAATTTGTTCTTGTGCCCAGTCCTTGACGGATGCTCACCGATTGCGCAAAAAGTATGCTGATGGTCACCATAAGCTGGTAAAATGTACTCATGGCACCTCTCAAGTTCACGGGGGACACTTCGCTCAGGTACATGGTCGACAGTCCGCAGTTGACGCCGCACATGACTCCCGTCAGGAACCTAGTTCAAGAAGATCATCATGCATCATTATATTTGGGTGTAATTTGTTTATGAATTATTACCTACCTAGTTCTATCAAGCAAGTAGAGTTGACAGCACACCAGAGGGACCTGTGGGCGAGGCTGAAGAGGAAAACCACAATCGTTTCGTACGAGTCCATGTGTTGAAATAGGGGAAGCAACACCGTCAGCTGGAGTGCTGGACCATCATCAGGTCCAGGTCCAGGTTCGCATCAGGAGCGAACCTAAAATCGCACTGCAAATCCACGGGCGCCACTGGATAAACCCAGTTTGCGCAGTTAGGCTCCGCCCACAGGTCCCTCTGGCATGAGTACTCTAACAATAGATCTTCAGTTGTAGATCAGACTTACCTGCCGATCATCAGCAGTTCGAAACAGCTCGTTATTACGGCCAGGGCCATCATAGGCCCTGCTAGGATCATCAAAAAGCTGGTGTAGTACAGTCCTCTTTTGCGACCCCAGTGTCTCGAAATGGCACCGATCAAACAGCCGCCGGTCATGCCTCCGACCATGTAGAAGGACACGGTCAGTGTGTACAACAGATTGATTACATTATCAGAATGGTTTATTCCTCTCTCCAACAGACAGTCGTTTATGTAGCTCACAATCACCTACAAGGGTCCAATCATTGCGGGGGCGCTCAGGGTAAATCGGAACTCACCTACTTCGACGGAATTGTTCAGGACGCCGGTGTGGTAGCCGTGCTGGAATCCAGCACCGATCGCCACTGCCGCGACGGCTATCACCAGGTTCAGTGTGAGACCTTCGCACGTCATTTTCTACATTATGATGTACATGTCAGCGACAGCGTCACCGGTTTATTGCGACGACAGATTTCTGGTACGCGTATTGTTGAGCTTTCATTCTGCTCTTGTCGCGAATGTCGCTGTCTGAAAAAACCATGATTGGGTTTTTGTTTGTGTGACGTTTGTGTTGTGAACGTTCCGTCTTTGTGTTTGGCAAGAGTTCGGCAAAATGCCGGAAGGACTAACCGTAAAGTTGATTTTTGCTGCTTTGGCCGCTTCGTTCGGTTCGGGCTTTCAGCATGGCTACCACACTGGCGTTATCAATTCTCCTGCTCAAGTAAGTTGTTGATGTCTTGGCATTCTCTGGCTGAGCTTTGTTTGTCAGATCATCAAAGACTGGATCGCGTCCGATGTCTACGTGGATTCCAGAGGCAAAGACGAACCAAGCGAAGACGTGATTGAAGCCATATGGACCTGGGTGGTGACTTTGATGTGCGTCGGTGGCTGCATAGGCGGCTTGCTCATCAGCCTGTTTGCCGACAAGTTGGGCCGCAAAATGGGTCTCCTCATCAACAACGTCTTCATCATAATCGCTATAGCGATGATGACGCTCTCGTACTGGGTCAAGTCTTTCGAGATGATTCTAGTGGGGCGACTCTTTGTCGGAATCAACTGCGGTCTCAACGCCGGCATCGCCCCCATGTACTTGAGCGAAATCTCGCCCCAGCTTCTCAGAGGAGCCTTGGGCAGCATCTACCAGCTCTTTATTACGATCTTCATCCTGATATCTCAAATCATCTCCATAGACAGCATGCTAGGCACCAGCAGGCTGTGGCCAGTCCTTTTCGGCTTAGCGGCCATTCCGGCTGTAGCTCAAGTGGTCATGTTTCTCTTCTGCCCGGAATCGCCCAAGTTTTTGCTTTGCAACAAGGGCAAGCTGGACAAGGCGTCGAAAGCTCTGGCCTGGCTGAGAAACAAATCGGAAGCCGAAGTTGCCGCCGAAGTCAACGCGATGAAAGCCGAAGACGACGCCATCAAAGCCTTACCGAAGCTCACCGTCAAGGACCTTTTCAAGCAGCCGCCTTTGAGAAAACCGCTAATCATAGCCGTCGTCCTCATGATTGCGCAGCAATTCAGCGGAATCAATGCGGTACGATTTCATGGTGGTCTCATACTCAACCTTCACTGTAACCTCATGTTCAACAGATCATGTTCTACTCGACCAGGATATTCAAGGATCAGATTGGTTTGAATGACGCCGAATCCACCTACGCGACGATCGGCGTCGGAACCGTGAATGTTATCATGACGATTCTGGCGTTGTACTTGGTGGAAAAAGCCGGCAGAAAGACGCTGCTTCTCGTCGGTTTCGGCGGCCTCGCCGCGAGCACGGCCTTGATAACCTTGTTTCTCGCCCTGAAGGACCTAATAGGTGACAAACCTTCCGGATACATTTCCGTCGTGCTGATCTACATTTACATCATATTTTTTGCTCCCGGTTGCGGTCCCATACCCTGGTTCATGGTCAGCGAATTGTTCAACGTATCCGCCAGACCGCCGGCGACTGCCATCGCAGTGTTCGTCAATTGGTTCTGCAATACGATAGTCGGGCTCACATTCCCGTATTTGCAGGTGCGTAACTGTTAAATCCAAATTGTTGCTTTCGAGATGCTCACGTTTTTTTTTTTTTGATGCAGAGATTTATGAATCATTACGTATTTTTGATCTTCACGGTGCTGAACATTCTCTTCACGTTGTTTATAATCTTCAAAGTACCGGAAACAAGGAACAGGCCGATCGAAGAGATAACTGCGCTGTTCAACTAGACGTTGAGCGGTGGCGACTTGACGGTATCCCCTGCGTGAGGTCAAATTTGATCACATACATATATTTTGGAATAAAGACGCTGTCGGCATGGCATTGAGTTTTTGTCTTTCGCTTAAAGGTGCTTGGTCAAATTGAGACTGAACAAGTTTGTGAGGGACCTCATAAGCACCTCATCAACAGCTTATGGCCAAATTGGTCGAAACTCCCAGTAATGGGGAGTCGATATTAAGGTAATCTGAAGTCGCCTTCCCACCAAATATTCAGTGAGTTTTGTCTATAAAAAATACGAATAATCTTGCCTCAATAGCAATAATTGTTGTAACAGTCCTGGGCACTATACCAGGGTCCGTATTTTTGAAACTGACGAGATGAATTCGAGTATACAGGGTGAGTCGTTGATATAGGCGAGCTTGATTACACCTACGCCATTAATGATATCGAAATGAACCAAACGGCACTGCAAACGGGAGGTCAAAGTGCAGTTTGTAAAACTATTTTGCTCTATACAGGGTGCCCCATTTTTGCAGAGCAGTTTTTGAACGGGTTTTTTTAAATGGTACCCCCTGTATATTTTTGCATATTTGGATTTGCTTTTTCTCAGGCATCACAAACTTGTTTGGTTTTTGCAATTCGGTTCAACTGTTCAGAAGTTAATTATTTTTTCCTAAAAATTAATGCGGTTGCAGACACTTACTAAATAAATCGCAAGGCACTTGGTTTTTAGGTTATCAAATTGGGAGTTCGCTCAAGGTTAAGCAATAGCATAGGGTATCTTTTGGCGGTAATATCGCCTATTTCCGTTTTGGTATCACCTTGCTGTGACACATTGATTTTGGTAAACTTTGAAGGGCCATTACTTCATTTTTTCGAACAGCACCTCCTGTTCTTTATTTCTTATTCGTACCAAGCGTCTCATTTTACATCTTTTTTTATCTCTTATCTTTTTCCTCAAAAGTTGATAGTTTGGAAAATAATTCGGTTTTTCTAAAAACTGGACACAAATTTCATCAATTATACTTAGTGTGCAATGAAAATCAACCAATTCTGACAACTAATGTCAAAGTGACTTCTATTGTACGTCACTTTTGAATTTGGACAAGAAAATCTGTCATTTTGAACAGTTTCTACGATCGTAAATGTAGTAGTACCTAAATGTTATTACTCTTGATTTGTTGCACTACCTCAATAAATAATATTGTTCAGCTCCTTGTTCCGACATTTTGAGTTTCTTAATTTTCACATAATAATTCCTTGTTGAAATTTGAAAGTGACGTACAATAGAAGTCATATTGACGTTGGTTGTCGGAATTAGTTGATGCAGTTTGGATTTAGAATCAGTTTGATTTTAAGTTGATTACTTCATCCGGTGCCATGGCCTGCGAGGTCACCTGATTTGACCAACCCGATTTTTTCGGTCAAATATGTAAATAATTTGCGGTAGCATTCTTTATTTTAACTTGATAATTTTTTGTCAAAATTCAAAAGTGACGTGCAATGACGCACGTCACTTTGACATAGGTTGTCAGAATTAGTTGATTTTCATTGCACGCTAAGTTTAATCGATAAAATTTGTGTCCAGTTTTTAGAAAAACCAAAATATTTTTCAACTATCAACTTTTGAGAAAAAAGATAGGAGGTGAAAAGGATGTAAAATGAGACGGTTGAGACGAATGAAAAATAAAAAAAACCGGGGGTGTCATTTGGAATGAAGTTATGGCCCTTCAAGGTCTACCAAAATCATGTGTCACAGCACGGTGATACCGGAACGGAAATAGGCGATCTTACCGCCAAAAGATACCCTATGCTATTGCTCAAACATGATAGTATAGGCCAGTTAGAATAAAAATTGGCTGAACCTGGAAATTTCGAATAACAAGCTGAAATTTTGAGGATATGTTCAGGAAGCTACTAGGAACAATCCCTGAAAAGTCCCAAAAAATCCCACTTGGGCAAACGCCGCCATCTTGATTTTTACATGGCCTAAACTTTTTCTCAGTTTTTAGAGTTTTATTTTTTTTTCGTTACAACTAAGTATACATTATAGTCGAATAGGGCAAAAAAAAATCTCCCTTGTTGATGCGCCGGCGCTTTGCAACTTAAAAATCCGCGTCGTGATGCGTATATTCCTCTCCATCTTCAGCACATTGGTGAATTTCGTCATCTTCATCTACCTCCACCGACCTATAGCCATTCTCATTCACCTAAGATACTCGGGGCGCTGGGCAACTCCTATACTCCAGCTTTGTGCTGATGGGTTCATATGAGAAGTGCTTCGAGTGGATAAACCAATCGAATTGCTTAAAATTCAAATTTATCGAATTCGATTGGCTGCTGCAGTGGGCGCGTTCAATCTTGCTCGGATTGCGTCGCACTTGCATCACGTGATCCCTGCCCGCATCACCACATGGCTACAAACGCGTGAATATTTTTCGAACTTGTCTATATGAAGACTTGCGCACGAGCAAGGGAGCCGCCTCTATGAGAAGGTCTATTGCCGCAGCCATGACCAGTGCAGAAATCACACACATATGAATGTTTTGGGCTTGTAAATATTTTTCATTCGAGTAGTTGTTGGTTTTACAGATTTTCTTTGCTCATGATGACTAATGCGGTTTTTTGAAAGATGAATTACATCAGGCATTCTTGTGCCCCACATCTTGTCAAGACAGTCCACCAAAATTATCATCATCAATGGAGAGGTTCGTTCCTGACAGCTGGCCAAACGAAATTTGTACCATTTTTGTGCAAAAATTGCAAAAATTGGATGGGATTCGCTGCCATCGAATGTTTAGAAAGAGTATATTGCCACAAGATGTACGATTCCATCTGGACATAATTTAATAGGTTTGGTGTTGACACTTTTAACGGCAATGCTGCGCACATTTGGTGGGATGTATACAATCGACGCAGAAAGAACAATGAAGACTCAAATTCCTCAAGTTGAACTTTTCTTGGTTGTTCTACTTCTTGTTCCTATATACAAAGTTGCAAAGTTGGCGCCGATGGCTACACTTCTGAATTGAAGGAGTATATTCCAAGTATTCACTGCGCCAAGTGTCATGTTCTAACCATAAAGTGCAGGGTGCTTTCGCCTACTGCTCTGATCGAGGTCCAAATATAGTTGAAATTCCATTTTTTTCACGCTAGAACGTCTTTCTTATTGTCTTTTATGCGAAAGTGGACACATTTTACCAATTTTTTTTTGCATCACAGTCAACACCAAATTGCATCAAACGATTTCCATGCCAATTCGCACCTCCCTGGTGAAACCCCCCTAACTCTTTAGCTTCTGCGCCTGGATGGATAGGCAACCCAACATACTCCAATTTAATCCAACTTATTTGAATTAAATCACTTTTCCCGCTCTTGGGACTGCTTTGGCCGGTGATCGTCTAGTATCCGGACACCATCCTGTTGTGCCTCCTTCTTGTGGTTCGAGGATAGAGATCCTGGGCGTGTTGAGATCGAATTAACCTCTAGTTTGAACGCAGTAAGACACAAAAATTAGTTGTAACATAAAGTCGTTATATTGTCTTCTATTTACATGTCAAAGTGTTTAAATAAAGGCTCGTTCCTATACCTGACCCTACCTCAACGCTGGTAACTAGGATAGCTGAGTTTTCTAAGTGTTCCCTAAGAGATGACTTTCCCCTAATAATTATTTCAAAGCCGTCACACATCAATACTCCGATGGACACCTGATTCTACACCTTGACCAACATTTAAACTTTGTGTGGGGGCGTGGTTCGAAATTCTTATCGTGGATCCATCAGACTGAACATTTAAGTTAGTGTTATAGGTTATGTTAGGGTTAGGCCCAGCGTCTAGACACCGAAAAAGAGTTTGAGTGACTTTTGCGAGCGATGGGAACTCCCCCCTCTCTTTTCTGTTGTTCCCCTGTTCCCTACAATCTAAGTTCGTGGGCCGGTGTGTGCGGGGCTCCTCCTATTATGAATCTCTTTTCAAAGGCTGCGTCTCTTATTCTCTGGACTATTCTTTTTGCATGACTCTTTTTAGGCTATGGTAATCTTTTGCCCGTTTTGGAAGGGATTGGATATGGCCCGGTGCCTTTGTGGAGAACTGGACCTATTTTCACCTTGAATTGCCCTTGAAGCTTAGAAGGATTTCACGACCGCGAGTGTCTATAGCCGGAAATGTAAAACCCAATTTCACCCTTCCAAAAACTTCGGAACCAATGGTGTACGCGAACAATTACTCAAGTCAAGGTACAAACTCTCCCATGTGAGGACCCTTTGGATTGAACCCCGTTCTGTTTGTGTGAAGTGAACCCCATTGTTGCTAAAAACCTACAAGGTGCTCGCCGACGAACTAACGCGAGAAGGCTTCGAAACAACTATTATTCCCTATGAATAAATATCAGATTGCTAACCAACTATTGAGCCGTAACAATTCATTTTAAGTACAAATTTATCGAAGCGTCGCGTCGTCGAATGTCCCAGGTAATTATACGAACAGTTTCTAATCGATTTTCCATTTCCCGATAACAATCTCTATCACTTCAGGTGCATCCTGCAACAAATTCATTAGTCACGCGATGAACAAACCGGACGTCACTCTAGGTGAAACTCCTCTCCATAACATTCGTCATTTATAATAATTCTCTTGTTCTTAATGACCCAACCAAAATGGAAATCTAAATAACTGCAGTTGCACGCTAAAACAAAGTCATTAGTTTCACGGAAGGGGGGGGGGTCGTTGTCCCAAACCGATTATTATTAACAATTACGACTCTAGGACAGGGTCCGAACCCTGGTTTCAACAAACGCGATTTTAGTTCTCTTCAGTTCCTATCCGTTTCGCGATTCCCTAAACTCAGCAGCGCGTATTCAGAAGTGTCGTTCAAAGCTCTGTCGAAGTTCCAACCCCAACCCCTGGACTGCAGGTACCACCCACTGAGAAGTTGAAGTCTACCCCGTGTCGATCGTGGCTTTCTAGGACATTGCAAATCTCAATCGTAGGTCGTCTACCCCACCCCACAAGATCGCTCCTTTTCCACCGCGAGGTACCGTTCGTCAATTACAAGCATCCACTCCTGAAGCCTAGCTGAACCGAAGCAGGACAAGACGCACCCCGCGAGGAGGCCCAGACGCAGCCAGTGAACTGTCAGGAACCACCCCCAATAAAGGCCATGACGCATCGCCTGTGAAGGCCAGGACACAACGCTAAAGAAGGCCCCGACGCGTCCAGTAGAAGGCCTGGACACAACCCCGAAAGGAGGCCCAGACGCAGCCAGTGAACTGTTAGGTACCAACTCCAACGAGGCCATGACGCATCGCCAGTGAAGGCCAGGACACAGTACTAAAGGAAGCCCCGACCCGTCCAGTAGAAGGCCTGGACACAACCCCGAAAGGAGGCCCTGGCTCGCCACGGAGGAGCTTTTTGTCAGGGACAGATTACAAGTGCTCGATGCAGGTTCCTCTTCCAACAGGCAGCGTTCTGTGTGAAGGGTTACAACCCCATGGATATGAAATTATACAATCTCTTCGGAGGCAAATGACGCACTCAGGTCTACCTCGGTTACTCGCGATACCCACACGGTCCAAAGGCTCTTGCTTTAGCTTAAAAACTCCTTGATAAAAGACGTCTTCCAAAGTACAACGCAATTAATCCCGGAGCAGAAATGAGGTGCGCACCGGTGCGAAATCCAACAAGCTTGATACTAATTTTCACACGACACGCGAGCAAATGTGCAATTCCGGTATTTAGAAATATGGGATGAACAATCAAGCGCGAGTGGTGTGACTCCCGATGATGAAGAGCTTGATGTAGACGGGGCAATTCACATCTAATCCTACCACGGCACGGATGGAAATCTCTTCGATGACGGGCTGGACTGTGCCTCCTCGGTGGCGCGTGTGGTGTGGCGATGAACGTATTAGTAATCAGACGTCGGAAATATTGTCGCGCATTTAATTTGGGAACGCCGATATGCGGGCAACGGCACACGAGAAGGCCGCGAAATTTCGAGGTACGGCGGAGCACACGGACATCGGTTCGTCTACGGTACGGAGTTGAGAGTGCCAAAAGAATTATAGCTAAATTGTTTTATACCAGGTCTCGAACTTTCTATGTGTCCATTACACGGCTAGCGACATCTTTTAACCATGTGGCGAACTTGCATCGCACGCTCAATTCCCAATACACTTATTGATTTTTCCTCCGCGTGATTTCGACCCGTACAAACGGTGGGCTTCACTGGCAATAGATGTTTTCTCAAAACGCAGTCGATAAGGACAAAACTTCATTATACTATTTATGCAATTTTTACACAACATTGGTGTATCTTTTGTTTAATCAGCTGCCAGGGACAAAAATGTCCTCACTGATGATGATGAATTCTTGTGACTGACTTGACAAAATGTGAGGCATGAAAATGCCTCACGTAATAATTCGTTTCAAAAACCACCTTAGCCGTCATGAGCAAAGAAAATCTGCCAAATTGGCTCTCGGAAGGAGGAAAAAAGGTGAATATCTTTTTTCTGGGAATGGTAGATCTAGGCACTGGCTACCAATAATTTTCAACTTGTTACATTCCTGAATGAAGAACTACTAAACTTCACTCCTATAAGTACTTTGAAAATACACTGATTCGCTTGAAAATTTGATTTTTATGGACAAGACCAGTTTTTTTCAGGATATTTCAGGAACGGTTCAGTACATCTGAAAATGGTTTTATGGAACTTTATGGGCATGAACAGAAAGGCTATGTATGCCCGTTTACGCGACCCTACTCCTTACCCCTTTCGGTTCATGAGTTGAATTTTTCACTTCTTCCTCTTCCTTTTTCACCCTGTATACAGAGCTGCATGTCTGTCGTCGATGGCCACACTTCTGAATTGGAAGATCATGGTCCATACAACAACTGCATAATATGCCAAGTGGCATGTTTTGACCATAAAATGCAGGGTGCTTTCGCCTAACATCCGGACAATTGTAACAAGATTCCAATTTTTATATTTTGTCATTTTTTGTTTTGACATTGGGATTTTGAGCTAAATTGATGATTTATCAATTTTGACGCTTATCCACCCTAAAAAGTCTCTCAAGAAGTGAAAAATCATAAAAAGCGGGTTGATGTGATGCTTTGTTGGTGGATGGGCGGCTAAAAACGGAAAAAAATTAAAGTAGTATGAAAAATCAAGATATCGGCGTTTGCCCAAATGGGATTTCTGGGGACTTTTGAGGGTTTGTTTTTACTGAGTCAATGAAGATGCCCTCCAAATTTCAGCTTGTTATTTGAAATTTCCAGGTAGATATCTTACTGGCCTGTACTATGAGCAAAGTCTCAACTTGATAACCTAAAAACCAAGTGACTTGCGATTTATTTAGAAGTGCTCACAACCGCAATAGTTTTTAGAAAAAAATTAACAACTTCTGAACAGTTGAAGTGAATTGCAAAAACCTCGGCAAAAACTGAACGAATTTGTAATGCCTGAGAAAGGGCAAATCCAAATAAACAACACATGAAGTGGTGCACAGGTCAACACATGAAGTGGTCCACTCCAAAATTTCGCCTCATTTTGAGGAAGCATATCTTGGGAAATACTTTACCGATCAATTAAAGCCTGCTGATGCCTGAGAGAGGGTCCTTTTGGCTACAAGGTGTCACGGCGTGTTCAGTGTTCACTGACATTGTACTTGATATACAGGGTGACAACGGAAGTAGTGCCGAAGTGGTCCATTTTCAACACTGGGTAACTTTTCCTAAAAAAAATCCAGACTTTTTCTGGTGCCATTTTTAAAGAGCAGCTATCAAAATCTCGAAACGGTTTTTGACTTGTCTCCGTATTTTGATTTTTGAAAAAGATGTGTCGCTTTATGTGGAATTTGAATTTTCTGATGCTGCTCCCGTCATTGGTCAATGGTCATGCAGTTGGCTGTAATTTAGCACAAATGCATCATTTGCCGTAAGAAACTACCCCATTAAAATCTTTTACCTCACAAACACCTAATGGTGCTACCCCTGTGGTCACCTGGTACCTGATTAGGGTTGGTCTCGAATGGGGTAGGTTGCGACCTCGGTTGCGACGATACAATCATTTTATGTTTATCAAACACAGTGTGGCTTGAATATAGATTTAGTAACCATTCGTTGCATTACAAGTCCCATAGTTACCATATCAGCCCTATTTTGTTTACTTTTGTACAGGGTGATTTATACGAAAAGTTACAAGGCTCTATCTCAAGAACGAAAGAAGGTAGAATCAAAAACTTTTCCTTTTTTTCCAATCCGACACAGCGGTGCACATTTCAGCATTGTGTAGATTTTTTCAAAACAGCCCCAAAGTAGGGTTTGAAATTGACCACGCCATTTTGGAAAAGGTTTTTTTTTAATGGATATCTTGTCATTCTGAGTGGCAATATGAGTGCAAAATGACATTTTCAAATTGACATGCCCAACCCTTGAGTTTCTACCATGAGTGGAAATTAATGAAAAATAGCTATTTACGATACAAGTGTTAAAAGTGACAGGTATCATTTTGTGAGCGGAGACACTTGCAAAACGAGCGTGAGCGAGTAGAGCAACCCCGCGAACAAAATAAGACACTTTTAACGCGTGTATCGTATAAGATTTCATCTACAATGGCCTTTGAAATGTTTGGTAAATGTCAGAATTTATTGAAAATATGACAGGAACGCGCAGAATCATCATTTTTTCACGTCGCCCATGACGACGTGCTAAAAGTGACGGGTATTATTTAACGCTTGTATTTAGATAAATGTTTATTACGAAACTGTCTACCTCATAAAAAAAGGTTTAATGAGGCTATCACCAAATAAACGATGTGTATTGGAATGCAAACATGGGAACAAAAATATAAAAAACTGAAAAGATGTTATTCCACACAAGGAACGCGTTGTTTAATTGTGCTGTTTTATTTTGTTTATTTGATCAAATCCCCTTCCCACAAACATCAATATTTTGATGTCTATTTGATCCACATCAGAAGGATATGTCAGATAGAATAATCTTTTTTCATAAGTTAGGCAGTTTCGTAATGAACATTTTATTCTCGATTTTATTATTAATTTCCACTTGGGGTAGGAACTGAAGAGTTAGGCAAATCAATTTGATTATGTCATTTTGCACTCATATTGCCATCCAGATCAACAAGATATCCAATAAAAAAAATACTTTTCCAAAATGGCATGGTCACCTTCAACCCCTAGTTGGGGCTGTTTTGAGAAAATCTACATTATTTTGGAATGTGTACCGCTGTGTAAGATTGTAAAAAAAAATTTCTTTGATTCTACCTTCTCCCGTTCTCGAGATAAAGCCTTATAACTTTTTGTATAAATCACCCTGTACAAAAGTAACCAAAATAGAGCTGATATGGTAACTATGGTACTTGTAATGCAAAGAATGGTTACTAAATCTATATTTGAGCCACACTGTGTTTGATAAACATGAAATGTATCTACGCAACCTACCCCATTCGAGACCGATCCTAAGCAGGTACCAGGTGACCACAGCGGTAGCACCATTAGGTGTCCGTGAGGTAAGAGATTTTCATGGGGTAGTTTCTTACGGCAAATTATGCATTTGTGCCAAATTACAGTCAACTGCATGACCAATGACGGAAGCAGCATCCGAAAATTCAAATTTCACATAAAGCGAAACATCTTTTTCAAAAATCAAAATACGGAGACAAGTCAAAAACCGCTTCGAGATTTTGATAACCGCTCTCCAAAAATGGCACCAGAAAAAGTCTGTATTTTTCTTAGCAAAAGTTACCCAGTGTTGAAAATGGACCACTTCGGCACTCCTTCCGTTGTCACCCTGTATATCAAGCACAATGTCAGTGAACACTGAACACGCTGGATACCTTGTAGCCAAAACGACCCTCTTTCAGGCATCAGCAGGCTCTTAATAATCGGTAAAGTATTTTCCAAGATATGCTTTCTCAAAATGAGGCAAAACTTTGGGGTGGACCACTTCATGTGTTTACTTGTTTATGCAGAAATATACAAGGGGTGCCATTTAAAAAAACTCGTTCAAAAACTGCTCTGCAAAAATGGGGCACCCTGTATAGAGCAAAATAATTTTACAAACTGCACTTTGACCTCCCGTTTGCAGTGCTGTTTGGTTCATTTCGATATCATTAATGGCGTAGGTGTAATTAAGCTCGCCCATATCAATGACTCACCCTGTATAACGGAATCTCTGAGAACACAATCTCTGAACGACAAAACCCCTAGACTAAACAATCTATGAAAATCAAATCTTTAACGACAAAATCTCTGAAAACACAGTCTCTGGGTGACACAATCTCTGAACGACACAATCTCTGCGAATTGACCCTGTGGATTGCTGGAGACGCAAGCCCGTGTAACAGAGTCACGCTCCTCGTATCTTTTTCTCGGAAAATTCGAGAAAAATGAGATTGGTGCAATAAAATGCAAAAAATTATGGTCAATTTTATGACATCAACCAATCTGGATTTGGACGTACGGTTACCGACTTCCGATATGTATTTCCGCGTATGAGATCTCCAAACTTTTGGATTTCCTTATGGTATTAAAGAAAATTCATAGTTTCCCACCAAACACCGTTGAGAAAGCTTCGTGAATGCTTTCGTCACAAACCTTTGTGTTCTACGTTTTGCTCGGCGGCCATCAGGAAAAAAGTGGAAAATGATGGAAATCTGAATTTTCACTTTTCCGCGGAGAATCCAAAAAACAAACAAATGATATTAGGTTAGGTTGGGTGGAAGAACAGTCTTCCGGGACTGAACCCTGCCATTTACTATTGGAAATGAGTTTTTTATTCAGTTTGAGAATATATATTTTTTTGTAATTTGATGTCAACGTCAACAGTAATAAAAACGTTTATTATTATTATTATTATTATATGGAATAGTTGAAAATAAAATTCCTCAACTGGTTATTTTTCTTTTGTTGGAAAAATTTAAATTTCAAGGAAATTTTCCATTTCCCATTCCTTTCATGGGTGAGTGAGTACCTTCTCAAATTTTGCGTTTTCGCTTGAAACTGAGTTTCCGGAAAATACTGCAACGTAACCAGATCGTGTTTGGGATTGACGGATGCGAAAAAAAAACTCTATTTTATGGTGTAGGTTTCAAGTTTCTACATTGACCCTGTGAATTGCTGGAGACTCAAACGTGTAAAACAGTTTTTCGCCCTCATCTTTTCCCGGAAAATTTGAGAAAAATGAAATTGGTACGTCGCATTGCAGAAAATTATTACCAGTGTTATGACATCAATCAATCTAGATTTGGATGTACCTACGGTTACCGACTTAGATGTATTTCCATGGATGAGGTCTCCAAACTTTTGAATTTTCCTATAGTACTAAAGAAAATTCGCAGTTTTCCACCACACACCGTTGGGAAAGTTTTGTGAACGGTTTTCGCCATTAACCCGTTGTGCTCTACGTTCTGCTCGGGGGCTATCAGAATGTCCACTTGTCCGCGGAAAATCCAGAAAGCAAATGAATGATATTGAGTCGTTTACAACAAAATTCCTGAACTTGTTTTTTTTTTTTGAAAAATTTGAATTTTAGGAAATTCTCCTATTTTCTTCATGTGGAAAACAAATTCTTGCCTTTATTCTTTCCGAAAATCTCTAGGCTCGTCTCTAGGTTAACGGAATTGCCATGATAAGATGCAAAACTTCATGATCAATAATTTTATAACACCAAACAGTCTGGATTGGAACGTACCTACGTTACTGAGATACAAGTTTTTCCGTGTCTTCACCGACACAAGTCCCAAGCTGTTTTCGAATCAAAGTTCGGTGGTGGGACCGAAGGTAACTGCCTTTCGGGCGTACTTCCCGAGGTCCATGTACACAGCCTTTTTGTGTCCAAATTTTTTGACGAATCAAAGATCGATGATGGGACCGGAGGTAACCGCCCTCCAGCTGTACGTGACGAGGTCTATGCACACAGTTTTTTCGTGTCTCAAGTCGTTGTCGATTCAAAGGTCGGTGGTGGGACCAGAGACAACCGCCCTTTGGGCATAGCTGACAAGGTCTGCGTACACAGCTTTTACGTAACCCGAGTTGTTTTCGAATCAATGATCGGTGGACCGTAGGTGACCGCTCTTTGGGCGTACCTGACGGGGTACACGCGCGCAGCTTTTCCGTGTACAAGCTGTTGTCGAAATCGGTGGTTGGGTCGTTTAGAGAATTACAGTTACAGAAAATCATTTCGCTGATTTTGCTCATCAGTGCATGTTTGAGTTTTTTAAAACTGCATATTGGGTGGCAAAATGCCATAAGAAACTGGAAGAAGCAGTCTTCGATATTTTCTTCAACCTTATACCTACATATAATCCTTTGTTGAAATGAGCAAAAATTCTGCAAATTGCCTGATCTCGCGGCATGGCCTTGGCGTATATGTGTCGCAGAAGGTAAGTACAAGTTTAGTCCTTATACCCACCTATGTGCTAGGAAGTTTCGTCGCAACAATAATCCCCGGACAACTCCGAGTTATTAAATTCGTCGAATTCCGCAGAGCGCTTACGCGCCGGGGTTAATTCGAAGTTCTTACACAAAGCCCTCAACTTGGAGGTAAACGTATTCAATCTGTTGTAGTATACGTGCCGCTCAAACTTTCGCGCGGTTTAGGGCACGGCGCGAAAGCGAAAGCTAATTGCCGCGATTGTAAACACACACCTATCACAATCTCGCGCCTAATTTCACCGCCCGCGCCTGCAAACTTTCCGCTGTCGGCATTTCACAAAAAAAAAACTTCCATCAAATTTCAATATACTCGGGGAAATGGAACAGCTGAAGGGCTACTTAAGAGGCGGGTCGGATTGTGGTGCGACTTTTTCTTAGGCAAAATAAGTAAAAGCGTCGGCGTTGCGCGCGATCTTCACGCACGTAACCGCCCATGCCCGCCGGCAAAAACAACGTTTTTATCGGATTTAGCGAGGAGCACCGCGATCCAAAGAAAACATTTTTAAGTATGTAAAGCTTATTTGGAGCCCTGGGGAAACATTAAAGCTCGCTGAACGTAAATATTCAACTGATGGTGGGGCCGGCCCAAAAGGAATCGATGCAACAACACCACCGCCACGGCCGCCGCGCCGTCCCAACAACTCCGTTTTCTGCGCTTCCGGCCAGAGAAAACATGCCTCACTTACGCGCCTTGCGGCCACGTATCCCTGAAAATTCCGCGCCAGGTCGAAAAGTAAATTTCGTATGAAATCAAAGCTAGAAAATGAGTTCGAGCTTTGTCGCTTCGCAACTCAGTTCCAAAGCGTAGCGGTTTCAGTCTCATAATTGGATATATCGGAAGAGAAATCACTATTATCGAGACTATCATAGTAGGTACGTACAGGGTGATCACGCGAGAACCCTCCTCCCATACTGGAGGCTTCCCCTGTGAGATATTTTGAAAAGGAAACAACTTTTCTTGAACAATGTTTTTCGTAGATTTCAAAATGAGAAACTATCACTTGTTTCCTAAGAAAGACATAGGGTGTCAAACTTTGCTTTTTTTGATTTTCAAAAATTTGTAAGTTGCGAACTACCGGAAGGGGGGGGCAACATTGGGAAGATGGTACAATGGGCCCTAAAGTGAGGCCTGCTTGCCGGATGGAACTATGTTCCATCACTCCCCCCCAAAGATGTCTATACATAAACTGGATAGGGAGCTTGGCCGCCATCTTGCATCATAATCAGACGCCTTGCCCTGCAATAATGTCATTTCACAAAACGACATCAAGCGTCATTCCTTTTCTGCGTCATTGTCAGCAACCCAACATCAGAGTCATCGAACGAAATCGATTCACAGCATCGATCCCGATCTCCTTCTCCTGTTCTGTAGGCGTTTTCTCTCGACGTCATGCCCGCCACGTGTGCAGTATGTGTGTCAGTTCCTGTGGGGTCACCAGAACCTTGAAGCAAATAGACGGATGCGCTTCGACAAGGTTCCAGAGTCTTGTGTAGATAATTCTACACTCAACAAAATACGGATTGGCGAGCCGATTTCTAGGTCTAGTGCGAGTTCAGGGGCTCTAAAAGCAAGTGTGCCCCTATCAAGGTGCGTGCCACGCACTGAAACTCGGTTTTAAATCGATGATTTCAACAATACTGATTATTGATGACATCTTTATTTATACTCCTTTGTACCAATAGTTTGATTATAACATCTTTGGTGAATACAAGACATTTCCGCCTCTATTTTCTTTCTTTCTTCGTTTTATCAACTAGGTATTGATGACGAGGATGCAGCGTCCACTTGCTACCCTTCTCTTCGCTTCCAACATTGCAACAAATCTTGCCTTATCATCAACAACTTATGAACCTTTTTTGAAGTATCGTCAGGTCGCAATAGAGATGCTCCCAGACCCTCTTCATAAGTGTTGCTGTCCGCGATAGTGTGGCAAGTTCTTACAGGTCGGTTTATCTTAGGCCATTGTCACCTTCTTGTAGCATTTATAGGTCATATTCGTAGTTCTCTAGGTTCTCGAAGAGTTGCTGTAGGTGACAAGATGCAAAGCTTATTCTTCCATCAGGTTGACCTGCAATAAATGTTCTATAAATAGTGAGAATGCTGCTGACCTGTAATGTTGCTAGCTTGCGTGAGAGCACTTATATGTGAAGCTGTGGACTTACCAGGGCTCGACAGATCCTCTGTGAATCTTGGCCTGCTAAAAGAGTTGCCAACGTTCATTCCCGTTCCCAGCAACTTCTCACTTCACGAAGTTCACTCATCATTCATCCACTGCATGTGGCTACAGCCTCTGTCTCTTCTTGATCCAGAGGGGTAGTCCTGGTACACGTTTTGTTTCATGTTACCAAACTAGCTTGAATTCAGCACAGGCTAGTTTGTCGAAATTATCTACTCACCTGTCAAATTTCAAACGAATCCAATCAGTGGCGTATGAGTTCTGGATCTCGTTCTGGATGGAATATTTATTTGAAAGGTTCTTCAGATGCTTCCAAATCAATGACTCCCGATGACTCTCACGCTACTGATGGATTCTCCTGAGAATTCACAAGTGGGTGGATGTTCCTGACAAAACAGTGTGTGCTGGATTCAAGCTGATTTAGTTTGATAGTTCGCAAGTTACAAATTTTTTCAAAATCGAAAAAAGTGAAATTTGATAACCTGTATCTTTTTTAGGAAACAAGTGGCACGTGTCTTTAATTTTTTTGAATAAGAAGGATTTGGAGAATTTTATCCCAAAGTTTGATCGGTTAAACTTGATTCACCCTTTATATCACAATGTTGGGTTATTCCGGAGGCAAATTGTTAAAAAAATCGCAAAAATCCCATGACACTTTGATTTAGCATGATACTTACCTGAGCTCACGTTCATGTGGCTAAAGAAGTTCTGAAATTTGGCCGACAATTCTTTTAGATAGTGCTAGGCTTATATTCGAGTTTCGAAAGGAATTATCTCTCCGAACAACGAATTCAACCAAATTTAAGAAACTTTCCGACCAAATAAACAGGAGTTTAGATCAGTATTGTGATGGTACGGCCCCCCCTGACTTCTAATTTATTTGGTCTGCTGTGATCGTCTCAACCCTTCGCTGTGCCCGATTTAGCTTAGGGGTGAAACGACCCGAAGGGGAAGAAGAAGGAGTTTAATGAAGCACGCTCAGTCGCTCATTGCACAGAAAGTTACATCTACTCGAAGCCAAATAAGTGCAAAATGATTCTTTCATGGTTCTTCTCGCAAAACACCTAACATGTGACTGACAAAATAGACAAAATAAACAAAAACAATGTCGCAAAAAAACATATAGGTACCACAATAAATTGAAAATAACAAACAAAATATATGTCAAACTGTCGAGTTGAAAAAAAGGGGAGTAACGGATTCGGAAAATAGGGACTCAGTGGAAGAATTCGTTCAAGAAACCCTTGAATATTGCCCAAAGAAGAGGACTATCGAATATGCTGTGACAAATTGACAACAACTCACTGCTATATTTCGTATTAATAGCTGTATTTCTTTTATACGAAATCTTATTCGGTGAGAATTCTCAGTTCAGATGATAAAAAGAACGCAGCTATTAGCATGCGAAATCAAGCAAAATCAGTAAACTCACATAGACATTAAAAATACAGAACCAAAGATACATTAGTGGACAGGGCATGATAAAACACTACAAACCATACAAAATACTACCAACAATTTCAAATGATGGTGTTATTTGCTCACCTCGTGCACACGAGGAGCTGAAAAAGAACCTATATCAAGTAGCTGACATGTTCATCGCTAAGAGTTGACAACAATCTTGGCATATCCATCATTGCTGACCCTGACCCACCCTAACAGGCAATATCGAATCATTTCATAGCAAATGGAGTGAAATAATCAACATGACACCAAAAAAAAAAAGTACCGTACAACCTAGTCCTTTGATCCTATAATCATAAAATGAACCTATGATCAGGTCAGGTCATAAGCCTCTGGAGTTACCCGACGTTTCGGTCCTGGAATCTGGCTTGAGATAAGAATTTACTGATAATCAACCTTGGCCTTGAGCGAAGCATTCATTCTAAACATCTTCCGATGTTTTCAGGCTGTTAACGCTAGTTACAGGCTATTTCATACAAGCAAGAAAGATGATTTTGCTTTGATAACATGCAGTTTGTTGTACTTTTGTTCTTTTTATCAACAGTTCTTGTCTCATTCAAGCTTCAAACATCGGAAGGTGTTCAGAATGAATGCTTCGCTCAAGGTCAAGGCTGATTATCAGGTAATTCTCATCTCAAGCCAGCTATAGATTCCGGGACCGATGTAACGTCGGGTCACTCTAGAGGGAACCATACAATTTCAATATTTGTTTCCAGTCGATTCTTGTAATGGAATCTTCTTACTTGGGCTTGCAGCTTCAATTTGAGCCCCGGAGTTTTGAAAAGTCGAGAATGAAAAATTGTATCATCGGAAAACCCAGAAATCGTTTCTTTGAAACCACCCTGTAAATAAAGAGGCTATAGGAACTAATCGAGTAATGTGGCGAGATATGGAGCCTTGTATGCCTCCAATGTTAGAATCCAGGAAACATTAAATTTCTTCAAATAGGAGAATGTTGAACGCCAGGCAGTTTTGCATCCCTATACACGTCACCCTGTATAAACTTCACTCGAGTTGCATTGAGCTTCCTATTTACAGTTATCGATTATCGGAAGATTGGGCTGAGCAATGGCACAAACCGATTCCAAATCGTCCAAAACGTTCAGGAGTTATGCCAATTTGAAAAAGGGCAAAATTTCCGGTGTGTCGTATTCAATGTTGCGTAGTTTAGTTTAACATGCTTAAATTCCTCGAAGTCCAGTGTGAGCTTTGGCCGTTGTGACTTTGAAAAGAACTCGACGATCAGTTTTTTGCTTTTATCTCGTCAGTGATATGCTTGCTTTCTTGCGCTTGAATAAATCAACCAAGGTGGCAAGTAAAATAAGAATTTGTTCTTGGACGGTACCCATACTTATGAAAAGTTACGAGTTAGAAGTAATATTTTCCTGAGTATTTTCCAAAGTAGTTCCAGATGAAACTTGCACGACAAAGTCTGATTGCTTCTGTCGATATAATATAGCCGAGTGGGCCCTTTTCTTGGCATATCCGAGATGATATTTTTATATTAGGTACGCAGACGGAAGGCGGATCGTATAAGACGATAAGGTATGAGAAAACTCGCAATATCGAAATGCACGTCATTCATAACATCATGGCGGTTGTGTCTGCTCATCTTATTCCGCGTTTCCGGCACGACATCATGATGAAACATTGATTCACCAAGAGAACTAACTTGTCTGTACATGCATCTTTACTGAGCCGAGAAAGTTTGTTGTGCCTCTGCCAATAATTAGAGCTCGCACAAGGCAGATGCGGAAATTTCACTGATGGTGGCGGTGGCGGTGTCGATAAACAGAAACCTCCCCTTTCGAAAGCAAAGCGAAGCAAAATCCTCGCGGTATATTGCGGGCCAAACTTAATTTCCCGAAGATGACTGCCGCGGAGTCAATCTGAGCGACCGTAAAAACACACCGTCGAAATTAATTCCGCCGGATGTTGCGCCAAGTGGCAGTTTTTATTTCCGGTTCGCACACCGGGAAGGCGAAAGATTTACTCAGAACGGCCCCCCATAACCGAAACTTCAGCACTCCTTCTCCTTCCACCTCACGCAGGAGGGACATAAATTTCATGATGGTTCCCCGCGAATAATTTGTGGGAAAGTGTTCTGGCAAAGTGCTGTTGTAAATAGTTCGACTATACTTACAGCAGATTCCTTAGAAAATGGGAAGACTCCACTGCATGGAAAAGTTGGAATAGTTCTAGATTCTGCACATTGCACAAGCGTGTTCCGTGATAAATATGAAAACGGTATACGCCGGCATTAAAATATTCATGGTATGAGGGGTATGAAATAAAACACGATTCGAATGATAATGGCGTGTTTATGTCATGGCCAGGCATAATGCGGAACCGCACCGCAATTTTCAGCGGGATTAGCTTTTAAAGCGAACATTCCGGCGACGGACATCATTGTCCGAGTGGTAATGTTCGTCGCGCGCTCATATGAAAATTATTCTGCAATAAAACGATTGACTTTATCCGCCGCCGCGCGGCTGTAATAATAATTTCCGGCGAAATGTGTGTCCCGAATGATCCAGCTACTTTTTTTCTGCATGATTTGTTTCTTGTCGTAATTTTCCTCGCCCTATATTTCAGTTCTGCAAGGAAAAAGGAACCAAACCGTCGAAAACTAAGTCCTGCGTTTCTATGCGGTACTTGGGGTGTCGGACAACTCGTCGACACCCAACTCATCGATAGGATAACTTGCCGACACCCAACTCATCGACAAGACAACTCACCGACAGGACAACTCATCGACAAGACAACTTGCCGACAGGACAACTCATCGACAACACAACTCGCCGACAGGACAACTCGTCGACAGGACAACTTGTCGACTGGACAACTCGCCGACAGGACAACTCACGGACCAAAAAACTCGCCGACGAGACAACCCGACGACAGGACAATTAAAGGCTCTAGGACAATTCTTCGCGCGGACAGTTTCTCACATCGGGGGCCACATAAGGCTCTTAGAAGCCTAATAAGGCACAAAGGAGCTTTCTAACATTCCAGAAACTTTGAGAAATCAGAAGGGGGCACCTGGTCTGCCAACGATAATTGAAGACACAAGGGGGCTCAATAGGGCTTCAAACGATACTTGAAGATACAAGGGAGCTTAGTAGGGCTTGAAACTCTTCACTGTAGACACAAGAGAAGAGAGGCCTCCTAGAATCAGGCGAAGGCCTAGCGGGGCTCACTGGTGCTCAAAATGAGACTTTGGGACACGAGGGGGCCCCGCAGAACTTTGACCAACACATCAAGACTAACAGGAGCTAACTATATAGAGCTTGGAAAATCAACACATTGTAAAAAGGAGCTCGGCAGGGCTGCAAATAAAACAGTAAGAAGACACAGGGGGCCACATAGGGCTCTAAAAAGCCTAATAAGGCACAAAGGAGCTTTCTAAGATTCCAGAAAACTCGAGAAATCAGAAGGGGGTCATCTGGTCTACAAACGATAATTGAAGACACAAGGGGGCTTAATAGGACATCAAACGGTAGTACAAAGAGGGCTCAGTAGGGCTTGGAACGCTTCAATGTGAACACAAGAGAGGAGAGGCCTCTCAAAATCGGACAAAGACCTGGCGGCGGTGGGGTTCACTGAGGCTCCAAATGACACTTAGGGACACGAGGGGGCCCCGTAGAACTTTGACCAACACATAAAGACTATAACAGGATCTAACTAGAGCTTGGAAAATTGACACATTGTGAAAAGGGGCTCGGCAGGGCTGCAAATAAAACAGTTAGAAGACAGAGGGGGCCACATAGGGCTCTAAGAAGCCTAATTAGGCACAAAGGAGCTTTCTAAGATTCCAGAAAACTCGAGATATCGGAAGGGGGTCATCTGGTCTACAAACGATAATTGAAGACACATGGAGGCTTGATAGGGCATCAAACGGTAATACAAGGGGTCTCAGTAGGGCTTGGAACGCTTCAATGTAAACACAAGAGAGAAGAGGCCTTTCAAAATCGGACGAAGACCTGGCGGCGGTGGGGTTCACTGAAGCTCCAAATGACACTGGTGGACACGAGGGGGCCCCGTAGAACTTTGACCAACACATAAAGACTAAAAGGAGCTAACTAGAGCTTAGAAAACTAACACATCAAAAAACGGGCTTAGCAGGGCTACAAATGAATCATGAAGACACAGAGGGGCCACATAGGGCTTGAAAAACCTAATAAGGCACAAAGGAGCTTCTAAGATTCCAGAAACATCGAGAAGTCAGAAGATGGTAACCTGGTCTGCAAACGATAATCAAAGACACAAGGGGGCTCAATAGGGCACCAAACGATATTTGAAGGTACAAGGGGGCTCATAAGGGCTTGAAACGCTTCATTGTAGACACAAGAGAGAAGAGGCGTCTGAAAATCGTACAAACGCCTGGCGGGGCTTACTAGGACTCTAAATGACACCTGGTGACACGAGCGGGCGCCCCGTATAGAACTTTGACCAACACATAAAGACTAACAGGAGCTAACTAGAGCTTGGAAAACTAACACATAGTAGAAAGGGGCTCAACAGAGCTACAAATGCAACATGAAGACACCAGGGGGCCACATAGGGCTCTGAGAAACCTAAGAAGGTACGAAGGAGGTTTCTAAGATTCCAGAAACATAAAAAAATCAGAAAAAGGGCACTTGGGCCGCAAACGATCATTGAAGACACAAGGGACTCAATAGGACTCCAAACGATACTTGAAGATAAAAGGGGGCTCAGCAGGGCTTGAAATCCTTTGATGAAGACACAAGGGAGGATAGGGCTCTGAAAATTACAAAAAGGCCTGACGGGGCTCACTAGGGCTCCAAATGATACCTCAAGACAAAAAGAGGGCCCTGTAGGACTTCAACCAACACATAGTGACTCACAGGAGCTAACTAGAGCTTTGAAACCTGAAGCAATGAGAAAGGGCCCAGCAGGGCTACAAATAAAACATAAAGACACAGAGGGGGCACATAGGACTCCGAGAAACCCAAGAAGGCACAAGGGAGCTTTCGAAAGTTCCAGAAATTTCAGAAAAATCAGAAGGGGGTCACCAAGGATGCCAACGATAATGATTGACGACACAAGTGGACTCATTAGGACTCCAAACGATATTTGAAGATACAAAGGGAGCCTAACAGGGCTTGAAAGGCTTCAATATAGACTTAAAGCAGGATAGAGCTTCGAAAATCGCAAGAAGGCCTGCCTGGCCCACTAGGGTTCCAAACGACACTTGACGACACAAGTGGGGGGGGAGCAGTAGGATCAACCAACACAAGAAGATCACAGAAGCTAACTATAGAGCTTTGAATACTTATGCAAAAGTACAAAGGAGCTCAGCAGGGCTACAAATGCAACATGAAGACAAGGGGGCCTATCAGGGCTCTGAGCAACCGCTCAAGGCATAAGGGCGAAGCAAATCTCCAGAGAATTTGAAGATACCCAAGGGGGTTCATCAAGATCCCAAAACGATACTTGTAGAGACTGGGGGCTCAGCAAGGCTTGAAACGCTACGTGAAAACTCAGTGGGGAATAGGGCTCTGAATTTCACACTCACACTGGGCCTCATTAGAGCTCCAAAATTTCCGGCGAATAATTGTCCGCGCGAAGAATTGTCGGAGAGTTGGGTGTCAGCAAGTTACCCTGGCGATGAGTTTTCCTGTCGATGAATTGTTCTGTCGGCGAGATGTTTTGTCGGCGAGATGTTTTGTCGGTAAGCTTCCCTGTCGGTGAGTTGTCCTGTCGGTAAGTTATCTTGTCGGTGAGTTGTCTTGTTGATAAGTTGGGTGTCAGCAAGTTATCCTGTCGATGAGTTGGATGGCGATAAGTTATACAAAACCCGCTACTTGATGAGATCTTCAGCGGCATGCAATCAAGGCCCATTGAAGGAACAGAATAGCTTGCATCACTGATCGCAGGTCCATTCAAGGTCCTATGGCTCTAATCTGCGAAGATGAAATTTGTCACAGCTCAACACTGCTTGCTGAATCGAGACGGTTACCAAAGAAACGTGGAATGGCTCTGATGATGTCGAGAATGCATATGGTCCAAAATCATGTGTAACTGTTTCTCTTATCACTCTCACTAAGGTTGCAGGAGCAGTCCATAAGCCGAAAGGCATGCCTCCAAACCGATACCAACTGCATCAGTTAGTAAGTTAAAAAGCGCAAACTCTATCTGGATCATTGTTAAGGACGGAGGTAAATTGGTAAAATGAGGCGTTGCGGAATCAATCCGTCTGAGTTTATTTCTTGACAGAAATCTATCATTCAGGTCTTTTTGGAAACAAGGATGTTCTTTGGTTTGAGCCTATAGATCTTTTCAAAATTCAAGAAAAAATCAAGTTTTGAAAAAATATCTTTGGATTTCGAAAATGTCTATAGGTTTGAACCAAAGTACATCTTTGTAGCTCTGCAAAAAGACCTGAATGTTAAATTTCTGTTGAGGAATAAACCCACACTGATTGATTCCGGAACGCCGTATTTCACCAATATAACTTAGTCCTTGAACAAAAAGCTAGAAGTGCCAGCCGCTATGTCCAAGCTGCTCATATACTTACCGACTGGCATGGCGGTCGGATTTTCGTCTCGAATGCTTGCTGAATGCAAGATAACAGATTCAATTGAAATGTGTGTCACGCCACGTGAAATACAAAGATGGTTCCGACCCCATGCGATGTTGGTAGTCGTTAAAAATTCCCACCCTGTGTTGGAACACACAGGAGATTAGCAAAATTTCCGGTAGTGTGGAGGAAATCATTCACCGGCGTCGGTGTTAGGCTTCGTTGCGGAAATAGGTCAACGTTGAATAAACGAGTGAAAGAAAAACACTATTGAAAAAATCTATCTAGCTTTGACACCTTATTTTTCTCAGATACGCTTCGGAATTTAACCCATTAAGACCGAGATTGAAAATTTTGATGAAAATGAGGTTTTTTCACCAAAACATGTCAATACTAATACATATACAAGGAAAATAAGTATTTCCCATGTTTTTTATCAAAAAAAACTGCCCAAATGACATGGCTCCATATGGAGCCACTAGGCGCTACCCGGGTAGTTTCACAATGATGCGTGATTCATGCGAAGAATAGATAAAAATGTATCAAATTGTGAAATATATTAGGTAATACATATCATTTCGTGAAAAAAATGGCATAACAAATATTCAAAATCAATATTTTCATCATAAATTTTGATAAAATTTTCATATTCTGATGTTTGCCTTTGGATTCTTTCCCTGATATACCTCAACGTTTATTAGATATCAGAGGGTGTATTCAGGCTCCAAACTTTGAAACCAAACCGTACTGGCTTGCCACGTATAAATTGTTTGCACCCGTGGCGGCCAAAAGGTCTTATCATAGACTCATCATATGAAAGATTTTGTCTGGCACAAAATGTTAGGAGAACTTTCCTTTCAACATGTCTGCTATTGGTCGCAGTTTCTACATCTTAGCGCGTTCATCCACAAGGTAGTTATTGGCAAAAGTATAAAGCGAAAAATTTGGGAAAACCGGTCTCTTCTCATGGCACTAGATACTGGCTCGTCTTCATATCTTTTGCGTTCTCCCAATAATCTCTTTTGGACGGCAAAATGTTTTATCCATTTAGAATCAGTATGGCAAAGAAAGTCTTTAGTTCTTGAACGGTTACTGGCGAATCTGGAAAATTTTTGAATTGTGCGTAACTTGCTGTTTCATTCCTTATTTTCCCAAATAAATCATTTGAAACAAAATGATTAAAAATAATAATATTTCTACGCAGGTCAAATTTTTGTATTGTGAGTAATCTGGGCTTGGAAAATGTACAACTGGAAGCTCCAAATCTGCTGAATCCAAAAATGAATAGTTTCGGGATTTGATAATCACTACTAATTGTCTTCTAATATTTTCAGGCTCTTCAGCGACTTCTGCAGTACCTCAGTTATATCTTGAGTGCCTCCTATACGCACATTATTCGATCCGTCAGAACCATTTCGGCATTTGCAGCAAGCTGTTTCCCGCTCAAATTATCAACAAGTCTAGGTCCTTCCTCATCTGCTAAATCCTCGTCCGTCAAAACATGACTTTCTGAAGGCTTATGAATACATCCAACACTTACACTTCTCTATTATGATCATCATCGTCGTGCGCACGATCAATGGTTTTCTGAAGAGTTATTCCACTTAATTATAATTTATTATGTTCAGAACTCGGCAACACAAGTTATACCGATAACAGCCTAGTGGCTCCATATGGGCTCAGCTATGTTTACGGTCAAAAAACAAAAACATGAAAAGCACTTTGCATCCACAAAACATTTCATAGGCTTGAATGATAATATAAGAATGCAAAAATTTATTTATAGAACAACTGTGACATGAATAACATCAATAATAATATTTATATCAAAGTGAAGTTCATGGTTTCCCGGCGAAAAATTCAACACGTATTTTCAGAGCGCTAACAAGGAAAAAGTAACATCGATCAAGGTGTTTTTTTTTGCGAGTGTATATCATCATTATCCATTCTAAACGGTGCAGGTACACTTTTTTGAAAAATAAAGGTTTTTATCAAAATATCAGTCATAATTTCTATCAAGAAATGGTGGCTCCATATGGGGCTTGTTAGGCTTTAACTCTTTGCGGTACAGAAAACTACCTCGAAAAATAGCCCTAGTGGTACAGTAAAAATAAAAACTCAGTTTTCATTGGAATATCTGGGTACTGCTTAGGAAATCTTTGGGTTAAGATGGAAATTTATTTATTTATTTTTTATTTCATTCATTTTTTGAAAAAACTGTGTGGGTCATATTTCAACCCACCATACCAGAAGGAAAACTGAATGAATAGAATAGAATAGAATAGAATAGAATATATTTGCCACTTGACTCAATACATGAATATGGACAAAGGAATACAATATAAGAATATGGCATAACGGCTGTTATGCTATAAATATAGGTAACTATGATAACAATAACAGAGATAAAAACATAGATATAAATACAAGTATCACAGAAGTTTCTTAAATGCAGACAAACATTCATCCAAGTTATAAAAGGCGCCGTCGGCGAGAACTTTTCTAAGCCTGAGTTTGAAAAGCTTGACGTTCGGTATGTCTTTGATTTGAGGCGGTAACGCGTTATACAATTTTATACCTACATAGTTTGGAGGAAGAAGTATAAACTATTAAACGTTTATCAATTTTAGAAATTATATAGGTGTCAAATCAGCAAAAAAATTAGATTTTATTTCGAAAATATGATAACAAAAGTAGGCACTTGCTTTTTCTACAACTCATTTTTGGTGGTAAATTTGGAAACATGTTTTGTCTTTCCCCAAACACAATGGAACTTTGCATACAGAACAAAGCCAATTGGTGCGTACTTCAAATTTCGTCGTACTGCATCTTGCACACCGGCGCCTTGTCGTTCGTATGGGTCGGTGGGCACTGTTTGTCAATCTCACGGCTTCTGTTTGGCAAGGCTTCCCTTTTTTAATTGGAATCGTGAGTTGCACCGGAAGACTAATTTTAGTTTGAGATACAAGTTTATCAGCCACAAGGCTGTCGATGATCATCCTCCGAAAATCTTTCATGGATTTGGTGGGCCTCTTCAACAATTCATAGAGGACAAGAGCATTCACAACACATGCGTCGAAGAAAAAAAACATTATGCGGTGCCACCACTTCTTACTTTTTCTGTCCAAACCGTACACCGACCTCATCTGATCAAATTTGTCGACTGAGTTCATGGATCTGTTATAATCTGTCAGAACTACGGGACATGTAACGTTTTCAATGGTTCCATCTCGTATCTTTCTCTTGACTTCAGTTGTTTGCAGCGCATCGTGAAAATTGCTCAACAAGTGAACGGTTTTCTTATCTCTCCACTTGAATGCACGTACGTCTGTATTGCTTCGATAATGTTCATAGTCTCCTCTTTTCATGGATTTGTCTATAGAAAATTTTGGGAGATTTTTTCTGTTGGCGATGACAGTTCCACAGGCATAAATATCTTTTTTCAGAAGATCTCCCATCAACTTCACACTTGTGAAAAGGTTATCGAAGAAAATTCTGTGGTATTTGCCCTCCAAACGGGTTGACAAGGTCTTTACAACCCTTGCCCCTAAACTCTTCTCGACGGAATCTGTCTTACCGGTATAAATTTCAAAATCCCAGCAGTACCCTGACTGATCAGCTACCATCCATACTTTGTACCCTCTTTTTACGGGTTTTTTCGGCATATACTGTGTTTTGTATCGTCCCTTGTACCGGGCCTGCGGCGGGGCCGGGCCTGGTAAGTCGCGCAACTTCCGCGCGCGTCGCTTTGGGACGGAGGGAGTTTTGACAGTCGGCGAGCAAGACATGGACAGGCAGCAGCTCTTGAGGACGCAGCGCCGATATTGTTTATACTCAATTATTTTTTTGCTGGAAGTAGTCCATATTGTGAATGTTTATCTCTTTTCGACAATTAAACATCGTTACCCACTTCATTCTGCGTTATTATTCTTACGATAGTCAACGATACGCAACATACTGCTTCAAACTTGAGCGACCTTTGAATTTGATCATAGATTCATCAATGGGAAGATTTTCGTGTGGAAGTAAACAGTTCCTGAAATTTTCTCTCAACGCTTCCAAAAATGGACGTACCTTGTATAATTTGTCATAGTTAGCAGTGTTTCTTCCTGGCATTAGTGTGTTGTCATTCAAGTGAATGTTGCTCAGGAGCCAACCAAAACGATGAAGAGTCATCAGTCTGCTGATATATGGATCATGCAAATCGGGTGATGTGCTCCAGAAATCTCGGTAAGAAGGAAGTTTTTTGATTCCCATCAGTAAGTTGATGCCCAAGAACGTTTTTACTTCCGCAGTATTCGTCTTCTGATAAAGTTTTCCAGAGGTTTGGTACCGCTGCTCCGCATACAGATTAGTTTGGAATACAATGTCATTCAAAATATCGTCGGTGATCAGAATATTGAACAATTCATATGGCGTGGGATCCACTAAATCACTAATGAATTGAGAAACTCCGCATGTTTGCGTGAAGATTTCGGGAGGAGCCATAACATCATTTGGATTGCGACACGTCCAGGTGACTTTTGGATCTACGAGCTGTGCCAAAGGAATATCGTCTTCTGTATCCCAATCTGATGATTCATCGGACTCAGACGATTCCGACAAAATAACGTCTGCTGCAACGGAGACTAATAATACATGTCCTGCAGAGTCAACGTCGCTGGCGATAGCTTCATTGTCAGTTTCGTCTTCGCTATCGTTGTCAGATTCGCTTCCTAATGGAATTTCGGCACAATGGGTGTTGTCTATGGCATCTATTTCGTCATAAAGGTCGTCAACCGTCATGCCAACCAAGTTGAACGGTAGAGCATCCCGCTCAACTCTGGATCGTCTGCTTGCCATAATATCTAAGAAACAAGTAAAAACGCCTAAATGTATGGTGGGACAATTGATGACCCGCGAGCTTTGCGTCATTTTTCGATAGTCCATCGAGTCAAAAACACGTTATATGTACATTACGCTATTCACCAAGTTCTAACGTATCAATTTTTGGCATTGAACGCTATTTTATCGAGATTTATCAAAGAAAAACTTACCTTGAAAGCACTAGCTCTTGCAGCTGTTTTCAAGACCATGCAAAAACTTGTCAGCAACTTCCGAGAAATTGGAAAACCGCGAATTCGTGTATAATTGGTCCCAATGTATGTGTTTAGAGTAGCGGGACACAATTTAAACCGATGCGCACGAAAGCAAAAAATCATTTCAAAGTGGTACATTTCTTGTCCCAATGTACCAATAGATGCAAAGTATTGCTGGTTCAAATTTTGTCTTGGTGTACCTCAAAGAGTAAATGGGTTAACCTAGCGCCTCAGTTAAAATAATATACTCTCTCTGTCTCTTTTATAAACCTTAGTTTGAAACATACCTTCTAACCTCTTTAGTATCGCCCACAACAACTCAATGGAATGCAGACAGCTTTTCTACCCATCGCGTCGGGCGGTTGCCAAAACATGAAAGTGAAATTGTCTTGATGGGAATCCGGCGCTGTTCTTCTCGGTTCCGCAAGTGCGTGTGCGGCGCTCTCGAAGGAAGGAAATTTAATAAAGACCGGGGCCCCCATTGTTTCTGGAAATAATTGCGGGATAACTGAAAAAAAGTAATTTAAACAAGAATGGTGCCGCATCAGGTATACAAGGGAGCAAGGACGTCGTCGAAAAACAAAAGGAGAAAAGGCCGCTTCACGATTTTTTTTCGCCTTTTCGCCGCCTTTCCGAACTTAATTAAGCCATTCCGCGTCCAAAATTAAACGCCAAATTAGGCGGGATGATGACATTGTTTATGTCACCCGAAAATCTCCCTTCGCCTGTCCTCGACGGAGATGATTAAATTCCCCGGAATTGACGAGTACCGCACTCCCACAAATTTCTTGTAGAAAAAGTGCGTGGCTATAGAGTAGACCAGTTTGGACGAGTCTTTCGCGTCTTAAAACTGTTGCACTGTTGCAGTATGATCCGAGAGAGGCTCCAGTGCGACAGAGAGACAAGGATGTAAGTCTATGGGGTCCTACTCCTATTCATAGTGAATTTTTGCCCTCATCACCCAGGAAACGTTATAGCAAGTTCATTATACGTGTATCTTGTTTTTCTGCGATTTAACACATTGGGACTCCATGAAATATACTTCCAAATTTCTAATTTATCACAGATGTGTCAAAATCCAAAACACGATTACACTCTTGAATAAAATCTATGCCAAAAATTGCATCGCATGGGATGGGAAAGTTATAATCAACTACGTGAAATTCGTGAGAAATATCAAAAATTTTGCCAAAGAGGATCGCTGTGGTGGTACCCAAAGTTTCTGAAACACCTTCTGTGACTCCTCTTATTCCAGCACAATTATCCGGATAAACGATTTGGTTATTGTCAATTTTATCGCGTCTGAATAAACTCGAATCGGTAGCGCTGTCGATTGAGAATATTATTATTTTATCGTGCGTCATGTCTGTGTGGAATTCAACAAAACTTTCCGTAGCCAGAATAAAAGGAAAAATCTTCACTGTTGATGGTTGCCCAGAAACTGACCGGAAATGGGGAACATTTTTGTTTCCTGATTCAAAACGCCTTCGGTTGTGAGTATTTTGCTGCTCTTCGCGATTATCATCACCAAAATTCTCACGGTAACTGAAATTTTTTTCGCCTTGTCGGTTGTATTAGTCATTGGATCTACTGTATTCATTTTGAAAATAATTAACTTGTACAGCCTGTGTATCGGTATTGGCTTCGACTACCTAAGCCATCAATTCCTGATCGTGTCAGGTCCACTTAATTTGATCAATAGTTGTGTACTTGATGATGCCGTATTTATAATGACTGACTGTTTGACTTCTGGAATTGTATACTTTTCAGCTACGTGTGCAGAGACTCCGTCCGATAAACGTGCTTTATTTAGTTCACGTGGCAAAATTTCTAGTTCCGACGTGTATGTTTCTATAGGTTTATTCCTAGGGTCAAGATTCAATAGATTGGCTTCCACTGAATCCTTGCTCTCTCTTTTTATTACCGATTTCAGTTTTACAATGATTCCGTCAAGGGATTTTTCGTTTGTAACGTAGCCTCTGGCTCTGTATGTTAGTCCTGTCACGGTCGCCATGGGGTAGCTTTTTTGGGCTGATGCACGAATGACGGACAAGTGTCACGTTTTATAGGTTAATTCTGGTCTTATACTTTGTGTTAATCAACTAGCTACATGTACAATGATTTGATGTAATAATAAATAATGATGATACGTGATGGTCTGTTTCTGCTGCTAGGTTTACTTGTTAGGGAGTTTGTGTTTCCAGGACCACACTTGCCCATTACAATTAGGTCATTGGGTCATTGAGTGCATAATTCTGGTATATCACAAATCTGTGCCCAAACGTTGCATCCTAGTTCTGCAGGAGGGACGTCGAAAGTGTTGCTACAGCTTATATTTGAAACACTCTCTGTCGACTATGATCAGAAACGTATACATATCAACTGTTGCTGTTATCGTTATCTTTGAAAATTCATTATACCTGCTGAAGCATAATATAAAATAAAATAATAAAAAAAATAGAATTGGATCTTCCCTCGGATCTGCCTTTTGCATTTTTATATATTTTTAATGACTTTGCCGCGGTTACAATCGTAAAGTCGAATCTTCTGCCGTTGTGTATGATCATTTTCGATTGCTCTGTCACCGCCGGCTTGCCGCGCGCCCGGTTAAATTGAATTTCATTATCGACGGGAGCCATCCGAAACGGCGGCAGAGCACCGCCGCCAGCCATCCGCCAATTGAATGCCTAAATTTTTTTTTTATTATAACACTGATGGTCCGTTTGCCACGCTTTCGGAGGCAAAGTTAATTAAATCATTTCAATGGCGAAAAGCGCGGGTCTATGTGTGAGTGTGGTGTAGAAATGCGGTGTACACTCCGCATGAAACACGTCGTATCCGTACATAATAATTCCATGATGGAGATGTTAATTATTGTTGTGCTTGCCACTACATCATATTTCAATATAGCGTGGTTAATTTTTGATGGTCGCGGGTAAGTGCACCGGCACCGTGTCGGGGCACATGCTAATTGATAGGTCTGATGTGGAATCGTGTACCAAAATGATGCTGATGAATGATTCAACGATGTTGATGTTCTGTGAATTATTCCGTTTCAGAAAAAAGGCTTTGTCGCAAGACCGAGACTTTCTGCAACGTGATTTCGATTGATGGGGCTCTGTTCGACAGCTTTTTCTTGATATCACCAGTTCAGAATTGCTCTTTCTTGGCGAAAAGCTGGAGAAAAACGATCAGCATTGCGAAATCACCAACGAGTCCTACATTTCGTTCATCAACTCCCGATTCCAATAAATCTGTCAAGAAAGAAACAATAAGTAAATTGACAACAACAAAAAAGTTTTCACATCAGACAACTACAACAGTTAGTTGCTACTTTAGACTTCACTCAAATCAATATTTTGAAGAAAGATATTGGTATATTGTAGTTCTAGAAGGCACTTGGGTTCGAAACGGCAGCTCAAGTTGTTGCCATCGTTTGAGACGGTAAGTTTGTTCACTGTTGTCCAGGAGGTTCACAGCCAGACAGCTCCTCCGTCATTCGTCTGGCCCTAAATCGGATGTCGCTTCAGTCTGACTTGGTAGCGTTCACTGGCTCTTCTCACTTCATCCTTCAAGTCTTGGTGAATGGTTTCATTTGTTACTAACCATGGTGCATCAGCTTATGCCCGCAAGGTCTTGGATTGGAAGCGCTGGGTAATGTTTAGGTCGCTGTTGCTAATCGTTTCCCATAGCTCAATTCTGTACGTACAGACTGGCTTGATGATCACCTTGTCAACGAGAAGTTTGTTGTTCAGATGTGTAACCGTTCGCACCCCACTCATTCACGAAATAAAATGAGACAGAAGCGAAAGAGCCCGCCAAAGGCGTTCGACATGAACAAATGAAATTATACTTCACCTTTCCCTTTTCTCAATGTTTCAGGCCGGCTGATCTGGATCTAGTGTAGTCCCACCGCTATGCGTATATCAAAGTCGTATTCTAGGTAAGAGCAGTCTCGCAGGAGGAAGTCAGGCGGAAGTAAAAGAATCAAACACACTCTCTCGACAAACAGTTTTACTTTCAGAAGTCAGTGTAAGTCAAACAGAATCAGGACAAAGTTTCACAAATTCCAAGATTCCGTCAGATGAGATTTTCCCTAATAACAAAACTCAACACTCCCCCCCTCCCCTTTATATCGCGTTCGCGTTCGAGCAGAGAGCAACGCGAACATGCAAAGAGAGACAGGAGATATCTGGAACAAACTAAATCAGTGTCGTTGGTGTACCTAGAGGGAATCACGAAACATTCGGCTCTTTCTCTTGGCGTGGACACGAAGGTGGCGAAGGAGTTTCAGACACACAGTAGAAGAAATCATGCACAAGGTGTAGAATATGTGTGGCCACACGAAACAGCAAATGACCAATAATATGAGCTCAACCTAACTTGATCATAAACGTTGAGAAGAGAACCTCAAAATACCCCTAACGCACAGTTTATGAGAAAGCTCTTGCGGGGCCAACAAAATCAGAAAACATGAGGAGTGTCCACTGCTTGCGGTGGAGGAGGAGAACGAATAGATTAACATTCAGCACTAACGCCAGTTGGAGTGGGATATCTTGGACCCCCACCTTCTGCTGAGCCAGCTTAATCGAGGCGGCCAGCCCAACATGCCTCATGGCAACTGGCCGGAAGTAATGTAATTCAACTCGAGATACTCGCAAGCATACTACCGCCGCAAGAAAGGCCCATCCACGCTCAATAAACGAATAAAATAACCCATACACTTCCTGAAATAAAGAGAGGAAAACTAAAACAAACAACGAGTAAAATTCACTCTGTCCCACGCAAACTTCACACATAATGGGTGACTAGGACATTTTTCTTATCTTTCAGATCCCATCTTAATTCCATTTGCATCTCAATTGCTTCTCTCTTAATTTAATCCGCATTTCATTTCCCTCGTTCAGGATTTGCAAACTTCTTGTGGTAATCGTCAATGTCGTATGAGCCCTGTCTCGCAAACAAACCCCTTTTGTAATCATTCTTGGCGGTGGACATGCCCTGCGTCTTGCAGCTTGCCATAAGCTACCCACGGTGTTTGAGAATTGGACGGACAGAGCCATTCACACCACTTATGAATATTTTCACCATCGTGTCACAAACCAGAGTACGGAAGTACATCGCCAATCTCTTCCTACGCCACTGGAGATACGGCGCCACTGGAAGGCCCCGCTTTGAATAGGAGGAGCGCAGGGTGATATCTCGATGCCCCGTTTCTCCAAACACGCCGCGAGACTCTCACCACGAACACAAAGCAAACGATTCAGCCTAACCTGAGGTTGACTGATTTCTACTACGTACAACAAGCAATTACCCTTTTTGAAACTTCAAGTGCGACAAACAATTCGAATAAGTCTTTTTCCTCGTTGAAAATTGGTAAATTTTAAGAGTTACCTGGCGTTTTTGATGTGCTGGAGATAATGTATCTCGTAGACACTTTTATTGGAGATGTTTGGTGTCAAGTCCACCAGAATCATCGAGAGCTTTTGTTTGCTTACGCTGCTTACATGGTTATGTATATCCACCACCTTATGCCCATAGCTTTCTATTTCCGTTTTTAGGTTGACCAAATTTGTCGAGTAATGAAAGTTCTCCTAAACTACGCGGAAATTTCGTTCTTCTTTCAGTTGATGGGTATGAAACTCTACATCCATGCCTTCCAGTTTCTTCACTATATTTCGATAGCTGTCTGATGATTTAGGTATGACCTTGACGTGGTTGAGACCTGTGATTCTGAAGACAAACTTCTTTTCTTTCACTTCTGAAAAAGAGTCTTCGTCAACAATTGAATGTCGACTACATTACGATGAATATTTGGGGTGATTTAAACTTCGGTTCTTTATGTCTGACTCAACATCTTCTGGAGAAGTACTGCTCAAAAGCTGGAATCGATCAGTTTTATTGAGCTTTGTTGGATTTTCATTCATTAGTCGTTGTCTTAGTTTTCTTACATTCTTTCCGGGGCTCATACCAGATCTTCTATCACTTTTTTCAGATGCTACGGTTTGCCATTTTGCTTCAAGTTAACCTTTATTCGTTCTATCTATTGGTTCACCAATAGTGCTAATTTGATCGTTATCTTCGATCGGTTTGCTTAATTGAGAAAGTTCCATAGGTGTCACACGAGTTGGGACCTTCTAAAAGTCACCCCTCGGAACTGAATTATTTAAGTTCAGGCGTGTGCCTTTTGGTTTACTTAGCGCTCCAGTAGCATGAGGAGAAGTAGATGATCGCACCTGAACCTTGCGCATGCTTGTACTTAAACTTTTGGATTGAAATAATTGAGAGTGAGTCATTCACATCCACAGTGGGTGTGAGTGAGTAAGTGAACACTTGGAACGTTGCGGCGAAAAACGTGGAACTAGGATGGAAAGTATGAGTCACTCTCAGTTATCCACGCTCTAAGTGTTCACTCACACTCACTATGAATGTGAATGACTCACTCTCAGTTATTTCGATCAAATAGTATATTTAGATGGCGTCATCTATTCTGATTCACTCGATCTCTTGAAAACAGCCTCAAGGTTTGCTTGAAGCTGAGAGATAAGAAACAGCAGCTTTTTGTGCTTTGCAGGTCTATCTGGCTCTGGGAAAAGAGTCGAAAGAAGAAGATCAACCGGATACAGCAAAAATTTGACAAATTCGATGCGAGTTCCCTCTGTAACGACGCGTCAGCTTCACTCAATAGGGATTAGAAGCTCAACTGGTTATCAAACCAGTGAAACAATTTCAAGGATATATAATTAGGTATCTCTTGATTAATTTGACTTCGAATTTGACAGTACAATTCCTAATTGGTTACGTATCTACTCGTACAGAAAATTTTCGAGGTTTTCTCAACAGCGGCATCCAGGTGAGTCGAGAGTGGCCCAGTTTCTCCTGAACCATCAGAGACGTAAACTCGTTTCCGTGAATAACAAAACACCACTAATTAATAGCGCGGGCGTCCTTTTGGCACCCGCACAATACCATCCGCACACCACACCGCGTGCCCCCATCATTCTTCTCTCGCACTCCCTCCGCCACCTCCATATTTCTCCCATAATACACATCGAATATTCCAAAGTGTAGCCTTTCACTCGATGTTCTTAATTAATCTTTCCCGCTATGGCTCTTAATTAGTTAATGAACAAATTTAATATCCTCGCGACGACGTTGGCGGCGGCGGCGACGGCGGCGCAGCCCCGAGTGTTGCGATGTTGTTTTGTTTTTATCCGAAACGATAATTCAACGCTAATTACACGTCTCGCCCCCTTTTCTCCATATAGCCCCGGCGCGTCTGGCCCGTCCTTCCGTGCGATATCCTTTATTCAACTGTCAGAAGTTCTATACAGTTGCACTCAACGCTTCCGGGCTTTATATTAGGTATAAATTTCCTCGCGCCAAGCTGGAAACGCTTGTCCCGCAGCTCGAGAGTTTGAGTCTGAGCAGAACTCAAGCCTTTCCAAAATTTCAAAATTCGTGCAAAATTCGATAGTTAGTTCATCAGCAGGCATCACCTTATGACGAGCTTCTATTATTCAACAGCGCTGTCAATGATGTCGTCTTGACGAGCTCAATAGAATCTTTACGGAAAACTTAGCTGTAGGTATTGTGATAGTACTCCTGTCCCTTATATTGGACGTGATACAGTAGACCCTTACGTTGTCTTCATTTTTGTGCCGTAGATTTCGTAATTTTTCCCCAAATCAGTTGAATAAATTTCCAGCTCCCCTTTTAATTCCCAGATCTCTTGATTCTCCAGGTTCTTTTGAAAGAGGACAATTGTATACATATTGCGAATAACAAAGTTCAAAACCACACCTCCTTTATTGCTAATCAATCAATAATCGCCAATTCAATCTGTTTAACCTCAATTGCTCCATTTGAATTTACTGTTGATTCCACAGTTCCAAATTGTGCGGACTGACTGCAGCTAATGATAAGAAGTTTTTCTAGTTAATTTGCAATTAGTTTTTTGAAATTGGAATACATCCTTATTACTTGCTAAAACCCGCGCCTAATCAATTCCACTCCCCTAATAAATTCCCATATCCGTATTTCTACTCATTCAAAGGAGAACTATAGATAAGTTTTGATTACTTACACAATTGATTAATATCTCGTTGATTTGAATCAACCCTTCCTTAACTAAGCTCTACTTGTACTTAGAGAGATATCGATCATTCCACTTAGAGAGAGATCAATAACCCATTGAGTATGGTCCCTGTGCTCCAAAATTATAGCCATTATCTTGATTAGTTGATCACTGATAAATAATTTACATGAACATAAAAGTTGGGTGTCTTGATTTGATCAATTTACGTTCATCTGGTGCTGTATTTTTAGCGCACTCCCCCAAACGGGAAGGCGCTTTTGTCCTCGCTTTGTCCGTCCGTCCGTCCGTCCGTCCGTCCGTCCGTCCGTCCGTCACAGCATCTAGTCCTAGACGAAAAGGTTTTTGCGAAAAAATTTTACTCCATTGGGTAGCTCATGACCTTGTATCCCGAACCAAGAAAAATCTTGACAAAATAGTAATAAACAATGACAATAATAACAATTTAGTGTGACGCGGCATCGCCGTTGAATGCTGCATTTCAGAAGCCGGCCTGATCTCGAAAGTTATCACATGGGAGGAAGTACCCGATCTTATCATTTCACCATAATACATATGCGGAGTTATATTTAGAGGATGATTTGAACTTCATTTTAATGAAAATTTCACATCGGTGCGAGGAGCAGGCCAATAGTTATTAATTTTTGAAAATGACTCCGAAACTACGGCTCGGCCGCAAATGATTTATTCGTTGCTTGCTGGTGCTTGATATCCTTTCCTTGAACAAAACGAAATTCAATACAGAAAATATTTCAACTCGAATGGGTAGCTCCTGGCCTTGGTACGCGAATCAAGAAAAATTTTGCCGAAATAATCATGAACAATTACAAAAATAACATTTTGGTGTAGGGCGGCTTCGCCGATCAAGTGCTGGCATTCGCGGTAAGATGTAGAAAGTTGCGATATGCAGGCAACTACAATTTCTTAATGACATACATCACTGCATGTACGGCATTATACAGGGTGATTCACCACCAAATGGACATAGCTCAAGGGTAGGTCCAGTTTTTTCAGGCGAACCAGGATCTGGTTTCGAAATTTTTATCAAGTTGTTTGTTTCGAAGCTACAGGGTGATTCATGTATTTCGTAGAATTTTTTGACAAGCTGTATCTTCGAAAGGACCCAATGGATTCGATTGAAATTCTGTGGGTTAATTCTCCCACTGATAGCTGACACATCGCCCTATCAAACAGTTCAAAATTTCCAGGGCCGGCCTTGATAAAAAACTTCAAAACTTTTTTCAAAAAAAGACGTTTTGTATGTATATTTTTTCGAATTTATCTTCAAATTCAGAAACTACATAAAACACGCTATAGGTATCGCAAAAAAAATTGCTTGGCACCATTGAGCTGTCAATAAAATTTTGGTAATCCTGAAAATTTTTGAGGTTAGGATTTTTTGCAAATTGATAATTCAAAATATTTGCGAATGATCCATTATGGCCTTGAATTTCAGCCATTTCGTCAAAAAAAAATTGAAATTTTTTTTCACGTTTCCTCAGTAGCAAAAAAAAATTTCAACAGAATTTCCAAAAAAAATTTGTTACGTCCCTCAACTCCACTTCTATCCCACATTGAGCTGAAATTGAGGGACGTGACATAAATTTTTCGAAAATTCGGACAAATTTTTTTGTTGCTCCTAGTTAGTTACTTAGTACGTATGAATCCATAGTTGGGAGTTACCATGCCTGTAAAAGTTTGGCCACCCTTCCAAATTTGTTCTTTGAGACCCTTAGAGACATTTAGGAAGGGTGGCCAAAGTGAGTCTCTGGGAAGTTTTCTGCAGGACACCGGAAACAAGATGGCGGCTCAAAAATATCGGAAACAATTATAACTCGACCTTTAGTTGACCTACGAATGAAATTTCAAAAGTTATAATTATGTTCACCCTTTTGTTGAAGAGCATAGATAATAAAAAAAATATTCTAGGGTAACAGCACCAGTAAATGAGGGAACTACATTTTTTCCCAATATTTTGCAACGTTTTTTCTCGACTGCACTAATTGCACCTAATGTAATGTACAATTGTTTTTTAAGGCCTTTGAAGGCAATTCAGACGTTTAGACAGGTGGCCCAAGTGAACCACCGGGAAGTTAAATACAAGGCCCCGAAGACAAGATGGGCGACAAAAATATCTAAAATAATTATTATAATTCGGCTCATACTTATTTCATATTCGACGTTTTACCTTTTGTTGATGAACATGATAATTACCTGAAACTCTCAATGTAGGGTAACAGCACCAGTAGTGAATGATAAATTCCTAAAAAAAACTCGAGTTTTTTGCAATTCTATTTTTTTTGAGCAATTTGAATCAAAGTAACTCGGGTCCTTTCGTCTCCAAAATGAATACAGCTATTAGCCATTGTATCCACGGATTGCTGTATCTCTTCAGTAATGAATACTCTGAATAAATATTGTCACGATGTCTCCAATAATTCGAAAGTGAAGGAAAGCCAAAAAAACAATGGATTGAGGAGATGTGCAAAGAAGTGGAAGATAAGTGAGAAGTGGGGAAAACTGACTTATTTTAGGGATTTCGAGCCAAGTAACACTGCGAGTAACACTGCGACATCAAAAACGAGGGAGAAGATATTTTGAACGAAAATGAAGAAAAGGCAGACATGTGGAAGGGATACTACTTGCGATGGGAAAATTATATGGGGGACAAGAATAATTAGAAAATGCATCAGGAGGTACTGGAAAAAGTACGAAAAAAGGGAATATATGGAAAACAGTGAAGAAAAGGAATAATGGAATAGTAGAATACCTTTTGGGACACAAAGGACTAGTTTGAGATGTACTTCAGGCGGGGGGGATAAAGAGGAACAGAGGTAGACCCAGGTTAGATCACTGCTCCCAGACAAGCAATTGGTGATGTAGGATATTTGGTATTTGACCTTCAGGGGAATACGTAGGCTAGCACAGGATAAGAAGGGATGGTGGTACGCATGCAAATAGTCTTGGAAATGAGAACTTGCATGGTGATTATGATAATGATGTATGTCTTGATCCCCTCGTGCTGTAAAACAAGCGTTTAGCTTAGTTCCAATCATTTGTCCTTTGGTTGAAGATTTTGTTCACTTGTAGCTGATTATAATCATTATTTCCTCGACTATTTCATTCTTGTTCACTTATGACAAGAAATATCTGACTTGTGGGATTTTAAAATTGTGTACATGGCGTATAAGCCGATAGTCTAGTTATTGTTATTTTCAATCCCGACATTTTTTATGCATGCATGCGGTCATTGCCGAAAGAAGAAGGAAGAACGCTCCAAGTATTGAGAAAAAATGCGGAATGCGATTATTTACTGGTGCTGTTACTCTACATGCTGATTTTGAAATCACCTTTATTCATGAGAAAGAGATAAAACAATAAATAATCAGACTAATTGCGATTAATAATATATCGTTTAATGAATAATCGTTCAAATTTTATTCGTAGGTCGAATATAAGCCGACATAACTATAATCCGATAGTTTTGACCGCCATCTTGTTTTCAGGATTCTGCAGGGAACTTCCCCGAGACTCACTTTGGCCCTAAACAGGACAGAGGTATACTGGGTGCAATCAGTGCATTGCAAAAAACTCGATTTTTTTTAGAATTTGATCATTCACTACTGGTGCTGTTACCCTACATTAAGACTTCCAAGTAATTAATATATTCATCAACGAAAGGTAAAATATTGATGTAATCGTTTCCATTTTATTTGTGGGTCAAATATAAAATATGACCCGAATTATAATAATTAATTTCGATATTTTTGTCGGCCATCTTGTCTTCGGAGCCTTGTGTTGAACTTCCCGGTGGCTCAGTTTGGCCACCTGTCTAAGATACCTCCAAAGGCCCTAAAAAAACAATTGTACATTACATTAGGTGCAATTAGTGCAGTCGAGAAAAAACGTTGCAAAATATTGGGAAAAAATGTAGTTCCCTCATTTACTGGTGCTGTTACCCTAGAATATTTTTTTTATTATCTATGCTCTTCAACAAAAGGGTGACATAATTATAACTTTTGAAATTTCATTCGTAGGTCAACTAAAGGTCGAGTTATAATTGTTTCCGATATTTTTGAGCCGCCATCTTGTTTCCGGTGTCCTGCAGAAAACTTCCCAGAGACTCACTTTGGCCACCCTTCTTAAATGTCTCTAAGGGTCTCAAAGAACAAATTTGAAAAAATGGTCAAACTTTTACAGACATGGTAACTCCCAACTATAATAACACCAAGATTCATACGTACTAACTGGGAAACGTTGAAATTTTTTTTTTGATTTTTTCGACGAAACGGCTGAAATTCAAGGCCATAATAGATCATTCCCAAATATTTCAAATTATCAATTCACAAAAAATCCTAACCTTGAAAATCTTCAGAATCATCAAAATTTTATTGACAGCTCAATGGTGTCAAGCAATTTTTTTTGCGATACTTATAGCATGTTTCATGTAGTTTCTGAATTTGAAAATGAATTCGAAAAAATGTACATACAGAACGTCTTTTTTTGAAAAAAGTTTTGAAGTTTTTTAATCAAGGCCGGCCCTGGAAATTTTGAACTGTTTGATAAGGCGATGTGTCAGATATAAATGGAAGAATTAACCCATAAAATTTCAATCGAATCCATTGGATCGTTCTGCAGATACAGCTTGTCAAAAAATTTTAAGAAATACATGAATCACCCTGTAGCTTTAAAACGAACAACTTTACAAAAATTTCAAAACCAGATTCTGGTTCGCCTGGAAAAACTGGACCTACCCTTAAGCTATGTCCATTTGGTGGTGAATCACCCTGTATTTAGAGAACAATTTGAACTTTCTTTTGACAAAAACCCCACTTCGATCCGACCGTCGGGTCAATTGTTATCAATTTTTGAAAACGACCGCAAAGCCACGGCTCGGCGCATATTACACTACCCTACAAATTCAAAATCAGACGTGCCGAAATAGTGATTGAACATTTTGAAATAGTCAATACTTGGTACCTGAAGGAAAATGGCACTCAAAATCGAAACATGTTCGCTCAATAACAAAAAAAAAGTAGGTAGGTATCACTAAAAATCATGTGACAGGCTACCATTTTTTCGGTTTTTCGATAAAAAAGAAATGTTCCAATTCAAAAGTGAACCCGATATTCGTGTTCAGGAGGTCGAAATCAGTTGGAGAACATTTTTTTATATAAGTAACAGAATGACGCTTATGTGGCCGGTTTGTCTGTCTGTCTGTCTGTCTGTCTGTCCGAGTCCGTGCAGAAATTAAGACGATGTACTCCTTCTCGAGAATTGAAACAAGAGTCTTGGAACTTTTTTCCGATCAATAGCTGATGTCCCCAAGGGTGGCCAATGGGCACTATTTTTGTTATCCATACATCGTTATCATTATTCTCAAAAAACAGAGATCTCCTGTGCACTTCGATGAAGTTGAACTTCTCCTCGGGAAATAAAGCTACAGCCCTTGAAGATTGAACTTTATCCGGTGGATAGCTTAGGTCCTCAAGGACCAAATAGGCAGGTTGGCTTTCATAATTCGGCCGCCATCTTGGCTGCCATATTGAAATTTCTTATTAGTGGAACGATTGTCATGAAACTTGAAACTTACCCTTGTCTAGTACGATTATTCTTATTTTCAAGCCAAATTTCATGATTGCCTCACCATCTTGGCCGCCATATTGAAATCTCTTATGAGTGGAAGGATTTTCATGAAACTTGAGAGTTACGCTTGTCTCGTACGATCATTCCTATTTTCAAGCTGAGTTTCCTAATTCTGCCGCCATATTGGCCGCCATATTGAAATCTCTTGTTAGTGGAACGATTTTCATGAAACTTGGAACTTACCCTTGTCTAGTACGATCATTTTGATTTTCAAGCCGAATTTCATGATTCTATCGATATTTTGGCCGCCATATCGGAATTTTTTGCCCAAGACGGTAGAACCCTAATCACTTAACATCTTGCGTTCACTAATCCTCCAAAAAGGAAGTGCGCTACTGAGCCTCATGCCCATGAGGCGTATTCGCTTGTTGACTTATAGACTCATCCATCAACGCTGTGTCAATTTGTTTTACATACATTCACTCAGGCGTGCGGTGTGCAATTAGATGTGAGTCAATCATCAACCTGGAAAATTAGATCACATTTCGATGTCTGGTAGCTATTTCTAAGCGACACTTGACTTCTGGGTATCAGGTGGCTCGCATTTTTAGGAACTCAACCTGAATGCTCGTAAATCCTTCGTTGTTGAGAGAAGAGTTGAATATATTCTATTTCAAGGGGACGTTTTTGCGATGTTTCATTCAGCCCGGGGGCTCGTTTTTATAAAAATACAGACGACAATTTACAAGTGTGTAGTCTTGGTGACCCATTGTTGCAACAATGAGTCGTCAAGGTTATACATTTGTAATTTTTCGTTTGTAGCTTTATGAAACGGGCCCCTGCCCTCGTATGATTTGCATACATATACTGCTAGCCGCTGCGTTTTCAGCTGATAAGAGTCTACAAATCGCCTGTCGGAGGCTATATCTCTTTGTAGAAGGGCTATTGAGGCCTCCAGCATTCACCTGGTTACTTGAGGGTGACTAAAAACAATGTATTCAAAAGCTCACCGCTATATGCGGACTATAAACTTGGTTCGACACCACCCGTAGCTGTTCGGAATACACAGAACAAACTTCATAGAGTTAATAAATTTATAATTGAAAAATTGCCTCCACCCCTTTGAACAGTTATCATCTAATTACATGGAAAATGAACTTGCCTTGGTGCTTTCTTCTCTTGTCACTAATGCATAACAATCATTATTAATGATAACTATCTTGACACTCTTGTTAATCACTACCGATTTGACGACAACTATTTTTCTCCGGCCAAATACATCCGTTGGTGTTGAACGCCTCCACGCCAGTCTCACTACCTCTCTCCCGTTGCTCTTTCCGGGTCGATTCTTCTTTCACCCCCTCTCAAGTGTGACAACCCCTGGCTTACAAATCCCGCTATTTGGAATGCGGCGCGACTTCACCATTCTCCCTTGTACCATTAGTTTCCTTTCCAATATTGCTGCTAACGCTAATTTATTAAGAAAATTTAATTGTTTCTCAAGATTTTGAGCTGTACATCACAGTATCTGGAATATTGAGGTCATGTTATAGGAATTATTACTAGTACTTGCTTTGACTTGTGCCGGTGGGAGGGGGTTGTCCCTTATTGCGACATTTCCCCTCTCTGCAACATGACGTCCCGACTTTTGAAACCTGGGAAAAATGAAATTTTGCTTTTTCTGAATAAATTGCACTAAGTCATCGCAAGTTTCATTCGGCGCCCTTGGCATGTCGCGCACAGCGTAGCGTAGTGAACTCAAATCTGCCCTGTTTCCTGGCCATGCCGCTGTTTTATCAACTCAAGCTACCTATTCGAGAATATTCCATAGCTCCTCCTGTGAAGATCTCGAAAATACTCGTCGCTTTTATTGTCGTTTCGGTATATTCCAGCATTGCCTGGCAGTCCGTTCACGAAAGCTCCAATTCCATTGGGCTCCAGAACATTACAGCACGCTCTTGAAGCACGGCTTTGCCTCAAATTGTGCAGATGAGTCTTATTTGCGTGTCGTGATCTCTAAGATGACCAACTTCAAATGAATGAAAATCAGGACATAAAAAAAAAACAACACGCGAGAGGGAAAGGGGGGTCTAGGGGGGCGAAGCAAATTGCCCTATTCTCCAAAAACTTCATTTAAATGAAAAATACAACTATTGCTGAGAAATGAAGAAAAAACTCCCCTGGGCTGTGTCTGAGAGAGGAAGAGTGAAAAAAAATCGCCGTCGAAAAAGAGAACAAATGTTCTCTTTAAAATAGACCTTCTGGCAACTTTAATAATAACACAAGAAATTCAAGTGTTATTAGAAATAAAATTCCATACCTAATAGAAAGAACACAAAACTCAACCTTCTATTTTTTTTGTTTTGTAGGTTGTAGAACCCATCTGCGAATATAAGGTCTGTTTCTTTGTAATGCTCTGCTCTGACTTACTCTGGAGCGCTTAGAGCAGAAAATGGAGTCGTCTGATTGGTCGTTGCTAGGCAACGTCTGCTCCGAAGTAAAGTAAGTTAGATCAGGACAAAGAAACAGATAGGTACTTTTTATTTTGCTTTCAGTTACACCATAAATAATTATTAAGACTTCTTTGGCCAACCGGTTTCGCTGTTAAGCATCGTCAGGGCTGTAATAAGTTTTATGAAGCTGTTGTAGGTATATTAAAATGAGTAAAGGATCTTACTTGGGAAGTGACATTTTGTTATTTATAATTATGTATAAAATTCAAATGTTTTTTCAGGTGTTATGATCAGAAACTAGTTGGTCCAAGATTACAATGTATATAAGCATAAAAATATAACGATAGTGGACTTGGAAGGTGTTGCTACAATGAACATTTTATTAGTACCAGATGTTATGGATTTAGGTATTGTTGTTCCCCATCTAATAAAATATTCATTGTAGCAACACCTTCCAAGTCTTCTGTTTGTTCATTAAGACAGTGGAAATTATGATCCAATATTTTATTAGATGGGGAACAACAATACCTAAATCCATAACATCTGGTACTAATAAAATGTTCATTGTAGCAACACCTTCCAAGTCCACTATCGTTATATTTTTATGCTTATATACATTGTAATCTTGGACCAACTAGTTTCTGATCATAACACCTGAAAAAACATTTGAATTTTATACATAATTATAAATAACAAAATGTCACTTCTCAAGTAAGATCCTTCACTCATTTTAATATACCTACAACAGCTTCATAAAACTTATTACAGCCCTGACGATGCTTAACAGCGAAACCGGTTGGCCAAAGAAGTCTTAATAATTATTTATGGTGTAACTGAAAGCAAAATAAAAAGTACCTATAACGTCAACACCATTGAAAGAAGGATGGAAGAATTTTTTCAATTTATTCGAAGAAACAGACCTATAATGTCAAGTGTAATAGGCACAGGAACGGAAGTATGTAGAAGGAAAGTGATAGGGTGATGATGTGGGAGAGGGGGGAGGAGTGAGGTGGTGAATCAAGTGGTGAATTGCTTGATATTTTTTGGCGGCAAATTTAAAATCAGAAAAACCAGGATTTTGCTTGAAATCAGGATAAATCAGTATTTTTGCTTAAAATCAGGACAAATCAGTATACATGAACGTAAAACAGGTATTAGTGATCTCCAGCGGGTTACAGTTGTGATAGTCCAAGCTCCATTAGTCATGATTGTATTGACCATCGGGCTTTTCTCCTGAAAGATTTTTAATGGGCGCGTCAGGTATTATCAGGGAAACATTCGCCCTGTCGTTGTCTCCCGCGCTGAAACATTAATTAGGGTAATAACCACGCGAGAGCGTATGTGGTACACCTCTATAACGTTTTGTTGTGTATTTCGCCGGAATCGTGATTCGGGAGTGAAAAGGGGAGGAGAAGCGGTGGAATGGCGGTGGAAAAACCGCCGCATCGGGCCTGAGGCTAACCGACAAATTCGGGTTATTAGGTACTGTGTGATTATATCCAGAAATTACATAAATAATTTCTGCGAGCGCGAATTACGCGAGGTACCTACCTAAGCACAAGCTGTACAAGTAACTGTGCACAACCAAAAGGCGAAGTCATTTTGAAACGGCCATAATTATATGAGCGGATTTAAATTATTAATTTCCTCTTGGTCTCTCGCAGAATAACAGCTCTACAATGGCTATATTCGAGCGCCCGGCAGCATCGCATCGTCGACACTCCATTCCTTTGGTTTGCGGTTTGTGAATGAGAGCGAAAAAATAATATGTTGTTGTTGTGATAATGGGATTAGTTCGGGTCACAGTCGCGAGCCTGGAACGTAAACGTAGATGAAAGATTTTTGCGTTTTGAAAAGCGTTTGTGTGAGGCTTTGAGACTTTTTCTAGGGTTGATGCAGGTAGCGTTCCACGTTAAGTCTTGAACAGTTGAAACATTTGTTTTATAACGGCTGAAAATTGAACGTTGCATCTATGCTTATCCACTTACATAAATTTTGCAAGTATCAACCCTCGTAGTACAAATAAGGCTCATGAAATCATTTCTGCTTTATCTTGAACACGTAGATTTTTTCCAAACGTTCATCTCGACAATCTTGTTGTAGTCTAACCTCGATGCATGGAAAGGGGAGTTCCTCAATTTCTAAGTGTTGCTTTATGTCGCTTTGCCACCATAAAACATACTGAATCAACAGCCAGTTCCCGTATTTGAATCAGGCACTGCAATTCTTCAGTTGGGACGTATTTCTACCGAAGGCACGATATGGACAATGAACATGCCCTGTGTACGCCTGTAGGGGTTCTCCGATAACAGCTCCGTTCAGGTCACAGTAAAGTTCACTCGAGCTTACTGGATGAGAGACGAAGGGCTGTCGGCGAGATATTGCTCAGGCGCCACCACGCTTCTAATGGCGTCCTGACCTAAGGGGTGCATGCATTGGCGTGATTTTTGCGAACTCTACAGTCGCCATAGTGCTAGCGGTACGCAAAAAAAAGTGGCATTTGATGATACAAGCAAGCCACTTCGCATATTTGTTGTCTAAACCCATTAGAAAAATTTGACCCGCAGTTCCTAAAAATTCATCCCTTAGGACCCGAGATTTGGGGAGGGGAAGGGAATACTTAAAAAAAAAAAACTTTTTCATCCAAACCTGCTGATGCGTGTTTGGTGTCAAAACTATATAACTCAGACCTCCTCGATACAATGTCAAAATTCTCGTGCGGTCACCGGAAGTCGAGTTAAGTCGTCATCTTTGAAAATTAGAGCTGAAGGTTCTAGGCTGAAGGTTTTCCCGGGGAAAAAACAAAGCCAAGGCACCTGATAAAGGTAAAGATAATTTGTGACCCACGAGTTAAAAGTCAATGATGAGTTGAAAAACCATTATAAAAGGTCAAAATTACAAAGTGAGCGTCAATTACCCATATGTTGGGTATCGATTCTTAGGTTTTCGGGATCGCTGAAGACGTATGAAATGAAACAAAAACCATTGGGTACACCGTTCGCCCATATGGTCTACCCATGGGCGCAGAAGTCAGGCAAGCGAGAAAAATCCTACAAATTTTCGAAAATAGAAGTGAAATAATAATGTGAAATAGCTCCAGTCTGTACTTGGTGATGATGCTGTATTAGCTGTTCTATGTAAGATTCATGATGTCCACCTGTGAGCTCAAAAAAATCCAAAATGGCGCCCATTTAAAACACTCACGGGGATAATTTATCGTGATTTTCTTTAGAAAGCTCCTACGTGTCACTAGCTAAGCACATGTTGTTCATCAGTGAACAACGACTAAGAAAGTTCTTCACACTATTGGTGGTATCTTGCATCGTTTAAAAGATATCCGCCGCGAAACTGTTTCGGAACCGTTTTTGGACAATAGATTGAATACTTTAATAGTAATAAAAACTATGCATGTATAATTGAAATAACCGACCTCGAGATATTTATTTTGTTATATGTAGTCATGTTTTATAGTTTAGATCGCGTGATCTGTCATTCCTGGTCTATGTATGGAGGGTCATAAATCCAAGATGTCCGCCTCTGTAAGTTTAAAAATTTCATACCAACTTTATTGTTGAATTTCGATAAATAATAATTCTCTACCGCACCTGTACATTACTTATATATTTCTAAAGAGTTCCTCACATTTTTATTTCTTCAATAATTTGAGAGATATACCAACTACCTACCTACCTATCTAAAGTAAAAATGTACTTACGTGAAATTTTAATTGAAAAATGACACCTACATGATAAAAACTAATGAAAAAATCTTTCGCTCTGCCACCGTTTTATTCAATAATATTGCACTGTTGCAGAAAACAGAAGGAAATAGAGTGGCGGAAAAAAGATCCAATTACAAAAAATCTAAGAAAATATCTAATGCGTTTGATCCAAAACGCGAAATATTTAAAATACAAAAGGTTACAGTACCTAAGATGTAAATCTAGTATGTCTAATATACAGTAGGTCCAAAATATAAATACAAACCACCGAAAATAGAAAGGGTCACAAGTTTCCTCCTTCTTTTCAGATCCACTGGATCAGGAAATGCTTCTTGACTTGAGTTTCCTCCATTTGTTCTAAGTCCACCAGATAAGAAGCTGCTTTTTGACTCGAGTTTACTCTTTTTGTTCAAACTTACTAAGCAAGACTTAGAGTCGACTCTAGAGCCTAGATATATTTAGAAGGTCTGAAAAGATAAAGGAAACCTGAATCATTGAGCAATCTTTATCGGGTGGGTCTGGAAAGGAGGAATCTGAGTCAAAAATCAACTCCTTTTGATAGGTTTGGAGAGGAGGCAACTTGAGTCAAAAGCCAGCTCCTCAACTGGTGAGTCAAAAAAAGCAACTTTCTCATTGGTGGATTTAAAGAAAAGGGAGTACCTTAACTCAAAACCATTTATATTTTTGAAATTTTCTACAATGTACGAATTGTGCTATTGATCTTTCAAATTTCATCTTTTTTGTACTGTCGATTTTTGTACTTTGAATCTTTTGTACTTAATTTAGATATTTTGTGTTTTGGATCTTTTGTATTTTCGATATTTTGCACTTTGGATCAAATGCATCAACCTATCGTTTGTAGACCTTCCATGTTTAAGCTTTTCCGCCCCCCTCCGCTTTTAGACACAGTTAGCATGAAATTTTCTGAATAACCCTACAGCGGCGGACATCTTGGATTTATGACCCTCCATATACCAGGAATGACAGATCACGCAATCTGAACCATGAAACATGACTACATGAAACAAAGCAAATATCTTTAGGTCGGTTATTTCAATTCTACCTACATGCAAAGTTTTTCCTCCGATTCAAGTATTCAATCTATTGTCCAAAAACGGTTCCGAAACAATTTCGCGGCGGATATCTTTTAAACGATGCAAGATACCACCAATAGTGTAAGGACCTTTCATAGTCGTTGTTCATAGTCGTTGTTCACTGATGAACAACATGTGCTTAGCTAGTGACACGTAGGAGCTTTCTGAAGAAAATCACGATAAATTATTCCCCTGAGTGTTTTAAATGGGCGCCATTTTGGATTTTTGACAGCTCACAGGTGAACATCATGAATCTCACATAGGACAGCTGATATAGCATCATCACCAAGTACAGACTAGAGCTATTTCACATTATTATTTCACTTCTATTTTCGAAAATTTGTAGGATTTTTCTCGCTTGCCTGACTTCTGGGCCCATGGGTAGACCATATGGGCGAACGGTGTACCCAATCGTTTTTGTTTCATTTCATACGTCTTCAGCGGCCCCGAAAACCTAAGAATCGATACCCAACATATGGGTAATTGACGCTTACTTTGTAATTTTGACCTTCAGCTCTAATTTTCAAAGATGACGATTCAACTCGACTTCCGGTGACCGCACGATAGTTTTGACATTGTCATTGTATCGAGGAGGTCTGAGTTATATAGTTTTGACACCAAACACGCCTCAGCAGGTTTGGATGAAAAAGTTTGGTATTTTTTTATAGTATTCCCCCCCCCCTTCCCCAAATCTCGGGTCCTAAGGAATGAATTTTTAGGAACTGCAGGTCAAATTTTTTTAATGAGTGTGGACAACAAATATGCAAAGTGGCTTGCTTGTATCATCAAATGCCACTTATTTTTAATAATCCTGGTGTACCGCTTGCACTACCAGTATAGGTCGAAAGGCTCTGCATGGCAGCAAAAGTGCTTCAGTGCTACGCGAACTACAAGCTATTGTTTTCTAAACATGTATCTAATGACGAGTCTAATGATTACATATATAATTCTTGATATATTGGCTTATGTATCAAAATATACTAATTATCACCCTTTTTGTTCCAGGTAAGTCGACGAAGAACAGCGTTTTCTTCACCACAACAAAAGTGTTTGTAAGTTGAAGATTGAACTTGATTGATCGTAGATATAAACTGATGGACAACGAAGTTGTCGGTAGGTATCGGAAAAATGGTTCGACTTTGAAAGCCAATATTTCCCGATTGCACCAAATATTCGAGTTGTGTTGAGAATAAAATTGCCCTGGACTGTTGTACGAACAATCTTGCTCAATGTCAACATCCATTCATCAAAAGTGACTTAATCTCGCGTGCCAACAAGGCAGATCCGTAACATTCAACATAAAGATTTATATTTTTGATGTTGGACTTCCAATCTGGGTGATTTCAAAACCGTTCAAAGACAATACACCACATTTCGTGATTTTAGTATTAGAATACATCATGAACAAAAAATTTTTGACAAATGGGAGTATGATGAAGTCGGTGCAGTTGTGCAGCATTGAGGTTTATAAACATTCACCTTTGTAAGATAGGTTTCGGAAATATTGGGCTAATTGACACAATAAACAAAATAGAAATTACATTTGGTTATCGGAAGATATTGGTCTTCAAAGACGACCCATTTCTCCGATACCGACAATTTCGTTGTCCAGCAGTTTAGGTTGCTTAGTCCTATTTTCAACTTTCGCTACCCAGCACCTCAAGATTAACTTGAGCTTCGTTACCAGTTTAACCTCTCAAGTCAATTTCATTATTGCACACGCAATAGCCACATGATCTGAGGCCTGAGCGACTTCGTTGCAACCTTTGCATAGCCAGTCGGCTCTGTCTTTGGTCTTTGATAAACTTTTACCAATCAGACCAAACGCAGATTCCTACGTTCTACATAACTACATAATCAAATACTAAATCGATGGCTACTCGCTCACCGTCATTATGTTCCGTACTTCCATCTTATGTATGTCGCATTCACAGACAATACAGGGGACTGTATCCCAATTGAACCGTTACATGCCTCAAGTGAAACCCTGTTCGGAGCGTGACGTCTTGGCTCATGCGAAGCCAATACTATTGTCGCGTGGGGTTAATGGCCGAGCCCTTTGATCGAGGGTTTGGGGTTAGTAGTTTAGAGGCGGTTCGACAAGAGAGTTCAGTCATTCCAATTATTTCCTGTTAGTATTTATACCTAGTGATTATAATGTCTTAGACCAACCTCCAATTGCGCCACCCTTCTGGCTGCCCTTCGCAATCTCCCCTTATACACGTTCACTCGCAGACAAGGAAACAACTTTACCTCACTGGAAAAGTCAGACAGGCCCGATCCGCTACACCACTTCACACGCTAATACCAAAGCCATCGGTCCCGTCGCCCTCGTTGCGCGCCACTTTCACCAGTGACTACCTTTGTCGTGGGGAAAGGGGTGACTCAGCCAAAGCACATGTGATATTTCGCCCCCCCTCCCCTAAAATGCTGACGTGGCAATCAAAGGGTTGTTATCCCCTAGAAATACAGTATGTTTTCTAGACTTGCGTCGGAGTCTTTTGGTGTTCGGGATGTGCCAACTCCTGCGTGTCGTGGTACGTGTAGATCACGCGTCGAGTCTCACTCCTGAGCACCACCAGCAGGTTAACCCACTTGTTTATAGACCTCGGCACACTGATGTTGTTGACGGTCGGCGACAGAAGCTGCTCCATGCTGGATTTGAGCTCCTGGAGCAGCAGGGCCCACTGGGACAGCTTAGACTTGGTATCGGAGCAACGGTTCAGCCACTGCGACGCCCTGCTGTCGGTCTACACTCTACAAGATGAAGATTTCTCTCCCAAGTAGTACTTGTACCGCTTCTCCGCACAGACTATAGCCAGCATTTCCTGCTTGTTTACATTGTAGCGGCATTTGACAACGAAAGATGAGTCGAGGTTCGGGCGATGTAATAGCAACGACCCTCCAACTTCTTGAACATACTCGGAGGCTTTCTGTTCCATCGCCATTCACACAAACTTGAGTCGAGAAGGTCGGTGAGTTGAAATATGGGATTCCTTGGGTGAATCCACAGAACCAGTACACGGTGCCAAGGAAAAGAAACAACTGCGGCTGCTTCTTAGTGTGAGACGGGACTGCGCTCTTGAGAGTGAATATCTGCTGGGGCTGGCATTCAACCACGGAACCTTGAATAGGAACCTTAGATAGTCCAGCTTGGTGGTGCACAACTGGCACTCCTCTGCAAAAAACCCGGAGGCCGTGAAACCGGGATCGCTCGAACACCAAGCGCAGGTGCCGCAAATGCTCTTCTTCGGAGTTTCATATCAAGACGTCATCCTTGACGTATACTTTGCGGAAGTTGTGCAGGTACCCAGAGAATACCTCTGAAGTTATCAGCTCCCAGAACATCGTCGGAGCGTTCTTTAGACCGAACGGCATGACTCGAAACCGAGGAAGCGCGTTGTTGGTCATGCTGAAGACGGTGCATTTTTTTCGATATGTCCTCGGCCATTGGGATTTGCCGCTGTCCAGATCCAGGACGTTAAACACCCAGGCGCCTTTCAGGTCTTTGATGGCGTCCGTGACGTGTGAAAAGACACAGGGGGTTAATGGGTCTCTGAAAAACCCAGCAAGGCACAACAAAGCTTTTTAAAGCTCCAAGGACTTCGAAAAGCCACAACAAAGGGGCATCAGGGCAACAAACAAGACTTGAAGACACAAGGGGGCTCATCAAGTTTCAAAACAACACTTGTAGATACAAAAGGGCTCAGCAAAGCTTTAAACTTTACATTGTAGACTCAAATGTACGTAGCGCTCTAAATAATAACAATACAAGAAGGCATGACGGGGCTTATTGAGGCTCGAAACGAAATTTGATGACGCAAGAGGCTCAGAAGGGCTTGAATCACTACAATGTGGACACAATGGAAGATAGGGCTTCAATATCACAAAAAGGCCCGGTGGGATTTAGCAAAGCTCCAAAACGACACTTGGAGATTTCCAAGGGGGCATGCCTTATTCTAACTAACACATGCAGGCAAAAGGGGGCTTGTAAAAGTACTGAAACTTGAGACAGGATAAAAAGCAGCTTAGCAGAACTACAAATGACACTCATTCAGCCAGAGAGGCTCATTATAGGGCTCCAAATGACACTTGAATACCCAAGATGGCTCAGTAGGGCTTGAAACGACACAGTGTAGACAGAAAGGAAGTCAGCCACTCTCTTAATTAGATAAAAAGGGATTAAAGGGCTCTTTAGGACTCCAAGCGGCACTTGAAAGTGGGAAGGGGCCCTGTGAGTAAGACTTCGATCGAAAGGTGCAGGCAGCAGGGTGTTTACTAGAACTCAAAGTCAAGGTAAAACAAAAAAGAGCTCATAGCAGTGCTGCAAACGACACAGTAGACACAAGGAGGTCTGATACAGCTCTTGAAAATCCAAGAAGGGGACAACAATAGAGCTTTTTCCCAACAGGTTCAAACTAACCCAACACACAAGGGACAAGGGAGCTTCCTAAAGTTTTAGAAAATTCGATAAGACAAAAAAAGGTTCATCAGGGGTCCAGCAGCACTTAAAGACACAAGCAGAGCTTGAAAGTCCACAAGACACAAGGGAGGCTGTAAGACTTTATTCAACACAGGAATAGACAGCGGGGCTTCTTATAGAGCTCTAAAAGCCGCGTAAAGACACAACGGGGCTCGGCAGAGCTTTAAGTAGCACAATACATAAGGCATGAAGGGATTCATTCGGGCTCCAGAAAACACTTGGAGACATAATATTCCCTGTAAGACCTCGACCAACACATGAAAACCTAAGGGGGCTTACTAAAGCTCCAAAAGCAAAGACGAGGTAGAAGGGGGCCCAGCAGCGCTACCAATGACACACGAATTAACAAAGGGGGTTGAAAGATTTATAAAAATCTAAAAAGAGCTCAGGGATGCTTTCTAGCATCCAAGAAATTCCGAGAAGACACAAGAGTCCTAATTAGAACTCCAAACGATACTTGAAGACACGAAAGGCTCTGTAATATTTTGACTAACACAAAAAGGTACAACTTAGTCCCGAAAGCCGCGGAAAGACACAGGAGGGCCCAGAAGGACTCAAAATACCACAATGTAGGCACATCATGGGCTCAGTAGATGCCTTACACAAGAACGGTGGGGATTCCCAAAATGCATTATTCTCAGAGCTTGGCAAGTATTCAACGGCCTCCACACGTGGTAGGGGCGGCCGGTTTTAGCTCTTCTGGAAAGATGCGTGGATCTGTCTTGCTCAGAGGCGCCACCGAATCTATGGTTCAAGCGCCACGTAGAGATGCTGGGCCGATTCCAGGCAAGCGTCTAGCTCCCGACCATGGCGATTATACCTGCAAAACATAATTATGCCAGATGGTGAAAAGGTCGACACTGAGTCACTTATAATAATAACCCGATCAGAATTACAGAAAGGGCTAGAACAGAATTTCAGTAGTTGTTACTCAGGTGGCGCCAATACAACTACAGCTACAAATAGTAAAGTCGAATGAAGACCCACTGTATGGAAATTTGATGTTATATATGCGGTCTCAACAGGTGAAAGCCGTCGGTTTAAGGCGTCGGCTGTTGGCAACGCTGGTCTTGAGTAGCCATGGCGCGCAATTCAAATACATAGAGCCTACTGGATGCTCTGCGACAGCTTGTAACGAGAAGTAGATTTGGATTTCACGCAAGGAAAATTTCTATGACATAATATACATTTACATGTGGTGCTATCTGTCGGTAATCACAATTTGCTGCTCTAATGCTTTTCGAACAATTTGTCGTCGAAATACCCTTGATATCAATTGTAACAGTGACACGATTGTGCGAAATACGTTGGTTCTTGTTATTGGTTTCTAAGGCATACGTATTACGAAAATACTCCCACTCGTCGCTGTAAAACTTTCTGTGTTCTCTTTTACATATGTTTCCTCAGTTATTACATAGGAAATCAGCTATAAGTTACTTCTTCTCATTTCAACAATAATGTTGGATATTGAACTCTCCGGAATGGAGCCAAAGATTCATTAAATTTCGTCCTGTTTCGCACGTGTGACCGTGCGAACATTGAGCCAACACTCACACATACGCACAGAAAAATGCTCAATTTTCGCCGACAAAATCGTGCCAACAAGAGCACACACATACACGCTCCCACTCACACAACCCGTTACTTTAAATTGAACGAATATGTGGAAGAAGTTGAGGAAATTTTCGCGCGACAGACACCCAGTAAATGTGCGGTGTTACATATAGTGTGCTGTGCGAGACTGGCGCACGCCCCTGATTTTTCCAGACGGCTGGCCACAGACACTGCCGGGGAAATTACGTCACACATGTAACACCCCGAGACCCTCGTCACGGCCTCAATACGCGAAAGTCGATTTCAAATTTAATATCTCGCCCCCTGCAAAGTCGGGCGTCAGGCGCCATTGATATCATTTAAAATTGACACGTAACGTTGCTGCACGATACACACACGACAGCCAAACACTAAAATGTGTCGGGGCGATACGGAGTAGGTGAAGTACAATTTCTGCCTTCTATCTCCTAAATGTGTAGGTGATAAGAATCAGGGTGCTCTTGCTTTTTTCCTCACCATCACTTCTGCTATAATAGAAAGTTATCAGTACTAGAAACCAAGGAAACATCAGATACTTCAGTCTGACACATGACAGTTGCGCATCACGTGACCCTGGTGATACTTTTGTGGAAATAGATAGTCGATATGTATCACTGGTTGCATATTTAGTAGATACCAGGAACAGATCGTCTATCTCTTCCAATAGGCTAGTGGACATGGGTTTTTTCTATTTCTTTTTATGGAAGATTTTGTTTAAAAAAGTTTTTGTACATATAAAAAAAAACATGATAAAGATTTGTCTGTTTGAATGGCGCGGCAAGTGCGTGACGTCACATTTTGAAGAGCCAATAGAAACTCTAGTTGGCCATTCAATGACTGGAGAACACCTTCTCGTTTAGAACTGATTTATACCAAAAAAATACAATGAAATGCTGGAGTGCTATGGTTTGATCTCACATTTTGGTCGATTCTTCCTTAAAATTCACTTCTTTTGCTCGTGCAGGCTTCGGATAAATGTCACAACAGTGTTATTAGTGCCATATGAGTGGCAGTACTGCGAGTGTCGCATGCCATATGTCAAGCCAACCCACTCAGCATAGCATGTCATGTTTCATAAATGAGATGATCTCAATCATGTCACAAAATAACATCACAATGAACGTTACTTCCACATCTCTGTGATGTTCATCCGCGATGTTATACGATGTAATGTCTGAGAGATGTTTCGAAATGAACTTAAATTAAACATCACACATGAGACATCTACCGGACATCACATTGTTACTGCTTTCAACTTGCCGAAGTGTAACATCTCACTGACGTCAATGAGATGTAGTCACTGAGAGTTTTTTCAAATTTCGCGGGCTGTCATCGTTAAGCTCTGTGTGTCGGAAAATATTTAATAAATAGTTTTGTCCTCTATTCCATGTGTGTGATGCCAGAACAGCCTTGTCTTCATGTTTAGTGTGAGGCCTAGTGAGGGCCCTCTTATGTCTTCAAGTGTCGTTTGGAACAACTTTTGTGTCCTGTTGTGCTTGTGGCTTTCCGAACTAGTGTGCCCCGTTTGTATCTCCTTGTGTTCTTCGAAAGCCTACTGGGCCTTCTTGCATTTTGTCGTGACTTTCGCACCTTTAGTGAACCCTTGTGTTTGCTTTTGCGTTATTCGGAACGCCAAAATGGGCCCCTTTTTGTTTTATTGTGCTTTCGAATACTTTGATGACTCCCGTTCATGTCTTATTGTAATGTCCGGGGCCCCAACGGAGTCCCTTGTGCCTTGCTGTAACGTTTCGAGCCCCAGCGAGGCTTTTTGAGCTCGGTGTATCGTTTGGAGTCCTAATGAAATATTCCGAGAAACATCCCTGAACATCAAGTGCGCTGTTTAAATATACTGTAGTAGACAAGTTGGTAGCATAGACGAATCGGCAGCAGTGCCTCTAACCATCACCTGTGGGGATCCAGGTTCAAATCCTACGGAGGACGCCATAGAAGAAGAACTTTTCTTAGGGAAAAAACGTGGTGTATAGATTGTGAAAATTAGTAAAAATAGGTGCGGAACCTCCTGTGACATAAAACTATGTTGAAAAGTGGTAAAAAATTAATTTTTATTTAAAAATACACATCCAAAATGCGACGTATCATGTACGTCAAAAAGTGATATCTACGAGATGTGGAATAGCGATGTAGATAGTATGTCACATTTGGACATCTTTGAGATATCTCATTCATGTTCTAATTACCCGGACATAAGAAGTAACAGAGATGTCCACTTAACATCGCAGAGACTTTTTTGTTAACATCGCAGTTGTGACTTGAACATCTAAGTGATGTCACAGAGATGTTTTCTTGCTGAGTGGGAACGTGACTCACGTCAAATAATCCAGCTTTTTTAATACAATTTCGCTTCATAATACATAATAACTCCATGCAATGGCATCAAAAACAAGTTCCTTGTAACAAAGTTGTGCTCGCACGTGAAAATACACCACTACGTAATGGATCCAGAACAAATGCTTAGGTCGAATGTCAAATGCGTTCCCCTCTCCTTCCTCCCTCCCACCTCCTAGCCCACTTTCAAGCTGTGACGTAGCATATTATTCCTGATTTGAATAAGTCCACTTTCAAATTGATTTTTCACCGAAATGAAATCATTTTTCGGAAAACTTTTCCAACTACAAATTCGTCATTCTGATATTTATCAGATTTATGATACTTCTATACTGAAATGCGATTGATGTCCAGTAGCCTATTGGAAACGTATATTCCAGGTCCGTACTTACATACTCCGCTTCGTAGAATCGTAGATTAGTTCAGAATAGTGAATGCTAACCGTTGACTAGTTTGCGGTCTGAAAACGGTATTATGAAAACCATGAGCAGCTCAGCAGCATCACAAAAGCTTGCCTGTCATCAGCTTATTCACATTTCTCCGCTCTGAAAGCGACAGCGTCCCTTTAATTATTACGAACCCAACTCATTCCCCTTTCAATCGGAAACTCGAAAAAAAAAAACGCGCCGGGCGTTCTGTGCCCATGATAATAATTATTGTTTTCAATAAATTTCATTCATGACGGGCGGACAAAAAAAGATTTGTTCGCATCCGGCCAAAGGTAAACAAACGGACGATTGCATCCAATCAATCAAACGTTCGGTGTGTGCAAGTGTAGATTAAAATTCTATTTATTGATTCGTGCATGCACAGGTATACGTACGTCAATTTAAATTTTCAAATTTCCACGCGGTGGACTTTTGAAATATTCATTGGATTAGTAGAATGTGTAGGTGGGTGGGTAGCTATCTGTCTGTCTGCATGCACATTAGTGAAAAAACAGAAATGTCGTGCTCATTGCACTTTTATGCGACGTCCACATCACAGCGGTACCTAGTGTAATTTTCATAAAATTGTCAGACAAACTGGTTCTCATGTTATTCAGAGGGAGCATAATTCGTTCGGATACAATAATTTTTTTTGCTCTGCATCAACAGCTAGGTTATTAGCAGGTTTTTTCTGTCGGGGTTTTCCTGTAACGGGGTATCACCACACAATAGTAGATGCCCCAGTACTAAAAGATGCGTGAAAAAGTCCATGTGGCCCAGTGCCGATTTGAGCCCGGAACCTTCGCTTTTGAAAGCAGGGTCGAGCTCACGGTGCTACCGACTGGGTTGGTATACATCCATTTATTATACCTACAGGCTGACCCAGCTGAAACGTAGCATCTTGATTTTTTTTGAAAGTGGCAAGGTAACAACTATCTCTCTCCAACAACAAGGACGCCGGTACCGGTACGGTACTAGTTTTAGAAAAAAAGCCATTTCAAACACCCACAAGAGTTTTGATGAATCAGAAAACCTGTCGAATCAGTATCAGTATCTCAACCAAAGGCTTGACGTTTGAACTCAGCAAGCATATTGCTTTGTTTCATGTCCGGGAGTTCAATGTCGAGTCTACTAAAAGAATCACTCTCACGAGGTTTGGCTCTTGTCGGTTACCATTCTGTAAGGGTGTCTTTGCTATCATGATAACGCAGGTACTAACAATCCCAGTGGATCGAAAGTCCTGGCAATGTCCAAAAGTATGGAACGTTTTGAATTACGTTCCAACGAAATATTGACATCAATTTTGTACAACTCCGGATTCTGGATTGAGTGGGGGGGGGGGGGGAGTGATGAAACATAGTTCGATCCGGCACGTAGGCCTTACTTTTGGGTCCATTGTACCATCTATCCAATGTTGGCCCCCCTCCCGGTCAGTCATCGAACCAACCGAAGCCAAGCCGTTCGAAAAACTCTAAGACACGGCCAAGTAGGGTGCCAAGGCTGACCATACTCGGCCAGAGGTCCTCCAATATGGATCCTCTCAGTGATAAAAGAGCTGAGCAGTGACAGAGCACATGCTCAGCTGTTTCTACTGTTCTCCACAGCCTCGACTGTGGAGTCATTTTTTATCCCTATCTGATGCATGTGGTAGTTCAACCCGCAATTCCCCGTCAAGATCCCCAGAAGCTTCCTGAGTTTCCCCCTAGACAATTGCAAGCAGTGATTTGCTACATTTCTGGAGAGTTGGGCCATCGTAGCTCTCCCCTGCCTGCAGTCACTTCCCTTACAAACAAGTCGAGAGGGGGAAGACAGAGTCCCACTTCCATCGCTGCTGTAGGGGTATCTTCATCGCTCCTGTCACTCCCAGACAGACAAGCCTTTGGATGTGGTTGAGGTGATCAATCTCTTTTCTTCGCTTGGCTCTTGGCCACCATACGATTGCTCCATAACACAGCATGGGTCTTATCACAGCCGTGTATAGCCTGAGGAGGAATTTTGGGGATGAGCCCCATGCTCGCCCCACCGCTCGTCCACACTGCCAGTATGCCATGCATGCTTTGTTGGTTTTCTGTTCAAGGTGTTCACTCTAATTCAGTTTATGGTCAAGTATTATTCCCAGATACTTTGCACTGTCTGACAGAGTCAGTCTTGTGCCGTTGAGTTGAGGTAGCACAAGGGGCCCCAACTTCCTTTTTCTAGTAGTTAAACAGAACTACCTCAGTTTTTGCCGGGTTCGCCGACAACGAGTGTTCTGTGCACCATTTTTTTACTATGTTTTGTGCACTCTGCAGCAAGTTGCAAAGCACTCCCTCATATTTTCCTGTCAGCAGGATTGTTGAATCATCTGCGTAGCCTATAGTGTAGTACCCTGAACTGTCTGCACAGTGGGCCATCGACCACTATGTCCCAAAGTTGCGGGAATGATACACCTTCCCCTGTGGACGCCCCTGTTCACAATACCTCTAGTTACATGATCTCCTACATTGATTCGAATTGCTCTGAATCGTAGCATGTTTTTGATCCAACCACTTATGGTGGCAGCAACTCTATGCCGATCGAGTGCTATGCTTTCAAAGCTGTCTTGTCGAAGGCTCCCTCTATGTCAATAAACTCTTCTAGTGCAGATGTCTTGTCCTCCAAAGATTTCTCAGTGCGGTCAGCCACCCCATGCAGAGCCGATTCTGTGGATCTGCCTGGGATGTATGCATGCTGGTTGGGATGACTCAAGCATCGCTACATCTCTGATCTCTCTGTTACACAATCTCTCCAACGTTTCCAGGAGGAAAGATGTTAAACTGATTGGTCTGTATGATTCGGCTGAGGAATAATCGACCCTGCCTGGTTTTGGGATGACTACTACCTTCACCTCTCTCAATTTCACCAGGACGTGTTCAAAAGCTATGCAAGCCCGGTAAAGCTTCACCAGGTAAACAAGTATGACATCCAGGCTCCATTGAAGGAGCACCGGTTACACACCGTCCAACCCTGGTGACTTGAATGGCAAGAAGCTATTTACTGCCCAGGATGTTTTTGCCTCATCAATCAGGTGGTTGGCCACAGTCTAGTCGTTCCGAGACGGCCCGGGTGTGTCTTGCTCCGCCCAACCTGTGTTAAATGAGACGATACTACCCTGAAAGTGTGTTGTCATTAGAACTTCGGTACTTCTTAGAAAAGTGGTTGTGTAAGAAACCATCCTCCCTTCTCAAGGAGCCCAGTTGTTGACTTGAATCCTTTAAGATGACGTCCTTCAGTCGGGCTGGTGAAGCAGTGGACTCAATACCACTGCAGTATGTAATCAATGTTTCCAGAATCGGAACTTTGGCACAGGACGCTGAGTCTCCGACTCTGGCAGCCCTTTCAGATAATCGAGCAGAAGTTTACCGAGGGTCCCCTCCAAAAGCTCCGCCTGGGTGGCTTAAATCCGCCCGAGGGAGTCGCTGCTCCAGTTTTGTTTGTCTATGATAGCCACCCTGAGATGGCCGGCCACCATGTCTTTGTAATCATCGCCCACACCCCGGTTCCTCTTCCTGGAGTCGATTCCAGGAGAGGGACCCGAAGACCCTCCAGATCTGCCCATTTTTGTGGTGTGGCTTTTTGGCGGTGGCTCTCTGCTGCCTTTCGGTGCCGACCGCTCCGCCCGCCTCTGAATTCCATAAGGCCCCGACACTTCCCCAGTTGGTGTTCTCCTAAGTGTGTTGAACCCTCCAGGGACAGAGGAAGGGTTTTGAGCAGAGTTGACTGCACCGCGTCCTGCCGCTTCCGTTTGCTGACGCTCTCCCTGTCTCTTTCTTTGTTGGCATCCGGAAGATTTCATTCTCCTGTTTTTCTCCCTTTGCAGAAGTGGGTCTCGCGACCCTTCCTTCTTAGGGTTTCTCGTTGTTGATTTTTCCGTTTCCATACTAGGGATTTCTTGTTTCACCCTCCAAAATCCCCACCCATCACAAAGCCCAACCAGGAGGATGTCGAACTCGAAGGACATAGCCTCCAGGGTTTCGTTTCACACTCAACATTTTCAAAAACCCGTTTTCTAAGCTTACACCGACCGCTCTCTGAAATTGTAGACACTTCGCAAATTTGTTGCAATAACTAAGTCTGCTGCGGTCAACAAGTGGTCGACATAGAAGTCACGCTTGATCATTTCAGATGCCTCAGATAACTCCAACTGATTTCCATTAGTTTAATGAGAAAGACATCTTATGGCTATGAATGGAGCTTTAGACATACCGTACGTTATCATATTGTCAAAGCGTCACCGTCGTCTTACCTTTTCGACTTCGCTTTGGGGACATTCTGATATGCCCGAACACTGGACGATCGTTGCCTTTAACTCGGTGACGTATAGGATTTTACTCGCTTGGCTTTTTTAGTACATTGCGGTTCAAGTGACGCAAGTTGAATCAATCCAGGAAGGGGGACGTTTCAGACGTTTATTGAGCATTGAAAGTTATCGAAAATAAACGGTGTGTAATGACTGAATGATTGGAATACAGTACTTACATTATCGAATACACTATGACGTCGACCCCGTACATCGCAATCAACCTCTTCGACTTTGCCCCTGTCAATTCCGCACAACTACCACGCCATCGGGCCCGAACCAAAAAGAGCCTTCCTCTTCCCCTCTGAAGGATTTATTACCTCGGTTCATTCCTCACCCCTGCTTTGCATTTTTCCATGGAGGTCGGTGGACGGTGTACTTTGATTGTCCCGGATGTGTTGATTCTGCTCATCTTTGCAAAAATTGCAACTTTGCGTTCCCGGATCATTGCGATGCAAGAGGTGCAACGTACTTATATTTACTGTATCGGGTGCGCCGTAAGTCGGTCACACCGAGACATACCGGGTGAACCATAACTTGAAATTGTCATTCCCGACAATATTCAGATTGAATACTGAAACAGGTGAGGAAAAATCTTTTCTCCGCAAAACTCTCTGTAATAAACGTTGTTCGTATGCAATCAAAACCTTTTGATACATCTTGGCTATATCCGTCGAGACCACGTAATTACGTTGCCGAGATCGCGAAAGAATTGAAAATAGATCTTCCTGTATACTGTCCTGTATATTCTTCCACTGCTATCAGTGCTTTGAAAGAGAAGTGAAGAACACGGGTAGTCATATATATATTTTTGTTTTTTTTTTTGCTAAAAGTTTCCCCAAAAACTCTTGAATATAGCTATTGAACTGGCCTATTCAATTTCAGAATTACCTTTCCTTTTTTTTTTGCATTTGAAACATTGGTAACGCCAAAACCGCAGAAGAAAATTTTTATTTTTATCGCTTTCTCACTCATGGTTTGACACGGTCTCTCCTTCACTTTGAATCGCCAAGTAGATAAGATCGTCTCAGGCATCTTGCTCATTCCATATCCGTATGCGACCATTCGAATCGACGAAATAAGATATTGCTCGAGACAGTCCTCGACAATCCTCGAGAAAAGTTTCTGTTTTAAAAGTTTGTAAGGGATCTCAACATAGATATATTGTCACAATCAGATTTTTCTCAAGATTATTTGACTGTGATGGCCGAACATGGTTTTCTATCCTACATAAATACACAAACAAGAGTTGACGGCGAGACCAAGTCCTGCATAGATCATATTTTTGTCAAATGTCAGCGAGATATGAGCAGAAACTGTCTGCCACTGATAATCAATTCGAAAATCACTGACCACTACATTATAGCCATGCAAATTGTCATTGGCGGTGGAAAGAAGAGTACGGAGCGGAGGAAAAGACCTGAATTTATTAAGAAATTGAATATGGATAAACTTCGGAGAGTCTTTCGTGATGTTGATTGGCACTTCATCCTTGACGATCACGAGGTAGAATCTGCAACAGATAGATTTATTGAGTTTGTGACTGACAGGATAAAAGTGTGTACCAACTTCATTAGGATTCAACATGATTCAAGAAGACGAAAGTGCTGGATGACGGATTCCTTGGTGAGATGTGTCAATGGGCGTGACGCATTATACAGGGAATGGCAAAGCGATAGGCAGAATCAAATGCTAGAACATAAATTCAAGATGTACAGGAATAATTTGAAAAGATTGTTAGAGGAAGCAAAGAATAATTACTTCCAACATAAGATAGAGACCAATAGAAGCTGCCCAAAGAAGCTATGGGATATTATTAATCAAAAAGAGGCTGTCATATCAAAGCCATACTTGAGTCACATACGAGGAGCAGATGGAAAAACGCTCACTTGCAGCAGGGAAATAGCGAATACTTTCAATAACTTTTTCAGTACTGCTGGGAAGAAGCTCAACAATCAGCGTGAGGCAGTGAAATTGAAGTATCAACAAATCAACTGCAGCACTGTAAATTACTCTATCTTCCTGAACCCCACTGATGAGCATGAGATTCTGAAGATCATCAAAACCCTCAAAAAACCACAAATGTAGCGGTTTGGATGGTATAAGGGCGGAAACTTTGAAAGTGATAGCGGAGTCAATAGCTTTGCCACTGAGTCACATAATCAATAAAGTGATGGAAACGGGAACTTGTCCCTCAGCTTTCAAAGTGGTAGTTGTTAAGCCCTTATATGAGAAAGGAAACGAAGCGGAAGTCGATAACCACAGACCTATTTCTGTCCTCACCAATTTCACGAAGATATTTGAGAAGATTCTGAAGGTGCGAATGGATAATTTCCTTAACAAGTTTCACATACTAGGTATCTGACAACCAGTATGGTTTTAGACAAGGTCTTTCCGCGCAAGAAGCAATTTCTAGACTAGAAGTCTCATTTACGGCTCATTGGATAAGAGACAAAAAAGTTTCTGTGTCTTCATCGATTTGGCAGAAGCGTTTGATACTGTTGACCATGAGCAGTTGTTGATCACCATGGAAAGGACTGGCTTCAGAGGTGTAGCACTGAGGTTATTTAAGAGCTACCTTGCAGACAGAAAGCAGTGCACCAAGGTGGGTGGAGTGAAAAGTCATTTCGAGAAAGTTGAGTGTGGTGTTCTCCAAGGCACAATATTGGGACAACTTCTTTTTATAGTGTACCTGAATGACATTTTCTTATTGCCTGTGGATGGGACAGTGATTAGTCATGCCGATGATACTGCCGTTTTCTTCAGCGACTCCACTTGGCTTGACCTGAAAATCAGGGCGGAGGCTTCCTTGAACATTATTAAAGATTGATTCGATTCTAAGTGTTTAACAATGAATCTGCATAAAACAGAATACTTACCGTTCAGCATCCATAAAGATGGCTCCCACACATCATTTAATCGCATTTCAATCGGTGAAGATATAATTGAAGAAAAAAAATTCGTAAGATACCTCGGCGTGTTGATAGATCAGAACATGAAGTGGACGCATCATATAGATTTTGTATCGAGGAAACTAAGATTTGTTTTACACAAACTGAGAGTACTGCGTGAATTCCTGAATGTGCAACTGTTGAAGATGGTGTATACGGCCCTGTTTGAGTCACATCTGAGATATGGTATATTGGGATGGGAAGGGATTTATTCCAGCAATTTGCAACCCATCGCAATTTTGCAAAGGAGAGCTCTAAAGTTGATATTGGGCAGAGAAAAAACGTACTCAACGGATGATCTGTACCAGGAAGCAGAGATTATGGATGTTCGTCAGCTGTTTTACGTGTCATCAATACTGGCAACATTCTCCGGGAAGAGAACTTGGCCCCGAGTAAATCACGACCAAGGTACGAGAAGCGTTGGCTACTTAACTGTCCCCTTCAGGAGTACTTCCACAGGGCAGCGCCGCTTCACCTATTTGGGACCGAAATGGTTCAATGCTTTGCCTTCTTCCACAAGAAATATGACCTCTACCAGGCAATTTCAAGAGGTAAATCACACGAGTTGTTATGCAGGCGAAGAGATGTGATTTTGAATTTTGAGCCATTTTGATATATTCCCTTTTAGCATGTTCACCTTTGAGCCTTTTTTGTGTTTTTAATCTGTTTTTAGCTCTTTTTTCCCATTGTTGAAATCTTTCAACTGTTATTTCTGAAATTTTATGATTTACAACATGTATGTATTTATATTTTTTATTATTTTATATTTTGTATCCTCACAGACAGCACTTGTGCTTTGTGTTGTAACAGTTTTTTCACAATGTTTTCTCATAAGTCACATGTAAATATCCGGTTACTTTTGTGAATGAACGTATCATTATTATTATCGCACTCTTGCGACTAGGTGTGAAAAATTCCCTTTTAAATTCGCGCGGGAGAAGAATTGTTGGTTGCCCAAGTAGACAGCCAGCAATCGACAAGAAACGTCACTATTGAGATTAGGGCGAGACGGTCGGAGTAGAGAAAGGGGGGAACGAGGTAAATTTTCACAGCACGCCGCGGTGTTCTAAGTTCTAGGCCTAGAAAGTCGTGAATACAGGTGGGTTTTATTTTGATTTCTTTGCTGATTTTATTCCTCAAGGTGTTACTTGCCTTGGCACGTAAATTTGTGATCCGGTCAATGTAGCCGGTCAGTGTCTCATTTTTGCGAATTTCAAGTAGGTTTTCTTGGACGTGGCGGGCGCCATCGCGAATGGCGACGTAAACAAGGAAAATGTAGGATCTGGGATTTTCGCCCTAGTTGAAATCAAACCGCATAGAGGACGGGAAAAACACTACTCGTACGATTAGTTTAGTTTGTTTCTGGGAGAAGGGCCTTACCTGTCGGGTAGGTAGCTACAACGTAGGTATAGCACCGTGCTGCTGTCTGGAATTCTAGCCAGGTCCGGATTCCGAATACATTCAGTTTCCTTGATTAGTCCAAAGATGGTTTATCGCTGGGTTACAAAATAGGTATCTCATTCATTCATTCACCTACTCAGGAGTGTACGTTGTCATGACAGTGTTTGTTGGTCTACAAACTCTGCAAGCGGCAAAGCGAAATCTGAAAGAGCCTGGTTGAACCTGAACATGTGTGTGAGCTAGCTTTTAACATTTATTTTTATCATGTTCGGTGTGTCCTTGAAAGTCGTGTAGGGGCCAACACTCTCTGGCTGCTCAGGAATTGTTCAAATGTTTGTTGTTTTTGTGTTTCATGTTTTGGGGGTTTTCTGATTCCTGTTTGAGGATTTAAGGAAGGTCAGGAATTGGGGGAGCAGTTTCAGGTTAGTAATAGATCGGTCTTAACTTTAGGGGGACACCAAGCTATTGGGTTTAGGTCTTTTCAGCGGTCCCTCAAGCCATTACACGCAAAACCTTACTCTGTGGGAACCCAGAGCCTTGATTTAGTTAAGTCGCATGTGTCTACTAATTGCTTTCTGCTTTGAGAGATGCGGAGTGGCAAAGGAATGTGCTTTTGTGCGTAAAGCGTAAAATTGAATCCCAAGCGAGAAGTTCTCACCAAAGCGTAAGCGAGCGAGTTTCCTTTTGTTGTTACGTGAATAATTGGCATACTAAGCGAACCTTTAAAGACGATTGAGTACCAATTTACACTGTCTTGATAAATGCATCACTAGAGTGACTTCTCTGTCATTTTACCATGACCCATTCACACTCAGTTTTCATTAGATCATTTGGGAAGGGCTTTCTCAGCACTCAATCAGGCAATACGCAGGGGTTTCTTTGACGTGCTCTTCCCATGTGTGCCGGCCCGCGAATACTGTAGCGCTCCCCCCCCTTTTTGACCCATCTACGTTGTGCATTTTAACCCTTTGTTTCCCGTGAATTAGTTCACCCCTTTCTTTTGTTGACAAACCTTGGTTCTACCTACGAGAGGACCAAATTAATCTATTTCCTACATAGAAACAAACAATTCAAATCACACATTCCTTTATTTTATTTGATTAAATTTTAAATTTGAACAAACATAAGCCTTTTGCTTTTCCTAAATCTCATTGTCTGATTCTTCATTTCACCGCTTAATTAAACTAGATTCGTAACATTCACAATTTAATTTCTGGAATACGTCATTGCCTTCTTTAGCAATAGTTTACACAATTTTAATTACATTCCAAACAGCATGGCAAATTCATTATTTGTGGAGTTCTTCTGTTAAAGGGTTATTAATCGAAAGAGTTAAATTGGAATGTTTATAACTGCAATAATTCCCAGTTTTGTCGGTTCCCAATTATTGTCATAATGTCGTCAGTTTAATACCATACGTTTCAACTCGAACTTTAGTTGATGGTTTATTTACAGGTATGATAAGCATGAATTAACCCTTTGGGTCTTTGTTTGGTACAGTCCTTTCAATAGACTTTTCGGAGAGAACTTTCTTTCAGATTAGGTATCAGGTAGCTCCAAATGACTTGGCTTTTCAGATTTTGTGTGGGGAATTTCTCGCGATTTGCATTTCCTAATTCCCGCAATTTTCCGCTCTTATTTTCTACCGCTTCGCGATGGTTGCAGCCAGGTGCCAGAGCTTGATTGCCACGAATATCTTTTCAGACGATTCGGGTTAACTCTGTCCTGTCGCTAACTGCCTGTTGATTAACCCTTTGGGTCAGGTAATTGTTGCTTTCGTTTAGCCTTAGTTCATGGTGACATCTCACCCGGTTCTTTGTGAAGACAGCGTCAGATTAGTAGGCTCCGGACATCACTTGGAGTTTGCTGGTTCGTTCCGCAATGCCGCACCTGACTTCAACCCTTTCTTATTCGCGTCTAACTCTCACTCCTAATTCTTCTGAGCTTAGAATTTTAACGCACTGACTAAAGCTTATATCTAAAAGGGTTAACCGCATAGAGAAGAGAAGCCACGTCAACTTGAAGCACCTTTACAGGTGGGAAAGCCCAGGTAATTCACTTCTTGAAATTCGATCAAATCTGACATTACGACCGTACTTGGGTCCCAACAGCTGAACATTCATAATAAAGATTGTACACCAGTTAATTGACGTGCGACTCTGATTTCACAATATTTTGAATGTAATAAATTTCTGAACACCTGCTACCTCAATTAATGGTCAAATCAATCAAATCAGTGATTACTTGCCTTTTTTGACTTCAACGATCGATCACCCTCAAATAAGTCACAATCACTAAACCGTAAACAGCTTGATCAACAAATAATATAACAATAATAGCAGGAGCGCAAAGCAAGGTGTCCTCACTGCGTCACATTCGCACACCAACCACCCTTGCGTCTTTTTCTCGGCTTCCTCAAGCCATGCATCTTTCCCCTCCTACTCTCTGAATTTCACCAGCTGCAGCTACGCTCTTATGCTTAAGTTAACTATTTTAATTTAAGGCTAGGCCGATCACCACAATACGTCACTATTCTTTTGTGTTTACTGACAGTTTGATGCGTTTGATGATTTCTTGTTGTGTCTTGTTAATCTAATTATGTGTTCATTTTATTGTTGTTGATTCCTGTAGTGTCAAATGATTTGCAATGACTTTCTTGTTTCATTTGTGTTTTTGTTTTGTTGTTTTGATCCATGTCATGTCATTTTGTCACTGTCAGTTGATTGTTGTGAGGTGTTTTGAGAAAAGAAACAGATTCATTAGAAACTTTACTAACAATTCAAATAAAAAACTTCATTTAGCTTGCCTTCATTTGCGTTTTATCAAGGACTTTTAGCACCATCCCCAAATCCACATTCTCATCTTGGGTAAGAATTTCACAACGTAGGGAAAAAGTAGACAACGTAGGAAGGGGAGGGGGTAATGACGATCGAGGCCAAACGTCGAAAAGTGGGTTACATTACAAGTTGACTATAAATACGGCCCTATATCTAAGTTTTTTTTTCGTAGAATGAGGTATCTAGGCTTTGTTCTTCCGACTATTTCTGCAACACCATTTATACTGCTGCTGCGATTGGTTTCACGTCCTAGCATTCAGGGGCTGGGGATAGGGATTGGTGGTGGTAAGAAACAGACGCCGTAGATACCGCTGGATGCAGGCTGCCGGTGGAGGGTGGGTAGGTAGGTAGGTAGGTATATATAATTTCGGAAGCTTGCAGGCGAATAATTCAAGCGCGGCAGTATAGTAGCAGAAATGCGGAGATATATCAAGAGAGAAAAGAGAATCGGTGTTGAATCGGGCACGTGTTTAATAATCCAGCACCGCACTACCACCAACACCGCCACCCACCTTACGGCCTCTCGCTCCTCTTCTTTTTCGAACCCATCCTGAACCGCATAAAGGCGTCCTTATTCTCTCTTCGGGTTTTTTGTTTCCGCGCGCCTGATAGCCAGAGGTGGAGGCGAACAGCGCCATCATACGGTATTCCGGCCGGGTACACTCCACCCAGGGATTTATTTCCAGATTGAAAGTAAACCTGGGCACACACATTCCGCAGTATTTCACGAAATGATTATATAAGAAGAGAGCGAGGGCAGAGAGTTAGGAGGATTCACGGCACAAAAAGCAAACTCCATTGATACACACGCGGACGGGGGCGACGCGAGAGGAGAAGAAGAAAAAGAAGCAGAGTGAATAGTGAAAGGGAAAAGGAAAAACGGAGAAAAGGAACGGGGAACAAGGAACGGTTTCCCCATTAGTCCCGGCGAGTTTGGAGTTCGTGCGACCCACTTATGTAACGCTCGGGTGTTTTTTTCGCACCTGCCAGATGCGGTTTTCGTAATCACGCAAATTGGGCGCTCGCAGGGCTCACCTGAGTTGTAGCAGCGCGCCGCGTCGCCACCGTCGCCAATAATTGGCGTGTTTGTCGCTGAAATGGCCGCGAACAGCTTTCTCACGTGCAGATAAGACCTCGACTTTCATGACCGAGCCGGCAAACCTTTTCCGATCGGGTTGTGTGGCGCAAAAAAGGTGATTGATTGGGTTTTTATCACGTCGCAACTTATAAAAAATCATTTTGAAGTATTTCTCCTAGCAAAACTGTGAAATATCTATTACACCTACTCACCTCACTAGCGACGGAGAAGTCCAGTGCCAGTGGCCGGCTGTATCAAGTATGCTCTACTACTTTTAAAAAAAACAAAAAAAACTACATCAGCCTCTTGGGTTAATAATAGTATGTGGGACACAATGTTTGGTACTTGAAGTCATAATATATTAGAGGTCTATAAGAGATTGAGGAGGTCTCTTGCGGCTAGGTAGTTGAAAAGCGCCTGTTCTCTTTCCAAAGTGTTTCTCAGAAGTTCAGCGATGTCGCTGTTATTGCCGTTGAGGAATTCTTGCCTGTGGTCGTCAAATTTTTTGCAGGTCAGAAGAACATGTCGGACAGTGACTTGTTCATTACATAAGTCGCACATCAGTGGAGCACTTTTGGTTATAATGAACTGGTGCGTAAAGTTGGTATGTCCTATTCGTAAGCGAGTAATGGCAACCTGTGCTCGTATATTCAGGACAGGAAACCATGCTTCAGTGTTGGTTTTAATGTCGTTGAGCTTCGTGGATAGTTGCGACCATCGTTGACTCCACTGGGCTGACACTGCAGATTTGAGCTGTTTCTTGAGGTCGTGGTGGATCATGACTTTTTCGTGGGTGGAGTTGGCTGAAGATAATGCGTGTCGAGTCTCGTAATCCGCAATGTCATTTCCCAGGATGCCAACATGTGATGGTACCCAGAAGAGTGCAACCTGCCGTCCGCTTCTTCTCTGGTTTTCAATCTCCTTCTGGATGGTCTGGACGGGGTAGTTCGCAGGGTATATTTGTACGATGGACTGCACAGCGTTCATTGAATCCGTACATACGATGATGTTTTGGGCGATGGCTGGTGTTTGTGAGACCGGAAGTCTTCTTTCGGTCTCAGAAACACCAGAGACGATGGCTGCATTTTTGAGTGCCTGCAGGATGGCATACAGTTTGGCACTATAGACACTTGTCTCTTTCGGATGGTTGAAAGTCTTTGGCTTATCCAACACTATCACTGAACTACCGACACAACTTGAGCTTTCAGATGCATCGGAATAGATAATGATGGGATTTTGAAATTCGGCACAGATCGATTTAAATTTGTTTTGGATAGTCGAGGGCGGGTATATGGTTTTCGGATATTTTGTTAGTTCAAAGATCGTTTTGGGGGGAATGGAAATTCCAAGGGGGACTTGTTACTTCAGGTTTAGGCATACTTTTTGGGAAGTCAAGTGAAGTTTTCTTAAGATGATATTAATTTGTTCGTAGTAAGGTTTTGAATTTCTCTTCATTCTCTCGTAGGTGGCAGCGAAACGGTTGGAGAAAGTACAGCGGTTTGCAGGGTTTATGATGTTGGTAGATACTCTTGCCGCGTACGTTAAGGCTAACTGGCGTCTTCTGCACGATAGAGGGGCTTCTCCTGTGATACTATATATGCTGTTCACTGGACTGGTGCGAAAAGCGCCACAGCATATACTGTGCTGTGGACGCTGTCTATCATTTTCAGGAGGGTTTTGTTGATGGACATATACACAAAAGATCCATAGTCCAGTTTTAATCGTATCACACTTTTGTATGTCCTGATGAGCACAGTGCTGTCAGCACCCCATTTGCTATGGTTTTAAGTAGGCCTATTCCTTTGTAGCAGCTGCGTTTGAGATGTTTCAAGTGTTGATTTCAGTTTAGTTTGCTGCCAAAGTACATGCCTGAAAATTGTATGCAGTCTGTGGCTTCAATTTGGTCATTGTAGAGCTTCAATATAGGATTTTGTGACGGCTTTTTGGAGAATAAAATGGCTCTTGCTTTACTGGTTGAGAATTTGTAGCCTATGCTGCTAGCCCAATTTTCTAAAGACAGTGTCGCTTCCTGAAGCAAGGATTGCATCGTTTGTATATTTTTCCCCTTGATGTAAATGACCAAGTCGTCTGCGTACAAGAGAGCTTTCGTTGGAGGGGATAATCTGCTGATGGCGTCGTTTATAGGGACTAAGAAGAGAGTTACGCTGAGTATCGCTCCCTGCGGTGTCCCATTTTCTAGCTGTTTTTCCCGAGAGAGGATTCCATTTGCGCTCACCCTGAAAGTTCTGTTACTCAGAAAGTTCATTATTCAATGCAGCATGTTCCAATCTATGCCCCAGTGTTTCATTTTCTCAATTATGTTGTATCTCATAATTTCTAGACTGACAAGTCTCATTTACGGCTCATTAGATAAGAGACAAAAAAGTTTGTGTGTCTTCATCGATTTGGCAAAGGCGTTTGATACTGTTGACCATGAACAGTTGTTGAACACCATGGAGAGGCTGGCTTCAGAGGTGTAGCAAATTAAACAGAAAGCAGTGCACCGAGGTGGGTGGAGTGAAAAGTCATTTCGAGAAAGTTGAGTGTGGTGTTCTACAAGGCACAATATTGGGACCTCTTCTTTTTATAGTGTACCTGAATGACATTTTCTTATTGCCTGTGGATGGGACAGTGATAAGTTATGCCGATGATACTGCCGTTTTCTTCAGTGACTCCACATGGCTTGACCTGAAAATTAGAGCGGAGGCTTCCTTGAACATTATTAAAGATTGGTTCGATTCTAAGTGTTTAACAATGAATCTGCATAAAACAGAATACTTACCGTTCAGCATTCATAAAGATGGCTCCCATACATCATTTAATCGCATTTCAATCGGTGAAGATATAATTGAAGAAAAAAAATTCGTAAGATACCCGGCGTGTTGACAGATCAGAACATGAAGTGGACCCATCATATAGATTTTGTATCGAAGAAACTAAGATTTGTTTTACACAAACTGAGAGTACTGCGTGGATTCCTGAATGTGCAACTGTTGAAGATGGTGTATACGGCCCTGTTTGAGTCACATCTGAGATATGGTATATTGGGATGGGGAGGGATTTATTCCAGCAATTTGCAACCCATCTCAATTTTGCAAAGGAGAGCTCTAAAGTTGATATTGGGCAGAGAAAGAACGTACTCAACGGATGATCTGTACCAGGAAGCAGAGATTATGGATGTTCGTCAGCTGTTTTACGTGTCATCAATACTGGCAACATTCTCCAGGAAGAAAACTTGGCCCTGAGTAAATCACAACCAAGGTACGAGAAGCGTTGGCTACTCAACTGTCCCCTTCAGGAGTACTTCAATAGGGCAGCGGTGCTTCACCTATTTGGGACCGAAATGGTTCAATGCTTTGCCTTCTTCCACAAGAAATATGACCTCTACAGGCAACTTCAAGAGGGAAATCACACGAGTTGTTATGCAGGCGAAAAGATGTGATTTTGAATTTTGAGCCACTTTGATATATTCTTTTTTAGCATGTTCACCTTTGAGTCTTTTTTGTATTTTTGATCTGTTTTTAGCTTTTTTCCATTGTTAAAATCTTTTAACTGTTATTTTTTGAAATTTTATGATTTACAACATGTTTGTATGTATATTTTTCAATTTTTTATGTTTTGTATCCTCACAGACAGCACTTGTTCTTTGTGTTGTAACAGTTTTTTCACAATGTTTTGTCATAAATCACATGTAAATATCCGGTTACTTTTGTGAATAAACGTATTATATTATATATATTATCTCCGTGACATGTCATAGGCTTTCTCCAGATCAAAGAATACAGCTAGTACACATTGTTTGCTGGCGAAGGATTCCAGTATCTCCGATTGTAGTACTACAAGGTTGTCTGCTGTAGATCTTCCAGATCCAGGAGGTTCTCTAAGCTGTATTGATGCTTGAGTTTGTTGTACGCTCTCTTCTTTGCTTTAGTGGCTTGATCGCAGTCTGAATTCCACCATAGCATTCTTCGTTTCTTCACGTTTGTGGATGTTCCACCGATTGACTACTCGGCTGCTACAATAAGAATGTTGGTGGAATTCTTGACTGCTTCTGCTCCGTTTCCAATTGTAGTGGCTTGTGTGCGAAGCTTGTTTTCAACGACTCCAGCGAAAAGTTCCCAGTTTGCTTTCTCTGATTCCCATTTTGGGCGTCTTGTTGTGACTAGCTGTTCTCTGTTTGCATCACCCATATATATTGCGAAGTGATAGCTGTCATGAAGGTCATGAGCCACTTCCCAAGACAAGTCAGCTACCAGTGACGGATCGATGCAGTGAGATTTCCATTGAAGGCATTGAATCTTGTTTTGCTTCCAGTATTCAGAACAAGTAGACTTTCCAGGTCAATGAATTTTTCTATTGTGCGTCCCTTCCGGTCACTGTCTTCTGATCCCCAGATGACATTATGTGAGTTTATATCGCCCAGTATTATACGAGGTTTTGGTAGTTGCCTGGCAAAATCAGTCAGTTCTTGAATGTCAAATTGTCTATTCGAGGGAATATAAATGTTGCAGATAGAGATTCTCCTAGACAGATAGTCGACTGACACCGCTACTGCTTCCAAGTTTGTTGTTAATATTATTTCCTTGAAGTTGAAGATGTCTTTGATGTAGGTTGCCACTCCTCCACTGGCTCTTGCCACATCTAAACGGTTCTTGAAACAAGCTGTGTAGCCCTTCATTTTGGTTGTGGAAGTTTTTCTTGAAGTTTGTTTCTTGGATGCAAAGTATATGTGGGGTTCTATCTGCTACGATTACATTGAGGTCGGCTAGGTTGTTGTAAAGTCCATTAATATTCCACTGCAAAATAAAGGTCGGATCATATAGGTCCATTTTGGAGAGAAGAAGAAAGTGGTAGGTCAGTTGTTTGATACAGACTAGAAGGTGATAGAGGATTGGGAACAGTCAGATTCAGATTCTGATGGAGCCTGATCTCCATAGAACTGTTTCTTTATACGATTTTTTATTCTTGTACATCTGGCCTTTAATGTTCGATTTGTTATATTTGAATGGATCATTTTCAACATAATTATCTAGTAGTGCTGGTATGTCTTCCGTATAGTCCTTAGCGATGCTTGGTGGGTCCTGAGACCCCATGGTATTTAGGAAGAAAGTTGAGATTTCGTCGTTATTCAGTGGTGACGACACAGTGGAGTTTTCGAACAGAGTTTTCACAGGTTCTAGTAGTTCGTCCAAAGGTTGTAGATTTTCAAAAGATTTAGTTTTCTTCAATTCGGTTTTATTTTTTGTGTTGTTTGGGGTTGGGGTTGTTTGTTGTTCATGTTTGAATTTTTTGGCCTGTTTCTTTTCTTAGGGACAACAAATAATTCCGAATCGCTCTCCAACTCCCTAGATGGTAATGGGGTTTCAGTTATAATTCGATTTTCAGAGGGTTCTACTTTTTCTTCCTCTTCTTCAACAGCTTCGATGGTTTCATTAACTGTTTCTTTTGTACCTTCCATTTCTCCTGAGGATTCAGTCAACTTTAGGCATGAAGCTACTTTATGTCCAGATTCTTTGCAATGAAGCAGGAGAGTTCGTCATAAGTAGAAAAAATACGGAAAGTTTCCTCGTCATGATCTATTAGTACTGGGGCGGGAAGTTCTTTGCTTTCGTCTGGCTGTTCGAATATTTGTCACCTAAAGCTCAACACATGATTATATTCATCGCCTGTAGTTCCTGCGCCCAAGGTGGATATTGAAGATACAGGTTTAAGTCCTAGCAATTTGATATTATCTTTCAGTATAGAGTTCGGTATGGAAAAACAAACATTCGAGAAGATTATTCTTTGTGCTGGAGATTTCAGACGCCGTACTGCCACTTGTTCCCAATCAATTGTTATTGGTTTTTTGTTTTCCACTAAGTCATTTACCATCATGACGCTTGGGAGAAAAATGCAAATTCGGTTTTTGGGGATTTTGGAGGCAGCTAAGATATTTTTGGGGCCGATGACATTCCCAATTGGTACCACGTAATCGCTAATTCTTATTGCTTCATTTCCCAGGAGGTCAATAACAATAGCTTGATCTCGCTTTGGTGGGGATTTAGTTGCGTTGGCGTAGGTAGTAGTATTTCGGCTGTTCTGTGACAAGTTTGGTGTAGGTTGCATTTTTGTGAAGGGTTGGAGATCCCTGCAGTCAGAAATCTTCCCAATGTGGTTTGTTCAATCTAAAGATATTGAACGTAAATTTCGCATTTTTATTTTAGGTATGTATTTTTCTTATCGCACAGTAGCGCCGTGGATAGGAGAAAAAAGTCGAGATAACGCGGGTTGGGTTTGTTTTTAGATGCGGTGTTTGTGTTCAAAAACAAAAGGAAATTCATGTGAATTGCACGAGAATATTGGACTAGGGCGGACTAGGGACTTGGAGGAAGTCAGTAGTCACCTAAATTCACAGAAGATGCCCCGGCAAGTACCACAATTTCACACTTATTTGCCCTTAATGATTGGAATACGTGCTGCACCTTGGACACCTGAACTGTCACCTCCACTACTTTTATTTTGTATTGTTTTTGTTTATCATAGAGGGTGGATTTTCCCATGTTCACTTTGTTGGTATATGTATTTGGATTGCGCCCATCAATATGGGTCTCATTATACAGTTCAATAACCTTCGGGCCTCCTGCATTTTCTTTGCTCATAAAGTCTTCCGGCTCAAAATGGTTCCTTCAGAACCGATCTTCAACACTTTTGGACTCAACTGTTGTTTTTCCAATTCAATCAATATCGAGCATTTCAGAAGCTCGTAAAGGCACAATACTTCAAGTGATGTAATAAAGCAAATTGATTGGTGCAGGCAAATTTTATGGTATTTTCTAGAAAATAGAAAACTCACATTTACGTCTGATTGAAGGTGAGAGTTCAAGATTTCCTAGCAATCTATCTTCAAAGGTTTATAACACCAATTTCAAACTCTAACGCCAATTTTGCGATATTGTTATCAACCTACAGCATCTGTGCAGCTAAATTGATATCTGGTTTCCAGTACCTATACCCCACTCCATCCAATGCATTTCAGTTCCGTTTCCTGATTACCTCCGTGCACCTACAACCAACAGTAGTTATACCCAAGTACTAATTCCAAGTTTGCGAGCGTATCGTCTTCGCCCTCCCTAAAATTGTAACTAGATTAGGGCACGCGGTGCACCCCTTTCGCTACCTTCCGTATATCTACGTCCACGAGTTAGTGCTCGGGTGTAGAATTCGCGCGCGCGCTAAATATGTGGTGAGAACGTAAATTAAGCGTCTAGGCAGAAACTTGGACAGTTTGCAAACATATGCCTGCAGAATCAGAAGCGATGCAATCTGAGAGAAATTATGCAAATGAGCCGCGTCGCGTCGTCTATCCAACTCCCCGGCTTTCCTTTGTCGAAGACTGAGGGGTATAATTTTACACCGGAGCGACGACGCGACGGCGACGACAACGACGACTTGCGGAAGAGGTGCATGCACGTCAAAGGATCGTTATAACAAGAACCCCGATGCGAACACAACTGCTCGAGCAGATCAGCGTTTCAGCAATCAGCGCTCCAACGCAACAGCGTCGGTGTAATCCCCTTAGCTCGCTGTTATCACATTTTCACGTGGATTCGTCACTTGATCCGCAAGCAAAATTGTTCTGCCGTTCGTATGGAAAGTGTTGAGTTGGATAATTTCGAAACAGAAAAACCATCGCACTTCTGACACCACAAATTATTGCAACCGCAAAAAATCGGCATTTAGAGTGATGATGATCATTTGAATTGTTCTTTTTTATTGCTGAGATATGCACAGTGCCTAGATAATCTAATTTTCTCAGGCATTACAAATTCGTTATAACATTAAAACTTAATAATAATGACGGTCGGCGGTCCCCAAAATGCTGGTGGCATTTCCCCGTTGGATGCAAAGGCTAATCTTTTGCAAGAGCCATGATTTGGCCCTTTTTTCGCCCGTGTTTGCGATGATTTTCCGCCCTATTTTGTCAGTTAGGGACTTAGCTTGATCCCCGAAGGAACCAAGGGTTTCAACGCCGAAGGGGATGAAGACGTAGTTCTCCAGGTCTGCGTATTTTCTCGTTTTGAGAACTTCAGCGTGGTTGGCGGCAGCAGCAGGTTCCTTCGTTGTCCGCGGAATATGGGTGGTGGCAAAGGTGTCAACACATGTTGCGTCCCAGATAAGTGCTTTTCCGCGGTGCCAGGGTGTCAGAGTTACTCCATCTGGTCGTCTACCATCGGAGGTGGAGATACCGGGCGGTTCGAGTATTGATGGTATTCCTGCTGATGTCAGAGCGCGATGGAGAATGTCGTTGATAGAGGCGTGGCGAGGTGTTCTGCCTGACTGTTTGATGCAGCTGAGGCCGTGGCGGCCTAAGGTATCAACTGGGGCGCCACAATGGCAACTGTGATGTTCGTAGATGGAACAGCCGAGGCGTAATGAGGCGGCGATACGTACAGATTCGTCATCAAGAAAAGTGCCGAGAGCGGTGGAAGGGATAGGGAGAAGCCAAGCGCCGGATTCCTTGGTGTTGACAGCTAGAAGGCGAGCGTGTTCGGTGGGATCAACTAATGTTTGTGAGAATAAAAATGACAGGTGTTTATTGGCAATTGGTAAGTCCCAGGACTTTTGAAGGCTGGGGAGATCCGGGGTAGTTGACCCGCTTAAAGTTTGCCAGTGAATGTAAGCGTCTGATGTCATGTTTCCGATCGTTACGTCTAAAAAAAAAAAAGGATTAGGGAATGAACCAGACTGAAAACTTTATGACAAGACGATATGTAAGAAGGTAATGCGAGGTCGGAGATTTTGCGAGTCCCAAGTCCTCCTAATTTAATCGGTAGTGAAGCTTGAAGAAATTGATTGTCGTCTAAATGGATATTTAAAAGCGTTTCTAGTGTTAATTTTAGAGTGGTGTCGAATTTGTTTATAATAGTATGGAATTGCCAGGTAGGGGAGCAACGTAAGAAGTATTGGAGTCGAGGTATAAAGAGTCAATTTTTGAGGAGAAATAGGCTTGTGTGTGCTGGTAATTCTGAAAGTTTAGAAAATAACATTGGGAGAGTTTTTTATTCAGAGTGGGTTCAATACTGTTGTTGAGGAGGGGAGCGTCCAGAATGTGTAGTTTAGATGACGTGATAGTAGGAATTTTAAAAGGGAATCGATCAAAGAAATCATCAATTGATGAAGGATTTGACGAAAATATTTCGCATTTGTCGATATTAAGTGATAGACCTAATTCGCTGGATTCTTTTGAAATATAGATAATGTCTTCAGCGACAGAGTTAGGTGTACCACCAAGGATTCCATCGTCGAGGTACCAACAGATCAGTGTTGAACGAAGTTTGTCGATGAGGTTGTGAATTCCTAGGGCGAATAGGGCGGGTCCGAGGGGGTCACCTTGTTGGACCCCGGAAGAGGAAGGTATTGGGCTTCCGTATGTTAAAAGGATAGAACTATCGGAGTAGCATTGCCAGACAAACGGATAGATACTGGGGAAGTGAGATTTAGCGAGTTGAAGGAAGGAATCGCGTCTTAGGGAGTTGAAAGCATTCGAGAAGTCTAGTTTAACGAGGACGTAGTCAGTGTTTTTGTCTTCTTGTGATTTTGTTATAAATCTTCTGGTAGCGTGGACAATAGCTTCAGTTCCAGATGAAGTGCATACGCCTAATTGGGATGGTTGAAGTAGAGTTTGTAGTTTGTCGGAGATCGAAGTGCAGCAAATTTTAGCGGCGATGCGGCGGAAAATGCTACCAATGGCTATTGGTCGGATTCCGCCTTCCTTCTTCTTAAGGGCGATGAGTGTTCCGCCGTAGAGAATTCTGGTTATTTCTGGGGGAACATCTCCTCGTAGCATTAGGTTAATCAAGTTTGTTAAATTTTCGAGGAATCTTTGTCCTGCTACTCCTGTTTGTTTGTGTAGCAGGTCTTTGAAATGTTGTGGACGAAGACCGTCGGGGCCACTAGAAGAAGCAGGTTCAAATTTGGAAACAGCGTTTTTAACATCTATCGAAGTTGCGAATAATTCGCTTTCTGAAGGAGCTGGTGGAAGTTTTAAATCGTGTGGGGCCGGAGGATGCTTACTTAGTAAGATTTTATAGGTTTCGTCATCGATATTGATGAAAGAGTCTGACGAGGATAGTATTTTAATTGCACCAGAAATATCTCCCTTGGACAATTTAGAGTTGATGCGTGAACTTAGCGAGCGCCTTAGGTTTTTACTCTGGTGTTCACTCTCATTTGTAGGTGGTTGTAGAGAACTTGCCTTATTCAGGTTTCCTCTAATAATAGAAGAGACGGTCTTTTGCTTTGTTCCAGTTGTGACGGTAGGTAGGTTGAAGGTAAAAAATGAGAATGTCAAGAGGCGAGTCCATGATTCGGTGTTGTTTTTTGATACGACTTCTTTTAGTACTTCCGACAGCGCTATCGCAACTGAGGTCCGATTCGCACGTGGTATCCGGCGGACGATTCTGGTGGAAGTTTTAAGTGCGGGTAAGTGGAGTTCGAGATTGTATTTCTTGTCAGATCTCGATAGTTGAGTGTTGGAAAGGTTCACTAGGAATCGTTGGGTGCTGCCGTGAATGCGGGTCCTGTGTATTTTGAAACCTCTTGTAGTAGGGAATTGTCTTGAACAATCCTCGCAATACGAGTTACTTTGGGAGTTTCGTTGGCCAGTTTCCGTGACAGATGTCAATAATTCTTCTGTGTTTGAATTTTCGTTCGAGTCCTTGTTATTAGCTGAGGGCTTTGATGGGCCGGCTTCATTCAGATCTTGTGTTGTGATGTAGAAGTTTTGTATAAAAGATGAAGGTTTAATTCTCCGGAAATTTGGTGAAAACTCTTCTTCGGTTGAGCTGTCGTCGGATGACATTATGACATATTCATGATATTCCAATTGAATCGCCGGAAAAACGTCAGACTTGAAGCAGATAGCAGGGGGAAAATGTCAGGCTTTGCTTGGGAATCGAACTCATGTCTTCCGATTGCCATGCCAGTCAGTTGTTCAACCGCTGAGCTAACAAATGGATGGATGACGTTGGGTTGGCTAGCTGTCAAAAAAAATAACAAAAAAACAACAGTAGGTAGAGCATGAGATTTAAAAAAAAAAAGTTGAATGTTGACACAGTTGAATTCCGTACGTCCAAATCGGTTTTATGATGCTTCTGTATACCAGTAGTTTGTTTCGGAGGTTTAGTTGCGATCTTCTGCCAGTAATCCAGTACAGCTGCTGTATTCTAAAACCAAGTTGTTTTCTTTTGAAAAAAATGTGTTTTTGCCACGTGAGTTTTTTGTCCAGGTGCAACCCAAGATACTTCGCACTGTCTTGTTGTGTCAGCTGGCAGCTGTTCAGGAAAACCGGTGGACAGACTTCTCTTCTCAGTGTATAAATGACGTGTACTAATTTACTTGCATTGGCTTTGATTTTCCATTTTCTGAGCCATGTTCGGATATTGTTTAAACTAGTTTGCAAGTTCTTCGATGCTTTGCCGGGACAGTTATGTGAGGCAAGTACCGCAGTATCATTGGCAAAAGTTGCTACAGTTGTTAGCCTGGTGGTTGGCCGATCCGCGGTAAACAGCAGGTATAATACTGGGCCCAACACGCTCCCTTGAGGAACTCCGAAGTTTATGGCGTACAGCTCGCTGTATTCGTCCTGATGTCTGACCAGAAGTGCCTATCAGACAAGTAGGACTGGAGCAGTTGGTAAAATGGATGAGGCAGGAATTTCTTCAGCTTGTAATACAAACCGGCATGTCAGACTTTGTCGAATGCTTGTCCTATGTCGATAAATGCTGCGGAGCAATACCGTCTGTGTTCCAGGTCGTTGTTGATTTGCTTCACTTTTCTGTGGATTTACTCGACAGTCCCGTGTCTGTTCCAAAAACCAAACTGATGGTGAGGTATTAGTTTTCTCTCAAGTAGGATTGGCTCGAGGCGTTTGAGGAATAGTTTTTCAAATAGTTTCGATATTTATCATTGGTAGAAGACTCATGGGCCTATAAGATGTCAACTCATTTGGGTTTTTGCCTGGTTTTGGTATCATTATGATTTCAGCTACTTTCCACTGGTAAGGGAAGTGACTGTGTGAAAGAACAGCATTGAAGATTTGCAACATCGCAGCTACACCTTTTTTAGTCAGTCTCTGAAGAATTTTCCCTTTGATGAGGTCGAAACCAGAGGCTTTGGCGGGGTTAATTTTTTTCAAAATTGCTGTTTTGACTTGTAATTGAATTTCGGAATTGGCTTATCCATCTGGAAAGGTGAATTCAGGAGGTTTTCGATTTCTTGTTTTTCTTCTTGTGTTGATACCAAGTCGTGAGGTTCAAAAACTTCCGAAAGATGTTGTGCAAATGCAAGGGTTTCCTTCTTATTGCTTCTGGCCCATTTTCCAGCAGCGTCCCTGAGGGGTGGAACTGGTTGTTGCGGTCTTTCCAGCTTTTTCGTGCATGGCTTGCCATAAGAAGTGTTGCTTCAGTAGCGGTCAACCCTTCCAGATATTCTTGGACCGGTTTGTTTTTCAGTGTCTGCAACAAGCTCTTCAGTTCTCTAGTTGCCTTATTGAAGTTGCTTTTGTCCACCTCCAACCTGGTATTCCGCAATTTTTTTCTAATTTTCGTTTTCCAGCTATTTTTCTTTGAAAATTATCGGGCAGTCGTCATTTGATTTTTCAGTTTTTCGCTCCGGTGTTGCTTTCCAGGCTGCAGTTTGGATGGCAGTTGCAAGTTCTTTTACTGCTGTTTCGATGTCTTCTGGAGTCTCAAGGGGAATCTTAAGCTCAATGAGTTTATCCAGCGTTTCTTGAAATAGGTCCCAGTTTGTCTTGGAGTTGTGGAGTGTGGGTGGTTTGGATTTCCCAATTATACTGGAGAGCATCGTCACAACTACGGGAGAGTGGTCTGAAGATAAGTCTAGGCTAGTTTCAGCCTTGGGGTGTTTGTTGTTGACGCCCTTAAAAATAAAGAAATCAATCGCATCGGGGATTTTGGCTGGATCTGATGGCCAATATGTGGGTTCACCAGTCGCCAGGTGGCTCAAGTTGTTGGAAATCATTGTGGCCATCAACTCTTTGCCTTTGGTGGTTATTCGCCTCGAGTCCCACTGCTTGTGTTTAGCATTGTAGTCGCCTTCAGCAATAAACCTGTTGCCGAGTGTCTTAGGGAATTTTTTGGTAATCTTCTTTCTTGTTGTTATGCTTTAGAGGACAATACACCGCCGAGATCACAATGGTTCCGGATGCCACTTGTAGAGCGACATTTGTCGCTTGTAGTTTTGCCGCCTGGTAATTTTCTAGTTTATGATGTTGCAAGCTACTTCGTATAATTACTGCAGTCCCTCCATGTTCAGTTCCGTCTGGGTGGTTTGTAGAGTAGATGTTATATTTTGGTATTTTTAGGTATGTTTTACTAGTGAAAAGAGTTTCTGCGACGAGCATGATATCGATGTTGTTGTTGGTTATGGAAGATTTCAATTCTTGAACGTGCTTGCTCAAGCCATTGGCATTCCATTCAGCGAATTTGAGCAATTGTGTCATTATGCCATTTTACTGAGAAGAGTAGTGACGAGATTCATTATCTTTCTTGTCTGTGTGATTAAATCCTTCATCATCTGCTTCAACTCAGCTATATCATTTGATTGTTGGGGATTTGTTGTTGCGTTTGGTCCGTTTATATTGTAATTATACTGGGTTTTTTGGTCTTGTTTGGTTAATGCTTGTACATATGATATGTTTGGTTGAGCAGTGTATTGTTGCATGTTGTGTTGCTGTTGCGGGTTCTTTTCTCTCAGTTTGGGATAAAGTTTTTGTTGTAATTGTTTGTGCACTATGCACCCTCTGTAATTGGCTGGGTGATTTTCTGAACAGTTCACGCATTTTACAGAGTTGTCCTTCGTTTGTCGAGGACATTCCGATGTAAGGTGCGATCCGGTGCATTTCGCACATCTGGGAGGACGTTGATAAAAATTCTTTGTATAATAAAAACGCTGACATCTGCTACAATGGGGTATATCTCTTTTTCAATGTAGTCATTCAAATTTCACGCTGAAATTCATGAACAATTTTGTGTCTGAAGATTTTGTTGTTGTTATTTTTAGGTTTTAAGTCAACAAAAAACAGTGACAATGGTTTCTTCGTACGGTTTTCTACGAAGTTCCATACCCTGTCGACTTCATGTCCCAAGAGTTCAATGTTAGGTTCAATTTCAGCACGTTCAGTGGAGAAGTGCAAATTCTTGAGCACAGCTCTGAAGCATTTTTCTTGTTTTGGCTTGTATGTATGAAACTGAGATTTCTTTGCAATCAACGCATCCTTGATTTTGGTGTAGGTCTCTTTTGTTTTTGGTTGTACTTCAACCTGATCACCTCCAACTGCCTCTATTACAGACTGATCTTTTGTAATATGGTTTAGAAGTTTTATTAGTGGATTAATATTGCTCACGTCTTCAACAAAAAATGGTGGTGATTTTGGTCCGCTTTTTTGCTCCGATGAGTTTTCTCCATCACCAGTTTCCATGTCGCCGTGCTCGTTAGAGAGATTATCGAATATGTTTGCGGTCTTGACTGTATTGGTTAACCAGTAGTCGCTTAGTTTTGTTTGTTTGTGTTATTGCTTGCTAAGATTTTTATCTGGACTTCGAAATCTTTTCTTGTAGTTGACTGTCTGCCATCGGCTATTTGTTGTAGTTGCTTCGGTTGGTGAAGGTGTAACTGGTTGGGCTAGTTGAGTTTGTATACTTTGTTGTGGTGGTACCGTGTAGGTATTGTGCTGGTTGGATAATTCTTCCATTTTGATCGACGAATGTATAATTTGGTTGTACAAAACAATACGGATTGGCCATTTAAGTAGATTTGTCCGACGCCGCCCACTGGCGCAGAGGCCCTGGAAAGGAAAGAATTAAAAGAAACTACTGTAGTAATCCGTTGTGTACTATGGCTAAGGCTCACGACGGCCGATGATAGCCTATTGTCCCTCGTTCCCCTTGGCTTCTCGTCGACTGTAGAAGATGGTGGTGGAGATTGTACGCTAAGAGCGCCTGCCTCCGATGAAAAACGACGCCAGCCCAGCAGCCCGTCGAATGATTTGAGCACGGGCACTAGGAGACGATTGCTGCCTCTAAGGTTCGTCTCAATCCGATTCCGGATGGCATGAATAAAACTTCCTTGGCAATCGTTGCCGTTGTGGATATGCGGTGTTCACGGCGTGTGGTGTAGTGCGTGGCGGTTATCAGGTAGAGGTAGGTAAACCCCACAATAGAAGCCTATAAATGAGTCTGATCAGGGCCAGTCAACCCTGGTGTTGAAAAACTTTGTTTTACCCGTCTGGTGTCTGGTGGTATGGGCTCGGTTGGGGTGGACGATCAAGAAATTTCACCCTGAGCCTTGAAAAAACTCTGCAGCCGTGTTTTCCGAAAGAGCAAGCTTCATTAATTCGGTGAAGACTCCGTCTGGACGCCGATTTTCACTCAAAAATTGGAGGGCTCAGAAGAAACTCCCACTCATTGACTTTCTTGAAAATGTCTGCCCTTATCAGTAACTCTCCTCTTTTTCTCCCCGAAAATTGCTGGCCCAGGTCATGTGGGTGGTCAGGTGGTCAGCGACAGATTGCTTTTGTTAACTTTCTCAGCAACTTGACTAAAGATATACATAGCGGCCCCGAATCCTCAATTAAGACCCCCGCAACACAACCCTATGCGAGTTCCGATCAAATGAAGAAGAGAAAAACAGGAGAGATGGTAAGTTCCAGGGGTCAGAACACTTCTAGAGAAATTTAGTTGTAACAAGGGCGTTACTAACTTATTCTTCTATCCGTCTATTTTAAGTGCACACGTCGTGTCGCCACATACACATAGATCTGTGCGCTGCAAAGCTAGCGATCGCTTCCACGATTTCGAGTCATGCTTCGGTCGATACACACCTATTATTTTCACTCTCTCGGGAAGTTCCGTTTTGCGTCCCATTTCCGAACAACTCAATTCAATAAATTAGGCTTCTGTGCAACAACACGCCAAATTGCCGTGTATTAGGTAAGTAATACAACGCGGAGGGCCCATCAGGCATTAAAAACTCATTTCCATTTTGTTTTGCACCGGAAAAACCGACGCGACGCTTCGTCGGCGCAAAAAATCTAATTGCATTAAATGAAAGTTGTAATTTCGACCCCCACGGGTTCTACGTTGAGGCCGCGCGCACGAAGCGCATGGCGTCTTTCTTTCAAACTCGAGGGACACAAACTTCCCCGGAGTGGGCGCCTAATTGACGTGGAAAAGAGCCACCTGCACCTGTCTCGTTACTTGCTGTCGCCTTATTATAATGTCATCATATACTTAGTACTTCTCTGCTTCGGCATTACGTCCGGTGATTTTTCTACACTTTACTGAATAATGTGCCTACAGAGGCAAAGACAATTGTTGGGTAGAAGAACCTAGGGTTAGTAGCACGAATGTTTTACAAAGAAATTCACAAATAATTTGAGAGTGATTTTTCCAATCGCTACAAACTGCTACGTCAATAACTAGAACAACTGAATATAATGAATTATCAATGAAGCGAAATCCTAGTGAATTTGTGCAATATCCACAGCTTGGAGATTCACTGAGATTCATGGAGCCTTGCGAAAACATCCTCCAAAAAACGTCCCCTAGAAAAAAGTGCCCTACAAAACGTCCTCGAAAAAACATCCTTCACAATACGTCCTCTGGAAATTATGCAGACATTTCCCGGGAAAAAACATCCTGAGGTAAAGATGTCCCAGGGAAAATACGTTCTCCTTCCGGCTTCATAATACGTACCTACCCTGATAAGCTCCTTTGTGTCGTCATGATCCTCCCAGAACTCCAATGGAGAGAGATCTAGGAAAAGAATACCCCGCGCAAAATGTCCATACAAAAAAGGGTCTGGTTCTTGGGAAAAAATGTCTTCTGAAAAGAAGTCCCCAGGGGAAAGCGTCCCCGGAAACAGCGTCTACGGAAAGAGCATCCCACGAAAAGACACAAGAGAACCCATTAGGGCTCCAAACGATAAATAGAGACACACAGGCATCCGATAGAGCTCCGGCTGCCTATTGAGGAAACAAAGGATCCTCCACAGCTGTGAGCCACGGAAAAATGCAAAAAGGCTCAGCAGGGCTTCAAATAACACTGAAGATACAATACATGGTGCAAATACGGCTGGTTTTCAAAAGGAATAAATCATAAAATCTTTCCCTTCTGGGATTTCGCAAATTTTTGAGCTCTTGACTTAATGACCACCTTGTCTCTCTCTGCTCAAAATTCACTAACTCTCGTCACAGTCCACTCTGGAAGCTCTAGGTTCTTCTCTCTATCCTGCCAGCACGTATGGTTATTCGTCGCACCAATGATTTTCTGTCCCCGATATCCGAGCCTAGCGGCTTTTCGACGTGTTGCAAAGGCCTTCTTCTATAACTACGACCCAACTTCCAACAAAATTTTCATCTGCAAAAATCATACTTTAGCATAACTAGACTCCATAGTTCGTTTCTTTCTTCTGTGGAGTCGGAACCTCACAGTATCATTTTCGAGGTTGTCGAAATTGAGAAATTTTTCCACTGATCTTCATGTAACTGAGGTCGAAGAACACGCGTTAACTGGTACTCCAGCCATTTTCAAGACACCGTTGTAGAACACCACGTCAGAATGATTTCTGATTGCCAGGGCCGGTCTCTTCATACTGTTACGAAACTCGCTGGAGACTACAGTGCGAGAATAAGACACATCTGCATAATTGGCGGAGGCGCCGTGCACGGGAACTTACCTGAACATTCGCGAACCAGATGGACTTTTTCATAGCACCGACAAAATGACTACGAGCTCTAGAAGTCAGGGCAAGCCAGATTTGAATTTCCATTGAATTGAAAGTGAACACATCAGCGAAGTTAGGCAAAACGTTATCTAAGTGAGGTAATCCATTTGCGTCTTCAAACGTTCGTCGCTCAATTGGTCCGGATGCTAGTTGTATAAAATGGAATGAACCTTGCATTTTTTGATAAGAAGATGCTTCTTAGTGGAAATGTTCTTCGCGTCATACTCTTCCGATCCAGAAAGGTAGCCATCAGCGCCATCCATGCCGGCAGCGTATACAGGGTGAAACAGTAAAAAAAAGTTGGAAAATTATATTTCAATAACCGAAGCATGCGGAGACCTGTAATTTACCACATACATCAACTGTTTTATGCTTATGAAGTCACAGCGAACCGTTCTTGATTACGTTGAACCGTCTTTGAAATGTAGGAGGAAAACAGGGAAAAAAAAACAAAAACACTCTTTTCTCCATAAATAAGTGATTCTTGGAGATATTGACCCAATACTTGGTATTTCTACAAAAAGTAATGTTAGAAATAATATGAGCTGGGTAGCCAGTTTCTTAGCCAAATATTTGCAGAAATACGATTGTCAACTTTTTTCTCCCCTTGAGCACCATCTTGAATCTGCCCTGCAAGGGATTGTTGAAAAAGTGATTGGTTATTTTATTATAATAACGGTAACATGTAATAATTGCATCGTAAAAACAACCTCCTCATCATAATTTAGTGACCTCTTTGGCGGGAAAAAATAGCCGTTCACGTATTTTTTGACTCTTCAAAACTTCAGTGCCTATGATGGCATTCGCAACATCTGGACTGGTGAAAAATGTTACGCAATATTATAACCTTCATGTACTTTGAGATAGCCTATCAAGTTTTGCCATCATCAATTGGAATGTTTTGTTTGTCCTTGAAAGCTGTTTGAACAAAATTTGTTGAATGTTTTAATGGAAAATACAAAATATTGGATCACTCACCTTTATTTGATCCCTCGTTGAGAAAAGCCTGAAACCGAAAGTCTCCGAAATTTTCATGATAATGGTTCAGTGAGAACTGCCCTTCAATGTGTAGTTGTCAAAAGTTGCATAGTTGCGTTCAGATTCCAGACAGAGAGCGACAAATGAGTTCATGCAGTGAAAAAGACACAAATTTAAATGCGACGGAGAAATTTCGGAAATGTCCATTTCAGATAGACTTCCCGCAATACACAGGTTCTGTAAGACTCTCAATCGTGGGTGTAAGGCTTAAAACATTACTAACTTAAGGCTCTAACAGTGTACCAAATTGCACATACAGGGTGGCCCAACGAAAACAGAACAGAGGGGATTTCGGGGATTTCACATCATTTTTTTCGAAAAAAGCTCAGACAGGTTGATTTTTATATCGACGGGGACATCTGAAACATACATTGGCAAATTTCTATCTTCAGCCCCCTCACCCCTACCCACCTCAACTTCAGAATTTCAAATGACACTATCTACTTTGCGATACATCAAATAAAAGAGAATCAAATTCTTATTCTGAAAAAAATATTTTCAAAATTTTCAATCCCACCCTCATCTTCCTAAATTTCTCTGACTGTCCAATTTCATATCCTCGACCCCTCAATTCCTTTCAATTTGATCAGCGTCATCCTAAATAGCATCTAAGGAGAAAATTTTCGATGAAGAAAAGTGTTACCCAAATTCACCCCTTTCCTCCCCCCCCAATTTCAAAATTCAACTGACACCACCTACTTTGTGATACATTAAACAAAAGGAAATTGATTTCTCTTTCTAATAACAATTTTTTTGAAATTTTCAACCCTTCTCCTGATGAATTAAACATTCGGAGTATTTTAGGGAGAAAGGGGGCTTTTTGAAAATTCTGAAAATATTTCATTCAGGAAGAGAATTCAATTCCCTTCGATTTGATGTATCACACAGTAGGTAGTATCATTTTAGATTTTGAAGTTGAGGTGGGGGAGTGAAGGGGTGAATTTGGGTAGCACTTTTTACACAGAAAATTTTCTCCCTTTATGCTGTGCAGGATGACGTTGACTGTACTGAAGAGAATTAAGAGATCAAAAATATCACATTGGAAACTCTTGACAATTTTAGGAAGAAGGGGGTGGGGTTGAAAATTATAGAAATATTTTTTCAGAAAGAGAAGTTAATTTTCTCCAATTTGATGTATCGCAAAGTGGGTGGTGTCATTTGAAACTTCAAAGTTGGGGCGGGTGGGGGTGAGGGGGCTAAAGATAGAAATCCGCCAATGTATGTTTCAGATGTCCCCCTCAATATAAAAATCGACCTGTTCGAGCTTTTTTCAAAAAAATAAGGTGAAATGCCCGAAAGCCCCTCTGTTCTTTTTTTGTTGGGCCACCCTGTATATGTTATTAAAAGCAAAGTCTCCATACAGCTTTCAGCCTAGCTCTGGACTAGTTTTTTTTCGACTGTAATTTATGTCTTTTTTACTACATGAACTTCTTAGTCGCTCTCTCTCTGGAATCTGAACGCAACTATGCAATTTTTGACAACTACACATTGAAGAGAACTTCCCACTGAACCATTGTCATGAAAATTTGGGAGACTTTCGGTTTCAGACCATTCTCAATGAGGGATCAAGTAAGGGTTAGAGACCCAATATTTTTTATTTTTCATAAAAAAGCGACACAAATTTTGTTCAAACAGCTTTTGAGAACAAACCTCCTGATTGACGATGGTGAAACTTGGTAGGCTACCTTGAAGTACATCAAGGTTCATAATGCGTAACATATTTCACCATCCCAGATGTTGCAAATGCCATCATGGGCACTAAAGCTTTGAAGAACCAAAAAATACGTCAATGCAATTCTTTCCAGCCGAAGAAGTCACTCAATTATTATGAGGAGGTTGTTTTTACGATGCAATGATGACATGTTACCATTATTATGATAACCAATTACTTTTTTAACGATGCCTCAGAGGGAAGATTCAAGATGGTGCTCAAGAGGGAAAAAAAAGTTGACAATCGTATTTCTGGAAATTGTTGGCTTAGAAATTGGCCACCCAGCTCATATCATTTCTAACATTACTTTCTGTTGAAATATCAAGTATTGTGTCAATATCTTGGAGAATCACTTATTTATGGAAAAATGAGTGTTTTTTTGTTTTTTTTTTCCTATTTTTCCTCTTCATTTCAAAGACGGTTCAAGGTAATCAAGAGCAGTTTTCTGTGACTTCATAAACATGAAACAGTTATTGTATGTGGTGAATTACACGTCTCCACATGCTTCGGTTAATTAAATATAATTTTCTAACTTTTTTTTCTAAACCACCCTGTATACGCCGCCGGCATGGATGACGCTGATGACTACCTTTCTGGATCGAAAGAGTACGATGCAAGGAACATTTCCACCAAGTGGCATCTTCTTATCAAAAAATGCAAGGTACTTCCAACTAACATCCGGACTAAATCACTTGAAGTACACGCAACGCGAATTAGTAACAATACACTATCCGAGAAACAGTTTGAAAACAAAGAAAGCAAAGGCCGCGCAGAGTCTTCCCTGGGGGATGTTTTCGACAAAATAAGGGTTGAACTGCGAAGTAGACAGAGGAACTTCATCGTGTTTTGATTTTTCACCTTATTATTTCTGATATCATTAGTCACATCTGTGTTATAAAATATTGTAAATTGAGAAAATTGTATACTTTCTCGAATTAAAGATTTCTTGAATATACTCAGTACTTATTATCATTTGTAATGCGTCAACGGGACAGTTGAGAACTTTGTTAGTGGAATAGGGTATCTTTATGATGCTCGATGCCAAATCGTGGCTTTATCGCACTAAGAATAATAAGATCAACTTCAAAACTTGACTTCATCATTGGACGATTGAACCCAACAAATTCTACATTATTCCTAAAAGCAATAAAAAAAAAACTTCGAACCTTTCGGTCATCTTCTTCGCAATGTACACATCATGTTATAGGCCCGTATTCATAGTTAGATCTCATGTCTTAAGACGACCTTATCCAATTTTCATGAGCCAATTTCCAGCAAACTCAACCACGAGAAGATGTAATTGTATTTGATTATATTTAATTCACAATATTTACATGGAGATTCTTATACATGGTCTTGAAACCACCTTATATTTGAGATCTGACTATGAATACGGGCCATAGACGACATGTAACCCTACAATTTACGCTTTATTATGTTTATTGGTGATGAGGCTTCTTTAAGGGTATCCGCTGCAAAACATCGGCTGATTCCCAGCTTTGTGCTCCAATCTACCCCTGAAATTTTAGTGTGGTTCGTCAGACTTGAGTGAAAACTAGCCAAGCCAGTTATGGATTGTTTGATGGAGTTCGGAATTGATGGACAATTGGAAGTTTTTTGACTCTCATTTTTTTCTGCGGGTACTGTTTTGGCTGAAAAATAAGAACTATTAGTCAATACGCCGCTATTAAAATTGTAAGAATATTCCTGCTTCATGCAACTTCAAGACGGCATATTCTAGCGCTTTCCCGACAAGATTTCGTGGCATCCTTCAGTTCTCTTTTTTTTTCAAGTTGAAAGTTACTAACTTAACGATCACGCGGTGAAATTCGAGGAACTCCCACCCTCTTCATTATCTTTTTGTTTCCCAAGACTTTTCCAACGGTATTTTCCGAAACAAATATCGCAGACTAGCAACAAACTTCGCCGTGACGTCCACAACTGCCTTCCATCCTCCGCACGCCCTCATTTAGCAGCTCACGCCGAGCAACCGGCAGGAATTATCAACCACTCCGGCAGTTGTCGAGAGCCCTTCGAGTGCCGGAGGTTGCGCGTTTTTTCATCGATTCCGACGCCGAAGCCCCGAAATGCCTCTGTCATTTTGCTTATTATACCACTTCGTTGACAGCGCGCAGTGAGTCTTCAGATACCTACACAATGCGAGCAACAACAACACAGTGCCGCAAGGGCGCTCTTCACACAAACAAACTTTTGATTGTACGTTCGAATTAAGGCGATTTCTCCTCCTCCCGCGTGCTTTCTGTGTGTTTCCGTCTGCCTGGTGCCTTGCCTGTTTTCCTCACTCACAGTTCTGCCGAGCTACCATAACAGAGTGGAACACCGGGGGAAACCCTGCGCCGTGTTAATTTGTTGCTTTATGACGAGCAGCGAATGAGGCGAATTCCTCTCGGTGATGGAGTGGTGGCGGAGCAACAGTTGTTAAAACAAATACACATAAGCTCGCGAATTAGTGCCAATATTTACTGGTAAAACAGGCGAGGAAACTAATTAAATATAAAATCGCTCGCTGGTAGTTGCGCCACGCTCTCTGTGTACTCGGGCTTCAAGAACTATCGAGATAATGCACACAATGAGCACAGCAGCATTCGTAGAGTACCTACACAGCAACAGTAGTAGTAGATGGAGTGGAACACCGGAGAGTATGGCGGTGCGATAATTAAAGTCAGCTCGGTGCCGCATAATGCTGAGCACTAGAAAATTAGTTTGTTTGCGGCATTATCTTGCATTTGCCTCATATTCGGTTGTTCAGAGATCCGAGAATGTAATGAACGCTCCCCTGCAACTTATTGCAAGGCAGATATATTGCCTCACAATAGCTGTTTGTTACTTTTGGCCCTTCAAGTTCGATGTTGCTTGGTTCGGAGGCGATACAAGTCTTTGTATATCTGTGAATACAGCTCTAGTCTTCAAAGAACGCCAACACATAGGTACTTACCGTAGGAGACTATCCAGTCATTGCAGACCATGATCGCCTGTTACCACTATAGTACAAGAAAGATAGATTTCAACCTCGGAAAAAATATGGACGTCCTGAAAATTTGATATTTTGTTCAGAATTGAGTGCTCTACAACATATCCAAAATCGCCAAAAATCGCACTCGGGGGTTTTGAGTTATTGGAGGGGGAGTAAAAAATTGCTGGTAAAAATGGAGGGGATGGAACCCGTCAACCCATTGGATGCGAATACATTATAGTTCGACGTATCATATCCCATTGATACCATTTCGGCACAAAAAGTGTCCATCATTGTTGAAGGGGAGTAGTGAGGAAGCGAAGCTCTGCCAGGTGGTCCATTTTGTTTTTATGGCCATGTAGAATTGTAGAACCGATCACGACAAGTTTGGTATCTTTTCCGACTGAATTCAATCTCCTGAACTCGTATCCGATGTGCGAATTTGGATGAAAACAAGTTTGAACAAGTGAACTTGAGAAAACTTGTTTTTTCTTTGACAATTCTGACGAATTTTTTTTGTACTGTTAGAGGTGTTCATTTCTAGAAAATTTTCAGGGAGCATTGAATTGAAGTGTATTCTCCACAAAAATCATCCACTCGAAGTATAATTTTGTTTCTCGAGTTTGAAAAATCGATTTGACCTTGAGCCGGCGCGGCGCGTCGTCTACTACTGACCAGAACACTACAGCATGCACCTTTAAATGAAAACACCTCAAACTATTGAAGAAATAAGAACTGATCTTTGAAAATTGGAGGATCTGTGGAGAATTGAATTCCCTATAACATAAACAAAATCGCCATGAATCGCACTGTAGGGTTTTGAGTTGTTCAAGGGGAGAGGTAACAGTTCATAGAATATGAATCCAGTCAAAGTGTTATACTCTTCCTCGAATAACTCAAAATCTTGCATTGCGATTCATGGCGATTTTGTTCATGGTATAGGGAATTCAGTTCTGCTCAAATCCTCCAATTTTCAAAGATAAGTTGTTATTTCTCCAATAGTTTGAGGTGTTTTCATTTAAAAGTGCATGCTGTAGTGTTCTGGTCAGTAGTAGACGACGCGCCGTGGCGGCTCAAGTTCAACTCGAGAAACAAAATTATACTTCGAGTGGATGATTTTTGTGGGGAATACACTTCAATTTATTGGTCTCTGAAAATTTCCAAAGAATTAACACCTCCAACAGTACAAAAAAAAACGTCAAAATTGTCAAAAAAAAAACAAGTTTTCTCAAGTCAACTTGTTCAATTTTGTTTTAATCCGAGTTTGCACATCGGATACGAGTTCAGGAGATTGAATTGAGTCGGAAAAGATACCAAACTTGGCGTGATCGGTTCTACATGGCCATGAAAACAAAATGGACCACCCAGCAGAACTTCGCCCCCCCACTACTCCCCTTCAACAATGATGGACACTTTTTGTGCCAAAATGGTATCAATGAGATATGATACGTCGAACTATAATGTATTCGCATCCAATGGGTTGACGGGTTTCATCCCCTCCATTTTTACCAGCAATTTTTTACTCCCCCTCCAATAACTCAAAACCCCCGAGTGCGATTTTTGGCGATTTTGGATATGTTGTAGAGCACTTAATTCTGAACAAAATATCAAATTTTCAGGACGTCCATATTTATTCCAAGGTTTCGCCGATTTCTTTACTATTTCTCCTGTACTACTATAAACAGCTGTTCTTCCGTGTAAGGCCGCAACTTTTATATTGCCCACGTTACGGCAAGGCATTCCCGCTCAGTAGCAACACAGATACAATCATATTATAAACTCAGCCAAACAAGATTGTAATTCTCCATCTAAACTGGGAGCAGGGCTACCAGTCCAGACAGAAGTTGTTGCTGGCGGCCAGTCGTTTTTCGTGTAGAGCGGCCGTGGGTTCGTGGTGGGATCTTACGTTTCTATTTATTTTTTTTTATGGGGCGCCAACCGAGGTTAGGTAGACGGCTCCGAACTTCTCGGTCAAGTCCATAGAGCAAACACCTGATTTATACGCTCAACTCCAAAAACGATTGATGGTTTTTTTTTAGTGGAAAGTAGTGACAACTGACAGGAGCTGAAATTGTAAAACTTATTAGATAAAGAAAAAGAAGTACCTTTCACAAGGAATGGATGTGTTTACTAATAGAAAATTTACTGATGTTACAATCTGCGTTATTTGAAAACTTGGTACACAAGAAAAACACTCGTGAAGCGAAATGCAGCAAAAACTATGGTGCGACTATACACCCACAACAAAATTAGTACCCGTGGCTAATCCCTTCAAAACCTAGTTGAAAGGACGCGACTTTCATCCTGAAAATGATTTCGCGGTCAAACGACTAGGAGAGAACCTTATTTCTGTGCACAGATATATTTCCTGTCTATCCTAACGCATCCTGGCAAAACTCTGTTGTCTCACTTAATTTCGTGTATTGAAATAAACAAAGGGGGCACCTCAAAATACTTGACTCCAGAAGTTGAATGTGTCGGGCTTACTGGCTGAAAGGTAGCACTCCGCCGGAATCTGTTGAAATGGCTTCCTGAACGAAGACAGCTGGAATTGTTGTTAAAACGTCTCCTGATGGGGGACGGTAGAAAAATGCCGTCTCATGCGAAAGGCGGCGACGGTCTCTTCGTCGGGATTCCGGATAAATCACGAAACAGCTGGCCGATGGCGCACGGGGTCCCAGCTGACTCCGGCGTGCAGAAAACCGTAGTCTCAGAAATTCGTGGAGTAGAACATGGTTACAGGAATGGCATTCGTAACAGCGTCGATGTTGGTACTTTTCGAGTACACTCGCCATAAACGGAGAAAAGAGGAAAACCCAAAAGTCGGATGGTCGCGTTCTAAATCTGAATATCTGAATTAAGGACGGTGTTGAATTGGTGAAATGAGCGTTGCGAAATCAATCCGTCTAGGTTTATTCCTTGACGGACTTTCACCATTTTAGTCTCTCTCGAAAGCTACAAGGATGTACTTTGGTTTGAGCCCATTGGCATTTCCAAAATCCAAAAATATTTTTCCAAATGTCAAAATTTGAAAGAGGTATGACGGATTGAATAGTAACAATGCGTCAAGGAATGAACCCAGACGGATTGAGTTTGCAACGCTTATTTCACCAATATGACTCTGTCCTTTTTATTGTTTAAAACACACCTCTAACAGAAGGAAATAATATCACTTGAGGGTGGCCATGCCGTTTTGAAAACGGAGAGGTTTTCTCGCCTAAAATGGCGCTGTGGCTGTAAGATCTAGCGCCAGTGCCACTCGCGACAAATTCTCACAGCCAAAAGAAAGACAAAGTCCGACCACCAGCGCTCATGTGCCTCTCTCTGCTCCCTCTCCTAAACGACAGAGCCCTGCATCGATAACATTTTTTGATGGACAGATTCCTGTACCCTCAGCGCTACCACTCCTTTCACGATATTCAAATTTCGGCCGTAAGGCGGCTCATCTGGTTATTGTTTTAATTTAACCCTCTAACGGCGGAGTTGAAATTAAAAAAAAAAATATTATTTTATAAGTTTCTGCATCTTTAGGCTGAAGAATGATATATTTGACAACAATGACTCTCAGTTTTTGCAAAAAAGCTGTTACCATATGGTAACGCTAGCATTTTATGGGTCACATTATTTACCATAATATGTACTGAACTGAGCTTTTTGGGAGTCTGTTTTCTCTGACCGTACCTGTCGCACTCAATCCTCTTTCTCTTAGCTTAAACAAAAGATTGAACCCTGTGAATAGATTGTCGAAATAAAATTTGAACGGTAGATTCTTGTATTTTCTGGAAAACTCATCAATCATGTTCATAAGAGGTGCTGCACATTTCCCAAACTCACGTTCGTAGGTCTCATTTCCAGAGGGATTTTTCCCTTGATATAGATCAAAGTTGACCAAATATCCTGAGGGCGCGTTGAGGCGCCACATCTTGAATCCAAACCTAATAGGCTTAGGTTCACCCCTAAAAAATTGTTTGCATGAGTTCTTTCCGTGATATTTGATCATGGACTCATCGAAGTCCAATTGTTCATCTGATATCCAATTTTCGAGAAACTTGCATTTCAATTTGTTCATCAATGGCCGGATCTTCCAGGCTTTGTCATTGGGGTTTGGTTTTGTATTGTCAGCGCAATGCATGTACTTCAAAATTTGTCGAAATCTGTCCCGTCTCATCGCTTCAACCACCATGGTGTTTCACATGTCATTGCCACTATCCCAATAAAAGTCCTTACCAGGTAGGTCGTTATACCCAGTAAGAATGAGAATTCCTATTGCCCACTTCATCTCATCACGCGTAATTTTGGGATCTGCTTTGTTCAGGAAAAGTGCATATGATGAGGATTGCTCAACCAAGAAGTCGATGATATCATCATCAATGAAAGTTCCAAAAATTTCTAAATTTGACATCTCTTGAACCTCTTGTCCACCGTCCCAGGGCCATCTTCTTCGCCGGAATCCTCGTCTGTCAACTGATTTGCATCAGGAGGCTCAACATAAATTTGATCAATATCAGCTTCATCATCGTAGGCAATTGGGAGAGTCTCCTCTAAAGTGAGATCTCCTCTGGAAAGAATCAAAACGGTTACCAAAGACTGTAATATCAAACAGCTGATTTGCCTTTTCATGTCTGGTTTCACCTGCTAGCGTAACCGTACGGTAACACAACAAAAAACCCACAAATTACAAACAAATAAATCAATTTTTCCTAATAAAAACATGATAAGCTATTCAGGTAGTCATTTTAGATATGCAAAAACCTGAGACGGTAGTTGACATGTGGATCAAGATTTGCAAAAACATACTTACTTCCAGCGAATGTCCATGCTTCGTACACTTACTAGAGAGCTCGTTAGTGGACGGTCTCAAAAAAACACAAGTTTAGCGCACAATTGAGATATTTCTAGTACTATTTCATAAAACACACTTCAACGAACGGATCAACATGACCTAATTCCCAACTTGTTCAAAAAAATTAGAGATGGCGACGCCTTACATGATAGCTGGCACGCGTTACCATACGGTAACGCCAGCAGTTGGAGGGTTAAACACAAACTGCAAATTTTTAATTCATGTGAATTGTTATCGTTACAAAATAACTGAGACTATCAATACTAAAATTGTATCACTCTGTAGAACTTCCATCCTCCACTTACGCTATCAGCATTTGGGGTCTGAAGAGTATAGAAAAGCTTGATTTCATACAAAATCATCCCATAAAGAATCTAGTGTACCTCCACCAAAGCACACCGGTGGAGATGTGGAACATCAATGAATAGTTTTTTTTCTAGTTAACTTTTTATGGTTTTGAGTTCTGTCATGAGTTTCGAAATTTTTACCAGGTTCGGTGCTTATGTTATGTGTTCTTTGTTCGTCGGAGAATTTTTGGCACGTGAGCAGGTGTTGCACTGTCAAGCGATCTTGGCAGTTTCCGCATGTTGGGGGAGGAGTTCTTTTCAATAGGAACTCGTGAGTAAATCGGGTATGCCCTATTCTGGTTCTTGCAATAATGGTTTGGTCCCTTCTGTTTAGCTTGGTTTGATATTGCTTTTTGGGATGTATTTGTGGTTGTATGTTTTTGAGAAATGTGTGAGACTCGTCCCATGTTGCTTGCCGTTTTTGGTTAATTTCCAGCTTCAGCTGGAGTTTTATGTCGTCTTTTAGGATGTTGTTAGTGGGGGTCACGGTAGGTGTTGTTATAACGGAGCGAGCAGATTTGTCTGCCAGTTCATTTTCTTCGATGTCTACGTGTGCAGGTACCCATATTAGCTCAATTTCTTTGCGATTGTGGATACACTGAAAAAGTTGGTCTTAGATTTGTTTCACTATTTGATTTTTGGTAGAGCTTTTGAATGGGCAGCAGGGAACCTAGAGAGTAGGTACAGATGGCGATTTGATTTTCTTGCAGTAATGATATTAGTAGTGTAGCTTCTAGTATGGCAGTAAGCTCGGCGTTGTATATGGACGTTACGGGGTTCAATCGAATTTTATTATTGGTGGTGGGTGTAACTACTGCACCGCCAGTTCCGTCTTTGTTTTTTGCTGCGTCTGTATATATGAGCATGTAATTGGGATACGTCTGTAGTTTTTCGAAGAATAAAGTTTGCAGAATTGTGTTGGGGGTGTCATTTTCTGGGAATTTCGTGAGCTCGGTATCAATGCAGTTTTCTAGTGGGATCCATGGAGGGTGGTTCCTTTGCACGTTGATCAGAGGCGGTGGGGGTTCAAAGTGCAAAGAATCCAGGGTTTTTTGGTACCTTATGTTGAACGTTATTGTTGAGTAAGGGTTCATTTCGTAGAGATGCGAATTAGTGTTTGCATTCAAGTAGTTGTAGTTTGGGTTGTTCGGGTTTGATAATACATTTGTGGCATAATTCAGGAGGAGTTTTTTTTTTGTCTAAGCGTTAGAGAGGGTTCGCATGTCTCGCAATACAGGCTCTGAATTGGACTGGTGCAAAATGCTCTGCAAACTGCAATTTTGAGAGCTGCAATATGGATACGGTCGAAAACTTTTCGAACTAATTTTGAAGCGGATGTGAAGGCAACCGCTCCGTAGTCCAATCTGGAGCGGATAAAAGCTCGATAGAACTTCATTAGTACTGATTCTTCTGCTCCCCAGTTATGATTGCTAATGGTATTCATAATGTTAAGCCTTTTCAGGCAGTCATTCTTTAACGAAGTAATGTGATCGTCCCAGGTTAATTTTGAGTCGAGTATTATTCCTAAGAATTCCAATTCAGAGAAGTTCGTGATATTTTTATTGCTCAAAGAAATGTGCGGTAGGTTTGCCGGTGGGTTCTTTTTTGGAGAAAAGTATGAATTCGCTTTTTGAGGGTGAGAATTTGAATTCTGTTTTGGTTGACCAAGAAGATAGTTGGTCGATGGTGTCTTGTATCATTTTAATGGTTGTGTGTGGGTTTCTGCCACGGCAGAAGATTGATATATCGTCGGCGTACAAGCAGCATTTGACAAGTAGGTGAACGTGTTCTATGACTTCATTGATGGCTATTAAGAAAAGTGTGACACTTATGACAGAACCCTGAGGTACTCCATTTTCTAGTTCATATATTGGAGAAAAAATGCTGTTCACTTCAAGTTTGAACGTTTGTTTGTGTAGGAAATTTCGGATGAAACCGAGGAGATTTTCTCCTAATTTCATTTTTGACAGGATTTCGATTATGTTTTGCCGCCATACTGCATCGTATGCTTTTTCTATGTCCAAGAAGACAGCGGTCAGATGTTGCTTTGAGGCTTGGGCATTTAGAATTTCCGTTTGTAGGTTGATGATGTTATCGGTGGTAGATCTGTTTGAACGAAATCCGCTTTGTTCCTTGCAGATAAGATGATGTTCTTCCAGGTACCAATTTAATCTGTTGTTCCCGATTTTTTCCATGATTTTGCACATGGCGCATGTAAGTGAGATTGGCCAATAGTTTTTTGGATCTAGTTTAGCTTTCCCAGGTTTTGGGAGGGGGATTATAATTGAGTGTTGCCACAGTTCTGGAAATTTGCTTGATCTCCATATAAAGTTGAAGATATCCAGCAGATATACACCTGCTTCAGGTGGGACATGTTTCAAAAAGAGATAAGGGATATTGTCTGGACCTGGGCTGCCATGTCAAAACGCAGAAACGTTCCGTTGAAATTTTTGTTGCTGGAGTTATGTGCGAAAGTTTTTGCTGGAAGGTTAGATATTTTAATGTTGGAGGTAATTAGACTGTTATTTTCATCAGTGAGTGCTTCATTTTGCGTGGGGGTTGTGTTGCCTCTGATTTTTTGGATTTTTCCCCATACTTTAGAGATTGTAGTGCTGTTAGTTAGTGTTCGGACAAAATCTTGCCAGGATTCTTTTTTGCTCGTTTTGGCTGTTAACCTTGATTTCGCTCTTAATTTTTTTTATAATTGATCAGATTTTCTAGGATTGGGTGTCAATGAATACTGTTCTAATAACCTTCATTGAAAAAGAAACTCCTAACTCAATTAGAAGAATTCTTCTCATGAATAGTTGCCGATATCCTCGGATTGCTCTCGAAAGACTTATCAATTCAGATCAGTCACCGAATAACAAATCAAAATGCAATTGGTCTATACAATTTCGAGATCTGTTGAGTGACGGTTTTGAAGTTGAGCTTTCAATGCAATGCTTGTCCAGACAGAAAATTTGCGGTAACCTTAAGAAGTGTGGAAGAGTAATGAAGAAAGTTGATTGGGATAGGATTCTTCCCAGCCAATATTGTACTGAATATAAGTTCTTGCTATTGCTACCACAAGGCCATCCTGATGATGATGATGGAATGAAAGACCAACTAGGTACTCACCATAAAAACACCTATAGACAAAAGGATGTATTGCACAATTAGAAACATCCAACACCTAAAGTTTCACCCTTTTCATTAACGTGGCAAGTCAAAACAAAATAATACACGAGCTATGTTCAGTTTGCAACGTGCACAGTCACGGAACTGTCGGCCACATTTTCTTCCGATGCCTCTTATATAGTGCGATCAGAAGGAATATTTCGAAGTTTGCTGAAGATGTTCGTTCACCTCGTCCTGTAGAATCAAACACAGCATCTGCGACTGCGGACTATAGACATATCAGTCCACATTATAAAACTTTTAGTTCTGACTGGTAGAAGTTACCCTCGAGCGCACAAGCAAAGCCGCTTTGAACAATACCGACATACGCCATCATCAGCGTATTGATGGTACTTGTCAACCCACTAGCGCTCCTTTCATGACGGCTTTTTTTGAACATGCCGCCCGCGCTAATTAAAGACCGCCGAAGCTTTGAACCCGCCGTCCCAGCTAATTTTCGTGCGTGGGGCGGATTGCACGCTGCACTCCAAGGTAAAGCACCTCGGGCGGAGAATAATAACGGCGCGAATATTTCTTCGGGGATCTTTCAGCCAAGGATATATCGTCAAGTCCTTCCTTTATACATCCAATTAGGGTAATGCAAGTAAAGGTCCAAAGTGCCACTCGAAAACTGCGCTGCCGCGCGCGTCTGACTCGTCGAGTTTCTTTTCTCTTTGTGAGAACACCACGCCGGCATCTACGAGGACACGTTGGGAGATTGAGAAAGGTGAGCTTTCGGGCTTTTCTTATATTGAAACTTGATGCACATTCGCGCCTTGTTAGCACTGCCAGAGCAATTTACAAAGTGTTTGAACCACGTTGCGTATTAGACTTTGTAATTCTGCATGTGTGCGGTGGAAATTTGCATCTAAATATGTACTGCTGAGTGGGGGTGTGTGACGGTGCTGAGTGTACAGTCGCTGCCAAGGCAAAACTGAGGTGTAGGGTTGAAGAGTGGACAAGCAAAATTGGTATACCCTTTAAATTTCGGCAATATCGAAGATCGAATGCAAGGCCTCCAGATTGCAGACCATCATTAGCAAGTCGGTTCTAAAACGATCCTAAGTCTATACGCTTGACCGAATAAATGTTATGAGATATTCAGAGCGTGCATATTCGTGGACCCATGGGCAGTGTGCTCTGCACACGTTCCGGCTTCATAAAAAATGCATGCGGTAGCGATGGAGTAATCAAATGTGTGTGTGTGTGTGGGTCGCCCAAAGGGCCACGGCCAGCGGCGGCACTACATAACACACAGGCCTCCATAATAAAGTAATAAACCCTACATAATGAACGGCAGTCGGTCGCCGTTATTAACTTAATGTGACAGAACATGGGGCCGCTCTCTCGTGTATATTGGGGCCGTGACCGCCCTCGGTGGGTGTACGTACATGTATGTGTGGTGGACATGTAAATTGCCGCGGCCAGCGGCACAGACTTGGGAGTTTTTCAAAAGTGCCTGGATCGCATCCCCAAGTCAAGGTTTTCCCGAGGCCGCATCCCCGACCTTTCTCTTCACTTTGCATTTCAATATCAAATCGAATAACCTTCCCATCGACCTTGAAATGTAGCGTATTGCAGAGCTCTACACAGTGTTTAACTCGCAGAAGTGGATTACGAAGGAGCCCAAGGCTAGGACTAAACGGACAATAGTACGAGCCAACGTACAACAAAGTAATAATAACTCCTGCTGGAAAATATCCAGTCACCTTTCGGACCTGTCGTTGGACTCTTATCGAATAAGTGCCTGTTATATTCACGGGAGGAATCGGTCACTTGTGCAATTCATTTATTATTAGACAGGAAGATACAGGAACGGTCAGAGATAAGCTCAGACGGGCAAGCAAGCCTAACAATCCGTCCTTTGCGCTCCAGCCTACGCCTCTCAATGCCTCCGCTCTGCTCTGCTGCTTGCTGCTACGTGTCGGTCAAGAATCCTCTCCTCCCCCGCTTCCCCCCCTTGCAAAAATTCGGTGGCATTTCCAATAGGAGCGCCAACACGGCTATTCTTGATATACCGGTCGTCCTCGATCGGCAGCTGGAATGACTCGGACTACTCCCAGTCAAGGCACCAGCAGGCGACTCACTTCTTATCGAGGATATGGTGGAACAAAACCCTGGAAGGCTCCTGCTCTGTAAACTCAAGTGACTCCATCATACAGGCCATGACAAATCTGCACATGGTTGACTGAACAGCGCAACAACCGAAGTCTGAGACTGCGTTGATTTTGATTCTAGCTGGGCGAATGATGTTTGAAGACATCTTGTTTCCAATATATTCGATAGTGGTTTTAAGCAAGCAGCATTGCTTCAGTTTGAAAGTGATCCCCTTTTCCCGGAAAATTTGTAAAACTTTACCTAGTGTGTTTGATGAGTCTTCAAAGCTATGAGCCGGGATCAAAATGTCGTCTAGATATACTACAACTTTGATGAATCTCATTTGACCAAGCGCCATATTGACGGCCCGTTGGAATAAAGCCCCAGCATTGGCCAACCCAGAAGGAACTCTCACGAACTTGAATGCTCATCTTGCGTGACAAACGCCGTCAAAGGCACTGATTTTGAGTCAATCTCGATCTGGTGGTATCCGGCAAAAAGTATCAGAGTCGTATAAAACTCGGATCCTGCTAAACGCCTGAAGGGTTCCTCTTTCAAAAATATAGGATATTTATCCTTGACCGTTATCTGGTTGGGAGCTCGATAATTAACACAAAGCCGCTTCTCTTCGTCTTTTTTGGTGACCAGTACTACCTGAAAAATTGTCTTGGTCTGCGGGCAAACGGTTGAGTCGAGGTCAGCTCGATCGACATTTTGACATCAACAGCCGTACCAGTTTCCGCCATGTTACTCGCCCAACACTCTGAAAACTCGTTGAGTAACTCTATCAGATCCGCTCGAGCCTTAATGTCATCCACACCGACGCTGACTACCGTGTCCGCGCCTACTGTCAACCCGCACACATTCAAGGAGGTGAAATTAAGTTCGTGACCCTCTTTTGAATACAGAACGTCATCTAGTTCTGTGGAATTTTGCCCTATCAAGACGTCTGCACCTTTCACACATTCGCATACAACAAAAAGTTCTAACGGCTCATTGATCCCATCTAGGTATGTTATTATGGAGGATTATGGTGTTTTCTAGAAACTCGAAAAAGCGGTGTGGAAACGTCTTCGACACCAAATAAATCTATGAAAAACGTCAGGTATGCATCTATAGGTGCGCTTTGAAGGGCCACTGCTATTTCACAGACGAGGAATGCAGGAATGCAACGATTTGGTCGAGTGAAATTTGTACATGCCAATGTTCTAACCATGGAGGGTAGAGATAAGGAGACTACACGGCCTGCTCTTCCGCGCTGCAGCGGAAAATTATCCAAGCTTGTTGCGGGCTACTAGACCCATGTAGGAATTCAAAGCCGTTGTCATTTTGAAAGGTTCACACTTCACGATTTTGTCCCTGCTCTCTGCTTGTCTTCCGCCAGTTTTTATCGAGTTCCGTTCATGTCTGCTTTGTTCCGTTGTACTACGTGTTGTATTCGAGTTACTTTCTGTTGAGTTCTTTGGTGTTTACTCACCTTTGGGCCTCATTTTGTGTTCTGTTCAGACCGAGGTTCAGACTGTTCCACTAGGTACCCAAATCCATAGAACTACCGGCTGAACTAACAATTTATAACTGAAACCTGACGACACAAATTTTTTTTACAGCTTCCACTACTCGTTCAGTCTACTTCATATACCCTCCATGGTTCCAACGTTTCAATAGTTCAAAATGATTTATTGCAATACGGGGGGGAAATAAATGATATTGTTACAAGCGGCGATGCCCGTGCATTCTAGTAAACACGCGATCTTTCTAGAGTCTTCCATTAGGTTGCAGTGTCTTTCAGTAGCATTCTCCCCCACTCAAATAGTCGTAAAGCCCTCCACTTAAATTATCTCCATCCCCTTAATCTAGTAGATACTTGCATAATGAAGAAAAATAATATTTGTAGATTGTAATATTGTACTCTAATAAACCAGTGCCTACATCTAGCTTTTGAGCCCATTGAGGTATGATATTTATTATTTGGATGTATATATTGAAATCGACCGGCTCTTCAGCCTATGAAGAGTAAACGTGAAACATCGTGAGCTTTGGTAATACACCTGAAAAGGGGGAGGCCGTCGTCAAGTAACGGGGTGTTGAAAAGGGTAGAAAATGACGGCAGATGTCTGGGAGAAGAACACAAGAAAAACTGGGTATTTCCTGCTCCAGATCATAGAAAAGAGAAGATTCAAGTCTCTTCCGATGTTGGAGACTTCAGAACACTCGAAGATAAGTAATTCAGTTGTTTTGTTTCCTGTCAATTAGACATTATTAATTGTAACAATTCATGGGATATTCATAAGGGGATCAAGGGAATACACGTAGCCTGTGGGTCACTGTTGTTGATGCTTGAGAGAGACGAAAGAGTAGAACGATGTCGCCACAAGATTTCCAGATGAACTGGGACCGAGCGACCACAAGAGTCAGGGTCTGGCGAGACAACAAATCATTGACCTGTAGAACAGGTGACGTGGTTTTGAGAGCTCCAAGGTAAACTGTCATACTTGATGGGCATGGTTGTGGTATTCTTCTCAGTCAGTTGAATCGCTTTAATGATTTCTTCATACTTTTGTTCACTATGATTCATACTACACTGATCGACTGTCTTCTATATTCATGCCCGAGTCCTGTGAGACAAAGATATCTGCACACAACAGATATTTTTACTTGCTGTCGTGTCTTGTAAGAGAAGGTTATCTTGTGAAAGAAGATATCTTTCCTTACTTTGTTATCTGATGAAATAATATACGTCTTCAACTGTTAAGACCTGGTTTTTGATATTGTTGATTTACATCGATTCATGTTGTGGTATTTATTACGTTTGCAGACATGCTCAAGTTGGCTAATCAAGAGTCTGCCGCTGCTGATTTTTCCAATGTCACAGTCAAATTAGAAGCTGGAGTACATCACATGTCAGCAGACCAAGAAAAATAGAATAGAATAGAATAGAATATGGATTTATTGCTTTCTCGATATATACAGCATATCATAAGCAATGTTGAGGTGAATAATCTTAAATAATCAATATACACACAAGGCATAGGTACATCTAAAAACATGAGAAAGACAATTGAAGTTAAGAGAGGGGCGAAAATAGGCTAAAAAACTTAATAAACAAAAACTACCGACCAAGAAAAATGTGTTCAACATGGTCGAACACAAGCAATTTCTCAATCTAGTAATCGTCAAGACCGATCGTACTCCATGAAGTATGTGAAAGTGTTGTGGTAGGAAAAAATCATCCTACAGAAAAATGTCTTTTTTTTATTACTACTGTAATATTTGTAAAATGCAACGTCACTTAGCACCGAGGTGCCCACAAAAGGAAGCAAAATTTGTTGGAAATAAACCTAGGAATTCCCAAAATTTCATTGAGAGTGATGATTTGTTTTCAATCGATGAAAAGTTGCCACTTCAACCAATTTTCAAGAAGAAATCGATAGAAAACAAACCATTTACTTTCCTAATTGACTCGGGATCGGGAATTTCGGTGGTGTCGGATACTTTTTGGTCCGAAAATTTTGGCTCTTGTGTTTTGCAACGAAGCGACAGGGACTTTAAGGTTTACAATGGATATAAATAATTATTGTCAGTTTCAGGAAAATTCAAAAAGAAAATTAAATTGAGTAGCCACGAGGATATTACTGATTTTTTTGTAATAAGAAAAGGAGGTCCACCAATTTTGGGCAGAGATTTCATGTCAAAGTTCAACTTAGAGATCTGTGAAAACTTCTCTATTGATTCTAAGCGAGTAGTAAGTACAGATCAATTGGAAACAAAACATAATTCCGTTTTTTCTCAAGGTTTGGGGATGTTCAATAAGATAGTGGTAACTTTAAAGTTGAAAAGTGATGAAGTAACACCAAAGTTCATACGGGCCAGACCTTTGCCATATGCGATGAGAGAAAAAATTGAGAAAGAGCTGGAAAGATTAGTTGATTTGAATGTACTCAGACCTGTAGATTTTTCTAAATGGGCCACGCCAATTGTCCCTGTTCTTGAAAAGAATGGTTCTATACGCATATGTGGAGACTTCAAAGTTACACTGAATCAGGTGTCAGAAATCGATCAGTTTCTACTGCCGCGTATCGAGGATCTTTTTGCTAAATTGCAGGGAGGCGTGACATTTTCAAAAATTGATCTTTCACATGCATACAATCAAATATGCGTTGATGAGAAGTCGCAAGAATTGCTGACAATTTCTACACATGAGAGATTCTTTCAATAATAAACGTTCAGCCTTTGGTGTAGCTTGTGCACCTGCAAAGTTTCAAAAAATTATGGAGTCATTGTTGTGTAATGTGGAAGGTTGTGTGGTTTTTCTGGACGACATATTGATAAGTGGGCCAACCCATGAAGTACACTGTGATCGCATTCATGAAGTTTTGAAAATATTATCTCCTGCAGGGCTCAGAATTTCGGTTAATAAGTGTAATTTTTTCCAGAATGAAGTGAGTTACCTGGAATTTATTATCAATAAAGAAGGTCTAAAAACCTGCCCAGATCAAGTACAAGCTATCAAGAAAGCGCCAGGACCTAAAACAGTAACGGAGCTAAAATCTTTATTAGGTATGGTCAATTATTATGGACGTTTTTTGACCAATCTCGCCCAAGCTCTACATCCCTTGTACAAACGGTTAAAAAAGATCAAAAATGGGTTTGGGAAATATTGTACCGTGACGTTTAACACAGTCAAGCAAATGCTTATGTCAGCTGAAATATTAACACATTATAATTCGGAATATGAATTGAAACTAACAACTGATGGAAGTTCTTTTGGAATTGGAGGTGTCATTTCTCATGTAATGCCAGATGGTTCAGAAAGGCCCATATCTTATATATCTCGGACGTTGTCTCGAGCTGAAAAAAATTATTTACAGATTGAACTGGAAGGGTTAGCAGTAATTTTCCCATTATGTCGGTTTAATCAATACCTGCATGGAAGGGACTTCACCCTCGTACTGGACAATAAACATTCACTGGAAATCTTTAACCCAAGTAAAGGTATTCCTCAGTATTCGGCGAAACGTCTCAGACGGTGGGCAGCCATTCTTTCAAATTATAGAAATAAAACAGCATATGTCAAGTCAGAAAAAAAACTGGGCTGATTTTCTTTCTCGTCCACCGATTGAAAATAATGAAGATGAAATTTGGGAAAATGTAGATGTCGATTATGTGAATATTTTTTCTGAAAGTGATATAGTTTTAACGACGTTCAAAACTATTCAAGATTCCACTATAAAGGATAATGTGTTACAATCAGTGATAAAATTTGTTAAAAAAAATTGGCCTATTTTTTCAAAAAAAAGTGTGATTTACAAAGGGTATTATATGATTCGAAATGAGCTGACTATCGAAGGAAATGCCTTGATGTGGAATAATAGAATCATTATTCCAGATGAGCTAAGAGGGCGAATTTTAAACCAGTTACACATGTCACATATTGGAGTGGTGAAGATGAAATGCTAGAATGCATCGCTGGACAGCATTTTTTTTTGCTCGGTATTAACAAGGACATACAAGAGTTTGCTTCCAGTTGCAAAAATTGCTCGCTGAATAAATCTAGTCCACCAGAAAGTGTTCTACGTTCTTGAGATTGGCCCGAAGAAGTGTTTGATCGATCGCATATGGATTTTTTGGGGTCATTTTTGGGAAAATATTTCCTTATCGTCCTTGATGCTAATTCTAAATGGTTAAAAGTTCCTCCATCGTCAACCTTAACATCTCCGTTCACTATTAAGGCTTTGCACAGCACTTTCGCTTGGTTTGGCATTCCAAAATGTTTGGTGTCCGACAATGCCAGAAATTTTACGAGTTCTGAATTTGAAAATTTCCTACAAGAATACAATATAAAACATATAACTTCTCCACCTTTCCTTCCACAATCTAATGGAGCAGCTGAAAATTCTGTTGAAAATGTCAAAATACTCGAAATGTAGTTGAAAAATTGTCTTGGTTCAAATAAGAGTATTGATGTTAATGTAGCGCTAAACAATTTCTTGTTCGACTACAGGAACCTCATGCAACTACAGGTGTTTCACCTGCAAAATTGATGTTCAACAGAGATGTTTATACTCGCTTTGATATATCGAAAAATAGATTGTATGCTAAACAGAATGTTCAGAGAGCTCAAGAAAAGCAAATTCAATATTTTGGGAGAAGAGAGACAGAAGCATTCAAAATTGGAGATAATGTGATTGTCAAAGACTAAAGAAATGTAAATAAGGTAGTTTGGGTTCCTGGTAATATTCACAAAATTATCGGCAAGTAACATTTATTGTAAAACTGGAAGAAGAAAAATACTGTAAGAGACACGTGGATCAAATTCGAAAATCAAACGTTTCAAGTTATATTTCTCATAACAGTAATGTGAATAGTCCTAAAATTAGTCCTGTCGTCAACGCGGCTAGACCCAAAAGAATGGTGGAACCACCGGATCGCCTGAATTACGACAATTTTCAAATCTCATTTGTAAATAGTGTAAAAATGTATATAATGTAAATAGCTAGGTATTGGAAAGAGATCCTTGATAATAATGATCAACTAATAATTTTCAGGGTGGAAAATTGTGGCGTATTAACTTTTTCCACTTATTTTATGTATATAAAAACTTATCGAAGATAAGCACTTTTTCACTTCTGTTCTTGCACAATAAAGAACGACACAATAAAAGTTTCAAGTTTAAAAGAAGAACAACTGAATTATTTCACCTCAGTAAGTTATACCAATTCCGACTTGAAAACTTTACAGAGTTCAAACTCGTAGTCAGACCTGTCTCAACAATCTCGAGAGCTCTATACTCGAACACCAAAAAGAGAGGCACAACGGGATGTCGTCCTGATGCTAGATGATCACCGGCCAAGCGGTCCCAAAAGCGGGAAACGTGATTCAATTCAAATAAGTTGGATTAAATGGAAGTTTAATGAGTCGTCTACCCATTCAGGGGTTGAGGAAGATAGCTGGGATCTTTAAATACTTATTTCACGTGCAAGTAACCGTTTGGCAGAGAAATTGGAAAAACCAGCACCATGTCATTTTGAGGGGCGGTTTTCACCCCATTACTCGACTAGCGGCAACGGGACACTTGGGGACTTTTTTTTGTAGATAAGGACATGCTTCTGAATATATCTGCAAGAGTTTCATATCGAAGATGTCTATCTCATTTCAAACCGGTCCTGGACTAATTGGCCTTCGACCTTGTGCGGAGACGAATCGAAAATCGGCGGTGCGGACCCTTTGATGTCGTGTGTCGGTACGCGCTGATAATTTGTAACGTTTGACGTTTGTCGCTAAGTAATAATCTGGCGGCTAATAGGACCCCGCGCCAAGATTTCGGCAAGAGGGCGGAATTACGCTGCTGATTAATTAATTAGCAATAACTAGTGTAAATAGGGGGCGCGGTTCTTTGAGGGCGTCGTACGGGCATAAATTTTGCGTCACAGATCCGTGCATTAGACGAGGCTTGTTTCCTCGGGGGAAGCGAATGCGGGAAACTGATTAGAAATGTTGCCATTATAGTGGGTAAACAGTTTGTGTTTAGTTGTTTGTAGATTTTACAGCGAGAAAAAATAGTATACAGCGGGGTGCAAAACTGTTTGTGTGTAACAAAGACCGGCTCTGGAATTGATGGGAATAATTTGTTTCGCGTTATCTTGTTATCGATGCGGTGTGCAGGGGCCAGCCCGGTTTTGATTGCCCCGTTAATTAACGGTCGAGATAATTCGCGCTTCGTTAATTGCCTCTCGTGCGGTACTTTAGCGCGCTTCGCGTCTCTCTATTAAACTTTATTTTTTATGTGCGTTGCATAAATTATTTCGGAAACGCCGAAAGTTTCCCGCATTCGAGATCTCAGCGCTTTTTGTCCTCGACCACAACACCACTAGAAGATCTTCTCCAGATTAATGGGATCTAATTGACAAAAAGTTTATATGAGATCATAAAAAGGAGTTCGACTACAGCCAGGAATTGATGCCAGATTATCATGATATCTCTGGTAGGTATTCTCGAGCATTTTAGTACAAAAAAAGTTATTCTCAACCTTAGGCAAAATATTGTAATCTCCCAACCCACCCCTCTTATAAAATAAACATTCCCCAAAGAAGAAGAAGAAACCCCTTCAAGTTGAAGACTTAGTTTGGCCAATCGTGTTTATCTAGTAGTGTTTGTCAGGACTTGGGACTTGTTGTAGTCACCCAAGGTAGTACAGGTAAGTGAAGGCTTGGAAATGAACGCAGAGACTTCAAATCAACAAAGAACAATTTTATTCCAAAGGCAAATATATCGACTCATGTTCAAGAATACAATATCGATTCAATTACCCCACCCTCCCACTATTTGAAATGCAGTGTGTGAGCCACTGATGCAGAGAGAACAAGAGCAAGACGAGAGAGAGTATCGCTTTCGCTAGAACAGATCTGTAGACTGTTGAAGAACCTGTATAGCGGAAACTAAATGGCAGAACCAAAGTGTGAGTATCGCCTATACATCACTTGGCGCGAAGGGAAAGAAGAAAGAGACAAACGTTTATTAGTAAGTTCTGCGGTGACCTAAATTGACGAGGGATCTAAAGAGGGAATAGAGACGAGTTTGGCTGAGCACAGGGTCTCTTGAACAGGCCTCTGCTGCCGAAAGAAGAAAAGAGAACAGTGTTGCATATGCGGATGTCTTTTAATTGGTACCATAATAAAACATGATAATAAAATATCAAGAATAAAACCAATAAACAAGGTCAATGGAATCATCAACAATTATTTATCATAATAGTCGTGACTTCTCTGAATAACTTGATTTGGACCGAACCTGCTCCATAACCCATCAGAAAACGATCTCGGAGTAGCATGTCTATCATGGTGTTGTCTAAGCTGCAATTGACTGCTGATCTTCTAACTCGAGCACCCATTTATTTGCAGTTTCTTCGGGAGCCCTGCAAGCTGCATAAAACTTCGACCTTGCCACAAAGGCCGACTCCGAAGACTGAAAGTATTTGTTTAATAACTCACATAACTCTTTGTACGATTTATCTTTGGTAATCGCTGGCATGCATAGATTATACATAAATTTGTATGCATCTTCACTGAACGAATTCAGTAGCATGGCCCTCTTCTTATCAACATCTTGGATATTATTGACTAAAAAATAATTATTCAGTCTTCTTAGATAGATGCTCCCATCGGATAGCACATCGAATTCTCGCAATTGACCATAGTATGATGGATTAGCTGGTGCTGAGCTACTTTTAGCTCCTCCTGCTGGATTCGTTGGCATCTTCTTCAAAAAACGTGAATTTCGTTACCGATTTGATTATTACGCTCGAATTTGAACGTATAATAGGTACGCAGACTTCCAAATTGTTTTCTTCGTCGCCATTGTAATGTTTTCAAGTCGGAATTGATATAATTCACTGGGGCGAAATGATTCAAGTGTTCTTCTTTCGAACTTGAAACTTTCATTGTGTCGTTCTTTATTGTACAAGAACAGAAGTGGAAAAAAACTTATCTCCGATAAGATAAGTTCTCTACGATAAGTTTTTATATACATAGAACAAGTGGAAAAAGCTAATACGCCACAATAATAATAATTATAATGGTAACATAAATTATTCAGTAACTGGGGCTAGTAACCCATTCCCATTCCCATTGTAATAATGTAGTATGCAGACCCCGTACTGCACGGAAATCATCCTTCGAGATTCTTAGGAAAAACGGCGTATAGTTCAAGTCCTTTTCAAGTAAGAGAAAAAACAAAGAATGTCTCTTGTTTGGGACACTCCACTTCACGAACCCTTCCTTCGTGCATTCTTTGGTTAAACCAGCCAGTTTTAAGATGCACACTTTGGAACACGGAGTTACACGAGTTTCTCTCCGCGTGTTTGAAACTATCTTCAATTTTGAACGAGTTTCGCACAACTTGGGTGTGGGTCAGCCAAATGAGCAAAACGCCATTCGATGCATAATCTCATGCAGATGCCACCATGGGCAATTTTCAATTCATACGTTGTTCAGTTGCAAAAAAATTGCAACATAAATTTGATCGAATGACCGTTCATGAAATACAATATTATGGTAAAGATCGTTCGCAGTGTGAAATTTTCCTTTGTAAATGCGCGTCTGGGAACGTCAATTTCAGTTTGGGACGAAAGGGCGCTCTGTGATGCGGAATTATCTGCATGCCCCTGCATAACAGGTTGCACTATCGTATGTATGGCAATTATGCAAATGCCAGACGGCTGTATTATATACCCTGATGACAAAGTTAACATCATGACGCGGTGTAAATACACCCAAGGATAATTTCCATGCTGTAATGAATTTATTACTAAACTTTAGTTGGTTGCTGCTGCAGCCAACCACCCAGCGCCGCGCTTATGATGCAGTAAACGGCTTTGGCACAACATCAGCCGAGAAAATTTCTGGCGCAGGTGGAATAATTCCAAGATTCTCACAGCAAGTTAGTGTTGAATTGTTGTTTCATTCACGGCTTTTGTCGGATTTTATGCCCGCTGTACGTGCTTTTGTCTCTTGAAGAGAAAATCTCACTTCCGACATCAAAACAGCAATTACAAGTGTTGTCGAATTTTCAGATTTTATAAAAAAATTCTCTGATCATGGCACTGGTATTCTGATCCTTTATGGTGTTTCATGACTCATACAATATAGCCTAATGGTGGATCAAGGAAGTCAAGCGAGTTCAGATCAACCAGCAAATTATTCTTTGGGGCCCTTGATACATAAAAGCTATTTTCATAGTTTTGTCAGCAACTTTGAAAAGCGAAATTTTTGAAATGGTTTGAAATCTCTCGTAATTTGGCGACAGCATTCCTGACAAGATTAATCGGAACTCCCTGCGGAACCAACTCCCAACTGTACAGGCTCACCTATTTGAAAAATGTATAAAATGCTTGTACTGCTTGTTTGTAACAGGCTTTCAGTGAAATTGGCAGTGAATTGACAGAAATAGAAGTATGGCATGAGAATAATAACAATAAATGTCCTTGTAGTAGGTGTTATGGAACATTATCACAGGCTAGGCAAAAACTTTGCGTCTTTCAGCTTGTCCAACGTAGCAGAAACCAACGAAATAAGGGAGTTCTTGGTCTGTCACGACATTCAGTTTCCGATAATTGATGCAGAATCTATGCCCGTATTTTTCTACTCCACGAGAAAAATGCGACTAAGGTTTCCCTCAGCAGGCTTCTACTTCTGTGTAGACTTCCAAAAAGTGAACGCCGTTACCGAGAAGGATAGATATACTATACTTGATGTGAGTCATATCTTGCAGAAGCTCTAGGATGCCAAATACTTATCCACTTTAGATATACGACTGGCGTACTGGCAGATACCCATAAAGGAGCAATTCGAAATCTTCACAGTTCCCAACAGGGGACTTTTTCAGTTTTAACACGTTCCGTTCACTGCCACCGAAATTTTGCGATTTTTCTTGAAAGGCCATTTATGTCATGTTATAGTGCAGTGAAAACTAAGTCCTCTAGCACAGGTCAAAGTTCGAAATACACCTTGGTTTTTTGGAAAATAACGAAAAATTGAGCCCAACATAATAGTTTTTTGAAGGCCAAATTTCGCATATATCAAAAAATCGAAAAGATGTCCATGCACTTGTAACCTCCTAGCTCGTGATGGACCACTGCCATTGTCGATATGTAGCGTACTTAAGCCAGGAATCTGAAAAAATTAAAATTCCCTGCTGGTCCCATGGGACCAGCGCGGTCAGTTGGAGCTTCACGCTGCTGGTCCTATGGGACCAGCGTGGCAGTGAACGTGTTAAGAAATGCCATTTGGCTTGCATAATGCCCCAGTTACGTTTCAAAGGTGCATCGAGCAAGTAGTCGTTTATGGTCTACAGCTCAAAGTATTTTGCTGTTTAGACGACGTTATAATTGTGACGGATACGTTCTAGTATCACTTGGAAAGGTTGGGAACCGCTAGATTTAACCTGTTACATGCCAAAAAGGCCTCGTGCCTTTTCGGTGCGACTTACAATTGGTTTGTCTCATTTAAAAACACGGCCCGCCAGCTGATCAGAGGAGATAGGCCGGGGTTCTTATTGGATGGTTGGGGGCGCCACAGTATTGTGACCGAAATCTCAAAGAAACAAGCTCTAGCACCAAGCAATGACTAAAACAATACTGAAGATGAAGCAATGATTGGATTTCAAATACAGAGTTTATTTACAAAAGGTTATGAAGATTAACTGGTGCCGGTTGGCTAATTCTACAATAAAGGAAATGAAAGAGATCGGTATGTCGAATAATATTGTCGAATGATGCCACAACAAAGTTTATGTTACGTTTGGAACAGGAGCTCGGCTTCAGCACAAGCCGGAATTGAGTAAACGTTATCTGTTCCAAAGCGTGGGTACCTGTCATCCGGTTCTTAACAGTACCAGACAACAATTCAAGTCAAGGTGAAACTTGAACGGCACGGTAGGTACCTGAGTTGATGAGCCACCTCTGGGTGTTATCGGCTTCTTTTTCACACGGTAACAATGTGACAAAAACAATAATAATTTTATACATGGAACCTTGTGAATTAATTTTGAGATTTTCCTTCAAAATAGTAATTATTGATGAAAAGTCAAACTAGGACCTTTCGCCCTATAACGTCTACATCATTTTCAACATCACCAACACCAGAACTTGTGTACGGATTTCAAAAGATGAAGAGTGATGTTAGTTTAAACAACGCGCATATACTCTTGGCGAATGGTGGGAAATCGCAACAATTCAATTGCGAGCAGACTTAATTTTAAATTTCACCCTTCATTGTCCCCTGAAAACTGTAAATCTATTTTTCTTCCGTCTTTTTCTAGAACGGTACTCGAGTAGTGTTCAGCCAAATATCAACGTAAAAAATGATGATCTTTTACGCATTTTTGATGGAATACAAGTAAGAGAGAGAAAATATAGCAAGCAATAGGCGGAATTCCGCCGCTTACTTGACCAAAACGCAAAGCTGTACACACGGTGACGGCTTCCTGACGGCCGCGATCGACAATTTGTCGTACGCTGAGACTTCCAAAGTGCGGGCGATGGCTAGACTCGGTGTCGTGGATGTTGGGGGTCCACGCTAGTGCGACAGGACACGCCGGGCGATTTGGAAAATCCTACACTTAAACCAAGGCGGGCTCCTTGTTGGATCGTTCCCTTTCCAAGGAAAGAGTCGCTCGGGAAATTCCCTGTTGCGTGAATGCGACGATGTCGATGACGGTGACGTTGACGGCTTGCTGGTAAAATCTCCAGACTTTGAAACGGGATGACAGGAAAATGAAGATGTCGGGGAACTTGATCGTAGAAAAACTCGTTATGTAGCAGAAAAACTGAGTGATGGGTGAAAGTAGAAGCCTACAACAATTCACTCAACTCAGTGTCGACTCCAACTCGAAAATATGACAAAAAGAGAAACCAAATGAGTCTTTATTCCACCTCCAGGTGACAGACGGTTTCGTTCGATGCGCCAGGTGTGGTTGTACTTTTTTAGACGGCGAAACAATGCCTACTTCGGGTCCAATACCCTAATGATCTAACGTTCGCCAAATAAACCCGCAGAAAAGGTGGTTTCTGGCTTCGAACTAACACAATTTCGAAGACCACTCGAAGGGCAAAACGTGGATGTACAACACACAACTAGGCGACAGCTCTGATGCGAGTTCCAAATTAAAAAAAGAAGTTGCCACGTCGCTTTGTTTCATCAGATTCTCCCCATCAGCGCGCTGGGTTGGTTCTTATCTATAGCCAATTGGAGAAAGGCACGCGGAACTCGTTTGCCGAAACGGCCACCGCAAGATAACGAAATTACCCAAACTACTAGAAAATAGACAGCAGGACAGAACTGGACTGGCCCAATCGGTCCATATACCAAAAACAAGCAGAAGCAGAAAACGACGTAACAAACCCAAATAAGGAGTCCTAGTTTTGCCAGCCAGAAGTCAGGTATCTGGGATTGTCAACCGCTATGGACTTCACGTAGATCCAGAAAAAGTACGCGACATCGTCGACATCCCTCCACCAAATAACCAGACGGAAGTTGAATGCTTTGTAGGAATGGCTAGCTGGTACAGACGTTTCATCTCAAATTTCTCGTCCATGATGTCTGCGATCTGTGTCTCGATGAAGAAGAACGCCAAAGTTCTCTGGATAGAGAAACGCGCAGATGCCTTTGATGGAATTGAATCCAGTCTTGTCACCACCCCCATATTAACCTGTCCGGCCTACACGTTACCTTTCGTGATGCAAACAGATGTTAGCGAATCAGGCATTAGAGCCGTTCTGAGCCAGACAACATTAGAAGGAGAAAAGTTTGTGAGTTACTTGAGCCGATAACTGGATAAAAGGAAGCAGAACTTCACTTATACGGAAAAAAAGTGTCTTAGCGTTCTGTGAGCAATTGAAAAACTACGGCCGTACCTGGAAGAAATGAGGTTCTGTGTGAGCACCGATCATCATAGCCCCCGATCGTTACGTCACCTAAAGAAACCTTTCGGAAGGCTAGCTGGATGAGCCATTCGGTTGCAAAAATATGACTTTGAAATACTTCACTGCAAAGTCACGTTGTACCGGATATTCCTTTACGAACTGCAACAGTAATGAGTGTAGTACCACCAAGATGAATTCTGCCCAGCTTCTGGTAAAGGACGAATGGTATAGGTACCGAAATCTTATCGGCAGTGTGAGATCGCGTCCAAGTGTCTTCCCCAGATTCACCATCCAGCGAGACAAGTTGTACAAACATTCACGATTCACCAATTCCCTACAAGATTCTTGGAAGGAAACTGTACCTGAGGAGAACCGTCCGCAAGCCCTAAAGGTTCCGCTTCCAGTAATATCCAGGCATATTTCACCTGTTTTCTCGAGAGCTCGATGCACAGCTCCTCCGTTAATTGTACAGGTGTGTCCCATTGGCGCGGCGTGGTCTCCAACGAGTTTCATGACAATACTTGGAGACTCTTTTTCAGAACTTACGACTTCGGGCTCTTTTCATTCGTTTACCTATCGTAGAACGTACCCGAGCTTGAGAGAACGAACGAGTTCAGTGATGGAAGACATATATTGCGCAACAAAGCAATTGGAGAGCACCAACAGCGAAGAGATCGGCGATATCGCGAAGTGAAAAGCTAGGAGAACACTTAGTTACAGTATAGTAAAACAAGTTTCATTTTTAAGAAAAAAATGACCTCATGCTCGGTTCAAAGCTTTGCTAGCACGGCCACTCGGCTATGCAATTTGGAACACACCGAGAGGTGACGGCAGAGAAACGGAGGAACTTTTAACCCAGGTCCGCGCTGACTAGCGTCGAATTTTCAGCGCACGCTTCAACGAACACGTCCCCGGAGTTACCAGAGGCGAAGTTCAACTCGCAAACCGTTGAAGTAATAGAACAGTTTTTGAATTTCACGCCCCGAAAGTATCAACACCAGCGCCAAGTTTGTTCCGATGTCTTTGCCGCATACATAACCCAACGATTGAATTATTTGTATAGCAAGTAGCAAAGTAGTAACACTTCAAGATCCACAGCGCAGCTCCGGGCGAACAAAGACGGCTTCATCCGGCACGTAAGATGCTTACATGTTGACGTATAATAACATAAGCAAAAATTGCGTCTTTCCAAACCGCCAGAAACCAATTTGGAACGAGTGTCTCTTTGGAGTGCGTGCGGAAGGAAGCTGTAAAATTCATATATTCATATTCTTTACTGCGCGTCCCGGGTGCTTTTGTTGCGTGCGTGCGTATTATGGTGGCGGGGGTGCCGCGCAAGAAAGTAAAGACAGCGATAAACGGCTCCGAGACCCAAATAATTGGATGTTAATTTTTTTCTGGCTTGGTTCGCGGAGGCGCTTAAATATTTTCATTATCGCACCGTGGTCGAGCCCGGCCCGAGAAAAAAGGAAGCGCATCACGGATGAAGGGAGCGAGCAACTTTACGGCCCATCCCCGACTCGGCGTAATGGTATATCTAAGTGTCCCGGAGGAAATTAAAGACATCTTAAGATTCCTCACAGTGATAAATTCCAGTTCAGACGTGGATGAGTTCGGGGAGCCGTTAAAATCAATAATAAATTTTAATGGCGAAAAAATATGCGTCTGCTCCCTTCCTGTGCTTGCACAGTATCAAAATCATACTTCGCCATGCAGAAAAGAGCAATCGATAGCTGTGATTAGCTAGAATCACCTCTACGATAGGTAATGAAACTATTGAGTATAACTGCTTGCCTATGTTGTAATACTCACTTCATATATTTTGAGAAAACTGGGGCGTTGCTGGAAGAAGGTGGTGGTGAGTTGCTACTGGCTCTTTTCCTTATCAAATTTATGGGGAACCCAGGCGACAGGGCCGTCTCGTTCCTGCCATTACACCAAACAGTCCACCCATTACGGCCGGAATGGATGGACTCGCCGCAGTATGTTCGGGGCCCGATAATAACTATAACTTAGTGGGCCACCTCCGATATTCACTTACGCCGGCTTATCTGCAATTTATGGCGTTCTTACTTCAATTATCCGTAGTCGATGTTCTACATAAATTCGCCATCGATTGCCCTCGATATTTGGTACTTAACTTGTGGCCACAAAGCCGCTACCTATCCACTTGTCAATTAATTTGATGTAAGTACTCTCTAAATGTATGTTACACTAACGTAGGCTCTATAGCTGAAGAGCTTGCTCAAAGGGTAGCGGATACGGAAATTTTATATTATGTGACGCAAGATAAGTTTTTCTTTTCGAACTAGTCTTCTTTTTAAAGCAATGTCTTTATCAAACCCAAGGTTCAACTGCTAATGTGGAGCTCTAGGATAATAATAATTAGGGTTTTAAGATCAAGTCCGAGGAAACTACGTGTAAATAAGATAAATGTAATACAATAGTTGCGGAGACTGCTACTGCATATTGTCTGCTACTCATGGAATGTAACTCCTCCGTCCTTAGGAAGTTCCTTCTGGGGTGAAAAGAAGGAACAGGTCTTCTTTCTTGATCTTCAGGTCGATTCTTGGAATGTCGATACTTGGTGATGACTGTATGCCAGGCACATAATGATGATCAATGTAGAGGCGAACAGCATGGTCCACCAGGACCCAGTTGGTTGCAGAAGGATTAGTGAATTCTTCGATGTCGAAGGGTTGCATGGCCTCGAAGTGCTTTTGTATTGTTTAAATCTCGTTCAGAGAAACGTCCTCCAGTTGTATAGGTTGTTGTTTTTTCAATAACACTCTGTCGAATTTCTCGTCCAGGCTTGGGAGGATGAGTGGATATCTTTCAATGATAGATCTCGAATTGCTGATCTTGTAGTTCCCAATTTCGATGGAACAGTTTGCTGGTATCTGGATCAGGTTGGCACCTTCAACGATGGTCAGTAGTGGCTGTTTGCATTTCCCAATCACTTTGGTTTTGTTGCTTGACAGCAGGATGATGTTTTCACTATTGATCATCTCGATGATTTCTTGTTCGATTCGGACAGGTGTATGTGGACACTGGATGTTTTGGCCCATTATAAGAACAGGTATGCATTGATCTTCGGGGTTTGATTGTAGAGCTTGTTGCAAGCACAGGTGACGGTCTTCCACTTCTTCGCATGGGTTGTCCATGAATTGATAGAGTTCTTGGTGAAGAGCCAAATATGGTTGAGGAGGAACTATGAAGGTGTTGTTTTTTGTGGGAATAGGGTAGAGGTGATAGTAATCGAATATATCGAGGTGAACAATAGGTATTTGGAGGGTGAAGATTATCTGATCGAAAAATGACAAGTAGTTTTTATTACGGAGTACCATGTGTGTAATTCAAAGCTTGGTATTTCTTCTTTTGTATAAAATAGTGACAGTTGGAAGAGAATTTCTTCCAGCTCTTTAATGGTTACGATATCTGGGTGGATTGTGAACAATCTGGCAAAAGTTATGGCGTTTTCTAAATTATCAAGAAAGTTTATCAATACATTGGCATTTATATGAATTTGATCTAAGGCACTGAAAATTGATGCATAGCTTCAGAAGCTTTTGGAGTCGGCTTTATGATATTGATTTTTTAATTCGGTAATGAATTTCATTACTTTTTGTTGGTTTTCGGTTATTGTTCCAATTGTTTCGGAGTAGTTATTCATCAACTGTTTGACAATTTTGTTTTGGTTATTTTCTAGCGTTCTTAAAGCCTTCTCATACCTTTCGTCGTCATCTGCATCTAGGGTACTCGTAAATCACTTGTTTACAGTACCTTTGAAACTGAATAGTCCTCTTTTTGTTCTTTGGGGTGAATATGAAATATTGATTAATTCGCGATCAATTTCATCGGTTAGAGTAAATATAATGTTTGTAAATATTTGGTGAGCTTTCAAAATCTTTGGAGTGGTCTTGGGAGACCTTTGAAAGCGTTGTGCTCATATCTAGATAGTGTAATGGTACGCCCCCGGCACCCCCCAGTGACATTTTCACGTGTTTGGCCTTTGATCGTCGGAATTCGACGTTGTCCGTTTTTGTTCGCATCTTAACCCTTTGATCCGCTTTTGTTTATGAGGTGAACGACCCGAGGGGGAAGAAGGTGGAGTTCAAGGTGGACTTCAATGAAACACGCTCATTGCACAGAAAATTACATTTACTCAAAACAACTAAGTGCAAAGTGCAAAATTAGTCTTTTATGATTCTTTTCTCAAAACACCTAACGTGTGACTGACAGAATAGGCAAAATGTACAAAATGGACAAAATGAACAAAATGGACAATTCGAACAAAATAATAAAACAATTGAAAAACAACACAACAAAATATGTCAAACTGTCAAGTCAAAGAAAATGGAAAGTGACGGATTCGGAAAAAGAGCACTCATGTGGAAGAACCCAGTCGAAGAAACCACTGAGTTAGGCTCAAAGAAAAAGGTTCTCAAACATGTGACAAAATGTAAAACTCACTGAGACTTTGCTCTCCCTACCGCAACGCAGCAAATAACGCAAAGTAACGCAACACAACGCAAAGCAACGCAAAGTAACGCAAAGCAACGCAAAGCAACGCAAAGCAACGCATAATAACGCAAAACAAAAGGTCGCCACACGCACACAAACACTCAAAAAACAACAACTGAAGACACGTTAGTAGACAGGGCATAATAAACAAAACACTACAATACAACTACAAAATACCATAACTACACAATGGGGGAAATCCTGTTGCGAACCTGTACTCGAGGACACTGTAAGAGAACCTATCCCAATCAAACTGACATTTGCCTCGTTACACGAGTCGCAAGCGACTAAGTTGCAACCAACCGTTCGTATCTACCATGGCTGTCCCCGTCCCTCGCCCTGGCAGGTAGCATCAAATCATCTCATCACAAACAAAGCAAAATCAATGAACATGACTCCCCAACAAAAAGTACCGTACAACCCGCTTGGACGGTAAAAGCCCTCTGACACATAGACAAAAGTAAACATTTTTAAAAGTCAATTTTAGGTTGGGTAGAAGTGGTTGATAGTACAGGAACGACTTTCACGGTATTCAAGAAAATATTAGTAACATAAGTTCATCAAGGCTCGATCATACTCGCAAGCGCCATTTGCAAAACCCAGTGAGTAAATAAACAAAAGGGGAACATTTCAATTCAATTCAATTTAACAAGAAAATATTTGAGAACCGGAACAGACGGAGGGCTCTGAATATTGACACAAAGATTATGGGACATCAAAGGTACAGCACTGACATTATAATGGAGTTGACTACAAAACTGTACATAAAAATGAGAGCATAAAAATATCGTAGATAATAACGTTCAACTAAAATTTGACACAAAAATTACAGTCAAGTGCACACATGAAAAACAAATTACACACAAAATTACTGATCTGATCATAGAACTAATGACATAAAATTCAAACAGACAAATCTAATGCAATAATCACCTCACGTTGAATTATTCCAGTCAAAAGCGGCACGCGTGTGCCTTTAAAATTATCTAAGCGTATGTTTTTAATAAAGAGGACGTACTTTTGATTCAATTCGACAGTGACTAATCAATCGAAACCAAGTAGTATTCAAATAGAAAACGACAAACGAATACACAAGTAATTTAAAAAAATACAACAAAAATTAATATTTACCTACAAAACACACGCACAACACAGCCTCTTCGAGAAACTACCCGCATCTTTCTGCCTCCGTGCTGGTCTAGTTCCTCTCTTCCGTGCCTGCAGACGGCGAAGGCCCTCGTTTAAAGTAATAAAATCTCGTCGCTCGACCCATTTACAATCTTAGGACGGGCGACACTATGGTCGAAAGTCCCAAATGTGACCGCATCAAAACTGCCCGACCATGGGTTAACACAAGTTCGCATTTTTGTGCCGTTCGACGCATATGAGAATTTTTTAAAACTAAATATTTCAAGCCATGCAGCGCGCTGATTAATTAAATACATTTTAATTTTTATATGGCAAAATAAGGCGAAATCCCACAATAGCATTGTTCAATATTGGCGATTTCTACAGTAAGCATGCTTAAATTAACGTAATGTAAGAACACGTGTTTACTACTAATTATGCTTGCTAAACCTAACTTAAATGGTATAATTCCAGGGGAATCGTTTAGGGGTATAATTCTAATCTCTTGAGCTACAGCTAGGGATATAAGGATCAATAGGAGGGTCTTCATTTTGTTGTCTGTAACAAAGACTGACTTTCCATTAGTTTTTTTTTGGTTTTTTTTCAAATATTTTCTTATGCACTGTTTGTTTTGAAGGTTCGGCTTTGATTCCTGCGTTTTTAATCAATTTCGTTTTCTTGAATTTTGGTTTGATTTCAGTTCGGCAGTTTGTTTCTATGTAAACGTCTGAGTTTTTCTGATATTTGATGGGGTCTTCACGTTGCTCTTTTATTTTATTGATATTCTTTTCTTTTACTGCTTGATTCTGGTTGTGAATTTTGTCGTAAAGTGCACGTGTCTTTTCTAAGTGATTATTTATATAGTCATTGGCAATTACTTCGTCTGTAGTGTCAAATGGGTCTGAACTGTCTGTGTGTCCCTTGATGATGGTAAATGGGGTTTGTTTGGTCACTGAGTGAATGGAGTTTTTGTAAGCCAGGATTGCATATAGCATTAACTGTTCTGTGGAACTTTGTTCATGAATATCTCGCAAACATCGAACGTGTTCGATAAGGGTGGAATGTACTCCCTTTATCGGACAGTCGCTCGCTATTGGAATCGTAAGGTGTAGTCAAGTGAAATCGAATTTTGTGTAATTTAGTGAAGTCCTTAAGGGTGGTATTGTTGAATTCCATTCCTCCGTCAGTTACTATACTTTTTGGAATGTCATGGTAGGAGATGAATTGAATTAATTTGTTGACAATATTGATGGCGTTTGCGCTAATTACTTGGTATGCTTGGCAATATCTCGGAAAGGTGTCAATGATAGTAAGAAATTTTTGATTTGCAATGTGGAATATATCCATATGAATAGTTTCAAATGGTTTTGAACTTGTTGGACTGATATTGAATGTAATTTGGGCTGGGTTTCTGTCATATTTGGCGGTTTGGCAAATGTCGCAATTGTTTATGTATCGTTTGATATCTTGTTCAATTTTTGGCCAATAGTATGTTCGTTTCAAAGCTAGTTCTGTTCCGTTGATTCCTCTGTGTCAGGTATTTGTCTCGTGATTGTATCGAATTTTGTTTTCTTGTTCTTCTTTAATTTTGACATCTTCTGGGGATATAATTATTTGACTGCACAAATTTGAAACATGAATTTTCAAAGGTTTCTTGAACAATGTTGCAAAAGATTGGTTGTAAGTTTGAAGTTTTTAGAAGAATACAGTATGTCTTTTTAGGGTCAATGTACTCTTTGATGAAGTTAATTATTTCTGCCTGTAAATTTTGCGAAGGTATTGAGACGGTCATTCTTTCTTTGTTTTCAAATGGTTTTGATTTGAGGACGTACTTTTTAGTGGTTTTTTCGTTTATGGACATTGGACAGTACGATTTGGTTGTTGTAGAAGTTCAACGGTTTTTCTGTTATCGGAATGGTTAGTATGGGATCTTCAGCTGAGCTGTGTACAGTTTTGTTTGTATCGGGGTCAGGTAATTGGTTTTTGTCATTTGTCAGAGCGTCCAAGTATTCGTCTGATTGAGTCGTTGAAACGTTCGGTTCTTCGATATTTCCGTTGAAATATTGGAGAATGTCGTCGTCTACTTCTCCTTGGTTGGCAATGACAGATTCGTTCTCAATGGCATTCAGTTCGATTCTTGATATTGCATCTGCGTTCGTGTTAGCTTTGCCCTTTTTATAAATCACTTGGTAATCGAATTCTTCTAATTTAAGTCTCCAGCGGACCAACCGAGAATTGGGGTCTTTCATTGAAAATAGCCATTGTAAGGGCCTGTGATCTGTAATGATAGTAAATTTGTTCCCGGATATATACGGCCTGAAAAGCTTTGTGGTATGAATAATTGCAAGTAGTTCTTTCTCTACTGTACTGTAGTTCAATCCAGCGGGACTGAGAGTTTGTGATGCGTACGCAATGGACAAGTCCTGTCAAGACAGGTCCCTGAGATAATATAGTTCCGATAGTTACGTTGGATGCGTCTGTTGTTATATTGGACGGTTTTTTGAAGTCCGGGTATTGGAGAATTGGGTCATTCGTCAGGATGTTTTTGCAAAGGTTGAAGGCATCAACAAATTTTTTGTCATGTTCAATTTTCGTTCCTTTCTTCAAGCATTAAGTGAAGGGTTCTGTGATCTTAGCAAAATCTCTAATATAACGTCTGTAATATCCCAATAGGCCTAAAAATGACTTGATCACTCGAACAGTTTTAGGTATAGGGAATATTTGAATCGCTATGATTTTCCTGGGATTTGGTTTGATTCCTTCGGGTGTTATAATGTGCCCTAAGAACTCTACTTCTTTTCTCAAGAATCCACTTTTGTTTGATTGAATTTTCAAATCATATTCTCGGAATTTTTTGAAAACTGACTTTGAATTTGAAATATGTTCATCTGAAGAGGCCGAGAAGATGATTACATCGTCCATATAGACAAGGGCAACCTTGTTCTGCAGATCTCGTAATACATTATCCATGACTCTATGAAATATTGATGGAGAATTTTTTTGTCCGAAAGGCATCCTGGTAAATTCGTATTTTCCATTTTCTTTGCTGAAGGCGGTTTTGGGAATGCTGTCTAGATGCATTTCAACTTGGTGGAATCCCCAGGCCAAGTCGAGTGTTGAAAAATATTGACATCTCATCAACTTGTCTAAAATGTCAGTAATGTTTGGCATTGGATATCTGTCGTCAATGGTTTTGTCATCAATTTTTCTGTAGTCGATCACAAGTCTCCATTTCTGCTTCCCACTAGCGTCTAGTTTCTTTGAAACAATCCAAATTGGAGAAAAGTAAGGACTGATGTCCTTAACGGTCATCAGGTTACCAAGGTCCGTTTTGATGTAAGAACCCAAGGTACAACTGCTCATGTGGAGCTCTGGGATAATAATAATTATTGTTTCAAAATCAAGTCTGAGGAAACTACGTGTAGATAAGAAAAATGTGATACAATAGTTGCGGAGACTGCTTGATCGTCATATTGTCTGCTACTCATGAAATGTAACTCGCAGTACGCGTCATGGTGCAACGTCTGCAGCGAACAACGGGAGCTTAGCGAGACCCGGGGATGGTCAAAGCATAATGTAACATAATGATCCTGGGCAAAGACGACTTTCCCAGATCTTGGAGGAGCGTTTCTAATCTCGTGCTTGTACACCGCTCATTTTCAACGTCAGCCCGACACGGTCTGGACTATGGGCACTGGGCAGACGTTGTAATGAAATGGCCAGCCGCGCTAAAATCCGGTAATTCCGGCCATCTAATATGCATCACGCAAAGCTCCCGGCACTATTACGTATGCAATGTACGCCCTACCAGGCATTAGATAAGGTGTCTGTGTGTATAGGGTGGCATTTTGCGCTGCCATGCCCACAGCTGCTGTTCTGCAATGTATAATCGGAGCCACCCATACACAGCCAGAGACAGCTATATGGCGCAGGATATATCTACTACTACTGACGGGGCTGTAATCGTATATATGCGTTTGTGCGGATGAGATTCGAAGAGGATATCATCAAAGTGGGACCCGACACGGTCGTGTTTACTCTGCCCGATTAAAATAACACCACTTTATTTGCATAATACTCAGAGAGCCGGAGGATAAACAAGCACCTTGTCATCGGATACGAGGACCGCCGTGCGCGGGTAAAGGCCCACTTTTCGGCCGGGGACACACACACAAACAGAAAAATCGCCACCGTTCATTGTGCATTGTGCTCCGGATGAAAGGATAAAGGACGAAAAAAACTGGCGAAACCTGGGGTTGCGTACATCAAACATTTTGATTTTCATCAGGTTTTTTTTTGCCGAATTCACCGACCGACAATGTTGATTTTACCTCAGATTTTACCTTCGCGCCTCTTCCCGCTGTACTCGTTTTATGCCTGCTATAATCTGCTACTATATTTTTTGAATCATTTTCACTTCTGATACTCAACATCAAGTCTCACTTTAGCCGGAAATTCAATCTCACTTCTGACACTAAAACAAAAACTAGGTCATATGGCATGATTTAAAATTGCTTCTGATGCCAAAAGTCAAGTCTCACTTCTCTACCTGTAAAACTCCCTCTATACAATCCTGATGCCTATTGAAACTAGCCAGTCGTCTTGAAGGAAAATCGGGGACGATCCGTTGCTTAGAATGTCCATAGCTTAAAATGTTCGTAGCTTAGAAAGTTCTTAGCTTAGAGTGGTCCATAGTTTAGAAAGCTCACAGCTTAGAATGGTTCGTAGCTTAGAATGTTCACTGCTTAGAAAGTTCATAGCTTAGAAAATGCATAGGTTAGAATGTTCTTAGCTTGGAAGGTTCTTAGCTTAGAATGGTCCATAGCTTAGAATGGGTCGCAGCTTGGGAAATTCGCACCTCAGATTAGTTCGTAGCTTAAAATGTTGACTGCGTGGATATGTCTGTTTAGAAAGATCATATCTTCGAATGATCCGTAGCTTAGAAGTTCATAGCTTAGAATCCGATGGAAACTTGCGCGCACAGAGTGGGTATACTAGAAATTGAAATTCTCAAAAGTTCTCAGCAATTTGGCACACCGAGCTGTGTACATGGATGTCGTCAGGTTCAGTAGTTTTTTTTTTGTAGATCCGCAATTGGAATACCTAGCAATGAGATTGTTCACTTTCTCAACAATTTTGCACACCAATCTGTCTAGATGAAACGTCATCTTCAGTAGTCTGGACGCTATGGACATTCTAAGCTACGAACCATTCTAAGCTAAGAACCTTCTAAGCTGAGAACATTCTTACCTATGAATTTTCTAAACTATGAACTTTCTAAGCTATGGACATTCTAAGCTACGAGCCATTCTAAGCTGTGAGCTTTCTAAGCTACGGATCATTCTAAGCTAAGAACTTTCCAAGCTACGAACATTCTAAGCTATAGACTTTCTAAGCTACGGACCATTCTAAGCTAAGGATTTTCTAAGCTATGGACATTCTAAGCTATGGACTTTCTAAGCTACGTACTAGGCCCGGAAAATCTATGTATCGTTGGGAAGTAGCTTTCAGGGCTTTAATTTTTATCACCGCTGAGTTCCAGACTTATCACTTCTCCCACCCCTTTTACTCTTTCTGACTGATCCGTGCAACGCCACATCGCATCGACCTTTTTAATTATTGAAAGGCACCAATGAAGTTTTGGTCAGCTAGTCTTTTTCTGAGTGTGACGATCTTTCTGCAAAGGGTTGTAGTACGGAATCCCAACAGTTGGAGTCCCGACACCCCCCAACAGCCTGACAATGGATAGTTTGAGTCCCGACAGCCTAAATCCTAACAGCCTGAGGCCCAATAGATCAAATGCCGTCATCTACTACTAGGCCAGGACCTGACGACGTGCTACTAGCGGGAACATTCTTGAGGGACGTTTCTTCTCGGGAACCAGAGAAATTTTGTACGGGTCATTTTGCCATGCTGTAACCTGACTACGAGCTTTTAGAGCGGTTGCTCCCGGTTCTTTTTTGTCAATGAGACGTTTTGCCTGACCATAACGGCATGCTTCCAGCTTTGCGAGAGCAAACTTGCTTTTGGGTCAAAAACCGTCGCGTCGGTGCGGCCGCACTGCAGGACGTTTCGATGCACTACCAGCGGAGACTGAGATGCGAAATGTGCCCAGTTGTTGCAATACATCGGAAACGACGGCTCCAGGATTTTCCATACATTCAAGTTCACAGAAAAGGAGAAGGACAAGATCGCAAACCTTATTAAAAAATTCGACGAGTGTTCTCAGTCGAAAGCGAAAATGTAGTACTAAAGGCACTGTTCCCTCACAAGAAAGCAACTCGATGGCGAATCAGCTTAGCATTACGTGACCAAGCTCAAGAACAAGGCAAAAAGCTGTGAATTCAAGGACCTGGAAGAAAGCCTCATTCGCAGTATCCTCATCTATCGTCCACGATCTGATTTGATGAGGGAACGTCTGCTTGAAACTGAAGATCTAACGTTGAAGCTGTGAACATTTGTATATCAGCAAGATTCCAAAATGCAAGGTGAAGAAAATGTCGTTTGAAACTTATATTATTTTTGAGCTCAAGAACAAAAAATGACGAGAAGAATTGCCTCATTCACCCAGGTGAAGAAAAACCACAAGCGTTGCACCACATTATCAAAACCAGCCAGGTTTTGCCAAGGGTCAGAAAAACCGAACTTCCGAAACTATGATGATGTTGCAAGACCCAGCCAACAGACTCACACACAATGTGGTCAATATGCTATGCAACATTCTCTAGGGAGAAAAATTACAGTAGTGTGTTTCATAATCATTTCGGAAAAATGTGCCGAAATCGCAATAATATTAACGCGATCACCCAACAAGAAGAACGCAGCAATGGAGATTCCGTGTTCATAGGAATGAATGGGGGAAATAGAATTGAAGTCAAGACTGGGAAGTCGAGATGTTTGTGAAAAGTTGTGAAAAGTTAGATTTCAAACTTGATACGGGTGCAGTGGTGAATGTATTGTATTATTTTGAAATCAAACTCGTACTCCAATTAACTGGTGTACAATATTTATCATGAATGTTCAGCTGTTGGAACCTGAATACAGTCCTTATGTAAGATTTATTCAAATGCCAAGAAGCGAGTTACCTGGGCTTTCCTACCACTAAAGGTGCTTCAAGTTGACGTGGCTATCTTCTCTATGCGGTTAACCCTTTCAAGTATAAGCTCTAGTCAGTGCGTTAAAATCCTAAGTTCAGGAGAATTAGAAGTGAGAGTTAGACGCAAATGAGAAAGGGTTGAAGTCAGGTGCGGCATTGTGGAACAAACAAGCAACCCCTTTTGATGCCAGGAACCTACTCAACGCCCTCTTCACAAAGCACCGGGTGAGATGTCACTATGAACTAAGGCAAACAAAAGCAATACTTACCTGGCCCAAAAGGTTAATCAACAGGCAGTTAACGACAAGACACAGTTAGCCCGAACCGTCTGGAAGGATGTTCGTGGCAATACAGCTCTGGAACCTGGCTGCCACCCTCGCGAAGCGGTAGAAAATAAGAGCGGAAAATTGCGGAAATTAGGAAAGGCAAGCGCGAGAAACTCCTCACACAAAATCTGAAGAGCCAAGTCATTTGAAGCTACCTGATACAAGATCGGAAGAACAGTTCACCCCGAAAAGTTTTATTGGAAAGGGTTCATCAAACAAAGACCAAAAGTTTGTTTCTATGTGAGAAATTGAATAATTTGGTCCTCTCGTAGGTAGAACCAAGGTTTGCTGACAAAGAAAGAGGTAAACTTATTAACAAGAAACAAAAGAGTTGAAATACACAACGTAGCGCAGGGCGAAAGGGGGGGCAATCGTTGGTGAACATTTGTATATCAGCAAGATTCCAAAAAGCAAGGTGAAGAAATGTCGTTCGAAACTGATATTATTTTTGAGCTCAAGAACAAAAAATGACAAGAAGAATTGGCTCATTCACCCAGGTAAAGAAACACCACAAGCGTCGGACCACATTGCAAGAGTCAGAAAAAACCAAACTCCCGAAACTATGATGATGATGTTCCAGGACCCAGCCAACAGACCAACATTCAATGTGGTCGATATGCTTTGCAACATTCTCTAGGGAGAAAAATTACAGTAGTGTGTTCTATAATCATTTTGGAAAAATGTGCCGAAATCGCAATAATATTTACGCGATCACCCAACAAGAAGAACGCAGCGATGAAGATCCCGTGTTTATAGGAATAAATGGAGAAAATAGAAATTGAGGTCAATACTGGGAAGTCGAGATGTTTGTGGATAGTTGTGGAAAGTTTGATTTCAAATTTGATACGGGTGCAGTGGTGAATGTAATTAGTAATGTAATCGCATGATTTGTGGGAATCTCACTTTGACTTTTGAGCTATATGAATTGAAAGGCATGAAACTCACCACTCATCCTCATAAAAGAATTCTATTTTTTTTTTCAAGTGTCACTTGATTTGCCAGTTCAAGGGCAAGGAGTATAACAGTTATACCAACAGTTACTAAGAATTCATTGTGGTTAATTCAAGTAAAAATACACCTACTATTATTGGGTTAAACTTATGCACAGAGATGAATTTGATCAAGAAAATTGATTAAGTGTGCAATTTGCCTAAAAATTAGAAAGTGAAATTTTTTTCAGGGATACGAAGATTGTTTTGAAGAATATTGAACCCGTGGTTCATAACCAGGAACATTCTATTCCATTCAGTTGAGGAATTCAAAAAATGCTAACTTGATATTATGGAACATGATTCCATCATTTTTGACAGATTGGGTGAATGCAATCGTAATTGTTATGGAACAGAATAAGTCACCAAGAATTTGTCTTGACCTAAGAGATTTCAATTAAAACATCTTGAGGGAATATCATGAATTGCCAACTTTTGATGATATTATTTTTAAATTGGAAAACTATAAATTTTTCTGTACGCTTGACGCCTTGTCGGGATTTTTGCTATTTCCTTTGGATGACACAAGTTGAGATTTGTGCACTTTTTCTACTTCTTTTGGAAGATTATTTTTTTATTTTTTTATTTTTATTGAATCCATGTGTATTATACAACTATCCTAAGATATTTTAGTATTTGGTATGATAATATAAACAATGGCGTTGAGGAGTTCGTCTTGAAGTGACTCCCTCCTTAATTGATATTCAATAACAATTGCTATAGTTCTGTTTGTAGCTCATGGCAGGAACAAAGGCAGAGGTCAGAATTTAGAATCTGGTGGTCAGGTCCAATGGGTCGTACCGCTTGAGGCGCCTGGTGTCGCGGGCGATGAGTAGTTCTACTGCTAATGCGTTTGGATGGAACTGAAGGCGGGCTTGATAAGCAGAGCTGAGTCTGGCGATCTCTTCTTGAACTGTAGGCGTCTCGGTCAGGCGGTGGACCACATCATTTGGGAAATATTTTGGGACACCGATGGCTGTCTTGAGGACTTTGGATTGAAAGGTCTGCAGTCTAGAGATGTTTGTAGCGCTGGCGGCGCCCCATAGTTGTATCCCGTACGTCCAAATTGGTTTTAGGATTGCCTTGTAGATGAGGAGTTTATTCGTTGATGACAGTTGGGAGTTTCTTCCTAGTAACCAGTACATTTGGGAAAATTTCAGTTCCAGTTGTCTTCTTTTGGCTGTGATATGAGGTAACCAAGTCAATCGCCTGTCCAAGTGCATTCCCAGGTATTTAACTTCGTCGGTTTGCTTGAGTTGGTTGTTGTTCAGTGAGACAGCTGGGCACGTCTTCCTGTTCAATGTAAATGTAGTGTGAATCGACTTCGTTTCATTGACTTTGATGCGCCATAGCTTGAGCCATTTTCCTATTTTATTGAGGTGTATTTGCAGATTTTTTGAGGCCATTTCGGGTATTTTGTGAGAGGCCATAATGGCTGTATCGTCTGCGAACGTTGCCAAGACTGTGCCGGTGATAGTTGGTAGGTCTGCAGTGTATAGCAGGTATAAGAAAGGCCCAAGGACACTTCCCTGCGGAACTCCAGATTTGATGGGATACAATGGAGTGAAACCTTCTTGATATTTAACTGCGAAGTATCGACCAGTGATGTATTCCCTCAAGATCTGGTAGTAGTTGTGCGGGAGCCAGAGTTTTAACTTGTAGAGAAGACCTGTGTGCCAAACCCTGTCAAAGGCCTGTGAGACATCGAGAAATGCTGCCGAGCAGAATCTTCTTGTTTCCAGGTCGTTTCTGATTTTTGTGGCCACACGGTGGACTTGCTGGATGGTGGAATGTTGCATTCGAAAACCAAATTGGTGTTTAGGTATGAGTTTTTTCTCGTCAATTAGTGGCTTCAATCTGTTTAGCAGCAAGGTTTCGAAGATTTTGGACATTATTGGTAATAGACTGATAGGCCTGTAGGAGCCTACTTGAGTCTCATCCTTGCCGGGCTTTAGGACTGGGATAACCTCCGCTATTTTCCACAATGCCGGAAAGAACGCGTTTCTGAGCATGGAATTTAAAATCGCTGTAATCCTCCGTATCGCTATATCAGGAAGCTGTTTCATTATTTGTCCCGTTATGAGATCGAAACCCGGGGCTTTGTTCAGAGGGAGTTTTGTGATGATTTTGTGGACCTCTTTCTTCGTGAACTTCTGGATCGGGGGGTCCATTTGAAATGGGGCTTCGAGATGTTCGTGAATAAATTTCTCTTCGTCAGGCAGGCAGTCTCTCGGCAGTGGAGAGAAAACAGTGGCGAGGTGTTCGGCAAAAGTAACAGCTTTTTCAGTGTCAGTCCTGGCCCATTGATTGTTTGAAGTTCTGATCGGTGGAACACGTATTTGAGGTCGTTTAAGTCGTTTAGTAGCCTTCCACAGTGAATGATCTGTTGTGTTTGTAGGTGTTAGATGCTCTAAGTAGTTTTGTATCGTTTTGTTTTTATGGGCACTCAGTAGTACTTTCAGATCTCTCGTAGATTCATTGTATCGGACTTTGTCTCTGGGGTCTCGTGTTTGCTGCCATTTCTTCCTGATCTTTCGCTTTTCTCTTAGTTTTTCCATAATGAACATAGGACAAGTGAGGTCTTTGTTGTTGGATGAAGATTCTGGAGTGGAATTCCATGATGACTCCTGTATGGTTTGCGTAAGATGCAGCACAGCTTCTTCGATGTCTTCATTAGTCTTCAGTGGCGACTGGTGCTGCAACCTCTCGCCGACCAGTTCCTTGAAGTAGTCCCAGTTCGTTTGCATGTTGCAGAGTGTCAGTGGCCGAACGACTGTTTTCGCTTCTGTGTTCAAAATCGCCATCACAGGAGAATGATCCGACGAGAGTTCCGTGCTTGACCTGACTGCAAAACGCTGAGGAGATATGCCTTTGACGATGCAAAAATCCAAGAGGTCTGGTGTACGTTCTGGGTCTGTGGGCCAATAGGTTGGCTCCCCGGTTGACAGAGGTTGGAGGTTTAGGCTGTTCAGGGTAAGGAACAATTGTCGTCCCCTGGGTGTTGTCAATCTGGAACCCCAATGGACATGCTTGGAATTGTAGTCACCACCACTGATGAATCGATTCCCAAGAGTGTTGAAGTACTTTTCAAAATCGGACTTGCAGATGCTGGTATTTGGAGGGCAATAGACCGATGAGATTGTCAGTGTTCCAATCCAGTCTTCCACTACTATACTCGTAGCTTGGAGGTTAGGTTGGGAATATCCTTGGAGTTCATGATGCTTGATTTCTGTTTTGATGATTACTGCTGATCCTCCACGTCCGCTGCCATCCGGGTGTTGCGTGTTGTATATTGAGTACTTAGGAATTTTTAGGCATGCTTTTTTGGTGATGTGAGACTCAGAAATCAGCATTATATCGATGTTGTTGTTGATAAGAAATAGTTTGACTTCCTCCAAGTGTTGGGCGAGTCCATTCGCATTCCAGACCGACATGTGTAAAGAACGAGACATTATTTCATTTTGGAGATCATAGTGGTGAGGAGGTTCAGCATTGTGTCCATTCTCTCCATTAGTTTTGCCATCATTTTTTCTAGGTTGGTCTGCGTGGCGGTATCTGATTGTATTACTTGCGTCTGGTTTTGATTGGGAGTCGATGAAGTAGAGGCGAGTGCAGTTACTTGTGCATACGAAGCCACAGGATGTGGAACATGTTGAGCAAGTTGAGGTGACGTAATTTGTGTGGGCTGGATGGTCGGTGTGATTTGCGCAGGTTGCTTTTGCCTCAGCGGAGGATATTTTAGCTTTTGTAGCTCTTTGATGTATAAACAACCTCTGTAGTTGGCTGGATGATTTCCCTGGCAGTTGGTACATTTAACGTTGGTGTTGATTTTTTGTTTGTTCTCACATTCCGCCGTCAGATGACTTCCCGCGCATTTCACGCATCGTGGGTTATAGTGGCAATAGTTTTTAGTGTGATTTAGTCTTTGACATTTAGTACATTGTGGGATTTCTCTCTTTAGGTGAGGATGTTCAAATTTCACTTTGGTATTTAGTAGTTTTTCTACTGAGTAGATTTCTTTGTTATTGGAGGCAGGCTTCAAGCCAATGTTGAAAAGAGGGAGTGCTTTCTTTGTTTTTATTTGACGAATATTGCCGATGTTTAGCACTTGATGTCCCAGTATTTTGAGCTCCTCCTTGATAGCCTCTATGTCTGTACTCGGGTGTATGTTTCTCATCACAACCCTGAATGCTTTTTCTTGTTTATGTTGGTACGAGTTAAACTGAGTTCCTTTCGCATCAAGTTCTTTAATAATTTTGCTATAATGCTCTGGTTCGAAAACTTTGATCTTCACGTGATTATTGGCCATTGTTTTGATTTCGTACTTGTTTTGCGTGATTTCTCTCAGCAACTCAGTTAATGGTTTAATGTTTTCGACATCTGCTATTTTAATTTCGGGTACGTGACTTTTTGAGAGATCTGGAGTTTCACTGACATCTGCGGAATCGCTTATTGTTTCTTGTGCGAGTGTATCGAATCTATTACTAGTTGTTGGTGGCAGGCTTAACCAACTGGCTAGTTTAGTTTGTTTAAGGTTTTTGGTTTGTTCTGGACTTAGGTCACCTCTGGAACGTTTTCCATACTGAACTGTCTTCCATTTTCCCTGTTCATTTGTGTTGACTGCATCGAACGTAGGTGTTGCAGGGGGCTGGTAAATCTGAGACGTCTGCTGCTGGACTGACATTGGAATTATCTGTTGCACCGGGACCTGCATCGGCTGCTGGATGTATTGCCCATATTGGTCACAATAGAGGGCTGGTTGTACGAGGGTAAAAGACGGCTGGGACATTTATCCTCATCTATTGATGTTGTCACTTGTCGATAAGGGCTAACTCCGGCTCTGTGCACCTGAACTCCTTATCAGTAGGAGAGTGCGCGCTTTATCGTTTGACGGCACGTTTGTTTACTTTTGCGAAAAGTGAATTTCTTGGTGCTAAGTTTTCAGTTCTTTACTCACTGTTCAGGGGCTTGTCGTATTGCCCCTCACAATCAGCAGATGTTATTGGTGCTCCATGCGCTGTGCTGGAAATTGTGTTTAGGTCCACCCCACAATAAATCGGTTTCGAATCATCTCCAATTCACACGTGTGCTGCAAGTTATCTTCCAGGTCAGGACTTTTGGAAGATAAATTTATTTTTGCGTTTGCCCTTTGGGCTCCCAAGGTATTTCATAAGCGTTTTAGAAAACTTTCAATATTCCAGGGGTTGAAATCTACATAGATGACATCTTGATTTATGCAAAAGATAGAGAAGAGCATGACAGAATTCTGAAAAAAGTCCTAGATGTGGGCCTGCCATTTGGCTTACATAATATCCCAGCCACGTTTCAAGGTGCATCAAGTGAGTAGTTGGTAATGATCTAAAAACCAACGTCTTTTGCTATTTGGACGACGTTATTATTGTGACGAATCAGCTTCAGACCCTCACACTAGGACCGGGCTTGAAACGCATGCAGCATTGCCCCCATCAATTCCCGATAATGGACCTCCTGCATCTGGATGCTTCGCAGTTCCAGAGAGCCTCTTATGCATCCAGACAAGTCATAACAATAAATATCCAGGAACAGATACACACTCGAAACTTTGAAAAAATCTCCCGCCGTTACCGTTCCGCATCCGAATCGAACGCCGTGTGTGCGTGGGTTGTTCTTGTGTTCCTTTCGAGTTCCTTCCTCTCATGCGGAGATACACACACACACATGTCGCTCCCTCGGGACACCGCGAATCTTATAAATAATGAAAAATAAAGCCCGATGCGCCGTCCCGATTTTATCGCCGCTATAGTCGCTTTATATGCATTAGCGCCGGGATGCCTCCCGCGGTATGTCCTTCTACGGCTCTGCGACTTCTGATGCCGGATGGAAAAGGGAGACGGAAAACGGGAGCGTCCCGCGCGCGGTGATTCCTCCCGAATGAAAATCTTTACAATCTAACGAAGAATCATAATGCAGTTTTGTTCGTTCGCGAGCTGCGAACAAAAGGAGACGTAATGGAGTATTGATTCGGCCCTCTGCTTTGATTTTATTGTGCGGAATTTCTGTGGATGGTCGTCCCTGCAGCGCTGTAAAATACGCCACCTGAATGTTTAAAAAAAAAGAAATGTTATGGTTTTGAGGTGGAGTTCCACTGCGCAGCATTATTTTCTCTTTATCTTACTGTGTGGCGGCCACAAAAGGAAACCTAGTGAGTTTGGCATACGTGCGGGAGTTTGGAAAGTTTCCAGGTGATCGGGAATTCTTTCGGGTGCAGAATCGGTCAAGGTCGGACAAAGTTTGGCAGCGTTCGACACCGCTTCCGTAGATTTGAACTCATTTGGAACATCAGTTGAGGTAGATATTTATGAAACTCTCACCTTCACGACTTCCATCTGAGTAACTACTCCTCCTGTGAGTAGCCTTCCAAAAACGTCAGCACTATAAGAATGATTTCGATTGGTGGGCACTATGCAATCAAGCCTTGAGCTTCGATTTTTCAAATTCGTGTTTTCTTTTTGGAACCTCACACTTTGACAGGGATAAAGATCTGAACATATACAGCGTGATTCAGCTTCAATGCGACATGGTTTGATTCCAGGTAGAGGACATCGAGACAAGTTTGAATCCGACAAGTAAAAATTCTCACTGGTTACGAAAATACAAGGTGTTTTTTGTGTTTTGTGTAAAATTTCAAAAGGCAATATTTTCACAACGGTTTGATAGAATAAGATGAAATTTGGCAATAGTACTTTTCTACCAAGGCTGTTTGAAACTGCTTATTGTAGAAAAAATCCAGGACCGTACTTGAAAAAAGCTTATGACCGTCTATCTTTTCGGCCTAGTGCCAGAAGAGCAGTTCCTCTCAGCCAAGCTGGAAGAGGGCTATGCCGACGCTCAGGGCAACGCTGGCATGGCAAAAAGCTTCTTCTTCAGGGCTGTACTGGGAATGCGTACAGTAGAGGGAGTCAATCAAGACTTGTTTTGGCAGATCGAAGTGTATTCAAGTTGCCTAGGACACAATCTAATGCTAGGACTGCAACCTAGCTACATATGATGATGGCAGATGGCCATTACAAAGACGTAATACGGAAATGGATCATGAACAAGTGTACGTCATCGAGGTCCTTTTTGAGATGGAAAATCTGCCCGGTGAGGCTTTTGTGCTCCTTCAGGATCGCCGGCGGCCGGGTCTCGCCCCTGCCATAGCAAAGCGGCATCCAGGTGGCCCCAAAATGATGTTCCGACTAGCTCACTTTTGTCGTCGAGGCGCCACCTCTGGAGAGAGCTGGTGTTCCACATGATGACTTAAGGCTGTGCGGCGGACACAAGAGTGAAGAAGGCAGGAGAGGGCCCCCCAACCGACGTCCTGGAACAACCCAAAACACCGACAGATTATTGGGCTTCGACAGAAAGTAAATTAGAAATAACAATAAATTCACTTCGAGGTCGTACTTCGAGGTCAACGACCTCGATCAGCCGTGAGCACACAAACAGACGTAGATAAACTTGAGCAGCAGACACCGCTGAGAGTTTTCTTTATCCAAGTACGGTCCTGAACTTTTTGCGAAACATTTTTTTCATAACTCTTGAACCCTTAGTTCTGCATTACAGCAAGACAATGATTATGGAATAATTTTTCCGAGCATTAGTAGTAACAAGCTCTGTGCGGTTAACATTCAATTTTTTTTGTCGAACAGGTCGAGGTGTGCCGTGCAATTTTATAAGCCAGTCTTATACCATTTTCCCTTTCCTATCTGAATCAAGTGCCGTTTTTTTCCAAAGTCGATCAAAAAAGTACTTTTCCTCCCGGAAACTGTAGAACAACTTTTTCCAATAAAAATGTTTGAAAATGTGAGCACCACTTCATAAATGTTGGTATATTTTAAAAAAGGATGACTAGTTTCGGCTATATAGAATGATAGTCATGGTCACATTCCTAAAAATACAATACTAAATAAAACATCAACGATATAAATCTAATTTACTCACGAAATACTCAAAAATGAAGTAATAAAATGACGTGGTATGAGTCAGTTTGACAAAGTCATTGAAAAATAGGTGTTGTAACGATCCAAAATCCCGGCTTTGCCCTGCGGACATGCAAACCCGGCTTTACCCTGCGAGAGAGCGCCGAACCCCCCGGCGCCTGATTGACGATTAGCGCCTTCGGCGGAGAGGTACGAATTACATCAGTTGAACCAAAGGTAAGCTAGCTCGCGAAAGTCAGTCGCGAAGCTCCCTAAGCAAAATTGTAAAATCGCGTACAAACAGTCCCGGTTCTTCCAGATCGTTCCGGCCGAGTCGTGTGTGCCTTCAGGTCGATGAGGAGAAGACGTCCACACCACATTTAAATTAATCTTCATATTTGTTTCGTTATTTTACGTTCCGGCGTGTGCGGAAATAAACAACGACTTTTTTTTGGGTTTTAAGTGTGCGGTGTTTTGACTTTACCCGTCCCTGGAAGTACTCCAACACCCCCCTTGAAGCTCAAGGCTACAGTGTATATATTGTTGAAATGAATAATAATTTGAAAGACAATTACTGCTTTATTCTGGACCGAAAATTATTAGAGGCTTCTATAAGAATTTTGAATGTATCATGGCCAGAAAGCTTGTCGATTTGTTCATTTGATAGAATTTGGTTTTTGTTGTCTGGAATTTTCGAAGTTTTCAATGATTCAAGTAAAATTCTACGATTTTAATTTAGCTCATTGTGAATAATTTCATGATCAGTTATTGGGTCGAAATTTTGTTTTGAAAAAATAATATGTTGTGCGAAATTTGATTTGATATCAAAATAGCCATTGTTTTGTACTTAATAATGTGAAAAGAAAATCTTGAGGTTTAGGACGAATCGATGGTCTCAAATTTTTTTTCTGGCCAGAAAAAATAATTGAGACCATTGATTCGTCCTCAACCTCAAGATTTCCCTTTAACATTAATCCAAACAAGGACAGAAATAAAACGACAAATTTAGTACTGTCACCAGCCTTTCTTCCTGTTTCTCCTATATGCTTTGACAATCTTGATCATTCAGTCTGGAGACACCTGATTTGTCCATGTTATCTAACCTATCTCTAGTGTTAGCTAGAAATTTTTTGAGTGTATTGTTGGTTCGAAAATGAATTATGAGATTCTGGTTTGAATTTTTGAAAATTCTCGAAATTTTGTTGGATGGTTTGCCAAAATATAATAAAGATTTATAAAATACAAGTGGCCTGTGATGAATTATATTTATAGAATGTTTGTGAATGAATTTAGAAAATAATTTGTAAATTAAAGATCTTTTGTAACCATTATTCAAAGCTGTTTGTGAAATAATATTGAATTCTGATTTGAAATCGTCTTTTGACATCAGAATTTTGAATGATATCCCAAAATAACAGTTGAAAGAAGCTAATTTAGTATTTGAAGGATGATTTGATAAGGAAGGAATAACTGTATCAGTATGAGTGGTTTTTCTATATATACTGAATTTGATTTTGTTGTCAACTTCAGTAAATAATGAGTCAAAAAAGTAATTTCTTCTCAATTTTTGATTCATATGTGAACTTGATATTGGGATAAATATTATTCAAATAAATGATAAATTGATCAATTTCAAGTTGTGAGCGGTCTAGAATTGTAACAATATCATCAACATATCTAAACCATGCAATGATTAGGTCTCTCCATGGGTTTTTATAATGAAAAATGAAATATATCAGAATTCTTCAAATTATCCATGAATATATTAGCCAGCAATGGGCTCAAGTTCGAACCCATAGATGAACCTGTATTTTGAGAATAAAACTTTGAATTGGATTTGAAATAATTCTGATCCAATGACAAGCTAAGTAAGTCACATAAATTAAGTGTATCATAAGTTAAGGTGTTGTTTTCAAAAATTAAGGAACGGACTAATTCTATACATTCTTGGCCTGGTGTAGATAAAAATAGATTGGAAACATCGATCAATAATAATGTAGATGTCAATGGAATGTTCAATGTCTCTAGCTTTTCAACTGGATCTGAAGAATTGAGTAAAGTATGATTCAAAACAACATTGAACTAACATTTACAAAGTGGTGCTGACATTTTTAAACATTTTTATTCTACAAGTTATACACCACTGCGAGCATGTTAGATTTTCACAAGAACTTTTTCCAAGTACGGTCCTGGATTTTTTTCTACAATCAGCAATTTTGAACAGCCTTGGTGAAGAAGTATTATTGCCCAATTTTATCTTATTATATCAAATCGTTCTGAAAATATCGTCTTTCAGAATTTCACACAAAACATAGAAAACACCCGAAGGAAGGATAGAGTAGAATCGCACTCCTCCAGCATGTGTAAGGACGGAGTGGTTGATAAGTCGGCTGTTGACCAGCTTCCGCGACCACTGCTGCCTCGATATACACATTGCGGCAAGCCGCTAGTAGATGGCGCCACACGGGTGTCTCACCTATGAGTCCCCTCGGAAAGCACACATAGGAAAGTCTTGGACCGTTGGATCATCGGGCTTCTGCCTAGAATGTTTTGGCACTCACGAAACCCAAACAGGTCGAAACACGTATCTGCTGGATTTCGATGGTGGCTGCTCGGTCTGTCTGATGGTCTGTGACTTCTCCTCACAATAATTTTTTTTTCTGTCCTACGTTTGGAGGTCAAAGAAGAACGCCTCTGCTTTTCATAAAGACATCGACACTAATCATTAGAAAACACCCTGCATCTTCGTAACCTGCTGGCAGAGAAAAATTCTTGCCGGATTTAGATTTGCCTCTACCTAGCATTGAGCTATGTCGCATTGGAGCTGAATCACCCAGTATAAACACAATTCATGAAGGCCTACTTGACGGCTCTAATTATATTTTTTGGGTTTCGAGATTTTTTCAACGGTTGCTCAACATTTTTTCAAGACTCCACCGTTCATATGGTGCTTTTTCAGCACAACATATCAAATTATTTTGCGCAAGTTCCGGCTCCGTCGAATGAAACAAAACACAAGGTCGAATCACATTGGTGCGTATAAGCACTTGACGGGCTGCCAGCGGCCAGAATAGCTCCTCGCTCTCGCAATAATCCCCCGGGCATCGGTGCAGGAAGCGCTGCAGCATCACCGCCTCTCTCCTGCTCAAATTCTTTAATTTATTTAATCCCGGAAGGGATTTACACGGATCCCCGGCGCTAAACAAATATGAATCCGTCTTGAGCCCGCCATACCTCCGGGCTTTTCGCATTCTTGATTCCCTCCTCCACAAGTGGCATTCCGGTGTTCCACCCGCCACGATTTGAATACATTTCAATAAATCAATAAAACGCCATTTCCATATTATAATGAGAGATAATATCGAGTTCTACACTTTCGTACTTCTGTATCACGTGTACCCTGCCCTACCCATACCGCACCTTTCTTCTCTCGTTTCTCCCCCATCTGCGAGCTAACTCAAAGCATCGTCGTCGCTTTTCAATTGGGCTTGTTCCGGACACTCTTTTTCTCTGCAACTCCTCGACTTATCACGACTTCTCGACCGGCAAACTCGACAGCAAAAGTTCGATATTCTCCAGCACTTGGTATTAAAGCCAAATTACTGCCGACACAAAAGAAAATGGTTCATTACACTCTGTGTATAAAGAGCAGAGAGAGCGCCATATCCGACTCGATAACCTGGTAATTTCTCTCTCTCTCTCTTCTCTCCTCTCCCCCTCCTCTTTCCCCTGCCGGTGTACACTACTCCCGGCTTTTATTATTTGGGGAACGTATAAAACAAACACACGGGAAAATAAATAAATAGGGATTCTCTCCCTCTCGCTCCGACCTTTCGTAAATAAAGCGTGCGGGGGATTATTGGGGCAATTATACGGTTATGGCGGGCCATCAAACCCTTGACCTGGATATTATAGAGGTGGTGCATGCTTGAGGTCTCCTGTTTGGCTTTTCCTTTGTGGAGGTAATTTTTATCTTTTTCCTCAAGTGCCGCTGTTTAAAATCTTTGGATGCGATTAGGTAATGACATCGTAGCAAGTACCAATTTGGACAAAACTGCTTCATTTGTAAAGTTTACGGCTCTGCTTGTAATGTTTCGTTTTCTCGTCAAACTCTACCTCGAACTTGGCCAATCTTTTGGTACAGGATGGTTTATTAGCAAGAAATGCTGGGTTGGATGCCCTAGGCGTGACGCCATAATCAGAATGTGCATACTAAGTCGAAACATTTGGAGTTCAACCGAAGTAGTCGACACGTCAAGTTTATTTTGCAAGTGTATCAATTTTATATAATCGCATCTGAAAAAAGAATCCAACCTCAGAAGGTTATGGGCCCAGACACGGTCACAAGCACAACTTCAAGAAAGCAGTACCGAAAATTCTGTACGTATCTGCCCAAAAAAATTCCTTTATGTTCTCTTTCCTCTTCCAGGGCGTCGACCAAAAATCTCAACACCTCAGGGCACCGCGTGGGTTTCACCCCCACTCTTCCACATTGGATGTATTCAGTTATATAATTCAGATGCATATTCTTATCTAGCTTATTACATCTCAAAGGCAAGGTATATATTTCAAGCGTCCCTAAATTATACACTACCATCCATGAACTGGGGTACATTGTGAGCCTCATTCAAGTTTTGACAACATGAATTGATTTATTTGAAGTTGATTCCTGATCTCACATAGTGTCACTCAATACATATGCAAGCAATGACTTTGTTTAGTTCCCAAAAACTAAAGAAATAAGTCGACTCTTTACGGTTCCATGTAATCCTGAGCAAAACGGTGTTGCTGAAACAAACAACAGAACACTCCTGGATGTGACACAATGTTATGATTACAGTCAGGTTCTCCAATATGCTTTTGGTCTCAAGCTGTTAACACAGCTAATCATATCAGAAACCATTGTCCCAACAAGGAGCTTGAGCCATCAACTCCGTGTGAAAACTAGAACGAAAGTGAAAATGATGCAAGCTGCTTTGAGGAATTCAGTTACAAAGTATTTTTTTGAATAGTCCGTCAGGAAAAAATAATGGAAGAAGCAGTGAAAAGAAAATATTTTTAGGATATTGTGAAGATAGCGAAGGGTTTTGAATGAGGTTCCAAAAAAAAAACGCGGTATACCAGATTTTGTGAGAATTGAAGCGAGAGGAAGACCTGGGCAAGTATATTAGGATAACAATGAAGAAACCTATATTTTTGACAGTCAAATTATATTGTAAGCATCAGAATTTGAGGTTTGCAACCAGGTCTTTTGAAGAAGAAATCTTCTATTATATAGAATCTGAAATTTATGAGGTTTTTGTCAAAAAGTTTTGTTTTGCTACGGAATGTTACTTATTATTCCGCTCGAACTAGCTCTCGGATAGAAAGCCATCATCAGGGATGTGAACGTGAACGTTGTATGGAAATTAAAGCAGCTCAAAATGTAGAATCGTGGAATATTTGGTAAATGTCATGTGGAATCAGGTTCTTATTCACAAAGCCCACTTGCAACGGTCCAATTCCATTTGTATGAAAACGTTCAGTTCCAAATATCAAATTTCATAATAATTTTAAAAGTATGAAAAATGTTTCAGCTTTTTTATGAAAAATTGGACGGGTTTCTTATGAAATATGATATTAAAAACTGCACTTTTTCGTGTAACTAAAATTGGATCTTTGCAAGTGAGCTTGAGAATATAAAAAAACATTACGTAGAACACAGGAGACTTTTTCAATTCACCCTATGTTATGTCTGTTATGTTGAAAAAATATGAATATGAAATCGCTGTGCCTACGACAAGCTGGACGAAGCTGGTATGCAATTTTACATGTGAAGTTTCGGATTGTGGTTCAATTGACTTAGAAATTTGGCGCAATCCCGGTTCAGACCCTTGAATCAATCGAATAGATAGAACACCAATCTCTATTTTTATGTTGATGAACTTCTAGTGGCGTTACATGGATACAACGACCGTCGACAAATTTGGCACATTTTGTAAGAAGAATTCGAACTCAAAGACCTGGGAAAGGTATCGTGTTGCCTAGAAATCAGATTATCTCAAAAATAAAAAAAAACGATTAATTTACAAGGATGCAATCAAAACTTATTGATGAAGGTTGATATGACTGAATCAAGTACTGTTTGTACGCCGAATAATTTGAACGTGGAGTTGATGAAAAGTTCGGAACTTCAGATTGAAGAAGAACTAGAGGTGGGCCGAATAACCCTCCAGAACCCTGGGGTGATTCAAAGTGAAAGCATAGGTAGCAATGTATCCCAAATTTCTCTAGCTTCGTACTAAGGAAAAGATCATTCGAATATAATTTCATATTCCACCGATATGTCACCAAATGTAACAAGCGGACCCTTTTTTTGTTCAAATATTTCTTATAATATTACTGTATGATATCTCACTAGTAGTCACTAAATGTTACACCCCAATTTTTGAAGTGCGTATTTGTATAGGGTAAGTAAGGGTAATAATTACAGAAGATCCCACCTTATATCACCATCTGTAACAAGCTGGTTCTAAACAAAAGAGATATTCATTGACCAGGGGGGCTAAGTTACCCTAATATAAGGAGTCTTAATTGTTCTGGAAAACCTTGAAGCTGATTTGTGACGTAAAACGCTGTCACCACCAGAAAGATATATTATACTTCCGCTTCACAGGACGAGAAAAGGTAGGACAATCGCTAGAGATGCACACAAAAGTTTTGGGTAGACGTGCTTCTTGAAGGTGTATCAAAAGGGAGGGGAATTTGCGCTTGAACAATCGTGATAGCAAATGATAGCTTTCTTATATTGCAAAAATGGTTATTTTGAAAAATAAATAGATATCCGGGTCAAATCGAGAGTGAGATCAACCAAGAACAAGGTATATTCACAAAAAGAAAAATCAACAATTGAACAATGGTCATCTACTGCCGTACTTTGGCAAAGTAATGTATTCGCAAAAATTGCGATTTTGAGTTTTTGGATTAGTTTTACAATGGTTTTCACCCTGTATTCAATGGTGTTTTTCTTATTGCTGTACGACAAAAATTAGCCGAGATAATGATGTGGTAAAACACTGTAATATCACTTTTTCCTAGACGAAACAAAGACAAAACAAGCTACACGCAGAAATTCACAAAGCCAAAACACGGTAATGTACAATACATTAGTTTTTCTTCCTACTTTTGATTTCTCATACAGAGGCAAAAGACGTTAATGAGCACGCAAAAGACGTTATTGCGCGTCATATGGACACAAATCACTGACGAAACAACGGCAAAACACTGTAAGCGACGTATTCTTTCTGCAAGGTAGATTTCAAGTTTGAAATTCACGAAGAACTATTCCTTGCACCATTCTTCATCTACGGTCACGTTTTGAACGGAATCTATGAAGAAATACAGTCTTGGCAAGAAATATAGCTTCAATCGCTTCCCCCGCAAAATGACATTTTTGCGAATACATTACTTTGTCTAAGTACGGCAGTCTAGCCAGTGTGGGGCTGGGCTTACTTCAAATAATATTGGGAAGTGATGAATATATCAACAAAATACCATAATAGACAAATCGACAAGTGATCGCTAAATCTTGGGTTACGTCACTGTGAATCATGTGACGTCAACTCGTAAGTTAGTTGAAGAAGAACGTAGCAATTGCATTCGTGCATCATCAATGCGACCATTTTTTTTGGAGAATTATAACAATCAATCTAACATTTCTAATGCAGAAGAAAGAGAAATTTTGGTACTCGCTTTGCTACAGCGCCATCAATATGGGTTTGGTTTGTAGACATGAAGAACTCAACAGTTTGAGAGGATTTGTCGACTCAGATTGGGGAAACTGCCCAGTCGATAGGCGGTCATACACCGGATACATCTTCATGCTGAATGGTGAACCTATTTTGTGGGATCCTCATAAACACAGAACAGTGGCAAACTGATGAACGGCGTAAAATTGAGGACAAGATCCACACTTCCGCGATTTCTTGCGGCAGCCCCCCCTGTATATTTGAGTCAAATCAAATTCAAACAGGAATGATCACAAAGCATCAAAGATATTGTAAAATAGTATATTATATACCAAGGTTGAGAAGTGAGCTATTATATAGCGTGAGCACCATTCAAGTCCCGAGTCGCGTAGCGGCGAGGGAGATACGTGCGAAGGCTATAATAGCCTTTTCAAGCGCGGTTTATATACGATTTTTTTCACTACTAGCAAAGCAGATCCAATTTGTAAAGTTCCAAAATTTTACAAAAAAAGCTCTGCATTTATTGTAGATGTCAAATTAATACCAAGTGGACTTCGAGCATTTTGAAAGTTTCCAACTTCAAATACTATTCGCCGGTGTGATGATGACAATGAATGACGGTCGCGAGACACCTTTCGAATTGTGCGAGGCAGCAAATAAGGTCACCAATGACCTTTGTCAGCAAAATAAAAAAACCAAAACGATTTGGGTACATGAAAACGTATGCAACTTTCAAGAACTGGTCCCTTTTGAGAAAACTGCATACTCTACTAATAACAAATTGTGAATGATATGTGTGCTGATCAGGAAGTAAACACGGGTAGCTGTGAATAATTCCAAAAATAGTAGATAATGTGAGGTTATATGTTGTACTGACCAACTGACCATTCGACCTTCAGCTGCTTTTTTCGCAAAACCAGCCAAATTCACGTACACCACATCAAGTTCTTCATCAAATAAGACCCGGTCAACAATTTCTCGACCTTTTCATGTAAATGAGCTGCCGTTGTCCAAAATTTGATGAGATTCAAACGTCAAGTCGCCAAACGTCAATCATACGAAGCGGTTGATAATATGCACGGCCTGTTTGATTGTGTACGTTAATCGGACGAAGCGGTTAATAATATGCCCGGCCTATCTGATTTTACAACAGGTTGTGAAATTTCACTTCACGACCTCTGAACAGGTCAATAATGGCATACTTCACAGCTAGTAGTGAAAAGACAATTTTTTTTACTACTATAAAATTGACATTCTTATTCAGGAGCAGGTCAATAATGATGCACTTCACGGCTAGTAGTGAAAAAATACCATATAAACCGCGGTCGAGAAAATTATTATAGCTTCAGCGCCTTATATCCCTAAGCTACGCTCCTGGATCCAAACTGGCGCTTCAGCTATAATAATCCTTTCTCAACCTTGGTATACAATATACTATTCTTCCAATTTTGATCTCAAAAGGATGACCCAATTTTCTGCGATACGATTTGCCCTTGGAGCCAAGTACAGGCATACACGGTACCTACCTACAGAGGAAGAGACAGCTATACATTGGCATGCCAGTTAGCAGCCTGTTCTGCAGTCTGCAGCCAGTCAGACACACTTCACAAGCTTGTTCGGTCCTTGTCTTCTTTAAAATAGTCAGCCTGAACGCCAGGTATGTCTTGAACAGGTGAACTTGGACTTCCATGTAACCGCATGTCGCAAAATCACCATTTGCTGGAAGCTTGTGAAGTATGATTATGAGACAGCCCCTCTTCCGTGAACCCTTCGCCATTTTTTGCTCTGCCTACAACAGAGAGGCCTGGACGGGCGAGTGCAACAGCTACAGGTTACTTATGGGCCGCCATTCACCTAATAGTAATGATAGCAAATGCAGACAAATATTTTTTGTTCTTCCATCACTACGTTTGACAACTTCACATTGACGTAACATTGACCGCAGTCGAAAGGAGAGGTTAGATTTGACGTTTTCGATTGAGTGACAGGACTGACAGCCATTTCCGACAAATGACGGCCGTCAATCTACCACCCGAGGTGGCGTCTTCCAGCGGACAAAAGTGAAAGTGCATGGCCCCATTCTATGAAATGAGAATCTTCGCTTCTGAAGAAATTGAACTTATTGACGTGTCGTGAAATGTTATCCTATTTGTGAAAATCTTTGTTTTACCAACTTCACAAAAAGGGCTCTCGATTTTTTTGAAAAAAATAGGACGTTTGAAAGTTTTTGATTCCGTTTTGCTCTTCTACATCAATCAACCTCTGCAACTAAATGCTTTTGCCAATATTTAGTGCCTCAAGTTTTCTTGCCATTGCCCCTGAAACCTAGCTCAACACTCTTTCGAGGCACCTTCATTTCTTGCCAGGCTTACCAGGCTGGAAAAGATTGAGAACCGCTGCCTGGCTTTCCAAAATCCCAATTCACCCTGTGCGGGTTGCACCGTTTTAATAGATGGGGATGGCCACCCGACTACGCAGTCAAATAAACGGCAATGGATACACATTGCTTTGCATACATACAACAGAGTTTGTGTATTAGAGAGGAGAGTCGCAACAACGTTATTGTTCCAATCCGAACTTTGGCAATAAACTAGAGCGAGCCGTCATTATAAAAGACCGGAATGCATTCCGAACACTCGAATTATTCTGCGGCTGTATAGTGTCGTTCGTTTCTGTGTACGCCGCTTGCCCCCCCCCCCCCTCAATCTGGAATTATACTCTGCACAGCGTTATAGCGCCTGATCCAGCCCACAATGCCAGCCAGCGCTGGCCAGGCATGCCTCTCTCCTCTCTCGGGTGAATAGTTCGGCTTGTATTTGTAAATAATTTAATAAAGTTTTCGGTGGCAAAATGCCACTCGGTGGATCCGGTTAATTTAAGTAGAATTGCACAAAGCGACACGGTCCCTCTGGTCGAACGGATTCTGTTTGTGTGGGTGTGTGTGGGCGGGCGACGTTCAAAAAGACCGCGCCGCCACCATAACGGACCCGCAGATCTCCGGAAACTCGCCGCCCGGACTGTTTTCCTCTGCCGATTCGTTTGTGACTGTTGGATTTGCAGCGACCGCAGAATTGATTCGTAAAAGTTGCAGCGACCGACTTGTCCGTTCCGGGAGGGAAACTGGAGCGGAAGACGAGCAGCGTTACATTGTTGCACTTGTCTCCGTTGAAATCTCAACAGATTTCAATTTTAGCGCCACCGGAGAACAAAGCTTGCAGTATCCTGGTCACGGCACCATTTCTGTAGTATATCCTGGTCACGGCACAATTTCTGTAGTGTTACCCTGGTCACGGCACCATTTCTGTAGTGTAACCTTGTTTTCGATGTTTGGCTGTGATCGTCGTTGTCTCTCCCCTTTCTAACGTTGTTTACCTTCCACCTACGTTGTGTGAGTTCTTACTCTAGATGAGAATGTGTCATTGGGGATGAGGTCTGATTCTTGAATGAAACGCGAATGAATCACAAGCAAAATGAATGTTCATTGAAAATCAATAAGCAAAGTTTTGAATGAATTTGTTTCTTTTCTCAAAACACCTCACAACAATAAATTGACGGTGATAAAATGACACAACATGAATTGAGAACAACAGAATACAAAGACAAATGGAACGAAAAGAATCATTACAAATTATTCAGACAATGTAAGAATTTACATCAATGAAATGAACACAAAATCAGATTACCAAAACAAAAACAAGAACATATGAAACATGTCAAACTGTCAATTAATCGCAAAGGAAAAGTGACGTATTCGCTGACAGGCACACATGGGAAGAACACGTCAAAGAAACCCCTGCGTGCTATGATTGCTGAAAAATTCTTTCCCAAATGATCTGAACAAAAGTCAAGTGTGAATGAGTTTTGATGGAATGACAGAGAAGTCACCCCAGTAATGCATTGATCAAGTAAGCGTGAATCGGTGCTTGAACCTCTTCGACAATTGCTTCGTTTACAAGTTATTTACGTAACAACAAAAGGAAACTTGACGTTCAGCAATTTATTTTACACTTTACAAACAAAAGAAGTCAAATTGATAGATAAGTAAACAATAGTGAAATGATCGGTAAACAAGTTAATGGATCAGCAAGAAACAAATGGTAAGTAATTGTGTAGGTAAATAAACAAGAAACAAATAAGAGATGAATAGGTAGATGAATAAACAAGAAACAGGTGAGAGATAAATGAGTGGAGAAGTTGAAGTTGGCCATACTTTCAGTAAGCAATTGGAAAGAAGAAGTATCAATGACGCATTCGCCCGAAATTCCCCAGAAGTTACCCATCACAAACCCCACAGATACATACATACATACAAAACAGAACAATGGTTAGTAAACAGTAATCACATACAGTCAATAACAGTAAATACAAGAAAATCGACTCGAGCCAACCTGTGGCCCTCTTTTCGTCGTTTTACATAATTCCCCCCCAAATAAGAAAAGGTTAGTAGACTCAACAAGGCAGATTCATACAAGCAGGTGGATTCCCCCCCCCCCCCAGGACACGGAGAAGCATGCAAGTCTCCTTTCCTTCATTTACTTTCAGGTGTAACCCGACAATGAACAATGAAATGTAAATGATTCATGAAAAATACTGTTCTCCTATAGCGGCTGATTTTGGCGTAGCAGAGTTTCCTTTTTGTCGTCTTACTGTTTGTGACGTTACTTGTGGAAAAAAAACATCAGTGGAACCTCGAGATACGCGCGACAGCGCAGTTCTGAGGTTACATCATGAGTACGCAAAGTGCACGCCCACTGGACTACGGCCTTTGCCACCAAAATTGATATCATTTGGGAGTGGATAAACTACACAAAATTCAGAGCAGTGCAGAGCACCTTGATTCCAAAGGGGAAAAACTGCGGGTTATGCAAGCCCGTTGAGAACAGAGAGAACAAAATAGGTATCGAAATGCATGATTTGATGAGTGAGTGGAAGCCAGAATTACGATACAATAATCAAAGAAAGACCGACCTTGAATTGGGAGAAACCGACGTACACTCATTGCACTGAAAAATCACGTGTTCTTCACCACAGCTGATTCTCTTCCCTCCGTGTGCGGCTGCCGCTCGCACGCCAGCGCCATTTCTCTCTTCCATCGGCAAACGCTACAAACGTCCACGACCGTACCTACTTCAGGTACCAACGTACTAACAAAACAAAGGGAAATACCACAAGCTTAAACTCCAAACTCTTGTCGCTTGCTCTTGTTTCTTGTGTTTTTTTACGCAGATCCTAACGACTTCAATGTGGCAACACCTGGTCAGTTCTGGATAGGAAATCAACTTATTGATGAAGGCAATTCAAAATCTTGTAGCTTACATTTTTGAATTGTGTTTTACACTACAAGCAATCATAGTTGCCACGTTGCCAGCCTTCAACTTTGTCTGAACGGTTCGATAGAACAAGATACAAAGATACAAGTCCATCATGTCATTACCAGTTTGCGTGAGAAATAAAGGTTTAAACACATTGTTTATCACTGCGTACTACTGAATACACGTCAAATAAATGGTTGCATTCAGATATCGTTAGCTTCACTGTGATATTACGCCCTTCCTCCTCCTGACATCACATTCATTTGGCCTCTCTGTGATTGTCTTAGCCCTTCGGTCCGCTTATTTTCATGAGTTGAACGTTAGGAGGAAACGTTAAAAAAGTAGGAGGAGTTCAATGAAACACACTTATTGCACAGAAAGTTACATTTACTCAAAGCAAGATAAGTGCAACATAATTCTTTTATGGCTCTTTCCACAAAACACCAAACACAGGAATTTGGAAAAAGACACTCAGTGGAAGAATTCGCCAAACAAACCCCTGAGTTATGCCTCAAAATGTGGACTCCCAAATATGTGACAAAATGACAAGCGACTCACTGATTGTTGACCTTTTTTTTCTTGTTTTTTTTGTGCGTAACCCACTATAATTATGATTCTGTAAACTGTTCAATGAAGACTAAACTTTGATTTACCACTTGTTTTTGTAAATATATCTCACAAAATATCTTCTGTTAGATATTGTCACGTCTAAGGGAAGCCGCTGTTGCTGGCTTCCTTTAGACTGTGCTAGAAGGCCTGATCCTTCTTTGAAGATGGTAAAGGCCACAGGCTCTGATACAGAATACTCTTCATTCGATATTAAGATGGGTCCGTGGCGAAGGCGGTAGTGTATCCGCCTTTGACGCAAGACTTTTGGGTTCGATTCCCCACAGCATAGGTCTGGGTGTTGTGATTGTAAAAATTGGATTTTCTGTACTTCAATACGATGAATAAATGGCAAAGAAACTCCTATAACCGCGATGGGGTTCAGAAGGAGAAAAACAATTCATTTATTCATTTCATTTTATTTTATTTATTCGATATAAATACAATCCATTAATCTACAGTACTTACTTTAGGCACACAATCATCTGATGGGGCGAGCCCCAGTTCGTACTCTTCTCCACTTCCTTCACTCGTCGCGGCTGCTAACCAAATTCTCGCATACCACTTCCACACTCAGTTTTATTGCTCGCCTTCGTGCAGGGGGGATAGTCACCTCTTGTGACAATATTATTTTGTAATTGTACACCATTTTCGTTTAAACAATGAACGTTCTATCTCTCTATCTATATGCACCACTCATCTATCTCAACAGTTTTAGGTTTTTAATTCATGTCATAGGACAAAACCGATACAAAATTCCCGAAAAAAAAAATTGAAAAGTGCAAAAAAAAAAAAGAAAAAGACCTTGTAAAACACTGTCAACATCACAGTCTCCTCTCAATGCTGATTGGTACAGATATGTACCGCATTTTTGACGTTTCACTACCAGATGTCGCCCATGTTTACTAGTGGTACGTATTGTACCAGTGAACGGTCAAGGGGTTCCAAGATGTCATAAGGCTCATTTTTAATGGGTCGCTATAGTTGATTTGAGCTGTATGGCGAGTGGTACATATCTGTACCAATTGACGTTGAAGGGTTAATACCGACATGTAAGTGAAAATAAGTACCGCGTACCTCAAGCGTACGCAAAACTGTTGTTTCGCCCAACAGCAACACATCGGTTCTTCTCCATATTTTTTGCGAAGCTCCGAGTTCCCCAAAAATGAGTCCTTATCCCCGCAGCTCACCATAAGTCGACAGAAAAGCACGGACTCTCAAGTAATAAAAATCCCCTCTGCCCCCTCGACGCACGGCCAGGTCATGGATTCCCACAAATAGTTGCCCTCCTCGTTTAGCCAATGGATGCTAAAATGTTGAAATAGCAAAACCCCACATCACCGATGTACTTGCTGCCATGTCGCTGTGAATTAAAATCTGTCTCCGGTTGGCTCATTCTGCGCTTATATGCCCAAGTGTGTTATTTTCGAGAACACTCCACGCGTCCTCTGGTATATTCCAACATTTGGTACATTTGTACATCATCAACATCACCGTTACATTTGCCGTGACTCTGGAAAACCCCATTTGTTCCGGCACGCTTCCGAATATGGCGTCTTCGCCAATAAGGCGATTGCATAGAATTTGGTTCAACGTTTGACCGTCAGGAACGTGACAGTCGCTGGAGTGTTTTGCTTTGGTTCGGTTGGTATAGGGACAACTGACACCTATCTGATTATCCATTTTTTTTTTACCTGGGGGTGGGACGCACTGGTGCAGAAAACAAATGGCAGGCATTTTCAGTGGTCAACAGACAATGCGGTGATGGATGATGGATAAATAATGAAATTATTGTTTGCGACGTTAGCGTAGATAATGTTAGTTTATCAAAATGTCAGATGTTGACATTTTGTCTAAAACAGCGTGATTGACAAACGATGTCACGTTTTCTATCACCAATATAGACAAACTTGAAGTCTAAGTAAATGAACTACACGCAGTCTTCCTTCAAAATATTATTTATTTCTTTCTGACCGGTTTCGAAGGTCTCTGGCCCTTCTTCGTCAGAGTGTAAAGCTATAAGATAAAATACATAAAGCAAGTACATAAAAGGAGAACGATAACATACCAAAAATGTATAAAAGGATGGTATACCTAGGTGAAGTTTGTGTAAATTGTTTTCAAATTCTTCAGATGTCAATAAAACAGTTATGATGTTGTCATGGAAGAAAGGACAAAAGAACTTGATGGAAATGTATGAAATAATAGAGCTTATAATAATTGTACAAGGTGGGTGATAAATTAATGGAAGGATGGTTGGTTAGAGAGAAAAAAGGTTATTCAAATCAAAAGCGTTGTAAAAATGTTTAGAAGGGAAATCTCTACAATCATTCAGGCAATTTTGAGAAGAATTACTAGTTGCTTTACAAATTTCAAGAACCTCTAAACTATCTAAAAGCCGTCCTTTCTTACAAACATGTAAAACTTCAAAATTAGTTTCTAGAATGAAGTCATGATTCTCTGAGATGATATGGTTGGCGAAAGATGAAGTTGTATCAATTGAAAGGGTAACTCGACCTTGCCTGATATATCTCATGTGTTCTTTAAGACGCTCAATAAATTTTCTACCTGATTATCCGATATAGAAAGAGTTACAATTGTTACAGTTAAGTTTGTAAACACCGGATTTGTCGTGAGGAGAGAGAATGTCTTTTGTATTGACTAGATAGGAATTCAAATTTGAATTTGTTCAAAAAGAAATATTGATTCCAAAAGTTTTAAAAATGTTTCCAATGATTTGAGAAGGGATGTCAAAATAAGAAAGGCTATGGTTACTTTTTCTAAAAACATCAGTATTTATAACATGGAAGGATAGCGCTTTTGAACGAAATTTGTTAAAAATACCAAAAATTGTTTTATATTTATATCCGTTAACTCTACCCAATTATTTGATAATGTCAAATTCTTTTTTGAAATTATCGTTTGACATTAGTTGGTTGGTATTTCAAAAAATCTATGGAAGAGTGAATTGAACGTTGAGTGTTTATGGCTTATTGGATGACATGAATGAATAGGGATGATGGTGTCAGTATGGGTAGGTTCACGATAGATGGCATATTCAAAGAGACTTTCTTTTCTGGTAATCAAAAGATCAAGGAAAGGTATAGCAGCATTGTCAGATTCAATTTCAATAGTGAACTTGGTATTGAAATCGACCGGCTCTTCAGCCTATAAAGAATTAAATTTGAAAACATCGTGAGCTTTGGTAATACACCTGGAAAGGGAGAAACCGTCGTCAAGTAACGGGAAGGTGGAAAGGTAGAGAAAAATCGGCAGATGTCTGGAAGAAGATCACAAGAGATATTTGGTATTTCCACGCTCCAGATCATAGAAAAGAGAAGATACAAGTCTATTCCGGTGATGAAGACTTCCATCGTACAGCTGTGGTGTTTCCAGAACGCTCGAAGATAAGTATATTTAGTTGTTTTGTTTCGTGTCAGTTAGACATTGATAATTATAACAATTAACGGGATATTCATGAGGGGATAAAAGGAATACACGTAGCCTGTAGGTCACTGTTGTTGATGCTTGAGAGACGAAAGAGTAGAACAATGTCGCCACAAGATATTCAGATGACCTGCGACCAAGCTACCATGAGAGACAACACCTAGCGGGACAACAAAGCGTTGACCTGTAGAACAGGTGACGTGGTTTTGAGAGCTCCGAGGTATACTGTCATACTTGATGGACCTGGTCGGGCTATTCTCCTCCATCTGAGTTGAATTGCTTTGATGATTTCTTCATACTCCTGTTTACCATGTTACATATTACACTGATCAACTATCTTCTGTATCCATGCCTGGATCTTATGAGAGAAAGGGATCTGCACACAACAGATGTTTTTCTTACTGTCGTGTCTTGTGAGAGAAGGGTATCTCGAAAGAGAAGATATCTTCCCTTACTTTGTTATCTTATGGAAATAATATACGTCTTTAACTGTTGAGACCTGGTTGTTGATATTGTTGATTTTTACATTGAATCATGTTGTGGTATTTATTGTGATAAATAACTGATGGTGATTCCATTGACCAAGTTTATGATGTATGAATCAATGTACTGTGATTATTCACTGTTTCGTTGTATTGGTAATATTGATTGCTATTGATTTGTATGTCATGTGTTTTCCCTCTTCTTTCTGCAGCAGTGCTCGGCCACTGTCCTTGCCAAAATCTTATCTATTTTCCCTACAGATCCCTCGTCAACTTAGGTCACCGTAGAATTTACTAATAAACCTTTATCTCTGTTTCACACTGCGCCAAGTGGCTACACTGCGCTGAGCACTTGGTCTGCAGTATTCTTTCCCGCTTACAGGTTCCTTAACAATCTAGGTCCGTGGAACTAATATAATCTGTTCTAGCGAGAGCGATACTCTCTCTCGTATTTCTCTTGTTCTCTCTGCATCAGTGACTTACACACTGTATTTCAAATAGTGGGAGGGTGGTGTAATTGAATTGATATTGGATTCTTGAACATGAATCGATATATTTGTTTTTGGAATAAAATTGTTCTTTGTTGATTTGAAGTCTCTGTGTTTCATTTCCAAGCCTTCACTTACCTGTACTACTTTGGGTAACTACAAAACATAACGAAAGTCCTAACAAACAATACTAGACAAACACGAACTTTGGCGAAACTAAATCTTCAACTTTAAAGGGGATTCTTCTTCTTCTTTGGGGAAAGTTTATTTTTATAAGAGGGGTGGGTTGGGAGATTACAGTATTATCATGCAATGAGTTGAAATATTGTAAAAATGTGTGTAGAATGCTATCATCTCCATTGAACAATACCAGGCAATCATCAACGTATCTAAACCAAAAAAGGATATTATCTTTGAATGGATTGTTGCTGGTTATGTGATGGTTCTCTAAATTTGACATGAAAATTTCCGCTAGAAAAGGAGACTTTGAACCCATTTCTAAACCAGTCTTTTGTTTGCAAAAATGATTGTTAAATTCAAAGAAATTTTGTTCTAAGGCAAGTCCAAGAAGTGAGCAGATATCAAGAATATTATGTGTCAACAAGTCAGATTCGAAAAGATTATTTCTAACTAGGGAAATGCATTCGTTAGTAGGAACACTAAGAAATAGAATCACAACATCAAAGGAAATTAATCTACTATTAGGTGGAACAATGTAATCTGCAAGTTTTTCAGTTAAATCAAAAGTGTTTCTTGAAGAACAAGGGCTATTCAAGTGACAATTATCCTATAAGATGGAATTCAACCAAGAAGATGATTTGTATGTTGGAGAGTTTGTGGAAGAAACCACAGGTCTGATAGGGAAATCAGGTTTATGTATTTTTGGGAGACCGTATAACCTTGGAGTTGCAGGATTCATCAATAGGAGATTATATGGATTCATGTTGAAAAATTTCATGGTATTGGAGAACCTAGGAATTGTACTTCTAACTTTTCCAGAAAAAAGGTAATATTGGATTTTTTGATAACTTTTAAAAACATCATTGTCTAAAAAATTTTCAACCTTATCCAAATAGTCATGTTTGTGCATTACCACAAGGCAGTTACCCTTATCAGCTTTGGTTATCACCAAATTGTTAGACAAAATTTTCTCCCGTAGAGAGTACAAGTGTGTGATGTTCAAATTCTCATTTTTGCTTTTGAATAAATTTGTGTAACGGTTGTTAATGTGAAAGTGGAGGTTGAATGAATTCGTGTAAATGAGTGATTATTTTATCTCTGCAAAGTTGCTTGTTGATGTTTGGAGAGGAGTTGATAGCCACTTCAGATTCCGCCAAAAGCAATTCTATGTTGCTACGAAAGTTCTTATTGGTGTCCACGTTGAATTTTAGCCCAAGTGATAGAATTTTGTTATCATCTTCGGTGAAGTTGAAAAATCAGTTAAATTCTTCACACGTTGGTGAAAGGTGTGTTGAAGTCAGGTTATGGCATCTTGAATGTTGACAGATATTTTCACGATTTCTGTCAATCAATCTTTGAAGTTTGTTTCTCAAAGTGATGAATTTCTTGTGACCGATGTGTTCAGCTATATCCTTTATATGTGAATCCATTGTCGAAAACGCAGCAGGATGTAGAAAGGAGTTAATGGAAAAATAAAGGCGGATGGCGGATCCTTTCCTGAAATTGAAACTTGAAGTCCCTAGGTCAAAACGCCCTCTACACGCAATCACCCTATTGTGCATGTGTCTTGTTCGCGCGTCGAGATCTCCAGTTTTCTGGAATATTCTAGAGCCACCGCGTTTGCTCTCGAATGTACTGGAATCGCACAAGAACCTCGCAGCTCATGACAATAGTTCAGCATCACTTTTGTGATTTTTTTTCCGTGATATTGTAATGATACTTGCGCTTTGCGTCAGCCTGTGATCGTCAACACCCTTCCCTCGGTGACCGCTCTTATTCAGGAGTGCAACGTTCAGAGGAGGGAGACGTTGGAGTTGAATGAAACAAGATCATTGCACACAAAGTTGTTATTATTATTATTGTGCAAATCATTTTTTACCATATTTTTCTCGCGTCCATGAGTGGATTCCATATATAGCTCTGGATTCGAAATGCGATACTTATGAGACACCTGTAGATATTGTATTTTTTGCATTTTCACATCAAGTTTTTTTCTGATCGGAATAACTGGAGCTTGGTACTACTTATTAAGACCATTACGCCAGTCTATTAATGATGACCAAAATGAATTAGAACGGCTCTCCTTGATCGTCGCATCCGCCTCCCTCAATTCGACGAGGCAAGCCTTGCTATTCGTGATCAGAGCGCCTGCATTTCGCCAACATCATTACAATCCAATAAAAGTTCGACATTCAGTTCGATCCGAGGAGGCCGCGAGAACGAAATTCCATCGCCGTCAAACTGGTATTCCCATGCTCGTCACACTATAGGTGGCGTTGGCGTAGGCCGCCCTCGTCTGAATTTACTTTCCCGAACGACACTAAAACGCAAAGCCATCTTTAATAGATTCAACAGGCCTTAAAAATCTTTATGGTTTGTTTTACAATGTCTCAAATATCGATTATGCAAATCCCGGCTCCAGCTCCACCTGAATTTATATCGACGCCGACCGAAACTCTCTCGGTGTGTGCATAAAACAGAGTTGTTTGTACCTCTTACATAATACACCGAACGCGCTCGCCCCCCCCTCCCTCCTCCTGCGTACAGATCACTTGCTTTATTGGCCACACCGTGCTCGTGACGACGCGTTATTTCCCTCATTTCCCCTGTTCAAATTCCGATAACTCGCCGACAAAATAATTACCTGCCTACCTCCACTGGCGAAATTCCCCATCAGTCTCCGGCTAAGAATTTCCAGCTCCGGAAAAGCGACCCGATACAAATGCGATTCTATTTTATTTCAATTCTTGATTTTTCACTTGGTCCTCAAAATTTACATTCACCGAAGAACTGGGATCTTCCAAAACGCAGAGGAGACTCACCCGCGAGTTCCCAGATCTAACTCATCAGGTCCGGTGCTCTGAGTACCGCAGTCACAACGCAGAGTCCAAAGGGCCCAAGATCTCGAATACTTTTTCTGTGAAGGTACCCAACTCGCTTCTATCGGGCCTGGATCATCTGAAGGTTTCAACTCTACATCGTCGAGGTGGGTCAAAACTCTTCGTCAAGGGATCGTAACTCAGCATTCTGGAGGAGGATCGAAGCACGTCATCAACGAATCTCAACTCTACAAATTGAAGATGGATTGAAGCTCAGCACCAAAAATGCCTCAGCACAACTACCTGAAGATGGGTTAGAACTCGTCATCGGAGGGTTTCAACTCGTCGCCTAGAAGCGGATCGAATTCTACCGCATGTTGTTCTCACCATTCTATCGGACGTCATACAGGCAAGGTTTTTGAGTAAGGAGGTGTTGCAAAAGTGAATCATATTGTAGAACTTCGCTCAGTTCTCACGTATGAATTTGATAACCTCTACTCGCCACCTCCCGCGCACAGATCACTTGCTTATTGGCCACACCGTGCCCGTGACGACGCGTTATTTCCCTCATTTCCTCTCTTCAAATTCCGATAACTCGACGACAAAATAATTACCTGTCTACCTCCACTGGCGAAATTTTCCATTAGTCTCCTGCTAAGAATTTCAAGCTCCGAAAAGCGACCAGCAAAATTGTCCCGGGCGCACTCGTACACTCGGCGCTCTCGCCCAAGAAAATAAGTCATTAAACTTTTAATCAGGCAACAAGGTAAATAATACCTGAGAACAAAAATTCGCGAGAAAGAATGGGGCGGCTACGGGCGCAGCCTTGCCTACCTAATTGAAATCGCGAAATCAAGAAGAAATTTCATAATTCAACAACGGGAATTTGCGCGCCTGTCATAATGAAGGCACCGGGCGTGCTTTTGTCGCTCTTTATTAAGTAATTAACAAAGACCTTAAAGCTATTTACGATTTCATTTTCCGTGGAAATAATGAAAGTTGGAAAATGGAAAAATATGAAGAGGGCTGACGGGAGCGAAGCGACGACGACGACGTTGGCGGGGATAAAGCTTAAGAGTCACATCCAGAAATGGAACGCTGGAGGGGCGGAACAGCGACACGGGATGTGATATCCACGAAACTAATTATTGGGATTTTTCTGCAAGGAAGCGGATATTTCGTCCAACCGAAAGGGGATTTTGGAGCAATTTTGTTGAGTACTTATTACAATGTTTGGAAATGTTACATCTTGGAGGCAATTATAACGTTGGCTCAGCGGAGAACCTACTCGTCTTTCTGAATGTGCACGAACCTTCCAGCAAATCGTTGCTCTTCCTTATCGTGCCGGAGCTACCAAACACTTCGTAACAATGATTTTGGCCGCGTCGAGTCGTAGCTTGGCCTCCACGGAGTCCGGATTTGATTCCTCTTGATTTCGTTTTGTGGGGTGAGTAATAAAACAAGTTTCACCTGAAAATAACAATATGAATACCAATAATAAATTGGAAAGCGCAGAGAGAACAACGAAAAATATAGGAACAATGATATAGGATATAGGATAAATATAGGAGAATTCACATGTTCACGTACGCTCACTAGTGATGTGAAATTACGTGTTATTCATGAAAATTTGAAATTTCACTTAGAATTTCAGTCAACTTTCAAGTTTGGCTGTCATTTATGTAATTATTGAAATAGATGCCCAATACAGCTGTTACAGCTTATAAAAATAGGTCATTGATGTTTCTGCTGAATTACCAGCCAAACTTCTGATGCCAATCAAAAAAAGTCATTTGAATCTGAAATTATTTCTTATACAAAAAACTGCCACCAGTATTATGCCATTTTTTGCCAACAATCATCATACGCTGGCCTCGAAAGCTCATAGCGGGTATATCGATTTCTCGAAATGGGAAATTCTTGCAGAAATCCTCAAACATCTCGTTGATATTTTGAGAAACCTCACAGAAATCTTCAAAAATCACTTGAAATTCTTCGAAATTCTCGTAATCTTGCAAATAAATTTTTGAAAATTCCCATATATTCTGCAGAAATCTACAGAAATGCATAGACATTTCTGGGAATCTTTGGAAATCTTCAAACTCCCCACAAAAGTCCTCAAAAATCTCGTATAAATCCCTGCAAATTCTTGAAAATCCTCATGAATTCCGCATAAATTTCTGAAAATCTTCAAAAATCTTCTAGAAATCTTGAAAGTAATCCCGTAGAGACCTCAGCAAATCCCTCGAATTTCCGTAGAAATCTCAAGAAATCCCTCGAATTCTCGTAGATTGGAGAAATCCCCGAATTTCTATATCCCATACACTTTCTATTTTCAGTAGAATGACTTTTTGGAGCAAAAATTAAGTAACAAGCTGGAGCGCTAGGAGAATACGGCTGATGGCCGCTGATGACTTCGCTCCAAAACTTTGCAGGTGTCATCAGCGGTAGCCGTAGTTCCCCAGCTTGTCACTTCATTTCTGCTTCAAAAAGTCATTCTACTGAAAATAGAAAGTGTATAGGATATGGTTTTTCAATATCTTGTAAGAAATATTTAGAAATTCCTAGAAATCCTATGAAATTGTTTAGAAATTCTTCTCTATGAATTTCCATAAATCCCTGGAAATTTTGCGGGAATCTTAAAAATCTTTGGGAATTCCTCGAATTTGTGTGGAAATCTTGAGTAGGAATTTTTGAAAATCAATGCTTTTTGAAAATTTTCAAAAATCTTTGAAGATCTTGTGGAAAAATTCAGAAATTCCTAGAAATCTCAAACAAAATTTCAGAAATCCTACAGGAATTGAAAAAACTCCCTATAAATTCTCAGAAATTCTGTAAAGAATTTTCGAAATCCTTTAAGATTATCACGAATCCGTAGTAATATTGACAACACTAGATGTTCTATACAAATCTTCACTTAAGTCCACAGATTTATTGAAATCTCCAATCCTAGTAGTGTACAGAAATCAATAAAGCCTTGAAAATCCCTAGAGATCCCTCGAAAATCTTGAGAATATTCCACAGGAACCCTGAACAATCTCGTGAATACGTCCTCGAATTATGTAAAAATCTCTAGAAATGCCTAGAAATTCCTCAAAAAAATCGTAGGATTCTTCAGAAATCCCTAAAAGTCCCGTAAATCTGCCAAGAAATCAATAGAAATCATTGGGAGTCCCAAGAAATCTCAAAAACCCTTCAAAGACTTTTAGAAATATCTTGAAAACCCTGTCGAAATTTGCAAAAATCGATAGAGATTCCCAAAAATACCGAGAAACTTTTGAGAATCCCACATACTAATTATCAGAAATTTCTAGAGATTCAGCAGGAATCTTGAAAAATCCCTAGAAGTATTCTAGAAATCTTCAAAAAATCCCGTACAATTCTTTAGAAATCCCTAAATCCTTGAAAATGAATTCAGTCTAAAAAAGGAATAAAGTTGAAAGTTAGAAGAAAATTCTCAGAAATGTCTAGAAATTCTTAGGTTTGAAAAATCTTGAGGGAATACTTAGAAATCTATAATAAATCGTGAGGATCTCCAAAAACTCCAAGAATATCGCAGAAATTTTCAGAACACTCTGAAATTTTCTGCAATTCTTAGAGATCTCTATGGGTCTCCAAAAACTCCATAGAAACGCTGGAAACCCTAGAAATGCCATACAAATCTTCACTCTGTCCGTGGCAATCTTGAACACAATAGAAATCACATACACATCTTTAATCTCAGCACTACCCACAATTTTTAGAGATCTTCAGAAATCGCTAGAAACCCCGTGAAAATGTTCGCAAATCCCTAGAGATCTTGTAGAGATCTTCAGAAATCCTCACAAATTCCGTAAAAAAATTCAGGGAATTCTAAAACTCCAAAACAAATTTTCAAGAATCTCTAGAGTTCCCGCAAAAATGTACAGAAATCCCTAGAAATTCTCACAAGAATTCTTAGAAATTCCGTGGATATCTTGAGTTATCCTGTGGAAATCTTCGCAAATCTCAAGAAATTCTTCAAAAATCTTTTGGAAGTTTTCAAGAATCCCTGGAAGATACAAATCTACGATTCTTAGAAATACTTGGACTTGGTTCTTTCTAATTTCGACTGTGTGATTGAGCGAGAAGATCTGCCTTTGGTGCCCGTTGACGCGCACCATCCTGCACTTCTCCTTTCTTTTTCTATGCGGACCGAACCTATTTGTTTTCGTGGTGATTCCTCTCGATTCAGTTACAATTTCCGTAGGGCCAATTTTCACGGTCTTTATGATGGGATCCGGGCGGTTGATTGGTCTTTCATTTCTGAGTTCTCGGACGTGAATGTGGCCTGCACTGAATTCTACAATCTTTTATATAACATTATCGATCTATACGTTCCTAGGGTGAGGTCCCGCAAGAGACTATATCCCACGTGGTACACTGCAGAAATTATCAATGACGTGAAGCGTAAGTATAGGCTTTTCAGCAGGTTGGAAAAGTCCGGAACAACAAGTCTAAAATTGCAGTATAAAAATGCTCGCAAAAACTTAAGACGTAAGATTTTGACAGCCTATAAAGATTACGTAGGCTCTTTACAGACGAGGATAAAGGAGGATCCTGGTGAATTTCTCAGGTTCGTGGGGAGTAAGAGGAGTAACTCTAGGCTGCCCAATGAGTTTTCAGTTCGTGGTGGATGTCTGTCCGACCCGCAGGAGATTGTGGATGCCTTCGCTGGTTCCTTTGCTGAATCATTTGTCGCGTCTACGCCATTTCAGCGTCAACCTTCTGTGCCGGACCGTTTTTTACACTGAATTCTTTCACTCATGATAGTGTGCAAAAAGCACTGAAACGGCTCAAGTCTGGAAGGACCGCTGGGCCTGATGAAGTCCCTGCCTTCCTTGTCAAGGACTGCGCCTGTGTTCTGGCCGAGCCCCTCGCAGCTCTGTTTAATATGTCTTTGAGGAGCTCCACTTTTCCTGACGCGTGGAAAAGGAGTCGTGTTACTCCGGTCCATAAAAAGGGTAACAAATATTTTATTGAGAATTATAGACCAATATGTCTTCTATCTAATTTTGCCAAAGTTTTTGAGTTGGCAATACACAGCAGCCTTATGGTCGATATTGGCCATACTATCTCTGATAGACAGCATGGTTTCTTCCCGGGAAGGAGTACAATCACTAACTTGGCATGTTTCACCCAGTACCTTTGCTTTTTCATGGATAGTCGTTTACAGGTCGACGTAATTTTCACTACCTTTTCCAAGGCCTTCGATCGCATGGACCATGGCATTCTCTTCGAGAAGCTATATGCATGTGGCGTTGATGAGGGGTGGCTCTCTATTCTCACTTCGTACTTGACCAACCGGAGCCAGTATGTTGAGATTGACGGCCGCCGCTCATCAGACTTTTCGCCAACCAGCGGTGCACCTCAAGGTGCAAACCTTGCGCCGCTGATGTTTGACATATTCATCAATGACATAGTGGATCGGGTGGATGGTAGGATACTGTTGTACGCCGATGACGTGAAATTGTTCAGGAGGGTCTGTACTGGGTAGGACTGTGATCTGCTGCAGAAGAACTTGAATGGCGTTTCTGAGTGGTGCCGGGACAACGGGCTTCATTTGAACGTCGACAAATGTAAGGTGATGTCCTTTACCAGAAATACCTCGCGTCTTGTGAGCTACGAGTATGTCCTAGATGGTGTTCCGCTGGGGTCCTGCAGCACTTTTCGGGATCTTGGCGTCCTGTTTGACACAGAGTTATCATTTGCACCTCACATCGATCAGGTCTGCAAGTCGGCTCTCAGGATGCTGGGATTTATCATTAGGAATGGCGGATCTATCGCAAATGTCGACTGCCTCAAGTCTCTCTATTTTACCTTCGTTCGATCGAGGCTAGAATATGCGAGTCTGGTGTGGGCGCCCATCTACAGGAGACAGAGCTTTCAGCTCCAGCGTGTCGAAAGAGAATTTTTGAAATATCTCCATTCCAGACAGCATGGTGTTTTCCCGGAACGAGGCTTTGACGGTGATCTTCTCTTGGGTGAGTTTGGTATAGATTCTCTTGAGTCTCGGAGGTGTCGTGCGTCTCTTGTTTTTCTTTATAAAATCTTTAGCGGAACTGCGGACTGCAGTGAGCTCCTGGGGAAATTTTCCATATTGGTACTGCGATTGAGTACTAGAGGCTGCGGATTTTTCAGGCTTCCTGCTGCCGCCACGAATGCGATCATCAGATCTCCGGTTTATGCTATGTCCAAATCCTTCAACGACGTCTGTCACAAAACAGACTTAAGCTCCCCTTTGTTAAGCGTTTTTATGCGAGCCCTTCATGTTGCCTAGATATGTCTCAGGACGATGGGCTTTTCCCTTGTTTTTATTCTTGTGCTGTATTTTGTTTTTATTTGTGTGCATTGTTTGTCGCATCACTCATTATGATATGCTAGTATTGCTACTTATTTATTTTAATCATTTTTCTTGTCCTCTTTATGACTTTTTTCTTGTTGTTGGACAATAAAGCCTATTATCATTACTATTAAAAAAATACTGTAGAAATAATTGAGAAATCTATAGGAATTCTCGAAAATCCTCGACATTCTTGAAAAACGTAAATCCCGTAGAAATTTCTAGAAATTTCATGAACATCTCTAAAATTCTGTAGAATCTTCATATATATTTATTCAACAAATGTCGAACACCTTACCAAACAATTTTGGTTTGCCCTCTGGCAAAGGATACCGTATTTAGGATCTAAATTTTGAATTTTGAATGAATTTGATGAAATCCTTGAAAATCTCATGAAAGCCTTTCTGTAATCCCTAGAAACCGTAAAAATATTGGGGGATTCTTGGAAATTGTTGGTAACCTTTAGAAATCCTCAGGAATCTCTGGCATTGTCAGTAGTAATACAATGAGTGGTACGATTATTGTAGATAATTTTTTAGTAATATTATGAGTTATAATCCCAGAGCTGAAAATACAACGAGCCCATAGGGCGAGTTGTATTTTCTTGCATTGGGATTATAACGAAATGATATTATTAAGAAATTATCTGACGATTAAGCGTACAACGCATTGTATTTGATAAGACTATATAATGAATTGACAGAGCGCTACCCAAGGTTCTGGTTCTACCAGTGTTGTTCAAATGGTTGAAATTTTACAAAGAACTTTGTGGTGTACACTGAATAATCAGGGTAATCTTAGTCTTTACTCAAAATTAGAGATGCGAAGGGTTACTGGTAATTTTGGTAATATTACGTAATATTCGCCTAAGCCTTCGGTAATATTACCTGGGTAACATTACCGGTAATATATTTATATTACCGGTAACATTACCGGTAATATTACCACCAAAATCTTTCTCATTATCCTTTTAAGTGCGTTATCTCCGAAAAACGTAATAAAGGCCTTCTTTATGCCCGAGTCAATTTCCACCGTAAGAAGTTGTAAGATGGATCTTAAGGCCGACCCCCCCTGGGATTAATTGGTTTCCGGGTAGGACCTAAAGAAGACAATTGATGATCATTAAAAACTTCATTCTTTCTCAAAAAGATGGCGCCACTAGGATATCGTGATGGCCTTTGGCGAACGTGAAGGGCAAGAGGACAGAATATCTATTATCCCACTTTGAAAATTCCTATCTGGTTAAGAAATTTTTAGAAAATATATAGCCAACAAAAATTATTTCGAACTATCGCATTAGATAGGGTTGCCCCTTTCATAAGTCCGATCTGCTTTTGGAAGTTGTAAACAGGCTTTTATAGGCCTGTTATGGTCTATTTTATGGGGGCACCATACACGGATTGGAGACAAATTTGTTCAAAGATAGACATTGACAATTTGATTGAAAGGCATTGCATTGTTCCCGGAAAAAGAGCTTTCTGTTCTTCTCACTGTGTGTAAATACAGGGCTTTCATTTCAAAACGCCCCACCCCCATTATTTTGTTTAAAAAATTTTTCCTCAAAAAATCCCGAGACAAGTCGATTTTATATTCGAGGGGGACACAAAATTAGGATAAGTTCAATCTTCGTGTTTCATCCCCTTAAACAGGGTGACCACCCCTTCAAAAATTTCAAATGGAAATAGGGGTCGAGTAATACATCCTTTTGAAGGCATTCCAATTGTCTTTATCTTGGTGCAAAAAGAAATAAAATCCAACAACCCGTTTTCACGGTCTCTTAGACAGGGTGACCAATCTTTCAAAATTTTGAAATTGGAATAGGGGTCGACCAATATATCATTTTAAATGCCTTTCCGCTCTCTTCATTTTTGTATAAAAAGAAATAAAATCAAGGTACCCGTTTTCCAGTTACGATTTTTTTAAATTCAGAGAATATTCAACAAACATTTCCGAATTGTAAAAAATCGTAACTGGAAAACGGGTGCCTTGATTTTATTTCTTTTTGTACCAAAATGAAGCGAGCAGGAAGGCATTTGAAATGATGTATTGCTCGACCCCTATTCCAATTTCCAAATTTTGAAAGATTGGTCACCCTGCCTAAGAGATCGTGAAAACATGTTGTTGGATGTTATTTCTTTTTGCACCAAGATAAAGACAATTGGAATGCCTTCAAAATGATGTATTACTCGACCCCTATTTATATTTGAAATATTTGAAGGGGTGGTCACCCTGTCTAAGGGGATGAAACAGGAAGATGGAACTTATGCTAATTTTGTGTCTCCCTCGAATATAAAATCGACCTGTCTCGGGATTTTTTGAGGAAACATTTTTTAAAGAAAATAATGGGGGTGGGGCGTTTTGAAATAAAAGCCCTGTACAGATATCAAGCATTCGGTAGAGTGAGGAAGAAGGCTATCATAAAGCCGATCTGCTTTTAGGAATAGTAAACAAGCTTCTATAGGCCCGTTATGGTTTTTATTATGGGGCCCCCACCCATGCAAGGATCGGGAGACTATAATTTGCACACGGATATCTATAGGCGATGAAAATTTACATGAGCTTTGCTTTTCCAGTATGTAAGTACATTGTTCCCGTGGAAAAGAGCTTTCTGTTCTAGATGGTAAGTGAACAAAAAGGAATTGACGAAGATATCGTTGTTTATTTATGAGCAGACCTAGATCTAGGTTATTTCAGTGAGCCTAAAATATCTAAACTTGACGAAAATATCCGCACCTCGCTTTATCACCGAACTCTTTTGACCCCTTCGCTGAAAAAAATGCACTGAACGTCTACATCAACAAAACTAGTCTGAAAGTTTATTTCGATCAAAAAATTTCGTTTTTTTTGTTGGAGATAGGGTGCAATTGTTTTGAGCATTGTGTACCAAATTGGGGTGATACCGCGTTGACCTAAACTTTGATCTCGAAAGGAAAAAGGCTATCATAAGTCCGATCTGCTTTTGGAAATAGTAAACAAGCTTCTATAGGCCTGTTACGGTCTATATTATGGGGGCCACATGCAAGGATCGGGAGACTATAATTTGCACAGGGATAACTAGTCGATGAAAATTTACATGAGCTTTGCTTTTCCAGCATGTAAGTACATTGTTCCCGTGGAAAAGAGCTTTCTGTTCCAGATGGTAAGTAAACAAAAAGGAATTGACGAAGATTATCGTTGTTTATTGATAAGTAGGCCTAGATGTAGGTTATTTCAGTGAGCCTAAAATATCTAAAATTAACGAAATTACCGCACCTCGCTTTATCACCGAACTCTTTTGACCACTTTGCTGAAAAAAATGCACTGAACGTCTATATCAACCACACTAGTCTAAAAGTTGATTTCGATCAAAAAAAATTTTTTTTTTTTTTGGTGATAGTGTGCAATTGTTTTGAGCATTGTGTACCAAATTGGGGTGATACCGCGTTGACCAAAACTTTGATTTCGAAAGGTTTTTTCAGTAGGAATCGAGCATTCGGTAGAGTAAGGAAAAAGGCTATCATAAGTCCGATCTGCTTTTGGAAATAGTAAACAAGCTTCTATAGGCCTGTTACGGTCTATATTATGGGGGCCCCATGCAAGGATCGAAGGATCGGGAGACTATAATTGGCACAGGGATAACTAGGCGATGAAAATTTACATGAGTTTTGCTTTTCCAGTATGTAAGTACATTATTCCCGTGAAAAAGAGCTTTCTGTTCCAGATGGTAAGTAAACAAAAAGGAATTGACGGAGATTATAGTTGTTTATTTATAAGCAGAACTAGATGTAGGTTATTTCAGTGAGCCTAAAATATCTAAAATTGTCGAAATTATTCGCACCTCGCTTTATCACCGAACTCTTTTGAACACTTTGCAGAAAAAAATGCACTGGAGGTTTATATCAACAAAACTAGTCTAAAAGTTTATTTCGATCAAAAAATTTCGTTTTTTTTTTTGTTGGAGATAGGGTGCAATTTTTTTGAGCATTGTGTGCCAAATTAGGGTGATACCTACCGCGTTGACCAAAACTTTGATTCCGATAGGTTTTTTCAGTAGGTATCAAGCATTCGGTAGAGTAAGGGAGAAGGCTATCATAAATCCAATCTGCTTTTAGAAATAGTAAACAAGCTTCTATAGGCCTGTTACAGTCTATATTATGAGGGCCCCATGCAAGGATCGAAGAATCGGGAGACTATAATTTGCACTGGGATAACTATAGACGACGAAAATTCACATGAGCTTTGCTTTTCCAGTATGTAAGTACATTGTTCCCGTGGAAAAGAGCTTTCAGTTCCAGATGGTTAATGAACAAAACGGAATTGACGAAGATTATCGTTGTTTATTTATAAGCAGAACTAGATGTAGGTTATTTCAGTGAACCTAAAATATCTGAAATTGACGAAATTATCGCACCTCGCTTTATCACCGAACTATTTTGACCCCTTTGCTGAAAGAAATGCACTGAACGTCTATATACACAAAACTATTCTGAAAGTAGATTTTGGTCGAAAAATTTGTTGTTTATTTTGTTGGAGATAGGCTGCAATTGTTTTGAGCATTGTGTACCAAATCGGGGTGATACCGCGTTGACCAAAACTTTGATTTCGAAAGGTTTTTTCAGTAGGTATCAAGCAATCAGTAGAGTAAGGAAAAAGGCTATCATTAATCCGATCTGCTTTTGGAAATAGTAAACAAGGTTCTATAGGCCTGTTACGGTCTATATTATGGGGGCCCCATGCAAGGATCGAAGGATCGGGAGACTATAATTGGCACAGGGATAACTAGGCGATGAAAATTTACATGAGCTTTGCTTTTCCAGTATGTAAGTACATTGTTCCCGTGGAAAAGAGCTTTCTGTTCCAGATGGTAAATAAACAAAAAGGAATTGACGAAGATTATCGTTGTTTATTGATAAGTAGACCTAGATGTAGGTTATTTCAGTGAGCCTAAAATATCTAAAATTGACGCAATTATCCGCACCTCGCTTTATCACCGAACTCTTTTGACAACTTTGCTGAAAAAAATGCACTGAACGTCTGTATCAACAAAACTAGTCTAAAAGTTTATTTCGATCAAAAAATTTCGGTTTTTTTTTTGTTGGAGATAGGCTGCAATTGTTTTGAGCATTGTGTACCAAATCGGGGTGATACCGCGTTGACCAAAACTTTGATTTCGAAAGGTTTTTTCAGTAGGTATGAAAAAGGCTATCATAAGTCCGATCTGCTTTTGGAAAGAGTAAACAAGCTTCTATGGGCCTGTTACGGTCTATATTATGGGGGCCCCATGCAATGATCGAAGGATCGGGAGACTATAATTGGCACAGGGATAACTAGGCGATGAAAATTCACATGAGTTTCGCTTTTCCAGTATGTAAGAACATCGTTCCCGTGGAAAAGAGCTTTCTGTTCCAGATGGTTAATGAACAAAACGGAATTGACGAAGATTATCGTTGTTTATTTATAAGCAGACCTAGATGTAGGTTATTTCAGTGAACCTAAAATATCTGAAATTGACGAAATTATCGCACCTCGCTTTATCACCGAACTATTTTGACCCTTTTGCTGAAAAAAATGCACTGAACGTCTATATCAACAAAACTAGTCTGAAAGTTGATTTGGGTAAAAAAAATTTTTTTTTTTGTTGGAGATAGGCTGCAATTGTTTTGAGCATTGTGTACCAAATCGGGGTGATACCGCGTTGACCAAAACTTTGATTTCGAAAGGTTTTTTCAGTAGGTATCAAGCAATTAGTAGAGTAAGGAAAAAGGCTATCATTAGTCAGATCTGCTTTTGGAAATAGTAAAAAAGGTTCTATAGGCCTGTTACGGTCTATATTATGGGGGCCCCATGCAAGGATCGAAGGATCGGGAGACTATAATTGGCACAGGGATAACTAGGCGATGAAAATTTACATGAGTTTTGCTTTTCCAGTATGTAAGTAGGTACATTGCTCCCGTGGAAAAGAGCTTTTTGTTCCAGAGGGTAAGTAAACAAAAAGGAATTGACGAAGATTATCGTTATTGTTTATTTATAAGCAGACCTAGATGTAGGTTATTTCAGTGAGCCTAAAATATCTAAAATTGTCGAAATTATTCGCACCTCGCTTTATCACCGAACTATTTTGACCCCTTTGCTGAAAAAAATGCACTGAACGTCTATATCAACAAAACTAGTCTGAAAGTTGATTTCGGTCAAAAAAAATTTTTTTTTTTTGTTGGAGATAGGCTGCAATTGTTTTGAGCATTGTGTACCAAATCGGGGTGATACCGCGTTGACCAAAACTTTGATTTTGAAAGGTTTTTTCAGTAGGTATCAAGCAATCAGTAGAGTAAGGAAAAAGGCTATCATTAGTCCGATCTGCTTTTGGAAATAGTAAACAAGGTTCTATAGGCCTGTTACGGTCTATATTATGGGGGCCCCATGCAAGGATCGAAGGATCGGGAGACTATAATTGGCACAGGGATAACTAGGCGATGAAAATTTACATGAGTTTTGCTTTTCCAGTATGTAAGTAGGTACATTGCTCCCGTGGAAAAGAGCTTTTTGTTCCAGAGGGTAAGTAAACAAAAAGGAATTGACGAAGATTATCGTTATTGTTTATTTATAAGCAGACCTAGATGTAGGTTATTTCAGTGAGCCTAAAATATCTGAAATTGTCGAAATTATTCGCACCTCGCTTTATCACCGAACTCTTTTGACCCCTTTGCTGAAAAAAATGCACTGTACGTCTACATCAACAAAACTTGTCTAAAAGTTTATTTCGATCAAAAAATTTCGGTTTTTTTTTTGTTGGAGATAGGGTGCAATTGTTTCGAGCATTGTGTACCAAATTGGGGTGATACCTACCGCGTTGACCAAAACTTTGATTTCGGTAGGTTTTTTCAGTAGGTATCAAGCATTCGGTAGAGTAAGGAAGAAGGCTATCATAAATCCGATCTGCTTTTAGGAATAGTAAACAAGCTGCTATCCTAGGCCTGTTACGGTCTATATTATGGGGGCCCCATGCAAGGATCGAAGAATCGGGAGACTATAATTTGCACAGGGATAACTAGACGACGAAAATTTACATGAGCTTTGCTTTTCCAGTATGTAAGTACATTGTTTCCGAGAAAAAGAGCTTTTTGTTCTAGAAGTATCTAAACAAAATGGAATTGACGAAGATATCGTTGTTTATTTATAACCAGACCAAGATTTAGGTTATTTCTATGAGCCTAAAATGTCTAAAATTGATGATCTTTTCCGTACCTCGCTTTTTCGCCGATTTCATTTGACGATTTTGCTGAAAAAAATGCCTTGAACCTCTACACTAACCAAATTAGTCTAAAGGTTGATTTCGATCAAAAAATTTCGTTTTTTTTGCGTGCCAGTTTGCTGCCTGTTTTTTCGTTTTGAGCATTGCGTGCCAAATTGGGGTGCCACGCCGCTGATGACCAAAAGTTTGATTTCGGGAGCTTTTTTCATTAGATATCAAGCATTCGGTAGAGTAAGGAAGAAGGCTATCATAAGTCCGATCTGCTTTTGGGAATAATAAACAAGCTTCTATAGGCCTGTTACTGTCTATATTATGGGGGCCCCATGCAAGGATCGAAGAATTGGGAGACTATAATTTGCACAGGGATAAGTATAGGCGATGAAAAGTTACTTGAGATTTGCTTTTCCAGTATGTAAGTAGGTACGGTTGGCGCGACCCAAATGTGAACGATTTTTTTTCGACGTGTTTTCTTTTGTATTTTGTGTTACTATAAATGAGGTTTTGGCCAGTGGAAAACTAACAGACATGGAACATTGTTCATAAACATGGACCTGTTAGTTCGCCATTGGTCAAAACCTCATTTGATGTAACACAAATTGCAAAAGAAAACACGGCGAAAAAAATCGTTCACATTTGGGTCGCGCCAACCGTACATTATGTCCGTGAACAAGAGCTTTCTCTGTTCTAGATGGAAAGTAAACATAAAGGAATTGACGAAGATATCGTTGTTAATTTTATAAGCAGACCTAGAGATGTGATTATTTCTGTGAACCTGAAATGTGTAAAATCGACAATCATTTCCGTACCCCGCTTTTTCACTGATTTAATTTGACGATTTTGCTAGAAAAAATGCCCTGAACCTCTATATTAACAAAACTAAGTAGTCTGAAAGTCGATTTCAGTCTGTCTGTCAACTGGTGCCGTTATCGAGTTAAAGCGTTTTTTTTTATGAATTTAGAAAAAAGTTAAATTTTCTTTGGTTATTTTCGAGGGGCTCATCACTGCTGCAAATTTGTACAGGTGTTGTGCAGCAATATTCTAGGTAATGCATTGTATTGCAGATTATGACGTTATTAAAAGCTTTTTATTTGGTTTCTCCTCAAGTTGTGTTTCATGCTAAATGTATCTATTTGACAAAAAAATATCAACCCCCTCCTCCACCTCCAACCCCTATCTACCATCATAAAATACGAGATTACTTTCAAAAGCCATGCAGATGGCTCCTGTGATTCAAATTATGAATTTTGACATGGAAATTATTTTCCACCCCCAATGTTGGGGTGCCGATTTTTCAATTTTCCTCGGTTAATTTGGCTGAATTTTGGTATTGTGTACTTCTCACTCTGCTGAACAAAAAGTTCACATACCAAAACTTATTCCGATGAACAGTTTTTGTTCTACAGGGGACTGAAGTTCAATATTTATGCTCTCAAATATTCAAATTCAGTCTCCTGTAGAACGAAAACCGTCCATAGGAATAAGTTTTTGCACTGAAACTTTTTGTTCAACAGAATTAGAACTACACAATACCAAAAATTCAGCCAAATTAATCAAGGAAAATTGGAAAATCGGCACCCCAACATTAGGGGTGGAAAATAATTTTCATGTCAAAATTCATAATTTAAATCACAGAAAGCCATCTGCATGACTTTTGAGAGTGATCCCGAATTTCATGATGGTAGATAGGGGTTGAGGGTGGGAGGGGGTTGATATTTTTCTGTCAAATGAATACATTCAGCATGAAACACAACTTGAAGAGGAACCACAGAAGAGAAACCAAATAAAAAGCTTTTATTTACGTCAGAATATGATTTCTGAGCCGTCAAAACCTCCAACTTCAACCCCCTGAGGATCCAGAAGACCAGGAAGTTTTTAGCTTAGAACTGGAAGAGGAAGGGGAAGAAGATGACAGCGACTAGTCATTGATTCAATTTGTTACGTTTATATTAATAATGTTCAATTTATTCCGAAAAAAATTTAAGTTCATGTTTAAACAATTACTATAATCCAGAATTTAATGTTGATTTTAGAATGATTCCAATAAAAATTTTAATTTGATGTGATTGACTTATTAATTACAGTTTTATGGTTTAGGGACTACTGGGTTCACCAAAACAAAAATTAGGTGCTTTTTTGAAAGTCGGTAATATTACCGGTAATATTACCGAAAACAAAAGTGGGTAATATTACCGGTAACATTCAAGTAATTTTACCGGTAATTTTACCGGTAATATTACCCAAAAATAAATTACCGGTAATTTTGCATCTCTACTCAAAATGGTTTTTAATATTCACTTCATCACCATAATAAACTGCGTTCTTATTAGCGCAATAGCGCTTTTTTCTTAACGTTGGCAACGGAAGAGATCGAGTGGCTGCGTCGGTAAATACGTCAAGTTGGAAACGTCATTGTTTGACGTTCGACGTTCGAGTTTGCAGGTCAGTTGCAGTTGGAAATCGGAAGATGAAAAATGCTCCCACACAAAAAGTGCAGTAGACCTATTCAGAATCAGAAGTGGCTTCCATGGCATATCCAGCTACACTGAAATTTATTACCAAATTCAGCGTGTTACTGCGAAATGGACAAATCGGAGGATATTATACCTGAGAATGGACAAGACCGGCGTAGGTTATAGGAAGTTAAGCTATGATTGATTCTACTGAAATACTTGAAGGATTTTTTTTAGCAATAAGGAATCCTTCGACTGATTTTGGAAAGTGCAGGAGCTTTCAGAAATTCTCTAAATGGGCCAATGGAGATGGAACGTTTTGATCGATTGACACGTTGTACGTTGTAGACATACAATTTTTCTCAATGCAAATTATTTGTAAAAGGAAATTGAATGAAATGCGTTATATGTACTGAATTTGTTTTGATAATTTAATGAAACACTACGGAAGTAAGACGAAGTTTAGAGTCGAGGAACATACTCAAAAAACATGATTATTGCTTGAACGGTAAGTAGGTAGTGACACGAAGTTGAGATTCAAGACACATACTTTAGTAAAGCATGCATGGACAGATTATTAAATAAACTATTGCCTACACTTTATGTTATCACTAGAGAGCGGATTTATATGCAGTAAAGAAGTCCAAAATATGCAGTTTATATGCGCTTAAAAAGTATCAAAATATGCGATAAAAATGTCCAAATAGAGCAATATATGCGAGTAAATATGTGACATAAGCCGCAAGAATAGTGAAAAATACAACATTTACATGTAAAATCAACCAACCAACTTTAACTATCAAAGTAAAAAAAAAAATTTCTTCGAAAATTTTGAATTATTATTTTTTCCTTGAAATCAAAATATCGTGATTTTCTCGCACATATAGATAGAATGGCCAAAATTGTGACAAATATTCAGTTATGTCCAAAAATATAGACTAAATATGCGGCTATATGCGATTATATGGACTATCAATTAGTATGAGGTAAAAAGTCAAAATAATAAATTATATGCGAAATAAAACCTGGTATTTATGTTCCTTATAGATGGAAACGTCAAGCTGCAAGTCGACAGTTGCATCCAACTTAGCGAATAGAACATGTAAAAAATTATTAATCCGCTCTCTAGTTATCACAATTCACTCAAATATTGTAAGAGGCTGGGGAGAGTCTTCACATGCAAAGTTGAATCTTAATTCAATGTTTCTAATGAAACCGAAGGACATTTTTCTTTGATGTAGCAGAAGCGTCTGCTTGTGAATTGGAAAGCCGCTGTCTTTGTGGGGTGTAAAGCCATTTTTGGTGAAGTCCGTGAGTAGATAAAATTGAGATTCCTCTTGGTGAAATAAACAGGGTGTGTTCTGTTTGCAGTTCAACAAAACTTGGGCTTCTTTTTCTCTTCTCCTATAAATCAGAAAGCACAAAATTTAACAACTAACAGTGTGGAATGAAAATTTACTAGGAAAGTGGAAATACTATACCTTTAAATGGTAGAAAATGATACCTATAATGCAGGGAAAACGTTCTTCCCATGTTCAGTTTCATACATTTTGATTGTGACAATTGACAACTGATATTGCGTAAATGCGCTCCAAATGACAGTCACTGCCCTGGTCTGGGGAAGGGGGAAGGACCACGGTACCACAGCGATAATATTTACGTCAAGGACGGCGCCTGTATTGCCGGGGTGGTACGCGTACAGACGTGCTGATTGGCTGCCTATTCGCATTTCAAGAGTTTTGATTTTTGAAATCCCGTGAAATTGATCATGAAAATTTTGTAAAAGTCTTTGAGAATCTCTAGAAATCTCACAAGAATCTTTTGAGATCATTATAAATACTGAAAAATATTGCAGACATTCTTAAAAGTCTTGAAAGTTTTGAAAATATTCTAGAAGTCTTATACAGATGTCCAGAAGTCTATAGAAATCACGCTGAAATTTCTAGAAGTTCTTGGAAATTCTTGTGTTTGTTGGGTCGGAAGGATTTTTTTTCAACAGAATAAGCTGATTGTGCTGTTTCCATTAGCGAAAAATGCTTTGTACTTACCGAAAACGATACGGACACGGAAACACAGAAGCATCAATCAACAAACTATCAAATAAAATTATCAAACACTGACACTGACGAAGATCAGGACAAATTACCTCAGAATGTGAACTTTGATCGGGCTCAGGCAACTTCAACGGAGTATTGGAACTGAAATAACTTATAAGATTACATAATACTGTTACGTTTGTAACTTACTCAAATCAACGTGAATTACATGAAATAACCCTGTAGTTCACGTGAATTACATAAATTACTTCCGTAATTTACTAAGTCATTAGAATTTCCGAAACGCTGAATATAAGTAGGTAGTTGATATTCACATGTAATTTAAGAATAGTAAAATGACGGTGATTTTACAGTAACTTACCTGAGTTACGAACTGTGAGTTTACATCCATCACTAACGCTGACGGAACTTGACTTGCAGTATGTCATTTGAAAGCCATTGAAAAACTGTATTTAGAACACTCTGTCATCATTCTGGTCAAAATAAAGAAAAGTTCAAAACTTTACCATCTATAATCATTCGAAATCTCTCTGATGAATTATGACCAAAGACAGGAAGCAACACAACAAAAGAGCCAAGTCTGCAGTTGCAATTTTTCACCATTTTCTAGTCGGGCGTTATAAATTTCCAAAATTTCTCCTAGCTGTTGCCATCCGAGAGGGCCTCTCACCCGTGCTTTGACTAGGACGACTCGCTTTTGATGCAGGACTCCACTTAAAAATTCATTCCTGCTCGGGAATCGACTGTTTTCGAAAAATTTCAACTGATATCAAAGAAGGTGTTTCTATCCTTCATCGGGAAAAGGAAATCGTTTGTGCAGATTTCGGGACTTCCTGCTCATCTCGAAAACCGTACAGATGTTAGAAATCCTTGATTGATAGTCACACCTACCATTTTTGCAAAACGACGCCAGGCCGTCCATTCGGGAAATACCAAGAATAGCGCTGCATTGTTAACAATTTATGGTAAAATCTGATAAATTTATTGGCGAACAGCAAATTTAAATTCGTCGCAAATTCCAGCACGCCATTTTCACACGTACACTCTTTGTATGTCGCAAAATGACCACAAAGAGAAAATCTTCCGCTGCATTTCCAATAATGTTGCGGTCGATTTGGTCTGCGCCCGTAGAACGTTGGTGTCCCATGTGTGTGTCTGTTTCCACCCGTTATCCTCCTGGCTATCCTTGGATTCTCGGTTCCCGGTTCAATCTCGCCGGACGGCCGCGAAATCATGTTCGGTCATGCATTTTGGCCGCGGAATTCGGTCACACAAACACACACCAAAGAAAGGAAAGGGCGAGGGAAAGGGTTAATAATAAAATGTGTCGCCCGAATCGGACAATGGCTTTTGTCGCCTCTAATTGAAATCCTTTTTGTTCCAGGTAACAAAGGCTGCCTAATTCTGATCGACCGGTGGCTGGTCGCCCTATCGCCCTGCATAGTTTCGATATACCTGGCGCTGGGAATGGCTCGCGGTCAATTCATAGGTGAGTAACAAACCTAATCTAAATCTAACTAAAAGTAATAATTCCTACGAAGTATATATAATATGTAGAATAGCTAGTAAAGATAGGTTTCAAATCGAACACTTTTAAAAAAGGACTTCGACCAACACCCAAAGCCTGATAGATACTAAATTACGAGTGAGTAGCTCTTTAGTAGACGTATTTTTATATCATCAAGTGGCCTGTTTCGTTGTTCAACGTTGAAGACTAACTGATTTTTCCCAGGAGTACAAGCTCGTGCCCCTGGATTCAGGTTGACTGCCGCTGGACTTTGAAAATAAAAGTCGAAATTATCGAGACTCAAAAATACTTGGTATTGGTCTCATCCTTGGAGGATGAATCTCTATAATTATTGGCCTCCATGGAAATCTTAGTTGTGAGTCTAGAATTTAATACCAAGATACGGTCCCAGAAAGAATAAGACCAGTTTTGTGGAATCCCAAATACTACCATATTTTTCTATACTTACTAAATAGCAGCGTTTAGAAGTCCACTCAAGAATCTCAGCCGCTTTCCAGAACTCTTAATGAATCTCAAGTTGAGACATGATCAACGAGTAGTAGTGTAGGATTTAAAAAAAATTGCTCCAACAGACTGTCATCCAACATCATGATAATTATGCCGTCAAATGCTTCTCTAATCTGACGTTATCAAAATTTAGACTGTCCAAATTGATGCAGGTGATGCAAAATAAATTTAGTTCGAAAAAGACAATGTAGGTACGCGCCAATTTTTTATTTCGGTTGTTGCTTGATTCTAGTTGAATAATTTGTAATGTTGGATGACTGATCGATCGCTAGTAGTTGCTATTACTGGACGGGCATGATAAAATAATACCAAATGCATGTGAACTCTCTCCAGCATTAATCACTGATATTTTATTCACTGATGTGAATGAAAAAAAAAATAAACAGTGTAGAGAATGGACATTAATAAACAGCGTTCGGTTTAGAATCACGGTACATCAATAATGGATGGACGTAACAGTAATTTTATATCATCAAAATGAATTATTAGTCGATTGTCTGACGCAGCTCAGTTGTCGCCAGGCTTCATTTTTTATTCAATTACTTAGCCTCAGTCGCCGGACAGGTAGGTAGGTCTGATTAAACTTCACCCACTTCCATTAATTATGCAGGTCGCTCCAATAATCCGATCCGCAGAACTTCATTCTCGTATCAAAACTAGCAGAAAAAAATTACTGTAGAACTGGGAAAACTACAAAATATCGACTTTTTAGCTCGAAAATTACCCAGCATGGAATAGAGAGACTGAAAGACAACAAACACGCAAATAAATAAATATTGCGTCTCTCAGGGCCATCTAGCGGGCACCTCGCATTTTTATGGAACAAAGCTCTCCGACTACCACAACATCAGACGGTCGAACCGTAACTGCACAGACACGTGTTTCGCCCTTACTGGAGGCTCATCAGTGCGCAGGCGTTCAGCTCAACCATCCGATGCTGTGGCAGTCAGAGAACTCATGGTAATATACACCCAAGAGGGATCGTAATATGTGAGTCCTCCAAGCGGCGCCATCTATCAAAGGCATTCCCCAGATGCTATATTTCAAAGCATCAGGCATGCGAGGGAATTCCACGTGAAGCAACACCGTCGCCAAGAGCATCGATAATAGGTGTTACACATGTATACTCAAGCCGGGTAGAGCAATGTTAAAAAACAGCAAACACGTAAATAAATAAATATTGCGCCTCTCAGGGCCATATAGCGGGCAGACACGTGTTTCGCCCCTACTGGGGGCACCTTGGGAGTCTTCTCAAGGTGCCCCCCTCTCATCGGATGGTTGAGCTGAACGCCCGCGCACTGATGAGACCCCAGTAGGGGCGAAACACGTGTCTGTGCAGTTTCGGTTCGACCGTCTGATGTTGTGGTAGTCGGAGAGCTTTGTTTAATAGAGAGACTGTTCAAAGGAAGAGAGGGAACGAAGAAAAAAGAGACGGGTAAAAAACGAAAGCATAGGAGATCAATATACAGGGTGGTCCAGGTTTTAGTCGACAAACTTTTCAGGCTGATAGAGGATGAAAAAAAAAGTCGACTCATCCCAAAAAGTACATATCTAAAATGCATATTAAAAAAGTTACAGGCCTTCAAAGTTGCAGAAAAAAATTGTCTTTTTCTTGATAACTTTTGAACAGCTTGACCGATTTCGCTCAAATTTTGCACATAATGGTTAACAAACACGTCTCCAGTGATTTCTTGGAAAAAATTCTGTCAGAATGACGCAGTGCCGTAGATATGGGGGGATACTAGCCCTCTTACCCCCCTACTTTCTACACCACTGGATATTTTGGAAAACTGTAAAAGTATTGAATTCGGCGTTCAATTCTGAAGAGAAAATTGGCGTGTCATTGCTACATTTGGTGCAGCGGTTTCGGAGATATTTGTGTTTAAAGGTTCAAAAACACTGAATTACGCAAATTCTTCAAAATTCGAGCAAGCTTTGATCCATCAACTTCCAACTTTTTTTTTCAATTTAAAGTTTATTGTTCCATAATTTATAGTGGGGTTGGTAGCCATTCTCATACGGCATTTAATGATACAGGAAATTCCTTCTGCATGAGTGTTCTACAAGGCCTAACGAACGATATTAGAAGGGGAAGCACAAAAGCTTCCCCTTAGGGGGGCCGCAGGGGGCCCTGTCAAGTTGACGGTCCAAGAACTCCCACCAAACCATCTTTCAATTTCGTTGTATCACTCAAATGGGGATGATGTGACTCCATTGTGAATCTCGATGGCATTGGTCGCCATGTCTCTTTCATCCTTCATGCTTGAAAAAATAATATCTTCGGGAGGTCAGAGAAATCACTTTTTATTTTTTTATACATGCAAGAGGATGCGAAGTTGGCATGTTTTGTGTCTTGACCTGTTATTTGGCATTCCCAAAATCCTATTATGAAGTCAATTTTTCAAATTCTCAATTTTGGGTTGATTGGTAGGCTAAGAAGTAGGTATCTTTCAACATCCAGTCCACACGTACTTTTTCCAGTGTCCAACTGGAGGTTATTCAAATCATCATCAGGAGTGTATATACTGAACTATTTTCTAAACATTATGTCAAAAAAACCAATTCTAAACCGCGCATAGAGAGTACACAAATTATTTTTCTTTCGGTCGGTCAAATTGCGATGCCTACTACGCCCGTCAGGGAGAACGCTGAGCATCGCCAGACTAAACTAGTATGAAAACAACCCAAACAAATTCAAAACCGACCAAATCTCTGAGTGCTGACTCAGAATAGAATGCCTAACCACATTATGAGTGCTTCAGGCAGTTTTGAATTCGTTTATGCTGTTTTCATACCAGTTTTAGTCTGGCGATGCTCAGCGCTCTCCCTGACGGGCGTAGTAGGCATCGCAATTCGACCGACCGAAAGAAAAATAATTTGTGTACTCTCTATGCGCGGTTTAGAATTGGTTTTCTTGACATAATGTTTAGAAAATAGTTCCCCCGAAGATATTATTTTTTCAAGCGTGAAGGATGAAAGAAACATGGCGACCATTGCCATCAAGATTCACAATGGAGTCACATCATCCCCATTTGAGTGATACAACGAAATTGAAAGATGGTTTGGTAGGAGTTCTTGGACCGTCAACTTGACAGGGCCCCCTGCGGCCCCCCTAAGGGGAAGCTTTTGTGCTTCCCCTTCTAATATCGTTCGTTAGGCCTTGTAGAACCCTCATGCAGAAGGAATTTTCTGTATCATTAAATGCCGTATAGTACCGTTTTTTATTGTGTACCGACCCCACTATTAGCTCATGAGAAATTGAAAAATGATTGTGTAAATTCATAATTTCAGCAACAATTAAATATTCAATAGGTGCCTATTCACTTACTGATATAGTTGTTCTTGTTTAGTAAGAAGAAAAACCAAGGGCCCTTTGTTTCTTATTGGTCACGTTACTGAAATTAGGAATATTCACAACCAATTTTCAATTTTTCATGAGCTAAATCATGGATCAATAAACTTAAGATAAAAAAAAAGTTGAAAGTTAATGCATCAAAGCTTGCTCGAATTTTGAAACATTTGCGTAATTCGGTGTTTTTGAACCTTTAAACACAAATATCTCCGAAACCGCTGCTTCAAATGTAGCAATGACACGCCAATTTTCTCTTCAGAATTGAACGCCGAATTCAATACTTTCAACGGTTTTCCAAAATATCCAGTGGCGTAGAAAGTAGGAGGGTAAGAGGGTTAGTACCCCCCATATCTACGGCACTGCGTCATTCTGACAGATTTTTTTTCAAGAAATCACTGGAGACGTGTTTGTTTATCATATGTGCAAAACTTGAGCAAAATCCGTCAAGCTCTTCAAAAGTTATCAAGAAAAAAACAATTTTTATCTGCAACTTTGAAGGCCTGTATCTTTTTTAATATGCATTTCAGATACTTTTTGGGGTGAGTGGACTTTTTTTTTATCCTCTATCAGCCTGCAAAGTTTGTCGACTAAATCCTGGACCACCCTGTAGAAGTCCTAAGAATAGAAAAAAATAAAAAAAATAGAAAAAAAGAGCAGAAAGTCGAGAAAAAAATAATAGTCCAATGAAATGAGTCGATTTTCACGCTAAAAATGGAACTAATTGGAGATTCAACTCAAAAAAAAACACGGCAGTGTAGAGGAATCAAAACTGAGTGAGAGAAACCAAAGTTACTTTTCCAGCCATCCCGGGGTCCATGGTAACAAAATGAAGAATATTTAAAAACTTTCGCCGTGACTTTTCTCTTGGAAAGGTGGGAGAACAAAATGCATGAAAATTGTCAGGTACATACAAGGTTATAGAGAATTCAATGATATACAAAAAGTCTATGAGGCTTTTTCAGTTTAGCCGTTGATCGCGATCAAAGCTGCGTGACGGCCCATTGAATTGGAAAGACTCTCCGCGTGATATTCCTTCTAAATTGGTGCGAGAACAACAGAAGATATTGTAATGATACGCACCTCAACACCCGGTTGCAAGAAAATCAAATGTGCTTCGAAGCAAATCAGCTTCAGTACCAAACTCGGTATCAAATGGTTGGCTATCTAAAGGCGTGAACAGAAACGTGTCTATGTGACGACTGACATATGTCAAACAAAAAAATTGTATAAAATTTGAAAATGAAAAGCTGAGCTGAGACTGTGCATGGGAAAAGGTGAAGAAAATAAAAGAGCACTGCTTTGCCTAATTTAAAGCAAATATACGTTTGGGTATCAAGTTTATGCTCAGAAATTGAAGATTTTGGCATGTGGTGCAGGCAACAAGTTGTACAGACTCCAGTCCAAATTATTTTGTATTTCGTTACTTTATGGAGCAATAATTTCTCCAAGTCCGGTTAAACAGCATGTTTTTGGGTAGGATTTGAAATGCAAGACAAACCAAGATAAAAAAGGCAGCCATTTCCATTCTGAGAGACTTATTTTTGTACCAAAGAAAAACCTCGACAAATCGTTGAAATCAGGCATTGTTTACTCCCTTCTAATTCCTTTTGATGTCTCATGCCATGCCGATCACAAGCAGGTTTTGTTGTCCGTCTTGTAGTGGACGATTCCTGGCGTTAGAAGCTGTTCGACCGCCTATCGAGGCAGAAAAGCTTTTGTGCAGTATCACTGAATCGGCACTGGGTATCACTATGTCACTGGCGAGCCAGGATTGTACAAGTTTCGTCACAACGGATTGTCCCACTACATATCGTTGTCGGCAAAGCGCCGGTTGCTCCCGTGTGGGCTCTGGAGTGTCCTCATACTCTGGCCGAGGGTTATTCCTGTTTGTTGTAGTCCTTGAGGGTAAGTTGCGTGGTGCTGTAAGGGGCTCCGCGTCGTGAGTGTCAACAACAGCTTTGTTTTTGCCGTACGGGGCTCCTGGCGGCACCAATAAGCGTTATTTCAGTGAATAACCTGGAATCGTTTGTTGTTAGGCAATAACATCCACATAGATAATTTGTCATACTACTCACCTGCTCGAGAGCCTGTACATGGATTTATGTTTTAATTCGGTGAAATTTTTTGCCTATCATTGTTCACAATCGATAAAAATGAGATACGGTCTTGACCTTGAAATTCCTGACGCTTCTTTGACTTTGACAGATCGCGGAGTACATTTCATCTACGGGGATGGTCCTTCAGATAAGCTTCTGCTTCGGAACCAGACAAGAGACGAACAGCCCTAGATTGCACTTGATGGCCAAGGGTTGGGACTTTCTTTTCGCAACTGGTCCCCGTGTAGGCAAATAATTTTTTTTGCTTCAAATGAGATACTTCAGTGGCACCAGGTGGCGATAAAGTCAAAAATGTGGTGAATGATGCTCTTGACTTTAGGCGAAACTCTAAGTCATGAGACAAGATGACAATGACGTTGGTTGCTATTTTTGGTCCAGAAGTTGTTTCAGTGCCAGGTAGCAAGACTGATGTTCCACTGTTTCTTTATAATGTTTTGCAAGATGGTGCTACTGGTTCAGTGACAAGGTCTTATTGGTTTCGTGAAGCATGAAACGATCGTGATAGAACAAGACTTGCTGGTCGATGTTTTTGCTCAGAATTTTCGGAACAGACTTATTTTCCCATCTGTCGTGATATAAAAAGTTTGTTTTCACGAGAATCATTTTGGATCTCAGGCAAAACCGTCCACAAGGTTGGAGTTGGCGTTTGAAGAATACAATATATTTATCAGCAGTGTATTGATCACGAACGAAAAACAATTTCTTCGCACAGCGCTCCCCTTCTTTAACAATTCTGGTCATGGCACCACTTCCGTAATGATACGCACCTTATCTGTGCTACCTGTGATCTGTGATGGTCCTTCTCTTGAAACATTTTCTCGGTGTGGCAGTTTTCAAAATTTGTCTGTGAATATCCATTTATTGAAGAAACCGTCGAAAGCAGCAATATGAAACAATCTGATTTGGTTTCAATACAAGTTGGAGAGGAGAATAGATGGTGCTATTGGAAACTGCTCAGGCGAGATAATAGTTCCAGGGCTTCCAGCGGCCAGGTGCAGATGTATCCAATGTTGCTGCCAAAATTTCTGTATTATCATGGACAGTCAAAGATTATAAAATACCTCAGGCTAAGGTCATTGTGGAGTATAAATAAACTAAACTGATAAACTTGACACCTCATTGACTGACACAATGAGCAAAATGACACAAAATGGACAAAGTGACAAAGTACAACAACAAAAAATTGTAATGAAACAAGAAAAAAAAGCTACAGACAAAACACGCTTCATGGTGAACAAGGACATTCAGAATACGGAATCGAACGAATATCTGTAGACTAGACATAAACAACATATAGAACCAAACAAAGTATGAACGGTATTCTTGTGCACCACACGAGAATCCTCCATGAAAGCTTGAGCCAAATAGGTAACATGTTCTTCGCTAAGAGTTGGCAACAATCTCGGCATATCCGCTATGGCACGCCTTGTCCCAACCCCGCAGGTAATCTCAAATTGTGTCACAGCAGACAAAGCTAAACACAACAAGTACTGTACAACTTGCTTGGACGGAAAAAACATCAATGATACACGTGAAGTACCGTAACATTGAATATCAAGTTATGTTGGGCGGAAGCGATCGATGTCACTGAGGTGCGAGTTTTTTCATGATATATCCAAGAAAACATTGATTAGAGACTCACATCGAGGTTCTTACATTCTGTCAAGCGTGATTGCAAAACATCAGTGAATATAAAAATCATGAAACAAGTTGAAATATTCGAGAGACTGTTACGGGCACAATTTCGGATTGTAACTGTCGCTGTTCGACCTTGTTGGTGTTACCCAAATTATGCCACTGCAAATGAATTAGCCGCGTGGGTTCGGCTGCGCCCGGTTGCTCTGCTTTCCCCTATCTGGCGGTTGCTCCACTCTCCCCTATCTGGCGGTTGCTCCACTCTCCCCTACTGAGAGGTGACAGCGCCGGGCACCAGTGACAGACCAGTGTCACAGGTGACAGGTGACGGATCCAAAGTGACGGCTGTCAACGAAAAGTAAACAACCCAAGTATTCGAGAGACAAATAACGTTATTTTATTGAGTTTATTGCTTTAAACAGGGCCGGTAAGTATACTATTGATGCGCGTTCACAAAGCGTGACGCCGGGTCTCTTTGGCGTCTTTGTAGCTGCCACCAGACCGACGAGAGGCGTACCACCCAAGTTCGACGTGGGGTTCCGATGGATGATGGGCATCAAACACGTGCCCGCCGCAATAGAACCTGTAGAACGCGATCCAGAAAGTACCCGCACCCTTCGGAAGGTCTACCCGCCTACTACCCCTACCTGAGCTAAGTACTGGTCCTTAACGATTTCCTATCCTACTGGAGTGGTTAATGTGCGTTCGCACAAAGGGAGAAGTACGCTCTACAAGATCTTAATGACTACGGTCAGTGGATGGTAAAACTGAAACGACCTCACGCCAAATCCGAGCAGTCGCAACGTCCTGGGGGATGATGGTGGCCGCAGAGGTGGATCGAGTTGTGTGCCTGTGTGGCCGCTGGGCGTCGAGACGGTGGACGTCGTGTCAAACGGGTGGCGCAGGGGTGTAGTCCCGGGAGAGGTACACTGCCTCACTGGACACTCTCTAGACCTCGAAGAGGTCTCAACAGCCTTCGGGAGCTCGGTACGTGACAGAAAGGATGCCGATGGCACCGTACCACAAAGCTGTCAACGCACCGGACTATTTCCGCCTTTTTTAAAAATTGGGGGGACTGGATGATACCAAGGGGTGGCGTTTGGCTCCGGGATTAGCACTCAAGTTGGACAGAACAGAACTTCACGGCTCCGCGCTGGAAGACATCACTCGGAGGAACACCTTACCTTGACTTCGCCGTGGACAATGCTTCAAGGATGCACAACATGCACCAGCCTGCACTGCTGGATTTTTCCGAATAAAATCAAGTCGAGGTGACCGGTATAAAATAAATCGTCTTTTTTTTTTGAGAGTCAGATCTCTCATCTCTCAGACGTCTGGAGCCGCAAAAACAACCCATCTTGTCCAAATGAGTCAACTGATAACGCGCCAATATTTGATATTCGGATTACAGTCTTAAATCCGAAATTGTGCCCGTAACATTCCCTCCCTTTCCTCACAAAAAAGATCATAACATGATCTTTAGTAGGGAAGCAGATCCAGAGAAATGGAACAAGAGTACAGAAAAAGCTAGGGAGGGGGCTTGTCCTTGTGTGTCGCGTATAGGGAACGGAATTTATGAAAAACAAAAATTGGTTTAGCCGTGAAGCGGCAAGGATTTGGCAGGTTCAAACCCTGGTGGATCTGTGAAGAAGGAGCTCCACCAAACTCCCAAAACACGTACGAATGACGAGTGAACATGTTATGTCGTTTTCTCCTTCGTGCTTTCTGGTTGTTTCTCAACGGTGGTTGGTACGCTTGGTTACCAGAATTGACAGCCGACAGAGCGCTGTCACTGTCACGGCCAATTCTAACCACAAAAAAGGTAGTAAACAAAAACACACGCTAGCTCGAGAGCTTTGAGACTACAGAATTAAAGTGACGGTGATGCTGCGGCAGTTAAATTTCGTATATTGTGACACTTCAGTATATACAAGGTGCGTCCGCTGGCAGAATATACAATATACAAATTGCAATTTAACTGAGATTTTCAGGAAAGTGCCAGGTGGTCGGTGGTCTGTAGAAATGGCTTGGGTCCGTAATGCGAAAGGCCCTATCTGTACTATTTACAGAGTCCCTACAGCGAAAGAATTCGGTGGTTTGAATAACGACGCGGCCACGGGTCTTACTTGAGAGCTCTCCTGTCCGAGGTGACCGAAAAACGCGACATAAATAAATAACCCGAGCTGAAATTCGTTAATTCACTGCAGAAAACCAAGGCAATAGCAAGATCGGCTTACGAACGTGTTGAAGTGATGCAAGCCTCCTTCCACGTGGCCTCCCAAATCACCGGCAATGCCAGAGAGCGGGACGGGGCCCTTCCCTGGAGATGTAAGCGTGGATTCGGCTCGTGTCTGCTTTGGCCCAACGGGATCGTAGTGTGGAACGTTTCTCGTGGACTACGGCGAGTGGGACGCCTGCCCGGCGTTCGATGGAAGGTCCTGGTGAAGTGCGAAGACGCCGTAGTAACCAGAAAACGCTGGACCACCAGATACAGGTGATTGTCGGTTTCCTAACCGCAAACCGAGGGAACAAGCAGCACAAATGGTACGTGGATGGATACAACGCCAAACTTGACGGTACAATAAAAACCTGGAAGATTTACCTTTCAGCACAACGAGCTAAAAGAAGAAACCACAATGCGACATACCTTATAAGATGGTGAGGGTTTTTTTCCCAGAACAGGAACAGCGGGTGGGGTTTTTCGAAGAATTCTTCGCCGGCTTCGTCGTCGGCCGTGTCTTCTTTACGCAAGACTCGCGGCTTGGGAGCAAGAATAAGAAAATTTCAACTACTCTATTCTGCCCTAAAATCGCTGCACGGTCGAAGAATAGCCACACCGCTTAGATGTCAAATACCAAAAAAAACCGTTCATGAATTATCAAATTCATGACCAAAAAACCGCCGTCCCTTCCAGAACACGTGAGCGCTAGCCTGTCAAGTGATGACAGCTCTCAGTGACAGGTGGTTTGTTTGTTTACGTGCTGGAAAAGCGACTTCGCGAATAAAAGAAAAACAGACGATGGAAAAGAACTTGTGAAAATTTGATCGATAGTTGGAAATCGACTAGCCGAGGCCCAACCGCTGCCAAGGTAGGCGAACCGGTTGTGTTTATCTAGGAAGATAACCTCTTTATTTGTTGGTTGCAGATGACGATGCTCTTGTGACAATTTTTGTGTAACAAACAGCAAACCGGAATGGTTCACGCCCAGAGTGGGTCCGACAGAAACATGTGGCCGGCATTGGTCCTGCCAACCCGAGAATGACCAGTAGGAGAACCCCCTCGTGACCCGTAGCCACGTAGATACCTACAGGATGTGGTAACGAAGTCCTCGAAGGTCCCTTACCTACAGTACAATCATAAAAAAAGCCGTCAGTCGTGCACTGACCATGTGACGACCCACTCCGGACCATGAAGAGCAACACGGAACGCTAAACATTTGAACACAACACGTAGAAAAGCGGACAACAACGCTCGTCTAGTCTTGTGGGATAAGGATTGCCAAAACCAACAACTCCCGAAAACCTACACCACTACGACCTCGGATGTTGTGGTCGGCACAAAGAAAGTTATCTTTGGCAGGGAGTTCCACCTTGCCGATGCAGAGGCATTAGTGGCGTATTTCATCCCCAACCACCTGGTCCTGGGGTAGTCACAAATGTGGATTACTTGTCCGGAACCGTTGTCCAGTCCGCTTTTAGATCTTTGGCATGGTACATACCAATCCTGACTCCCTGGTCGGAGACCAGTTAGTAGGTCCATGGTGAAACCTTGGATGCGACGACATAGGGACCTCTGAACTTCGGTGCCAGTTTTGCAGAGAAATACCGGCTCGCATCAGACTGAGCAAAGTTCCTGCACCACCCACGGTCACTAACACGGAACTGCTCTGACCTTCTACGCAGGTCGTAGTGTCGCTTCTCACGGTCGAACGACTCGTCATCTTCTTCCTGACCCGCGAGACGATTCGCTGGAACAACTCATCTCTCGGGAGTGGAGGTTCACCTTCCTGCAGCAGTCGTGTATCGAGCTCATGACCGGTGCCGTGGAGACAGATCCTGCGGGCGAAGTTGACAAAATACGGCGTAGACCCGGTGGCCTCGCTCTGTGTCGTCCGCACAGCACAGGCTGCTTTTTGCAGGTGACCTTCCCAGTCCCGATGGTTAACCCTTACAAAGGAAGACAGCATGACTTTGAGCGTCCGGTGATGTCGCTCTACCATGTTGGCTTGTGGGTGATGCAGGGCGATGTACGAGACATCGATGCCATATCCGCCGGCATAGTCCTTGAAGACCCGGCTGACAAATTGCTGGTCATTGTCACAGACTAGGGTTCTGGGGACACCAAAGAGAGGGAAGACGTGATTCTCGAGAAGTTTAATCACGCTTTTGGCCACGACCTGTCTAAGTGGAAGAAATATGCAAAACCGACTGAAGTGATCAAGAACGGATAGGATGTACATATTCCCCATCTTAGACTTTGGCAGTGAACCCACGAGGTCGATGTAAATTACTTGCCATGATTGTGTCACCTCTAGTCTGCGACACATCAGGCCGGCAGGGGCCTACTGCTCGGGTTTCTGGGCCAAACAAGTCTGGCAGCGGCGAACATACGCCTCGACGTCTCGTCGCATCCCCGGCCAGTAGAACTGCTCACTGATACGGTACAGTGTCCTAGATATATCACCGTGGCCTGCTAACGGACCATCGTGCTTTGCAGCCAGAATGCCCTCTCGCCTCTCCTTGGGCACCACCATCCGCCAAGCTCTCGCATAGCCAGTTGTAACGTAATTTTTGTAAATTAGTCCTTTTTCTCAAATTCCCATTATGTTGGTACAGCTTCGTCGTGTTGTGAGTTGATTCGTTTTCTATAAAGAAAACTATGAGAAGAATTGAATTTGTTTCACGAATTTAATCTATAATTTGGCGTAGGTACTAACCTTGTTTTGGCAAATCGCAGATGCAAGTTTATGCACATTGTTTTGTCGCATCGTTACCCCGAGAGGTATACGCTAACACCGGCGACCGTGGCAGATAATATTCCTTCATCTGGATTTCGAAGTTGGGCATTCATCCTGATTGATTTCGTTCTTCGATTGGTTAGTAAATAAACAGACAAATTCGCTTATCTGACCTTGACGCCAACCTCAAGCGTAAAGTAACTAGGTTTTTGAGATCTTTTTTCGAACTTGGCCGGCGGCGGCAAAAAGGGGATTCGATATCTTTTGATGGTAGTGAGAAGGCGCTTCTGGAACATTCCTTTACGCAAATTTAGATATTTCTGGTAATTTTGGAATAATTTGTTGTAATCGAACGCATAGTGGAATTATTGGCCATTGCGGATATAATCCAGAGCACCTACTTTCGGGTTTTGTGCAAATCCTGAGCGACTTTCGTCGGATTTAAATCTCCTATCCACTTCTACGATTTTCGAGAAATCACTGTTGTCGTCTGGGGTAAGGTTCTTAATATTTATCGAAAAACGCGTCATGAGATCGTCCTTTTTGTATTTTAGGTATTTCCCTTGAATAAATAATTATTGTGCAGACGAAACAAGAATTGACTGATTGCGACCGTCGATCTTCAACAGCGTCTAAACCTGCAGCTATTTACGCTTACCAGCTTGCTTCGGAAATTATTGTATTCACGAAAAGCCGTCTAACATCGAAGGTATTTCCATATCGGTCGGATTCTGGAGGCATCAGGTTGAAAATTGTTGTTTTCAGGCTTTTTAGTTTTGGATTCAAGATTTACACACTTTCTTTCTGAAAACCTCTGCCTGGCACTAATTGCGAAGCTCGTGTGCGTGAGCAGTGAATAAAATCTTATTGCTCCGACATCGTCGGGATTCTTGGAATTAGAGCTATTCGGATCAGCGTTCGTTTCGTCTGGCTTCTGACTCGTCGTAGACCTGACGACGATAGTGACAATAATAAACAAAAATATATTCCTTTTTGTAATCCACGGATTACTTTAACTACTTGTGAGTACTTAGCTTAATTCTTCTAAAACCTCTCTTCAAAATCAACTAAGAAATAACATCTAACTACGCGATTCTATAATTTTTAGATCAGAACAATAAGTGCGCGTAAAAGCTCAATAAAACTTCATTTTCTTATAAGGTAAATCGCGGCTAAAAAGCCAATTAATAAATCACGTAGGCAGAATCGAGCTCGATTGCGTCTTAGGGTTTAAATAGTTACATTACCATTACCATCATCGTTCGGTAGAAAATCGAAAAGAAAATCGTCAGTCTAGACCGTCAGTTTGATTGAGCCTATTCGAGCTTATTTTAATTATCGTGGTTCTAAAGAAATTGTTGTTGACAATTATGGAGTAAAGTAATTAGTGAAGATTGGGAAAGTTGAATTGAGAGTCTACTGACGCCGTGACAAGGAATTAGTTATTGTTGTGAGCCTGATTTATTGGCATACCTAGAGTCATTTGTTGAGAACAGCCTCACTGTTCTTTGTAAATTTGTTTGTGATTTAATTAGTTAATTATTGACCGTAGTGAAGTTTCAATTAAGTCAAGATTTGCATAGTTTCCATTGTTTAAAGTATACATAGAGTTGAATTCAAGTGTCTAAACTCACCCCCCCCCCCTTTCTAAAAAAATAAATGAAAATACTGTTGGTGACCGCAAAATTTTGATCATTCTTGTTTCTTTTCTTTTTTTGTTGGTTCTTTTTATCTAGCTCACTATTTTATGGGAATTTTGTACCGGACTATTTGTTTCGGATTTGTCGATAAAGAAACGGTAAGTGACTTTCGGGGAGTGGCTGAACAAATCCGTGGCGCCTCCGATCATCTTGATAGAACCCACGCCGTCTTCGCTGAGTTGGTTAGGGCCAGCCACTTACAATCCCGAAGTTTCTTCCTGCCGTCTTGTTTGGTACGCCACACAGTGTTGAGTGATGGTTCCCGGCAGTTCTTCAGTAAGCACTCCCCCTGTAGCCTCCATAACGGGGACTTTAACGGGTCCTCCCGAACTCGCTCGCGCATCGAGAGGTACCAGGGATCCTGTGCGTCGTGGAAGTTTTCTAGGAGCTCCAGCTCCACTGAATCCACTACCGGTACTGATCGACTCAACACGTCCGGGACCACATTGTCCTTGCCAGCCCGATGCACCACTTGGAAGCTGTACTGTTGGAGATGTACGGACCAGCGTGCCAAGCGACCGTTGGGGTCCTTGAGAGTGTAGAGCCATTTGAGGGCAAAGTGGTCTGTGACCACGGTGAAGTGGCCATCCTCAACGTAGGCACGGAATTTTTCAATGGCCCACATTACCCCAAGACACTCCTTCTCAGTCGCGCTGAACTTACGTTCTGCCGCCGACAGCGACCTGTTGATGAAGCTGATTACGTACTCTCCTCCCTCGTCGTCTTGCTGGGACAGTACAGCTCCAAGACCGAAGTCGCTGGCGTCGGTCTGGATCTGGAAAGGCCGCGTGAAGTCCGGACATCTGACTTGCGGGGCTGTGACGAGGCACTGCTTCAGGGATGTTAGCGCCGTGTCGCACTCGGACGTCCAGCGGAAGGGAATTCCTTTGCGTAGCAGATTGTTGATAGGCGCCACCAGAGTCGAAAAGTTTGGTACAAAACGACGATATCAGCCTGCCAACCCGAGTATGCGACGTACGTCGCGTACTTTGGTGGGAGCTGGCAGGTCCACTATGGCTTGCACCTTACTTGGGTCAACTCGGAGGCCCTGGCTGTCCACAATATAGCCGAGATATCGTAGCTCTGGCAAACAAAACCGACACTTGTCGCGACTGACTAAGAGTCCAGCTCTCTCTAACCGACGGAATACCTCCTCAAGGATTTCCAAATGTTTGAAAAAATTGGTGGTGACAATGATTATGTCGTCGAGGCGTATATTCGCCGCTGCCAGACTTGTTTGGCCCAGAAACTCGAGCAGAAGGCCCTGCTGGCCTGATACGTGGTAGACTAGAGGTGACACGACCATGGGAGGTAATTTAGAGCGTGCCCAGAGGTCTAGAGCATGAAAGAGGACATGATAAAATAAATGTTACAAACAAACAAAAATACAAAAATGCGAGATCATATTACAGAAATGGCGTGAAAACAAAATTAGATTAACAATACTGCGGTTGACTGGGTAGGTACATGAAAAATATATCAACACCAAAAAATACAAAATTATCCCCCAATAAGATTCAGAATCCGAAGAGGAAATTTTCGTCAGGAACTTTTTGGAAATTTTATTGTCATGTGAATTATGCCGCGAATGTGGCCAGACCAAACGACACAACGCGACATTCCGATGATTGATTGTGGTCCAATGTTGACAGTCCTTTGCTGCTAAACCAAAGATTACAGATGTATAACCCTGGAGACTATTTGACAGCTGATTAAATTTTCTACAAGTTCATTGGAAGGAGTTTCCAAAAACTGTTGACGTTCAACTGATATCTTTTGTGGTTCACACAGCATTCAAGAAGGAATGTCACGCTTAGAGTTTTTCCATTTTACTGAACTGAGGCGCAACTTTGAATGCGAATAACGGCTAGACTCAAGAAGTTGAACATACTATTTTGGAAATAATCGTTTTTGTAGGTCATCCAATTCTCTATAACTTTGTTTCTCTGTATGCTACAGAGGTACTTGGGGAAATTAAGGAGAAGGAAAGAAAAATGAAGACGAAGAACGAAAAGAAGTTTAACCAAAATCAAAAAATCAAAGAATCAGTAAGAGGAAGAAAAGCTAGAGGAAGTAGAATAAAGGGGAGAGAGGGGAAATGAGAAAGAACACATAAGAATAAGAGATAGATACTCAAGCCAATCAAGTTCATATTTAGCATCCAATAAAAATGTTGTCTTACTTTTTCTGGTGTTATGAATTAAAGAGACAAACGCACCGATGACTTTGAGCAAGGATTTTGAAATTTATCCTTGAAACTCCTTGCGATCAGAATCGTATATGGGTCGCGTCGCCTCTCCCGGAACTCCCCTGATGTTACATCAATATGTGACGTGCCCACACACACAAACATTACGCCGTCAGACACACGATACCTCCACGCGGCGTCATCAATCATAGCACACCGCGATGTGTCAGGTCAGGCATTAAAGGTATGAAATTAAGCATTAGCTAGCAAATGGAACAGGTGTAAAGTAATTGCCGTTCCGTCACTATCACCACAACACAAACACATTGCAGAAATTGAAACCGGCGATCCTCCACGAACGAATCCTTCGCCCCGGTTGTTCGGAGTTGTAATTAGAGGTCAAACCAGGGTTTTGCTAAGCCCAATCGCGGTGACCCCTCCGCGCCTAATGCATTCATGCAAATGCAACACGGTTTTGCTTTACCGATCGCAACAAGCAGTTCCATTTATTTTGCATATCGCATGAAGACGGGACCTCTCGCCCGAACCATCCCATAATCAAATTAGTCATCATGGCCGGGCACTCTCTCTCTCTCTCTCTCTCTCTGATGTAATGGTGGCACACTCCGGGCTTAATTTATTCGGTCAAAATAGCGATCGGTTTATGTAGTATTGATGGCGTTTCCAAGTGTGCGGATTTGAGCACCGCAACATGCCATTAATTCTGATGCATTAATAATGGGAAGTTGGATGTGTGGGAGGGGCGCTTTCAGCGGGTTCGGCAGCGTCACCTGGAATACCTGGCGAGAGACCGCCGTAGGAGACCGCCAATGCCGCCACCGATATTATCGCAGCGGGCGCTGCACGGGCCCGAATCTCTGTTTCAGTCCTTGAAGAAACAAGGACGGGGGAAGCGAGGGGCAGGCGAGAGGTCGGAATGGCTGTTGAAAATTTAATGAGAACTGTTGACAGATTTCCCATTTTGTCTTGTGCGCGTGGTGTGAAGCGAAAAAGAAAATTCCAATTCACGGACAAGGCGATAATCATTGGGGCGATGCGTGGGCTCGGGTTCGTTTGGAATTCATGGGGAAAATGAAGCTCGGTTTGATGAGGACAGCGATCACTTGTTGGTATTGGAAAAACTGCTGCAGGCCACAAATTTCATTTATTTGTATTTCAGCAATCAAGCACGTTTCTTGGTAATTCAGTACGATTTGTAAACCGCATGGAAAGATTCAATAGATTCAAACTGATGAAGCTGATTTTGTGCCGAACGATAAACGCGGGCGTCCAAACAGTCCTCCGGGTGCAGCAAATAATCCAACAAGGTAACCAGTATTCCATATTCTGACCTCGACTCCGCCCAGAACCCTAGAAACGTCTCGTGCAATATCTATTCTCCCTCAAAATTTTGTCTGTAGTGTAGGTAGTCCCTACTCAATGTTCAGTCCGGAGTTTTAATTATTCTGGTGTGTACTCTGTACTTTGTATCTGGTTTGATCTGTAGTCCAGTTCAGTTTGTAGTCTACTTCAGTCCACTCTGTTGTCTAGTCTGTAATCCAGTCTAGTCTATAGTCTAGGCTAGTCTGTCCGAAGTCCAGTCTAGCTTTTAGTTTGGTTCAGTCTAGTCTTCTCTCGTTTGAAATCTAGCATATTTTGCGATGTGGTCTGGTCTGTCGGAAACTTCAGAATTTTCCCTTTCTTCAAACTTCATTTCTTGTTCGGTTACCTGCCCGGTTCCGCAACTATTTTTATCTGCTCTGAAGACTTTTTTGTGGACGAGGTTTTCTGGTTATTTCATCTGCTTTTTGATTTCGTATGTCACAGAGAGACACCTCGACACCCAGATGGGTAAAAGAGGTTACGATTATATATATATAATCACACATATATATGTCACAGAGAACACACGATGCCTTTCCTCTACAGTACCGTAAGAAACCTGGTTTCCCTAAATTAAATTGATTAGCTGTGATACCTCAATCGACCTTACGTCATTTTCTGTTGTGCCGTAGATTTTTTAATCACTTTTTACCTAAGTTATTCAAATCAATCACACCTACCTCGATTTCCTAGTCATGCCCTTACACCCCTGTCATGCGAGTAATCTTAGTTCTATGAAAGAGGATGAATTGAATAAATATTGAGAAATGAACAAAGTCATTTAACACACCTAATATTTATTATGGATTAATCAATCATCATTAAGTTCAGCTCAATTATTCATTACATAACTTTCAGACGTGCTGAAACCAGCTAGCGTTAGGAATTGAGTTGAGTTTAACATTCGGTTTCTGAAAGAAAAGTACAACCCAATTCCAGGCGAAACCCTGCGACTAATTAGCTCTACCCGTTCAACTCAATTCCGTTCTCATTCTTCCCAATTTGCAGAACTATTATTGAACCCATTTCCTAACGCACTTGTATTTCCTATTCCCTGCTTAAATATCAATTACTTCGTCGAGTTTTAATTTCAATCCTTTCTCTTTCTTCTTGCCCATTTTCCATTTGTACGGAAAGAAATCTCGATTATTTGATGGTGCTTAGAGGGAGATTTTTGTTCACAAAGTATTGTCTTGGTATTCCGAATTTATAGTCAATATATAAAATATCGATCAAATAATTGACATAAAAGTTGAGTGTTGATATCCAATGAATTTTGTATCCGGCTGGTGCTGTAGTTTATAACTTACACTTATACAGCAGCTCTTCTTCACGTTGAGTTATATGTATAACTTCACGCAAATCTACCTACAATCAGGTGTACAGTTTATTGCGATGAGCCTCTGATTAAATAGCCCGTAAAAATGATGCTATGTTCTTTCCTATCTTGAAGTGTTTTCGGAACGACACAGAATTTTCTGGGCATTGTAGAGAGAGGTTCTCTTTGTTTTCTGGAACGCTAGCTTCTTAATGCTCATGAACTCCTTGTCGTGTGAAAAAGGTTAAGTCTTTCAGTCTATAGAGGAAGGTAGCGCGTGGTCGAGATCTCCACCCAGATCTGATCTGCATAAATACTGCTAGTGTTTTGTCTAAAGCTGATAGAGTCTACAAAATCATGCTCTGTAGGAAGCTAGATCTCTTCGAAAGGGTTACTAAGGTTTTCACTCTTTTTCTGGTGTCTTGAAGATGGCTGAAACTGGTATTGAGAAGCTCACAGCAACTACGGGTATGAAATCGGTTTGACACTTGCTATGGCTGTTCGAAATATCAAGAACAAATCCTACTAGCGTGTATAAACAAAACAATTACTTCAAATTCCATTTGAACAATTATCATTTGATTACAATGGAAATCAGACTTGCCTTAAAGTTTTCCCCCCTCGTAACTGATGCACTACAACTATTTATTAGCAATGGTTTTTCTACTATAGTCACTTTCTTCTTGGTAAATCAATCAATTTTCTATCATCACACGTCTGACGTTGTCGACTTCTACCACTCGACTCCCTCACCCCCGTACATATTCTTCGGACCGATCCTTTCTTGCTCCATCCCCTTCTCACGTGTCTACCCCTCTGGCCCACAAAACCCGATACGCCGGCATGCGGGGTCACCCCGAAACCAGCCGGCAAAAATCGATATTCTTCGCATTCCTTATCCCATTTCTTTCCTTCCCTATATCGCCCGTAATACTAATTTATTCTCAAAATATTTTATTCCCTTTTATTTTATAATTTTGAGCTGTATCATTACAGTACCTACGATTGTGTCCTGCTTTACCACATCTGCATGTGTAGCTTCAATCTGGACCCTCGCACTCATGAGGTTGATGATCCGGGCTCCAGCATTTCAAGCCCAACTTTTTTGCGATCTGCACATAGTCCATCCGATTTTTATCCTCTCCATTTTGCTGAGTTTCTCACTTTCATGTTTGGGAACAATGAATTGTTGTGTTCTGCGCCTTCCCAAATGCTGACATGAGTGAAGTCAGGGTAAATCCTTCAGATCCCAAGGCGCTTTCTACGGCATTTTCCACTTCCTGACTTATGGTGATTCCGTCAGTATCTTCCACATGGAAGATTAACTGGGTTTCTTGAGATGATCTCCGCCTCTTTCTCGTCCATTATGGCTGACCTGAGCGCTTCCGCTTCCCCTTGTCTTTCCCAATCACCAAGAGGAAGTGATTGGGAAAGGTGAGGACCTCCTCTAGTTTTTCCGATGTCCGAAACTTGAACCTCCCTGTTTTGTACGTCTGCTTCTCCTTTGACCGTTTTAAGAAGCTCCACATGACTCTTCTTCTCTTCTTTGATGACTTTAGTTTCCGTCTCGTCTCTGTTTTGTTTTGAGGTCGACTTTCTTTTTCTAGTCTTAGAAAATCGTCATCATGCTTCCTGTGTGTTCTTTGTTGTCGTATCGTGAGTCGTGACCCACTTCAATCTATCTCTGCCGCAACTCAGTCTTCGTGGCCAGTTTCTTGGCTCCACTCTGTCGCATGTGCTTCCTCAGATTGTTCAGAGATTCATAGAATTTCTCGTTGGTTTATCATTGGAGAGTTCCTTTGTAATATTTACGTAGAGTATCTTTCGAGTGATCCTCTATTCCGTTCCCAGTTTGGTCTCCCTTGTCGGCGTTGCGATTTATTCCACTTTGGCCTCTTGTTATCTCAGTTTATTCTTGCCTTGAGACCGCACCGCGATGCCTTTGTACATATCCAGGTCTTCCGCAACGCAGTGAGCTAGTGCACATTCTTTGGATGCTTCGAAGAGGTCTCCTGTTCTCTCTCCTACAATCTTGTGAACGCTGCTTGGTCATTCCATGTACACCAAATTGCACGTTGTCCCGAAGTCTTCGCATGAAGAGATTGTGTGTTGGATGTGGCTGTGGTGCTTGTCATGGGGCTCAGTGCTTTTTTCCTCTTGATCCAGTAATCGCTTGATTTTTTGTTTTCTTACTACATTGTCTCACTTGATATCTTCTATTTCTCTTCAAAAGCTGCTAGTCTCCACGTCTTTGCTAGTTTGAAGTGTTGTATCTGGTGTTTTCGCACCAACCTTGTTCTGTGAAAACTTGAGGTTTTCCCGCTTTTGTTTCCCTATTTCCCCATTCAAGCCTCCTACGATGCCGTCACGCACGGTATCTGTGGTTTGTTTAGACATTTCTGTCTTCTTTTCTTCTAGAGCCATCACAAATTTCAGTTGCTTAGCTATCTGGTTTATTTAGTCTCAGGCTAGACTACAGACTAGACTAGATTAGACTACAGGCTAGACTACACTACAACTAGACCAGACTAGACTGGACCAGACTACAGACTTGATCAGACTTGATACTATACTAGACTACATACAAGACTGGACTACAGACTAGACTGAACTACAGGCTAGACTTGACTACAGACTGGACTTGACTACAGGCTAGACCGGACAACAGGCCAGACCAGACTACATACTAGACCGGACTACAGACTAGACCCGACTACAGACTAGACCAGACTACAAACTGGACCAGACTACAGACTATATCAGACTACAGGCCAGACCAGACTAGACACTAGACCAGACTACAAACTAGCCCAGACTACAGACTAGACTACGGAATAGAGTGGACTACGGACTAGACTGGACTACAGCCCAGACTGGACAATAGACCAGACTGGACTACAGACAAGACCGGACCACAGACTAGACCGGACTATAGACTAGACTACACTACAGAGTAGACGACTACAGAGCAGACTAGACTACAAACCTGACTAGGCTGGTCTGTAGTCAAGTCTGGTCTACAGACTAAAGACCACACCAGACTACAGACCAGACCATATAAAACCACAGACCAGATCACAGACTAGACTACAGACCAGATCAGACTACAGATCAGACTACAGATCAGACTACAGACCAGACTAGACTACAGACTAGACTAGACTTTAGACCGGACTAGATCATAGGCCAGACTAGACCACAGACTAGACCAGACTACAGATTTGACCGCAGATTAGATAACAGTTGAGATTTGGATTGATTTGAAACTTGCTGAGGATTTAGGATGCATACAAGACTTGCAATATGACTTGCAAAAACTTGTCCTTGAGCCACTGAAAGTATATTTTCACAATAGACTTTTTATTAATTCTTCTCAAATTTCCTGTATTGGGTGCACCACCTGTTGAAATTCAATTTATTCATCTATTTATTGATCAAAATTTCGAAATTGCGTGAAATCACATAAAACGGACCCCAGCACTGCAGACATTGGAAACTTCACCATTACCTCATAGTTATGCAACTACTAAATTTTGCTCCGATACACTCAATAATCAAGTACTTTGTGCGGGCACAATATAGTTCCAAGAAGTACCAAACTGAGAAACAAGCCAGTTCTAAGCCCGCCAGTTCGATATACGTGATAATTATTCAGTGATTGAGTTAGAATTCACAGAGGCCAGCCCGTGGCATTACAAATTCCATCACCCCAATCCAGATCCGTCAATAATAATCCGATTAGCATAGTGATGAATAGTAATTACTACAAATTTACATGCAAGAGCTGTTCGCAGTATAAGCCTATCCCGGTTTCCAGCAAAAGAGAATAATAAGGAACGTTCTGTTGACTTAACGTGAGTTAGTTTATGGCTCGAGCAGTTTTGGGAAACCAAGCATGATCCGGAATGATTCGCAAACATGGAAATTCTGCAATGCTGAAAAATAAATGGAAGGTAGTGAAAGTGGAGAAGTGCTTCCCGGTCAAGACGGAGTCGCTTGCATGGTGAATGTTAGAACAAAATTTGGCACATCAAAGACCGGTATCAAAACTTGCAAAATAAGGCACGCTGATTGAAGAGGACGCTATTTTTGGACAAATTGAAGTCTTCTTCAGTACTTGAGAAATTCTATGCTCATATCACCTGTGTACTGACTAAACATCTTGAAAGCAGGCATAACTACAAAAATCCGAGCAAAAAGGAGCACAGGAGCTTTGGCTTGCAACATTTTTGTGACATGTCGTTTATATAAATTTAGTTTCGGCACAGGTATGTATAGGTATGTACCAGCCTAATATAGACATGTGGAGGTGGTAGTAGTTTGGATTGTCACGCCGTAAACCCACTCCGGGTCTATATTAAACAGCCATATATTCCGGGCTGGCAGACTATATTGGACTTTTGTACGGTTCGGAGTGCGTGCTGCAATTGTTTATTATTACCATCAATAACAATCGATCAAGCACTGAAGGACACGAGTGGTACATACCCAACACATCCATCAATCCATGTCCATCAACACATCCACACCCGAACCGCATTATTACATACCATATTTTTGTCACGTAATTCGTGTTTTCGGCTCATTATCGTTCGCTTTTCCGCCTAATTTGTGACAATTAGGTATTTCACTGAAATGTGACCTTTTCCATCGGCATCCCTCACAGGGATAGGCAGGTGGGTGTACACGATTATTGCTCAAACTTTTAGCAAACAAAGAAAAAAGTTTGGAAATTATTGAAAGTCTGCGCAAGGCGGGAAATCGGTCAAATGGAGGACCATCATCATCCCCTTTTCCTTGTGCCATAATCTGCAGGGCAGGAGGATAGGGCGGTGGGGTACTATTTCATATATAAGTCTGATAAATTATCGACCTCTGGTCCCGACCGTTGTAACCAGATAACATTTGACAAATTCAACACATAGACAAGTGAGTCGTTATCAGTCTTTTATGGACGGGTCGATTTGAGCACGCAATAAATTTTTACGGGTAGTCTGATGCACGCGTCCGCCTTTTTAAAAAATTGCGGTCGTGGAAAAGGGTGAAAAATTGCTTGTTCGCGGTTTATTTACCTGGTGCCTATGCCCACCCGGGAAACCCAATTTCGGAGCTTTTTCCTTATCGGGTTTCAACCGGTGTATTCTGAGCATAGCTTTGGATAATTCTCTTATGGAAACAATGGATACAGAGTGATGAGAGTGAGTAAGTAGTAGTACGAGTAAGGTGATGGTAAGGGGCGAGGGGATGAGGGGGGTTGTCAATTGTTATATTCCTCCAATTTTCAGTAAACTACTCTCATAGTTGCATTGGTACGTGAAAAGACGTTTCATTTTTGTATACAGCAATGCCGCTTTGCATGATGATCGTTTATGCCCATTCACGTGATTTGACCCGAAGGGCCAGCTTTTTCTACCATTAGGATCAAAGATGGCGGTCTCTTTTCCAAGATGGCATTCAAATTTCAACTCTGTTTTCAGTAACACTACAGAAACATGATGGTAGTCGTTTTTGACTTATTTTGAGTCATAGAAATCGATAATCTCATTATTTCTAAGATTTCGTGCCGTGGAGAGCAGAAGACTAGGACCACATTTCATAAATCGCTCTCCGAACGATGCAAAAAGCATTCCATGTAACAGTTGGGCAACAAGGTTTTCTAGGGTATTTTGACCTCGCTGATTACGAAAATGATTGTTGCCACCTCAAAATTTGGACCGTTGGGCCCTAGGACCCGATTTTTGACTTTTCCGGACGTTTAGATAGCCTCCGTTCTTCAAGTTCAACCGTTCATATCTTGAAGAACGTAACAGATGAAGTAGAAATTCTTTCACCGTTGCCTCATCCGATGATTACTGAAAGCTTCCCATGCGACTTTTTCTTCTTTGTTTTGTAGGGTTTCGCCCTATTTTGATTTTAATATTTTAGTCATGTATTTTATCTATAAGCGCGCCGTCGATAGCTTTGAAATTTGTATATGTTCGAATTCTTGGAATGTGTGATTTTACGACATTAGGGTCCGTGCTTTTCGGACGACCGATGGTGGACCGCGGGGAAGAGAGTGTCTGTAGGGAGCTAAGCGTCTTGCGGAGGAAATGCGGGGACTCTCTCGGTTCCTTCTGGCCGGAAGAGTTGTGTTTTTGTTTGTGTATATCCATGGTACGTACTGTTATTTATTTATTAATGTCTGTACTAATTTCGTCTCGTTTTTGAACATTGTAATGGGTCTTGAATGTACCTAAATTATCATTTCTTGGATTAAGTTACATTTTTATCTGATAATTTAAACACACGCAGGTTTTACCTTGTCTGAATTTGAGCTTGTTTTTATTTTCATTGTTACGACATACTTGACTGTAATTTTTTGTACGCCGTATTTTGGTCTGTGTCACGATTGAATTTTCATGTTAATTTAATGTCAACTGTCCTCCGTCTGTTTTTGTGACTCAGTATTTTTTTTCATGTCATTTCGATGCTCACTGCTAATTTTGTCAGCTATTTGATGTACCTATGTATTTTCCACGATCCCCATTGACAATTTATTATTGCTGATTTTATTATACCCTGTGGGTTTTATTCCTTATTGATTTTTCATACATTATCTACTGATGTTTTTGCATTTATCTACTGATGTTTCTGTGATTTTGTTTTACTAATTTGACGTACATTGAATACCTGAAATTATCAGTGAGACATTTTGTCTAATATTTGCGAGTCTTCTTCCTTGGGCCTAACTCACTGGTTTGTTCGGCGAATTCTTCCAGAGAGGTGCCTTTTCTGAATTCGTCACTCTCCTTTTTTCTTTGACTGACAATTCGACATATATTTTGTTGTGTTTTAATTGTTTTTGTTCATTTTGCTCATTTTGTTACATTTTGCAATGCTGTCAGTCCTGTGCTAGGTGTTTTGAGAAAAGAACCATAAGAGAATTATTTTTGCACTTATTTTGCTTGAGTAAATGTCAATTTCTGTGCAATGAGCGTGTTTTAATGAGTTCCTTCTTCTCTCCCTCCGGGTCGTCTTATCCCTGAGCAAAAGCGAATCGAAGGGTTTTAAACCGCGGGTTTCAACGCGGGCGCAACGAAAACAAAAACGGGCACGACGAAGGGGTCCAGATTCCAAATTTCAGATTTCGGACGATCACAATTAGGCCAAATTAATGTCATGTCAGGGGGGTAGGGGGTATATAACAGTTTCCAACCATCACCTTTGCAGATCATGGAGATCAAAAGAAGTGCAAAAAGAACACAAAAACTTTGACCCATGGTAATATATGTGAAGAGTTCAAAATAAGCCCACACTTATGCGAGACTATTTAGAGAAAGCTTCGAAAAAGTTTTTGACAAAATAGCACCTCAGTAAGCGCTTTGGTCCAGGAGTAATAGTTTTTTAAAAATATGGAAAGCGCGCGCTGTATCAATTGTAGCCCATAGTCCGGTCGTTAGTCGTTTCAACCTTGCAAATTTTGGTGACATAATGCCACTTGGCGAAATTATTCTATGAAACATTACATTCATTTTGAGATGCTTTGCCATGATGGCGGTCGACGCAAACGCCGTATATAGGGTGATCAAAAATGCAAGAATTCAAACTCATGAATCAAAGAAGTTGGAGTCATGAAAATCACCAAGTAGATTCACAATTTAATGCCTGTCAAGATAAAACAAACCGCGACTGGATATCTTCAATCGTTTCTAAAAGATCCTGAAAGTATGTAGTGGTCAAGTGGTCGATTTCATGTCGCTCTGTTGAGTACTTGATCTTGCTGTAGAATAACTCATGATCCAGAGTAATGGTAGCGTTACATTGAGCATCAAATGCTGCAGCTTTTTCAGCTGCTGAGTTCTGATTCGACCTGACGCCTGAACATGTGACCAATGAGAGCTCGGCAGCTAAAAAAGCTGCAGCTTTTGATGCTCATTGTAGGGCTACCATAAGAATGGGTGATCCTGCTAGTCCTGTTTGTATGCCTGAAAATATAATCTCATGGTCAACGTTGGTTACCACAAGAACTGTTGGGAAAGTGGTGACGATCAGTCCATCCAGAAACGTGAATGAGTGCTTTCCACTTAGCCCCAAGTTTGACCCAGGAACACCTGCCATTTACGCATGCGCGGGTGCCAAACGGTGCTTTCCATCTACGTGTTCTTACTCGGTTCTGTGCCGTTCATTGGAATTTTGTGCCAAACTATAGAACATGTGCCGCCTGGTGGTATTTGTGCCGTCTAGGTGGAAAGCGCCAAATAGTTCCTGTTTATTCCTCAAGTTTCGCAAGAAATCCGGCCAGTTTTCCGGCAACAAACCTGCGGCAAGAACGCTGAAGAAATACTCTTGGAAGGTTCGTGATCGCCTTGGAGGATGTTTGTGTACCAGTGCTGTCCTGTGGATGATACAGTCACAGGAATCAGGGATTGAGCTGAGAGGAACTGTATCTTCTAGAAGTTTTACTATGTAGTACGTTCTTTGTGCCAGGCCTCATAGTCGTAATATGGTTGTTCAGAGCTAGGGATGTAAGGCATTGTTGGTTTTCGTGAAAGAAAAAGGTGTACAGGGCCAGTTTACGGGACATCGCCACCATAAAAAGACGCTGATAGTTGTATATCTCCCTTGAGGTCTTGGACGACTTTATGATCTCTCTTTTTACTAATGGCAAAGATGACAGTGTGACTTTTAGGAATAGGATCATATAGAGACTTTATCGTTCTATGAATCTCCCATTCACGAAAGAAGAATACTGTTTCACACCATTTTCTTCAGATTTTAACAAACCATCTACTCCCGATGGCTGCACTATAAGCTGAGTGTCCAAAGCAATGAGATCTTGGGTGCGTTCCATGAACGGGTTCCTAGAGTATTCAAAACAATGTGCTCCAAAAATAAGCACTTTGTCTGTAATTTTTTCTGGTGAGCCAAATATTGTTCGTGGTGGAGGTTTTTTGTTTCGCTCGCGTCTTCAGGTCTTAGGTCCTACGAACTCATCCAGAAGCCTACAAATTTTTGGGCCCGCCAAACAACATCTTCGCAAACCAGCTGGATCTTGAGTTAATCGAATGGCCCCACCGTCACCTTCAACATCTCTATTGCTCCGTTAGTGAGCTTGATCAATTGCGAGAGCTGAGGAAGGGCGCGTAGTCTTGCTAACGACAAAATTTCTTTTGCTGAACTGCTTATGAGCCCCAGGAACTTTAAGAAACCAGATCAAAGTCCGATAAAAAAATATTTTGCACTAGTTATCACATCTTCGGTTTTGTTTTCCAGTAAAAGAAGAAATAAGTATTCCTTTCCAATAAGAGAATGCCAGAAGAAGGAACATGAGAAGAACCGACGACGATTTTGGCACAAAGTGATTCGTAACAGAGAATCTTGACCCCTGATTAAAACTACCTACTTAATAATCAGAAAGCCTACCCAACATTATAGCAGTGTAAAATATTCAACAACATAAAAAATACGTCATTTATCTTCATAAATTGACCACGATCTTCCTCTGCGCAGCATGAGATCGTGAAAATGATAATTTTTTTGATTTCTACGATCCAATATTAGTCAAAAATGACTACCAACTCCTTGCTGTAGCGTTGCTGGATTAAAAAGATGAAATTAGAACGCTACCTAGAGAAAAAGACCGCCATCTTCGATCCTAATGAAAGAAAAAAGTGGCCCCTCGGGTCAAATCACTTGAATGGTCATACACTATCACCATGTAAAGCGGCATTGCTGTATACAGAATTGCCATATGGCTCTGATTTTTCACGTGTACCACTGCAACTATTACGTTATAAGGGGCTTATTTTGGTAGTGTTGCCGTCTAGAGTTAGACTTTCTAGACTCTTGTCTTGAAAAGGCATCAAGACTTAGACAAGACCTCTAGAAACTCTTGTCTTGAAATTTCTAGACAAGACAAGAGTAGGGCTGTCAAGATCAAGAGTCTTGATTAGACTCTTGAAAAGGAAATTTAAAAAAAAACAAACATATTCTTCTCTGTTGACGGTTCTTATTGTCTACTGAAAGCGTGATTTGCTTTGGAGATTTCTTACAGAATTTATTGACAACAAAAAATAACATGAATAAGGGTAAAAAGTATGACAAATAACTATTCAAATCTATATCTACTTGAAATGAAAATGATTGCAATGGGTTGTTATACTATTTCTCTTTTATTTGTTGGAACCAGAGTACCGAGATCACCACAGACGTTATCGTGTTCATATCTCGTCTCAAAAGTCCCTACTCTTTTCCGGAAAAATCTGGAATTTGAGAGTGTAAATGTGTAAAAGTGGAAGAATAATGAAGTTATAAACTTGTTTTGCGCTTGCGCACTGGGCAGGCGATCATGTCTTAATGCATTGACCGTTGTTGTCAGGCTGTGTCTAATAGGCAGTCCACAGTCCATGAATATTCACTTGTTTTGATTGAAAATCAGGGAAAACAAAACAACAGAATGGAGCATCTTTCTGTATATTGTGAATTTCATGTATCAGTAGAAGACTATCTGATTTTCGGTTTGTGGTGGCAGTTCACTATAAATGTATCAATTTTGCATCAGAGAACAGGAAAACGTTGTCAGGGAGATGCCATATCGAATTCTGTTCATGTCTTGTGATTATATATGATATTCACATAACATTTTCTCCAGACCCTGTATGTCTCCACTATTTTTTTTTGGTTCTCATGCGAAGGTTTCGTTCAAGTGATTTTTTTTCAAGGGCTGCTCCAACATCTTCTTTTCTACTTCTCCAAAAAATAGCTGCGCCTTCTCAGATCGCAACTACTAAGAAATTAGGTCGCCCGATGAGGCTTATTCTGGTCAGTAGCTGCAAAACAAAGTATTTCTCGCCAATAAAGGGGGAAATAAACTGCAAAAATTTAGTTTTCCTGAATAACTATAGGAGCAAAAGAATTTTATTGAAATGAATTGTGTTTTATTGTGCTCTACATACGTTATGGGACCATTGTTACCTGTATAAAAAACAAAAATTTATCACAGATTCAGAAGTTAATTTTTTGTACTCATTGTTTTTCCATAAACAGTCAACTAAGATCTTTTGAAACAACAAAAATAGAAGTAATCGAAGCACCAAATTTTGTCCCCCCATAACTTCAAAACCAGAAGACATAGAATTTTTTGACAACTTTTCAGCACTCTACTACAACTCCATATTACGCACCTTTAAGATAGTCAGACACTTTCGAACTACCCTGTATAAGACCCCATGGCAGAAATACGTCTACTAACAGTACTAACAACAGGTCAGAAGTGGCGATGGCAACCTTTTATTTCAGTGAAGTGTCAATGTAAGTGGGTCTTTGTTTCGAAATTTGAACATATAATTTAAAATAAATAAAATATAAAAATTCAATTCAAATTCAATATAAAAATTTGAAGTATATCCAAATAGAATATTCTAGTGGAGAGCAGTCTCTATTTGAAGGATTCTCCTTGCTCCCCACTTTCTTTGTTTTTTTAGCTGAAAGATGTTTAAACTTCCGTTACGTAATTATTTATGGAAAGAGGGAGTTTTATAGTAATTTGATTTCAAGAGTCTATCTAGACTCTTGAAAAATTTTCATCAAGAGTTAGACTCTTGTCTTGAAATTTAGAAATTATCTTGATATTTCAAGACAAGACAAGAGTAGGGCAACTCTTGTCTTGTCTTGTCTAGACGGCAACACTATATTTTGGCAGATAGACTCTGCAGGCCTTGCAGAACACGTGTGAAAAAAAAATCAGGCCCGTCAGAGGGATCTTTGTGTCTCGCGTGGAATTTGCATGTGGCATGCGTTTTGGTGACACCTTACATAGTCTTCGATGTGCAACATGCGTTGACCACTTGAACTTGGAACAATTCCGCGTCACAACTCTAAATTTACAAAATAAAGTGTAAATTCACAGTTTAAAACGTGAATTCACAGAATAAAGTGTAAATTCACAGCTTGAGGTGTGAATTCACAGAATCAATACAGTTTGAAGTGTAAATTTACAGTTCAAAGTGTAAATTCACAGTTTCCAAGTGTGGATTCACAGTCTCCAAGTGTAAATTCACAGTTTGAAGTGTAAATTAGAAAAAGAATACTGCAGTGGCCGCTCTACGCCTTCGTACCAACACATCAGCATGCCAACAACCACCTAGTTGGACTCTGGGCAGGCGCGCCGATTCATTTATTATAAAACGTTGCATTTATTAGTCCACTGAACCGTAGATATACGGAAACTCGGATGGAAATGATATAGGACATCGCCGAGGGAAAACTCGCGTCCTGGATCGCAGCAAGAATTAATTATGGTAAGTAGAGGAGCAATCAGCGTTTCAATAACAAAGTGAATCGTTTCTCGTTTTTGTTTCCGACGAACGTTACGTAATTTCACCGGGGGGCAGTTTCCCGGCGCTTTTTTCGCCGCCTGCTTTTTTCTTTTCGTGTGGCTCAACAAAGATAATATTTATTTTTCCCAGCGACCAGAAGAGAACGAGCCAGCAACAGAAATGGAAAAAATGAGCTTTTCAATCGTGTAATTCGCCCGTGCAATTTAATAATTGAACCATGAGCGAATCAGGGCAGCGGAAATTCATTAAAGAGGACGCGGTGAAATATGCATAATGACATAGTGGAATGGAAGTTCGTAGGTCCCGTACCTAGAGCTGGCTGTGCGGTAGATATATACTGGCGGTATTGGGAATTGGGAATTTCCACAAAGGCTTCATAATGCCATCATGGCATTCCGGGCAATTAATATTTTATTTATTAATTCATTGTGCAGGAATGACAAAGCAAACATGCATGGCGGCTTCGATCTTAATTAGAATCATCATCAATGCGGACCACGAAACCTGTTGGCATGTGGATTGGCATTTTTGATTAATTATTTCAATAGGTAATGGACGGGCGCTCTCGCATGACGTCTCTGTCCAGGGTAAGCCTGGGGATTGAGGTGTTATTTCGATTATTCCTAATAAACCCATAAGTAACAGTTATTTCCAGTCAATACTGTCGCGGTACGAATTCTCTCATACCCATGACCCTTCTTTTAATACCCTAGGCCCTAAGCGTGATTGTCTGAAAAAAAAATTGCAAATTCATACTAAACTGCTATCTGGCTTCTCGGTACAATAAAGCAAGCACTTGGGTAAGCTCCGCGAATAGAGCCCCCATTTTTCCTTTCGCTTGACTCTTTTAACCTGCTTTGGCAGGATAGTGCGACACTCAAAGGGAAGCTCCACCGATAAAGCCCTATTCTCTTCTTTCTTCCTTTGTTCCGACCTAATCATAACCGCTTATTCTTCTCATTGATAAGTGAAGATAATGGACAGGGAGCTGGTGCCTAAAAACTTACGTCATAAGGTACATGATTTTAACCCTGTAGGTCTAATGTGCGTAATTAAGATTGTTGAAAATTTCTTTTTCTTACATGTCAGACCGGGGGCTTTAGGCTGATATAGGCTTGTCAATTTTCGAAAAATGTCAAAAATTTATGTCATAAGGTACATGAATGGAACCAACGGGCTTTTGTGTGGGAACATCCCCTTGATCAAATATCGGGTCATTAGACAAAATATTTGGGGGCTCTCGGTCCATAAGACAAGTTTGAAATATTCAAAAAAGGACCAAATATACCTCCTCCTGGAGACTTCTCATTTGGCATAATTTTAGAAATGAAAAACGATTCTCACATGATTTTTTACGCAGGTTTCGAATCTGTTCACAAAATTTTTCAATGGTACATTGCTTACAGGGTGCAACATCGAAAAATTGTTCTTAAATCGTACACCCTGTATTTTAACATGGGAATTGATTCTGTTTTTTCATCCTGATTACAAATATACCAGGTGATCATTTGAAAACTATCCACCTGCAATATCTCCCGATTCCTAGTGCAAATGTCTTTGAGCAAAAACAGGTCGATTTTTTTATCGAGGGGGACATCCAAAACATACATTGGAGAATTTATATCTTGAGCCCCCTCGCCCCCATTCACCCCAACTTTGAAATTTCGAATGACAGCACCTACCTTGCGATACATGAAATTGAAGAAAATTAAATTCTCTTTCTATTTCAACCCTACCCTCCGTTCTTTCTAAAATTCTCTGAGTGTCCAAGTTCATATTCTTGACCTCCATTTCCCTTCAATACAGTCAACGTCATCCTGCGCAGCATCAAAAGAGAAGATTTTCTATAAAAAAAGTGCCACCCAAATTCACCCCTTCGCTCCCCCCACCTGACCTCAAAAATCTAAAATGTCAATACCCACTTTGTAATACATCAAATTGAAGGAAATTGAATTCTCTTCCTGAAAAAGATTTTTCACAATTTTTAAAGCCCCCCATTTTCCCCCTAGAATACTCCAAATGACCAATTTATTGGGGGAGGGGTAGAAAATTTCAAAAAATTCTTTTCAAAAGAGAATTTATTCCCTTCAATTTGATGTATCACAAAGTAGGTGGTGTTCTGTTAAATTTGAGAGTTGAAGTGAGGGAGAGCAAAGGGGTGAATTTGGGCAGCACTTTTCCCATCGAAAATTTTTTTCTTCGATGCTATCTAGGATGACGCCGACTAAATTGAGAAAAAAAATGAGGGGTCCAGAATATAAAATGGGACAGTTAGAGAATTTTTAGGGAAAAGGGGGTGGGGTTGAAAATTTTGGAAAAATTTTTTCCAGGAAGAAAATTAATTTCTCTCCAATTTGATGTATCGCAAGGTAGGTAGTGTCATTTGGAATTTTAAAGTTGGGGTGAGTGGGAGCGAGGGAGGCGGATATAGAAATTTGCCAATGTATGTTTTAGATCTCCCCCCGATATAAAAATCGACCTGTTTTTGCTCGAAAAAATATTCACTAGGAATCGGGAGTTATTGCAGGTGGATAGTTTTCAAATGATCACCCAGTATATATCACACTTGGTGGGTCAGTCAACAAAACGCCTGTGAAAAAATTCAGAAATTTTGGTCCTTTTTTTGGAAATTTCAAACTTGTCTTATGGACCGGAAGCCCCCAAAATTTTGTCTTACGACCAGATTTTCGATCAAGGGGGTGTTCCCACACAAAATCCAGTTGGATTCATTCATGTACCTTATGACGTAAATTTTTGGTAATTTTTTCGAAAATTGACAAGCTCATACCAGCCTAAAGCCCCCGGTCTGACATGTAAGACAAAGCAATTTTTACAACCTTATCAACGCACGTTAGACCTACAGGGTTAAAATAATGTACCTTATGACGTAAGTTTTGAGGCACCAGCTCCCTGTCCATAACAGATTCCAATAGAAAGACATAACATGAAAGTTCAACCACACTCAGAATAGAATAGAATAGAATAGTTTATTGTTTTTCAATACGATCATAGTATTATAACAGAAACAAAGAAAATAATGATAAGAGAATAATAATAATAAAAAGATTATCCATTCAAGGTACCAGACGACAATAAATCATAAAATGGAAGGTAGGTTTATAATAAAACAAAAACAGATTGCTATAAAACGATACCAAATATCCATAAGACATGAGTACCTAGTAGTAAGTAACTTTCATCTTCAAATTGAACGTTAAGTTCAAGAATTTAAACAATTTCCAAATTTTTTTGGAGAAGTCAAAAATGGGGGGGAAAGGGGGAGGGCACCCCTAATATCTTCGCCCCTGAAAATGTTTGATAAAATACGTTATTATTGTTCGATAAGTCCAAATTTGACTGAAATCGGTTGAGCGGTTCAAGAGTTATGCTGAAAAAACTGTTTTTAAAAAACAATTTTGAAGTCCTGTACTCCGTTATTATACGTTTGGGAGGATATGTTCAATTACAAAAGTCCCCTTATTTTTCAATTTTCTATCTCTCTGTCAGTTTTGTAACACTTATTCCAGGACAGCCTGTAAACATATCCCAAGTAACAATTTTAATGCTAATTGGTTTCATTGTAGTTCAATTGAGGTTTTATGAGGAAATTGAGCTTGCTAAATGATTTCGAAATAGATTTTGTACACCCAAAAGCTCTTGAGAACTCTTTGATTTGATTGAAAGCTCCTCTGAACATCTTCAAAACCTTTCGATAAAACCTTTAATCATTGAATCAGTTTTGTTTTATAGAGGTCTTGAGTTAGTCTTCATTCACACCATGATAAAGCTATTAGCCCTCGCTAAGTCCTTCTCTTACCATATTGTTTTATGATATCTTTATGATGGATTTATGTCAGTTTTAATTTGTTCTTATGAGAATTGTTCCAGAACCCGGCATGCAGGTAGTTTTGTAGAAATTTAATCATTGAATCTTCAAGACGAATTCAAAGTTACTTTATAAAAGCTTTCATAAAACCAAAATAGATCAGAATTGAGCAGCGGATACTCCAATAAAACTAAAACAAAACCTAATCAGTTTTACTTCTCGGAAAAAACTGTAATAAAACCAATTTTTTTTATTTGGGTAGCGAAATGCTTCCATAAACCCATTATAAAACTGAATCAATTTTAAACGTTCAAGTTAGTTAGGTATTGTTCATTGATGCCGAGAGAGTGATGAGTATATTGATATTGTTCACAACGTACAGAGCTTATCTCTTATTTAGTGAAAATGTCCATCAGTCCTCAATTTAATTGGGGCGGTCACAAACTCACAACCACAATAACCAAACGAGCAACAAATACTCAGTGTCATCGACCACCGCCTGTGTCAAAGGCTTGTGTCAAACTTTGAGGTTAGTTGTGCACTTCAGACTTCGGCTAGACCGTCATAAAACCTTCATAAAACTAATAACTCTGGGGGTAGGTTCTGAATAGAACCGAATTGTTTTTTTACAAGACATCAAAGTTTTTAGTTCGACAACATAGGCCTATAATATAGAGCCAGAATAAATCCTGGAACACAAGAAAAGGTTTTATGCAGAACATGATAATCTCAGATAAGACGAATAGTTCTATCCTAGTTTATATGAAAACCAACAAGTTCTACGAAAAAACCGCCATATTGTTCCGATTAGCTTGAGCCGCCATGATGAGCACAAAGAATATGGACACGTTTTTTCAGTTTCTTGTAGTTTTGACAAGGAAAATTACGCCCATTCGTTATGGTTTACAATGGTTCGTGGGCCTATTCTCACACGTAATTATTGTTGTTCCTAAGGTTATGTTTTTCTTCCGTTAGATTATTCAAATATCAATGGAAGGTAATTTTGGAAGGGCATTGCTCTTTTTCGACCTAACTTACCGAATATTTACAATAAAATTTCTTTCCTTCATCAATTTTGGCTTCTACCCATCTATCTGTTGCAGGTGTACTACTTTGAATAATCTTTATGTGAAACAGGAAAACCATTTTTGGTTTGGATTAAGTTTTATGAAACACTTGGGAACTTGGCAAATTTTATTTTGTGACGATCTGTGATAAAACTAATTCAATTCTTGATGTATGCCAGCTGAAGACTAACTATCATATACATATATAAAGTACAAGGTTTTAAGATGATTTTATTTTGAGGTTTTATGAAGAGCTTTAGACATTCTCAAGAATACTCGGGATAAAACCAATAAGGTTCAAGATGGATTTTGAATGTGTCTACAAATAGTTCTGGAGACCATCTGACGTGGTCCATTTTCGTATTAAGAGGGGTTTATGAATGGATCCACAAGTTCTTCAGGAATTTGAAGGTTTTATTTGTGTTTTCTTGTAGAATACTTAAAGACTATAATAAAATCCCAAATTTTACTTGGGATGTATGAACCAGCGTATCTCAGACAGTCCAATATCAACTAGCGTATCTCAAATTGCATATTATAGACTAGCGTATGTCAAACTTCACTTTATAGACAAGCGTATCTCAAACAGTTCATTATAAACAACGGGCGTATCTCAAATTACACAATATAGATTAGCGTATCTCCATATTACTAGTACAAACTCGCGTATCTAGATTTTTGATGATTTTCTGAAAAGTAGCGCAGAATTTGGTATTCAATGTACCGAACAGTGTCATTTTCCGATGGTCATGGTCAAGGTCAAGGAATTGATGTATTTTGGTAACAGTCGCTGAGACAGTAATTTATCAGAAAGTTTGTAATATTTGTAAATTGTGATTGTAAGAGAAATTCGTGATAAATTTGATATTTTTTTGTATACTTTATCGTATTAATCCAAGTTTTCTCTTGTTCCAGGTCTATGCTAACTACAACTCGGATCAATCGCAACAGCAACCAGACAACCCAAGAAGAAAACATAAACCAATTCTAATAATAATAATTTAGTGTGCTAAGAGGACTCACGCTGAAGATCAATGTTTAAATAAATAACTAAAAGGAAAAAATGTTTGTTCGGGCAACTTCGAATTACCCTAAACTAAACTGATCGGTTTTTTGTTTCCTGCATTCCACACTAATTAATTATGCGACTTCACGAGCACTACTTGTCCTGTTTATAATAATAACATAACAAAACCAAAAAAAAAATGTATAAAAGTAAAATGAACAACACACAACCATACTACATACCTTCTCTGAATCCGGACGACCCATCTCTTTTGAGTTTCAAGTTATTGCTTTCGATTGATAGTACCAATCATTGTCGTGCGAGGGCGCGCCTCCTCGTCGCGCCATCTATACGTGTGTATGAGAATTAGTGTTTAAATAATAAACTATTTGTGATAAAATTTTATTCTATTCATGTTATATGAAGATATTTCCTGATTGTTTATTATATGTTGGGCGTTGTACATAAATGATAATAAGAATGCTGAAGAGGACGATAATGATGACACTGATGTGGTGTGGACGATGATGACGTAGCTTATATGGAACTGAATGATGAATAAAACTCTCAATTTATACTCGAGTGGTTTGATTCAACAACCCTTTTTCTTACAGTCGAGTCTGATGGTACGGAATCTACAAGCTTTTTGAAGAACATCAAAAGGTAAGTCTCTGTGGACTTTGTGAGAAGATTGTTGAAGCTCTCTTCCTTGCCACCCCCGTGTGATCAGATGAATTTTGGAGGCAATGAACTAAAAAAAAAACGGTCGTTCTGATGCTCCAGAAGCTTACAGAGTAACAAGGGGGCTTCTCAAGACCCTCAAGGGCCAAGCAATTTGTTTGCGATATTAATAGCATGTTTTATGTAGTGTCTGAATATTGAAAATTAATTTAAAAAAATATGCATACAGAATGTCTTTCCGAGTGTCTTTTCTTGGAAAAAGCTCTGAAGTTTTTTTTTAAAGCCGGCCCTGAAAATTCCAGAATTGTCGATGGGGCGATGTGTCAGAAATCAATAGAAGAATCAACCCACAAAATTTCTTCAACAGAATACATGAATCACCCCGTAGCTTCGAAACGAACAGCGTTAGGAAAATTTCAAAACCAGTTCCTGGTTCGCCTGGAAAAATTGGACCTACCCTTAGGCTATGTCTATTTGGTGGTGGATCACCCTGTATACAAGCTTCAATTTCAAATCGATTTTGAGTCGGGTACACTCAACTAAACAGAATTCACTCCAAATCACTTCTTTTTCTCATTTTTCTCGTTCGTATATCATGCTTTTTGAGCCATTCCCTGTGTTCCTCTTTGAAGATCATAGCTGAAAACAAACAAAATGATTCTCAGTCATTGCTCTGCGATGAACGGTTACTGAAACACGGACTTCTAAAATATAGATACCCTGAAAATCGCTCGAATCTGTCAGCTGAATTCTGGCCGTCAAACTGCAGGTTACCGCACTCAAGCCATACCGTCACTGTTCATGTACGGATTATGGTTGTTCCAAACATTTCTTGAAAGTCAGTCAATGGACTTCAAAATGTTCTGACTGTAATGCCGTCACGGTTTGTATCTTGGATGTTATCAGCGCATCAGCTGTCGAAGTCTGGTACTGAATCAGGCCTTGAATAGCGAGTTGAACAGCTTAATTCGAGGCTTAATTTGAACACAAATTTGATAGAAACTTTCCCGAACAGATTTTTATTTTACTCCAATTAAGTATACATACAAGTACAAAATTTCAAATCAATCGTCATCTATTCATCAGAAGGAGCTGATCACAGTCTTCGTCATACGTCCGTTCTGTAGCAGGTAAGGTACGTTCCTAATAATCTTATAATTATATAATCAATTATTTTGACATTCAAACATGATAATCACATTATTTACTTAATCAGGTACTTACTAATATTATAAAACTTCAAATATTGTACCTGCCCTTTTATTGTAAAAAAATCAGAAATAAATTCAGCCTCCTTTTTGTTTATTTTTCTTATATTGAATAATGCTAATGTTCCAAGAATCCTGGTTATAATTTGTATATCCCATGACCAGTTCAATGTCGTAATCGTCGGGACCGTCCGGACAAAAGGAGTAGGACCAGTAACGCTCCTGCTCGTAAGGTAGCTTCCATTGAACGGTAAGGGCGTCTGACGTTCTCGTACAGAGGCTCCGCCATCGTGGAGGTTCGTACACCGTGGTCACTCTTTCTTTATACCCAAAAGTGTACAGTTCCTTTTTGGTGTATATTTTCACCACCCCTCCGGACTCGCTAAAGCCAATGTCACTCATATGGTTCTCGAGGTGTCTTTTGGCTGTCAAGTCCACGGTGCCGTCCACGTTTGTGTAACAGTTTGGTTCAATTTCGGTCGGAAGCCAAGAATAAACTCCAGCGAACATGATCATTTTTGAGGAGTTATGGGTGTCGTTGTTACGATGGAAACTGAAAAGACCAAAAGTGATCATGTTATCAAGAAAACTGCTGGGGCCCTATTTTCGGAACCGGTGAACAGATCATCAGGTGATGTTGCTTAGGTGGCAGCCAATCACAGCCCTGGTAGCCTAGCAACTTCGCATAGGAACGGATCACACGTTTCCCGAAAATAAGGCTCCTGGGATCCTCACAATATTTCGTCGTAACCAACACTCACTTGTTATTGAGGAAAGTTTAATAAGCCTAGATACGGCCGCTTTTGTTTTTCAATGAGCTGTATCTTGCAATTTATCAGTAGCTATGGTAGGTAGGTATCTTTTTGCAGATTTCTTCTTCTAAAAAATTGAAGGTTATCACGACAATAACATTTTTCACTTGTTTTTTGGAGAGATCCTTAATATTTATGTAGGTATTTAGTGGGCAAGTTTTCCTTGATGTGTTGGTATGAGAATAGAAAGAAAACCAGTCTGAAGTATTTATCTATCTAATACCGACAAGTCTTACAACCAAAGAGGAAAAATCATTTCAACCACATGCACTATGCGGAACGATGCCAGTGGCGTAACTAACGAGGGGGCAGAGGGGGCAAGTGCCCCATACCCAAGCCTCCAGGGAAGCCCGAAGGTCCCCAAACTTCAAATAATGTTTTTTGTTATCAAACCTTAGGAGTCTGGAAAGCGATCACTTAATAACTAGGTAGGTATGATCAAACTGGGTCAAAATTGAAGTGAACCACCCCGAAACTTTACCTCGGTGAAAATAGGGATATCTCGAGAAAAAATTGTCCGATTCTGAAACTGTCTGTGGTGTTCGATAGAGCAATCTTTCTACTATTTACAAGGTGCCATCTTGAACCACCCAATTGTTGACTTGATGCAAAATATACAGGGTGTCAAGGAAGAAGAGCAAAAGAGACCTGAATTTAGCAAGATTCCGTTTCAAGAAACCAAGTCGCAGAAACTTGTAGGCCACATTTTTGGAAAGCATATGTCAATATCTCGAAACGGTCTTGCACTTACAATCGTATTTAGCTTTTCCACAGAGTTATTGTTTGTTTTGTGATTCATGAAGTGATAATGGAGCAGTGAAACAAGCGTCCATGATGGTACAAACTGGTGACTATGGCAATCTTGATGCAACGAATACTTGCCATTGATGCATTTTGAACCATTCTGTGCCATCTAACATGTAATGCAATGTCACAGCATTTTTGATTCGCCATACTCCCACAAGAGATCTAGATCCTTGCCACTTTTGAGGGCCGGTGGGATCAAATTGTTTCAGTTTCATGGTACATTTGATACAGCTGTGATGTACGTTCCTGTCAAATTTCTAGAAAAAGCAACAGCTTTGGCAGAGCTATTATACCAAAAAATCCAATAATTGCAAAAAAATAATAACTCTTTGTGAGACCAAAATACGATAAAAAGCCCAAAAATGTTTCGAGATATTGATGTACGTTTCTCGAAAATATGACGAAAAAAACTCTGCGACTTGTTTCCATGAAATAACACCTTGCTGAAGTTGAGTCATTGTTGCACTCCTTCCATTACAACCCAGTATATTGTATATAAGAGCGACAATCAAGCGATCTAAGATGATGTATTGTTGTCAAAAAAACTACCCTATAAAGCATCACAAGAATTCCCAAAATCAGGCAATTTTCTCTCCAGATATCCTCATTTTAACCGAGGAAAAAATTCAAGGGTGGCCCACTTCAATTTTTGCCCAGATTCATCGATTCATCGGGAGTCATGTATCCCAGTGAATCAAAAATCAACGTTTTGACAGCTAAGAAGAAAGTTTATTATTTGAGAAATCAAAACTTGTTTGATTTTGCAAAAAATGTCGAAAATCAAAATAAATTTACTCGGTTTGTGATTCGTCCCAAATCATTTTGAAGGCTCAAAACAATTATTGCTGGATTGTGTTTAACAAATAAATTTTTTGGAGCTTGGGATGAGTAAGGAGTACAAGGTTAATTTCGCGTTCTTTGAAGGTTGTGACAAACTTTGCTGCTACATTTGGGCAGTTGCAAAAAAGAATAAGACCCCTTCTCCTGTAACTAGGTACCTTTCTCGCCACGCTGCCATCTGAGCCAAAACTGTCTCACTCGAACTTCCTGGATTTTCGAGTGATCTCGCAGAATGCCTGATTTTCTACGAGACTTAAAGCCAGCGTTAATGACTCCAAGAATTTGACATCCGCATCGACTGAAAAAGTTCAGTAGGTATTTATTATGGGTAAGTTATTGGGTGAAGCTTTATTAATATGTCCGGGAATTGCTTCAACTGGTGAAAAGTACAATGTCCTTACGAAAAACTGTGGGATTTCGCCTCATTTTACCATATTAAAATGTATAATTATTATAAGTCACGCAAAGTTTTAAAAATCCCCCTTTTAACGAAACAGGCACAAAAATGCGAACTTGTGTTAACCCATGGTCGGGCAGTTTTGATGCGGTCACATTTGGGACTTTCGACCATAGTGTCGCCCGTCCTAAGACTGTAAATAGGTCGAGCGACGAGATTTTATTACTTTAAATGAGGGTGGCTGTTCGTCTGCAGAGCCTAGGAAGAAATCGAGGAACGGATGCTGGGGGAGACGCGCACGGCCTCTTGAAGACAGGTGTCGCGTTTAAGTGTTGTTCCTTTTGCGTGCTTTTGTAGGTAAATATTAATTTTTGTAGTATTTCCAATTACTTGTGTATTCGTTTGTCGTTTTCTTTTTGAACACTACTTGGTTTAAGTTGCTAATTTACTGTCGAATTGAATTAAAAGTACGTCCTCTTTATTAAAACATACGCTTAGATAATTTTAAAGACACGCGTGCCGCTTTTGATTGGAATAATTTAATGTGAGGTGTTTCTTGCATTTACTTTGTTTGAATTTTATGTCATAATTCTATGGTCAGATTAGTAATTTTTGTATGTAATTTGTTTTTTCATGTGTGCACTTGACTGTAATTTTGTGTCAAATTTTAGCTGAACGTCATTATCTGTGATATTTTTATGTTGTCATTTTTATGTACAGTTTTGTGGTCAACTCCTTTTTAATGTCAGTGCTGTATCTTTGATCTGTCATAATCTTTGTGACAAGATTCAGAGCCCTCCGTCTGTTCCGGTTCTCAAATATTTTATTGTTAAATTCACTTGGATTGAAATATTTCCCCTTTCCTTTGTTTAATCACTCACTGGGTTTTGCAAATGGCGCTTGCGAGTATGATCGGGCCTTGATGTACCTATTTTACTAATATTTTCTTGAATACCGTGAAAGTCGTTCCTGTACTATCAACCACTTCTACCCAACCTAAAATTGACTTTTACAATGTTTACTTTTGTCTATGTGTCAGAGGGCTTTTACCGTCCAAGCAGGTTGTACGGTACTTTTTGTTGGGGAGTCATGTTCATTTATTTTGCTTTGTTTGTTATGAGATGATTTGATGCTACCTGCCAGGGTGAGGGACAGGGACAGCCATGGTAGATACGGACGATTGGTTACAACTTAGTCGCTTGCGACTCGCGTAACGAGGCAAATGTCAGCTTTTGTGGGATAGGTTCTCTTACAGTGTCCTCGAGTACAGGTTCGCAACAGGATTTCCCCCATTGTGTAGTTGTTGTATTTTGTAGTTGTATTGTAGTGTTTTGTTTATATTATGCCCTGTCTACTAACGTGTCTTCAGTTGTTGTTTTTTGTGTGTTTGTGTGAGTGTGGCGACCTTTTGTTTTGCGTTCTTTGCGTTGCTTTGCGTTGCTTTGCGTTGCTTTGCGTTGCTTTGCGTTGCTTTGCGTTACTTTGCGTTGTGTTGCGTTACTTTGCGTTATTTGCTGCGTTGCGGTAGGGAGAGCAAAGTCTCAGTGAGTTTTACATTTTGTCACAACATGTTTGAGAACCTTTTTCTTTGAGCCTAACTCAGTGGTTTTTTTGACTGGGTTCTTCCACATGAGTGCTCTTTTTCCGAATCCGTCACTCTCCATTTTCTTTGACTTGACAGTTTGTTATATTTTGTTATGTTGTTTTTCAATTGTTTTATTATTTTGTTCATTTTGTCCATTTTGTACATTTTGCCCATTCTGTCAGTCTCACGTTAGGTGTTTTGAGAAAAAAACCATAAAAGACTAATTTTGCACTTATTTGCTTTGAGTAAATGTCAATTTTCTTTGCAATGAGCGTGTTTCATTGAAGTCGACCTTGAACTCCACCTTCTTCCCCCTCGGGTCGTTCACCTCATGAACAAAAGCGGATCAAAGGGTTAAGATGCGAACAAAAACGGGCACAACGTAGAATTCCGACGACCAGAGGCCAAACACGTGAAAATGTCATTGGGGGGGAAAAGGGGCGTACCATTACATAACCTTGTCAAAAAATACCAGGATACCAGAGCGCTTGCCCAGGCTTATCTGAAACGATTGTTCTCTCCCAGATCACTCACTCCAGGTTATAGTTTGAGAATCCCCGTAGAATTTTTTGTGCCCGCTTTTCAAGCTTTGAAAAATCTGAAGTTGACAAACTTAGCTGACTGAATCATGCTTTATCTAGCTCTGTCCAAGGTCGATTCTGAGACGAAGTAAGCCTTTGAGATGTCCGCGAAAAAATCTACAATTTCGACTTCCTCGAAATTGGTCAGTTTCATCCAAGAACAAGCTAAGATTGTCAATCGCATGCCGCGCAAAACATTAGCAAAGATCGTCACTCTGCCCTCGAAAGCAAAAACCGCTGCACCAGTCTTTTATGGTGAACAAAGTTGAATCGTATCCGCCGCCAGAATATGTATGACAGTGACTCACCACAAGATTGTCTAGTTTGCAACAAAGATTCTCATTTTTGGTATCACTGTTCCAAATTCCTGAAATTTGCGCCTGCATGCTGATCGGTTCAAGGTCATCAAAGATGGCGGTAGGTGTTTCAATTGCTTATCTTTTCAACAACAGATAAGAAATTGTCGATCAAAGATTGACTGTGTCGTCTGCAAAAAGAGATACCATACTTTTTTGCATTGTCCCTAAAAACTTGAGAGTTGATATAAAAGTTTGAACTCTGAGGTTCTTACTCCTCAAGCGACACCCTTTCACTTTCCCTGTGCTCTCTAGTTCATGCCCAAATTTTTCCCCACCAAGAACGGCACAAGAATACTACCGTTTTGTCATCTACCGCTGGAACTTGAGAGATTTAGCGGGATTTCGCTAGTCCCTTCCCTAGTAGTCAGTCTTATTTGATAAAGGCCATTATTTGTTGTAGGAAGATTGGTTTGGAATTTTTGGAACATCTTCCATCAGGGGTTAAAACTGGCAACATGATATCACGTGAGATTACTATGGCAACTGTGTTTCCGCTCGTGCGATTGGCTGGTGCCATAGTAACCGCATCATTATCACATGAGAAATGAATAATTCACATGTTTAAAAAATTCAGGTCCTGGAATTTGTGAAGAAGTTGGTGTTGGATGATGGTTAACTCTACGAACCACAAAAGGTTTATGCTATCATTGGGAATGAGCTATCTCCGTACCTGCTTGGTTCTGAGAAAGTAATTGGCCCGTTGCCTTCTGTCCCCTGTTGTCGCTGTCCAGACGTTTTTGAGCTTGGTTCTCATGGATGTTGCTCTAATTTTGGAGAAAGTGTCTCCCGCGCATCAGAATTTTAGTTAGTTTTTGCAACCACCCCTGGGAACTTTGGTTGAAAAATTTTGGAAACTGGAGGACATGGGTTTTTCTATACTCTCAAGTCCCGATAATGTCCTTTCCTGAAAAGATTCACTCGTCTACGGTCTCTGGTGATCTGGATGATGAATAATTCTATAGATTTGCCATTCAAAGATGATCCGTGTTTGTTGGGAAGCTCTTTCACTTTCGCTGAACGCCGTTTCTTTTCTTCAGAGAAAACATTGAGTTCATCGCCGTCTTTATCCCTCAATTATAATTCTGCCATGCAGAATCAAGTTGACAATGGTCATATGACTCTGAATGATCCTGGTGCTTATAATGTTCCTGTTGGAGGATATTATATTACTCTCAAGGCTGTGTTTTAGCCTGATTCGGTGAGTACTCCTGTGAGGGTTGTTTTTGACGCCAGTTGAAAGTCAAGTTTGCTTTACTCACTGAACGACTTACTTCATGCAGGGCTGAAACTATAATCTGATCCGCTTCAGATTCTTCTGAATTATTGCCTTTTTGCCAATACAAGGTGTAGGGTCCTGTTTGTTATTAATAATGTATAAATGAATTATAAGAGATGGCACCCGCGCACATCGCGATACGGACATTCTAGTTACTGATAACGAACGGTAGCCATGAAATGTAATTAGAGAGCTCCGAATAAAGAATAGAACGATCAGCAGCATAAACAAGTCTTTCCGCAATCCTTCACCCAACAAAAGACACAACAATGAATGGCGACGACGATGAGATCGGAAGGATTAAGAAAGCAAGAGTGATCAACAAGATTCACGAAGATTTAATTTTGATTCTAGCAACGAAACAAAATGGAGATGAACGCCATGATGGGAATTCCGATTCCGTAGTTTAGAATGTTCGAGGATGTGGCGAATATAGGAGCTGGATGGTCGAAGTGGATGAGTCGTTTCGAAAATTATTTGTTAGCTGCAAATATAACTGGTGCCGCACGCAAGAAAGCGCTGCTTCTACACTTCGCAGGTGAGGACGTGCACGATTTGTTCTTATCACTTCCAAACCTTGCAGCACCGGCACAAGGAGAACAAGCTCCAGATGAGTATGAGACGACAAAAGGAAAGTTGCAGAAGTATTTTCAACCGAAAGTAAATCCTGAATTCGAAAGATTCAATTTTAGAAAATGCATCCAACACCCAAACGAAACGCTTGATCAGTACTACGCAACGTTGTTGAAGATGTCAAAATCATGCAATTTTCACAGCTCGGAAGACGAAATCAAGACGCAAATAATTACAAATACGAGGTACTCGGAGTTTAGAAAGTATGGATTAATCGAACAACCGTCACTCGAAAATCTTTTAAACAAAGGAAGAACTATCGAAGCCACAAGAAAACAACTAAAAGAAATCGAAAATGGAAATCAACAAGAAGCCAGCGAAGAACATCAAAGCAACAGATTAACAAGATACTCGAATAACGCCAGAACAGGATGGAGAGGAGAAATGTCGAAATTTCATCAGAGCAAAAACACACAACGTCAAGAAAAATATCACAAAGCATGGAAAGAAAAACATAACCAAACTTTGAACAACAACAAAGAAAGAGGCTGCACGAATTGTGGAAATGGTTGGCATACCAGAGGTCAAGAAACATGCCCCGCTTTCAATCAGATTTGCCATGCTTGCAAAAGAAGAAATCACTTCGCTTCTGTATGCATGTCCAAACAAGATAATCACCGCCAAAGAAGACATCAGGTAAATCACAATGAGATTCCACCACCGCTGTCACCGTCATCAGATGCAGAATCGTCCAGTTTGGAGAACACCTTCTCTGTCACAACAACCATCAATAATGTAAACCTTCCAAGAGCGAAAATCAAGCTAAATGGAGTTCCAATATGGTTCATAATTGACACAGGTTCAAGTGTTAATTTAATAAGCACTAAAACACTCATGAAGCTGCAAAAACAAAGCCTAACACCAACAAAAACAACAGTTCTTCCATATAATTCCCACAAAAAGTTGGAGATAGTTGGAAAACTTCAAGCAACACTGAACCACGGACAAAAACAGACGAGAGCAGAAGTTCTAGTGGTTGAAGGCACAGCTGAGTCACTTCTCAGTTATGAGGCGTCCAAACAACTTCAGCTTATACAGGTAATATTCAATAACAACAGCCGAGATGATAACACACAACACCAATTAGAAATGATAAAACACAAGTATCCAGAATTAGGTAAAGGCACGGGAAATTTAAAAAATGTCAAGATAAAATTCCACATTGACTCAACAATTCCGCCAATAGCTAACAAACACAGAAGAACACCATTTCATCTAAGACCACAGCTAGAAGAAGAACTCAAACGACTAGAAGAAAACGACATCATTGGAAAAGCCGTAGGACAGACTCCATGGGTCTCGCCGGTGGTAATCGTACCAAGACCTAACAATGAAAGACTAAGGATATGCGTGGATATGAGAGAGGCTAATAAAGCTATCCAAAGAGAGAGACATCCAACACCGACTGCAGCCGAAATATTCCAAAACACCATAAGTCAAGTATTGAGCCACATAGAAGGAGTTTTGAACGTCAGCGATGATATTTTGGTATTTGGGAGAAGTCAAGAGAAACACAACAGATCTTTGGAGCAAGTTTTGAGAACATTGCATGAAAATGGCTTAACAATAAACAACAAGAAGTGCATTTTCAACACAGAAAAGTTGGAATTTTTTGGATTCATATTCTCATCACATGGAATACATCCTGATCCAGAAAAAGTAAGCAGCGTTCTGAACCTAAAACCCCCGAAAGACCAGCACGAACTCAGAAGTTTCCTTGGAGTTTTGAATTATGTGGGAAAATTCTTACCAAATCTTGCAAATAACACAGAGATATTACGCAAACTTCTTGTCAAGAAATCCATTTGGAAATGGACAGATGAACATCAACAGGCTTTCAGCAAATTAAAGGATCAGCTGAGTTGCGCTGACAAACTTGCCTATTATGACACGACGAAGCCCACACACGTGATTGTAGATGCAAGTCCACACGGACTCGGAGCTATTCTGTCTCAAGGAAACGAAGATAACATCAGCATCGTTTCATTTGCAAGTAGATCACTCAGCGATGTCGAGCAACGATACAGCCAGATTGAACGAGAAACGCTAGCAGCGGTATGGGCGGTCCAGCATTTCAAAATTTTCCTCCTAGGCACATGTTTCACCTTGCACACCGATCACAAGCCACTTGTCAGAATCATGATGAACCCGAAATCAAGTCCTAGCGCTCGCATTGAAAGAATGTGTTTGAAAATTCAAGAATTCAGTTTCGTAGTCAAACATCAACAAGGATCTTCAAACCCCTCTGACTACTTGTCAAGATATGTTGAACAAGTACGGAAGAAGCAAGATCATGTCGAAGAACGTAAGGTTGAAGAATACGTCAATTTCACCACTCTGAACAGCATTCCAAAACTGATATCACTGAAAGACATTCAAAAAGAAACAGCCAACGATGGAACGCTAACACAACTGAAGATTGCACTCAAAAATGATGACTACCGATTATGGGAGAAGCCAGAACTCAAACCCTTCAAGATGTTCAAGAGCGAAATTTCGGAATCCAATGATGTGCTAATCAGAGAACCCGTCTGATAATTCCTAGAAACCTCCAACAACGTATTGTCGAGCTCGCACATAAGGGACATCAAGGAATCAACAAGACGAAGCAACTACTGCGCACAAAAGTATGGTTCCCAGGAATGAAACGAAATAGTCGAAAACAACATCAAGACCTGCACAGCGTGTCAAGCAACTACAACACACAAACAACGAGATCCGATAACAATGGTATCAAGAGCTACATATCCATTTGAATACGTTGATGTAGATTACGCAGGCCCGTTCCCCAATGGAAAGTATTGTTTTCTCATGATAGACGAGTATTCGAAATTTCCTCTCATCGAAACCGTAACATCAACCAGTTTTCGCCACTTGAAACCTATATTGGACAAAACTTTCGCACTGTTCGGCATTCCAAAACAACTACAATCAGATAATGGACCACCATTTAACGAATTTGAAATGCAAGAATATTGTCAGAAAATGAACATCAAGCACCACAGAGTAACACCAGCGTGGCCAGAAGCTAATGGACTTCCAGAGCGATTCGTAAGAACACTGAAAAGAGTTCTAACATGCTCGCTTTTGGAGAATGGCAACATGATGGAACAACTGCAATATTTCCTAACTAACTACAGAAGCACACCCCACTCAACAACAAATATGACGCCGTACCACATGGTATTTCAAAGGGAAATAAAAGCATACTTACCTACCATCAGTATACACCCCAGGAAGATTACCGCTGAAAAGAAGAGAAGAAGAAAGGGATACGAAGAGGAAGATCGAAGAAGGAAGACAAAACATCACGATTTCAAACCCAACGACCAGGTGCTATTCAAACAAAGAAAGATCAACGCGCTGACACCACATTATGATCCAAGACCATTTGTGATCACAAAATTCCAAGGGTCACAAGTCCAAGCGGAGAGAGATGGAAAGCGTTTAATAAGAAATTCATCCTTCTTCAAACACTACCTTCCAGCAGCCGAACGGACCAGACCTTCTGCCGCGCCATTGATGAACACCTGGAGAACATTTCGATGGGTCCTAATAAGACTAGCTTTATTCGCAGAGCCGGATGTGAAGTAACGTTTCTCGCAGGGCATCTTTGTAACTAGCGCTATTGAAAAGAGGTCGTTGTAACTGGCGCATCTCAAATGAACGCAAGTGAACTGGCGCAACTTCTATTCGCGTACATAGAAGTTGCGCCAGTTCACTTGCGTTCATTTGAGATGCGCTCACATCCGGCTCTGCGAATAAAGCTAGTCTTATTAGGACCCATCGATTTGAAGCGGCAATACTTGAAGATCTACCAAACAACACTTCGGTGACGACTTCATCTTCCGTTGCACCACTGGCAAACACCGAGCAGACACCTGAAGACTCTCGAAGTTTCACCTGACACAGCGGAAACAGTTGTGACTCCCGCGGATGTCGAATCTTCTCCAACACCCAAGCTAGCACCTTCCCCTGTGGGAATCTCAGTATCGCTCCCACCTCACGAGGCTCAAGAAGATGACGCAACCGCAGCTCCTGCAGATGTCGACTTGCTGTCGCTATCTGAACGACCTGCGGTTTCCACTGCACCTTCCTCCACCAGAAGATCAGCACTGCCTCCACTCCAACACGCTCAAGACGACGCCACCCCTGAGGTTAGACGCTCAGAAAGGGAAATAAGACGACCAAGAAGATATATGTAAATGATCAGTTCTATTTATTTCATTACAAACTCGTTTAGTGAATGAAATTCATGTTCACACTTGCTGAATCTCAAAATCGGTTCTATGCTTACTTGATTAGCATAATGTATTGTAAATATTGTTAATGTTGTATTTAAATGTTTTATTGTGACGTTAGCTGAACTGTATCAGTTGAAAATGTAGGTATTGTAAATGCGTTGCATTCATTTATGAAGTGCCCGAGGGATGTAGAGTCCTGTTTGTAATTAATCATGTATAAATGAATTATAAGAGATGGCACCTGCGCACATCGCGATACGGACACTCTAGGTACTGATAACGAACGGTATCCATGAAATGTAATTAGAGAGCTCCGAATAAAGAATAGAACGATCAGCAGCATAAACAAGTCTTTTCGCAATCCTTCACCCAACAAAAGACACAACACAAAGGGAGCTAACTAGGGCTTCCAACGACACTTGCGAATACAAGGGGATCCGGGATCTAGGGAAAAACGCCACCAGCAAAACAGCCTCATAAAAAACATCCCTGGAAAACACCCCCGGGAAAAACGCCCCCGGAAAAAACACCCCCGGAAAAATGCCTCATAGCTTTTAGATGTCCAGTAAGACCCCATCTGCAGTCTTGTGTTATCAAGAGCTTCACATGCCCCCCCCCTATTTTATCTTCAACGTAGTTTTAGCGCTGCTAAGCCCCCTTGCATTCTCCATGACTTCCGAAGCAGCAAGCAGCGTTGTGCCGTCATGTCATGTCTGAAGCCCTATCGGGTCCCATCGTGTTTTCAAGTGTAGTCGGAGCCCTGTTGAGCCCACTCATGTTTTCTCATGGCTTTCGTAGTAGAAACTAGTAAGTCCCATTTTGCGTTTTTTTGTTATACATACCTCCATTGGGCCCCCTTGAGTCTTCAATGAAGTTTTAATCTCTGTTGAGCCCCCTTGCACTTTTTCGAGGCTTTCGGAGCACTAGTAAGACCCTTGCGCATTTATGTTATATTTGGTCCCAAATTGAGCCCCGTGGTGTCTTCAAGTATAATTCGGAGCCCTCATGAGCTCCCTTATGTGCTTAATGGCTCCCAGAACTCTGCTAAGCCCCTTTTTGCCATCTTGTGTTACTCATGCGCGATTGGCCCCCTTAGTGTGTTATTTTCGTGGCTTCCAGAATTCCATTGAGACATCTCGTGCGTTCTTGCATTGCTGGGAGCCGTAGTGTAACTCCCTTGTGCCTTCATTTGATATGACGAGCCCTATCGGACCCCTTGTGTCCGCAAGTGTAGTTTAGAGCCCTAGTGAGCTCCAATGCCCTTCCGTTTTTTTTCCTATCAAAATTCCAATAAGTTTCTTTGTCTGCCTGTGTTATCCAGAGCTCCATTGGGCCCCCTTGTTTCTTAAACGTCTTTTGAAGCTCTGCTGAGCTCCCTTACATCCGTTTTTGGGGCAGTAGTAAGCACCTTGTGCGTTCATGTGATATTCGGGACCCTGTCAAGCCCCCTTGTGTCTTCAAGTTTAGTATGGAACCCCAATCAGCCCACTCATGTTTTTATTAGCTTTCAGATTACCAGTAAGCCTCCTTTTGCCTTTATTTGTTACACAAAGTTTCATGGGGTCCCTTTTAGTCTTCGATATTCTCTGACGCCTTACTGAGCCCCCTTGGAGGATCCTTTTGGATCAGTAAATGTAGTTTGAAGCCCTCGTGAGCGCCCTGGTGTTTTTTCCTGGCTATCAGAATTCCAGCAAGCCCCCTGTTGCCTTCTTGTGTGTGTCCAGAACTTCATTGGGATCCTTTGTTAATTCCAACGTCTTTTTAAGCTCTTCTGAGCTCCTTTTATCTTTTCCTGGCTTTCAGAGCAGTAGTAAGCACCGTATTGTGTATTCATGTAATATTCGAAGCTCTATCGGGCTCCTTGTCTCTCAAGTTTTGTATGGAGCTATAATTAGTCCACTCAGGCTATTATTGGCTTCCAGAGTAGCAGTGAGCCTCCTTCACCTTCAATTGTTAAGTATATGAAGCTAAATAAGGCTCCCTTGTGTATTCAATATCGTTTGTAGCCCTGCTGAGTCCTCTTGCATTTTTGTGTGGCTTCCGGAACTTTTTCGGACCTCTTTGTATTCGATAATGTCTTTTAGAGCCCTTCATCGAGCCCCTTGTGGCATCATGTGTGATAAGCCCCTTCACGTTCCGAAGACTTAGTGGCTTCTTTGTTCTTTTTCTCTTGCGACCTCGCTTGCGACGGATTGTCCGCTACGAATTTTCCGCGACGAATAATTGTCCTAGCACCGTTTGTTTCTGGGGCGTCTTTCCACATTGGCGGTTTCTTTGGGGGCGTTTTTTCCAGGGGTGTTTTCTCCTGGAGGTGTTTTTTCCGGGAGTGTTTTTCCTGGAGGTATTGTGTCTTTTCCTGGAGGTGTTCACTCCGGGGACGTTTTTTCCGGAAGTGTTGTGCTGGGGGCGTTTTTTTCGCATATCGCGGATCCGATAGGGCTCCGTATATACATGGCAGCACCAAAGGACTCACACCAGAGCTTCCAACAGTGCAAGAAGGCACAAGATGGCTTATTGGAATTCTGATAGCCACGAAAAAACTTCAAGGGGCTGCTCGTAAGGGCTCCAAACAAGGAACTTTCAACAATATTGGTGACAAAAGGGGCTCTATACAGGGTGATTCATGAGTGACCTCACATAGGCTGATGGGAGATAGAGCAGTTCGAGGCGAGTTCAGCGTGTTTCGTATGAAACTTTGATATGCGATATTTTTGAAACGGCTAGAGATGTTGTGTTAAAACTTACCAGTATTATGTTTCTATTGTAACTTATCTAGAAGCCATATTGGGTTAGTTCAAATTCAGGGCCGGGCTAGAAAAAATGTGCCCCTTCTCTATTTGATCAAAAAGTACTTTTTTGACAGCTTTTCTATAAAACTGCTATCGGATTCGAAAAGCTATGCTTCAAGAACCACCCTTCATTTTAGATGGCACACCTAAACCGTTTCGACAATAAAACTAAAAGTAAAATTTGTGGGTAAGTTTCCATTTTCGACGTGACATAATCGACTCATTATTCGACTGAACTCGTTCAAATTCACTTCTTGGCTTGTCTCTGTTGAAGAGAAGAGCTTGGTTGAAGGAAAAATTTCAGAGCTGACAATTTTCTTTCTGAATGACAAGTTCGAGATGAAACACAAAATTGGACTCGATTTGGTCGAAAAAAGTCTTCGGCTATGGAATTTGTTTTTCCTATACTGACCTTGTCTAATCCACAGGGACAAGCGAAAAAATGAATTTGAATGAATTCAATCAAAGAATGAGTCGATCATGCCCAGTCGAAAATGGAAACTCACCCACAAATTTCACTTTTGATTTTATTGTCGAAACGGTTTATAGTCTAGGCTAATTTTTCATAAAAGCGCTTCCTTAACGTTTCAAAAGGCATTTCATATATCAGTTGGGGAACAAGACATTTTGAAGTATACGAATCGCGCTGAATATGAAAACCTCTGTTGGCACCTCGAAATTTTGACTCTTAAGGCCCCCAGGGCCCCAATTTTAATTTTTTGTTAGTTTTCAAGTGTTCATAATGTTTTGCATTCAACCTGCTATAACTCAAAAACCACGGGAGTTGAAGCGCAGATTTTTTCAGCTCTGTAATTTTAAATCATTTCCGAACCTTCATGCCAAATTTCTTTTCCTCAAGTTTGACAATTACCTTTTCAAACAGCAAAAATCACCAAGAAGTCCAAAATGCAAGAGATACCGACACAAAAACTTCGACCTGTGAGGACCTCTATGAATTATCCAAAATAAGTCCATACATGTATGAGACAATATGTAGAGAATACCCCAAGGAAGTTTTTGCGAAGTGGACGTCGCAAAATATCTTTCGGTTGTCAAGTTATGATTTTATTAAAACCGACATCGAAAATGAGGCGCGGTATCGGGTGACCGTATGGCGATCGGCCGGCCGCGTCGACAGCGGCAAGGGCTGGTCCTTGCTATACATGAGAGATTGTATTTCTTTGGATTAAATTTTGTAATGCATATTCATTCCTCTTCGAATAATTTGACCAATAGTCGTTCCGTTTCTGTTTTCAGTAGTGAATACTTATCGATAAAAATTAGAGATTTTCAATGTTTGAAATGTTATATTATGTGAGTAGGTATATACTTGTATTTAGATCCAAAAATAACTCGATCACAACAATTATTCACACAAAGGGAGCTCTACTAATTTTGAAAAAAGAGCTTCAGCACTTAGCTGGTACACTTTCTTCGAAACAGAATAGACATGAGATATACAATGCAATACATTTTTCTAGCCGTGACAGCAGTAATTCTTTTTGCTTCACTTAGCACTGAATGTAAAACCGAGATACGGAAATTTCACCGTCACCCAACTCACCGAATCGCCAATTCGCCGACAGGACAATAATCACCGACTGGCCGATTCACCGACAGGATATTTCAGCGACTCACCAATTCACCGACAGGTCATTTCACCGACCCGCCGACTCACCGACAAGATATTTCAGCAATAGTTCTTTTTCGACCCAAGTATCATCCTTCTTTTCAGACTCATCAGACAAGAGCTGATTTTTTTACGCAAGCATCCTCTTTCTTTTCAGACCCGCCAGATAAAAAGCTCGATTTTCACTCAAGTATTTCTTTTTTTGGATCCATATATCAGATAAGAAACTGATTTTTGACTCAAGTAGGTATCATCCTTCTTTTTAGCGTCACCAAACAAGGAGTTAATTTTTGATTAGGTATCATCCTTCTTTACAGATCCACCAGATGAAGAACCAATTTTTTTACTTAAAGGTCTCTCTTCTTTTTAGACTCACCAGAGAAGAAATTCATTTTTTACTCAAGTATCGTCGTTCTTCTCAGGCCCACCTTATAAGGAAATGCTTTTTTGTCAAAGTATCATTCTTCTTTTTTACATAGATATAGGCCCGTATCATAGTCAGACCTTAAGTAGGTACCTATAAGGTGGTCGTGAGTCTTAAGACCATGCTTATTCAAACACAGGCTTGAGTTGAGATGTTTTATACATTATGGTGGTCATCTTGTGCATATTTAGGGTGGGTTTAGTCTGCTTATAAAAAGTCTCCGCCTAAGTCTGTTTTTGACTTGAGGATTTTTTTTTCAGATCCGTCAGTTGAGGAGTTTCTTTTTGACTAGACACCAGATATAGATATAGAGTCTATTTTTGAGCTCTTGACTCGAGCATCCTCCTTCTTTTCAGATCCACCAGATAAAAAGTTCATTTTTCACACCACCATTCTTTCATGACCCATCAGATAAGTAAATGATTTTCGACTCAAGTATTCTCCTTCTTTTCAGACCCATCAGATGATGAGTCTATTTTTGACTCAAGTAGGTATATCATCCCTCTTTTTAGCGCCTCCAGACAAGGAGCAAATTTTTGACCAAGTAGGTACCTATCATGCTTTATCACAGATCCACCAGATGAGGAGTCTATTTTTGACTCAAGTATTCTTAGACCTATCAGATTAGGGGTTCATTTTCGACTCAATTATATCATCAGATGAAGAACTGATTTTGGACTCCTTCTTTTTAGACCAACTAAACCAGATAAAAAAAGTCAATTTCCCACTCAAATATCATACTTTTCAGACCTATCAGATAAGAATTGATTGAAGAAAACTTGTTAAAAAAAATAAAGGTAATAGCAGTCTTTGGTGAATTGTTGAACTCATGAAATCTATCACAATCACAGAGACCATAAAATGCGGCTGAAAGACCCTGTGCAAAGACAAATTATGTCGGTGCAGAAAAACAGGACAACCTTACATAAAAATGTGCTCTGTAGGGGACAGTGTTGTAATGTTCTGGAAAGAAGCTCAGTCTGGCATGAAATTATCGTTCCATTGACTGATGGAGACTTTTTGCATCCCTAGGTATAATGTTACATACCTATTAGCATAATTATTACGATTAAATATTGAAAATCTCCAATTCAGCTGATATTTGCTAATAAAAACATCAACAAAACGGCCGTTGGTCAGATAAAATGAGAAGAGATCGATAAGTAATAGCTCATGTAATCCAGTATAATCAAAATAAACAAAATATCTCATGTATGGCGATGACCAGCCCTTGACGCTGTCGGCGCGGCGCGGCCGATCACTATCCGGGCACCCGATACCGCGCGTAATTTTTGATGTCGGCTCTAAAAAAATCATAACTTGATAACCAAAAGATATTTTGCGACGTCCACTTCGCAAAAACCAAAAACTTCCTTGGGGTATTCTCTACATATTGTCTCGTATATGTATGAACTTATTTTGAATGATTGATATAGGTCCCCACAGGTCAAAGTTTGGGTGTCGGTATCTCTTGCATTTCGGACTTCTTGGTGGTTTTTGCTGTTTGAAGAGATAGTTATCAATCTTGAGGCAAAGAAATTTGGCGTCGAGGTTTGGAAATGATTCTTAATTACAGAGCTGTCAAAATCTGCGCTCTGCCTCTAGTGGTTTTTGAGTTACGACAGGTTGAATGCAGAACATCATGAACTTTTGAAAACCAAAGAAATATCAAAATGGGGGTCCTGGGGGCCTTAGAGTCGAAATTTCGAGGTGCCAACAGAGATTTTCATATTCAGCGCGATTCGTATACCCCAAAATGTCTTGTTTCCCAACTGATATATGAAATGCCCTTTGAATGTCACTTTTCAGGGATCTAGCCTAGTCTATTAGGTGTGCCATCTAAATTGAGAAGTGATATTTTTCCTTAGCTTTTTGAATCTGATAGCGGTTTTTTAGAAAAGCGGTCAGAAAATGTACTTCTTGATCAAATAAAAAAGGGGCACATTCTTTCTAGCCCGGGCCTGGATTTTGACTTACCCGGTGTAGCTTCTGAATGAGTTGCAACAGAGAAATATTACTGGTGAATTTCAACAAAATATCTCTAGACATTTCAGATATATCGCTTATCGAAGTTCCATACGAAACACACAAAACACCCTGTATCTTCGTAACCATTGGAGAAAACAAAATTTTTTTTGTGGATCCTGACTGACGAAGTCCTCTATCTTCCGTTAGCTTATGTAAGGTCACTCATGAATCACCCTGTATAACAAAATAAGGCAAAAGGGTCCTCGCTGGTACTCTGGAAGTCAATAAAAACATGAATGGGCTGATTACAGGACTCCAAACTATACATGAGGGATGAGGGCATAACAAGGGGCCCGATAAAGCTCCAAAGCCATAGAAAAACGACAAGGGGGCCAAATGAAGTTCTGTATAATAGAAGATAACTCACTTTCTGCATGAACGTCTTTCATGTCATTGGATGATAATGAATTTTGATAATTATTCTAAAAATGGTGTATAGTACCTACTATGACATGACAAAATCTTCACTTCAGTACAAGCTTGAGGTAACAAAACTAGCTGGAGACCACGATGCTCGAATAAGATACATACCTGCACAATTGGCGGAGGAACTGTGTGTCGTGGGCTTGCCGGAATATTTACGCCAGCCAGCGGGTTCGTTGAGCTAGCGGTCCATTGTGGCACTTTCAAAATTTGGACACGACATCTTGAAGTGCTCGTAAAATGCTGGCTAACGCTAGGTTTTTCCAAAAAATTCATTTTCAGACATTTTTGTGGGTAGGACCAACTTCATGGTGGCCCCACCATTAATAATACATATACAGGGTGATTCAAAAATGGCGCATTGCTCTTTGGGCACGTTATAGTGGACGTTAACGGAGCATGGGAAAAATAATAAAAAAAATTAATCGGCTACGATTTGCAAGTTATTCACAAAAACAAATCTGTCCAATCTGGCAGCATCGCATTAGTACCTACCTGGCACCTTTAGATCAAAGAGGTACATCACAATAGCATTATTGTATTGTTACCCTGGAAACTCCGTAGAACCTGCCAGACCATACCACATACTTGCCAAATGTATTTTCACGGCACTTTTGAGGTGAAAGACGAAATTTGAAATTTGAGAATACGACTCAAATCTCAATTGCAACAGAAACTTTTAATCGGGAACTACTAACGACATGTGACTCTTGGCAAGTAACAATGCTCTGCTTTAAAATCATGCTAACTGAAGAAGTTAAATTCTCAACTTCACCCCTTCATAACTCGAAGGATAAATGAGCCAATTTTTTTTTTCACTATTTTTTCCGTGCTCCCTCAACGTCTCCCACAACGTACACGGGAGGAAATGCGCTATTTTTGAATCACCCTGTATGGTGGGGATATATGGATATCGTTTTCAAAAATGCTTGGCTCTAGAGAATTGAATTTTTTCTCGGTTCTATGCTTGGAATTGTCTCGACCCACCTCAAATTATAGAGAAAGAAAACATGAACGTGAACGGATTTTCATCAATTCTTTTTGAACAAGAGGCTACTGTTTCCTAAACATTTTCCAACAATCTTTTTCTCAATTTCCCAGGAATTTCCTTGTTGGAAATGTAAAACAGGCTTGGGTTCTCGACACCGGACTTGAATGATGGAGCTTAAAGTGGAGCCGATTTTGACGATCTTTATTATAAGATGATTTGAAAAACTATTCAAGGTTTCCCCGGAAAATTCAAATTTCAAAAATTTCCAATTTCCTGCAAACTATTTTGAATCTTTCTGTGGTGCCAGTTTCAGATCAGTTCACCTTTATCCATGTACCAATGCGTCTGACTGCCTCACTCGCTTTTCTTTCCCCATAATTTGGTTGCTAATGAAAAACTGCAAATTTCTAGCTTTTGAGCTTGTGAACAGATTCATACTAACGTTTTTTGAACAAAAAGTAATTGATTCTTGAACATTTTCAAGCTATTTTTCTTCAAATTCTCCAAGTTTTCCGAGAGTTCTCCACTTTAAAATTCACCGGCCTAGCTTATCGAGACCAGACTCAAATGATGAAGCTCCTAATGAATCTCTTATTCTAGAGAACATATCTCATTTCTTCAATCTTTTTCTCTAACTTCCCATCCGAAGGGAGGTCTCACAAAAAATTTCCATCCATTTCTTGCGTCGAAAGAGGTCGAAGGTCCAATAAATTACAATTTTTGAAATTGTTGCTTTTTTGTATGTACTTACTTTCATCATTTGTATACAGGTGTCCCAAAATTAGACGGCAATATTGACCCAGCTTATTGCTCGTCAAAAAATTAGGAAGTACAGTTCCATCAAATATGGATCGAATATTGCAACCTAAGGGAGCTAAAGCCTCTTAAAGAGAAAAACCTGATGATGGTTTTCCGCAAATTTCTCCAAAACTTGCAATGATAAAATGACAAAATTTGGTTTGAACGCTACATGTTATAAGTCTGAGGTATCAATGTGAGAAAAAATTCCATTTTCATCAGGGACGTCAACAAAGGGGGGACGGGGGATGAATTCATCTCCCTTTTTTTTTGTTAATGACTTTTTTCTGAATTTTGATGGAAGAATCTGAGAAACTACCCTCAGAAGTTCCTAAACACATACACAGGTTGGAACTTACTCTGTCTAGGTCCTAGTTTTTCTTTGTCTGTTCAAAAATTCACAAAAGCAAGGTGGAAATTGAAAAACCTGTTGGTTTTTTTGCTGGACGAGCGGAAAAAGTCAAATTGATTTCACTCCTCAATACCCGCAGACCTTGAACAGCGAGTGCACGAATGTGAGGAAAACTTTTTCAAACAGATTTTGATTCTGCTCCAGTCAAGTATACAAGTTCAAAATTTAGAATCGATCATTTCAATGTCATTTTTCCATCAAGAGGAGCGTAGGATCGAATTCTTCGTCATTGCGCGATGAAGTGTCACGCTTTTTCATAACGTTCTTCATATGGTAGGTTTAGGTAAGGTACGTAACCAATAATCTTATCAAAGTAATTATTGGTTACGTAATACGTTATTATCAATTATTCAAACATACTAACATGGTACCAAGTCACATTGACATTGATTAGGTACTTACATTATAAAACTCAAAATATTATACTTGCATTATTATTACATAACAAAGATCAGAAATCAATCATATCTGCCTAATTCTTCATCCTTTTTCCTATACCGAACGATGGTAGTGTTCCAAGAAGTCCAAGAATCCTCGCAAGAACCCTCATAATTTTGATATTCCATGGCCAATTCCATGATGTAACCGCATCCGCGATGGTCGGGAATAAGAGTATAGAACCAGCCACGCTTCTGCTTGTGAGGTTGAGTCCATTGGATGTTGAAGGTATTAAACGTTCTCGTACAGATCCTCGTACAGATTCCCTGCCATTCTGGGGGTTCGTACACCGTAGTCACATCTCCATGCCAGAAAATGTATAGTTCCTTTTTAGTAAATACTTTCACTACACCTTCACACTCGATAAAGCCAATGTCACCCTGGTGGTTTTCGAGGTGTCTTTTGGCCGTCAAGTCTACGGTGCCGTCCACGTTTGTGTAACAGTTTGGTTTGTTGTCGGTCGATTGCGAGGTTGATAGGTAAGAATAAACTCCTCTTAACATGTCAGTTTTTGAAAAGTTATCGTTGTTGCAATGAAAACTGGAAAGAACAAAAGTGAAAGTATTATTTGGATAACTGCCGGGGTCTTTACATTATTTCGTTGTGACCAACACTCACATGTTATTGAGGAAAGTTTTAAACAAGCCTAGGCAGGGCTACAAGCTACAACTGTTTTTCACATCAGCTTTATCTTGCGATTTATCAGCAAGTATCTTTTTGCAGATTTCTACCGGTTAAAATAGTTCTTCAAAGAAAAACTGGATGTAAAGTTCCCAACCAGATCTATATTATACCGACAAGTCATAGCTCCTGCGACCAAAGAGCAAAAACCATTTCAACCTTGCACTAAAACGGCAAAAAGATATTGTACACTCTGCTTGCTCAAGGTTCAAGGTACGATTTAAGGAAGGCAGGTCTCTCAATTTTGCTCTGGGGGCAAAAAAGAAAAAGACATTCTTTCGAACATTCAATTCCGTCAAAGAAAATCAATTTGATTTGTCTTTGGTACTTAGGTAATTAGGTGAAGGAATTCATATCATACATGCATCGCTATCAACCAATTTGTATCCTGCAAACCATTCATAAACCATCATTCCAATATTTCCAATGCTGGTCTTTTTTTCAATAAGGAATGGGTTGAAGATTGCCTATGTTTTTACCGCTAGATTTATCAACTTTCTAGCTAAATTTCTATAAATTTTTTTTTGTAGGTAAATTGTGTTGACTGTTGCCTGACCTGACGTTTGCTTAGATAATGAGTCCCAGTATCATAAGCCTCAGTAGGTATTTTGTTCTGTTAGATAGCTCAGGTCTTGCTTTGAAGGATCTGCTTCTGTGGAGTGTTGAGTGATGGCGGTTCTTTCTCTGGTTCTTCTTTTGTTGTGTCTTTGTCGTTTTTGAGCTTATTATGCATTCCATTCTGAAAATGGATATCTACCCTTTGAGTGTTAAGTGAAAATTTCAGTAATAACAGTATACAACAATTACCTATATCTGAAATTGAAGGTAAGAAACTTGAGAGGCACAATGCTGTTCCTACGAAGTTTTATGGTTTGAGAAAAATACACAAACCAACATTATGTCTAAGACCTGTTGTATGCTGTATTGGCTGTCCAATGTCCATCTTATAATATTGCAAAATTGATTCATGGAGTTCTTCACTAAATTACATCTAATTTCCGCTATAATGTCAAGAACAGCTTTGATTTTGTTGAATCGATCAAAACGATAACCCTTCCTGCAGACTACATTCTCATCTCATTGGATGTCATATCATTATTTACAAATATACAGAAATCACTATTTTTGAACATAATCATTTAATAAGAAAATATACAAACAGCTTGATGGTACTGCAATGGGGAATCCGGCAAGTCCAGTCATAGCGAATATAGTGATGGACGATTTGATGAAGTTTGCAGTTGACAAAATACATTTTCTGTTACCACTTCTTTGAGTTTACGTAGATGATACAATTTTGGCTACTCCCGTTGATGAACTTGAGTACTTGAAAGGACAATAAACATAACAGTTACAACCCGAAACTGCAGTTCACCTGTAAAATGGAACAAGACAAAAGTTTACCTTTCTTGGATGTGAAAATAATCAGACAAGAGAATGGGTCATTACTGACAGATTGGTACAGAAAGCCTTCTTTATGTTCCAAGATACTGAACTTTGAATCATACCACCCCATGAGTCAGAAGAAAGCAATTATCTCGAATTTATTATTTAGATCATTAAAACAAAGTCACCCAAAATTTTTTAAAAAGTATACTGAATTAGTTTACCAAATTTTGACATACAATAATTATCTTAGACGATTTATAGACCCCATTGTTGATTATTACAAAAGCAAGATTTCGAATTCAGCTAATAATGAGAGTACAACTGGGAATATTGATTCTCAGAAGATTTATTGCAAATTTCTGTACATACCAGGTTTTTCAAATCAACTTTGAAAAAAAAAAATATTGATAGCTCTTTCAAGCCAGCATTATAAACAGTTAAAAACACATCAAGTTTATATACAAAGGTAACAGTATATTACATACCGAGACGGGAAATACATCATTACTGCTGAGGGCACAAAGAGCCTCCAGGCGCCCGAAGCTGGAATGATGTATTTACCGTCGAGAGTATGTATACTATTTTACACACAATCATGTACTCAGTTTGCAGGATTACAGGCGTTCAAAAGTTAAAATCTGAAAATTAACTTTTTGTCATAACTTCCAGATAGGCCGATTATTTTGCTGAAACGTGGTTCAGGAAATACTGATTAACACACTTATTGTTTGGTTGGATGCATATTTTGAAATGTCCCTTCTAAAGCTACCATTTCTTCACTTTCTCGGGAGGTCGGCTCAGTGGGCCACTTCCCGACTTCCTACTAGGTATGTAATGAATCAATTACCATAGTGGTTGTGAGTAAAAGATATTACACCACAATTGAAATGTTTTGAAATTATTTATTAAATCAAATGTAAAGAAACCCAGTCGGTAGCACGGTGAGCTCGACCTCGTTTTCAAAGGCGAAGGTCCCGGGTTCAAATCCGCCACGTCTTGGCGTGTAACAACGTGGCGGACAACAAGTTTTTTGTCCGCCACGAATTATGGAATTACTTGTGAAATTATATCCAAGATATTGCGTTCCACTTTGGAATATTGACAGAAAATGTCATGAAATGACGAAAAATATATTGGAGGTATTAAACTACTAATAAACCCCTCAAATGGATCTAACCGACGATCTAATATTTTTGGAAGTCAATTTTTTCGAGGTTCTATCCGTGAGTCGTGGAATTTTCAATGTGAAATAAATTGTGGAGTAAATTTCTGTGATCAAGATATATAGGTACTGCCTTCCAAAAAAAGTGCAACACCATGAAGCCGTGGATCAATTTTATTCAAATTTTCGCAAAACATGTGTTTTAACAATAGAAACAAACGATTAGATTCTGGAAATCGTAATACAAGGAACTTCAGAAAAAATTAATGATGTGTCGCTCCTCCACGATTTGCCCGACACTCATTAACCCTACGAGGCATGCTTTCAATCAAGTGGTCGATTGCCGCTTGTGACAAGCCATCCCATGCCTCTTGCAAGGCCATACGGAGATCTTCCAAGTTGTTGGGAGGATGGCGTAATTGCCCCACCTTTCTTCCCATCATATCCCACACGTGTTCGATGGGCGACAAATCAGGAGAGCAAGCAGGCCATGGAAGCACGTCAACGTGTGCATCTTCCAGGAACTGCATTGAAGCTCTTGCCGTATGAGGACGTGCATTGTCTTGCTGGAAAATAGGGTTGTTGAGCCCCTGAAGGTATGGAAGGCAAACGGGTTCCAGCACACTCGCGATGTAAGATGCAGCTGTCATAGTGCCCTCAATGAACACCAATGGTGACCTGCTTCCACGGCATATTGCTCCCCAAACCATCAATCCGGGTGTACGGGCAGTGTGTCGCTCGGCAAAAAATTCGGGATTATGCCGTTCCCCACGAAAGCGCCTCACCCTCCCCCGGCCGTCATGAGCCCAAAGACAAAAGCGGGACTCGTCACTGAAGACCACCCGATGCCATTCTTGGACCCAGTTTCTGCGCTCATTGCACCACTCCAATCTTCTGGCCCGGTGAACAGGAGTGAGGGGAAGGGTTAACAGCGGACGATAAGAACTTAGCCCAAAAGACCTAATTCTTCTATAGACCGTGCTCATTGAGATTGGGCGTCCTATAGCTGCAACCCACTCGTTTCCGACTGCTCGGGTTGTCGTAAATCGGTCTCTTACAGCCGCTACTCGAAGACGTTGATCTTGACGTACCGTGGAGGCTCTACGACGACCAGATCCATTCCGTCGCCGATAATTGGCCTCCTCGTTCCATCTCCGCCACCATCTCATCACAGTCGAAGCATTGCAACCAACAAGTCTCGCAATTCTTCGATACGAAATATCCTTATTTTTTAAGCCAATAATCTGTCCCTTCTGGAACTCGGTTAAATGATGGTACTGCCGAGGCGAGATTGACCGGTCAATTGACCAAATCTTATTTGACCGGTCAAAATGCAACCCTACTTTCAACACTTACATCATAAGCAACTATTCTTCTTTATGTACCGAGCTTGACATTTGTCAGAAGTAGTGTCACTGTCACAATAAAGAATGATAATAATGATAATATGTGGAATAATGATAATATCTATCGACGCTTTTTTTTGCTTTGTTATAAATAGGTACTGAACCTAGGTCTTTAGTTATTATTACGTACCTATAGGTATATATCTAATAATTTTGTATTTATAATGAAATAGTAGTAATAGAGCATTAATGTACCCACATGTTTATATGTTATAGCTGTATAATACATCATCTCTTGTAATAAAGAAGTATCACTATATTGAATTTTGAAACTAGAACATTGATTACTTTTAACACACCATATTTCAAAAGTACCTACACGAGGAATAATGATGTCCACTATTTATGGATACCTCCTGCTAGTGCTTTTCTGATTACAATAAGTGATAACTCAAGTAAGTACGCATTTTCTTTCTAAATCACAAGCAGATCATTTCTTTTGTATCTTGAATTATCTCCGTAAGCTGTCTAAAATGAACAACAGACAACAACCATTCTGACTTGGGACTTGGCTCATTCTAGAGAGACTGTACGGTTGCGGCCTCATAAAAGTTTACACCGATGACAATCGTGTGGCCATGCCCATTCAAAATTACGTCAAAACTGAATTAGCATGGCCACTCGATCGCCGTCGGTGTAAACTTTTATGAGTCCGCAACCTTACCTAGAGAGACGAAGCTATGAAAAAGGATATATCGGTATTCTCTGTCAGTGTCTCGGCATTTCCTGGCCTCGTCAAAATTTAAAACATAGTCAGCTGGGTGGGCGTGGTTGCTATTGACATTTGTCATTTCCCCGATTTGTTTACAATCTTGAATTGTCATTATTTTGCATGCCGAAATCGCCGAAATCCGGGCTAAAAATGCCAAACGAAAAAGGTGCACCGTGAAGCAGTACAAGAGTCGGGAATATGTGATGTTTTCCTTGCCGAAGAAACCATCAGGTATAGAATCTTGCAAAATTGATGAACTTCTATTATTGTACTTTTTGGGTTTTTCAGCTGTTCGGGGCCAGTACCTACTGAAATACATAATATACCTACTGCGCTTACGGCAATTACAAATCTATCTTCACGATGGGGTCACCACGTCGACGGTTACTGCATTCAACGATCAACGGAATTTGTGTCGAGGAAATGAGTTGGATGATGAAACCTACGTTCGACGAAATGCCAGCAGTACTTGAAATACGGTGTACGAAAGCATCTGCTCTGTATGGAATACAATATACATGCCTAAAACAGTTTTTAAGAGTTTCTGTTGAATTTAGTGAAAAGATCTGTGTTGAAAGATGAAACGGTCGGCTTAACCTGAACAAAAATATTGACAGCTCATGTCATGCATTTTGACTGTGACGCAGGGTGGTTTAGTAACAAGCAATTGCACCACACCCTGACGTCCAAATACCCTAGTGCTCTAGCTTTCTCTCTCTCTATACCCTCTCGCTCAATGACTTGGCTTACGTCTCTCTCTGGGTGACCAGATCCCAGGTCTCTCTAGCTCATTCTATCTTTCAGTACCATCTACATTTTTCATCGGTTACCCACCATCGATTCCACCCCAATCGCTGCGCTTGCGACTGGAAGTAAAACTTGCGGCTAAATAAGCTGCCCTAAACCCACCCCAAAAGATCGCTTCCTTGGATGAACCATCATACAATCTTTTCTGAAAGAAAAATGACGCACTGATTTCACCGGGTTCCTCAGGTAGATAGATTCTGAGAATATGAGTGACAAAGAGCATTGCATAACTCAAAAATGCAGCGTATGTACACAATCAGAGGATACAATGGTAATACCTTTGTATGTAATACTATGCCGACCCAACTAGACCACAAACAAAGACCAGTGGGCCAGTGGCATCTTCAAGACAATAGATACCCGTGCACGAGCACGTGCATTATCAGAGGATATGCTTGGATTTTCAAAAACAAAGAACAACTTTCAGCGAACGTATTACGCAAGACAAATATCAATATCATTTCTTATCTGACTGTTTCAGATTTTATTTTGGCGCCATTATGGGCCGAGCCCCGTGTAGGAATGGCCGTTGATTTCCAATAACTTCATAGGTTTTATAACGAACGATCGAATAAATTTATCGTCAAGTCGTCTATGATTCCTGAAAATCTGGCCTGAGAACGTGGCTACCAAGGAGACCGAGGCCTACTTTGAGAAGAAATTTATTCGATCACTCTTCATTTTGAACCAAAGCCGAGACCAAAGCTATTGACTTTGATAGCTATTTTAGTACGTTATTCAAATTCAACGATGATATATGAAGCACAATAATTGTTTTTTTTTCTGTGCTCTTGGATTCGGGTTCATTAGTCAGCTTACCTAAGTTAATATGATGTTAAAAAAACAGAGAGACGACTCATCTTGGGAATTATGGGACAACTTGAATTCTTTTCCATTTAGAGATCCAACTCCAATGAGGAGGGAAAATCGTAGGGGGCTTTCCAAGCTTGGAGACTTGAAATCGACAGGATTTAGGCAATACAGAGAGGCAACTCTGCCCCCATATCATTTAAATCCAAAACCAAGCGGCAAGACTGAGCCAAATGATGAAGACAACCAAAAAATAGGTGATTTATATCCCGTAATGCTCCACATGAGCATAAAGTAGAGTCCAATACTCCGATTCGATGTGAATGGACAGGACAAGAGCCATGTCTAATTCTTAAACGAGTTCTGAAAGAAACAAAACCCCTACTCCCCTCAGTAGAGGAAAAACCAAGGTGCAAGCAAAAGTGTTGGCTGAACCCCAGTTTGATGAGAGACTCTGATATGAAAAAACGCTCATACCTTCCATTTATGTCTCTAAACAGACTCTTGATGCGTCTTTAAAATAGAAAAATCATCCGCGATGTCGATGAATTCTAAGGTGCTGGCCGATGCCAATAAATGTGTTTGTTTATAAACAAAATCATTGCCACGAAAGCCTGAATGCCCCTTGACCCAAATAAAATTCACTCTGATGCCTCTGTTCTGAAGAATAGCTGAAGATGAGATTGCCTTAGGAATGAAAATGTTGATGTTTGAAAATCTGGGGAACTTTTCCAGATTTTTCAAGGACGACAACGAGTCGGAGAAGATATTATTGGATGCATTATGTGAATCCAGAATAACACAATATTTCAAGGCTTCAGCAATAGCCGCTGCTTCGGCTGAATACACGCTTGCGCCCTCCATTAGTAAGAAAGTTTCTGTCTGTTTTGTACCCGAAGACTCGACAAAGAATGCACAAGATGTCCCCAATTTGCGCTTGGATTCGTCAGTATAGATATCGATATCTGCTCTGCAGGATATTCTTTGATAACATTATTGTTATATGCAGGACACTCAACGTAGAGAGATATGTGTACAGTTGGCTTGGCCAGAGTTTCATCAAATTTCAGATCAAATACGCTAGAAATCCGGGTCTGAGGGAGATCAAGCCAAGTTCTTGTAGGGAGATATAGGCGGAAGCCAAACGGGGAGAGTTTTTATGTTCCCAATATTTGCAGGTCAGATTGCCAAATGCTAGATAGGCGAATTTACGAATTGAGGGGGAATTGAGGGCTTCATGTTAACAAATAAATTTGCTTGTTAGCAATTGTCTCCGAGCTTCCATCGGTGGCCCCGAAGCTCCATCCAAAATAGCGACAGTGGGGGAAGATCGCATTACCCCTAGACACTAGACAGAATCTCAAAGCTTTATTGTATTGTACTCGATCAATCTTCAAAAGATGACACTTCCCTGCGCTATCATATAGAATTGAGGCATAGTCCAAAATTGACCGTATTATGTACGCTTTATAAAACAACAGACTGACGCGCTGATCGCAGCCCCATGATTTGTAGCACAACAATCTCGGCAGATTAAGGCCCTTCTCAGACTTGGAAACTACATAATTTATATGCTCGGCCCAGAAGAGTTTTCTATCAAGAAAAACTCCAAGGTACTTATAGCCATTATTGACAGGAATTTGAGTTCCACCCAAATTAGCTGTACCGTTGACAACTGCTCTTTTTAGCGGAGAGAACCCCGCTGCACATTTGCTATACGCTATGTTGAAACCGTTAAGCAATGACCAATTTTTAAAATATATCATCAGATACCTAAGATCCCTGAGGCAAAATTCAATTTTTTTGTTGGAAGGATACATGACGATGTCATCGGCATATTGTATGCAGGTAGTTATATTCAGCAGAATCAGAAAGCCCAGAATGTATCTCTACCGCGTCGTAGCCCGTATTCGTCCCGTTATTGTGAAGAATAACATTGCTTCTCCCATGATACAAATTTATAATCACCTTTGCCAGACTCTCGGAATACCGAGTGTACCAGAATGATTGATCATGAGGTCAATAATAGTGCCTATTGCTTTTTGAAATCTTGAGTGTTTTACACGTTCCGTTTTTTTTTTATAAAATTGTCGCGCTCTTGAAAGATAATGTTGGATACCATGGAAGCTAGGTGACCAAAAGAAATGTTTTGTTGGAATTGAGTTCAGTGATTTATTAATAGAACTGCAAGATCAACGGAAATGGCAACACAGCTCGACTTAAGGAATTTTTTATTTATATTTTGCGTTCTATTCATTGTATAGCTCTATTATAGTCAATATCTCATGTGAAGTTCTCAAGCAGGTACGTTTCTGAGAAATGCAGATCGTTGAACAAGCTCATAACAATACATACAGTAGGTATGTACATTGTACATACACCACAAAGAGTTTCCAATTCAAAGACTGGACCAGCCCCTTTAGCCTAAGTCCGAATTTTCTGGAATGGTAACAATGGGTTCACCCGAGGTTTACCTGGTGGGCTCTCCCCTCCCCTCTTTCATAAGGTATAAAGGTTTTGTCGAGAGGCCAAGGGCTTAGTACAGTCATTCAGTCATCCAGTGAAGTTTTGCAAGGTGCATCTCCTGAATTTCCGATAGTTTCGCGATCCACGCCAAGAACAAACTAGTGAAAATGGTGCATAATAACAACAGGTTATCAACATATGACCTGCGCAAGAACCAACGTAAGTGGATAAGGAAGTTCAGAAAAGTCGACATGGCACAGTTGATCAAGGTGTGCACGTTTGCAAAGGGTGACCATGCTCACGTGTCCTTGGTCCAATTGCCCGGACAGCCGAATTCTGCATTCGCCCTCAAGACCATGCGTAAGGCCCAATTCAAAACCAAGGAGGCTCGGAAGTTGGTTATGACCGAAAAGGCGGTTCTAGCTGAAACTAAGGACGACTTCCTTCTCAGACTGTACAAAACCCACAAGGACAAAAAATATCTACATATTGTGACCGAATACTGCCCCGGAGGGAACCTATCAGGCCGAGGTAGATTCTCCGAAGATGATGCAAGATTTTACTGTGCCTGCATCGTGGAAGCGTTGGATTGTTTGCATTCGGCGAACATTATACACAACGACCTGAAACCCGACAACCTGGTCCTGGACGCCGAAGGCTATCTGAAAGTGATCGACATGGGCTCCGCTACGAAACTCGAACCGGGCGAAGTTTCGTACAGTGTCGACGGTACGTGTGAATATTTGCCTCCGGAGGTGATCTGGGCGCAGATGCTACCGTGCGTACTCCCCATCGGCACCGGACGGAACAGATCTGTGGATCTGTGGGCCTTGGGGGTGATTCTTTACGAATTCCTGATGGGCCGACAAGCCTTTGTCGACGTCAACAACAGAGAGATGACTCGTGCTAAGATCATGAGGGGAATCGAAGAGATACGTTTTCCCAAGCGATTTTTCTCAAGAGAGGCGAAGGATTTGATCCAAAAGCTTTGCGCTTATGGCTCGTGGAAGAGACTTGGATTGAGAGACATCGAGGACATAAGGAATCATTCGTAAGTTTATAGTTTTGAGTTGGTCTTTTTTATTCTGATGAATCCTTTTTTTTTTTGCATCAGGTGGTTCAGGGATTTCAACTGGAATGATCTCCGAGACCGAAAATTGGAACCGCCTATAGTGCCTGAGATCGTTGGTCCTGTCGATACCAGCTGTTTCAGGGATGATGTTGAAGTTACGTCCGACTCTGATGTCGAAGAAGACGAGTCCGACTGGGACGCCAAATTTTAATTTTTAAAAACGGTTAGTTGGTAGTTGGTTGCATTCACCATGAAAACTTCGTAGGAATACGAAATCTTTGAAATATAACATAATAGCCTGAATTGTATTTATAGGTGAACGCCACCACGGTCGGATACCGGATCAACATATTGGAGGCTCCTGGTCTGGCCAATACGATGAGGACCCCTCCTACAAAACTATAAATCAAACTCGAAGTTTTACGGAACTTGTATTTTGAACTCTCTCATCTGTAAGCTTCGATATGTTGTCGGCCTTATGTTTGTGTATTTCTGTGATTGGGTTTTGATGCCTGTTGTAAATATTGTGAGCAAAATAAACATTATTTATTTATCATTTATTTGTTATTACTTCATGAATCAAGACAAGTGGAATCCACTAATCTAGATTCATGCTTAAGTTTTGAAGTCGAAGAGAAATAATGTGATTCGCCACCGCGAGATGGCGGCAATATCGCCTCACCGTGGAGAGATTCCCGTAGGTTCCTTTAGGTAAACGTAGAGAAAACAGTTCAATGGTGATAAACTAGAGATGGATGTTTAAGCCACCGTTCGGTAGATGGCATCAACATAATAATTGCTTTCATGGCATCGTAGGTTGACAGGCAATACACGTATCTTTTTTCACCTGCATGCGCGCGTAAGTGGTGGCCACCACCACAGACCACAGGTGACAATTTGACTAAGTGACAAAACTGCATGTAAAACGGACAAGCAAGCCAAAGCCATCAAGCCATTGAGGAGGGCCACCAGTTGCCCATGCATCCATTTTTTGTTTCTTTTTATTTTAATAGCCCATACATTAAGCTATCTCTTTCGCTTTGGAAAACATTCGTGTATTTGTGTCATTATAAGCCAGAAACTGCATATTTGCGAGTGCGAGTGAAGTTTGTAGTCCGATGGGGAATAGGGATGCCGGGGGGATCAGAAAATGCGAAGAAGTACAGGGTGATCCACCGAGATTTCCCCCTTCGATCAGAATTTTTCCCGTTAGAATAAATTGGTGGGGAAAGAAATTTTTCCCATAGAGTTTACATTTGGACACCAAATTTGTTCATATCTTATAGTACACAGGGTGTTTCAAAAACCCTTCGAAATTTTTTTCAACACCTTGTATCTAATATTGGAAATGATGCGGCCGAGGATGCGGCTTTCTCTTCAGAGTCCGAATATATATTTTGATATTTGAATAGCATCATATACAGGGTGTTCATTTCCACAATTCCCACCCCAGATTTCTCATTCCTTTTTCTCCCGCCAATTTTTTTCAAGAAAAATGCCGGAACATACAATAGAGTTTTTATGAATCAGGGCGTCTAGGAGAAACTATCTTTACAGTTTGCAGGATTACATCACATCTGACTCACGCTGTACATATAGGTATACCTACCCTACCCTTGGTATCTGGGAATTGAAAAAAACTGCGAATAACTAAGTATACTGGAGTTACCTATTCCTTATTATGTAGGTATACTTACTCTTGGTATTTATTACCTTGCATATTCGCTATAGTGTGAATTCTGAAAGTCAAAGCTTCCGCAGAACTTCATAGCATAGGTCCCAAAGTAAGTACCTACTTGCCAAACTAGGAGGCGATTTCATAAAATCTACAAACCAGAAATTAGAGAGGACCACGCCAGGACAAGCAACAGCCAATTAACTCGGACTTTGCGCACACAAACAAAGCGTCTCGCCTTTCCCTGTAATTTGTCCTTTCTTGCAACAAACAGCAGAATCCGGACGGGCAAAGTTCCGGTTCCTGTCTGCCGGAAAGCTGAAGCCAAACGGAATAATGTACCTACACGCGTAAAGAGACCGGCGATAGACAGAGACGGAGAGCGAGCAGGTCCAGGTCGTATTTCTTAATAAAAGTGTTTTGCAAGTTTCGGGTGCGAAGTAAATTCAAGAATTAATTAGGAAAATATGGGATGACAGCGCGATGAGGGCCGAGGGAGGGGTTTGTGTGTGTGTAGTGGTGTGCGCCCCCGAATCTCCGGTCCCATGCAGGTCATTTTGCTTTCAGCGCGCCGGAGCCCAAGTGAGCAATTACCAACTTCACACTCTCAAACTTCCTGAGCATTTAATTATTTTAATTACTGGCCCGGCTCTCCCGATGGCGCCAGAACCTAAGTAACGACATCCAGAGGGCCGTGACGGCGGCGACTAATAGCCCTTTTCAATTTTCACTCGGGGCCCGTTCGAAACGTTCAGGGCCGGCTCAGGGCGCGCGGGAATTCCAAGGATGCGTCCGTGTAACTTCGCAGAAATGGACCGCATATTCTAAATTTTCAAGGTCATCGTTGGTACCTTAAATGGTAATAGCATTGTAATAGTAAGTGCTAGCACCGGCATACCTAAAATAAGTACCTACAGGGTGATCACGTGAGAATTTGAGAATTCTCCCCATACAGGAGGCTGGAGGTTTCTCTTTCGAGATAATTTAGAAGGGAAATATAGACCATTTGAATTGATGATTTTCTTGGACAATTTTTTCTGTAGATTTCAAATCTGGAAACTATAATATTTAACAACATATAACAGGGTCTCGAAACAACCTTCTTTTTTTGTTGATGCGACACGCTGTTTATTTGAATGGCAATCGATGTAATTTTTAATTCTGAATATAAATATACAGGGCCTCGTACAGGGCGGTCCAGTATTAATTTCAAGAGATGACAGAGAATTGAAAATGAAAGAAACTTTCCTAGAGAAAAAATTTCAAAAGTGCCTAATAAGTAATAACGGTTAACGGAGATATAGCCCTTCAAAGTTGGAAATGAAAAATTGTTTTTTTAGCAAAGGAGTCCTTGTCTTGACTCAAAAATTTTTTTTTTGCAATTAAACGATTTCATATGACCATTTTAAAACAAAGCCATATACGTTTTTATTATTTGCATAGGAGGCGGATCCAAGAAGACGGCCAAAAAGAAAAAACTGTTCACTGCCTCATTCCTGAAAATGATAGACATACCCCGGGTTCCACCAAAATTTTAAGAGCAGATTGAATCTATCACGCTGATAGTTGCTATGCACCAGCCAATAGGATGGCCAGTTGCTTAGTTACTATCAGAGTGATAAAGTTATCGCGTTGATAAAAGTTTGGTGGAACCCGAGGCTAGACATTGAATGATGATCATATTTTATTTCTTACATAATTTCCAATAACTCCGAAACTGAAGTTATACTCCGGTATCTCAAAAAATCATCGACTTACTGAGAAAGAGGATTTGGTGAAATTTTCAGCATTTTTTAGAGACTTTCAAAAACGGTTGAAGATATTCCAAGATAGTCCGCAGCACGCAGCACCTCCAACAGCATCAAATAAGGAACATATTCGGAGATTTTCATATCTTTAGCTCTCATGGTTCGAGAGATAGGAGTTTTAGTTAATGTTTTTCACCGCCAAAAGAGCTGGATTATACCGGGTGGGCCATAAAAAACCGTACTGTTTTATTTTCCTCGCCGATTTTTTGTTTCTTGACCGATTTTGACAAGCTTGGTATCATTGTGTAGCTAATTGAAGAGGCTACCAGAGCCATGAGCAAATGATTCCTAAGTGTCAAAATTCAAAATGGCGGAAACAACTGAAAATAGGCTTGCTTTTGCAGTCGTTTTTTCAAATTAAAATTTGACAGAATAACCGAACTAAAGACGTTTTCTAAAAGAATGAACTATTTTCTACATTTTGAGACCTTAACTAGCTCAATTGGCTAATTTGTTGGGGAGATGTGGCAAATTGAAAAAAGCTGATTTTCCATTGTTTCAATCCAAAATGAATTATAAAAAATATTGTTTCCCCAACATTTCCCCTGCCAAATTTTTGTTTCTGAAGCGATTTTGACAGGTTTAGTATCATTATGTGACAAATTAAATAGGCTTCAAGTGTCACATACGAATATGATCAAAATGTCAAAATTCAAAATGGCGGACACAACTGAAAATGAGCTTCTCTCGCAGTCGTTTTTTTCAAATTGAAATTTGACAGAATGACAGAGCTAGAAGCGTTTTTTGAAAGAACGAACTTTTTTTCACAATTTGACACCACAACTAGCTCAATCGGTTTATTCGTTGAGAAGATGTGGCAAATTGAAAAAAGCTTATCCGCCATTGTTTCAATCCAAAACGAATAATAAAAAATATCACTTATTTTGTCTGTGAAATATTCAAGGGGTGGGTGCCTAAGATATGATCACCATTTTTCAAAATATAATTGAAAATTATTCCACAGGGTGTTCACTAGGTATGTTCCTATCTATGGACGCAGACTCACTGGATGCAAACATTTGAGGACTATCCTATTTTTTGTATTTGTGTTGGTCAAAGTTGTTGTTGGTTACCTGAATCCATTGTTAGCCTTAAAATAGACATGTAAGATAGGTTTAAATTTTATTGATGGTAGAAAAATAATCTAATAGTTTTTTCCACAACATTTGCACATCATTTTTTTCCAAAAGCCCCTTCAATTCTGTAATTCTGTCAAATTTCAATGAAAAAAAAACTGCAAAAGGAGGGTTGTTTTCAGTTGTGTCCGCTATTTAGAATTTTGACATTTCAATCATATTTGAATATGACACTTGTAGCCTACTTAATTGGCTACACAATGACATCAAACCTATCATAATGGCTTCAGAAACAAAAATTTTACAGACAAAACAATATTTTTTTATTATTCATTTTGGATTGAAACAATGGCAAATAAGTTTTTTTTCAATTTGCCATATCTCCTCAACGGATGGACCAATTAAGCTAGTTGTAGTGTCAAAATGTGAAAAACAGTTCGTTCTTTCAAAAAACGCTTCTAGTTCTGTCATTCTGTCAAATTTCAATTCAAAAAAACGACTGCGAAAGAAGGCTAATTTTCAGTTGTGTCCGCCATTTTGAATTTTGACATTTCGATCATATTAGTGGATGACATTTGAAGCTTATTCAATTTGTTGCACAATGATGCTAAATCTGTCAAAATAGCTCCAGAAGAAGAAATTTGACAGGCAAAACAATATTTTTCATTATTCATTTTGGATTAAAACAATGGCAAATAAGCTTTTTTTCAATTTGCCACATCTCCCCAACGAATGAACCAGTTGAGCTAGTTATAGTCTCAAAATGTAGAAAATAGTTCATTCTTTCAGAAATCGTCTCAAGTTTGGTTATTCTGTCAAATTTTATGTAAAAAAAACAACTGCGAAAGAAGGTCGATTTTCAGTCGTTTCCGCCATTTTGAATTTTGACATTCAGGGATCTTTTGTATATGGTCCTGGTAGCCTTTTCAATTAGCTACACAATGATACTAAGCTTGTCAAAATCGGTCAAGAAACAAAAAATCGGCAAGGAAAATAAAACAGTACGGTTTTTTATGGCCCACCCGGTATATATATAATCCAATGATATTCGCAATGATCTACGTTATCTTCGAAATGATCTACGTTCTGATCTCCGACTTGCTTATCGTAATCATCTACGTTCTGATCTCCGAAATGATCTACGTTATGATATTCGCAATGATCTACGTTATCTTTGGAATGATCCACGTTCTGATCCACGACTTGCTTTTCGAAATGATTCGCGTTCTGATCTACACGCCTTGCTTTTTGAAATAATCTACGTTCTGGTCTCCGAAATGCTTTACGTTATCTCCGCAATGATCTTTGTTTCGATTTTTCCAACTGATCTGCCATCTCAGGTCACCCTATTGTTGACCTCATGTGTGACATACAGGTAGCAATAAAAGGAGCGCAAAAATGACCTGACTTCAGCAAGGTTCCGTTTTGACAAAGCAAGTCGCAGAGTTTTCTCGGAAACATTTTTGGAAAGTGTACATCAATGACCCAAAACGGTTTTAGACTTTCAATCCTATTTTGTTATTTCGAAGAAGTATAGATCTTCTTGTGATTTATGGACCAAGAATTAGGCTGCAAAGAAGCATTTCTGATGAGAAAAATGTATATTGTAGCAATCATAATGCAACGAAAACTTGCCATTGGTTGATTTTGAACCAACCCGGGCTATTCAACATGAAATGTAATAGAGAATCGCAGCATGCTTGATTTGTCATAGTCCCAAAAAATGTGCAGGTTTTTACCACTTCAGAAGTGAGGACCGATGGGATCGAATCGTTTCATGATACATTTTTGAAAGAGCTATCCTGTACGTTCCTGTCAAATTTCATAGATTAGGAAGACCGCTGGCAGAGGTTGCACCAAAAAATCAAAAAATACAAAAAAAATCGATAACTTTTTGAGAAAACAAAATACGATCAAAAGTCCAGAGCTGTTTCGGAATATTGGTGTATGCTTTCCGAAATTGTCACGGGACCTTGCTGAAATATAGTCATTTTTGCTGATCTTTTACTTTACCTGATGGTTCTACCATGACCAATTCACTATGATCTTTATTGTAATAACGAAACTATACTCAAGTATGTTAAGTGTGTAAGTAAGCTTTTATCAACATTGTAAATGTCAATTACTAAACAAAAGTGGATACATAGGCACAAAAGGTTCTGTCAGTATCAATACCCACAAATCTTCACCTGCCATCCAGAATGATCGCAACAAAGAACAAAGGATGTACCTTCAAGATCTCTCGTAGTCTAAAGCTTATATTTATATCTACGAATGAAATCCAAACCCGAAATCCATTGCACGGCATAAGAAAGTCGTAACTTACTATACATAGTTATGACATCCATGAGCAATAATGAAGATTCTGTCGGAGAGGATAGCTTTGATACTACTCAAAGTTGAAAAAAAAAAGACTTTTTTCATTTCAGCACATTTATCTGGATAAATTACTTCGCTGGTGATGAGTTTAGTATTGTAGTACAGTCGACCGATACATTAAAATAGGGTTTACCTTGCAAAAGGTCGCGGAGATTTGAAATTTTGCAGTCTGGTACAGTTTTGTGTCCTGAATAACATACTGAGTTTCCGAATTCAGCAAGCCGCCGCTCGCTCCTCCACATTGGAAAGATGGTGCCGAAGGACCAAACAAGATCCAATTTTCACCAATTCACTGTTTATCGTCGTCTCACCTACCGCAATGGAACTCTATGACTTTGTTGAAACTATTGATGCATTTGCTGCTACCCCAGTCCCATTCTTCGCGGTTGAAGACAAATGATTCCTCCAGAAAACATCACGTTTTTCTTGATTTTGAAAAGATTTTTTTCTCACGCGGAAATATGACCAGCTGACCTTACTCAAGTAAATTTCGATCAGCTCCTTTCTTCTTGAGCAAGCTCTCGTCTCATAGTTTTCATAACATCCTTTGTTGACAAGGTGCACTGCAAGAAATGTTAAATTGCCAACACCAAATTCAACGTCATTTTTTCATTATTGCCATCGATCATGAAGCTCAATTTTTACAGGAATTGACAGCTTGGACTGTTTTCTGTTCATTTAGCATGCGATCAAATTTCGAAATTCACGTGGGAGTACGAAAAAATCAATTTTTTTTGAGCGCGCGTGAATCTGCAAAACCGCATTTAAGCACCTGAAAACAGTCGTAACCAACACAACATAAATTTGAACAATAAGTAACCTAAACTGGTTCTTCTGTCACTCATTGTTTTGGGTTTTGTAGTGTTGGTTACGACTATTTTCAGGTGTTCAGATGCAACTTTGCAGATTTACGCGCACTCTGAAAAGAATTTACTTCTCGGTATTCCTACGGGCATTTGGGAATTCGGTCCATGCTGTATAAGCAGAAAATAGTCCAAGGTATCATTTCCTGTGGAAATTAAAACTCCTGATCGTTGGCAATAATGAAAAAAATGACTGTTGATTTGGTGTTGGCAATTTTACACCTGCAAAATGTATCCTGCAATGCATCTTGTCAACAAATGCTGTTAAGAAAATTATGAGACCAGGACGAGCTCAAGAAGAAAGAAGCTAATCGAAATCAACCTGAGTTAAGTCAGTTTGTCATATTTCCACATGAGAAAAAAATCTTTTCAAAATCAAGAAAAACTAGACGTTTGCCAAGGGAATTATTTCTTTTTAACCGCAAAGAATCGCACTGGCGTGGTAGTAAGTGCTATCAAGGGCTTCACTACAGTCATGTGGTTTCATTGCGGTAAGTCAGACGGCGATGCAAAATAGATTATTGGAAAGTGGCTGATTTTGGGTCCTTCGGCACCAACTTTTCGAGGTGGAGGACCGAGCGGCGACTTACCGAATTCGAAAACTCAGTATGTTAATCAGGATACAAAACCGTACCAGACGGCAAATTTTCGACTCTCCGCGACCTTTTGCAAGGTAGAACCTACCCATTGCCTGGACTATTGGTCTTATCAATTCCTTTGTAAAATATTGGGATACATTATCTTGCATTTTGAATGCAAATGCAACAGTATATGAGTTATCCAGAGGAAACCGGAAATTCTCAAAGATGACATTTCTTGATTGGCCCAAAAAAAATTCAAACAAATTTTCGGGGATTCAAGTTGGCTCTACATTGGATTCTTCATGGATCCATTGCCACTTACAATTTTTTTCCTGATTTTGGCTGACTTCTGTTGAATTTGATTGAACTATGATCACAGTGTATGAATATGATGTCTAAATTGGAGGAAAACAAACAGCAAAGCGTCTACAGGGTGATTCAGAAATGGCAGATTTCTTCCCGTGTACGTTGTGGGAGATGTTGACGGGGTACGAAAAAATAGTAAAACAAAAATTGGCTCATTTATTTTTCGAGTTATGAACAGGTGAAGTTGAGAGTTTAACTTCTACAGTCTACATGATTTTGAAGCAAAGCGATGTTACTTGCGAAGAATCACATGTCGTTACGAGTTCCCGAATGAAAATTTCTCTTTCGATTGAGATTTGTGTCGTCTTTTTAGAATCTAAAATTCGTCGTTCACCTCAAAGGAAGGTGCCGTGAAAATACATTTGGCGAGTATCTTAGGTCTGGTCTGGTAGGTTCTACGGAGTTTCTAGGGTAACAATACGAATATGCTATTGTAATGTGCCTCTTCGATCTGGAGGTGCCAGGTGGGTACCTACCTACTATTGCGATACTGCCAGATTGAACAGATTTGTTTTTGGTAATTCCTTGCAAATCGAAGCAGATTAATTATTCTCATTATTCTTACCATGCTCCATTGAAGTCCACTATAACGCGCCCGAAAGGAAATCCGCAATTATTTAATCACCATTCACTCTGTATATAACGTGAGTTTTTCAAAATTTCAAATTAGGGGGTGAGTTTGTGCGGAGATGTTGATAAGTTGCGTTCATTACACAACAAATCATCATTTTGACACCGGAATTTCCTTGATTTTCAAGTGATATTTTAGTATTTCGTAAGAGCGTTTTCTTCTCAAATTTTTCATCGCTCAGTTGTTGTCCACCTAGTGCCCAATACACTTGTGAAAAATACCACCCAAACAAATAAGTTCACAAATGGCATTCACTAATACACTAACAGCAGTGGCTCTTGCCTGATGGGGTATTTGCAATACCACCGCATTGTATGGAACGTGTACTGTAGATTCAACAATATGAGGCGACTGGAAGAAAGCACCCATTGTTTTGCAGGTCAAAAGCTTCACACATTGTTTTCGCCACCTGAACTGCCTTTGTCTTCAAAGCTTTGTCACAAACAAAAAGTTCTGGGATCTTTGTGAGTATGCCTAACTGCCCGACTACCCTTAGAAGGGAGTATCCATATATAACCAAAGCAAGGGTGCCCAATGATCATTTACATTTTGAAACCAGTAAGCTCCCATAGTAGGATCTTTCTCTGTTCAGTTTTTCATTCACCACGTGATTCAACTTTTTGGTAAGTTCAGTTTTTTTTTGTCAAATTTGCTCTTTTCTCCGGTTCTAATGCATTATTAATGAAAAAACGCCTGGGCATGATACACGTGCATAAGTAGCTTTCCAAGGACTTGCGCTGTTAATATCACTCCTCTTCGCATCGGATCACGACGTCTCATCAAATGCGACGCACGTGTTTGAAAGGCTTATACACATGCATCATTGTTCTGTCTTATTATTGCTTGAAAGCTCCTTGTTAAGACCCCTTACTTGTTCCAATATTTCTGATAATTTCAAATTGTTCAATTATTCATGTCAGGAAGCGTTGCTGGCTGGAGACGACACGAACAATGAACAAACTTTCAACTTAAGATTTTTATTTGTGGCCGCAGCCACCTCTAGTGCCAATAATTTGGAAAATTTCACTCAAATTCAATCCCCTATGAAATATACATTTTTCGTCGAAGAGAATTTTCAAGACCATCACTGTGTCGGTAAAAAAAAACTCTATTCAAATATCAAAAAACATACAGAGTTTTTCATTTGAAAATCAAAAGTTGATGTCACTTTCGGTTACTTCAGAAAGTGAAAGCGGCTTAATAATCAACGCAACCGATGGCAAAAGTAGTCCAAAATACCCCATAGAAATTTCAAATCTCGATATCTCATAGGAAAAAAATTATATGCTGGTGCGGTTTTCAAAAACCACACCGTATACAACGCCTTTGATCATCAGTGCTTCAAAAAATTATTATCCACTCTCCTGAATGCCACTGTCAATGGCATGTGAATAAAATGGATGTGAACGAGGATGTAAAAAACTGAATTTGACAGCTGTCAGTCCGGACTTTTCCACTTGCAATAATCAACAGAAATATCACAAGGGCTTGGATTTTCACGATAAATACGGTCAGGCGATCGCAAGTGCTGGTTGTAGCGATGAATGCGCGACTCCGTAGGAGGAGGGCATTTATCTAGGGACAACCAGCCCGAGAAAAACGCTTGGCCAAAATTATCTGGGAAAATCTCGAGCACGAGTGATATTTTGATCATTGTTACGAAGAAGAAGTCCGAAGTGACAGCTGTCAGATTTTGTTGTTCACTTCCATTTTATTCCGTTGCTATTGACAGTGGGATTCGAACGAGTAATTATCCTTATAGGTGGGTCTATTAATCGAGGGCGTTGTATGTAAGATTCACCAAAATAGCGTAGCTAATCAGTCGTAGGAAAAGCATTTTATTCACTTACTCCAGCTTCTTTTCAAACATGTGAAGAAATAAGTTCTATTTCTTGTTACTCGCCATAAAACATACTGATTTTATTTATCTTCATTTATCCAACCAGGCGATGAAGTTCTCGACAAGTAAAAAATTGGTCAAGATCGATCTGGCAGAGATCCAGGCAGGAGCAGCCCGAGCAGCTGAGGCGTCACAAAGAAGAAAAAGATCGGCAGTGAAGAGAAAAAACAAAGCACTACAAGCTAGTAAAATAAGGGCACTCCCAATAGATTTCGAGGAGTGGCTGAAACTTCGTAAAGCTAATCTCAGCACACAAGCGCCCGTCGACAGGGCAACAGAGGTTGGGAGCTCCCAAGCGGCCGAATCAAATTGCTCCTCTGGGAACCCAGAACCTCCCCAACCATGGTCTCACTATTTCCAGCACGAGGGCCAGGAAATCAAATTGGACCAATTAGAGGTTGGGAGTCCGCAAACGAGTGATTCAAATCATTTCCCTGGGAGCCCCGTATCTCCCCAACTCTGGTACTTCTCCTGTCAGCACGAAGGCCAGGAAATCATATTGCACCCACCAGAGGTCGGAAGTTCTCAAACTAGCGAATCTCCTAATATCTGGTCCTTCTCTTTCGAGAACGAGGGCCAGGAAATCAGGATGGACCAAGTCTATCAACCGATCCCAGGCGATATTGAAGAAATGGTTGATTGGATTGGATTGGATGGTTGGTTGAACAGCCCCGCGGTTTAGAGGCTGTTCCTTTAGTTAGTAGTAGATATAGTAGTTAAGTTACTATGATTTTTGTTGTTGAATATTTAGATTTTTCTACAAATAAATTGTTGTCTTAAAATTTAATTGCACTTGCTTACCTGCTTCTTCAACATTCCCAGGAATCCTTATCCCTCAGAATTCATTCCATAAACGTTTGATGTGAGTATTTGATAGTTTCGTAAACCAGCACAATAATTAACTGGAAGAGCGTCTTAAAAAGAGGAAGATCGCGTCGTCAGTACAAAAGCTGCGCAACTCCAGGCTATGAAAAATCGTCGTCATGTAATGATACCTCATTCCAGCATCATTCCTTTAAACGCCATCGGGAATAATTTAGATGTTCAATGTAAAAGTGATCTAAGAATGCAATACAATTTTTGTGCCCACTGGATTTTTATTTCAATTCAACATTGTAAGTTTGGATGTAGGTATGGCTATAACATTTTTGAGGGGAAAAAGTCAAATATCTTGTGAAGAACCAGTATTTCCGCCCCCCCCCCACGAACACGGGAGGAAAAGTATTGTAATCGTGCAGAAATATAGTTTTGAGGTTCCGCCGGATATGTCCTAGCTAAATCAACTCAGCGCGATTTACTCGAAAAATATCATGGCAACAAGAAAAATGTCTCAATTGGGAGGAAGCTTGAGCCATCAGCTTTCTTCTGAGGGGGCGCCGCGCCGATGCCTGTAGGTCCTCTAGTTTCCAAGAAAATGCAGTTTTAATCGGGCGAGTCACAAGAATTCGAAGATTCATGACCGACAAAACAAACTACTTTGGAGGAAGAAAAATCTTCTTTCTCTGGGTTCCATTGATGTTCGCCGATAGATATTCTGCCTTACAGCCCAGCAAACACAATGATCGGAATTCATGACGTCACCGATCACATACTTGTTGATTTTAACATCAGCCAGTATTTATTGCTATTGTTACTAGGAGGATATAAGAATAGGGAGGGAGTATAACCCAGCTTGTGGGCGGGGGGAAATGAAGCCGGGAGACGTAAGGGGTGAGATAGCAACTACGCCCAAATATTGCATCTAGTTACAGGAGTCTTTTGACTTTTGTGAATTAATTGACGTTATTGAAATAATTTGGAACTATTTGAGGTTAGTGAGATTTTTTTGATTGACATAAAATGAGTCCTGCCTGAAATCTCTTATCTTTGTGCCTGGATCTTGTTTGGATGGTGCTTCATCTATAGGAGCTGAATAGATCAACTTTCCCAGGTGTGGGAAAGACAGAGGCTACGTGCGCTGGATACAATATCATGTATGGAGAATACCTATCCCATCAATGCGAGCCGGAGCTGCCGAAGGGAAGATGCCTACCTGTAGTATGGGGTCGCCTGATGTTTCAGTAGAATGTTAGGCAAGGATGGAAATGACCCGCAAATTCCAAAAATAATGAGCAGGAAATGAGCAGTTCGATTCTTTCCTCCTAGATTATCACGTATTTGTGAGGTCAGCATTGTTAATACACCTAATGATGATTTACACTCTGTGATCTACACTGAACAGTGATCGGAGGTAGGTACTCTGGAAACCTCATCATCAGCCAATTTCAAGGCCTGTGTAGACTTCAAGGTTCATGGCAAAATTACAATGAAAAGTACCCACCTAGGTATCTATCTTGGTGGAATTCCTATCCTGCTACTAACTATCACCTACCACGAAGTTAGTAACGAAAATGCTAATAAGTAGAAGCAAGTGAAACCTGTGATGAAATCCCTTTATGTAATCCAACGATCATATTTAGGAAGGATGTGGCTGGATCTGCTGCAGCACAAAGCGTCATAGACTGACACTGACAAGAGCGACAGCTCGCAGAACTTGACGTGGCAATATTCAGTTTCAATGGTAAAGTGATGGAAATTTTGGGCGTACAAAGATGGCGGATATGACATTTCCATGGCTTCACTTTTTATGACGAATCCTCCCTCCCTATTCTTATATCCTCCTAGTATTGTTACGATATCTCGCGTACGGGTTCGAATATAATTGAGACGATCGTTTGAAAACGCACACTGTTTATTTCTGCGTACAACAATAACTACACGCCAGCAATTATCTACTTGGAATTATCGCTGTGATCATCGCTCGCTTTTAATCCGCTCGCTCTCGCTGCTACTTCGCATTCCAATTCAATACTACCCTGAGTTGCCGGCTGATGCCTTATATAAGGCCTCCGAATAGTGTTCCGAACTTTCTGCCTACTCCCAGCAAATTCCATAGTGGCCCGGCATATGCGGTTTCTAGACCATTCCTGAATAATCACACACATTACTCGTATAATTATGCCGGGTTCTGGAACGGCGCCTCCGCCAAAATGGACAGATGTTTCTCGATCGAGCATTGAAGTCTCCTTACTCGGTTTCACGTAAACGCGCACTCTAAAATGCACCAGAACACTCCGCCTTATACACTGCGATCTAATGGATGGAAAAATCCAAAAGGATCGCGTGTTTACCAATATGCACGGGATCGCCGCTGGTAACACTATGGTGAATCCAGGTAATCCAGGTATGGTAAGTGAAAAAGTCCTATTAACCACTAGTGTTAAAGTCAACAAGTGTGTGATCGGTGACGTCATGATTCTGATTATTGCTCAGATTATTGTGTTTGCTGGACTGTGAGGCAGAATATCAGGCTTACTGCCTAGAGAAAGCCTAGAGAAAGAGGATTTTTTTCTCATCTGAAGTATTTCTGACTAGTTTTGTTTTGTCGATCATGAATTTTCGAAATTCTTGTGACTCGCACGATTGAAATTGCATTTTCTTGGGAACAAGAGCACCTACAAGCATCGGCGCCCCCTCAAAAGGAAACTAAAGGTCGGGCTTTCCCCTAATGAAAAAATTTCTTTGTCGCCTAGATATTTTATGAGAAAATCGCGCTGGATTGTTTCAGCTGGGACACCCTGTATCCATTTTGAGGTCCCCCAAGACGATTAAGGACGGAGTTGAATTGGTAAAATAAGCGTTGCGAAATCAATCCCTGTGGGTTTATTCCTTGACGGATTCTTACAATTTCGGTCTCTTTCGAAAGCTACAAGGATGTACTTTGGTTTGAGCCCATTGACTTTTCCAAAATTCAGAAATAACTTTTTGATTTTTAGATTTTGGGAATGCCAATGGGCTCAAACCAAAGTACATCCTTGTAGCTTTTGAAAGAGTTTAAAATGGTAAGAATCCATCAAGGACGTCATAAACCCACAGGGACTGATTTTGCAATGCTTATTCTACCAATTCAACTCTGTCCTTGAAATCATTTCCAGAATTATGTCTGGCTGTGTATACAGGGTTATTCAAAAGTCCGGAATGAAATTAATAATTTTTGACCATATTTTTTTCGGGAAAAACGCTCTAACAGGTCACTTTTTGTAAGAGACAAGTCGTTTTTTCATGACACGTGTCTTGATCTACCGTCAACCCCCTGACTCCTAGCCACCCTTAGTATTTTTTTTTTGAATGGCACCCCATGACTTGTGGGGGCTCGTTGAAAAGCTTGTCGAAGACTGTATCCAGATCTACCATTGAAAGTTAGATCGAACGCTTCACCATGGAGTTTTCAGAAACCCCAGGGCTACCCGGAAGTCCGGAACAAAATTAATAGTTCATTACCATATTTTTCCCAAAAAAAAACACTCGAACAGGTCGATTTTCAAAAACGGTAAGTCGTTTCTTCATGATACGTGTAATGATCTACCGTCAACCCCCTAACCCAAGCCACCCATTATAAAGTTGCAATGCAAGAAATTTGCAAAGTAGTTTTCTTCAATAAAGTACCTAATTTTGATGATGGTATAGCTTCAAGCCAAGCTTCTGAATCTGGTTCAGAAACAGCAAGTAAAATAGCTTTCTCTTGTTCACTTGAAAATGACATTAGCTTATGATAGTGATTTCCAATGATGGATGAATCCCGAGGTAAGTCTCAGTTTCTTTGTAAAGATGGAGATTCAAGAAACTGCGAGCCATTGGACTCACTGCACCACTCTTCAATAGCTCCGTTCAAGTATTCTGGCTGCAAGTCACATGAACTGCTACGAAGAATGGACTTGATTAGATCAGAAGTAACATGACGAGAGGACAAAAAAGCCGGTACAGATAAATCTGCAATAGATCGAATTCCTAAATCACCATACCAAACTGGCAATATGGCTTGACTCCAAGATCTGTTTGTGAATTCAATATTCAGAATTCTTCCCAAGGTCGAACGAATTTCATTGTCTAAATCATGGCATATATTTTTGAATTTCCACAAAAGGCAACATCTAAGAAAATATTGAAATGGGGTATCCAAAAATAATGACGAAGTAGGAAAAAACTAATATGTGGACTCACTTCACATGAATTGTTAGGAAGTAAATAAGTTCTTCTGCCTTTTTTGAAAATATGGCACCGAGCGGCTCTGCCATTAGTTTCTAATTTGAAAATCAGGCGGAAAACGGAAAAACATTCGGAATAATAGGTTTGCGTTCTTTTTTCAGTTTTTCATACGCAGAAACGTATACGCACGAGCCGCGGATGCCTAATCTCCAAAACCTTCCAATTGAAATTTCAGAAAGCAACATTTTCATCAGAAGCAATATTCAAATTTGGCTGAACGTGAGTGCGTGTCCATAATTTTGATAGTTGGAAATGCAGGAATTTTCAGTTTCACCGTTGATATGTGAATCTATTTCTTATTCTATGAATAATATCAATACAATATGTTAATACTGGAAGAATACCTTGGCATTCCATAACCCTTTGATTCCCAATATCTTCAAAAACAAACGTAATATTTTTTTAATTTTTTTTTCGCGTTCTTGAGTTGATTCCATGCTTTGCTCTGGACTCGGAATGCGATAATTTTGTGACACCTGTATAGCTTTATTCAGTGACTGGTCAGTATCAAATAGGTACAGTTGACTGATCAGTCACCCAGTCAGTCAGTTGGTCACTAAAACAGACACATCCTAACTATGATGTTGTACTTGATTGCAGTGAGCTTTGTTCAACAATGGAGTTTTATTCTTATTATGACTTTGTGTGGATACACAGATGCTTATAGTTGGTAATATAATTTTTGGAATACCTAGTAGGTGTACCTAGGTACCTAGTTATGTGATATTGGGATAGTATCAATAGTCAATATCTTCTCGCCAAATTTCATGTTCCATGTTTCATTTTTCACATTTGCGCTTCACCTCGCACTCCACGTTCAACTTGTTGAACATATCGGACAGATCTTGTTCGTTCACGTCGACAGGACCACCCACAGACGCTGACCGTTTACAGCGCGTCAGAAAGTTTCTCTCTGTCATCATTTTCGTCACCCTGTCCGTCAACTTTAGCAACTGGTCGCCGGAAAAGTCGGCAAACTCAGGCTTCGACTTCAACCTGTCGTAAGCGGCTTTGAAAATCGACTCGAAAACTCTGCGGTTCTGGTGCGTCTTGGATCCTTCCATGCTTCTCTTGGTTTTGTTGCAGCACCGGCACAAATCCACTCGTCCAAAGGTTCTGAACGCGTAATGCCTTGCCAGACTCGATCTCGGACTCAGCTCCGGTTCTGCACTGGCACTCCTTGTTTTGCCGTTTCTGCAACGTGAAGAACTGCCCCTGAAGCACGGCTTGGAGATTAAATCGTTGATGCGATCCGAACCTGGAACGTTGTTGTAATTGTTTTTTTTTTCTTGGTGTTAGGTTGTTCAACAGGTTTATACTCACGTTGCGGGGCTGAGCTCTTGCGGCGACGGCTTTGACCTGAATCAACTGTTGGATTAGTAAGCTTTGAAAATGTGTTTTTGTTCAATTTACCATTAGGAGATGAAGGGACTGAAGATGAAGTTTTAGCTTTATTCGGAGACATGATTCAATATGAAAGAACAATACTATAACAATTCAATAATATTTATCACCACTGTGTTTGTTGAAAAACGCGTCAATTTGTTCAGCAAAAACAAAAGAAAAACCTAACATGTGCTCGGATCTAACGTAGCTATCTGGCAATGTTTTTATTCTCAGCTGGTGTGGAGGACTTTTTCTCAACTTGTGTACTAGAAATTTTGCTATCAGCTGTGGAGCTATTCAGATTAGATATTCTCGACGGTGTTCTGGAGCATTGGGAGGGAGCTGAAGTGGGCCAAAACCTCGCGGAAACCACAGTCCGATCATGTTGTTCCGCACTTCTGGTTCAGAATTCCGAATCAGTTGGATCTTCTGCCTCAAATCGGCGAGTTTCGCCGCGTGGCTCATTTTCACCTTCTCTTTCAAAGTCTCTCTCGCACGCATTTCTTCAGATTCGTTCTCGGGTTCGTCCGCTGGCTTCGAGTCTGGAGGCCGAAGCGAAGACCGTAAATTCACAATGACCACTGGTACTTCACTGTAGTCTTCATCGATTTGTGACGGTGGTTCCACAAAAAAGACCATTCGCGGGATTCTTTGCGGTTCTTCGAAGCCCTTCGATTTGTGTCTGCGGAAAGCCCACATTCGCAGCACGCTGTCGGATGCCGTCACGCAGTACTCTCGAAAATTTCGCGCAATTTTCTTGAGGTACTCTCCGGTGAACGACATTGGTCTCAAGGGCTCGCCGGATGGCCCTCTCGATGGCCCGCCCACCTTTTCGTCAACGCCTGGATGATGTAATTCCCCCAATTTTTCCGTCTTCACTTTCACTATGGTTGTTTTTTCATTAAGTAGTGTCATGGATCTGGGATACTTATCAAATGGCTTTCCTTTTGGTGATTCATTTTTCTTATTGGCTGGAACCTTGTACGTTGCTCCTTCTCCACACGGCCCACCCGGCGCTCTCGAAGAACAAGGTGGAGCTTCTACAAAACATTTTAGATTAGGTATAGCTGATGCGTAGATTATAAGCTTGTCACTATACCTACCAGCACTTCGACCAGCACGTTGACCAGCACCGACATTTTCTACAAAAGTTTCTTGGGTACTTTGCGAACCGCTTGGCGATGACGTGTCGAAAAACTGCAATGTTCTTGGTAAATGAGGAAAATCAATAGCTTTCACTTACATGTGAACTGCTAGAGTCTTCGCTGATAGAGTCTTCACTGCTGGAGCCAGCAGGTGGTTCTGGCACTTGCTACGCGCAACATAAATTGCGAATACATTGATACAAGGAGACGATCTCATTTACTAATATTAAATTACTTACGACATTTGAAGATTTTCCAGTATTTAATTTGAACTTTTTAGACATTTTTACACAATGAACGGAACGGACAACACAAAATGCTCACATGAAAACATTGCTTATTGCTTATCAGTTACATGGGTCGAAAAAATGTAAGATTAAAGCAAAACCAATTGGTTTCATTCATTGTAATAAATAAGTGTAGGTAGGGTAGGTATCGTTTTGTTTCATATTTCGACTTGTGCTGCGCTTATTTATTTTTATTACGAAGAAGAAGAACGAAAGCTCTACGATATTTCAATATCGAAGAGCCCACACTCTGGAATTCAACCTGAACTTTCAGCAGACACTAAAAGATATGATTATGATATTCGATTTTTGAAAGCTATTCCTTGAAATACAATAAAATAAAGTGCCTAATGACATTCCGTTGTAGATGAATTTTGATAAAAAGATAAATTGTACCTACATACACCAGGTGGTCACAATGTGTATATACGAGTGTGTATATTTGAAAATTTTTAAAGTTTTTTTCGGAACTTTTTTTTTCAATTTGAAAATGTTGATCAATGAATTCTACTTCAAAGAAGTCGCATATGGAATGGAGTGATGACTGAAGTCGAGGTCAAAGTTGTCTCGAAATAATCAAGCTCAGCCCAGTTCTACATAGACTGGTCACAACTATTTGAAGTAGAACAGCAAAAACATTGACCAGCTTCAAAGAGCTGTAATTTTCTTGAATGAGAATGATCGGATTGTAAAACGGCGTGCACTTGATTGAAGATCAATTCTTTTTTTTCAGGAACTGCACTCGGAACTGCACTACTTCTCGAGATGAAAGAAGTGTGGAAATGTTTCCACTGACGGAACAAATGTCTTTTTGAATGAAAAGTACATACTAGAAGGTGGTACTTTATTTTAGAAACAAAAGCTGTAGACACAGTGTTTCGCTATATTATTTAAGCTGTTCAGTACAGCATACCAGGCTTGAATTTTTGTGTAAAACTACCAGGAGAGTTGTATTTAGATTTCCATGTTGGTTGGATTATCAAGTACAAGAGAATTATTATAAATGACAAATGTGATGGAGAGGAGTTTCACCTAGAGGGACGTCTGGTTTGGTATCGCGTAACTAATGAATTTGTTGCAGTATTCACTTGGAGTTATTGGAGATTGTTCAATCGTGAAATGGAAAATCCATTGAAAGCTGTTTGTATAATTACCTGGGATATTCGACGACGTGACGATTCGATAAATTTGTACCTAAAATGAATTGTTACGGCTCAATAGTTGGTTAGCGATCCGATATTTATTTATGGGGAAAAATAGTTGTTTCGAAGCCTTCTTGTGTTAGTTCGTCGGTGAGCACCGTTGTGGGTTTTTAGCAACAATGGGGTTCACTTCACACAAAACAGAATGGGGTTCAATCAAAGGGGCTTCACGAGAGTTTGTATCTTGACTTGAGTAATTGTTCGCGTACACCATTGGTTCCGAAGTTTTTGAAAGGGTGAAATTGGGTTTCACATTTCTGGCTATGAACACTTGCGGTCGCGACATCCTTCTAAGCTGCAAGGGCAATTCAAGGTAAAAATAGGTCCAGTTTTCCACAAAGGCACCGGCCATATCCGATCCCTTCCAAAACGGGCAACAGATTATCATAGCCTAAAAAGAGTCATGCAAAAAGAATAGTCCAGATATAACAGAGACGCAGCCTTTGTAAAGAGATTCATAATTGGAGGAGCCCCGCACACACCGGCCCACGAACTTAGATTGTAGGGAACAGGGAAACAACGGAAAAGAGAGGGCAAAGTTCCCATTGCTCGCAAAAGTCACTCACTCACCCCTTTTTCGGTGTCTAGGCGCTGGGCCTAACCCTAACATAACCTATAACACTAGCTTAAATGATGAATCTGATAAAGCCACGATAAGAATTTCGAACAACGCTCCCCAAACAAAGTTTGAATGTTGGTCAAGGTGTAGAATCAGGTGTTCATCGGAGTCGAGATCGAAGAATCGGTGTGTGCCGGCTTTGAAATAATTATAAGGGGAGAGTCATCTTTCAGGGAACACTTTAAACAACTTGACTATCTTAGTTACCAGCGTTGAGGTTGGGTCAGGTATAGAAACTAGCCTTTATTCAAACACTTTGACATGTAAATAGAAGTCAATATATTGGTTTTATGTTACAACTAATTTCTGTGTCTTACTGCGTTCAAACTAGAGGTTAATTCGATCTCAACACGTCCAGGAGCTCTATACTCGAACCACAAGAAGGATGCACAACAGGATGGTGTCCTGATACTTGACGATCACCGGCCAAAGCAGTCCCAAGAGCAGGAAAAGTGATTTCATTCAAATAAGTTGAATTGAATTGAAGTATGTTGGGTTGCCTAACCAGCCAGGCGCATAAGCTGAAGAGTTGAGGGTGTTTCAGTAGTTTTAAAGAAAATTCGTGTCTGGTATGCTGTACTGAAGAACTAAAATTATATAGCGAAGCAGTGTCCTTCAAGTTCTTCTCGAGGCCACAACGGCCGAAGCTCACACCGGATTTTTGAGGACTTTTAGTATGTTGAACTACATGCTTAACTGAGCTTATATACAAAAATCCGGCTAGTTTTCATTTTTGTTCGCTATTTGCGATTTAAACAGCTAAAATTCCTGGACTAGATAGAAAGTTCACAAAATCCCTTGCAAAATCCGAATGTTGTTTGCCAAGTGATTTGTATCCATTTGGCAATAAGCGAGGCAATAAGCTGATGCTAGAGCGACAAATAACACTACATCTAGTTTATTTTCTCAGAAAATCTAAACGGAAAAAGGACAATAGTGATGAATTAAGGGACAGGTGACAAAAATTCCCTGAAAACGTTTTACAATAGACTTCTCCAAAGCAAAGAGACAAAGAATCGCCTGGTCCACGGCCTGGTCATTGAGGGTACAAAGGCGTCTCTGTCTGACAAATCGCTCTAAATATGCTTTCTCTTCTTACCTGCAATGTGCAAGGAACCATAACTCGACTATGACAATTGACAACACATTATAAAAGAAAGTTTCAAATTTACAAAGATGTATTCAATGCTGTCGAATTCCATTGAGGATAATCTTTCTTGGTATAAACCATCCCAGGTCTCCTAACAATAGCCTTCGCAGGTAGGTGTAGGTAATATGTAGATAATGGGTGAGATTTCAACAGAAAAGTGAGCCTATACTCTATACACTCATAGAAATGGCCACCGGATTCCTCCGCTTGAAAAGTAGTCCTGAGCGTTACCCGAGAAATTTGAAATTCCAGTTAGAAAGAGGTGCTTATTTCCGCTAATCACAGCTAAGTGCTATGGTAATTTTAAATGACACCAGTTCAATACCAATTTCAATGAAAAGGGAAATATTTTTTTGAATGAAGCTGATTTTATCACACAACACTTACAACAGCCCAGCCGACTAAAAATAACAAACACAGAGAAATGGAGGTTAGAAATCGTACGTTAGTGTCAAACACGTTGGATGTAATGCCATTGCCTTGGCGTAGGAATAATTTGCCCGGGTAAGACTACCAACCGAACAAAACTAATATAAGTTCCAAACGCGCTTGTGTTGTTACAGTTTTTGGTGCTTTTATTTGCTATAGGTTACATCACTGGAATTCAAAAACGTCCGTTCCAACAGACTAAAGTTCAAACATTCTGTATCATTCTAAACAGTCCGGACCAGCTCTTACCTGTTAGTCGACTTATACCCTGTTAATCGTTCGTCTGTTATACCTCACACCGATCGGTCGTCTTCCAAAAAGTTACAGGCGAGGTTACAAGTGTACTAGTGACAAAGCTGCAACGCTTACGTTTTGCTCAGAAAACTGAAAACTTGCACAATAATGATCAATAGTTCCACTGATTTGAAGGAGACTATCCAAAGCTCCATCAAAGAAGACATCGACGACGTTTCCGCAAGATCGATTGAAAAAGAAGTCGAGGATTTTTTGGAGCAAGACGGAACTCTGACAGAAGCCATGGAAGTTCTCGAGAATGAATTGACCTGCGCCGTTTGCTTGGACATCGCAATCCGACCCAGTCTCACAGAATGCCGGCACATTTTTTGCAGGTCTTGCGAGATCCTCTGCAGATTGAAGGATGACAAACCGAAGTGTCCGCTGTGCAGAGCAAATTTAAGAGGTTCCAAGTCAAAATTGCTGGGCACAACAGATATGATAATAAAAAAGGTGAGTGAAAAAATCAATGTTTTAGAGAATAATGACACTTGAGACACTTCAGGCCTTGCTAAAGTCAGGCCACTTTTGTAGGTGCTGTTCTTGTTGTCACCCTGTATACTGTACATTAGATAGACCATTAGGTGATCTGAAATGGTGACTTTCAGTCGAGAGAATACTCTATCGAGCAAAGCAAAAGTTTACGAACTAGAAGCAATTTTTTTTTTGAGATATCTTCATTAACACTCGTTTCAACCGCAGGCACAATTTTAGGGACGGTCAACATCAATTTCGGACCAGTTCATACAAAAAAAATCCGTGTTACTTGTACTTGAGTGGTTCTTAATTTACATTTACAATTTTTTTTCTCAATTTTAGATCATGGTGAAGCAAGACCACCGCTACAAGAAACAAAGAACGGAAACTGTACTGGAAAGAGTACACATAGGGTTGAAGTATGCCCACAAAAAACTCGAACGCTATCGCTTCCGAAAGTTGGTATGGCTGATAGGGACTTACTTACGCCTGTAGTTCTTATAATATGAATTTATAATTGTTACTAAGTAATAAACTTATATGTATATGAATGTATATCATCAATTGATTCGTATTTCTTTTACAAAACTTCTTGCACAGTAGTTATCATACAGGGTGGCCCAACGAAAACAGAACAGAGGGGTTTTCGGGCATTTCACATCATTTTTTCGGAAAAAGCTCAGACAGGTCGATTTTTATATCGAAGGGGACATCTGAAACATACATTGGCAAATTTCTATCTCCAGCCCCCTCACCCCTACCCACTTCAACTTTAGAATTTCAAATGACACTATCTACTTTGCGATACATCAAATCGAAAGAAATCAAATTCTTTTTCTGGAAAAAATATTTTCAAAATTCTCAACCCCACCCCTCCTCTTCCCAAATTTCTCTGACTGTCCCATTTTATATCCTTGACCCCTCAATTCTCTTCAATTTAATCAGCGTCATCCCAAATAGCATCTAAGGAGAAAATTTTTGGTGGAGAAAAGTGTTGCCCAAATTCACCCTTTTCTTCTCCCCCACCCCAATTTCAAAACTTAACGGACACCACCTACTTGGTGGTACATCGAATAAAAGGAAATTGTTTCCTCTTTCTGAGAACAATTTTTTTGAAATTTTCAACCCCTCTCCTGATAAATTGAACATTCAACGTTTAAATTGAACGGAGTATTTCACGGGGAAAGGGGGCTTTTTGAAAATTCTGAGAATATTTTATTCAGGAAGAGAATTCAATTCCCTTCGATTTGATGTATCACAAAGTAGGTAGTGTCATTTTAGATTTTGAAGTTGAGGTGGGGGAGTGAAGGGATGAATTTGGGTGGCACTTCTTACACAGAAAATTTTCTCCCTCGATGCTGTGCAGGATGACGTTGACTGTACTGAAGAGAATTAAGAGATCAAAAATATCACATTGGAAACTCTGATAATTTTAGAAAAATGGGGAGTGGGGTTTGAAATTATAGAAATATTTTTTCAGAAAGAAAATTCAATTCGCTTCGTCATTTGAAACTTCGAAGTTGGGGCGGGTGGGGGTGAGAGGGCTAAAGATAGAAATCCGCCAATGTATGTTTCAGATGTCCCTCTCAATGTAAAAATCGACCTGTTCGAGCTTTTTTAATTAAATCAAAATCAAAAATCAAAAAGCAAAATTAGCCGCAATTAGCGACCCGAATCGATGAAAGAAAACTTTTCATTATGAAGGTAGATATTTTGCTTTCTTCATATAATTTCTCCAACTACTTAGGGCCAGTGTTTTGGTCTCTAGTTAACTCTCAAGTTAACTTGGTTTTGTTATCATCGATCTGATTGTTGCAAGAATAATAATCGTTTCCACGGAAACAAATCTAGTTTCAAATGTCAGACGAAACTGAAAAACTGGCTCACAACAATTTGGTTCAAAGATCAAAATTTACCAAGATAAATTCTTATCGATCCATACATTATACCGCGTTTCAACAGAAAAATTCTAAGGCGCACCTAAGAGGCACGACGTGCAGCTCTAGAATTACTCTGCCATGTGGAGTCAACAGTAATTGCGGCCGAAAAAAAGAAAGGAGTACAGCACTGCCGGTGGGTTTTATAGACTCGAATTTTTTCTCCGGAAGAAAAAAAAAACAAAAAACAAAACGATCGTCATACTGCTTTTCCTACTTGTAGCACGAGTGGCAGTAAGAAACACCAAATTCCCTGTTGGAAACCACGAAGTCTCCAACCAAAAACAGATGCGCATTCGCAAGGCGTCACTCCCAGCGGCGTAACTTGGCCAAAACCTACAAAATATCCAAATTTCAGCCAATTTGACAAAGAACCATTTTATCCATAAAATTTGCGGGGTCCTTTATTTCGGTGGAGAAATCATGATATTTGTTTGACTTTTAATTTTTGGGCCTTTGAAACACGTGTTTTCGGAATGATTTGTGAACATTCAGATTTGAATATCCCGAAAAGACCTTTGAACGCAATTTCAGGATAAGTAAAATGATAACGCCAAATTCAAAAATATGGACAATTCTCAGGAATTACCTAATGAGAAGGAAATGGGGGGAGAAAAGGCAGGCACACAATATTGTCAATGTTTCTGAAGTGTTTTGATGGAACGCGTAACTATTGTAGGATATGATAGGAAGCCATGATAGGTATATTACATGGAGGATGTGCCTTTTGTTTTGTTCGATTCTCTACTACCCAGGAGAATAATAAATAAATGATTCCAAAGTTGAACCATGTATTAAAGTACCTATCTCATTATTCCACGATTCATAATTAACAACGTTCTATACAGGGTGATTTTTTGAAAAGTTTCCACCCCTTGTTTCTCGCCGCCAAAATGTTTTACAGGAAAACGCCGAAACAGGTCAATTTTTGTTTCGAGGGGGTCATCTAGAGCACATATCACCAAATTTTTATCTTGAACCCCTTCGCCCCCGCCCCACCCTGCTTTAAAATTTCAAATAGCATGACCTACTTTGTGATACATCAAATTGAAGGCAATAAAATTCTCTTTCCGTTAAACATATTTCAAATTTTTTTAAACCACCCCTCAACCCTTCTGAAAATCCTCTTTTCGTTAATGGAAGGACAATGTTCCCCCTATAAACTCTTGATTCCTGAGAAATAGACTTCCCAGCAAAAACAGGTCGATTCTTATTTCAATGGGGTCATCTTAGACACGAGTGGCCAAATTTTTAATTTCAACCCCTTCGCCCTCACCCTACCTCACTTTGAAATTTCGAATAGCATTATCTATCTTGTGATACATGAAATTGAAGGCAATAAAACTCTTTTTGTCAAACATATTTCTATTTTTTTTAAACCACCCCTTTAAAGTAGGGTAGGGTGGGGGCGAAGGGGTTGAGGATAAAAATTTGGCCACTCGTGTCTAAGATGACCCCATTGAAATAAGAATCGACCTGTTTTTGCTGGGAAGTCTATTTCTCAGGAATCAAGAGTTTATAGGGGGAACATTGTCCTTCCATTAACGAAAAGAGGATTTTCAGAAGGGTTGAGGGGTGGTTTAAAAAAATTTGAAATATGTTTAACGGAAAGAGAATTTTATTGCCTTCAATTTGATGTATCACAAAGTAGGTCATGCTATTTGAAATTTTAAAGCAGGGTGGGGCGGGGGCGAAGGGGTTCAAGATAAAAATTTGGTGATATGTGCTCTAGATGACCCCCTCGAAACAAAAATTGACCTGTTTCGGCGTTTTCCTGTAAAACATTTTGGCGGCGAGAAACAAGGGGTGGAAACTTTTCAAAAAATCACCCTATATTTCGATTATGTATTAGGAACACGTTCCAACAAGTAGCCTGTATTTTGCACTCATATGTAAGTATCCATTGGATTAAGTTTTTTCCATTTCATCTTGTGAATAGATATGACAGTTTTAAAAGTATTTTGCCTACACTAGCCCTGGTCTTGTGATTGTTATGAGTTGCGAAGCCCTCGTGCGATTTCAGTGCATTCGGGAACATACGCGTAGTTTCTAGACAGTTCGAACAAACTGGTGATCCCAACATACGAGTAGAACAATGTGGAATTCGCAAGAGGACCGGTGGAATGTCCCCGGGGGTAACAGTCGGAATATAAATAGCACAGATAAAAGCACAGAGGGCTGACCGACGAACCAATAACCAGTTAAAAATTCAGAGCGACAACAGCGAGCAATCGGCGAAGTTGAGCTAGCAATATCCAAGTGCGAAATAATAACTGAAGTGTATTTAATAGTACGCAGTAATAAACGAAATGTGTTTAAATGTTCGTCTCGAAATTGTGAACACAACGCAAACCCGTAACATTATTATCATTATAGGTACCTATTTGATGATAATGAAAATTGTAGGTCGACACTGAAAGTCAGTGGAAGTTTTCACATGGAATAAGATTCAAGTGCCCATCAAACACTTTTATTGTATATCAGTAAGAGGTCTTTATATCGCAAAACCGCACAGTAAAATTTAATAATGTAAGAAGACATGTGGCATCAGCAGCTTTGGCTTAATATCAAAGTTATTGCTTGTTTAGGCCGGGCGTAAAGCCCAAAATGATGATTATCTTTACATGGCGGCTTATCACGGCAATTAAAATATTACGAGGGGCATGGACGTGACTCCTCTGTTGTATAATAATAGGAAGTTTGAGCAGAGAGTTCAGGAAGTTTTAGTGACTATAATAAGTGAGTAAGTATGATATTATTAATATTTAGGTATAACCTTTCTCCTTGACGTTGTATTTATTATAATAGGGTGTGCCGAAAGTGAAGTAAGTACATCAACAAACTGAGTGGGCATTTTCAAGCAATGATGGCTCAAAAGCTGTGGAAATTTGACAGTCTTATACAGACTGATTATACAATCATGGGTATGAGGTGCGAATGTGTTTAAAATTTTACTGGAATTGGTCGAATAATAAAAATTAATATGACAGTCCAAGATAGCGCCGGATCGCAAAACCAAGCATGACAATGTAACGATGTGCAAGTTACCTGCGCTTTGCTCTTGATCGTAGTCAAAACCCTTCAACACAAAAATTAAACATGTGAAACAGTCAGTCGAAAGAAAAAAGGAAAGTGACGGATTCGAGAAATAAGCTCGTCAAAGAAGCCCTTGAGAATGACCCCAAGAAGAGACTCTCAAATATGTCAATAGACAATACATAACGAAACAATCAACCATGGGGTGCCGGGATACCAAAAAGTATTCATTATTTCTCCCCATTGGCACACAAGGATCCTGTAAAAGAGCCTACCTGATCCAATAGCTAAATATACCTTGCTACAGGTGACAACGATCAAAATGATACCACATCCGCCATAGCAGACCCTGTCCTAATCCGTTTGAGTCAAAATCTGTTTTTTAATAATGAAAATCCATACAAAATTTGTTGCTTCGATGGAGAATTTGTATCTAACTGTCAAATTTTTCAACAATAAATCCGATTATTTCAGATTCTGTGTTGCAATCATATCATTTTCTTGTTCTTTTTACTGATTTGAAGTAAATTATCGTAGGAAACTTCTTTTGCATTCCGAAAGAACGCGTCGGTTGAAAGATGATAGTTTATGGATATGTCATGATGCGGGAATTGTTTGAAAAGTTAAACATGTTTAAATTCAATCGGAAAACATCAAGTAGGTATATAGAAAAGCATCTCCAAATCAATAATTGATATTTGACCTCCAGCACTTGATATTTTGTCCCTTAGGGAGCCAATGGGGGCCCTTAGTAATTACCACCAGTGTTTAAGGCTGTAGTCGCAACAGAGTGAAAGTATTTTTAATTCTTCTTTTCCAAAAATGGAGATAAAAATCAATTTTTTTTGAAACTGTGTACTGACTGTGTTTATTGAATTATGTAAAACATGTTTTCGTGCCTTGGTGACCACTATTGGAAAAACAGTCATGTATTAAATTTTTTACGTCTCAAAATTATAGAACAGTTGATAATTTTTTCGTTGGTCCAAAAATGTCCCAGCAATGTTCAAGAAACTTTTTCAGTAATTTAGGGCTATTCGGCTCCTGAAAATATGTGGGGTAATCCAAACGGAAGGAAAATGAACAAACACCGTATAAAAAAAGAGTTTTCATCTTCATTATCCTGTTGCAAATGTACAGTAGAATCATATAGAAATTCTATGTGCCTTCTATATGGTTGTATATGCTTCTATCTGAATCTATTGAGTTTCTGACTGTCATATAGGAACATATAAAGAGATCTGTATGACCCCTATATGGTTTTACCCGCAGATTGACTTCAACCAAGTTTTCCATATTGACATGAGCGTTGCGATGACATCCCATATACATTCATATTGAAATGTATATGGGAAATACTATATCTTCCGCTTTGGTTCATCACTGCCAGAGATGAATAATGGTACTACTTTTCATTTGTCATTGTCGTTGTCACGGCTGTTGGACACCAAGCAGGATTGTGCAAGTAGAAATTGAGGAAATAATGTTGAAACGTAAGTAGATAAATGGATTACCCAAGTGTTAAACTGAAAATACAGTGTGTAGCGAGTTGTGGATCGCCGATTTTTTAGTTTTCTGTCCAATTTCGTCGTTTCCATCGCATGTGAGTGATGCCAATTCTATTTCCATTTCGTTTCTTCCATCATCGTCACTTTTGTAATTTTCATCACTATTCCTGTCTTTGTCATTGCTAAATACCTCGTATCATTTTTATCATAGATGCTATTTTTGTCGCCAATATTGCTGCTTAGTTTGGACATTTCCAATCATTTATTTACCAAGCTTGCTGCATATATATTGTTTCCAACGTCACTTTGAAATTCTTGGAACACATTTGGATGCATCTGATTTGAAATATGTCTGTTGTACCTATTTTCGTTTTTGTTTCATTGTCTTTTTATGAGACTATGAAAGACAACACAGAACCTAGGTTATGAAAGAAATTTTTAGCGTCGCGTCGCATATCGTGTTGACATTTATGTAATTTGACCAATAAGGGATTGCTTCTTGGCTACATGCTTTTCCATATAGAATTTCAGCCAATCAGGAATGTTTCCAGGCTATATGTTCTTCCAGGTTCTTCCAGGAATTCCATATCAATGAATGACCTCCAATCGTATCTGACTCTATATGGCTTCTATATTATGGTTTCTTAGTATTTCCATGTGGATTTTCATTTACTGTTTGTGTGTTTGTACATGGTATCTATATGAAATTCCTGTTTCAGAGTCCGGATTCAAACCATATAGAAGTCACATAGTTTTTTTTTTATATGGTTTTATATGACATATTTTATGCAACATTGAGGGAGAAATATGCAAGATACTTTTACCCTGCTGCGACTTAAACTTGGGAGCAGTGAACATACAGGTGTCCAGAAAATGGCGGAGAAGGCCGGTAAAATAATTAAAAAAATTCTTTGACTTTTTTTGGGATTATGAAAAGTCAAGGGCTTTCGAACCCTTTCAGTTTTATTGATTCAAAAGATTTCATGAGTATTGATTTTTTTCATCCACAGGATGAGTCAGAAAATGAAAAAAATATTATTGAAAGGACCAGTTTTTATCAATGTATTTTTCAGAATTCTCTGAACAACGTGCTGCAGAGCTTTTTTGTCATTCTCTGGGCATCTGTATAGTAGTTCCAATGCTGGTGGTGGTTATACTTACTATCAGGTAATCCTATATCTTGTCTAGTCCTTTAACAGAGTAGGTATTTTCCGAGGTATTTTCTTTGATTCCACGGGAATAACAGACAGTTTTTTTTGTATATTTTTTTCTTTCGCCAACGTTTATTTATCTATCACATATTTATTCATCTTTTATACCGTAGATCAAAAACTTTCCTCCTCTAGGCGGGCTGTGGCCTGGCCAAAGTCAGACTCGTTTGCCTGACAACGGCTAGACCTCAGCCTACCTAGAGAAGGAAAGTTTTTGATCATGCGGTACATTGAGTTTTATATTTTTGCAACCCCTTTCACCTACTGCCTTGGGAAAGACCTCGCTACGAGGTCAAAACGTTGGCAAAAGAAAAAATTATATAAAAAAAATGTCTGTTATTCCCGTGAAATCAAAGAAATACTCTGTTATACTCACCTTTTTTGAATAACGGGTGAAGAATGAATAAACCTCATAAGCGCAGTCAAGCCACTAACAGTGTTCATGATTTGATTATAAAATACTGAAATTAGACGGCCGGTAGCGCGGCGGACTCCGTCTTTGGAAGCAGCTCTAGGGATCGTGAGTTCGAATCCGGCTCGGGCCAGGTGAAAATTTTCATGCGCCCTTTAGTACCTTGTCGTGTACTACCGTGCAGTCACGTCAAAGGAAAAAGAGTGGAACGAGAACGACACCGAGAAAAGGGTGCTAAATAATCTCGTTGTTGATGCGTCCATAAAATGGTGAGTGGTGTGGGAATCACCCGGCGCCGCTCTTAGAGTACTGAGGCGGCGCTTGGGAGGTACTGCCAGTGACTACACGGATACCCGCCGTTCGCAAAATAAATGAAAACAGAGGAAAAGACACGTCAGTAAATGAAAGTATATTTTATTAAATACTTATTTGAAGGAATTTCCACTCAATGGTCTATTACTAGACTACAAATAAAAAACAACACATTTTCTTTTAACCATCCGTTCATAGCTCTCACAATAGAACACAATTTTCAAAACCAAATATCTTGAGAGCATTAATGCAATCAAGGTGTTTCTCTTCACCTGATAAATTCTCTATTTCAACTTTTTCTAACAACGACAGTGAAAAATTTGTTGGAGGTGTTCCAAACAGTTGAACTGTAATTTTTCATACAAGTCAACTGTTCGGCTTGAAGTGAACAACCTCTATTCATAAATACAGAATAACACCTCTCTGTTACAGACTGGAGCCTCAAGTAAGATTTACAAATTTGTTCTGGTATGCACTGCGAGCTTTTGGACATTTTACCTAATATGCCATTATAATGAATGCTCATAGCTGAAGGCAGAAACACCCTATTTCATTAGCTCCACGCTTACAAATTATCTCACTCCAAACATTGCAATGTGAATACAATTACATCGCAATTACGTTACAATTACATTACAATTGTAATATTGATATTTTTCTGCAATAATGAGATGCGACGTGTGTGAATTGTTGTTTGTGAATTCGTGATCACGAACCAACTTTATTTTTGTTTCCGAAATTCGAGTGGGGCGACTCAAGTGTTTTCCCCTCTTGTCAGGTGGAACCGCTTGTTCTGATCACCTTTGGCGGATGGCCGTTTTAGTTAGGTTTAGTCAGGATTAGGCTAGTCTTGTACACAATGATTTGTTCAATCTCAACTGTGAAAAAATACATCCTTGACGATTTCTTGCCCTTGAAACCGTAGAGGTTTTTCTTCACGTTGATAGAAATTATTGTGTGGCTCACAATAAAATTCCACTGCTTTTCATACCGTCGCAATTTCCAAAAAGAGTTGAAAATCCTTTCCTTCATTTCTGCAGTCAATATTGTCTTGCAACGGTTGCATTTCTCCAAAGCAGCCTGAACTATTTCCCGAGCCGCCTTCTTCGACCCTTTCGAGATAACGTAGGCTAAGAAGTTGTCTTATATTGAAGCCAGTTTTAGCTTCGGTAAGTTTCCATCTACATGGATCCAGTGTTCTCTTTGCACACATTCATAAGGTGAATCTTTTCGTGTCCGCTCCACCTTTTCCCGATACAAGAAGGAGTTGATTTGGAAAGCTCTGTTGACAAAAGTGGCATTATGAGTGATATTATTTTTTAGACGATTTATTTATTTTCCAATAATCCATTTAGAATTTCACGAACCTTCATCAATGTTATACTCGGTGCCAGTAGACACGTCATCTGGATGAGTTTGGTTCCTGAGAGAATTATGATTCATATGGAGTGATGATGTCGTCGCTCCGCTTAATTCTTGTTTCACTGGCATGTGATCGTAACCTACGGAAATTAATGCGTTAATGTGGTCGGTATCCAACAGACCGCTTATGCCGTTATGCCGTTAGATCCTAGCCGTTGTCACCCGAGAGGGCCTCTCACCTCGGGTTTAAACCAGATCCAGAAAAAATCATCACTGGGAAAAACAAAGTAGGAAAAACCGTAGCGAAAAAACATAGAATAGCAGCTCAAAAAGACTGAGGGTTTTCCCGAGAAATTCACTTTTTAAAAATTAGAGAGTTTCATATCGACAAGATGAACTTTCAGAATATATGACAGACATCGTGAACCGAATCAGAATATTTGGCGGGAATAGAAAGTTTCACCGTTTTGAAAAAAAAATCGGTCGCGACACGATCATTGAGTGGTGCAAGCTCAGTTCTGATTCAAGATTATTTCCTATACGATTTTCATTGTTCAACAACGGAAAGGAAACTGCGGAGTTTTCATCTTAATAGGTAAGCCCCTTTATAACACCTACGAATTTGGTCAGCCAATCTGAGGGTTTGCCTGCGACGGCGACGCGGGATCCGGATATTCTCTCCTCTCTCAACCCGTACAGCATCGCAACTGCGTGCATGCTCGATTTTCGCCAAATAGGTGAAAAATATTCAGACGTTTGGGTAGTGTCTCAAAATCAGGCGCAGAGGGGCACTATGATGAGCATCAACAGCATTATTTTGTTTGAACGGTTTCTCCATTCACGGGAATGCTATCTAAGGTTGGTCCATTGCCGAATCCACAGAGTGCCAAATCAAATATGCGTGAAAAGCTTCCACCTGGCCTATCGCGGCTGTCTTCGTACCTTGATTCATCCATTGCACCATGGCTCTAGTAGTTCCTTCTAGAAATTGATGCTGAGGCAACAGAGGAAGACACACTGCCATCCTTGCTTCTTGAGCCACGTTTGGGGACACGGCAGAATGTCTTGTTAGACCCAGTGCTCGACCTAAAATGGGCAAAGAATGAGGAATCAATCCAACAAAAAATGGAAGAATAGATTCTGATTCACCCACCCCCTTGCTATTCACTGGGTTTCTCTGCTATCTATTGGCCAAATGACAGTTCCCGCGCCTGCAAACCATCATCTGGCCAATGGATTACCGAGTGAAAATCTGGCAGACGTGTTGACAAGCGCGGGAAAAAATATTTTGGATCGCAAATAATGGTGGGGTCAACTTATAGAGTTATAACCCGACACCACGATTCAGGATCAGGTTAATAATAATGACATGCCAAAAAAAAGTTTATTGCAGTATCAAAAAATTCGAAAATATACTCTATGGCCCGTATTCATAGTCAGATCTTATGTCTTAAGACGACCTTATCCAATTTTGATACGCTGATTTCTCCCAAACACAACTTTAAGAAGATGTAGATGTATTTACACTTCTGAGCAAAAGTTAAGGGCCACTTTTTCAAATGTGAATAACTCACAAACGCTTTTTTTGATTTTGACGAATTTTCGCACAGAGGTGGTCTTGTGTGTTGTTAAGACAAGTGTGGAGTGGTGCACTCACCAATCCATAGGTTTGTGGTAGAGAGGTCTTCGACTGTTGCTTTGCAGAAATGCGTAATTTTTAGTGTAATCAAAGCATTGGATTTTGGACAAAATGGAGATTCATCCAATAAAAAACGTCTAGTTTGCTTTGTTACAATGTTCTCAAGCAAGTACCATGCTAAGTTTGTTCATTGACATCTTTCATCTTCAAATTTTGACCATCAATCTCTTCTTGTGGCTTAAACAATGTGTGAGGCACTACTCTGCATGCTTTTGGTTGCATACCGATGGCCCCTAATAAGACTAGCGTAACTCGTGAGACACGGTTAGAACTGGCGTATCTCTGCGTTTACTAAATGAACTAGCGTATCTCTACGTTCACCAAATGAACTAGCGTATAGCCTGTGTAAATCAAATGGGAGGGACGCTAGTTCATTTGGTGAACGCAGAGCTACGCTAGTTCATTTGGTAAGCGCAGAGATACGCTGGTTCTAACCGTGTCTCACGAGTTACGCTAGTCTTATTAGGGGCCATCGATACAGTTCAGTCGTGTATTTCTTGTGATTTTGCGTCAATGTTTTGTGATTTTGGCCACTCTAGAGCCTCAAAAACAATAAATCCTTTATGCAGACTGTTACTAAAGAACAAAAACAAGAGAAAAAAGCTCACAAAAATGTCAAAATCTTGAGCACTGACAAGAAATAAGTCATAATTTTCATCACATGCCGATAAAACACCTCTACAGTGACCAAAGAAGAAATGGTGATTTTTCTTCAGTTCTTTTGGGGAAAAGACATTTACGGGGTGTCGCCAAGAGGCCAAGCGCAAAAACGATGAGTGACAACCTTGATTGATTATTTGCCATCAATATTCAAGAGTTTAAATCACTTCAACGCCATCAGGCCCTTTCGAATGCGAAGATGTTGAAAAATTAACTTCAAGTTTGTTGCTCTGCACTAAGTGAACCCATGGACGGATATGGATGATGGCCATACTCAGAGATGTGTATAAGCCTTGTGTTTAAATGTAGAAACCACCAAGAGCATCTGGCGACGCAAAAATTGAAAATCGATGTTTGTTTGAACCTTTGCAGTGTGAAAAACAGCTCAAATCAAATGACGTTCTCAATCGGAACTGTCGTCTTTCGTAATTGTACAGGAACTGATCAAAAATATTCCTACTCACACCATGATAGAGCCACCCCCATTCGGAATCCTGAGTGGAATGCAATCTGCATGAAACCGCTGTCCACGACGACGACGACATCATACACGACCGCTCTAGTCGTTTCCTGTCAGGGAGATACGTGTTTTACGTTCGTCGTTTTAGACCAGTCCCTGTACAATTACGAAAGACGAACAATGCCGATTGAGAACTTATTCGATTTTAGCTGTTTTTCACACTGCAGAGGTTCAAACAAACACCGATTTTTAAATGTTCACGTTGTCAGATGCTCTTGGTGGTTTCTACACTTGAACACAAGGCTTATGCATATCTCTGAGTATGGCCATCATCCATATCCGTCCATGGGTTCACTCAGTACAGAGCAACAAACTTGAAGTTAATTTTCAACTTCTTCGCATTCGAGAGAGCCTGATGGCGTTGAAGTGATTTAAACTCTTGAATATTGATGGCAAATAATCAATCAAGGTTGTCACTCATCGTTTTTGCACTTGGTCTCTTGGCGACACCCCGTAAATGTCTTTTCCCCAAAAGAACTGAAGAAATTCACCATTTCTTCTTTGGTCACTGTAGAGGTGTTTTATCGGCATGTGATGAAAATTATGACTTATTTCTTGTCAGTGCTCAAGATTTTGACATTTTTGTGAGCTTTTTTCTCTTGTTTTTGTTCTTTAGTAACAGTCTGCATAAAGGATTTATTGTTTTTGAGGCTCAAGAGTGGCCAAAATCACGAGACATTGACGCAAAATCACAAGAAATACACGACTGAACTGTATGCAACCAAAATCAAGCAGAGTAGTGCCTCACACATTGTTTAAGCCACAAGAAGAGATTGATGGTCCAAATTTGAAGATGGAAGATGTCAATGAACAAACTTAGCATGGTACTTGCTTGAGAACATCGTAACAAAGCAAACTAGACGTTTTTTATTGGATGAACCTCCATTTTGTCCAAAATCCAATGCTATGATTTCAATAAAAATTACGCATTTCTGCAAAGCAACAGTCGAAGACCTCTCTACCACAAACCTATGGACTGGTGAGTGCGCCACTTCACACTTGTCTTTACAACACATAAGACCACCTCTGTGCGAAAAATCGTCGAAATCAAAAAAAGCGTTTGTGAGTTATTCACATTTGAAAAAGTGGCCCTTAACTTTTGCTCAGAAGTGTAAATATGTTATGAAATATCCCCAAGATGATAACTGTATGTATAAAACCATCTTGGTTCAAGCCTGTGTCTAAATAAACATGGTCTTAAGACAGTGGCGGCTCGTGAGTTTTTTGCAAGGAGGGCTCAAGTTAATAACAAATTCGCGAGCTGAGAACTATATCGTTCTATCTGCACTTCTTGATGAAAATGTTTTTCGAACTTCGAACCAGCAAAACATGGACAAAATGTTTCCTGGTATAAACAATATTAGATCAGAAACTAGAGAAAGAGGCTTTTATTCCTTTCCCGTTTCTGATCTAATTGTTCAAATCATGAAACATTTCGTCCATGTCTTGTTGGTTCGAAGTTCGAAAAACATTTTCTGCAAAGATTGCATTATAGAACAGTTCTCAGTTCGCGAAATGACGAAACTCGAGACAAAAACTTTTTTGTCGTATCCGCATTACAACCATATGGAGTTTTAGCATTTACTGTTTTGTCAAAATTACGTGTGAGTTAATGCACCACGAATTTATTCTTGCGGGTTCGATTTGCTTTATATTCAGTAAATCAATGCTGTAATCGGACGTCCGTTGTTTTTTTGCATTTATTTCTTCTTGTAGGCTTGATGACCTAAATGTAACTTTTTTAGGTCAGCTATCTTCATGTTTGCAAACTGTTAAATAATCGAAGAGTACATTAATAATTATATCGATTATTTCAATCGGCTGGGGGCTCGAGAAACGGAGCCCATATCTGCAGTATTCACCTTATTCTAGGGTTGCTAGATTATCGACAGCTTTGGCTGTACAAGGGTTACGCAATCATCCGTTACTAGGGGCCGATGGGAGGGGATAAAATTCAGCTATTTGTCAAAGTTGACCATGAGCGGAGCAAGCAGGAAATTTGCGGGGTCCGGTGCTGTTGCTGTCATTCTGTCTCACATTACCTAGCTCAGTCAATCTATGTAAACTTTATACCATAAATACCGGGAACAAATTCGCCTGAAGCTGATTTCTGGTTCAGTGAGTCCTTGGACCATGAGAACCCACCAGTCAATTTTATCGAACTTTGTCGGGTGTGCTTCATGGTCTTCCAGGTCTTCGAATGTTTTGACTTGCTGTAAATTGCAGTGCTCGCCTTACGCCTTAGGAGTACGTCTTTTTCTTCCCCTTTCCATACAACGCCCTTGTCTTGTCACACCAAGATACAGCATGTGCTAACAATGTCTTCCATACCAGCAATCTGCGCTGTATCTTACTATTCTTACTGGTGTCAGATTGCAGCATGAGGACACGGTCACCGAGATGGGCGAGGGCAATGAGCATTACGTGGAGACGGTGTTGTCGACGATGATGGCAGTGCTTCCTGATGATGCCACTTCTAGGGCTGTATTGACGATTACGAAGTCGGCAACGTTAGGTGCCTGCCTAACTCCTACTCCTTTCTGCTCGAAGCGCGTCCCCAGCAATCTCAGCATGTCTATAAACCCAAATTTGTTTAGATCGTTGCTTCAAAACTCCTCTGAGGCGGTTGCTGTTGTCTGCTCACCGAAAATCATTTTTGGACAAGACTTTCTAGCAGCACGTCGTCTCTATTCTTCTCCTTTGGTGCTGCGGGTTGGTCGCTGTATCCATCAAACACAACAGCAGGTGATGGACACTGGCTCTGCACATTTGCTTATATACAAATGGCTCTGGACAGGCTCTGGGTACCAAAATGAACACATCTGACGTTCGTGACAGCCCGTTGGGACGGACGCCTATGGCCTTCCGCGATGCCGACAGCTGTCAGTCCTTGACTCCGCGAGGCCTGTGAGTAAACAAACGGTTCGCCAGAATGCGCTTCCCTTACGCCGGCCGGCCGGTCACGTGATAATCAGGTTCCCTACCTTATTCGAAATTGCACTGCCATCTTTTGACGATATGTCGAAGTGAAGATATCTGGGGGGATTGAGTCCCAAACCAAAATGCACCAGATTTTCTTATGTCAACTTTATTTATAATGTCAACACAACAAAAGCGCGCCCGTCGCCAGTGACATAGAAACAAAATAATATTTATTATCACTATGGTATTATTCAAGTGTTTGTTATTTGTGGTTTCTTCAGTCATTCTCATGTCATTCTCCAGTGGAATGGCTCTCCAGTGCTTGAATCAGCTTGGAAGGTGCGATGTACCCTTATTATGAAACGCTGAAGTGGTGGAATGTGCAAGCCAGCAAGACGACGGACCTTGGCAGTTTATCGTCGTATCTTTTCTTCCCCGATGTAATGAAGTGTACGCCGCAAATCTTGTGGCATTTTGTAGGCTGGCATGAGTCTTTTTCATAACTTCTTTTTCTACGCGCTTTACCCAGACCTCTCTCTTCTTTCGTCTTTGGTGAACGCGTGAATTGAAACTTTCGACTTTCGGCTGTGTCCGACTTGCAGCCAGGTAGGTACACAGCACCTTGTACACCCCTTTGCTGTTGCGACTTTCCACCATTAGTAGGTCGGTATTTCACAACATGGATTAACAAATCAAACTCAGCAATTTAGCAGTAACCACAAACGATAACAATAACCGGGAACAACAGCAGCAACAGCAACAACAAGACAAAATAACGAAGATGAGAGAAAATTCGGAAAGCTGCGTGTACTTGGAACAAACGTAAACGACCTCGTAATGACAAATTCACATACGACACTGACACTTGACTTGAAGAATTCGAACTGACATCTATGCAGTATAGTAGTTATCTACTTTACCTACGCTGTGGGGACCCGTTTCCCATGATGCATTTCATTTACGAATAAGGTGAATAGAGCGGGAGCCGCGTCTCGCGTTGCCATGGTTACGGACATGTTTTGTGCGAGTGCACCCCGGCATCACCGCATCGGCGGTGGGCGCCGAATGCGGAGCCCAAGACGAACTTCTTCGACCGTGCGATCGATTAGAATTATTTTGTTAAAATATTAATTGACCAATGACTGAACGTTTTTGCACTAAACCAAATCTTTGGAATAAGTATAATTAATGAAATGCATTCCATGTCTTCCTACCGATAAAAATCTCTTGCCGCCTTTAGCGTTGGGGGGGCGCCGCCCTTGAGCCCTCCCTCACCAGCCGCCACTGTCTTAAGACCACCTTATATATAAGATCTGACTATGAATACGGGCCTATACACTGATAGAAAGGACCACCAGATTCATCCGCTTGAAAAGTAGTCCCGAGCGTTACCCGCGAAATTTAAAATTCCAGTTAGAAAGAGGTGCTTATTTCCGTTAATCACAGCTAAGTGCTATGGTAATTTTAAATGACACCAGTTTAATACCAATTTTAATGAATGAGAAAATAATATTTTTGAATGGAGCTGATTTTATTACACAACACTCACAACAGCCGAGCCGACTAAAAATAACAAACATCATAGAGAAATGGAGGTTAGAAATCGTACGTAATTGTCAAACTCGCTGAATGTAATGCCATTGGCTTGGCGTAGAAATAATTTGCCCGGGTAAGACTACCAACCGAACAAAACTAATATTAGTTCCAAACGCGCCTATGTTGTTACAGTTTTTGGTGCTTTTGTTTGCTATAGGTTACATCACTGAAATTCAACAAAGTCCGTTTGTAACGTCCTGCCTGGTCTACGCAGAGGTACCAACAACTTACGCTCAAAATCCCTGTCGCCGACTTACCGTGCGTCACCTGTCACCTGTCAAGGTACAGAATTCCGGTTGTTGTGGTTATGTGGTGCTGAAAACTTGGATTTGGGAATAAAACAGAAAAGAATCCACCGCTATTGTTGTTAACAATCAAACACAGGTGTGTATTTTCTAATACGCGTTAAAATACGGGCGGTATTATTTAACGTTGCAGGGCTGGCTGGCTGGCATTGCTGGCAACACGAAGGGGATCGCAACTGGTTATTCGGAGGTGTGGGTAAGCCGAAAAAAGCAACACCCGGAATCTACAGCCCTCTCTGTGCAGCGGTCACGCGAGACGCACAGGTGTAAAATATCCGACGGGTCCTACCTACTACAGTGAGCTCACTCTAGAGATCAGGAACTTACCGCGATATTGGCTGCCGGATGGAATGGGAACTGTAGGAACCTAAATGAAACTAGTATCGACTTGCCAAGCTCCCACGATGGTTGGGTCGCGATGTGACTGGCCCCGTGAATGCTGCAGCAGGCCTCCCTGTTTGCTTCCAAACTCTTAATGCAAATCAGAGCCGTGGGTTCGAAGCCAGTGCTACTGTGTCGACAGATGTTTTGACAGAGGCCTGCCTGTGATGGAGGCGTGTGCTGTCCTGGGGTGATGTGGCGCCGGCCTAGGCGCTTCCCTGTACCGAGGATGGCACAATGTGGGACGGCAGCAGCAGCTCTTTCACTCTACTCCGGCTTGTCTTCGGCGTCGATGTAAAGATGTGGTTTTGGGTTTGCCTTGGGTACGAAAAGGAGCCTACAAGGGGTTTTCTCAGTAAAATATGTGCACTAATTGGAACCTAGGGCTTTACCCTTCGATGTTGTGCGGGCTCAAAGCGGAATCTTCTGTGGGAAGCTGAAGCTAGTGGCGGTCTTATACACGACTTCCGGCCACTACGGTGTAGGTACACGGTATGTTGAATTATCGCTTCTTCCAAATTTCGTGACACCACTCTCCACAAAAGCAATATGTCTGCCCTTTGACAGAGGCCTGCCTGGGATGGAGGCGTGTGCTGTCCTGGGGTGATGTGGCGCCGGCCTAGGCGCTTCCCTGTACCGAGGATGGCACAATGTGGGACGGCAGCAGCAGCTCTTTCACTCTACTCCGGCTTGTCTTCGGCGTCGATGTAAAGATGTGGTTCGAATTCGAGCCGGATTTATTTTAATTTGTCGCGAGTGTTGTGCGACGAAAGAACCAGCGAGGAAAATTCCTAAAAGTTCCTGGTTTTCCCAAAATGGGTGGTCCTTCGAAGATGAGCTCAAGAAGAGGAAGCAGCGGCCAGTAAACAGGATGTCGAGGATGGAGACCCGTAGGTGGTTTTGGTAAGCGGTTGTTTAATTTCCCGTTGCCCTCCTAGTCCAAGATGTACCTATTTTTTATGTTTGTGGCTGTCTAGGATATTAGCATTGTTATTTTTACTTTCCCGGCCCCACCAACATGGAGGGAAAGTATTGTAATGGTGCAGAAATTTTTTTTTGAGATTTCACCGGATATATCTATTTTGAGGTCCCCCAAGTCGATTAAGACCATTTCCAGAAGATGTCTGTCTGTGGGTGTGTGTGTGTGTGTGTATGTGATCTTCCACGATAACTGCCGAACCGTTTATCCGATCGATTTAAAACTTGATATGCAGACATGGTTTTGCCCTGGAATGACCGGATTAGTTTTTGGCTGTCATCTGTCAAACAAAAGTGTCACTATCAGCAAATGACAGAAGCTGCATCTCACGGAACTTGACTTGCGATATGTCATTTGAAAGCCCTTGAAGAACTGTATTCAGAACAGTTAAAAATATTTTCCTACCTGTTATCTGTCAAATTATAAAAAATATCAAAGTCTGGAACTTTGCCATTTAATTATTCAAAATCTATACGACAGATGTTGACCAAACCCGGCAGGAAGCAACATTACCAAAGAATCAAGCTAATGCTGAAGTTGGAGTTCCCCATCATTCACCAGCCGAGCGCTATGAATTTTCAAAGTTTGGCCTGGCCGAATTCAGCCGGGCTTGCCTGTTCCTCGATTTTTGGCCTATTCAATTTTTTTAGCAACATGGCAACCAAACCGGTAGGTAACTACATTTTTGTTACGAATTGTATCAATGTCAAAGTGACAACATGAACGCTGTTCTCGGCAGGTTCTCGGTGTTTTCTTTAGTATCTTCTTGCATCATTTGAGGCAACAGTGCGAACCGATCCTTTGTGTTGTTTGGGGCTCCGTAAACCCCCTTGTGTTTTCTGTAGCTTTAGCAACTTCAGTATGCCCATTTCATTGACGTATATGTACAAACTGTAATGTGTGCAGTTCCCTTATTTGATTCGGTACCAGGGCCCCATCCCCATGGTGTCTGCCGTTTAAGACCCTGATGGGGCCCCCATCTGTGTCCATCAGATTTTGCCGTTTCAGGCCAAAACTGCGGCCTTGTGTCTTCTTGGGTTCGTTGAGGCCCTTTAGGCTTCTGGTGTCTACGGGTGTCTCTTGGAGCCCCACTGAGCCCCCCTTTTTTTTAGTTTTCGGAACTATCGTGCCTTCAGGTGTGGCTCGGACCTAACTTCTTGATGGGCTCAAAGTCTCATTTCTAAGGTCACCACTTGGGGGCCCTGAATTGCAATTAATTAGAACTCTGCCCCAGGTTTTCAATCCGCGACTGATTTTCACCGGTTATTTTTCAAACAATAATTTAGGTTGCATCATTAAAGGCAACAGTGCGCCCCAATTAATTGTGTCTTCAAGTGTTGTTGGGACTGCGTAAACGTCCTTGTGTGGAACTAGCATTGCATTCTTGAGATATTTTTTTTTTTTATTTATTTAATTGTCTTATTTTACGAGGCGGCATTCAGCTATAAGCTGCTCTACCATGCAACCTCGGGGACAGCACAAAATATCCATGGATGAAGTAGGATTCGAACCCACACAGGGCAGCACGAGTGGTTTGGCTTGCCATTACCTGTACCACTCGGCCACCACCGCTCCTATCCCCATGGTGTCTGCCGTTTAAGACCCTGATGGGGCCCCCATCTGTGTCCATCAGATTTTGCCGTTTCAGGCCAAAACTGCGGCCTTGTGTCTTCTTGGGTTCGTTGAGGCCCTTTAGGCTTCTGGTGTCTACGGGTGTCTCTTGGAGCCCCACTGAGCCCCCCTTTTTTTTAGTTTTCGGAACTATCGTGCCTTCAGGTGTGGCTCGGACCTAACTTCTTGATGGGCTCAAAGTCTCATTTCTAAGGTCACCACTTGGGGGCCCTGAATTGCAATTAATTAGAACTCTGCCCCAGGTTTTCAATCCGCGACTGATTTTCACCGGTTATTTTTCAAACAATAATTTAGGTTGCATCATTAAAGGCAACAGTGCGCCCCAATTAATTGTGTCTTCAAGTGTTGTTGGGACTGCGTAAACGTCCTTGTGTGGAACTAGCATTGCATTCTTGAGATATCACAACAGTTAAGTACCTCTAGTTCTATCTTTTGAATTCTATCATCATATTGTACCTACTTCATAATGCGATCGCGCAAATTAAACGGTTCTGCTACGATAACTACCAAATTGTTGATCGGATTAAATCGAAATCAGGTACGAAAGCATAAGTTCAGCCTGGAATGACCTAATTAGACTTTGGGTAGATGATTTAGTTTAGAAGCCCTCAGATGGCACATTGGGTCTGGGCTTGTCTGCCCAAGCTTGAAATTGAAGATATAGAGTTGAAATTTGACACACAGATGCAGAAAGTTGTCAGTCAAGTTTGTGTAATTTCATCATCATGTCTAAATAGGCCAGGCGGTAGGTCATTCTGGATAGAAAAAATTCCGACCAAAGCTTTTATGGTGTCAAACTCTTCGTAAGGTCAGTAGGTATCTATCACTGAGTTTCCGCCCAAAAACGAGTTGTGCTGATTCCTCCACATCTGCCCAAAGGTAAAAGATGTCTTTAAGGTGCAAAAAGACCTGTTAAACCCCCGTACTTTTTCATTTCATTTACCTCAATGCAAACGTACAACTCTAACGCAAACATTGGAAGCATTTGTCATCATCTCTGTGCCAGTCTCACTGTTAAAAAAAAAAGATTTCTTTGTGCGAGTCAGATAAATCACATTTAATTGTTTTTCCACACAAGAAAACGATGGAGCAACATGTATTTTGGATGTTTTCTGATAAGTTGTACTTACTGAACCCATTCATGGCGTTAAAATTTCAATAACAGCATTTTTGAAGATGTTGCCCGCTAAGAAGTGGATAATTTTTACCCGCCTGTTCAGCAGCAATTTTTTCAATTTTACCAAACACCGTTCTTGAAAATTTTATAGGGAATGACAAGCTGGAACTGTTTTCTAATGATATTATATCTGGCTTAACTGCGGCACGCTTTTTGAAAGTGTAGGAAACTGATTTCTTTCGAGCGGTACTATTTTACTCGCGTGCGGCCATGCCTACTTGACATAGACCGGACTGATTACACAAGCTTGGAAATGTACTCTCTTCCAGCTTTGAAACACGACCATAATGATAAAATAATGTATGATTTCTTCATGAATCAATGTACAAAGTCTCAATAATAATGGTCGCGTTTTAAAGCTGGAAAAGAGTACATTTCCAAGCTCGTGTAATCAGTCCGGTCTATGTCAAGTAGGCACGGCCGCACACGGGTGAAACAGGACCTCTCGAAAAGAAAACAGTTTTTTAGACTTTCAAGTGCGTGCCGCGGTTAAGCCAGGCACGATATCGTTAGAGAAGAGTTTGAGCTTTTCATTCCTTATAAAACTTCCAGAAACGGTGTTTGGTAAAATTGGAAAAATTGCTGCTGAACAGGCGGGTGAAAATTATCAACTTTTTTGCTGGCAACATCTCCAAAAATGCTGTTATTGAAATTTTAGTGCCATAGATGGGCTCAGTGAGTACAAGTTATTAGAAAACATCCAAAATACATGTTGCTCCATCGTTTTCTTGTGTGAAAAAACAATTAAATGTGATTTATCTGATCCGCACAAAGAAATCTTTTTTTTCAACAGTAAGACTGGCACAGAGATGCTGACAGATGCTTCCAATGTTTGCGTAAGAGTTGTACGTTTGCATTTAGGCAAATATAACAAAAAAGTAGGAAGGTTTAACAGGTCTTTTTGCACTTTCGAGGCATCCTTTACCTTCGCGCAGATGTGGAGGAATCAGCACAACTCGTTTTTGGGCGGAAACTCAGTGGTAGATAACTACTGACCTTACGAAGAGTTTGACACCATAAAAGCTTTGGTCGGAGTTTTTTCCAGATTGTAGTGATTTTACCGACATACCGCCTGGCCTAAAAGTAGGAACAAAAATTTTAATAAGGAACTAGCATTGCATTCTTGAGATATCACAACAGTTAGCTTCCTAGTTCTACCTTTCGAAATATTTCATCACCGTGAAAACCTAAGAGCCTGTCACTTTGATCTGTCGGCCCGACAATGGATGCAGGATGCTCGCTAAACGCTCAACTCACTGGAACGTTTCCAATCAACTTCTCCATCAAGTCCCACTTTCCCGAAGGGACGCTTAGATCAAATTCATTACTGACGTCCCTGGATACCGCCGGGAAAGTTTTGTGTCGCCCCACAACAGATTTTTTTATAAGTATCTACCGTTCACTTATTATCATTTGTAAGGTAAAATGGCCGCTGAATTAAAAAAGCTGACCACGGTCCGAAGCGTCGCGAGACGTTCCTTAACGTCGTTGTTGAAGGAAGTAAAGGATTTTGATGAATCCACGGGTCGGCATATTCTGCAGACAAAGTTAGATTCGGTTGCGGCGTTGAAGGCAAAAATGTTTGATGTCCACGTTGACATTCTTTGTGCATTAGGAGATGACGAGAAGAATGCCGCAGATGTTGGAGCTGCAGAATTGTATCACGATACGTTTGGTAACGACTGTGCCACCATTTTGGAGGCTATTACAAAGTTAACCCTTCCTGTGGATACTTCTTCAGCGGACTAGGAAAGTGGTTCTGAGGGTTCGCACCGGCCCAGTGCCAAGCTCCCTCAGATTCAGCTTCCCACATTCGGGGGGTCGTACACTGAGTGGAGATCATTCTCTAATGCATATAAAAGCTTAATCCACAACGACAATCAAATTGATGAATGCTCGAAGCTACATTACTTGCACTCGGCGCTTAAAGGTGAAGCTTGGCAAGCGATAGCTAGTATTGATATGTTGGAAGACGGGTATGACACTGCGTGGAGCTTGTTAGAAAAAAGATACCAAAATGAGCGTTTGATCGTTAATGATCATGTAAAATCGATCCTGGATTCAGCAGAGGTGGGAAAGAATTCTTACGCGGGTCTGGTCAAGTTGCTAAACGATGTGACTTATCATGTAGCCGCGCTAAAATCATTAAAAATTCCAGTGCACGAATGGAACGCGGTTCTAGGGCTCATCGTGAGTCGAAAGTTCGATCTGGAGACTTTACAATTATGGGAAAATGAGCTAGACACGGCGGTGCCTGCCTTTGAAAATTTAATGGAGTTCGTTCAGAAGAGGTGCAGGTTGTTAAAGGCATTGCAGAACCATCGTGGTCAAGAAAAGTCTTTAGAAAAACCTCAGCTCGCGCGTCGCGAATTCAAACAAGTCCCGTAGAGGTCATATGTCGCAACTACTGGAAATAACGCGGAGAGGTCGTGTTGGATTTGCAACCGACCTCACCCCCTTCTGGAGTGTCCGGAATTTCTCGGATGGAGTCCGAGTGAGCGAGTAAATAGATGCAGCGTTCTGAAAGTGTGCAAAAACTGTTTCCGTTCAAGTGACCGTTCCACACTGGGACGGAGAACTCCCAGCCCTGATTGACGCTATCAGGAAAACTAATTCCAGCTAGCGCTAAGGGGCGCACGCTGGCTGGCAGTCCTCAATGCCCCAAGAGCTACTCCGTCTCACTGCTGCGGAAGTCACCCAATAGCCTTCTTCTTAGCGGAAAGCTTGGCGAGGACGATTGCGTGTTCGTAATCGATACGGGAGCCACGAAGTCAATCGTTCGACGAGGGATACTTCGGAAGCAACGCATTGTGCCACTGAGGGACGGCGCTTGTTTGACTACAGCTACCGGAGAGTCTGCTACATTGCACGGAGAAGCTGAAGTAAGCATTCGCTTTGGACGGTTCCTGCTGCGAGAAAAGTTCCTGGTCGCTGACATTGTTGACGACTTCATACTTGGCCTGGACTTGATGGATAAGTACGGATTCATCCTGGATGCTGGACAGCGGACGCTGAAGATCGGAAACGAAGAAATGGCGCTTAGAACGTCCATGAAGGCCGCCAAAAAAATCCGCCTACTTCCAGCTGAAACCGTTCGTGTAGCCGCCAACTCCGAGAAAATCGTATGGGCAACACTGAACGGACAACCTGGAGGACATGTCGCCGGCATTGCTGAACCCGACACAGCTGCCAGCTGCATCATGGCTAAGACATTGATTAACATGGACAAGACAAAAATCCCGATCAGAGTCATAAACCCGAACAAGACGAGCAAAACAATCAAGGAAGGAGAGACCCTGGGCAAGTGTGAACCCGTAGAGTGGATCTCACGCTGTGAAGACATATCGACAAAGGCTGCGACTTCCATGTGAAACTCATTGGAGACTCCAACGTTCGATCAAGGCACATCAGTCCACTTTGGCGGAGGTGCAGATTCCAGAACACATGAAAAGCACGCGGAAGGTGTGTGTGATTATTTAGGAATGGTCTAGAAACCGCCTATGCTAGGCCACTATGGACTTTGCTGGAAGTAGACAGAAAGTTCGGGAACACCGTTCGGGAACACCATTCGGAGGCCTTATATAAGGCGTCAGCCGGCAGCTCGCGGCAGTATTGAATTGGATAGCGAGCGATAACAAGCGAAGTACCTGCGATATAATTCCAAGTAGATAATTGTTGACGTATAGTTATTGTTGTAGTACGCAGAAATAAACAGTGTGTATTTAAAACGATTGTCTCAATTATATTCGAACCCGTACGCGCGGAATATTGTGACAATATGCTTTCTTCCTTCGACAGCAACAGCCCACACCCCCTGTGGAGGAACCTTACCTTGGTGGCCGAAGTGTTATCAGGGAGAGTATGCGGCGAAGAGGCTTTCCAGAACCGTCCTTAGAAACTTGCCTCTTTTCTATCACCATATCAACACTCAAACAATACAATAGCGGTCTGAAGCTTTGGTGGGATTTTTGTGAACAGGACCAACAAGATCTTTTCGACATCTCCACTCCAGCCGTACTTGGATTCCTCCAGATACAATTTGACAAAGGTGCTGCATACGACACACTTAATTCGTACCGATCTGCTATTGGCCAACTAGCAGGACCCGAACTGGCACAAGATCATAGAATTGAACGATTCTTCAAAGGGGCGATTCAGTTAAGACCCAACAAGCCCAAATATAGCAATACTTGGGATCCAGCACTAGTTTTATCGTACCTGAATCTCAGCTTAGCACGACGATTCCTCTAAAAGCCCTCACACAAAAACTAACTGCGCTATTGGCGCTTGCTACTGGACGAGTCCAGACATTGGCAGCAATCAATGTAGCAGATATAATCATATCCGGAGAAAGAATTAGTGTGGCCGTCTAGACAAGACAATACAAGAGTTGCCCTACTCTTGTCTTGTCTTGAAATATCAAGATTTTTTCTAACTCTTGATGGGAATTTTTCAAGAGTCTATCTAGACTCTTGAAATTAAAATTGTATGAAACCCAGGGCCGATTCTGAGTGGTGTGCTAGGAGTGCTCCTGCACAAGGGCGGCCAAAATTCAAGGGCGGCGAAAGGTCCCCCAATTTTTTTAAACGAAAAATTGAGTGTCAAAAAATAAACTGATATTATGATTTTCGAGACCTAAGGCGGCCGCCCTGCGTGAATTGTGAATTTTTAGTGCCAAAAAAATACAATAGGGGTTGTCAAGAATGCAGACCAGACGGCCGCCCTGCGTCAACTGTTATAGATAGGTATTAGTTTTTTTCCTCAGAAAGTGACTCAGGAAGGGCAAGAATTTTCATCTCTTGATAACATTTCGGATAGTCTGTTTGGCTGATCAGCTTTGCGCTTTACGCTCTGCGCAGGGTTTATTTGACAAATAGCCTATCCAAAACTTTTTGAGGGAATGGAAATCCTCGGAAATACCGGCCCTTGGTATAGGTATAACTAGTACCTTCTACTCACAGACCTAGTAGATACTTACCTTTCATATACCAAATATGTATTAGTTTTGTCAAGTTTTTTTTTGTTTTCAGAATTTTGCAAGTTGTTGTGTTTTCAAGATTATATAGATATTTTACCAATAATCATGACATTTTTTTGGGTTTTGCCTTCTTATCAATAGACAACCACCTATTTGAACAGCTTTTTTTCATTATATTCAACTACAAAATCAGTATAACTACCCATGAATTAGTATAAGTGCCTAAAAACTTATCTACGAGCCCCATCCCACATCAGTTGGCCCATCAGTAAAAATGCAATTTCTAGAAAATCAATGATCAGAATGTCAATATCTTTCAAATATTGTTTTTTGGTAATGTTCACTACAGGCCTTTGAACATAATTCTAGGATTTAATCTCCAGCGCTTGCGCAGTAGAGAAGCTGGTGGTCGATGAAATGGAACCCCCTCCCCAAATGGTTTTATCCCAGGGGCCCTATTTTCGGTGCACATGTGAACTGTTCCTATAGGAACTGTTCCCTCAAAAACAGGGGAAGCGGCATTTTCGTGTACATTCACGCGTGATCACGCCCGTTCTCCTAGGAGCTACCGAGAGAACAGCTCATTCCCTGCTTATGTCAATCAAAGCAAAGGTCTGCCAAAATCACTAAAAAAAGTAAAAAAAGCACATTGTTCATAGGCTGGCAACGCTGAATGCACCAAAAATACAACTAAAACAATGGCCAAATGACAGATGATAGAAATAACTTTGACAATTGAAATTCTCGTTGTTCGGTGTCAGGGTCTACGCACTCCCCGTAAAACTGCCGTGGCAACGTTTTCGAGAGGTTGGCGCCTGGGGTTGAGCCCCCTGCCTGCCTCCCAGGTGGCGCCAGCGTCACTCTTCCCGCCCCTGATTGGTGATCTTTCTCGGCTCGACCGATTCATATCTCAAGTCCCGAGACCCCCCGATTCGGCCCTCCAAAATCGGAATTTGCAGCGGAGTAGGGCAGGGTTTCGCGCAGTGGCTGTGGGATTGCCTAAGCAACGAATTATAAACAAATTTTTCGTTTGCCTCATTGTCTAGCGTTCTTCTTTTGAACAAAAATATTATAAAAAAATAGTTATTATAGCAAGTTTAGTGTCCATGCAAAATATTCTGTGGATAAGTGTTGGATATTGATGGTGTGGCAGTATTCGAAGTAGTTTTTGTGCAACGTCTTATTCAACAAGCTCTGGATTCCCTAAGGACCCCTCGCCCGGTGCGCATATCCCCCATCAACCCCTCAAGTCAAGCTAGGACATCCGGAGCTGGTTTTGAACTCAGCTGCTTCCAGCTCCCATCACCTGCGCATCTTCGACCCTGCTTGTGAAAATTAGAGTTCATCTCAAAAGTGTTTGTCTCCGCCTGGACAATTTAGTGAACCTCATTGTTGCGTCCGTTACAGAATAATTTTATTTATATACATTTTCTTGATAAATGTTCGATTTTTACGTATATCTGGTCTTTCAACCGTCCACAAAACGGGAAAAAAGTGTTGTAGAAGCATTTTTGCTCTACTTCGTTTGTGCAAGGAGTTGCTAGGGGAGTTTCCTTAGCAACTCCTAGCACAAACGGAGCAAGAGCAAAATGCTCACATCAACAATAATAGGAAATCTTCAATTTCAAACGGAAAATCTAGCAGGCACTTCTCTGATTAGTACCCTGCCCTTACGCTAGGGGCGCTGAACACGGGATAAATTCTGAAGCCAAGTTGCCGATCTAAGTAAGCGCAGCATTTTGACATTCCTTGTCTATGTTCGGTGTCTTTTCAAAAATTTCAATTTTACGTTCCAATCTCCAATTTTTCGAAAGTTTCTTGAAATAATTTGGTAAAATGGATCCATTGAACGCGGCATTGGCGGTCCATGTAATCGCGGACTTGTAAGCGGCCGAAGAAGATGCGCGCCAACCATGCAAACGATTTGTGGACGATAATGGGGAGAATCCTTTTGAGGAACTTTCTGAAGTGCAGTTTGTGCAGTATTTTCGCGTGACACAAGACTTGGCCCGGCACATCACAGAACTAGTCACGCCATTTATCCCAGTACCCGGGGAAGGAAGCCGGCTGACCGTAGCAAGTAAAGTAGGTACCATGTTTGGACAATCAAGTACCAAAATCCTGTTTTTCCTGATACAATAATATGACGTTATGATATCAAGTAGCAATACACAGATAGGCTAGAAGACTCGTTGGTGTTATTTTTGAGAGTCTTAAAAAATTACAATTCGATTTCAAATATCATTATGACAGCTGACAGCCAAGCTTCGACATTACCGGACATGTACGAGTATAGCCGAAAAGTTGTCACGAAAATACCACTTTTAGAACCAGGGAACTGATCACTTCACCGGCGTTCCCCGGTGATCGCCGGGAAACAGATCACGTGTACCGAAAATAGGGCCCCAGCTAACTCCGATGCTAGGCATAGTAGGTTATGTCAGATAGGTCGCTCCTTGAGTTGAGCAAAATCGGTGGAGCAGTTCCAAAGTTATGATGAAAAATCGATTTTCTAACCCAAATTCGAAGGGCTGTACCTCCGATATTTGACATCTCCGAAATATATATTTTTTGGATCATTCTACTCATTGTTTTATTCTTCATCGATTGACAAATTTCCACACTTGAACTCCGGGTCTTCCTGTCTTTATTTGAATAAGAAAAGTGAAGTCTTCGCATCTGGGCCAACTTACTGATGTGGGGCGGGGCTCGTATAGGGTATGCCGAGGGGTATGCTCAAGTGAGGTGGCTATGGACGCATGTTGATCCTCGGCGCAAAATAGATCATAATTGTTTATATTTTTGCTTAAAATGGAGGGGCCTTGGCGGTTTTAGGCCCGCAAAGTGGAAAAAATCGCCTGCGACGCAATTTGTAGGGGACCCGGACGCCCCCGGCAGAAAATTGCTGTAGGGTTACAGCTGGCGAGCGGCTAAATATTTTTCGCACAAGGGCGGCCGACAAGCCAGAATCGGCCCTGATGAAACCCCCTTCTCTTTCTATAAAGATACGTGACAGGAATAGAAACATCTTTAGACAAGAAAAGCAAAGAAACTGAGAGGAGCAAGGAGCACCCTTCGAATAGAGACTGCGCTCCAATAAAACATTCTACTTGGGTATACTTACGTTCAAATTTCAAGAAAAGACCAACTTTTATTCACACTGGAATTTATCATTGCATTGGTGGTGGGAGTGCTGAAAGAAAAGGTTGCCACTGCCACCACTGATCTGTCAGTAGGTAGACGTATTTTTGCAATGGGGTCTTATATAAAATGACAAGATACGATTTTATTACCGTAGGTTTCATGCCTAAATAGATATAGTCAACTACTGTTGAATTAAAAAAGTATTCAAAAAATCTGGCACCGCGAAAGGAAATAGAAATTCATCTCACCGCAGTCCATCTGCTCAAATCGGATGAGTAAGCAAGCCAAGAACAGTATCAGGCTGTCACATGAACGTCGAGAAACAGACAACGAAAAAGAGTCACAGTCGAAAAAAAGTCAATCAATCAACTTCAATATTTGCTGGTGTTTGAAACATTGCTGATGCTGCACGGAGAAATGTAAATAATCGGATAAGCAGGACCCGGTGTTCCCAGATGTCGTGCTGCGGACGTGGTACAATATTTTTGTCGAAAATATACCGATTGTTTGAAGACCTGTGTCAGGTTCCCGCTTGTGTCAACCTGACGCGGACAAGAAGACTCACTTTGCTCAAGTTGTTGAAAGAACACCAGCCTTATAGGTATTTATAGGCCTTAGTACCTGCATTGGAATGATATCTGGCTGCAGCATGTTGTCTGGATCATATTTCTTTCATTGGCGAGAAACACTTTGCTTCGCAGCTATTGACCAAAACCCTTCTTGAGAGCATTATTTAGCGACCTGATTTCTCAGGAGTTGCGATCTGAGAAAGCGCAGCTATTTTTTGGAGAAGTTGAAATAAAGATATTGGAGCAGCCCTTGAAAAAAAAAATCACTTGGAGGGAACTTTCGCATGAGAACCGGAAAAAAACAGTAGAGACATACAAAGTCTGAAGGAGATGTCTTGTGAATATACAGGGTGTTTGCAAACTTGAAATAGAAAATTGAGCCGCAGTTGAAGAAATGCCCAATAGTGCCGGGAAAATGTTAAAAAAAACTATGATCTTTATTTTTTGAAATATGGAGGGTCAACAGGTGGTCCTTCGACCCCTCTTACTTTCGTTTTTTTTTTTTCAAGATTTTGAGAACTCTTACCATCAGACCAAAAAGCAAATTTTTCAAACCTTTGAATGTGTCTTGTAATTTTAGTTAGTGTACAGGGTGAGTCATATGAATCGCCAAAACCTATTTTTCCTCGGGAATGGCCGTGAAAGGCTCTGGAGGTTATGAACAAATAATAATAATAATAATAATGATAGGTATTTATTCATCTTTGATGCATGTGTACATTAAAAACAAATGTGATGCACTGTAGACTTGTCCCTAACAATAAATTAAATAACAAAAAAGCATAGACAGAAGAAAAAAAAAATAAGAAAAAAGAACAGATAACAGCAATAACAATAACAACAGTAGATATCAGATCCAGGTACGTGGTAAGGTTAAAAAATATCATTTATTCGGTCAATGCCTGATCTTATTCAACATTAAAAATTCTTCCGTTGTATAAAATGCATTTTCCATGAGAAACCGGCTCAAAACTCTCTTGAAACTGACGAGTGTTTTGATCTCCCCGAACAGCTCTAAACTTTTATTATAGAATTTTATTCCCTGGTATTCTTGAGAGTTTTGTGCCACCTGCAATCTAGAGAAGGGTTGGCGTATCTGGTTACATTTTCTAGTGTCGTGATGATGCATAGACCTATTTGATTTGAACTTGTGCTCATTAGCTTTAATGTACGTGGCTGTTTGCAAAATATATAAAGATGGTGAGGTCAGAATGTGATACTGTTTAAACAGTTCCCTGCAAGATGTCAAAGGACCCACACCCGCCACACACCTCAAAACTTTCTTTTGAACGACAAAGACTTCCCTCATATGTGCCGATGATCCCCAAAAAGACAAACCGTAGTCCAGAATTGGCTGGACCAAGCCGAAGTATGTCATTCTCAAGATTGCGTCCGAGACTGTGCCTCTGAGTTGGCGCAGGAGAAAAAGCGTGCCGCTGAGTCTACCCGCGACCACTTCCACGTGCTTTGTCCACGTTAATTTTTCGTCTATGTGCAGGCCCAGAAATTTAATTGACCTAGCTTTTGCAATTGATTTTGATTCAAGCTTTATGAGGTAGCTAGAGTCGCGTAAAACGTTTTTAGGTATGAATTCCATGTGGAACGACTTGTCAGTATTCAAAGTTAGGCTGTTTTGTAAACACCACTGTGTCAGTTCATCGCAGGCCAGGCTCGCTTTAGACAAAGTTCGAGAAAGGCTGTCCTCAGTTATTAAAAAAGTCGTATCGTCGGCATAAATCACGGTCTCAGAGGGGGACCCGCACTTGGTGATGAGGTCATTTATAAAAATAATAAATAGAGTCGAACTTAAAATCGATCCTTGGGGTACACCGACGTTTGCAGTGTTAGGTCGTGACCTCGCGCCCGCTATGAAGACGGACTGCGTCCTATCCCGCAAAAATGATTTCACCCACTCGTTTGCAACTCCAATAGTTCTTAGTTCAATAGAACTTTAATAGTTCTCATATAAAATTTTCTGCATGCATTTTTGAAGAAAACTGGATTTTCAGGATTTACGACTCTTCCTGTATAGTAAATAGAATTACAAAACACATTCAAAAGTTCAAAAACATTGCTTCCTGGTCTGATGAGAACAATTCACTGAAATCTTTCAAAATAACGAAAATAGAGGGGATCGAAAGACCACATTTTGACCCTCCATGATTTCAAAAATGAAAACCCTGAATTTTTTCAACATTTTTCTGATACTTTAGAAGCACTACCGTAACTGCGGTTCGATTTTCTACCCCAAAGTTTGCAAACACCCTGTATCATATACCTTTTACCCTTATTGATGTTATTTTATGTTGTCAATAAATTCTGTTAGAAATCGCCAAGCAAATCACACATTCAGTAGACAATAAAAACCGCCAACAGAGAGGTATATATCTGTTTTTTTTTTCCAAGAGTCTAATCAAGACTCTTGATCTTGACAGCCTTTACTCTTGTCCAGTCTAGAAATTTCAAGACAAGAGTTTCTAGAGGTCTCATCTAAGAATCTGTATAAAAATCGGAGACAGATTAAAGACCAGTGGGCTCAATAAACTGCTGCTTACCCTCACCCTGCCGTTTTTTCCAGACTAAAATATTTGCGCTGCGCGGAACATCATCTGCTACCTGGAACGAACTAAGGATATTTGTATGTTGGACTTCCAAAACAAACTATGGTACCAGACTTTTCGGAAACCCCACCACAATGCCTTGATGCCTTAGTTGTCATACTTGTTGTCCAAATCTTGAGCAGTACCTACTTGGGCAGCACTAAGCAGTACTTAGGCAACACCAAGCCACTAAGCAGTACTTGGGCAGTTAATACTCTTGGGTAGTAGGTACTTTGACAGCACTTGTACAACAACCGGCATACCCGTCGGTTTTTTCATGAATAACAAAAAAGATAATTCGACTGATGAGAACCAGGTTTTTCTCGAGATGAATAAAGTGTGGTAGTTCATTTTGAACTCAAATATCCCGCCTATTATTCAGTGAGTTTATCGTTAGATGGCGCTAGATGTGGCAGCTAAGACTAGCTCTCTACTGTTCCGACAGTCGTTCGCTCACTTATGTTTGTCATGTCTTGAGGTGCGCTTCGTGCCCATTATTCACGCCTCTCTTATGTATACTGGCCATCGCCAAGTGGTTCCAAAGAAGATTACTAAATCCAAGAAAATCTTGTGTTTATCTCAGCCATCCCGTCAAATAATGCCCACAGTTTTTCGGAAGTGGGATACAGTTGGGTATTTTCCAAAAAATAAGGCCGACGCATCATCATCAATAGCAATGACCGTGAACGACATCGAACAGGTGAGCCCAAACCAACTGTCTATAGTCCGGTGGACTAGCGCCAAATATTGCCCAAACTATGTATTTTATGACTACGGAACAATTTTTTGCAGGCATGTTCAGGAACCCTTCCTCTATCATTTGAGAAGTGCTGCCAAGCAATTTTTCAATGTGGGGGGCCAGGGGGCCCCTTTTTTGACAACTTGAATCGTTTTTTGTCGATAAAATCCGTGATAGAGATGCTATAAAAAAAACTTCAACGGATTATTGAAGAGCAACTCAAAATGTCACTTATGTGTGATGAAACTTATGACAGGGTGAACAGGTTCCGAGAAAGATGACTTTCCGTCAACATGCAATATGATGAAGAAAAACTTGCGCCAAAGACTTTTAGTTTCGTCATTGAAAGATGCCGATTGGCATATTTGTTGATCATACGTACCTGAACTGGTTGAGAACCGTACCCAACTGCGTCATTGGTGCCGGAGCTATATACAGGGTGGAATATGAAAATATTTTTGTCATTATTTATTTCAGAAACCAAGATAGATGAAGTGATCGAAATTCAGGAATTGATGCTTTATTCAATGCGTGTGAAGACAGAACAAACTGTTTTGAAATATCTTGAAGCGTTCCTAAAATATTTCAAAAAAACTGAAGAATATAATAAAAATTTTACTTTCCACTTTAATTTCGTATTTCCCATTATATAGAGGTATAATTATAGTTCAACAACAAATTGGGGTGAAAACTAAACAGCCACATCACTCACCGGCATCAATCATGTATGCGCCAATGCGTCATATACAGGGTGTAAGAAAAAATGGTTGTTTTCTTTGCTGTTATAGAAAAATCAAGACATAAAAAGTGAAAAATTAGGGAGGTAAGAAGTTTCCGCGGAAACAAACCAAGCCAAGACACCTGATAAGGTAAATTACTGACGTGAATGTGTAATCCACGCGTTTTTTGCTTGTTTTTTTATATACAGCAAAAAAAAACAAACATTTTTTCTGACACCCTGTATACAATGCATACATGATTGATGCCGGTGATGGTGCTGTTTAGTTTGAACCATAATTTATTGTATATTTGTGTATATTGTGAAATTTGTTGCATAACTCAAGGATATACATCTGTATAATGGAAAATACGAAATCAAAGTATAAAGTAAAATTTTGATGATATTCTTCAGTTTTTTGAAAATATTTCAGAAACGCTCCAAGATATTTTAAAACGGTTTGTTGTGTCTTCACATGCATTGAATGAAACATCAATTCCTTAATTTTGTTCACTTTCCCCATCTTGATTTTTGAAAAAAATAAAAAACAAAAATATTTTTCTCTTCCACCCTGTATATAACTCCGGCACTGTTGACGCTGTTGGGTGCCGTTCTCAACCAGTTCAGGTGGATATGATCAACAAATATGCAAATCGGCATTTTCCGATGGCGGGGCTGAAGGTCTTTGGCACAATATTTTCTTTATTATATTGCATGTTGACGGAAAGTCATTTTTTTCGGGACCTGTTCACCCTGTAATAGTTTTTATCACACATAAGTGACCTCTCGAGTTGCTTTTCAAGAATCCGTTGGAATTTTCTATTCAGCATTTTTATTACGGATTTTATCGACAAAAAACGATTTAAGTTGTCAAAAAGGGCCCCCCTGACCCCCCACATTGAAAAATTGCTTGTCAGTACTTCTCAAATGACAGATGAAGACTTTCTAAACATGCCTGCAAAAAATTGTTCCGTAGTCATAAAATGCATAGTTATAACCCTAGTCCACCGGACTACTAAGTCAAAATCATAGTTATAATAACATGGGACAGTGATTGAAGCAGAATTTACAAAACATCAATTTTGAGGGTAAAAAAAGTCATCTTTTTCATGATAAAACGGGTTCAAATACGTCTCTATCAAAATTTCATACTTATTTTTGAAATCAGCATGTGTGATTGGTCAGAAATGATATCAAGCATGTCAAAAAAGGTGTTAGGTCAGGTTTACCATAAGACATGTGAAAAATTGCATCTCGGCCCCTTCGCAGCCGTTTGGTACGCCACTGGTGCATGACACTCTCTGAAAATTTATTGCATTGTGCTCCTCGACCTTGGAAATATATAGTCCAGCAAAAAAGTATCAAAAAAGCATTGATTTCAAAAATGGTAATTTTTTGGACCTTCATCTCTTCTGAACTGGACTGGCTCTTCGGAAGCACGCCAGTCGCGGGTCCCATCGGGGCACCACTTTTTAAAAATTACCTATAGGTACGTACTACTCACGTGCAAAAGCGTTTTGCATCGGGATGAAATGCAAGGTTGGTTTCCCCAACGCCCGTACTACAGGTGTAAAGCCGGGTTACGTTAATCATCGCTAATAGCCCCAGTACATAGTGCAAACCCGAGATTCAACAACAAGGCGATCACGTCGCTTCTTTCTGAATTCGACGGCAGCAATGGAGAAATCGATGCGACTGCATGGCTTCGTCGCGTGAATGCAGTCAAGGATGCCTACCACGTGCAACCGGAAGTGATACAATTGATTTCTGTTGGGAAATCATCGGGAGCTGCGAGGAAATGGTATACTGTAGCAGCACCATGCGCGCGCACCCCACCAGGGCGGTAGGCCATAAAAGCGCCAGCTCACTATCGCTTGGCCTCTTTGCCTTGTGCATGTTCGCGCCGCCGCAGGTAGGTACCCCTTACTCCGGTCCATTAAATCTGGTATAACCGAAGCCGTGTAATTTATTAGGACCCTCACAAACGTGTCCTAAAGTGGTGACCCCGACAACTGAAGACAAACAGCCAACGAAGCAACATGCCAGAAAACAACGAGTCCAACCCGCTGAGCCAGCAGTCGTTGCCCTGACGCTCCCGCCATGTTGGCCAACAAAAATGACCACGTAATTTACCATGGTCGAGGCGAAGTTCGAGTTGGCAACTCCGAGGATCACAAGTGAGAAAACCCGTTTCTACCATATCATAACGGTTTTATCGCCGGAGATCGCTGAGGAAGTGTGTGACGTCATCGCGGCACCCGACGCCATCGCGCCATATGCAAAACTGAAAGACGCCATTTTGAAACGCACATCCATGTCAGACGCACAACGACTACAGCAGTTGATCCAAGGTGAGGAACTGGGAAACAGAAGACCTTCGCAGATGTTGCGGGCTATGCAACAGTTAGTCCAAGAAATCAATTACGTAAATGATGACCCTCTACGGCCATTGTTCCTAAAAAAAATTGCCGCCCAACATTCAAGCAATCCTTACGTCATTAACGACGCTGCCCATCGACCAGCTGGCGGAAACGGCAAACGCACAACTCCCGCGGAGTCAAAGTTTCACAGCTTTGAGTTCGAAACTTCAGCCATAGTCTACTCGCTAGAGCGATTTCGAGTATATCTGTTAGGCATTCCATTCAAAATCGTGACTGACTGTAACAGCCTCAAGCTTACGCTCGAAAAAAAAGGATGTGAATCCAAAAATTTTGATGTGGTCACTGGAGAGCAGATAAAAACAAAATTTGAATCATCCGAAGAAAAATTTTACGAGCTAATCGACGGATCCATTCACCAGAAAAGTAATGGCCGGGTTCTTTTACACGTTCCACAGTCAATGGAACACAGTGTCTTGTTGCAATGCCAAGACCAGTTAGGAGGGCATGTAGGAGTTGGTGGAACATGCAAGTATTTGACGATGACGTATTGGTTCCCAAACGTGAAAGAAAAGGTGAAAACGCACATCGGGAACTCTGCTGCGAGAAGTGTTGCAAGCCATTGCGGCAGTAGAGATTTCCGACGACAATTATGATTTTGCGTGGGATTAATTAGAGAAACGGTATAGAAACAAGGGATTGATTGTTGATGATCATATTCGGTCGATTGTAGACTTAGCCAACGTACAAATATCATCTTATACAGGTTCATTTAAACCACTCGACGATGTGACTTACCATGTCGCTGCCCTGAAATCGCTCAAACATGCAGTAGACACATGGGGTGCCATGTTGGTTCCAACGATTACGCGAAAACTTGATGTAGAATCATCTCAATTGTGAAAAAACACGTTAAATACCGATGTTTCAACTAATATGCAGAGGCATCTCCGCGTTCTTGGTCAGTCGACATTAATGCTGACTATTTGAACTGGCTGTTAGGGGATGAATTCAATGTATGCCAAAAGGGTAGAGGAAGACATTCAATGTGGCATGTCGCAGCACTAGAAGATTTGCACCGTCACATGGAGCATTTTTGAATTCAGAAAGAGGTGCACTCGACTAAGAAAAATTGAACTTGAGATCGTTTGCAAAAATTCAGGCGCGATCCTGACTTTTAAGGTTAATACAGCCAGAGTGTAGGTCAATATCTCAATCAGGTCACATGGAAATGGTCCCCGAACAGGAGATAGATGATCACGCGCAAATTCTACCTCACCATGCGGTTCCCAAAATTAATAAAATCCGAATCGTCTTTGACGGCTCCGCCTGTTCTCGCAATCGAAAGAGCTTGATTGATAATTTTATGAAAAAGCCTTTATATTGCAGGATGACTTGTTCTCAATATCAGTTAGGTTTCGTTTAGGTCAGTGTGCATTCACAGCAGATGTACGAGATATGTACCGCCAAATTAAGGTGAATCCCAAATATCCTGATTTGCAGCGTATTTTATGGTGTGACAAACCCGAAGAAGACGTGAAAATTTACCATCTGCTACAGGTTACGTTTGAAATTCAACTCAGCTCCTTCTTATCAATCCGAGCTATTCAACAGTTAGCAAAGGAATTTGCCGAAATGTATCCCAAGGCTTGTGAAATTATTCTTCATTCGACATTATGTAGACGATGCCTTGGCGACGGTTGATACAATGTGTTTCGTCCCAACAAGTTTATTTATGTTTGCCTCTGGAGGTTACACAACCAATCATACGTCCTTTGACCAGAAGTTCCCTCCAAAGTACCCCGTGCGTCATCTCTAGGCTTAAATCACACACCCCTAATGTTTTGCGGCGATCGTAGCCGACATTGGGGCTTCGGGTACCTTCGGGGCGAATGCAAGGTGGAAGGTGGGGAGAAAAAGTGGAGTTTCGAGAGTGAACCACATGGCTCTCTCTTCTCTGGTCAACCGCCAACAAGTAAGCATCGCTTTTTTCGCATCTTCGACGCCGTCGATATTGAACTGTTGCACCCGATGGAGAGCAGAACTGATTAGTGAACATCGCATCGGTTGGCCAGAGCATCCCCGAAGACACCGTCATCGTTGAGATGCCAGAGAGGCGCCATCCAGCATTTTGTAAGTTCCTTCATAATTTTCAAGGGGTTCATAATAATTCTTGTTGTTTCGTCAGATATGTGCGGCCAAAGTGGCCCAGGGGGAAACAAAGCCGGCATCCACCAAGCATTTGTAAATAGCCAAATTGTAAATAATTCATGTAAATAAATTTGTAAATACAGTCAACACCATCTTGTTTGCTTTAGTACTTTCGTGTAAAAATAGTCTTTGTGGTTTTCTCAATTAGTAGTAGTATGAGGAGCCTCTACACTTCATGTACGCTCCACACGGTATGAAAACAAGGGATCGATTGTTGATGATCATGTCCAGTCAATTGTAGACTTAGCCAACGTACAAATATTATCTTATACAGGTTCATTGAAACAACTCAACGATGTGACTTACCATGTCGCTGCCCTGAGATTGCTAAAATATACATTAGACACATGGGATGCAATGTTGGTTCCAACGATTACGCGGAAACTCGATGTAGAATCATCTCAGTTGTGGGAAAACACGTTAGATACCGATGTTCCAACTTATATGCAGAAGCAAATCCGCGTTCCCGGTCAGTCGACATTAATGCTGACTATTTGGACTGGCTGGTAGGGGGAAAATTCAATGTATGCCAAAAGGGTAAAGGAAGACATTCAATGTGGCATGTCGCAACACTCTAAGATTTGCACCGTCACATGGAGCATTTTTGGATTCAGGAAGAGGTGCACTCGACTGAGAAAAATTGAACAAAAAAAGAGATCGTTTGCAAAACTTCAGGTGCGATCCTGACTTTCAAAGTCAATACAGCCAGAGTGTAGGTCAATATTTCAATCAAGGTCATATGGAAATGGTCCCCGAACAGGAGATAGATGATCACGCGCAATTTCTACCTCACCATGCGGTTCCCAAAATTAATAAAATCCGAATCGTCTTTGACGGCTCCGCCTATTCTCGCAATCAAAAGAACTTGATTGATAATTTTATGAAAGAGCCTTTATATTGCAGGATGATTTGTTCTCAATATCAGTAAGGTTTCGTTTAGGTCAGTGTGCATTCACAGCAGATGTACGAGATATTTACCGCCAAATTGAGATGAATCCCAAATATCCTGATTTACAGCTTTTTTTAAGGTGTGACAACCCCGAAGAAGACGTGAAAATTTACCGTCTTCTACGGGTTACATCTGGAATACAACTCAGCTCCTTTTTATCAATCCAAGCTATTCAACAGTTAGCAAAGGAAATAGCCGAAATGTATCCCGAGGCTTGTGGAATTATTCTTCATTCGACATATGTAGACGATGCCTTGGCGACGGTTGATACAATGGAAGAAGCAAGAGCTATTGGAACGCAATTGAAGGTTATCCTTTCACAAGGGAAGCTTCAACTTGCCAAATGGGTATCCAACAATGAAGCACTGTTGATGAACACCGACAAAGAAAACGGTGGTGCTAATAGTTCAGGCATCGTAAAACTCAGTAGGGACGGTTTCTCCAAAACGCTTGGTCTTTTCTGGAATTGTTCTGAAGACGTATTTGTTTTCCTTTTGAAAGATTGGCGCTCTCACGCAAAGACGACAAAACGCCGTATCGTCTCCATTGTATCACATCTGTTTGACCTCATGGGTTTTAATTCAATCAAAGGTGAAACGCTTTTGCAACAATTATGGTTATGTAGAGTAGATTGGGAAGAAAATTACCAGCGGCCATTCAAAGTGATTGGGAAGAATTTATTTCTAAGTTAAAATTTGTATCCTACATTTCGATACCGCGATAGGCGGCAATAGTTACAAACGCCCTAACATTTGATCTTTGTTCATGCTTTGATGCATCTACTGAAGCTTATGGTGCCATGGTTCACTTGGAGTCCATGGATGTGCTAGGCGATTGTGTTGTCCATCTGATCAGCTCAAAACCACGGTTAGCCCCCATGAAAACGATATCGCTAGCGCGTCTAGCGTTATGCGGTGGCTTGCTAGCGGTATAGTATATTGGAAATAGAAAAAAATAGGTGCTTTGCTGGAATTAATTCAAACAAAAACGATTTTTTTACCATGGCAAGCTTACAGTCCCTTCTTCAACATATCCAAAGTCCTTAACTCTGAGACTGCTACAAATCAGTATACAGGGTGAAAGTTTATCATTTTTCTTTACTTTCTTTTTTTCTTGAAAAACTGATGACCGAAAAAAACCGTTTCAGGCTAGTTTGATAGGCCATAGTCTTCCAATAAACATAAAAAAATATACCACCCAGCAACTGCTGCGTATCAAGTTACAGGGTGAAAACTATTTTTCATCTCCAATTTTTTTTCTTGGTGGAACTGATCTAGATTGAAGCCAATTTCAGTTCTATTGCAAGCTTATAATGTCATACTGAACATACAAAAAGAACACATCTCTGCATCTGCTGCTTTTCAATTTACAGGGTGAAAAGTCAATTTCACGTTTCAATTTTTTTCTTGATGAAATCAACTCACACAACAATTGCGACTGGTTTTTCTGTAAATATGAGGTTTCTAGTCAAACATATCAAAATAATACATTTCTGCTACAGCTACGTTTTTATTTACTAATTTAAATGTTTGGTTGCGTTCCAAGATTTTTTGAATTTTTGATGCAATATACCCGAATATACCCAAACATTTAAATTTGTAAAAAAAAACATAGCTGTAGCAGAAATGTATTATTTTGATATGTTTGACTAGAAACTTCAAGTTTACAGAAGAATCAGTCGAAATTGATGTGTGGACCAATTTCACCAAGAAAAAAATTGAAACGTGAAAATAACTTTTCACCCTATAAATTGAAAAGCAGCAGTTGCAGAAATGCATCCTTTTTATATATTCAGTATGACATTATAAGCTTACAAAATAACTGAAACCGGCTCCAATCTAGATCAGTTCCACTAAGAAAAAAAATTGAAGATGAAAAATAGTTTTCACCCTGTAACTTGATACACAGCAGTTGCTGAGTGGTATATTTTTTATATGTTTATTGGGAGACTATGGCCTATCAAACTAGCCTAAAACCGTCTTTTTCAGTCATCAGTTTTTTGAGAAAGAAAGGAAATAACGAAAAATAATAAACTTTCACCCTGTATACTAATTTGTAGCAGTCCCAGAGTTGAGGACTTTTGATATGTTGAAGAGGGAACTGAAAGCTAGCCATGGTAAAAAAATCGTTTTTGTTTGAATTAATTCCAGCAGATATTCTATTTCCAATATACTAGTACGTTTGGAGCAAGTGGTACGCGAGCCGTTTGAAGTCTTGATAAAAGAACAGCATTCCTTTGTTGACTTGGCTTTTGTTTTACACTGGCTTGCCAATCTCGCCACTTCGTGTAAAACTCACGTGGCCAATATAATTGAGGAAAAGCAAAAAAAAATAAAAGCGTGTCAGTGGTTGCACGTGCGTAGCGAAGACAATCCAGCTGATTTTATTTCTCGCGGATTGTTTCCTAAACAACTTTAAACCAATGGAATGTGGTGAAACGGACCAGCTAGGCTGGTGAAAAATGAACAAGAATGGCCAATAATGCGGGTAAATCCAAGTCCACTTCACGATTTTATTAATGGGATTTTACAAAAACGGAGAGTAGTTCTGACCGTCACGACGGAGGATGAGCTTCCTGTTCCCACGAAATTTAGTTCCTCCAATAAGCTGCAGAATGTTGTAGCATATTGTTTACAATTTGCAAGAAATTGTCAGAAAAACAGACAGGCATCTGGATCACTGTCAAGCTCAAATCTTGAAAGGGCCACTACATGCATAATACAATGTGTCGTGCCCTGTATTGCCGACACTATCAATTCCACCTACGGCCAACATAGGGCGCACTCGGCGGTCAACCACACCACTACCCTAAGGGTAGCTGAACACACAAACCGGAACATCCGGTCTCTTTCCCATCAACCGTCCAGCCGAGCGGACGCATCCAAGAACTAAAGTGCTCAACAATGAAAGTGTTACAAAGCAAAAATTCACCCAATTTTGAACCGCTGTAACTTTTGATTGGCACAAACGATTCTGATTCTGTTTTGAGTACTGAAGAGCCCAATCTTTTGGCCATCTTTCTTGTCAATATGGAATCCATAGAGTCCCTCATAAAATTTCTACAGGGTGATAAACAGAGCAGTGCAAAATTGATGAAAGTTCAACATACCCCCGTTTTCGTTAAACATTTTTTTTGGGAGTATCAACACCAAATTTATGAAAAATGATGTGTTCCCTCGAAACGGTTTTTGAATTTTCGGGATTCCAGTCGAAACAGCCAAAATGTGATTTTTTATTGTGAATACTGTTTATCATTCCTGTAGCAACGCAAAAACATTAAAACTTTTCATATCAAGATGACGCCACTTGGTAGGCTTGTTCACTGAACAATTCTGAGCAATTTTACTTGCAAAACGTTTCTATTGTCTAGTGTAGGGGTGAAGAAAAGCCCAGTGGCAATGTACTTTTTGGTACTACTCCTAAAATTCGAGTTTTTAGCATTAAAAAAAAGGTTAATTTTTACTCTCTTTAGTCAACATGGGACTACGTCATTAGAATTGGATTAACAACATTTCCGCCATTTTGGAAATTTTTTGCTTTTACCTCAAATTTCAAAACATAGGCATGTTTGGCATCATTTCTTGAAATGTTGGTCCCCTAAATGGGACTATGTCAATAAGATCTGTCTATCTGTTTGTTTATCTGTCTATCTCTTTCCGAAAATTTTTTTATAGAACTTTTAACCCCACCCCCCTTCTTCCTGAAATTCTCTAAGTGTCCAATTTGATATTCTTGACCTCTCAATTATCTTCAATGCAGTCAACGTCATCCTGCATAGCATCGGGAGAGATAATTTTCTGTGGAAAAAATGCCACCCAAATTTCACCCTTCCGCTCCCCCCACCTCAACTCAAAAATCTAAAATAGCAATACCTACTTTGTGATACATCAAATTGAAGGAAATTAAATTCTCTCCATGAACAAAATTTTTTCAAACTTTTTAAAACCCCCATTTTCCTCACAAAACACCCCAAATGTCTAATTTATTTGGAGAGGGGTTGAAAATTTCAAAAAAATTGTTTTCGGAAGGAGAATTCAATTCCCTTCAATTTGATGTATCACAAAGTAGGTAGTGTTTCGTAAAATTTTGAAGCTGAGGTGGGGGAGAGCAAAAGGGTCAATTTGGGTAGCACTTTTTCCACCGAAAATTCTTTTCTTCGATGTTTTCTATGATGACACTGACTGAATTAAAAACAATTGAGAGGTCCAGAATTAAAAATAAGACAGTCAGAGAATTTTTAGGGCGAAAAAGGTAGGGTTAAAATTTTTGTAAATATTTTTTCCAGAAAGAAAATTTAAATCTCTTCAATTTGATGTATCGCAAGGTAGGTCATGTCATTTGAAATTTCAAAGTTGGGGTGAGTGGGGGCGAGAGGGCTCAAGATAGAAATTTGCCAATTTATGTTTCAGATGTCTCCTTTCATATGAAAATCGACCTGTTTTTGCTCGAAGAAATATTCACTAGGAATCGGGAGTTATTGCAGGTGGATAATTTTCAAATGGTCACCCGGTGCAGTACCTATTCACAATAAAAAATCATATTTTGGCTGTTTCGACTGGAATCCCGAAAATTCAAAAACCGTTTCGAGGGAACACATCATTCTTCATAAATTTGGTGTTGATACTCCCAAAAAGATTTTTTTGCGAAAACGGGGGTATGTTGAACTTTCATCAATTTTGCACTGCTCTGTTCATCACCCTGTAGAAAATTTATGAAAAGCTCTATGCATTTCATATTGAAAAGGAAGATGGCCAAAATATTGGGCTATTCAGTACTTAAAACAAAATCAGAATCATATGTGCCAATCAAAAGTTATAGCGGTTCAAAATTGAGTGAATTTTTGCTTTGTAACACTTTCATTGTTGAGCAGTTTATATCATTCACTATAGCCCAGGCATATTAGGTTTTAACCCGCAACAAATTCCTACAAAGCCGAAATTTGGTATACTGGCCTTGTAAGACCTAAGTAATAGCATATCAAAATACTCGGTGGCACACCCTTGTGCGTCATTGATTGTGGGGGAGGGGGCTAAATATTGCCATTTCAAATGCGTAAATGACACCCTGTAGCTTAAATAAATGAAAAAAATCATATTTGGATGCCTCAAGGCTTCACAATATTTGCTTGACGTTTGAATTGTTGATAAGTAGTTTGGGTTGCCTGAAAAAAAAAGAGGATCGGCAAAATTTATTTTGTTTTTCTCTCAAAAACCTCGAATTGATATCGGCAAGTGTGGTATCGTTTCCAACTAAATCTTGGCCTCTGATATCAAATATGCTGTTCAAAATTAAATTGAAACACGATTAAACAAGTTTTATTGAAAAAACGACGATTTTTGCCATCTGAGATTGTCGTTTTGTAATTTCGGTTTTCGTATGGTTAGAATCATCCAATTGAGTATTTCCGACTGAATTTATTGTTCTTAACCATTTTATACATGAAAACGATAAAAACAATGTGCCTGTATTCATTACAAGATCAGAAAAATGATCTGTTGTAAAAGTGATTATAGGACAATTTTCTTCCAAAAATGCATACAATTTTTGCATTTCTTTTTTTTTTCACTGATGAATGATGGAGCGGTTTCACTGTTTTTGTATGTAATACTAAGTGAAATTCTTCTTCTATCAGAAAATACCAAAAGCTATTGTATCTATTGGGCAATAGGAACATAAAATTATCTTTTCTGTAGCCGTTATTCCATTTTCAGAAAAAAAAAGTGGGTGTAAAACTTGAAACTAAAACAATGATGCCCCCAAATGAAGAAACCACAATTTTTTTGTAGAGAACTCATTATTTTCGGGATGAGCACTGTAAATATCAACTGTTCACTCATCAGTCTCATCACTTGGGTCTGTTCCGAAAATGGGAAGAAGAACCTATTAACAATGCTCAGCTTTATTGGCCATCACAAAATATTCTTTCATGTTTCTCATTTAAAGATCCAGGAGAGAAATTCCACCTTGTGCGTACTATTCACGCCACTATCAAGCGGAAATGTTCCAAGGCTACCGGAGTCCACTTCATAGGCAACAACATACCGTGTTTCCTTTGAGACCCACCTTATATTGTTAAAATGATTGGTTCGTCCACAGAACAGTTTTAGAGAAAAGTGTCTGGGTGAATTTTTTGACAAGATATTCAAAGCCTCAAAATCGTAGGAGGCACAGAGGTGTGAGTCCAAATATTTTGATATGTTCCTCCTTAGGGATCATACCAGTTATATATCAATATTCAACTTTGTGCGACATTGCTTGAGGCTTTAAATTTTCACATGATTTTCCTGAAATATCCGGGCGACAAATTAACACTCAACCGCCTTTCCCGCAGAACTCACCAATCGGAAGAGTTACAAAGGCTCCCTCACACACTTAAGCACTAACGACAAATCTCTTTCGCTCATTTGAAACCTATCTCATATCGATCGGATACTCCGTTCACTTGCAGGAACAGCTTGGAGATAGGTATCTCTCTAATTCTTAGAAGTTGACCTTTGAGGATGAAAATCAAAGGACGCACGAGGGTGTAAGTCCGAGTATTTTGATATGTTGTTCCGTAGGTCCAATGGAACATATATACCAAAATTCAGCTTTGCGGGAATTTGTTACGGGTTACCACGATTTTTCGACTAAAATGCCTGGGCTACTACTTGTATAACCAAAAACCCAAAATAAAATACAGTCCACTAACCAACGCATCGAGTTCTATTCATGGTCAGCATCGAGCCGAATCCAAGGACAACAGCGTATCCAAAGTCTGAGTAAGTGAGTGGCCATCTTTTCCTATTTCTGGTATTTTTCTACCCATCGCCAAAGATTTGAGTCATATAGTGCTTAAAACCATTGCATTTTCATCTTGTGTAGCAAATAATCCGAGTATTTTTTTGCTAACGTGTCCGAGTACACATTTCCAAATTTTGCTTCAACCACGTGTCCGAGTACACCACCTGCGTCAAGCCACTGCGGCCACGAGCCATTTTGTTTCGTGTTATAATTGTCATATTCTGCAATTTGAGCGAAATTGTCCGGGATTAAACCGCCAATTTATTATTATTAGTGCAGTAAAATTTAAAATATCATAAATGGGTAGTGATGGGTACTATGTAGGCTTGACCATTGTGGCGTCACGTCCTGCACCACCCGTCGAGAGATCCCAGAGTAATGTAGAGGGAGATCCAGGTATATTTTATGGGGGTTTGTAGAAACAGCTTGTGAGAACCCATTAGAGAGTTTCTCACTACCGAATACAGCGGTTGTATTGAGAGAGAAATGTTTTGTGAGAGTTGATAAAGGATTTAGTGAGACATCCTGATTTTATTTTAACACAAACACTATTCAGCGAAAGACAATATTACAACAATTTAATCAGAAGTGGGATCGGTTCGGTATAATGTGCTACTGAATTGATTCACGTGTCGGAGTAAATGGTGCGAACGAGATCCGAACTAGGGGATATTGACGACGACGACGAGCTCAACGAGTCCGTCGACAACATGACTGAGAGACCGGTGAGTTCCACACCCCTGACTATGGAAAACCTTGCACAAATGCTGGGCCAGCTCATCGGACAGCAGGGGCCACCCTCGGAGACCCCGTCAGTGCAGGCAACTTACGTGATGCCAGATCTCACGAAAGGAATAACCACCTTCGATGGCAGCTACAAGGGCACGCGGGCAGAGACGTGGCTTAAAGACGTTAAGTGTATGGCGGCAACGTGCTCCTGGTCTGACAGTGTGCTTCCTAGAGATTACGCGCCAGCATCTGCGCGCGGGAGCCCTCTCGTGGTTCAGCTACCACCAGGACACCATCAAGAGCTTCGCCGACTTTGAGGTGGAGTTCAAGAAAAATTACGGCGACACCAGAAGCACGACGGAGAAGTTCCTGGCCATGCACGGAAGAGTGCAGAGAAACGGGGAGAAAGTCGGGGATTATTTCCGCGACAAAATGCGAATGTGCCGGGAAATGGCATTGGGCTTTGAAGAAGCGAAAAAACTAGTGCTGGAGGGTCTGAAGGCTGGAGAGGTTGCCCGAACTCTGCTTCCGGTAAAGCACGTCGATGCCGGAGAGCTTCTTCAAGACCTGCAGAGGGATGAGGCACTCCAGATGCCCCGCAGGACTGAGAGCCGGAGCAAGGCGGACCAAACCCCGAGGCGTATAGAGAAGAACGACTCGGAGGAGAGATCCGTGCGCTGCTTCAAATGTGGAGGCAAAAGACATTTTGCGGGATCCTGTCGAGGCATAACGAAGTGTTTTGTATGTGGAAAAGACGGGCACATCTCCAGAGACTGCCCCAGGAAACAACGAGAGACACCAAGTGACTCAGGATCATTGACGAGTCAAATTAACATGCTCGAGGTGCATCAGAGGAGGCGGGGTCCTAACGCAAAGTTTTTTAAAGACGCACATGTAAACGGAGTAATTGTGAAGGCAAACGTAGATTTTGGGAGCGAGGTGTGCGTCCTTCAAGAAGAAAGTGCGGTCGGACTAAAGCTCATGTGTGACCTGGGGGACCGCATCGAGATTAGCGGCTACGGTGACGCGAAGACAAAGACTTTAGGCTCGTGCCAGGTAGAGCTGCAGATCGATGGGGTGTCGGCGATGACTAAAGTGTATATTGTGCCAGCGGGTGTCCAGGACATTCCATTGATAGTGGGACATCCCTTCACCGAGCAAGGCGACATGCAGGTAGTGAAGACTGCGGAAAGTTTATGCTTTACCAAGCTGATGCCGAGAAAGAAAGCGGTCAGAAGAGAACTTCCAGCAGAGACCAAGGATTCGACGGAGACAGCCCCGAATAAATTCGTAGGGCGAATTATTGTCGTGAACGAGTATGAGCGAGAACAAGTGCAAAAGGACGATTCGGTGAAGAAAAGGCAAAGGACGAGGCGAAGAGATGTGAAGGATGAATGTGCCAAAGAGAGAGTGATGTGTGCGGCAATAGACGCTGGACAAAAGACTTCTTACCAGGGACGAAGACGGTGCTACGGCGAATTTTTTTGTTCAGGATGCAAGAAGGGTTGGACTTCAAAAAAATCCCGAGCAAATGTGGGACAAAAATGTGTGAAGTGTCATAAAACGGTTTTTGCTCACTGTCTCGGCCCCGTTCATTGAAAACTGCATACGTGTGCACTGAGGGTATGCAACCCAAAATATCCCTGTGTTGTCCAAATCCTCACCCCTCATCCCCTGTTCGGTGTGCCTGGCACTTGGCTGTCAGGCGCAAGCGTGAACGAGCTCCAGCGCGTCTTCGGCATTCTTCGGCTTTCCTTCCGCTCGTGTTCTTGCCGCTTCGTTCGAAGCGGGGTCGATCTACGTACGTCGAGCGGGAAGCCACGCCGTCTTTTTGTGTCATCGTTCTCGCGGCCATCTTGTCGTGCCATCGGCGTACATTCGTACTCGACCAGAAGCCCATCCAAGGCCCATCGCGTCCGATAGTGACTCCTGGAGGATCTCTGCATCATCTCCAAGTCCAGAAAGCGGCAGTTTTCACCGCTTTCACCGGGGAGCGGGTTGGATCAGCCAGCCGCACACAAAGCTCCAGTTTCGGACGGGATCGAGTCGTTCGTCCGCCATTTTGGTGACGAACACGGAACGGGAAATCCACCACCGGAACGGCCATCCACCACGACGCCGCCTTCGGACTCCGCCAGGACGACGCTGCCACCGAATAAGATCCCGTAAGTTCCATATTTTCCATTGTTTTTACCATTTACCGTTTATTCCCGTTTGCCGGGGTGTATACCTTCAGTGCAGTTCGTCTCGTTTTCAGGACGCCACTCGGCGCCAGCGAACCTGCCCCCGATCAGAACCACTCGGATTTTTCATTTCATTCAATTCACATTGTTTTTTTTTGTTTTTTTTTATTGTTTCGTAATTCTGTCTGTTTGTGTTTTTTTGTTTTGCATTAAAGTTTTTGGTTGTTGTTGTGAATTTTATTTCTGACTGTCGCTTGCTGCTTTCCTAATCCAAGAGTTATTGTTTCAATGCAGTCTTCATCGGAAGGCTGCCGTCTTTATGTGTACCGTGCTAAAATATAAATTGGTCCTTCGAGCCGGATACAGGCTAAGCAAGGTACAGTCAGAAATTCAATTCACCTCACTATTGAAACTTTAAAGTCACGGGTCAAACCCACGTGACACTTGTGCGTTGGTCCAGCGTGTTGATCAATTCGTTTTTCGCCCGTCTCATTCGCACTTTTTCACCTGGGTTGGGTTCGCCATTCAGGTACGCCAACCTAAGGGTCAGTTGCTTTGTTTTCATTTTTCTTTGTGTCGTACACAATGGACGCAACTTTATCGTCCATCGCGATAGCTATTGCGCGCCTTGAGCCCCTTCTGGAACAAGGCGTCACAGCTACCACCGAGCCAAGCCTCCAACCGGCATTTTTAGCCACGTTTGACATTGCGGCGGAAATTTACAACGGTTTCAAGAGCACGGTCTACACTGCCCCTTTCCCCAGTGCCTCCGAGGAGCAGAAGGCTACATTTCTTGAACGTACACTCCGGGCAGACAGCTTGTATGGCAAACTTGCTGCGGTAAAAGCCTTTGTTTTCAGAGCCGACTTCCTCGCTCTCTCGCCAAGCCTCGCAAACTTGGTTCGAGACAGGCCGGAGCAATGTCCAATTGCCAAAAATCGCGTTGCCGTCTTTCGACGGAAAGTTAAAATCATGGCCACCATACTATGATCTGTTCACGGCGTTAATACACAGAAACCAGTCTCTCTCAGATATTGAACGGTTTCAGTATCTGATCTCGTCTTTATCTGGTGAACCTCTCTCAATGGTTAAACACCTGCCATTGACGGGAGATAATTACATAATTGCGTTCGACTCGTTGGTTGAGAGATACCAGAACGACCGCGTGCTAGTCACTTTGTACTGGCAGTCGATGATGAACGCCTCCTCCGTCACATCTGACTCCGCGCAAGCGCTTCGCCATCTTGTGAACACGTTCAACGAAAATTTAGTGGCGCTCGAGCAGTATCCGCATATCGACCTGTGGGATTTCACCCTGTCAAGCATGCTGCTCCAGAAACTCGATGAGTCGACGCGAAAACGTTTCGAGGTGAAGTCAGCTGGCACCCCCTTCCCCAAATACGAAGACGTCAAGTCTTTCGTGCTCGACCAATGCAAGGCTTTCGAGGCAACTGCCTTAAATTCTAAAACGCAATCGAACTCCCGCTCCACACGGGCAAACACAGTTACCGTGAAGCCCGAGGTCAGCCGCAAGTCGTGGGCCCCACATGCGTTGGTGTCTCAGACCTCATCTGCCCCAGCGACGTCGCATGAGTCAGCATGTTCTCATTGTGGGGCGAGAAGTCATAAAATCACCGCGTGCAAGACTTTTCTGTCAATGTCCCCAAATGACAGATATTTGGCGGTCAAACAGAAAAGGCTCTGTCTCAACTGCTTGAGCACCAATCACGGCGCTCCAAAATGTCCATCGTCGTATTCGTGTCGGCAGTGCCACGCAAGGCATCACACCTTGCTGCACTTCCCCAAGCCACATAGAACTGCAGGTCATGAGTCACCCAGTTCTTTATTGAATCCAGTTGAATTACCGCAAATCGTTTCCCCTGGTCTTCCAGAAAATGTCGCGAATTCGGTGACGAATCTCGCCTCAAGCCTCAAGGCAGCTCATGTTTTGTTGGCCACGGCAATCGTTCACGTTCGTGACCGGTGGGGAGGCTACCAAAGCCTCCGTGCGCTCATAGACCCTGCCAGTCAGGCATCGTTTATTTTGGACTCCTGCGTGCGCAAATTGGGTCTATCCCCATCAAATCACAATGTGCCCGTTTTTGGCTTGGGTCTCACCCCCGCCAATTCGACGTGTGGCACAGTCACTTGCCAGGTCAAGGCTGATGATGAGTCTCTCCCAATCCCTGAATTGGAGTTAATTGTCCTGCGCAGGATTTGTGGTAACCTGCCAGACACCGCTTTGAACCCGGATCAATTCCACTTGAACTTATCGAATCTGGCGGATCCCACATGGTTCAAGCCAGGCCCCATTCAAGTGTTGTTGGGCGCCGACGTTTATCCGTCAGTCGTGAAAGAGGGAATCGTCTCGTCAGGTCCGTCACAGCCTGTTGCCATAAACACCATTTTTGGCTGGGCTCTTCTCGGTCCCTTTCAAACCCCGTCAAAACCTCTGCATTCCTTTTTGGTTTGCACTCCAACTGGAATCGACGAGTCTCTGCACAAATTTTGGGTAGTAGAGGAAATCTCGTCACCATCGTCCAAAACACGTTTGTCCCCAGATGATAAACGTGCAGAAATTTGTTTCCGGGACTCTGTCTACCGTTGTCCGTCAGGTCGTTTTGGAGTTTCGCTTCCCTTCAAAAGGGAGTCCCCCACCTTTGAACATTGCAGGTCTATGGCTGACCGCCGTTGGTTAGCTATCGAACGTCGCCTGGTCCGTCAGGACACACTCCGTGATCTGTACATGGCATTCATGCGCGACTACCTTGACCTAGGTCACATGACCTTGCTGGACGCAGAACCTCCAGATTCTGAGGCGTATTACATCCCTCATCATCTGATCGTCAAGATCGAAGACGACAAGCCGAGAATTCGCGTCGTTTTTGATGCTTCGGCGCAAGCGCCGAATCATTTATCTCTCAACGAGACGCTTCTCGTCGGTCCTAAGTTACAACAGGACATAGCAGCTTTGCTACTGCAGTTTCGGTGTGAGCCGATCGTTTTTACTTGTGACATCCGTCAGATGTATCGGCAGATACTTATCTCGCCCGAACATCGCAAGTATCAACTCATTCGCTTTCGTTTCTCTCCTGATCGACCCATTGAAACGTACCAATTGAACACCATTACATATGGTGTTTCTTCGGAACCGTTTCTAGCGGTTCGCACGTTGCTTCACTTGGCAGAACAAAGCGCCTCGAAGTTTCCATTGGCTTCGCAGGCAATTCGCCGTAATTTGTATGTAGACGATCTACTTTGCGGCGCGAACTCCGTGGAATCAGCACGGGAATTACAAACGCAGCTAATCAACCTGCTCCAATCGGGTTGCTTTGAATTGCGCAAGTGGGCAAGCAATCACCCTGATGTGCTGCAAGACATACCACTTGATCACTTTCGAACTCAGCCGTCCACTTTCAGTGACGTTGCTGACAATACTGTCAAAATTCTGGGCCTCCAGTGGCAAGCGGCAACAGACACCTTTTCATTCACGGTTCATCCAAATGAACTACCGTGCACAAAACGGTCCATTTTGTCGGAGGTGGCTCGGATTTACGATCCGCTCGGCTTTCTGTGCCCTGTTGCATTTTTCGCCAAACATTTAACCCAACGCTTATGGAAACTTGGCCTTGATTGGGACGACACCCCTCCAGACATCGTATGTCAACAGTGGTTGCGTTTTCAATCCGAGCTATCGCAACTTTCGCGGTTGCAAATTCCACGGCATACTTTTCCGTCGCCTGCAGACAGGTGCCAGTTGCACGCCTTTTGCGACGCATCTGAATCTGGGTACGCGAGCGTGTTGTACGCTCGTTACCTTCGAAATGGTGTTCCCACCATTCGTCTCCTAACCGCCAAATCAAAGGTGGCTCCAGTCAAATTGCTGACCGTACCCCGTCTCGAATTGTGTGCAGCGGTCCTACTTTCCAATCTCGTTGCCTTCACCGTTGCAGCGCTCGCAGGAACCGTACAGTTCGATGCCATATTTGCGTGGACCGATTCTACGGTTGTTCTCAGCTGGCTGCGTTCCTCTTCGCACCGCTGGAAAACATTTGTTGCTCACCGTGTTGAGCACCTTCAACAGCGTGTCCCGCCTCAGTGTTGGAGACATGTCTCAACATCGGACAATCCCGCCGACCCAGCTTCGCGCGGATTGTTTCCCGAAGACATGCTTTCGTGCTCCCTCTGGTGGTCTGGCCCACCTTTTCTGTCATCAGCGGATGACACATGGCCGGATGACAAATTCTCCGTGTCCTCCCCAGACATTGCGTCTGAAGAGCGAAAGCTCGCTTTGGTCGTGCGTGTGCCGCAGCCGCCGCCGATTGACATCGACGACCTCTTTTTGCGCATATCCTCCTTACGGAAGATTCAGGGCGCTGTCGCCTATTTCTATCGGTTCTGCAAATGCAAGTCCGATGAGAAGTTCACAGGACTTCTCTCGGATACAGAACTCCATTTTGCCTTGTTGTACATTGTCAAACAGGTACAGCAGAAGGTATTTGCTGTCGAAATCGCGTCGTTACGCAACGGCAAACCCTGTTCAAGACCCTTTCGAAAACTTCCACCCTTTCTCGATCGTGACGATGTTCTCCGCGTCGGCGGACGTTTGAAGCATTGTCATGAGTTGCCATTTGCAACCAGACACCCTGCTCTTCTTCCATCTCGTCACGTCTTGACAGGACTCGTCATTCGACAAGTTCATTCCCGACATTGCCACCCGGGACTCAACAATACCTGCTATCTCCTGCAGCAAAATTTTTGGATATTGTCCACGCGACGCGCGGTACGGCACTATCTTGCATCGTGTTACCGGTGCTTCCGGACTAAGCCGCAAACTTTTTCTCCCACCATGGGCGACCTCCCCTCGGCGCGAATTTCTCAGCTAAAACCCTTTAGCTGCGTCGGGCTCGACTATGGTGGCCCTTTTCCAATCCTCATGTCACGCGCTCGCGGTGTCAGAACTACGAAGGCGTACATCTGTCTTTTCGTGTGCTTCGCCACCAAGGCATTGCACGTCGAGGTTGCCTCCGATCTCTCAACAGATGCTTTCCTCGCTGCCTTGCGCAGATTCATTGCCCGGCGCGGTCGTTGCTCTACCATCTATAGCGACAATGGCACAAACTTTGTCGGAGCTCATAGGCAATTGACGACGTCAATGCAACTCGCCGCGGAATCCGAAGCCATCACTTGGCGCTTCATTCCTCCCTCAAGTCCCCACTTTGGCGGGCTGTGGGAAAGCGGCATAAAAGCTGTCAAAACTCATCTATCTTGCGTGATAGGTGATCAAATACTCACCTTTGAAAAGCTGACCACGTTGGTCACCCAAGTTGAAGCGTTGCTCAACTCACGGCCACTTTCGGAGCTGAGCTCGGATCCAAATGATCTGTGCCCATTGACGCCTGGTCATTTTTTGACGCTCGAGCCGTTAACGGCCCCACCTGACCCAGATTTGTCCCACCTCAAGATCAGCAGGTTGTCGCGATGGCAGTTGGTCCAATCCATGCAACAGCGTTTTTGGGCGCGTTGGCGCGACGAATATCTACACACGCTGTACCAACGCGGCAAGTGGCACAAGTCACGTCACCTTGAATCCGCAGATGTGGGGTCTTTAGTCCTCATCAAGGACGAAAACGCTCCCCCTCTGAAGTGGAGGTTAGGCAGAATTTCAAAACTCTTCCCCGGCAAAGATGGCATTTGTCGCGTCGCGGATGTCCGTACTCAACGCGACGTTCTGCGACGCCCAATGGTCAAACTTTGTCCCCTCCCTTCAGGACAATGAGCATTCTGTGTTTTCACTTCCTTCATTGTTTTGACTATGCTCTTTCCTTTTGAATCATGTTTGATTTCATTAATTTTTGAACTTTGAAAATACCCCGAGTGGTATTTTGGTGGGGAGTATGTCTCGGCCCCGTTCATTGAAAACTGTATTCGTGTGCACTGAGGGTATGCAACCCAAAATATCCCTGTGTTGTCCAAATCTTCACCCCTCATCCCCTGTTCGGTGTGCCTGGCACTTGGCTGTCAGGCGCAAGCGTGAACGAGCTCCAGCGCGTCTTCGGCATTCTTCGGCTTTCTTTCCGCTCGTGTTCTTGCCGCTTCGTTCGAAGCGGCGTCGAAGCGGCGTCGAAGCGGCGTCGATCTACGTACGTCGAGCGGGAAGCCACGCCGGTCTTTTTTTGTCATCGTTCTCGCGGCCATCTTGTCGTGCCATCGGCGTACATTCGTACTCGACCAGAAGCCCATCCAGGGCCCATCGCGTCCGATAGTGACTCCTGGAGGATCTCTGCATCATCTCCAAGTCCAGAAAGCGGCAGTTTTCACCGCTTTCACCGGGGAGCGGGTTGGATCAGCCAGCCGCACACAAAGCTCCAGTTTCGGACGGGATCGAGTCGTTCGTCCGCCATTTTGGTGACGAGCACGGGCACTCTTGCATTTCAACGGGAAATCCACCACCGGAACGGCCATCCACCACGACGCCGCCTTCGGACTCCGCCAGGACGACGCCGCCACTGAATAAGATCCCGACGCCACTCGGCGCCAGCGAACCTGCCCCCGATCAGAACCACTCGGATTTTTCATTTCATTCAATTCACAGTAATGTAGAGGGAGATCCAGGTATATTTTATGGGGGTTTGTAGAAACAACTTGTGAGAACCCATTAGAGAGTTTCTTACTACCGAATACAGCGGTTGTATTGAGAGAGAAATGTTCTGTGAGAGTTAATAAAGAATTTAGTGAGACATCCTGATTTCATTTTAACACACACACTATTCAGCGAAAGACAATATTACAACATTAGTTAATTTTTTGTGATTTTTTGTATACATCCAAAATGTCTGAAACTTTGTTAGACCTTGTGACAAAAAGAGCCACCATCAAGGGTGAACTAACTAGGGGAGAGACGAGCATACTTGCCGCGGCGGTAGACGGAAACGCCGAATCGCTCATTCTAGTATCGCGTTTTTTGAAAAAAGTCGAACCAACATACGACGAGTTTGATGCAATACAAGCATCAATCGAGCAGCTGGATACTAAAAATGATCATGAAAAGGAGCGCGCCAGTTTCGAGGCCATTTATTATCGCGTTACGGCGGCTTGCGAGCACTTCGTAAACCGAAATACGGAGAAGGACCCCCCGCTGATTCCTGACCAAAAATTTTCCAACAACAACAATTGTCGAATTAAGTTGCCAGCTCTGAGTATTCCCAATTTTTCGGGTAACTACACAGATTGGCTACCATTCCGCGACACATTCCAGTCGTTAATCCACGATAATGACAACATTTCGGACGTGGAAAAGCTTCAATATCTAAAATCATGTCTATCTGGTGAGGCCGCGGATACTATAAGAACGCTTTCCATTACAAATAGTAATTATCCAATCGCATGGGACACCATAACCAAGCAATTTGGCAACACCCGCCTCATTATCCGAAACCACATCAATGCATTGATTGATATAAAACCCATCGGTAAGTGTGATGTGCCTAGATTACCACGCATTACTTATATGTAACACTGGTTGCCGTACCGATACTATGTGCGTGTATACCGCTGCGCATGCTTCCGAGTAAATGTAACGGACATGAGCAGTCGAGTCGAAAAATATGTCCCTACTCTCTCTTGTGTTCCTGACGTGAAAGAATACACACGTATGTGACAGCAGTTCCGAGTTTTATTTAAATCTATTCAAATCCTACTAAACCAACACCCATCGGACATTATACTGGCGACGAGGACAAAGAGATGTAAAGGCGGGCGGCGTTGGCGTTTAGTAGAAAACGACAAGGCGTCGGAAACATGAAATAGTGGACAAGGCGTCGGTGAAAGAAAAAAACGGACGGACTGGACACGGCGTCCATTACCGTAAAACCAACATGGCCACGTTGGGAACTTTGCCCGAATTTAAGGCGACGGGCGATTTCAAGATAAACCTGGAAAGGCTAGAGCAGTTTTTGATCATAAACGACATCGTGGATGCGAAGAAAGTGGGCGTACTCATCACAACGCTGGATCAAGAGGTATACGTAACCTTGAGTAATCTTTGCCATCCGGATGCCCCGCACAAGAAAACTTTTAAGGAACTGTGCGAAATTTTGAGCGGAAGATTCTCCAGGAAAACATGTACGTTCAGTGAGCGATATACATTTTACGAAGCGAAGCAAAATCCGGAGGTGTCAGTGATTGAATGGTATACAAGAATCAAGGCATTGTCAATGAACTGTGGATTTGGCAACACCCTAGACAACTACCTAATTGACAAATTCGTTTTTGGACTCCGGAAGGGCCCGGTGAGAGATCGCTTGTGGGAGGAAGATCCGTCGAAGAAGACTTTCAAGGAGTTGGTGGACCTAGCAGAGGCAAAGGAAAACTCTCTGAGAAATACGGCAGCAGGAAATCAGTATTCGCAACAGCCGGTGTTTAGCATGACACAAGGAGAAGGAGCAGGGCGCTTCCGGCAAAACACTCAGCGTCAAGGACATCCTGCAGGTCCAGGGGCCAGTAGCGGCAACAACAAACAACACCGCAAGCCAGAGGAAGCCACAGCTAGCACAAGCACATGCCATACGTGCGGTAAGACCAATCATGATTTCAAAAATTGCAAATACAGAACTTACAAGTGCAAGATTTGTAAAAAAGTTGGCCATTTGGCAAGTGTGTGCAACAAAAACAATCATTTTTTGGAAGTGAATAAAGAAGAGCGTTTCGGAACTGTAAATATGTACAGCATTTTACAGGCTAGTAATAAGCATAGTCATAAATTTTTTGTTGATGCGAAAATTGATGGAAATTCTTTTGAAATGGAAATCGACACGGGGTCAGGAGTTTCGGCTATTTGTAACGCTACGGTACAAAAATTTTTCAAACATTGCAGCGTAAAGCCATGTAAAACGGTACTAACCACGTACTCCGGGGATAAGATTTTTCCAGTAAGTCAAATCGCGGTTTCTTTGGAAATAAAAGGCGTGGTGAAACGGGTATCGTTGCTGGTAATTGAAGGACATGGAGCTTCACCATTGCTGGGGAGAGATTTGATTGCGGAATTCAATCTGATTCCTCAGATAAATAAATTAGAACCGAAGCTGACTGAGGGCCAGTTGTCAGTGGACACTTTGGTCAAAGAATTTTCAAGTTTATTCACAGATGAGTTGGGTCTGTATAAGCACGGGACAGTGGGAATGTCATTGGTAGAGGGCACGAGGCCAAAATTTTTAAAACCAAGAGTTTTACCCCTCGCGTTTAAAGATAAAGTGGAAACGGAATTGGCGAGATTGGAAAGTGACGGGGTTATCACGCCAATCTCTAATTCAGATTGGGGTACACCTTTAGTACCAGTACTGAAAGAGGACGGTTCAATACGTTTGTGCGCAGACTATAAAATCACGGTTAATCCAGTAACAGAAGACGACAAATACCCAATTCCCAATATTGACGGATTATTTGCAGCTTTGCAAGGAGGCGAGAGATTCACAAAGTTAGACTTGAAAAATGCCTATAATCAGTTGGAATTAGACGAATAATCCAAAACATTATTGTCGTGGAGCACACATAGAGGTATCTACAGGGTAGAACGTTTACCTTATGGCACGAAGCCAGCTTGCGCTATTTTCCAACGAATAATGGACAAAACTCTTCAAGGGTGCAAGGGAACAGTTGTGTTTCTCGATGACATTGTAGTAACGGGTCAGAACGATGAAGAACATTTGGAAAATTTGAAATGTGTTTTTAAAAAATTGCAAGGCGCAGGGTTCCGACTCAAACAAAAGAAGTGCAAGTTTATTGAAAAAGAAATACAGTATTTAGGGCATGTCATTACCAGGGAGGGCCTGAAGAAAAACGCGACAAAAGTAGAAGCCATTTCAAAATGTAAAACTTCAGAAAATCTGACGGAACTCAGATCGTTTCTAGGTATGGTAAACTACTGTGCAAAATTTATCAAAAACATTTCGGAGTTATTACAGTCATTTTACGAATCACTGCACAAGGGTGCAGAGTACAAGTGGAACGCGCGGTGCGAAGAAGCTTTTAAAAAGACTAAAGAAATTTTGTGTTCGGACGCCGTTTTGATTCATTTCAATTCAAACTTACCAGTGAAAGTCAGTTGCGATGCCAGTTTTTATGGTGTAGCAGGAGTTCTTTCGCACGTTTTACCAGATGGGAGCGAAAGACCCATCAGTTATGCATCAAGAACTTTAAATAAAAGCGAGAAAAATTTTTCCACCATAGACAAGGAAGCCTTGGCTATTTATTTCGCGGTAATGACTTAGTCCTTTCAATAATAAGCGATTTAATTGAAAAATGATTTTTGCATTCTGTTGAATATTGTCGTATGCTAAGAATTTAGGATGTGACATATATAATCTATATGAATAATCTAACTCAGTATGTACGTAACGTGTATCTATGTGTATTTGTTTGTGTGATAGTACATAAATATATTGGTATTAAAACCTAAAAAGTGTTAGTTACTGACCCTTTTCCTTAAAGACTGGAAGTCCTCTCAAATATTGGATACGACTGATATATATTTCAAATTTCGCGCTACATTCGTGCTGTCCCAAATAGGGTATGTGACGGTTTTTCAATTTTGGTCTAAATAATTTCTAATTGCTTGGTTTCCACTGAAAGTAGTATTTATTTGGTTCAAAGCATGTTTATTTTACGTAAAAAAAATCTTCTTTATTTCGCTAAAATATTTGGCGCCCAAACGCTTTATGAAAGTCAACGGCCATTGTGACGTCACAGTTCATGAACTGTCAAGTGTCATTCGCGAATGTAAACAAACCATCACATGTTCGCAAGGACGCTGTTCTGTTTGGAAAACAATGAGTGGAAAATCATATCACTGGTGTGTGGTGCCTATTTGCAAAAACACGGGAAGAAGTTCCCCACATTAACTTTTCATTGTGGTACCCAAAAAAGAACACATGAGAAGGAAGTGGCTGGAACTTGCAAAAAGGGATCCACCCAAATGGATTATCTTCGGAGTCGTCCATCTATTTTTGTGAAAACCATTTTGATGTAGGTATATGAGCTTGGTAGGTAGGTACCTTTAATTATATCAAGTATCATAATGTGTTATATAATCGATGAATGATATTAAAACACAATTTGAGATTTGAGGTTATGTTATTAAAAGTGAAGTTAGTGGTCAGACTTTAGACTACCGTATTTTAGTGAATGTGCCTACAGTTTTATTATGACGAGAAAAAAACTGCCCAACCATTACAGCGTCCATTTGAGGCAGCGTACTGCTATTCGCTCTCGAGAAACCTGGATCACATTTTCTTTTCAGGTGAAATTGGAAACACCGACACGCTTCGTCACACGCTACGGGCTACGTGACATCTCCGGTGACAGATGAGAAATGACAGATATGAAGATTGACGTCACACCCAATCGTGGCGCGTTTTAAGTCACGTGACATTGATTTAAAATAATTTAATTTTTAATTTCACTTTTCCCATCAATTAATCAATGTATCATCGAGAAATCTTGCACAAGCTACATTTCAATTTTCACTTGCTCATAACAAAGACATAGAACCATTAAAATCTGACACAGTCACATACCCTATTACAGAAATCTACTTTTTTTGGTTGAAATTTGATTTTGCTTATATGCAGTGTCCAGAGATGGCGCTTTGAAACGTGTGTCCGGCTGATTGCCTATAGAGTGGGCTATCTCTACCTTGCCCATCCCAGCATCCGGTCTCTTTCCCATCAACCGTCCAGCCGAGCGGACGCATCCAAGAACTATATCATTCACTACTTGTATAACCAAAAACCCAAAATAAAATACAGTCCACTAAGCAACGCATCGTCACTTACGAGTTTCATTTACAATGCATATAAAAACGCGTTTCCAAAAAAGAAATATCCGGCATTTCTTAGAGATATTAGGCACATAAAAATAGTGTGATTGCTGATTGGCAACGAAGACAACAACAGGGTCTTATAAAAATTGTAGCTGAACATTGATCCTGAAATTGAGGATAAAGAGCAAAGTGGTAACACCGCCGGTCGTCAAAGTCGCCGTGATGATCCCGAAATCAGGACAAAGGAAGAAAATGCTGACAAGGGTGCTCATCAACGTTAACGGGATAATTTAGATACTCGACAACAAGAACAAACTGCAAGCACAACAAATTCGTCGAAGGAAGTGGAAACAACTAGTTTATTGGGTAAAACGTATTGAAAAATAAAAAAAAATCACAGACATGTTTTATTGTGATCGTTTGTGGTTGGAAAGCTCTATCAAGTTGGTGTCAAAAGTAAGGCTAATTGCAACTGGTTGTTCCAAACGATTTGTGAATGAGGTTATACAACACATTTCTTTGAACATGAAGAAATTAATTGTGTAGTACTTGCTACAGCTGTTTGAATGTAAAAAAAAAACAGAAATATCCCCGATTTAACATCAACATGTCACATTCAGCCTTTTCAACTATTCCTGAGGCTATCGAGCAGCTCACAGCACTGGAAGAAAGACTAGTTTCACCATGCATACCGTTAATGAAAATTTTTGCTTTTGGTTGTGACCGACAATTCGGCATAAAAAGTTGAGTTAAATGTTTGACACAATTCCCATTCGACTAGAACACTCGGGAGTTGTCCATTTGGAGCTCAAACTAAAATTGCAACATGAAAGCCACTATATGTACGAAAGAATCCGTTCAGCAGTTATATATGAAGTTGGTAAAGTACAAGTCAACACTCCACTGTACAAAAAATATGAAATAAAACTAGACGAGACATGGCTAGATGTTGATAATGATACTATATTTGATGTTGATCCAACCGATGAAGGTAAGACACCTATTTGGTCTACTAGTATGAGAAGAACGGGACATAATTTGGACCACCATAAAATTTCAAGGAATGAAACGCACAAAAGTTATAACGATTATGTCCTTCATTCTTCAAATATGCATTATTCAATTACCAAAAGTTTAATAGTTGCCGAAATATTTCCAAGAAATCAACATTACCCAGGTACATAGTACAAGTTTTTTCACAGCTGAAATACATCCTGATAATGCCAATGAAGCTGATGACTCTACTCAAGAGCAAACCATTGAAAATGAAGAACATCTTTATGAAGAAACGATGCTTGATTCCAACGACGCCGTCGAATTTGCACCTGGTAAGTTTTTAAATATACCTAGGTATATGTTTAAAACTGAAACTTAGCGTTAAAAGCAATAACATTATTGATCGGTAATGAAAAAGCCTAAAGGAAAGTTAAAAAATAAATTGCATAGCATAGAAGATACATCTAATTTAACTTGTCATTCATTACTTCACAAGCCGATAAGAAACGGCAAAGTATTGAATTTGATTACACTCAATCAATATGGAGATTCCGAGATATTTATCATTCAATTGATATGTAACAAAATTCTCAATTTTCTATTTACAATCTATCCAAACCACGATCCAAACTTCACCTGAAACAAACGATCAGTGTTGCGATCCAACGTGGAAATGCTGCGTCAGTTATGGGAGCTTTCATCAACTCGGGACAGTCAATGGAGGCGATTTTTTATATTTTATAACTTTCAATTCTTTTACATCTTCCTTTACATGTTTTTTATAATCACTACTATTGTACCTACATTTTTGAGTGGAATGTTTTAATAAATTTATTATTGTTTTGTTGGAAAAACTGAATATGATTTCCATAATTTCAGTGAATAGTGGAGAGCATTTCAGAGCTAACTGAACAAAATTGATTATTTCGCTCAATTAGTCAGAGAATTCCATAAATATCTAATTATCACAACTATGATCTATTTGTGAATTGAAAAAAATAATTGATTCTCCGGAATCTTATCACAAATTATTGTTTTACCACGTCATTTGAATGTAGCTATGTGAAATCTTCCGCAGTTTTCGAATGAGAATTCATCAGACTTCTTGGCAAAAATTAAAAAAAATGAAAAGAAAATCATGATAACCTAAGTTACTACGAACGAAATAGTTTCTTACTGAATGTGAAGCGTCCATGAATTGAAAACAAAGTGATACCAAGTATTCGATAATGATTTTCAATTTTTCAGGTGAAGGATGAATGCCCCTGTCAATTTTAAGTGACAAACATTGCGAAAAACTGCCATCACCTTCCATTTGATGAAGTCATGAACGGACTTGTGCTCCAAATGTGAGATTACCTATCCCATGAGGATCACATCAACTCAGAAATTCGGCGGAGGGATTGACGAGCAGTAGGATATGATTGTCTTTTATTTTTTCATGACTAATCTCAATTGAAACAACTTTGTAGGTGAAGGGTGAATCTTGCTATGAAAAAAACAGCACAATCAAACGGTATCAGTTTCCAAGCATTAGATAAAAACTTTGTTGATGAAACCGTTGGCAGAGACAATGCTTATCAATTCTTGTTCAATTCTTCAATTCGCGTTCAATTCTTGAAGAGAATGGGGAGTTTTCACGTTTTTCATTACATTATCAGCTGCAGAAACTCGTTGGAAAGAATTACTCAGGGTTCTTAAACAAAAACAGTTGACAAGGAAGAAAGCGCCAATGTTGAGGATTTGGATTTTGAAGAAAAATCTCAATTGATTCGTTCCGATCTTGTAACGTGTGCCCTCTACTTTGACCAAAAATTTAAATGAATGAAAAAACTTGCAGTAACACTGAAGATGGACAGTTTGGCAAATATGAGATCCAACCTTCTCCGGATCCGACACACCTATGACAAAATTGAGTTTCATCATGAAGGCTCACCTCATGTGCATAATATGCTCATCTGGCTAAAAAGTGCACCAAAATTTGATCCCGACAATGCTGGTAGTTTTTTGCAAGTGGCTAAATTTATTGATGCCATCATCACTGCAAGTTCTGATGATGTTGAAATAGAGTCATTCATCCAGTACCAGCATAATAAATGTACACATATCTGCCACAAAACTACAAAGAATAAAGTATCGTGTCGATTTGGAGCCCCATTTACACCATCGGATGGAACACGATTGATGGAACCGCTTTCTCAAGATGAACATGAAAAAATGGACAAAGAACAAAACGAATCCGGAGTATCATCAGTAACATGAACGAAATTTTAGATACAGATGCTATAGTGATAACTGATTCTAATGATTTCTTGAATCGTTTAAATTGCTCCCTCGATGGACACCTCCACTGTCTTTGCAGTCAATTAAAAGCAAATAAAATTTACCTAAAACGAGCACCAAAAGATTGTCGGATTAACGTTTATTGCTAGAAAATATTAACATCGATGCAGAGCAATATCGACATTCAATTCGTATTGGATCCAGATGCGTGCGTCGAATACATTGTCGATAACATGATAAGCCCAGAAGAGGAATTTCTCAATTACTCCGAACATGTGTGGAAAATTTGGAAAGTGGTAATCATTTTATATGTGAAAAACTGAAGACAATATCAAATATTTCTACAACGGAACTGAAACATCCGCACAAGAAGCAGCATGGTGTATATTAAGATTACCTATGTTTTGTAGCAGTGTAGCCGTTGAATTTATAAACACAGGGTCTAAAACGGTGAGAGTATTTTATTAGTAGTTCCAACATAAATTTGAGCAATTATTGTACTATTTCAGTCTCGTCATCGAATGTTGAAATCTCCGCCGGAGTTAAAAAAAATGGAACCAGGTAGCCTTCATGTTTACTACAAAAGCAACTACTTGGGAAGATATGAAGAACGTCCTAACGACCTGGAAAACATTCGCTTTGCTGACTCCGTTAGATGCTTGGCGTTTAAAGGAAATAAAGGAACTATCGCCAGGGATGACATTGCTCAGGAAGATCACGCTATAGAGAAAATTGCTAAAGAACAAGGTGAAACCAATGATGCCTTCAAAAAACAATCGAAACATTTCATGAAGCTTTGAAGACAACCGAAAATCATCCGATTTTGTCGATTTAATGTCCACACAATCCAATCAATTTCTTCCGTGAACGTTTGATGCTCTTCAAACCATGGCGAAATGAAGAAGAAAAACTTGAAAATGTTAATGGTGAAGAAGTTTTATCGTGAACACAGAGACTTGATTGGGACCAACAGCAAAAAATACATTGCTGTGGATCTGGACATGAACGAAATTGTAAGTGATATCGATAATCAAAGAGCATCAGCAGAAGCTGAGAACGATGACACTGATAAGTGACACTGACAAGTTAGTGAAAGAGAAGAAACTGAGTCTGAATTTGTAAACGTCTACGATTTCGATGACAACATTATCCGTCCAAATGTTATGTTTGACATTAGTCAAGAAGTAGCATCAGTCGGTAAAGTGAAACGATTTGCAATTCCAGATCAGTTAAGCGATATGGAATTCTATGTAGGTAATGTCTTGTGTGATTCGTTGAATAATAAACAACATGATTATTTCATGCATGTACCTACTAATTGCATTCAAACTAAAAGACATTCCATTCTATCACTTGATGAGTGGAAAAGCAGGAGTAGGAAAAAGTCGAGTGATTGAAGCCATTTCCCAAGACATTATTAGATTATTCAGATTTACACCAAAACCAGAAGTTTCAATCATAGCATATCCGGTGAAGCTGCTCACACTGTCAACGGAATGACTACACATACTGCATTCAGTTTGGCGATGGTTGAAGGAAACAAATGCTCAGTTTCGAAAGGCCTCGGACAAGAAGAAATCAATACTTTACGTGTTGAATTATCCAACCTTAAACTGATAATTGTTGATGAAATTTCTATGATGGGAATTACGACATTTGAAGAAATCAATAATCGACTACGGCAAGTTTTCCAACCCAGTCACAATCAAGTTTTTGGCCGATGATCCGTTATCATCCTGGGTGATTTCAATCAACTGAAACCAGCAAAGGATGGATTCGTCTTCGAAAAAGGACGAGGAGATATTAAACAACTGGCAACACCACTGTGGCATAATTTCCAAATGTCTAAGTTGACCGAAATAATGCGTCAAAAAGATAAAATTCAACTTGCTAAAGAACTAAACAGATTAGCAATTGAAGAACTAACTGAGGATGACATGCAAATGTCTCAGACCCGTTGCTTCACCGACACGAATTCACCAAATGAAAATCGGAATGATGTAAGACTTTTTTGGAAAAATTAAAGTGTTCGTGCCTATAATAATCATGAAGAATTGATTCATCAGTAAAACGAAGAGTTATGCCATCCATAACCATAGATTGTGATGAGAACAAAGACTTTTCTCAGTCAATTCAAAATGGCTTAGAGAAAAAATCATTTTTTTTTTAAAACCTGCGATGTTGAGGATACGTTGGCCTTAAAGGAATACCTCAACAGCTCAATTATTACGGATGAGAAGAATAAATCCATCAATGCAATTGGACATTATGTCAACTTTACAAGAAGGCTTGATAGGCTGTGGGAGCTCTTCGACGACTGTTTCAAGGGATTTGTTAATGTATCGTCCAACCGACGAGTGAATCCTTATGTTATTTTTTATACCTTGTGAATTACACTCTCACTTCAAACACTCATTGAAGAAAATTGAATTGAATTAATTGAATTTATAACATTTATTTCACAAACCCAGATACCTTTGCATTAATTCATTTGAATTGAATCAAACATTATTCATCAGGAATAGATGACGAATTAGCATCATCCATTTGAAGACCGGAATTCTCGATACAAAAACTGAAACGACTTCACACGATGAACAGAGAGACGCATTTGAAAACGCATATTATGATACATGACCGCCATCAACGAACTTATTCCATTGGAAAATATTGAATATCATGAGGAATTAGGAAGTGTTTTCGAATCAGGAAGCCAGGCCATGAATAAGTCACTTCATAATCAAATAGAACAGAATTCACTTGACCAAAGAAAAGGCACCCAGTCATGTAGCTTCAATTTATAAGTCTGAAGTACAGCATTGAACATACAACACAAGTTCATTTTTATAATTAAAATCAAGTACCGTACTGACGTAGCCAACTTTTTCCGGCCAAACGGATCAATGGCTCAATTTTCATGTTATGTTTTCGTTGCTTATTCACTATAATGTTGACCTAGCACCAATACAACATTTCAGTACTTGAAAACATCACTAAGCGGAGATGCGGTTAATTCAAGTTTTGTTTGATCTTGAGGTAATTCCAAAGAAATCGCATAAATTCTCTTGCAAGCACTCTTGAACTATGTTCTAAAACATGTTCGGACACTAACAGCTTCAAACCAGCCAACCTAGCACTGGGATACATTGTTGATCATTTATCTAATCACAACCAAACTGGACCCAACGACAAAACGCGATTGGGGAAGGTTAAAATCTGAGTCAGATTCATTGACCATAGACAAATTAACCGGCTTTCTGACCAAGAAATGTCAGTTGTTAGATTCAATAAGAATTACGTGAAGCTCTGATCGCCGATTTGGCTGACAGACCAGTTTCCACAAGAAATTAAGCTGGACAACTCACATTGAGCAAAGATGAATGGACTATGATAGAGAGCATCACAAGAACACTGGAACCATTTGAAATGGTAACTACGCTCTTTTGTCGTCAGAACCGCAACCAACAATTTCAATCGTTATGCCTGTCCTACAATCTTCAATGAAGAACTCGAGAGTATATTCGGTGATACTTTGGTCACCTGTGCTCTACCAGTCCAGATTTCGGACGTGGCGACCATTTTGGTTCCATGGTTCAAAAACAAGGAGCGCTTCAAGGGATCCATCGTATAAACCGAAAGGCGCCTTGAAAACATTCTGGAATATGAAAGATTTAAAGACGTGGTTGATATCGAAAATGTCATGAATCCATGAAAAAATAGCAATGGACGTCTTGTTCTCTAACGAACAAGTCAAGGATGACAATGAGTTGGAAAGTTATTCCTCAGAATCCACCACATCAGAAAACTTGTGTGCCGTGCAGCAATTAATATGGAAATTAACTCTTGACCCCTCATTTTTGGATTTGAAACTCGAACCTCCCCAATTATGAGCAAGAAATTTTTAGTGATGGCCGTGGCAGCCGGCGGCGTAGGAAGCATCATATTTGGTGTGCTTGAACATGGCCCCGGAAAATATCGGCAAACCATCTACACTCATTATTTCGGACCAACAGATTGGGAGGAATGATGGAAGGTTCCGAGGCAAACTACCCTTGATTACATTGGGGACTGCGAGCTGTGACAGCTGATGAGAACTACAATCTGATTCGGAGCTACGGCCATCCCGGGAAATGCGAGGGATGCGCTAGCTTGGAACTCCTGAGCTTGCCTGAATTTCCGCGAGTGGTGGCGAGCCGGATGTTGAGCTGCAAATAGGGAACCTGCAGACAAATTGTGACCACGGGCCTCAACTTGTCCCAAGACGCTGACTTCAGTACGGCCCAAGCCATCGCCTAACCTGCCCGGAGAAGATCGAAAATACGCGCAGGTAAATGACTTGCCGAAAATTCCAGAAGTTCTGGAGGCCCAGAAGCAGAGGCCCAGAAGCAACAACCGTTGAAAAGGATAGCACCACCCGCGGCATCGTCACGGAACTTCAATGGTCGGCACGTGGCCATTGCCCACGATACTTGGGTGCCGATCAGGAAGAGGACTCAGCTAAAAAGAGTCAGCTGTAGAGTGATGACCGAAAAAAGCCCACGACTACGAGCTGTGGGACAACCGTCTCACAGCTGAATAAAACTAAACCTCAAGTCGGCCTGCGGGAAAATACCGGCACACCACTACACCCATTATTTTGGACCAACAAATTGGGAGGAGTGATGGAAGGCCCCGAGACAAACTACTCTGATTAACATTTGGGATTACGAGCTGAGGGACAACCGTCTCACAGCAAATGAAAACTACACCCAAATTCGGTCTGCGGGAAAATACCGGCACACCATCTACACTCATCATTTCGGACCAACAAATTGGGAGGAGTGATGGAAGGCCCCGAGACAAACTGCTCTTAATCACATTGGGGACTACGAGCTGTGAGACAACCGTTTCACAATTGATGAAAGCTACATCCTAAGCCGATCTGCGGGAAAATACCGGCACACCATCTACACCCAATATTTTGGACCAACAATTTGGGAGGAGTGATGGAAGGCCCCGAGACTAACTTCTTTTAATTACATAGGGGACTACGAGCTCTGGGACAACCGTGTCACAGCTGATAAAACTGAACCTCAAGTCGGTCTGCGGAAAAATAGCGGCACATCATCTACACCCATTATTTTGGACCAACAAATTGGGACGAGTGATGGAAGGCCCCGAGACAAACTACTCCTAATAAAATTTGGGATTACGAGCTAAGGGACAACCGTCTCACAGCAAATGAAGACTACATCCGAATTCGGTCTGCAGGAAAATACCGGCACACGATCTACACCCATTATTTCGGACCAACAAATTGGGAGGAGTGATGGGAGGCCCCGAGACAAACTGCTCTTGATAACATTTGAAATTACGAGCTGTGAGGCAACCCTCTCACAGCAGGTGAAAACTACACTCGAATTCGGTCTGACGGAAAATACCGGCACACCATCTACACCCATTATTTTGAACCAACAAATTGGGAGGAGTGATGGAAGGCCCTGAGACCAACTGCTCTCAATCACATTAGGGACTACGAGCTGTGAAACAACCGTTTCACAATTGATGGAAGCTACATCCTGAGCCGGTCTGCGAGAAAATACCGACACACCATCTACACCCAATATTTCGGACCAACAAATTGGGAGGAGTGATGGAAGGCCCCGAGACAAACTACTCTGATAAACATTTGGGATTACGAGCTGAGGGACAACCGTCTCACAGCAAATGAAAACTACACCCAAATTCGGTCTGCGGGAAAATACTGGCACACCATCTACACTCATCATTTCGAACCAACAAATTGGGAGGAGTGATGGAAGGCCCCGAGACAAACTGCTCTTGATCACATTGGGGACAACGAGCTGTGAGACAACCGTTTCACAATTGATGAAAGCTACATCCTAAGCCGATCTGCGGGAAAATACCGGCACACGATCTACACCCACTATTTCGGACTAACAAATTGGGAGGAGTGATGGGAGGCCCCGAGACAAACTGCTCTTGATAACATTTGAAATTACGAGCTGTGGGGCAACCCTCTCACAGCAGGTGAAAACTACACTCGAATTCGGTCTGCGGGAAAATACCGGCACACCATCTACACCCATTATTTTGAACCAACAAATTGGGAGGAGTGATGGAAGGCCCTGAGACAAACTGCTCCTTATCACATTGGGGACTACGAGCTGTGAAACAACCGTTTCACAATTGATGAAAGCTACATCCTGAGCCGGTCTGCGGGAAAATACCGGCACACCATCTATACCCAATATTTCGGACCAACAAATTGGGAGGAGTGATGAGAGGCCCCAAAACAAACTGCTCTCAATCATATTGGGGACTACGAGCTGTGGGACAACCGTCTCACAATTGACGAAAGCTACATCTTAAGCCGGTCTGTGAGAAAATACCGGCACACCATCTACACCGATCATTTTGGACCAACAATTTGAGAGGAATGATGGAAGGCCCCGACACAAACTGCTCTTAATACCATTGGGGACTACGAGCTGTGAGACAACCGTCTCATAGCTGATGAAAACTACACCCCAAGTCGGTCTGCTGGAAAATATTGGCACACGAACCACAGTCATTATTTTGGACCAACAAACTGGGAGGAGTGATGGAAGGCCCCGAAACAAACTGCTCTTAATCACATTGGGGACTACGAGGTGTAAGACAACCGTTTCACAATTGACAAAAGCTACATCCTAAGCCAGTCTGCGGGAAAATACCGGCACACCATCTGCTCCCATTATTTCGGACCAACAAATTGGAAAGAGTGAGGGGAGGCCCCAAAACAAACTGCTCTTGATTACATTGGGGACTAAGAGCTGTGAGACAACCGTATCACAGCTGATGAAAACTACACCCTAAGTCGGTCTGCGAGGAAATACCGGCACACCATATCAACCCATTATTTTGGACCAACAAATTGGGAGGAGTGATGGAAGGCCCCTAGACAAAAATGCTCTTAATTACATTGGGGACTAGGAGCTGTGAGAAAACTCTCTCACAGCTGATAAAAATCACACCCTAAGTCGGTCTGCGAGAAAATACCGGCACACCATCTACACTCATTATTTTGGACCAACAAATTGGGAGGAGTGAGGGAAGGCCCCAAGACAAACTGTTCTTGATTACATTGGGGACTAGGAGCTGTGAAACAACCGTCTCACAGCTGATGAAAACTACACCCCAAGTCGGTTTGCAGGAAAATACCGGCACACCATCTACACCCATTATTTCGGACCAACAAATTGGGAGGAGTGAGGGAAGGCCCCAAGACAAACTGCTCTTGATTACATTGGGGACTACGAGCTGTGAGACGGTTGATGAAAACTACACCCCAAATGGGTCTGGCAGGAAAATACTGGCACACCATCTACACCCATTATTTTGGACCAACAAATTGGGAGGAGTGACAGGAGGCCCCTAGACAAACTGCTCTTGATTACATTGAGGACTAGGAGCTGTGAGACGACCGTCTCACAGCTGATGAAAACTACACCTCAAGTCGGTCTGCAGGAAAATACCGGCACACCATCTACACCCATTATTTCGGACCAACAAATTGGCAGGAGTGAGGAAAGGCCCCAAGACAAACTGCTCTTGATTACATTGGGGACTACGAGCTGTGAGACAACCGTCTCACATTTGATGAAAACTACACATTAAGTCGGTCTGCAAGGAAATACCTGCACACCATATACACCCATTATTTTGGACCAACAAATTGAGAAGAGTGATGGAAGGCCCCGAGACAAATTGCTCTTAATTACATTGGGGACTACAAGCTGTAGTCCTCAATATTTTGGACCAGCAAATTTGGAGGAGTGATGGAAGGCCCCGAGACAAAGTAGCCAATGGCCAATGCCCACGATACTTGGGTGCCGACCAGGAAGAGGACACAGCCAAAGATGGTCAGCGGTAGGAAAAATAATGACCAAAAAAACCCAGGAGGGAATTCCGTGAGGAAACCTAATAGTCCAGGAGCTATAGTAGGTTCACTTGTACCGTGATTCTAGTTGGCTGTGAGATTTTGTTTCTAAGTTTTCAAATCTGATATTTGAAAACTCCCTAGAACTTGGCAGTTGGTTGCATTGATATTTGAAAGTTTAAGCTTGACGACAAGATCAACAACTTTACCGTTTGTCAGATCGAGTGTCAAATAGACTGAAAATCACGAGTTTCACGAAAATTGTGGTGAAATTATGCCCATTACTGTGAAAACTGTGTTTGCGCCTCAGCTTGTGTCTTGAACAATAACGTCCAGTGCCCATTTTAAAGTCCTCGAGAGTGCCATCAAGAACTCGCTTCTGGGAGAAAAAATGGCCGGATGGGTGCTGGGCATGTACCCCGTAACGTTCAGCTTTGCGGAGAAGACGTGGATCTATTTTCAAAAACCACATAATATGGAAGCATTGTGAACTATTCCTGGTTTTTAAAAGAAGTACCCACACTCTGGAAGGCTGGAAACGATGGGAAGCTGAACCCTCCTAATTTTTGTGGGGATGGGATTCATCGGCGTTAATACTTGATTTCACTGCTCAGGACATCGTACTGGAACAAGAAATTTGCGGAGCTTGTGAAAGGTGAACAACATCCACTCCATATTTGCAATTTGCAAAGTTGATTTCGGTAAATTTTCCATTTTTGACAGCAACAGTCAACACACCATCACACCAACATAACCTATCTTTCGAAGCCAGACGCTCAGGCGCACACTAGGCAGTTGGACGTGAAGTCTACAATGCCAAACTGTGAAATTTGCCCAGCCTACTAGAATCACGGTACAAGTGAACCTACTATATCTATCAGGTCTCCAATACTTTGGGTTCCAATGCTGAAACATCACAATTGTGCAATAGGTAAAGCAAATATTTGGTGATTTCAAAATTTGCTCGTTATCGATGAACCATGCACTTCTTGTTGTCGTTTTGCTTGGAGGCACTGTAAAAAGCAACAAAAGCTGCAGAAAACAACGAAATTACTTGTCTCTCAACGGTTGATGATCGATTACAAGGTTTCATCGAGCGATTATGGAAACAAGAAGAGTAAATTGAGCCCGAACACAAAGGGCGGTCATGATCCGAGATTAAATGTAGAAATAATTTCTAATACTTACACAAACCTACGCGAAGAATCTCGTAACAGGCAGGTTTTGTGTACAACTGCTTTTGTAAAACAATACGATTAATTAAAGAAAGTCACATGATAATGCTCTCAAACGCTTCAAAAGTCTTGAGCACAACTTCAATAGCAAAGACTTTCTCAAGGCGGTATGTTCAAGCGATACATGAATACTTGACGGAAGGGTTCATCGAGCCCGTTCCCTAACAATATCGCCAATCTGAACGCTCGTTATTTGGCTCATAATGCTGTAATAAAAAATTCGATACCCCACTGTTATTAGTTATTGTCTCTTGAAGTAGACATTGATGTTGATATTGTTTTGTTTTTGTTTAGGATTTGCCGACAATTGATTGACTGTTGACTGGTACTGATTTAGTAGAAAACCACACCAGCTTTTTTGTTTGCTGGCTTTGCTGAACAGCAAAAATGGTTCTCTTACAGTAGGTATTTCAGTAATTATCCAATTGTATGGGATACCATAATCAAGCAATTTGGCAACACACGTCTCATTATTCGAACCCACATCAATGCGATGATTGATATAAAACCCATCGGCAAGAGTACTGCAAGCTCGCTGCGAGAGCTCCAGAACCACGTGAGAACAAACCTTGATGTGGGTACTATAACCGCACGAATTGATATTGCAAAGCAAAATAAAAGAAAAATGAAGAGAACTACAATTTACGAATTTTCTTTGAGCTAGGTTTATTTGCTTTTAGAATTACAAAACAACATCGAGATTGTGCGACCGCCGGTTTGCTACAGTCAAGAGGTCGTGGGTCGTCAACAAAATCAAACAAAGGTAACCAATAGGTGGTTTTGCCAGGGCGCCAGTCAATTTTGGCCGCCGCACATAGGGGTATTTGATCAAAATAGCTGACCAAAAGTCGGAAAATAAAATAAAATTGTAGGAGAAAATGGACATTTTTTGCATGTAGTTTAACATCCTACTGTATCATGCCTTGTTATCTTTTACCATTTTATTGATTCTGGTAGCCGTGACATCCTTCAAAATTCAGCCACTGTTAGCTAGTGCGCTTTTTGCTCTTATTGGCACTTTTTGTCACCGGTTTTTCAATGTTGTTTGTAGGTTAATATAAAGTGAAGCATAGCGATTCATAATGATTCCACAAATAAAAGGTAAGTACTTATGATCTGATATAGTATATCATCATTATGACTTGGTTTTACTTTAGATTCAAGTATTTGAACATGGCTCATCAAATATTCCATTATTAGGTCTTTTTTCGAAAAATTGTTGTTTAAGTAACAGTGACGGGGGGTGTCGCGCAGAAATGAATATTGTCCTCTATAGACCAGCTCATTGGCTATCCAGAAAAGTAAAAATATCACCCGCGAACACACGCCATTCAAAAAAAATGTTGCAATAGAAAAATGGTATTTTTTTAGTACCTATTTTATTATTCTTATATAAGTATGAAGGAGGTAACCGGAAGATGGAGACACTCTCGGTTTTCTCTCTTTCTGGTTACCTCCTTCATATGTTTTTCTGTGTCTGTAAGAAGACGGATTACTTGATAACATTTCTAAATTTGAAACTGGATGAATTTCACCCGTTTAAAATTAATGTATTTATACTTCGATTTATATACCGGGTGATCATTTGAAAACTATCCGCCTGCAATATCTCCCTATTCCTAGTGCAAATGTCTTTGAGCAAAAACAGGTCGATTTTTATATCGAGGGGGACATCCAAAACATACATTGGAGAATTTATATCTTAAGCTCCCTCGCCCCCACTCACCCCAACTTTGAAATTTCAAATGACACCACCTACCTTGCGATACATCAAATTGAAGAGAATAAAATTTTCCTTCTAAAAAAATATTTTGAAATTTTTCGACCCCACCCCCTGTTCTTCCTAAAATGCTCTGAGTGTCCAAGTTAATATTCTTGACCTCCATTTCCCCTCAATACAATAAACGTCATCCTGCACAGCATCGAAAGAGAAAATTTTCTATAAAAAAAGTGCCACCCAAATTTACCCCTACACTCTTCCCACCTGACCTCAAAAATTTAAAATGTCAATACCTACTCTGTAATACATCAAATTGAAGGAAATTGAATTCTCTTCCTGAAAAAGATTTGTCACAATTTTTAAAGCCCCCCATCTCCCCCCTAGAATACTCCAAATGACCAATTTATTGGAGGAGGGGTAGAAAATTTCGAAAAAATTCTTTTCGGAAAGAGAATTCAATTCCCTTTGATTTGATGTATCACAAAGTAGGTGGTGTTTTGTTAGATTTGGGAGTTGAAGTGGGGGAGAGCAAAGGGGTGAATTTGGGTAGCACTTTTTCCACCGAAAATTCTCTTCTTCGATGCTATCTAGGTTGACGCCGACTAAATTGAGAAAAAAATGAGGGGTCCAGAATATAAAATGGGACAGTCAGAGCATTTTTGGGGAAAAGGGGGTGGGGTTAAAAATTCTGAAAATATTTTCTTCAGAAAGAAAATTCAATTTCCTTCAATTTGATGTATCGCAAGGTAGGTAGTGTCATTTGAAATTTCAAAGTTGGGGTGAGTGGGGGCGAGGGGGGTGAATATAGAAATTTGTCAATGTGTGTCTTGGATGTCCCCCTCGATATAAAAATCAACCTGTTTTTGCTCGAAAAAATATTCACTAGGAATCGGGAGTTATTGCAGGCGGATAGTTTTCAAATGATCACCCGGTATACATATAAATGAAAAAATATAATATTTTTATTACTTCAATATTTTTTGATGGCGTGTGTTCGCGAGTGAAATTTTTACTGTTTTGGATAGCCAATGAGCTGATCTATAAAGGACCATATTCATTTCTGCGCGACACCCCCCGACACTGTTACTAAAACAACAATTTTCCAAAAAAAGTACTAATAATGGAATACTTGATTAGCCATGTTCAAATACTTGAAACAAAAGTGAAAAAAGTCATAAGGATGATATACTACATTGGATCATAAGTACTAACCTTATATTTTTGTGAAGCCAATATGAATCGATAAGCTTCACTTTACATAAACCTACAAACAACTTTGAAAAACCGGTGACAAAAAGTGACAATAAGAGCAAAAAGTGCACTAGCTAACAGTGGCTGAATTTCAAAGAATGTCACGGCTACCAGAATCAATAAAATGGTAAAAGATAACAAGCCATGATATGGTAGGATGTTCTACTGCATGCAAAAAATGTCCATTTTGACCTAAAATTTTATTTAATTTTTCGACTTTTGGCCAGCTTTTTTGATCAAATACCCCTATGTGCGCCGGTCTATCAGCAATTGACAGCTAGGTGTAATTACAAAAATGAAGAGAAACTCGAATTGGCCAATGCGATTCACAAAATTTATAAACAATAATAAAATGCTATGGAAACCAAATAAATTGCAATTCTGATCTTAGTAGGTAGGTTGTTGTGTTCCTTTTTTTTATAAACACAAAAAATATAATATTGAAATGAATAGGTATGTACCTGAGCATGGAAATATTAGTTGTGTCGCGTTTCCGATATATTTATGACTTCACTATGTACCCATTTGAGCTTTATGTTTTCAACGATGCACCAAACACGTGAATATCCTAAAGTTAAAAAGAACTTGCGGTTTCAATGTAACCAGAAAAAGGAGCTGGACTGGATGTTGGATGCGTTCCGTTCTCCGTCCTCCAGCCTTATTTTTGTTGGGAAAAAATGAGCACTTCGGAAATTCTGTTGACACAAACGGCTACTGTGAACGGACGACGATGAAAGGTGAAGCACATCCAGGGACCAAAGAATACATAGATCGGAAGTACTGATTTTCTTTACGACGAAGAATCGTAGAAAGAATTGTTTAACATAAATTAAACAGCAATAAGAACCCTAAAAGAAAATATGCAATCATTAGTAGATGATCAAACAGAGAGCTTCAGACCTACGTTCTAAATGGGAACGGTTCTTTCACGAAAAGTTGCAGAGATGCTTTTGAAGACAACACGCAGAGTACCTAAGTACGATGGTAAATTTTGTAGAGATTCTTAGCGACCTAAAAAGCAATTCTAGTCAGAATAAAAGTAATGATAGCCTTTGGACCATAACTTACTGGTAGAAAAATCCGGAATAATCCGTTACCCGCACATTATATTTCACAAATAATGTGGGTCTTGCAAAGCTTTCCCTAAATCCCCAACGACTATGGGTGGAAGAATATTCAAATAACTTTTGAAAATAACTAATTTCCCAGGGAGAAGCTTCTGCTACCAAAGTCGATCGGTCACTCCCAGCCTTTCGCTTTTTAGCTCTTCCAAAAATACGCCGTGAAGAAATTTTATCAGCTACCTCTCGCTTTTTGCGTGATAAATATATATAGGGACGAAACTTCAACGCTACAGTACTAATAGCCCAGGCGCCAGGGAAAACAATAAGGAAATAATTGTTTCCTGGCTGGAAACTAGCTTAAAACGATCTGTGTAGCTTAGGTTTTGACATACTAGTCTCCCCCCTTTCGGAAATGTCGGCGTCATGTCGTCATCATCAACAAGAAGTGCACCAGCGTGGTTTTTGCCGAATATCTTAATTTTGGGTCATCTGACAGCGAAAGATGTAAGGAGTCATTTTGAAGCCTATGAAATTCCCTTTCCCTACAGTTTGGTTTTTCAATCAATTTCCTGCGACTTATGGTCTTTGAGATAGAGCTTCTGGAAGCGAGAGTCATTGTCGTGAAAGCTCCATGGCCACTTGACTCGAAAAACAAAAATGTCGATGTGACAAAAAAAAATTTGAAATGAGATTACAAGGAAACTCTTCATGCTATAGTTGCGGTGATAGTCTTAAACTCTTCCTCTTGAACCGTAGATTACAAATATTGAAAAGTCAAAAACGTCACATTGTACATATACAGGGTGTACTACGGGAATCAAATCAGAACAGAGAAATTTGACATATTTCTTCGATTTAGCCTATGCGAAACTCTAAGCACTTATCAGGAGTCCAATATCAATATGTATTGCCCTGTAAGCTTCACTTGATACACTTAAGAAGTGGTCAGCTCACAGCCTTTCTGTAGAATGTTTTGAAGGCCCTCTGAAATCATCAAAATTTACAGTAGCAAGAAATGTATGTAACAGTATATTATATACCAAGGAACCAAAGTGAATTTTTGATCCTTTGGGTGAAGTTTGTTGCTCGAGCGCTCTTTGGGTCCAAATCCCAAAATTAAAAATTCACTTTGGTCCCTTGGTATATAATATACTGTTATATACATTCCTTGGTACTGTAAATTATCAATATTTTGATGATTTCAGAGGGTCTCAAAAACATTTTACAGTGAAGCTGTGAGCTGATAACTTCTTTCGGGTATTAAGTGAAGCTTATAGAGCAAATCCATATTGATATTGGACTTGTGTTAGGTGCTTAGAGTGTCGCATATAGGCTAAATCGAAGAAATATGTAAAATTTCTCTGATCTGATTTGATTCCCTCAGTACACTCTGTATATGTACAATGTGACGATATTGACTTTTCTATATTCGTAATCAACGGTTCAAGAGAAAGAATTTAAGACCATCATCGCAACTATAGCATAAGGGATTCTCGAGAAATCTGATTTTGAAATTTTTTTGTCACATCGACATTTTGGTTTTTCGAGTCAAGTGGCCATGGAGCTTCTACGACAATGCCTCTCGCTTCCAGAAGCTCTATCTCAAAAACCATAGGTCGCAGAAAGGTCATTCAAAAACTATTCCGTAGGGAATTTCATTGATTTCAAAATGACTTCTCACATCGTTTGCTGTCAGATGGCCCAAAATCAAGATATTCGGCAAAAACCACGCTAGTGCACTTCTTGTTGATGATGGCGACATGACGCCGACATTTCCGAAAGGGGGGAAATTAGTATGTCGAAACCTAAGCTACACAGATCGTTTTAAGCTAGTTTCCAGCCACGAAACAATTATTTCCTTATTGAGCTGATTTTTGCTCCCTGGCGCCTGGGCTATAAAGGCTTTGAACTTGCCCACCGATCATTGGGACGCTTTAGTCGTTCACTCAATGTTCCCAAAACTCGATTTTGCCACGCGCCGTCGGTGGAAAATTAACAATGAACATGACATTTCGATTATGGCCGAGTTGCTAGTTCTTCTGAGAACATGAAGGGTGGTCATTTCGCCAATTCGTGTACCGCGGGTGTCTGCCGAACATGCTTTAAACGATATAGCACCCTCCAATAGCTAGACAATAGCCACCACTCCCACCGATAGCGCGAATGCTGAGCTTGGGTTTGAGCCCATTGGCATTTGCAAAATCCAAAAATATATTTTTGAATTTTTGAATTTTGGGAATGCCAATATCCAGATGAGATATTCAAGATGGCGCCGACACGTGCTGTTACTAAATTAGACGCTCCTGCGAATTCCTCTGAAACATCAATAAAGTTGATACAGGAAGCAGTAAAATAGTGCAGTAACAGTGCAATGAAAGAAGTGGTGTTAATAAAGCTGACTAATTTTGAAGCGAAATTCGACGATCTTCATGGAGAAGTAATAGCTTCAAATACACAAATATGGATACTGACATCGCAAAATGAACAATATCAAAGCCTCAGCAAGAATAATGATGGTAAAAAACGGACCAGGGTAACAATTCAACCCCAAGAACCAGAAGATGATAGAAATCCACCCATTATTGCATCAAAAATTGAGACCAGTGCTGTTATCAACAATGAAAGAAAACAAGCGGAGCAGCCAGCAAACAAAAAAAAGCAGGTGGAACATCATCAGAACGACAACAATAATAAACGAACTATTGTTGGAACAAGAACGAGTGACTCCAATAATCCTTTGGATTTTGCCACCGTTACAAAGATAGCGTGGTTTTACGTGGGAAGAATAGCAGCATAACGTCGAAACAACACAGATATCTTCCTACTTGAGCAAGAAGCTTCCTGGAAGAAAATTTCTTATCGAGAAAATCATAACCTACAAAGGTAGAAATGCATCCTTTAAAGTGGACGCCGACTACGACTTGAAAAAACAACTGTATTAGCGCCGATTTTTGGCCCGAAGGTACCCACGTAAAACGTTTCCATTTTTTTCCAGAGGGGCGAGGCAGTGGAAGAGACACCAGAGATACAACATCGGAAACCACTAGAAACCGGCCAATTGAATCATCCAACGTTGGACCAACAGAAGAACACCGAGAAGATTGCCCATCTCAACATACAATCCCTAACAAGTAAAGTGCAAGTGCTCTGTGGTGGCAAGAACCGAGTTTCTCGAGAGCAGTTCTCTCCCGGAACCCCCTTCTTTTCCAGATTTACTTGAGCTTCCCGAACAAAGGACGCGAACTTTGCCTGAATGGTCCCTACTGACGAGCTATTCCAAGTTTGTGCGCTTGCAAAGAGCCCTCGCGTGGATAGTGCGTTTCGCGGGCAACTGTCGAAAACTGTCGGCCGAGCGATCGGAATTTTTGACAGTGCGGGAGCTGCAGAAAAGCAACAAAAAGGTTGACAAGCTGATTCAAACCGCTGCGTTCCATCGGGAAGTCGCGCATCTTCAAAAATTTTGTCACGTTGACAACCAAAGTCCATTAAGTCCATTAGCTCAAGACTCTGAGCAAACATTGAGAGTGGGCGGTCGGTTGAGGAATTCGATGTTACATCCTAATCGAAAGCATCCTATTTAATTACCCCAAAACCATCACGTCACGCGATTACTATTAGAGCGCGAACACCAAGCACAATCTTGTGGTGGCAGCACTGATGACAGCGCAGCCGCACAGCGCAGCTTACCTGTGAGCGCGACATACGACAATCTCTCTCTTGCTTCTTCAGCGTTCACCCGATCCACACGCACCTCGCGCGCTTTAATTTGTCATTCGCCAAGAGTGTTAAATTGTTGTTATTCCGATAAATATGTTGATAAACCGCTAAAACACCGTGACGTGTATAAATCCATACCCAGACCGCCAAACTGGTGACCCCGATTGCGTTAAAAAAATACGGATTTAGAAAAAGCCAAGTGTTCTCTTCGCGCATCCTCCACGCGGTCCACGCGGTAACATAACCTCCAAAACTTCACCAACATGCCTGGAGCGAAAGAACAAGAAGAGGTGCACGAGGACAGCATCACCCAGCGGGATGGACCCCCAGACGCCGACGGAGCCGCCAAGACGAGCGTCGAAAAAATTAGAGGCGTCAAAATACCTCCATTTTGGCGCACGAATCCGGAGATTTGGTTTGTGCAGGTGGAGGCGCAGTTCCGGATGAACAGAATTCAGAGCGATACCAATAAATTTTATGCTGTAATCTCCGTACTTGAAGCAGAACTACTCCAGAGCGTCTCGGACTTGGTAACGAAACCCTCGGAAACGGACAAGTACGAGACCTTAAAGAAACAAATCATCCACTGCTACTCCGACTCGGAGGAGAAGCAACTTCAACGCCTGCTCACAGAGATGGAGCTGGGCGACAAGAGGCCGTCGCAGCTACTCAGAGAGATGAGGTTGTCGGCGGCCAACAAGATCAGTGAGGAGGTGCTGAGAACGTTGTGGCTGCACCGGCTACCTCACGCCATACAGGTGGTCCTGTCCACAAGTAAGGGAGTAGCCGTGAGGAAATTGGCCGACATGGCCGACAAAATCTTGGAGATTACACCCAGGCCACAGATGAGCGCGATCTCCACCCCCGCGGCACGAAGAGACCACCAGGAGACGGCAGAAACACCGGCAAACGACTTCGCCCGAGCGTTGGAGGCCATCACGAGGAAAATGGAAAGTCTCCAGGAGACCGTTAATGACCTGCGGCGCCAAGTGAAACAAAATGGCAGCCAGGACAACAGCCACCACTCAAGGAACCGGAGCAGAAGCCGAAGCAAGCCACGCAGCAACGGCCTGTGCTACTTCCACGACAGGTTCGGGGATAAGGCACGAAAGTGCGAGAAGCCTTGCAGCTGGCAACCAAAAAACGCCAGCGCGGATTCGTAACGGCGGTCAGCGGATCCAGCAGCAACCCCCGCCGCATCTTCATCACTGATAGGTTATCCAAGCTAGCCTACCTGATTGACACGGGCTCGGAGGTCTGTGTGTTCCCCCGGAAGTTGGTCAGTTAGAAACGTTCACCTAGCGAGTGCAAGCTGTATGCTGCTAACAACACGATAGTTGGCACTTACGAACTTATATAAGTGTTTTTGAACTTCGGTTTACGGAGAGACCTCAAGTGGCGTTTTATTGTGGCGGACGTAGAAATGCCCATCGTAGGTGTGGACTTTTTGAGCCACTACGATCTTCTAGTGGACGTGCGAACCCGGGAAATTAATAGACAGCAAGACAAAGTTGGCAACCGTGGCCGTGATTGACACTAAAAGTGACGCGGCGACAGTTCTGTCCATCAAAACCACACAGAACCATAGTGTTTACGACAAACTCATTTCCAATTTCCCAGAGTTGTCCCAACCACCAAATGCGCCCACCAAACACAAGCATTCCGTGGTGCATCGGATCACTACGATACCCGGAGCGCCAGTTGCCTGCCGTCCACGACGCCTGCCAGCCGACAAGCATCAAGCAGCCAATAAAGAATTTCACTACATGGTGCAGTAAGGGATAGCATCGCCGTCAAAAAGCAGCTGGTCATCCCCACTGCACCTAGTGCCCAAGAAAGAATGGACTGGAGGCCGTGCGGAGACTTCCGTGCACTAAACGCCAGGACTGTACCAGACCGATACCCAGTCCCTCACATCAAGGATTTTGCACAGGCATTACACGGTAAGAGAATTTTTTCAAAGATTGACCTAGTCCGTGCCTACCACCAAATTCCTGTCCACCCTGAGGACATACCCAAAACCGCTATCACTACACCCTTTGGTCTTTTCGAATTCTCATACATGTGTTTTGGCCTGAGGAACGCCGCCCAAACGTTCCAACGTTTCATGGACGAGGTGTTGAGAGGACTGGACTTTGCCTTCGCATACATCGACGACATCCTGGTAGCTTCAGCCAACGAAGAAGAGCATCTCCGGCACCTGGAGATCCTCTTCGAGCGCCTGCAAGAGTACGGGATAGTGATCAACACGTCCAAGTGCGTATTCGGCCAACCACAAGTCACATTCCTCGGATATGCAGTCAACGCCGATGGCATCAGACCCCCAGCCGATCGAGTAACTGCTGTGCAAGAAATGAAGCCACCAAAAACCGTCAAAGAGTTTCGTCGCTGCCTAGGAATTATAAATTTCTACCGACGTTTCACCAAAAACGCAGCGAGCATCTTGGCACCACTCACAAAGCACCTGTCCGGCCTGAAAACCAACGACAAGAAAGAAATTCCATGGCCTGAAGAAGAAAGAACAGCTTTCGAGCAGATCAAGAATGCATTGGCGGAAGCAACACTACTGGCACATCCAAATCAACAAGCAGAATTGTCCATAATGGTAGACGCCTCCGACACAGCAATTGGTGGTTGTAGCATATGTGTATTGCTGGTTGCTGTAGCATATGTGTATTGCTGGTTGCCATATTCACATGTGACCAGATTATATAGTAAGTAAGTCTAGGGACTTCAGTGTTTATAAGTTATTGTCACCAGGACACTCTCGAATATAACGGATTCTAAAGAGAAGCCGACATTCTTGTATCCAGCGTCGTCTTGAATAGAAGCGTCCCAAATATAAGTACCGTGTGTTAATTCAATCATCCAAGATAATATTGCCCATCCGCAACTAATATTACATGGCGCAGTCGGTAATGTAACTAACGTGTCAGGAGAAGTGCATCACGACGAAAATAAGTAAAAAAATTAAGTCACAATGGGTGACCATCGAGGCGTCCCATCCATGGACATGAGCGGGAACCTCGAGGAAAATTGGACGCTGTGGCGGCTCATCTTCGAAAACTACCTCATCGCGAGCGAGATGAACAAGAAGGACGAAGCTACCCAGTGCGCCCAACTCCTCCACTACATAGGAACGGAAGGTTTCAGAATTGCCACAACCTTCAAGTTCGAAGAGGGAGAGAAGAACAAAGTCGCAGCCCTCCTCAAGAAATTTGAAGCACACTTCACGCCGAAGCAAAACCTGAGCTACGAAAGGTACAAATTTTTTTCATACAGGCAAACGAACGGCCAGAAATTCGAGCAGTTCGTCACGGAACTCAAGAGCAGAGCCCTAAAGTGTAAACTAGGAGACCTGCATGAGGCCCTCATCAAGTCGATGATAATTTGCGGGGTAAATAATTCAAATGCCTCCAACATGAGGGAGAAATTGCTTCAGGATGACTCCCTGAGCCTGGACGCAGCCATCGAGCTATGCATGATGATCGAGACAACGAAGGAGAGGTCAGATATTATCTACACCAAGGAGCACCGGGCAAGTGAGCACACACCAGTGGACGCGGTTCAAAGGAACTTCAAGAGCGGTACGCCGAAGTCCTCCAGCTATGGAAACCGGAGCCAGCAAAGGACGGAGACCAAGCAGATCCGAGGATGCAGTAAGTGCGGAAAGGACCACGCACTAAATAAATGTCCTGCCTACGGACAAACCTGTTCCTTCTGCAAGGGCAAAAACCACTTCCAGAGTGTCTGCCGGAAGAAAAAAAACAAGGTGAACGAAATTGGTAGATCCGAAGAAAATCAAGATGGGTACTATTTGTATGTAGGTTTCGTAGAAGTAGGTGAAGTAAGGGAAGAAAATGCACAATGGTTCACTAAATTAAACATTTTAAATCATGAAATGGAATTCAAAATTGATACAGGAGCCATGGTCAATATATGGTCAAAAAGTAGGTACTCATCAATAATTGGATTGAAATAAGGATACTGCGATGACTCCACACGTACAGCTCCCTAAAAACCACCCCTTGACTTCAAGGGACAGGGTTGGTATGATAAGGCATGCAATATGTACATGAAAATTCCAAAAAAACATCTTTTTCAACTGTTCCACTAAAAAAGTGATGCTACACGATGACCCTCTGCGTAGGTCATCCCAACAGTAGCTACCCTCTCGGAAAAAGAACTACCTACCTTTTAAAAAACCAGCACTTCCGCAATACCTCGGTTGATGGAGTTTTTTCAAAATCTGTCGCAATAGTTTGCCGCTACGATGATTTCATTCACATATCTACCCGAAACTACCCCTTCAACTACCCCTCCAATATCGCATAGCCTTTACCTTGATGCGTGTAAGGTCATCGCGAAATCATTTTGATCTTATTCAGTCGCACCTTCTCTGAGCTTCTAAATGAGGTATTGCATACCTTTTACTAAAGGGGCGATTTCTAGGGGTAGTTTCAGGAAAGGTTTTGTACTATCATCGTAGAAAACACCATCATTTCAATGAAACGGTTAGTAGGCAAAATTTCTTTCAACTCGTAAATAACGCATCAAGGTAGAGGCTATGCGATATTGAAGGGGTAGTTCCGGGTAGATATGTGAATGAAATCATCGTAGCGGCAAACTATTGGGACAGATTTTGAAAAAATCCTAACAAATGAGGTATTGCGGAAGTACTGGTTTTTTGAAGGGTAGTTCTTTTTTCGAGAGGTTAGCTACTGTTGGGATGACCTACGTAAAGGGTCATCGTGTAGCATCACTTTTTCAGTGGAACAGTTGAAAAAGACGTTTTTTGGAATTTTCATGTATTGCATGTCTTATCATACCAACCCTGTCCCTTGAAGTCAAGGGAAGGTTTTTAGGGAGCTGTACGTGTAGGGTCATCATAGTATATTTATTTCAATCCAATTATTGAAGAGTACTTTTCTTAGGCCTCTTAAATGAAGCATTGCATATCTTGTTGTGAGACGGTGTCCCAAAAGGAGTAGTTTCTAGGGGATGTGGAGGCTCAAATGAAAATCTTCGTAAGTAAATTCAATATGGACGCCGTTTGAAAACAAACAATGTCGCTATTTCTTTTTCTTAATCAATAAAGTGTATATTTCTGAAAATTGAGGATAATTTTTTGAAAAACAAAGTTAGGGTCAAAATTCCAAAACCGTTCCGGCATAATGATTTAACCTTTCAAAAGCACGCAATAGAAAAAATCTCGGACTTCTTTTTCGAAAGTTGCACAAGGTGAAAGATTGCCCGTATCTGCACGCTCTCCGTTGGCACCCTGTATATGACAAATTGTGCAATCAAACTTATCATCAATACCAGCACTCGATAGTCAAAGGAATGACCTTTCCTCACGTGCCTGAATTTCTGAAATCCGTCAGATATTTCTTGAGCTATCTCAATTTGAAAATGCACCTGAGTTTAAGGTGTTGCAGTTCAATTGTCAAGCAGTTTAGTTGCAGAAGGTAACTTGGTGAACAATGTTTATAGACTTAAGACATCACACAAATTATAGAAACAGCAATCTTCATTAATAGGCTTGGAAATAACAAACAACAGCACGTGGCATCGCAGATTGGGACACATAAATTTCACCGGTTTGAACAAAATGAAAAACGGAATAGTCGAAGGACTCAGTTTTAAAGAAGAGATCAAAAGCGGTAAACAAAACTGTCTAGTATGTTGCGAAATCTGCTGCATTGGAAAGCAGACGAGGCTGCCATTCACCCACAAAGGAACAAGAGCCAGGGAATTGTTAGAGATTGTCCACGCAGATGTTTGTGGACCTATGGAAAACCGGTCGTTGGGTGGAGCCAAATATTTTTTGCTGTTTGTCGATGATTTTAGTAGGATGGCTTCTGTTTATTTTCTGAAGTACAAGTCAGAAGTTTTCAACTGTCTGAAAGAATTCAAAAGCCTTGCGGAGAACCAGACAGACAAGGAAATAAAGATTCTCCGGACTGACAACGGAGGTGAATTTTGCAATTCTGAAATTGACAAATTTCTAAAGGCGAATGGAATACAACATCAAACGAAGAAAACACATACACCTGAGCAAAATGGACTTGCCGAGAGGATGGATTGCTCAATCGTGGAAAAGGCACGGTGTTTGATGTATGATGTCAAACTAGGGAAAAAATTTTGGGCTGTGTCAGTCAATACTGCTATCTATCTGAAAAATCATCCGACAGCCTCAGGTTTAGACAGAAAAACGCCATATGGAGTGTGGACTGGCAAGAAACCGGATGTTAGTCATCTAAGGATATTTGGCAGCACGGCCATGGTCCATGTCCCAAAAGCACAGAGGACAAAGTGGGACAAGAAGTCTGTAAAAATGATCCCGGTTGAATATGCAGAGGCCACAAAAGGCAATCGTTTGTACAACATAACAACAAAGAAGGTTGTCACAAGCAGAGATGTGATCATCATAGAAAAGCCAAAACATGATGAAGTACCTGTCCTCATTGGAGCCGGTCATCATCCTCAGATACCAGAAGTAATGTCGAGTTCCAGTGACGACACCACAGTTTCAGTGGGAGAAACACCTTCGACCACCAGTGAAAGTGGAGAATCGACAGATTATGACGATTGCGAAGAAGATGACCACATTCCGGAAACGAGCGTTCCAAAGCAAGAGGTGCGGAGGTGCGGCAAAAAAAAACAGGGATGCTAAGACGGGTGTCTTGCATGGGGTATTTAGATTTTATTTGATATCTTCGTCCAAATGGTCTGGTTAGTCGTTGAGCAAAAAAAATGTTGTAAAATATCGAAACTCATAATTTGGCGCCTACTCAGGCTATGCGCGTACCACTACATTGCGACTGCGCGCGCATCTCTTCAACACGACCGTTAGGTCGACTACCATAGTTTTCATAATGTTCGTCCATCTTTGTTAGTCGTTGTCACACACTTCATTTATACACGTTTGAAAGTTCCAATAAAGTTATAGTGCAGATTACTCTTGTTTATTACACCATCACAAATTTCAATAGTTTTCACCACCGTTGCCGAATTAGACGTTCCAATGAAAATTTCCGTAGCAGAAGAAGGTGTCTCAATTCGAGCCACTATCAAAGAAAGTATAAACGTCACAACAAACCAAGGGATTTGTGGCACTTTGGAAGACGTACTGTACGTACCCGAAGTGCCGTGCAATCTCTTATCCGTCCGGAGAATTCAAGAAGCTGGTATGTCTGTAAGTTTTGATAAAGCCGGCGAAGTCACAATCTTGAGGGATAGTAAGGTCGTCATAAAAGGTGAGCCCTTAAATGACTTAACATACATAAAATTTAATTTGGGTGGAACTGGTCCAAAATATCAAGCTAATGCATCAAGCAATAATGATAATAAATGACTATGGAACTTGGCATGCACGCTTAGGCCATATAGGAAAAGATAAATTCTTGCAAATAAAAAATCATAAAATGGTCGATGATATGAATAAAATTGAACAAATAATTCCCACTAACAAAATTTGTGAAGCGTGTATTTTTGGCAAACAATCAAGGCTACCGTTTGCAAAAGCCAAAAATAAAAGTCATGTCACACGACCCTTATTCAGAATTCACACTGACGTAGGTATGCGGACCAGTTTCAGCTACCACAATAGATGCTAAAAATCTGTTGTGGGGCGACACAAAACTTTCCCGGCGGTATCCAGAGACGTCAGTAATGATTTTGATCGAAGTGTCCCTTCGGGAGGGGGCGATTCGATTTGGAAATTGATGAAAAAATTCTATTTAGTCAAGCGTTTAGCGAGCATCCTGCATCCATTGTTGAGCGGACAGAAAAAATGACAGGTTAGGTCAGTTTTCCAAGGTGATGAAATGATCCAAAAGGTAGAACTAGGTAGCTAACTGCTGTGATATCTCAAAAATGCAATGCTGGTTCCTTATTGAAATTTTTGTTCCTACTTTAGATATGATGATGAAATTACAAAAACTTGATTGAAAACTTTCACTGCATATGTGCGTCAAATTTCAATTCTATATTTTCAATTTAGAGCTTGGGCAGACAAACCCAGACCCAATGTGCCACCTGAGGGCTTCCGATCAAAATCATCCACCCAAAGTCTAATCAGAACATTCCAGGCTGAACTTAGGCCTCCGTACCTGATTTCGATTTGATCGGATCAATAATTCGGTAATTATCGTGACAGAACCGCTTAATTTGTACGATCGCATGAGTGGTTTTATATTTTCAGGAGGAAAATTTCCGGGAAATTGGAGAGAAATTATTGGAAAATGTTCAAGAACCAGTTATCTATTCTCTAAAAAAAACAATTCCAAGAAATCTGTTCACTGAATAAAAAGTTGGAAAATTTGCAGTTTTTCCAGAGAGGAAAACTCGGCAACTGTTGATCCGATTTCGAAAATTTTTCCTCCAAAAATTAGCTCAATCTTTTCTCTAACTTTTATTCACAGCATGTCTGCACCTAAAATTAATATTTCGTGGGGCCTACCGCATGTAGAAGTTTGCATTGCGTTTTTCTCAAATTCACGGAATGTGCAAATTTCATTTTGAAAAAATTACAGTCGGAAAACCGAAACCGTGTCAACTCTGAAAATAGACCTGCACGACGCTCAATACAATCTACTTTCGATATCAGTTGAAATTTCCAAAAAAAAGTCTATCCCCGAGCAGGAATAAATTTTTGAGTGGAGTCCTGCTACAAAAGCGAGTCGTGCTGGTCGAAACACCGGCGAGAGCCCCTCCTGAGTGGCAACGGCCAGGAGAAATTTCGAAAATTCATTACGCTCAACTGGAGAATGGTGGAAAACTGCAACTGCGGCCTCAATTTGACTCTTTTGTTGTGTTGCTTCCTGCCAAATCTGGTTCCAATCCATCAGATAGATTTTGAATAATTAATTGGTAAAGTTTTGAACTTTAACATTTTTTATTATTTGACAGATGACAGATAGGGCAATGTTTCCAACTGTTCTGAATACAGTTTTCCAAGGGCTTTCAAATGACATATTGCAAGTTGAGTTCCGTGAGATATAGCTTCTGACATTTGATGATGATGACAGTTGGGTTTGACAGATGACAGCCAAAAACTAATGGGCTCTTTTCAGGAAACAACCATGTTTGTATACCAAATATCAAGTCGATCCAGTCAACGTTACGGCAGTTATCGTGGAAGATCACAGACAGACACACACACACACACACACACACATACACACACACACACACACAGACAGACATCATTCTGAAAATGGTCTTAATCGTCTTGGGGGACCTCAAAACGGATATATCCGGTGAAATCTCAAAACTTTTTTTCTGCACGATTACAATACTTTCCCTCCGTGTTCGTGGGTGGGCCGGGAAAGTAAAATTACTTTGTTACATTTATTGATGATTCTACTCATTACACTGTCACCTATCTAATCACATATAGGTAAGTCTGAGGTTTTAAAAGTTTTAAAAGATTTTGCTGCGAAAAGTGAAGCGCATTTTAATTACTCATTTATATTGCGATGATGGGGGTGTTGGCGCCCTTCGGCTCGGCTGCCGACAGCACCCTGTGGCGTCCAAGGAGAGGGGAGAGTAGTACCTGGACCCGGACCATAATCATCTTACCGGGGTAGCATTCGCATGCGGCAGTCTACGCAAAGCATCAGTCGTGAAATATACACGTACATCTTATATTGTAATATATTATAAATAAATCTACCAAAAATTCATATGTTTATGTACCGTTACTAAACATAAGTTGATCCAATCGCGCCGGATATTACCAGCGACCACTCGTGAATTTATACATACAAGGGCGTCGGATCGTTAATCAAGTCGGTACCACCAAGCAACAAGCAGAACGAGTCCAAGCAACAAGCACAACGACTCCAAGCATCAAGCAGACAAATCAAGCAGCATTGCGCTCACCCACAGCCAATCCAAGAAAGCAGCATCACGCTCGGGATCGACTGTACTACAATCAAGATGGAGAACATCAACTCATCACAAAAGGTCAGACTCACTCATTTCTAGATCACAAGATCATATCCTACCTTTAAATCTTTACCATTCTTATACCCATTGCGTCTATGACATAAAACCAAATCAATCAGTCAATAAGTATAAAATTGGAGTAGTAATAAATCGAAACTAAATCATCATGACAGATAAGGAAAACTCAGCAGTTACTACCCTAATAGCAAAGCGAGGCGTTATAAAAGGCCAAATTACGAAAATCACAACATTCATGCTCGGTTGTTCGCAAAACGAGTATGCCCAAGCAAAGGTGCGTTTGCCGAAGTTAGAAAAATTGTACGAAAATTATTCGGAAACTCAAGATGAATTGGAACTTTTGGAGCCAAACAAACACGAAGCAGATCGAGATTTAGTCGACAAGCAATATTTTGATTCCCTTACTTATATGGATGCAATTTCTCTGGCACCTATAAACGACCAGCAATCGAGTTCCACCCCGAGCAATAACGGTAACAATTCTCAAAACGGTCTACAGCTCCCAGTAATTAAACTACCCATATTTCAAGGCTCATACTCATCTTGGACTAGCTTTCACGACACTTTTGAATCTCTGATACATGTTAATAGCAAGCTTAGCGATATCGAAAAGTTCCACTATTTAAAATCCTGTCTAAGCGATGAGGCAGCTAGGACCATCGGATCATTGACTTTGTCAAATGACAATTATACGGTCGCGTGGAAAACACTGAGCGATCGCTACAATAATAAGAGATTAATCATTCAAGAATACGTTTGCGCAATTCTGAATTTGCCAAACATAACCAAAGCAACTCATTCTACTATACAAGAGTTTTTAGATAAACTTAGAGCAAACCTCAAAGCATTAGAGGCATTAAAGGTGAAGATCGATTCTTGGAATGAATTGATCGTTCCCATCATTTTGCTTAAATTAGATTTCTTCACCAAAAGAGATTTTGAATCAACCCTTACAAACGAAGTTGCCCAACTAAATGATCTTCTTAATTTCTTGGAGAAGAAAAGTAAACTTCTAGAATCTCTTGATGCGACAAACCAAATGTCCAACAAGACCGTTAAACCAAAAAAAAAAAAAAAAAAAAAAAAACCAACTTATGTTTAGTAACGGTACATAAACATATGAATTTTTGGTAGATTTATTTATAATATATTACAATATAAGGTGTACGTGTATATTTCACGACTGATGCTTTGCGTAGACTGCCGCATGCGAATGCTACCCCGGTAAGATGATTATGGTCCGGGTCCAGGTACTACTCTCCCCTCTCCTTGGACGCCACAGGGTGCTGTCGGCAGCCGAGCCGAAGGGCGCCAACATAGCCGGCCCCTTTGAACTCACAAGGGTTCAAAACTTCGGTAGTGGGCAGACATTTTTGGAAGCGCTGGTCCCATGAGGGCGAAGCCACTTTAAATTACGAAGAATTTTACACATTATTGACAATGATTGAAGCGGTTTTAAACTCCCGTCCTCTGGTTCCTATATCCAATGATCCTAATGATCTAGAAGTGTTGACACCTGGCCATCTGTTGATTGGGACATCATTAACCGCTCCGATTGATCGAGACTTGAGCGACATCTCTACAAATAGACTCAGTCGTTACCAACAAATCTCAGCAATGCGCCAGCATTTTTGGAAGCGCTGGTCCCAGGAGTACCTGAGTCAACTACAAGTCAGGACCAAGTGGCAACAGTCAAGTCACGACCTCCCCATCCAGTGCGGAGATTTAGTCGTGCTAAAGGACAATAATCTACCCCCACTTCAGTGGCTAAGAGGCCGCGTCGTCGAGCTGCATCCAGGCCGCGGAGACAAGGTTGTGCGCGTGGTGACGATTAAAATTGCAAATGGAAGTCACCTCAAGCGAGCTGTCAAAAATGTCTGCCCACTACCGAAGTTTTGAACCCTTGTGAGTTCAAAGGGGCCGGCTATGTTGGCGCCCTTCGGCTCGGCTGCCGACAGCACCCTGTGGCGTCCAAGGAGAGGGGAGAGTAGTACCTGGACCCGGACCATAATCATCTTACCGGGGTAGCATTCGCATGCGGCAGTCTACGCAAAGCATCAGTCGTGAAATATACACGTACACCTTATATTGTAATATATTATAAATAAATCTACCAAAAATTCATATGTTTATGTACCGTTACTAAACAGGGGGTGAATACCTTTCAGATGAGTTTAAAGACTATTGTGTCAGAAAGGCGTAAGTTATCATTCAATGGTAGATACCGCAAACACCTGCCCCAAAACGGGATTGCAGAACTAATGAATAGATCAATTACCGAAAAAGCCCGTGCAATGATAAACGGAGCATCTCTCCCTCTCCATAAATCCTTTTGGGGAGAAGCGGTTTTGACTGCTACCTACCTGATAAACGTAACACGCCTACTAAAGCCCTCAATCAATGCAAAACACCATTTGAACTGTAGCACAATAAAAAGCCCAGATTAGCCCATTTTAAAATTTTTGGTTCTACCGTCTATATCCACAATAAAACCAGAAAAAGAAAGTTTGATGAAAAAGTTTGATCATTCAAAGGTATACTGGTTGGATATGAACCAAATGGATATAAGGTGTTGAGTCCTAAAACTGGTAGGTAGATTCATAAAAGTTCGTGATGTTATTGTTGATGAAATAACTTTCAAAACATCCAGACCTACAAGCATTGAAGGGGTTGACATTAAATCTGATGGAGAATCAGATAAATCAGGGTCCAAACCTGATAAATCTGTAGATAAAACAGATGCTGAACAAAATATAGATTCTTGATCGCAAACTCAAGATCAAATCCCCAAACTCAGACATAGTGACAGAATGAAGAATTCACCTGGTATTTTCTATAATGAGGATGATATCACCCTAGATGAATGACGTCATTAATACGTAAGAAGCTCCATTTCGATACGCATTTTTTTACACCCAAATGTTGGCAACATCAGCGGGCATGACATCGACATGACAGCACTCACTGACAGAAGAGACAGCTTAGGTGACATCACTTCGCAGAAAGGGTTTATTTCAGAAAAATACGGCTCATTTCTGATGATAAACTGTGCTTCCACCATCAAGAGCAATTCCCAATAATTTTGTAAGCAGAGGCACATATTTTACATTTTTTTGTTAAAAAAAGCATGGAATGGTTGCAAAATAGAGGAAATTGTATTATAACACACGTTTTATAAAGACTTATTGTCACACTCGTCAAAATGTCGAGTGTCACAATGACGCGTGTGACAAGACGATGTCTTATAAAACTTGTATTATGATATACTATTTTGTGGCCGAGGGGTTGATTTCTCCGGAATTCAGTGTGAAGGTATTTTATTTTGGAATTTTTTCGAAAATCACCAGAATCTCCGGAAGTCTTTCGGCAAGTGGAATTTCCGGAATCCTTTTGAAAATCACCGAGATTCTCAGAATTTATCCGGAAATCACATCACCGGAATTTCTGGAAGTCTTTTACGCCGGGTCGCTCACTTCGAGTTTAACTTTGAACCCGGTTTGGTTACTATGGAAATAATTGTTGCAACAATTGAATCTATGGCAACCAAACCAACTCCGTGGAATGAGACCATCAGTTTTTGACTGTCATCTGTCAAACAGAACTGTCACTATCAACAAATGTCAGAAGCTATATCCCACGGAACTCGACTTGCAATACGTTATTTGAAAACCCTTGAAAAACTGTATTCAGAACAGTTGACAGTATTGACCTATGTGTCATTTGTCAAATAGTAAATAATGGGTACGTTCAGCAGGCTACCGACACACTACTGGTAAATATGTGAGCTGCTGAACGGCTTGTCGAATCGCTCACTATTTCCCCACCAGGGATCAAGCTTCCCCACTCACTTCCACCGAAAAACTGACATAAACTGTCATAAACAGCTCACCATTCCACCGCTACCACAGCTACCGCAAATAAATTGTGGTGGAAAAAATGGCGACTGGTAGCTGCTACCACTTGATAACGCGCATGCGTGATCCACCGGTAGCACTCACCAGAGAGCCTGCTGAACACGCCCAATGTCAAAATTCAAAGCTTCACCATTCAACTATTCGAAATCTATTCGATGGATTGAAACCAAATTTGGCAGGAAGCAACATCACACAAGAATCAAATTGAGTCTGCAGTTGCAGTTTTTCACCAATTTCCAGTCACGCGTTATGAATTCTCAAAATTTCTCCTAGCCGTTGCCACCCGAGAGGGCCTTTCACCCGTGTTTTGACCAGAAAGACTCGCTTTTGATGCAGGACTCCACTCAAAAACTCATTCTTGCTCGGGGATCGACCGTTTTTTAGAAATTCCAACTGATATCCAAAGAAGATTGAATTGGGAGTCGTGTAGACCTATTTTCAAAAACGACACGGTTCCGGTTTTCCGATGGTGATTTTTCAAAAATGAAATTTGTATATTCCGTAAATTTGAAAAAACTGCAGTTCATACATGCGGTGAGCTCCACGAAATATTCATTTTAGGTGCTGACATGCTGAGAATAAAAGTTAGAGAAAAGATCAAGTCCATTTTTAGAGGAAAAACTTTTGCAATAGGACTCACGGTTTTCAAGTTTTTTCTCTCTTGAAAAACTGCCAATTTTACAACTTTTTATTCCGTGAACAGATTTTCACCATTTTTTTTAACGAGAGAGAACTTGTTCTTGAACATTTTCTAACTTTTTTTTACTCGTTTTTTTACTCATTTCCCGGGAATTTTCTGATTAAAAATGTAAAATCGGCCTGGGTTTTTGAGACCGGAGACCGGACTCAAATGATGGAGCCTTAAGTGAAGCCTCAACTGACGATTTTTACGATAAGATGATTTGAAATAAGATTTGAGGTTTTACCGGAAAATCCAAGTTTTCCTGGCAAAATTTTCAATTTCCTGCAAATTATTTTCAATATTTTTCTCTAATTCTAACTTCCCACCATGAAGGACGTCTCTAACAAAAATTTCCATAGGTTCCTGGATATTAGTGGGGAAAGTTTTGGGGTGACGCAACCGATTTTTTCATTGTACAATTCAAATTAGACATTTTACTTGCTACTGGTTGTAGCAATACAAAGTATTTTTTCTTCATTTATCTGGAGACTGTCATGAAATATTCTGTAATTCTATGGAAAAACCGATTTTCAACAAAGACAAAAAGAATGTCTCATTCATAATGGCTGAAATACAGGTGTTTGCAAACTTCATCTTAAAAATCGAGCCGCAGTTAGGGGAATGCTTCAAAAGAATCAGAAAATGTTGGAAAAATTTAGGATCTTTACTTTTGAAAATATGGATGGTCAAAAAAAGTGGTTCTCTATTTCCGTTGTTTTGGAAGATTTTAGTAAGCTCTTTTCGAAAGACCAAAAAGCAATGTTTTTGAACCTTCAAATGTGTTCTGTAATTCCATTTACTAGATACTAAAAATCCAGTTTACTTCAGAAATGCACGCAGAAAACATTTGGGTTTTTTGTTGCTCTACATCAGTTTTGTAACCTTTAAAACTTTTCACGGACATTTTCGAGAAAAAAGAGATTCTCAGAATTCATGACTTACCCTGTAGACTGAATAAAATCACAAAACAGATTATAAGGTTCAAAAAATTTGCTATTTGGTCTGATGAGAAGAGTTTACTAAAATCTTTCAAAACAACGAGAATAGAAATTAGGGATCGACCGATACCGATATAGTATATCGGTTTATCGGTATATCGGCCAATTTTCGGATTATATTGGTATCGGCCTATCGCATCGGCCGATCTTTGGCCGATGTGTCGCCGATATGTCGCCGATATTGAAATGTGTAGAACGCTTATTAACAACACTTGTAAAACCTATAATCCGAATGATCTTGAAACAAGAAACTCTCAAAAATCATACCATATCATTATTCTTCTTTATTAAACTACTTACAAAATTCGGAAATGAGAACAAACAAAAAAATATTCGAGAAGACAATCATATTTCATTTGATAGTTTACCGATATCGTTCTAAAAATAAATTCTGCAATTGAAAAAATAACGATAGGTAATTTGGATTATTCAGAATATTTCTGATAGAATTTATTGAAAACTGAAATATCGAAAAACCTTCCGCCGATACGTGAAAAATCCTTCATTTCATACACCTTGGGTAATGGTCTAATATATCGTGTGATCAAATGGATTCTTATCTTAGGCAGGCTGTGCCCTAGCCGAACGCAGCTTCGCACCCCTGAACCAGGGGGAATTTGACCAGGCCACAGCCTACCTAAAATAAGAATGCATTTGATCACACGATACATTGTGGTGATGAAGTCCTGCACAAAATTCATATTTCCATTTTTTTCGAAAAAATTCTGATACAGGTCGATTTTGTTTTTATCCAACCCACTATACTTCAAAAAAGGAACACTTTTTTCGTTGTCTGTTCTTGAGTTACGATGATGTCATAAATTTTTTTAAATGACAACCAAAAAAAAAATTCCATAAAATTTATAACTTTGTTTTTTTTTCAAACAACAGTGTGCAAATTTTTGTCTTACACTCAAAGTTTGAAAACGTGATATTTATTATTACAAAAAAAATGTTCATACAGTATAATAGTGGGTTGGATAAAAACATCACCACACTGAACAGGGTGTTAACTGTTCACGATAAAATTCACCCCCCCCCCCCCCCCCCTCCCTGTAGATATTTTGATATATTTTGAAAAACTAAAAACTTTTTCTCAACGATTTTTTCCAGGGATCTTGAATCGATCGCTTAAAAGTTTCCAATTGTTACCGTATACAGAGTGTGACATGTAGCTTTTCCATTTCAAATGCAATACCCTATATTTTATTACGTCATTTGATGAAGTCTCTCTTTCTGATTACAAAGATATATAACATTTATTATTTACTTTGACAAGGAAGCTGTCAAAAAAATAATAAAATAGGTGGTCAAATAAATTGAAAATAAAAATTACGCGACACCTTGTATTAGGAACGAATTAGATCATTTATCCATGCAGAGTTGAACTCTACAGACAAGATGCTGCGAGAATAACTTTTTCTTAAGTGAACTGTAGAAACCAAAGCCATCTTGCCGCGAAACAAAATTATTTGACTACCTATTTGATTATTTTTCCGACAACTTACTTGTCAAAATAAATCATAAGTGTCATATATATTTGTAATCAGAAAAAAGGCTCCACCAAATAACGGGATAAAATGTAGGGTGTTGCATTTAAAATAAAAAAGTTACATATCACACCCTGTACATGGTACCAATTAGAAACTTTTAGAGGATCGATTTATGGTCCCTGCGAAAAAAATCGTGAAGAAAAATTCTTCGAAGTTAGTTCTTCGAAATATCTCAAAGGGGAATTTACTGGAGGGGGGTGAATTTTATCGTGAACACCCTGTATATTTACTTGTGCAATGTATTTCGTACGAAAAAATCCGAAATAAGTAGTAATTGAAGAATAAAAATATTAAGGCCAATATATCGGTATTGGCCGATATGGATATCGCATATATCGGTATCGGCCGATTAAAATCCATATCGTTCGATCCCTAATAGAAATGGTCGAAAGACCACGTTTTGACACTCCATATTTTTAGAAATAAAATCATAATTTTTTTCCAACAATTTTCTGGTTCTTTTGGAGCATTCCCCTATGTTCAACCTTAGTGTGATTCTAGCATACAACAAGCACTATACACCTAACGGTAAGCTAGGTGGGAGGATTTGAACTGGAATAATGCTGCTCCTGTACACCATGGCGCTAGTGTCGAATTTCAGTTACTAAATCCTAGTGATTTCATGGCTGTGTTGTTGGCTATTGTCGATTTATCGATCGACATGTTGCGAGCGATGAAACCACGCGATTGGCCCAAATTCAAATGTATGAGCACAGTCATTTTCAACGTGATTTCCGTTGGATGTTCGACTCAGTGTTGCCAGATCTGCAGAATTCTGTCCTTAAAATTTTGCATTTGCAGAAATCAGAATTTCCATTGATAATCCTATGAATATGCAGAAATTTGGTCAATTTGTTGATTTCAACATATTTTTATTCATTTCATACATATTTTCAGTACCTGGTTCTATTATTTACCATTTTATGTAGAATATATTGTTTTACACGAGGTTTTACATGAGTCTGTCAAGCTCTGTCTGGCTATAGGATGGGTATAAAATACACAGAAAACTCGCGTTCAAGCCGATTGAACGTATTTATTTCATTCTTGATATTTTTGAAAACAATCGGGCTTGCAGAATTATGCAGAATTCATTATTATTGACGCTTGCAGAATTATGCAGAAATTATGACATATGACGGCAGAAATGGCGGTTTTGAGATCTGGCAACACTGGTTCGACTGTGTTCATTTCCATTCCGCCATTACGCAAAGTATGAAGTGCTATCGTGCCCGTCGTTCGATTTTTGCTTTTATTTCGTTTCGAAAATGGCGAAAAGAAACAAGTTAACGCTGTGTGTTGGAGGTTGGAGTACCGTGATGTGGGAAACGGTGGGGGCGAAGTCTCATCGCCTTCCTCAGGTGGTGGCAAGCTCCAGGAGCTGAGGATTTGCGACGTCCATTTTGTGACGCATTTCAAAGTTCCCGGTGCAAACCGGGCAAGTTCCGAGCACCCTCCGATTTATTCGGCAACTTGATAAATTTAATAAAAATGTACCTAGGTTATTCTACAGGGTGATTCAAAAATGGCGCATTTCCTTTCGGGCACGTTATAGTGGACGTTAATGGAGCATGGGAAAAATAATAAAAAAAATTAATCGGCTTTGATTTGCGAGTTATTACCAAAAACAAATCTGTTCAATCTGGCAGCATCGCATTAGTACCTACCTGGCACCTTCAGATCAAAGAGGTACATTACAATAGCATAAATGTATTGTTACTCTGGAAACTCCGTGGAACCTGCCATACCATATCAAGCATACTTGCCGAATGTATTTTCACGGCACCTTTGAGGTGGAAGACGAATTTTAAAATTTAAAAATACGACTCAAATCTCAATTGCAAGAGAAATTTTTATTCGGGAACTACTAACGGCATGTGATTCTTCGCGACTAACAATGCCTTGCTTCAAAATCATGCAAACTGAAGTAGTTGAATTCTCAACTTCACCTCTTTATAACTCGGAAGAAAAACGAGCTAATTTTTTTTACTATTTTTTCCGTGCTTCGCCAACGTCTCCCATAACGTATACGGGAGGAAATGCGCCATTTTTGAATCACCCTGTATACTCATTTTCAAAAAGATTTCAGTTTGCTGAGTATAATAAAGATGTTAATATTGTTCATGTAGTTTTCTCACTATTTCTTTAATATGACCTTTATTCTCACTTTTTATCAAATTCTGTTGTTATTGAAGAAGTTGGATTTTTCCACTCTCCCATAACTACAAAAATTGATAAAATGAAGAACGGAATCTCCAATATTATGAAATATTTTGCACAATATCAGCTCATTTGAATTTCCCAGTGCCGCGCAATTCTAGTTTTGCTCCAGTCCGCTTGATGGCGCTCGTAACTTGGCTTTACCTTCAAACATGGCCGTTACACTTATATTGTGCTTGTTGTACGGATTCTAGCTGGCTAAAAGTCTCGCCACGCGACGCTCTTGGGAAGGAAAAATCCGGGAAATCATAGCTCACTTGAATCACACAACGGTTGAACTTACTATACCTATACCCGAGCCTATACCCGAAGCCCGAATAGTACCGAACACAAATCTTTCTGAAGCCCGTGATGTATCGCACTCGAAAGATGGACACGTGTCGACGTTTTCAATAGGCTATGTCAACAAAATTATCCAAGTTTTGGACAAAATCAAAGACGCTTAAAGCATACCTAAGAGTCCACACTTCCACTAGTAATAACAAAAATGAAACCAAAGAGTTGACCCCCCTTCGAGCCCCCCCTTTCATTAGCGCATCGGAAAAGTTTTAGAAATAAACAGCCACTCACCCTAATTCCACTTTTTTCATCCTTCATCGGGCTGGCAAGTAATCTTGGGCGGAAGCTCAGGTGATTGAATCACATGATTGTTGATGGAACTACAGTTAGGATGGGAAAACTGAATCACGGTGGAATTACGTCAACCCACATGGGTCTCGTGCGGTGGTCAAGAGAATCACAACTGAGGTTGCTTTTTGCTTCTTACCGTGACGGGGAAAGGTTGGGTGCTTTTCACCAAGCCCCAAGTTTGGTACACCTGCCACTCACGCATGCGCGGGAGCCAGACTGTGCTTACCATCCACGTGTTCTTACCCGGTTCTACGCCGTTCATTATTGGTTCGCCTAAAATTTTGTGCCAAACTATGAAACATGAGTCTTTTTCGAGCGAGTAACTTTTTGTAACCAGTTGGTTATTAGCGGTTGACTTCGCGGTTGACAATAGATTGACAGATACTGTCATTTTTTTGACAACTGACATTTCTCGCTGAAACGTTGCGGTTATAATTTTGGTTATCAGCATATACCTACCTAACCAGACAAACCAATGCATTTACGCATATTTGTCATGAACAAAATTTCTGCACAGATGAAATATTATTGCATATTTTATCTCAAAAATAAACAAGCGTTGGAAGTCTACCGCGTTATATTACATTACAGGTACATCAGACTAGGATTCAAAGGTTTTTGTCCGGATGTTTCAAAAAACCCGCCTAGAATTTAGCGCATGTCCCTGAAATGATTGCTCAAGACAAACCCCTATTGGGTAGTATTGATAAAAAGTAAGCATAAGCATTTGCTTGAATTTTATAGGCGTTGCTAGGGAAAGTCTGCTTGGCAACTCCTCAAAAATCTAAGCAAATGCTTGAATATATTATTTATTATAAAAAGTTCGAAATAAGTATACAGTCATGTTCATTATATAGAAGAGAATATAAAAAACAAAAAACAAAATTATACAGGGTGTCCCACGAAGTAACCGACATGGTTCAAGGGTAGATGTACTTTCTCGAGGCAAATCAGAATCTGCCTTCGAAATTTTCTTGACGTCTCCCGTTTCCGATATCCGATTTATGTGTTCAACCAAAAAGTTTGATTGACCATATCTCAGGAATGCACCAATATAATCTATTGAAATTTTGCAAGTATATCCTAGAACTAAGAGCCTTTGTAGCGCCCTATTCACTTATAAAATTAATACAGGACCGTACTCAAAATTTTGTTTTTCGAGTTTCTGTTGAAAAAGTCATTTTGTATAGATTTTTTTTTTAAATCTGATGTCATATTCGGAAACTACATAAAAAATGCTACAAAATGCGATTCCTAAATTTTTTGGCACTAATTTAGCTGATCCGAAAAAAAATTAATACCAGAAATTTTTCAGGGATATTTTTGAAAATTTGATACAAATCACTCAAACGCTATTCCAGGTGGTCAAACAAAGTCACAATTCCAATTTTGATGTTCTACCAAACCAAGGATAATTTCAGGAGATTTTCTGGAAACATGAATTTTGTTAGGAATCTGAGGTACCAAATTCATGTTTCAAGAAAATTCTCCTGAAATTATTTTTGGTTGGTTAGAGCACCACAATTGAAATAGTTACTTTGTTTGACCATCTGGAATAGCGTTTCACTGATTTAAATTTAAATTTTAAAAAATATTCCTGAAAAATTTTTGGTATTAATTTTTTTTCGGATCAGCCAAATTAGTGCCAAACAATTTAGGAACCGCATTTTGTAGCATTTCTTATGTAGTTTCCGAATATGACATTAGATTTTGAAAAAAATCTATACAGGATGACTTTTTCAACAGAAACTCGAAAAACAAAATTTTGAGTACGGTCCTGTATTAATTTTATAAGTGAATAGGGCGCTACAAAGGCTCTTGGTTCTAGAATATACCTGCAAAATTTCAATAGATTCTATTGGTGCATTCCTGAGATATGGCCAATCAAACTTTTTGGTTGAACACATAAATCACCCTGTATATCAAAAACGGGGGACGTCATGAAAATTTCGAAGGCAGATTCTGTTTTGCCTCGAGAAAGTACATCTACCCTTGAACTATGTCGGTTACTTCGTGGGACACCTGTATATAAAAAATCTCCTCTCAGGAAGATAAAGGGGGGATCGAGGGGGGGATAGTGTCAATACAGCAGCATCATTTCCTCTTTGGATAGCCACGTTTATTCTTTGTATCAAATAGGAAGTGGACTTTGCTTCGTTTGCAACACCGCGAATCAACTTTCCGATATATTTGACTAGGTTATGAAAAAAATGCTTATGCTTATTTTTTATTAATACTACCCATTGCTTATTGCTTATTGCTTGCAACATCAAAAGTTTTTGTCAAACTGGACATCCTGTATTTCAATATCGGAATCGATTCCGCTTTTCATCCTGATTTTATAGTCCTATATATGAATCACACTTGATAGTTCAGTCAACAAAACACTACTTGTGGGAAAAGTGATGAAATTTAAAAAAAAATTGGAGAAAATGATTTCTTTTTCAAAAGTAAAAGAATTGAATTTTTCATTATCTTGGTAAAATGAGTCTGATAATAGTTTGAAATTTTCACCTTACTCGATTCAGCTCTACAAACCCGGAAAAAACATTTTTCCGATATTTTTTTGAGAAACAGTGAATTTTTTTAAGCATTCAACACATTCATTCACATGTGTTGTCTGATGAACTTTTCAAGTGTAAAGTATACATATTATAATCAGGATAAAAAGTTGAATCGTTTCTCTTATTAAAATACAGAGTGTCCGATTTTAGAAATTGTTTCGATGTTTCACCTGGTAAGCGATATTCTAGGGAAAATTTTAGTAGACAGATTAAAGACCTATATGGGAAAAATCATGTGAAAATTTTTTTTTCTTCCTAAAATTGTGTCCAAGATGAGTATAATTTATACATGAACACCCTGTACACTTGGCAGCGAAAATAGCGCCCGGAAATAGGTTATGGCGAGGACGACCTTTTGTTTGACCTGCTTTACAGTAGCAGGTAGGTACTCGATGAATGAAGTGATGGACCAAGTGAACAAACTTGGTGTTGGGTCGACGGTATTTTGTATTCCTTCTACCACCACACAACAAAACGCCACTTAAATACGTTACGCTTAGGTTGCATATTGTATGCTTGATTACTGGAAAACAAAAATGCTGCGCAACAGTTCAAGTCCAATGATAGTAGTGCAAAATGGCGATTCCGGTTTCTTTTGGCTCTTACCATTGTTGCGTCTTCAAATGATTTATTGGAGAGTTGAATATAATGATATAATTGACATGCAAAATGACATGGGAAATGGGATGGCATCATTGCTTCATTCATCTCAAGCACTATAATACCTACTACGGTAGAGCAGGCCTTCCGTTTTTCATTCAAACATGTCAATTTTTTCCACTTTTGATACTGACCTCGGGTTTCACCAAAATTTTAGGAGCAGATTAAATCTATCACTCTGATAGTTGCTATGCACCAGCCAATAGGATGACCAGTTGCTTGGTTACTTTACTATGAGACTGATAAAGTTATCGCGCTGATAAAAGTTTGGTGGAACCCGAGGCGAATCTGGTGATATTGTGCTGAGTAGTATATTGGAAATATAAAAAAAACAGGTGCTTTGCTTTGCTGGAATTCATTCAAACAAAAACGGGTTTTTCACCATAACATATCAAAAGCCCTTATCTCTGGGACTGCTACAAAATACAAATCAGTGAACAGGGTGGAAGTATATTATTTTTCTTCAGGTACTTTCATTTTTCTTGAGAAGCTGATGACCGGAAAAAAACGGTTTACGGCTAGTTGGACAGACTTGAGTCTTCCAATAAACATATCAAGAATTTACCACCCAGCAACTGCTGCCTATCAAGTAAACAAGGTAAACACTACTTTTCACTTTTATCTTTTTATTTTGGTATGGAATAGTTCTAGGTTGAAATCGGTCTCAGTTCTTTTGCAAGCTTATGATAGTCTTTTTCGAGCGAGTAACAATTCATGACCGGTTACACTTGGTTATAGAATTTGACGTTTGAGCGAGGATTGGTTATAAGCGGTAAAGGAAGTGCCGCCATTTTGATATCATCCCCGGTTATACATTTCATAACCTGGTCATGAGGCTGGTTATTGTTATGGTGGGGGAACAAATTGTGGCGGCAACAAATTTGAATTTGAAACAAGCAGCGGTCCAGAATTTCCAAGCGTGAAACGTGCCTAACCTAACCTCAAAGATTTGACAACTTGACTTGGAGACGAGAAGAATCGAAGACGATGGACTCATCTGCGATGGACCCACAAGAACATCGGGTAATCCAGATGTCCGATGGCCGCCTGATGGTCGTTTAATCCTGAAAGTACTTGTCATGCCATACCTCCTATTTATGTAGTAGAGATATGAATAGTTGATTTTCAATTCAATATAACTATTTATTGTTCCTTCGGTATTACACCATGAACAAGAAAACAAACAGGATTTCATAAAAATTGTATGTGTGATGTGATCACGATACACGTGTGATCCACAAAATTCGTAATCAGGGCCCTGATTGGGGCCCACCCGGGTGACTCCGGAAACGAGATGTTCATCGATTCAAGTGACTGGATTGGCTAAATGACTAAATTTTTCACCTTCAAAGCTATCCTAGATTACGAATGGTTTAAGTAGGACACGGTATGTAACAGAGACAAGTACAAGTACGTAACTATTTGAAGCTATCAGTCCCTCTTTTCCCGCCAAATGCTAATAACCAAAGTTATAACCGCAACGTTTTAGCGAGAAATGTCAGATGTCAAAAAAATGACAGTATCTGTCAATCTAATGTCAACCGCTAATAACCAACCGGTTACAAAAGGTTACTCTTTCGAAAAAGACTAATGTTATAGTGAACATATGAAAAAGTTGCATCCCTGCAACTGGTATATTTGAATTTACAGGATAAAAAGTCACTTTTATGTTCAATTCTTTTTCTAGATGAAATCGACTCACACAACAACTGCGAATGGTTTCTCTGTAAACTTGGAGTTTCTAGTCAAACATATCACAGATACACATTTTTGCTACAGCTATGTTTTTATTTACAGATTCAGATGTCTGATTATATTGCATTAAAAATTTAAAAATCTTGAAACAAACCAAACATTGAACTTCATTTCTCGCCGTCAAATTTTTTCCCGGAAAACGCCAAAACAGTCGATTTTTATCTCGGAGGGGACATCCAGGACACGTACCTATTGCCAAATTTCCAACTTCAACCCCTTCGCTCCCACCCTTTGCTGCTTCCATATTTCAAATAGCATGATTTATATCTTGTGATACATCAAATTGAATTCACCTCGTAAGATTCTCTTTCTGTCAAACAAATTTAATTTCCTCAAACTACCCCCAATCAGGGCCGTCTTAAGCGGGCGTGCAACTCGTGCATGGCACAAGGGCGGCCAGATTCAGGGGACGGCATTTCGGGTCAAAAATGCGGTTTTTTTTAATTTTTTTGCTTTTTATATTTCACCTTCGCGGCCGCCCCTTAACATCTTGAAATTTTTGTTTTTTTTTTATATTTTACGCCTGCCCGGCCACCCCTGAACAATTTTTTTAAACGGTATGATGGATACCTACCTTTAAAACACGTGAATATGAAATCAGATTTTGTTGCAAGATCCTTGCTAAATTCTTGATTTCTACCAAAGGGCGGGTGAAATCGTGATCGATTGGTAAGTACAGTGCCTAGAAGCAGTTCGGTATTCAAGTGTAGTCATTGTTTATTCATAATAGACACGAGAAGAAGTCAGGCGTCTTATTATGACGTTATTTTATCTCATTCACGAACCGTCCGGTTGGTAAGTTAACTTTCGTTTATTATTTGTTTATTATAATATCGTTACTGACTACCTACTTAGTAGTCAGGGAGCAAGGCCCTTCTACGACGCTTCTAAAAATAAAAACTTAGCACTTTTTAGGTTCACGGTTAAAAAAATATACATCATATCCAGAATCTCATTGCGCATCTGACCTCGCTAAGGATTTCGTTCGCGCGTATTGCAAAATAGTCGAAAAAAATTCTTTTGCCGAAGAACTTGAGTTATCGAATTTCTAATAATTTTCGGTTCACATCGTGATTGTCGGCGAGTTTTTGAAATTTTTTCAATATTTCTTCTACCGATTGAAAGCTTGACATGAGCAGATTATGGATGGCTCACAATAAAACTGATCTGGTGAGTAGCAAGTCCACAAAAAATTGTTAAAACAAGACATGCATTGAAAACGAGGTCCAAATTTCGTCATCGAGGTACTTTTTTTATTATTGAAGATAGATGGGTAATTATGTGAGACAAAATGTGTAGAACAGAACGAAGACATTTTTAAAGAAAGTACGCAAAGAATCGGACCAATGGTTCAGCAGATATGATTTTTCAAAGTGAAGCGCGGGAAGCGGTTTCGTCCGACAGGCGCCTGGCGCCTATATTGAGCGGCAAATTCGCACGGCACGGGGGGATCGTTATAGCCTGAAAAGATGAAAATTATATGTCTACTGGCATACAGAACTGTACGAGTGATACATCAAATTTTTCGTCTTGAAGTATTGAATACCAATCTGAAAGAAACGACATTGGTCGTTGGTTAAGACAAAAGTTACAGATCGAGAAACAAGCGAGGGAACAAGCGGTTCGTTTATTTTCGAAAAGTGGAAATCACAAGACGCTTTTAGCCTTAGAAGCGAAATATGAATTCGCTCATTCTTCGTTGCTACATTTTTAACAAATATTTGTTCAATATTATTGAATTTATAAGTTGGATCAAAGTTGGAAGGGCTTAATTCCTATCCTGCTGCTGTTGTCTGTTTTGGAGTATTTTGTCCTTTACCAATGGTAGGTATACAAAAAGAGCTTCAGAAAGCTTCTGATGGAGAAGATTCCAATTTCACAAAAACAACCCATCAAAATTCACATTGCAAAGATGATGAAGATGTGATTATAAATATGAATACACCAGTTCAACACCTATGCTTCTTGTGGCGTTACACATCTTTGACAATTAGGTAGGTTTGTGTCAAAGATGTTAATGGTAGTGGAGTGTTATTTGGTGATTATAAATAATGATTATTTTAATAAAGTTTCAATTGAAACTTGAATAGTTACTTATTTAATGAAGGATTGAAGGCGCATCTACATTTCACAAGTTGAGGTACCTACCCATGCCGTGTGGTGGATTTCTTTTTCTGTCCCGTTTTGATTGGGAGTATTGGGACAAACTTGGCATCGTCTCTTGTATGTCGTTGGAAATAGACAAATAGGCAAGAGGAGCGGAATGAAAAATCCTTCAACTTTTCAAAAATAAACGACCCGCTTGTTTCTCGATCTATAACTTTTGTCTTGACCAACGGCCAATGTCGTTTCTTTCAGATTGGCATTCAATACTTCAAGACGAAAAATTTGATGTTTCACTCGTACAGTTCTGTATGCCAGTAGACATAATTTTCATCTTTTCAGGCTATAACGATCCCCCCGTGCCGTGCGAATTTGCCGCTCAATATAGGCGCCAGGCGCCTGTCGGACGAAACCGCTTCCCGCGCTTCACTTTGAAAAATCATATCTGCTGAACCATTGGTCCGATTCTTTGCGTACTTTCTTTAAAAATGTCTTCGTTCTGTTCTACACATTTTGTCTCACATAATTACCCATCTATCTTCAATAATAAAAAAAGTACCTCGATGACGAAATTTGGACCTCGTTTTCAATGCATGTCTTGTTTTAACAATTTTTTGTGGACTTGCTACTCACCAGATCAGTTTTATTGTGAGCCATCCATAATCTGCTCATGTCAAGCTTTCAATCGGTAGAAGAAATATTGAAAAAATTTCAAAAACTCGCCGACAATCACGATGTGAACCGAAAATTATTAGAAATTCGATAACTCAAGTTCTTCGGCAAAAGATTTTTTTTCGACTATTTTGCAATCCGCGCGAACGAAATCCTTAGCGAGGTCAGATGCGCAATGAGATTCTGGATATGATGTGTATTTTTTTAATCGTGAACCTAAAAAGTGCTAAGTTTTTATTTTTAGAAGCGTCGTAGAAGGGCCTTGCTCCCTGACTATAGTGGAAAAAATTTGGTTCAAAATGCGAAAATTGCAATTCCAGTCGCTGTTTCTGTTATTTTCATAGGATAAAATCCAAATTAAAGAAGCTGTAAACAAAATTTAACATTAAAAAAAATGGAGAAAGGGGCGGCCTAACAGTTTTTGCACGAGGGCGGCCAAATGTCTAGACACGGCCCTGCCCCCAATCTTCTCAAAATTCTCTCTTTGGTAATAGGGCTGTGTAATTGTGTATCTTGAGTGTTAACCGGGCCCATGCGCGTAAAATTAGGCGCTTGGTATGAAACTTCCAGACAAATAGCGTCTTGTAACACGTAAGATGATAAGAAAACTATCAATAATCGTTTGTGTGAGTTAATTTTTCAACTATTGATGCTCACTGTTTGTGGGTTGTGAGTCTGATGTAATTTTAATCTTTTGAATATTGAAAACAATCATTTTGTAGTGGAAAAGGAAGCTTTCGGTTCTTAGAAGAAAAAGTGTAAATGAACACTGCGTCATGACAAGTGCACAAATAAGAGTCGATACAACGAAAAAAAAGGTTTCATTTTATTCCGTTTCCGCAAACACGTGGCGTGGAAATTTAAGTCAGGGTTCAGGGCCCTCTCCTCTAAGTGGAACCCTCTGGGGCCAAAGCTAGGCGAGAGCCACTCTCACACGATACGTTTTAGGCAATCCTTGCTACATCAATGTACTGCGGATTGCATAAATTTATCCGGCCCAGAAGCCAGACAGGAGAACGGCAGAAGCCATGTTCGGGGTTGCTAAGTGGACAAAAAATATAAATAATTTCAATTATTCCGATAGTAATTCCAAAATTTTAAACTTTTATTCAGTATAGTGTCAAATTTTCCAATTAGAAAGGCGCAAGGTAACATCTTGCAAACCAAATTGATTTTATCGTGACTATTAAAGGTGGCAGTGATTTTAATACAAATTATTAATCACATATTATCATTGGTAACGGCGGCCATGCCAAATCTGACAACATCGCGATTAGACTTTGGATCATTTGCGAAGTGTGCAACGAACTTCCAATATTTTCATTATTTTGTGAAAAAGAACTATACAAATTGGAAATTTGGCTTGCGACTTGCTCTGCATTACGTGTTTAGTGATTTTTTTGTATTTATCTGAAAACTAGTCATGAAATAGCCTGGTAATCCATAGAAAAATTCGATATTATTTGTCTCGATATTTCAAATTTAGCGCTGAATAGCGACACTTGCGTCCATGTTGCATCTGCGCCGTCGGTCGGGTCAAGATAAGGCACTATCGAAGAAACGTTTTTGAAAAGTCCCGATCTTTGAAAAATATATATTTTCAAACAAAAACAGCTCGATTTCTATTTCGAGGGGGACGTCTGAGACACATTCTGTCAAATCTTCATCCTCCACCCCTTTGCCCTTCTTCCTTCGATTAATAATGAGGGATTAAAAAAAAAGAACGGGGGAGGGAATTATTAGAAAAAAGTTGGAAGTTTTTGTTGAGAATATTAAAATATTAACTCTATTAGCAGCATTGGCGCCCGCCGCCAAGCCATTCTTTTAGGATGTTTTAGTGCCGGATCGAATGCACGGTTCGTGCTCCCGGCTCAGTTTCATAGCCGATGATTTCATATATGTATTGGTATTTTTTTTATACACTGTTTTAGGCTTAGAACTTTTGTAGCAGAGTAGTCACACGCCAAACTCCATGGCAGCAAGTATTGTTCAATTATTAAATCGCTTAATCAAAACTACTGGTCTTGCTTAATCAACCCTGCGGAATCCACCCTCAATACATCAACAGGTTATGGGCCCAGGGGATGCTTGACCCAGGGGATGCTTGACCAAGGGATGCTTGACCTGAAGACTTGAGTTTTTTTGAAAGTGCGTACGATTGAAAAGTAACGCGTAGTTGTCTAGTCGTGGACGGTTAAACGTGAAAGATTCAGACAGTGTGTCGTGAAGTCTGTTTAACGCGCATCGATAAAATGGATATCGATAAACCACGAATTGAGAAACTGCGGGATGCAGACAACTGGCCGCAGTGGCAGTTTGTTGTGCAAACGCTGTTGGACGGCGAAAATGCGTTGGAGATTTGCAACGGAACTACGGCAAAACCGGTGACTGGTTCTGCCGACTATGACAACCAACTGAAGAAGTGGATCAGGTTGGATAAAGTAGCAAGAAAACTGTTCGTCACGACTGTTGAATCCAAGCCTTTGCAACTGCTGATGAGTTGCGAAACTGCGAAAGACATGTGGGATAAGCTGCACAGTGTCTATGATTTAAAGTCTGACGAAAGTTTGTCACTGGTCCAAAAGAAGTTCTTCGATTTCAAGTGGAGTTCCGAAGGCGGCATCGCTCAACATATTTCGCAACTGGAACAGTTGTTCCTCAAGATGAAGAAGCTTGGAGGTCCAATTCCGGAGTCCATGCTGATGACAAGAATACTATCGACGTTGCCATCGAAGTTTAATTACTTCCACAGTGCATGGGATTCCACCGAAGTAGCGAATAGGACGCTGGCCAATTTAACAACGCGTTTATTGACCGAAGAGCTACGGTTGCAGAAACAAGAAAGTGATGACGAGACATCAACAGTGGTCTTACTGTCGAAGTTGAACCTAGGCAAAGGTGCCAAGAAGCCGACGGCCAAGTGGCAGAAAAAGCAATCTGGTTGCTTCACGTGCGGCAAAAAGGACCATTTGCAAAGAAACTATCCTGGATGTTTTTCGTGCGGTTCGAAAACCCATCTGATGAAAAACTGTCACGTGAAAAAGAAAAACTTTCCGAAATCCGAAGGCGGTGGTTCGCGCCAAGAGCAAGCCTTTGTCGGAAGCACGGCTCTGGACTGTGACACGTCATATTGGTTCATCGACTCAGGTGCATCGGAACATATTTCGAATCAGCGCGACTATTTTGATGAATATATCGAGTTCAAGGAACCAGTTATGATTCAAGTCGGCAATGGTGCTAAAGTGGCTGCTTTAGGCCGAGGAAATATCAAAATCGAAACATTCGTGGAAGGAGAATGGTTACCAGGAGTCATGTACGACGTGCTCTACACCCCGGAAATGAAAAGGAATCTCTTCTCGGTCAAGGTTGCAGCGAAAAAAGGCGTCGATTTCGTTCTGAGCCACAATGGAAAACGATGCGTTTTCATGAGAGATAACAAGATTGTCGCTACGGGCATGGAGGCAAACAATCTTTTTCGGATTCTTTTACGTGTAATTCTGCCAAAGACTTTTTGTGTTGCACATACCGCGGAAACGTTGCAGCTGTGGCATGAACGTCTCGGACACCAAAATAAACGTCATGTAAAACAATTCCTGAAAGAAAAGGGAATCGAGGTGACCATAGACAATGAATTTTGTGACGGTTGTGTTTTCGGAAAACACCACAGACAAAGTTTCAGTGAAAGACTCGATCGTGCCACCAAACCGCGCGAATTGGTGCACTCAGACGTTTGCGGTCCCATGAGTGTACAATCGCCTGGCAAGAAGCGATATTATGTACTTTTTAAAGACGATTTCAGTGCATATCGAAAAGTATATTTTCTGAACAAAAAATCGGAGGTGAAAGAGAAACTCGAGAGTTTCTGCGCGGAAGTGCGAGCGCGTTTCGGAGAGGACATTAAAGAACTTCGTACTGACGGCGGAGGTGAATATGTAAACAAGGACGTTGCCTCCTTTCTGGATAAAAGGGGAATAAAACATACAGTAACTGTGGCCCATGTACCCGAACAAAATGGTACGGTTGAACGCGAAAATCGGACATTAATGGAAGCGGCACGTTCCATGCTCTATTCGAAACCAGACCTACCTCAATTTTTATGGGCAGAGGCCGTAAACACAGCTGTTTACATTTTAAATCGGACTGGACCAACAAAAGTTCCGAATAAAACCCCGTTTGAACTTTGGTTTAATAAGAAGCCGGTCCTGAACAAATTGAAAGTATTCGGTACAGAATGCTTTGTACATGTGCCCAAAGAAAAACGGCGCAAGTTGGACAAAAAGGCACTAAAAGGATATATTGTGGGCTACCTTGAAGACATCGAGGGATTTCGTGTCTGGATTCCAAAGAATCAAGAAATTATTGTGAGTCGTGACGTCATTTTCAAACAAGAGCGCCTGGCAGCCACCGAGACGCCCGTTGTTAATGAACCGTCACCAAATCATGAAAATGATATTACAAATGCAGAGCCCGAGGCTGAACAAACGCCGGAACAAGAGGAAACGTCTCCCGAAGATGTTCGACGTCTGCGAGATCGCAATAAATTGAAGAGGCCTGATTTTTATGGTGTACCTGTCGCAATGTTAGCTGCATGTGAGCCGCTCACCTTTGGCGAAGCAATGGCATCGAGTGATTCTCAGCATTGGCAGGAAGCTATGCACGAAGAAATGAGCTCTCTGCAAAACCATGAAACGTGGAAATTGGTTGAAAAACCGACCGACAGAAAAATAATTGGCAATCGATGGGTATATCGGATCAAGCGTCGCCCAGACGGGACCATTGATCGATATAAGGCTCGATTAGTCATAAAAGGATGCTCACAGAAAGAGGGTATTGATTACACAGAAACCTTCAGCCCTGTTGTGCGCTTTGACACAATACGAGTGGTATTGAGTGTCGCAGCACGTGAGAAATTGCACTTGCGGCAATTTGACATCAAGTCAGCTTTTCTGTACGGTTTTCTTGACGAAGAAATTTTCATGGAACAGCCCGAGGGATATGAGGATGGCTCATCACACGTGTGTGAGTTGCTGAAAAGTTTATATGGGCTTAAGCAATCGCCCAAATGCTGGAGTAAACGTTTCACGCAATTTTTACTTGAATGTGACTTAAAAGAGAGTACAGCCGATCCCTGTTTGTACGTAAGACACCGTGATACAGACAAATTGCTGTTACTCCTTTATGTTGATGATGGCCTAATCGCAGCTTCAAATCTAGAAGAAGCCGAAAAGTTTCTAGATCAGCTGAAGTGCGAGTTTGAAGCCGCAATCACGGTCAATGTCACGAATTTTCTTGGAATGGAAATTCAGCAACAAAGACCAGGTGGAATTTTCGTCAGTCAAACTAATTACACTGAGAAAATTCTCAACAGATTCAAGATGAGTGAATCGAAACCAGTCTGCACTCCGATTGAAACTGGCTGGACTACGACTGATTCACCTGATGCGACTGACCAATTTCCGTATCGAGAAGCGGTAGGAAATTTAATGTACCTGCAAGTTGTAACCAGACCAGACATTGCCTTTGCAGTCAATGTTGCATCACGAGCATTGGATAAACCCACAGAAGCTCACTGTCACCTAATCAAAAGAATTCTACGCTACATAAGAGGGACTCAACGAGCCGGTCTACTTTACCACGACGGAGAAGACTTCGAAGTCTACAGTGACGCAGATTTTGCTGGTGATTCAGCAACCCGGAAGTCAACAAGTGGAGTACTTTGCAAGTACAACGGTGCTGCAATAACCTGGCAAAGCAAGAGACAACAGTGCATCGCTCAATCAACGACTGAAGCGGAGTACGTCAGTGCCGCAAATGCAGCAAAAGAAATGCTGTGGCTGTTGCGCTTGTTCGACGAAATCGGTGTTCGCGAAGTGAAAGAAAAGCGAAGTGTTTTGCATGTTGATAACATGAGTGCGATAAAGCTCATCAAAAATCCCGAATTTCATCAACGCACAAAGCATATCGATGTGCGCTATCATATTATTCGCGATCTTTATGAGAAAGGTGCCATTGATGTGGATTACGTCACAAGTGAACAACAAAAAGCGGATATTTTGACAAAGCCATTGGCTAAACCAAGATTTGAATTGTTACGAAAGGATTTGGGCATCGTTACAAATTTTTAATTTTCTGTATTGTATTTTTTGCATGATTTTTTTGTGTTTTTGCATAGAGTTAAGTTTTAGGGGAAGTGTTGAGAATATTAAAATATTAACTCTATTAGCAGCATTGGCGCCCGCCGCCAAGCCATTCTTTTAGGATGTTTTAGTGCCGGATCGAATGCACGGTTCGTGCTCCCGGCTCAGTTTCATAGCCGATGATTTCATATATGTATTGGTATTTTTTTTATACACTGTTTTAGGCTTAGAACTTTTGTAGCAGAGTAGTCACACGCCAAACTCCATGGCAGCAAGTATTGTTCAATTATTAAATCGCTTAATCAAAACTACTGGTCTTGCTTAATCAACCCTGCGGAATCCACCCTCAATACATCAACAGTTTTTGTTTTACAGGCAGAGAGTTTTTTATCTCCAATCGGATGTATCATTCAATCAACCACCCAAACTAGAGTTCTATCCTGACGGCTCGATACCAAAATGGGGCTAAGACCGCCGCAAGTGCGGTTGTTATAGCAACAGCGGATACCAACCAATCAGACCGCTGTATTTGGCGAGTTACGCCGTCTCAAACTTTGGGCCTCCAATCCACCTTTCCCATTATGAAAATCACTTGCGCGCATACCTGTGAGCGCATACTCCCAGACTCCCGCTATAGTACAAACGGCTACTACATACCTCTAGTTCTGGGTTCACAGGTATGCGCGAAACTCGTGGATTTGGTATCGAGCCCTGAGTTGCTAGTGGTGTCTCACTCTCACTCATACGATTTCTTGCCTCATCTTTTTTTACCTCAGGTCAGATTGGTGAGTTTTGTTGTTGATAAAAAGCGGCTATTGCATTGTAGCAGACAAGTTCTGAACACTATTGCCAACACTGCCGTCGTCTTCGAAGCTTTGCCACTAAATTTTGAAACCGTTGCTGGTACACCTGCTGCATAATATACAACTGAATCAGAAGGAAGGTTCCTATAGACCCAAACAAAGGTAGAAAATTATCATTTTGCTGTACCTCTGAGGTGATGGTAACTGTATGGAAAATTTCCTGCATGTAGGGAAAGTTGATACATTTTTGAGGTGTAGGGACTTGAAGGGAATATTTTTCTAGGAAGGATTTGTAGGGAAAAATTGATTTATACGTTTTGAACAAAGTATTGAAGGAGAAAATTGGGTAAACTATCGATTTCACATCATTTCTGCATCCTCCCACCATTTGAGTGATAAAGATAAAACTGTCAACGCAGCGTCGACGTGTGCTTTCCATTTACCGACACACACAAGTCGACTTGATTTATTAGTCCAATTCTGAGAATTATAAGCTGTTTTTCTTCAACCACTCAAAATAGAATTCCATCTTCCATCATAACTTACTAGTGGTGTCCTCGGTGGTGTCCCACTCTTTGTCATTCGATTTCTTGCCTTATCCCTTTTCATCTCAGGTCAAATTGGTCAGTTCTGTTGTTGAAAGAAATCGACTATTGTATTGTTGCACCTCAGGGAAGGTTCCTATGCAAATACAACAACGAATACAAATACAAAAGCTTCATTGTTTCTTTGATACAAAAGAGGTGTAATGGACAAGAGAGGTGGGGATAATTCTAAAGACGAAGTTCCTATATAACCCGACCAAGGGTGTCCGAAGGTCATTCTGTTACTATACCTCAGCCATCACAGTGCTATACTTTGTGTGTTCATTTTTGGTGACAGTGCTTTGTCTGTTTCGTCAAGATCTCCATCATAATATTTCCATAGACCTATATTCCAGTATTTTGGTGAGTTTAATCAATGTTTTTGTAAAATATAGATTATTTCAATATAAGTACATCACGTACATCGATGAGAACGCGAAAAAGTGGCTAGTAGTCGTATTCTTCTTAAAGCATACTTCCCCAATCAGTAAGAGCGATTCTGGAGCTGAACTGGCTCCATTCTGGTCAGTCGAAAACGCCATTAGTTTTTGTCACATTCGATAATAGCAATCATTGATAAATCGAGGACAGAATCAAGGCGTGATTCCGGATTTGATGTTCTTTTTTGTAGTTCTGGTGAATTCATAATAGAAAAAAGCTGTATAAAGTATGATACACGTGCATAAGTAGCCTTTTAACACGTTTACTGCCACGATGGTCCCATGGGACCAGCAGCGTGAAGCTCCAACCAATCAGATAGGCCTGGCATATTATTAACCGCTTCGTCCGATTAACGTACACAATCAAACAGGCCGTGCATATTATCAACCGCTTCGTATGATTGACGTTTGGCGACTTGGTGTTTGAATCTCAACAAATTTTGGACAACGGCATCTCATTTATACGAAAAGGTCAAGAAATTGTTTGACCAGGTCTTATTTAATGCAGAGCTTGATGTGGTGAACGTGAATTTGGTTGGTTTTGTAAAAAAGCAGCTAAAGGCCGAATGGTCGGTTGGTCAGTACAACATATAACCTCACATTATCTACTTTTTTTGGAATAATTCCCAATTACCTGTGTTCACTTCTCGATCAGCACACATATCATTTACAATCTGTTATTGTTGGAGGATGCAGTTTTCTCAAAAGGGACCAGCTCATGAAAGTTGCATACGTTTTCATGTACCTAAATCGTTTTTGGTTTTTCATTTTGCTGGCAGAAGTCATTGGTGGCCTTATCTGCTGCCTCGCACAATTAGAAAGGTGTCTCGCGACCGACATTTATTGTCATCATTACCCCGGCGAATAGTATTTGAAGTTGAAAACTTTCAAAATGCTCGGAGTCTACTTGGTATTTGACATCTACAATAAATGCAGAGCTTTTTTGTAAAATTTTGGAACTTCACAAATTGGATCTGCTTTGCTAGTAGTGAAAAAAATAGTATATAAACCGCGCTTGAGAAGGCTATTATAGCCTTCGCACGTATCTCCCTCGCCGCTACGCCGCTCGGGATTTGAACGATGCTCACGCTATAATAGCTCACTTCTCAACCTTGGTATATAATATACTATTACGTGTTTGTTGTGGTAATACATGAGATGTGATGACTTTTATATAAGTTGTATATGGATATTACAGTATATGTATTGAAGTTGACACTTGTCAAAATAACCTCGAAAATTATAAAAAAAATTAAATTTGCAATGGAACAAACACGTAAAATGTTGTACAACACTCGTGGCTTGTTACACAAGATGCTTTCCTACACTCAGACTCTCACAGAACTCGGGCTGCGCCCTCGTTCTGCAAATTTCGGCTTCGTGTCTGAAAACCACTTATGTAACAGCCTACTCGTATTGTAAACTACTGAATTCTCATACTAACTTATTCTATATTATAATCCGTAGAAAAAGCAAAGTTGCATTTAGTAGGTTGTTCGATTTGCATCAATTTGGTGGGAAATTCCTTGACCAATACATTTTCAACTTTGATCCATATCATTTCAGTTCTTAGCACGCGTCAGTCAAGGGGTTATTGTTCAATTTTTTTTTCCTCACCGTTTCATCGTTATCAATGCTTCAAATGAAAAACCTAAAAAAATGGGTATCTCAAGTATACAGGGTGTCCCGGAATTAGTGTTACAAAACTCACAGGGAGATAGGAAATTGAAAAATAAGGGGACTTTTGTTGATAAACATACCCTCCCAAACGTATAATAACGGAGATACAGGCCCTCAAAGTTGTTTTTCAAAAACAGTTTTTTTTGCATAACTTTTGAACCATTTGACCGATTTTAGTCAAATATAAACCTGAGTTCACTGAAACAAGTCTTTAACAAACAATAATAACGCATTCCATTAAACATTTTCAGGGGCGAAGATAATAAGGAGTGGCCTCCCCCTTTTCCCCCTATTTTTGACCTCTCCAAATATTTTTGAAAATTGTTTCAATTCTTGAATTTTGCGTTTAATTTAAATAAAAAAGTTACTCCTGCAAAATTTTGATTAGAGGCTTAGTTTTTGGGATATTTGAGATTGAAACATTGCAAAACATCTCGAAATCGCCACTTTCCTGGGCCTAAGAATTAAAATTCAAGAAAACCCATGATTCGTCAACTGGAATGAGTTTTCTGGGTGTTTTAAGTTAATAAACCATCATTTCCGCTGATAAACATAGAGTTTTTCAGAAATTCAGACAAAAAAAAACAATTTGGGCCCTGGAAAGTGGCAATTTCGTGATGTTTTCTAATGACCTGTGTTAGTGAACTTCAGTTTGAATTTGAATAAAATCGGCTCAACGGTTCAAAAAGTATGCGAAAAAAACTGTTTTTGAAAAACAACTTTGAAGGTCTGCATCTCCGTTATCATACGTTTGGGAGGATATGTTTATCAACAAAAGTCCACTTATTTTCCAATTTTTCATCTCCCTGTAAGTTTTGTAACACGAATTCCGGGACACCCTGTATACAGTCCATTTTTTTTTCGGAAGTCCACTGTGGTGCAAATGGCACACACTTTTGCATTCACCGTCAATGAGAGTAATTAGAGGGAAATTTTTTCCTCATCAACTTCTTGGATTCTTGTGAAATAGATTCTTTAGCGAAAACAGGTCGATTCTTATTTCGAAGGAGGCATCTGAGACATATATTGCCAAATTATTATCTTCAAGCCCTTCGCCCCCACCCTACCCTACTTTAAAATTTCAAATGGCAATATCTTCTTCGTGATACATCAGACTAAAGGTGATGAAATTTTCTTTCTGTAAAAAATGATTTCAAGTTTTCTGAATTACCTCCTAAACTTTTTCAAAAATTTGCTCAATTGAGAGGCGACGGGGTTGAAGGCAAAAATTTGACAATGTGTGTCCTAGATGTAACCCTCGAAATGAAAATCGACCTGTTCGGGCGTTTACTGGGAAAAAATTTGGCGGCGAAAAATCTGGAGTGGGTGGTACTAAAAAAAAAAATCAGCCTGTATGCCCCAGGGATGTTATTGCCTATTACTCATGAGATATTTTTTCCCACTATCGAGCTCCTATGTATTCGTCTGAACAAGAGCATCTGATTCTTGAAACAAATTTTGAAAAAAAAATTGTCCATGGAAATATTGTCATTTCTGGCTGGGGTATGATGTGTATATAGCATAACTCCACTTTCCTAACGCTTCAATTCTCCTTGTCGTTGTGTTCTTGAGTTTTTCATTGTTCAGCACTGTCCGGTTAGTACCTGCTCTATACACTCGTAGAATACTATTTGAACAAACAAGTTCACAAATAGCATCAACTGTACTGAAGTCTCAAGGATATGAGGATGCCAAAAGAAAGCGCCCATTGTATCATATCACAAAAGCTTTGAACATTTTCGCCTGCACAATTGCCGTCGTCTTGTCTTTTGCCGAAGCTTTGTCTCAAACGGAGAATTCTAGAACTTGATGGCTTACCTGATGCCTGTATACCGTTAGGTGGAGATTCCCTATACAACTGGAGCTAGGGTGTTCAACAGTCATTTTTATACACAACCAGTCGTCTTTCCCAGTACCACAGTCAAAGCGGTGCTCGTGTGCTCATAATTAATCTACGGATCTCTCTCTGATTTGGTTTTTTCTTCACCACGTGAAAGGAATTTTTGTTAAGTTTTTTTTATATTTTTTGTCAAATTAAGATAATTTTCAATATGCATTCATCATGGACATTGATGAGAACGCGCTAAAGGGGCATTATTTTCTTTACTCAATAAATAATTTCGACCTAATCACCAATCAACAATCGATGATTATATGTCACGTTACTGACTACATGACGGGATAATATTGAGGTCTTTTTTTTCCCAATTGCCATGTTTTTTTCTCTATCCTGATGCATTTATAATGAAAAAAGTGTCGGTATGATACACGTGCATCAGCAGCCTTCCAAAGACTTGCGCTGTTGATACCATTCTGCTTCGCGTCGGGCCCTTGGGCCACGTGTCATCAAATGCGTTGCACTTGTTTGGAAGGCTTACTCATACACTTACTTACTTACTTAATTATTTTGCCTATTTCACCTTTACGGGTGGAAATGTGCATCTCTGCACCAATTGTACGGGCGCCATATACAGAGTTGGGGAAAAGAAGACGAAATTCTTAATCCACACAAAAAATTAATTTTCTTCTACAATTTGCGCTAGTCCCGATCAGCCTTATCTAGTCGCAGGTGATTTTTGTTTTAGTCGTAAGCGTATCATGGCTTATTGGCTTTCATAGACACTAAAGCCACTAAGCGATGCTGCTCTTACGACTAAAACTAAAACACCGCTAAATGAGGCTGTACGCTAGGGGTATACTGGGGTTCAACCTGAGATTTCATCAGAGTAGATCCTATTCAAAGCAAAACGCGGCTAGAAGGTACCATCTGTATAAAAACTCGGTAAAATAGATGAAACTCATAATTCTTATTATATTATACATATACCCATTGGGTAAATGCTCGGATAAATGAGAACATTGAGAACAAGCAAAAATTTGCGTGCCTACCACAGGCAAGGTGCTTGAGAAATGAAAGCTACAAATAAAGAATCAAGCAGGTATTCCGAGCTCACCGTTGAAATTAAAAAAAATGCAGGGCAGTTCAGGAAAAGGCTCCAAAAGTACCAGAAACTTTCCGATGATTTTTAATTTTCAGAAATCAAAAATCCATTTTCCGTCCCTCATTAACATTTGCTATTTATAATGGCTCATTCATACTCTTTCAAAAAATAAAGAACGCGTCTTTTTGTACTGCTGATTGTGTCTCGGAATATCACCCACTATAGATACCGGGTGAGCCAAACATTTTTTTAATCTGCTCGGTAATCCAATTCATCAAAAAACGCTTGCAAAAAATCGTTGAAAGACTCTTTAACTGATGTAAAGCAATAAATAAGACAATTGGTTTCAATAGAATAACTTTCTTCGTTCATTTCTCAAGAGAATTGGATTTTCAAAATGGACCTATGACACCCCCTGTGTCTCAGCGATCTATAAAATATCAAAACATTTTCGATGGTTCGAACATATCTCTGATCATCTGGAATCACCGTTTCTGTTCCTTTTATTGATCAACCTGTGAGTCTAAAGATGAGAATCCTAAAGTACGCCCAGGAAAAGTGGCGCATCTCAAGTTTCTCCCAAGTGTAATGTTCAATAATTTTCTAACAAGAAAATGAACTCGGATTTTTTATTTTGTAGCGTTTTTTCGAAGTATCCACATATAAGCTCCTCCTTTCTTAAGGGGTTTCTGATGCCTCTGTCGCTAAATTAGTAGAAATCACTGTTTGTGCTTGCATTCGAGAAAAAGAAAATTCTAATTTGGCAGGCGACTTCCTTGAAGGAAAATGAATGGGCGATTGTATTGACTTTTTGAATTTTACAAGAAAACATCAAAGTTTCAGTGCAAGAATATTCAAGATTAAATAGCATTTATTGTCAATGAATTTTTTCCAAGGGAATCGCATGCCAAATTCAAGTTGTTTATTCCAAAAATAAAGGTATAAAAAGGGATTTCCACTAATCTACTTTTTCAGTGGTATTAGGAGCCTCTTCATGACGGATTTCATGGATATGTGGAAGGTGGGAGCTGATGCCACCCTTTGTCATAAAACTTAAATTTTCATTATAAAGATGAGTATTACCTCGAGTATTGCAAACATGGTTCCCACCTTCTTGAAGTGAAGCTTAAAGCTAAAGTAAAAGTTGAATTATTCGTGCATGAACTCTGCTTAACCTATAACGACTTTTGATGTGACTTTTACTGTGCTAACCAAACTCAATCATCAATCATCTTGGGTATCTACCAATAGATCAGGATGATCAACTCCAAATAATCATTCAAATTTATATAAGCGGATATTTAGGTACATACGTAGGTACTTGCAATTTGCAATGATGATTTCTACCTGTACTGGAATAATCTATTTTGTTACAGATCTCGAATAATGCCACTTTTCACCGAAAAAGGTATGGCGAGACTAAGCTACATGTTCCAGACTTCTGATGGAGAGATTAGGAGTTTACTGCATCCGCAAACCCTCGTGGGGATGCCGCCGGGTGAGGGCCCTCCAAGCGCTCATCGCATACTTCAGCAGTGGAAGGAGGCGGAAGAAGCTGTACTCAAACGGAGAAAACGGTGTCATTCTGTGATCGACCAGAGAAACAATTGCATGGAGTCCTGTCACGTTTTGGTCGAGTATACAAAGATCGATGGCCCCTAATAAGACTAGCGTAACTCGTGAGACACGGTTAGAACTGGCGTATCTCTGCGTTTACTAAATGAACTAGCGTATCTCTACGTTCACCAAATGAACTAGCGTATAGCCTGTGTAAATCAAATGGGAGGGACGCTAGTTCATTTAGTGAACGCAGAGTTACGCTAGTTCATTTGGTAAGCGCAGAGATACGCTGGTTCTAACCGTGTCTCACGAGTTACGCTAGTCTTATTAGGGGCCATCGAGATGGTTACGAGCAGGCATCCGACAGAAGTTGCGAGCGAGCATTCGACCGAAGTTGCAAGCGTGCACCCAAGGAAAGCTGAAAGCAACGACAAGACCGGAGCTGTTGATAAGGACTCGACCAAATCTGTGGTCGACGAGGTGATCAAGCAGTTTATCAAAGCCGCAAGGGAGTACTCGGTTGTGGCCGCAAGCGGGCACCCAACCGAAGTTGCAAGTGTGCACTCAACAAGCGCTACGAGCGAGCACTTGAAGGACGCTGAAAGCGAGGACAAGACTTTGGACAAGGTCGCAAACAAGATCTCGGTCGATGTCGCGAGTGATCACTCAATCGATGCCGCAAGCGATCACACAATCGACGCCGCAATCGAGCAAACGAGCGATGAATCAACCACCTCCAGACGTGAGCCGAACAAAAACTTCTCTGCGTTGAAGAAGCTCGCTGAGGACTTGTCATTAGATTCGGACACGAGCGATGACGACGAAGCTGATTGGTCGCTCGTCGATCCTAAAATGCCGAAGAGCCGAAACACCAGTTCCATCACCGAAAAAGAACACAGTTCCATCGGCGGTGATGCTACGAGCGTCGAGAATAGTGATGAGGATATAGTGAACGTCGGTAACATCAAGACCAATAGAACTGACGGCAACTGTATCAGTGATATTGTTTTGGTGGACGAAGCCTCAACACTTCAAGTTCAAGGCGGTTCTAACGATATTGACATCACGATCAATATCGCGGCAGCACGACAGCACGACAACTACGATATGCTGAAAGAAGACTTGGCAATCTCAACCGATGAAGACGAAGGTGAAGTCGCCCCTCCTATTGAGCCTTCCCCTGGAACGCTCCCTGGATGCTCGCAAAATCCCCGTTGTACTAGTTCAAGGTACAAACCATATGTGATTCCACACCAGAATCAGAGTCGGCCACGCAGTGCTACAGAGACATGGGGCGTTTCAAGATTTGAGGGTTTGAAATTAAAGTTCAAAAAAATTTCAAAGTCAAAGAGAAGGACCTCTTCAAGGTGAGATTTTTACTCTGGCCAATTTTACTGTTCGTTTTGTTTCAAATATTTATTTTTTTTCTTTTATTCATTGTTTTTGTTGTGTCGGAAAATGAAAATGAAAATGTTTATATTTTTACTTTGTTTTTTATACGCCTTTTTTAAACCATGAGCAGTGGTTCCGAGTTTCGCAGATTTGAGCCTCACAAAACCTTTTGTGAAAAATTTGGAGGTAAGCTAGACATTCCCGCGTCTTGTACCTTCATAACATGTATAGGTAGAATAGTGACACTATCGACTCGCGTGAAAAAAGTTGAGCTAAGCATTGTTTGCAAAGAATACAAGTCGGTAAAAGCTATTAGACCACTAACGGAACGTAAATTCACAAATTCATTTTGACACCGATTCGCTCATTTCGAGTGATGAATAGGGACAGTAGGTAAAAGCCACCTAGCGGAGAAAGCTTGTGTCTATACAATCCAAGCCTCGAACCTCGAACCAAGCATTCGAGAGAAAATGTGAGTGATAAGATGCAGCAGATATTTCACGAATAATAAATAAAAAGATGATTCATCCCACAATCATTCTTGATCTTTACAAGAGTGAAGAGTGAGAGGTTTTACCTCACACGTTTCAGTCTGAGCCACATACGGCGCGGCATATAAACAAATAAACTGACGCTTCTTTATACATGTTAACTGTCAATATTGCCAATGGGCAGCGCTTTCCTAGATTGAATGCTTGCTCCCTATAAGTGTCAAATTCACTGAAAATAGAATATTCATTTGAAAAAAAATTATTCACCAGGGGATGGTGTAATAGTCTGCTGGGTTGATTTCACTATATTAAGGACGGAGTTCAATTGGTAAAATAAGAGTTGCGAAATCAATCAGTCTGGGTTCATTCCTTGACGGATTTTTACCATTTTGCTCTCTATCGAAAGCTACAAGGATTTACTTTGGTTTGAGCCCTTTGGCATTTCCAAAATCAAAAAATAATTTTTTCAAATGTCAAAATTCAATTATTTCTTTTTGATTTCGAAAATGCCAATGGGCTCAAACCAAAGAACATCCTTGTAGCTTTCAAGAAGAAGAATCCGTCAAGGAATAAATCCAGACGGATTGATTTCGCAACGCTTATTTCACCAATATGACTCCGTCCTTAATAAGCGCGCCGTCTATGCAATAGTCAATAGCATTGAAAAAATTGCACCATGTTCAAATCTCGGTTCAAATTATCGAAACGCGACTATACTAGGAGAGCAAATATAATTGTGGAAACCATTGCCTGGCCGTGCAGTCAATGGATCAGAGGGAATTTTCGTTACTTTGGGTCGTACTGTTTTGCTATGATCTTGGAAGCCGCGAATAAAAAGGGGAATTCAAGTTTAGTTGAATTTATCAGACGCGCAAAGAAATTCGAGATGAACCGATATGCGGCTGCTGCTAGGCCAAACAAAGTGTTTTCATTTGTGTATGCTCGAGGTACGTAATTTTGCTAATACGCTCAATCAGTGATGACGTCAAAAGTTGGGTTTTGCATGAAAACAATCTCTCCACTTACTGTTACTCCTGATTCCCACCCTCTCCCCTTCCTACATCCTCCACTGCAGCTGTCAAACAAAATGTGAAATGTATTCAAACATTAAACAACATCATCCCACTAGTCCGGATGTTAAGAGCCATAAAACCACCACCACCTTGCATTTAATGATTAAGCCAGGGCCGCCGAGAGCTTCGCCGGGCCCCGATGTTGAGTGTCACTTACTTCGAGCGAAGCGAGTACAAGGGCAAAGATTTTTTTGAAAAATAATTATGATACTCCAATATGTATTACGTATTCCCACCAATTGCAGCAAGAAGAACGACATAAAACGAACGAAAAAATTAGCTTCTTGTCCAATTCTAAACAAAAGCTTTTCTAGCTTTTGCAGATGCAAAGTCCGATCCACCAAAGCAGTAGCTTGTTTGTGAATTTCTTCTTCGGTCAGTGTAAATTCCTTTTCTTCGAATTTGTGATATTTCTTTTATGAATTCTTCTATGTCATGCAGGCAGTGAAGAAATCAGAATTTTGTTTTTGGGTTTTTTAACTTTTTCACTTTTTTGTTAGTTGAGCTAAAAAGAAAATTAACTCGCGCTCAAGGATCCCCCACGGGGCTCTGGGCCCCGATGATATATCACCTTCTGAACCACCCTCTCGGCGGCACTGGATTAAGCAATACCGTTTGGCACGAATGTTGTACATACCCGTGCCTTAACTTTGAGATGTGTTGCCAAGATGGCGGTCCGTGCAGACGCCGTATACAGGGTGATCAAAAATATGAGAATTCCAACTCACGAATCAAAAGTGTTGGAGCCATGAAAATTAGCACGGAGATTTACAATTCAATGCTTATTAAGCTAAAACAAACCGCGTCTGAATATTTGTAGCCGTTTCCGAAATATTTTTAGTTTTGTGGTCGATTTCATGGAAATGGACATTTTACAAAAAATCTGTGATTTTCCAAGATTTTTGGATAAAACTTTGCATGTCGGCAAAGAATGACCTCAATCATTGAATGTGATGTCTTGTCACCGTCTCCGCCTACTATTATCGAAAATATGATAGTCGACTTCTTTTTCTCTTATGGCCGCCATCTTGAACTCACCCATTACGGAATAAGTGGAAAATCAACTGGTACTAGCAGTAATGGTCATACTCAATAATATAAATGCAAAAGTAACCGTTCTTGGTGAGTAACTTTTTGTAATTGGTATTCATTCTAGGTGCTGACATGCTGAGAATAAAAGTTAGAGAAAAGATCAAGTCTATTTTTGGAGGAAAAACTTTTGAAATCGGACTCACGGTTTTCGAGTTTTTTCTCTCTTGAAAAACTGCCAACTTTACAACTTTTTATTCCGTGAACAGATTTTCACCATTTTTTTTTAACAAGAGAGAACTTGTTCTTGCAACATTTTCTAACTTTTTTTTACTCGTTTTTTTACTCATTTCCCGGGAATTTCCTAATTAAAAATGTAAAATCGGCCTGGGTTTTTGAGACCGGACTCAAATGATGGAGCCTTAAGTGAAGCCTCAACTGACGATTTTCATGATAAGATGATTTGAAATAAGATTTGAGGTTTTACCGGAAAATCCAAATTTTCCTGACAAAATTTCAAATCTCCTGCAAATTATTTTCAATATTTTTCGCTAATTCTAACTTTCCACCATGGAGGACGTTTCTAACAAAACTTTCCATAGGTTCCTGGATATTAGTGGGGAAAGTTTTGGGGTGACGCAACCGATTTTTTCATTGTACAATCCACGTTTACCATCACGTACATTACTTCAGCGCATACATGAGAACGCATACCTGCAGAGCGCGGTAATTTCAATTTTGACGCACGAAGTGTCACTGTCAATGGCAACTGTCAATCAATAATCGAAATGTAAACAAACAACAAACATAACCTCCTAACCATTCAACATTTAATATTGTTCAGAATGAAATGTTACGTGCCGTATGGCAGAAAGACGCAGAAAAGATTCAGGTGATACGAGACACAACGAGCTGCGAGGCGATCGACGAAACAAGAGCGTTATTTGGTTAGATCTGTCGAAACGTCAAATCGACGTCAAGCGCTGTCAGCTGAAATTTGCGTGACATTACACACGCACACCGTATTACAGTGTTGTCAACTTGTTGTCGTGATATAGATTTGGCAACGTCCTACTTTCACAGGTATGCGCAGAAGCCTTCCGGGAAACGTGGATTCAAATTAGACATTTTACTTGCTACTGGTCGTTCTTCACATTTTACTATTTTTTCTTCATTTATCTGGAGACTGTCATGAAATATTCAATAATTCTATGGAAAAACCGATTTTCAACAAAGACAAAAAGAATGTCTCATTCATAATGGCTGAAATACAGGTGTTTGCAAACTTCATCTAAAAAATCGAGCCGCAGTTAGGGGAATGCTTCAAAATAATCAGAAAATGTTGGAAAAATTTAGGATCTTTACTTTTGAAAATATGGATGGTCAAAAAAAGTGGTTTTCTATTTCCGTTGTTTTGGAAGATTTTAGTAAGCTCTTTTCGAAGGACCAAAAAGCAATGTTTTTGAACCTTTAAATGTGTTCTGTAATTCCATTTACTAGATACTGAAAATCCAGTTTACTTCAGAAATGCACGCAGAAAACATTTGGGTTTTTTGTTGCTCTACATCAGTTTTGTAACCTTTAAAACTTTTCACGGACATTTTCGGGAAAAAATTGATTCTCAGAATTCATGACTTACCCTGTACACTGAATAAAATCACAAAACAGATTATAAGGTTGAAAAAATTTGCTTTTTGGTCTGATGAGAAGAGTTTACTGAAATCATTCAAAACAACGAGAATAGAAATTAGGGATCGACCGATACCGATATAGTATATCGGTTTATCGGTATATCGGCCAATTTTCGGATTATATTGGTATCGGCCTATCGCATCGGCCGATCTTTAGCCGATGTGTCGCCGATATGTCGCCGGTCGCCGATATGTCGCCGATATTGAAATGTGTAGAACGCTTATTAAAAACACTTGTAAAACCTATAATCCGAATGATCTTGAAACATGAAACTCTCAAAAATCATAACAAATTATTATTCTTCGTTATTAAACAACTCACAAAACTCGGAAATGAGAACAAACAAAAAAATATTCGAGAAGACAATCATATTTCATTTGATAGTTTACCAATATCGTTCTAAAAATAAATTCTGCAATTGAAAAAATAACGATAGGTAATTTGGATTATTCAGAATATTTCGGATAGAATTCATTGGAGACTGAAATATCAAAAAACCTTCCGCCGATACGTGAAAAATCCTTTATTTTATACACCTTGGGTAATGGTCTAATATATCGTGTGATCAAATGAATTCTTACCTTAGGCAGGCTGTGCCCTAGCTAAACGCAGCTTCGCACCCGTGAACCAGGTGAAATTTGACCAGGCCACAGCCTACCTAAAATAAGAATGCATTTGATCACACGATACATTGTGGTGATGGAGTCCTGCACAAAACTCATATTTCCGTTTTTTCGAAAAAATCCTGAAACAGGTCGATTTTGTTTTTATCCAACCCACTATACTTTGAAAAAGGAACACTTTTTTCGTTGTCTGTTTTTGAGTTACGATGATGTCATAAATTTTTTTAAATGACAACCCAAAAAAAATATTCATACAATTTATAACTTTGTTTTTTTCTTCAAACAACAGTGTGCAAATTTTTGTCTTACACTCAAAGTTTGAAAACGTGATATTTATTATTACAAAAAAAAAAGTTCATACAGTATAGTGGGTTGGATGAAAACATTACCACACTGAACAGGGTGTTCACTGTCCACGATAAAATTCACCCCCCCCCCTGTAGATATTTTGAGATATTTTGAAAAACTAAAAACTTTTTCTCAACGATTTTTTCCAGGGATCTTGAATCGATCGCTTAAAAGTTTCCAATTGTTACCGTATACAGGGTGTGACATGTAACTTTTCCATTTCAAATGCAATACCCTATATTTTATTACGTCATTTGATCAAGTCTTTCTTTCTGATTACAAAGATATATAACATTTATTATTTACTTTGACAAGGAAGCTGTCAAAAAAATAATAAAATAGGTGGTCAAATAAATTGAAAATAAAAATTACGCGACACTTTGTATTAGGAACGAATTAGATCATTTATCCATGCAGAGTTGAACTCTACAGACAAGATGCTGCGAGAATAACTTTTTCTTAAGTGAACTGTAGAAACCAAAGCCATCTTGCCGCGAAACAAAATTATTTGACTACCTATTTGATTATTTTTCCGACAACTTACTTTTCAAAATAAATCATGTGTCATATATATTTGTAATCAGAAAAAAGGCTCCACCAAATAACGGGATAAAATATAGGGTGTTGCATTTGAAATAAAAAAGTTACATATCACACCCTGTACATGGTACCAATTAGAAACTTTTAGAGGATCGATTTAAGGTCCCTGCGGAAAAAATCGTGAAGAAAAATTCTTCGAAGTTAGTTCTTCAAAATATCTCAAAGGGAAATCTACTGGAGGGGGGTGAATTTTATCGTGAACACCCTGTATATTCACTTGTGCAATGTATTTCGTACGAAAAAATCCGAAATAAGTAGTAATTGAAGAATAAAAATATTAAGGCCAATATATCGGTATTGGCCGATATGGATATCGCATATATCGGTATCGGCCGATTACAATCCATATCGGTCGATCCCTAATAGAAATGGTCAAGAGACCACGTTTTGACACTCCATATTTTCAGAAATAGAAATCATAATTTTTTTCCAACAATTTTCTGGTTCTTTTGGAGCATTCCCCTATGTTCAACCTTAGTGTGATTCTAGCATACAACAAGCACTATACACCTAACGGTAAGCTAGGTGGGAGGATTTGAACTTGAATAATGCTGCTCCTGTACACCATGGCGCTAGTGTCGAATTTCAGTTACTAAATCCTAGTGATTTCATGGCTGTGTTGTTGGCTATTGTCGATTTATCGATCGACATGTTGCGAGCGATGAAGCCACGCGATTGGCCCAAATTCAAATGTATGAGCACAGTCATTTTCTACGTGATTTCCGTTGGATGTTCGACTTTCGACTGTGTTTATTTCCATTCCGCCATTACGCGAAGTATGAAGTGCAATCGTGCCCGTCTTTCGATTTTTGCTTTTATTTCGTTTCGAAAATGGTGAAAAGAAACAAATTAATACTGTGTATTGGAGGTTGGAGTACCGTGATGTGGGAAACGGTGGGGGCGAAGTCTCATCGCCTTCCTCAGGTGGTGGCAGGAGCTCCAGGAGCTGAGGATTTACGACGTCCATTTTGTGACGCATTCAAAGTTCTTGGTGCCAACCGGGCAAGTTCCGAGCACCCTCCGATTTATTCGGCAACTTGATAAATTCAATAAAAATGTACCCAGGTTATTCTATACTCATTTTCAAAAAGATTTCAATTTGCTGGGTTTAATAAAGATGTTGATATTTTCCATGTAGTTTTCTCACTATTTCTCTAATATGACCTTTATTTTCACTTTTTATCAAATTCTGTTGTTATTGAGGAAGTTGGATTTTTCCACTCTCCCATAACTACAAAAATTGATAAAATAAAGAACGGAACTCCCAATAATATGAAATATTTTGCACAATATCAGCCCATTTAAATTTCCAAGTGCCGCGCAATTCTAGTTTAGCTCCCGTCCGCTTGATGGCGCTCTTAACTTGGCTTTATCTTCTAACATGGCCGTTACACTTATATTGTGCTTGTTGTACGTATTCTAGCTGGCTAAAAGTCTCGCCACGCGACGCTCTTGGGAAGGAAAAATCCGGGAAATCATAGCTCACTTGAATCACACAACGGTTGAACCTACTATATACCCGAAGCCCGAATGGTACCGAACTCAAATCCCGCTGAAGCACGTGATGTATCGCACTCGAATGATGGACACGTGTCGACGTTTTCAATAGGCTATGTCAACAAAATTATTCAAGTTTTGGACAAAATCAAAGACGCTTAAAGCATACGTAAGAGTCCACGCTTCCACTAGTAATAACAAAAATGAAACCAAAGAGTTGACCCCCCTTCGAGCCCCCCCTTTCATTGGCTCATCGAAAAAGTTTTACAAATAAACAGCCACTCACCCTAATTCCACTTTTTTCATCCTTCATCCGACTGGCAAGTGATCTTGGGCGGAAGCTCAGGTGATTGAAACACATGATTGTTGATGGAACTACGGTTAGGATGGGAAAACTGAATCACGGTGGAATTACGTCAGCCCACATGGCTCTCGTGCGGTGGTCAAAAGAATAACAACTGAGGTTGCTTCTTCCCGTGGCGGGGAAAGGTTGGGTGCTTTTCACCTAGCCTCAGTGTTGCCAGATGTGAATAAAAATTTTCCCTTTTGAAATTCCGAAAAATTCCCTAGAATTTCCCTAAAACTCATGGTTCCAAATTTCCCCAGAATTCCCCTTACAACCACAAAATTTCCCTAGACTTCCCCTGAAAACCCCGAAGTTCCCTAAAATTTTCCTGAAAATGTTGAAAAAAGCGATTACAAAATAATGGTTCATGGGTCAATGCTTGAAATAGGTACTAGGAAGGAGGGTATGTTGGATGCTCGGTTGAATAAGTCTTAATCATTGTTTCCAAACATTTCAAATTTTTTTAGTAATTTTGATCAGTAGAGGCACTTTTGCAAAAATCGAGGTGGAAAATTTCTATTTTTAAAAAAATTACCTAGATTACTGAAAATTTTCCGAAATTTTTGCGAAATTCCCCAGATTTCCAAGAATTTCTTTTTTTCCCTGTTCCGTGGACATTTTCTCTAGATCTAAGGAAAATTCCCTAGCAATGGCAACACTGCCTAGCCCCAAGTTTGGTACACCTGCCACTCACGCATGCGCGGAAGCCAAACTGTGCTTTCCATCCACGTGTTTCACCCGGTTCTACGCCGTTCATTATTGGTTCGCCTAAAATTTTGTGCCAAACTATGGAACATGGTCCGTCTGGTGGTATTTGTACCATCTCTAGGTGGAGGTGTTGCTTTCAGTTTCAGCCGTCACTGCTTTGGCTCTCGACAGTATTCAAGGTTAGATTATTGGTGGCACTGCGTTATCGTCGGACGGAATTTTGTGGGAAATTCAAACATGACTCGTCCCGGTAATCGCGAAACCAAGAGGCGGCAACAATGCAAGATGTACCTATCTCGATGAGATGTACGGGGTGTTCACGTCAAGATCAGGGTTGTCAGGTATATATCAAGTGATATGTATCACAATAAATATCACGATATATCATGATATTTATCAGACAAGAATGTTGAGCAATAGAGTCTATTTGAAGCATTGTAATCTGAGAAATTGGGTTTTAAGCTTTACGCATGCAGCACGTCTCTTTGTGTCAACTTGTTTTCCTCTCATAATGAGTTCAATTTTGATTTATGGTTAATATAAATAACATTGATAGTATTTTGATTGATTTTTATTCATTAATCAATATATGTTCTATCAAATTTTATGTCCCAGTTGTGTTTGTTTTAGTTTCAGACTCGAACATTACTCAAAGAACAAAATTTCAAGCAAAATATCAAAATATCGGATATATATCGATATATCAATAAATATCCGATATTATGATATTTTGATATTAATTTATATAAATATCATGATATTTTCCAACCTTGGTTAAGATTGACCTCCACTAGCCGGCTTATCCCTGAACCAATTTAAAAAACACAAACTGATTTTCGAAGAATTTATCTAGAATTTTTTCAAATTTGTCCATAAATTTTTTGTAGATTCCCAATATACAGGGATGTCGCAAAAAAATCACCTTGATTTATAACGTTGAAATTCATTTGAATAATGCACTGGATGCAGACTTTTCTTGTCAATACAAATATACGTCACACTTATGGGTTGATTTCTCAAAAAAATATGGGTTGCTGAAGAAAAAGCCTTCTTTCTATGTTTTAATTACATACTTACAATTATACTTGGTTACAATTATACTATTCCAACAGTTTGTTTGTCAACTGAACCCGTGAGTGTTATATTTCGTTGTAATCAGGATAAAAGTCTGCATCGACTGCATGTTAGTGAATTTTTTTTTTGTCACACCCTGTAAATAATGGTCTTAAGTTTTTCGTGGGCAAATTGAGGAAGTCCAGCAAAACTCCTTCACAGATCAGTTTTTCTTTCTGACATTGTCCCAGGGATTAGGTAGCCAGTAGGGGGGTCAACCTCAACGTGAACACTTCGTACAGGGTGTTCACGTATAAGTTATAGCCCCCTCTGGAGACTTGTTCTTGGAGATAGTTTCGAAATAGAAAAAAAATTCTTATATGTTTTTTCCGTAGGCTGCGAATCTGCTCACAGAAATTTTCTGCGATATATAGGGCATTTTCCTGGCCATACTGGACATGTGCGAGGTGCAAGTAATGGCGGGATATTGAAAACAATTAGACAAACCAATGCATTTACGCATATTTGTCATGGACAAAATTTCTGCACAGCTGAAATATTATAGCATATTTTATCTCAAAAATAAACTAGCGTTGGGAATCTACCGCGTTATATTGCATTACAGGTGCATCAGACTAGGATTCAAAGGTTTTTTCCGGATGTTTAAAAAAAAACGCCTAAAATTTAGCGCATGTCCCTGAAATGATGGCTCAAGACAAACCCCTATTGGGTAGTATTAATAAAAAGTAAGCATAAGCATTTGCTTGAATTTCATAGGCGTTGCTAGGGAAAGTCTGCTTAGCAACTCCTCAAAAATCTAAGCAAATGCTTATGCTTATTCTTTATTAATACTACCCATTGCTTATTGCTTATGGCTTGCAACATCGAAAATTTTTGTCAAACTGGACATCCTGTATCTCAATATCGGAATCGATTCCACTTTTCATCCTGATTTTATAATTCTATATATAAATCACACTTGATAGTTCAGTCAACAAAACACTACTTGTGAAAAAAGTGATGAAATTTAAAAAAAATTGGAGAAAATGATTTCTTTTCCAAAAGTAATTCATGGAATTTTAACTTTATTATCTTGGTAAAATGAGTCTGATGATAGTTTGAAATTTTCAGCTGACTCGATTCAGCTCTACAAACTCGGAAAAAAACATTTTTCCGATATTTTTTTGAATTTCAGTGAATTTTTTCAAACATTCAACACAATCATTCACATGTGTTGTCTGATGAACTTATCAAGTGTGAAGACATCATAATCAGGATAAAAAGTAGAATCGTTCCCCTTATTAAAATACAGAGTGTCCGATTTTAGAAAAATTTTCGATGTTTCACCTTGTAAGCTATATTCTACTGAAAATTTTAGTGGACAGATTCACGCCTATATGGGAAGAATCATGTGAAAATTATTTTTTCTTCCTAAAATTGTGTCCAAGATGAGTATAATTTATACATGAACACCCTGTACACTTGGCAGCGAAAATAGCGCCCGGAAATAGGTTATGGCGAGGACGACCTTTTGTTTGACCTGCTTTACCGTAGCAGGTAGGTACCTACTCGATGAATGAAGTGATGGACCAAGTGAACAAACTTGGTGTTGGGTCGACGGTATTTTGTATTCCTTCTACCACCACACAACAAAACGCCATTCAAATACGTTACGCTTAGGTTGCATATTGTATGCTTGATTACTGGAAAACAAAAATGCTGCGCAACAGTTCAAGCCCAATAATAGTAGTGCAAAATGGCGAGTCCCGTCTCTTTTGACTCTTACCATTGTTGCGCCTTTTAATGATTTATTGGAGAGTTGAATATAATGATAAAGTTGACATGCAAAATGGCATGGAAAATGGGATGGCATCATTGCTTCATTCATCTCAAGCACTAATACCTACTACGGTAGAGCAGGCCCTCGAGCAGGCCTTCCGTTTTTCATTCAAACATCCTAATTTTTTTTTACTTTTGATACTGAATCTAGTGATATTTTGCTGAGTAGTATATTGGGAATATAAAACAAGTGAGTATGCCTTCACGTGCGTGCGAAAATTGTGAAAGTTGCATTTTTATTTGTTTGGGGGCGGGAGCTGGAGGCGGCGACTAATCAAAAGTGGCCTATCTCTTCCCATTTTTAGTCAGCTATCTATATAGCGAACAATTCAATCGCAATGTCTTCAGGGTTATGTTTTACATTCATCTCTTACTTTGGGGGCGGCGTGTGGGAGCGGCAGAGTTTGGCAAAGAAATTCTTTCGCAGTTTGAGTTGGGAGTTTCTGAATGTTTGAGGTAACATTAAAATGTACTTCAGTGAAAATTATTGAAAGTTGCACTTTTTCTCTTTTGGGGGGTGGAAGTTGGAGGCGGCGCCATGTGAAAGGTAGCCTATTCCTTCCCATTTTTAGTTAGCTATCCATATAGCGAAAGAATTAGATCGTTATGTCTTCGGGTTTATGTTTTTCATTCATCTCTCACTTTGAGGGCAGCGTGTGGGGGCGGCAGCATTCGGCAAAGTAACTGTTGCACAGTTTGAGTTGGGAGTTTCTGAATGTGAGGGAAATATGACAGTCAGTTAAAATTGTGAAAGTTGCATTTTTTGTTTGTTTGGAGGCGGCAGGTGGAGGCGGCGGCTGATTAAAAGTGGCCTATATTTTTCCAATTTCAGTCAGCTATCAATATAGTGGGAGAATTAGATCGCTATGTCTCCAGGTTCATGTTTTACATTTATCTCTCACTTTGGGGGCGGCGTGTGGGAGTGGCAGAGTTTGGCAAAGAAATTCTTGCACAGTTTGAGTCACGAGTTTCCAAATCTTCGAGGTAACAGTATCAGCTAAATCAGTGAAAATTGTTGAAAGTTGCACTTTTTTTCTTTTGGGGGCGGAAGCTGGAGGCGGCGCCATGTCAAAAGTAGCCTATCCTTTTCCATTTTCAGTCAGCTATCCATATAGCGAAGAACTTGGATCACTTTGTCTTTGGGTTCATGTTTTTCATTTATCTCTTACTTTGGGGGCGGCGTGTGGGAGCGGCAGCGTTCGGCTGAGCAAATGTTGCACAATTTGAGTTGGCAGTTCCTAAATGTTTAAGGGAACATCTCAATCAGTAACATTTGTGGAAGTTGCACTTTTTATCGTTTGGGGACAGAATCTGGGGGCGGCGACTAACGAAAAGTAGCCTATTCTTTCCCATTTTCAGTCAGCTATTTATATACCGAAAGAATCAGATCGCTATGTCTTCGGGTTTATGTTTTTCATTTTATTGCACTTTTTATCGTTTGGGGGCGGAATCTGGGAGCGGCGACTAACCAAAAGTAGCCTATCCTTTCCCATTTTCAGTCAGCTATTTATATACCGAAAGAATCTGATCGCTATGTCTTCGGGTTTATGTTATTCATTTTAAAGTGATTGGGGCGGTTTTTAGCAGTTTTTTCATGTCGGCGGCGTATATTGATGACGGAATGTTCTTTGGCTTACGTTTATAAGTGGCAACTATGTATTATTCAAAAAATGAAAACACCAGAGCATCAGGTCTGGTAGAAAGTGCAATATTATGTTATTTCAAGTTTATCGGGGGCGGTTTTCTCTGTTGGCGGCGCAATATAGACATCCAATATGGCCTAGCCCTCCTTTGGGAGTGGCAGCTATGTAACAGCGAAAAAATTAGAAAGCTAGGTCGTCTAGTTTGGGAGGAGTTCGAGGGACGGACGGACGGACGGACGGACGGACAAAGCGGTTGCAATAGCGATTTTCATCAAGATGGAAAATGCGCTGAAAATAGGTGGTTTGCTTTGCTGGAATTCATTCAAACGAAAACGGTTTTTCCACCATAGCAAGCTTTCAGTCCCCTCTTCAACATATCAAACGCCCTCATCTCTGGGAGTGCTACGAAATACAAATCAGTATACAGGGTGAAAGTATATTATTTTTCTTCAGGTAGGTTCTTTCATTTTTCTTGAGAAGCTGATGACCGAAAAAACGGTTTACGGCTAGTTGAACAGACTTGAGTCTTCCAATAAACATATCAAGAATTTACCCCCCAGCAACTGCTGCGTATCAAGCAAACAAGGTAAAAACTATTTTTCACTTTTATCTCTTTTTTTTTGTATAGAATAGTTCTAGGTTGAAATCGGTTTCAGTTCTTTTGCAAGCTTATAATGTTATAGTGAACATATAAAAAAGTTGCATCCCTGCAACTGTAGTATATTGGAAATAGAATATCTGCTGGAATTAATTGAAACAAGATCGATTTTTTTACCATGGCTAGCTTTCAGTTCCCTCTTCAACATATCAAAAGTCCTTAACTCTGAGACTGCTACAAATTAGCATACAGGGTGAAAGTTTATTATTTTTCTTTACTCCCTTTCTTTCTGAAGAAACTAATGACTGAAAAAACCGATTTTAGGCTAGTTTGATAGGTCATAGTCTTCGAGATAGTCTTCCAATAAACATATAAAAAATATACCAAATATATCAAAATCATAGTCATGAATACATTAGACAATGATGGAACTAGAATTACAAAACATCAATTTTGAGGGTGAAAAAATGATGTTTTTTTCTGATAAAACAGGTTGAACACGTCTCTATCAAAATTTCGAACTTATTTTTAAAATCAGGATGTGTGATTTGGTCCGAAATGATACCAAGCATATCAAAAAAAGTGTTAGTCACGGTTTACCATAAGACTTTGTGAAAAATCGCACCTTGGCCCCTTCGCAGCCCTCTGGTACGCCACTGGTGCATGGCACATTCTCGAAACTTATTGCGTTGTGTTCTTCGATCTTGAAAATATATACTTCAGCGAAAAAAGTATGAAAAAGCAACGATTTCAAATATGGTAATTTTTTGGACCTTCGACCTCTTAAAAAGCACACCAGTCGCGGGTCTCATCGGGGCACCACTTCTTAAAAATTACCTGTAGGTACCTACTACTCATGTGCGAAAGCGTTTTGCATCGGAATGAAATGCAAGGTTGGTTCCCCTAACGTTCGTACTGAAATGTGGATATTGATATTGCGAGTTACGTCCTTGCTTGCTTTACTTAGTGGGACTGTTTTTCTTCGAAAAAAGTATAGCTGTGGTCCTTATAAGTGAAGTGAACGATTTGAACCATGGCAGTGGAATGTATTAATGATTTGAACCATAACAGTGAAATGATAGCGACAAAAGCAGAAAATCTTCTTGGAATATGGTTACTGTGAACGCAGCTTACTTTGAAACCAACTATTGAAAAAAGCCAATCAGGGAATTTTTTGGGACTTTGGATATGTTGTAAAGGATGAAATTCTGCGTCGATATCAATTATAAAATTTCATGATTTAATTTTTCTGACCCTAGAAACTATCTTTGCCGCGCTATACAGGGTGTCCGTTTTTCGAGGCTAAGCATGGGTATCTCGCTTATCTTTAGAGATACAGAGTCGGATAAATTAGAAAAAAGTTGCGAATTTTCATGACGATCAATAATCCAAGAAGATATTTGACTTGTCAGTTTTAGTTTTCAAGATATCGAGAAAAAAAAGAAATTTGTAATTTTTGTTTTTATTTTTTATTTGAAAAACGGTTGAAGGTAGCTTTTTTTAATTAAGACATTGTGGAGGCACTTTTCTAATGGGAATTCATTGTTGCCAAAATCTTTATTCTAGCTTTCAAAACAACCGAGATATGACATTCACCTTTTTTTTCTCTTATGGGCGCCATATTGGATTTAGACATTTTTGAATACAACATTTTTTTCTGGTTACAACGATGTGTCACATGCCACTGTTGAATTCATGCTTCTGAGCAAGAATTTTTTTTTTATTTTTCAAAGAGTGCTTTGGAAACAAAATCAGCACCGACAATGAAAAAAACGTAAATGTTAAACATTTATTCATTAATGACATGTGGCACATGGTTGTAACCAGAAAAGAATACCGTATTCAAAAAAATCAAAATCCAATATGGCGCCCATTAGAGAAAAAAGTTGAATGTCGTATCTCGGTTGCTTTGAAAGCTCGTATGGAGATTTTGGCAGCTTTGGATTTTTCTTGAAAAAGTGCCCTAACAATGTCTAGATGAGAAAAGGCCACTTTCAACCGTTTGTTGAATAAAAAATAAAAACAAAAATTCAAATTTCTGCTTTTTTACGATATCTCAAAAACGAAAATCGATACGTCAAATTTCTTTTTGGATCATTGATCGTCATGAAAATGCGCAACTTTTTCCTGATTTAACCGACTTTGTATCTCTGAAGATAAGCGAGATACCCATGCTTAGCCTCGAAAAACGGACACCCTGTATACTCAAACATTTAAATTTGTTTGAAAAAACCTTGCTGTAGCAGAAATGTATCCTTCTGATATGTTTGACTAGAATCTTCAGGTTTACAGAATAATCAGTCGCAATTGTTGGTGAGCCAATTTCACCAAGAAAAAAATTGAAACGTGAAAATGACTTTTCACCCTGTAAATTGAAAAGGAGCAGTTGCAGAGATGTGTTCACCCTGTAACTTGATACACAGCAGTTGCTGGGTGGTATATTTTTTATATGTTTATTGGAAGACTATCTCGAAGACTATGACCTATCAAACTAGCCTCGTGTGCTGAGCATGAGCAATGAGCTGAGCATTGTTTGCAAAGAATACAAGTCGGTAAAAGCTATTGGACCACTAACGGAACGTAAATTTACAAATTCACTTTGACACCGATTCGCTCATTTCGAGTGATGAGTGCTGCTTCCATATTTCAAATAGCATGACTTATTTCTTGTGCAGGGATTACGCGAGATACGCGACTGGATTGTTTATTGGATTCCGACTGGCCACGCCCACCCACCTGTTAAAGTAGTGTTTGCTATCGTTTATAGATGGCGCCACTGGCGCTACAACCGCGAAATTTGAAAAAATTAGGTGGATAAATTTAGCCGAATATTGGTGGGAAATTCAGCCCGATTCTGTTCGTGAATAATGTTGGCTAGCAATCATGTTCATGAGCAAGTTCCTACTGCAGAGTCCTTTGTTTTAGGCGGCTGCAATTATATTTTGCTCATCAACAAATTGGTATAGCCAACATTTTACAAACATAATAGGGCTGAATATTCTATGTTTGTATTTTTCTACATTTTTGAAAAATATAATATTGCAATACTTGTCAAAAACGTTGAAAAAGACAAGAGGTAAAATACAAGTAGAATGTAAAATGACTTGGTAATGAATACAATATTTCAAACTTGAGATTGTAGTACTTTTGTATTTTTTAAAAAGAAGACTGAAATAATTACGTTACAGTGCATTTACAATAGAAACGCTATGTCATACAAATACTTCAAAAAGTAGTATTAATTGTACAATACAATACAATACATAGGAAGATATGGTGAATTCTCCAAAAGTTTTTTGGCTATTTGGCCATTAGGCCTCTTCCAAATTACAAACAGAACAATAACAACATTCTCGATTCTATTTCTAACGGACGTGGAGACGGTAAGAGGAGAAATTTCTATGGCAGTAACTCTCTGGTGAGGATCAGGATGACGAATAGCTCCCACGTAACAGCCATCACTTGATTTTTGGCTGGTTCGGACGGGGACGCCAAAAAGGAGTTCCGCTAAAGTAGGCCAGAGTGTTTCAGAGGGAGGAAAACCATGCAGTAGGAGTTGCTGTTATGTCAATCAGCCCAGGAAGGTTTGGAGCTGGACAAGAGAAGTGGTGGAAATCAACAATATCAAGCCAGTGCAGTGCTCTTCTAGCTGCTCTGTCAGGTAAACTGCCTGAAAGGGAAAAAAACTGATTTAGCTCGGTTCTTGTGTCTAGATTAGTATTTTCAAGCATTTTCGAAAGTCTTTAACATGCTGTATTATTTGACAATACAGAAAATATAAATCATGGTTTAAGTGCGGAAGACTTATCGGACCCTTTTCTGCAGTAGGTAACAGCCTAATTTTTCTTTAAGGGTGTTTTGGTCCATATTGCGCATCATGATTGTCAAAGCTGGTTTCAAAATGCACAGTCGACAAAATTAGACCTGAGCTCTCGCAATATGGACGCGAATTACCCTCAGCTGAATTTTGGTTGGTTAAATCCTATTGAGAAGAGGGTCCAATTTAGGTACTATTCGTATACCTCTCGGTATACCTACTAATCCCATTCACGATCACGATGTGAATTCAGTACCTAATGCTATTTTTTGAGCTGATCGTGAGCTCTTGCGTGGAGCGTGGAGGGATGCGATAGCCGCAACCTATTTTTCTGGAAGTCCAGTAAAAGATGTGTTAGAGGAAACCTGATACAATAAAATACCTTGTCTCTCAAGATCGCACGATCAGTTCAAAAGATGAGGTACTGAATCCACATGTGAATGGGATATACAGGGTGTTGCATGAGGAAACCGACATAGCTTAAGGGTGGGTCCAGTTTTTCTAGGGGAACTAGGATCTCGCTTTGAAATTTTTCTATCGCTTTTCGTTTTGATGTTACAGGGTGAATCATGTATTTTGTCGAAGTTTTTGATGAGCTATATCTTCCGAATGGCTTATTGGATTAGACTGAAATTTGATAGGTATGATCTTCTAATGATAGCTATTACATTGCATCATAAAGTTGTTCAGAAGTTCCAGGGCCGGACTAATTTTTTTTATTTTCAAAGTTTTTGTTAGAAAAGTCATATTTTTCAATGTTTTTTTGCAAAACCAGTATCAGATTCAGAAACACCAGAAAAAATGCTACAAGGAACATCCTTCAATTTCTTCGGCACACCCAAAGTCTTCCCAGAAAAAAATATCTTTTGAGATTAGGGTCGGCTGCGATCTAGTGAAAATCAGTCTAGCACGCATTCTTTCACGGATCTTTGAGATGTTCATCTTCTAATTTAATGCTGTCACGGTTTTTTTCACTTTCTCACATTAGTATCACTTGGTACGGCAAAAAAAGACAAAAGTCCACAGGATCGGAATCAAGTCTAGTGAACATTATTTCTAAAAATCCGATTTTTCAGTATTTAGTTGGAAAATTACAGCACAAAGTTATGAAGTGGCTGAAAAATGCTCTTTTGTCTGCATTTGGAACTTTAGGTCACTGTAGAAACCAGCTAAACAAATTTCTCCTTTTGTTGATTTCAAGAATACAAAAAATTATTTCCGAAACTTTTCGCGAACAAAATAAAAAGAAGCAAGAATGATAATTATTCAGAAACGTAATTTTAATTTGTAAAAAACGAGCAATATCAATGTTTGTATGTTATGTTTATGTTAATGTTTATCAAATTTCAGAAATAATTTCTCTCTTGTCTGCATTTGGAACTTTAGGCCACTTTAGAAACCAGCTAAACAAATGTCTCCTTTTGTTGATTTCAAGAGTCCAAAAAAAAATTTCCGAAATTTGATAAACATTAACATAAACATAACATACAAACATTAATAATGTTCGTTTTCTACACATTAAAATTACGTTTCTGAATAATTATCATTCTTGCTTCTTTTTATTTTGTTCGCGAAAAGTTTCGGAAATAATTTTTTGTATTCTTGAAATCAACAAAAGGAGAAATTTGTTTAGCTGGTTTCTAAAGTGACCTAAAGTTCCAAATGCAGACAAGAGAGCATTTTTCAGCCACTTCACCATAACTTTGTGCTGTAATTTTCCAACTAAATACTGAAAAATCGGATTTTTAGAAATAATGTTCACTAGACTTGATCCCGGTCCTGGACTTTTGTCTTTTTTGCCGTACCAAGTGATACTAATGTGGGAAAGTGAAAAAAACCGTGACAGCATTAAATTAGAGGATGAATATCTCAAAGATCCGTGAAAGAATGCGTGCTAGACTGATTTTCACTAGATCGTAGCCGACCCTAATCTCAAAAGATATTTTTTTCTGGGAAGACTTTGGGTGTGCCGAAGAAATTGAAGGAAGTTCCTTGTAGTATTTTTTCTGGTGTTTCTGAATCTGATACTGGTTTTGCAAAAAAACATTGAAAAATATGACTTTTCTAACAAAAACTTTGGAAATAAAAAAAATCAGTCCGGCCCTGGAACTTCTGAACAACTTTATGATGCAATGTATTAGCTATCATTAGAAGATCATACCTATCAAATTTCAGTCCAATCCAATAAGTCATTCGGAAGATAAAGCTCATCAAAAACTTCGACAAAATACATGATTCACCCTGTAACATCAAAACAAAAAGCGATAGAAAAATTTCAAAACGAGATCCTAGTTCCCCTATAAAAACTGGACCTACCCTTAAGCTATGTCGGTTTCCTCATGAAACACCCTGTATAGTGCGATTCTGTAAAAAATTACATACCATAAACGCTCTGTTATGTAAAAAATCCTGTCTGCCATTGGCTGTTGCCTAGGTAATAACAGCGTAACAGAGCCTTTATGGAATGTTATTTTTTAGAGAATCGCACCAATAATCTGCTTTTTATGTAGGATCAAAGTACTTACTAAATTCTTCGTCATCTTCATGCCTGAACTCTATGGTAGGCATTGAGTCCCTTTTGAAGTCGGCTTTCCAATGGAGTGGAGAGAATGTTGGCTCCCCACAAAATATATAGGGCACAGTCAGTGTTGCGCATCCACGGGCAAAAGGAAGGCCATTTCTCTCATCGCGCTCGTCTAAAATTAGGTATTTCATGAACTGTTCAAACCCACATGATGTGAACTGCAACTCACCTCAGGATATCTAAGGACCAATCCGAACAGTTTGGAGACAGCTTGTCTGATGCAAACATTGAGGCTCATCTTTTATCGACGGCGTTATTATTGCAGTTTTTGACACTTTGAAACTTTGAAATTTTGATTCACAGAAACTGACGCATTGTTATTGGTCGTTACTAGTTACCTACTATTGCCACATCGATAAAACAGGCCGTTCAATCCCCGCTTTGAAGATTTCTAGTAAAAAAAGCAACCGCTCCATCTATAAACGATCGCAAGCAGCTTCCTGGCACCGGACAAAATTTCCCGGCCAGTTGCATGGGCCTGTTCTTGTGATACATCAAATTGAAAATACCTCATAAGATTCTCTTTCTGTCAAACCAATTCAATTTTCTCAAACTACTCCCAATCTTTCTCAAAATTCTCTCTTTGGTAATAAGGCTGTGTAGTTGTGTATTTTGAGTGTTAACCAGGCCCATGCGCGTAAAATTAGGCGCTTGGTATGAAACTTCCAGACAAATAGCGTCTTGTAACACGTAAGATGATAAGAAAACTATCAATAATCGTTTGTGTAAGGTTATTTTTCAACTATTGGTGCTCACTGTTTGTGGGTTGTGAGTCTGATGTAACTTTTATCTTTTGAATATTGAAAACAATCATTTTGTAGTGGAAAAGGAAGCTTTCAGTTCTTAGAAGAAAAAGTGTAAATTAACACTGCGTCATGACAAGTGCACAAACAAGAGTCGATACGACCAAAAAAAAGGTTTTATTTTATTCCGTTTCCGCAAACACGTGGCGTGGAAATTTTAGTCAGGGTTCAGGGCCCTCTCCTCTAAATGGTACCCTCTGAGGCCAAAGCTAAGCGAGAGCCACTCTCACACGGTACGTTTTAGGCAATCCTTGCTACATCAATGTACTGCGGATTGCATAAATTTATCCGGCCCAGCAGCCAGACAGGAGAACGGCAAAAGCCTTGTTCGGGGTTGCTAAGTGGACAAGAAATATGAATAATTTCAATTATTCCGATAGTATTTCCAAATTTCGAACTTTTATTCAGTATAGTGTCGAATTTTCCAATTAGAAAGGCGCAAGGTAACATCTTGCAAACCAAATTGATTTTATCGTGACTATTTAGGGTGGCAGTGATTGTAATACAGATTATTAATCACATATTATCATTGGTAACGGCGGCCATGCCAAATCTGACAACATCGCGATTAGACTGTGGATCATTTGCGAAGTGTGCAACGAACTTCCAATATTTTAATTATTTTGTAAAAAAGAACTATACAAATTGGAAATTTGGCTTGCGACTTGTTCTTCTTTACGTTTTTAGTGATTTTTTTGTATTTATATGGAAACTAGTCATGAAATAGCCTGGTATTCCATAGAAAAAGTCGATATTATTTGTCTGGATATTTCAAATTTAGCGATGAATAGCGACACTTGCGTTCATGTTGCATCTGCGCCGTCGGTCGGGTCAAGATAAGGCACTATCGAAGAAACGTTTTTGAAAAGTCCCTATCTTTGAAAAATATATATTTTCAAACAAAAACAGCTCGATTTCTATTTCAAGGAGGACGTTTGAGACACATTCTGTCAAATCTTCATCCTCCACCCCTTTGCCCTTCTTCCTTCGATTAATAATGAGAGAATTAAGAAAAAAGAAGGGGGGAGGGAATTATTAGAAAAAAGTTGGAAGTTTTTGTTTTACAGGCAGAGAGTTTTTTATCTCCAATCGGATGTATCATTCAATCAACCACCCAAACAAGAGTTCTATCCTGACGGCTCGATACCAAAATGGGGCTGAGACCGCCGCAAGTGCGGTTGTTATAGCAACGGCGGATACCAACCAATCAGACCGCTGTATTTGGCGAGTTACGTCGTCTCAAATTTTGGGCCTCCAATCCACCTTTCCCATTATGAAAATCACTTGTAGTCCAGTCAAAATAGGTTTTAACCGGAAATAAATTCGGAAGTTGACAAAATTTGGTGGATCGATGCGGAATTTAACGTGGAATAACATACTGAAATTCCCGAAAATTCCAAGGCTTGGCTTTTTTTCTAGGGCCAATAAAAGAGCGCTATCCTTGGAAATTTTCGGTTTTTTCTGAATAACTTGTAAACTATCACTTTTAGAACACAAAGACCAGCAAAGCAAATGTAGCCCGTTAAATTCTCAAGAGATAAGTACTAAATTTATTACTCTATGGTCAATAGCCTCTGAGATACAGCGTCTGCTAAGACGCAGTGAAAATTACTCAAAATTTATTTTCGGATTTTACGTAACAATTTGCATAATGTCAGTTCAGGGGCTGTAACGTGGACAGCAGATGTGCGGATTTTATTGTGTTTTACATTTTTAGAAAGCCAATTCAACCTTTGGTATTACACTCTTATCAAGAAGTCGCCAACTCCAAAATGGTACTTTTCCTCGACCTCTGAAATTGATACTTGATTACCCGAAGAATCCCCAAAAATAGATTTTTTTCATAGCATGCCATTTGCCCAATTTTTCAAGTAGAGCAAAACCATCCAGGGAATATATGAAGAATTGAATGCCAAAAAAACAACATGTTCCGGAATATTTTTCCCAGTGATGGTTCCAGAGTTTTATGAGTTGGAAGACTAAAACGACCTATTTGGACAAAAAACTGGATGGTCCGACACTAACTGCTGAATACTGTACGGACCTTGCATTTGAGGTGTGAGATGTCACTTGGCAGACGTGGAAAGTACATAAGTATATTCAATACGTCTGCTAAGTGGCATTTTGCATCATCAAATGCAAGGTCCGTACAGTATTTGGCAGTTAGTGTCCGAACTACCTATCTTTCTTCCAAATAGATCGTTGTAGTCTTCCAATCCATATAACTCAGGAACCATCACTGGGAGAAAGATCCCGTTACATGTTAGTTTTTTTGTATTCAATTCTTCATATATTCCCTGGATGGTTTTGCCCTACTTAAAAAATTAGGCAAATGGCATGGTATGATTTTTGGGGATTCTTCGGGACATCAAGTATCGATTTCAAAGGTCGAGGAAAAGTACCATTTTGAAGTTGGCGACTTCTAGACAAAAGTGTGCTACCGAATGTTAAATTGGCTTTCCAAACACGTAAAACAAATTGAAATCCGCACATTTGCTGTCCACGTTACAACCCGTGAACTGACACCATGCAAATTGCTACGTAAAATCGGGAAATAATTTTTGAGCAATTTTCACTGCGTTCCGGCAGACGCTGTATCTCAAAGGCTATCAATCAGAAAGTAATGAGTTTAGTACTGATCTCTTGGGAATTCAACGGGCTACATTTGCTTTGCGAGTATTGGTGTTCTAAAGGTAATAGTTTACAAGTTATTCAGAAAAAATCGAAAACTTTCAAGGATGGTGCTCTTTTATTGGTCCTAAAAAAAAATCCAAGCCTTCGAATTTTTGGGAATTTCAGTATGTTATTCTACGTTGAATTCTGCATCGATCCATCAAATTTTGTCAACTTCCGATTTTGTTTCCGGTTTGGCCCGATTTTTGCTTAATTTGACTGGACTATTGCGCGCATACCTGTGAGCGCATACTCCTGGACTCCCGCTATAGTACAAACGGCTACTACATACCTCTAGTTCTGGGTTCACAGGTATGCACGAAACTCCCGTGGGAAAAGTGGATTTGGTATCGAGCCCTGAGTTGCTAGTGGTGTCTCACTCTCACTCATACAATTTCTTGCCTTATCTTTTTTTACCTCAGGTCAGATTGGTGAGTTTTGTTGTTGATAAAAAGCGGCTATTGCATTGTAGCAGACAAGTTCTGAACACTATTGCCAACACTGCCGTCGTCTTCGAAGCTTTGCCACTAAATTTTGAAACTGTTGCTGGTACACCTGCTGTATAATATACAACTGAATCGGAAGGAAGGTTCCTATAAACCCAAACAAAAGTAGAAAATTATCATTTTGCTGTACCTCTGAGGTGATGGTAACTGTATGGAAAATTCCCTGCATGTAGGGAGAGTTGATACATTTTTGAGGTGTAGGGACTTGAAGGGAATATTTTTCTAGGAGGGATTTGTAGGGAAAAATTGATTTAATACGTTTTGAACAAAGTATTGGAGGAGAAAATTGGGAAAACCATCGATTTCACATCATTTCTGCATCCTCCCACCATTTGGGTGATAAAGATAAAACTGTCAACGCAGCGTCGACGTGTGCTTTCCATTCACCGACACACACAAGTCGACTTGATTTATTAGTCCAATTCTGAGAATTATAAGCTGTTTTTCTTCAACCACTCAAAATAGAATTCCATCTTCCATCATAACTTACTAGTGGTGTCCTTGGTGGTGTCCCACTCTTTGTCATTCGATTTCTTGCCTTATCTCTTTTCATCTCAGGTCAAATTGGTCAGTTCTGTTGTTGAAAGAAATCGACTATTGTATTGTTGCACCTCAGGGAAGGTTCCTATGCAAATACAACAACGAATACAAATACAAAAGCTTCATTGTTTCTTTGATACAAAAGAGGTGTAATGGACAAGAGAGGTGGGGATAATTCTAAAGACGAAGTTCCTATATAACCCGACCAAGGGTGTCCGAAGGTCATTCTGTTACTATATCGTAGCCATCACAGTGCTATTATTCGTGTGTTCATTTTTGGTGACAGTGCTTTGTCTGTTTCGTCAAGATCTTCATCATAATATTTCCATAGACCTATATTCCAGTATTTTGGTGAGTTTAATCAATGTTTTTGTAAAATATAGGTTATTTCAATATGAGTACATCACGTACATCGATGAGAACGCGAAAAAGTGGCTAGTAGTCGTATTTTTCTTATAGCGTACTTGCCCAATCAGTAAGAGCGATTCTGGAGCTGAACTGGCTCCATTCTGGCCAGTCGAAAACGCCATTAGTTTTTGTCACATTCGATAATAGCAATCATTGATAAATCGAGGAAAAAATCAAGACCTGATTCCGGATTTGATGTTCCTTTTTGTAGTTCTGGTGCATTCATAAGAGAAAAAAGCTGTATAAAGTATGATACACGTGCATTAGTAGCCTTTTAACACGTTTACTGCCACAATGGTCCCATGGGACCAGCAGCGTGAAGCTCCAACCGACCGCGCTGGTCTCACTGGACCAGCAGGAAATTTTCATTTTTTCAGGTTTCTGGCTCAAGTACGCTGCATATCAACAATGGCAGCGGTCCATCACGGGCTAGAAGGTAACAAGTGTATGGATATCTTTTTGATTTTTTGATATAAGCGAAATTTGGCCCCCGAAAAATTATTATGTTGAGCTCATTTTTTCGTAATTTTTGAAAAACCAAGGTGTATTTCGAACTTTGACTTGTGGTAGAGGAATTGGTTTTCACTGCACTATGACATGACATAAATGGCCTGGCAAGAAAAATAAAATTTCGGTAGCAGTGAACGTGTTAATCACTTGCGTGGCTTATATTTCTGACTCAAGTTGTATGATGTTGTCGTTTGTGGGGCGGTGTTTCCTAAAACCATTTTGAGCATGATGGAGGAGATTTTGTTTTTCGAGATACCAGACCAAACGATTGTTCACGATTTTCTCCAAAATTTTACACATTGTGCACGTTAGAGAAATTGGGCGGTAAGAGTTTTTATCTTCTTTGGGTTTGTTGGGTTTCAGTAGAGGGAGGACAATGGATTCAGACCATGCTGAGGGAAATTTCTGTGTTTTCCACATTTGGTTGTAGATTTCTAGAAGAACCTTTTATCCATTCGCAGAAAGATGTTTCAAAAAGCAGTAGGGTATGTCGTCAGGGCCGGGACAGAAATCGCTGGCTAATTTAAGAGCTTCCTGGAGCTCTTCAAGAGTGAGAGGCATGTTTACAGGGTGATCATGATTGGCGTGATGGTTGATGTTCTTCCTCGATCTTGCGTCTCAGGAGGTCGTCTTTATAGTTCGAGTTGCTTGAGTTGGTGAAAATGTGTTGACCTAGGATTACGATTATTTCATTGTCAGAGCTTATGACTTGGTTATTTTCTTCCAGGAGTTTGATTTCAAAATAAGAACACCCTGTGGCATTAATTTCTCCTATTTTATTCCAGACTTCTGTGGTGGGGGTAGAGGGACACAGAGAAAAAACGTAGTTCTGCCATGATTCTTTCCTACTTTTTTTGATTACAAAGCGAGCACGGGCTCGCAATTGTTCAAGCTTGAGTAAGTTTTCCTGGGAATTTGTTTTTTTCAGTCTGTTGAAAGCGCTTTCACTTTCTTTAATAGCTATTTTACAGTCCTCGTTCCACCAAGGAACTGGAGTGTGTTTATTTGAGTTGGAGGATTTTCCTATGTGAGTATGTGCTGAATTTAGAATAATGTTTGTGAACTGTGAGATGGATTCGTCAATACTGTCATTCGCCTTGAAGGACCTGAGCTCGTCATCGATCTCGTCCGCAAAAGGATTCCACTGAGCATTTTTGAGGTTCCATTTAGTGCGATTAGAGGTGGGAGGGAGTTTTATTTTCGATCAAGTCACCTTCAATTTTTATGGGAAAATTATCGCTACCGTATAAATGATCACATATTTCCCAGAACAGACAAGGGGCCAAAGCAGGTGAACATAAAGTCAAGTCCAATACACTGAGTGTTCCGTTGATGAGTTGAACCGAGTGGGAGCGCCAGTGTTTAGAAATGCCAGGTTAGAAATGTCTAGGAATTGTTCAAAGAGCTTGCCTTTGTTATCGGTATGACTTGAACCGAAAATTACATTGTGTGCGTTGAAATCACCTAGAATGATGCAGGGCCGAGAAATTTGATCGACAAGATCTCTGAGCTCAGTAAGATTGAGGGTTTTATTTGGAGCAATGTAGACATTACAAATTGAAATTTTGATTTTCAGCTGGATGGTGAAAGCTACAGCATCAAATTTGGTGTTGTCATTCTTATTGTCAATCGGGGAGGAAGGATGTTCATTTTCAGTCTGAGTAGCATTGTTATTTGGACACTGGTCAGCCTTGTGTCCTTGTTCCTTACAAAGGAAACAAATTAGCTCGCCTGTACCGATGAAAATGCGGTATTCAGTATATTCCAGACGAATGAGGAATGATGGAGGAAGGATAATGTCTTCGTTTGGCTGTATAAAAACTTGGCGTCTGAAACTCAAAATATGTGCATAGGTATTCTTCCCCCTCAATACACGCTCGCAAAGAGGTTACATTGAAAACAATTTCACACCCTAAATCTTTGAGCGATTCTTCCAAAATTTCGTGGGGTATGGAAGGACAGACATTCGAGTGCACCAGTCTTTGTGCCAGCGCGGCGTGATCAATCGACGTAACAAAACCTCTTTGCCATCAATGGTGATTGAATTGTGTTTTGAGACTATTTTGTCTACTACAGTGCTCAACAATTGAAGTGGAACACCTGAAAATTTTGGTCAAATTAAAATGGTCGTATTTTCTTAAGAAAAAACCGAATTGCAATGAGCTTTTTTTCCTGGGCAGCTAATATCTCAGACTACAGCATGATGGAATTCTTTCTTGTTGCAAGCTTGACATATTATTTATACAGGGTGAAGTAGTGAGGTACTGCAAAAAATGTAAAGTTTGCACCGATTTTAAACATCTTTAGCTCATATTGAAGCTGATACTTGAGGCGAGAACGTTGTGAGGTCAAAACTTATTGGAAACAATAATTCAATATAAGGGGACGTATCAGAAGCGACCCGAATGTTAAACAGCTTCCGAGTATCTGTTTGATGAAAGACAAAAACAAATTGAAACTTGTCCTCAGAGTATCCGCTAATTTGGACCATTTCGATCTGCATCTCGCTTCAGTTGTCCAAGAAATTTCCGTGGTAGAATCAAAACTTGACTGCGTGTTTTCGCGAAAAAATCGCATCCCTTATTTACCTGAAGGCGGCCGTAACCCAAGTTACAAAATTCACAACAATTCCAAAAATTCTCCTTGACAATAAAACACGTATACCTGCCAGTTCTGAATCTTGTAACTTGGGTTACGGTCGCCTATAGGTAAATAAGGGATGCGATTTTTTCGCGGAAACACGCAGTCAAGTTTCGGTTCTACCACGGACTTTATCTTGGACAACTAAAGCGAAAAGCAGATCAAAATGGTCCGAATTAGCGGATCCTTTGAAGACACGTTTCAATTTGTTCTTATCTGTTATTAAACGGAAAGTCGGAAGCTGTTTTGCATTTGGGTCATTTTTGACACGTCCCCTTATATTGAATTGTTCTTTTCAATAAGTTTTGACCTCACACCGTTCTCGCCTGAAGTTTCAGCTTCAATATGAGCCAAAGAAGTTTAAGATCAGATAACAATGAAAGAAGTCACCATTGAAAGCCTAAAATATTACTTTTTTGAGATCACCCTGTAATTAACAGAGATAAACAAAAACCCAAAAAATCGTTTTGAGGTATGGGTTTAAAGTTTCTCCAGAACAAGTTGGAAAAATTCAAAAAAATGTTTTCGCGGATCGGGAGGGGTGCAAACTCTACATTTTTTGCAGTACCTACTACACCCTACACCCTGTATAAATAATATGAAAATCTTGTAACAAGAAAGATTTATATCATGCTGTAGTCTAAGATATTAGCTGTCCAGGGAAAAAAACTAATTGCAATTCGGATTTTTCTTGAGAAAATACGACCATTTTAATTTGACCAAAATTTTCAGGTGTTCCACTTCAATTGTTGAGCACTGTATTTGGATAGACGACAAGTAAATGCAAACTCGGTTTCTGGACATCCTCGAGGCAAATGTTATGTTTTTTGGACCAACTATTTTACCAATTGGTATGACATATTCGCCTAACTTCAAATTGTCTACCACGTCAAGAATGATGGCTAACTCTTTTTTAGGGTAGACGACAGATTTTGCGACATTCGCGTATTAAGTAGGTGTTTTGTTTACATTTGGTTGTTGAGAAAGTTGGTTATTCATTTTGGTAAAAATTGAAGGTAGCCCTGTAGTCAGAAGCTAGATTCTTGGTTGAGAGGTTTACTGGCGAATTGGAAGTAATTATTCAATAATTTCAGACAGAATGTTTGTATACAAAATGTATCGTATAAAATCGTGTATATGTATAAAAACTACCGTAAACTTCTTGTTTGTTGTGATAAGATTAGTCGTCAAAATTAATATTTTAAATACGAAATTATATGGATATAAAAGAGGACTCAGCCTGATATCCTTGTTATCCTGCGGGTGGGAACGGTTGGCGACAAGCAGGTCACTCTTAGGGCATCCTTTTTCACAAAAATCACGGAAACTCGACAAACGGCACAGTAACTGTAACGCGCTTTTTCGGAGAGCTACGGAACACGTGGGTCCACTGTCGTAAACCGATACCGACTATGATTGCGAACATTGTTCCCACCTTCTTGAAGTGAAGCTTAAAGCTGAAGTAAAAGTTGAATTATTCGTGCATGAACCCTGCTTAACCTATAACGACTTTTGATGTGACTCCTACTGTGCTAACCAAACTCAATCATCGATCATCTTGAGTTTCTACCAATAGATCAGGATGATCAACTCTAAATAATCATTCAAATTTATATAAGCGGATATTTAGGTACATAGTAGGTAGGGGAAGGTTACTTAAAATGGGATACTCAGCTAAAACGGGATACCAAAGGTTCTGACAAAACCAAGTATCGCCATCTAACCCAATATTCACCGAACTCAAGCTCTAGCCTAATGCAACGGTCAAACGTACTTTCAAGTTGACAGCTGAAGGGCGAGCCGTACCAGGTAGGTTTTATGGTTTTCAGATTTTCTGATCTAATATCAAGGGTTCATATTAGTAAGAATTGCGTGCGATGTGAAAGGGAGAACATGTTCATTATTTATTTACCTCAAGCCAAGATATAAAGTATTGATTTGACCAACAAGTTTTTTTGATTTATTTTGGGGTTACGTGAAAAAAAAATTCGAATGTCAAATATGAGTGTTCGGGTAAAACGGGATTTTTGTCATCCCGTAAAACGGGATATCCCAGATGCGTGGGGTGCAGAAGGTGGGTTCATGATGTCTGCGCCAGGGCAGATGAAGAAGGAGAAGATTTTCTCTGTGACTTCTGCCTCGAAGTCTGATTTTTTTCTTTTTTTCTTTTTTCTTGTCTTATGCATAATTTAAGAATGCTTATTTTGCTTTTGTCTTGTTACCTAAGAATGGTAGTTGATGTTCATATTTTATATGTCTGTTATACCTACCTAGTAGTTTCCATAATAAAAACTTGGAATTTGGATGTCTGGTTATCATATTCCTAATAGACTAGTCAAATCTATCAATTTCAATTACTATCCCATTTTAAGGATATGAGGTATCCCGTTTTACCGTATGGGTTCCCTAAAATGGGATACTTGCACATTTCTTGGAAAAGTAGTTATATTTCGGAAAATACATTTTCGTTCCAAAAACTCTTTGGGGTTATGATATAAAACAGAGCAAGGAATAATTAGACATAATTAGATGAGGTTTGCTTTATCCAGCTATTATTTCTAAGGGTTCAAACCTTAAGTATCCCATTTTAAGTAACCTTCCCCTACTTGCAATTTGCAATGATGATTTCTACCTGTACTGGAATAATCTATTTTGTTACAGATCTCGAATAATGCCACTTTACACCGAAAAAGGTATGGCGAGACTAAACCACATGTTCCAGACTTCTGATGGAGAGATTAGGAGTTTACTGCATCCGCACACCCTCGTGGGGATGCCGCCGGGTGAGGGCCCTCCAAGCGCTCATCGCATACTTCAGCAGTGGAAGGAGGCGGAAGAAGCTGTACGCAAACGGAGAAAACGGTGTCATTCTGTGATCGATCAGAGGAACAATTGCATGGAGTCCTGTCACGTTTTGGTCGAGTATACAAAGATGGTTACGAGCAGGCATCCGACCGAAGTTGCGAGCGAGCATTCGACCGAAGTTGCAAGCGTGCACCCGAGGAAAGCTGGAAGCAACGACAAGACCGGAGCTGTTGATAAGGACTCGACCAAATCTGTGATCGACGAGGTGATCGAGCAGTTCATCAAAGCTGCAAGGGAGTTTTCGGTTGTGGCCGCAAGCGAGCATCCAACCGAAGTTGCAAGTGTGCACTCGACTAGCGCTACGAGCAAGCACTTGAAGGACGCTGAAAGCGAGGACAAGACTTTGAACAAGGTCGCAAACAATATCTCGGTCGATGTCGCGAGTGATCACTCAATCGATGCCGCAAGCGATCACACAATCGCCGCCGCAAGCCAGCAAACGAGTCATGAATCAACCACCTCCAGACGTGTGCCGAACAAAAACTTATCTGCGTTGAAGAAGCTCGCTGCGGACTTGTCATCAGATTCGGACACGAGCGATGACGACAAAGCTGAATCGTCGCTCGTCGATCCTAAAATACCGAAGAGCCGAAACACCAGTTCCATCACCGAAAAAGCCGAACACAGTTCCATCGGCGGTGATGCTACGAGCGTCGAGAATAGTGATGAGGATATAGTGAACGTCGGTAACATCAGGACCGATAGAACTGACGGCAACTATATCAGTGATATTGTTTTGGTGGACGAAGTCTCAACACTTCAAGTTCAAGGCGGTTCTAACGATATTGACATCACGATCAATGGTGCGGTGAACTACGATATGCTGAAAGAAGACTTGGCAATCTCAACCGATGAAGACGAAGGCGAGGTCGCCCCTCCTATTGAGCCTTCTCCTGGAACGCTCCCTGGATGCTCGCAAAATCTCCGTTGTACTAGTTCAAGGTACAAACCATATGTGATTCCACACCAGAATCAGAGTCGACCACGCAGTGCTACAGAGACATGGGGCGTTTCAAGATTTGAGGGTTTGAAATTAAAGCTCAAAAAGACTTCAAAGTCAAAGAGAACGACCTCTCCAAGATAAGATTTTTATTCTGGCCAATTTTACTGTTCGTTTTGTTTCAAATATTTATTTTTTTTCTTTTATTCATTGTTTTTGTTGTGTCGGGAAATGAAAATAAAATGTTTATATTTTTACTTTGTTTTTTATACGCCTTTTTTTCAACCATGAGCAGTCGGTCCGAGTTTCGCAGATTTGAACCTCATAAAATCTTTTGTGAAAAATTGGGAGGTAAGCTAGACATTCCCGCGTCTTGTACCTTTATAACATGTATAGGTAGAATAGTGACACTATCGACTCGTGTGAAAAGAGTTGAGCTGAGCATTGTTCACAAAGAATACAAGTCGGTAAAAGCTATTGGACCACTAACGGAACGTAAATTTACAAATTCACTTTGACACCGATTCGCTCATTTCGAGTGATGAGTGCTGCTTCCATATTTCAAATAGCATGACTTATTTCTTGTGATACATCAAATTGAAAATACCTCATAAGATTCTCTTTCTGTCAAACCAATTCAATTTCCTCAAACTACTCCCAATCTTTCTCAAAATTCTCTCTTTGGTAATAAGGCTGTGTAATTGTGTATTTTGAGTGTTAACCGGGCCCATGCGCGTAAAATTAGGCGCTTGGTATGAAACTTCCAGACAAATAGCGTCTTGTAACACGTAAGATGATAAGAAAACTATCAATAATCGTTTGTGTAAGTTAATTTTTTCACTACTAGCTGTGAAGTATGACATTATTGACCTGTTTAGAGGTCGTGAAGTGAAATTTCACAACCTGTTGTAAAATCAGATAAGCCGGGCATATTATTAACCGCTTCGTCCGATTAACGTACACAATCAAACAGGCCGTGCATATTATCAACCGCTTCGTATAATAATTGACGTTTTGGCGACTTGGCGTTTGAATCTCATCAAATTTTGGACAACGGCAGCTCATTCACACGAAAAGGTCGAGAAATTGTTCGACCGGGTCTTATTTAATGCAAAGCTTGATGTGGTGTACGTGAATTTGGTTGGTTTTGTGGAAAAGCAGCTAAAGGCCGAATGGTCGGTTGGTCAGTACAACATATAACCTCACATTATCTACTTTTTTAGAATTAATCCCAATTACCTGTGTTCACTTCTCGATCAGCACACATATCATTTACAATCTGTTATTGTTAGAGGATGCAGTTTTCTTAAAAGGGACCAGTTCATGAAGGTTGCATACGTATCCATGTACCTAAATCGTTTTTGGTTTTTCCATTTTGCTGGCAGAAGTCATTGGTGGCTTTATCTGCTGCCTCGCACAATTCGAAAGGTGTCTCAAGACCGTCATTTATTGTCATCATCACCCCGGCGAATAGTATTTGAAGTTGAAAACTTTCAAAATGCTCGAGGTCTACTTGGTATTTGACATCTACAATAAATGCAGAGCTTTTTTTGTAAAATCTTGGAACTTCACAAATCGAATCTGCTTTGCTAGTAGTGAAAAAAATCGTATATAAGCCGCGCTTGAGAAGGCTATTATAGCCTTCGCACGTATCTCCCGAGCCGCTACGCGGCTCGGGATTTAAACGGTGCTCACGCTATAATAGCTCACTTCTCAACCTTGGTATATAATATACTATTTTCAACTATTGATGCTCACTGTTTGTGGGTTGTGAGTCTGATGTAATTTTAATCTTTTGAATATTGAAAACAATCATTTTGTAGTGGAAAAGGAAGCTTTCGGTTCTCAGAAGAAAAAGTGTAAATGAACACTGCGTCATGACAAGTGCACAAACAAGAGTCGATACGACGAAAAAAAAGGTTTTATTTTATTCCGTTTCCGCAAACACGTGGCGTGGAAATTTTAGTCAGGGTTCAGGGCCCTCTCCTCTAAGTGGTACCCTCTGGGGCCAACGCTAAGCGAGAGCCACTCTCACACGGTACGTTTTAGGCAATCCTTGCTACATCAATGTACTGCGGATTGCGTAAATTTATCCGGCCCAGAAGCCAGACAGGAGAACGGCAGAGCCTTGTTCGGGGTTGGTAAGTGGACAAGAAATATGAATAATTTCAATTATTCCGATAGTTATTTCCAAATTTTGAACTTTTATTCAGTATAGTGTCAAATTTTCCAAATAGAAAGGCGCAAGGTAACATCTTGCAAACCAAATTGATTTTATCGTGACTATTTAAGGTGGCAGTGATTTTAATTCAAATTATTGATCACATATTATCATTGGTAACGGCGGCCATGCCAAATCTAACAACATCGCGATCAGACTGTGGATCATTTGCGAAGTGTGCAACGAACTTCCAATATTTTCATTATTTTGTGGAAAAGAACTATACAAATTGAAAATTTGGCTTGCGACTTGTTCTACTTTACGTTTTGAGTGATTTTTTTGTATTTATCGGGAAACTAGTCATGAAATAGCCTGGTATTCCATAGAAAAAGTCGATATTATTTGTCTGGATATTTCAAATTTAGCGCTGAATAGCGACACTTGCGTCCATGTTGCATCTGCGCCGTCGGTCGAGTCAAGATAAGGCAGTATTGAAGAAACGTTTTTGAAAAGTCCCGATCTTTGAAAAATATATATTTTCAAACAAAAACAGCTCGATTTCTATTTCGAGGGAGACGTTTAAGACACATTCTGTCAAATCTTCATCCTCCACCCCTTCGCCCTTCTTCCTTCGATCAAAAATAAGGGAATTGAAAAAAAAGAACGCGAGGGGGGGGAGATCATTAGAAAAATGTTGGAAGTTTTTGTTTTACAGGCAGAGAGTTTTTTATCTCCAATCGGATGTATCATTCAATCAACCACCCAAACTAGAGTTCTATCCTGACGGCTCGATACCAAGTTGGGGCTGAGACCGCCGCAAGTGCGGTTGTTATAACAACGGCGGATACCAACCAATCAGACCGCTGTATTTGGCGAGTTACGCCGTCTCAAACTTTGCGCCTCCAATTTTGTATCGAGCCCTGAGTTGCTAGTGGTGTCTCACTCTCACTCATACGATTTCTTGCCTAATTTTTTTTCACCACAGGTCAGATTGGTGAGTTCTGTTGTTGATAAAAAGCGGCTGTACACTATTTTCCTACTACAGTGCGCTTGCGTTCGGTTGTCAAGTGAGTAAGATTTCCGGCGCGACATTGAATAATTGAACAGGTTGGTACAAACTCGACTAGAACATACGCAAAAGTGTTTGATAACGATGTTAGGTACAAGACTTTTTTATGTATTCAATAGATTCACCCACCCATTAGCCCACCAATATATTACTATTTACATTCGATATAATTTCAAAACGTGAAAACATAAGCGATGATTTTGCAAATGACTTTTTCTGCGATATGATATGAACACTTACAACACTCTTCAAATGTAAATGGAAGGATTGCACTACCCTGGGTACATCTGGTTGTCTCTAGCGGTAACTGCCAATTACCTAGCAAAATGCTAATATGTGCCGCTCCTAAAAAGTACAAAATATTGCCAATATTTTCTATTACGAGCTCCAACTTTGATTACTGTTTAACTCCTTCCTAAATATTGATACGAACATTTGGAACAGTAGATGCGTTGACAGTTTGTTTTCCAGTTGGGCTTGTTAGGACGATTAGAACATGGAATTACCATATAAGGTCCTATAAGAAATGTATAATTTTGATATGTTTGACTAGAAACCTCAAATCTACAGAAAAACCAGTCGCAATTGTTGTGTGAGCCGATTTCATCAAGCAAAAAATTGGAACGTGAAAATTACTTTTCACTCTGTAAATTGAGAAGCAGCAGATGCAGAGAGGTGTCCCTCTTTTTTGAGATTTTGGATACAGTAGGAAGCAAGTTTGTGCGTGATAATTGTTCACGAAACTCTGGCGCTTCGATCAATACTGATAGTTGGAGATGTGCTGCCCCAAATAGCTCAATAAACAAGAAAGTTTGGTGGAGTGCTTAAATCATTTTCGTCGAAAAAAAAAAATCCGTGGCTTTTTCGGAAAACTAGATTCCTGGAAGAGAAGAGCATCTCAGGAAGTATCTCAAAGTGCCAAGAAATGCGACTCAAAGACATCTGGGAAGGAGAAAATATGCCAGTTTATTATCCTGCCGATAAGGTAAAAAGCTGACTGAATTGTTAGAATACAGAATAAATGTGAGATGATTTTACAAATTATCCATTACTAAGCGCCCTTCTGATTTCAGAAAGTATGGCTGTGGCAAAATCTGTGACCTGTGGCGATCGTGAAATGGGGAAAATCCAGCGACCAAGGAATTTCTAAGTTGACCACAATGTTACCTCAAATCCTGCTTACAAGAAGAAATTTCAGGATTTTTTAAGCAATGTGTCTTGCCGCGATGAAGCCATCAACTGAAAATTCAAGATTGTCAAGTCAGGTGTACGATTTGGTCAACAGAAGATGAAGATACTATCGGAGCCGATCCCATGTGGTTCACATGTGCTTATATCACAGCAAATATTACAACTACAGTGAAGTAGAAAATGGAAACTATTGTCAATTCAAACATCTAGGCTTGTGAAAGCAATGGAGAAAGCATAACTAGAGATGTAGAGGGCTCAATGAACGTGAACGTTGGGTTGGTGTTTAGAGTGGTTGAAACTTTTTTTTGAAGAAAAAATGAGAAATTCATGGTTTTCTCGAAACGCTGGAGCTCGTGGAAGTACGAGGCAGCACAGAATGTATCCCAAAGTGCCAAGAAATGGAAAGGAGGAAGGAAGGAATACACTTGAAAAAATATACGGAGGTTGTACCGATAACAATTAGGATGGGTAACTAAATTGCTGTAATACAGTTATGATGTTTGCACAAAATTATCTGTTGCTAAGCCTATCTAGTTTCAGGAAGTACCTGTGTCAAGAATTGTGGCCTTCGGCAATCTAAAAATGGGAAAATCTACGGACTGAGGAATTGCTACGTCGACCACAGTTTGGAGCCTAGAATCCTCAATAGAACAATAAATATTTGTATTTTTAAGAAATGTGTCTTGACACAATCAAGTTGTAGTTGAAAATTCAATATCGTTAAATCAGGTGTAAAATTTCTGTCAAGGAGGGCTCCGGTGACCGAATACATCTTCGGTGGCCGAACAGCTGTTCGAGTTAAACTTCCATGTTTTGCCTCTGTCCATATTCTACAACCGAAGTGAAGACATTCCTGCACTTTGAAAATATAAACCATAAACAAAAACTATTGTTTGTTTCTTTAATCCAGCAGTAAAAGCTGGGCCTCAAGTATTTGGGTGATTGGGGAGCACAAACCGAAGAGGTACATACCTAGCCCCACACAAAGCATATCACTCCAGCAGTGCCGGGAACGTAAACCCCCAACATTCAGGTGAGGTTTGGTGGCAAAGTTCATGCCCAATTTTGTCGGAGAATATGAATTTTCACCACTACCCTGTGCAGTTAACCTAACATGTTTGGCTTGCTTTTTCACAAAAAAACACACTTTTCCACGAGAACTTATTTTGCAGGCGCATTAACCCAGATATGCCTAATGTACTATATGTAGTACAGCTGGAAAAGGTCTTGACCTGCACACTGGGTGGTGTGGTCAACATTTGGAGTGGTATGGAGCTGTTCAGTATGAACCAGGCAATACAATTGTCAACATCTAATAACTTTTTCAAATTTACTTTGTGTTTTATACGAGGTCAAAGTTTGCCGTAAACAGAAAATTGAGGATCGCACTACTCGCTTTGCGGGGTAAGTTTGTTGCAAATTACCTGAAAGTATTACAAGTTATATGTAGTGCAAAACATAACAATAAATAGTGACGTTAGTAATTGAAATTCATAAATTTTCTTTATTTTGAAAATTAGTGGTCATTTTGGGGAGTGAAACAGGGGTGTACTAAATATAGTACATTAGGATGATACATGTCTATAGCTATCATCCGATTTTATGGTTTTTCACTTCATGAAGCTCTTGCCATGTTGGAAGACGATTATGAAAATGTTGACAGAGTCGAAGAAAACACTACATTTCCAGCTGTGAATGCGGTAGCCTGTCTAACAGATAAGATTCTGGGGGTGGAGGAGAACTTTCCATAAATAAAAAAAAAACGAGCAGAAGTTATTCTCCAAGCTCCAGAAGAACATATACCAGAAGAAAATGCAAACACAATGGTGATGACAACGATACTTTATTCCTCACAATTATTGCAATTCATAGGAAACTCAGGTTATGTACCTGATATGGCTACAAATTGTGGGTTGGGAGTAATAGTTTGGGTTATCTGAACTGGTTTGAACCATATCAAGGAGCTACAACAAACATTAGTGAAACCTACGAAGATTTAGGAGTTGGTAAAAGGTAGAAGATTGGTCTTGGAGTATGCTCAAGTCCTGCACAAAAAAAAAGGCTAGATGTCAAGTTCCACTTCTTTCATAATTTTTTTACCTGAAAGAAAGTAAATTCACTTGTTTTCCCACTGCATTGACAAGACCAACCAAAAGGTTTGGGACTTACATCACCGCAGTGGAGGAGTGGCTCAGCTGAACTTTGGAAGAATTCGAGGAAGAATTGCTTGGTATACACTACTTGTTCAAAATCTAAAAAAAATCCGGCTTACCAAAAAAACACATAGCTCGCGAGGTGAACTTCTACGTTACCGACTGGACCATCTTGTCATTCCCCAAGACAAACCAATCTGATGTGGTCATTGCCACCAAAAAACCACAACGAAATCAGTGGCGTAACTAGAAGTGTCCAATGGGGGGGGGGGGAGGTCACGACAGAAAAATATGTGAGAATGTGAGAAAAGCGAGCAAGAAAGCGCCACATTCCAAAAAATTTCCGGAAATTCAATGGCTTATAGGGGGGGGGTGACCCAAACGCCCCTTCCAGTTACGCCACTGTACGAAATGTTCAAAGAGCGATATTGGGGTGCATGTCAAGTGCTTTGTGTTGTTTCACAACAAACACCAATATTTGCCTGATAGCTATGTATGTTCCTAATGTACTATATGTAGTACGGCTGAAATTTCTGCTTTTGTGATGTAATTTTTTTAATTTTTCAATGTAGATGTTTTTCCAAGCCCTAATAAAGTGCATTACAAAGAAAACTATCCATCTTTGTCTTCAGAATAACTTTTAGGCATATCTGGGTTAAGGACATTGCTTTGAGCTTGATACAAAAGTTTCAAACTCAAACTCAAAAAGGTAGCCGAGGAAAAAAATGCAGAAACTGGAACTCCGTAAGCGCCCTGTAGTTCGGTTGTTCCCGAACATTATTTGGTTCAAATTTGGCGGGCAATTCTGGACAGTTGGCAACACTGCTGTGACGTCAATGGAAATGCCTAATTTAATCGCAAGGATGTCTATACTACTGGCTGGATAAAAAACTTCGCCGCCATCTTGAAGCTTGATTTGAATCTGTGACCGTCGGGATTGTCATCGTGACATTCGTGATGGACGCCGCCAGCCTCTTGTGCATCCATGGCGAATTATCGTTGATTATGCCGCGCAAGCCCAATAGTGTTCGCAACAAGCGGACCCCGCAACATAACACACTTTTTGTTGCAGGTAATTGACTAATTGCTATCATTTTACAAGACCGGGCCCATACCGGGCCTGGCAGCAAACTTCTGAACGACAGTTTCGAGCGTGCTCCGACTGAACGTGACTATGGTTACGGGTGGCCGACCAGTCGCGGACAATAACACTTCGACCGTCGAGATTGTCAAATCTCGGCTTCACCTTTCTACGTCAAAACCGGCGAAGCTTCTTGTCCAGTCAGTATAGACGTCCTTGTTTAATCGGCATTATCCGGGGACTCCTCCCCGTCATTGTCAACCTATAGAATGGTACAGCCACACTCTCGTCATGTTTATTGGAAGATCATGGCCTATCAAACTAGCCTAAAACCGTTTTTGTCGGTCATCATTTTTTTGAAAAAAAAAGAAAGTGAAGAAAATTATTGAATTTTCACCCTGTATACTTATTTGTAGCAGTCCCAGAGTTGAGGACTTCTGATATGTTGAAGAAGGGACTGTAAGCTTGCCATGGTAAAAAATTCGTTTTTGTTTGAAATAATTCCAGCAAAGCACCTATTTTTTTCTATCTCCAATATACTACTGGTGTATTTGAATTTACAGGATAAAAAGTCACTTTCATGTTCAATTCCTTTTCTTGATGAAATCGACTCACACAACAACTGCGAATAGTTTCTCTGTAAACTTGGAGTTTCTAGTCAAACATATCACAGATACCTACACATTTTTGCTACAGCTACGTTTTTATTTACAGATTCAGATGTTTGGTTATTTTGCATCAAAAATTTAAAAATCTTGAAACAAACCAAACATTCAACTTCATTTCTCGTCGTCAAATTTTTTTCCCGGAAAACGCCAAAACAGTCGATTCTTATCTCGAATGGGACATCCAGGACACGTACCTATTGCCAAATTTCCAACTTCAACCCCTTCGTCCCCACCCTTTGCTGCTTCCATATTTCAAATAGCATGACTTATCTTGTGATACATCAAATTGAATTTACCTCATAAAATTCTCTTTCTGTCAAACAAATTTAATTTTCTCAAACTACTCCCAATCAGGGCCGATTCTGAGTGGTGTGCTAGGAGTGCTCCTGCACAAGGGCGGCCAAAATTCAAGGGCGGCGAAAGGTCCCCCAATTTTTTCAAATGAAAAATTAAGTGTCAAAAAATGAACTGATATTATGATTTTCGAGACCTAAGGCGGCCGCCCTGCGTGAATTGTGAATTTTTAGTGCCGAAAAAATACAACAGGGGTTGTCAAGAATGCAGACGAGGCGGCCGCCCTGCGTCAACTGTTACAGATAGGTATTAGTTTTTTTTCTCAGAAAGTATCTGAGGAAGGGCAAGAATTTTCATCTCTTTTCGGATAGTCTGTTTGGCTGATCAGCTTTGCGCTTCACGCTCTGCGCAGGGTTTATTTGACAAATAGCCTATCCAGAACTTTTTGAGGGAATGGAAATACCCTCGGAAATACCGGCCCTTGGTATAGGTATAACTAGTACCTTCTACTCACAGACCTAGTAGATACTTACCTTTCATATACCAAATATGTATTAGTTTTGTCAAGTTTTTTTGTTTTCAGAATTTTGCAAGTTGTTGTGTTTTCAAGATTATATAGATATTTTACCAATAATTATGACATTTTTTTAGGTTTTGCCTTCTTATCAATAGAAAACCACCTATTTGAACAGCTTTTTTTGATTATAATCAACTACAAAATCAGTATACCCATGAATTAGTATAAGTGCCTAAAAACTTATCTACGAGCCCCGTCCCACATCAGTTGGCCCATCAGTAACAATGCAATTTCTAGAAAATCAATGATCAGAATGTCAATTTCTTTCAAATATTGTTTTTTGTTAATTTTCTCTACAGGTTAGTACCTACCTTTGAACATAATTCTAGGATTAAATCTCCAGCGCTTGCGCAGTAGAGAAGCTGGTGGTCGATGAAATGGAACCCCCTCCCCAAATGGTTTTATCCCAGCTAACTCCGATGCTAGGCATAGTAGGTTATGTCAGATAGGTCGCTTCTTGAGTTGAGCAAAATCGGTGGAGCAGTTTCAAAGTTATGATGAAAAATCGTTTTTCTAACACAAATTGGAAGGGCTGTACCTCCGATATTTGACATCACCGAAATATATATTTTTTGGATCCTTCTACTCATTGTTTTATTCTTCATCGATTGACTAATTTCCACACTTGAACTCCGGGTCTTCCTGTCTTTATTTAAATAAGGAAAGTGAAGTCTTCGCATCTGGGCCAACTTACTGATGTGGGGCGGGGCTCGTATAGGGTATGCCGAGGGGTATGCTCAAGTGAGGTGGCTATGGACGCATGTTGATCCTCGGCGCAAAATAGATCATAATTGTTCATATTTTTGCTTAAAATGGAGGGGCCATGGCGGTTTTAGGCCCGCAAAGTGAAAAAAATCGGCTGCGGCGCAATCTGTAGGGGACCCGGACGCCCCCGGCAGAAAATTGCTGTAGGGTTACAGCTGGCGGGCGGCCAAATTATTTTCGCACAAGGGCGGCCGACAAGCCAGAATCGGCCCTGCTCCCAATCTTTCTCAGAATTCTCTCTTTGGTAATATGCGATATTCAGCGGCACGAGTTGCGCTGTAGGTTCGCAAAGCTAGGGGATGGAACTCATGCGTCTGCGCGAGCTAGGAAAAGTCAAAACCTGCAGATTTTCAGCCATCGATTTAACAAAGGAAAATAGTTGACAAGAAACTCCTGACTTCCATGCTAGATTATGTGGAATGATGTTGTCCATGTGCATTGCTGTCGAAAAAATGAATTCCGCGCGTAATGTTCCGAAAAAAACGAAAAAGCCGTTTTCAGATTATAACTGGTTGCCTAGAAGGTGATGTTTTTTGGAAACACACATGGAATGGAACTGAATTGTTTTTTTCGTACGGTTCTTGCAGCCAGGCACTCAACAAACTGCCCGTCATTTTGGAAAAAAAAAACAGAAAACACAAAACCTTTGATATATTAAACACAATAACCCGATAAAATTTTAGTTACCATTTGTTCACATGCAGTTTCATGCCACTGACAGACAGGACAGCAACCGTAAGGCAGAGAAGAATACCAGAAGTAGGGCGGTATTTTCAAAAACACACAAACTGATAAACACGTTACCATATTTTCGCTCATTGTGTATCTAGAACTGATCCATCATTGCTGGTCTTGAAAACAATGAAAGATCAAGAAACACTCTTTTTTCCATAGCTCATTTGAAAGTTTCATTTCCAGCCGTTTCAATAATAGACAATGTTGAAATTACGCTTTTTACATGTGTTAGCATACGGCACTATTCTCAAATCCCCTAGCATGGTTGCGCCAGCGCAGAAATGGCACTGAATTTCGCCTATAGGGCTGTGTAATTGTGTATCTTGAGTGTTAACCGGGCCCATGCGCGTAAAATTAATAATAATATAATAATAATAATGTTTTACTCCTTATCGACATATTTTTTGTCATAGAAGGGTACCCTTTTTATTGAGTGTTTCTTTGCATTTGGTCATATGTACACAATAATGGTCAGTTATCAGTAATCAACAAATTTTCATTTTTAAATACGTAACATAATACAATATCAATATTCACACAGTCATTAACACTTGGCTCAGGAGAAAAGTTCTTCGGGAACGGCCGGGTTTCGAACCGGGTACCTCTTGGTTGGTGGTCTTGCGTCGTAACTCCTGAGCTACCGGCCGCCCCCCATGCGCGTAAAATTAGGCGCTTGGTATGAAACTTCCAGACAAATAGCGTCTTGTAACACGTAAGATGAAAATAAAACTATCAATAATCGTTTGTGTAAGTTACTTTTCCAACTATTGATGCTCACTGTTTGTGGGTTGTGAGTGTGATGTAATTTTAATCTTTTGAATATTGAAAACAATCATTTTGTAGAAGAAAAGGAAGCTTTCGGTTCTTGTGGAACCCTCTGGGGCCAAAGCTAGGCGAGAGCCACTCTCACACGGTACGTTTTAGGCAATCCTTGCTACATCAATGTACTGCGGATTGCATAAATTTATCCGGCCCAGAAGCCAGACAGGAGAACGGCAAAAGCCTTGTTCGGGGTTGCTAAATGGACAAGAAATATGAATAATTTCAATTATTCCGATAGTAATTTCAAATTTTGAACTTTTATTCAGGATAGTGTCAATTTTTCCAATTAGAGAGGCGCAAGGTAACATCTTGCAAACCAAATTGATTTTATCGTGACTATTTAAAGTGGCAGTGATTGTAATACAGATTATTAATCACATATTATCATTGGTAACGGCGGCCATGCCAAATCTGACAACATCGCGATTAGACTGTGGATCATTTGCGAAGTGTGCAACGAACTTCCAATATTTGAATTATTTTGTGAAAAAGAACTATACAAATTGGAAATTTGGCTTGCGACTTGTTCTTCTTTACGTTTTTAGTGATTTTTCTGTATTTATATGGAAACTAGTCATGAAATTGCCTGGTATTCCATAGAAAGAGTCGATATTATTTGTCTGGATATTTCAAATTTAGCGCTGAATAGCGACACTTGCGTCCATGTTGCATCTGCGCCGTCGGTCGGGTCAAGATAAGGCACTATCGAAGAAACGTTTCTGAAAAGTTCCGATTTTTGAAAAATATATATTTTCAAACAAAAACAGCTCGATTTCTATTTCGAGGGGGACGTTTAAGACACATTCTGTCGAATCTTCATCCTCCACCCCTTTGCCCTTCTTCCTTAGATTAATAATGAGAGAATTTAAAAAAAAGAACGGGGGAGGGAATTATTAGAAAAAAGTTGGAAGTTTTTGTTTTACAGGCAGAGAGTTTTTATCTCCAATCGGATGTATTATTCAATCAACCACCCAAACTAGAGTTCTATCCTGACGGCTCGATACCAAAATGGGGCTGAGACCGCCGCAAGTGCGGTTGTTATAGCAACGGCGGATACCAACCAATCAGACCGCTGTATTTGGCGAGTTGCGCCGTCTCAAACTTTGGGCCTCCAATCTACCTTTCCCATTATGAAAATCACTTGCGCGCATACCTGTGAGCGCATACTTCTAGACTCCCGCTATAGTACAAACGGCTACTACATACCTCTAGTTCTGGGTTCACAGGTATGCGCGAAACTCCCGTGGGAAAGGTGGATTTGGTATCGAGCCCTGAGTTGCTAGTGGTGTCTCACTCTCACTCATACAATTTCTTGCCTCATCTTTTTTTACCTCAGGTCAGATTAGTGAGTTTTGTTGTTGATAAAAAGCGGCTATTGCATTGTAGCAGACAAGTTCTGAACACTATTGCCAACACTGCCGTCGTCTTCGAAGCTTTGCCACTAAATTTTGAAACTGTTGCTGGTACACCTGCTGTATAATATACAACTGAATCGGAAGGAAGGAAGGAAGGTCATATTCATTCAAAAAATACCCGATTTAGGTATAATATATCAATCCCTTACTGCAGACTGAAAAAAGCTCAAAATGGACCAAACGTCTTGTTTCTGAAAGCCTTCAACTCTCTCCCATTGGAAGTACGCAATTTGTCGACTAGGGCTTTTGTTGCTGCAGTCAGAGACATTCTCTTATCAGGGGCGTTTTACAGCTACCAGGAGTTTTTGCAGCATACATTTGAAAAAAAAAGGTTATGTTGAAATTTGTGGGCTCTTTTAATTGATTATATGCACATTGTTGCGAAATCAGATCATCGTACTTGTACATATATATATTTATTGTCTATTTATTTATTTATTTATCTATTTATTGTTATTATTGTTTATTATTTCTTTTGACGTATGTAAGCACTTGTATGCAGAAACAATAATAAATTATCTATCTATCTATCTAAGGTTCCTATAAACCCAAACAAAGGTAGAAAATTATCATTTTGCTGTACCTCTGAGGTGATGGTAACTGTAGGGAAAATTCCCTGCATGTAGGGAAAGTTGATACATTTTTGAGGTGTAGGGACTTGAAGGGAATATTTTTCTAGGAGGGATTTGTAGGGAAAAATTGATTTAATTCGTTTTGAACAAAGTATTGGAGGAGAAAATTGGGAGAACCATCGATTTCACATCATTTCTGCATCCTCCCACCATTTGAGTGATAAAGATAAAACTGTCGACGTAGCGTCGACGTGTGCTTTCCATTTACCGACACACACAAGTCGACTTGATTTATTAGTCCAATTCTGAGAATTATAAGCTGTTTTTCTTCAACCACTCAAAATAGAATTCCATCTTCCATCATAACTTACTAGTGGTGTCCTCGGTGGTGTCCCACTCTTTGTCATTCGATTTCTTGCCATATCTCTTTTCATCTCAGGTCAAATTGGTCAGTTCTGTTGTTGAAAGACGTCGACTATTGTATTGTTGCACCTCAGGGAAGGTTCCTATGCAAATACAACAACGAATACAAATACAAAAGCTTCATTGTTTCTATGATACAAAAGAGGTGTAATGGACAAGAGAGGTGGGGATAATTCTAAAGACGAAGTTTCTATATAACCCGACCAAGGGTGTCCGAAGGTCATTCTGTTACTATACCTTAGCCATCACAGTGCTATACTTCGTGTGTTCATTTTTGGTAACAGTGCTTTGTCTGTTTCGTCAAGATCTCCATCATAATATTTCCATAGACCTATATTCCAGTATTTTGGTGAGTTAATTCAATGTTTTTGTAAAATATAAATTATTTCAATATAAGTACATCACGTACATCGATGAGAACGCGAAAGAGTGGCTAGTGTGAAAAAGTGCCCAATCAGTAAGAGCGATTCTGGAGCTGAACTGGCTCCATTCTGGCCAGTCGAAAACGCCATTAGTTTTTGTCACATTCGATAATAGCAATCATTGATAAATCGAGGAAAGAATCAAGGCCTGATTCCGGATTTGATGTTCCTTTTTGTAGTTCTGGTGCATTCATAATAGAAAAAAGCTGTATAAAGTATGATACACGTGCATAAGTAGCCTTTTAACACGTTTACTGCCACGATGGTCTCATGGGACCAGCAGCGTGGAGCTCCAACCAATCAGATAGGCCGGGCATATTATTAACCGCTTCGTATGATTGACGTTTGGCGACTTGGTGTTTGAATCTCAACAAATTTTGGACAACGGCAGCTCATTTATACGAAAAGGTCGAGAAATTGTTTGACCAGGTCTTATTTGATGCAGAGCTTGATGTGGTGAACGTGAGTTTGATTGGTTTTGTAAAAAAGCAGCTAAAGGCCGAATGGTCGGTTGGTCAGTACAACATATAACCTCACATTATCTAGTTTTTTGGAATAATTCCCAATTACCTGTGTTCACTTCTCGATCAGCACACATATCATTGACAATCTGTTATTGTTAGAGGATGCAGTTTTCTCAAAAGGGACCAGCTCATGAAAGTTGCATACGTTTTCATGTACCTAAATCGTTTTTGGTTTTTCATTTTGCTGGCAGAAGTCATTGGTGGCCTTATCTGCTGCCTCGCACAATTGGAAAGGTGTCTCGCGACCGTCATTTATTGTCATCATCAACCCGGCGAATAGTATTTGAAGTTGAAAACTTTCAAAATGCTCGAAGTCTACTTGGTATTTGACATCTACAATAAATGCAGAGCTTTTGTGTAAAATTTTGGAACTTCACAAATTGGATCTGTTTTGCTAGTAGTGAAAAAAATCGTATATAAACCGCGCTTGAGAAGGCTATTATAGCCTTCGCACGTATCTCCCTCGCCGCTACGCGGCTCGGTATTTAAACGATGCTCACGCTATAATAGCTCACTTCTCAACCTTGGTATATAATATACTATTACGTGTTTGTTGTGGTAATACATGAGATGTAATGACTTTTATATAAGTTGTATATGGATATTACAGTATATGTATTGAAGTTGACACTTGTCAAAATAACCTCGAAAATTACAAAAAAAATTAAATTTGCAATGGAACAAACACGTAAAATGTTGTACAACACTCGTGGCTTGTTACACAAGATGCTTTCCTACACTCAGACTCTCACAAAACTCGGGCTGCGCCCTCGTTCTGCAAATTTCGGCTTCGTGTCTAAAAACTACTTATGTAACAGCCAACTCGTATTGTAAACTACTAAATTCTCATACTAACTTATTCTATATTATAATCCGTAGAAAAAGCAAAGTTGCATTTAGTAGGCTGTTCGATTTGCATCAATTTGGTGGGAAATTCCTTGACCAATACATTTTCAACTTTGATCCATATCATTTCAGTTCTTAGCACGCGTCAGTCAAGGGGTTATTGTTCCTTTTTTTTTTCACCCGGTTCCATCGTTATCAATGCTTCAAATGAAAAACCTAACAAAATGGGTATCTTAAGTATACAGGGTGTCCCGGAATTAGTGTTACAAAACTCACAGGGAGATAGGAAATTTGAAAATAAGGGGACTTTTGTTGATAAACATACCCTCCCAAACGTATAATAACGGAGAAACAGGCCTTCAAAGTTGTTTTTCAAAAACAGTTTTTTCTGCATAACTTTTGAACCAATTAACCGATTTTAGTCAAATATAAACCAGAGTTCACTAAAACAAGTCTCTATTGAACAATTATAACGCATTTTATAAAACATTCTCAGGGGCGAAGATAATAGAGAGTGGCCTCCCCCTTTTCCCCCTATTTTTGACCTCTCCAAATATTTTCAGAAGTTGTTCCAATTCTTGAATTTTGCGTTCAATTTAAAGAAAAAAGTTTCTCTTGCAAAATTTTGATTAGAGGCTTAGTTTTTAAGATATTTGGGATTAAAACATTGCAAAACATCTCGAAATCGCCACTTTCCTGGGCCTAAGAATTAAAATTCAAGAAAACCCATGATTCGTCAACTGGAATGAGTTTTCTGGGTGTTTTGAGTTGACAAACCATCATTTCCGCTGATGAACATGGAGTTTTTCAGAAATTCAGGAAAAAAAAAACAATTTGGGCCCTGGAAAGTGGCAATTTCGTGATGTTTTCTAATGTTTTAAACTCAAATATCTCAAAAACTAAGCCTCTAATCAAAATTTTGCAGGAGTAACTTTTTTCTTTAAATTGAACGCAAAATTCAAGACTTGAAACAATTTCCAAAAATATTTGGAGAGGTCGAAAATAGGGGTGAAAGGGAGAGGGCACCCCCTATTACCTTCGCCCCTGAAAATTCCTAAAAATTCGTTATCACTGTTCAATGGAGACCGGTGTTGGTGAACTTCAGTTTGAATTTGAATAAAATCGGCTCAACGGTTCAAAAAGTATGCGGAAAAAACTGTTTTTGAAAAACAACTTTGAAGGTCTGCATCTCCGTTATTATACGTTTGGGAGGGTATGTTCATCAACAAAAGTTCACTTATTTTCCAATTTTCTATCTCCCCGTAAGTTTTGTAACACGAATTCCGGGACACCCTGTATACAGTCCATTTTTTTTTCGGAAGTCCACTGTGGTGCAAATGGCACACACTTTTGCATTCACCGTCAATAAGAGTAATTAGAGGGAAATTTTTTCCTCATCAACTTCTTGGATTCTTGTGAAATAGATTCTCTAGCGAAAACAGGTCGATTCTTATTTCGAAGGAGGCATCTGAGACATATATTGCCAAATTATTATCTTCAAGCCCTTCGCCCCCACCCTACCCTACTTTAAATGTTCACATGGCAATATCTCCTTCGTGATACATCAGACTAAAGGTAATAAAATTTTCTTTCTGTAAAAAATGATTTCAAGTTTTCTGAATTACCTCCTAAACTTTTTCAAAAATTTGATCAATTGAGAGGCGACGGGGTTGAAGGCAAAAATTTGACAATGTGTGTCCTAGATGTAACCCTCGAAATAAAAATCGACCTGTTCGAGCGTTTACTGGGAAAAAAATTGGCGGCGAGAAATCTGGAGTGGGTGGTACTTTTAAAAAAAATCAGCCTGTATGCCCCAGGAATGTTATTGCCTATTATTTATGAGATATTTTTCCCCACTATCGAGCTTCTATGTATTCGTCTAAACAAGAGCATCTGATTCTTAGAACAAAATTTGAAAAAAAAATTGTTCATGGAAATATTGTCATTTCTGGCTGGGGTATAATGTATATAGCATAACTCCACTTTCCTAACGCTTCGATTCTCTTTGTCGTTGTGTTCTTGAGTTTTTCATTGTTCAGCACTGTCCGGTTAGTACCTGCTCAATACACTCGTAGAATACTATTTGAACAAACAAGTTCACAAATAGCATCAACTGTACTGAAGTCTCAAGGATATGAGGATGCCAAAAGAAAGCGCCCATTGTATCATATCACAAAAGCTTTGAACATTTTCGCCTGCACAATTGCCGTCGTCTTGTCTTTTGCCGAAGCTTTGTCTCAAACGGAGAGCTCTAGAACTTGATGGCTTACCTGATGCCTGTATACCGTTAGGTGGAGATTCCCTATACAACTGAAGCAAGGGTGTTCAACAGTCATTTTTATACACAACCAGTCGTCTTTCACGGTACCACAGTCAACGCGGTGCTCGTGTGCTCATAATTAATCTACGGATCTCTCTCTGACTTGGTTTTTTCTTCACCACGTGAAAGGAAATTTTGTTTAATTTTTTCTATAATTTTTGTCAAATTAAGGTAATTTTCAATATGCATTCATCATGGACATTGATGAGAACGCGCAAAAGGGGCATTATTTTCTTTACTCAATAAATAATTTCGACCTAATCACTAATCAACAATCGATGATTATATGTCACGTTACTGACTACATGACGGAATAATATTGAGGTGTTTTTCCGATTGCCATGTTTTTTTCTCTATCCTGATGCATTATGCATAGTGAAAAAAGTGTCGGTATGATACACGTGCATCAGCAGCCTTCCAAAGACTTGCGCTGTTGATACCATTCTGATTAGCGTCGGGCCACGTGTCATCAAATGCGTTGCACTTGTTTGAAAGGCTTACTTATACACCTACTTACTCACCTGATTATTTTGCCTATTTCACCTTTACGGGTGGAAGTGTGCATCTCTGCACCAATTGTACGGGCGCCATAGTACAGAGTTGGGGAGAAGAAGACGAAATTCTTAATCCACACAAACAATTAATTTTCTTCAACAATTTGCGCTGGTCCCGATCAGCCTTATCTAGTAGCAGGTGATTTTTGTTTTAGTCGTAAGCGTATCATGGCTTATTGGCTTTCATGGACACTAAAGCCACTAAGCGATGCTGCTCTTACGACTAGAACTGAAACACCGCTAAATGAGGCTGTACGCTAGGGGTATACTGGGGTTGAACCTGAGATTTCATCAGAGTAGATCCTATTCAAAGCGAAACGTGGCTGGAAGGTACCATCTGAATAAAAACTCGGTGAATAGATGAAGCTCATTATTCTTATTATATTATACATATACATATACCCATTGGGTAAATGCTCGGGTGAATGAGAACATTGAGAACAAGCGAAAATTTGCGTGCCTACCACAGGCAAGGTGCTTGAGAAATAAAAGCTACGAATAAAGAATCAAGCAGGTATTCCGAGCTCACCGTTGAAATTAAAAAAATGCAGGGCAGTTCAGGAGAAGGCTCCAATAGTACCAGAAACTTTCCGATGATTTTCATTTTTCACAAATCAAGAATCGATTTTCCGTCCCTTATTAGCTTTTGCTATTCATAATGGCTCTTTCATACTCTTTCAAAAAATCACGAACGCGTCTTTTTGTACTGCTGATTGTGTCTCGGAATATCACCCACTATAGATACCGGGTGAGCCAAACATTTTTGTAATCCGCTCGGTAATCCGTATTCATCAAAAAACGCTTGCAAAAGATCGTTGAAAGACTCTTTAACTGATGTGAAGCAATAAATAAGACAATAGGTCTTCATAGAATAACTTTCTTTCTTCATTCCCCAAGAGAATTGGATTTTCAAAATGGACCTATGACACCCCCTGTGTTTCAGCGATCAATAAAAATTCAAAACATTTTCGATGGTTCGAACATATTTCTGTTTCTCTGGAATCACCGTTTCTGTTCCATTTATTGATCAACCTGTAAGTCTAAAGATGAGAATCCTAAAATACGCCCAGGAAAAGTGGCGCATAGCAAGTTTCTCCCAAGTGTAATGTTCAATAATTCTCTAACAAGAAAATTAATTCGGATTTTTTATTTTGTAGCGTTTTTTCGAAGTATCCACATATAAGCTACTCCTTTCTTGAGGGGTTTCTAATGCCTCTGTCGCTGAATTAGTAGAAATCACTGTTTGTACCTGCATTTGAGAAAAAGAAAATTCTAATTTGGCAGGCGACTTCCTTGAAGGGAAATGAATGGGCGATTGTATTGACTTTTTGAATTTTACAAGAAAACATCAAAGTTTTAGAGCAAAAATATTCAAGATTAAATAGCATTTATTGTCAATAAATTTTTTCCAAGGGAATTGCATGCCAAATTTAAGTTGTTTATTCCAAAAATAGAGGTATAAAAAGGGATTTCCACTAATCTACTTTTCCAGTGGTATTAGAAGCCTCTCCATGACGGATTTCATGGATATGTGGAAGGTGGGAGCTGATGCCACCCTTTGTCATAAAACTTAAATTTTCATTATAAAGATGAGTATTACCTCGAGTATTGCAAACATTGTTCCCACCTTCTTGAAGTGAAGCTTAAAGCTAAAGTAAAAGTTGAATTATTCGTGCATGAACCCTGCTTAACCTATAACGACTTTTGATGTGACTTTTACTGTGCTAACCAAACTCAATCATCAATCATCTTGGGTATCTACCAATAGATCAGGATGATCAACTCCAAATAATCATTCAAATTTATATAAGCGGATATTTAGGTACATACGTAGGTACTTGCAATTTGCAATGATGATTTCTACCTGTACTGGAATAATCTATTTTGTTACAGATCTCGAATAATGCCACTTTTCACCGAAAAAGGTATGGCGAGACTAAGCTACATGTTCCAGACTTCTGATGGAGAGATTAGGAGTTTACTGCATCCGCAAACCCTCGTGGGGATGCCGCCGGGTGAGGGCCCTCCAAGCGCTCATCGCATACTTCAGCAGTGGAAGGAGGCGGAAGAAGCTGTACTCAAACGGAGAAAACGGTGTCATTCTGTGATCGACCAGAGAAACAATTGCATGGAGTCCTGTCACGTTTTGGTCGAGTATACAAAAATGGTTACGAGCAGGCATCCGACAGAAGTTGCGAGCGAGCATTCGACCGAAGTTGCAAGCGTGCACCCAAGGAAAGCTGAAAGCAACGACAAGACCGGAGCTGTTGATAAGGACTCGACCAAATCTGTGGTCGACGAGGTGATCAAGCAGTTTATCAAAGCCGCAAGGGAGTACTCGGTTGTGGCCGCAAGCGGGCACCCAACCGAAGTTGCAAGTGTGCACTCGACAAGCGCTACGAGCGAGCACTTGAAGGACGCTGAAAGCAAGGACAAGACTTTGGACAAGGTCGCAAACAAGATCTCGGTCGATGTCGCGAGTGATCACTCAATCGATGCCGCAAGCGATCACACAATCGACGCCGCAAGCAAGCAAACGAGCGATGAATCAACCACCTCCAGACGTGAGCCGAACAAAAACTTCTCTGCGTTGAAGAAGCTCGCTGAGGACTTGTCATTAGATTCGGACACGAGCGATGACGACGAAGCTGATTGGTCGTTCGTCGATCCTAAAATGCCGGAGAGCCGAAACACCAGTTCCATCACCGAAAAAGAACACAGTTCCATCGGCGGTGATGCTACGAGCGTCGAGAATAGTGATGAGGATATAGTGAACGTCGGTAACATCAGGACCGATAGAACTGACGGCAACTGTATCAGTGATATTGTTTTGAAGGACGAAGCCTCAACACTTCAAGTTCAAGGCGGTTCTAACGATATTGACATCACGATCAATATCGCGGCAGCACGACAGCACGACAACTACGATATGCTGAAAGAAGACTTGGCAATATCAACCGATGAAGACGAAGGTGAAGTCGCCCCTCCTATTGAGCCTTCCCCTGGAACGCTCCCTGGATGCTCGCAAAATCCCCGTTGTACTAGTTCAAGGTACAAACCATATGTGATTCCACACCAGAATCAGAGTCGGTCACGCAGTGCTACAGAGACATGGGGCGTTTCAAGATTTGAGGGTTTGAAATTAAAGTTCAAAAAGTTTTCAAAGTCAAAGAGAAGGACCTCTCCAAGGTGAGATTTCCCTTCTGACCAATTTTAATGTTAGTTTTGTTCCAAATATTAATTTTTTTCTTTTATTCATTGTTTTTGTTGTGTCGGAAAATGAAAATAAAAATGTTTATATTTCTACTTTGTTTTTTATACGCCTTTTTTTAAACCATGAGCAGTGGTTCCGAGTTTCGCAGATTTGAACCTCACAAAATCTTTTGTGAAAAATTTGGAGGTAAGCTAGACATTCTCGCGTCTTGTACCTTTATAACATGTATAGGTAGAATAGTGACACTATCGACTCGTGTGAAAAAAGTTGAGCTAAGCATTGTTTGCAAAGAATACAAGTCGGTAAAAGCTATTAGACCACTAACGGAACGTAAATTCACAAATTCATTTTGACACCGATTCGCTCATTTCGAGTGATGAATAGGGACAGTAGGTAAAAGCCACCTAGCGGAGAAAGCTTGTGTCTATACAATCCAAGCCTCGAACCTCGAACCAAGCATTCGTGAGAAAATGTGAGTGATAAGATGCAGCAAATATTTCACGAATAATAAATAAAAAGATGATTCATCCCACAATCATTCTTGATCTTTACAAGAGTGAAGAGTGAGAGGTTTTACCTCACACGTTTCAGTCTGAGCCACATACGGCGCGGCATATAAACAAATAAACTGACGCTTCTTTAAACATATTAACTGTCAATATTGCCAATGGGCAGCGCTTTCCTAGATTGAATGCTTGCTCCCTATGAGTGTCAAATTCACTGAAAATAGAATATTCATTTGAAAAAAAAAATTTCCACCAGTAGTCCTGGCAATGAACGCTCAAAAAGGGGGTCTAGAAGGAAATGCCGAGATCCCAATTTTTGACTTCAGGACTGTGTTTGGACTTGTTAGGAGGTGAACATACCAAAAGTCCCTGGACCTAGGGGGTAAGGGGGGTACAGGGGGGCACGAAGAAGATACCGGTCTTTTGTTTTTCGCCTATATCTCGAAAACGGTTGGTCCTGGTCAAAAAGTAGTCGTGTAAAAATTGAAGCTGACAAAATTTACCACAAGAATAATCCAATAATTTTTTTCATATATGTTATAGTTTCCGAGCAATACGCTCTTGAAAATCGCAAAGTTTCAAAATTTTCAAATTTTTTGTGTTTTGGAACACGTTTTTTTGTAAATTTTGCCTCGTAACTTCTTTACCGCTCATTTGAGAAGAAATAGGTTCCAGAGGAAGTGGTAAAGCATTTAATTTTCTTTGAAACGAGTATATTATTCAATATTTTATCTTGCTGTGATCAAAAGTTAGAGCAATTTGAAAACTTCGAGACATATGACACAAAATGGTGTATTGCACTTTCTCGCGTTATATTTTATTGAGTATAATAATAACGTTGTGGAAATGTTATAATGTGGTGTATTTACACCGTAATACGTGGAGGAGGAAGTTATACCTATAGTTAATAAGTTATTGTATTTAAAAAAAATCAATTTTTTTCCAAATCATCTTATTGTGGAAATCATCAATTAAGCTTCACTTTAAGCTCCATCATCCAAGTCCGGTCTCGATAACCGAGGCCGGTTTTATATTTCCAGCAGGAAAATTTCCGGGAAATTGGAGAAAAATTGTTGGAAAATGTTCAAGAACCAGTTATCTGTTCTTTAAAAACAAATGGTGGAAATGTGTTCACGGAATAAAAAGTTGGAAAATTTGCAGTTATTCCAGAGAGAAAAACTCGAACACCGTGGGTCCAATTTTGAAAATTTTTCCTCCAAAAAATAATTCAATCTTTTCTCCAACTTTCATTCGCAGCATGTCTGCACCTAAAATAAATATTTCGTGAGGCTCACCGCATGTTAAAGATTGCACTGCAGTTTTTTCAAATACACGGAATGAGCTAATTTCATATTGAAAAAATTACCGTCGGAAAACCGAAGCTTTGTCGATTTTGAAAATAGATCTACACGACGCCCAGTTCAATCCACTTCCGATATCAGTTAAAATTTTTCGAAAAAAGTCGATTCTTTAGCAGGAATAAATTTTTGAGTGGAGTGCTGCATCAAAAGCGAGTCTTCCTGGTCGAAATCCGGGTGAGAGGCCCTCTCGAGTGGCAACGGCTAGGAGAAATTGTGAAAATTCATAACGCCCGACGGGAAAATGGTGGAAAACTGCAACTGCAGACTTAATTTGACTTTTATGTTTTGTTGCTTCTTGCCAAATTTGGTCCCAATCCATCGGATAGATTTTGAATGATTGAATGGTGAAGTTTTGAACTTTGACATTCTTTATTATTTGACAGATGACTGATAGGGTGATATTTTCAACTGTTCTGAATACAGTTTTTTATGGGCTTCCAAACGGCATTTTGAAAGTCAAGTTCTGTGAAATATAGCTTCTGTCATTTTTTGATAGTGACACTTCCGTTTGACAGATGACAGCCAAAAAGTAATCAGCTCATTCAACAGCAAGACCCTGTCTGTGTACTAAATTTCAAGTCGATCAGACTACCGGTTCGGTAGCTATCGTGTCAAAACATTTTTCCTGCATCCTGCATCATCACATAACTTTCCCTTGGACAGGTCGGAAAAGTATATATGGAAAAATGAATAGATCACTCTTGTAGGAAATTTTGTCACTTTCAATTTATACACGATCACTTTTTGACTAGGGCCAACCGTTTTCGAGATATAACCGAAAAACCGAAAACCGGTACCTTCTTCGTGCCCCCCTGTACCCCCCTCACCCCCTAGGTTTGGGGACTTTTGGTATGCTTACCTCCTAACAAGTCCAAACACAGCCCTGAAGTCAAAAATTGGGATCTCGGCATTTCCCTCTAGACCCCCTTCATTGACTGGACTACAGGGGATGGTATAATAGTCTGCTGGGTTGATTTTACCATATTAAGGACGGAGTTCAATTGGTAAAATAAGAGTTGCGGAATCAATCAGTCTGGGTTTATTCCTTGACGGATTTTCACCATTTTGCTCTCTATCGAAAGCTACAAGGATTTACTTTGGTTTGAGCCCATTGGCATTTCCAAGATCAAAAAATAATTTTTTCAAGTGTCAAAATTTAATTATTTTTCTTTGATTTCGAAAATGCCAATGGGCTCAAACTAAAGTACATCCTTGTAGCTTTCAAAAGAGACCAGAATGGTAAGAATCCGTCAAGGAATAAACCCAGACGGATTGATTTCGCAACGCTTATTTCACCAACATGACTCCGTCCTTAAACGCTTACTATACTAGGAGAGCAAATATAATTGTGGAAACCATTGCCTGGCCGTGCGGTCAATGGATCAGAGGGAATTTTCGTTACTTTGGGTCGTATTGTTTTGCTATGATCTTGGGAGCCGCGAATAAAAAGGGGAATTCAGTTTAGTTGAATTTATCAGACGCGCAAAGAAATTCGAGATGAACCGATATGCGGCTGCTGCTAGGCCAAACAAAGTGTTTTTATTTGTGTATGCTCGAGGTACGTAATTTTGCTAATACGCTCAATCAGTGATGACGTCAAAAGTTGGGTTTTGTATGAAAACAGTCTCTGCTAGGTTGGCAGCACTTACTGTTACTCCTGATTCCCACCCTCTCCCCTTCCTACATCCTCCACTGCAGCTGTCAAACAAAATGTTAAATGTATTCAAACATTGAACAACATCATCCCACTAGTCCGGATGTTAAGAGCCATAAAACCACCACCACCTTGCATTTAATGATTAAGCCAGGGCCGCCGCCGAGAGCTTCGCCGGGCCCCGATGTTGAGTGTCACCTACTTCGAGCGAAGCGATTGCAAGGGCAAAGATTTTTTGGAAAAATAATTATGATACTCCAATATGTATTACGTATTCCCACCAATTGCAGCAAGAAGAACGACATAAAACAAACGAAAAAATTAGCTTCTTGTCCAATTTTAAACAAAAGCTTTTCTAGCTTTTGCGGATGCAAAGTCCGATCCACCAAAGCAGTAGCTTGTTTGTGAATTTCTTCTTCTGTCAGTGTAAATTTCTTTTCTTTGAATTTGTGATATTTCTTTCATGAATTCTTCTATGTCATGCAGGCAGTAAAGAAATCAGAATTTTGTTTTTGGGTTTTTCAACTTTTTCACTTTTTTGTTAGTTGAGCTAAAAAGAAAATTAACTCGCGCTCAAGGATCCCCCACGGGGCTCTGGGCCCCGATAATATATCACCTTCTGGACCACCCTCTCGGCGGCACTGGATTAAGCAATACCGTTTGGCACGAATGTTGTACATACCCGTGCCTTAACTTTGAGAGGTGTTGCCAAGATGGCGGTCCGTGCAGACGCCGTATACAGGGTGATCAAAAATATGAGAATTCCAACTCACGAATCGAAAGTGTTGGAGCCATGAAAATTAGCACGGAGATTAACAATTCAATGCTTATTAAGCTAAAACAAACCGCGTCTGAATATATGTAGCCGTTTCCGAAATATTTTCAGTTTAGTGGTCGATTTCATGGAAATGGACATTTTACAAAAAATCTGTGATTTTCCAAGATTTTTGGATAAAACTTTGCATGTCGGCAAAGAATGACCTCAATCATTGAATGTGATGTCTTGTCACCGTTTCCGCCTACTATTTTCGAAAATATGATAGTCGACTTCTTTTTCTCTTATGGCCGCCATCTTGAACTCACCCATTACGGAATAAGTGGAAAATCAACTGGTACTAGCAGTAATGGTCATACTCAATAATATAAATGCAAAAGTAACCGTTCTTTTTGTAATTGGCCACTTGGAAATGTTAAACCCATTTTTACGAGTTTTATAGCACTTCGGCGCTTAACACGACCCAAATGACCATTGTAAAGATGAAAGTGGAGTTTGGAAACAATCCATCGTCTTATTTGGTCTCTTTGGCAATTGTACATTTCCGAAAAAAAATTGTTACACAAAAAATGACCCACCGACAAAAAAAACGGTGAGTCAAAAACGAGTAATTTATCAAATAAACGTAGGTATTTCCAAAACTTGTCTAATTTTCTCAAGATATTTTCAGTATATTTTGGGAATGAATGATGAAGAATCAAAATGGTTACGTAATCCATCTTGACCAAGATATTGGATTGATTTAATACCCTATAGTCATCTTCACAGTTGTCAATAAGGTGGTGGTAAGCGCTGAAGTGCTGTAAAACTCGTAAAAATGGCTTAACATTTCCTTATGGCCAATTACAAAAAGTTACCTACTGAGAACGGTTATTTTTGCATTCAAGCTATTGCCTATGACCATTACTACTAGTTTTAATTGATTTCTCACTTATTCCATATTGGGCGAATTCAAAATGGCGGCCATAAAAAAAAACACAGTCGACTGTCATATTTTCAAAAATAGTAGGCGGGGACGGTGGCAACACATCACATTCCATTCATGAGGTCATTCTTCGTGGAAGTACAAAGATTTATCCAAATATCTTGGAAAATCACTGGATTATTGCAAAATGTCCATTCTCATAAAACCGACCACTGAATTCAGAATATTCCAAAAACGGCTGAGAATATTCAAACACGGCTTGTTTTAACTTGATGAGCATTGAATTGTGGATCTACAGGGTGATTTTCATTACTCCAATTTCTTTGGTTCATGAGTTGGAGTTTTTGCATTTTTGATCATCCTGTATACGGCGTCTGCACGGACCGACATCCTGGCAACACCTTTCAAAATTAAAGCATGGGTATGTACAACATTCGTACCAAACGGCACTGCTTAATCATTAAATGCAAGGTGGTTGGCGCCTAACATCCGGACTACACCCTCGAAGGCCTTTTTGGTTACGAAACACCCTACAGGAAGGTCGTTGTAACTATTAATCCGCAAATATTCCATTGGCTGTCACTTTGACAAGAAGTGTTGCCAACTTAGGTGTTCGTTGTTTTCATACAAAACCCACATTTTGACGTCACACTAATTGAGCGCATTTTACCTTACATGTACTGGGTGGTCCAGAAAAAACCGCACTGTTTTATTTTCCTTTTCAAATATTTGCTTCTCAATCTCAACCGACTTTTACAAACTTTGTACTAGCGGATGGTCAAGAGAATAGGCTATAAGACTAAGTACGCGAATAGATAAACTGTAGAAGATTCGAGATAGCGGAAGCAATTGGAAATAAGCATTTTCTGACCTCGATTCTTTTTGTTGAGAACTATTATACAGGGTGTTTCAAATTTAAATCGCGTCCTCTCAGGAAATTATGGGGAACTCCAAAGGGAGTAGACTTTCTCAAAGAAATATATGTCAGAAATAAGTGGTAACGGAGATATAGGCGTTCAAATTTGAACTCCAAAAATCGATTGTTTGTCACAACTTTGGAACTTCTCAACAGATTTAGTTCAAATTTGAACCAAGGCTTACTGAAATAAGTCAGTATCTAACAGAAATGATGCGTTCGGTCATAACTAATTTTTCAGGGGCGTGTATAATGGGAGGTGCCCTCGCTTTTTTACCCCTATTTTTTCACCCCCTTGGATAATTTTGTAAATTGTTCATATTATCAAATTCTACGCTCAATTTAGAAGAAAAAGCTACAGGAACAAAATTTTGTTCAGAGTCTTTGTTTTCGAGACATTTTGGTTTGAAACTTCGGAAAACATTCCAAAATGACCATTTTCAGGAGCCCAAAAACATTTTTTCCTGAACATTTCTTGTTTTTTAAAGAAACTAATGGTTTATCAACTTGAAGCACCTAGAAAACCTATTCCAAATAAGGAATCATTAGTAATCTTAGAATTTGATTTTTGAGCCTTTGAAAATGGTGTTTTCGAAATGTTTTCCGAGGTTTTAACTTCAAATTTCGCGAGAACGAAGCCTTTAATCAAAATTTTGCATGATTAGCTTTTTCTCCAAATTGAACGTACAATTCAGAAATATTTGGAACAACTCACAAAATTACTCAAGGTGGTGGAAAATAGAGGTGGAAAATCAAAGACACCCCCGATTTTAAGCTAGCTTTGGTTCGGATTTGAACAAAATCGGTTGAGAAGTCCCAAAGTTATAACGGAAAATCGATTTATAAAGTTCAAATCCGGACGCATATATCTGTTATTTTTCGTTTCTGACAATTTTTTTTTTCAAAAGTCTACTTCTTCTGAAGTTTCCCGTCGTTTTCGAAAAAGACGCGATTTTAATCTGAAACACGTTCTATTGACAAATTGTATAACAGGTATGGAATAAATCAACCTTCCTCTTACTTCACAGAGTACTACAATTCGAATCGGTCCATCCATTGCGGAGATACAATGGACGGAAAACAGGCGTTCTTGCCAATTTTCAATCGGAAACCTAGCTGCTGAACCGTTAATCCGATCGACTTGAAATTTGGCATACAGACAAGGCCTTGCTGTCAAATGAGCCGGATTAGTTTTTGGCTGTCATCTGTCAAACGCAACTGTTACTATCAAAAAATGACAGAACTATATCTCACAAAACTTGACTTGCAATATGTCATTTGAAAACTTGTGAAGAATCGTATTCAGAACCGTTCGTTGATGATTGTGGAGAGTCGATCGTGACAGTTGTGGAAGTAGCATGCGCTCCTCTAAAGTGAACAAATAATCGTGTTTTTAGGACGACTTACCGGCGGAAAACTGTGCAGTCAGGTGATAGATTTCCTCAGTTATCCCTAATTGATACACTTAACCTCCGCACATATGGTTAAAACCCCGAAACTAATAAACTTTGGTCCACAATCCTCGTCCGAAATATAACACAGCGTTATCTATACCTACCTTTTTTCTCTATCCGCAGCTCAGCTGTGCGATAAGAGAAAAACAACAACATAGGTAGGTACCTACCTAATTACAAAATAAAACCATGCTTCGTTCTGGACTCCATAAAATATAGTAACATTTTCGAATCCAGAGGATTTCTGACAACAGGGATCCACAACATTCTGCAAAAATGTCATCATCTCAACAAAACCCATCCAATGGAACTCCAAATTTAAGCTACGCTAACATAACAAAATCCGTATCGCAACCCAAAAGAGATCAAGCAATCGTTATGGATATTTTGGAAAATGAAAACCTGAGATTACCTGATTACATATTCCCAATAGGCAATATCATTGGCCCCAAAAACATTTTAGCAGCGTCCAGAATATCGAAAAATCGCATATGTATTTTTCTCTCAAGCGTCAAACTAGTTGATGAACTTGTAGAAAACCACAAGACAATTCCGATCAATGGCGAACGAATTCCAATAAGACGGTTAAAATCCCAAGCTCGTCGAATCATCTTCTCAAATGTATGTTTCTCACTGCCAAACTCATTATTGGAAGCAGGAATCAAAACAATGGGATTCAAACCCGTTTCTTCGATCACAACTTTGCGAGCTGGATACATGGGTGACGACTACAGTCATGTACTGAGTTTCAGAAGGCAAATGTACGTTCAACCTGATGAAAATATTGAACTTCCGTCATCTATACTAGTTGAACAAGATGAAGAAACCTTCCGCATATTCCTCACATATGATGAACTATCCTGCTTTAATTGTAAGGAAAATGGACATAAAGCAGCGTCTTGCCCTAAAACAAACAGAACCTCAGAAGAAATGGATACTTTGGAGTCCACAACCACAACCGCTAACATCCTCGAAGAGACTGAAGCCCTGGAGGCCTATGACAATAATGATACACCCCTAACCCCCATAGAACCAGGAAACCCTAAAAAAAGAATTGCTGAATCTCCATCACCCACCATTGAACCTCCAGACAACGCAACAGTATTTCCCATGCCAAAACAAGCAATCCAACTAAAGAAAAACCCAAAAAAACCAAAAACGCAAAAAACAGAACAGAAACCAACCCTCAACCAGACCAACGTGGAAAAAGGAGACAAATTAAATAAGACGGCATCACAAGAAAACCTACAGCCCCTGGATGAATTACTGAAACCTGCCAAATCTGTAATTGACAACTCCACCAAAAAGTTTCCCCTCAACTACGACGAAATTGTAACTTTCTTTGAAAATACACAAGGATCAACAGACCCTCTAAGTATCGCCAAAGAATATACAGAAGACATCGAAGGACTGCTCGATATGCTAAAATTTGTACATTCACACCTAACTAATCGAGGAATGAAGTCTAGATGTACCAGACTAAAAAACAAAATATACAGACAGTTTTATGGAGAGAAAGCGGCGTCGGAAAGTGAGTCGGACTGTTCACAGTCCTCCAGCACGTTTTAGATTCAGACTCATGGCTACCTCTTTTATCCTGCAGTGGAACATCAATGGACTCTACAACAATATAACAGATCTAAACATAACCATACGTGAAAATTCACCAGAACTTATATGCGTTCAAGAAACAAATTTCAAGGACAACAAACACCACCAAATAAAAGGCTACACAGCTTTTTACAAAAATCGAATAGAAGTTGCCAGAGCAAGTGGAGGTGTTGCTACATACATCAAAAACAACTATAGCTCAAGAGAAATTCCACTGACGACAAATCTAGAAGCCGTAGCAGTAACGGTGGAATACAATACAAAGACCATCACTGTTTGTAATCTGTATATCCCACCAAACAGAGTATTCGACCTCCAAGAGCTCCGAGACCTCGCTAGACAGCTTCCATCTCCCCGCATCATCCTCGGTGACATTAACTCATACAATATAATTTGGGGATCTGAACACAGCGATCGGAAGGGACTGATTTTTGAAAAATTTATTGACTTGGAGAATCTAGTCGTGATGAATGATGGACGGAAAACAAGATTTAATTCTTATAATGGAAATTATTCAGCAATTGACATCACCCTATGCGATCCAACTTTAGCACCTGACCTGGCTTGGGAAATAGATGAAGATTTACACGGTAGTGACCACTTCGGAATATATCTAAGAGATACGAAAGCAGGCCAACCCACAATAACAAGACGACCAAAATGGAAACTAGACAAGGCCAACTGGGAGCTATTTGCGGGTATAGTTGACAACAAAATCAATATTATTCCCAAATCACCTCAAAATCCAGTCGAAGCCATTAATAATTTCTCGGACATTCTCACCGAAGCAGCTGAATGGGCAATAGGTAAAACGACACCTAGTATAAAACAACGGAGGGTCCCTTGGTGGAACTCAGAGTGTGAGCAGATAATAAAAGAAAAGAAGAAAGCGTATAATAAATGGAAACACCAAATAAGTCTAGACAATCTGCTTGAATTCAAAAGACTGAGAGCAAAAGCTCGATTTATACTACGGCGAAGCAAAAAAGAGTCCTGGGAAAAATATGTATCATCTATGGATAGCAACACTCCATCATCTGAAGTGTGGAAGAAGATCAAAAGCATCAAAGGTATAAACACCCAATATAACATCCCCGTGATAAATCTGAATGGAAGATCAATAAAAACACCTGAAGACGTCGCAGAAAACCTGGCAACACATTATGAAACACAGTCCAGTAATCTCAACTATGACCACACCTTTCTTACAACTAAAATATCGCAAGAAATCAACCCCATATTGCCCCAAAGAGACACCGAAAACAAGCTGAATCTCACGTTCAAATACATCGAACTCGAAAACGCCTTAGCAGCATCAAAGAATTCTTCACCCGGACCAGACAACATTCCATTCATATTTCTCTGCAGAATTTCCAACGAAGCAAAGCTCTGGCTACTGAACTTACTAAATGATCTATGGATCACACACCAGTTTCCAAAGATATGGTCAACGGCCATAATAATCCCAATCTGCAAGCCCAACAAACCGACTTCTGCGATGGATTCGTACCGTCCGATCTCCCTAACCTGTACGATGAGTAAACTAATGGAAAGAATGACGAATAATCGACTCACCTGGTATTTGGAACGAAATAACCTTCTAACTGCAGAACAATCCGGTTTCAGAAAAGAAAGATCCACCGCAGATAATTTGGTTGTCTTACAATCAGAGATTCTGGAGTCCTTCGCCAGCAAACAGTATGTTCTGTCCGTCTTCTTCGATCTGGAGAAGGCGTACGATATGACGTGGAGATATAACATAGTCAATAAAATTCAAAACTGGGGCATAGAGGGCAATATGCTTCATTTCATTATCAACTTTCTGAGCAACAGGACATTTAGGGTTTTCGCCAACGGCGTCTTCTCTCAAGAAAAATCCCTTGAAAATGGGACACCTCAGGGAGCAGTACTAAGTGTCTCACTTTTCTTGGTTGCCATAAATGACGCCATTAGTAAACTGACACCGCCAATCAAATCCTTGTTATATGCAGATGACCTGGTAATTTACGTCAAGGGAAAAAACTTACAAACTATGAAGAGCTTGATGCAGCGAGCAGTGAACTCATTGGTGAAGCAGACCAGCAGCATAGGCTACAAATTTTCAACCACTAAAACAAAATGTATACTATTCTCAAAGAAGCCATCCCTAAATGCTCCTCAGCTCTACCTTTATGGAAACAAAATCGCAGAGACGGAATCCATCAAATTTCTCGGCATGCTGTTGGATAAAAAACTCACCTGGGCGCAGCACCTCAATCATCTCAAAAAAGACTGCCAACAGGGATTGGGATTACTGAAGACCATAGCAAATCACACCTGGGGTGCCGATAGTACAACACTAATTCGAGTTTATAAAAGCGTGGTACGCTCGAAAATCGACTACGGATCGTTTATCTATAACTCTGCAAGTAAATCACTACTGAAGATGATCAATTCCATCGCCAGCACATCACTTAGAATATGCTGCGGAGCTTTTCGTACCAGCCCTGTGAATAGTCTGCATAGTATAACGGGAGAACCTCCTCTTCCATACAGAAGAAAACTACTAGCCCTCACATATGCTGCACGAGTATCAACCAACATCCAAAACCCAGCGCATAGATGCACCTTCTCTGATCGATTTTCGAAAACATACGAGAAAATGAAAAGTAATGCCAAACCATTTTACGAACAAATTAACACCATCTTACGAGAACAGAATATATCATTCCCAATAAGTACACCCAGGCCCAAATTACATCATCCCCCATGGAACTTCCAACCGCCTGAAACCGTATTAGAATTAACAAAACATCCTAAATCTGAAATAACTCCCTCTGTAATCCAAGGTTCCTTTAGATCAATCAGTGCTAAGTTCGATAACTCCCTCGTAATCTATACGGACGCTTCGAAAAGTGAAAGTGGTGTCGGGTGTGCGGTAATAGTGACAAACCAACCAAAATCTTTCAAACTTCCAAAAGACACTAGTGTGTACAATGCCGAACTATACGCAATACTGCAAGCGTTCATAAGTGCAGCCAACATAACTGGTGTCCCTGAGGCCGAGGGAGATCCCTCGGCCTCTCGAACACCAGCCAACGCCCCTCCATCAACGGTATATCATACAATCATGGTATGCACTGACTCGTTGAGCGCCATCCATGCCATCACACAAATATATCCTGCAAACTATGTAGTCCAGAACATTCAGGAAAAAATTACCAACTTTCGAAACCATGGGAAGCGAGTGGTTCTTTTCTGGGTTCCCTCCCACGTCGGAATCCAGGGGAACGAGATAGCCGATCGCGAGGCCGTGAACGCAGCTACATCCCCAGGTTCCACCCAAGAAAGACAAATGGTACTCGATGACATCAAAAAATACATGAAAACCCTAGTATTGGACGAATGGAAACATCAATGGACGTTGCAGAACAGCAAACTTCGTGAAATCAAGAACACCACAGAAGCCTGGATCCCTACAGCACTACAAAAAAGAGCCCAAGTAGCAGTCACTCGTCTGAGAATAGGCCACACAAACATAACGCACAGTTTCATCATTGCGAAAACGGATCCTCCCATGTGCGAAGTGTGCGGAGTCCAGGTGGATGTAAAGCACCTTCTGTTGGACTGCAAAAAATATGAAATCTTCAGAACCTTCCCAGAGAATGACATTCAGAGCGTTTTGGCAAATGGTGAAGAAAGAGAAGACACACTGGTCACCTATTTGAAAAACACCCAATTACTAGAACTTGTATAGTATAATGTCTACAGTGTGATTTGTATTGTTACTGGTTGCAAATAGTCCAAGTGGCTGAGCAACATAATTTCTTATTAAAAAAAAAAAAAAAAAAAAAAAAAAGAACCGTTCAATGGCGACTTCACAGAATTTCGTATGTCGCCGGCGACAGTGTCGCTGGCCAATAGGATGTGATCTGCCAGTTCCCTTCTACCTCCCTCCATATCATTCTCGCGCCACGAGTTTCTGTCGTCGGCGTCGTGTCGTTCAAATTATTTAACTACAGCAGGGCTGGGCGGTATTTCGAATACAAGTATTTGAAATACGTATTTGAATTACATTCAAGTATTTTGTATTTTGTATTTAAATACATTTGATTGAGAAGTATTTGTATTTTGTATTTTGGAATAGTTCAGGCAGCTAGTATTTCGTATTTTGTATTTTAAATACATTTTTCGGAAAAGTATTTTGATTTTCAAAATACAAAATACAAAATACATTTGTTTCCCATGCTCTTTAGTCTGTTGGAGCCGAAATTGTTCTGGTAATACTATATTCACCCCATTGACATTTCTTGCTTTAGCACACTATCTGGGATCGATAATGAGTTTGATTTTGAAGAATTGATGAATGAAGTAAGGAATAGGTTTGAATATGAAGTTTTCTTCACTTTATGGTCATTTTATTTGTCTTTTCATAGTTCATAATGCATAATTTACTTATTGTTGCGACTGAATCAATGAAGTGTTCCCATTGAAATACTTGCATTTTACGGTTTTTTCAATAAAATGGTTGAAATACGCAATAAAAATGTATTTTGTATTTTGTATTTGGAATACTCGAGGTTGTATTTTGTATTTTGGAATTTCTTAGTTTTCCAAAATACGTATTTTGTATTTTGTATTCCAAAGACATTTCAAGAAGTAGTTTGTATTTTGTATTTCGACTATCTTGGATCGTGTATTTTGTATTTTGTATTTAAATACATTTTTCGAAGTATTTTGCTCAGCCCTGAACTACAGTGGATGGAGTGGGAGACTGTCGCCGGCGACATACGAAGTTCTGTAAAGCCGCCATAAAGCATTCCATCAACTGTCAGTTGTCGATGATTGAAAAATGTCAAAGTTTAAAACTTTGACATTCAATTATTTGAAATCTATTTAATGGATTGTAACCAAGATTGGAACCAAACTCGCCAAGAACAAACACAACAAAAGAATCAAATTAAATCTGCAGTTGGAGTTTACCACCATATTTCAGTCGGGCGTTACGGATTTTTGAATTTTCTCCTGGCCGTTATCGCCCGAGAGGGCCGTTCACGCGGGCTTTGACCAGGAAGACCCGCTTTTGGTGCAAGACTCAACTCAGACGCTCTTTTCTGCTAGTAAGGGGATCCAGTTTTCCCAAAAAACTTCAACTGATACTAAAAGTAGGTAGATTGCACTGTTTTTCAAATGCGACGCGATTCCAATTTTCTGGCGGTGAATTTTTCAAAATGGAACTTACACATTCCGTAACTTCAAAAAGCTGCAGAGCAAATTTCGACATGCGTTAAGTCCCACGAAATGTTCATTTCGAGTGCAGACTTCCTGCGAGCCATAGTTGAAGAGGATATTAAAGTAACTTTTGAGACGGAGTTCTTGAGATTGGATCAGCGATTTTCGAATTTTCAACCCTGAAAAAACTGCAAATTCCCAGCTTTTCACTTCTTGAAAAAATTTGCACCAATTTTTTTAAGAGGTGAGTAACTGGTTTTTGAACATTTTTTAACAATGTCTTTTCCAAATTTTCTGAGAGTTTTCCAGTTGAAAATACAAAACCTGCTTATTGAGACCGAACTCAAATGAAGGAGCCCAAAATGAAGCCTGATTCGACGATTTCCATGATGAGATGATTTTGGGAAAGGCTTTGAGTTTTTTCCGGATAATTCACATTTTCTTGAAAGTTTTTTGAATTCCCTTCAAATTTGTTCCAATCTTTCTCTTACATTCCAACTTCCCACCCAAAGGGACGTCTCGAACGAAGATTTTCTCAGGTTCCTGGATACTAGATAAAGAATACTACGGAAAACAAAGTCAGTTTCCAATTATCTCCTGCATTCTGATCTCTCATAATCAATTTATGAACTCAACATTCGCTCTTCAAAGCCTGTTACATCAGCTGCCCAGGCAACACACGTTAGTTTAATAAACGTTTATTCAACGTATAATCGGTATATTTTTGGTTTAAGTCTGGTAAAGGTATATCGCATAAACGTTTATATTAAACGAATTTATAACTAAACGATTGAAAATCGTTTTATAAACGTATGCAAAAACCCATTTTTGTAAATGTAATTTATTATTTATTAAATTTAAACGAATAATATCATAGTTTATTCAACGACTTTAACAAACCAAACGTGAACCAATCTTGTCCATGATTTAAATAGGTATAAATCACGCAAAAACGTTTTTTTCAGGTAAAATGAAAATGTATATTCCACATTTAAAATAAATGTTCGAACTATTTTCTTGAGAAATAATTTAATTTATATGGATTTTAAACGAATGACATCCAGGTATAATCAGGGCTGGGCAAAATACTTCGAAAAATGTATTTAAATACAAAATACAAAATACAGTATCCAAGATAGTCGAAATACAAAATACAAACTACTTCTTGAAATGTCTTTGAAATACAAAATACGTATTTTGGAAAACTAAGAAATTCCAAAATACAAAAGACAACCTAAAGTATTCCAAATACAAAATACAAAATACATTCTTATCGCGTATTTCAACCATTTTATTGGAAAACCCGTGAAATGCAAGTATGTATTTCAATGGGAACACTTCATTGATTCAGTCGCAACAATAAGTGAGAAAACTTCATATTCAAACCTATTCCTTACTTCATTCATCAATTCTTCAAAATAACAAATGTTGATTTCCGTTGGGGACAACCAGCTTTTCGAAAATAGTGTCCGACATCATCCGTGCCGACATCCGACATGGAACCTCTCGTGGCTGACAGTTGGATGCACTTACCAGTAAAACGTGAAACGTAAAAGATGCAATCGAACTCATTATCTATCCCAGATAGTGTGCAAAAATAAGGAATGTTAATGGGGTGAATGTAGTATTACCAGAACAATTTCGGCCCGAACAGACTAAAGACGATGGGAGACAAATATGTATTTTGTATTTTGTATTTTGAAAATCAAAATACTTTTCCGAAAAATGTATTTAAAATACAAAATACTAAATACTAGCTGCCTGACCTATTCCAAAATACAAAATACAAATACTTCTCAATCGAATGTATTTAAATACAAAATACAAAATACTTAAATGTATTTCAACTACGTATTTCAAATACTTGTATTTGAAATACCGCCCAGCCCTGGGTATAATATACATTCTGAATAAATGAAATGTGAACCATGTTATGGCTATTTATTGGTGGTTTTTATCCACATTTTACACGTATAGCATCAACGTTTAGATCAAGTGGAACAGAAACGTGTGATAAACCAGCCATCCAGGCCGGTTTAGCAAAGCCGCTCGCTCGGTTTTTCCTCCTGCATCAGCCTCCGCATCCAATACGCGCGGGTTAGTTCCGCGAGCCACCGAGCGGCCGCGGTAGTATCCTTCTCACTAGCGCGGAGTACGCCGCTTTAGTATAGGCGATTTGACGGCCACCGCCTACAGCAACAGTTGTTACCGCGGCCCCCAAAAATCCACCCGTTTCCATGGCTAACCGCGATAATATGTTTAGCGAGAGGCCTTTTGCCGGACGCACGCGGAGCGAGAAAGCGTTCAGTCATCGGTCCGCGCGGCCACGCGTACTCTCTCGCTAACGAAGCCTATTGGTCAGAGTAGGCGCCAGCGCCTACTATAAACACGCGTTCCCCGAAAATCACCTTCAGTTCTTAGTATCCCAACGCATCGAGAGGTCGTTGCATCTCCGGCGTCCCCCGCTTCGAACTCGTCTCTCTTCAAGGGACTAACCCCATGTTACACCCCCTTTCCTTTTTGAGACGGCGCAATTAATTCGAAACAGTGGTTTTATTTAATCTGCGCCAACAATCCCAAGTCATTCTGCGAAAGAGTATAACACAAAGAATAGCGTCGACTCCTTGAAGAAGCTGCCACCGGCGTGACAGACCCCACTACTGAGACTGAGCTGCCGGATCGTTGTTGCCGCCCATTCCGGAGAGTCCACCAGCCGACTACGACCCGAGGCGATAACATCTTGACTGCCCGCAACGTGGGGCCCGCTTCTCCAAGTGACATCTCGGCCGCCGACACGAGCACCGCAGACTTTCCAGATCTTCGGGATCACCGTTTCGATACAGAGTTTTAGCATCATTTAAGCGCTTGGCGTACTAGATGCGCTCTGTATCGACCAACAACGTGTAAAGCAGCGGCTTTTACACGCCGTGGACTCGAGCAAACCTACCCTGTTGCGAGGCATGTATCCCTAGATTCAAGAGATCGATGCTCTCGTATACGGCACTCGAGTTCCACGTGGATTGGTAAGACTCTGCCCCAAGCTCCCCTTGTATCGCGAACCGCGCACGAGACCAAAGCTTCCGCCATGCCGCGACGCGCTACTAGACAACGCCGTTCCCGTCTGGACTCGAGAACTGAAACATCACTTCCAGTGGCGCCCACTCCCACAAACCGTCCGACGACGACCCCACCGACGCTTGCTGCGGTGACGGCACCTCCGTCAATTGCACCGACGACGCCGCTTGTCGTCAACGTCCCGGTAGTCGCCGCGACGCCTCCGATAAACGGTCCTGACCACCCCGACGACCTCGGCTACACGTCCACACCGACAATGACGCCCACCGTCGCGACGCCAAGCATCGCGACGCCATACACAATCACGCCTACCGCGCCTAATTACGCCCCGTTACGTCGAGACGCTCCGCCGACGCCGACGCCGACGCCTGACGCGCGCGAACGCCGGCCGGTACATGGCCACACACCGACGCCGCTCGATCACTATGGTGACGGCCCCGAACGCCATACCACATTTCCGCATAATTCTCGCACGGAACAACTCCTAGTAGAATTATTGTCCGAAATGCACCGTGAGCGCACCACCGCCGAAAAACCCGTCGATATTCCGCTATTTGCCGGCCATCTTCATCAAGACGCGCACACCCACCTGGAAAATTGCGAAGAGCTGTTGCAAACCGCGAGAATCCCCCGAGCGAAATGGGTACGCCACGTGACCAAACACTTTGAAGATGACGCCCGCAAATGGTACGCATCGTACGAGTTACTCGAGCTAAATTGGGACGATTTTTGCCGCGCAGTTATCGCGGAATTCGATTCCAATAAACGGAAAAACGCTGCCATCGTCAAATTACGCACGGAGCACCAACGCGACGAGCCCATAACGTTGTTCATACTCAAGAAGCTTCAGCTAATGCGCCGATTTGACCCGTACATGTCAACCCCTGAGTTTGTGGACCTGGTGATCTCGCTCGCCGACGTCGATCTCAGTAAATCACCACTAGCCGCGAGCGTTCAATCCGTGGAGGACCTGCTTCAGGCGGCACAGCTCATCGAGAGCCGTCGCGAGCCAGCTTTTCGCCAAAAAGCACAGCGACCTGTACCTGCGGCCCCTGCTTGCCAGGCTCCTCGGCAACAGCCACCACTTCCACAATGCCGATTCTGTCCTGAACGACACTTCCACCGCGACTGTCCGGTGCGCCGCGCTCAGTACGAACCGACGTCCGCGCCCCCACGACATTAAATTCTCTTCCCCACGTTCCGCTACGCCTCGGCCAACAAGTCTACGACTGTCTCGTCGACAGCGGGGCCTCCAAAAATTTTGTAAATCTCGCCATCGTCCGCGACAAAAAGCTGGATAGCTCCGAGTCCGTGCCACTTCGACTCGCCGTCGGCACCGGTCGCCAGCAACACACGCTGGGCCGCGTTAAGGTAGCCTGCCACCTGGGGGACAGACCGCACCATATCGAATTTAACGTGGTGGACGGTCTCTCAGAATCCATTATACTCGGGTACCCCTTTTTACGAGAGCAGCACGCCAGCCTCGACTTCGAGCGTCGTTGCTTACACATTGGAATCGCCGAGCGCCGCACCATACATTGGCTCGACCGCCACGACACTCCCTCGTGTCTAGCGCCACCGCCGCTAAGCCTGGCCGACGTCGACCATAGTATTGCACCTCCATTCCAGGCCACGTTTCAACGTCTACTCGACGACTTCGCTGCTACTCTAAATCAGGACCCTCGCCCGTCAACGACCTTGACTACCACCCATACGATTCGCCTAACTAAGGAAGCGCCATTCCGAATCCGGCCTTACCGTACATCGCCGGAAAAGAAGCGCGTTATTGAGACTCAAGTCGAGCAGATGTACCGCGACGGCATCATCGAGCCAAGCACATCAGAATACGCTTCTCCCGTCGTGCTGGTCCAGAAGAATGGCAAGAGCCGCTTCTGCGTGGACTACCGCCAGCTCAACTCCCTCACCCAGGACGAAGTGGCACCGCTCCCACGTATCCACGAGACCCTTCGCGACCTCGGTACTGCCAGTATATTCAGCTCGATTGACCTCAAAAGCGGGTACTGGCAAATTCCACTACACCCTGACAGTAAGCGTCTAACTGCGTTCTCCACCTCTGACGGAGGACTGCACCAGTTCAAGGTGATGCCTTTCGGCTTAAAGGGGGCTCCCAGTACGTTCCAACGCATGATGGTCCAGGAGGTGCTCACCGGCCATCTCCGACAATTCTGCATGACCTATCTGGATGATATCATCGTTTACTCCGACGATATGGAATCGCACCTGGAACATCTGCGCCTAGTCCTCGAACGCTTGCAAAGCCACCAGCTCCGGTGCAATTACGAGAAGTGCAGTTTCGGAAAAACCAGTATCGACTACCTGGGGCACGTCGTCAGCGACATCGGAAACGCTCCGCAAGAGAAGCACCTCAAACTCATCAAGTCCGCGAAACCGCCGGCCACAAAGCGCCAACTTCAGAGCTTCCTCGGCACTTGCAACTGGTTGCGCGAGTACGTAGAGAACTTCGCAGAAATCGCCGCGCCTCTCACCGACCTGCTCGCCGCCAAACGCCGTTTCTCTTGGGGGAATTCCCAACAACAAGCCTTCGACGGCCTCAAACAAGCCCTCGCTGCGCCGCGACGCCTGAGCCGTCCCGATCCGACGCTCCCGTTCGTCTTACAAACAGACGCTAGCAGCATTGGCATGGCTGCCGTGCTTTACCAGGAACGATCAGACAAAACGCGTGCCGTTATTTCGTACGCAAGCGCTCGCTTCAATGCGACAGAACGCCGTCTGCACATAAACGAGCAGGAATGCCTGGCAATTTTGTGGGGTATAAAGCACTACCGGCCATACCTGGAGGACCATCATTTCACCGTGCGCACGGACAATCGAGCCTTGCTCTGGCTTCACCGGTCCAAGGACACAAAAGCGAAGTTGACGCGTTGGTCACTTCTGCTCCAAGAATTTTCATTTACCGTTGAACACGTGCCCGGAAAAACCAACGAATTGGCCGACGCCCTCTCCAGAGAGCCCGAGCTCCCAGAGGCGTCGTTCAATTATGAGGACCTGGAGCGCCTCCTACCTCCGGAACCGTTGACGACGCACCCGCTCGCAGAGCCTACTCGGCAAGTCGCCGCGAACCTGCTCGGAGTGCGCTCCCTCGGCGACGAAGTTAAGGAATGCCAGGATCATGACCGGAGCACGCAGCAACTCATACGACAGCGCCGCGAGCTGGAAACTCGACCCGATAGCCTCGACTGGCACCCTGGATTCCGCGCAACCTACAGCGTCGACGACGATCACCTGTACAAGGTTCGAGATGATGGACGTCATCTCCTGTACGTCCCAGCGGGCGTACGGCCACGCGTTTTCCACGAGCACCACGATTCGGTGTTAGCCGGCCATCCGGGCGAAGACGAGACGCTCCGCTCAATCGCTGAACATTTTCACTGGCCGTCCTTGCCAACCGACGCGCGTCACCACGTTCGCTCTTGCCTCCTTTGTGCGAGGTACAAGGCTCGTTTAAGCCGAAATCACGCCGAGCAGCGTCCGCGTCAACCACAAAGACCGTTCGAAGTAGTCGCGTGCGACATTATGGGCCCCTACGACGTCTCCGCCAGCGGTAACCGATTTATCCTGGTGGTCACAGACCTGTTTACTCGGTGGGTGGACGCCTGGCCGCTACAAAACAGTACTACGGGAACCATCATCACGACGCTCGACAACTACTTTTTTCCGATGCATGGATACCCTCGCGCGATCCTATCGGACAACGGATCTCAATTCACGTCAGTTGCTTGGTCTCGTGCGTGCGCTCGTTGGCAGAGTCTGCCATGGACTACCGCGGTCTATCATGCCCGCGCTAACCCCACGGAGCGGCGAAACCAGGAGCTCAAAAAAGGGCTCCGTCTCCGACTAGACGGACGCCCCGCCAACGAATGGGATCTGCATTTGCCCGCCACGCTCTTTAGCGTGCGCCGCAGACGCAATGCAGCCACTGGCCAGAGCCCTTCCGAGCTCCTCCAAGGCCACACGCTCCCATTCCCCGGCGAATGGACGACGCAGCAGCCGCTGCCGCCCGTCGCAGCAGAGCAGCGAGAGCAGCAAGCCCGCCAACATCAACGAGACTACGTGGAAGCCCGCCACCAGGTCCCGGAGCGACCGGCTCCAAATTTTGTACCCGGCGACGCTGTCCTGGTACATCATCCGCCCGCACCTGGTGCCTTCCATCCCAAGTGGCTTGGGCCACACAGCATCATAAGGCGATTCGCGCCACACATCTTCCTGGTCAACATCGACGGCCGCAGCGTCAAGTACCACGTCGACAAGCTCAGGCGAGCTCCCGTCGAACGACGCCGTCGATAGTGCTGCGGAATGTGCGCGAATTGTGCGTGAACCCAAGGACACTGAATCCCCCTTGTATATATCGCTAGTTTTAAATTGTCGCGACCATGAATTTGTGCTACACCTCCTTTCGACAAAGTGCGGGTCCCTTGCGCCAAAACTCATGTATCCCCTTTCGTTGCGCTCCGACGAAGTGACAGACATTGCGGAACACCCCTTATGTACCCCAGTAGGGCATACAATACTTAGTTGCGTCATAACTAATAAGGGTGTATCTTAATGAATTTCGATACTTGTCCGACGTTATTTTCGTCGAAAACGCCATGTTTCATCTTAGCTTTAAAACGTTATTGTTCAACCTTAGTTTTAAACAATTTTTCTACAAGAATTTCTGCAAATTTCACCTTTTTGAACTCGGCATGTATGTAAAATTGAAGTATTCAATAAAGTGCCCAATAGTCTCAAAAAGGGGGGCGATTGTTACCGCGGCCCCCAAAAATCCACCCGTTTCCATGGCTAACCGCGATAATATGTTTAGCGAGAGGCCTTTTGCCGGACGCACGCGGAGCGAGAAAGCGTTCAGTCATCGGTCCGCGCGGCCACGCGTACTCTCTCGCTAACGAAGCCTATTGGTCAGAGTAGGCGCCAGCGCCTACTATAAACACGCGTTCCCCGAAAATCACCTTCAGTTCTTAGTATCCCAACGCATCGAGAGGTCGTTGCATCTCCGGCGTCCCCCGCTTCGAACTCGTCTCTCTTCAAGGGACTAACCCCATGTTACACCCCCTTTCCTTTTTGAGACGGCGCAATTAATTCGAAACAGTGGTTTTATTTAATCTGCGCCAACAATCCCAAGTCATTCTGCGAAAGAGTATAACACAAAGAATAGCGTCGACTCCTTGAAGAAGCTGCCACCGGCGTGACAGACCCCACTACTGAGACTGAGCTGCCGGATCGTTGTTGCCGCCCATTCCGGAGAGTCCACCAGCCGACTACGACCCGAGGCGATAACACAGTGTTACCGCGGCCCCCAGAAATCCACCCGTTTCCATGGCTAGCCGCGATAATATGTTTAGCGAGGAGGCCTTTTGCCTTCAGCGGGCTGTCGCGAAAGCGTTCAGTCATCGGTCCGCGCCGCCACGCGTACCCTCTCGCTAACGAAGCCTATTGGCCACAGCAGGCGCCAGCGTCTACTATAAAATGCCGTGTTCCTCGAAATTCAAGTTTGGTTCTGAGAATCCCAGCGTACCGCGAGGTCGTTGCATCTCCGGCGTTCCCCCTCGAACTCGTCTCTCCTCAAGGGACTAATCCCCATGTTACACCCCCTTTCCCTTTTTGAGACGGCGCAATTAATTCGAAACTGTGATTTTATTTGATCTGCGCCAACAATATCAAGTCATTCTGCGAAAGAGTATATCACAAAGAAAGCGTCGACTCCTTGAATAAGCTGCCACCGGCGTGACAGACCCCACTACCTGAGACTGAGCTGCCGGATCGTTGTTGCCGCCCATTCCGGAGAGTCCACCAGCCGACTACGACCCGAGGCGATAGCAACAGATACCAAGCATGTTCATACCACCTGGGGTTCATACACACTATACGTGCAAGGCGCAGTCATTGTACATGACACGTCTATACGGCATTTGCAATCCACTGGACGTCGCATCGCCGCATCGGTGGCAGAGCCCGAGTTCCACCGGCAACTCATAGAGCTTTCAAATGGTAGCGTAGAAGACAGAGACAAATGCTCCGCTGCACCCATTCAAACTGTCTTTCTCAAGGCGAAGGGGTCCTTGTTAAGTGCATATGTCCTTATCTAAGTAGATTGTATAATATGAGCTGAGCACCCCCACTGCCCTTCCAGGTAGCTTGGGCGAACCCCTCACGGGATCTTATTGTATTCGCAATGTTTTGTGTGTGCTGTGCACCGCAGACGAAAGATAACCACTCACCAGGCAAGATGTGCCCTTCTGCTAATAAATTGTTATTCAGTTATTACTATACCAATCGAAGAGTTTGATTAACTCCCCCGTGGGTGAAACCACATTTTCTGGTCCTTCGAGCCGGATGGTTGAACCAGCGGCAGAGTAAAGCAGTTCGCGAGTGTGATTAGTGATTCTGATCACTGAATCAAGTGATTCAAAGACAAAGTTTCTTCGAGACCAGCGAGTGCCAGTCCCGGAGTACCTACATCAATTCAAGCAGAGTGTGATTAAGTGATCCACCTAAGAACAATACGAATTAAGTAATTCGAGCCAGTTTCTTCGAGACCAGCGAGTGCCAGTCCCGGAGTGGTCTTTCGACGTTGCCGAAATTACAGCAGAAGGTGAGTGGGCTCAAATACTTATCCTTTCGTTCACAATTTCCCTGACCTCTAATTGCGGCCAGCAGGTACATAATCACCGCTTAAGTTAGTTGTGATTCTCTATTTCACCTGATTAATTATTCAATTTGTAAGTACAAATTGTACAGTTTGTTTGTAGCAAACATTTTCGTATATTTGATCAAAATCATACATCATGTCCCTCAGACAGTTAGTGCAAAGTCGTGGTACTATTCGCGGAAAATTGACGCGGATCATGTCATTCAATGAAAGGTGTGATGCAAACACACCACTTGAGGAGATCGAGGAAAGGCTAGCCATGTTGCCAGTCATTCTCAAACAATACGAAGACACGCAAAATTCCATCCTGAGCACGGATGAAGTAACAGAAGCCGCGGTAATCGCAGAACATGAACAGTTGCATGAAGTGTTTGAGAATGACTGGTACAAGGTCAAAGCCGCTCTGAATGAACGGAAAGGTTCACGAATTAGAGTAATTCAATCCGTGCCATCGCAAATCAATGCGAACAATCAGCACTATAACGTCAAACTCCCTGAAATAAATTTGGTGGAGTTCAGCGGGGTTTATGCCAAGTGGCTCCCGTTCCATAATTCCTTTAACAGTCTGATTCATGAAAATTCAAATTTGAGCAGCTGTTCAAAGTTCCATTATTTGAAATCGGCTCTTAAAGGCGATGCCCTTAAGGCCATAGAAGCGATAGAGATTTCGGATGCAAACTATATTGTTGCGTGGAATCTTCTGAAAAGGAGGTTCCAAAACAAAAGATTAATTGTCAACGATCATGTTCGATCAATTTTGAATATCGCGGAGGTGCGCAAAGCCTCAGCCACCGCGCTATACGCACTGTTAAACGATCTAAAATGCCACCGTGAGGGTTTAAAATCATTCAACATTCCTGTTGATGAATGGAACGCGATCATCGTACCTATAATGTCGAAAAAATTCGATTACGAAACGTTGAGGCAGTGGGAAAACACGCTGGATGACGAAGTTCCTACGCAGGACGCCCTCGTGGCCTTCCTAGAAAAAAGGTGAAGATTTTTAGAAGCGTTAAGTGACGCGAATTCTACTCCCAAAGGTATACCGCCTTTCGCGCCAAACACACACCACCCTAAGATTGCTAACAATAGTAATTTTTCAAAGTTCAAATCGAGTCATGTGGCTACCGCGCAACGTGACAAGTTTCAATGTTACTTGTGTAAAAAACCACATTCAATAGATTTTTGCCCAGAGTTTCTTCGATTAAGCATTGGCGACCGGGTTAAAAAGGCAAATTCGATGCTATTGTGCAAGAATTGCTTGCGTAAAAACCACGCAACGACCGACTGCCGGTCTCGAGCAAAGTGCTCCGAGTGCAATGAATCTGGTCACAATTATTTGCTTCATGAAGCCCATAAAAACACCAGTGTCTCCGCGACAAGTGAATCTAGTGAGAATGTCGCTACTCATTGTTTTGCCGACGCCAATGAAACCGTATTGTCCACTGCCGTGGTCTTAGTAGCCAACAATAAAGGTCAATGGATTTCGGGTAGAGCCCTGCTCGATCCTGGATCACAAATGAATTTTGCAAGCGCTGCGTTCATTAGAAAACTCGAACTCAAGACCGCGGCAGCAAACCTCAGAATTTCGGGAATCAGTGGCGTAAACAGCGAGGCAAACCGTATGACACGCGTCAAGTTCAGGTCACGAGTCGAAGAATTCGAGGCCATGATGAGTTGCTGTGTTGTCGAGAAGATAACACAAAACCTACCGCGCGTCCCGCTCGGGAACGTTGGCGAAATCTCGCCCGAATTTCCCTTGGCTGATCCAACATTCTTCGAGACAAGCGCCATAGATTTATTGATCGGCGCGGAGTTATTTTGGCAGCTACTTCTTGATAAAAGGATAAAGATCGGCGACCCGTCGCTATTCTTGACCCATACTCGAGTGGGTTGGGTAGTTGGGGGTGCGACAAGCCTGAAGGGAAGCACGAAGTCGACGGTCGCGACCTGCAATCACGCAGTCACGTCGCTGCAAGATGAGCAATTAAATACCACCCTGACAAGGTTTTGGGAGCAAGAGGAAATTCCTCATAAGCAAAACATTTGGACAGCTGAAGAAATCCCGTGCGAAGAACATTTTGTAAAAAACTACCGGCGAAATTACCAAGGAAGATTTGTCGTGCGACTTCCGTTCAAAAACGAACAAACGATTTGGAGCAATTCCTCGGAATTAGCTTTGCGCCGATTTAATTTGCTGGAAAAACGCTTTTCCAGAAACCACCAATTGAAATCTCAGTATTCCGCTGTAATACAGGAGTATTTAGATTTGGGGCATATGGAATTAGTACCAGAAGTCGAAATCAATAATGAACGGTCGCACTATCTCCCACACCACGCTGTTTTCAAATCTCTGTCCGAAAATTCTGTAAAAACGCGAGTGGTATTTGACGGAACCGCGGGAGGTAACAGCGATTACCTTTCCCTCAATAAAAATCTGATGGTAGGCCCTGTGATACAGGATGATTTGTTGTCAATACTGCTGAGATTCCGCTCGCGTGAATATGTATTTACTGCTGATATTAAGCACATGTACCGACAAATTCTTATCGATCAAAGAGACACCGATTTCCAAAGAATATTTTGGAGGTTCCATGAAGATGAACCGATAAAAATTTATCGGCTGAATAGGGTCACCTTCGGTTTAAGCTCTTCGAGCTATTTGGCTGTTAGATGCATTCAACAATTGGCCCGAGACGTTGAGGATAAGTATCCCGACGCCAGTCTTGTAATACAAAGAGACGCCTACGTGGACGATATAATCGTCGCCAGTAGTAATTTACAGGAACCTGTAAATTTGCAAAATGCAATAAAAGAAATATTTGCCCAAGGAGGTTTTGAACTGGCCAAGTGGTCTTCTAATCACCCAGTCCTTTTGGCAAATGCCGCACCAGACGATGTTGGTGCTAGCGTTGTAAAGTTGAACAAAAGCGGCATATCCAAAACACTAGGTGTGTTTTGGGACCGAAACTCTGACAGTTTATTATTCAAGACAACCCCGATAGACACCTCCGGTTCAATAACAAAGAGAAAAATTCTCAGTCGCATTGCCGCTTTATATGACCCGATGGGTCTGATAGCACCCGTTGTACTCAAGGCCAAGCTATTGATGCAACTTTTATGGGCTGATAAGAATTTGGGCTGGGATGACGAGGTTTCGGCAGGTATACGAGATTCCTGGAAGCAATTTGCAGAAAGTTTGCATTGTTTGAATGATCTTTCTATACCACGTCACGCTGTGATATCAAATCCGATTGCGATTGATATTTGTTCCTTTGCGGATGCTTCCATAAAGGCCTTTGGCGCTTGCATTTATCTCAGAGCAAGTGATTCCCTCGGAAATTTCCAGTCCAGATTAATGGCTACGTTTACACCAGAGGACTAAAGCCGGACTGACCCAAGCACTGACCCAAATTCTACCTAAAATGGTCCTTCTCTTCCAGCGTTTACACCGATAGACTAAAGGTCGACCTATTTTAAAATATAGTCCAGATTTTGTCTATAACAACCTTCTTTTGAATACTCGACCAGAGATTACATAGCCTTGACAGTCAGGAAGCATCAGTCAGGTTGATTGACAACCGGCCAACCGAGTCTAATCCAGATTTTTGCGGCTTGGGCCAGTCCGGTAGCGTTTACACCGCATCTTTGGGGATTTGGTCGAGACTAAATTTAGGTCAGTCCACGGCTGCCTAGAGACCTGACCCAAACAACTTGGTCTCAGTCCGTGGTCGTTTACACCACGTGGACTAAATTTATTTGGGTCGAATTTAGTGCTTAGGTCGCGGACCAAAACCACGGTGTAAACGTAGCCATGTCATCAAAATCACGAGTCGCTCCAGTAAAGGTAATTTCCTTACCGCGATTAGAGCAATGCGGTGCTCTTTTATCTGTACAGCTAATGCTGACAGTGCAGAACTCCTTGAGAATCCCGATAGCGAACCGGTACTTGTTTTCTGATTCCACCATTGTTTTGCATTGGATTGCATCGCCAGCCAACGTTTGGCAAACATATGTGTCAAATCGTGTCGGCGAGATCCAAAGAAACACGAATAAAGATCAATGGCATCACGTAAACACCCGTGAAAACCCGGCCGATTATGTGAGCCGCGGTTTAGAAGCCCATCAATTAGATGGAAACGCGCTCTGTACGCGATGTACCTGAGGAACTCGCGGAAAAACGCAAGACAGTTCTTGCCGTGACGGTCCCTCCAACATTTGAAGTTTTAGAGAGATTCTCTTCCTTTGATAAACTGCAACGTGTAATCGCACATTGTTTGAGGTTCATAAACAACGCAAGAACTAAGTCCGATTCCAGAATTGTGGGACACTTGACCGTCAAAGAACTGAGAAATGCCCATGATCGCATAATAAAACACATTCAAAATCGCGAATTCCATTCAGACCTTGCTAATTTGAACCAAGCTCGCAATTTAGCCAGAGGAAGCAAATTGACTTCCTTAGATCCGTTCATAGGAGATGACGGAATCTTGAGAGTTGGCGGTAGAATCAGGCACGCTGATATATCGTACGATAGAAAATTCCCGATAATACTTCCGAAACATCATGTAACGGAACTTTTAATCCGAAAGGAACACGTGTCAAATTTGCACGCTGGGACACAATCAACTCTATCTTCATTGAGAGCAAAATATTGGCCGCTTTCAGGTAGAAGTTCCGTAAGGAAAATAACACGCAATTGCGTGAGGTGTTTTCGAGTAACACCTCGAACAATAAACCCCAAAATGGGCGATCTACCCGAAGCGAGGATCCAACCCGCAGGTAGAGCTTTTGCGAACACGGGCCTCGATTACTTCGGCCCTTTGTTCGTTAAACAGGGTAGCTACCGCTCTGCCAAACTGGTGAAAGCGTACGGGGCATTGTTCGTATGCATGGCAACAAAGGCCGTTCATTTAGAATTAGTTGGCGACCTTTCTTCGGCTTCCTTTTTGAACGCGTTTCGTAGATTCATTTCCCGAAGAGGAAACGTCGCGAAAATTTTCTGCGATAATGCCACGAATTTTGCACGAGGCGACAAAGATCTCAGAGAAGCCGCCAGTATTGTTAAAAATTCGAAATTTCGCGAAGAATTTCAACATCATTTTGAGAACACGGAATTCAAGTTCATTCCGCCCCGTTCCCCGAATTTTGGCGGTTTGTGGGAACGTTTGATTAGAGCAGTCAAGATTCACATTAAGAGGGTTTTAGGGAACTCACAGCTGACTTTTGAGGAGATGAGTACCTTGCTGTGTCGTATAGAGAGCATCCTTAATTCCCGTCCTCTAACTCCATTGTCCGATGACGCCCACGATTTCCAAGTTCTCACACCCGGCCACTTCCTCGTATTTGAGTCCCTCACTGCACCAGTCGAGCCTGACCACCTGGAGATTCCTGAGAATCGTTAGGACCGCTGGCAACGGATCGAGCAGCTGAGGCAGCATTTCTGTCGCCGCTGGCACCGTGAAGTCCTTTCACAAATGCAGACGCGCGCTAAGTGGCGTAATTCTCCAGCGGACCAAGTTCGTCCAGGGGCCATGGTGCTGATTGCCGAAGATGGCATTCCTCCATTGATGTGGAAATTGGGCCGTGTTGTCACCCTACATTTGGGCGCCGATAAAGTCGCTCGCGTGGCTACAATTCAAACAGCCAGCGGCGGTGCCATCAAAAGAAGTACCCGCAAGATTTGCGTGCTTCCCATCGAAGAATCAAGGGACTAATTGAGTGCTGCCGTGATCAAGTGGTGACAAAGGACTGACAAAGTATCAAAGTGCTAAAGTGTAAAACTTAATCCGCGGTTTTCTAAACTGAAGATTCACAAATATTTTCGTTTATTATATTTTTGATATGATTACCTTTATTCTTGTTCATTTAATTACCATATCACTGTAACTGTTTGATTTATTACTACTTTTGATATTTTCCCCTGTTTCTAAATAATACTAAGATATACTCTGTTGCATTTACAATAATTGATTACCGAAGTGTTATTTATACCTACATAAGTATTTTAAGTTCAATATTGACATTCCGTCAAAGGTGGGAGCATGTTAAGTGCATATGTCCTTATCTAAGTAGATTGTATAATATGAGCTGAGCACCCCCACTGCCCTTCCAGGTAGCTTGGGCGAACCCCTCACGGGATCTTACTGTATTCGCAATGTTTTGTGTGTGCTGTGCACCGCAGACGAAAGATAACCACTCACCAGGCAAGATGTGCCATTCTGCTAATAAATTGTTATTCAGTTATTACTATACCAATCGAAGAGTTTGATTAACCCCCCCGTGGGTGAACCCACACATGGAATGGTTGCAAAATAGAAGAAATTGTATTATAACACACGTTTTATAAAGACCTATTGTCACACTCGTCAAAATGTCGAGTGTCACAATGACGCGTGTGACAATACGATGTCTTATAAAACTTGTATTATAATATACTATTTTGTGGCCGCGGGGTTGATTTCTCCGGAATTCAGTGTGAAGGTATTTTATTTTGGAATTTTTTCGGAAATCACCAGAATCTCCGGAAGTCTTTGGGAAAGTGGAATTCCCGGAATCCTTTTGAAAATCACCGAAATTCCCTGAATATATTCGGAAATCACATCACCGGAGTTTCTGGAAGTCTTTTACGCCGGGTCGCTCACTTCGAGTTTAACTTTGAACCCGGTTTGGTTACTATGGAAATAATTGTTGCAACAATTGAATCTATGCCAACCAAACCAACTTCGTGGAATGAGACCATCAGTTTTTGACTGTCATCTGTCAAACAGAACTGTCACTATCAACAAATGTCAGAAGCTATATCCCACGAAACTCGACTTGCAATACGTTATTTGAAAACCATTGAAAAACTGTATTCAGAACAGTTGACAGTATTGACCTATGTGTCATTTGTCAAATAACGAATAATGGGTACGTTTAGCAGGCTACCGACCCACTACTGGTGGATATGTGAGCTGCTGAACGGCTTGTCGAATCGCTCACTATTTCCCCACCAGGGATCAAGCTTCGCCACTCACTTCCACCGAAAAACTGACATAAACTGTCATAAACAGCTCACCATTCCACCGCTATCACAGCTACCGCAAATAAATTGTGGTGGGAAAAATGGCGACTGGTAGCTGCTACCACTTGATAACGCGCATGCGTGATCCACCGGTAGCACTCACCAGAGAGCCTGCTGAGCACGCCCAATGTCAAAATTCAAAGCTTCACCATTCAACTATTCGTAATCTATCCGATGGATTGAAACCAAATTTGGCAGGAAGCAACATCACACAAGAATCAAATTGAGTCTGCAGTTGCAGTTTTCCACCAATTTCCAGTCAGGCGTTATGAATTCTCAAAATTTCTCCTAGCCGTTGCCACCCGAGAGGGCCTTTCATCCGTGTTTTGACCAGAAAGACTCGCTTTTGAAGCAGGACTCCACTCAAAAATTCATTCTTGCTCGGGGATCGACCATTTTTTAAAAATTCCACCTGATATCCAAAGAAGATTGAATTGGGAGTCGTGTAGACCCATTTTCAAAAACGACACGTTTCCGGTTTCCCGATGGTGATTTTTCAAAAATGAAATTTGCACATTCCGTGAATTTGAAAAAACTGCAGTTCAAACTGCGACATGCGGTGAGCTCCACGAAGTATTCATTCTAGGTGCTGACATGCTAAGAATAAAAGTTAGAGAAAAGATCAAGTCCATTTTTGAAGGAAAAACTTTTGAAATCGGACTCACGGTTTTCGAGTTTTTTCTCTCTTGAAAAACTGCCAAATTTACAACTTTTTATTCCGTGAACAGATTTTCACCTTTTTTTTAACGAGAGAGAACTTGTTCTTGAACATTTTTTAACTTTTTTTTTACTCGTTTTTTTACTCATTTCCCGGGAATTTTCTGATTAAAAATGTGAAATCGGCCTGGGTTTTTGAGACCGGACTCAAATGATGGAGCCTTAAGTGAAGCCTCAACTGACGATTTTTACGATAAGATGATTTGAAATAAGATTTGAGGTTTTACCGGAAAATCCAAATTTTCCTGACAGAATTTTCAATTTCCTGCGAATTATTTTCAATATTTTTCTCTAATTCTAACTTCCCACCATGGAGGACGTCTCTAACAAAAATTTCCATAGGTTCCTGGATATTATTGGGGAAAGTTTTGGGGTGACGCAACCGATTTTTTCATTGTACAATTCAAATGAGACATTTTACTTGCTACTGGTTGTGCTTCACATTTTACTATTTTTTCTTCATTTATCTGGAGACTGTCATGAAATATTCTGTAATTCTATGAAAAAACCGATTTTTAACAAAGACAAAAAGAATGTCTCATTCATAATGGCTGAAATACAGGTGTTTGCAAACTTCATCTAAAAAATCGAGCCGCAGTTAGGGGAATGCTTCAAAAGAATCAGAAAATGTTGGAAAAATTTAGGATCTTTACTTTTGAAAATATGGATGGTCAAAAAGAGTGGTTCTCTATTACCGTTGTTTTGGAAGATTTTAGTAAGCTCTTTTCAAAAGACCAAAAAGCAATGTTTTTGAACCTTCAAATGTGTTCTGTAATTCCATTTACTAGATACTAAAAATCCAGTTTACTTCAGAAATGCACGCAGAAAACGTTTGGGTTTTTTGTTGCTCTACATCAGTTTTGTAACCTTTAAAACTTTTCACGGACATTTTCGAGAAAAAATAGATTCTCAGAACTCATGATTCACCCTGTACACTGAATAAAATCACAAAACAGATTATAAGGTTCAAAAAATTTGCTTTTTGGTCTGATGAGAAGAGTTTACTGAAATCTTTTAAAACAACGAGAATAGAAATTAGGGATCGACCGATACCGATATAGTATATCGGTTTATCGGTATATCGGCCAATTTTCGGATTATATCGGTATCGGCCTATCGGCCGATCTTTGGCCGATATGTCGCCGATATGTCGTCGATATTGAAATGTGTAGAACGCTTATCAAAAACACTTGGAAAACCTATAATCCGAATGATCTTGAAACATGAAACTCTCAAAAATCATACCAAATTATTATTCTTCGTTATTAAACTACTTACAAAATTCGGAAATGAGAACAAACAAAAAAATATTCGAGAAGACAATCATATTTCATTTGATAATTTACCAATATCGTTCTAAAAATAAATTCTGCAATTGAAAAAATAACGATAGGTAATTTGGAATATTCAGAATATTTCTGATAGAATTCACTGAAGACTGAAATATCGAAAAACTTTCCGCCGATACGTAAAAAATCCTTCATTTCATACACCTTGAATAATGGTCTAATATATCGTGTGATCAAATGAATTCTTATCTTGGGCAGGCTGTGCCCTAGCCGAACGCCGCTTCGCACCCCTGAACCAGGTGAAATTTGACCAGGCCACAGCCTACCTAAAATAAGAATGCATTTGATCACACGATACATTGTGATGATGAAGTCCTGCACAAAATTCATATTTCCGTTTTCTCGAAAAAATCCTGAAACAGGTCGATTTTGTTTTTATCCAACCCACTATACTTTAAAAAAGGAACACTTTTTTCGTTGTCTGTTTTTAAGTTACGATGATGTCATAAATTTTTTCAAATGACAACCCAAAAAAAAATTTCATAAAATTTATAACTTTGTTTTTTTTTTCAAACAACAGTGTGCAAATTTTTGTCTTACACTCAAAGTTTGAAAATGTGATATTTATTATTACAAAAAAAAACTGTTTATACAGTATAGTGGGTTGGATAAAAAACATTACCACACTGTACAGGGTGTTCACTGTTCACGATAAAATTCACCCCCCCTCTAGGAGATTCCCCATTGAGATATTTTGAAAAACTAAAAACTTTTTCTCAACGATTTTTCCAAGGGATCTTGAATCGATCGCTTAAAAGTTTCCAATTGTTTTCGTATACAGGGTGTGACATGTAACTTTTTCATTTCAAATGCAATACCCTATATTTTATTACGTCATTTAATGAAGCCTTTCTTTCTGATTAAAAGATATATAACATTTATTATTTACTCTGACAAGGAAGCTGTCCAAAAAATAATAAAAAAGGTGGTCAAATGTGTAAATTGAAAATAAAAATTACGCGACACCTTGTATTAGGAACGAATTAGACCATTTATCCATGCAGAGTTGAACTCTGCAGACAAAATGCTGCGAGAATGACTTTTTCTTAAGTGAACTCTAGAAACCAAAGCCATCTTGCCGCGAAACAAAATTATTTGACTACCTATTTGATTATTTTTCCGACAACTTACTTGTCAAAATAAATCATAAGTGTCATATATATTTGTAATCAGAAAAAAAGCTTCACTAACTAACGGGATGAAATATAGGGTGTTGCATTTGAAATAAAAAAGATACATATCACACCCTGTACATGATACCAATTAGAAACTTTTAGAGGATCGATTCAAGGTCCCTGAGAAAAAATCGTAAAGAAAAATTCTTCGAAGTTAGTTCTTCGAAATATCTCAAAGGGGAATCTACTGGAGGGGGGTGAATTTTATCGTGAACACCCTGTATATTCACTTGTGCAATGTATTTCGTACGAAAAAATCCGAAATAAGTAGTAATTGAAGAATAAAAATAATCAGGCCAATATATCGGTATTGGCCGATATGGATATCGCATATATCGGTATCGGCCGATTACAATCCATATCGGTCGATCCCTAATAGAAATAGTCGAAAGACCACGTTTTGACCCTCCATATTTTCAGAAATAGAAATCATGATTTTTTCCAACAATTTTCTGGTTCTTTTGGAGCATTCCCCTATGTTCAACCTTAGTGTGATTCCAGCATACAACAAGCACTATATACCTAACGGTAAGCTAGGTGGGAGGATTTGAACTTGAATAATGCTGCTCCTGTACACCATGGCGCTGGTGTCGAATTTCAGTTACTAAATCCTAGTGATTTTTCATGGCTGTGTTGTTGGCTATTGTCGATTTATCGATCGACATGTTGCGAGCGATGAAGCCACGCGATTGGCCCAAATTCAAATGTATGAGCACAGTCATTTTCAACGTGATTTCCGTTGGATGTTCGACTCAGTGTTGCCAGATCTGCAGAATTTTATGCAAAATGCAGAATTTCGTCCTTGAAATTTTGCATTTGCAGAAATCAGTATTCCCATTGATGATCCTATGAATATGCAGAAATTTGTTCAATTTGTTGATTTCAACATATTTTTATTCATTTCATACATATTTTCAGTACCTTGTTCTATTATTTTCCGTTTTATGTAGAACATATTGTTTTACACGAGGTTTTACAGTCTGTCAAGCTCTGTCTGGCTATAGGATGGGTATAAATTACACAGAAAACTTGCGTTCAAGCCGATTGAACGTATTTATTTCATTCTTGATATTTTTGGAAACAGTCAAGCTTGCAGAATTATGCAGAATTCATTATTATTGACGCTTGCAGAATTATGCAGAAATTATGACATATGACGGCAGAAATATCGTCGAATTCATCTGAAAATAATCCAAGAGCAACATGGAATGCACTAAAAAATTTGAATATTTCAGCTGAAAAAAACAACAATTTGCCTGATGAGTTGTCGGATCCGGACGAGATCAATAAATATTTGGGTAAATTTTTACAGAACCGTTCCAACTGCGCGAAGAAAGTTCAGTTTTACAATAATAATTTGCTAAACCGGGATGTATCATTTTCTTTCAAAATGGTAACTGTTGAAGAAGTACATAAAATCTTGCACAGTATTAAAACAAATGCTAAGGGTGTAGATGAAATATCGTCCTCTATGCTGAAATATTGCAGTCCATTTATCGACAAATATTTGACACATATTATCAATTGCTCTATAGAGGTAGGCTATTTTCCCGATGCTTGGAAAATAGCAATAGGAAAGCCCATTCCAAAAAAAATTGATCCTTCCGGCTTTGGTGACATTCGGGTGATAAGTATTTTGCCTGCCATGTCTAAGATATTTGAACGAGCTCTTTATAACCAAATTTACACGTTTGTGGTCGAAAAGGACATATTGCCAAGACATCAGAGTGGTTTCAGGAAGAATTACAGTACTGCTACATCCTTGACGAAGGTCTTTGATGATTTGATTCGGGCTCGTGATTGCGGACGGGATAGCGTTTTGGTGCTGCTGGACTATTCAAAAGCGTTCGATACGGTTAACAATGAATTAATGTGTGCCAAGCTCAAGTATTACGGATTCCGGGGAAAGTCACTTGACTTGATGAAATCTTATTTTTGCGGAAGGTTTCAGAAAATATTTTGTAACGGTAAACACTCCGCCCTGATTGAAGTTCTGTCCGGTGTTCCTCAGGGGTCTATTCTTGGGCCGTTACTTTTTATTATTTACACAGCAGATATCCTCAAGGCCATGCGGCATTGTGAGGTGCAAGCTTATGCAGATGACACCCAGCTGTATTATCACTTTGATCAGCAGGAGTTCCGTGAAGCAACTGTGAGAGTCAATAGTGATCTGGAATTAATTCATCAACTTTCTCTTGAGCATAACTTAAAGCTGAATCCGTCCAAATCGCAAATTATGTTATATGGCAGTAAAGCCCATGTGCAGTTCTTGAATCACAATCTGTCTATATCAATAAACGGTCAGCTGCTGCCATTTGTCAGCTCAGCGAGGAACCTTGGTGTAATGCTGGACACAGATTTCAGATTTAAAACTCATGTCAAAAAATTACTGCAGAAATCATTTCTATCTTTAAAGCTGTTGTACGCTGGTAGACATTTTTTAAGTGCTTCCTTGCGCAAAACTCTCTGTGAGAGTTTGATCCTGTCAAATTTTAGATACTGTGACTTTATTTATTACTTCTGTTTAGACAACTTTGACAGAAACCGCATTCAAAGGGTGCAGAACAGCTGTTCACGCTTAATTAATGGCCTTCGTAAATTCGATCATATATCCCATACATATCGTCAATTAAACTGGCTTAACATGAGAAACCGATCGCTTCTTCACCTGGGCAGCTTTGTTGTGCAAACATTGGGCGAGTCCGGTCCTTCCCTTTGCTTTATAAGGGAAAAACTTATCCCACGATCCGATATTCATTCTCGATGTGTAAGATCTAGCTACAAACTAACGTTGCCGGGCCACCGCACATCACTCTTTTAGTAGAGGAAAATATGAAGCGAAATGTGCTTATTTGAGAAGTTCGTGTGCACGGAAAGGTAAAAAGCTGGGGTGCATTTTTTATGGTGTAGTATGGCTTGGGGATGAAGAATCCACTTGTCGTCAAAAAATCGTCCAGTGTGGGGGCGGTATGGGGGCGGTTTTGTGAAAAAACAGTTTTTTTAAAAAATGTTCTACAGTTTGTCAGCTTTTGGCTGATATCAGCTTGGAACAAATCCGTCATTTGTAAGTTGTTGTAAATAATTTATGAATAAAAAGGTGATCATTTACTTTGCCATAAGAATACATGTAAAACTTGACTGCCTCGTGCGCAAAGAACGTTGAATATCTCAGTAACGTGTTGAATGACATTTTTCATTCCACTCCCACTCGATTATCTCCGTAACCACTAGTTCAATCAAAAAAGTTCCTTCTGTAAACCATGTTACCTATTCCATTGCGATTCTTGCGGATTTTTCAGATTTGATTTATCTTGAATAGTAACTGAGCTAGGGACGGAATTGTAATGTACTGCATGCAGCGGACAACTGCAGCGCTGTGGCCCTCGCGTACCCCTGCCACCCGCGCACCCCCGTGAAGGCCATGGTGTATTGAGGCGGGAAATCTGCAGACTTATTATTGTGGCTGATGATCGAAACATTGTAAAAGTGTAGTCGGTAAATTTGCAATATAAATAAATATATACCCCTTGAATTACGACGTACGTCTTCACATATTATAATAGTCCAGTCAAAATAGGTTTTAACCGGAAATAAATTCGGAAGTTGACGAAATTTGGTGGATCGATGCAGAATTGAACGTGGAATGATATACTGAAATTCCCAAAAGGCTTGTTTTTTTTAGGACCAATAAAAAGCACCATCCTTGAAAATTTTCTTTTTTTCTGAATGGCTTGTGAACTATTATCTCTTCAGAACACAGCACCAGCACGAGCAAAGCAAATGTAGCCCGTTAAATTCCCAAGAGATTGTACAAAACTCATCACTTTTTGGTCAATAGCCTCTGTGATATCGCGTCTACAAAAACGCAGTGAAAATTACTCAAAATATATTTCCGGATTTTATGTAAAAATATGCATGGTGTCAATTCAGGGGCTGTAACCTGGACAACGAATGTGCGAATTTCAATGTGTTTCACATGCGGGAAAAGGTAATTCAACATTCGGTATCACACTTTTGTCTAGAAGTCAAGAAGTCGCCAACTTCAAAATGGTACTTTTCCTCGACCTGTGAAATCGATACTTGATGTCTCGAAGAATCCCCAAAAATCGATTTTTTTCATACCATACTATTTGCCTCATTTTTCACTTAGGTAGAGCAAAACCATCCAGGGAAAATATGAAGAATTGAATACAGAAAAAATAACATGTTTCGGAATATTTATCCTATAGTGATGGTTTCTGAGTTGTATGGGTTGAAAGACTAAAACGACCTATTCAGAAAAAAAAAAAGGTAGTCCGGACACTAACTGCTGAATATTGTACTTGCATTTGATGATTGTTTTTAAATTCTTCAGATGTCAATATAACATTTGTGATGTTGTCGTGAAAGAACGGACAAAAGAACTTGATTGAAATGTATGGAATAATAGAGCTAATAATAATGGTACAAGGTGGGTGATAAATAATGAAAGCAGGATGGTTGACTAAGAGAAAAAATTATTTGAATCAAAGGCGTTGTAAAAATGTTTAAAAGGGAAATCTCTACAATCATTTAGGCAATTTTGGAAAGAATTATTAATCATAATCATCTAATCATCAAAATCATCTCAGAAAATCATAACTTCGTCCTTGGAACTAATTTTGAAATTTTACATGTTTGTAAAAAAGGACGGCTTTTAGATAGTATAGAGGTTCTTGAAATTTGTAAAGCAACTAATAATTCCGTCCGAAATTGCCTAAAAGATTGTATAGATTTCTTTTTTAAACATTTTTACAACGCCTTTTATTTTAATAAGCTTCTTTCTTTCCATTCAACCATCCTTTCATTAATTCATCAACCACCTTGTACCATTATTATTAGCTCTATTATTATTTCATACATTTCCATCAAGTTCTTTTGTCCGTTCTTCCATGACAACATCACAAATGTTATACTGACATCTGAAGAATTTAAAAACAATTCACTTATCATTTATACAAACTTTATCTTCACCATTTATACAATGTCGGTGATTCGGTGTGTTATCATTCACCTTTTATGTACCTACCTACTTGTTTTATGTATTTTATTTTAGACTCCACACTTTGATGAAGAAGGGCCAGAGACCTGCGAAACCGGTCAGAAATAAAAACAATCAATTTGAAGGAAGACTGCGTGCAGATCATTTTATTTATGAAAAAAATCGATTTTTGCGGATTCTTCGGGACATCAAGTATCGATTTCAAAGGTCGAGAAAAAGTACCATTTTGAAGTTGGTGACTTCTGAACAAAAGTGTGATACCGAATGTAGAAAAAGCACATTGAAATTCGCACATTCGCTGTCCACGTTACAGCCCCTGAACTGACACTATGCAAATTGTTACATAAAATTCGGAAATATATTTCAAGTAATTTTCACTGCGTTTTTGCAGACGCGGTATCTCAGAGGCTATTGACTGAACAGTAATGAGTTTTATACTGATTTCTTGGGAATTTAACGGCCTACATTTGCTTTGTTGGTGCTGTGTTCTAAAGGTAATAGTTTACAAGTTATTCAGAAAAAAAAACGAAAATTTTCAAGGATGGTGCTTTTTATTGGTCCTAAAAAAAACCAAGCCTTTTGGGAATTTCAGTATATCATTCCACGTTCAATTCTGCATCGATCCACCAAATTTCGTCAACTTCCGAATTTATTTCCGGTTAAAACCTATTTTGACTGGACCATTATAATATGTGAAGACGTACGTCGTAATTCAAGGGGTATATATTTATTTATATTGCAAATTCACCGACTACACTTTTACAATGTTTCGATCATCAGCCACAATAATAAGTCTGCAGATTTCCCGCCTAAATACACCATGGCCTTCGCGGGGATGCGCGGGTGGCAGGGGTACGCGAGGGCCTCAGCGCTGCAGTTGTCCGCTGCATGCAGTACATTACAATTCCGTCCCTAGCTCAGTTACTATTCAAGATAACTCAAATCTGAAAAAACCGCAAGAATCGCAATGGAATAGGTAACATGGTTTACAGAAGGATCTTTTTTGATTGAACTAGTGGTTACGGAGATAATCGAGTGGGAGTGGAATGAAAAATGTCATTCAACACGTTACTGAGATATTCAACGTTCTTTGCGCACGAGGCAGTCAAGTTTTACATGTATTCTTATGGCAAAGTAAATGATCACCTTTTTATTCATAAATTATTTACGACAACTTACAAATGACGGATTTGTTCCAAGCTGATATCAGCCAAAAGCTGACAAACTGTAGAACATTTTTTTAAAAAACTGTTTTTTCACAAAACCGCCCCCATACCGCCCCCACACTGGACGATTTTTTGACGACAAGTGGATTCTTCATCCCCAAGCCATATTACACCATAAAAAATGCACCCCAGCTTTTTACCTTTCCGTGCACACGAAAGTCACAATAGAGTCTCATTTTTCCTCTACTATTTCGGAGAAGCTTCACTTACAACGCGGTAAAATTGTACAACTCGTTACCCCGGGAAATTCTTGGTTCGGATAGCTCAACTTTTAGAAGGAAATTTAAGCTGCATCTAATGAGTCAGCAGAACGAGTTTCTGTCTTGAATTAAATCAATCCTCATTTTATACATTCTTTTTCTTTTTTGTACTTATACTTACATCTCACATTGCCATTATAGTGTTCAAAGGTTTTGTTACTTTTATAGATTTTTATATTGCATAATAAGGATAGGTAAAACATATTCCGATTCTTTTTTCGATTCCGAATTTTTTTTTCTTCTTTCTACTACCTATGCTGCATTGTTATTTCATTTTATGGCGCGGTTGATGGTTGAGTAGAGTAGCTCTGGTAGCTAGACTTCGCCATCCTCCCGCGCCCACAATAGGTTAGGTACCTGCAATTTCTTTTCGTTATTTCCTGTTTTATTTATAAGTTATTGCTATTATTTGCTGTATTTCAAATGTGTATGTACCTACCTAACTAAATAAAGTCGATATAATAATAATAATAATAATAAATGGCGGTTTTGAGATCTGGCAACACTGGTTCGACTGTGTTCATTTCCATTCCGCCATTACGCGAAGTATGAAGTGCAATCGTGCCCGTCGTTCGATTTTTGCTTTTATTTCGTTTCGAAAATGGTGAAAAGAAACAAATTAATACTGTGTATTGGAGGTTGGAGTACCGTGATGTGGGAAACGGTGAGGGCGAAGTCTCATCGCCTTCCTCAGGTGGTGGCAGGAGCTCCAGGAGCTGAAGATTTACGACGTCCATTTTGTGACGCATTCAAAGTTCTTGGTGCCAACCGGGCAAGTTCCGAGCACCCTCCGATTTATTCGGCAACTTGATAAATTCAATAAAAATGTACCTAGGTTATTCTATACTCATTTTCAAAAAGATTTCAATTTGCTGGGTTTAATAAAGATGTTGATATTTTTCATGTAGTTTTCTCACTATTTCTCTAATATGACCTTTATTTTCACTTTTTATCAAATTCTGTTGTTATTGAAGAAGTTGGATTTTTCCACTCTCCCATAACTACAAAAATTGATAAAATAAAGAACGGAACTTCCAATAATATGAAATATTTTGCACAATATCAGCCCATTTGAATTTCCAAGTGCCGCGCAATTCTAGTTTAGCTCCCGTCCGCTTGATGGCGCTCTTAACTTGGCTTTACCTTCTAACATGGCCGTTACACTTATATTGTGCTTGTTGTACGTATTCTAGCTGGCTAAAAGTCTCGCCACGCGACGCTCTTGGGAAGGAAAAATCCGGGAAATCATAGCTCACTTGAATCACACAACGGTTGAACTTACTATATACCCGAAGCCCGAATGGTACCGAACACAAATCCCGCTGAAGCACGTGATGTATCGCACTCGAATGATGGACACGTGTCGACGTTTTCAATAGGCTATGTCAACAAAATTATTCAAGTTTTGGACAAAATCGAAGACGCTTGAAGCATACGTAAGAGTCCACGCTTCCACTAGTAATAACAAAAATGAAACCAAAGAGTTGACCCCCCTTCGAGCCCCCCCTTTCATTGGCTCATCGAAAAAGTTTTACAAATAAACAGCCACTCACCCTAATTCCACTATTTTCATCCTTCATCCGACTGGCAAGTGATCTTGGGCGGAAGCTCAGGTGATTGAAACACATGATTGTTAATGGAACTACAGTTAGGATGGGAAAACTGAATCACGGTGGAATTACGTCAGCCCACATGGCTCTCGTGCGGTGGTCAAAAGAATAACAACTGAGGTTGCTTCTTCCCGTGGCGGGGAAAGGTTGGGTGCTTTTCACCTAGCCCCAGTGTTGCCAGATGTGAATAAAAATTTTCCCTTTTGAAATTCCGAAAAATTCCCTAGAATTTCCCTAGAACTCATGGTTCCAAATTTCCCCAGAATTCCCCTTACAACCACAAAATTTCCCTAGACTTTCCCTGAAAACCCCGAAGTTCCCTAAAATTTTCCTAAAAATGTTGAAAAAAGCGATTACAAAATAATGGTTCATGGGTCAATGCTTGAAATAGGTACTAGGAAGGAGGGTATGTTGGATGCTCGGTTGAATGAGTCTTAATCATAGTTTCCAAACATTTCAAATTTTTTTAGTAATTTTGATCAGTAGAGGCACTTTTGCAAAAATCGAGGTGGAAAATTTCTATTTTTAAAAAAATTACCTAGATTACTGAAAATTTTCCGAAATTTTTGCGAAATTCCCCAGATTTCCAAGAATTTCCTTTTTTCCCTGTTCCGTGGACATTTTCTCTAGATCTAAGGAAAATTCCCTAGCAATGGCAACACTGCCTAGCCCCAAGTTTGGTACACCTGCCACTCACGCATGCGCGGGAGCCAAACTGTGCTTTCCATCCACGTGTTCTCACCCGGTTCTACGCCGTTCATTATTGGTTCGCCTAAAATTTTGTGCCAAACTATGGAACTTGGTCCGTCTGGTGGTATTTGTACCATCTCTAGGTGGAGGTGTTGCTTTCAGTTTCAGCCGTCACTGCTTTGGCTCTCGACAGTATTCAAAGTTAGATTATTGGTGGCACTGCGTTATCGTCGGACAGAATTTTGTGGGAAATTCAAACATGACTCGTCCCGGTAACCGCGAAACCAAGAGGCGGCAACAATGCAAGATGTACCTACCTCTGAGATGTACGGGGTGTTCACGTTAAGATCAGGGTTGTCAGGTATATATCAAGTGATATGTATCACAATAAATATCACGATATATCATGATATTTACTGATTGATATATCATGATATTTATCAGACAAGAATGTTGAGCAATAGAGTTTATTTGAAGCATTGTGATCTGAGAAATTGGGTTTTAAGCTGTACGCATGCAGCACGTCTCTTTGTGTCAACTTGTTTTCCTTTCATAATGAGTTTGATTTTGATTTATGGTTGATATAAATAACATTGATAATATTTTGATTGATTTCTGTTCATTAATCAATATATGTTCTATCTAATTTCATGTCCCAGTAGTGTTTGTTCCAGTTTCAGACCTGAACATTACTCAAAGAACAAAATTTCAAGAAAATATCAAAATATCGGATATATATATATATATATATCTATCGATATATCAATAAATATCCGATATTATGATATTTTGATATTTATATAAAAATCATGATATTTTCCAACCCTGGTTAAGATTGACCTCCACAAGCCGGCTTATCCCTGAACCAATTTCAAATATACAAACTGATTTTTGAAGAATTTATCTGGAATTTTTCTTGTCCATAAAATTTTTGTAGATTCCCAAAATACAGGGTGTCGCAAAAAAATTACCTTGATTTATTACGTTGAAATTCATTTGAATAATGCACTGGATGCAGACTTTTCTCGTCAATACAAATATACCTCATACTTATGGGTTGATTCTTCAAAAAAATATAGGTTGTTGAAAAAAAAGCCTTCTTTCTATGTTTTAAACCGGTTACAATTATACTATTCCAACAGTTTGTCTGTCAACTGAACCCGTGAGTGTTATATTTCGTTGTAATCAGGATAAAAGTCTGCATCGACTGCATGTCAGTGAATTTTTTTTGTCACACCCTGTAAATTAATGGTCTGTAAGTTTTTCATGAGCAAATTTAAGAAGTCCAGCAAAACTCCTTCACAGATCAGTTTTTCTTTCTGACATTGTCCTAGGGATTGAGGCAGCTAGTAGGGGGGTCAACCTTAACGTGAACACTTCGTACAGGGTGTTCACGTATAAGTTAGTTATACCACCCTTTGGAGACTTATTCTTGGAGATAATTTCGTAATAGAAAAAAAAATTCTTATATGTTTTTTCCGTAGGCTGCGAATCTGCTCACAGAAATTTTCTGCGATATATAGGGCGTTTTCCTGGCCATACTGCACATGTGCGAGGTGCAAGTAATGGCGGGATATTGAAAACAACCAGACAAACCAATGCATTTACGCATATTTGTCATGAACAAAATTTCTGCACAGATGAAATATTATAGCATATTTTATCTCAAAAATAATCTAGCGTTAGAAATTTACCGCGTTATATTACATCACAGGTGCATCAGACTAGGATCCACAGGTTTTTGTCCGGATGTTAAAAAAAAACCGCCTAAAATTTAGCGCATGTCCCTGAAATGATTGCTTAAGACAAACCCCTATTGGGTAGTATTGATAAAAAGTAACCATAAGCATTTGCTTGAATTTTATAGGCGTTGCTAGGGAATGTCTGCTTAGCAACTCCTCAAAAATCTAAGCAAATTCTTATGCTTATTTTTTATCAATACTACCCAGAATCTAATGGCTAGTATTGATAAAAAATAAGCATAAGAATTTGCTTAGATTTTTGAGGAGTTGCTAAGCAGACATTCCCTAGTAACGCCTATAAAACTCAAGCAAATGCTTATGCTTACTTTTTATCAATACTACCCAATAGGGGTCAAATTCTTATGCTTATTTTTTATCAATACTACCCAGAATCTAATGGGTAGTATTGATAAAAAATAAGCATAAGAATTTGCTTAGATTTTTGAGGAGTTGCTCAGCAGACTTTCCCTGACAACGCCTATGAAATTCAAGCGAATGCTTATGCTGATTTTTAGCGCATTTTCCATCTTGATGAAAATCGCTATTGCAACCGCTTTGTCCGTCCGTCCGTCCGTCCGTCCGTCCGTCCGTCCGTCCGTCCGTCCGTCCGTCCGTTCATCGAACTCCTCCCAAACTAGACGACCTAGCTTTCTAATTTTTTCGCTGTTACATAGCTGCCACTCCCAAAGGAGGGCTAGGCTATATTGGATGTCCATATTGCGCCGCCAACATAGAGAAAACCGCCCCCGATAAACTTGAAATAACATAATATTGCACTTTCTACCAGACCTGATGCTCTAGTGTTCTCATTTTTTGAATAATACATAGTTGCCACTTATAAACGTAAGCCAACAAACATTCCGTCTTCAATATGCGCCGCCAACATGAAAAAACTGCTAAAAACCGCCCCCAAGCACTTTAAAATGAAAAACATGAACCCGAAGACATAGCGATCTGATTCTTTCGGAATATAAATAGCTGACTAAAAATGGGAAAGGATAGGCTACTTTTGGTTAGTCGCCGCCCCCAGATTCCGCCCCCAAACGATAAAAAGTGCAACTTTCACAAATGTTACTGATTGAGATGTTCCCTTCAACATTTAGGAACTGCCAACTCAAATTGTGCAACATTTGCTCAGCCGAACGCTGCCGCTCCCACACGCCGCCCCCAAAGTAAAAGATAGATGAATAACATGAACCTGAAGACAACGATCTAATTCTTTCACTATATTAATAGCTGACTGAAATTGGAAAAAGATAGGCCACTTTTAATTAGCCGCCGCCTCCAGCTGCCGCCTCCAAGTAAAAAAATGCAACTTTCACAATTTTCACTGATTGTCATATTTCCCTTACATTTAGTAACTTCCAACTCAAACTGTGCAACAGTTACTTTGCCGAATGCTGCCGCCCCCATACGCTGCCATCAAAGTGAGAGATGGATGAAAAACATAAACCCGAAGACATAGCGATCTGATTCTATCGGTATATAAATAGCTGACTAAAAATGGGAAAGGATAGGCTACTTTTGGTTAGTCGCCGCCCCCAGATTCCGCCCCCAAACGATAAAAAGTGCAACTTTCACAAATGTTACTGATTAAGATGTTCCCTTTAACATTTAGGAACTGCCAACTCAAATTGAGCAACATTTGCTCAGCCGAACGCTGCCGCTCCCACACGCCGCCCCCAAAGTAAGAGATAAATGAAAAACATGAACCTGAAGACATAGCGATTTAATTCTTTCACTATATTGATAGCTGACTGAAATTGGAGAAAGACAGGCCAGTTTAATTAGCCGCCGCCTCCAGCTGCCGCCTCCAAGCAAAAAATGCAACTTTCACAATTTTCACTAATTGTCATATTTCCCTTACATTAAGTAACTTCCAACTCAAACTGTGCAACAGTTACTTTGCCGAATGCTGCCGCCCCCATACGCTGCCATCAAAGTGAGAGATGAATGAAAAACATAAACCCGAAGACATAACGATCTAATTCTTTCGCTATATAGATAGCTTACTAAAAATGGGAAAGAATAGGCTACTTTTGATATGACGCCGCCTCCAACTTCCACCCCCAAAAGAAAAAAAGTGCAACTTCCAATAATTTCCACTGATTTACATTTTAATGTTACCTCAAACATTCAGAAACTCCCAACTCAAACTGTGGAAAAATTTCTTTGCCAAACTCTGCCGCTCCCACACGCCGCCCCCAAAGTAAGAGATAAATGTAAAACATAACCTTGAAGACATGGCGATCTAATTGTTCCGCTATATAGATAGCTGACTAAAAATGGGAAGAGATAGGCCACTTTTGATTAGTCGCCGCTCCCAGCTCCCGCCCTCAAACAAAAAAATATTGATGAGTGAAAGAATTTTCATTCAAATCTATTTAGTTGGCAAGTACCCCATTCTGATAACAAAATATCACAATGAGTTTCAAATGAAGAAAGTGGGCAAGGAATGGTGTTTCTCCTTCAACCAAATTTCTTTACGTTCACAATATGCCTCTTTGAGAAAATGCGCTACTGAGACTCACGCACGTGAAGGCATACTCACTTGTTTTATAATACTACTACAATGATACTACCCATTGCTTATTGCTTGCAACATCGAAATTTTTTGTCAAACTGGACATTCTGTATTTCATATCGGAATCGATTCAGCTTTTCATCCTGATTTTATAATCCTATATATAAATCACACTTGATAGTTCAGTCAACAAAACACTACTTGTGAAAAAAGTGATAAAATTAAAAAAAAAATGGAGAAAATGATTTCTTTTTCAAAAGTAATTCATTGAATTTTTTATTATCTTGGTAAAATGAGTCTGATGATAGTTTTAAATTTTCACCTTACTCGATTCAGCTCTACAAACTCGGAAAAAAACATTTTTCCGATATCGTCATTACCCCCTCCCTTTCCTACGTTGTCTATTTTTTCCCTACGTTGTGAATTTCTTACTCTAGATGAGAATGTGAAATTGGGGATGGTGCTGAAATTTCTTAATGAAACGCGAATGAAGGCAAGCAAAATGAAGTTTTTTATTTGAATCGTTTGCAATGTTTTTAATGAATCTGTTTCTTTTCTTAAAACACCTCACAACAATAAACTGACAGAATGACAAAATGACATGACATGGATCAAAACAAACAAAACACAAACACAAATGAAACAAGAAAGTCATTACAAATCATTTAGACAATGCAGGAATCAACAACAATAAAATAAACACAAGACATAATTTGATTAACAAAGCACAACAAGAAATTATTAACGTATCAAACTGTCAGTAAACACGAAAGAATAGTGACGTATTCGCTGACAGGCACACATGGGAAGAACACGTCAAAGAAACCCCTGCGTATTGCCTGATTCAGTGCTGAAAAATCCCTTCCCAAATGATCTAATGAAAATTGAGTGTGAATGAGTCATGGTGGAATGACAGAGAAGTCACCCTAGTAATGCATTCATCAAGCCAGTGCAAGTCGGTACTCAAACGTCTTCAAATGTTCGCTCAGTTTGCCAATTATTTACGCAACAACAAAAGGAAACTCGCTTGCTTACGCTTTGGTGAAACTTTACGCTCAGGATTCAATGTTTACGCTTTACACACAAAAGCACACTCTTTCGCCACTCCGCATCTCTCTCAAGGCAGAAAGCAATTAGTAGACACATGAACTCAACTAAATTAAGAAATATAAATAAAAATATAAATAAATATAAATCAAGGCTCTGGGTTCCCACAGAGTAGGTTTTTGCGTGTAAAGGCTTAAGGGACCGCTGAAAAGACCTAAACCCAATAGCTAGGTGTCCCCCTAGAGTTGAGACCGATCTATTACTAACCTGAACTGCTCCCCCAATTCCCGACCCTCCTGAATTCCCCAAACAGTAAACAAAAAGAAAACAAAACATGAAACACAAAGTCAATAACATTTGAACAATTCCTGAGCAGCCAGGGAGTGTTGGCCCGTACACGACTTCAAGGATACATCGGGCATGATAAACATAACATGATCAACATAAATGGTAAAAGCTAGCTCACACACACATGTTCAGGTTCAACCAGGCTCTTTCAGATTTCGCTTTGCCGCTTGCAGAGTTTGTAGCACCAACAAACACTGTCATGACAACGTACACTCCTGAGTAGGTGAATGAGTGAATTAATGAATGAATGAATGAGATACCTATTTTGTATTGTAACCCAACGAGTAAACAGCTTTGACTAATCAAGGAAATCAAATGTGTTCTGAATCCGGACCTGGCGAGAATTCCAGACAGCGCGGCCCTACCTACGTTGTAGCTACCTACCCGACAGATGAGTCCCTTCTCCCAGAAACGAACTGAACAAAACGTACGAGTGATGTTTTTCCCGTTCTCTGGGCGGTTTGATTTTAACTAGGGCGAAAATACCAAATCCTACATTTTCCTTGTTTACGTCACCATTTGCAATGGCGCCCGCCGAGACCAGGAAAACCTACTTGAAATTCGCAAAAATGGGACATGCCACATTGACCGGGCCACAAATTTACGTGCCAAGGCAAGCAACACCTTGAGGAATGAAATCAGCAAGGAAATTAAAATAGAACCCACCTGTATTCACGACTTTCCGGCCCAGAACTTGAAACACCCGCTGCGTGCTGTGAAAATTACCTCGTTTCCCCCTTTCTCTACTCTGACCGTCCCCGCCTAATCTCAATGGTGACGTTTCTTGTCGATTTCTGGTCGTCTACTTAGGCAACCAACAAATCATTTCTCGCGCGAATTTAAAGGGAAATCTTTTTAAAACTAGGCGCAAAAGTGCGATCTCTTACAGTTGTCCGATAAACTTATCAAGTGTGAAGTATACATATTATAATCAGGATAAAAAAATGAATTGTTCCTCTTATTAAAATACAGAGTGTCCGACTTTAGTAATTTTTTCGATGTTTCACCTTGTAAGCGATATTCTAGGGAAAATTTTAGTAGACAAATCAAAGACCTATATGGGAAAAATCATGTGAAAATTATTTTTTCTTCCTAAAATTGTGTCCAAGATAAGTATAATTCAAGGTGCGTTCAGTCAGCTTATTTAGCCGCAAGTTTTAATTTTAGTCACAAGCGCAGCGACGACAATTGGCTCTTATGAACCAGCCTCCTCGGAACAGCCAATAAGCGATGCAGCGCTTACGGCTAAAATTAAAATTGCGGCTAAATAAGCTGACTGAACGCACCTTTATACATGAACACCCTGTACACTTGGCAGCGAAAATAGCGTCCGGGAATAGGTTATGGCGAGGACGACCTTTTGTTTGACCTGCTTTACCGTAGCAGGTAGGTACTCGATGAATGAAGTGATGGACCAAGTGAACAAACTTGGTGTTGGGTCGACGGTCTTTTGTATTCCTTCTACCACCACACAACAAAACGCCATCCAAATACGTTACGCTTAGGTTTCATATTGTATGTTTGATTACTGGAAAACAAAAATGCTGCGCAACAGTTCGAGTCCAATAATAGTAGTGCAAAATGGCGAGTCCGGTCTCTCTTGGCTCTTACCATTGTTGCGGTTGCGTCTTAAAATGATTTATTGGAGAGTTGAATATAATGATAAAATTGACATGCAAATAGGGATGGAAAATGGGATGGCATCATTGCTTCAATCATCTCAAGCACTAATACCTACTACGGTAGAGCAGGCCTTCCGTTTTTCATTCAAACATGTCAATTTTTTCCACTTTTGATACTGACCTCGGGTTTCACCAAAATTTTAGGAGCAGATTAAATCTATCACTCTGATAGTTGCTATGCGCCAGCCAATAGGATGGCCAGTTGCTTAGTTACTTTACTATGAGACTGATGAAGTTATCGCGCTGATAAAAGTTTGGTGGAACCCGAGGTGAATCTGGTGATATTGTGCTGAGTAGTATATTGGAAATATAAAAAAATAGGTGCTTTGCTTTGCTGGAATTCATTCGAACAAAAACGGGTTTTTCACCATAACATATCAAAAGCCCTTATCTCTGGGACTGCTACAAAATACAAATCAGTGAACAGGGTGGAAGTATATTATTTTTCTTCAGGTAGGTACTTTCATTTTTCTTGAGAAGCTGATGACCGGAAAAAAACGGCTAACGGCTAGTTGGACAGACTTGAGTCTTCCAATAAACATCAAGAATTTACCACCCAGCAACTGCTGCCTATCAAGTAAACAAGGTAAACACTATTTTTCACTTTTATCTTTTTTTTTTTTTGGTATGGAATAGTTCTAGGTTGAAATCGGTTTCAGTTCTTTTGCAAGCTTATGATAGTCTTTTTCGAGCGAGTAATCATCCATGACCGGTTACACTTGGTTATAGAATTTGACGTTTGAGCGAGGATTGGTTATAAGCGGTAAAGGAAGTGCCGCCATTTTGATATCATCCCCGGTTATCCATTTCATAACCTGGTCATGAGGCTGGTTATTGTTATGGTGGGGGAACAAATTGTGGCGGCAACAGATTTGAATTTGAAACAAGCAGCGGTCCAGAATTTTCAAACGTGAAACGTGCCTAACCTAACCTCAAAAATTTGACAACTTGACTTGGCGACGAAAAGAATCGAAGACGATGGACTCATCTGCGATGGACCATGGACCCACAAGAACATCGGGTAATCCAGATGTCCGATGGCCGCCTGATGGTCGTTTAATCCTGAAAGTATGTACTTGTTCATGCCATACCTCCTATTTATGTAGTAGAAATATGAATAGTTGATTTTCAATTCAATATAACTATTTATTGTTCCTTCGGTATTACACCATGAACAAGGAAACAAACAGGATTTCATAGAAATTGTATGTGTGATGTGATCACGATACACGTGTGATCCACAAAATTCGTAATCAGGGCCCTGATTGGGGCCCACCCGGGTGACTTCGGAAACGAGATGTTCATCGATTCAAGTGACTGGATTGGCTAAATGACTGAATTTTTCACCTTCAAAGCTATCCTAGATTACGAATAGTTTAAGTAGGACACGGTATGTAACAGAGACAAGTACAAGTACGTAACTATTTGAAGCTATATCAGTCCCTCTTTTCCCGCCAAATGCTAATAACCAAAGTTATCACCGCAACGTTTTAGCGAGAAATGTCAGATGTCAAAAAAATGACAGTATCTGTCAATCTAATGTCAACCGCTTATAACCAACCGGTTACAAAAGGTTACTCGCTCGAAAAAGACTAATGTTATAGTGAACATATAAAAAAGTTGCATCCCTGCAACTGGTGTATTTGATTTTACAGGATAAAAAGTCACTTTTATGTTCAATTCTTTTTCTAGATGAAATCGACTCACACAACAACTGCAAATGGTTTCTCTGTAAACTTGGAGTTTCTAGTCAAACATATTACAGATACACATTTTTGCTACAGCTACGTTTTTATTTACGGATTCAAATGTCTGGTCATATTGCATGAAAAATTTAAAAATCTTGAAACAAACCAAACATTGAACTTCATTTCTCGCCGTCAAATTTTTTTCCCGGAAAACGCCAAAACAGTCGATTTTTATCTCGAAGGGGACATCCAGGACACGTACCTATTGCCAAATTTCCAACTTCAACCCCTTCGCTCCCACCCTTTGCTGCTTCCATATTTCAAATAGCATGATTTATATCTTGTGATACATCAAATTGAATTCACATCGTAAGATTCTCTTTCTGTCAAACAAATTTAATTTTCTCAAACTACCCCCAATCAGGGCCGTCTTAAGCTGGCGTGCAACTCGTGCATGGCACAAGGGCGGCCAGATTCAGGGAGCGGCATTTCGGGTCAAAAATGCGGTTTTTTCTATTTTTTTTTGCTTTTTATATTTCACCTCCGCGGCCGCCCCTTAACATCCTGAAATTTTTGTTTTTTTTTTATATTTTACGCCTGCCCGGCCGCCCCTGAACAATTTTTTGAAACGGTATGATGGATACCTACCTTTAAAACACGTGAATATGAAATCAGATTTTGTTGCAAGATCCTTGCTAAATTCTTGATTTCTACCAAAGGGCTGGTGAAATCGTAATCGATTGGTGAGTAGGTACAGTACCTAGAAGCAGTTCGGTATTCAAGTGTAGTCATTGTTTATTCCTAATAGACACGAGATGAAAGTCAGGCGTCTTATTTTGACGTTATTTTATCTCATTCACGAACCGTCCGGTTGGTAAGTTAACTTTAGTTTATTTGTTTATTATAATATCGTTACTGTACCTACTTAGTAAAAAAAATTTGGTTCAAAATGCGAAAATTGCAATTCCAGTCGCTGTTTCTATTATTTTCATAGAATAAAATTCAAATTAAAGAAGCTGTATACAAAATTTGACATTTAAGAAAAATGGAGAAAGGGGCGGCCTAACAGTTTTTGCACGAGGGCGGCCAAATGTCTAGAGACGGCCCTGCTCCCAATCTTCTCAAAATTCTCTCTTTGGTAATAGGGCTGTGTAATTGTGTATCTTGAGTGTTAACCGGGCCCATGTGCGTAAAATTAGGCGCTTGGTATGAAACTTCCAGACAAATAGCGTCTTGTAACACGTAAGATGATAAGGAAACTATCAATAATCGTTTGTGTGAGTTAATTTTTCAACTATTGATGCTCACTGTTTGTGGGTTGTGAGTCTGATGTAATTTTAATCTTTTGAATATTGAAAACAATCATTTTGTAGTGGAAAAGGAGGCCTTCGGTTCTTAGAAGAAAAAGTGTAAATGAACACTGCATCATGACAAGTGCACAAATAAGAGTCGATACGACGAAAAAAAAGGTTTCATTTTATTCCGTTTCCGCAAACACGTGGCGTGGAAATTTTAGTCAGGGTTCAGGGCCCTCTCCTCTAAGTGGAACCCTCTGGGGCCAAAGCTAGGCGAGAGCCACTCTCACACGATACGTTTTAGGCAATCCTTGCTACATCAATGTACTGCGAATTGCATCCGGCCCAGAAGCCAGACAGGAGAACGGCAGAAGCCTTGTTCGGAGTTGCTGAGTGGACAAGAAATATAAATAATTTCTATTATTCCGATAGTAATTTCAAAATTTTGAACTTTTATTCAGTATAGTGTCAATTTTTCCAATTAGAAAGGCGCAAGGTAACATCTTGCAAACCAAATTGATTTTATCGTGACTATTAAAGGTGGCAGTGATTGTAATACAAATTATTATTCACATATCATCATTGGTAACGGCGGCCATGCCAAATCTCGCGATTAGACTGTGGATCATTTGCGAAGTGTGCAACGAACTTCCAATATTTTCATTATTTTGTGAGAAAGAACTATACAAATTGGAAATTTGGCTTGCGACTTGCTCTGCATTACGTGTTTAGTAATTTTTTTGTATTTATCTGGAAACTAGTCATGAAATAGCCTGGTATCCCATAGAAAAAGTCGATATTATTTGTCTGGATATTTCAAATTTAGCGCTGAATAGCGACACTTGCGTCCATGTTGCATCTGCGCCGTCGGTCGGGTCAAGATAAGGCACTATTGAAGAAACGTTTTTGAAAAGTCCCGATCTTTGAAAAATATATATTTTCAAACAAAAACAGCTCGATTTCTATTTCGAGAGGGACGTTTAAGACACATTCTGTCAAATCTTCATCCTCCACCCCTTCGCCCTTCTTCCTTCGATTTATAATGAGAGAAATAAAAAAAAACAGGGGGGGAATAATCAGAAAAATGCTGGAAGTTTTTGTTTTACAGGCAGAGAGTTTTTTATCTCCAATCGGATGTATCATCCAATCAACCACCCAAACTAGAGTTCTATCCTGACGGCTCGATACCAAGTTGGGGCTGAGACCGCCGCAAGTGCGGTTGTTATAGCAACGGCGGATACCAACCAATCAGACCGCTGTATTTGGCGAGTTACGCCGTCTCAAACTTTGCGCCTCCAATTTTGTATCGAGCCTTGAGTTGCTAGTGGTGTCTCACTCTCACTCATACGATTTCTTGCCTCATTTTTTTTTACCTCAGGTCAGATTGGTGAGTTTTGTTGTTGATGAAAAGCGGCTATTGCATTGTAGCGGACAAGTTCTGAACACTATTGCCAACACTGCCGCCGTCTTCGAAGCTTTGCCACTAAATCTTGGAACTGTTGGTGGTACACCTGCTGTATAATATACAACTGAATCGGAAGGAAGGTTCCTATAAGCCGAAACAAAGGTAGAAAATTATCATTTTGCTGTACTTCTGAGGTGATGGTAACTGTAGGGAAAATTCCCTGCATGTAGGGAAAGTTGATACATTTTTGAGGTGTAGGGACTTGAAGGGAATATTTTTCTAGGAAGGATTTGTAGGGAAAAATTGATTTAATACGTTTTGAACAAAGTATTGGAGGGGAAAATTGGGAAAACCATCGATTTCACATCATTTCTGCCTCCTCCCACCATTTGAGTGATACAGATAAAACTGTCAACGCAGCGTCGACGTGTGCTTCCCATTCACCGACACACACAAGTCGACTTGATTTATTAGTCCAATTCTAAGAATTATAAACTGTTTTTCTTCAACCACTCAAAATAGATTTCCATCTTCCATCATAACTTACTAGTGGTGTCATCGGTGGTGTCCCACTCTTTGTCATTCGATTTCTTGCCTTATCTCTTTTCATCTCAGGTCAAATTGGTCAGTTCTGTTGTTGAAAGAAATCGACTATTGTATTGTTGCACCTCAGGGAAGGCTCCTATGCAAATACAACAACGAATACAAATACAAAAGCTTCATTGTTTCTTTGATACAAAAGAGGTGGGCATAATTCTAAAGACGAAGTTTCTATATAACCCGACCAAGGGTGTCCGAAGGTCATTCTGTTACTATACCTTAGCCATCACAGTGCTATACTTCGTGTGTTCATTTTTGGTGACAGTGCTTCGTCTGTTTAGTCAAGATCTTCATTATAATATTTCCATAGACCTATATTCCAGTATTTTGGTGAGTTTAATCAATGTTTTTGTAAAATATAGGCTATTTCAATATAAGTACATCACGTACATCGATGAGAACGCGAAAAAGTGGCTAGTAGTCGTATTTTTCTTATAGCGTACTTGCCCAATCAGTAAGAGCGATTCTGAAGCTGAACTGGCTCCATTCTGGCCAGTCGAGAACGCCATTAGTTTTTGTCACATTCGATAATAGCAATCATTGATGAATCGAGGGAAAAATCAAGGCCTGATTCCGGATTTGATGTTCCTTTTTGTAGTTCTGGTGCATTCATAATAGAAAAAAGCTGTATAAAGTATGATACACGTGCATAAGTAGCCTTTCAACACGTTCACTGCCACAATGGTCCCATGGGACCAGCAACGTGAAGCTCCAACCGGCCGCGCTGGTCTCACGGGACCAGCAGGAAATTTAAATTTTTTCAGGTTTCTGGCTCAAGTACGCTGCATATCAACAATGGCAGCGGTCCATCACGGGCTAGGAGGTTACAAGTGTATGGATATCTTTTTGATTTTTTGATATAGGCGAAATTTGGCCCCCAAAAAATTATTATGTTGAGCTCATTTTTTCGTAATTTTTCGAAAAACCAAGGTGTATTTCGAACTTTGACTTGTGGTAGAGGAGTTAGTTTTCACTGCACTATGACATGACATAAATGGCCTGGCAAGAAAAATCGCAAAATTTCGGTAGCAGTGAACGTGTTAATCACTTGCGTGGCTTATACAAACTCCGCTTGGCGTCGTACCACGTGTCAACAGACTCAACGCACGTGTGAGAGTGCTGAGTCTGTCGTCGACTTCTGGTAATGAACATACCCTCCCAAACGTATAATAACGGAGATACAGGCCTTCAAAGTTGTTTTTTGAAAACAGTTTTTTTTGCATAATTTTTGAACCATTCAACCGATTTCAGTCAAATATTAGCCTGTGTTCACTGAAACAAGTCTCTATTGAACAATAGTAACGCATTCCATCAAACATTTTCAGGGGCGAAGATAATAGGGAGTGGCCTCCCCCTTTTCCCCCTATTTTTGACCATTCCAAATATTTTTGGAAATTGTTCCAATTCTTGAATTTTGCGTTCAATTTAAAGAAAAAAGTTACTTTTGCAAAATTTTGATTAGAGGCTTAGTTTTTGAGAAATTTGGGATTGAAACATTGCAAAACATCTCGAAATCGCCACTTTCCTGGGCCTAAGAATTAAAATTCAAGAAAACCCATAATTCGTCAACTGGAATGAGTTTCCTGGGTGTTTTGAGTTGATAAACCATCATTTCCGCTGATAAACATGAAGTTTTTCAGAAATTCAGAAAAAAAAACAATTGGGGCCCTGGAAAGTGGCAATTTCGTGATATTTTCTAATGTTTGTAAATCTTGAAAATATCTTAAAAATGAAGCCTCTAATCAAAATTTTGCACGAGTAACTTTTTTTTTAAATTGAATGCAAAATCCAAAAATTGAAACTGTTTCCAAAAATATTCAGGGAGGTTTAAAATAGGTGTAAAAGGGAGAGGGCACCCCTATTACCTTCGTCCCTGAAAATGTCTGAGGAAATTCGTTATCACTGTTCAATAAAGACCTGTGTTAGTGAACTTCAGTTTGAATTTGAATGAAATCGGCCCAACGGTTCAAAAAGTATGCGAAAAAAACTGTTTTTCAAAAACAGCTTTGAAAGTCTGCATCTCCGTTATTATACGTTTGGGAGGGTATGTTTATCAACAAAAGTCCACTTATTTTCCAATTTTCTATCTCCCTGTAAGTTTTGTAACACGAATTCCGGGACACCCTGTATACAGTCCATTTTTTTTTCGGAAGTCCACTGTGGTGCAAATGGCACACACTTTTGCATTCACCGTCAATAAGAGTAATTGGAGGGAAATTTTTTCCTCATGAACTTCTTGGATTCTTGTGAAATAGATTCTCTAGCGAAAACAGGTCGATTCTTATTTCGAAGGAGGCATCTGAGACATATATTGCCAAATTATTATCTTCAAGCCCTTCGCCCCCACCCTACCCTACTTTAAAATTTCACATGGCAATATCTTCTTCGTGATACATCAGACTAAAGGTGATAAAATTTTCTTTCTGTAAAAAATGATTTCAAGTTTTCTGAATTACCTCCTAAACTTTCTCAAAAATTTGCTCAATTGAGAGGCGACGGGGTTAAAGGCAAAAATTTGACAATGTGTGTCCTAGATGTAACCCTCGAAATAAAAATCGACCTGTTCGGGCGTTTACTGGGGAAAAATTTGGCGGCGAGAAATCTGGAGTGGGTGGTACTTTTAAAAAAATCAGCCTGAATGCCCCAGGGATGTTATTGCCTATTACTTATGAGATATTTTTTCCCACTATCGAGCTTCTATGTATTCGTCTTAACAAAAGCATCTGATTCTTGGAACAAAATTTGAAAAAAAATTCTCCATGGAAATATTGTCATTTCTGGCTGGGGTATAATGAATATAGCATAACTCCACTTTCCTGACGCTTCGATTCTCTTTGTCGTTGTGTTCTTGAGTTTTTCATTGTTCAGCACTGTCCGGTCAGTACCTGCTCAATACACTCGTATAATACTATTTGAACAAACAAGTTCACAAATAGCATCAACTGTACTGAAGTCTCAAGGATATGAGGATGCCAAAAGAAAGCGCCCATTGTATAATATCACAAAAGCTTTGAACATTTTCGCCTGCACAATTGCCATCGTCTTGTCTTTTGCCGAAGCTTTGTCTCAAACGGAGAGTTCTAGAACTTGATAGCTTACCTGATGCCTGTATACCGTTAGGTGGAGATTCCCTATACAACTGAAGTAAGGGTGTTCAACAGTCATTTTCATACACAACCAGTCGTCTTTCACAGTACCACAATCAACGCGGTGCTCGTGTGCTCATAATTAATCTACGGATCTCTCTCTGATTTGGTTTTTTCTTCACCACGTGAAAGGAATTTTTGTTAAGTTTTTTCTATATTTTTTGTCAAATTAAGGTAATTTTCAATATGCATTTAACATGGACATTGATGAGAACGCGCAAAAGGGGCATTATTTTCTTCACTCAATAAATAATTTCGACCTAATCACTAATCAACAATCGATGATTATATGTCACGTTACTGACTACATGACGGAATAATATTGAGGTCTTTTTCCGATTGCCATGTTTTTTTCTCTATCCTGATGCATTATGCATAGTGAAAAAAGTGTCGGTATGATACACGTGCATCAGCAGCCTTCCAAAGACTTGCGCTGTTGATACCATTCTGATTAGCGTCGGGCCACGTGTCATCGAATGCGTTGCACTTGTTTGAAAGGCTTACTTATACACCTACTTACTTACCTGATTATTTTGCCTATTTCACCTTCACGGGTGGAAGTGTGCATCTCTGCACCAATTGTACGGGCGCCATATACAGAGTTGGGGAGAAGAAGACGAAATTCTCAATCCACACAAAAAATTAATTTTCTTCTACAATTTGCGCTGGTCCCGATCAGCCTTATCTAGTAGCAGGTGATTTTTGTTTTAGTCGTAAGCGTATCATGGCTTATTGGCTTTCATGGACACTAAAGCCACTAAGCGATGCTGCTCTTACGACTAAAACTAAAACACCGCTAAATGAGGCTGTACGCTAGGGGTATACTGGGGTTCAACCTGAGATTTCATCAGAGTAGATCCTTTTCAAAGCGAAACGTGGCTGGAAGGTACCATCTGAATAAAAACTCGGTGAATAGATGAAGCTCATTATTCTTATTATATTATACATATACCATTGGGTAAATGCTCGGGTGAATGAGAACATTGAGAACAAGCAAAAATTTGCGTGCCTACCACAGGCAAGGTGCTTGACAAATAAAAGCTACGAATAAAGAATCAAGCAGGTATTCCGAGCTCACCGTTGAAATTAAAAAAATGCAGGGCAGTTCAGGAGAAGGCTCCAATAGTACCAGAAACTTTCCGATGATTTTCATTTTTCACAAATCAAGAATCGATTTTCCGTCCCTTATTAACTTTTGCTATTCATAATGGCTCTTTCATACTCTTTAAAAAAATCACGAACGCGTCTTTTTGTACTGCTGATTGTGTCTCGGAATATCACCCACTATAGATACCGGGTGAGCCAAACATTTTTGTAATCCGCTCGGTAATCCGTATTCATCAAAAAACGCTTGCAAAAGATCGTTGAAAGACTCTTTAACTGATGTAAAGCAATAAATAAGACAATAGGTCTTCATAGAATAACTTTCTCTCTTCATTCCCCAAGAGAATTGGATTTTCAAAATGGACCTATGACACCCCCTGTGTTTCAGCGATCAATAAAAATTCAAAACATTTTCGATGGTTCGAACATATTTCTGTTTCTCTGGAATCACCGTTTCTGTTCCATTTATTGATCAACCTGTAAGTCTAAAGATGAGAATCCTAAAATACGCCCAGGAAAAGTGGCGCATAGCAAGTTTCTCCCAAGTGTAATGTTCAATAATTTTCTAACAAGAAAATGAATTCGGATTTTTTATTTTGTAGCGTTTTTTCGAAGTATCCACATATAAGCTACTCCTTCCTTGAGGGGTTTCTAATGCCTCTGTCGCTGAATTAGTAGAAATCACTGTTTGTACCTGCATTTGAGAAAAAGAAAATTCTAATTTGGCAGGCGACTTCCTTGAAGGAAAATGAATGTGCGATTGTATTGACTTTTTGAATTTCACAAGAAAACATCAAAGTTTTAGAGCAAAAATATTCAAGATTAAATAGCATTTATTGTCAATAAATTTTTTCCAAGGGAATTGCATGCCAAATTTAAGTTGTTTATTCCAAAAATAAAGGTATAAAAAGGGATTTCCACTAATCTACTTTTTCAGTGGTATTAGAAGCCTCTTCATGACGGATTTCATGGATATGTGGAAGGTGGGAGCTGACGCCACCCTTTGTCATAAAACTGAAATTTTCATTATAAAGATGAGTATTACCTCGAGTATTGCAAACATTGTTCCCACCTTCTTGAAGTGAAGCTTAAAGCTAAAGTAAAAGTTGAATTATTTGTGCATGAACCCTGCTTAACCTATAACGACTTTTGATGTGACTTTTACTGTGCTAACCAAACTCAATCATCAATCAGCTTGGGTATCTACCAATAGATCAGGATGATCAACTCCAAATAATCATTCAAATTTATATAAGCGGATATTTAGGTACATACGTAGGTACTTGCAATTTGCAATGATGATTTCTACCTGTACTGGAATAATCTATTTTGTTACAGATCTCGAATAATGCCACTTTTCACCGAAAAAGGTATGGCGAGACTAAACTACATGTTCCAGACTTCTGATGGAGAGATTAGGAGTTTACTGCATCCGCAAACCCTCGTGGGGATGCCGCCGGGTGAGGGCCCTCCAAGCGCTCATCGCATACTTCAGCAGTGGAAGGAGGCGGAAGAAGCTGTACTTAAACGGAGAAAACGGTGTCATTCTGTGATCGATCAGAGAAACAATTGCATGGAGTCCTGTCACGTTTTGGTTGAGTACACAAAGATGGTTACGAGCAGGCATCTGACAGAAGTTGCGAGCGAGCATTCGACCGAAGTTGCAAGCGTGCACCCAAGGAAAGCTGAAAGCAACGACAAGACCGGAACTGTTGATAAGGACTCGACCAAATCTGTGATCGACGAGGTGATCAAGCAGTATATCAAAGCCGTAAGGGAGTACTTGGTTGTGGCCGCAAGCGAGCACCCAACCGAAGTTGCAAGTGTGCACTCGACAAGCGCTACGAGCGAGCACTTGAAGGACGCTGAAAGCGAGGACAGGACTTTGGACAAGGTCGCAAACAAGATCTCGGTCGATGTCGCGAGTGATCACTCAATCGATGCCGCAAGCGATCACACAATCGACGCCGCAAGCGAGCAAACGAGCGATGGATCAACCACCTCCAGACGTGAGCCGAACAAAAGCTTCTCTGCGTTGAAGAAGCTCGCTGAGGACTTGTCATTAGATTCGGACACGAGCGATGACGACGAAGCTGATTGGTCGCTCGTCGATCCTAAAATGCCGAAGAGCCGAAACACCAGTTCCATCACCGAAAAAGAACACAGTTCCATCGGCGGTGATGCTACGAGCGTCGAGAATAGTGATGAGGAGATAGTGAACGTCGGTAACATCAGGACCGATAGAACTGACGGCAACTGTATCAGTGATATTGTTTTGGTGGACGGAGCCTCAACACTTCAAGTTCAAGCCGGTTCTAACGATATTGACATCACGATCAATATCGCGGCAGCACGACAGCACGACAACTACGATATGCTGAAAGAAGACTTGGCAATATCAACCGATGAAGACGAACGTGAAGTCGCCCCTCCTATTGAGCCTTCCCCTGGAACGCTCCCTGGATGCTCGCAAAATCCCCGTTGTACTAGTTCAAGGTACAAACCATATGTGATTCCACACCAGAATCAGAGTCGGTCACGCAGTGCTACAGAGACATGGGGCGTTTCAAGATTTGAGGGTTTGAAATTAAAGTTCAAAAAGTTTTCAAAGTCAAAGAGAAGGACCTCTCCAAGGTGAGATTTCCCTTCTGGCCAATTTTAATGTTAGTTTTGTTTCAAATATTAATTTTTTTCTTTTATTCATTGTTTTTGTTGTGTCGGAAAATGAAAATAAAAATGTTCATATTTCTACTTTGTTTTTTATACGCCTTTTTTTAAACCATGAGCAGTGGTTCCGAGTTTCGCAGATTTGAACCTCACAAAATCTTTTGTGAAAAATTTGGAGGTAAGCTAGACATTCTCGCGTCTTGTACCTTCATAACATGTATAGGTAGAATAGTGACACTATCGACTCGTGTGAAAAAAGTTGAGCTAAGCATTGTTTGCAAAGAATACAAGTCGGTAAAAGCTATTAGACCACTAACGGAACGTAAATTCACAAATTCATTTTGACACCGATTCGCTCATTTCGAGTGATGAATAGGGACAGTAGGTAAAAGCCACCTAGCGGAGAAAGCTTGTGTCTATACAATCCAAGCCTCGAACCTCGAACCAAGCATTCGTGAGAAAATGTGAGTGATAAGATGCAGCAAATATTTCACGAATAATAAATAAAAAGATGATTCATCCCACAATCATTCTTGATCTTTACAAGAGTGAAGAGTGAGAGGTTTTACCTCACACGTTTCAGTCTGAGCCACATACGGCGCGGCATATAAACAAATAAACTGACGCTTCTTTATACTTATTAACTGTCAATATTGCCAATGGGCAGCGCTTTCCTAGATTGAATGCTTGCTCCCTATAAGTGTCAAATTCACAGAAAATAGAATATTCATTTGAAAAAAAATTATTCACCAGGGAATGGTGTAATAGTCTGCTGGGTTGATTTTACTATATTAAGGACGGAGTTCAATTGGTTAAATAAGAGTTGCGAAATCAATCAGTCTGGGTTTATTCCTTGACGGATTTTTACCATTTTGCTCTCTATCGACCGGAACTGTTGATAAGGACTCGACCAAATCTGTGATCGACGAGGTGATCAAGCAGTATATCAAAGCCGCAAGGGAGTACTCGGTTGTGGCCGCCAGCGAGCACCCAACCGAAGTTGTAAGTGTGCACTCGACAAGCGCTACGAGCGAGCACTTGAAGGACGCTGAAAGCGAGGACAAGACTTTGGACAAGGTCGCAAACAAGATCTCGGTCGATGTCGCGAGTGATCACTCAATCGATGCCGCAAGCGATCACACAATCGACGCCGCAAGCGAGCAAACGAGCGATGGATCAACCACCTCCAGACGTGAGCCGAACAAAAGCTTCTCTGCGTTGAAGAAGCTCGCTGAGGACTTGTCATTAGATTCGGACACGAGCGATGACGACGAAGCTGATTGGTCGCTCGTCGATCCTAAAATGCCGAAGAGCCGAAACACCAGTTCCATCACCGAAAAAGAACACAGTTCCATCGGCGGTGATGCTACGAGCGTCGAGAATAGTGATGAGGATATAGTGAACGTCGGTAACATCAGGACCGATAGAACTGACGGCAACTGTATCAGTGATATTGTTTTGGTGGACGAAGCCTCAACACTTCAAGTTCAAGGCGGTTCTAACGATATTGACATCGCGATCAATATCGCGGCAGCACGACAACTACGATATGCTGAAAGAAGACTTGGCAATCTCAACCGATGAAGACGAAGGTGAAGTCGCCCCTCCTATTGAGCCTTCCTCTGGAACGCTCCCTGCATGCTCGCAAAATCCCCGTTGTACTAGTTCAAGGTACAAACCATATGTGATTCCACCCCAGAATCAGAGTCGGCCACGCAGTGCTACAGAGACATGGGGCGTTTCAAAATTTGAGGGTTTGAAATTAAAGTTCAAAAAGACTTCAAAGTCAAAGAGAAGGACCTCTACAAGGTGAGATTTTCATTCTGGCCAATTTTACTGTTCGTTTTGTATTACAAATTTTTTTTTTTTTTCTTTTATTCATTGTTTTTGTTGTGTCGGAAAATGAAAATAAAAATGTTTATATTTTTACTTTGTTTTTTATACGCCTTTTTTTAAACCATGGGCAGTGGTTCCGAGTTTTGCAGATTTGAACCTCACAAAATCTTTTGTGAAAAATATGGAGGTAAGCTAGACATTCCCGCGTCTTGTACCTTCATAACATGTATAGGTAGAATAGTGACACTATCGACTCGTGTGAAAAAAGTTGAGCTAAGCATTGTTTGCAAAGAATACAAGTCGGTAAAAGCTATTAGATCACTAACGGAACACGGAACGTAAATTCACAAATTCATTTTGACACCGATTCGCTCATTTCGAGTGATGAATAGGGACAGTAGGTAAAAGCCACCGAGCGGAGAAAGCTTGTGTCTATACAATCCAAGCCTCGAACCTCGAACCAAGCATTCGTGAGAAAATGTGAGTGATAAGATGCAGCAAATATTTCACGAATAATAAATAAAAAGATGATTCATCCCACAATCATTCTTGATCTTTACAAGAGTGAAGAGTGAGAGGTTTTACCTCACACGTTTCAGTCTGAGCCACATACGGCGCGGCATATAAACAAATAAACTGACGCTTCTTTAAACATATTAACTGTCAATATTGCCAATGGGCAGCGCTTTCCTAGATTGAATGCTTGCTCCCTATGAGTGTCAAATTCACTGAAAATAGAATATTCATTTGAAAAAAAAAATTTCCACCAGTATGGTATAATAGTCTGCTGGGTTGATTTTACCATATTAAGGACGGAGTTCAATTGGTAAAATAAGAGTTGCGGAATCAATCAGTCTGGGTTTATTCCTTGACGGATTTTCACCATTTTGCTCTCTATCGAAAGCTACAAGGATTTACTTTGGTTTGAGCCCATTGGCATTTCCAAGATCAAAAAAATAATTTTTTCAAGTGTCAAAATTTAATTATTTTTCTTTGATTTCGAAAATGCCAATGAGCTCAAACTAAAGTACATCCTTGTAGCTTTCAAAAGAGACCAGAATGGTAAGAATCCGTCAAGGAATAAACCCAGACGGATTGATTTCGCAACGCTCACCTATTTCACCAACATGACTCCGTCCTTGAACGCTTACTATACTAGGAGAGCAAATATAATTGTGGAAACCATTGCCTGGCCGTGCGGTCAATGGATCAGAGGGAATTTTCGTTACTTTGGGTCGTACTGTTTTGCTATGGTCTTGGGAGCCTCGAATAAAAAGGGGAATTCAGTTTAGTTGAATTTATCAGACGCGCAAAGAAATTCGAGATGAACCGATATGCGGCTGCTGCTAGGCCAAACAAAGTGTTTTTATTTGTGTATGCTCGAGGTACGTAATTTTGCTAATACGCTCAATCAGTGATGACGTCAAAAGTTGGGTTTTGTATGAAAACAGTCTCTGCTAGGTTGGCAGCACTTACTGTTACTCCTGATTCCCACCCTCTCCCCTTCCTACATCCTCCACTGCAGCTGTCAAACAAAATGTTAAATGTATTCAAACATTGAACAACATCATCCCACTAGTCCGGATGTTAAGAGCCATAAAACCACCACCACCTTGCATTTAATGATTAAGCCAGGGCCGCCGCCGAGAGCTTCGCCGGGCCCCGATGTTGAGTGTCACCTACTTCGAGCGAAGCGATTGCAAGGGCAAAGATTTTTTGGAAAAATAATTATGATACTCCAATATGTATTACGTATTCCCACCAATTGCAGCAAGAAGAACGACATAAAACAAACGAAAAAATTAGCTTCTTGTCCAATTTTAAACAAAAGCTTTTCTAGCTTTTGCGGATGCAAAGTCCGATCCACCAAAGCAGTAGCTTGTTTGTGAATTTCTTCTTCTGTCAGTGTAAATTTCTTTTCTTTGAATTTGTGATATTTCTTTTATGAATTCTTCTATGTCATGCAAGCAGTAAAGAAATCAGAATTTTGTTTTTGGGTTTTTCAACTTTTTCACTTTTTTGTTAGTTGAGCTAAAAAGAAAATTAACTCGCGCTCAAGGATCCCCCACGGGGCTCTGGGCCCCGATGATATATCACCTTCTGAACCACCTTCTCGGCGGCACTGGATTAAGCAATACCGTTTGGCACGACTGTTGTACATACCCGTGCCTTAACTTTGAGAGGTGTTGCCAAGATGGCGGTCCGTGCAGACGCCGTATACAGGTGATCAAAAATATGAGAATTCCAACTCACGAATCGAAAGTGTTGGAGCCATGAAAATCAGCACGGAGATTCACAATTCAATGCTTACTAAGCTAAAATAAACCGCGTCTGAATATATGTAGCCGTTTCCGAAATATTTTCAGTTTAGTGGTCGATTTCATGGAAATGGACATTTTACAAAAAATCTGTGATTTTCCAAGATTTTTGGATAAAACTTTGCATGTCGGCAAAGAATGACCTCAATCATTGAATGTGATGTCTTGTCACCGTTTTCGCCTACTATTTTCGAAAATATGATAGTCGACTTCTTTTTCTCTTATGGCCGCCATCTTGAACTCACCCATTACGGAATAAGTGGAAAATCAACTGGTACTAGCAGTAATGGTCATACTCAATAATATAAATGCAAAAGTAACCGTTCTTGGTGAGTAACTTTTTGTAATTGGCCACTTGGAAATGTTAAACCCATTTTTACGAGTTTTATAGCACTTCGGCGCTTAACACGACCCAAATGACCATTGTAAAGATGAAAGTGGAGTTTGGAAACAATCCATCATCTTATTTGGTCTCTTTGGCAATTGTGCATTTCCGAAAAAAAATTGTTACACAAAAAATGACCCACCGACAAAAAAAACGGTGAGTCAAAAACGAGTAATTTATCAAATAAACGTAGGTATTTCCAAAACTTGTCTAATTTTCTCAAGATATTTTCAGTATATTTTGGGAATGAATGATGAAGAATCAAAATGGTTACGTAGTTCATCTTGACCAAGATATTGGATTGATTTAATACCCTATAGTCATCTTCACAGTTGTCAATAAGGTGGTGGTAAGCGCTGAAGTGCTGTAAAGCTCGTAAAAATGGCTTAACATTTCCTTATGGCCAATTACAAAGAGTTACCTACTGAGAACGGTTATTTTTGCGTTCAAGCTATTGCCTATGACCATTACTACTAGTTTTATTTGATTTCTCACTTATTCCATATTGGGCGAATTCAAAATGGCGGCCATAAAAAAAACACAGTCGACTGTCATATTTTCAAAAATAGTAGGCGGGGACGGTGGCAACACATCACATTCCATTCATGAGGTCATTCTTCGTGGAAGTACAAAGATTTATCCAAATATCTTGGAAAATCACTGGATTATTGCAAAATGTCCATTCTCATAAAACCGACCACTGAATTCAAAATATTCCAAAAACAGCTGAGAATATTCAAACACGGCTTGTTTTAACTTGATGAGCATTGAATTGTGGATCTACAGGGTGATTTTCATTACTCCAATTTCTTTGGTTCATGAGTTGGAGTTTTTGCATTTTTGATCATCCTGTATACGGCGTCTGCACGGACCGACATCCTGGCAACACCTTTCAAAATTAAAGCATGGGTATGTACAACATTCGTACCAAACGGCACTGCTTAATCATTGAATGCAAGGTGGTTGGCGCCTAACATCCGGACTACACCCTCGAAGGCCTTTTTGGTTACGAAACACCCTACAGGAAGGTCGTTGTAACTATTAATCCGCAAATATTCCATTGGCTGTCACTTTGACAAGAAGTGTTGCCAACTTAGGTGTTCGTTGTTTTCATACAAAACCCACATTTTGACGTCACACTAATTGAGCGTATTTTACCTTACATGTACTGGGTGGTCCAGAAAAAACCGCACTGTTTTATTTTCCTTTTCAAATATTTGCTTCTCAATCTCAACCGACTTTTACAAACTTTGTACTAGCGGATGGTCAAGAGAATAGGCTATAAGACTAAGTACGCGAATAGATAAACTGTAGAAGATTCGAGATGGCGGAGGCAATTGGAAATAAGCATTTTCTGACCTCGATTCTTTTTGTTGAGAACTATTATACAGGGTGTTTCAAATTTAAATCGCGTCCTTTCAGGAAATTATGGGGAACTCCAAAGGGAGTAGACTTTCTCAAAGAAATATATGTCAGAAATAAGTGGTAACGGAGATATAGGCGTTCAAATTTGAACTCCAAAAATCGATTGTTTGTCACAACTTTGGAACTTCTCAACAGATTTAGTTCAAATTTGAACCAAGGCTTACTGAAATAAGTCAGTATCTAACAGAAATGATGCGTTCGGTCATAACTAATTTTTCAGGGGCGTGTATAATGGGAGGTGCCCTCGCTTTTTTACCCCTATTTTTTCACCCCCTTGGATAATTTTGTAAATTGTTCATATTATCAAATTCTACGCTCAATTTAGAAGAAAAAGCTACAGGAACAAAATTTTGTTTAGAGTCTTTGTTTTCGAGACATTTTGGTTTGAAACTTCGGAAAACATTCCAAAATGACCACTTTCAGGAGCCCAAAAACATTTTTTCCTGAACATTTCTTGTTTTTTAGAGAAACTAATGGTTTATCAACTTGAAGCACATAGAAAACCTATTCCAAATAAGGAATCATTAGTAATCTTAGAATTTGATTTTTGGGCCTTTGAAAATGGTGTTTTCGAGATGTTTTCCGAAGTTTTAACTTCAAATTTCGCGAGAACGAAGCCTTTAATCAAAATTTTGCATGATTAGCTTTTTCTCCAAATTGAACGTACAATTCAGAAATACTTGGAACAACTCACAAAATTACTCAAGGTGGTGGAAAATAGAGGTGGAAAATCAAAGACACCCCCGATTTTAAGCTAGCTTTGGTTCGGATTTGAACAAAATCGGTTGAGAAGTCCCAAAGTTATAACGGAAAATCGATTTATAAAGTTCAAATCCGGACGCATATATCTGTTATTTTTCGTTTCTGACAATTTTTTTTTTTCAAAAGTCTACTTCTTCTGAAGTTTCCCGTCGTTTTCGAAAAAGACGCGATTTTAATCTGGAACACGTTCTATTGACAAATTGTATGACAGGTATGGAATAAATCAACCTTCCTCTTACTTCACAGAGTACTACAATTCGAATCGGTCCATCCACTGCGGAGATACAATGGACGGAAAACAGGCGTTCTTGCCAATTTTCAATCGGAAACCTAGCTGCTGAACCGTTAATCCGATCGACTTGAAATTTGGCATACAGACAAGGCCTTGCTGTCAAATGAGCCGGATTAGTTTTTGGCTGTCATCTGTCAAACGCAACTGTTACTATCAAAAAATGACAGAACTATATCTCACAAAACTTGACTTGCAATATGTCATTTGAAAACTTGTGAAGAATCGTATTCAGAACCGTTCAATGGCGACTTCACAGAATTTCGTATGTCGCCGGCGACAGTGTCGCTGGCCAATAGGATGTGATCTGCCAGTTCCCTTCTACCTCCCTCCATATCATTCTCGCGCCACGAGTTTCTGTCGTCGGCGTCGTGTCGTTCAAATTATTCAACTACAGCAGGGCTGGGCGGTATTTCGAATACAAGTATTTGGAATACGTATTTGAATTACATTTTAGTATTTTGTATTTTGTATTTAAATACATTTGATTGAGAAGTATTTGTATTTTGTATTTTGGAATAGTTCAGGCAGCTAGTATTTCGTATTTTGTATTTCAAATACATTTTTCGGAAAAGTATTTTGATTTTCAAAATACAAAATACAAAATACATTTGTTTCCCATGCTCTTTAGTCTGTTGGAGCCGAAATTGTTCTGGTAATACTATATTCACCCCATTGACATTTCTTGCTTTAGCATACTATCTGGGATCGATAATGAGTTTGATTTTGAAGAATTGATGAATAAAGTAAGGAATAGGTTTGAATATGAAGTTTTCTTCACTTTATGGTCATTTTATTTGTCTTTTCATAGTTCATAATGCATAATTTACTTATTGTTGCGACTGAATCAATGAAGTGTTCCCATTGAAATACTTGCATTTTACGGTTTTTTCAATAAAATGGTTGAAATACGCAATAAAAATGTATTTTGTATTTTGTATTTGGAATACTCGAGGTTGTATTTTGTATTTTGGAATTTCTGAGTTTTCCAAAATACGTATTTTGTATTTTGTATTCCAAAGACATTTCAAGAAGTAGTTTGTATTTTGTATTTCGACTATCTTGGATCGTGTATTTTGTATTTTGTATTAAAATACATTTTTCGAAGTATTTTGCTCAGCCCTGAACTACAGTGGATGGAGTGGGAGACTGTCGCCGGCGACATACGAAGTTCTGTAAAGCCGCCATAAAGCATTCCATCAACTGTCAGTTGTCGATGATTGAAAAATGTCAAAGTTTAAAACTTTGACATTCAATTATTTGAAATCTATTTAATGGATTGTAACCAAGATTGGAACCAAACTCGCCAAGAACAAACACAACAGAAGAATCAAATTAAATCTGCAGTTGGAGTTTACCACCATATTTCAGTCGGGCGTTACGGATTTTTGAATTTTCTCCTGGCCCTTATCGCCCGAGAGGGCCGTTCACGCGGGCTTTGACCAGGAAGACCCGCTTTTGGTGCAAGACTCAACTCAGACGCTCTTTTCTGCTAGTAAGGGGATCCAGTTTTCCCAAAAAACTTCAACTGATACTAAAAGTAGGTAGATTGCACTGTTTTTCAAATGCGACGCGATTCCAATTTTCTGGCGGTGAATTTTTCAAAATGGAACTTACACATTCCGTAACTTCAAAAAGCTGCAGAGCAAATTTCGACATGCGTTAAGTCCCACGAAATGTTCATTTCGAGTGCAGACTTCCTGCGAGCCATAGTTGAAGAGGATATTAAAGTAACTTTTGAGACGGAGTTCTTGAGATTGGATCAGCGATTTTCGAATTTTCAACCCTGAAAAAACTGCAAATTCCCAGCTTTTCACTTCTTGAAAAAATTTGCACCAATTTTTTTAAGAGGTGAGTAACTGGTTTTTGAACATTTTTCAACAATGTCTTTTCCAAATTTTCCGAGAGTTTTCCAGTTGAAAATACAAAACCTGCTTATTGAGACCGAACTCAAATGAAGGAGCCCAAAATGAAGCCTGATTCGACGATTTCCATGATGAGATGATTTTGGGAAAGGCTTTGAGTTTTTTCCGGATAATTCACATTTTCTTGAAAGTTTTTTGAATTCCCTTCAAATTTGTTCCAATCTTTCTCTTACATTCCAACTTCCCACCCAAAGGGACGTCTCGAACGAAGATTTTCTCAGGTTCCTGGATACTAGATAAAGAATACTACGGAAAACAAAGTCAGTTTCCAATTATCTCCTGCATTCTGATCTCTCATAATGAATTTATGAACTCAACATTCGCTCTTCAAAGCCTGTTACATCAGCTGCCCAGGCAACACACGTTAGTTTAATAAACGTTTATTCAACGTATAATCGGTATATTTTTGGTTCAAGTCTGGTAAAGGTATATCGCATAAACGTTTATATTAAAGGAATTTATAACTAAACGATTGAAAATCGTTTTATAAACGTATGCAAAAACCCATTTTTGTAAATGTAATTTATTATTTATTAAATTTAAACGAATAATATCATAGTTTATTCAACGACTTTAACAAACCAAACGTGAACCAATCTTGTCCATGATTTAAATAGGTATAAATCACGCAAAAACGTTTTTTTCAGGTAAAATGAAAATGTATATTCCACATTTAAAATAAATGTTCGAACTATTTTCTTGAGAAATAATTTAATTTATATGGATTTTAAACGAATGACATCCAGGTATAATCAGGGCTGGGCAAAATACTTCGAAAAATGTATTTAAATACAAAATACAAAATACAGTATCCAAGATAGTCGAAAAACAAAATACAAACTACTTCTTGAAATGTCTTCGAAATACAAAATACGTATTTTGGAAAACTAAGAAATTCCAAAATACAAAAGACAACCTGAAGTATTCCAAATACAAAATACAAAATACATTCTTATCGCGTATTTCAACCATTTTATTGGAAAACCCGTGAAATGCAAGTATGTATTTCAATGGGAACACATCATTGATTCAGTCGCAACAATAAGTGAGAAAACTTCATATTCAAACCTATTCCTTACTTCATTCATCAATTCTTCAAAATAACAAATGTTGATTTCCGTTGGAGACAACCAGCTTTTCGAAAATAGTGTCCGACATCATCCGTGCCGACATCCGACATGGAACCTTTCGTGGCTGACAGTTGGATGCACTTACCAGTAAAACGTGAAACGTAAAAGATGCAATCGAACTCATTATCTATCCCAGATAGTGTGCAAAAATAAGGAATGTTAATGGGGTGAATGTAGTATTACCAGAACAATTTCGGCCCGAACAGACTAAAGAGCATGGGAGACAAATATGTATTTTGTATTTTGTATTTTGAAAATCAAAATACTTTTCCGAAAAATGTATTTAAAATACAAAATACTAAATACTAGCTGCCTGACCTATTCAAAAATACAAAATACAAATACTTCTCAATCAAATGTATTTAAATACAAAATACAAAATACTTAAATGTATTTCAACTACGTATTTCAAATACTTGTATTTGAAATACCGCCCAGCCCTGGGTATAATATACATTCTGAATAAATGAAATGTGAACCATGTTATGGCTATTTATTGGTGGTTTTTATCCACATTTTACACGTATAGCATCAACGTTTAGATCAAGTGGAACAGAAACGTGTGATAAACCAGCCATCCAGGCCGGTTGAGCAAAGCCGCTCGCTCGGTTTTTCCTCCTGCATCAGCCTCCGCATCCAATACGCGCGGGTTAGTTCCGCGAGCCACCAAGCGGCCGCGGTAGTATCCTTCTCACTAGCGCGGAGTACGCCGCTTTAGTATAGGCGATTTGACGGCCACCGCCTACAGCAACAGTGTTACCGCGGCCCCCAGAAATCCACCCGTTTCCATGGCTAGCCGCGATAATATGTTTAGCGAGGAGGCCTTTTGCCTTCAGCGGGCTGACGCGAAAGCGTTCAGTCATCGGTCCGCGCCGCCACGCGTACCCTCTCGCTAACGAAGCCTATTGGCCACAGCAGGCGCCAGCGTCTACTATAAAATGCCGTGTTCCTCGAAATTCAAGTTTGGTTCTGAGAATCCCAGCGTACCGCGAGGTCGTTGCATCTCCGGCGTTCCCCCTCGAACTCGTCTCTCCTCAAGGGACTAATCCCCATGTTACACCCCCTTTCCCTTTTTGAGACGGCGCAATTAATTCGAAACTGTGGTTTTATTTGATCTGCGCCAACAATCTCAAGTCATTCTGCGAAAGAGTATATCACAAAGAAAGCGTCGACTCCTTGAAGAAGCTGCCACCGGCGTGACAGACCCCACTACCTGAGACTGAGCTGCCGGATCGTTGTTGCCGCCCATTCCGGAGAGTCCACCAGCCGACTACGACCCGAGGCGATAGCAACAGATACCAAGCATGTTCATACCACCTGGGGTTCATACACACTATACGTGCAAGGCGCAGTCATTGTACATGACACGTCTATACGGCATTTGCAATCCACTGGACGTCGCATCGCCGCATCGGTGGCAGAGCCCGAGTTCCACCGGCAACTCATAGAGCTTTCAAATGGTAGCGTAGAAGACAGAGACAAATGCTCCGCTGAACCCATTCAAACTGTCTTTCTCAAGGCGAAGGGGTCCTAAACACCTATTTCTAATCATTCGTGGATACCTTCTGGTGATCTGGTGTCTTGGCGGTATCCTCCACCTCCCCTATCCCGCCACTTTATCGTGGATATCATCCAGGTGTCCTGAGAGTTACATAAAGGTTGCATTTATACGATTATTGATGGTAGTTTACATAGATGATGAAAACGTATAAATTACACAAATAATTTTGGTATAAGTCGGCAACGTTCTGACATTGAATAAAGGTTGAATTTATACGTTTATTGTTGGTAGTTTACATAGATGATAAAAACGTATAAATTACACTGAACAATTGGCCAATATATTGGTTCAAGTCGCGGACATTCTGACATTGATTATACGTTTACCATCTACCGTATATTTCTTCAGTTTCTGACAAAAAAAAAAAGTTGTATCGTGGTGCATGTATCGTGTGATCAAATGCATTCTTATTTCAGGTAGGCTGTGGCCTGGTCAAATTTCACCTGGTTCAGGGGTGCGAAGCTGCGTTCGGCTAGGGCACAGCCTGCCTAAGATAAGAATTCATTTGATCACACGATATATTAGACCATTACCCAAGGTGTATAAAATAAAGGATTTTTTACGTATCGGCGGAAGGTTTTTTGATATTTCAGTCTCCAATGAATTCTATCCGAAATATTCTGAATAATCCAAATTACCTATCGTTATTTTTTCAATTGCAGAATTTATTTTTATAACGATCTTGGTAAATTATCGAATGAAATATGATTGTCTTCTCGAATATTTTTCTGTTTGTTTTCATCTCCGAATTTTGTAAGTATGTAGTTTAATAACGAAGAATAATAATTTGGTATGATTTTTGAGTGTTTCATATTTCAAGATCATTCGGATTATAGGTTTTCCAAGTGTTTTCAATAAGCGTTCTACACATTTCAATATCGGCGACATATCGGCCAAAGATCGGCCGACAGGCCGATACCGATATAATCCGAAAATTGGCCGATATACCGATAAACCGATATACTATATCGGTATCGGTCGATCCCTAATTTCTATTCTCGTTGTTTTGAAAGATTTCAGTAAACTCTTCTCATCAGACCAAAAAGCAAATTTTTTCAACCTTATAATCTGTTTTGTGATATTCAGTGTACAGGGTGAGTCATGAATTCTGAGAATCTATTTTTTCTCGAAAATGTCCGTGAAAAGTTTTAAAGGTTACAAAACTGATGTAGAGCAACAAAAAAACTCAAATATTTTCTGCGTGCATTTCTGAAGTGAACTGGATTTTCAGTATCTAGTAAATGGAATTACAGAACACATTTGAAGGTTCAAAAACATTGCTTTTTGGTCTTTTGAAAAGAGCTTACCAAAATCTTCCAAAACAACGGAAATAGAGAACCACTTTTTTTTGACCATCCATATTTTGAAAAGTGAAGATCCTAAATTTTTCTAACATTTTCTGATTCTTTTGAAGCATTCCCCTAACTGCGGCTCGATTTTTTAGATGAAGTTTGCAAACACCTGTATTTCAGCCATTATGAATGAGACATTCTTTTTGTCTTTGTTGAAAATCGGTTTTTCCATAGAATTACAGAATATTTCATGACAGTCTCCAGATAAATGAAGAAAAAATAGTAAAATGTGAAGAACGACCGGTTGCAAGTGAAATATCTAATTTGAATTGAACAATGGAAAAATCGGTTGCGTCACCCCAAAACTTTCCCCACTAATATCCAGGAACCTATGGAAATTTTTGTTAGAGACGTCCTCCATGGTGGGAAATTAGAATTAGAGGAAAATATTGAAAATAATTTGCAGGAAATTGAAAATTTTGTCAGGAAAATTTGGATTTCCCGGTAAAACCTCAAATCTCATTTCAAATCATCTTATCGTAAAAATCGTCAGTTGAGGCTTCACTTAAGGCTCCATCATTTGAGTCCGGTCTCAAAAACCCAGGCCGATTTCACATTTTTAATCAGAAAATTCCCGGGAAATGAGTGAAAAACCGAGTAAGAAAAAGTAAGAAAATGTTCAAGAACAAGTTCTCTCGTTAAAAAAAAATGTGAAAATCTGTTCACGGAATGAAAAAATGTAAAATTGGCAGTTTTTCAAGAGAGAAAAAACTCGAAAACCGTAAGTCCGATTGCGAAAGTTTTTCCTCCAAAAATGGACTTGATCTTTTCTCTAACTTTTATTCTCAGCATGTCAGCACCTAAAATGAATATTTCGTGGAGCTCACCGCATGTCGCAGTTTGAACTGCAGTTTTTTCAAATTTACGGAATGTGCAAATTTCATTTTCGAAAAATCACCATCGGAAAACCGGAAATGTGTCGTCTTTGAAAATGGGTCTACACGACTCCCAATTCAATCTTCTTTGGATATCAGTTGGAATTAAAAAAAAAAGGTCGATCCCCGAGCAAGAATGAGTTTTTGAGTTGAGTCCTGCATCAAAAGCGAGTCTTTCTGGTCAAAACACGGGTGAAAGGCCCTCTCGGGTGGCAACGGCTAGGAGAAATAATAAATTCTGCAATTGAAAAAATAACGAAGGGTAATTTGGATTATTCAGAATATTTCGGATAGAATTCATTGGAGACATAAATATCAAAAAACCTTCCGCCGATACGTAAAAAATCCTTTATTTTATACACCTTGGGTAATGGTCTAATCGAGGGGTTGATCACTGGGAAAAATCGTGTACACCATATTTCATATTTCAAGTACTTCAAGTACTCTCAAGTACTCGCAAGTACTCTCAAGTACTCCCATGTACTCTCAAGTACTCTCATGTACTCGCAAGTACTCTCATGTACTCGCAAGTACTCTCATGTACTCGCAAGTACTCTCATGTACTCGCAAGTACTCTCATATACTTTCATTTACTCTCAAGTAATCTTAAGTAGTCTCAATACCTATTTTGGATGGTTTACGAGATATTTTAGGAAATTCCAGGTTTCAAGATATTCAGGCATGTTCCAAGAAAAATGATTTTTAAGGGCCGCGTCTGACTGTTGTCGTGCTTACATGAATTTCTCAAAAACTAATAAGCCGATTACTTTGAAATTTTGCAAGAAGGTGTTTATCTATATTGTACATCGAACGCGATAACGATAAATTTTTTTATGACTTTAACCCTAAATTTTCCCAAAAAACCGTTTTTCTGGTTTTTACGGTTTTTTTTGGAAAATTTAGGGTTAAAGTCATAAAAAAAATATCGTTGTTATCACGTTCGATGTAATACAATATTGACATACACATTCCTGCAAAATTTCAAAGTAATTGGCATATTAGTTTTTGAGAAATTCATGTAAGCACGAAAACAGTCAGACGCGGGCCTTAAAATACATAAGTATTATACATATAAGTACATAAATGTATAAGTTAATAGGAATGTCAGGCAAGTCCTACGATATACGGGCTGTTTCAATTTTAAATTGATTGGAGATGATAGAAAATTGCTAAATAAGTAACTTTCCCAAAAAAAAATCAGAAACGAATAATAACGTAGTTAGATTTGCTTCGAAAATAATTGAACTTTAGAAATCGATTTCACGTCATAATTTTGAAACTTTTTGACCATACCTACTACTTACCAGAAAAAAATGAGCCATGATTATACATGACAAACTTGCAAATACGGGTGACGATTTTTTTTTCTTTCTTCTTTGCTCACACAAGAGTCAAAAATTATTACAGATATTGCTATTATTTTTCGGACATGCATAATGCGAATCAAATTTGAAGCAAAGAGTAAAGAAATTTTTGTGCAAAATTTTCAAAAGTCTGGCCATTCGTTTCCGAGTTTTCCGGCCTGGAAAACTGAAATGTTTCAACTTTTCAACGCGTGCACCGATTTTCACAATCTTTTCTAAACAATAAATAATTGTATTCTGAACATCTGAACAACCGATCATTTCCATCAAGAAATCTCGAGAGAAATCTGTTGTGAAAAATATGTGCAAATGTTGAGCCGGGGTCATGATATGCACAAAATAATATTCTAACACTAATTACCGGGTTTTCTTCTAATACATATAAAAATCCAAAAAGTTCATTTGTTCAAATTCTATGTTTTTCATTCAAATATTTCAAAATATTGGAATTCACGCGACGAACGATCAGTAGAGTCCACGAGAGAGTCCATATAATCGATGAAATTAGGAGTTACCGAGGGGCTGATCACTGAGAATAATATGGTATACACAATCTGAACGTTTCATCATTAGTAAGAACCAAGGTAAGAACACAACTTAACGGAAGAGCTACTATTTAATTGAAATAATAATTTTACATTGAACAATATTTTCTTTTCATCTCCTTGTACTTTTTCACAATAGAACTCCGTTCGAGTTCTGAAATTTTGAATGGTCCGTTCCCTATCAAGTTGATCGGCCCCGATATAATGAAATTTTTGTTCACTTGCTGAACATCTGGTAAAACACTAGATAAACACAAACTTGAGTTATAGTCATTATCATATTGGCGTCGAGAGTATCAGTTACCTACTGAAACTGTTTACGATTTGTTCCACTGCAGTTTTAGAAGCTTTGAAATAGATATTTTATTCGGTATTTTAGAAAAAAAAAATTGTTTGCTCATTTATTTAACATCGGCCTATTTCCGGAACGAGGCCAATCACCGACGCCAATTGAATGCTTTACTCATTTAATTCATATCATGAATTTTATTCAATTATTTCATTCAATATCGAATAAAAACTTTGTCCTATACAGAGTGTTTCCAAATTGGTATCAGAAACTTTTGGGGGGGAATTCCTCATTAAAAATGAATTAGAAAAATATAACTTTGATCTCGACTTTGATGTCCTAAAATGCTCCGTTGAAAAGTGACAGGGTTTTTTTCAACAATGTTACAATTCAAGTTGAACTTTTGAACCGTTCAACCGATTTTGTTCAAGTTTGAACCAAAGCTCACTGAAATAAGTATCTCCCCCACAATAGCAACGTGTTTTATATCTAACACAAAAAATAAACAAGTGAATATCCCTTCACTTGCGTGAGTCGGAAGAGCGCATTTTCTTAGTGCAGATCTGTATCTTAATAAAAATCAATTGAAAAGGAGGTACTACAATAAGTAGAAACATTAACAAGTTTCATGAAAATTGTTCCATTTCAATATGGAACATTTCAATATGGCGGCCAAGATGGCGGCGCAATCATTAAGTTAAACTTGAAAATAAGTATGACACCACGAGACAAGGGTAAGTTCCAACTTTCATGAAAATCGCTCCACTAATAAAAAAATTCAATATGGCGGCCAAGATGGCGGCGCAATCAAGAAATTAGGCTTGAAAATAAGTATGAACCCACGAAACAAAGGTAAATACCAAGCTTCATGAAAATTGCTCCACTAATAAAAAAATTCAATATGGCGGCCAAGATGGCGGCGCAACCATGAAATCCAGCCATTGTTCATCATGCATTGAAGGTATGGGGCATCCATCGAAAAAAATTCCAGGGTTCTAGCTTTATTCCTCGAGGAAAAGTTCAACTTCTTATAAGTGTATAGGAAAGCTTTGTTTTTTAATAATAATAATAATAACTATGTATGGTTTTGAAGAAAAAAATGCCCATTGGCCACCCTCGGGGGTATAAGCTATCCTTTGGGAAAAGTTCCAGGGCTCTAGCTTTATTCCCCGAGGAGTAGTACAACTTCTTATAAGTGTACAGAAAATCTTTGTATTTCAATAATAATAATGATAACTATGTATGATTTTGAAAAAAAAAAGTCCATTGGCCACCCTTGAGGGTATAAGCTATCCATCAGAAAAAGTTCCAGGGATCTAGCTTTATTCCCCGAGGAGGAGTTCAACTTCTTAGGCCGCGTTCCACTAAACGACCGCAACGCTCACGACCACGATGAAACTTCAACGTTTGTAGGAGTTGCTAGGGAAAATTTGCCTAGCAACTCCTCTAAAATTGAAGTACTATCGTGGTCGTGGGCGATGCGGTCGTTTAGTGGAACGCGGCCCTAGAAGTGTATAGAAAATCGTTGTTTTTTAATAATAATAATGATAACTATGTATGATTTTGAAAAAAAATGCCCATTGGCCACCCTTGAGGACATGAGCTATCCATTAGAAAAAGTTCTAGGGCTCTAGCTTTATTTCCCGAGGAGGAGTTTAACTTTATAGTTTATACACGGACAGACAGACAGACGGACGGACAGACGGACGGACAGACGGACAGACAAACCGGCCATATAAGCGCTTTTTCCTTTGAAAATGCGCTAAAAATGTGTACCTAACGATGAGAGGTGGGGTCTTACGGCTTCGGCAGACATAAAAATGATTCTTTCGAGGATTTATTACATTACGTACCTACATAATCAAGTGTTTCATAGATATTTCAGTGTTTCTTTCATAGACATTTAAGATATTTCAACAGGGATTTTGAGCTTTTGATCAAAACTACAGATGTATCACGCAAATAGGTCGGTTACTTCACAAATTATTCATGTACTCTCGAGTATTCCCATGTACTCTCAAGTACTCGCAAGTACTCGCATGTACTCGCAAGTACTCGCAAGTACTCTCATGTACTCTCAAGTATTCTCAAGTACTCTCAAGTATTCTCAAGTACTCTCAAGTACTCTCAAGTACTCTCAATCCACCTGTACACCATATTTCTCAGTGATCAACCCCTCGGGTCTAATATATCGTGTGATCGAATGAATTCTTATCTTAGGCAGGCTGTACCCTAGCCGAACGCAGCTTCGCACCCCTGAACCAGGTGAAATTTGACCAGGCCACAGCCTACCTGAAATAAGAATGCATTTGATCACACGATACATTGTGGTGATGAAGTCCTGCACAAAATTCATATTTCCGTTTTTTCGAAAAAATCCTGAAACAGGTCGATTTTGTTTTTATCCAACTCACTATACTTCAAAAAAGGAACACTTTTTTCGTTGTCTGCTTTTGAGTTACGATGATGTCATAATTTTTTTTGAATGACAACCCCAAAAAAATTACATAAAATTTATAACTTTGTTTTTTTTTTCAAACAACAGTGTGCAAATTTTTGTCTTACACTCAAAGTTTGAAAACGTGATATTTATTATCACAAAAAAAATTGTCCATACAGTATAGTGGGTTGGATAAAAACATCACCACACTGGTGTTCACTGTTCACGATAAAATTCACCCCCCCCCCCCTCTAGGAGATTCCCCTTTGAGATATTTTGAAAAACTAAAAACTTTTTCCCAACGATTTTTTCCAGGGATCTTGAATCGATCGCTTAAAAGTTTCCAATTGTTACCGTATACAGGGTGTGACATGTAACTTTTTCATTTCAAACGCAATACCCTATATTTTATTACGTCATTTGATGAAGCCTTTCTTTCTGATTACAAGGATATATAACATTTATCATTTACTTTGACAAAGAAGCTGTCAAAAAAATAATTAAATAGGTGGTCAAATAAATTGAAAATGAAAATTACGCGACACCTTGTATTAGGAACGAATTAGACCATTTATCTATGCAGAGTTGAACTCAACAGACAAAATGCTGCGAGAATAACTTTTTCTCAAGTGAACTGTAGAACCAAAGCCATCTTGCCGCGAAACAAAATTATTTGACTACCTAATTGATTATTTTTCCGACAACTTACTTGTCAAAACAAATCATAAGTGTCATATATATTTGTAATCAGAAAAAAAAGGCTCCACCAAATAACGGGATAAAATATAGGGTGTTGCGTTAAAAATGAAAAAGGTCCATATCACACCCTGTACAGGGTACCAATTAGAAACTTTTAGAGAATCGATTTAAGGTCCCTGAGAAAAATCGTGAAGAAAAAGTTTTTAGTTCTCCGAAATATCTCAAAGGGGAATCTACTGGAGGGGGTGAATTTTATCGTGAACACCCTGTATATTCACTTGTGCAATGTATTTCTTACGAAAAAATCCGAAATAAGTAGTAATTCAAGAATAAAAATATTGAGGCCGATATATCGGTATTGGCCGATATGGATATCGCATATATCGGTATCGGCCGATAATCGGTATCGGCCAAAAAATCCATATCGGTCGATCCCTAATAGAAATGGTCGAAAGACCACGTTTTGACCCTCCATATTTTCAGAAATAGAAATCATAATTTTTTTCTAACAATTTTCTGGTTCTTTTGGAGCATTCCCCTATGTTCAACCCTAGTGTGATTCTAGCATACAACAAGCACTATATACCTAACGGTAAGCTAGGTGGAAGGATTTGAACTTAAATAATGCTGCTCCTGTACACCATGGCGCTAGTGTCGAATTTCAGTTACTGAATCCTAGTGATTTCATGACTGTGTTGTTGGCTATTGTCGATTTATCGATCGACATGTTGCGAGCGATGAAGCCACGCGATTGGCCCAAATTCAAATGTATGAGCACAGTCATTTTCAACGTGATTTCCGTTGGATGTTCGACTGTTCGACTGTGTTCATTTCCATTCCGCCATTACGCGAAGTATGAAGTGCAATTGTGCCCGTCGTTCGATTTTGTTTTTATTTCGTTTCGAAAATGGCGAAAAGAAACAAGTTAACGCTGTGTGTTGGAGGTTGGAGGACCGTGATGTGAGAAACGGTGGGAGCGAAGTCTCATCGCCTACCTCAGGTGGTGGCAAGCTCCAGGAGCTGAGGATTTGCGACGTCCATTTTGTGACGCATCCTAAAGTTCCCGGTGACAACCGGGCAAGTTCCGAGCACCCTCCGATTTATTCAGCAACTTGATAATTTTAATAAAAATGTACCCAGGTTATTCCATACTCATTTTCAGAAAGATTTCAATTTGCTGGGTTTAATAAAGATGTTAATATTTTTCATGTAGTTTTCTCACAATTTCTTTCATATGACCTTTATTTTCACTTTTCATCAAATTCTGTTGTTATTGAAGAAGTTGGATTTTTCCACTCTCCCATAACTACAGGAAATGATAAAATGGAAAACGGAACTTCCAATAATATGAAATATTTTGCACAATATCAGCTCATTTGAATTTCCAAGTGCCGCGCAATTCTAGTTTTGCTCCCGTCCGCTTGATGGTGCTCGTAACTTGGCTTTACCTTCTAACATTGCCGTTACACTTATATTGCGCTTGTTGTACGGATTCTAGCTGGCTAAAAGTCTCGCCACGCGACGCTCTTGGAAGGAAAAATCCGGGAAATCATAGCTCACTTGAATCACACAGCGGTTGAACTTACTATATACCCGAAGCCCGAATGGTACCGAACACAAATCCCGCTGAAGCACGTGATGTATCGCACTCGAATGATGGACACGTGTCGACGTTTTCAATAGGCTACGTCAACAAAATTATCCAAGTTTTGTACAAAATCAAAGACGCTTAAAGCATACCTAAGAAGTCCACGCTTCCACTAGTAATAACAAAAATGAAACCAAAGAGTTGACCCCCCTTCGAGCCCCCCTTTCATTGGTTCATCGGAAAAGTTTTAGAAATAAACAGCCACTCACCCTAATTCCACTTTTTTCATCCTTCATCCGGCTGGCAAGTGATCTTGGGCGGAAGCTCAGGTGATTGAAACACAATCATGATTGTTGATGGAACTACAGTTAGGATGGGAAAACTGAATCACGGTGGAATTACGTCAACCCACATGGCTCTCGTGCGGTGGTCAAGAGAATCACAACTGACGTTGCTTCTTCCCGTGACGGGTAAAGGTTGGGTGCTTTTCTCCTAGTCCCAAGTTTGGTACACCTGCCACTCACGCATGCGCGGGAGCCAGACTGTGCTTTCCATCCACGTGTTCTCACCCGGTTCTACGCCGTTCATTATTGGTTTGCCTAAAATTTTGTGCCAAACTATGAAACATGAGTCTTTTTCGAGCGAGTAACTTTTTGCAACCAGTTGGTTATTAGCGGTCGACCTCGCGGTTGACAATAGATTGACAGATACTGTCATTTTTGTGACATCTGACATTTCTCGCTAAAACGTTGTGGTTATAATTTTGGTTATCAGCATATACCTACCTAAGCAGACAAACCAATGCATTTACGCATATTTGTCATGAACGAAATTTCTGCACAGATGAAATATTATAGCATATTTTATCTCAAAAATTAACAAGCGTTGGGAATCTACCGCGTTATATTACATTACAGGTGCATCAGACTATAGCCCAGTCATCCTAGCTCATTTCAGGGCTTGAGGTCGGAATCTCTCCCATAAAGCTGGATTTTTGCATACATGTCCAGAAAACAGTCCTCTTTCTATTAGTGATGAAAAAAATTTCTGAGACTCGGAGCGTTTTCCGCTATTTTGGAAAATCTGTCAATTTTTTCAGTTTTTCTTGAATAACTCTGTAAATATTCAACTTATTGGCATGAAATTTTTTGCAGTGATTAGAGCTTGAGATTCTGCAACCAACGTTGCCAAAAATATTTTTCTAGATTCCATGGTTTCTGAGAAATGTCAAATGAGTTAAGCGACTTAATTCACTTTCATCATTTCATTTGACCAATTGGAAAAAAATTATCGGGCTTTCAACAGATCTGCCCTCTTTTGCATTCAAGTATACATAAAAAAGGCTCCCAAAAAATATTCATATGTCGGTCGGTCTGCAGGTCTAACGGTCAGTCTGGTGGTAGGTCTGTTGAATTTTGTGCCCAGAATTAATTCCCAAGCCGTTGAACCAATCCCAACCAAATTTGGTAGATTCGTAAGTGACAAGGTTTCAACGACAAAATCCAAATGTCATCTTGATCTGTCACTTGGAAGTGTCACTACAAAAGGATGACAGATGGTCCATCTCACCGAATGCAACTTGTGACACATCATTTTAAAGCCCTCAAATAAATGCATACAAAATGGTCAGTGGAAACTTTCAATGTTGCATCTGTCAAAAAATCACAAGCTGTCAAACTTTGAATTTCAACTTTTCATAACTCTTGAAGACGGAACGGAATTGAACCAAATTTTGTTCCCAACAAGAGTGTCTCGCAATAATTTGATGGATCATAAAATATACCGGCAGTAGACAGGGATGCAACCTAAAAAAAAATTGCCTAGTCATCCGAGCCTGTAGTGTTCCTACTACAGTCAAAAAATCATCCCTTGCTTGAAAAAAGTAGTTCTCAAACGGTTTTTTTGCTATATGGTTAGCTCTTCCACACCTCTTCAACATGGTAAAAGCAGACATTTCTGTGACGTGTAGTATTCAGTATACAGGGTGAACATTGAAAAATTAATATTTAAAAATGTTTTTTCCGTTGAAATAATCCTCAAGAAAAACAGTCTTTCATCATTAAGAAACTTTATAGTCTCCTGCTGAACATGTGAAAGATGTATCACTCCTTAGCCGCTGGTATTCTACGTACAGGGTGCAATCGATTTTCTCCAATATTTCTATCTTTATCGAATTAATCAAGACAAAAACCATTTCCAGCCCTGTTACAAGCCTATAATTTCTTATTCAAGATACAAAAATGTCAGATTCCTCAAACTGCGAAAACCCAACATGCAGGGTGAAACCAAAAATTGAAATCACCCTGGTACGTAGAATACCAGCGGCTATAGAGGGGTACATTTCTCGGCTCTGATACGGAATAGCGCTGGTCAAAACAGCGTTCCAATAATAGCGCCGTGACAAAAAAGCGCCGGTCAAAATAGCGTCGCGTCGAAAAAGCGCTGGACGTAATAGCGCCGCGGCAAAATAGCACAGGAATTAATAGCGTCGCGTCAAAAAAGCTCTGGACATAAAAGCGCCGGGACAAAACACCGCCCCGACACGATAGCTCTTTTCGCTTTTTTATGAGAAATATCGCTACGACAAAATAGCGCCGAATTGTTACCGAGGTAGGTTTTTCTGGCGTCAGTTGTTGACAAAAGTATAAAATATCTGTGGCGAAAGATCCAACAAAAGGGGTTGACGTAAGCTGATCGCGAAAATGAAAAGACGACATGAACCAAATTGTTGAGTTAATGATGCACAACTGATTATTGTTTGTAAGATGTGATTTTCATGAGTTTCACGATATCCTTCATATTATATGTAGGTACTTACCTACTACCTATACTATAACTATTCATACAGGGAGCTGAGCAGGGACACAGGTGATTGGTAATTGAAAATGATTTGCTTACTTCAAAACAAAACGCCTTCGTCTGAGTACAATAATTTTTTAATACGTTCACTGCCAAGCATATTTTTGAAAAAAGTCCCCCCTCCCCCAGGCCGCCCAAGAAAACAATACTGACCGTCGAGGTACATCTGCGGGTCATGCTTGTCCCATGTAATGCACGGCGACCGTCAGTTGGACCAGCGGTCAGCGGTGCATACGGACACATCGAGCCACAAAGAATGCTGGGCCCATCGGACCAGCGTGGCAGTGAACGTGTTGAGGGTGTTAAGCTCGGTGTTAAGGCTTTTTGAGCTGCTTTTTTGTTGCAGCGCTATTATTCATGGCGCTATTCCGTACGGGGCCATTTTTTCACAACGCTATTTTTTACAGCGCTATTTTGAAATGGCGCCATTTACTACGGTGCTTCCTTGTCGCGACGCTATTTTTGTCGGCGCTTTTTTGTCGCGACGTTATTTTTGTCAGCGCTTTTTTGTCGCGACGCTATTTTTGTCGGCGCTTTTTTGTCGCGACGCTATTTTTCCTGGCGCTTTTTTGTTACAGCGCTATTTTGGTAGCGCTTTTTTGACCGACGCTGTTTTGACCAGCGCTATTCCGTATCAGAGCCCATTTCTCACATGTTCAATAGGGGATCATAAGGTTGCTGAATGATGAAAGACTGCCTTTTTCGAGAATTATTTAACCTTGAATAGAAAAATTCGAAGGTTTATTTTATTATTTTCACCCTGTACACCTACTAAGTAGTACGCGTCACAAGAATGTATGCTTTTGACATGTTAAACAGGTAGGTATGAGCTAACCATTATAGCAACAAACCGTTTGAACTAGTCATCTAAGCCTAGCTGCTGTGGAACAGAAATTTCTAAATCGCACTTGGATCGAGCTCAACATCAGTACAAATCGTCCGTCATCACACGTAGTGTCGTAACTGATTCTTGATATTTTTTGCATGCCCTTTTTAAAAAATTCTCCATGCTCAACTGATAATATTATCTGACCAACCTAGACTGAAAATTAATGATCTTCATTCTTCTCATCATTTTCGATACACATTTGTAAGATAAAATCGCCAGTTTTGCATGAAGAATTTTCAGAAGAGGACATGAGAAAAAATACCAAAACTCAGTTACAACACTACGTGAGATGACGGAAGATATGTGTGAATAAGATCCCCTCTCACTATAAACATCTAGGGCCCGAAGGATACAACACCATCTTCGAGACAAGAGCCATGTTTTCACAGTTGCTTGTAGTTACATTTTCATCGAAAATGCTGCCTACGTACCTACAGTTTTCAGGAGATTTGCGAAAATAGTTATTTATGTAGTAAGAGCGTAAAGCGACTGTTTTAGGCCCGACGTATGTGAGTTGTGCCCGAGCATAGCGAAGGCACATTCAGACAGAGGGCCTAAAACAGGCTTTACGCTTGAGCTGCCTAGGTACAACGTTTTTTACACGACCCATTCTTTTTTTGAATTCGATTTTGAACCATAAAAGCCGAAAAACTAAAAAGCGATTATAGATCGATCTAGTTAGCAATGACATTATGGGCACCTATGATTTTGTTTTTACTTGTCATTTGATAATTATCACTAGTGTCAGTGTCTTTTTTATTGAAAAGCACCCAGCAAGAATTTTCGTTTTTGAGGCGCTGCACTCCTCCCGCCGATGGCGATGGCTTCTCGAGCCACACTTGATCTTCTGTCGGAGAAGTCCAAAAAAAAAATACATGAGAACGTAGGTACCTATACCTATACTTAGCTGAAAAATCCAAGGTGGTGAAGCCTTCTACTTTGTGGTCCGTGTTTTCCATGCTGAAGACAACCCTTTCAGTTAAGGACGACACGGATTTTACCGCAAAGTTGCAGCCTACGTAAAGAGACAGGCAGACGGATACCTACCTACCTACAAACCAAAATATTCATTCGGCTACACGTTTTATGATGGCAACCACGGCTTCGGGCCTGAAATCGCGCTCTTGTATCGAAAACGGCTATTCAAATTCAGTATTCGCCTGCCCCCTCAAGAAAACTGAGCACGGAACTCTGAGAAATAGGAATCCGGCCAGAGCCGTCAACGCACATAACCTCACTTTTGGAGTTTCGAATATGTGTATTTTCAAAGCAAACAATTCAACGAGAAGCTTAATAAGTGAAACCATACACCCTTCCCCGCCTTTGGGGGTGTCCCAAATGCCTCTGAGCTGTGCATTTCAACAAACTTATTAGTTTGTGACATTTAATAATAATTACAGGCATTTGTTTTCTGACGCTTAAAAAACCAAGGCCCGAGGGCGTAAAAGTAAAAATTTTACGCCCTCGGGCTAAATGAGCCACTTTACGCCTGAAAATGAGGGTAAAAAGGCTCACTTTACACCCGGTCGTGTAAAAAAGATTTTATGAGGCAGGGGCCTCGGTCATTGCGATATGTTGAATACCATGGGGTGTATGTATAGCTTTCCATCCCTAATCCAGAAACTTGTTCTTCACATCATGTTCATCACGCCATGTTTGTACCTGATGGTACACTTGAAAAGAATGCTGTGTGTTTAAAGGTTAGAGAGTATCCAAGTCCGCTTTTTCGCATGTATTGATTTTGATAAGTTCTTACATCTACGTCGAGATCTACGTACACAAGTAGGAACCTTGCTTGAACAAGTGAGATCCCATTGGATAGATGTTGAAAAATCAATAATAAATATGAAACCACCATCAATAGTTAAAGTCGCTTGCTATCAAGGCGGTTGTTCTGAATGATTTATTTTTGTTTCTGCATGTCACCTTGGATATGAACTTTTTATGGTTATTATTTGCCGTCAAAAAACTGCAAAAAAGGCCTTTTTCTATCTGGAAGCCGTTTCTACGCCAGAAATAAGCCAGATTATGAAGTCGATCCTCAGCCGTACTTCTTATACGTTCCCTTATTTACTGATAAAGCTTCTAGTCTTATATTTTTTTGTATAAGTAGATATACTCATACTTACTTATAGTATACAGTCTATACTTAATAGTCTTCTATTGAACATGTCAAAAATGTACGCCTCTAGGTACAGCCGCTGGTATTATACGTACACGGTGAATGTGAAATCAATTTTTTGTTCCACCCTGTATGTTGTGTTTCTGCAGTTTGAGGAATCTGACATTTTTGTATCTTGAATTAGAGACTAATGGCTTGTAACAGAGCTGGAAATGGTTTTTGTCTTGATTTATTCGATAAAGATAGAAATATTGGGAAAAATCGATTGCACCCTGTACGTAGAATACCAGCGGCTATAGAGTGGTACATTTTTCACATGTTCAACAAGAAGCTATAAAGTTGCTAAATAATGAGAGCCTGTTTTTCTCGAGGATTATTTCGACAAAATAAACATTTATAAATATTCATTTTTTAATCTTCACCCTGTATACTAAATAGTACACGTCAGAGAGATGTCTGCTTTCACCATGTTGGAGAGATTGAGAAGAGCTAACCATATAGCAAGAAAACCGTTTGGGAACTACTTTCTTCAAGCAAGAGATGATTTTTTGACTATTTCAAGTAGGTTCACTACTGGCTCGGATGACTAGGCAAAAATTTTTCTCAGGTTGCATCCCTGTCTGCTGCCGGTACATTTTATGATCCATCAAATTATTGTGAGGCACTATTGTAGGGAACAAAATTTGGTTCAATAGGTCCCTTCGTTTCGGTTTTTTTGATTGCGCATGTGTGGCGCGAATTTCATAGTTTCGTACACCGATATTGAAAATTAACACTAAAAAATATTGTAGTGTACCTAAAATTCCACAAATAATTTGGTTGAATGTTGGATACCATTTTTTATGTTCAAAGGAAATGTTCCATTTAAATTAAGTTCAATGATCATTTGTGGAAGTTCAGGAACAACGAAAATGGCAACAGCGCTCAAAACAACAAGACATCGGCGCCAACTGTCACTTGTGACAATTATGATGACATTTCTCGTTTCTACCTGACCTACATTTCATTTGCTCATGTTTTGATGATAGAACACAACTTGTTGGAAATGGCTGTACCGAGAAGGAAGTTCAAAAAAGCTACAAAGAGATGCGTTTACGGTGTGTGTAAAAGTGACAGCCAGAAATCAGTAGTTGGTCAGGCGGCTAGACAGAGCATGCAGCGTTGCCATTCAACTGACAGGTGTACGAATGTTCACAAAATTTGGAGCCTTCAAGCATGCGCACCTGCCCAAACGAAGTAGCCTATTCCGTTCCGTACTTCAAGAGTTATGAAAAATTGAAATTTAAAGTTTGACAGCTTGTGATTTTTTGACAGACGCAACATGAAAGGTTCTCATTGGCTATTTTGTATGCATTTTTTTGAGAGCTTTGAAATGATGTATCACAAGTTGCATTCGGTGAGATAGACCTTCTGTCATTTTTTCGTAGTGACATTTCCAAGTGACAGATCAGGATGACAATTGGATTTTGTCGTTTAAAACTTGTCACTTATGAATCTACCAAATTTGGTCGGGATTGGTTCAACAGCTTGGGAATAAATCTGGGCAAAAAATTCAACAGACCGACCACCAGACTGACCGTTTGACCTGCAGAGCGACCGATATATGAATATTTTTTGGAAGCCTTTTCTATGTTTATTCGAATGCAAAAGAGTGCAGATCTGTTGAAAGCTCGATAATTTTTTTCAATTGGTCAAATGGAATGATGGAAGTGAATAAAGTCACTTAACTCATTTGACATTTCTCAGAAACCATGGATCCTAAAAAAATGTTTTTGGCAGCATTGGATGGAGAATTTCAAGCTCTAATCACTGCAAAAACTTTCATGTCAATAAGTTGAATACTTACAGAGTTATTCAAGAAAAACTGATAAAATTGACAGTTTTTTCAAATTGGCGGAAAACGCTCCGGGTCTCAGAAATTTTTTTATCACTAATAGAAAGAGAGCTGTTTTCTGGACATGTATGCAAAAATCCAGCTTTATGGGAGAGATTCCGACCTCGAATGCTAGGATGACTGGGCTACTAGGATTCAATGGTTTTTTTCCGGATGTTTAAAAAAAAAAACGCCTAAAATTTAGCGCATGTCCCTGAAATTATTGCTCAAGACAAACCCCTATTGGGTAGTATTAATAAAAAGTAAGCATAAGCATTCGCTTGAATTTCATAGGCGTTGCTAGGGAAAGTCTGCTTAGCCACTCCTCAAAAATCTAAGCAAATTCTTATGCTTATTTTTTATTATTATCACCCATCACTTATTGCTTATTGCTTGCAACATCGAAAATTTTTGTCAAACTGGACATCCTGTATTTCAATATCGGAATCGATTTCGCTTTTCATCCTGATTTTATAATCCTATATATAAATCACACTTGATAGTTCAGTCAACAAAACACTACTTGTGAAAAAATTGATGAAATTTAAAAAAAATTGGAGAAAATGATTTCTTTTCCAAAAGTAATTCATGGAATTTTTACTTTATTATCTTGGTAAAATGAGTCTGATAATAGTTTGAAATTTTCACCTGACTGGAAAATGTTTTTTCCCAAGTTTGTAGAGCTGAATCGCTCTACAAACTTGGAAAAACACATTTTTCCGATATTTTTTTGAATTTCAGTGAATTTTTTCAAACATTCAACACAATCATTCACATGTGTTGTCTGATGAACTGGAGTGACTGATCTGAGTGTTAGTCGCGGTTTACCATAAGACTTTGTGAAAAATCGCTTTTCCGCCCCTTCGCAGCCGTCTGGTACGCTACTGGTGCATGACACATTCCCTAAACTTACTGCGTTGTGTTCCTCGACCTTGACAGTCTAATGTAGTAACGATTTGAACTATAACAGTGAATTGATAGCGACAAAAACAGAAAATCGTTCAAGAATATGGTTATTGTGAACGCACCATACTTTGAAACCGACTATAGACATAACCAATGAGGGGATTTTTTGGGACTTTGGCTATGTAATGGAAGATGAAATTCTGCGTCGATATCAGTCATGAAATTTCACGATTTAATTTTTCTGAGGTTTGGGCAATATTTCTGCTATGTTTGCCGCGCTAATATTCGGGTATATTGCATCAAAAATTAAAAAATGCGCTAAAAAATCTTGAAACGCAACCAAACATTTAAATTTGTAAATAAAAACGTAGCTGTAGCAGAAATGTATAATTTTGATATGTTTAACTAGAAACCTCAAATCTACAGAAAAACCAGTCGCAATTGTTGTGTGAGCCGATTTCATCAAGCAAAAAATTGGAACGTGGAAATTACTTTTCACCCTGTAAATTGAAATGCAGCAGCTGCAGAGAGGTGTCCCTCTCTTTTATGTTCAGTATGACACTATTAGCTTGCGAAAGAACTGGAACCGGCTTCAATCTGGATCAGTTCCACCAAAAAAAAAAAATTGACGTTGAAAAATAGTTTCCACCCTGTAACTTGATACGCAGCAGTACCTGAGGGGTATATTTTTTATCAATCAATCAATCAATCAGTTAACTTTATTGCCTTTGAGTTTTACAACTATGTTTGGCGTCTTTATATAAAGTTCAGCACTAAAGTGCAACTAATGTAACATACGAATATGATACAAACTTCACAATAAGTACTTAAACTATGACAATAACACAATGTTTTAAAATCCGGATTCAGCCATATCTCCATCTAGAAACTCCCCGACGGTGTAAATGACCCGACTCAGAAGCAAGTTCCTGACCGCCTTGCGAAATCCTCCATTGCTCACGATACGCTTGATCTGATCTGGAATCTTGTTGTACAATTAGGCATTTCCACATGACCTCACGAGCTCGTCAGTGTTGCCAACCAAGTTGAATTTATAACTTCAAAAAAGTGTTAGGGAACAACCCGCGTTGTTATGATTGTAAAAAAAAGTACTTTTTTGAGATTTTAGATACAGTAGGGAGCAAGTTTGTGCGTGATAATTGTTCACGAAACTCTGGCGCTTCGATCAATACTGATAGTTGGAGATGTGCTGCCCCGAATAGCCCAATAAACAAGAAAGTTTGGTGGAGTGCTTAAATCATTTTCGTCGAAAAAAAAAGAAATCCGTGGCTTTTTCGGAAAACTAGATTCCTAGAAGGAAAGAGCATCTCAGGAAGTATCTCAAAGTGCCAAGAAATGCGACTCAAAGACATCTGGGAAGGAGAGAATATGCCAGTTTGTATGCCTGCCGATAAGGTAAAAAGCTGACTCAATTGTTAGAATACAGAAGAAATGTGAGATGATTTTACAAATTATCCATTACTAAGCGCCCTTCTGATTTCAGAAAGTATGGCTGTGGCAAAAACTGTGACCTGTGGCGATCGTGAAATGGGAAAATCCAGCGACCAAGGAATTTCTAAGTTGACCACAATGTTACCTCAGATCCTGCTTACAAGAAGAAATTTCAGGATTTTTTAAGCAATGTGTCTTGCCGCGATGAAGCTATCAACTGAAAATTCAAGATTGTCAAGTCAGGTGTACGATTTGGTCAACAGAAGATGGAGATACTCGCAGCCAATCCCATCTGGTTCACATGTGCTTATACATATAAATATATCACAGAAAATATTACAACTACAGTGAAGTAGAAAATGGAAACTATTGTCAATTCAAACATCTAGGCTTGTGAAAGCAATGGAGAAAGCATGACTAGAGATGTAGAGGGCTCAATGAACATGAACGTTGGGTTGGAGTTTGGAGTGGTTGAATCTTTTTTTTTGAGGAAAAAATGAGAAATTCATGGTTTTCTCGAAACGCTGGGGCTCGTGGAAGTACTAGGCATCACAGAATGTATACCAAAGCGCCAAGAAATGGAAAGGAGGAAGGAAGGAATACACTTGAAAAAATATACGGAGGTTGTACCGATAACAATTAGGATGGGTAACTAAATTGCTGTAATACAGTTATGATGTTTGCACAAAATTATCTGTTGCTAAGCCTATCTAGTTTCAGGAAGTACCTGTGTCAAGAATTGTGGCCTTCGGCAATCTAAAAATGGGAAAATCTACGGACTGAGGAATCGCTACGTCGACCACAATTTGGAAATTTCTGTCAAGGAGGGCTCCGGTGACCGAATACATCTTCGGTGGCTGAACAGCTGTTCGAGTTAAACTCCCATGTTTTGCCTCTGTCCATATTCTACAACCGAAGTGAAGACATTCCTGCACTTTGAAAATATAAAATACATATAAACAAAAACTATTGTTTGTTTCTTTAATCCAGCAGTAAAAGCTGGGCCTCAAGTATTTGGGTGATTGGGAAGCACAAACCGAAGAGGTACATACCTAGCCCCACACAAGGCATATCACTCCAGCAATGCCGGGAACGTAAACCCCCAACATTCAGGTGAGGTTTGGTGGCAAAGTTCATGCCCAATTTTGTCGGAAAATATGAATTTTCACCACTACCCTGTGCAGTTAACCTAACATGTTTGTCTTGCTTTTTCACAAAAAACACACTTTTCCACGAGAACTTATTTTGCAGGCGCATTAAGGACATTGCTTTGAACTTGATACTGAAGTTTCAAACTCAAACTCAAAGAGGTAGCCGAGGAAAAAAATGCAGAAACTGGAACTCCGTGAGCGCCCTGTAGTTCGGTTGTTCCCGAACATTATTTGGTTCAAATTTAGCGGGCAATTCTGGACAGTTGGCAACACTGCTGTGACGTCAATGGAAATGCCTAATTCAATCGGCATTATCCGGGGACTCCCCCCCGTCATTGTCAACCTATAGAATGGTACAGCCACACTCTCGTCATGTTTATTGGAAGACTATGGCCTATCAAACTAGCCTAAAACCGTTTTTGTCGGTCATCATTTTTTTGAAAAAAAAAAAGAAAGTGAAGAAAATTATTGAATTTTCACCCTGTATACTTATTTGTAGCAGTCACAGAGTTGAGGACTTCTGATATGTTGAAGAAGGGACTGTAAGCTTGCCATGATGAAAAAATCGTTTTTGTTTTAAATAATTCTAGCAGAGCACCTATTTTTTTCTATCTCCAATATACCGAGCGTTCATATATTAAATGGGTCAAGGGTGCCTATGAGTTTGAAAACATCTGTCGGAACTAGCATCGTTCATTTGATGTCTGTAATTTTTTGGTTATCGTAACTTGTCAAACTAGTCGCAGTTTTCGTTTTCGGAACATTTTAAATGTGGTTTTCACGGCAGGGCACAAAACCTACATGATCGAGGAGTATTTTTGAACTTGAAGTATTCTCGTGCACTTATGGCAGATCAGACATCAATGATATGGGACGTAACTTGTCAAAGTTTGACAAATTTATTACAAAAGGATTACGCTAGTTTCGACAGACGTTTTTGAATCCACAGGCACCCTTGACCCATTTAATTCATGAACTCTTGGTACTACTGGTGAATTTGAATTTACAGGATAAAAAGTCACTTTCATGTTCAATTCTTTTTCTTGATGAAATCGACTCACACAACAACTGCGAATAGTTTCTCTGTAAACTTGGAGTTTCTAGTCAAACATATCACAGATACACATTTTTGCTACAGCTACGTTTTTATTTACAGATTCAGATGTTTGGTTATTTTGCATCAAAAATCTGAAAATCTTGAAACAAACCGAACATTCAACTTCATTTCTCGCTGTCAAATTTTTTTCCCGGAAAACGCCAAAACAGTCGATTTTTATCTCGAATGGGACATCCAGGACACGTACCTATTGCCAAATTTCCATCTTCAACCCCTTCGTCCCCACCCTTTGCTGCTTCCATATTTCAAATAGCATGACTCATCTTGTGATACATCAAATTGAATTTACGTCATAAAATTCTCTTTCTGTCAAACAAATTTAATTTTCTCAAACTACTCCCAATCCCAATCTTACTCAAAATTCTCTCTTTGGTAATATGCGATATTCACCGGCACGAGTTGCGCTGTAGGTTCGCAAAGCTAGGGGATGAAACTCATGCGTCTGCGCGAGCTAAGAAAAGTCAAAACCTGCAGATTTTCAGCCATCGATTTAACAAAGGAAAATAGATGACAAGAAACTCCTGACTTCCATGCTAGATTATGTGAAATGATGTTGTCTATGTGCATTGCTGTCGAAAAAATGAATTCCGCGTGTAGTGTTCCGAAAAGAACGAAAAAGCCGTTTCAAGTGTATAACTGGTTGCCTAGAAGGTGATGTTTTTTGAGAACACACATGAAATGGAACTGTAATGTTCTTTTCGTACGGTTCTTGCAGCCAGGCACTCAACAAACTGCCCGTCATTTTTGAAAAAAAAAACAGAAAACACAAAACCTCTGATATATTATACACAATAACCCGATAAAATTTTAGTTACCATTTGTTTACATGCAGTTTCATGCCACTGACAGACAGGACGGCAACCGTAAGGCAGAGAAGAATACCAGAAGTAGGGCGGTATTTTCAAAAACACACCAACTGATAAACACGTTACCATATTTTCGCTCATTGTGTATCTAGAACTGATCCATCATAGCTGGTCTTGAACACAATGAAAGATCAAGAAACACTCTTTTTTCCATAGCTTATTTGAAAGTTTCATTTCCAGCTGTTTCAATAATAGACAATGTTGGAATTACGCTTTTTACATGTGTAAGCATACGGCACTATTCTCAAATCCCCTAGCATGGTTGCGCCAGCGCAGAAATGGCACTGAATCTCGCCTATAGGGCTGTGTAATTAGGTTTGTTTTGGCAGCGATACACAACCGTTTCCAACCGTTTGGATTCTGCGCGCTTCCGTTAAGCCGTTCGGGCAGTGTAAACTTCGAGTTGCCAACTGTTGGTAAGCTGTTTGAGCAGGTGCCTCCAACGGTTCGAAAACAGTTTGTGGACGGTCAGAGGAGTTTGAGAATTAAAAAGAAACTGGTGATCAGACGCATGCGTACGCCTTTATTCGCAATCGGGCGATCTTTGATTGATGGCGTGGCGCGTAATGTGACAGTGTGACAGTAAAGGTAAATAAAGACGCATTTTCGAGGTTAATTTAAAATAGTTTTACCTGCTAAAAGTTACATATTTACATTAATTCGGTAAATTTATCAAGGGGTTTCTGATGCGACTAACAAAGTTGTTGACGGGAATCGGTTTTTTTTTTCGTCAAGTAGAAACTCCTCCAAAAAGAAAATGTACGGATATTGCTATCAAATTTTGAAAATTTTTGATTTTGATTTTTGAAAATTCAAAAACTAGATAGCATCGACAATGTGTCTTTCCTCAAGAAAGTCGCATGCCAAATATGAACTTTTTATTTTTAAAAAAGGCACCAAAAATGATTTCTCGTAGACATGAAAAAGTGAATTAGTAGAAGTCATTTTTGGTACCTTTTTTTTTTGAAAATAGAAAGTTCAAATTGCATGCGACTTTCTTGAGGAAAGATACATTGTCGATGCTATCTAGTTCTTGAATTTTCAAAAATCAAATTCAAATATTTTCAAAATATTTTGGAAATTTTCAAAATTTGATAGAAATGTCTGTACATTTTCTTTTTTGATGAGTTTGTACTTGACGAAAAAAATAGAATAAAACCGATTTCCGTCGACAACTTTTTTAGTCGCATCAGAAACCCCTTAAATAAGACCTCGGCTTGGCGGGGAAAACTTGACAAGTTGTTGTGTCCCTAGTTTCAACTGGAACCGCTCGCTACGCGTTCTTGCAGCAAAAACTTTCCAACCACTTGAAAAGTGGTTGGAGTCGAGTATGCGCGCTGAATCACAGTTAGCAAACCGTCCGCAACTTGCTGCCAAAACAAACCTATTGTGTATCTTAAGTGTAAACCGGGCCCATGCGCGTAAAATTAGACGCTTGGTATGAAACTCCCAGACAACTAGCGTCTTGTAACACGTAAGATGTAAAGAAAACCATCAATAATCGTTTGTGTTAGTTAATTTTCCAACTATTGATGCTCACTGTTTGTGGGTTGTGAGTCTGATGTAATTTTAATCTTTTGAATATTGAAAACAATCATTTTGTAGTGGAAAAGGAAGCTTTCGGTTCTTGTGGAACCCTCTGGGGCCAAAGCTAGGCGAGAGCCACTCTCACACGGTACGTTTTAGGCAATCCTTGCTACATCAATGTACTGCGGATTGCATAAATCTATCCGGCCCAGAAGCCAGACAGGAGAACGGCAGAAGCCTTGTTCGGGGTTGCTAAGTGGACAAGAAATATGAATAATTCCAATTATTCCGATAGTATTTTCAAATTTTGAACTTTTATTCAGGATAGTGTCAAATTTTCCAATTAGAAAGGCGCAAGGTAACATCTTGCAAACCAAATTGATTTTATCGTGACTATTCAAGGTGGCAGTGATTGTAATACAGATTATTAATCACATATTATCATTGGTAACGGCGGCCATGCCAAATCTGACAACATCGCGATTAGACTGTGGATCATTTGCGAAGTGTGCAACGAACTTCCAATATTTTAATTATTTTGTGAAAAAGAACTATACGAATTGGAAATTTGGCTTGCGACTTGTTCTTCTTTACGTTTTTAGTGATTTTTTTGTATTTATATGGAAACTAGTCATGAAATAGCCTGGTATTCCATAGAAAAAGTCGATATTATTTGTCTGGATATTTCAAATTTAGCGCTGAATAGCGACACTTGCGTCCATGTTGCATCTGCGCCGTCGCCGTCGGTCGGGTCAAGATAAGGCACTATCGAAGAAACGTTTTTGAAAAGTCCCGATCTTTGAAAAATATATATTTTCAAACAAAAACAGCTCGATTTCTATTTCGAGGGGGACGTTTAAGACACATTCTGTCAAATCTTCATCCTCCACCCCTTTGCCCTTCTTCCTTCGATTAATAATAAGAGAATTAAAAAAAAAAAACGGGGGAGGGAATTATTAGAAAAAAGTTGGAAGTTTTTGTTTTACAGGCAGAGAGTTTTTTATCTCCAATCGGATGTATCATTCAATCAACCACCCAAACTAGAGTTCTATCCTGACGGCTCGATACCAAAATGGGGCTGAGACCGCCGCAAGTGCGGTTGTTATAGCAACTGCGGATACCAACCAATCAGACCGCTGTATTTGGCGAGTTACGCCGTCTCAAACTTTGGGCCTCCAATCTACCTTTCCCATTATGAAAATCACTTGCGCGCATACCTGTGAGCGCATACTCTTAGACTCCCGCTATAGTACAAACGGCTACTACATACCTCTAGTTCTGGGTTCACAGGTATGCGCGAAACTCCCGTGGGAAAGGTGGATTTGGTATCGAGCCCTGAGTTGCTAGTGGTGTCTTACTCTCACTCATACAATTTCTTGCCTCATCTTTTTTCACCTCAGGTCAGATTGGTGAGTTTTGTTGTTGATAAAAAGCGGCTATTGCATTGTAGCAGACAAGTTCTGAACACTATTGCCAACACTGCCGTCGTCTTCGAAGCTTTGCCACTAAATTTTGAAACTGTTGCTGGTACACCTGCTGTATAATATACAACTGAATCGGAAGGAAGGTTCCTATAGACCCAAACAAAGGTAGAAAATTATCATTTTGCTGTACCTCTGAGGTGATGGTAACTGTATGGAAAATTTCCTGCATGTAGGGAAAGTTGATACATTTTTGAGGTGTAGGGACTTGAAGGGAATATTTTTCTAGGGAGGATTTGTAGGGAAAAATTTATTTAATACGTTTTGAACAAAGTATTGGAGAAGAAAATTGGGAAAACCATCGATTTCACATCATTTCTGCATCCTCCCACCATTTGAGTGATAAAGATAAAACTGTCAACGCAGCGTCGATGTGTGCTTTCCATTTACCGACACACACAAGTCGACTTGATTTATTAGTCCAATTTTGAGAATTATAAGCTGTTTTTCTTCAACCACTCAAAATAGAATTCCATCTTCCATCATAACTCACTAGTGGTGTCCTCGGTGGTGTCCCACTCTTTGTCATTCGATTTCTTGCCTTATCTCTTTTCATCTCAGGTCAAATTGGTCAGTTCTGTTGTTGAAAGAAATCGACTATTGTATTGTTGCACCTCAGGGAAGGTTCCTTTGCGAATACAACAACGAATACAAATACAAAAGCTTCATTGTTTCTTTGATACAAAAGAGGTGTAATGGACAAGAGAGGTGGGGATAATTCTAAAAACGAAGTTCCTATATAACCCGACCAAGGGTGTCCGAAGGTCATTCTGTTACTATACCTCAGCCATCACAGTGCTATACTTTGTGTGTTCATTTTTGGTGACAGTGCTTTGTCTGTTTCGTCAAGATCTCCATCATAATATTTCCATAGACCTATATTCCAGTATTTTGGTGAGTTTAATCAATGTTTTTGTAAAATATAGATTATTTCAATATAAGTACATCACGTACATCGATGAGAACGCGAAAAAGTGGCTAGTAGTCGTATTTTTCTTAAAGCATACTTCCCCAATCAGTAAGAGCGATTCTGGAGCTGAACTGGCTCCATTCTGGCCAGTCGAAAACGCCATCAGTTTTTGTCACATTCGATAATAGCAATCATTGATAAATCGAGGACAAAATCAAGGCCTGATTCCGGATTTGATGTTCCTTTTTGTAGTTCTGGTGCATTCATAATAGAAAAAAGCTGTATAAAGTATGATACACGTGCATAAGTAGCCTTTTAACACGTTTACTGCCAGCAGCGTGAAGCTCCAACCAATCAGATAGGCCGGGCATATTATTAACCGCTTCGTCCGATTAACGTACACAATCAAACAGGCCGTGCATATTATCAACCGCTTCGTATGATTGACGTTTGGCGACTTGGTGTTTGAATCTCAACAAATTTTGGACAACGGCAGCTCGGCAGCAGCAGAAAAGGTCAAGAAATTGTTTGACCAGGTCTTATTTAATGCAAAGCTTGATGTGGTGAACGTGAATTTGGTTGGTTTTGTGAAAAAGCAGCTAAAGGCCGAACGGTCGGTTGGTCAGTACAACATATAACCTCACATTATCTACTTTTTTGGAATAATTCCCAATTACCTGTGTTCACTTCTCGATCAGCACACATATCATTTACAATCTGTTATGTTAGAGGATGCAGTTTTCTCAAAAGGGACCAGCTCATGAAAGTTGCATACGTTTTCATGTACCTAAATCGTTTTTGGTTTTTCATTTTGCTGGCAGAAGTCATTGGTGGCCTTATCTGCTGCCTCGCACAATTAGAAAGGTGTCTCGCGACCGTCATTTATTGTCATCATCACCCCGGCGAATAGTATTTGAAGTTGAAAACTTCCAAAATGCTCGAAGTCTACTTGGTATTTGACATCTACAATAAATGCAGAGCTTTTTTGTGGAATTTTGGAACCTCACAAATTGGATCTGCTTTGCTAGTAGTGAAAAAAAATAGTATATAAACCGCGCTTGAGAAGGCTGATATAGCCTTCAAACGTATCTCCCTCGCCGCTACGCGGCTCGGGATTTAAACGATGCTCACGCTATAATAGCTCACTTCTCAAACTTGGTATATAATATACTATTACGTGTTTGTTGTGGTAATACATGAGATGTAATGACTTTTATATAAGTTGTATATGGATATTACAGTATATGTATTGAAGTTGACACTTGTCAAAATAACCTCGAAAATTACAAAAAAAATTAAATTTGCAATGGAACAAACACGTAAAATGTGGTACAACACTCGTGGCTTGTTACACAAGATGCTTTCCTACACTCAGACTCTTACAGAACTCGGGCTGCGCCCTCGTTCTGCAAATTTCAGCTTCGTGTCTGAAAACCACTTATGTAACAGCCAACTCGTATTGTAAACTACCCATTCTCATACTAACTTATTCTATATTATAATCCGTAGAAAAAGCAAAGTTGCATTTAGTAGGTTGTTCGATTTGCATCAATTCGGTGGGAAATTCCTTGACCAATACATTTTCAACTTTGATCCATATCATTTCAGTTCTTAGCACGCGTCAGTCAAGGGGTTATTGTTCAATTTTTTTTCCTCACGGTTTCATCGTTATCAATGCTTCAAATGAAAAACCTAACAAAATGGGTATCTCAAGTAAACAGGGTGTCCCGGAATTGGTGTTACAAAACTCATAGGGAGATAGGAAAAATAAGGGGACTTTTGTTGATAAACATACCCTCCCAAACGTATAATATCGGAGATACAGGCCTTCAAAGTTGTTTTTCAAAAACAGTTTTTTTTTGCATCACTTTTGAACCATTTGACCGATTTCAGTCAAATATAAACTTGAGTTCACTGAAACAAGTCTCTAATGAACAATAATAACGCATTCCATTAAACATTTTCAGGGGCGAAGATAATAAGGAGTGGACTCCCCCTTTTCCCCCTATTTTTGACCTCTCCGAATATTTTTGGAAATTGTTTCAATTCTTGAATTTTGCGTTCAATTTAAAGAAAAGAGTTACTCTCGCAAAATTTTGATTAGAGGCTTAGTTTTTGAGATATTTGAGATTGAAACATTGCAAAACATCTCGAAATCGCCACTTTCCTGGGCCTAAGAATTAAAATTCAAGAAAACCCATGATTCGTCAACTGGAATGAGTTTTCTGGGTATTTTGAGTTAATAAACCATCATTTCCGCTGATATACATGGAGTTTTTCAGAAATTCAGAAAAAAAAAACAATTTGGGCCCTGGAAAGTGGCAATTTCGTGATGTTTTCTAATGACCTGTGTTAGTGAACTTCAGTTTGAATTTGAATAAAATCGGCTCAACGGTTCAAAAAGTATGCGAAAAAAACTGTTTTTGAAAAACAACTTTGAAGGTCTGCATCTCCGTTATTATACGTTTGGGAGGGTATGTTTATCAACAAAAGTCCACTTATTTTCCAATTTTCTATCTCCCTGTGAGTTTTGTAACACGAATTCCGGGACACCTGTATACAGTCCTTTTTTTTTTCGGAAGTCCACTGTGGTGCAAATGGCACACACTTTTGCATTCACCGTCAATGAGAGTAATTAGAGGGAAATTTTTTCCTCATCAACTTCTTGGATTCTTGTGAAATAGATTCTTTAGCGAAAACAGGTCGATTCTTATTTCGAAGGAGGCATCTGAGACATATATTGCCAAATTATTATCTTCAAGCCCTTCGCCCCCACCCTACCCTACTTTAAAATTTCACATGGCAATATCTTCTTCGTGATACATCAGACTAAAGGTGATGAAATTTTCTTTCTGTAAAAAATGATTTCAAGTTTTCTGAATTACCTCCTAAACTTTTTCAAAAATTTGCTCAATTGAGAGGCGACGGGGTTGAAGGCAAAAATTTGACAATGTGTGTCCTAGATGTAACCCTCGAAATGAAAATCGACCTGTTCGGGCGTTTACTGGGAAAAAATTTGGCGGCGAGAAATCTAGAGTGGGTGGTACTTGTAAAAAAAATCAGCCTGTATGCCCCAGGGATGTTATTGCCTATTACTTATGAGATATTTTTTACCACTATCGAGCTTCTATGTATTCGTCTGAACAAGAGCATCTGATTCTTGAAAAAATTTTGAAAAAAAAATTGTCCATGGAAATATTGTCATTTCTGGCTGGGGTATGATGTATATAGCATAACTCCACTTTCCTAACGCTTCGATTCTCTTTGTCGTTGTGTTCTTGAGTTTTTCATTGTTCAGCACTGTCCGGTTAGTACCTGCTCAATACACTCGTAGAATACTATTTGAACAAACAAGTTCACAAATAGCATCAACTGTACTGAAGTCTCAAGGATATGAGGATGCCAAAAGAAAGCGCCCATTGTATCATATCACAAAAGCTTTGAACATTTTCGCCTGCACAATTGCCGTCGTCTTGTCTTTTGCCGAAGCTTTGTCTCAAACGTAGAGCTCTAGAACTTGATGGCTTACCTGATGCCTGTATACCGTTAGGTGGAGATTCCCTATACAACTGGAGCAAGGGTGTTCAACAGTCATTTTTATACACAACCAGTCGTCTTTCACGGTACCACAGTCAACGCGGTGCTCGTGTGCTCATAATTAATCTACGGATCTCTCTCTGACTTGGTTTTTTCTTCACCACGTGAAAGGAATTTTTGTTTAATTTTTTCTATAATTTTTGTCAAATTAAGGTAATTTTCAATATGCATTCATCATGGACATTGATGAGAACGCGCAAAAGGGGCATCATTTTCTTTACTCAATAAATAATTTCGACCTAATCACTTATCAACAATCGATGATTATATGTCACGTTACTGACTACATGACGGAATAATATTGAGGTCTTTTTCCGATTGCCATGTTTTTTTCTCTATCCTGATGCATTATGCATAGTGAAAAAAGTGTCGGTATGATACACGTGCATCAGCAGCCTTTCAAAGACTTGCGCTGTTGATACCATTCTGATTAGCGTCGGGCCACGTGTCATCAAATGCGTTGCACTTGTTTGAAAGGCTTACTTATACACCTACTTACTTACCTGATTATTTTGCCTATTTCACCTTTACGGGTGGAAGTGAAAATTTCCACCCGTAAAATCTTTACGGGAGAACAAGCGAAAATTTGCGTGCCTACCACAGGCAAGGTGTTTGAGAAATAAAAGCCACAAATAAAGAATCAAGCAAGTATTCCGAGCTCACCGTTGAAATTAAAAAAATGCAGGGCAGTTCAGGAGAAGGCTCCAATAGTACCAGAAACTTTCCGATGATTTTTATTTTTTACAAATCAAGAATCGATTTTCCGTCCCTTATTAACTTTTGCTATTCATAATGGCTCTTTCATACTCTTTCAAAAAATCACGAACGCGTCTTTTTGTACTGCTGATTGTGTCTCGGAATATCACCCACTATAGATACCGGGTGAGCCAAACATTTTTGTAATCCGCTCGGTAATCCGTATTCATCAAAAAACGCTTGCAAAAGATCGTTGAAAGACTCTTTAACTGATGTAAAGCAATAAATAAGACAATAGGACAATAGAATAACTTTCTTTCTTCATTCCCCAAGAGAATTGGATTTTCAAAATGGACCTATGACACCCCCTGTGCTTCAGCGATCAATAAAAATTCAAAACATTTTCGATGGTTCGAACATATTTCTGTTTCTCTGGAATCACCGTTTCTGTTCCATTTATTGATCAACCTGTAAGTCTAAAGATGAGAATCCAAAAATACGCCCAGGAAAAATGGCGCATAGCAAGTTTCTCCCAAGTGTAATGTTCAATAATTTTCTAACAAGAAAATGAATTCGGATTTTTTATTTTGTAGCGTTTTTTCGAAGTATCCACCTACATAGCTACTCCTTTCTTGAGGGGTTTCTAATGCCTGTGTCGCTGAATTAGTAGAAATCACTGTTTGTACCTGCATTTGAGAAAAAGAAAATTCTAATTTGACAGGCGACTTCCTTGAAGGAAAATGAATGGGCGATTGTATTGACTTTTTGAATTTTACAAGAAAACATCAAAGTTTTAGAGCAAAAATATTCAAGATTAAATAGCATTTATTGTCAATAAATTTTTTCCAAGGGAATTGCATGCCAAATTTAAGTTGTTCATTCCAAAAATAAAGGTATAAAAAGGGATTTCCACTAATCTACTTTTTCAGTGGTATTAGAAGCCTCTTCATGACGGATTTCATGGATATGTGGAAGGTGGGAGCTGATGCCACCCTTTGTCATAAAACTTAAATTTTCATTATAAAGATGAGTATTACCTCGAGTATTGCAAACATTGTTCCCACCTTCTTGAAGTGAAGCTTAAAGCTAAAGTAAAAGTTGAATTATTCGTTCATGAACCCTGCTTAACCTATAACGACATTTGATGTGACTTTTACTGTGCTAACCAAACTCAATCATCAATCATCTTGGGTATCTACCAATAGATCAGGATGATCAACTCCAAATAATCATTCAAATTTATATAAGCGGATATTTAGGTACATACGTAGGTACTTGCAATTTGCAATGATGATTTCTACCTGTACTGGAATAATCTATTTTGTTACAGATCTCGAATAATGCCACTTTTCACCGAAAAAGGTATGGCGAGACTAAACTACATGTTCCAGACTTCTGATGGAGAGATTAGGAGTTTACTGCATCCGCAAACCCTCGTGGGGATGCCGCCGGGTGAGGGCCCTCCAAGCGCTCATCGCATACTTCAGCAGTGGAAGGAGGCGGAAGAAGCTGTACTTAAACGGAGAAAACGGTGTCATTCTGTGATCGATCAGAGAAACAATTGCATGGAGTCCTGTCACGTTTTGGTTGAGTACACAAAGATGGTTACGAGCAGGCATCTGACAGAAGTTGCGAGCGAGCATTCGACCGAAGTTGCAAGCGTGCACCCAAGGAAAGCTGAAAGCAACGACAAGACCGGAACTGTTGATAAGGACTCGACCAAATCTGTGATCGACGAGGTGATCAAGCAATATATCAAAGCCGTAAGGGAGTACTCGGTTGTGGCCGCAAGCGAGCACCCAACCGAAGTTGCAAGTGTGCACTCGACAAGCGCTACGAGCGAGCACTTGAAGGACGCTGAAAGCGAGGACAAGACTTTGGACAAGGTCGCAAACAAGATCTCGGTCGATGTCGCGAGTGATCACTCAATCGATGCCGCAAGCGATCACACAATCGACGCCGCAAGCGAGCAAACGAGCGATGGATCAACCACCTCCAGACGTGAGCCGAACAAAAGCTTCTCTGCGTTGAAGAAGCTCGCTGAGGACTTGTCATTAGATTCGGACACAAGCGATGACGACGAAGCTGATTGGTCGCTCGTCGATCGTAAAATGCCGAAGAGCCGAAACACCAGTTCCATCACCGAAAAAGAACACAGTTCCATCGGCGGTGATGCTACGAGCGTCGAGAATAGTGATGAGGATATAGTGAACGTCGGTAACATCAGGACCGATAGAACTGACGGCAACTGTATCAGTGATATTGTTTTGGTGGACGAAGCCTCAACACTTCAAGTTCAAGGCGGTTCTAACGATATTGACATCACGATCAATATCGCGGCAGCACGACAGCACGACAACTACGATATGCTGAAAGAAGACTTGGCAATCTCAACCGATGAAGACGAAGGTGAAGTCGCCCCTCCTATTGAGCCTTACCCTGGAACGCTCCCTGGATGCTCGCAAAATCCCCGTTGTACTAGTTCAAGGTACAAACCATATGTGATTCCACACCAGAATCAGAGTCGGCCACGCAGTGCTACAGAGACATGGGGCGTTTCAAGATTTGAGGGTTTGAAATTGAGGTTCAAAAAGACTTCAAAGTCAAAGAGAAGGACCTCTACAAGGTGAGATTTTCATTCTGGCCAATTTTACTGTTCGTTTTGTTTCAAATATTTTTTTTCTCTTTTATTCATTGTTTTTGTTGTGTCGGAAAATGAAAATAAAAATGTTTATATTTTTACTTTGTTTTTTATACGCCTTTTTTTAAACCATGAGCAGTGGTTCCGAGTTTTGCAGATTTGAACCTCACAAAATCTTTTGTGAAAAATTTGGAGGTAAGCTAGACATTCCTGCGTCTTGTACCTTCATAACATGTATAGGTAGAATAGTGACACTATCGACTCGTGTGAAAAAAGTTGAGCTAAGCATTGTTTGCAAAGAATACAAGTCGGTAAAAGCTATTAGACCACTAACGGAACACGGAACGTAAATTCACAAATTCATTTTGACACCGATTCGCTCATTTCGAGTGATGAATAGGGACAGTAGGTAAAAGCCACCGAGCGGAGAAAGCTTGTGTCTATACAATCCAAGCCTCGAACCTCGAACCAAGCATTCGTGAGAAAATGTGAGTGATAAGATGCAGCAAATATTTCACGAATAATAAATAAAAAGATGATTCATCCCACAATCATTCTTGATCTTTACAAGAGTGAAGAGTGAGAGGTTTTACCTCACACGTTTCAGTCTGAGCCACATACGGCGCGGCATATTAACAAATAAACTGACGCTTCTTTAAACATATTAACTGTCAATATTGCCAATGGGCAGCGCTTTCCTAGATTGAATGCTTGCTCCCTATAAGTGTCAAATTCACTGAAAATAGAATATTCATTTGAAAAAAAAATTATCCACCAGGGGATGGTGTAATAGTCTGCTGGGTTGATTTTACCATATTAAGGACGGAGTTCAATTGGTAAAATAAGAGTTGCGGAATCAATCAGTCTGGGTTTATTCCTTGACGGATTTTCACCATTCTGCTCTCTATCGAAAGCTACAAGGATTTACTTTGATTTGAGCCCATTGGCATTTCCAAAATCAGAAAATAATTTTTTAAAATGTCAAAATTTGATTTTTTTTTTGATTTCGGAAATGCCAATGAGCTCAAACCAAAGTGCATCCTTGTAGCTTTCAAAAGAGACCAGAATGGTAAGAATCCCTCAAGGAATAAACCCAGACGGATTGATTTCGCAACGCTTATTTCACCAATATGACTCCGTCCTTAATAAGCGGGCCGTCTATGCAATAGTCAATAGCATTGAAAAAATTGCACCATGTTCAAATCTCGGTTCAAATTATCAAAACGCGACTATACTAGGAGAGCAAATATAATTGTGGAAACCATTGCCTGGCCGTGCGGTCAATGGATCAGAGGGAATTTTCGTTACTTTGGGTCGTACTGTTTTGCTATGGTCTTGGGAGCCTCGAATAAAAAGGGGAATTCAGTTTAGTTGAATTTATCAGACGCGCAAAGAAATTCGAGATGAACCGATATGCGGCTGCTGCTGGGCCAAACAAAGTGTTTCTATTTGTGTATGCTCGAGGTACGTAATTTTGCTAATACGCTCAATCAGTGATGACGTCAAAAGTTGGGTTTTGTATGAAAACAATCTCTGTACTAGCGGTTCACAACATAATCTGGTACAATCCTGCATTTTGTGATACAAACAAGAACTTCGGCACAATTGTTCCTAGATCCAACATGAATACTTTGGCCCGCTGTTCTTTTCGATTACCCCCTGCTGGTCCGAGATTAAGGGGGTACAAGGGGTACATGACTATTTTTTGCTGCAAGCACTAAACCCACTAAACACTGCTATCGAATCATGTTTGATGTCATTTCTGAATAACTAGAGACTGCTGATCACGACGTCGCCACTGTCAGAATGATGCGCCTGTCGGGAGACAATGTAGAGCTGTCAATTTTACGATGGGGGCTTCCTGAATTATTAAATTTTGGTCATCGAAGGGGATGCGAACTCATTTTCTTTTGTAAAAGTGTAATTGGTTTGAAACTGTGGAAAACATGATGGGTCAAAATTAAATTATGATTATTGATTTTCAAACATTTACGATTCGCACTGATTCCACTTTTGTTGCACTTTTGATTAGGCTAAGCTAGCGAGTCACGATGCCGCCATTGTTGAGGCGCTGCGTTCGCTAGAAGTCGAGTTATGACGGTATTATTCAAATTGGAAAAGTTCTTGAAAGTCGCTGCAGTGGCCATTCAAAAAGGAGTGGAATATAATTTCGACCGCCTTCAGACTCAGAGAGTCTACTTTTTTGCATAAAAATGAAATTCTGTCAATATTAAGGGGGCTCATGAAATGAAGATTTTGTACTTTCTGGTGCACAAGCACTCGCTTTGAACCTCAAAAAAATACATTCCAGCATAAAATGATGACGTCGATGCGATGCTGTCATCACTGAAGCGATACGTCAACCAGAAGCCGAGTGGGGGCTGTACCTCTTTGTACTTGGGGTGCGAGTCTTGAATTATGTTAGTCTGGTCTTGAAATATGATGTGTTGGGCATCATTTCTAATGTTTTTTGGGTCGCTGATTTCATTTCCCGAAGCAAAATTTTGATTGACTTACAAGCGGAGTTGTAGCTGTCTTAGTACATAGGAGATATCTCCCCTCTCCCTGAATTCTAACTCAATCAAAATTTTGCATTGAGAATTGAAATCAGCGACCCAAAAAACATCAGAAATGATGCCCAACACATCATATTTCGAGACCAATCTAACCTAATTCAAGACGCGCACCCCAAGTACAAAGAGTTACAGCCCCCACTCGGTTTCTGGTTGACGTATCGCTTCAGCGATGACAGCATCGCATCGGCGTCATCAATTTATGCTGAAATATATTTCTTCAAGGATTCAAACGAGTGCTTGCGTGATAAAAAGCGAAAAATCTATATTTCATGAGCCCCCTTAATATTGACAGAACTTTATCTTTATGCAAAAAAGTAAGTTTGATGACTCTAAAGGTGGCTGAAATTATACTCAACACTTTCCTTTACGGTCCATATAGCCAGTTTCTGGAATTATTTCAATTCAAAATTATTCGTCATACTATAGTGGACAAAAAAAGCTGAACGACAGATGAATGACTTTTCAAATTGTGTAGAATGCCCTTTAGGATTATCATTTTTGACAAGCCCATGACAAAATGCCAGTGATTTTTTTGAGTCACAAGACAACGTCAGTTGTGTCTTTGATTTCTTTGTAGCTATGAACCAGGAGTAGAAGAAGGTGAAGATAAAAATGGATCATTTCCACTGAGATTTCTACCCACTTTATCAACACGAGCCCGCAACACGGTGACTTCGTGCTGGTTGATTCCATGTAATATGCTACGAGTACATGGCAATGGCGGTCCGTTGCCTTTTGCTTGCAGGGAAATTTAAGCGGCTCGCAGCATGTCGAACATTGGCGAACGAATCGTCCTCCAGCATCTGGACATACCGTGATCTGGACATAGACCATTTGGATCAATGCTTGATCTTCGGCTTCGGTAGTATAGCTTTTGCGTCTGCCAAAACCTGGTTGCCGTGTGTCAGCGTTGAATTTTTCCGCCACCTGCACATAACGTTGTAAACCGCCCCTTTCCTGTTACTGAGAAGGTCTGCTACCGTCTTCCACGCGATACCACTCTCCACAAGAGCAATAATTTGCACCGTAACAGATTCATTGGACATTCTGTCCCGTTTGACACAGAAAATGACAAAGCATTATTGGTTATGGGTGGCATATTCTTGATGACAGTAAAGCTGATTCACAGGTCAAAAATTAGAAAAGTCATTCATCTGTCGTTCAGCTTTTTTTGTCTACAATAGTAAGTCGACTTCTGGAGAACGCAGCGCTTCGGCAATGACGGCATAATAATTCGCTGACCCAGACTATTGAAAACTGCAACAAAACTCAGTTCAATGCGAATCATAAATGTTTGATAACCGATAATCATAATTTTGACCCCTCATATTTTCCACAGTTTCAAACCAATCACATTTTCGCACAAAGAAACGAGTTCGCAGACCTCGATTGTGTCAAAAATGATACCCACACATCCTCTTCGATGACCAAAATTTGTTATTTCAAGGAGCCCCCACTGCAAATATGACAGCTCTACCTTGTCTCCCGACAGGCGCATCATTCTGACAGTGGCGACATCGTGATCATAGATAAGGCAAGCAATAGATAGCCGACTCCCTCAGTAGGCTTTGAAGAACAGTTCCGAGCGCCCTCTCTATTTTCTGCCAAGTACGACAACAAAAAAATGTAGATTCCTGTTTTACTTTTGAACCGAATTTCGGGGGCGGGAAATTCAAACCCTTTTTTAATCGCCTGGATGATGATACGTGGCTGGCCGTAGGTACTCAAATAATAGTTGCAGCGGTACACTACAGGATCGATAAAAAAGTCACATTTAAATATGAAAGCAAGCCACTTTGCACAGGTGTCGTCTAGGACCATTTGAGCGATTTGATCCGCAGCATCTGAAATTTCGTCCCTTAGGGCTTGACGTTTGACCTCTTTTCCAAGATGGCGGCGAAAAAATGTTCAAACACTGATAACGGTCGCTTTTTTTCAAACAAGGGCTCCAAACACAATTGGGAGATGAAAATACCGAAAAAGGCAGTATGACTGTTGTCTGGCTTTTTTCTTCAGTCCTAGGGCCAAAATTTCCAAATATATTGCCTTGCGAACGGTAAAGTTTATACCGGGTGATCATTTGAAAACTATCCACCTGCAATAACTCCCGATTCCTAGTCAATATTTCTTCAAGCAAAAACAGGTCGATTTTTATATCGAGGGGGACATCTAAAACATACATTGGCAAATTTATATCTTTAGCCCCCTCGCCCCCACCCATCCCAAAAATAAAATTTCAAATGACACCACCTACCTTGCGATACATCAAATTGAAGAAAATTGAATTCTCTTTTTGAAAAAGATATTTTAAAGAATTTAAACTTCACCCCCCTTCTCCCTAAAAATTCTCCGAGTGTCCCTTTCAATATTCTGGACCCCTCAATTCTCTTCAGTTTGGTCGGCATCATCTTGAATAGCTTTAAATAAAAGAATTTTTAGTGAAAAAAGTGTCACCCAAATTGACTTCATTGCTCTCCCCCACCTCAACTTGAAAACTTAACAAAATTCAACCTACTTTGTGATACATCAAATTAAAGGAAATTGAATTCTCTTTCTAAAAACAATTTCTTTGAAATTTTCAACCCCTCCCTCATTCAACTGGACATTTGGAGTAATTTAGTAGAAAAACGGGGGTTTCAAAAATTTCCAAAAAATTGTGTTCAGGGAGAGAATTCAATTCCCTTTAATTTGATGTATCACAAAGTAGGTATTGTCATTTTAGATTTTTAAAGTGAGGGGGGGGGGGAGCAAAGGGGTAAGCACTTTTTTCATCGAAAAATTTCTCTTGCGATGCTGTGCAGGATGACGTTGACTGCATTGAATAGAATTGAGAGGTTAAGAATAATTAATTGGACACTCTGAGAATTTAGGGGGGAACAGGGGTGGGATTAAAAATTTTAGAAATATTTTTTCGGAAAAAGAATTTAATTTTGTTGGATTTAATGTATCGCAAAATAGGTAGTGTCATTTGAAATTTCAAAGTTGGGGTGGGTGGGGGCGAGGGGGCTAAAGATAGAAAATCGCTAATGTATGTTTCAGATGTCCCCTTTGATATAAAAATCGACCTGTTTTTGCTCGAAAAAATTTTCACTAGGAATCGGGAGTTATTGCAGGTGGATAGTTTTTAAATGATCACTCGGTATTAGTACAAGCGGTAGGCAGAACAATCCTGCATTCAATGAAGAAAGCAAACCTTTTTGCACAGTGTCTCTTAGAACCATTCTGAGCGATTTGATCCGCCGCACTCGATCATTCGTCCCTTAGGGGGCCCATGGGGGCCCTCCAAATTTTCAATGTGCAGGAACTTTCACAAAACAATCATTGAGTATCGTCATGTGTGTCATAAAATGAGCTTATGGGTCTATTGAAAATGTTTTCAGCAATTATCGTTGTGTCCGTTCGATTCTTCAAACTTGAAAAAAAATTCTTTAGCAGAGGTCAAAAAAACTGTTTTTATCTTTCAATCCACGGAAGAAAACGATAAATTCATATGTTTTGTTAAGTTCCCAAACAAATCGAATAACTTGGCCGACTTTCTTAAAAATTCGAAGAACAAGGTTCTGCGTCGGTAGATGCTAGGAGGCCCTAAGGTGAACTGACTTCTTGCTGAATTTCAGGAGGAAAGGACCAACGTCACTTCTGATAAGCATCATGAACAGTATGATTCGTTTAAAAAAAAGTTCGCTGAACATTGCGTGGCATTGGAAGATAGCTTCCTGGAGTTGGAAGTTCATTCCAAGAGCATAGCGATCAGCTCATGGCATTAGACAGTCACATTGTCGTATCTGGCGATTCAGTTGAGACTCTATATGCACCATAACAACAACAAAATAGATTTGTGAAAGAGGCTTGTATCTCGGTCAACGTCGTTGTACGATCCTGTGAAGAAGATGAATACCAAAATCTTTTCTTCCAAGGTAAAAAAGAAAGTTCAGGCTTCATCTGTTAAGAATCTCTTCTGGAAGAAGAAAGAAGCTGTTCTCAAGGCTTTTCATCGTCGGCCGTGAGCGAGCGTTGGATCTGGAAACATTTTTCAGCTTTGAAAATCAGAAGTATCCGCCGTCTCTCTCAATGAATGGCCAGCTTCGCTTGGGCTAAAAGTTTGATTTGGCAGAGAAACTGGAGTCTCTGGTTGACGGTGTCCTTGCTCCTACAAGTTTTGATAGTATTATCTTTGATGGGGTAAGGGCAGCCGTTGCTCAATCTTATTGGCCACACAATGTGAAAACTTTCCAGGAGTAGTTATTTGCTTTTGGATCTCAAGCAGTTTTTTTTCCGATCAAGTGTCAAGAACAGAAGCAAATAGAATTGACATTGTGTGGGATCTTTATCGCACTGACAGTTTTAAATCTGCCTAACGTGAGAGCAGAGGAGATGGCATACGCCGTCAGGTTGTTCCAAGTGCTAAGTTGCCTTCGGACTGGTCAGATTTTCTAAGAAATTCAATAAACAAAGCTGAATTGTTCTTCTTTCTGAGCAAGAATCTCCTGCATCACAATTCTGGTGACATTGATGTTGTTACCAACACCAGTGGAGTAATATCAACATCCAAGAGCTGTTGCACCTCTCTGGATGAACACAATTGTACAGATTTCGAAGAAGCAGATGGCCGTATTATTCTATATGCAAAGGATATGACCAAACATCATGCAAAGAAATTTTTGATCAGATGTTCCGACACGGATGCTCTCGTGCTTTGCGTGTCTTTTTTCCATGAACTAAAAACAATGGGTCTTGAGGAATTGTGGATGCTTTCAGGAACAGGTGCCAACCAACGTTATGTACTGACACATCAGATAGCTTCCGCTTTAGGAGAGGAGAAAGCTCGAGCCCTCTTGGGATTTCATTCATTTACGGGCTGTGATACGACATCATATTTCAATTACAAAAGGAACAAAACAGCTTGGAAGACATGGAGTTTGTATCCATATGTAACAAAGTCATTCCTGGCAATCTCCAGTTCTGCATTTGAGGTTTCCTCCGAGATGTTCCGCCGCCTTGAGCTATTCACCGCTCTTCTCTACAACCGACAGACAGAATGCCAGACTGTAAACAAGGTCAGAAAGGAGATGTTCACGACAAAAAATCAATTGGTGCAGTTCTTGCCTCAAACTTCCGCTGCCTTGTTCCAACATGCACTCAGAGCCACTTTCAAGCTGAGCATATTTACACGGAATCAGCTGGATGCTCCGTTGCTCCACCTTCTCCATCTGACTGGGGCTGGACCAAGCAGAATGGTTATTGGTTCTTGGGTGCCCTCATGGACTCGAGAAAGCCAAATCTGGGAGGAGCTGTCATGTCTCGAGAAGTGTGGGTGTAAAACAGGGTGCAACTCAATGCGATGTGCCTGTCGCCGTGTATAGGACTCCTATGTACGCTACAGTGCAGTTTATGCCTTGGTGCAATTCAGTGCCCTGATTCCGTAGACCAGGCCAAGAAGCTGTTTGTTTGCTACGGAGAACAAGCCTCTTCACATGCTGATGCAGCATTCTCTGAGAGCTGCCTACCAGGCTGGACAGATCTGGGGCCGAGCTGACGAGCTTATTTGTTTTGATGCACCATCTTCAGCCAGTTGGGGTTGAATACAAACCGAAGATTGGGTACCGTTGTGGTCTACTCAGCCACCTATTTGGGACGCTTGTCGAGCATTGGACAGGTGCGGTTGTGCTTCACAGTGTGAATCATTTAGGTGTATCTGCAGGAAGCACTCGTTACTCTGTACGCCTGCCTGTGAAAAGTGTCAGGGAAACTGCAGCAACAAGAGGTACCTTGTTTGCATGAGTTTTCTCATTGGAACCAATGATTTCCTGCAAAACATGTCACTTAACTATTATTTTGCTTCAGCGCAAGACATCAAGAGTGTGAGGTGAAAGAGATTTCATCCAGCCAAGTAATGCCGTCCGATTCTTATTACATATAATAAAAAGTGTTACTTCATGTTGCGATAATCATTGACTTTTACCGAGACTTTTACTACGTCTAAACTTCATTTTCGACTACAGTGGTATTGAGAGCCTTCAAATTAGTCGGTTTGCATACCCCACACGATATGTGGACACACCAAATGCAGCACTTGTAGCACAGGCATAATAGGTTACAGACCCAAAAAAAAAAAGGTGGACCTTCATCTTTAACTTGAGCGCCCTCCCAACAAAATAGTCACGAGCCGCCACTGCCTTAAAGATGTACTCCATGTAAGATAAAGTGACCTTCACAGGTTATGGTCCATGGTATGACATTATAGTGACCACTAAAGTATCAGGATATCATGAAATATTCAAAACTCATTATCCTAGATAGGTATGTAACTAACATAGAAATTTTTCGTTCGAAGGGCAATATATTTGTAAATTTTGGCGCTAGGACACAAAATATATAGTCCACAACATTGATAAGGCTTTTTTGGTATTTTCATGTCCAAATTGTGCAGAAATGTCCCTTTGTCTGTGAAAAGACGACCTTTATCAGTGTTTGAACATTTTTCAGCCGCCATCTTGGAAAAGAAGCCTAAAGTCACACCCTAAGGGATGGATTTTCTGATGCTGCGGACCAAATCGTTAAAATGGTCTTAGACAACAACTGTACGAAGTGGCTTGCTTTCATACTTGATTGCCACTTTTTTTCACGTACCGCTCGTACTATAATGCAAATTTCGCATTACAGCTATTATGTATCTCAAAAGAGTCAAAAATAGCTATGAAGCGAAATTTTCATTGTTTGTGTAATACGACGATTCACACCACAAGAGAGACGTAAATATGATACCTAAAAATTACAGAGGTACTTTGGATACTTCTATAAAAATTCTTACAAGTGAAAAATTCGTTAGCTCATTGTTATGATTTTGTGGCCATATAATATATTTACCAGAAAATAGTGGTTAATTTACAAGAAAAATGTACATATTAGGTGTCTAGATAATTGATCTAGATAATTGATGTATGTATGGAAAAAAGATGACCCTATATCCTAGATCAATATACCTATACCATTTGCTGTAAGAGGGTGGTATCCCATAAAATAATTGTCTACACATAATCGCATAATTGGTAGAGTTAGTTGTTCAATGATTTGGGATGGAATTTGGTTTTCAACAATAGTTCTAAAGAGGACAGTTTTTTTTAACAAAGAATATCAACGATGTTTGATCTAAATTTAACATCATCAGGTTTGCAGCGTAGTTGAGTAGGTAGCTACTCTCTACTTAAAATAAATTGCACTGGTCTTTCCAATATTATAGGGTAGAAACTGCTTGAAGTCATTTGAAGTCGGTAGTATGAAAAGCCTTGTCATACAACTCTTCTTAGAAGAATATGCCATAAGGTGACATCCTCAGCTCACTGGTGATGTTCCAAATGAATCAAAAACGACTCTTGCTGGTCACGTTGCTTTTGGTCTCATGCATTGCCTTTTCCATCAAAAATCCGACCAAAAATCATGTTCATTCAGTTGTGGACCTCTTGGAGATGCTACCCGGGAGTCAGTTTTGATTTTCGGTCTCATTGTCTCCTTACACAGTCATCACCCGTGAGTCATGGAGAGTTCATGTATTGTTCATTGTGGGCATCAGTCATAACTTCAATGTGCACATTTTCTTTCGGCTGCATCTGGTTCCTGTCTATATGGAATCATTACTGTAGTTATTGCAAATTATTTGGGACTGATAGGTACCTTCGATTTGGTCTTCCAAAATAGGTATGTCTTTCGTTCTTTTTTCATCGTTTGGAAAGCTGTGCTCGACGCCGTGTTATCCAGTTTTATCCATAAAAAGTGTGAGAACGTGGCCTTTTTGTTAAACCTGGAACGAATTAAAAGTGAAGTAGCAATAAGGCCAATAGGTATTTGAGAATAATAAAACTCATGCAGACATGTTGGAAATTACCTTATTCACTTCCTCGAGGTCTTTTCTTCATAATGAGAGACGTAGCACCGGCCTTGTATTCCACAAATAAAACCAAAATGCAGAATAAATCCAAATTATTACGGAAAACGCCGAAGCGTCCATGAAGCGTCCTTTTTTTTGATGATGCGCAAAAAAGTAAAGTCAAAATGACACACGGCTGCCACGATTTTTTCGGCCCTCGGCCGAGACTTTCGTTCAGAAGTTATAATCACGTGACAGGCCGGCCGGCGTACAGCCAAAGCTGTCGATAATCTAGCAACCCTATCAGAAGTTGCTCGCCAGCGCCATCTGTTATTTCTGCCGATCAACGCAACTGTGATTCAGACCTCCTACCGGAGTTCACCACCCCTGATCGTGATCAGCAGGTTCTAGTTATTCAGAAATGACATCAAACATGAATCGATAACAGTGTTTGGTGCTTGCAGCAAAAAAAAATGTCATTTCCCCCTTGCACCCCTCAAGTCCCGGACCAGCAGGGGGTAATCGGAAAGAACAGCGGGCCAAATTTTTCATTTTGGTTCTAGGAACAATCATGCCGAAGTTCTTGTTTGTATCACAAAGTGCAGGATTTTTTTGTGTACCGCTAGTACTAAAGTTGGCAGCACTTACTGTTACTCCTGATTCCCACCCTCTCCCCTTCCTACATCCTCCACTGCAGCTGTCAAACAAAATGTGAAATGTATTCAAACATTAAACAACATCATCCCACTAGTCCGGATGTTAAGAGCCATGAAACCACCACCACCTTGCATTTAATGATTAAGCCAGGGCCGCCGAGAGCTTCGCCGGGCCCCGATGTTGAGTGTCACTTAGACAGCAAAGATTTTTTTGAAAAATAATTATGATACTCCAATATGTATTACGTATCCCCACCAATTGCAGCAAGAAGAACGACATAAAACAAACGCAAAAATTAGCTTCTTGTCCAATTCTAAACAAATGTTTTTCTAGCTTTTGCGGATGCAAAGTCCGATCCACCAAAGCAGTAGCTTGTTTGTGAATTTCTTCTTCTGTCAGTGTAAATTTCTTTTCTTTGAATTTGTGATATTTCTTTTATGAATTCTTCTATGTCATGCAGGCAGTGAAGAAATCAGAATTTTGTTATTGGATTTTTCAACTTTTTCACTTTTTTGTTAGTTGAGCTAAAAAGAGAATTAACTCGCGCTCAAGGATCCCCCACGGGGCTCTGGGCCCCGATGATATATCACCTTCTGAACCACCCGTGCCTTAACTTTGAGAGGTGTTGCCAAGATGGCGGTCCGTGCAGACGCCGTATACAGGGTGATCAAAAATATGAGAATTCCAACTCACGAATCAAAAGTGTTGGAGCCATGAAAATTAGCACGGAGATTTACAATTCAATGCTTATTAAGCTAAAACAAACCGCGTCTGAATATTTGTAGCTGTTTCCGAAATATTTTTAGTTTAGTGGTCGATTTCATGGAAATGGACATTTTACAAAAAAAACTGTGATTTTCCAAGATATTTGGATAAAACTTCGCATGTCGACAAAGAATGGCCTCAATCATTGAATGTAATAACTTGTCACCGTCTCCGCCAACTATTTTCGAAAATATGATAGTCGACTTCTTTATCTCTTATGGCCGCCATCGTGAATTCACCCATTATGGAATAAGTGAAAAATCAACTGGTACTAGCAGTAATGGTCATACTCAATAATATGATTGCAAAAGTAACCGTTCTTGATGAGTAACTTTTTGTAATTGGCCACTTGGAAATGTTATACCCATTTTTACGAGTTTTATAGCACTTCGGCGCTTAACACGACCAAAATGACCATTGTAAAAATGAAAGTGGAGTTTGGAAACAACTCATCATCTTATTTGGTCTCTTTGGCAATTGTGCATTTCCGAAAAAAAATTGCTACACTAAAAATGACCCACCGAAACAAAAAAACCGCTAATCAAAAACGAGAAATTTATCAAATAAACGTATTTCCAAAACTTGTCTAATTTTTTCAAGATATTTTCAGTATATTTTGGAAATGGATGATGAAGAATCAAAATGGTTACGTAATTTATCTTGACCAAGATATTGGATTGATTTAATACCCCATAGTCATCTTCACAGTTGTGAATAAGATCGTGGTAAGCGCTGAAGTGCTGTAAAACTCGTAAAAATGGCTTAACATTTCCTTATGGCCAATTACAAAGAGTTACCTACTAAGAACGGTAATTTTTGCATTCAAGTTATTGCCTATGACCATTACTACTAGTTTTAATTGATTTCTCACTTATTCCATAATGGGCGAATTCAAAAAGGCGGCCATAAGAAAAAAAACAGTCGACAGTCGACTGTCATATTTTTAAAAATAGTAGGCGGGGATGGTGGCAACACATCACATTTCATTCATGAGGTCATTCTTTGTGGAAGTACAAAGATTTATCCGGAATTCCGCATAGATCCACCGGTGTGTCCGCACGGAATTATAACGTGGTGTTAAAAATCGGTGAAATCGACGATAAGTGCGCTGTTCCTTTCCGCTGTTTTATAACCTGGACCATCCCTAAGGACTCCCGGACTGGTCACCCCAGCTTTGGACCCTTAGCTCCAGAAGGAATAAGTAGTATTTTTAATTATTTACCTACATATTTCAACCGTAAATAAGCGATTCGAACACCTATACGGGCTTATCAGCACAGCAAAAAATCACCGCATTTCTTCCCGCAGCGATTAAATTCGCAGCGGGTCGATAACCTGCTTATTTACTTTAATTCATTTTGCAATGAATCTATTAATATTACAAAATCAATTCTAAACAAATCAAAGAAACCCCAACAATGTCATCTCAACCCAACAACACCACTAACGGCAACAATACTGTATCGTATGCCAAAGTTGCAAAAACTCTACAGTCTCCTCAAAAGGAACTTGCCATAGTTATTGACGTGATTGGTAACCTAAAATTAATCGAATACCTCAAACCAATTGGTAACATTATTGGCCCAAAGAACATTACTTTTGCATCCCGCATTTCAAGAAATCGCATCTGTATGTATCTATCAACCGCCCAGTTCGTTGATCAAGTAACAAATCTCAACAAAATCCAAATTAACGGCAACGAGGTATCAATACGTCGGCTCATAACACCAGCCAAGAGACTCATTTTGTCAAATGTCTGTCCATCCATCCCGATGCCATTTCTAGAAGATTCACTGAAAAATATAGGATGCGAACCAGTCTCAAATATGTCTTATCTTAGAGCCGGCGTTGAGAACGAAAGCGAGTACATGCACATCCTCAGCTTTAGAAGGCAATTATTTATCAAGCCCGATGAAAATCTGACGCTGCCACCCTCTTTTGTAGTCACCTACGACAACACAGAATATCGTATCTTTTTAAGCACAGGAGAAGTCACCTGCTTTTTATGTAAAGAGCAGGGCCATCGAGCCGATCAATGTCAACTCCGACCCGAACAAGATATATCTGATTCCGAAGCACCCAGTACCTCTCATATCGTGGATGAAAAATCATCAAAAAAAAGAGGAGCATCAACTCTTAATACCGACTCTACAGAAAATTCACCCCAACCAGACACTGACCCAACCAAAGATTTCGTATTTCCAAAACCATCTACAAAAAGTGTGAAAAAACCTAAACAAAAGAAAATTAAAAAATCGTCTTCAACCGAAAACATACCTGATTTGCTAGTTGAAAATACAGAGCCCATAAAGCAAATTATACAAGAAAACCCTGGTAAATACATCCTCACTCAAGAGGAATTCCTATCATTCCTTGAACAATGTCTCAACGGAAGCGACCCGCTGGTAATCGGCCCAACTTTCACTGATAACACCGATGCCCTCATAGAAATGATCAATGACATATACCCATGCCTCACTAATAGATATTTAAAAGGTAGATGTACTAGAATTTGTAACAAACTACGCGAAACTTCTGAAAATGACGACTGCGAATCAAATTTTCCCCAATCTTCGATGGATCAAAGTGATCCAGAGCTCCATTAAAAAAAAAAAAAGAAAAAAAAAACAATATTTCAAAATGTCTAGTTTAGTACAGTGGAATTGCAATGGATACTTTGCACGCCTACCAAGAATACAACACCTAATTTCTGATTATGACCCTACAGTTTTATGTCTCCAAGAAACCAACCTGAAGAATGATCAAACTCTCAATTTCAACAACTACACCAGTTACTCAAAAAATCGCCAAACACACCTCATTGCGAGCGGAGGTGTCTCCATTTCAGTTAAAAACAGTTGCCATAGCGAACAAATCCCGTTGCAGACAACATTTGAAGCAATTGCAGTATCTGTGTCATGGCCTAAGAAGGTCAACATATGTAACATTTACATCTCACCAAATTCACCGTTTGACCAAAACGAGTTCTTACATCTCATACAACAACTTCCTTCTCCTTTCATTCTGACAGGTGACTTCAATGCACACCACCCCCTTTGGGGATCATCTACATCCAGTCCTAGGGGAAAAGTCATTGAAAACATAATCTCAAACCATCCATCTTTGTTTCTTCTAAACACGGGCCATTATACGCACCTCGATTCTGCACATGGTAGTTTTACCAACATAGACCTTACTTTTTGTGATGCTCGCAGTGGACCCGTTATGTCCTGGGAGGTATCGCCTGACTCATATGATAGTGACCACTTTCCAATAATAACACAAAGCTTGAATAGCGCAACTGCTGAAATACTGACGCATCCACCAGGGAAGTGGAAAAACAAAAACACAAACTGGGTACAATTTCAAAATTCTGTCGATGAAGGACTAAAACATTTCACAATTAAGGAAAACATCAACCATACAGTAAGCGAATTCACAGATATCATAGTAGAAGCTGCAGAGTTATCAATTGGAAAAAAAACGGCTGTGCAAGGTAAACACAATCCAGTTCCATGGTGGAGCCAAGAGTGCAGTTTGGCTGTTAGGGATTATAAAACGGCACTTAATAAATATAAAAATCACAAAAACATAGAAAATCTGATTGAGTATAAAAAGCTTCGAGCAAGGGCCAGATACATCATAAAAAGTAATAAAAAACAGTCCTGGGAAACATTTGTTTCTTCTCTTTCACTGACCTCATCCACAAAAAAAGCCTGGAACAAGATCAAAGCAATTAAAGGCAGCAGAACATTTCAACCAATCACAGCCTTAAAAGACGCCAATGGAGAAGTCACAACCTCTTGCAAAGACATATCCAACTCCTTGGCAGCAATGTATCATGACCAAAGCAGCAATTCAAACTACGACCCACCTTTTCTAGTAACAAAACAACAGTTAGAGCGAGAAGAACTGAACGTCAACCTTCTAGACAGCAGCGATATAAATAAACCAATTAAGATACAGGAACTCAATGAAGCACTCAATTCATGTAAAAACTCTGCATCAGGACCTGACAGCATTCCTTTCGACTTCCTCAAGAATCTGTCACAAAAATCACTTCACCTTTTACTGGACATTTATAACAAAATTTGGTGTGAACAAGAATTCCCAGACTCATGGAGAAAATCTATCATTATTCCGATACTTAAACCAGATAAACCCAAAACAGAAAAATCAAGTTATAGACCAATTTCGCTGACGTCGTCCATGTGCAAGCTGCTGGAGAAAATTGTCAACAAAAGACTTACATGGTACCTTGAACATCACAAATTTCTTTCTCCTTTCCAAAGCGGCTTCAGGATGCATCGTTCGACAAATGACAATATAACAAAACTCCAAACAGAAATACTAGAAGCATTCTCAACAAAAAACAATTTAGGGGTCATCTTTTTCGACATAGAAAAAGCATACGATACGACGTGGAAGCATGGCATTCTCCAAAAACTCCTGAAAATGGACATCCAAGGCAACATGTTCATGTTCATAAAAAATTTCCTCTTGAACAGATCATTCAAGGTCAAAGTTAACAACAGCTTCTCTGATGAACACATCCTGGAAAATGGAATACCCCAGGGATCAGTTATCAGTGTTACACTTTTTCTGATCGCTATCAATGACGTTGTCAAAAAAGTGAAACTCCCTGTACAAATGTCTCTTTTTGCTGATGACATAATCATTTGGTGCAAAGGAACAAAAACTGCGAACATACACAAACTTCTGCAACAATCTCTTACTAATATGGAAAATTGGGCTGCAGATTCTGGATTCAAATTCTCCCCAACAAAAACCAAAGTAATCCTCTTTTCAAGAAAAAATACTGTCGAAACACTCCCACCTCTCAAATTGTACAACGACGAGCTCAGTCAGGTGAACGAAGTGAAATTTCTTGGGCTTTTATGGGATAAAAAACTCAACTGGAAACCTCACGTCAAACATCTCAAAACCGAATGCTTAAAACGACTCAATTTGTTGAAAACCATATCCCACCATCAATGGGGAGCACAAGAATCCACACTTATACGAGTATATAAAGCATTGATCAGATCAAAAATGGACTACGGCTCGGTAGCATATTCCTCAGCTTGTGAGTCGACTCTCAGAATCCTAGATAGCGTCCACAACTCAGCAATGAGATTGGCATCAGGAGCTTTTCGTACAAGCCCAGTTGAATGTTTGTCAAAAATAACTGGACAACCTACACTTACACTCCAAAGGGAAAAACAGATCTTAGCCTATGCTTCTAAACTCTCCACATCGCCTGACAATTTTGCATATAGCTCGGTATTCGCTCATAGGTACAGCAACATATTCCACCGAAAACCAAGACTAGCTCCACCTGTCTACTACAAATTCAACGCCATCTTAAGATCAATCCACCTTGACCCCATAAATCACTGCTACAGCACCATAAACAATAAACCGCCTTGGACTCTATCATTGCCTATGTTCGATACAAGCCTGACCACTCAAAGTAAGATCGAAACGAACAAAGAAATTTTTCAGAATCTTCACCTGGAAATGCTGAGTAAATACCCAGACATGATCCCAATATATACGGATGCCTCCAGAGGCACCAATGGTGTTGGAGTAGCATTAGTGACCAGACTCGAAACTAAGAAATTTTTTCTCCCTCCGTCTTACAGTACGTTCTCGGCAGAGTTGTATGGGATTTTCCAGGCTGCCAAGCTTATCGAATCAAGTCCTACGGACAGACAATTTATCATCTGTACCGATTCACTAAGCTCAGTTCACTGCATACAAAAACAATACACCTCAAACCCACTGGCACAGCTCGCTCAGAACAGCTTTTCAACAGCAATTACAAATGGCAAAAGTATCGTACTGTCTTGGTGCCCTGCACATGTTGGAATTCCACTCAATGAAAAAGCCGACGAGGCTGCCAAAGAGGCCTCAAGATCTGACCATGATCCCCCTGCTGATATCTTGAACACCCATTACGACGTCAAAAGTTTATACCACCTTGCACTCCAAAGCAAATGGCACAGTCACCAAGCCGATTCAAGATCTCTGACAATAGAAATGGAAGTAGAACCAATCGAGCTTAAGAAAAACCTAAACCTCTCACGTAGGGAGGAGGTGGTCATTAATCGCATACTAACAGGCCACAGCAAATTAACTCACAGCTACATCTTCACCCAAGACGATCCACCGCTTTGCCCATCTTGCCAATCCTGCACTGTGTCAATCCATCATATTTTATACGAGTGCACGACACTTTACCCACAAGTAGATGAAGGCGATGAAATCTTATGGGGACCGAAAAATGTCATGGAACTTTTGGAGACACTGAAAAGAAACAACCTATTTCACCTAATATAAGACAATCCAGCACCGACTGCATCACCAACTCTGATCCACCCCCCACACGAAAATAACATCGTCAATGAGAACCAGACCACCAGTTAGCTAGAATCGGTCCTTTGTTTAACCACCTACCTGATATCCCACATCCGTGGCCTTCTCTGTTTGTCATTTAAAAGTCGCCATGATGGGCCCCATGACGTGAAGCGTGTGCCCCTGTATATTGTTTGTATTTTTGTTTACATCGTCGACAGTTATGGTAGGAACATCAATACGTCTGAGCCTCATGCAACAACACAATCAATAATATAGTTCTAAACATAGTTCCATCGGTGCTAATAACCATAGCTGTTGAAGCACCTAAACTTGAAAAAAAAAAAAAAAAAAAAAAAAAAAAAGATTCATCCAAATATCTTTGAAAATCACTGGATTATTGCAAAATGTCCATTCTCATAAAACCGACCACTAAATTCAAAATATTCCAAAAACAGCTGAAAATATTCAAACACGCCTTGTTTTAACTTGATGAGCATTAAATTGTGGATCTACCGAGTGATTTTCATGACTCCAATTTCTTTGGTTCATGAGTTGGAGTTTTTGCATTTTTGATCATCCTGTATATGGCGTCTGCACGGACCGACATCCTGGCAACACCTCTTGGAATTAAGGCATGGGTATGTACAGCATTCGTACCAAACGGCACTGCTCAATCATTGAATGCAGGGTGGTTGACATCCGGCTACACCCTCGAAGGCCGTTTTGGTTACGAGACACCCTACAAGAAGGTCGTTGTATCTCTTAATTTGCAAATATTGGCTGTCACTTTGACAAGAAGTGTTGCCAATTTAGGTGTTCGTTGTTTTCATACAAAACCCACATTTTGACGTCACACTAATTGAGCGTATTTTCCCTTATATGTACCGGGTGGTCCAGAAAAAACCGCACTGTTTTATTTTCCTTTTCAAATATTTGCTTCTCAATCTCAACTGACTTTTACAAACTTTGTACTAGCGGATGGTCAAAAGAATAGGCTACAAGACTAAGTACGAGAATGGATTAACTGTGGAAAATTCAAGATGGCGGAGGCAATTGAAAATAAGCATTTTCTGACCTCGATTCTTTTTGTTGAAAGCTATTATACAGGGTGTTTCAAATCTAAATCGCGTCCTCTCAGGAAATTATGGGGAACTCCAGAAGGAGTAGACTTTCTCAAAAAAATATATGTCAAAGATAAGTGGTAACGGAGATATAGGCGTTCAAAGTTGAACTCTGAAAATCGATTGTTTGTCACAACTTTGAACTTCTCAACAGATTTAGTTCAAATTTGAACCAAGTAGTGGGGTTGGTAACCATTCCCATACGGCATTTAATGATACAGAAAATTCCTTCTGCCTGAGTGTTCTACAAGGCCTAACGAACGATATCAGAAGGGAAAGCACAAAAGCTTCCCCTTAGGGGGGTCGTAGGGGGCTCTGTCAAGTTGACGGTCCAAGAACTCCTACCAAACTATCTTTCAATTTCGTTGTATCACTTAAATGGGGATGATGTGACTCCATCGTGAATCTCGATGGCATTGGTCGCCATGTCTCTTTCATCCTTCATGCTTGAAAAAATAATTTCTTCGGGAGGTCAGAGAAATCACTTTCAATTTTTTTATATATACAAAAGGACGCAAAGGTGGCATGTCTTGTGTCTCAACCTGTCATATGGCATTTCCAAAATCCTACTATGAGGTCAATTTTTCGAATTCTCAATTTTGGGTTGATTGGTAGGCTAAGAAGTAGGTATTTTTCAACATCCAGTTCAGACGTACTTTTTTCAATGTCCAACTGGATGTTACTGAACAAATCGCAGGGGTAGATAGACTGAACTATTTTCTAAACATTATGTCGAGGAAATCAGTCCTAAACACTACATGGAGAATTCACAAATTATTTTTCTTTCGGTCGGTCGAATTGCGACGCCTACTACGCCCGTCAGGGAGAACGCTGAGCATAGCCAGACTAAACTAGAATGAAAACAGCCTAAACGAATTCAAAACTGCCTGAAACACTCATTATGTTGTTCGACATTCAATTCTGAGTCAGCACTCAGAGTTTTGGTCAGTTTTGAATTTGTTCAGGCTGTTTTCATACAAGTTTAGGCTGGCGATGCTCAGTGTTCTCCCTGACGGGCGTAGTAGGCATCGCCAGGGCCGGCAACTTTGGATTTGAACGTGTGGTGCTGACTGTTGAATATTTCAAAAAAAAGGTTGAGGGAGGGGGGTATTAGCGTCGCAAGCGATTTTTCTTCAAGTTGAATTATGAAACTTTAAAAAAAAATCATCTAGGTACTTTGCGTTACTAATGGATTCATTATTACATCGGAAACAGGGCTCTAATGAAGAATATTATTAAACTGTACTCCAACTATCAATAGAAATAATTGATTGTCAATAATAGTAGGCGATGAACATCAGTACGGAAGTGTCACCTGTCAAACGTTCTAATTTTTCGCAACCAGAATGGACATTTTCTGGGCAATTTTCAGAGTTCAGTAGAAAAAATAGTATATTACACTCGTTTAATAAGACGTATTGTCATACTCTTTTCTTTGGAGCACTCCTCGCAAGCTCGTCGTGCCACATAACCAGTCGTGTGACAATACCATGTCTCATGAAACTCGTATATAATTAATACTATTATTCAGGTACACGTCATATTTAAATAAATATACCTACTATATAATATAGGTAACAATACATAAATAAAACTCTTGAAATAAAACAAAAATTTCCGAAATTGGTAAACTGGAGTGCTATTTCCAATTTCACTTTCAATTTTTGCATTTTTGACAAGTGGTGCTCAGCACCACCTCTTCGGATTACGTGTGGTGCTCGAGCACGTCAGCACCACTATTGTTGCCGGCCCTGGGCATCGCAATCCGACTGACCGAAAGAAAAATAATTTGTGTACTGTCTATGCGCGGTTTAGAATTGATTTTCTCGACATAATGTTTAGAAAATAGTTCGGTGTATCCACCAGCGATAATGATTTCAATAACCTCCAGTTGGACACTGAAAAAAGTACGTCTGAACTGGATGTTAAAAAATACCTACTTCTTAGCATACCAATCAGCCCAAAATTGAGAATTCAAAAAATTGACTTCATAATAGGATTTTGGGAATGCCGAACAACAAGTTAAGACACAAAACATGCCAACTTCGCATCCTCTTGTATGTATAAAAAAATAAAAAGTGATTTCTCTGACCTCCCGAAGAAATTATTTTTTCAAGCCTGAAGGATGGAAGAGACATGGCGACCAATGCCATCGAGATTCACAATGGAGTCACATCATCCCCATTTGAGTGATACAACGAAATTGAAAGATGGTTTGGTAGGAGTTCTTGGACCGTCAACTTGACAGGGTCCCCTGCGGCCCCCCTAAGGGGAAGCTTTTGTGCTTCCCCTTCTAATATCGTTCGATAGACCTTTTAGAAAACTCATGCCAAAGGAATTTTCTGTATCATTAAATGCCGTACAGCACCGTTTTTTAATGTGTACCGACCCCACTAAAGGCTTACTGAAATAAGTCAGTATCTGACAGAAATAATGCGTTCCGTCATAATTAATTTCTCAGGGGCGTGTATAATGGGAGGTGCCCTCGCTTTTTCACCCCTATTTTTTCACCCCCTTGAATAATTTTTGGTGCACTTCTTGTTGATGATGGCGACATGACGCCGAAATTTCCTGAAGGGGGAAAATAGTGTTAAAACTCAAGCTACACAGATCGTTTTAAGCTAGTTTCCAGCCAGTGAACAATTATTTCCTCATTGATTTGATTTTTGCTCCCTGGCACCTGGGCTGTTTTTTTTTAGAGGTATATAGAACTTCAATCAGCGATAGCGTTGGTGCTTGAGAAGATTTTGCCGTCAGTTTTCCATTTAAATATTCATTAAGGCTTGCCATTTGATCATGCACATGCACAATCGCACAACTCCAGACAGTTCTTCAAAAAAAATTAAAACTTGTTTTTTTATACGGAATTTTCGTGCTTTTTGTGGATTTTTTTTTCAATTTCCAATCACCGGCCAATAAGATTTTGTATTTCAACTTCCTCAGACTTTTTTCATTTGGGGCTTGTGAAGTCTCTGGCTTTCCTAAATGAGTCCCGAACTGTCCAGGGTCTTGAGGACAATATCGTTGGCCGTATTAGTATGATAAAGCCTAATCCTTGCCAAGAAGCTACCTGAAATTGAACCTATCTAAATTGGAATTTAAAATAATAATTTTGAGCTGCCGTGCGATTGTGCGTGAGTATGAGCAAATGGCAAGCCTTTATGAGTATTTATATGAAAAAATGACGGCAAAATCTTCCCAAGCACCAACGCTATCGCTGATTGAAGTTCTATACCTCTAAAAAAAAACACCGCCCTGTTATAAATGGTCCATAGAGCCTCTTTCAGACCGGTAGATTTCCCTATGAGTATTTATGGGTGTTCTATGCGTTGGATCAGTATCTATGGACATGAGTGTAACTATGTTCCGGCCTCAGTATGTGAATTTCAACATTGTATTTTCACCCACACGTTCCTATACAATGCGATATTTTTTTACTGGGGGTACTCCTATAGATTTCGACTGCCTTAGGTTACCTATGGGATTCTATGGTACTTGGACATTTGCCTCAGCTTTCTTTGTACGGGGCTCTACAGGTAGTTTTAGGTGATATTATTATCCCATACAGCCCTATACAATACGATATTTTTGTGCCGGTATTACCCCTATAGACTCCCTATAGATTTCTTTATATAGGGCTCTATGTGGTCATTTCGGGGGGCTTGGGTTATAGTGGCGCCACCGCCAGGGACGCTGTGATACTAGTTTTCTTCTGTCATTAATTTGGTTTGGCGTTTGCTTTCGCGTGCTCCAGAGTCCAGAGACCACAGTAGGTACATGTGATGTGATATGTGATGTGATGTGTCGTGCATGTCTGTGCCCAGAATACTTAGTCCTGGATAACCTGGAATTGTTAGTTGTGCTGTGCCTGTTCAAGTGTTTGTTAAAGAATTCTAGTTGGACACTGTAAAATTGGAGATGCCCTTTATGACACAATAATCTCAGTTCTGTGATAAGTAAGAGTTTTTTCACTGTCCTACTGGAGCTGTATTTATTGTAAATAATTTTGTTTCAGGCAAAAATTGGCGTCTACGTCGCATGCTTATCTTACGTTATATTTGATATTTGTAAAGGACAAGATCAGAAAGGTATAATGCCCGACCCATCGTACCAATCGAAAACGTTCGAAAGTTTGATTTTCCAAATTAAATCCAACTGAAAAGTACCTTGTCAGGTACGGCGACGAGGAAGATTGGTGGGAAGCAACAATTGTGCATGTGGGAGGTAATTATTTTACATGATATACCAAGATTGTTATTGTTTTATAAGTTATTGATGTATATAGGGCTGTATGGCGGCCAGCACAGACTTAAATATGCCACCTATAGCCCCATAGAAACTGTTAAGGTTTTTATAGGGTCAATACAACTAGATGGACATGCCACTATACAGCTCTATAGGAAGTGTACAGGGCTGTATGGGTTTCACTATAGAACACTATAGAAAGTCTATAGGAGTGGATGGGGTCAGCGCAGATGTGAATATTCCACCATATAGCCCCATAGAAACTGTAAAGGGCTGTATAGGATCAATACAACTTGATAGATATGCCACTATACAGTCTCATAGGAAGTGTACAGGGATGAATGGGGCCACTACAGACATATGAATATACCACCATACATCCTATTAGGAGGTATTAGAGTTGTACTTTGACCAGTCAAATACGAATTTGACTATTGTTTTATTGGCAATTTATAGGAGTTTTATCCACTTATTTCTAGTAAAAAAATAAACAAAAATCCACTATTTCAATTAAGAAGACAAACATTAATAAAAAAACTCGAAAAAGTGAGAAGTGAACCTACTTAAGTCCTACTATAAGTAAAAAATTACATTTATCAGATTTTTTAATATTTTAACTGAATAAATCCGATATTATCAATTATCATATATTAGAAGAAAAATTTAGTCAATTGACCAAGCGAGGTATTTGACCGCAGTCAATTGACTGGTTGATACCTATAATGCAGCGAGGATTCGTAACGGTTTTTTCAAACTGACCGGGTGGGGGAATATTTTTGATCGGGTCCCTCACCTATAAAAATTTTATAGGGTCCTATGTTGATTTTCTACCATTAAGCTCCATAGAAAGTGTAAAGGTTTCTATGGGCATCAGCGGATTTGGTATACAGGGTGGCCCAACGAAAACAGAACAGAGGGGTTTTCGGGCATTTCACATAATTTTTCCGAAAAAAGCTCAGACAGGTCGATTTTTATATCGAGGGGGACATCTGAAACATACATTGGCAAATTTCTATCTTCAGCTCCCTCACCCCTACCCACCTAAACTTTGGAATTTCAGATGACACCATCTACTTTGCGATACATCAAATCAAAGAGAATCAAATTCTTTTTCTGAAAAAAATATTTTCAAAATTTTTAACCCCACCCCTCATCTTCCTAAATTTCTCTGACTGTCCCATTTTATATTCTCGACCCCTCAATTCTCTTTAATTTAATCAATGTCATCCTAAATAGCATCTGAGGAGAAAATTTTCGGTGGAGAAAAGTGTTACTCAAACTCACCCCTTTCTTCTCCCCCACCCCAATTTCAAAACTTAACAGACACCACCTACTTTGTGATACATCGAATGAAAGGAAATTGATTTCTCTTTATGAAAACAATTTTTTTGAAATTTTCAACCCCTCTCCTGATAAATTGAACACTCGGAGTAATTTAGGGGGGAAGGGGGCTTTTTGAAAAATCTTTAAATATTTTATTTAGGAAGCAAATTCAATTCCCTTCGATTTGATGTATTACAAAGAGGGTAGTGTCATTTTAGATTTTGAAGTTGAGGTGGGGGAGTGAAGGGGTGAATTTAGGTGGCACTTTTTACACAGAAAATTTTCTCCCTTGATGCTGTGCAGGATGACGTTGACTGTACTAAAGAGAATTAAGAGATCAAAAATATTACATTGGAAACTCTGACAATTTTATGAAGAAAGGGGGTGGGGTTGAAAATTATAGAAATATTTTTTCAGAAAGAGAATTTAATTCTCTCCAATTTGATGTATCGCAAAGTGTGTGGTGTCATTTGAAACTTCGAAGTTGGGGCGGGTGGGGGTGAGGGGGCTGAGGATAGAAATCCATCAATGAATGTTTCAGATGTCCCCCTCAATATAAAAATCGACCTGTTCGAGTTTTTTTCAAAAAAATTGGGTGAAATGCCTAAAAACCCCTCTGTTCTGTTTTCGTTGGGCCATCCTGTATATTTACTATACAGACCCGTAGTGAGTGTACAGGGCTTTATGGGACAGCGAACGGGTATGGGGTATATTTTTTATGGGGTCCCTGACCTATAGAAATTTCATAGGGTCCTATGCGTTTTTCTACCATTAGGCTCTATAGGAAGTGTAAAGGATTCTATGGAAATCAGCACAATTTGGTTCATTTACCATACAGACCCGTAGTGAGTGTACAGGGCCTTGTGGGGGTCAGCACCAACTTTTGTATAGCCCACTGTAGAGCCCGGTAGAACTAATCGGGGCTTTATATACGCCCTATGGTGTTTGTATGGGAACAATTATTTGAAATATCTACAGGGCCCTACAGGGTTCTATATGTGTATTTGTCGCATGCACATGCCCTGTTGGGCCCTGTACACTTTTTAAATATTCTCTATGGGACATTTACAACACCCTTTATAATGTTATAAGTATCAGATATATCTGATCAGCGGTATTAAAATTCTAATTTTGGAAGAAGTTAGCAAGTACCTACTTATAAAAGACATGCTTTTATTGGTTGAAAGTTAGTTAGCCACTAAACTTTGCACAGAATGGCGGCCCGCTGTATTTTGATATTAGTGATGTACATGGGTGATGTACCAGCGATTCAGTTTGAGATTTTGATATTCCCTCGGATATTCATAAATTCCTCGATGAATTCGTGGTACATGATCAATGGGAAGAAAATTTCCGCGAACATGTTATAACCAATTTTTGTTGGTAAAAGTTAGACATCTTCCCTTATTATTTTGCAGACCAAGGATCTCGGACCGGCACTAATTGTGTGGCGATTTATATTCAAATTTTATTCGCCCGGTCATGAAATATTCAAATGTGAGCGAAAAACTTAACGCTGCTGGTGTGCTCCGCAACTGCTTCAAAACCAACGTCCAGGTTATTCTCTCGTCGCCATAATAAAGATGTTCGGATTTAGGTTTCATTTCCTAGACTTCCGCCGCATTATCTCCTGGTGGAAATCTACTCTTTCTCGCCGCCGCCTCCGTTTCCATCTCTTTTCCTCGCACACCGCGGATGCGACCCGTTCCCTACAAAACTTACGTTCTCTTTCGTACTTTTATCATCTTTTCGTTTCCCCCTTCTTTGGTTTGATTATTAGTTGTTATTAGTTATGTTTCCGCCCCGAGCTGCTGGTCGGGTCCGCCGCCGGTTTTATTGCCGCCATCTCACGTGATGCCTTTCTCTCCGTCAGATTGAGAGAGGAGAACAAGGAAAACCCGAAATGATTCATTGATTTCGAGATTGATATCGGGTTATATCCCCTTTATGTATTTTATATGGGCGTCTTATAAGTTTTATCGACGTTGCAGTTCGATGCCAAACAGCCGTTTCATTAGCCCTGATCGAGTTTTTAAGCATTTGGCGGGTGATGGATGGAAGCGCACAGGTGGGTTTTAAATTTTTTGAACAATATCGACGGAGAACGAGGCTTCAAAAACGGCTAATATGTTTTTAACTTGATAATCTGGCATTGATCTGCCAGTGCCAGACTCTGCTTCACCAAATGTTCGAATTCAGAGCATAGACTCCCCAGTAGAGACCCAGATAGCACTGAACGTCCTGCGGAAGTCTGTGAAGTGTCCAATATGGATTTATCGTTAATGGACTTGAATTGGACATACTATGAACATCTAGCTTTTGAGTATGCCCTGTTGACATAATTAATTTGTTCGGTGGACAGTATTGTGTCGAAAAGTTTGGAAAATATAGACAGAACAAAAAAAGCACAGCTATTGTAATTGCCTTTTTTGTTAAATTGTATGCCTACCTACCTACCAAGTATTCCTGTCAACTTCATTGACATGATTGTGATAGAAACGAGTTCAAAAATCGGTCTGAACTTAGTCCCGTGATAATCCTCCGACAAGAGAGGGTGCCTAGGGTTTAATAAACCACACCTGCCGTGGTAACGTGACCGTGTACAAAACTAACCAATGGGGAAATCCATTTTTTTTCTTCAATCTGTTATGGACAGAGGACAGAGGCTTTGAGTAAGGGAACTCAAGTTGACACCATGGCAGATATACGTTCTACTGCATAAATACAAATTTTTCAAACGTGAAAGCGAAGAGGTGAAGCTCCCATAGTTCGTCCAGAATAAGTAAATAACTTTTAGTCTATCGGAAAAAAACATTCGTCCTCATCAAAAATGCTAGAAAACGGAACGTAGATGGTGTGTGGTGACTGGTGTGAGTATCGTTTTCGTTACTGTAAAAAGTGCGGTTGATGCTGGCGTACAAGACAGTCACCCTCGTAGTCACCCAAATTTTATCGGCCAGACTCCAGACTTGACAGAACTATTAGGAATAGGTAGGTACTTACTGTGTGCATTACAAAGCAGGTAAAAAAGCAATCTGGACGATGCTGTCGGATATGTTCAACTGAAAAGAAAGTATCCAATTTGCAACATAAAAGCGAAAGTGACACCGGAAGATAAAGTTAGTTCGGTTATTTTAAAGTCGTGAGCATCAGAACTATCACTCCCACTGTCTTCGTCTGTGGAAGGGTTCTGGATGCCGACCATTCAGCTGGGGTAGGTATTCACTGAAGGTACACAGTTTTCCATACAGTCGACGCTCACCGCTGATTGGGTGCATATTCTTTGGTATTGGAGCAACTAGAAAAAAAATGTCTTGTCTTACCCAGGGCCTTACTTGGCATTATTGTTATGAAGACAAGCAGAGGCAGGCCATGCACAAGAAAGAACAAAATAATAACAGTAAGTACGGATTTGCAGTCAGAGCTGACAGTCTGACACCTGGTTTGAATGTTTGAAACAGATCTTCGTTGCTATCGGAACTCAACTCGCGGGCGTGATCTCTGCTCGCGGGGTTGCCGTCACTGACGTCAATGACGTCACTAGGTCGTCTCTTCAAACAAACCGGTCCCCTCCTGCTTTTTTCAAAAAAGGAATTACCGAAAAAGGAACTATCACAGGCTTATTAGGGGATGTTAATATATAAAATAAATAGCTACATAGTCCATTTTTTCAAATTGGATTATACCCCATTCCAATTGCTAATACTTGGAATCGTGGATCGTCAGTCAGCACGGTTGTGACCACTATCTCATCTCCACGTATACTGAGGAAATGTGGACCACTACGTGCTGGAAATGTGGACCACTACGTGCTTGTGGGGGAGACACTGCACATCTTCTGTGCTCCTGCATTACATGTACTAACTGATGAAAAATATTCCACGAAATGTGATTACCTACGCATTTCTACATACAGGGTGTCAAATTCAAAACTTACAATTGCCTGTAAGTCTGAAACAAAAGCAGATATCAAAAATCGCCTAAAACAGTTTGAAGTTAGGACAGGATGGAAGGAGAACCATGATAGTGAGGTCAGTGACTCACCCTCACTCCGTGTCTGAGCCCCAGCCTCCTCCACTATTCTTTTTCAAACGGCAACCTCCCACTTGTGATACATCATTGGAAAGCCCTTGAAAAATGCTTCCCAGTAGTACCAATGATTCTATATTGTGTTCGCGTAGTTTTCGATAGATTTGGAAAAAACTGTCTGATGGATTTACATTGATTTGAATAAATTTACTCCATGATAAATCGAATTTCAACTGAAGTACGCAACAAATATCGTGTCGCCCCTTAAATTTTTTTCAGTTTTCAAAACTGATTAGCTTCGAATTCTCCCAGACGATTTTGGATTCCTTTTAACTGGTAGACAGCACAGTTCTTTGGCTATCAGATCTTGTTTTTGCGAAATATGAATCATGTGAAATAAGGATTGTACATGGTGGCACATCAAACAGTGCCAAATTAATGAAAGTTTCGTAATCCCCCATTCTCTCAAAAAAAGTTCTCAATTGAAAAACAAAATTCACGAAGAGTGATGTCTTACCTCGGGACGGTTTTTGATTTTCAGCCCGATTTTGATTTTTTTGAAGAATATTTGTGTCTGTTTGTATCTCTCACGATAACTTTCGAACTGTTGATCCGATCGATTTGAAATTTGATTTGCAGACATGGTTTTGCTGTCGAATGAGCCTGTCAGTGTTTTGCTGTCATCTGTCAACAGAAGTGTCACTATCAGAAAATGACAGAAGCCTATTCTCACGGAACTTGACTTGCAATATATCATTTGAAAGCCCGTGAAAAACTGTATTCAAAACTGTGAAAATTTTGTGTCTATTTGTCATCTGTCAAACATTAAAAATGTCAAAGTTAAAAATTTCACAATTAATTATTCAAAATCTATCCGATGTCTTGGAACCAAATTTGGCAGAAAGCAACACAACAAAAGAGTCAAATCAAGTCTGCAGTTGCAGTTTTCGATAATTTTCTAGTTGGGCGTTATGAATTTTCAAAATTTCTCCTAGCCGCTGCTACCCGAGCGAGCCTTTAACCCGGGTTTTGACCAGAACGACTCGCTTTTGATGCGACTCCACTCAAAAATTCATTTCTTCTCAGGGATTGACTTTTTTTTGAATAATTCCAACTGATATCAAAAAGAGAATGGATTAGGCGTCGTGTAGACCCATTTTCAAAATTGACACAGCTTCGGTTCTCCGACGGTGATTTTTTCAAAACAAATTTTGCTTATTTCATGAATTTGGAAAAACTGCAGTGCAAACTTCAACATACGTTGAGCCCCACGAAATATCCATTTTAGGTGCAGACATGCTGGAAATGAAAGTTGGAAAATGGATTGAATTAATTTCTGAAGAAGAAATTCTCGAAATCGGACCTATAGTCTAGGATCTTTTCGGATAAAAAGCAATGCTAGAGGCAAGTCATGTTAAAGTTTGGCAACATACGTTTTAAGGGTATTTGGACCCCGCTGAATACGGAAACTATTGTTGCCAAGCCGAATTTTGCACCGGAAGCCCGCAATGGGGGGGGTAAAGGGGAGGGAAGACCAAAAATCACTATTTTCCACCATTTTTGATGTCGGGACTGCGACCTGTCATTAACGTGAAGTGAATTACATCATATCTTGATTCACTGAGGTCTTATACTACCATATTGACGTAATTACTGTCGAAATTCCTAGAGGGGGAAAACTGGTGGGGGGAATGTTGACTGTGTAGATGATTCTTCTTTTCTCTCGATTTTCAGTAAATATAATCATGTTTGGTATCGTTTCCGACTAAATTCTATATTCCCTATTCAACTATGGTGTTCAAATTGCAATAGAAGCGAGTTTGAACAAGTTTTACATGATAAAACATGTTTTTTGTCAATATTTTTTCACGTCTTTCAACTGTGTTATTTTACTGCAAATCGGCATTTTTTCTCAAAATTCTTGCATAGTTCGTTGATCTCATGCATTTACCATGATATAGGCATCCAACTGATTTGCCTCTACTTTTTTAAATATGAAGAAAACATTTTTTTTGTGGAAATTGTTTGGCCCTACTTTACAACTTTGTTTTTTTGCTGTATGATGTATGTATGATCAAAACTCAAGTTTTTCATATTTTAAAAAGTGAAGACACACTTAGTATTTGAATGTATTATGTAAAATACACCAGACTAACGAATTACGCAAGAATTGTCGGAAAAAACTCCGATTTAGATTGAGATATCATAATTTACAGAATTAAAAAAAAATAGGCCAATGAAACTGAAGAGAACTTGGTGCAACCGAAGGCAGATACGCACATTACCTCAAACGTTAAGTTGAATAATACAATTATAGGTCTTATCATTCACATTTATTACATTCGATTTCAAAATCTCTTTATCTACCTCTTCCCTGGGTATTATCAGAAGAATGCGGCTTTTTCGAATATAGGTACATCACATGAACGTAAATTTTGAGGAGTTGTTCTTTTCTAGAAGTTGATGGTAGAGAACACCTGCCCAAGACGTTCGAAAAAGGTAACTTCTCTTGGAGGTTTGATATATCATCTCACGGAAATTCAAAAAAGGTAACCTTTTTTGGAGCATAATCAAACATACCAAAGAATTTTTTTGGAGCTGAAATAGAACTTCTTAGAGAAGTTGGAGAAGGGTAACCTCAAGGGTAACCTTTGGAGCTTTATAATTTCATAAAACATTTTGAATAAGTTCTAAAAAGGTAACCTTCTTTGGAGCTTGAGAGAACATCATAGAGAAGTTGGAAAAAGGTAACCTCTTTGGAGCTTAATAGAACATCTCAAAGAAGAACCAAAGTGGTAACATTTTTGAAGCTCAAGAGAACATCCCAAAAAAGTTGGAATAAGGTAACCTCTCTGTATCTTAATAGAGCATATCAAAGCCGTTTGGGAGAGGTAACCGTTTCTCGAGCTCAATAGAACATCTCAGGCCTCCCTGAGAGGACTCTTGCCCACTGGGCATCAGGTTCCGACATGAAAAACTCTTCTTTTGAAAAAAGTACATTCTAGAATATCTCAGCTGAGGTTTTCTTTATAATTATGCGGTGGAGGACCACAGTTTTTCATCATACAATAAAATAGTAGCAAAAAATAAAGTTGAAAAGTAGTGCCAAACAGCTTTCACAAAAAAATATTTTTTCCATATTTTAAAAGTTCAAGGCACATCAGTTACATGACTTTATTGTGTGAAATACACCAGACTGATGAACTGCGCAAGAATTTTGAGAAAAAAATGCCGATTTGCAATGAATAACACAGTTCAAAGTGGTAAAAGAATATTGACAAAAAATCTGTTTTATCATCTGAAACTTGTTCAAACTTGCTCCTGTTGCATTTTTGACACCATAATTGAACTCAGCATATGAAACTTGATAGGAAAAGATACCAATCATGTATATATTCACTCAAAATCAAGAGAAAAGAAAAATCATCTTCACAGTCAACATTCCCCCCACCTGTCACCCCCCTATGCAAATTTTGACAGTAATCATATCATGATGATAGTATAAGACCTCAGTTAATCAAGATACGATGTAATTTACTCCACATTGATGACAGGTCTCAGTCCCGGTATCAAAAATGGTGGAAAATGGTGATTTTTGGTCTTCCCCCCCCCCCTTTCCCCCCCAATTGCGGGCTTCCGGTGCAAAATTCGGCTTGGCAACATTGGTTTTCGTATTTAGCGAGGTCCAAATACCCTTAAAACATATGTTGCCAAACTTTAACATGACTTGCCTCTAGAACCACTTTCCAGGCCACTTTTTCAAAAATGATCCTAGTCTACTACGGTTTTCGAATTCTCCTCTATGGGGGAATAGCATATTCTCCGACTTTTTATCCTGTGAGAAGATTTCCACCTTTTTTGATTTTAACAAAGGGTAACTGGCTTTTGAACCTTTTCCAACATTTTCTTTCCAATTCCCCAGGAATTTCCCTGTTGGAAATGTGAACCAGCCTGGGTTATCGAGACCGGACTTGAATGATGTAGTTTAGAGTGAAGCCTTAATTGACGATTTCCACAATCGTGGATGATTTGGAAAAAGACTTGAGGTTTCCCCAGACAATTCAAATTTTCCCAAACACAGTTTTATATTTCTGGATAATCTGTGGATGAAGTCACAGTGACACAGTAGCCAACATTAAAAAAGTCAGTACACTCCGAGTCAACAGCTGTACACGTTTTTAATGGGCAATCACTGTACGGGTGAGTATTTTGTTCCAACACCCTGTATGCCAAATTCATTTAATATCCTCAAAAGGCAGTTTTTGCCAAAATCCACCAGCACTATGTTCAAAAATCGGTTGTGTCACCCCTCGTCTCACCTCAAAACTTTCCCGACTGGTATCCAGGAACCTATGGAAAATTTTACTTGAAACGTCCTTCCGTTGAAGTTTACACTACGGTTTTTTCAAATTCACGGAATGTGCAAAATTTATTTTGAAAAAATCACCGTCGGAAAACAGAAGCTGTGTCGATTTTGAAAATGGATGTACCCGACGCCTGATCCGATCTACTTTTGATATCAGTTGGAATTATTCGAAGAAAGTCGATCCCCGAGTAGAAATGAATTTTTGAGTGATAGGCCAGTAGCGGAAGCGAAAAATAGACATATGCTTGCAGAAGGTCTCATAGAGAATTTTATTCCTGATATTAGTTTACTCGGGAGTCCTAATGGAGATCCCAAATTTGTGACCTTGTGTGACCTCCGGAACCATGGTAAAAAAAATGAAGAAATTGAAAATTTGTTCAAATCGTCCGTTTTTCTTGATTAACTTGTAAACTGTGTTTCTACGAACCGAATGTTCTGTAGTGAAATTGGAGATCGTAAAATGTTGAACAAAATGATGCTACAGCCATTACTGTGCAATGAACGGTTACCGAAATACAGCTTTTGGAAGTCTACCCTGAATATCGCTCGAAGCTTCTGTCAGCTGAATTCTGACCGTCAAACTGCAGGTTCTCACTCAAGAGGCTATACTGTCATTATCTGTGGACGGATATGGTTGACTCAAACATTTCTTGAAAGGCGATTGAACCGGCATCAATACGCTTCAGTTGCAGTGCCGTCGCGATTTGTATCTTAGATGTTATCAGCGGTCAAAGTCGGTGCTGGATCAACCGCGGGACCTTCAAAAAGCGCACTTTTTCCGTTCCTGTCATTAAATCTGCTTTTCTTGCAGGTAAACGCTGTTGACGGAATATGTAGAACAAAGTGTGCTCAAAAGAACCCCGGTTACAGAAAATCTCTCTTTCTTGTAGTTTTCAAGATATATGCGTCCAAAAGTGCGCTTTTTGAAGGTCTCGCGGTTTATCCAGTACCGTTTTTGATTGCTGATAACATCCAAGATACAAGTTGTGACGGCACTGCATTCAAAGCATGTTGAAGTTGGTTCAATTGTCTTTCAATAAATGTTCAGGGCAACCATATCCGTCCACGGACAATGACAGTATAGCTTCTTAAATGAGAACCTGCAGTTTGACGGTCCAGAATTCAGCTGACCACTTCGAATAATTTTCAGGGTGGACTTCCGAAAGCTGTATTTCGGTAACCGTCCATTACACAGTAATGGCTGTGACATCATTTTGTTTGAAATTTCACGTTCTTCAATTGGACTGCGGAACATTTTAGTCGTAGAATCACCGTTTACGAGTTATTCAAGAAAAACGGTAGATTTTCAGGACTTTTCAACTTCTTCATTTTTTTTTAACATGGTTCCGGAGGTCACATAAGGTCACAAATTCAAATTCTTAATAAGGACTCCCAAGTCAACTGATTTTTCTATGGGACCTTTTGTAACTTTGAATATTCCTGCTACTGGCCTATGAAGTCCTGCATCAAGAGCGAGTCGTTCTGGTCAAAACCTGGAGTTTTTTCAAATTTATTGAAGACTACGCGAACAAAATATAGAATAAATGCTACCACTGAGAAGCATTTTTCAAGGGCTTTCCAATTGACCTTTCCAATTTTAGGAGATAGAAAGTACATGGTTTTTCGAGGTCACCTTTGACGTTTTGACGTTTATGACGTTTGGACGTTTCGTTTCTGACTTTTGCGGGAATTTTGAATCGGTTAGCTATTCGCGATTTTAACTACCGATGGTGCGCTGTCGTCGCAGGAAACAAAATGGAGGACTACAAGTAACTTTTGTCGGTGTCAGTGTCGTCAGTGACAGTGCTGTCTCGTCAGAATTCAGATATCTGTCACCGACCTCGCACTCCGTGATATTCTTTGTAATTGTGAATTTAAAAGAGTCTGTGCGTTTCTTTGGTGGGTATTTCGAATGTTGATGCCAGCATTTACACGTATGGATTCCTCTAACAGAATTTCAAGGCGCGCTGACTCTGGTCTAAGGCTGAAAACAGTGGAGGCAGGTTGCCAGTTTCCAGTACCCAGTGCTGACAATCTTCTCTTGGACAGAGTTAGCGCCCGCACTTTGACCAGGACCCCGCCGAGACTTCGTCGGCCCAGACAGGCAACCTGTGTTTTCTTTTCAGCCTAACGGGCCGTGGTATTTGGGAGAGGACCACTGATGTTTTTAGAAATTAGAACTAGCTAGCAAGACTTACCTGTCGAAAAATTATCGCTAGGTTTAGAAGGTCGCGAACAAGCCCTCATGCTTGTTATTGCTGGCTTTCTGATGCTCAGAACAGTTCTCCATGCCCTTTCACGGCACATGGTTTGCGAAACCACGCCGAAAGCGTTTATGATTGTGATATGCACTTGTGATGCGTCTTCCTAGGTAATTGATAAAAATGACAGACCTACCTGGCCTGTCTGTTTTCTTGATTTACTACTAAAGACAGTGCAAATGGTGTATAAGTCCTTCTTTTGGCCGTTTCTGAATCACGCGAAGTCAATGAGACAACGCGCAGACAGCAGCAGGGATGACAGCAGAACAAATTCAAAAATGTCAGATGGACGTTAGAGCTTTCTAGATCGGAGCCAATTTACTCATAGTTTTAGTCCGCACAAGCGGCACCAGAGCGCGTCTAGATTTTTGAAATCGCGAATACTGTTCCCATTATCATGTGGGAGCATTATCATCATAAGGGAGTTTTTAATGGACGAAGTAATAGAGTTTTTTCGTAGTAAGATGCACGTGTCTGGTGCAGCGTGATCCCTGGTGGTGCTGGTGCAGCCACACTTCCATCAAGTTTGGGTCTTTCCTGAACCGGTGCATGGTGATGCCGGGTGTATTCGTCTTATTCTCGCACTCGCATAGAGCGACACAACACCCTTGAACCATTTCTGTAAGTCTTCTCAGTTTTCCACTACATATAACACACTTATTGGTAAGAACGAGGGTAAGAACAAGTGAAATCATGAAATCCATGCTGAAATCAAATAAATACACGACAGAGCGCCTGTCAGATTCGAAAAATTTCCCATTGTCAGAAACGAAATGTCATATCTCAAGAAACATAGGACGCTTTCCAATAACTGCGACAAGACGGATACACAATGTCAAAGTGCACTTGCCAGCTCAATTCTAAACTCAGCCTCGCCAATGTTTCGATTGTGTCGACATGTGGTGCTATTACTGCTATTGGAACACTAGCTGTGTCAAATTGTGTCCATATGTGTCGAATTGTGTCCTTATACGCCTTATTGGGAAGCGCCCAATGACCTCGATTAACCGTATCTTATACGCATGACGTCACAGTAAAGAGAGACAACGGAAAATTGGAGACCTCAATTACTATCACAAGTGAGGGTTACTATTTGAAAAAAAAAGTGGGGGAAGCTGGGGCTTAGATACAGAGTGGTAGTGCAAGCGGTACACACCTAAAAACACATTGATACTGCATTTTGGAGTGCAGTAACGAGATTTGGTATGGGCATACTTTATACCAAGACAAGCGATTTGACCCGCAGCACTCGATATTTTGTCCCTTAGGGGGCCAATGGGGGCCCTCCAAATTTTCAAGATGCAAGAACTTTCACATGACGATCATTGAGTATCGTCATGTATGTCATAAGTGAAGCTTACGGATCTATTGAAAATATTTTCATCAATTGTCGTTGTGTCCGATTCATTCTTCACACTTGAAAAAAAATTGCTTTGGCAGAGGTCAAAAAAACTGTTTTTATTTTTTCTTCTATGCAAGGAGACGATAAATTCTTATGTTCTGTTGCGTTCCCAACTAATAGTGCTATTCTGTAAAAAATAACATTCCATAAACGCTCTGTTATGTAAAAATTCGTGTCGGCCATTGGCTGTTGCCTGGGTAATAACAACGTAACAGAGCCTTTATGGAATGTAATTTTTTAGAGAATCGCACCATAAATCGCATTCCCTGAACCTAATTATAAAGAAATTTTTCTTGTAATGGTATTTTTCAAAGAAGTGGTGACCTCTTCAGTACCTCTTTTCCAAGAGCATTTCATTCTATGTCCCCACTGGATATCACTCGTAATTTTTGCAGGAATGGAGACCTCGAACTCTTTTCCTGGTGGTTGCGAAGCAACATGACTCTTAAACGCCCAAGGGAGCCCAAAAAAAAAAAATTCTGCTGGGCCGTCCAACTTACGATATTTTGATTTTATAGTAGGAGAGACGCGTACCAGTATTCAATCCAGGCTGCAGGCACAGGCGATTTGGTTTCAACAGGAAATATATTTCCATGACGTGTTTTATTGCAGTACAACAAAACGCAGAGTCGTTAAGTGTAAGTAGGTATATTTTCTGGTAGAACTTATTCGCCTAGACTAGATCTTATTTATTTGCGCGTCTCCCCTACTACAAAATCAACATGCCAAAAATTTGACGGCCCAGCAGAAAAAAAAAGTTTTAGGGCTCTCTTGTATGTTTTGAAGCCTTGTTGCATGAAAATTACTAAGGAAAGAGTTCAAGCTTCTCATATCAGCGAAAATTGACAGTCTTATCCACTAGGAACATTGAAAAAATGCAGTTGAAAAAAGTGTACTGAAGAGGTTACCTCTTCTTGGGAAAATGATATTGCGAAATAATTGTCTTTATATTTGGGCTTACGGAACGCGATTTAGTTGGGAACGCAACAAAACATATGAATTTATCGTTTCCTTGCATAGAAGAAAAAATAAAAACAGTTTTTTTGACCTCTGCGAAAGAAATTTTTTTTCAAATGTGAAGAATGAATCGGACACGACGACATTTGATGAAAACATTTTTAATAGGCCCGTAAGCTTCACTTATGACATACATGACGATACTCAATGATCATTTTGTGAAAGTTCTTGCATCTTGAAAATTTGGAGGGCCCCCATTGGCCCCCTAAGGGACGAAATATCGAGTGCTGCGGGTCAAATCGCTTGTCTTGGTATAAAGTACGCCCATGCAAAATCTCGTTACTGCACTCCAAAATGCGGTATGCTTTTGCGTACCGCTCCTACTATGGGGGTGGGTTACTGACTTCACTTTTGACACCGCCCTATGAAATTACGCAACGCAACCGCAACGCAGAGCGCAGCTCCTCTGATTGGCTCGCAAGCCTTTCGCGTCGTTGCGATGGCTTTGCGAATACCTTGCGAGTCAATCAGAAACGTTGCGCTCTGCGTTGCGATTGCTGCGAATTTTCATAGAGCGGGCATTATGGTTCCCCCTCCATTCTGTCGAAACGGTTTTGGGCGACTTTCGATATCTGCTTTTGTTTCAGACTTACTAGTACAGGAAAAATAGCAAAAAAATCGGCAAAACCTCGGAATAAATATGGACGTCATGAAAATTTTATATTCTGTTCAGAATTGAGTGCTCTACAACATATCCAAAATCCCCAAAAATCGCATCCGGGGGTTTTGAGTTATTGGAGGGGGGGGGTAAAAATTGCAACTTAAAATGGAGGGGATGAAACCCGTCAATCCATTGAAGGCAAATACGTCATAATTTGACGCATCATATCCCGCTGATACCATTTTGGCACAAAAAGTGTCGATCATTGTTAAAGGGGGGTCGTGGGGGGGTGAAGCTCTGCTATGTGGTCAAATTTGTTTTTCTGACCATGTAGAACCGATCACGACAAGCTTAGTATCTTTTCCAACTGAATTCAATCTCCTAAACTCGAATCTGTTGTAAATTTTGATGAAAAAAAGTTTAAACAAGTTAACTTGGGAAAACTTGGTTTTTATTTGACAATTTGTACGAATTTTTTTTTCACTGTTAGAGGTGTTTATCTTTGAGAATATTTCAGGGGCGATTAGATTGAAGTGTATTTTCCACGAGAATCTCCACTCGATGTATAATTTTGTTTCTCGAGTTTGAAAAATTGATTTGAACTTGAGCCGGCGCGGCGCGTCGTCTACTACTGACCAGAACACTACCGCATGCACCTTCGAATGAAAACAGCTCACACTATTGAAGAAATAACAACTCATCTTCGAAAATTGGAGGATCTGTGCAAAATTGAATCCTCTACAACATAAACAAAATCTCCATAAATCTCACTGCAGGGTTTTGAGGTATTTGAGGAAAGAGGTAACAGGTCATAGATTATGAATCTTGCCAAAATGTTATCCTCCCCCTCGAATAACTCAAAATCCTGCATTGCGATTCATGACGATTTTGTTCATGTTATAGGGAATTCAGTTCTGCACAAATCCTCGAATTTTCAAAGATAAGCTATTATTTTCCCAATAGTTTGAGTTACATTCATTTGAAGGTGCATGTTGTAGTGTTCTGGTCAATAGTAGAAACTGCGCCGAGCCGGCTCAGATTCAAATCGATTTTTTCAAGTCAAGAAACAAAACTTTACATCGAGTGGTTGATTTTCGTGAAGAATACACTTCAGTTCAATGGTCCCTGAAAATTTTCTGAAAATGAACACCTCCAACAGTAGAAAAACAACTCGTCAAAATTTTCAAAGAAAAAACAAGTTTTCTCAAGTTTACTTGTTCAAACTTATTTTCATCCAAATTTACACATCGGATACGAGTTCAGGAGATTAAATTTAGTCGGAAAAGATATCAAACTTGTCGTGATCGGTTCTACATGGCCAGAAAAACAAAATGCACCACCTAGCAGAGCTTCCCACCCCCCCACTACCCCTCTTCAACAATGATGGACACTTTTTGTGCCAAAATGTTAACAACGGGATATTATACGTCAAACTATAATGTATTTGCATCCAATGGATTGACGGGCTCCATCCCCTCCATTTTAAGCTGCAATTTTTCACCCCCCCCCCCCTCCAATAACTCAAAACCGCCTGGTGCGATTTCTGGCGATTTTGGATATGTTGTAGAGCACTCAATTCTGAACAGAATATGAAATTTTCAGGACGTCCATATTTTTTCCGAGGTTGAAATCTATCTTTCTTGTACTATACAGGCAATTGTAAGTTTTGAATTTGACACCTTGTACAGTGTTCAGCTATTATCTATTGAGGTGGGGTGGAACACCTGAAAAATGTTAGCCAAATTGAAATTTCCGTGTCTCCTTGATGAATGCACAGATTTTCATGATTTTTCATTTCCTGGGGAACAAACTATTTGGCAGTAACACAGTATATGAATCGTTTTATGTGAATGTGCTCTGTATTATCTAATTATACCTACAGAGTGTTAAAGTCGAGGTTCAAGTTGGGCACCATGAAAGCGTGAAACATTGGAATACATACTCCCGATTTGCAAAAACATGATTTAGATCTTTTCCACTGATTCTGAGAAAACGTTGAACCCTCGGTTGGACGAGTATCTCGAAGCGGTTTTGTTGGCTCTTGGGTATCCTCTCCAGTTACAGAGTGAACTCAACAACATGATGTTTCGGACTTACAGTGACAACTTCTTTGATAACCGCCTGTTTCTCGTAATACTGTAGCACATGCTGGAGCCACGGATTTCTGAATATAGAGCTGGATAGCTAATCACAATATACCCCCACCACAATTTTTGTCAAACCCGTGTTGGCCGCCATACTGTGCTAATTTTTAGTTACTTTAATGCTTGTGGGTTGGCAAAGCTGCGAATAATTGTCATCCCTGAGTGTCACTTTGATTGCCAAATGTCACCCAAATGTCAATCTATTGTCATTTTTTGACGTTTTTCTTGTTTATCCGTTTCTTTGTGCGAAGTTTTCTCGACGTTTTTCAGTGATTTGTTGAAGAAAAAGACTTGATGTCGTCCTGTTTTGTGCCTAGTTGCAAAAATAGCGACAAACAAAACAAAACCGGCATAACCTATCATGTGTAAGTTCGATGTTTTTATCCGATTTTTCATTTATTACAAAAGAATTATTTCAGGTTTCCGAAACGATCAAAGTGGAGTGGCTCCAGGCCATCAGTAGGGATCAACAAACATTTATTCAGCAGCGTTACAATGAGAGCGTGTTTGTTCAGATCATTTCTTGATGAAGCCTTCGAGCGAGTTGGATTGCTCAAGAAACTGAAACCCAATGTAATTCCTTCACTTGATTTGCCTACCCTGAGACCACGGTATACCTGAGACCCATTCCAGTAGCTTCAGAAAGTCAAGCTATCCAGGAAGCTCCAACAACCACAAGCCAAGTTATGCCGGATCATGACCAGATCAAGCTATGCCGAAAGCATCAACAAGCCAAGCTATGTTGGAATTATTATTAGGCACAAATAAACAATTATGTTATACTTCAATAATTGTTTTCATTTTATTTTTGTGATATGAATCAGGTTCGTGTTTGTGTTGTTTTGTAGCGTTTTAAAATCACTAGAACCAATCCAGTTCGGCTCTAAAATCAGGGGATCCGATAGGTTCTCGGAAATCCTCTCCCAATCAGTGATAGCGATTTTCGAGCTGAACTGGCTCCGTTCTGGCCAGTCGAAGACGCCATTAGTTTTTTGCTTGAGTTTCTACGTTTTGTCTTCGAAACAATTCATCAAATACCTTACGTTTCCAACATGTATGTAGTTAACTATTCCGAAATAAAATGAGTTGCAATTTGTAATGAACAACATTAATGAAATCATAACCACTAACCAATAATTAAAAAATGAATAATAGGAAGATTCAAGAACCAAGAATCATTCTACGAAACAAAAGTACAAGCATCTTAGCTTTCTTCCTGTAGGACTCGTCCAGTTTCAGGTAATTATTATTTCACAATTAATATTTGAAACAAATGTAAACACCAATGCACAAAAGACGGCGGTTTATATTTTGAATCCGATTTGTTGCCCGTCAGCCAATAACATTTTAGCACAGTATGGCGGCCAGCTGGGTTCGGACAACACGCATGTGTTGTATTAGCTATCCAGCTCTATATTCAGAAATCCGTGGCAGGAGCTGAAACCTCAGACGATAATGTAATTGATTCAAGATTAATAAAAAAACTTCTTTGTGAGGGGGCGCTTCTCCGCGACCATTTGCAAGGTATAGGATCCTCGGTGGTAGGATCTACCTACCACCTGGACTGTATTAGTTTTCATATGATCATAAGGGGAAATATCGAAAAGCTTCTTGTCTGATGTACCTATTCGTGACATTGAGTTGCGACGCTGCACCCTGTAAAAAGACGTAAACCTAAAACGAAAATCGAGACGAAAATGTTCTTGGAAAGAAAGTGATGAAGCAACATCTCACGCTGGTGAAAAAACCGAGGAAAAAACCGAGGAAAAAACCCAAGGAAAACATTATTTATGCCAGAGAACTAAAACAACGCACATATACCACCAGCGCCCGATTTGTGGTAATACTTTCTGAAACAAAAACACCGACTCCGCCGGGGATGACGACGGCGACGGTGAGGCTGGGCACGTGCACCCACAGAAGCAGGTACAAGGGAGAAAGCCCGGAGTTTTCGCCCCTAATATTCCAATCTCCGTTTCCCTAATCACACGGAATTCCTCGGCGCAACTTTTAATAAGGTAAGGCCGAAAATGATTTGTGGATCAACATTAATGGAAAAGCCGCTTTTATAATGGCTTTTTTGACTTATGCTCCGCATTGTTCTATTTGAGGATTATTTACTTAGTACCTACGCCGAGGTCCCTGATATATTGCAAATTCGGGGCCGTACGTTATCCACCAGTCTCTTTTGCGCGTCCGGGCCCGGGGAGCTCTGGCCAACAGAAAAAAAAAGTAAAAGTGGAAACTGCAGCAATAAGAAACGGGAGTAGGGAAAGCTCCGATTCATTGGGGCTGGCGCACATATCGATTCATATCAATCCAACAGTTCTGCTTCATTTGAGTTTGGGTTAAAGGGCGGCATGGAATTAATTTCCATCATTAATTCCGATACACGCCGCACATAGCCGCGGATGCGGTTGCCCTTTCGACTTTTCCCGGGCGCGGGTTCCAGGAATAATTGAAAAAGTTTCTTCGGCCTCTCCTCTGGCAAGGCGCGGAACGTCATCGGAGCTGAGGCCACTCGGTCGTGAGCTCGTGAGATATTATTTAAAAAAAAAATGGAAATGTGCGTTGTCTTCCGATTCAACTCATCAAAGATAGAAGGAAAATCGAGTTTTTTTTTTGTAACGCATCAGTTTCCTAAATATTATACAGGTGTCCCAGAAATATTGCATAGACTCTCCAGTACGTTGACGGGAATTCATCATAGAGTCGGGGAAAATAGTAGACATTTGTAATAAACCGCCCCAAAACGGCGATTAAACGCGCCACAGAGAACACAGAGCAGGCGCGTGACTAGTTCCGCGTTCCGCCACGAGATGGGCGCGCGCGCTCCAACCCACTACGGCTGACCCCGCGGCTCAGCGTAAGAGAGTTTTAGTACCGTTCAACGAATCATTAACAGGTGGCGCAGGCGCTCTTGCCTACAACTGCGAGCCTCGCCACTACGCGTAAAGTCATTTTGGATGCATGGCACTTCCAACAGTTCCCATCCATACTGTTCACATAACCTTTACCATTCCTTGTTCCATGGCCAGGCCCATGCAACTGGCCGGGAAATTTTGTCCGGTGCCAGGAAGCTGCTTGCGATCGTTTATAGATGAAGCTGTTGTTTTTTTTACTAGGAATCTCCAAAGTGGGAATTGAACGGCCTGTTTTATCGATGTGGCAACAGTAGGTAACTAATAACGACCAATAACAATGCGTCAGTTTCTGTGAATCAAAATTTCAAAGTTTCAAAGTGTCAAAAACTGCAATAATAACGCCGTCGATAAAAGATGAGCCTCAATGTTTGCATCAGACAGCTGTCTCCAAACTGTTCGGATTGGTCCTTAGATATCCTGAGGTAAGTTGCAGTTCACATCATGTGGGTTTGGACAGTTCATGAAATACCTAATTTTAGACGAGCGCGATGAGAGAATGGCCTTCCTTTTGCCCGTGGATGCTCAATACTGTGCCCTATCTATTTTGTGGGGAGCCAACATCTTGCCACTCCATTGAAAAGCCGACTTCAAAAGGGACTCAATGCCTACCATAGAGTTCAGGCATGAAGATGACGAAGAATTTAGTAAGTACTCAAGTCCTACATAAAAAGCACATTATACCCCATCAACATGTGAATTCAGTACCTCATTTTGTGAACTTGTTACCGCGGCCCCCAAAAATCCACCCGTTTCCATGGCTAACCGCGATAATATGTTTAGCGAGAGGCCTTTTGCCGGACGCACGCGGAGCGAGAAAGCGTTCAGTCATCGGTCCGCGCGGCCACGCGTACTCTCTCGCTAACGAAGCCTATTGGTCAGAGTAGGCGCCAGCGCCTACTATAAACACGCGTTCCCCGAAAATCACCTTCAGTTCTTAGTATCCCAACGCATCGAGAGGTCGTTGCATCTCCGGCGTCCCCCGCTTCGAACTCGTCTCTCTTCAAGGGACTAACCCCATGTTACACCCCCTTTCCTTTTTGAGACGGCGCAATTAATTCGAAACAGTGGTTTTATTTAATCTGCGCCAACAATCTCAAGTCATTCTGCGAAAGAGTATAACACAAAGAATAGCGTCGACTCCTTGAAGAAGCTGCCACCGGCGTGACAGACCCCACTACTGAGACTGAGCTGCCGGATCGTTGTTGCCGCCCATTCCGGAGAGTCCACCAGCCGACTACGACCCGAGGCGATAACATCTTGACTGCCCGCAACGTGGGGCACGCTTCTCCAAGTGACATCTCGGCCGCCGACACGAGCACCGCAGACTTTCCAGATCTTCGGGATCACCGTTTCGATACAGAGTTTTAGCATCATCTAAGCGCTTGGCGTACTAGATGCGCTCTGTATCGACCAACAACGTGTAAAGCAGCGGCTTTTACACGCCGTGGACTCGAGCAAACCTACCCTGTTGCGAGGCATGTATCCCTAGATTCAAGAGATCGATGCTCTCGTATACGGCACTCGAGTTCCACGTGGATTGGTAAGACTCTGCCCCAAGCTCCCCTTGTATCGCGAACCGCGCACGAGACCAAAGCTTCCGCCATGCCGCGACGCGCTACTAGACAACGCCGTTCCCGTCTGGACTCGAGAACTGAAACATCACTTCCAGTGGCGCCCACTCCCACAAACCGTCCGACGACGACCCCACCGACGCTTGCTGCAGTGACGGCACCTCCGTCAATTGCACCGACGACGCCGCTTGTCGTCAACGTCCCGGTAGTCGCCGCGACGCCTCCGATAAACGGTCCTGACCACCCCGACGACCTCGGCTACACGTCCACACCGACCATGACGCCCACCGTCGCGACGCCAAGCATCGCGACGCCATACACAATCACGCCTACCGCGCCTAATTACGCCCCGTTACGTCGAGACGCTCCGCCGACGCCTGACGCGCGCGAACGCCGGCCAGTACATGGACACACACCGACGCCGCTCGATCACTATGGTGACGGCCCCGAACGCCATACGACATTTCCGCATAATTCTCGCACGGAACAACTCCTAGTAGAATTATTGTCCGAAATGCACCGTGAGCGCACCACCGCCGAAAAACCCGTCGATATTCCGCTATTTGCCGGCCATCTTCATCAAGACGCGCACACCCACCTGGAAAATTGCGAAGAGCTGTTGCAAACCGCGAGAATCCCCCGAGCGAAATGGGTACGCCACGTGACCAAACACTTTGAAGATGACGCCCGCAAATGGTACGCATCGTACGAGTTACTCGAGCTAAATTGGGACGATTTTTGCCGCGCAGTTATCGCGGAATTCGATTCCAATAAACGGAAAAACGCTGCCATCGTCAAATTACGCACGGAGCACCAACGCGACGAGCCCATAACGTTGTTCATACTCAAGAAGCTTCAGCTAATGCGCCGATTTGACCCGTACATGTCAACCCCTGAGTTTGTGGACCTGGTGATCTCGCTCGCCGACGTCGATCTCAGTAAATCACCGCTAGCCGCGAGCGTTCAATCCGTGGAGGACCTGCTTCAGGCGGCACAGCTCATCGAGAGCCGTCGCGAGCCAGCTTTTCGCCAAAAAGCACAGCGACCTGTACCTGCGGCCCCTGCTTGCCAGGCTCCCCGGCAACAGCCACCACTTCCACAATGCCGATTCTGTCCTGAACGACACTTCCACCGCGACTGTCCGGTGCGCCGCGCTCAGTACGAACCGACGTCGCGACGCCGCGAAGACCAGCAGCATCCGGAAAACCAGCAAGGGGCCGGTGCTACGCGGGACAGATCCGCGCCCCCACGACATTAAATTCTCTTCCCCACGTTCCGCTACGCCTCGGCCAACAAGTCTACGACTGTCTCGTCGACAGCGGGGCCTCCAGAAATTTTGTAAATCTCGCCATCGTCCGCGACAAAAAGCTGGATAGCTCCGAGTCCGTGCCACTTCGACTCGCCGACGGCACCGGTTGCCAGCAACACACGCTGGGCCGCGTTAAGGTAGCCTGCCACCTGGGGGACAGACCGCACCATATCGAATTTAACGTGGTGGACGGTCTCTCAGAATCCATTATACTCGGGTACCCCTTTTTACGAGAGCAGCACGCCAGCCTCGACTTCGAGCGTCGTTGCTTACACCTTGGAATCGCCGAGCGCCGCACCATACATTGGCTCGACCGCCACGACACCCCCTCGTGTCTAGCGCCACCGCCGCTAAGCCTGGCCGACGTCGACCATAGTATTGCACCTCCATTCCAGGCCACGTTTCAACGTCCACTCGACGCCGTCGCTGCCACTCTCAATCAGGACCCTCGCCCTTCAACGACCTTGAACGCCACGCGCGCTCCACCGGACAAGCCCCTGACGCTCGTCCGCAACGCCACACCGCCGTCCAAGAAACGTCAGCTCAAGAGCTTCCTCGACAACTGCAAGCAGCTTCGCGAGTACGTAGAGAACTTCGCCGACATCGCCGCGCCTCTCACCGACCTGCTCGCCGCCAAACGCCGTTTCTCTTGGGGGAATTCCCAACAACAAGCCTTCGACGGCCTCAAACAAGCCCTCGCTGCGCCGCGACGCCTGAGCCGTCCCGATCCGACGCTCCCGTTCGTCTTACAAACAGACGCTAGCAGCATTGGCATGGCTGCCGTGCTTTACCAGGAACGATCAGACAAAACGCGTGCCGTTATTTCGTACGCGAGCGCTCGCTTCAATGCGACAGAACGCCGTCTGCACATAAACGAGCAGGAATGCCTGGCAATTTTGTGGGGTATAAAGCACTACCGGCCATACCTGGAGGACCATCATTTCACCGTCCGCACGGACAATCGAGCCTTGCTCTGGCTTCACCGGCCCAAGGACACAAAAGCGAAGTTGACGCGTTGGTCACTTCTGCTCCAAGAATTTTCATTTACCGTTGAACACGTGCCCGGCAAAACCAACGAATTGGCCGACGCCCTCTCCAGAGAGCCCGAGCTCCCAGAGGCGTCGTTCAATTATGAGGACCTGGAGCGCCTCCTACCTCCGGAACCGTTGACGACGCACCCGCTCGCAGAGCCTACTCGGCAAGCCGCCGCGAACCTGCTCGGAGTGCGCTCCCTCGGCGACGAAGTTAAGGAATGCCAGGATCATGACCGGAGCACGCAGCAACTCATACGACAGCGCCGCGAGCTGGAAACTCGGCCCGATAGCCTCGACTGGCACCCTGGATTCCGCGCAACCTACAGCGTCGACGACGATCACCTGTACAAGGTTCGAGATGATGGACGTCATCTCCTGTACGTCCCAGCGGGCGTACGGCCACGCGTTTTCCACGAGCACCACGATTCGGTGTTAGCCGGCCATCCGGGCGAAGACGAGACGCTCCGCTCAATCGCTGAACATTTTCACTGGCCGTCCTTGCCAACCGACGCGCGTCACCACGTTCGCTCTTGCCTCCTTTGTGCGAGGTACAAGGCTCGTTTAAGCCGAAATCACGCCGAGCAGCGTCCGCGTCAACCACAAAGACCGTTCGAAGTAGTCGCGTGCGACATTATGGGCCCCTACGACGTCTCCGCCAGCGGTAACCGATTTATCCTGGTGGTCACAGACCTGTTTACTCGGTGGGTGGACGCCTGGCCGCTGCAAAACAGTACTACGGGAACCATCATCACGACGCTCGACAACTACTTTTTTCCGATGCATGGATACCCTCGCGCGATCCTATCGGACAACGGATCTCAATTCACGTCAGTTGCTTGGTCTCGTGCGTGCGCTCGTTGGCAGAGTCTGCCATGGACTACCGCGGTCTATCATGCCCGCGCTAACCCCACGGAGCGGCGAAACCAGGAGCTCAAAAAAGGGCTCCGTCTCCGACTAGACGGACGCCCCGCCAACGAATGGGATCTGCATTTGCCCGCCACGCTCTTTAGCGTGCGCCGCAGACGCAATGCAGCCACTGGCCAGAGCCCTTCCGAGCTCCTCCAAGGCCACACGCTCCCATTCCCCGGCGAATGGACGACGCAGCAGCCGCTGCCGCCCGTCGCAGCAGAGCAGCGAGAGCAGCAAGCACGCCAACATCAACGAGACTACGTGGAAGCCCGCCACCAGGTCCCGGAGCGACCGGCTCCAAACTTTGTACCCGGCGACGCTGTCCTGGTACATCATCCGCCCGCACCTGGTGCCTTCCATCCCAAGTGGCTTGGGCCACACAGCATCATAAGGCGATTCGCGCCACACCTCTTCCTGGTCAACATCGACGGCCGCAGCGTCAAGTACCACGTCGACAAGCTCAGGCGAGCTCCCGTCGAACGACGCCGTCGATAGTGCCGCGGAATGTGCGCGAATTGTGCGTGAACCAAGGACACTGAATCCCCCTTGTATATATCGCTAGTTTTAAATTGTCGCGACCATGAATTTGTGCTACACCTCCTTTCGACAAAGTGCGGGTCCCTTGCGCCAAACCTCATGTATCCCCTTTCGTTGCGCTCCGACGAAGTGACAGACATTGCGGAACACCCCTTATGTACCCCAGTAGGGCATACAATACTTAGTTGCGTCATAACTAATAAGGGTGTATCTTAATGAATTTCGATACTTGTCCGACGTTATTTTCGTCGAAAACGCCATGTTTCACCTTAGCTTTAAAACGTTATTGTTCAACCTTAGTTTTAAACAATTTTTCTACAAGAATTTCTGCAAATTTCACCTTTTTGAACTCGGCATGTATGTAAAATTGAAGTATTCAATAAAGTGCCCAATAGTCTCAAAAAGGGGGGCGATTGTTACCGCGGCCCCCAAAAATCCACCCGTTTCCATGGCTAACCGCGATAATATGTTTAGCGAGAGGCCTTTTGCCGGACGCACGCGGAGCGAGAAAGCGTTCAGTCATCGGTCCGCGCGGCCACGCGTACTCTCTCGCTAACGAAGCCTATTGGTCAGAGTAGGCGCCAGCGCCTACTATAAACACGCGTTCCCCGAAAATCACCTTCAGTTCTTAGTATCCCAACGCATCGAGAGGTCGTTGCATCTCCGGCGTCCCCCGCTTCGAACTCGTCTCTCTTCAAGGGACTAACCCCATGTTACACCCCCTTTCCTTTTTGAGACGGCGCAATTAATTCGAAACAGTGGTTTTATTTAATCTGCGCCAACAATCTCAAGTCATTCTGCGAAAGAGTATAACACAAAGAATAGCGTCGACTCCTTGAAGAAGCTGCCACCGGCGTGACAGACCCCACTACTGAGACTGAGCTGCCGGATCGTTGTTGCCGCCCATTCCGGAGAGTCCACCAGCCGACTACGACCCGAGGCGACAACAAACTGATCGTGCGATCTTGAGAGACAAGGTATTTTATTGTATCAGGTTTCCTCTAACACGTTTTTACTGGACTTCCAGAAAAATAGGTTGCGGCTATCGCATCCCTCCACGCAAGAGCTCACGATCAGCTCAAAAAGTAGCATTAGGTACTGAATTTACATCGTGATCGTAAATGGGATTAGTAGGTATACCGAGAGGTATACGAATAGTAAATTGGACCCTCTTCTCAATAGGGTTTAATCAACCGAAATTTGGCTAAGGGTAATTCGCGTCCATATTGCGAGTCCTCAGGTCCCATTTCGTCGACTGTGCATTTTGAAACCAGCTTTGACAATCATGATGCGCAACATGAACCAAAACACCCTCAGAGAAAAATTAGGTCGTTACCTACTGCAGAAATGGGTCCAATAAGTCTTCCACTTGAACCATGATTCATATTTTCTGTATTGTCAAATGATACAGCATGCTGAAGACTTTCGAAAATGCTTGAAAATACTAATCCAGGCACAAAAAACCGAGCTAAATCAATTTTTTATCCTTTCAGGCAGTTCACCTGACAGAGCAGCTAGAAGAGCACTGGCTTGTTATTGTTGATTTCCACCACTTCTCTTGTCCAGCTCCAAACCTTCCTGGGCTGATTGACATAACAGCATCTCCTACTGCATGGTTTTCCTCCCTCTGAAACACCCTGGCCTACTTCAGCGGAACTCCTTTTTGGCGTTCGTGTCCTAACCAGCCAAAAATCAAGTGATGGCTGTTACGTGGGAGCTCTTTGTCATCCTGATCCTCAACAGAGAGTTACTGCCATAGAAATTTCCCCTCTTACCGTCTCCACGTCCGTTGGAAATAGAATAGAGAATTTTGTTGCTGTTCAGTTTGTAATTTGGAAGAGGCCTAATGGCCAAATAGCCAGAAAACTTTTGGAGAATTCACCATATCTTCCTATGTATTGTATTGTATTGTACAATCAATACTACTTGTATGACATGGCGTTTCCATTGTAAATGCACTGTAACGTAATTATTTCAGTTTTCTTTTTAAAAAATACAAAAGTACTACAAACTCAAGTTTGAAATATTTTATTCATTACCAAGTTATTTTACTTTCTACGTGTATTTTATCTCTTGTCTTTTTCAATGTTTTTGACAAGTATTGCAATATTATATTTTTCAAAAATGTAGAAAAATACGAACATAGAATATTCAGCCCTATTATGTTTGTGAAATGTTGGCTATACCAATTTGTTGATAAGCAAAATATAATTGCAGCCGCCTAAAACAAAGGACTCTGCAGTAGGAACTTGCTTATGAACATGATTGCTAGCCAACATTTCACGAACAGAATCGAGCTGAATTTCCCACAATATTCGGCTAAATCTATCCACCTAATTTTTCAAATTTCGCGGTTGTAGCGCCAGTGGCGCCATCTATAAACGATCGCAAACACTACTTCAACAGGTGGGTGGGCGTGGCCAGTCGGAATCCAATAAACAATCCAGTCGCGTATCTCGCGTGATCCCTGTCCATGGCTTCGGTCGATTTCGGTAATTACCAGTCATTCTACTGACTCGTTGGAGTGTTGTTGCAATCAATTGGACGAACACTTCCAAAGCAGAACAACCATGTCCTTCATTGGGCATAACCGCTCTCAAAAGATCGTGGGGAAGCCAGATGTCAATTATCATCTCCAAACGTTGTACTTAGGTACCAACTCCATGTCCACGGTGTTCACTGAGTCTTTTCTTCAAGATTCGCTGGTGTGCACCTGACTGGGGAGTATGAATGTGTTGTCTGTCCTGGCTACTGGCGTTCGTGGATACTCCATGTCCTGGAGCAAGTCTAGTCGTGGATGACGGGGATGACGTCCTGGCTACTGGCGTTCGTGGATACTCCGTGTCCTTGAGCAAGTCTAGTCGTGGATGACTGTGTAAATGAGGTCTGTCCTGGCTACTGGCGTTCGTGGATACTCAGTGTCCTGAAGCAAGTCTAGTCGTGGATAGAGACTGAGTGAATTTGGGGTTGGATAGTGTGAATAAGGTCTGTCCTGGCTACTGGCGTTCGTGGATACTCCGTGTCCTGGAGCAAGTCTAGTCGTGGATGACGGTGTGAATGAGGTCTGTCCTGACTACTGGCGTTCGTGGATACTCTGTGTCCTGAAGCAAGTCTAGTTGTGGATGACTGTGTGAATCAGGTCTGTCCTGGCTACTGGCGTTCGTTTATACCCCGTGTCCTGGAGCAAGTTTAGTCGTGGATGACTGTATGAGCAGAGCTACTCCGAGTAAGGCCGGGTTATTGCAAGAGTAGTTACGATTGTTGCTGGGAGATCGGCTGGTCGTGGACACATAGCTCCGGTAGTGTCCTGGCGGTAGTGTCCTGGCCGGATCTTGCCAGCACAGTCTGTGCGAATGAATGTGTGAATGAGGGGGTAAATTTGAGAGAAAGGTAGCCAGGTGCACACTGCACACGTCGCACCGCAACGTTATCAAACTCCCCTCCGAACTGCGCTCTGTACTACGTCACACCCTACCCTCGCGTCACGTGCTTTGTGGTAGGATCCTTTGCGGGATAGGTTTTTGTTATTCCCATCTCTTGGCTGTAATTATTTGTGTAACAATTGCTGTAAATATTTGTGTAACAATCACTGTCATTTTGTGTGAAACCCCTTTTGTACGTAAATTATTTGTGTGTTCAATATACTTGTTGAACTAGATGCGAGTTCACTTTCCCTGCGGTCAGTAGGGTGGCGCCCGAGCAATCTAAGCTGAGAGAAACTCAAACCTATGCAAGGAGAGTTGACAATCCTTGACTACCTGACTAAAATCTAAGCATCAGAGCTCCGAGCATCAGCGCTCATCATAAATAACGGGCTCACCCCAAGGACCCCCCGTTACACATTCTTTGGCTATTATTTGATAAGGTATCGCCAAAAAACTAAACGCTCGATCCGGCAAACGTGCACGTGTTCATCTACATACCGTTACGAGCGGCGATACCGTGCATTCTGGTAAACACGCGATCTTTCTAGATTCTTCCATCCATTATGTCGCGCGGTAGATACATGTGCGGAGCTCTGGACATTTCCAGAAGTTTACGCGATGGCTTGACATTGGGAACCTTCAACGCTCGATTAAGACGCATCTGCTAATTTTGGCGGGGGGTGCCGGTTCTAGAGCACGGCAGAATTATACGGGTAATGTGCAAGATTTTTCGGGAGTCGTATGGAGACCGTTATATGTCGGGTCACTGTGAAAACTACTGGAGAATGCATGAAACATTTGAGATAAAACTAGTCGGACCTATATAAGAATATAAGGCATCAATCGTCGCCTCATGAGCAGTTATGAATTAAAATGCGAATTGATAGCGAGCGGATTAAAAACGAGTAGCAATCACAGCGATATTCCTGAGTGAATAATTGTTGACGTGTAGTTATTGTTGTACGCAGTAATAAACAGTGTGTGTTTTGAAACGATCGTCTCAATTATATTTGTACACGTACGCAAAATACGTAACAATACGTACCGCTAGGTGAGAATACCATTGTTCCAATATAAACATGGTCATCATAGAAACGGTCATTGTCAGGGCCAAACATAGACAAGAAATGTCAAAACGCTGCGCTTACTAAAATCGGCAACTTGGCTTGAAAACTAATGCTGTATTCAGCTCTACCCGCGTAACGGAAGGACACTAATCATAGAAGAGCCTACTTGATATTCCGTTTGGAATTGAAGACTTCCAATCATTTTTGATGTGAGCATTTTGTTCTTGCTCCGTTTGTGCGAGGAGTTGCTAAGGAAATCCTTCCTAGCAACTCCTTGGGACAAACGAAGCAGAGCAAAAATGCCTCTATATCCCTTTTTTTCCGTTATGTGGACGGTTCAAAAAACCAGAGATTAGTAAAAATCGAAGATTTATCAGGAAAATGAATATACAAAGAAAAATAGATATTCTGTAACGGACGCAACAATGAGGTTCACTGAATTTTCCGGGCGGAGACGAACACTTTTGATGATCCAATTTTCACAAGCAGGGTCAAAGATGCGAAGATAATGGGAACTGAAAGCAACAAGTCATTTTCTGAAGGCTCCTACTACTGAGTTCAAAACCGGCTTCGGATGTCCCAGCTTGGGCAAAGGGTTCCAGCGAATCCAAAACTTGTAAAATAAAACGTTGCATAAAAACTCTTTGAATAATGCCACACCATCCAGTATCCAAAAAAGGAATCCACAGAAAACTTGCATGGACACTAAACTTGCTATTATAAGAGAACTAGTACTCAATTCAAAAAAAGAACTTTGGAAAATGAGGCAAACAAACAATTTGTTTATAATTCGTTGCTTTGACAATATCTCACAGCAAAACCCTGCTCTGTGCGCTGCAAATTCCGATTTTGGAGGACTGAATCGGGGGATTTCGGGACTTGAAATTTGAATCGATCGAGCCGAGAAAGATCACTAATCAGGGGTGGGAGGAGTGACGCTGGCGCCATCTGGGAAGGAGGAGTCGCGGCTCAACCCCAGACGCCAACCTCTCGAAAACGTTGCCGCGGCAGTTTTACGGGGAGTGCGTGACCCTGGGGCCAATCAAACTACTGCCGTTATCTTGCAAAGAGTAAAAACCGTAAAAAAGCAAAAGATATCAAAAAAATGATTGAACGACGACTTAGTCGGTGGCAGGAACGTCGTTATGATGAGCTGATATTGGAAGTCTTGTGTTGCGACAGGGGCTTAGTACAGGGTGTTTATAAATGTCTGTGATCGCATCGCCTTTGGAATCTGCTTTCGATCACTGGAATTGCGCCTGTTACTGCGTTTTTCGGCCTGACCCATGCCTGCCGCGATCACAGTTTCTTATAAACACCCCGTAGGATCGAAAATTGATCAGTCGAAGGCGAACATTGAGAATTCTTCCAACAGACTGGCAGTGCAAAAAAGGAAAATCAGAAATGCGTCTTAACTCATGAATGTATCGAACAACGGAGGAATATTGGGCCTAGGTGAAGAAATTGACGAAGAAAAAGAAAAACACCCAACGAGAACACTCCCAGACAAAGAACTGATACAGTTGCCACCAGATAAGAGTGAACTACCTCAACTGGAGACAATAGAAATCACCTGTGAACATGTGGAGGAAGTTGCAAGGTAGCTACATGGTACTGGAGGCCCTGGAGTGAGTTCTTCAGATCAATGAATCGATTTTCCACTTCGACATGGAAGACAGAGCTTTAAATTACAAACTGGTGTTGCCGCTTCACCCATGAGACCTAATGAAAAAACAATCACATGGTCTAAGATACATGCTCTCATGGCTGGAAGACTTATCGGCTTATCGCCGTTGATAAACAACCAGGAATAAGACCAATTGGAATAGGTAAAGGCCTACGTAGAGTCCTAGCCGAATGCCTGATTATTGCATCTGGCGAAGATGTCACTGAGGCTTGTGAAGCGGACCAGCTTTGCGGAGGCTTGGAGTCAAGATTGGAAGGTGCTGTGCATTTTATGGATGAGCTCTTTCGGGAAAACTGCACTCCAGGATCCAGTTGGTGTATAATGTTGATGGATGCCGACAATGCATTAAACAGGATCAGTCGAATTCATGCCTTATGGCAAGCGAGATCAGCAAGATTTATTATACAGGGTGGCCCAACGAAAACAGAACAGAGGGGTTTCCGGGCATTTCACCTCATTTTTTTGTAAAAAGCTCAGACAGGTCGATTTTTATATCGAAGGGGACATCTGAAACATACATTGGCAAATTTCTATCCTCAGCCCCCTCACCCCTACCCACCTCAACTTCAGAATTTTAAATGACACCATCTACTTTGCGATACTTCAAATAAAAGAGAATCAAATTCTCTTCCTGAAGAAAATATTTTAAAATTTTTCAACCCGACCTCCCATCATCCTGAATTCTTCTGACTGTCCTATTTCATATTCTCGACCCCTCAATTCTCTTTAATTTAATCAGCGTCGTCCTAAATAGCATCTAAGGAGAAAATTTTCGGTTTAGAAAAGTGCTACCCAAATTCACCCCTTTCCTCTCCCCCACCACAACTTCAAAATTTAACAGACACCACCTACTTTGTGATATATCAAATTAAAAGGAATTGGTTTCTCTTTCTGGAAACTTTTTTTTTCAATCCCTCTCTTGATAAATTGAACATTCGGAGTATTTTAGGGCTTTTTGAAAATTCTGAAGATATTTTATTCAGAGAGAGAATTTAGTTCTCTTCAATTTGATGTATCACAAAGTAGGTAGTGTCATTTTAGATTTTGAAGTTGGGGTGGGGGAGTGATGGGGTAGATTTGGGTGGCGCTTTTTACACAAAAAATTTTTTCCCCCGATGCTGCGCAGAATGACGTTGACTGTACTTGAGAGAATTAAGAGGTCAAAAATATTACATTGGAAACTCAGACAATTTTTTTAAAAAGGAAGGTGGGGTTGAAAATTATTGAAGTATTTTTTCAGAAAGAGAATTTGATTCTCTTCAATTTGATGTATCGCAAGGTGGGTGGTGTCATCTGAAACTTCGAAGTTGGGGTGGGTGGGGGTGAGGGGGCTGAAGATGGAAATTCGCCAATGTATGTTTCGGATGTCCCCCTCAATATAAAAATCGACCTGTCCGAGCTCTTTTTCAAAAAAATGAGGTGAAATGCCCAAAAACGTAGAACCCTTACGAATCTCTATATGACATAATCCCAGAGAGCCAAGAATGAACCCAGGAAATCTAAACGATCTCTTGAGAAATAGTGGAGCGAAATCGGCCTGAAGAGTCGTCGTTTTTTTTTCAAGGTATAACAGCACCAAACCTTATAGGTCTTATAGAGAATCAAATTCCACGTATGTATGGTCATTTTGGGGCTGATCTTGTGGTAGGGACCTTTTTTATGGGCACAAAACCTCAAAAATTGGAAATTAGCAGTTCAGCATTCACAACGTTATATTTCTGGATCCAGTTGAGCTATCGGTCTGTTCTTTTTTTTTGAATAAAAGTACATTGAAAAACCTTTCCAATGGTACATCACTGACTAAAGATTATTGTTCACGAACGTGTTTATAGAACAATAAACATTATATTGACCAAAAATGCAGTCTCTTTTTGACCATGCGAGGAACTTCTTTCCTCGTAGGAATTTTTATATACAACCTGCGAGGAAAATAAAGCCGAAATATCAGAGAAAATTTTAAAGAAAGTTTCATCGATCTAGGCCGTATAGTTTGTCAGTTATGAATTTTTTCTGGCGCATTGAGTTGAAACGTCGCCCGGCGTGTGCTTGCATACAGTAAATCGCCGCATAACAAACAGTGAACGCGGCACGGCGCGGCGATTTACTGTATGCAAGCACACGCCAGGCGACGTTCCAACTCAATGCGCCAGAAAAAATTCATAACTGACAAACTATACGGCCTAGATCAATGAAACTTTCTTTAAAAATTTCTCTGATATTTCGACTTCATTTTCCTCGCAGGTTGTATATAAAAATTACTACGAGGAAAGAAGTTCCTCGCATGGTCAAAAAGGGACTGCATTTTTGGTCAATATAATGTTTATTGTTCTATAAACACGTTCGTGAACAACAATCTTTAGTCAGTGATGTACCATTGGAAAGGTTTTTCAATGTACTTTTATTTAAAAAAAAGAACAGACCGATAGCTCAACTGGATCCAGAAATATAACGTTGTGAATGCTGAACTGCTAATTTCCACTTTTTAAGGTTTTTTGCCCATAAAAAAGGTCCCTACCACAAGATCATCCCCAAAATGACCATACATACGTGGAATTTGATTCTCTATAAGACCTATAAGGTTTGGTGCTGTTATACCTTAAAAAAAAAACGACGACTTTTCAGGCCGATTTCGCTCCACTAAAATGGAAGAACTGCGACATGACCTGCAAAGAGCAGAGACACAGAAGACCAGGATTTTTTTTTGTTCTGTGGTAGTTAAGTATTATTCTTATCCTAAGACGAGTAGGTACTGATATACAGGTGGCCCAACGAAAACAGAACAGAGTGATTTTCGGGCATTTCACCTCATTTTGAATGCCAATGACCACCCAGAATGAGGTGAAATGCCCGAAAACCCCTCTGTTCTGTTTTCGTTTGGCCAGCCTGTATTATTGAGCAAGTCCGAGGAATATTCCGGCGCAGGGACATTCTGAGCATGCATATTATTGCAGGGATATGTGTGATGGGGTACTTAGGGTAGGGGTATTTTGGCGCTCCACCAATTTGAGGACGACTTTTCCACATTGAGCTTTGAAATGGAGTTTGCTGGGTGCCTTCTTTTTTTCTGATGAACCCATTTTAATTGATTCGGTAAACCGCGTTGATGACTTTAAATTGCAAATGCCCGACGATCCCTGACCTCGCCGAACATTTTCCCATTTCCTTCGATTGGAAAGCGCTCCGCAGAACCATCAGCGCTTGCATCGCGCCTCCTTCCCTAAGTTAGGTACGGCCGCGTCGTTTCACAAAATGAAAAATTCTTCTAGTTCCCGCGATTTGCCTAATGCAAATTTAAAATGGCTCTCTCCCGCCGCATTAAGGTCAATAATAATGTCGCTCTTCTTGGGAGTCCGCTCTTTCACCTTCTTGATGCGGCCCTCTCACCGCTTTCCTCTCCCTCCACCGACATACATAAAACATTTCTCTCGGCCTCAACTTTTTCAAATTAAAAACTTTAATAAAGCCACCACCGCGACGTCATTAAACTCGAAGAGTATGGAGTGCGGGGTGGGCGTCGGTCGGTTCTGGTATTCGTGGGGGGGGGGAGGAGGGTTGATGGTCGGCTCTGGCGGTGGAGTGCGGCTCGCTCGACACCGCCGAGCAGTGGCGCCGAATAAATCTTTTTTTGTGGCGTTCGCCATACCTCAAAAGAGGGGGGGGGGTTTGGAGGGTAAAAATAGGAAAAAAAAGAAAAGAAAAAAGGAGAAGAAGGGAGGAAAAGAAGAGGAAGAGAGATTTACCCAGCAAATCATTGGATATTAGGATTATTATTAGGTATATCGAATCTGAATGACAGTTATTCACGATGTAGGTACGGTTGCGGACATTGTAAAGTGGATGACAATGAGTGCTTCCCATTTACAACACTTTGTGTCGGTTTGTGTCAACAGATGTCGGCTTGTGTTAGCTTGTGTCGATGACACACGCAGCAACACAAACCAAATGGAACGCATTTGTGTCGACACAAGTCGACTTGTGTCGGTAAATGGAAAGCGCCCAATGTCAACGAGTTGGCTTGCTGTCATGCGACGTTTAGGCCAGAGTCCTAAAAAATCTGTCAACTGTTGTCTACTTTATTTTGACCGCAATGGTACCTAGGTATTGGTACCGTATGATCAAAACCATTTTACCTCAAGAGTGCTATGACTTTTTTTGTCTTTTTCAATTGTTGGGTCCTGCAATTTACTTCAGAGTGACATCTGCATGTTGTTTGGAAATCTTCACTGCATGTCGGTAAAGAATACGACCACTCCCCGTTTCCCAATTTTGTGCCATTTCAAAAATAACTTTCGATAATGAAAGCTTTTTATTCAGTTTTAAACATTTTCAGAGACCGACATTGGCATTCAACTGTTTATTCAGTTATTATGGTCGCGATTCTGGCCAACCTTTGATATATAAAATGATAATTTCATAGCACTCAAGACTATAGGCCAAAAGGTTAAGATCATACGGACTTCAACAGCCAACTAAATGGACTAGGAAAATCTCACGATCCTACGATCTCACAAAAAAACTTTCGATTTTTTTCGCGCTGCACTGCCCGCACTACACACTATTAATATGGAATAATATCAAGTGACTTAGTTTTATAACTCTTGATAAAACTGGGGCCCAATTTAACAAGGGGGTCTTATCTACTTTAACCCACAAACTGCGCAGCAATATTTTCTGCCAGAGTTCCTAAACTGGAAAATCAGCCCATGTCATCTATGTAGGTGCCTAAATGGGTATTTTTGAGAATTTTCGAAAATTTATGAATTTGAAAAGATGATGAAATCTATGGATAATTTGGTCTGTGGCTTCCCTTTTTCCGCTTTCTATTGTTAATATTATATTTATTCGGGAAAAATTTCGCCTATGGCGCTAACTGCATGAGGGGCTCTTCGGTCCCATGGCCCGACCGTAGCGTGGCAATAGGGGGGGGGGGTCTGAAATTTTCTTCGCCATAGTAACTTTTTATGAGTTCGGCGCCACTGCCGCCGAGGACCGATTCATGAAATATTTCCGGAAAACGGCCACGCGCGGGGCAATCCATCTTCGACCTTTCATATTCTCTGCTGCTGCTGCTTTTAATTTCCAAACGTTGGATATTAATTACGGACGGAAGTATGCAAATCGAGATCAGTACTGCAACCGAAACGTGTGATTGATGGCCGGGGAAGTTTTGGTTGTCGGCGTAGGGGAACCCGATGCAAACGGGTCAGGATCGTGATGTGCTACAAGGAACGATTGATCCAAGGCATGCCATCAACACCTGAAATGTCAACTTTTGTCTAATTTATTGGCCATCTCTAAGCATGAGCTGTCTTTTTAGTCAAAACAATAACTGACTAGCCCGCTTAGTAACCGAAGCGTTTTTGTTGAAGTTCTGACCCAATATGAAAACTAAATACCTCAGCCGAGACCTCAGTTCATGAAACTCAATTCAATATTCATTGCTTCTCTAGAAACAACACTCTTATGAATAGGATTGTATAAGAATACAAATAACACACAATTTATATGTTATTCTAATAGAAACAGAGAAAATAAAAGGAAAGAATTATGTTAAATGAAATTTGAACCATATTCAAGTCTAGTCCAGTAAAATGAGGGATTTTCATACTGAAGCTAAAGCTAATCAGGAACTCGATGTGAAAAACGCAATATAGAGAATGAAAAACTGAGATAGTAAAACCACCGTTGCGCCGCGATTTTTCATCTGGTGAAATATGTATGAAAATTGTTACCGACAAAATTTCAGGGAATTCAGTAATCAAGCAAAAAGTCCGCAAGAGAATGATGGAATATCTCATTCCTTCAGTTCAGCCATTAATCGCGGTCAAAGTTGCGCGGCGGTCCAGTGGAATGGGAGAAACCCCCACGTGACACTTTCCCTTGAATTTTGCGAGAGCAATAAGGGATATTCAAAAATCGGAGCGATGAAGTTGTAGAAAATCTACCAGAAAATGGAATGTTCTACTATAGACAATTTTCCAAGCTGATTATCAGCTTTTCTAGATTAGCCGTAATCACGTTCGAAGTTGCGAGATAATCCGTCTGATTAAGTGGTTGTTTTGCCCAAAACAAATTGGATAGAGAACTGAGCTGTTGAGTTAGAAAACACGCTTTTGATGCGACGTTTGACTTGCCGATGGTGACTTAGTGACGTTGTGTATTTCCCGTTTCCAAAAAAGTGGTCATACTGGGTGATGTTCCAATAAAGACGTACTTCATCGTTGATTTTTATGTTTCTTTATTGTTATTAATATTTTTAAAATAATTGGCTCCATATAGCTATCTATATTCACATTCATGCATAATGAACATGACTCTATATCTCACTGTAAGTATATATGCTCAAAACTATATCACATAAGGTAATCTTCAGGTAACTTAGCTAGATAACATGTGAGAAATTCCTGTTTGGGTTGAGAACCAGTGGGTGGGTACTTTCTTAGAGCTGGCCCTGCAAGTTTCGAAGGTGGTGGTTTTCGATCCTTTTGTTGGCGTACCTTTTCCCTATGCGTCCTCTCTCCACCAAGGTTTCTGCCTTTCTTTTCTTGTAGCGGCAATCTCGCTTCATCATTATCTGAAATTAAAACAAAAAAATTAGAACGTTATTTCGGGTTTCTGGAAGAGTTTTCTATTCACCTTTTCTATAATCACATCTGTTGCGTTCAACAGTTTCGAGCTGGAGCCACTTAAATTTGCTCTGCACAAAGGACACGTCGAATTTTCATTCCTCAGTCTGCACAGGACCTCGCAGGATCTGCAGAATATATGCTGGCACTCCGTTAGACTGGGCCGGATTGCGATGTCCAAGCACACAGCGCAGGTCACTTCGTCGTCAAGAACTTCTATTGCTTCGGACAGATTTTCACTTTGTTCCAAAAACATGTCGACTTCTTTTTCGATGAATCTCTCAAAAGCGTCGTCGCTATCCATTTTGAAGGAGCTTTGGATCGTCTTTTTTAGATCCGTTGCGTTTGTGATCATGGTGAGAGGTTTCAGCTCTTTGCAACACGAGAACGGTTCAACTTGATCACGGCGAACACTACTTGAAACTTGGAACTTCTTGGAGCACAACCGAGCGGTTTCAGATCTGGCACAGATATGACTGAAGTTTTTGAGATAAGAGAGAAGAGCTGTAGAAATGAGGGGATTTCTAAATGGAACAAATCAAGCCCCTAGAGGCCATTTATAGGGCCATTCTTTTGTTCCTTTGTTGGTTCATTTTCCCTACAGAAATCTTGGTACCTGTGCCTGCGTGCCTATACAAAGGGTATTGTAATGCAATAGAGAAATCTTGGTACCTGGGCCTGCGTGCCTATACAAAGGGTATTTTAATGCTGTCGAGAAAATCGTCTTTTATGATGTGATGCCTATTCTCCTACTACCCTATTCTCAGTTGAAAGGACTAAGGACATTCAGGGCTCACGTTTTAGTTCCGAGTTTTCATGGTTTGTTCAATACTTGAGAAAAATATAACGTGGAGTGAGATCAACTTTTGATTTTCAATTGGAACACTCAGTCTCAGTATATTTTTTGATATCCAGATAGATTTTTCTCATTGACACAGTGGTGATTTTGAAAATTCTCTATGATGAAAAATGACGATTTCATAGCGGATTGAATATGAGAGAAGCATAATCAAATTATTTGTACCAAAGGTGGCTGCGACCACCAATTGAAAATCCGAAGTTGGGAGCTTGTTTGTTGAATCATTGTTCATGTCGATTTCAACCGGCAACGCTTTCTGACATAAACAATAAGCAAACGTCTAGCTTCAGATTTTCATTTGTAGTCGCAGCCACCTTTGGTACTGATATTTCAGTTATATTCCTAATATATTCAATCCGCTATAAAATCGTCATTTTTCATCGTGAAGAATTTTTAAAATTACCACTGTGTCAACGAAAAAATCTCTATCCTAATATCAAAAAAACCAGTGGTGTATTTAGAGATTTGGGATGGGGGGGGGCAGGTGAAATAAAGGTGAATAGAGATACGTTAGGTGTTTGCGGGAGGGGAGGGGGTGAATAGAAGGCAGACAAAATGCCTTCATCCATCAATAGACAGCAAAGATTTGGACTAATAGTAGTTATTTGTGTAGAAGGGTAGAACGTTATCACGTATTACCCAACGAAATTAGGTACCTACACATTTTTAAATTTTCAACATTATTGGAGTGAGCCAGTTCTTTTGCCGGTATACCTTCTTGTTATTATTATTATCACAGATCGCTGGTGGGGGGGGGCATATGCCCTCCATGCCATCCCCATAAATACGCCCCTGCAAAAAACATGCAGGTGTTCAATTTGAAAATCCAAAGTTGATGGTCACTTCCAGTTATATTTTTCTCAAGTTTTGAACATGAACCATGGAAACTCGGAACTAAAATGTGAGCCCTAAACCTAAAAGTCTTTTCAACTGAGGATGGGGTAGGTACTTTTATAGAAATCTCAGCATAAAGACGATTCTCTCGAGAACATTACAATACCCTTTGTATAGGCATACAGGCGCAGGTACTAAGATTTCTATAGAAAAAGTGAACTAACAAAGGAACAAAAGAATGGTCCAATAAATGGCTTCTATGGGGTTGATTTGTTCCATGTGGAAATCGAGTGCTTTCTTCAGCTCTTGTCTCTTTTCTCAAAAACTGCAGTCATTTCTGTGCCAGATCTTGAACCGATCGGTTGTGCTCCAAGAAGTTCCAAGTTTCAAGTGTTCGACTGTTCGCCGTAACAAAATTGAACCGTTCTCGTGTTGCAAGGAGCTGAAACCTTTTACCATGATCACGAACGCAACGGATTTAAGAATAACGATCCAAAGCTCCATCAAAATGGATAGCGACGACGCTTTTGAAAGATTGATCGAAGAAGAAGTCGACATGTTTTTGGAACAGAGTGAAAATCTGACCGAAGCAATAGAAGTTCTTGACGACGAAGTGACCTGCGCTGTGTGCTTGGACATCGCAATACGGCCCAGCCTAACGGAGTGCCAGCATATATTCTGCAGATCCTGCGAGGTCCTTTGCAGACTAAGGAATGAAAATTCGACGTGTCCCTTGTGCAGAGCAAATTTAAATGGCTCCAGCTCGAAATTGTTGTACGCAACAGATGTAATTATAGAAAAGGTAAATATATAACTCTTCCAGAAACCCGAAATAACGTCCTAATTTTTTTTTCTTTCATTCCAGATAATGATGAAGCAAGATTGCCGCTACAAGAAAAGAAGGGCAGGAACCTTGCTGGAGAGAGGACGCATAGGGAAAAGGTACGCCGACAAAAGGATCGAAAACCGCCACCTTCGAAACTTGTAAGGGCCAGCTCTAAGAAAGTACCTACCTACTGGTTCTCAACCCAAACAAGAATTGCTTACATGTTATCTGTTACCTAAAGATTACTTTTGTGATATAGTTTTAAGCAGATATACTTACAGTGAAATATAGAGTTATGAACATTATGTATGTGGAATGTAAAAAATAATAATAGCTATATGAAGCTAATTATTTTTATGATATTTTTAAAAATAAAGAAACATAAAAATCAACGATGAAATACTTATTTACCAAAACAACGCCAGTGTGACCACTGGGTTCATTTTTGGGAACGGAAAATACACAACGGCACCAAGTCACCATCACCTAGTCAAACATCGCATCAAAAGCGTGTTGTCCAACTCATAACAGCTCAGTTTTTCATCTAGGATTTTTTCGAGTCCAGGATTTCTCAAGTTTCCCAAAACAATCACTTCATTGGAGAGATTGTCTCGCAACTTCGAACGTGATTCATGGTTGAACTAGAAAAGCTGATAATTAGCCTGGAAAATTGTCTAGTGGAGCATTAAAACTTGCTATCGCTTGCTATTTTGCAGTTGCTATGGCTCGGTGGTTTCGAGTTGCGAAAATGGTCAAGCAACAACCCCCACGCGTGCTGGAATGCTTGCCCTCTGACTTTCTGGAAGCTCCTATTATCTATTCTAATGATGACCAGACGTTTAAAATTCTAACTTCTAATCTTATCTAGATTAATCTTAACTAGATTAATCTTAAATTATCTAACTTCTTCAGTTAAGCCGTTAATCGTGGTCGAAATTATGCGGCGCGCCGCGCCGGTCCGGTGGGATGGGGGAAAGTCCCCACGTGACTTTTTTCCTTGAATTCTGCCGGAGCAATAATATAAATGATATACAACAATCGGAGCGACGGAGTTGTAGGAAATTCTCGAGAGAATTGAATGTTTCACTGGACAAATTTCCAGGCCTATTATCAGCTTTCCCAGTTTAGCCGTGAATCACGTTCCAAGTTGTAAGACGATCTCTCCAATAAAGTGGTTGTTTTGGAGAACTTAAAAGTCCTGGACTCGATAAAAATCAGATGAAGAACTGAGCTGTTATGATTTGGAAAACACGCTTCTGATGCGATGATTAAATTACTGATGGTGACTTGGTGACGTTATGAAGGTGTATTACTCGTTTCCGAAAATGAGCCCAGTGGTCACATTGTCTTAGTAAAGAAGTACTTCATCGTTGATTTTCAAGTTTTTTTATTGTTATAAATATCACAAAAATAATTGGCTTTATATAGCTAATAATATTTACATTTCACATACATAATGTACATAACTCTATATTTCACTGTAAGTGTATATGCTCAAAACTATATCACATAAGTAATCTTCAGGTAACTTAGCTAGATAACATGTGAGAAAATCTTGTCTGGGCTGAGAACCAGTGGGTAGGTACTTTCTTAGAGCTGTCCCTGCAAGTTTCGAAGACGGCGGTTTTCGATTCTTTTGTCGGCGTACCTTTTCCCTATGCGTCCTCTCTCCAGCACGGTTTCTGCCCTTCTTTTCTTGTAGCGGCAATCTCGCTTCATCATTATCTGAAATAACAAAAAATAAATTAGGACGTTATTTCGGGTTTCTGAAAGAGTTTTTTTATTTACCTTTTTTATAATCACATCTGTTGCGTACAACAATTTTGAGCTGGAGCCTTTCAAATTTGCTCGGCACAAAGGACACGTTGAATTTTCATTCCTCAGTCTGCACAGGACCTCGCAGGATCTGCAGAATATATGCTGGCACTCCGTTAGACTGGGCCGGATTGCGATGTCCAGGCACACAGCGCAGGTCACTTCGTCGTCAAGAACCTCTATTGCTTCGGTCAGATTTCCACTTTGTTCCAAAAACATGTCGATTTCTTCTTCGATCAATCTTTCAAAATCGTCATCGCTATCCATTTTGATGGTCCATTGGATCGTTTTTTTTAAATCCGTTGCGTTCGTAATCATGGTGGGAGGTTTCAGCTCTTTGCAACACGAGAACGGTTCAACTTTATTACGGCGAACACTACTTGAATCTTGGAACTTCTTGAAGCACAACCGAGCGGTTTCAGATCTGGCACAGAAATGACTAAAGTTTTTGAGAGAACTGAGAAGAGCTGTAGAAATGAAGGGACTTCTAAATGAAACAAATCAAGCCCCTAGGAGCCATCTATTGGGCCATTCTTTTGTTCCTTTGTTAGTTCATTTTTCTCATAGAAATCTTGGTACCTGCGCCTGCATGCCTATACAAAGGGTATTGTTATGTTCCCGAGAAAATCGCCTTTTAAACAAACCATGGAAACTCGGAACTGAATCGTCATTTTTCATCGTAGAGAACTTTTAAAATCCCCACTGTGTCAATGAAAAAATCTCTATCCTAATACTAAAAAACATACAGGTGTTCCATTGGAAAATCTAAAGTTAATGATCACTTCCATTTATATTTTTCTCAAGTTCTGAACATGAACCATGGAAGCTCGGAACTAAAACGTGAGCTCTGAATGTCCTTTCAACTGAAAATGGGGTAGGTACTGTTATAGAAATCACAGCATAAAGACGATTTTCTCGAGAACATTACAATACCCTTTGTATCGGCATGCAGGCGCAGGTACCAAGATTTCTATAGAGATAGTGAACTAACAAAGGAACAAAAGAATGGCCCAATAAAAGGCTCCTATGGGGTTGATTTATTCCATGTAGAAATTAAGTGCTTTCTTCCTTCTCTCTTTTCTCAACAACTTCAGTCAATAGTCATTTCTGTGCCAGATCTTGAACCGATCGGTTGTGCTCCAAGAAGTTCCAAGTTTCAAGTGTTCGCCGTAACAAAGTTGAACCGTTCTCGTGTTGCAAAGAGCTGAAACCTTTCACCATGATCACTAACGCAACGGATTAAAAAAAAACGATCCAAAGCTCCATCAAAATGGATAGCGACGACGCTTTTGAAAGGTTGATCGAAGAAGAAGTCGACATGTTTTTGGAACAAAGTGGAAATCTGACCGAAGCAATAGAAGTTCTTGACGACGAAGTGACCTGCGCTGTGTGCTTGGACATCGCAATACGGCCCAGTCTAACGGAGTGCCAGCATATATTCTGCAGATCCTGCGAGGTCCTTTGCAGACTAAGGGGAGAAAATTCGACGTGTCCCTTGTGCAGAGCAAATTTGAATGGCTCCAGCTCGAAATTGTTGTACGCAACAGATGTGATTATAGAAAAGGTAAATATAAAACTCTTCCAGAAACTCGAAATAACGTCCCAATTTTTTTTTTCCATTCCAGATAATGATGAAGCAAGATTGCCGCTATAAGAAAAGAAGGGCAGGAACCTTGCTGGAGAGAGGACGCATAGGGAAAAGGTACGCCGACAAAAGGATCGAAAACCGCCACCTTCGAAACTTGTAAGGGCTAGCTCTAATAAAGTACCTACCTACTGGTTCTCAACCCAAACAAGAATTGCTTACATGTTATCTGTTACCTGAAGATTACTTATGTGATATAGTTTTAAGCAGATATACTTACAGTGGAATATAGAGTTATGAACATTATGTACGTGAAATGTAAATAATAATAGCTATATGAAGCTAATTATTTTTGACAACGATGAAGTACTTCTTTACCGAAACATCGCCAGTGTGACCACTGGGTTCATTTTTGGAAGCGGAAAATACACAACGGCACCAAGTCACCATTACCTAGTCAAAACATCGCATCAAAAGCGTGTTGTCCAACTCATAACAGCTCAGTTTTTCATCAAATATTTTTTCGAGTCCAGGATTTCAAAAGTTTCCCAAAACAACCACTTCATTGGAGAGATTGTCTCGCTACTTCAAACGTGATCCATGGTAGAACTGGAAAAGCTGATAATTAGCCTGGAAAATTGTCTAGTGAAGCAATGAAACTTGCTATCGCTTGCTATTTTGCATTTGCTATGGCTCGGTGGTTTTGAGTTGCGAAAATGGTCAAGCAAAAACCCCCACGCGTGCTAGAATGCTTGCCTCCTGACTTTCTGGAAGCTCCTATTATCTATTCTGATGATGATCAGACGTTCAAAATTTTGGGGTTGATGTGGGACTCAAAATCTGATTTTTTGCCTTTCGTGTGCATCACTTTCACGGTCCTGTGACTGAACGGAATATACTCTCTTTCGTAGCTCGCATGTTTGAACCTCTCGGTTTCCTTGCGCCCGCTATATCATGAATAAAGCAGTTCTTGCAACGATTGTGGTCAGAAAAATACGCTGAGATGATTCCTTGAACAGCATTCTTGAAAACGATTGGAAAACGTTCGTTTCATCCATTCCTATTTTATCTCGTTTCAGCATACCTCGCCATTTGGTTTCCACATCGGAGAATCATCTCGTTGGCTTCTGCGATGCGTCAGGGCGTGGATTCGCAGCCATTTGTTATCTTCATACTTCTAGCAAATCTTCTCCCGCCAAAGTTCAATTTTTAAAAGCTCGCAGCGAGGTGTCTCTGCTGAACACGCTCACGATTCTCCGCCTCGAACTTTGCGCCGCTCTCCTGTTGTCTCGTCTCGTCAAACCGCGCAAATCTTCTTTGCATTACTTCAGTGTTGCGGATGTCAATTTGTTCTCCAATTCTGAAATAGTGCTCGCAAGACTTTTGTTGCCAATCGTATCAATGATTTCAGCTCAAATCATTTGCTCAACTTCTCCTGCGTAGTGGCCCCATGTCTCTACAGAGCTCAACCCTGCCGATTGTGCGTCTCGAGGCTTTGATCCATCACAATTTCTGGAGCGAACCTTTTGGCAGTTCGAACACAAAAACCTCATCACTCTGGCCCCTTATCATACTCTGGAATAAAAACCGGCGGATTACTGACCTGCATTCGGCTTTTCCAGAATTCGCATCATCAGTCAAAACTTGAACTTCTGAAAAATGCCGAAAGCCTTCCTTCCTCGTTGGCTTCTCAAACCGCCTTCATTGACTCTGTTGGGTGTCTCAGGGTGGGCGGTCGTCTTCAAAACTCCTTGATGCCGTATTGCGCTGAACACCCCTTTTTGCTCCAAAAAAATGCTCATATTCCTTCGCTCGTTTTGTGATCATTATCACGTTCCTTTTTTACACTGCGGAGCTCAATTTCGGACTATCTCTCCCCGCGGTTTGTTGCGTAATCGAATTCACAAATGCTTGGCGTGTCACAAATTTCGGGCTCAAACAGTTTCTCTGTGATTGTCAAGAAAGCCGGTCGTTACAAATTTTAAACGTTAATAGCTAGAGAGAGCTTTGCCTGCGGGTTCAACGAGGTGCAAACCCGTAATTGCTATGATGAGATCCCCGTTCTCTCCAAGTTTCCTTTCCTCTTGCATTGCATCACGTCACCTTTGGACGGACTGAGCTGGTCTCCCAGCCACCGCCGGTTTTTTGGTAATTTTTTTCTATCTTCTTATCAGATTCACGTCGCGGCAACCGCGCCAATAACTATGTTTGTGGGAATCAGCAAGATGTCCCATTCCGTCCAGGATTCCCCTACAGAAAGGCATAAGCCGCTTTATCGGACAAACACAGCGAGGCGCTCATTTTCTTCTGTTTCTAAACTTATTGAAAGCTCCGCTTTGCTCCCATACATGCGCTGTTTTTAATTAATACACGAAACATGAAAGTATTCCATTGAAAGAACTCGGAAACAACGGACTGGGCCGCGCGCGGAAAAAAGATCATTAATCGCGAACTTTGCTAACCTAATGGATGTTTAATAACGAGCTCTGACGTTTTAAAAACTAAACAGCACAATGTCCGACACGTCCACGCAAAAAGCTCCGTGCTGAAGCTCTGAAATGATCGCATAGCTAATAGCTAAGCTGCTCTCCGCCCTCGCGTTTCGATTTTGATCACAATAACCGCTCGTTAATAAACGGAAAAACTTGGGGAAGCTTCGAACGAAAATTTTCAGTTCCGATACAGCATAAATAATACTATACACGAGTTCCTGGAATGCTCCGCATGCTCGATGCGAAAAGAACTAGTCGGGTGTGACAAAAGCACGCGCTTTCACGCCCCCAAGTTTTTATGAAAATATCGTGAAAGGGAGACGAGAGGATATGCGGGAGGAATAAAATGATGAAATTGTGGAAAGCGCCCGCTTCGCTGGTGATGATGTTCTCTGGTGCTGTTTGTTTTAGTAAAATTGAACAAGTTCTGCGTTTGTTTGTCCGATTGGTGGAGTATCTGCGCAAGCAAAACTGAGAAGCGTTTACTCATTGATGCTTTGCTTCGATATTCGTATTCGGACACTTGTATCAAAAGTTCCTGGAATACTCGTATTTGCTCATTGTAATAAGTGTAGTAAATTCGCACTAAGCAGGTACAATAAGGTAGGTACAAGTCGAGGTGCAAGTTGAAGCCACCCGCATTTGGCAGGCCGAAAATAATCCGTAGAAAAATAAATCGAAGCCGTGAAAGTCGAAGAATTATGCGAATATTCAGAGTCAAGTTATCATTAAAAGATGTCGCTAGCTATTCAATTCATACGTGAGAACCAAGCGAAGTTCTACAACAAGATTCACTCCATACAGCTCGCCTCTCAAAAATTCTTCCCTGCACGATTTCCGAGAAAATAGTGAAAACATCATAGGGTAGTATCCAAGCACACCCGCCAACAGACATGGTCCGCTCGCTGGCCTGTTACATCGACGTAGCCGTCACCCAATACTCTAGTGATCGGTCCAGCGTACTATATCAAATTACCTATTGTGAAATGTTACGACTATGCGTCGTTCGCGGTCGATTTGGATGCAACAAAATAATTCCAAACAGCTTGGAATGGAGGAGGAGGAGGAGTATCGATGGAGATTGACCGTTGTACCTGGACCAATCCGCCTGGGCTGCCCTCCGCTCCCGACTTGTCACGTCCGTTGTCGAGTGCTTCTGCGGGTCTGTTAGCGAGAAGTTTTGATCCACTTCGACAAAGCTGAGCTAAAACCCGTTGATGGTGCGTCGCGACCCACCTAGACGTAGAGTCGAAGCCCTTCGATGATGAGTCCCAACATACTTGGACGATACTGAGTCGAAACACCGGCTGATGCGCCTTAGCCCACCTAGAGAATGTTGAGTTGGAATCTTTCGGATATGCGTTTCGATTCCCTTGGGAAAGTGAGTTAAGATCCTTCCAGGACGAGTTTTGATCTGCCAAGAGGCTGGTGAGTTGTTACTCTTTGGGTTGCAACCCACCTCTAGGATGTAGTGTTGAAGCCCTCGAATTGTGTGTTTCGATCCGCCTCCGGGAGTCGAGTCGAAATCCTTTGATGACGAGTTCCAATCCATCGTTAGGTAGTTGTGCTGAGACCCCTTCGGTGCTGAGTTTCGATCCATCCCCAAGTCAGAGAGCTCAGATCCGTTGATGATGTGTTTCGATACCCCTCCAGGATGCTGAGTCGCTATCCTTCAACGAAGAGTTTTAACCCACCTCGAGAATGTATAGAGTTGAAACCCCTGAATGATCCAGGCCAGATAGAAGCGAGTTCTTTCGTTCACGGCGAAAACAGGTTTGAAGCTTCCACAAAGGCCAGCCATATCCAATCCTTTCCAAACGAGCAAAATTGACCATGGCTCAAAAAGAAGCAGCAGCCTTTGAAAAGAATGCCACAATAAGGTCGGCTATCACACACACACACCGGCCCACAAATCTTAGATTGCATTCGTGGTCGAAGTCACTTTCCCCTTTTTCAGTGTCTAGAAGCCGAGCCTGACTCTAACATAACCTCTAACACTGACATAAATGTTGCATCCCATTGAACCACAAAAAGAACTTTGAGCCATGAAAATCAGTCAGATTTGAATGTCGGTCAAGGTGTAGAATCAGGTGTTCGTCGGAGGGTTGGGGTGTTGGGACTTCTGAAATGATTTTGGGAACTGAAATAAATAGTATATTACATAACAATTGTGGAAAGTGATATATTTCATACGAGTGGCAAGTTTAGCACGAGCCGCTTGCGGCGAGTGCGGAAACCCCACGAGTACAAGAAATACACTTTCCAACGAGTTGTGTACACTATTTTTCCTACGGCCCCAAAAATTTCGATATTAAAAAAATTCATAATTTTTTTGAGAAATGATCAAATGAGAAATAGAAAAAATTCTGTGATTACACTCGATTGTGACTACAAAGAACCTTTTTTTGTTGGCTGCAAAAATATTGGAACTGAATAAAAATCTAAATACATATTCAAAAACTAGGTGCCTGTGTTCAAAGTGTTTCTAGTGTAAGTTCTATTATTCGTCCGTGAGTATTTTTATACCAATATTTTTCAGTACAGAGTGGGTTTTCAAAATTTTTAAATACGATTTAGAAGTACATAGTCTGTTTTTAAACTAGGGAGAATAATTCAAATTTGTCTCGCCAAAATGTAAATCTGTGATTGGATAAAATTCCCCACTTTTATCATATTAATTCAACGTCGGCCTAATTTTGCAGTTGAGACCTAACACCGACACCAGGAAAGCGACTAAAGCGAGCCAATTAGAAATAAAGTCGGACCCATCACTCAATGGTAGACAACTTTCATGCACGGCGACAGCCTGGTTTTACTAAAGAGAAAAAAAGTGTCCATGTAAATTAACAGTACCTGATAACTAACAGAATGATATAAAAAAAATAGAACGAGAAAAATGAAAAATAATCTGTATGTATCCAATATTTAAAAAATCGAATAAAATAAAAAAAAATCAAAGTAGCAAATTTGTTGGGGAATTCCAATTTGTTGATTAACAAGAAACAACATCTGAGATTACAAAACAGACGGAAACATTTTACTTGGACTATGATAAATCTTATTATTTTTTTGGTGCAGCATAAAAGTTGAAAGTGAAATTAGTATTAGAATTGAAAAAAAAAACATTGTTTATAAATTATGGAAATGCAAGGGTACTTTTGAAAGAGTGTGTGTTAGACTATTAATACTTTCTTTAGTGTGTATGTTGTGTGATACTATGTGAGTATGTGATTGTGTAGTTTGCATGGCAACTTCTGTTTTCTTATCCGCAGCTCCAACATCAGGCACCAGCCATGATTATGTGATTTCTGGGAGTGTTTCTGATGTTACTGTGGAAGATGGTCCGCTAATTGCCTGTTCAGTCTGTTAGTGGCAGACTCATCGATGTAACTTTCAGACACAGCTGTTGATTTCCAACCTCCATGTCTCTTCAATGTGGCCAGGTCTCCACCGGCATCTACAAGTATTGTGGCAGATGACCGGCGGAAACAATGCCCAGTGTACAGTTCAGAGTTTGGCAAATTTAAAAATGTAGCAACCTTTTTAGGCACATTCCCAATTTTATTGATGCCCACCACTTGCTGTGTGCATTTCTCTCTTTGATAATTCAAAAAAAAGACGTTTTCCAATAGTATTGGGTCTAAGATCAGAATATTGTTTGTAAAGTGTAAATTTCGAGGAATTTTGTTTTTGGTATTTTTCAATTCAACCACAGCTGCTGAACCTAGGTCCTGAATATAGTCCACAGTGAGATTGACCAGCTCTTGTTTTCTGCATGCTGCAGAAATTCCCAAAGCAAGTGCTACCTAGAATTAAAAAAAAATCAGTTAGTTACCGAGTTAGTTACCCATAGGAGAGCAATGATTTCTCTACTTACCGTTGTGAGGAGGTATTTACTATTTGGAGCTTGGACCAGGAAGTTATTAATTTCCTGGCTTGTCAATGTCTTCGCTTTCTTTGGCTGATAGCCATCGGACTTGCGTTTGAGGTAAGCCTTCAGCTTGATGTATTTGGAGATATCCACGTCATGGTGTATGTACAACGTACTTCGCAGCATGGAGTACTGGGTCCAGAGAGTTGATGGTTGTACCTTATTTGAGAGGTCATCAATGTAGGCCAGTAATACATTTTCTGAGAAAGAAGTTTTAATTTCCTTCTTTCTCCGCCACTCGATAAATTGGTCGTAGGCGTATTCATACCTTGACCGCGACTTTTCAGGTAGCAACTTCAATGAGCTCGCTTGAATAGCGGCCAGCACTTCTGGTGGTGTGCAATCCATGGAGTATTTATTTCCGCTATCCATTTTTCTCTTTTTTCCAATTCAAAGTCCTCGAATAAGTGAGTACGTTTTTGGCGAAGCACAATTACAATACAACACAGAAAACCTGAGCCCAAATTACCCGTAACTATGGGTTTGTTTTGTAAAAAAACAAGTGCCTTTTCCATCGCGATTAGTCCAAGTCAACTTTGATGATTAAAATTTAAAAATAAATATGTTATAATGGAGTGAAATAACTCACCTGAAAAACAAAAACGTTGTGTCGTCCTTCCATTCAAAACTTGTATCGTATAAAAGCACATTTTCAGGCACAAAATTACTTTTAAAAGCAGCAGAAAAACATAGCACACTAGAAACATGAACATAACCTAAACTGAATCAACAACTGAATTACTTCTGTCACTAAGCTGCCACTGTCACTTTCCGAGTTTTTCTAGCCATTGAAGTTTTTATCTAATGCAACAATGCACAAACACATGAGTAAATGATGGGAATTCATAAGTAGATCTCAAGTTTTGATACTTGAATCTGAGTTAAAAGATAATAATGACAAGCTAAAAGACATGTAAATTACGTAATTATAGATGAAGTGGGAAGTGTAAGATTCGGAAGAAAAATTCCATTTCTTTTTTATACAATGAGAATTCGAACAAACGAGAAAGGTTAAACACAAACAGTTTTCTCCGTTGACATGGAGACATGGAAACTGGAGAGAGACTCTGAGACTCGATTTGAAATTCTGTGTTCCGTGAATAATTTGGGGCATTAAATGATAGTGAAAGGTAAGAGCGTATGGATAAGAAAATGGACGTGTCTGTAGATATTTTTTGCGGCGGAAAAGCTGAAAAATGTCAATTTCGTAGAAAAAATAAGTAAATTAGATAAACAAATGGAAAACTCATCTTTCCGGAAATAGCTTTGACATCTCAGATATTTTATCCGGCAGTGAAGGTAGGGCGAGGTGTAGGAGCAAGCCATTATTCAACCATTTTGACTTATGTACTGTGGCAATTGCTAGTATAATTGAGTATGTTAGTTATAATTTCTGGGCACATGTGTTTGAATTTGGCTGGATACGTCATGGGCCTGGTTTGGAAAAAACCCAATGTTGAATCGAGTGATATGAGCTGGGCTGCTAAAACGAAGAACTATTGAAAAAAAAACGGCAGATTCCTTGGGTGGTAGAGAAATTGCTTAGTTTTGGCCGTGAGAAGTATTGAATAAAGTATGAATAAAGAAGTGTCTATCTAAAGTTTCGAAAATTCGGGGAAAGGTCTAACGCCCGGATGTGCGGGGTCATAACAGCCCGGGTTTTATGGCACACTGGGATGCCGGGTATTGAGGAAGAAAAGGCCATAGACGATGTGTACAGCACGCGGCCGATTCAAGAAATTCAGAAAGCGCGCCTGCGAGAGAATTAAGCGCGGTTCATCACCACAAGTTTCCAAATTGAAAACTCGTAGAGATGATAATTTGATGGAAAGAGTAGTTTCACAGATTAGGGTACGTAATGAGAGTCAAGTAGACACCAAACAAGTAAGGGTTTCATCCAAGCGATTCTGCACAATCCAGCCAGGTTGAATTACACTATTAGGTTTTTTTTTTCATGTTTAAACGTAAGCCCGGAAGTTATAGACGTAAGCTAAAATATCTTGATATGTCAGAAGTCAGATGGGAGCGTGGAGGTAGCGATAGTATTGTAATTACCTGAATAAGTGTGGAAAAGGAGACGACTAGCATCATCTGACGGTGAATGCTAGAAGGAGTGCGGCCATAAGGGCGGTATTTGCAGGATCGAACGTGGTCGACAGAATCCAATACACGATCGATATCGAAGGGTGGAGATGTGTGCTATTGGGCAAAACTCGGGTTGGTCAAATCTCATTGGTAAAAGTAGAGAATTTTCGGAAGTGGAAATGAGAGAGGAGTGACCAGAGGGTAGCTCGGAGGATGTGAACAGACTCTCGTGGCTTTTTGCTTGAGCTTTCATAGTGACAAGTTGCATTTAAAAAAAACGTGAATCTAAGTCCTCTGGGGATTTAAGATTTTTTCTATCAAGGCTGCTTTAGATAAGTACAAGCGTGAAGCTAAAATTTACCAACTTACTCACCGAGTTTAATACCAGATTTCAGATCGTTGTTTGTATCGGAAAGAATTCAAATTTCAAGTCAATTGAACCAATTAAAGTCAGTCCGGTGGTCGGAAATTTTCCACAAAAGTCAAAAGTGGGTTAAAGAAAATTTCGTGTATTTAAATTGATCAATTGAATCAGGGTTAATTCTCGTGGTGTGTTTGGTGTAAATTCACTTAGAAAGAGGTGCTATTGTGTGTACGGTGGAGAAATCGCAACAGGCAGCAAGCTACAAGTCGAAATTCTGAGCATCGGGACCAAGGAGTAGTAACATCGCTGCTAATACGCCGCTCGTCAATCAAAGGTTGGTCTCGTTCTATGCACTAATTGAGGTTAAAGTGTTATTAATTGCTGGTCGTGGAAACCAATGCTGCTGAAAATTAAATAAGGACTTAGAAGTCCACAGAAAATTGTAACTAAGTTGTAATTCAAGGGGCCAGGCCAAAAAAAATTAGGTCTCGCCTTCCTGCCAATGGCTTAGCCGGCTCACTGCCAGTGCACGTGAAAGTTCATCAGATGAATTAAAGGCACCCTGATTGGCCGCTAGGTGAGCGCATTTATTGTTCCATTTTGCACCAACAAATTACTTCCGTATCAGGCTGAAGATTCGGCCGAACACATCAGTGGAGCGAACCTCCAAGCCTCATCATGTGAATGAAGTTTCAAGCGTTTTGTTCTCTCTCGATCAAGCAGAAGGCCTCAATGGCAGAAAAAAATGTACAGTTCTAGTCCACCAAACGGCGGCTGTAAATTGCCCACCTATAAAGACACCACCTCTACCTACCGCCAAAATACGAAAAGTCTCGCGTCGGGAGTCGATAAACGAAGAATTGTTATCAATTCAACAATTCAGCATAATTTCGCGTGGGCCGCGCCGCGAAAATCCGTTGGGTTATCAAAGGCTTGAGCTGAGGCGCGACGTCTGAAGAAACCAATAGCGAGAGCGTCGTAGTTACTTCCCCCCCAAATATCTGTTGCAAAATTCTGTCCAAGGATTGTTATTTTCTGCCAGCGGCAACTTCCAGCCACGTCGAAGTAAAATTATTCAAAGAAAGCCACCGTGAGTCTCTTAGCAGCATCTAGGTTTCAGGTGAACTCGAGCCGTCTTGTGGTGAAAAGTGCATTTTTCCTTCGGTGCCTTTAGCTAGGTGTAGTGTAGGAGACCTTTACTGTTTCTTTGAGATCTATGAAAATGGTATTTGAAGTGTAAAACCGGCAATCATCGTGCCGTTAGATGAAAAAATTATCGAGATGGGAAAATGTCCCATTTCTCATTGTTTTGAAGGCATACGATCAAAGCCGAAGCTATCGTACAAAGCCAACGAATGAAAAATTATAATCAAAATTCCGACTATTATCAAAGTCGACGGCCCCGTGGCGCAGGCGGTTCTGTGACTGCCTGCGGTGCGAGAGGCCCCGGGTTCGATTCCCGGTGAAAAGTCTGGGTGTTGTGTTGTGCAAAATGGCAATTTTCTATGTAAACAATTGTAAAATGAATAAACGGGCAAAACTCCTATGGCAAAAAGCCGATAAGGAGAAAAACATTTATTTTTTTTATTTTATTATCAAAGTCAAGTCAAAGCACGGCAAATTGTTGGTCTCCAGGACTGGTTGTTGATAAGGCGTATGTGATTTGTAAGCCCGCGTCAAGCGATTGAGTTGTGTTACAAAATTAGTGTGATTACGGACATGGAATTCAATGTTTATTGTTGTTACTCTGGGCGTCATATTTTGTGAAACGCCGCTACGTTCCGTTTCGAGTAATCAGGTGTTCCGATTTGCGGTGCGGTTTAGTTAGAGTTTCTTTCCCTTCGGTTTAGCTCAAATTTGAACTGTTGTTAAATTTGGATAGGGTTTTCTTTCAGATATCATGGCATCGTCCACCGTGTTATTTAAATAAGTAAGGTCGTTTACGATAGGTATTTAATCTGCGGGTAGGCAGAGCCGTACAAACTGTAGCAAGTACCTGATATCACAGCACAAGACCATCTTCTTGGTGGGTTTTCCGTGGTTTTCCCACCAGGTCAATAGGCGAATGCCATGGTTATATTTTCCACGCGGAGGTCAATATGACTCCGATTATGCTAAATAATCAAAGAACTGTGATTTGATTTGAGATAGGATGTTTAAAGAAAACTCCCACTGACTAGGGTAGGATTAGGCAGCAGTCACACTGAGCCACCCACCACCACCCACTACCATCAACCAAAAATCAAACGCACGCAATGTAATGATGGTGGTCACACTGCAGCCACCTCTCACCACCGCCCAGTGACCACCGGTGGCCATGTGTTTGAAATTTACAAAGTGGTGGTCAGTGGTCGGTGGTTAACAATGCGCATCTTGATGCGCATGCAGAACAAACATTTTGTGCATACATACAACATACAATGTGTATGTCCCGAAGAGAACAAAGGTTTCACTTTTGTCACTAACAAATTGTTACATTTCTTGTTCATACGGTAATAACTGTAAAATTGTTCTTCATCAACAAGCTGCGGCACTAATTGATGAAATTCTTTTAGTTGTTCTCTGTCGAGAGACATTTGACGCACCCATATGTTCCGGCGTTTTTTACGGATTTTTTCCGAAATGTAGTATAAAGCTACAACTTCGTCGATATCTGAGTCATCAGACGAAATCATTGCAATCAGAGAACTTGTCAATATTGTCATGACATGAGCTGGGCCGCTATTCTTGAATCGTGTGAGAAAAGTCCCTGGGAGTATGAAATACATTCCGCAATACACTGATGTAGCGAATGTTGCCTAAAATCGTGGTTTTTAGGCAACTTTCGCGACAGAATTGTAGTACGGATTATATAAAACAAGATTATGTCAAATTCAGGAGGGGGACACGGTGGTTACCGGTGGACGATGGACGGTGGCTCAGTGAGACCAGGGCGGATTATTTTGCTTGGTGGTAGTGGGTGGTGGTGGGTGGTAGTGGGTGGTGGTGGCTCCAGTGTGACTGCTGCCTTAAGGACCTGTGTATCAATTGTCTTTTCTCTGTTGTGACTTTGTTTTAATAAACAGGATTGTGGTTAACTTTCGCGTTATGTCTCTTTGTTTAGTACCTGTTCTCTTGTGTCACTTATCAATGAAAGAACAAGCGGTTATGAATTAATTTGACAACGTAGTGGAAAGTGAAATGGGACTCCATCAGCGGAGCTTCACGTACTGTCACTTTCTTTGACAGAGCCAGTGAAAGGGTTAGTGAAAAGAAAGGGGTAGCTCTATCAGCGGAGCCCACCTCAGTGTTTGTGAATCTACTGTAAGAGGCCAGACGGCAGTTAAGTATGGGTTTATACTTTTTGTTAGACGATCACGCCGGGGTATTAACTGACGGGTTAGGGAAAAAAAGGGGTTGTACCGTTACAGTACATAGAAATCAATAGATTGATGATTGATGTTGTGTTAAAACTTATACTGTGTCTTATTGTGTTCAAACTCGTAGTCAGACCTGAGCTCCATCCTCGAACAACAAGAAGAGAGACACAACGGGATGTAGTCCTGATGCTGGATGATCATCGGCCAAGCGGTGCCAAAAGCGGGAAACGTGATTTAATTTAAATAAGTTGAATAAAATTGAAGTATAAAAGGTTGTCCACCCACTTAGGAGTTCAAGAAGATAGCTGGGGTCTTTTCAAAGTCTTGTCTCCAACATCAAAATGCCTGTACCTTTGCCTTTATTAGAAAAAACGTGTATTTATGAGCTATCACACCCAATCCTTTCTCGTAAGCAACATTTCCTATTGCGAAAGTTTTATCTCGAGGACACAAAGTGATTATGAGAGCTCTGCAACGTTATCTGATACTCACGATTATAATACCCGCCACGTTTTCCACTTGAAAGTAAAAGCACGACGAGATTAAGAAGCAAGGATAGTTGAAAGCGGCTGCTTGTGTCCTGCAGGAGCAGGAGTCAAATATTAAATGGAGCAGTTTTCTTTGAGCCAGCGCTTTGGAAATCAAGAAAATTGCTTCGCAACAAAAGCACCGGCTAAGTAACTTACGGAATTCCAACGGGCAATCCGCGTCGCTTTGTGTCCTCCACGCGGGAATAATTGAGATTTCCCGGCCAGATTCGAAAGTCGACCGTTCCGGTCGCATTCTTATCTCATTTTCACTTCTCCTTATTGCTGTAAGTGCATCGAACGGAACGGCGGTGCAGCCAGTCGTCGAGACGATCGTGGAAATGTATTGTTGGAAAATATGGACGCGTCGAGCTAGAGACCTAGTGATATTTTTGAAGTGTGAAAGCTCTCTATTGAGCTGGATCACGAGGCCAAAAAAAAAAAGGTGCTGTGATAAAAATTCGCGATAGGGAATAAAATATAAGCACAATGCTTCCAGTGAGAGATTTGCGAACTTTTTTCGAAATGTCTGCTGATAGCGTTAACCCAAAAGCACTTTGCGCATGTTAAATTCGGTCTGCAACGCGTTGTTTGATTTCCAGATGCAGTGCCGAGCCAAGCAATTTTGCTGCCGCATAGCTGGTAACCCGCTGTCAGGTCTCCCGTGGCTCCCACCAGCTTCCGACGTCGAGATGCAGTGGTCATCTCCGGCGGTGGCGGTTCCCACACTATCCACGAGGACGCCGTGCAAAAGCTGATTGCCTTCAGTGTATCTTATGTATCACAGTCAGCTTCACCTATTCTTTCGCCATTCTTGCAATTTATTAATTTTTGCTCAAATCGTAACATCCCCGTTGTTAAGCTCTGACCCTCTCTGGACGGCCGCCTGTCTCCGGATAGGTTTTGTTGATATTTGGGTGCCTTTAGTTTTCAACCTTGGCAGTGCCTGCCACTGAATGTTATCTACGTCTGTGTGCTCACAGCTGATCGAGGTCGTTGACCTCGAAATAAATTTATTGTTATTTCCATTTTACATCTTGTCGAGGCCCTATAATGTGCTGGTATTTTTGTGTTGTTCCGGGTCACCGAGAGGGCCCTCTCCTGCCTCTTCTTCTCTCCTTTTGTTTGACTTCCTCTACCGTCTGCTTGCCCAGTGCAGCCCGTGCAGTAGACGCCAACGACAGCATTGCTTGTAATTTTGTAGGGCTTTTTGCCATGCCGGCGTTGCCCTGAGCGTCGGTATAGCCCTCTCCCAGCTGGGCTGAGAGCAACTGCTCTTCTGGCCCTAGGCTGGAAGGGTAGAGGGTAAAGTGTCTTGACAAATAATCGCTAACCTTCATCATTCCTTGTCTTCCTTTCGAATGTCTTCCAGGGCGTCCATCAGGCGTCTTCCTATTTTGGTTCCTGAACGGCCAAATCTGATGAGTTGTTCTGCTTAGGGAATGAAAAAAGTCAATAGAAGAGTTTTTCCATTCTAAATGCTTCTCTCTTTATGTTTATATGATCATGCCTATTCTGAATCTCCTAATGAGCTCGTTATGTGCACGCTATCTTTGTATGTAACTATGAATCTCCTATACCTCCTTCTCTGTTTATCTGCGTGAACGAGCTGATACGAGGATACAGAATAGCCCTCAATCTATGGAAAATGGAAAATTGAACAGACATCTTTGTTCTGTATTACTGATAGTAATTCCGACCGCCGGCGCCACTTCTGCTGCTAAATTCTGCCATATTTTCGACCAACCATCGATCTCTCTTACCTGACTTAAGAGCACCAACATGACCCAAGTAACACATCAGGTCAAAGTTAGGTTTGTTTCGACCTCCATTTGGTCAGGGACTAATTTGTGTCAGCTCAAATTTATCTCAAATCGACGTCGAATTAAGGTAAATGGGGAATTGGATGACGGTAATTCCGACGTCAAAAATAGGAAATATAAGGCATTTCGACTTTCAGGTCAAAATCCCAATAGGTCGTGTGAACCTCAAATAGGTCATGATCTGGTAATTTCTTACCATTTTATCACCAGTTTATGACTTCTTATTCGATAAGTTTTCAAAGTTATATTTTGTTCGAGCAGGTCTTAAATTAGGTCGAAACTAACATAATTATACGCTTTAGGAATGAAACAATGATCAGTGATCTGATCACCATACCTGTATCTCTCCAATGACGAAGTTATGATGAGAGATGGCAGTGAAAATATCAATATTGCAGATAAATGAAAGTACTTAAGAATCAAGTCAGCATCGTACCTACCCTTAATTTTCCTAGGAATCAATTTTTTCTGACCAATATGGTTATTATACCTCGAAATATTACATTGCGCCTCAAAAATATCCATGATTTGGAGTTTCTTTTGAAAAATTGAAAATTACCAAGTAATATGTTTTGCCGCTGTCACTTTTTCAAAGGCTCAAAAGTTATTCCTGAGTTATTAAAACCTCAAATTGTAACTTTTCTGCGAAGTTGAGGGCCAGGAACAATGATTTTTGAAAACGTAAAATATCACAACGCTATTTTTCAAGCAATGGCGGATGTAAGTGAAGCCAAACAAGATGGCGATATTTTCATTCCAATTCTGAGGGCTTTTTTACTTCAATTTTTGACTGACAAGTCCAGTGTGCCTGATAGGTAAATTTTCATGGTAATCTGGACTTCAAAGTCTACTGTTATGAATTATAAGAGGCCCAAACTTCACCCAAAATAATCACTGTTGATCAATGAGCCCTATAGGTCATTGTATAAGGCTAAAATAGCCTAGTTTCGACCATCAGAATAGGCTATTAATTACCTGACTTGAAATTTGAAATAAGGATAGTAACAAAGTAAAAGCGACTACTTTTGGTTTCTTAATTAACCCCTCTAGGAAATATTTACTTTGAAAGCAAAATTGAGGTAAATATTAACAAATTTGTGCCTTGAAGTGTGACCTTATGATCCATGGAATTTGAAGACATTATTTAGGAAAAACATTGGTTATTTTGAACCTTCAAAAAGGTTTATTAGGACAAAGATATATAAGCGTAAATTTCAAGGGAGGAACGGAGTTCTGTTTTACCTAAATCACGACTTTGAGAATATTTTGTCGGGCAAAGAATATTTCATGTAAAATTGATGTAATTTTTGCCCTGTTCAAGACAACTTGACTTTCAATTGGTTATTCAGCCTTAACGTGCTGCTTGGGTCAATGTAGGTAGTCTACAGGATCTCACTAACCACCTTTGTTTTGTCTTGTTTTTGGGTTTTTATCCATTGTTGATGATTTTATCTGCATTGTTGATTTGTTGATTTATTATGCATGGTTCACTGATGTTTTTACATTTGTTGACTGATGTTTCTGCGATTTTGTTTTACTACTTTCACTAACACTGAATACCGGAATTGATCAGTGAGTTTTTTGTTATTCATTTGTCATGTATTTGCGAGTCTTCTTCTTTGGGCATAATTCAGGGGTTTGTTTGACTGGGTTCTTCCACTGGGTGCCCGTTTCCGAATCCGTCACTTTCCTCTTTCTTTAACTGACAGTTCGACATATTGTGTTGTTGTGTTTTCACTTGTTTTATCATTTTGTCCATTGTGTGTCATTTTGCAAGTCTGTCAATTCTGTGTTAGGTGCATTTTGTTTGCTGGCAATTCGTGTTTCTGTTCAACTTTTCAATACAATCCTCATCCACAAAATTCCGTTCTCGTCTAGAGTAGAACCTGAGTGAAACGACAACGTAAGCAAAACGTAGGTAAGAGGTCCAAGGTAAAAGGGGAGGGGGGTAACGACCGTGACCGGACAATTCGTCCCGCGGACAATTCGTAGCGGACAATTCGTCGCGGACAATTTGTCCCGCGGACAATTCGTCCCGCGGACAATTCGTCTCGCGGACAATTCGTCCCGCGGACAATTCGTCTCACGGACAATTCGTCGCAAAATAATGTTTTGCCCTTTGTCTTAACTTTAACAAGTCCCTTTGTCTTTACTCGTTGCTTTTCGAACTTTAGTATGCCCCCTTATTCCTTTCTGCAGTATTTGGAGCCCCACTGCGCACCCTGGTTTCTTTATATCTTTGGAGCTCTGCTTAGTCCCCTTGCATCATTCCGAGAATTTTTGCTAGTACACCAAGCTTTGGGAGCACAGACTGACGGGAGCACCAGTAAGCCCCCTTATACCTCATGAGATATTTGGCCCCTATCGAGCCCCTTATCTTCTCTAGTGTAATTTTTGAGCTCTAATGAGTCCTCTTATGTTTTTCATTGCTTTCAGATTTCCATAAGGCCCCTTTTGCAGTCTTGTGCTATCAAGAGCTTCACTGGGCCCCCTTATTCTATATTCAACGTAACTTGAAGCCCTGCTGAGCCCCCTCGAATTTTCCATGAATTCCGGAGCAGCAAGCAGCGTTATGCCGTCATGGCATGTTGAAGCCCTATCGGGCCCCATTGTGCCTTCAGGTGTAGTTGGAGCCCCGTTGAGCCTCCTTATGTTTTTTCATGACTTTCGGAGTAGGTACCAGTAAGCCCCATTTCGCGTTATTTTGTTATAGAGAGCTTCATGGGACCCCCTTGTCTCTTCAATACCGTTTGAAGTTCTGTTGGGGCCCCTTGCACTTTTCCTATAGGCTTTTGGAGCAGTATAGTAAGTCCCTTGTGCCTTTATGTTATATTCGACCCCTAATCCCTTGTTTCTTCAAATATAATTTGGAGCCCTAATGAACCCCCTTGAAGCCCCTTGAGCCCTCTTGTGTCACCAATATCATTTGAAGCCCTACTGAGCCCCCTTGCATCTTTCCGTGACTTTCTGATTTTTGTTGAGCCCTGCGTCATTTGGAGCCCTAAGGAGCCCCTTTGTGTGTTTTTGTGGCTTGTGCGTTCTTGCATTGCTGGAAGCCCTAGTGTACCTGGGTCCCTTGTGCCTTCATGTGATATACGGAGCCCTATCGGACCCCCTTGTGTCCGCAAGTGTATAGTTTGGCGCCTAGTGAGCCCTCTTGTTTTTTGTCTGGCTATCAGAATTCCAGTAAGCCCCTTGTTGCCTTCTTGTGTTATACGGAGCTCCATTGGGCGCCCTTATTTCCTCAACGTCTTTTGAAGCCCTGCTGAGCCCCCTTACATCTTTCCGCAACTTTCGGAGCAGTAGCAAGCACCTTTTGCCTTCAGGTGATATTCGGAGCCCTATCGGGCCCCATTGTGCAAGCAGATAAGCTTGATTATGAAGAGCTTCATTGGGCCCCCTTGTCGTATTTCCGTGGCTTTTGAAGCTCCATCGGGTCCCCTTGTACCCTTATGTGTAGTTTGGAGCCCTAATCAGTCCATTTTTGTTTTTATTGGCTTTCAGTACTATGCAATGAGGCCCCTTTTGCTTTTTCTCGTTATAAAGAGCCCCTTGTGTCACCAATATCAGATGAAGTTCTACGGAGCTCCCTTGCACTTTCCCGTGATTTCTGGATTTTTCTTAGGCCCCTTCTGCCCTATGTGTCCATTGGAGCCCTAACGAACCCCCTCATGTGTTTTCGTGGCTTTCAGAATTCTAGTAAGCCATCTTGTGCGCTTTTGCATTTCTGGAAGCCCTAGTGTAAGTCCCTTGTGCCTCCATGTGATATACGGAGCCCTATCGGACCCTTTTGTGTCCGCAAGTGTAGTTTGGAGCCCTAGTGAGCCCTCTTGGGTCCATAAGTATAGCTTGGAGCCCTAGTGAGCCCCCTTGTGTCCATAAGTATAGCTTGGAGCCCTAGTTAGTGAGCCCCCTTGTATTTTTCCATGACTATCAGAATTCCAGTAAGCCCCCTGTTGCCGTCTTATGTCATTCAGAGCGTCAGTGGGCCCCCTTGTTCCTTCAAACGTCTTTCGAAGCCGTGCTGAGCCCCCTTACATCTTTCCGTGGCTTCCGGAGCAGCAGTAAGCACCTTGTGCCTTCATGTGATATTCAGAGCCCTATCGAGCCCCCTTGTGTCTTCAAGTGTAGTATGGAGCCCTAATGAGTCCCCTTGTGTTTTTTCGTAGCTTACAGAATTCCAGTGAGCCCCTTTTGCCTTCTGTTGTTATATAAAGCTCCTTGGGCTCCCTTGTGCCTTTATGTGATATGCGGAGCCCTATCGGACCCCCTTGTGCCGGTTAGTGTAGTTTGGAGTCCTAGTGAGCCATTTTTGTTTTTTAATGGCTTCCAGAAACCCAGTCACCCCCCTTTTGCCTTTTTTGATTATACAGAGCTCCATTGGGCCCCCTTGTTGTACTTCCATGGTTTTTGGAGCTCTACCGGGTCCCCTTTGTACCCTTATGTGTAGTTTGGAGCCCCAATCAGTCCACTTGTGTTGGCTTTCAGAGTATCATACAGTGAGCCCCCTTTTGCGTTTTCTTGTTGTGGAGAGCCCCCCGGGCCCCCTTATGTAACCAATATTATATGAAGTTCTACGGAGCCCCCTTGCATTTTCCCGTGATTTCCAGATTCTTGTTACTTGTGCCTTCATGTGATACGGAGCTCTATTGGGCCCCCTTGTGCCCGCAAGAGTAGTTTGGAGCCCTAGTGAGCCCCCTTGTGTCCATACGTGTAGATTGGAACCCTAGTGAGCCCCCTCGTTTCCATTAGTGTAGCTTGGAGCCCTGGTGAGCCCCCTTATGTTCTTCAATGCGACTATCAGAATTCCAGTGAGCCTCCTGTTGCCTTCTTGTGTCATCCGTAGCTGCCGTGGGCCCCCTTGTTTCTTCAACGTCTTTTGAAGCCCTGCATGCTGAGCCCCCTTACATCTTTCCGTGGCTTTCGAAGCAGTAGTAAGCACCTTGTGTCTCTATGTGATATTCGGAGCCCTCTCGAAGCTCCATAAGGCCCCCTTATGTTTTCAATATCGTTTGAAGCCTTGCTAAGCCCCGTTGCATTTTTTCGTGACGTTCGGATCTCTGTCGGAGCCCCTTGTATTTGCTTATGATTTTTGGATCTTTTTATTGAGCCCCCTTGTGTCTTCATGTGTAATATAACCCCCTTACCTTCCGAAGCCTTCACTTGCGACGAATTGTCCGCGGGACGAATTGTCCGTGAGACGAATTGTCCGCGGGACGAATTGTCCGCGGGACGAACTGTCCGCGGGACGAATTGTCCGCGACGAATTGTCCGCTACGAATTGTCCGCGGGACGAATTGTCCTAGCACCGGTAACGACAATCATAGCCGAGGGTCAAAATTAGGGGAACAGTTCAATATGATAACCCAGTCGGTAGCACGGTGAGCTCGGCCTCGCTTTCGAAGGCGAAGGTCCCGGGTTCAAATCCGCACTGGGCCAGATGGACTTTTTCACGCGTTTCTTAGTACTGGAGCATCTACTATCGTGCGGTGATGCCCCGGGAAAAGGGATGAAACGAGAAAGCCATTGAAACAAAAACCCTACTGATTCAAACATGTCTTCGTTGTGTTATCATCATCACTGTTGATCCATACGATAGTTACTGAAAAACTACTACTGAAAAAAACCTGCTGATAACCTAGTAGTTGATGCGGGACAAAACAAAAAAAAAAGTTCAATATGATGCACATCGTACGTAGCAAAGTTCAAATCATACTTGATACGGTCCTGGCGACTTGATCGCAGGCTATTTAATCGGAAAACTGGTTGCAGAAGCATTATTTCACTCAGTATTTTTATTTTCCCTGTCCACGCGCACGCAAGTTCTTTGCCCCCTTCCACTTTCCCGCGAGACTAAGCCACTTAGGTTCTGAACGATCAAAAATTCATAAACCAAGCACTCTCCCCAGACACGTAATTCTAATCAAGTCGCGTTCAGAGACCCGTTCAAGAACTCCCTCTAGAAATTATGGCATTTTCAGTTGATGAAAACTCGTACACACACAACACCGCGAAAGAAAAACAAACAACTATGCCAAACCGGCAATCGAAAAGTCGTTAGTTGCCTCATAAAAGATTGAGTCGCTCGTGCGAGCACGCCTGCAGATGCCTCCCAGATTTTTCATCGAAAGCTCACTCGACCGTAAATTTTCGGATGTTTGGAATATAACCACCTGTTAGTTTATACGACGGGTGCTTTATAAAATTTATGGCTCACCCCCGTCATCGTTCTAGTTTTGATTATTTCTTCCACTTGTCAGCTGAATTGCAACCGCACACACACAACTTCCAACTTCTCCCCGCATTCGGGACACTCGCCCGGAGAAGTCAGGTGGCGCGGAAGATTTGAAATAAATTTGTTGCAGTGTGCGTCCTTGCTCCTTATCGGGGGACAGAATCTGATTCTAATTTCCGCACACACGCTCACACTCCAGCGCTGGCCTCGCTAACAAGCCCAAGCGAAAAACGAAATGCTGCGCCACCTAACGGCTCCGAATGCATTCGAACACATCTGGCGAGCGCTGCTCTGAACAGAGAACAATTTCCCATACACTTCTGGGCGAAAATCGCAGTTTGCATGGAAATGTGCAGACGAGGAGCATATATTTACTCGGTTTTTGTTACAACATGAGCATGCATGGCCTGGGTGTATCGGTATGGCGCTCGTCACACACAAAACGGCACAACAGAATCGTGTGTCTTTATGGGAGCGACATGAAGCACCACAACCGGAATGGGAAAGCATTTTCCACGTTTGTGATCTAAAGCGCTGCGGGAGAGTCGAAAATTCCACGCGAGTTTCCATCATGCGGGGACGTGGATATTACTTATTTTCGCGGTTGGAATCGCTTTGCAGGGAATGGGGATTCTGCTGAAGTGTTATTGGAGACACCGCTTGTGGGTTTATTGTAGTGCCCCAGCTTTGTAGCTTGACGGTCACTGAGTTCTTCCTATACATATTACAAACTTGATACAAAGCTTTCGTTGAGAGAATGGTGAATCTATCATACGACTACGACCACATAAGCACAGAATCCATATATCAAAACCAGATCGAAATATCCTTCAAAGTCTGTAAGGGATCGCACTTTTGCGACTAGTTTTAAAAAGTTCCCCTTTAAATTCGCGGGAGAAAAAAATTGTTGGTTGCCTAAGTAGACGACCATAAATCGACAAGAAACGTCACCATTGAGACTAGGCGGAGACGGTCAGGGTAGAGAAAGGGGGGAACGAGGTGATTTTCACAGCACACAGCGGTGTTCCAAGTTCTGGGCCGGAAAGTCGTGAATACAGGTGGGTTCTATTTTGATTTCCTTGCTGATTTTATTTATTCCTCAAGGTGTTGCTTGCCTTGGCACCAGGGCTGGGCGGTATTTCAAATGCAAGTAGTTGAAATACGTATTTGAAATACATTTAAGTATTTTGTATTTTGTATTTAAATACATTTGATTGAGAAGTATTTGTATTTTGTATTTTGGAATAGTTCAGGCAGCTAGTATTTCGTATTTTGTATTTTAAATACATTTTTTGGAAAAGTATTTTGATTTTCAAAATACAAAATACATTTGTTTCCCATGCTCTTTAGTCTGTTCGGGCCGAAATTGTTCTGGTAATACTATATTCACCCCACTGACATTTCTTGCTTTTGCACACTATCTGGGATCGATAATGAGTTCGATTGCATCTTTTATGTTTTACGTTTTACTGGTGAGTGCATCCTACTGTCAGCCACGAGAGGTCCCATGTCGGATGTCGGACAATATTTTCGAAAAGCTGGTTGTCCCCAAAGGAAATCAACATTTGTTATTTTGAAGAATTGATGAATGAAGTGAGGAATAGGTTTGAATTTAAAGTTTTCTTCACTTTATGTTTATTTTTTTTGTCTTTTCATAGTTCATAATAATTTACTTATTGTTGCAACTGAATCAATGAAGTGTTCCCATTGAAATACTTGCATTTTACGGTTTTTCCAATAAAATGGTTGAAATACGCAATAAGAATGTATTTTGTATTTTGTATTTGGAATACTCTAGGTTGTATTTTTTGTATTTCAAAGACATTTCAAAAAGTAGTTTGTATTTTGTATTTCGACTATCTTGGATCGTGTATTTTGTATTTAAATACATTTTTCGAAGTATTTTGCCCAGCCCTGCTTGGCACGTAAATTTGTGGCCCGGTTAACGTAGCATATCTCATTTTTGCGAATTTCAAGTAGGTTTTCCTGGTCGTGGCGGGCGCCATTACAAATGGCGACGTAAACAAGGAAAATGTAGGATTTGGGATTTTCGCCCCAGTTGGAATTAAGCCGCGTAGAGAACGGGAAAAACACTACTCGTACGATTAGTTTAGTTCGTTTCTGGGAGAGGGGCCTTACCTGTCGGGAAGGTACCTACAACGTGGGTATAGCGCCGCGCTGTCTGGAATTCTCGCCAGGTCCGGATTCAGAACACAATCAATTCCTAATTAGTCAAATACGTTTTCTCGTTGGGTTACAAAATATCTCATGCATTCATTCATTCACCTTGCTCAGTAGTGTACGGTGTCATGATAGTGTTTGTTGGTGCTACAAACTCTGCAAGCGGCAAAGCGAAATTCGAAAGAGCCTGGTTGAACCTGAACATGTGTGTGTGAGCTAGCTTTTAACATTTATTTTTATCATGTCCGATGTGTCCTTGGAAGTCGTGTAGGGGCCAACACTTCCTGGCAGCTCAGGAATTGTTCAAATGTTAGTGACTTTTGTGTGTTTCATGATTTGGGGTTTTTCTGATTCCTGTTTGGGGAATTAAGGAGGTTCGGGAATTGGGCGAGCAGTTTCAGGTTAGTAATAGATCGGTCTCAACTCTAGGGGGACACCAAGCTATTGGGTTTAGGTCTATTCAACGGTCCCTTGAGCCATTACACGCAAAACCTTACTCTGTGGGAACCCAGAGCCTTGATTTAGTTAAGTCGCATGTGTCTACTAATTGCTTTCTGCTTTGAGATAGATGCGGAGTGGCGAAAGAGGGTGCTTTTGTGCGTAAAGCGTGAAATTGAATCCCAAGCGTAAAGTTCCCACTAAAGCGTAAGCGAGCGAGTTTCCTTTTGTTGTTACGTAACTAATTGGCAAACTAAGCTAACCTTCAAAGACGTTGGAGTACCACTTTACACTGGCTTGATGAATGCATTACCAGAGTGACTTCTTGGTCATTCCATCATGGCTCATTCACACTCAATTTTCATTAGATCATTTGGGAAGGGATTTTTCAGCACTTAATCAGGCCATACGCAGGGGTTCCTTTGGCGTGTTCTTCCCATGTGTGCCTGTCAGCGAATACGTCACTTTTCTTTGGCGTTTACTGACAGTTTGACGCGTTTGATGATTTCTTGTTGTGTCATGTTAATCAAATTATGTGATCATTTTATTGTTGTGAATTCCTGCATTGTCTAAATGATTTGTAATGACTTTCTTGTTTGATTTGTGTTTGTGTTTTGTTTCTTTTAATTGTCTTGATCCATGTCATGTCATTTTGTCACTGTCAGTTTATTGTTGTGAGGTGTTTTGAGAAAAGAAACCGATTCATTAAAAAACTTTGCAAACGATTCAAATGAAAACTTCATTTTGCTTGCCTTCATTCGCGTTTCATTAAGAAATTTCAACCTCATCCCCAAATTCACATTCTCATCCAGAGTAAGAAATTCACAACGTAGGGAAAAGGTGAACAACGTAGGAATGGGAGGAGGTAATGACGATCGAGGCCAAACGTCGGAAAGTGAGTTACATTACAAGTCAGACACTACCTACTCAAACAGTTTCCCAAATGATGCCCAGCCAATCCACTTTTCAAAAACACGTTTTCATGGATTCATGGAGGTCGTTCAACGAGTAGCCACTCAAATTGTTTAAAAGACTTGATCAACGAGGGGCAAAATATGACGACAAAAACATGGTCACTTCTTGCTCACGAAAGACTTTGCGAAAGACACTCTGAAGATGTTCCGCTGTCTATTAGTGAGTGTCTTGAATATCAAAAATACTGGTGATTTGATCGAATGAATGTTATCGCCGTTATCGCATTATTGGAGTTGCTACTTATATAGTCCCACACGCCAAAAATAGTGAGCTTTCGCTTTGACGCACCAGATCATCGGCAATGAAGCTCGTATAGGTATGAATCAGAAAGCTAAGTAAGTACCTACTCAGATTCAAATCAGCGACGCAACTTGTGCCCCTCATTTAAGGCATCGATAAGCCAATCATCGCCATCGCGTCGAATTCTGTTATGTATTCATAATGTACCGATCAGATGGCATACTCACACTTAGGCAGAGGACCGCTTCATTGGATATAAAACAAGCGAATATGCCTCACTTAGGTGGGCTAGTTATAGATGGTCATCTCTTAATTAAAAAATGTTGGTGCGAAACATCAGTCAGCGCCATCTGTAGTTGTCGCACAAAGTTCTGAGGTTGGCAGAGATAAAGGTCGCTGCAGAAAATGGTGGCAAGCTGGGGTTGGTAACCAAGGGAACGGGATACCAAAACCAGGACGCCAAAATTCAAAATTTGAGTTGTGTGATGGCCAACTAAACCAAAGATAAATTCCATTGGCAAATTCTACGATTTTCTAACAAGATACATAGCATGTAAAATGGAGGTGTTTCTCGCTGTTTTACCATAATTACTTTTATCATGCTCTGTATGTTACTGTGAGACGTTGGAATTTTTGCATAACATTGTTACGCACAAAAAGATTAATTTATTACCGGGTTGCGAAGAGGAGTGGAAGCAGTTGTCTTTTCAATTTAATTACACAAAAACAATACATTACATTAACACACTTTTTGGTTAGGGGTAGGGGAATGTAAACATCGTTCTTCTCTCGATGACGTCGGGAGCTGGGAAAAAAGGTATCTATACTGATAAGAGAAAATAGGTAGCCATTTTTGCAGATCGCATAATTTTGAGAAGTTGGGCATTTTACCTTAGTCAATTTCTTCGTGTTGACCATTGAATCTTTGCTGAAGACGGTCTTTGTGGTTGACAAGGTAAATCACCGCTACGTCCACTCTGGATACTGAGAAAACCCACAACATCCGACGGGTACGTTCTTCACCTTTTCGTTGGCTCTTGTACACCCTAGTTACACCCTTCTCTACGAATAAATTCGTTCTTAGGTTTTTGTATGTGGCTGGATAACACCCCCAGCATTGTGAACAACGATCTTACCACGACCAAATTCCACCCCTTTGACGAGCGTATCAGCTACAACTCCGTAGTCATCATCGTGCAACCCGGACTCTTGAGTGTTGTGGTTTGGCTAGCCGTCCTCTCGGACCACCATACCATCGCCGGGCACAATTACGTCCACCACGAGCAGCCAAATCAACACCAGCACTCCTAACCGCTTGGACCCACGCACCACCCTTAGAGACGGGATCCCAATCCAGTCTCTAGATAATTTCTTCGGCGGCGTAACACCGGCAGGCCAGCGGAGGCACATCACCTCGGGGGCGGCTGTAAGTCTTGTCTCCACTTCTAGCATTACTGGCGCAGTAGTCGTAGTTTCTATTTCTCGGTATATGTTTCGCGAACCGTGTCGCATCTAAAACACTTGAGCTCAGGTAATTTTAGGCAGTGTGACTCGTCCGTATCACCTACCCGGGGATCGTACCCTAATACGCGAGAAACTATTGTGGCAGTTTTCAGGGATTTGGGGCCTGGACCCAGGTCTTGTCTTCGAGGGAGATTTAACCTCAATCTTCAACCTGCGACAGGGAAACGTAGTCAACCACTATTGCGTAAATAATATCTATCGCTCACTTACCACGGTGTACAACAAGCGCAAAAATAAAGACTATTTTCCGTCGTCGAAGCCACAAATTATTACTGTTTTTTTTGTTCTCATAGCTCTCCGACCGAGTTTCATTTTGTTGACAGTGACGTTCTGTCACTTCTCACCTTAGCCTTCCCTAATACAAAACACACTAACAACATAAAAAATAAGTACTCTTCAAGAAATGAAAAAATCAAGTAGATATGATAAATATTTATTGGAAATTCAACATCTAATTTTTTAGGCCACGTTCAGGTACTTTGGTCAATGTCAAGTTGTTGATCCGAGACATCCATATATCTCTGACATGGCCATCACATGGAATAACGAATCTGCAAATATATATCATTTATTATAGGTCATCCATGGATAGTTATGATCAATCCAAAATCCATTGTCATCATCTAGTGAAAATGAACTGAACATTACACATAAAGATGAAAAAAAAAAAACTTATCTGGCGAGTTCTTTATCCGTGCACCCTGGGACACAACACGGCCGGGTTCGCCCCATAGTTTTAGAACCGCCAACAACAATAATCGCCAACAAAAAAACGTAACAGCAACAATAACAACAAAAAACGTAACAGCAACAACAACAATAAACGTAACAGCAACAAAAAACAAGAATGAATGTGGTAAACACGTGGGATTGCAGAGCAGAACGTAACCGAGGCACATGAAAACATGGAACGCAAAGAAATGGATGGCAATGCGCGGAAGATGGCGATAGACGTTTCTGCTTCGACCAGTTGTAGTGCTGCCACCTTACAACTTTCCTTGAACTCACTCATGAGGTACTGTGCGACAACTACAGATGGCGCTGCTAACAGTCAGTTTTACGCGGTATCACGCCTACCATTGGAGATTCCACCCCACGATGCCTCATGGGCATAAAGCTCAGTAGCGCACTTCCTTTTTGAAGGATTAGTGAACGCAAAATGTTAATTAGAGTTCAACCGTTATTTTGGGGGAGAAATTCCAATATGGCGGCCAAAATAGCGTCAGAATCATAAAATTTGGCTTAAAATCAAAATGATCGTACCTACTGTAGACAAGGGTAAGTCCCAAGTTCCATGAAAATCATTCCACTAATTAGAGATTTCAATATGGCGGCCAAGATGACGGCAGAATGTTGGACTTTGGCTGGAGAATAAGAATGATCATACGAAACAAAGATGAGTCCCAAGCTCCATGAAAATCGTTGAGTGATAGGAAATTTCAATATGGCGGCAGAGCATCATTTGTCCAAAATCGGATGTATTTTGATAAAGTTCACATCGCCTGTAAATTTCACTCAAATCGGACCACTTTCAGAGAAATTCAAAATGGCGGATCAAAGATGGCAGCCAAGTGACAAAAATCATTGATCAAATGTATATGGTGGTCACGTACGCATTCGATTAGCGTTTGCACCACATCGATATCTTTTTTCGTTGAGGCATAATTCTCCTAGTTCTATCACTTCAAAACATGTTCAATAGTAAGAATACAAGATGGCGGCGGGGCATCAATTGTCAAAAATTGGATAGATTTTGATGTGATTTACATTGCCTGCAAATTTCATATCAATCGAATCACTTTTAGAGAAATTCAAAATGGCAGATCAAAGATGGCGGCAGAATAACAAAAAACCAAAAGTCAACTTGACATCCTGGACATATGTACTATTGATCAGCGTTCACACCACATCGATATCTTTCTTCCCTGAGGAGTTATCCCGGGTACGGACGGACGGACGGACGGACGAATATCATTAAGCTGGTGAAGGTGTTTTTACTACATGAACACTGAACACACCATCAAAAAGGAACACCGGTATTACATTAGAAACGAACAACGATAGTACAAATACAAGGAGCATAGGCCAGCTTGTTCATTACATTAGACTCGGCTTACGCTCTTGCGCGGGCTTTGAAACAAAATTTTCATTATTTGCTTCATACAAAGCCACAAACGAAATATTCATGTTGGCTAGATTTTTAGTCGTGTTTACAAACAGTGATTGGGAAGCTCTCTATATTATGGAGAAAAATTTCAAAGCAAAAGTTCGCGAATTGGTTGTTTGCCGATAGGTAGGTGTAGGTACCTACCGTGAATGTTTTATGCTGTGCTTTTCAATGCGACTCAATTGATTAGAAAATTATGAGAACTAAACTAAACTACCTATACCTACCATGCCCCACATGAAAATTTACCAATTTGAAATTTCAAAACTTTCTCTATCCTGATACGGGGATATTTCGATTGAGATTAGTAGATACCATACCATACCCTCCAAGGTAGATACTCATTTCAAGTATATCAAAAAGAACGATCACACAACTCTCAAGGAGTCATCCTTTGGCTACAAGATGTGCAGCGTCATCGAGTCACGTCATCCGCCGCTTTTGAGAAAATTATAGCATGTGTTGATAACGTATGGTCCGAAAGTCTTGGGAATTTTTTCAAAAGCTAATAATAATCCAGGCCCTAGCAGTACTTCTGTAGGAAAAACGATGTGATCAAATTTTTGTTTTTGGATCCGTTAGAGTGTCATCCCAGGACAAATAATCACTTGGGTGCTTTCGCGATTTCTGGTACATTTTCCAGCAGTATCGCATCAAAGTTGGCGGCTGGTCAATTCTTCAGTTCGCTGATATTTCTTCAAGTTTCCGCGATTTTCTTCAAATAAAAGTACTGATTCACCCGAGGATTCACCCAAGAAACAATTCGATGGTGCTGGATCGAATGGTGCTGTCAGATATATTGGGTACTTACCTTATACCGGGTAAAATAAAAATAAAAGGAGTTTCATTATTTTCTTACAACTTTTCAGTTTCATGGCCGATTTTTACAAACTTGGTGTCAAAAGCTCGCTGACTAAATCGTCTACTCAAATCAATTGTCAATATAGCCAGATGGCGGCGGCGGACTCAAATGAAAATGTGTCGTATGTTAAGATTTTTTTTTTTTGGTTCCTGAACTTTGTAAAGAACAACATTGATGGTGGGTTCTGGAAGATTCAGCTTTTTTGCAATTTGGGACTAGATTTACTTCATTCATACATTCCACTGTGAAAATATTGTTACGAGCGGCGATCCCGTACATATTTGTAAACACTCGACCTTTCTGGATCCTTCCATCCATCAGATCGTAGTGTAGGAGTCTGGAGCGATCTCGTGCATTCCAGAGCGTTCGTGTATGTGAAACTCGATGGAGACTCCAACGTTCGATCAAAACCATCGGTCCACTTTGACGGAGATGCAGGTTCCAGAACACATGGAAAGCACGCGGAAGGTGTGCGTGTGATTATTCAGGAATGGTCTAGAAACCGCATATGCCAGGCACTATGGAATTTGCTGGAAGTAGACAGAAAGCTCGAGAACGCTGTTCCGAGGCCTTATATAAGGCATCAGCTGGCAGCTTGCAGCAGCATTGAATTGGAAGGCGAAGTGTTAACGCGAGCGAAACAAGCGAGATACCTGCGATATAATTCCAAGTGGATAATTGTTGGCGTTTATTGATTGTAGTACGCAGAAATAAACAGTGTGCGTTTTAAATCGATCGTCTCAATTATATTCGAACCCGTACGCGAGATATTGTAACATTTGGTGTCAGAAATGGGATAATTGAGAGTAATTGGGCCTGCGACTACAGGACGTTCGGAACATTCGTGATTTGGTAAATGCCGGAAACGAGATGCATGTCGAAGACAGGAGTCGAAGACGCTTTGGCGAGCATGATGGCGATGATGCAGGAGCAAAAGACGGAACGCCAAGCGGAAAAAGAAGAGTTGAAAAAGCGTCAAGAAGAACAGGAGAAGAGACGTTTGGAAGAGAAACAAGAATTGGAGAATCTTCTGCAAGAGCAACGTTTACAAGATAAAGAAGAATTGAAGTATCATCAGGAAGGACAAGAAAAAGGATTGAATAATCTTTTACAAGAACAGCGTCTAGAAGACAAAGAAGAACTGAGAAACCTGCGGGAAGAACAGAAAAGGAAACGCCTGGAGGAAAGAGAAAAGATATCAGCCGTTGTGGAGCAACAAACGCGGTATTTCGACGGCAGTGTAAACAAGCTGGAAGAGAAAATGGTTGCGATGGTAGAAAAAGAGGTGGAAGCGGTGAAAGCCAACATGACGAAGCTGGAGCAACATGTTCAGAAAACCGCCGCCAGTGCTGCGATGGTCAGTTCAGCGGGTGTCCAACGTGTGAAGCTGCCAAACTTCGATGGGAAAAGCCCATGGACAACCTATAAGAGGCAGTTCGATGCCGCTGCCGAAGCAAACGGATGGAGCGACGATGAGAGAGCCACAGCTCTAGTCCTGGCTCTCGGGGGCCCAGCATTGGAGCTGCTCCAGACAATTCCTGAGAGTGAGCAGAAGGACTTTGCCAAGCTGACGAGGGTCCTGGAGCTTCGGTATGGGGACAATCATGTGCGGCAGATCCATCAAACTCAGCTGAAGGCCAGAACACAAAGGAGCGGAGGAAGCCTTCAGGAATTTGAATCCGAAGTCCTGAGGCTGGTTCACCTGGCCTATCCAGCTCATCCAGCAGATTTTTTGGCCGACATCGCCAAGGAAACTTTCATGGGCGGAATAAAAGATCCAGAATTGCGTCAGATGGTCATGATCAGCAATCCAGCCAACATCAGCGACGCACTCATCCAAGCTATTCGCATCGAGGCTGCTAAAGATGCTTCGCACTCTCATCGTCTTGGGGAGGTGAACTTTGACAAATACAGAGCATCACATACTTCCGAGAAATCTGTGAAGGAGATGTTTGAGGAACTCAAACAAGAACTTCTCAGCGCTATGTCTTGGAACAGAACCCAAAGCGAGCCAAGAGCTAGAGGAAGACCGCGTTGCTTTGGCTGAAGAAAACCGGGACATCTGCTCCGGGACTGCAGGCAAAGGTCGACTTCAAGTGACCGTTCCGCACCGGGACTGAGAACTCACAGCCCTGATAGACGCTATCAGGAAAACTAATTCCAGATAGCGCTAAGGGGCGCACGCTGGCTGGGAGTCCTTAATGCCCCAGGAGTTACTCCGTCTCACTGCTGCAGAAGTCACCCAATAGCCTTCTTTTCAGTGGAATGCTTGACGAGGACGATTGCGTGTTCGTAATCGATACGGGAGCCACGAAGTCAATCGTTCGACGAGGGATACTTCGAAAGCAACGCATTGTGCCACTGAGGGACGGCGCTCGTTTGACTACAGCTACCGAAGAGTCTGCTACATTGCACGGAGAAGCTGAAGTAGGCATTCGCTTCGGACGATTTCTTCTGCGAGAAAAGTTTCTGGTCGCTGACATTGTTGACGACTTCATACTTGGCCTGGACTTGATGGATAAATACGGATTCATCCTGAATGTTGAACAGCGGACGTTGGAAATCGGAAACGAGGAATTGGCGCTTAAAACATCCATGAAGGCCGCTGAAGAAATCCGCCTACTTTCGGCTGAAACCGTTCGTGTAGCCGCCAACTCCAAGAAAATCGTAATACGATCCAACCTTCTCCCATATTTGCAGTTAGAGATGGCAAGATTCTCATGCCGAACTGTCGCGGAATTAATGCAGATGGGCAGGACGTTTGAAGAGACCCGCATAATTGCAGCACGCTACCGTCCGCCGACAACGGACACCTCTGCTTTGTTGGAACCGGACTTGTCTTGTCCGAACCTTTGTTCCAGGCCCCGAATTTCGGCCTACACTGGATTACCTGAGAAGAAGGACCGAACTCCTGCGATGAAGGTGTCGGCCGTAGAATCCTCTGGTTCGGACAACACTGAGCAGCGCGGCTTTCACTCCTCGGCAAGAAACGATAAGGGAGGGCGAAAGAATCAGTGGACATGTTGGGTTTGCGGTGAAGCAGGACATTTCGCGGCTGAATGCAAGCAGGGAGAGATCCGGTTCTGTTCCAGATGTAGAAGAGAGGGAGTTTCCGTTCTCAAGTGTCCCGTATGTCGGGTAAACCGTGCCAAGGCAAATCCGAAACGCAAAGAATCGGGAAACAGGGAGGTGGGTCCGGCCTAGGTCGAAAACCCGCATCCACCAAAAACCGCCTCGACCTTAAGCGAAATCAAGAGATTCCTCTATCCCACTGGCGACAACCGACCATATCTGAAAGTGCGCATTTTTGGAGTGGGGATGTCGGGGTTAGTCGATACCGGTGCGGGCCGAACGTGTGTAGGTCGGGAGGGCATAGAGCGGCTGCGCAGGGTGGGATGCAAGTTGATCACAACCCAGTTGTCATCTTGCCGTGTGGCCACTGGCCAGAGCATCGAAACGGTGGGAGTATTTCGAGTGCCAATTCGTGTCGGAGAGTTGGAGAAAGTATTCGAGGTGTTAGCTGTGCCCAGTCTGTCAAGTTCGCTGATTTTAGAAGTCGATTTTCTGCGGCGCATGAGAATGGTGATCGACCTTTCGGAAGATCAGTTGACTTCCAATTCCGACGTGCCTGAAGTCGGCACCGTCTCGATGGAATCTGAGCTGACAGCGGATCAACGCGATCGACTGGAGCTACTCTTGAAACAGTTCTTTGCCGACGATACTCCATCTCTCGGCAGCACAACATTGGTGAACACCGTATCAGGCTGAAACCGGACGTTGACCCAATAAAACAAAGGTACTATCCACTCTCGCCAACCCTGCAGCGCCACGTCAACAGAGAGCTTGATCAGATGTTGGAGATGGGAGTAGTGGAGCCGTCCAATTCACCATGGGCGTCGCCAATCGTCATGGTCAAGAGGTGTTCTGACAAATATCGTTTCTGTGTTGATTACCGGAAGGTAAATGCCGTCACAGAGAAAGCCGCTTATCCGCTTCCCTACATCTCCAACATTTTAGATCAGCTCGGACGCGCCCGCTACCTCACTTCTCTAGATATCAAGTCAGCCTACTGGCAAGTGCCGATGGAAGAACGATCGAAGGCGATCACGGCGTTTACTGTTCCTACTCGAGGCTTGTTCCAGTTCGCCCGCATGCCATTTGGGCTGCACAATGCCCCTGCCACCTGGCAGCGTCTCATTGATCGGGTCCTCGGAGTACAGCTGGAACCATACGTTTTTGTTTATCTCGATGACATTGTCATCGTGACACAGGACTTTGACCATCACTTACGTGTCTTGGGTGAAGTGTTTCGACGCCTTCGGGAGGCCACACTTGTTGTGGGACGAGACAAATGCCACTTTTGCCGTCCCGAATTGCGTTATTTGGGGTACATCGTGGATGGGCAAGGCCTGAGGGTCGATCCTGCAAAGGTCCAGGCTATCTTGGATCTGCCCATTCCAACCAAGGTCCGAGAGGTACGACGCATATTGGGGATGGCTGGGTAGTATCGCCGATTTGTCCCGAACTTCTCCACCCTGGTAGCACCGCTCAATAATCTCCTGCGCAAGAACGTGCGATTTGAATGGACTCCAGCCCGCGACCAGGCCTTCGCGGCCCTGAAGCAGCTTCCAAATCCAAACGGATGCGTCGGACTATGGACTCGGGGCAGTTCTCACACAAGAGAAGGAGGGAGTCGAACACGTCATCAGCTACATCAGTCGCTCGCTGACGGGCAGCGAGAGAAAATTCAGCGCTACCGAAAAGGAATGTCTGGGAGTGGTTTGGGCAATCGAACGGTTCCGCCCGTATGTCGAAGGCAGTAAGTTTGTCGTGGTGACTGACCACTTTGCGCTCCAGTGGCTACATCAGCTACGCGACCCAAACGGACGGCTAGCTCGTTGGAGTGTGCGTTTACAACAGTACGAGTTCTCCGTAATCCATCGGCGCGGCAAGGACAACGTGGTCCCAGACCTCCTGAGTAGGGCAGTTCCGAAGATAGAGGGGACTGAAGTTGGGTCGATTCTCTTTGAACCGGCAGAAATCACCGATCCGTGGTATATCGACGTGCTGGCCAGGGTTCGAGACCGGCCTGCTGACTTTCCTCTATGGCGAATTGAAAATGGACTTCTACTCAAGAACTGTGAAACGCCGGACTCTCTGACCGGGTTTGGTCGAAACTGGAGGCTTGTGGTCCCGAACACGCGTCGCCTTGACGTCCTTGAAGAGGCCCATCTCTCTCTCCCACCGCAGGGCATGGCGGGTTTTCTCGCACATATCATCGAATCGCACAGACGTATTACTGGCTCGGCATGGCGAAAGACGTTCAGAGGTTTGTGCGAGAATGTACCGTCTGCCTAGCCCAAAAACCAGAACAAAAAGCCCCGGTAGGACTCATGTGTGGAAGGGTCGATGTCACAGCACCGTGGGAGCTCGTTTACGCTGATTTAGTGGGTCCTCTACCGAAATCCAAATCTGGGAACTTGTACATTCTTTCCATCATGGACCATTTCAGTAAGTTCTGCATTTCCCTACCGTTGCGAACTGCCTCAGCGAAGAACGTGATTCGGCTGACAGAGGAAAACGTTTTTCTTCTCTTTGGCGTTCCACGTACGATCGTTGTAGACAATGGATCCCAGTTTGCTTCCAGGGAATTCGCCAACTTTGCGGGACAATACGGCGTCACTTTTCCCCATACTGCTGTCCATCATCCCCAAGCGAATGCCGTCGAGAGACATCATCGCACGCTAAAGACGATTTTGTCTTCGTATGTCGGAGACAACCACCGGGATTGGGAACGACACTTACAAAAAGCCGCGTGCGCCATGCGCACTTCTCACAGTGGGGCGACAGGCTGTACGCCTTACTTTGTAAATTTTGGCCGACGGATGTGCGTGCACGGTGGGGACTATAAACTGACAAAGCGGCTTGGGAACAATCAGGAGGTTCCTGAACCTCGGGAGGAACATTTCCAGCAAATTTATAGGAAAGTTCACCTCAAACTGCGGCAAGCTCATGATAGAAGCAAGGCTCGGTATGACCTCCGACGGAGGCCGATCCAGTTCTCGGTGGGTGACCGGGTATGACACCGAAACTTCGTTCAGTCAAATGCTGCACAGTACTTTTCTTCAAAACTTGCCCCCAAGTTCGTTGGTCCCTTCCGCGTCTTCAAAAAAGTCTCACCGTGGACGTACGAACTGGCGCGTGAGGATGGCCAAAGGGTTGGAACCTACCATGCCAAAGATTTGAAACCTTCGGTGGCAGAAATTTCTGTTTGAATCTGTTTGAAATTTCTAGGAGGTAAGGGGGCAGTTTTGTTACACAAAAATTTCTGGGATTGTTGTGGGCATTGTTGGGCAATGAAACAATACATCCAACTCACAGTTTATTGAGTTGTACGAACCCTTCCCTTCCTTGCTTTCGGTTCTTTTATTTTCGTCTTTTCGTCTTGGCTCCTTCCATTCGGTCTATCCTCCGACAAGGTAAACAACTGGTCAGTCTGTCAGGGTTTGACTTGAGCATTATTGTGCATGAGATTACCTGAGGGAGAACAAAAGAGGGCACGAGTAAGAAGGCTAAGGGCAGACATATTGCTTTTGTGGTTGCTTCCGTGGTCCGCGGAAAGGACCAACGAACTTGGGGGGCAAGTTCTGAAGAAAAGTACTGTGCAGCATTTGACTGAACGAAGTTTCGGTGCCATACCCGGTCACCCACCGAGAACTGGTGAAGGCGAACTCCACGGGATTTCAGGCTGGTGACCTGGTCTGGTTGTACAATCCTCAAGGCAAGAAGGGAAGGTCTCCGAAGTTGCATCCGTCGTGGGAAGGACCGTACACGGTAGTCAAGACGTCGTGTACAGAATCCAGCGAGCCCCGAGAGCCAAGATGGAAGTTTTCCACCTTGATCGCCTTGCACATTACTCCGGGAGTGACAATGAGCCTATTCGGGACGAACAGGCTTGAGAGGGGAGCAGTGTTACGAGCGGCGATCCCGTACATATTTGTAAACACTCGACCTTTCTGGATCCTTCCATCCATCAGATCGCAGTGTAGGAGTCTGGAGCGATCTCGTGCATTCCAGAGCTTCGTGTATGTGAAACTCGATGGAGACTCCAACGTTCGATCAAGGCATATCAGTCCACTTTGGCGAAGGTGCAGGTTCCAGAACACATGGAAAGCACGCGGAAGGTGTGTGTGATTATTCAGGAATGGTCTAGAAACCGCACATGCCAGGCACTATGGAATTTGCTGGAAGTAGACAGAAAGCTCGAGAACGCTGTTCCGAGGCCTTATATAAGGCATCAGCCGGCAGCTCTCAGCGGCATTGAATTGGAAGGCGAAGTGTTAACGCGAGCGAAACAAGCGAGATACCTGAGATATAATTCCAAGTGGATAATTGTTGGCGTTTATTGATTGTAGTACGCAGAAATAAACAGTGTGTGTTTTAAATCGATCGTCTCAATTATATTCGAACCCGTACGCGAGATATCGTAACAATATAGTGAATTAAAGGAAGGTCAACATGTCATTTTTTCCAAATTCACAATAAATCAACAGTTTCAAAACCTCCCGCAAATCCTTATTTCTGAAGCAATTTTTACACACTTGGTAGTGATCGTAAGCTGTGTGCATTGACTACAAATGCAGTGTGGATGCATGGCAAAAGCCATCAAAATTTCAGATGATAGATGACGTAAATGGTGGTGGTGCGCATGTCAAATATCGAATATTCTACTTTTTTGTTCTCACATGTTCTAAACGGAATTTCTGCAAATGGTTGGCTTAATGGTCAGCTGAATAAACACGCAACAAGAGTCAAATAATGAAAGAGTCGAAATGTAAAATTTTCAAATAGACGACTCACTTCTTTGGAGAAAATAAATTGGTTCTATCGTGAATTTTTATTACGATTGGTTTAAGGCGGTTGAGAGAAAAATAGAGGGCTCAAACAAGGCACATATGACAGGAGAACAATAATTTGAGGATCTTACTTATCTACCTCTCCCGCTTAACAAAACCCAAAGAAACGTTCCGAACATTTTAGGGGAAAACATCCTGGCGAGATGACTGGAATTTAGATATTTGTATTGTTTGGCCCGCAAAAGATATTTGATTTGTATGACTAGTTTGCCTCTCACAGGAGGCGAAAGGTGTCTCATCGATTACTTGTAGAATTACTTTAGGACTAGATATGAATTTTCGAGGGTGAAGCTCCTTAAATTTTGGTCCACTTTGATAATGCTGGGCCTGGAGGGTCACTTGAAATAAACGAATCCATGACAAAATGCCAGGTCGTCAAAAAGCAAACCGACCTGTTTCAAAGGTTTCCTTAAGAAGAGTGATGAATTGTCCACAAAATGATCTCATAAGCTCATCGATGACACAAGTCATACAAACTTATGAGGTATATTCTGCATTTGCTCTTCTGCATTTCCTACGTGGACGAAAATAATCCGGAATCTGATGCACTCCTGAAATGTAGGTAGGCTGAACTTCATCTGTCAGTGATTATAGATTTATTAGTGATTATATTAGAGAAAAGTAAGTGCCCTCTAATGCATCTACTGGTTGGTGGTAGATTCTCAATGTGCGTGTTTCTGCCATGCCTAAACGACCAGACTGACCAGCGTCTGAGCTCATCCAGAGTTTTGCAACTAGATTCTCTGCACAAAAGTTGTACCAGATATTCTTCTGCTACCAACAGTATCTTCGATATCTGTCCAGTTGTCAGAAACTTCAAAGTTGTTGGGATAAGAAGGATGGTGCGAGAAGAAGAGCTACTTGTTCCAAACTTGCTGCTGGTATAATCATCTCCATTTTAAGCATGGAGAACTAATCAGCGTCGCCTTTATGATTTATATACCTACACTATTTCACAAAAATATGACCAATGCAGGTACCTACCTTGCATCAGGTACTCGGTCCTCGATAATTTGAACAGATGAACGCTGTCACTGTTATGTTGAAGACACCATTTTGTCATTGCCGAACACAGATGTTGAGTTTTAAGATTTGGGGCAAGCGACTGGCAAGTTAAGGCAAGTTTGATCTGTGTACATTCATCTCAACCACCTTAGACCGACTGTAACTGGAATTCACAATAAAACGGTTTAATTTTTCCCAAAGAAGTATAGTTGTCTATTTCAAATTTTTACACTTCGACTCTCCTAACACTCAGCTTTTGTTGCGTGCTTATTCAGCTGACCATCAAGCCAACCATTCACATAAGTTCTGTTTAGGGCATGTGAGAACAAAAAATCAGAATATTCGATATTTGAGATGCGCACCTCCATCATTTACGTCATCCAATATCTGAAATTTTGAAACTTCGGCCATGCACCCACACTGTATTTGTAGCAAATGCACACAGCTTACGATCACTACCAAGTGTGTAGAAATTGCTTCAGAAATAAGGATTTGCGGGAAGTTTTGAAACTGTTGATTCATTGTAAATTTGGAAAAAAATGACATGTGGACCTTCCTTTAATTCACTATATTTTCACAGTGGAATGTGCGAATCAATTGAATATAGTCCCAAATTGCAAAAAAAAGCTGAATCTTCCAGAACCCACCATCAATGTCGGTCTTTACAAAGTTCAGGAACAAAAAAAAATCTCAACATACGACACATTTTTATTTGAGTCCGCCGCCGCCATCTTGATTATTGACCATTTGGCTATATTGACAATTGATTTGAGTAGACGATTTAGTCAGCGAGCTTTTGACACCAAGTTTGTGAAAATCGGCCAAGAAACAAAAAAGTTGGAAAAAAATAATGAAACTCCTTTTATTTTTTTCACCCGGTAGAAGGTAAGTACCCAATATCTGACAGCATCATTCGATCCAGCACCATCGAATTGTTTCTTGGGTCGATCAGTACTTTAATTTAAAGAAAATCGCAGAAACTTGAAGAAATATCAGCGAACTGAAGAATTGACCAGCCGCCAACTTTGATGCGATATTGCTGGAAAATGTACCAGAAATCGCGAAAGCACCCTAGTGATTATTTGTCCTGAGATGACCCTCTAACGATTCCAAAAAAAAAATTGATTACATCGTTTTTCCCACAGAAGTACTGCAAGGGACAGGACTAATTCCTGGGAGAAATAAAAGAGGTGCGTATTGTTCTCTCTGCAAATTATTCACAATCGCAACGGGATCTTGGCCATTTCACACAGAGAATTTCACAGTTCGTGGAGATTTTCGCGGAGTTCGACAATCGACAAGTTCGATTCGAAGTTTTTATTTTGACAGGACTTCTGAAATAACGAATCGTGCGCACGGAGAAATCGGTAAATGTGGGCAAAGTAGATTTCTATTGAAATTCAGCGCCATCTGAAAAACAGTTCAAGCAACTTTTCAGGAGTAGGGGTATCGGATACTTTTTCCCGGCAAGTTGCGACCGCCTGCTGCTGATAAATAATGCGTACATTGTACATGTACATGTTTATGCACGTCTACACCACCGCCCAGGATGTTTGCTTTTATACTCTGGCGCATCATGCATTTTATATATCCTCATTCATAAACTGCATCTGCATGTTGCATTTTTGAGCAACTCCCCGTTTAAAAATTTAACTCTCGGTGCATGTTCGGACTCGCCCCGCATTATTCATGACCGACAAATTATTCTTGTATTGATGTGGCGGATATTAAACTTGCAGCGCATCACCTGCGTCACCAATAATTTACGATTGACCAAGACAGATGCATACGGTGTAGCGTGGCCGAGAAACCATCACCTGATGAGATTCCTGAGAGCAGCCAAAATTACACCGCTACGAACAGGTTTCATGTTGCATGTGTGTGAAATTAATTACCTTGGATTGACCCACAGAAGACAATAAAATAATAATTGTACCTTTACATTGAGAATCTGTTGGGGCCGACACAAATACTCGAGGTAAGTTGTCGCGCAACTTCGAACGTGGTTCACGGCTGAACTAAGAAAGCTAATGATTGACCTGAAGACTTTTCTGGGGAACATTCAATTCTCTACAACCTTGTTGCTTGGATATCTCTTGTTGTTTTTCCATCATTCAAAGAGAAATGCCACCAGATAATTTCACAATTTCCCTTGACCGGCGCGCAACTTGACCCGCGATTAACGGCTAAACTGAAGAAGTTCGACATATACCCCCTTGGCTTTTGTGAATTATTGAATCCTCCATAATTCCGTGCATGATAATTTTCATACATCTCTTACCGTTCTCTCATCATTCTAGAATAAAGACCGTGATGTATTTCTCGTTAGCGTTTTGAAAAAGATGGAGCCCATGGTCACACTAGACTGTTGCAATTGAAAAAAGTACTTCATCAATAATTTTTTATGTTTCTTTATTGTTATAATTTATGAAAATAAATAGCTTCATATAGATATCACAAAAAAAAATGTCTGCAGAAAAGCTATCAGCTTTTTTTCTACATTCATATCTCACATACATAATGTACAAACTGTATATTCCACTTTGCTTAAAACTATATCACATAGGTAATCTTTAGGTAACTAAGCTGGACGATTTGTAAGCGATTCTTGCTTTGGATTGAGACCCATTAGATAGGTACCTGCTTATAGCTGCTCCTACAAATTTCGAAGGTGGCGGTTTTCGATTCTTTTGTCGGCGTACCTTTTCCCTATGCGTCCTCTTTCCAGCGAGGTTTCTGCCCTTCTTTTCTTGTAGCGGCAATCTCGCTTCATCATTATCTGGAATAACAAAAAAAAAATTAGGAAGTTATTTCGGGTTTCTGGAAGAGTTTTTTTTATTCACCTTTTGTATAATCACATCTGTTGCGTGCAACAATTTCGAGCTGGAGCCACTTAAATTTGCTCTGCACAAAGGACACGTCGAATTTTCATTCCTTAGTCTGCACAGGACCTCGCAGGATCTGCAGAATATATGCTGGCACTCCGTTAGACTGGGCCGTATTGCGATGTCCAAGCACACAGCGCAGGTCACTTCGTTGTCAAGAACTTCTATTGCTTCGGTTAGATTTTCACTTTGTTCCAAAAAAACGTCGACTTCTTCTTCGATCAGTCTTTCAAAAGCGTCGTCGCTATCCATTTTGAGGGAGCTTTGGATCGTCTTTTTTAAATCCGTTGCGTTCGTGATCATGGTGAAAGGTTTCAGCTCTTTGCAACACGAGAACGGTTCAACTTTATTACGGCGAACACTTAAAACTTGGAACTTCTTGGAGCACAACCGATCGGTTCAAGATCTGGCACAGAAATGACTAGAGTTCTTGAGAAAAAAGAGAAGAGCTGTAGAAATGAAGGGATTTCAGAATGAAACACATCGAGCCCCCAGGAGCCATTTATTGGGCAATTCTTTTGTTCCTTTGTTAGTTCACTTTTCTTATAGAAATCTTTGTACCTGCGCCTGCGTGCCTATACAAAGGGTATTGTGATGTTCTCGAGAAAATCGTCTTTTAAACTAACCATGAAAACTCGGAACTGAAACGTAAGCCTTGAAAGTCCTTTCAACTGAGAACAGGGTAGTGGGAGAATAGGGATCACATCATAAAGACGATTCTCTCGACAGCATTACAATACCCTTTGTATAGGCATGCAGGCGCAGGTACCAAGATTTCTATAGGGAGAAGGTACGCCGACAAAAGGATCGAAAACCGCTACCTTCGAGACTTGCAGGGCCAGCTCCAAGAAAGTACCTTACTACCTACCTACTGGTTCTCAACCCAAACAAGAATTTCTCACATGTTATCTAGCTGAGTTACCTGAAGATTACCTCATGTGATATAGTTTTAAGCATATATACTTACAGTGAGATATAAAGATATGTTCATTATATATGTGAAATGTGAATAATAATAGCTATATAAAGCTAATTACTTTGGTTATATTTATAACAATAAAGAAAGATAAAAATCAACGATGGAGTACTTCTTCACTGAAACATCGCCAGTGTGACCACTGGGTTTATATTTGGAAACGGGAAATACATAACGTCACCAATAACTTTACTATCCAAACATTCCATCAGAAGCGTGTTTCCCAACTCATAACAGCTACAGGGTGTTCAATTTGAAAATCAAAAGTTAATGTCACTTCTGGTTATATTTTTCTCAAGTTTTGAACATGAACCATGGAAACTTGGATTTGAAACTTGAGCCCTAAAAGTCCTTCCAACTGAGAATAGACCAGCAGGTACTATTATAGGAATGACATAATAGAGAAAATTTTCTCGACATGTAGGTATGTGTTATGTGAATGTAGAAAAAAGTAAGCTGATAGCTCATCTACTTCTAGGGTACTATCTAGAGTACTTTTTTATTGGAACAATTCCACTGTGACCATGGGGTACATTTTTGGAAACGGAAAATACACCACGTCACATCACCTAGTGAACGTCGGATCAGGAGGATGCATCCCAGCCCATAACAGCCTGTCGTAATTAGTAATTAGGCATTTCTACATTACGTCACGAGCTCGTCAGTGTTGCCAACCTAGTTGAATTTGTAACGTCAAAAAAGTGTTTGGAAACAACCCGCGTTGTTATGATTGTAAAAAAAAAGTACTTTTTTGAGATTTTGGATACAGTAAGAAGCAAGTTTGTGCGTGATAATTGTTCACGAAACTCTGGCGCTTCGATCAATACTGATGGTTGGAGATGTGCTGCCCCAAATAGCTCAATAAACAAGAAAGTTTGGTGGAGTGCTTAAATCATTTTTGTCGAAAAAAAAAGAAATCCGTGGTTTTTTCGGAAAACTAGATTCCTGGAAGAAAAGAGCATCTCAGGAAGTATCTCAAAGTGCCAAGAAATGCGACTCAGAGACATCTGGGAAGGAGAAAATATGCCAGTTTATTATCCTGCCGATAAGGTAAAAAGCTGACTAAATTGTTAGAATACAGAATAAATGTGAGATGATTTTACAAATTATCCATTACTAAGCGCCCTTCTGATTTCAGAAAGTATGGCTGTGGCAAAAACTGTGACCTGTGGCGATCGTGAAATGGGAAAATCCAGCGACCAAGGAATTTCCAAGTTGACCACAATGTTACCTCAAATCCTGCTTACAAAAAGAAATTTTAGGATTTTTTAAGCAATGCGTCCTGTTGCGATGAAGCCATCAACTGAAAATTCAAGATTGTCAAGTCAGGTGTACGATTTGGTCAACAGAAGATGAAGATACTATCGGAGCCGATCCCATCTGGTTCACATGTGCTTATATCACAGCAAATATTACAACTACAGTGAAGTAGAAAATGGAAACTATTGTCAATTCAAACATCTAGGCTTGTCAAAAGCAATGGAGAAAGCATGACTAGAGATGTAGAGGGCTCAATGAACGTGATGGAGTTGTTGAATCTTTTTTTTGAGAAAGAAATTAGAAATTCATGGTTTTCTCGAAACGCTGGGGCTTGTGGAAGTACGAGGCATCACAGAATGTATCCCAAAGCGCCAAGAAATGGGGAGGAGGAAGGAAGGAATACACTTGAAAAAATATACGGAGGCTGTACCGATAACAATTAGGATGGGTAACTAAATTGCTGTAATACAGTTATGATGTTTGCACAAAATTATCTGTTGCTAAGCCTACCTAGTTTCAGGAAGTACCTACCTGTGTCAAGAATTGTGGCCTTCGGCAATCTAAAAATGGGAAAATCTACGGACTGAGGAATTGCTACGTCGACCACAATTTGGAGCCTAGAATCCTCAATAGAACAATAAATATTTGTATTTTTAAGTAATGTGTCTTGACACAATCAAGTTGTAGTTAAAAATTCAATATTGTTAAATCAGGTGTAAAATTTCTGTCAAGGAGGGCTCCGGTGACCGAATACATCTTCGGTGGCCGAACAGCTGTTCGAGTTAAACTTCCATGTTTTGCCTATGTCCATATTCTACAACTGAGGTAAAGACATTTCTGCACTTTTAAAATATAAAATATAAACAAAAACTATTGTTTGTTTCTTTAATCCAGCAGAAAAAGCTGGGCCTCAAGTATTTGGGTGGTTGGGAAGCACAAACCGAAGAGGTACATACCTAGCCCCACACAAGGCATATCACTCCAGCAATGCCGGGAACGTAAACCCCCAACATTCAGGTGAGGTTTGGTGGCAAAGTTCATGCCCAATTTTGTCGGAAAATATGAATTTTCACCACTACCCTGTGCAGTTAACCTAACATGTTTGGCTTGCTTTTTCACAAAAAAACACACTTTTCCACTAGAACTTATTTTGCAGGCGCATTAAGGACATAGAAATGAGAAAATGACCCTCTACAGAAAAAGTATGGATATTCTGTTCGATTTGAACGATTATCATTGAGATGAGGAAGCGGTGAATGTTTTTTTCTTTGAGTGCCCATTGATGACACCCTCTTCACTACAGATCACAAACCTGGTTTCTATTTTTAGACATAAGAAATGTTCAGTGAGTTCAATGCAAATTAAGCCCCTAGGAGCCATTTATTGGGCCATTCTTTTGTTCCTTTGTTAGTTCACTTTCCCTATAGAAATCTTGGTACCTGCGCCTGCATGCCTATACAAAGGGTATTGTAATACTGTCGAGAGAATCGTCTTTATGATGTGATCCCTATTCTCCCACTACCCTGTTCTCAGTTGAAAGGACTTTCAAGGCTTACGTTTCAGTTCCGAGTTTTCATGGTTAGTTTAAAAGACGATTTTCTCGAGAACATCACAATACCCTTTGTATAGGCATGCAGGCGCAGGTACAAAGATTTCTATAAGAAAAGTGAACTAACAAAGGAACAAAAGAATTGCCCAATAAATGGCTCCTAGGGGCTCGATGTGTTTCATTCTGAAATCCCTTTATTTCTACAGCTCTTCTCTCTTTTCTCAAGAACTCTAGTCATTTCTGTGCCAGATCTTGAACCGATCGGTTGTGCTCCAAGAAGTTCCAAGTTTCAAGTGTTCGCCGTAATAAAGTTGAACCGTTCTCGTGTTGCAAAGAGCTGAAACCTTTCACCATGATCACGAACGCAACGGATTTAAAAAAGACGATCCAAAGCTCCCTCAAAATGGATAGCGACGACGCTTTTGAAAGATTGATCGAAGAAGAAGTCGACGTTTTTTTGGAACAAAGTGAAAATCTAACCGAAGCAATAGAAGTTCTTGACAACGAAGTGACCTGCGCCGTGTGCTTGGACATCGCAATACGGCCCAGTCTAACGGAGTGCCAGCATATATTCTGCAGATCCTGCGAGGTCCTGTGCAGACTAAGGAATGAAAATTCGACTTGTCCTTTGTGCAGAGCAAATTTAAGTGGCTCCAGCTCGAAATTGTTGCACGCAACAGATGTGATTATACAAAAGGTAAATGAAAAAACTCTTCCAGAAACCCGAAATAACTTACTATTTTTTTTTTTGTTATTCCAGATAATGATAAAGCGAGATTGCCGCTACAAGAAAAGAAGGGCAGAAACCTTGCTGGAGAGAGGACGCATAGGGAAAAGGTACGCCGACAAAAGGATCGAAAACCGCCACCTTCGAAATTTGTAGGAGCAGCTATAAGCAGGTACCTATCTAATGGAGGCAATCCAAAGCAAGAATCGCTTACAAATCGTCCAGCTTAGTTACCGAAAGATTACCTATGTGATATAGTTTTAAGCAAAGTGAAATATACAGTTTGTACATTATGTATGTGAGATATGAATGTAGAAAAAAAGCTGATAGATTTTCCGCATCCATAACTTTTTTTGTGATATCTATATGAAGTTATTTATTTTCATAAATTATAACAATAAAGAAACATGAGAAATTATTGATGAAGTACTTTTTTCAATTGCAACAGTCCAGTGTGACCATGGGCTCCATTTTTTTCAAAACGCTAACGAGAAATACATCACGGTCTTTATTCTAAAATGATGAGAGAACAGTGAGAGAAGTATGAAAATTATCATGCACGGAACTATTGAGAATTGAATAATTTACAAAAGCCAAGGGGGTATATGTCCAACTTCTTCAGTTTAGCCGTTAATCGCGGGTCAAGTTGCGCGCCGGTAAAGGGAAATTGTGAAATTAGCTGGTGGCATTTCTCTGAGCGACAAGGTTATAGAGAATTGAATGTTTCACCAGAAAAGTCTTTAGGCCAATTATTAGCTTTCTTAGTTCAGCCGTGAACCACGTTCGAAGTTGCGCGACAACTTACCTCGAGTATTTGTGTCGGCCTCAACAGATTCTCAATGTAAAGGAACAATTATTATTGTATTGTCTTCTGTAGGTCAATCCAAGGTAATTCATTTCACATGCAACATGAAACCTGTTCGTAGCGGTGTAATTTTGGCTGTTCTCAGGAATCTCATCAGGTGATGGTTTCTCGGCCATGCTACACCGTATGCATCTGTCTTGGTCAATCGTGAATTAACCGGAGGCAGACGGCCGTCCGGATAGAGTCAACACTCAACAACGGGGATTTTACGTTTTTAGCAAAATAGGTAAATCACAAGAATAACGGAAGAATAGGTGAGGCCGACTGTGACGCGCAAGGTACACCAGAGGTGACAATCACTCAGCTTTTGCACGGCGTTCTCGTGAAAAATTTGGGATCGCCATTGCCAAAAGCCTTACCGCTGCAACTCGACGTCGGAAGCTGGTGGGGTCCACGGCCGGTAGCGCACGATGGTGCACTGGACTAGCAGGCCTGCCGGGGCTCGAAGCTCGAAGGGGCGCTACGCCCCAAGGGTGCACGGTGGTCGGCGCGAAACACGCGGCGGCAGCTGCGATATGCGGCCAGCAAGGTCTGGACATGGCGCACGGTGCGTGTGGCTGATCCCTCGAACGATCGAAATATAAACGACCGGCGTGCTCTCGGTGTCATAGCGTCTCCACCATTTTGCTCTACAAAACATGCGGTACGGAGTCACCGTGGCCGGCTTGCATGGACCGCAAATTCTGCTCCCATTCTACCGGCCTAAAACACGGATTTTACAGTGACTTTGACATCACGCCAAAATCAGCCGCTAATCTCTCACCTGGAATTGCTGGTAGGGGGGCCGTGAGTAGCCACAAATCTAACTAGGCACTACTGATGTCTGCAATATCTGTCAGTTGGTGACGTATGCCAGGGCCGCCACCACCAACAACCCAAAGAACCTGTTTGACGAACTCGGCGCAAGCAGGGCCAGGCTGGCCTTGCTCAATTCTTGAGCCGTCACAGTTCATTGAATCAACAAACGGATGATCCAAAGTGGTACCTTATGGTGAAAAAATTACTTTATCGAGCATCACAAAAGTTTCCAAAATCGGGCAATGTTTTCTCGAAAAATTGGTTACGGTTTCATTTTCCGAATATTTTCCATTAAAAGTGCGAAATCGACGCAGAGGCAGAACGGCTCACCTATGTATGACGGCGATCAGCAGCTTGCGGGTTGGTGCTGGGATTGTACCTACCGCCGAGGACGCCGCAACGCGAACGAGAAAAGTCCCTTCATCCTTTGCACACAGCCAGCAGCTGTTATTTTCGCCATAGTTGCTGGTCAGCTGAAACTGGGAGAGCCAGAGCTGCCTCTGCCTCTCGCCAAGGGAGCACCAGGCCTTTCACCTCCGTGGCGATGGCCTTCTCACATCCAAGTACCAGGTGACCCCAGATTCAATTTCATCAGTGACAGATCGGTCACGTGCCGGAAAATAGTGGTGGTCTAATAGTCTAATCACTCGTTATAGTGCTCAAAATTGAAGTAAGCCGTAGCTAACCTCACCAGCATTTATTTCTAATCCGGCCAGTAGCGCGGGGGGCTCCGTCTTTGGGAGCAATTCCAGATATAGTGGGTTCGAATCTGGCCTGGGCCAGGTGAAAATTTCCATGCAGTCTCTAGTACCTTGGCGTGTACCACCGCGCAGTCACGTCAAGGGGAAAAGGGTGAAACGAGATGGACACCGAAAAAAGGGCGCCAATAACCTCGTTGTTGATTCGTCCATGAAATGGTGGGTGGTGTGCGAATCATCCGGCACCGCTCTGAGAGTACTGAGGCGGGGCTTTGAACTGCAATCGTAATGCAACGGATACTAACTTGCCACTGTTTTATTTTGAGCCACCCTAGGCTATTTAACAGTCTATCCTTCTAGAGGTTTTTTTGACAACGAGTTGAAGAACGAGTTCCACTTACAGAGCTAAGGCAACCGCAGAGCTACTCACTCCGTTATTGTTTGGGGGAAGATAACTAATATTTTTCAAGAAGAATAAATCAAGAAAAGTGCTGAAACACTGTCATTAATTGTAGTGCATTAGTTCCGAAGGAAGGAGATATTAAGGCAAGACTGATTTCCATTTGTAATCAAAGGCTAATTGTTTGATGAGTTCAAAGTAACTGTTTTGTTTATGAAAAATGATAGTAGGCTCTGTTTTGCTATTTCGAACAGCCATGGTAAGCGTCAAACCGATGTCAATTCCCTGTAGTTGCTTTGAGCTTTTAAATGCGGCCCCTTGTTTCAGTTACGTACCTTAAAGACACCATAAAAAAGGTGAAAACCTCAGTATCTTTTCAAAAGATTTAGCTTCCTACAGAGCATGATTTGGTAGACTCTATTAGCTTGAGACAAGCACTAGCAGTATTTATGCAAATCAAAATCTGGGCAAAATCTTGATCACGCGTTAGTTTCCCCCACAGAATAAAATATTTAACCCTTTCATACGACAAAGAGTCTATGGGCATAAGGTTGAGTTTCCAAAGAGAAAACCCCTTGAGCAATGCCAAGAAAATTCAGTGTCGTTTCCAAACACTTCAAGACAGAAAGGAACATAACATTAATTTTGCAGGCTGTTTAATTAGAGGCTCATTGAAACAAATTGTACTCAGGCGTGCAGATATGCGTAAAGGTATTGAACCTAGCGTGGAACAGAGCTGCTGAATAAGTCTGTGGGTCATAAACTATAGCACCGGTCGGATAAGAATTCATGGAATGTAAACCCCAAATTTTATGGAAATTATTTGATCAATAATTGAAATAATAGCTATGATTTCGAAATAACAAGACAATACCTAATGAACAACGATCTCTCCCTAAGTACAATTGAATAGGAAAGATTTCTCTTCGTACCAGGGTGAATGGGCGAGAAGGAAGAAAGGGTGAAATTAAAACTGGACGAAGAATTAATAAATTAGGCAGGAAATTGAACTCAAGTGCGCTATAGGAAAGGGGTTCATCAATAGTTCGGCAAATTAGGAAGAATGAGAACGGAATTAACTTGCAAGGAATGAACAAATTCGTCGTAGGAGTGCGCACGTAATTAGGATGTACTTTTCATCCAGAAACCGAATGTAAACTGAATTAAACAATTCCGAACGCTAGCTAATGTCAGCACGTCAGGAAATTATAAAATGAATAATAAGGTGAACTTTATTAAATTGGTGATGATTGAATAATTTGTAATGAAGTTGAGGTGTGGTTACATGACTTTGTTTATTTTTCAATATTTATTCAATTCATTCCCTTTCAAAGAACGTGAAGTTACTACTATAGTTTGATGGAGGGATTAGCCCGACTTGAAATTGAGGTAGGTGTATTTGATTTTAATGACTTATAGCCAGTTCCACCACAAAGACGCTGTGCCTCAATTAGCTAACACTGCAATCAAATTTATTCCTTAATTAAATTTGATTGCGTTTCATTGGGCTCAATTAGTGATTCAATTAGTTATTGCCGCGATTAACTCTTATTTGCTTTTTTCGTGGTTAGGTTGGTAACGAGTCGGTAACAAAACCTGTAATTTCGCCGGGTATTACGTCAAATGTGTCAATGACCAATGTCAAGTGTCAATCTTCAATTAAATTATGATTTTTGGTTTCGGTGCGATTTGTGAATTTCTTGTGAACGATGAAAGGGGAAATCTAAAATTCAGGTCAGCCAAGCCTGCAGGTCAGCAGAAATCGTACCTATACCCCATTCACTTGCCTTGTGAAATACATACCCACCCATATACCTTCTAGATCGGCAAAAATTCTTGCAGGTAGGCATACAGGCCGCTGCTGTCACCTTCCCCGAGCACTTTCAGACAAATTTTGTGATCCCCCAGGTCCTTGGACCTTTGCTGTCGGCGAACAAAGTACGAAATTTTTGCAGGTCGGCACAAATTCTTGCAGGTTGGCATACAGGCCGTTGGCGTTGGTTTCATCTTCCTCGAGCACTTCCAGACCATTTTCGTGGTCCTCCAGGTCCTTGGACCTTTGCTGCTGGCGAACAAAGGACGAAATTTTTGCAGGTTGGCACAAATTCTTGCAGGTCGGCACACAGGCCGCTGCTGTCACCTTCCCCAAGCATTTCCAGACAAATTTCGTGATCCTCCAGGTACTTGGACGTTTGCTGCGGGCGAACAAAGTACGAAATTTTTGCAGATCATAAGGGTTTGTTTCCCAATTATTCAGGAATTTTTGCTGACCTGCAAAAGTTCCGCAATTTGATCGCCAGCAGCAAACGTCCAAGGACCTGGAGAACCACGAAAATTATCTGGAAGTGCTCGGGGAAGGTGACAGCGACGGCTTGTATGCCGACCTGCAAAAATTTTTGCCGATCTAGAAGGGTGGGTATGTATTTCGCAAGGCAAGTGAATGGGGTGGAGGGTAGAGGTACGATATATGCTGACCTGCAAGATCGGCTGACCTGCATTTTAGTGACACCAAGAAAGCGAAGAGGCCAAGCGAATTGGGAGTATGAAAGGGAATGGAAAAAAACCAAAAACCGCTAAATAAATACTATGAATGTTAACAATTTGCCACAATTACAGCCAGTTCCACCACAAAGACGCTGTGTCTCAATTAGCTAACACTGCAATCAAATTTATTCCTTAATTAAATTTGATTGCGTTCCAGTAGGCTCAATTAGTGATTCAATTAGTTATTGCCGCGATTAAGTCTTATTTGCTTTTTGCGTGGTTAGGTTGGTAACGAGTCGGTAACAAAACCTGTAATTTCGCCGGGTATTACGTCAAATGTGTCAATGACCAATGTCAAGTGTCAGTCTACAATTAAATTTTGATTATTTAATTTTGGTGTGCGATTTTTGAATTTCTTGTGAACGATGGCTGATGGAGTGCCCAAGAAAGTGAAGAGGCCAAGAGGTAAAAACTTTACAGAGGCGGACAAGGCGGAGCTTGGCCGATTAGTCGAGAAGTATGTGGAAAAGTCAAAAATCCAATAATTTAATAATTGTCTTCTAGTTATTGTACTTTCTATTTCTAACAACAGTAACAACCCAACTTTTTGCAGATATAAAAATGTGGTGGAGAATAAAAAAACAAACGGTGCTTCCATCCAAGCGAAGCAGAAGGGATGGGAGCGCATCGCAATAGAGTTTAATGCGTGCGGGTTCGGGGATCAGTCGAGGACTGGTCCTCAACTCAAAATTCTTTTTCAAAATATGAAGCGGACGGCGAAGACGGATTCGGCCGAAAGCCACGTAAGATTTTCAAATTACTTTGGTAAGATATTTTAATATTTGAATTAATTTTATAGAAACATCAATATGAGGACACTCAACAACAAGCCGAGATAAATGTAATCAAAAAAATAGCGGCTGATGACAAAGTGAGTTCTCACCCCTAAATTAATTAGGATTTCAATTGACCTTTCCAATTTTAGGAGATAGAAAGTACATGGTTTTTCGAGGTCACCTTTGACGTTTTGACGTTTATGACGTTTGGACGTTTCGTTTCTGACTTTTGCGGGAATTTTGAATCGGATAGCTATACTGTTCCCATTATCATGTGGGGAAAGTCACTAGAGCCCATAAGGGAGTTTTTAATGGACGAAGTAATAGAGTTTTTTCGTAGTAAGATGCACGTGTCTGGTGCAGCGTGATCCCTGCTGTTGCTGGTGCAGCCACACTTCCATCAAGTTTGGGTCTTTCGTGAACCGGTGCATGCCGGGTGTATTCGTCTTATTCTCGCACTCGCATAGAGCGACACAACACCCTTGAACCATTTCTATAAGTATCTTCTCAGTTTTCCACTACATATAACACACTTATTGGCTGGAACGAGGGTAAGAACAAGTGAAATAATGAAATCCATGCTGAAATCAAATAAATACACGACAGAGCGCTTGTCAGATTCGAAAAATTTCCCATTGTCAGAAACGAAATGTCATATCTCAAGAAACATAGGGTGCTTTCCAATAACTGCGACAAGACCTAGGAGGATATAAGAATAGGGAGGGAATATAACCCAGCTTGTGGACGGGGGGAAATGAAGCCGGGTGACGTAAGGGGTGAGGTAGCAACTACGCCCAAAAATTGCATCTAGTCTCAAGGGTATTTTGACTTTTGTAATTTGAATTGACATTATTGAAATCATTTGAAACTATTTGAGGTTATTGAGATTTTTTTGGTTGTCATAAAATGAGTCTTGCCTGATATCTTTTATCTTTGTGCCTGAATCTTGTTTGGGTGGTGCTTCATCTATAAGAGCTGAATAGATCAGCTTTCCCAGGTGTGGGAAAGACAGAGGCTACGTGCGCTGGATACAATATGATGTATGAAGAATATCCCATCAATGCGAGCCGAAGAGAAGATGCCTACCTGTAGCATAAGGTCGCCCGATGTTTCAGTAGAAGGTTGGACAAGGATGAGAATGACCAGCAAATTCCAAAAATAATAAGCAGAAAATGAGCAGTTCGATTCTACCCTCCTAGATTCTACCACGTATTTGTGAGGTCAGCGCACTGTTGATAGACCCAATGATGATCTACACTCTGTGATCTACACTGAACAGTGAAAGAGATACTCTCTGGAAACCTTATCATCACCCAATCTTAAGGGCTGTGTAGACTCCAAGGTCCATGGCAAAATTACAATGAAAAGTATCTAGGTACCTATCTTGGTAGAACTCCTACTGCTACGGACTATCACCTACCACGAAGTTAGTGACGAAAATGCCAATAAGTAGAAGTAATTGAAATCCAACGATCATCTTTAGGAAGGATGTGGCTGGATCTGGTGCAGCACAAGCGTCATAGACTGACACTGACAAGAGCGACAGCTCGCAGAAATTGACGTGGCAATATTCAGTTTCAATGGTAAAGTGATAAAAATTTTGGGCGTACAAAGATGGCGGATATGACATTTCCATGGCTTCACTTTTTATGACGGACCTTCCCTCCCTATTCTTATATCCTCCTAGGACAAGACGGATACACAATGTCAAAGTGCACTTGCCAGCTCAATTCCGAACTCAGCCTCGCCAATGTTTCGATTGTGTCGACATGTGGTGCTATTACTGCTATTGGAACGCTAGCTGTGTCAAATTGTGTCCAAATGTGTCGAATTGTGTCCTTATACGCCTTATTGGGAAGCGCCCAATGACCTCGATTAACCGTATCTTATACGCATGACGTCACAGTAAAGAGAGACAACAGAAAATTGGAGACCTCAATTACTTACTTACTTTTTAGAGAGAGCTATTTAGGACTGGGGGAGGGACGTACACTCCAAAGTTGACTGATGAAAATGCCCGTGTGCTGGCCAACGTGCAGGACCACAACAACGAGCCTTTAAATAATCCAGACGACGATTATTATAATTTTGCGTTGGAAATAGAGAGTGAGTATTGTTAGAGTACATAATAAGTTTGATTTCAGGAGGTGAACAAACGCATTTGAACATCACAGTTACTTTGAAAAGCATGTTTACCTATTATTCCAAGAAATTTCCAGAATTGTTATTATCGGTTCCATAGTCATATAGGTAGAGTGAAACCACACATTTTACAGTGAATTTTTCACCACCATTCTGTTTCTAAAACAATTTTAAATTGAATTTGGGTATATGGAATATTGCGGTTTGTACAGGGTGTTCACGATAAAATTCACCCCCCTCTCTAGGAGATTCCCCTTTGAGATATTTTGAAAACTTGAAAACTTTTTCTCGACGATTTTTCCCAGGGATTTTGAATCGACTGTCTAAAAGTTTTCAATTGGTACCGTATACAGGGTGTGACATGTAAGTTTTTTATTTCAAATGCAACACCCTATATTTTATTACGTCACATGATGAAGCCTTTCCTTCTGATTACAAAGATATACAGGGTGTTTCGCAATTACGGTTACAAATTTCCAGGGGAGGTTCTCCATCAAAAATGGACCAGGAAGAAATATAACTTTGATGTTCTAAAATGCTCCGTTAAAGAGATACAGGGTGTTCAAGCTGACTTCTTAAAATCGATTTTTTGACATAACTTTTGAACCGTTCAACTGATTTTGTTCAAATTTGAAACAAAGTTAACCAGAATAGGTCACTATCGAATAATGGCAACGTGTTTGGAAAAAAAGATTCAGGGGCGTAGATAATGGGGGGTGTTTTCATATTTCCCCCTATTTTTAACCCCCCCAGCTATTTTCCCAAATTGTTCTTCTTTTTGGATTCCACGTCCAACTAAGAAAAAAAATTGCTCTTGCAAAAATTTAATTAGAGGCTTCATTTTCGAGATATTCGGGTTTGAAACTTTGGAAAACATCTCGAAATCGCCACTTTCAATGAGCCCAATTTTTTTTCACCTGAAAACTTTCCGTTTCTCAGAAAAAATAGTGATTTATCAACTTAGAAATTCCAGAGAACCTATTTCTGCTGAGAAATCATAATTTTTTTTGGATTCTAATTTTTAGGCCCTCGACAGTGGCAATTTCGAGATGTTTTCCAAAGTTTCAAACCCAGATATCTCAAAAACAAAGCCTCTAATCAAAATTTTGCAGGAACAATTTTTTTCTCTAAATTGAACGTATAATCCAAAAATAGGAACAATTTGGAAAATAGCTAGCGGTGTAAAATATAGGGGGGGGGGGGAATTATGACACCCCCCATTATATATGCCCCCGAATCTTTTTTTCTGAACACGTTGCTATTATTCGATATGAGACTTATTTCAGTCAACTTTGTTGAAAATTTGAACAAAATCGGTTGAACGGTTCAAAACCTATGTCAAAAAATCAGTTTTAAAAAGTCAACTTGAACACCCTGTAACTTTTCAACGGAGCATTTTAGGACATCGAAGTTATATTTTTTCCTGGTCCGTTTTTGATGGGGAATCTCCCCTCGAAGTTTGTAACCGTAATTGCGAAACACCCTGTATAACATTTATTATTTATTTTGACAAGGAAGCTGTCAAAGAAAATAATAAAATAGGTAGTCAAATGAATTAAAAATTAAAAAGTACGTGACACCCAGGGTATTAGGAAGGAAGGGTTGAACTCTGCAGACAAAATGTTGCAAGAATAACTTTTTTCAAGTGAACTATAGAAACCAAAGCCATCTTGCCGCGAAACAAAATTATTTGACTACCTATTTCAATATTTTTCCGACAACTTACTTGTCAAAATAGATCAACGAGTGCTTGCAACGAGTGCGCAAGTTTCCTGGTGAGTGAGAAGTGTACCATTTATGCTTGCATAAACTCTACTACATCGTGAAGCCCTAGGTAATAGTTTTTGATACAGGTTGTATTCTTGGCTGCCTATGCAACATTTCCGAAATGAAAACGGGTTCCACAAAAAAGATGATGGGTCTAGTACATATTTCAGGCTTGTTTTTTTTGTCAATCGACTAGCATTCAACAGAAAAAAGTCAAGTTAATCTGCAATCAACCTGATCGCTGACCATCTTTTTTTTGGAACCGACGGACTTCTTCTATCACTCGTTTTGTCAGCTATACCTTTGACTATTTTCTGATTTATTCTACACTATTTTTTTATTTAATTCTGTTTTCTCATTCACTCAACACTCCAGTTCACTCCATGGTCCCGTAATGTGTTTTTTTTAACTAGTACATAATCCCAATTTCCCTTTCAACCATTCATCTAAGACATTGTTCTATAAGTCCATTTCTACTTTTGCTTTAAAAATCGACTCTACTTCTATGATTATGGACCCGGACCCTCATTATCTAATAAAATTCTGGGATATTTTGCATGAGTCCTATCACCTAACAATCCTTATTGATTACCTTGAAGACGAACTCCCACTGGTGATTCCCGAGATAGAACCTATTTTTGATCCCATATACCTTCCGGCACCCAACATTCAACTGGCACCTTCTCCGATATCCGAGGATCCTGTTCCGACATCACCCTTTTCTCCTGAACCATCACAAGGTCCATCTGGTACTCAGCAGAAGAAAACGAAAAGGCAGACCAAGAAGAAGAAGAAGAAGCAGAAGAAGCAGCAATCAACGGAAGTGATGAAGCGGAATTACTTCGCCAACAAGCTAAAGTGTAGCCGCCTTGAGCTTATTTATAGACGGAAAAAACTCAAGTTTCTAGACAGTAAAGCCAGACTGTTAGGTATAGATATTTGAGTTTCATTATTTCATTATCTGTTATTATTTTAATTTTTTCACTACAATGTTTTTCCAGTTTTTCTAAAAATATCGATAGATTTTTCGTTGTGCTTACTGTTAGATAATGTGTCCAGATGATATACAGATGTGTCAAAAGTATCGCATTTCGAGTACAAAGCGGTATTTGAAGTCCACTCAAGAACACGAAAAAAATATCCAAAAAAATTATTGACGTTAATTTTTGAAAATATGGGGATCGTATGGTAGAACTTCACCCCCCCCCCCCAAATTTCGGTATTTGAAGTGATTTTGGTGAACTGGTTGTCATAGACTGATCAGTTGAAATTATCAAATTAGTGAGTGTGCAGTTGTGCACTGAATTTCTGTTTACAATGCAGGGTGACCCATGAATCACAAAAATACAGTTTTCTCTACTAATGTCTGTAAAATATTCCATTGGTACCTGAAACAGTTTATAACAAGATATATTATTATGACTTCTCGTTTCCATATCAAACATTTCAGTAGCGTTTCTTCAAGAGAATGAATTTTTGAGATTTAATAATCAACTTGGGCCGTATTCATATCTCGCTTTAAGCTAAAAGTGCATTTAGAGGTGCGCTTTCAGGGGCTGTCCGTTTATATTTGAGTTTTAAAAAATACATATCACAATTGAACGGCTGTATGTAATTGTAATATGTAATTTTGAACACTCAAATATGAATGGATAGTATTTGATAGCCCCTAAAAGCGCACCTCTAAATGCGTTTTTAGCTTAAAAGCGAGATATGAATACGGCCCCTTGTATATTAAAGTAGGAGTTCAGACCGCACCCAGTGCTTAACAATTATTACTGATAAGTCTATCTCAAACAGTTCCTCAAAATCACATTAAACAACGAAAATAGAGGGGAGCGAACTCCCAACCCTCTGAGCTCCCATATCTTCAAAAATAAACGTCAATAGTTTTTTTAAATATTTTTTCCGTGTTCTTGAGGCGATTTCATATTTCGCTCTGGACTCGAAATGCGATACTTTTGAGACACCCTCCTGTACCTATGTATCACCTGTATTATTTATGTATGTTTTATTATTTCATTTTGTTTGTGCTATGGTATCATTGGTATCAGAAATACATTTTCTAAGGAATAAGCTTTAGACTTGTAGTTTCATTTTCGGAAGGAAATAATTGATTCAAACCATCAAGGACATTCAATTGGAAACTTTATTAAACAAAAAGAACGGCATTCAAGGTAACAATCAGTAATAAGTTTATCAGAATATGAAATATTTTTACAAAAGCACAGGTAAGTAGTACAAGGGTAACGTAACCTACCTACAGTGGTATAGGATGTTGAAGTCTTGGGGTGAAAAACTGAACAAGTTATAGTTTCGGAAATGAATGCTTATTCATCGGTAAGTTGATTTTTTTTCAATAAGAATTTCTGACGAAAATTCAACTTCAGCGAGGGACTGTTTTTTGTTTTTGAAAACTTCTCGTAGATGGTTGAAGTAACTGGATGAATCCTAATTTGGCTTAAGTTACCTTACGGACATCATCTACCTACTCATTGAATTTCAACAAAATGCAGCCAGCAGAGTGCAGTGCGGCGGCAAAATAGCAAACTTCATCAACAACAACGCTGCTACTGCTTGAATTTTGTTGAAATGTGACATGTGGGTAGATGATGTCCGTGAGGTGCTTATGCCAAATTAAGGCTGAGCTACTTCGACCATTTGCGAAATAGAAATTTCCAAAAACGAAAAAAAAAACTTATCGGATGTTTTCATTGAAAATCACGATTTTCTATCAATTTTCAGTGGATGAACATTCATAACTGAACCTGTATAGCCCGTTCAATTTTCCACGCCAAGACTTCAAACATCCTGTATAAAAATATGAATGTAGGACTCAGCGGTAAGTTTCAAGCAGCTAGGTGTATACTGCTGAATTGTTCTTTTGAGTTTCGCTTGTGCGTAGCCGAACCACTTTCGCGTCGCGCTACTCGCTACTCGCGTTAGTTTTCGCGCCTATGGGGCTACGCTTAAGCTCGAGGCTCGAGTGTCGCTTTAGGCTTTACCACCCTTAACACCTTAACATAACTGCATTACTGGTTGCCTGCACCAAAACCAAAGAGGTATATTATTACTTTAAAATTATGACACTTCAAGCAAAACAAAGCTTGAAAAAGACTGGACTAACGGAAAAAAGTTCAATTATTGGGTTGTTGAAATCGTGTTCGAACCAACAGGTCTCGCACGGAAAAGTTTTCGTTTCGGTGTTGTCGATTGTTATTGGGAGGATTTTCCACATCCTGTTGAGCGAGGTCAAGATCTGCTTCAGGAATCAACTCTTCTAGAGGAGGTTCATCTCTCAGTTCGATGGCCATGTTGTGCAAAACTGCACAGGCCATAATGATGGCTACGCTGTTGTCCACTTTAGTTTTAAGCTCCGTGTGGAGGCATGGAAAGCGTCTTTTCATCAGGCCGAAGTGCCTTTCTACAGGATTCCTCGTGGCAATTTGGGAAATATTGTACGCCTCTTCAGAGGGACCATTGGGATTCAAGAATGGAGTTAGAAGGTACTTTTTACAGGGATACCCGTTGTCGCCCAATAAGTAACTGTTTGGGTACCTGTTATTTTCTAGATCGACTCTCAACGGACAATCATTGAATATGGTGCTGTCGTGCACACTGCCCTGCCACCTCACAATGATGTTCCGAATCCTTAGTTGAGCGTCACAGACAGATTGTACGTTAATGGAAAAATATCCCTTGCGGTTCCGGAACACCTCGGCGTTGGGGCCCCCTGGCGACTGGATCCGAATGTGCGTACAATCGATGGCACCGATGACATTGGGAAACTGTCGAAGAGCGTAGAATCCACTTTTTACTGCAGGGAGTTCTTCAGCTGTTGGCATTTGGATGTAGTCCGCTTTCCTCCGAGCCAAACATCTCGATACCTTGTGGATGGTTCTGCACACAGTGGATTTTGCAACATTGTTGTGGTCGCCGAGCAGCTGCTGGAAAGCCCCAGTGGCATAAAACCGCAGTACAATTAAAATTTGATTCTGTGGCGTAAGTGGCCGGTTGTGTCTGCTTGGGGCTTCCAGCTCATGTCCAAACATGTGAACCATGTGCATAACCGAAGCTTTGCTGAACCGGTATCGTGCCTTAAATTCAGCATCATTAAACACATCGAAATGGTTCTGCCTGTCCCGGAACTGGCGCCGAGGGACGACGGGCTGTGCTTCTTCGATTTCGTCTTCGCTTAACCCAGAGAGGGATGACAAGTCCGACATAGTAGCAGTGGAAGCTAAAATATTACACTTTGTACATACTTATATGGATTGCGTGAATTGAGGACCTCACACGAGTAGGTACCCAACCCATAAATTTATGAAGACGTGAATAATACAAGTTTATTAACTTACCTTGGTGTAAATATTCAAAGTTTATAGTATAAGTATAAGTTAAAAGTAAAAAGATTTGAATTGGGAGTATAAAAATGAATAAAAAAACCAAAAACTGCTAAATAAATACTATGAATGTCAACAATTTGTCGCAATTAGCGAGTTAATTGAACTCCCTGGCTAAATTAAGTTATTCTCGCATTTAATTCGCAATTATTGTTTAATTGAGGCTGGTGGAACGCAAATTCGCGCTATTTCAGGGTTTGATTTTGGTTTAATACTCAATTAGCGAAAAGGGGCGGAGCCAACTTTAATTAAGGTATAAGCTATTTTGGCGGAACACAAAATCAAAGTTAATCATAATCAATTCGCTAATTCACTCATAAGTACTCTAATTGAGGCTGGTCTTTTTTTGATGGAACCGGCTATTAGCGAGTTAACTGAACTCCTTGGCTAAATTATAGCCGGTTCCACCAAAAAAAGACCAGCCTCAATTAGAATACTAATAAGTGAATTAGCGAATTGATTATGATTAACTTTGATTTTGTGTTCCACCAAAATAGCTTATACCTTAGGGGCTCCGCCCCTTTTCGCTAATTGAGTATTAAACCAAAATCAAACCCTGAAATAGCGCGAATTTGCGTTCCACCAGCCTCAATTGAACAATAATTGCGAATTATATGCGATAATAAATTAATTCAGCCAGGGAGTTCAATTAACTCGCTAATTGCGGCAAATTGTTGACATTCCTGGCATTCATTTAGCGGTTTTTTTTTTTTTTTTTTTTTTGGAAATACATACCCACCTTTTTAGATCGGCAAAAATTCTTGCAGGTCGGCAAACAGGCCGTCGCTGTCACCTTCCCCGAGCACTTCCAGATAATTTTCTTGGTCCTCCAGGACCTTGGACGTTTGCTGCTGGCGATCAAATTGCGAAACTTTTGCAGGTCAGCAAAAATTCTTGCAGGTCGGCATACAGGCCGTTGCTGTCACCTTCTAGGAGTACTTCCAGACAAATTCCGTGATCACCCAGGTCCTTGAACCTTTGCTGTCGGCGACCAAAGTGCAAAATTTTTGCCAGATAGGAAATATGGTTGAATAATTGGAAAACAAACCTTTATGACCTGCAAAAATTTCGTACTTTGTTCGCCCGCAGCAAAGGTCCAAGGACCTGGAGGACCACGAATATGGTCTGGAAGTGCTTGGGGAAGATGACAGCAACGGCCTGTATACCGACTTGCAAGAATTTGTGCCGACCAGCAAAAATTTCGTACTTTATTCGCCAACAGCAAAGGTCCAAGGACCTGGGGGATCACGAAATTTGTCTGGAAGTGCTCGGGGAAGGTGACAGCAACCGACCCGCAAGAATTTTTGCCGATCTAGAAAGTATATGGTATATGGGTGGGGTGGGTATGTATTTCACAAGGCAAGTGAATGTGGTGTAGGTACGATTTCTGCTGACCTGCAGGCTTGGCTGACCTGCATTTTAGAATTCCCCTTTCATCGTTCACAAGAAATTCACAAATCGCACCAAAACCAAAAATCAAAATTTAACTGAAGATTGACACTTGACATTGGTCATTGACACATTTGACGTAATACTCGGCGAAATTACAGGTTTTGTTACCGACTCGTTACCAACTTAACCACGAAAAAAGCAAATAAGAGTTAATCGCGGCAATAACTAATTGAATCACTAATCGAGCCTAATGGAACGCAATCAAATTTAATTAAGGAATAAATTTGATTGCAGTGTTAGCTAATTGAGGCACAGCGTCTTTGTGGTGGGACTGGCTATTAATTTATTATCGCATTTAATTCGCAATTATTGTTTAATTGAGGCTGGTGGAACGCAAATTCGCGCTATTCCAGGGTTTGATTTTGGTTTAATACTCAATTAGTGAAAAGGGGCGGAGCCAACTTTAATTAGGGTATAAGCTATTTTGGTGGAACACAAAATCAAAGTTAATCATAATCAATTCGCTGATTCACTCATAAGTACTCTAATTGAGGCTGGTCTTTTTTTGGTGGAACCGGCTGTTAGGTAAAGGTAATAAAAATCTACGGCAATGGAAACACAACTAGGGTCAAATAAAGGTATCACCGCTAATCAATGAAATGTAGGAAAGGGGGTATTTCACAGTACCTAGACCTCATTCAAGATCAAAGGCCTCATTTCTGCTGCCTTTTGCCAGACCAAATCTCATGGCGTCTTCTCCTCTCAGCAGGATGTACTCAAACCACAGCAAAATCAAGGATGACATTTACAGCCTGTCCTGCATTCCTGCTTCAATACATACGGTTTTCTCTATCAAACTCGACCTTTAATTACTGAAAATTATCTTGGTCAAAGATCACCGACGGAGATTGCTGTAATCAAGTGAGTTCTGGTAACACGGTAGTTGAATGACATTTGACATTCGAGACGACGAGAGTGCAACCAGCTCAGTGGCTACGAACACGCCTATTGGAGCGAGGACGTGTAGCGGCTTTCTTGGAAGATTACCTACAATATGCTCAGGCTTTTTCAGGGTCGTCGTCGTTTGATGGACGATGAAGACTTGTTCGCTTTGAGCATTGCTGAAAAAAGGACTGTGATGATTTCTATCTACAATTCGTATAAAGCTTCCTACAATCTCTGGTCTCTATAAAGGTTTGAATAAATTGGTGCGGCAAAAACCCAGGCTCAATTTTCAAATTGCATTTTTCATAATAATTTTTGCTCGCATACACAACTGGATCGTTCCCGTGTAGTAATGCAGCACATTAGCACATCACGTCCCATTATCATTACCCTTTAATTTCCTCCACGGCCCAGTTCATTATCCTGATGCATATACACGAAATGAAAACGTATGACTGCTACACTACGTTCCGCACATAAATTATTCTAAACAACACAAAATAGTGATGATGCGAAGAGCGTTCATTATCCTTGGCGTTCCGTTACAAAGTATGTAATAACACGGTCCGAGTTGGTGCACAGCTCAAATCGCACGAAATAAAGTCTGCACAAGACGTGCTTTCCGTTTTCTGCATACAGGCAAACGGCATCCACACACACACATAGTTATACCCATACTAGCATTTCGTATGTCCACGTTTTCATATTCGAGCTCCTCCGGAGCGTTCATTCGTCATAATTGCTTTACGTAAGGATAAGATAGAGGCCCCTCCGTGTTTCGTCCTTTATTTACATTGCGTTTCATGCACCGGAAGCACGCAAATATGACCCTTGTATCCTGAGGGCTGTGGCGCAGGAATAATAATTGTTGTTTTTTCTCTTTTGCAAGCCCACACACACACACACACACATACATGGAAGGATTATAATTTTTTTTCGGGTTGAGCTTCAGCCGGCAAAGACAAACACACCCGAGATCTCAACGCCATCAGATCCCGGAGGCGTGTGCACTCTACGGCTTAGGCCGGCCCTGCCGCTTCTCTCCCAATCATGTAAACTTATGAATTTTGCATGCAGCTCTCCAAGTCCCGAACTTCCTGTTTGCCGAAATTAAAATTTTAATTTAAGAACTAGTGCTGGATGGAGGGCACAGGCATCAGGCTACGTCAAACATAGTGTCGCCGTGTGCTTAATTAAAATCCGCGCGGAGCTGGGATTAAGCGCAGGGTTCGTCTTTTACTCGTTAGTAGTTGGCGGCCCGTCGTGCCTCAGACGTTTCATATTGGCTCAATATTGGCCAAAAAAGAGTAGATCACAGTTGGCGACGTTTGCTTGGCGCAAACAGGACTTCCGCGCTCAGCAGTGGTGCCATTAATGTCCGAGCTTTTCACAGCTGTAGCAGCGCGATGACATGATGTGTGAACATCGCTAGAAATCTTTATGGCGGCGCAAAACTGTTTTGTCAAATTTTCGCTACCTTACTAATGTTGTCTTTATAAGAAATACCTAGGTGTATATGTTTTCGTTGTTCCTGATATCACACGAAGGAAGGAATAGGGACCGCACTCACAGCCATCAGTTTCAGTTCCATCAATACCAACTATGCCGGCGGCATATACAGAGTGAAATAAAAATGAAAAGTTAAACATTTGTGACTCAAGAACCAAAACAGGTGAAGACATGTAAATCTGTAACAAACAGGATGAAAATTGGGGGGTAAAAACTATAAGGGGATGAAGGGGGTTGAAATGGCAATATAAAAAGATCTTTGTATTAGAACGAAAAGACCCTACCGTTTGTCACGATTGTAACAAACAGGATAAAAATTAGGGGGTTTGGGGTTGCATAGCAACATAAAGAGATTTTCCATTAGACGAAATGATCCTACCATCTGCCACAATCGTAACAAACAGGATAAAAATATTGAAGATAACTTTGATTCAAGGGGTTGAGGGTTACCTATTATAATATAACACGATTTTAGTATTATAGTTGCAGCGGTACGCTTTTTGATTCTGCATTTTGTGATACTGCAATGAAATTTGGCCTGTGCAAACTGCATAAAATTCCAAGTGATTTGACCCGCAGCACTCAAAAATATGTCCATTAGGGGGTGACTGGGAGCCTCTCAAAATTTCAAGATGTCAGAACTTTCACCATGCACCATTCAGTACCGCCCTATCTACCGTACAGTACGAAAACAACTTTGTTCTTGACCATCATAACATTTTTCGTTATGTCAATCCCATTCTTCTCATAGAAAAAAAATAATTTCTTTGCCTCGTCAACAAATTATAGATTTTTTTTTTATCACAAAAAGTTCTGACATCTTGAAATTTTGAGGGGCCCCCAGTCGCCCCCTAGTGGACAAATTTTTGAGTGCTGCGGGTCAAATCACTTGAAATTCTACGTAGTTTGCCTATACCAAATTTCATTGCAGTATCACAAAATGCAGAATCAGGGTCATTTCGCTAGCGTACCGCTGCAACTATTAGGGAAACGTTCCACTGTATGCAACAATTAGAATAAATCGCATAAAAATTATACAAGATAAGGGTGTTAATTTGAGTATGAAATTGCGGTTTACGATCGACGCAATTGAAATATGTCCAAGACATCTCCAAAGTAATAATTGATATGAAAATATCACCAACTGCAAAACTGGGGGGTGGTTGGTGTTCAAATAAACTAAACAACGTAAACACAATGAAGTAGGTATGTATGAAAATAAGTATTACAAGTTCCTGTACCTTATGTACTGCTTGGGGGAACTATAGTAGGTCGATGACCATATATGGTCGTTCAGAATAGGGGTTGCTTAAATCTAGGGTAGTAAAGTGACTGCCACCACTGTACTCAGTTGTTTTATATGGCGAGACAGATCCATAGGGAGAGGGGAACAGACCATCTGGGTGCATCTTACGGTTTTAATCTAGGTTGGGGTAGCGTGCATCTATTTCTGGCTTTAACTCTTCGGAAAGGCGTTTATGTTGAGTCCGGCGGACGAAGCATTTGAATCGAGTAGGAACTTCCAGCTCAACTATCTGTCTACGTTAAGGGTGGTCAGATAAACAAGAGATTTCTCAAAACAAACATTATATATACAGGGTGATTTTTTGAAAAGTTTCCACCCCTTGTTTCTCGCCGCCAAAATGTTTTACAGGAAAACGCCGAAACAGGTCAATTTTTGTTTCGAGGGGGTCATCTAGAGCACATATCACCAAATTTTTATCCTGAACCCCTTCGCCCCCGCCCCACCCTGCTTTAAAATTTCAAATAGCATGACCTACTTTGTGATACATCAAATTGAAGGCAATAAAATTCTCTTTCCGTTAAACATATTTCAAATTTTTTTAAACCACCCCTCAACCCTTCTGAAAATCCTCTTTTCATTAATGGAAGGACAATGTTCCCCCTATAAACTCTTGATTCCTGAGAAATAGACTTCCCAGCAAAAACAGGTCGATTCTTATTTCAATGGGGTCATCTTAGACACGAGTGGCCAAATTTTTATCTTCAACCCCTTCGCCCTCACCCTACCTTACTTTGAAATTTCGAATAGCATTATCTATCTTGTGATACATGAAATTGAAGGCAATAAAACTCTTTCCGTCAAACATATTTCTATTTTTTTTGAACCACCCCTTTAAACGGGCTGTGGGCGACCACAGCGAGCGCTCGAGCAGTAAGCATCGCAGCCAGCGGCTCGTGTTTCTCGCATAGTATTTTCGTATTTTGTTTTGTATAGACGCAAGGCGCAATATTTGTTTTACATGCAGAGCTCTAGAGCAATGACGAGAAGCACTGAGAAGAATGCGGGGGCCAAAACCAAAACCGCCTGTGAAAATTGTGAGAGATGTGTTGTTGCTTGTGAGAAGTTGCAACTAGAATTGACCGAGGCCAACAGAGCGTTGCGCTTGGAAATGGAAAGTTTGAAGAAGGAAATGGAAAGTATTGGGAAGACGAATCTGGAACTGCTTCATTTGGTGAGAAATGATTCAGGGAAAGACGAAAAATTATTGCAAAATCGACATAAATCCAATGACGAAGGTCAAGCTAGCGCGAAAGAAACCGATAAGACGCTTTCGAATGATGTGAAAAAGAATCTTGACCAGAAGAAAAAGAAGATAACGCAACGTAATCCGCCGGCTGTTCATACCATAAATGAAATCGAAAGTAACGTGGAAGAGAAAACTAAATGGTCCGAAGTAGTCCGTAAAGGAAAAAGGAAAAATAAGACCCGAGAAAATGGAATAGTGGGAAAGAAGCAAGACGAAACGGCTACTCAGCTTAAAGCGGCGCCAAAAAAAGCGTTCTTGTTTGTCTCTAGAATGGCTCCGGATACTTCTCTCGAGGATCTGAGTGAATATCTGAAGCCAAATTTCCCAGAGGTGAACTGTGAAATCGTGGAGTCAAAATTTCCACAATTTTATTCGTCGTTTAAGATAACGATTGACCTTTCCAATCATGGTAAAGCAATGAATCCTGATATATGGCCACATGGTGCATATGTGACTCGATTTTTTCACCCGAGTACGAGGAACCGAACGATAACCTAGAGGAAAACATTTCTTCTTTGCCCATCACCTCCAAGCAGGATGAATCTTTTGTTTATGCTGATAGTGAACCCAAATTCATTGTCACCAGTAATCTTAATATATTTTATATTAATGTACAATGCATTAATAATAAAATTCTAGAACTTAACTCTTTTCTAGGTGACAAAAATTTCGACGTTCTTTGCTTTTCAGAGATTTGGGTTGGAGAAGATCAGTTGAAGGTGTTGCATATTGATGGATTCAGACTTGCATCATATTTCTGCAGATCCTGTCACGGACATGGTGGCGTGGCAATTTTTGTCAATGCTGATACTCGGTTTGAACAGCTGAATACGAAGGCTAAAATATGCAAAGAAATCGACATGGAGCTCTGCTCAGTTGTGCTGAGTGATTACAATGCCATTGTGACATGCTGTTACCGCTCCCCGACAGGTGATATGGAAGTGTTTACCAATAATCTGTGTCTATTTCTAGATGGCTTACCAAAGAAAAAATCACTTACCTTTGTGGGTGATTTTAATGCCAACTTTGCGCTTAAGAAGGACAAAAATGCAAGTAATATTGTCAACGTTTTCAAATCATTCGGATGCCGAGAGTCCATTTCGGAGTTCACGAGAATAACAAAAACCTCAGCTACAAGAATCGACAATGTTTTTACTAACATTACTGACTTCTCCACATTTTCAGCCACGGTACATGATCCCATGTTATCGGATCACTCATCTCTGATTGTTACGATTGAATCAGGGCATCCCCGTGTGAGGAAAGATCCTGAGTGGTGCAGGAAAATTAATGCTAAAACGAAACAGCTCTACAGAGATTTAACGATGTCGGAGAACTGGGCTGATTTCTATTTGGTCGAGGACGGTAACGAGGCTTCGGCCTTATTCATGCATAAACTTCTTTCAGTGTACAACAGCGCGTTTCCAAAAAGATTACAAGTTCGAAGGACCAAATCCGCTAGATGTCGCTGGTTTGACTCAGAGCTGAGAGCCATGAGACGGAAATTGAGAGTTTTGTCAGGTCTGCGTCATCGCAGCTCACATGACGAAAATTGTTACAGGGGTTTCAAAAAGACCTATAAGTACATAATGAAGAGAAAGGTGGTGGAACATAATAATGATCTGATAGTCAACTCAAAAAACAAACAGAGGACCGCTTGGAGGATGATTAATCAGAATAGACCCCAAGGTGTTGGTGACGGCGCCCCCATTCCGATCTCCCCGGGCACATTCAATGAGCATTTTGCCAGTGTGGCGAGGGACTTGGTGGACGGCATTGCGGTGGATAATACGGCTTACGTGGGTTCGTTTGATTCGCCTGGTTCTCATGTGTGTGCTGGATCTCTTTTCTTGCGGCCTGTTTCTGAGGATGAGATGATGGGCATTATTGGAGGCCTGAGTAATTCCGGCAGCAGGGACGTATATGAGCTGAATTCCGAAGCCATAAAACTTGTTGGCGACTTGATATGTAAGCCATTGGTACACCTTGTAAATTTGTGTTTTTCACAGGGAATTTTCCCGGCCAACCTGAAGCCAGCCAAAGTGGTTCCTATCTTTAAAAAGGGCGATAGGTCGTGCTTGGATAATTACCGCCCTATTTCCATCTTGCCAGTAATTTCGAAGATTCTTGAAACGGCTTTTCGCAGCAGGCTGGTTGATTTTCTCGAAAAGTTCAAGGTTGTGGCGTCTGCTCAGTTTGGATTTGTTAGGGGTGGTTCCACTGTTCGTGCTCTTCTGGAGATGGTGTCCACGATCACTGATGCCTGGGAGGGTGGGCAGAAGGCGGCAGCTTCTTTCTGTGACTTGTCGAAGGCCTTTGATTGTGTGTCGCATGACATACTGACCGCCAAATTGAGAGCCTATGGTATAAGGGGCCCTCCCCTGTCTTTCATCGACTCATTTTTGAGGGGACGCTCTCAGTGTGTCAGTCTGGGCGGTAAGCTGTCTTCATTCAGAGGCGTGTGCCACGGCGTGCCTCAGGGATCCATACTGGGGCCGCTGCTTTTTATCCTATACATCAATGACATAGAGAACTTTTTGTCAACAAGATGTGTGGTGTATGCTGACGACACCACTCTGATGGCGACAGGCGGTGATTGGCGGACACTGGAGGCCATGCGAGATAGGGTGCTGGCGGAGACTGAGCATTTTTTCTCTATGAATAGGCTCCGCCTGAATGTGACCAAAACCCAGCACCTCCTCTTCTCGCTCGGGGGAGCTATCCCACCCCAGGAGCCAGTAAGATGCCTCGGCTTGGTGATCGATGGCAGACTCTCCTTTGAGGCACACGTGGATAGTCTTGAGCGTAAATTGTCTAAGGTGATCTATCTTTTACGGTGTCTGACATCTCAGCTGACTGTGGATACACTACTGCTGTGTTACCATGCTCTCTTCCACAGCGTAATGTCCTATGGGATTTTGGTTTGGGGAGGGTCGTCCCACGCCGGCCGGGTCCTTATTGTGCAGAAACGCGCCATTAGAGCCCTAAAAGGGGTGAGCCAGAGAGTCTCCTGCAGGCCTCTCTTTACTGAGCTGGGAATTCTAACCTGCACCAATCAGTTCATATATGAGTGTATCACTTATGCTCGCAAAAATTTTCCCATTCACGAAGGGACATACAGTACAAGATCTAATTTTATTCTACCACCTAGATTTAACCTTGAAAAAACTAAGTCTACTTTTAGATCTCTTTCCATCCGGCTCTTCAACGTCCTGCCTGGCGACTGGAAGTCTTTAACTGTTGGGAAGCTTGAAGTGAAGCTTAAATGCTTTTTAAAATCCCATTGCTTCTACACAGTGGACGAATTTACCAACTTTTGGAAGTCGACCTAGCCCAGGTGTTTTAATCTGTAGTGTTAAGATCATGTGTGTTTTTATCTTTATAATATTCCATTTATATTTTATATTTTTGAATGCTACCAGGAGAGAGTGGAAGATCGGCCAGAGCTGAACTCTCTCCTTAACTTGATTTGTATTGTCACTGCATTTCAGTTTAAATAAATATCTATCTATCTATCTATCTATCTATCTATCTATCTATCTATCTATCTATCTATCTATCTATCTATCTATCTATCTATCTATCTATCTATCTATCTATCTATCTAAAGTAGGGTAAGGTGGGGGCGAAGGGGTTGAAGATAAAAATTTGGCCACTCGTGTCTAAGATGACCCCATTGAAATAAGAATCGACCTGTTTTTGCTGGGAAGTCTATTTCTCAGGAATAAAGAGTTTATAGGGGGAACATTGTCCTTCCATTAACGAAAAGAGGATTTTCAGAAGGGTTGACGGGTGGTTTAAAAAAATTTGAAATATGTTTAACGGAAAGAGAATTTTATTGCCTTCAATTTGATGTATCACAAAGTAGGTCATGCTATTTGAAATTTTAAAGCAGGGTGGGGCGGGGGCGAAGGGGTTCAAGATAAAAATTTGGTGATATGTGCTCTAGATGACCCCCTCGAAACAAAAATTGACCTGTTTCGGCGTTTTCCTGTAAAACATTTTGGCGGCGAGAAACAAGGGGTGGAAACTTTTCAAAAAATCACCCTGTATTCAGAATAAGCAAAAATTACAAAATACAAATACTGCAAGATTGTCATCAAAACTAGTATTAAAAATATTAAATGGTTAACAAACAAACTCAGCTGTCGCTGTGACGTTTGAATGACGTAATTGGCATTTAGTGACAGTATCGGCAAAGCAGAGTATTGCGCTCTAGTTCGCGCTCGAACGGGCAGAGGGCGTTACTCACTGCTTCACTCGTGACGCTACCATTTCCATGGTCAACAATACATTTGGAATGTGACGTGAGAGAGTACTGCAACAACCGTCGCGACGCCGCTTTGGGCGTTTATCCGTCATGGCTCGGCACATGACGTAAGTGAGGGGTACAAGAGAGAGAGAGAGGGATTTCACTAGCATGAGAGACAAACTTATAGCAGATGATCATTATTGCGGGTGACTAAATCTTCATTCGTGGGGATATTGATTTAATAGATTTTACCTTATATACGGTGACATCACACTGATAAGGACTCTAATTTTTGCGTTCCACTCTGGGTTTCAACAGAGTTCATTCGCGAAGAACACAGGGGTCATGTCTTTAGGGCGAATAGGTTGCACGTTACGAAGGAACGCGTCTTCGCGTATCTTAGAAATTTCAAATATTATAACGCATCGGCTCGAGCATGGTGAATCACTATGCACTGTTAACGCGTCGATTTCCCGTGTAGTACAAGGAAAGGAGTTCAATTGATTACTCGCGCGTGATTTTACAGTAGAATTGTGGAACTTTGACCACTCGAAATTCGGGAATTTTACGGGGTAGAACCGCCAAATCTTGGCGATTCCGCCGACAACATCTGAGGCTTAGAAATTTAGTGACTTTAGTTGAGGACGGAGTTCAATTGGTAGAATAAGCGTTGCAAAATCAATCCGTCTGGGTTTATTCCTTGACGGATTTTCACCATTTTGGTCTCTTTCGAAAGCTACAAGGATGGACTTTGGTTTGAGCCTATTGGCATTTCCAAAATCCAAAAATAATTTTTTCAAATGTCAAAATTTGAATTTTTTTTTGGATTTCGGAAATGTCAATGGGCTCAAACCAAAGTACATCCTTGTAGCTTTCAAAAGAGACCAGAATGGTGAGAATCCGTCAAGGAGTAAACCCAGACGGATTGATTTCGCAACGCTTATTTCACCAATATAACTCCGTCCTAATCAACCATGAATAAATTAGTGATGGAATTTAACCGCGACGCGGCCTGCACCCGGAGTGCAGCTCGGTTCAAAGTTGAGTCGGAAGTCTCTTATCGCGAGTCGGTTAGGCCTATTTATCAACTTCGGTAATCTCTTCGCCACGTGGTCAAGCGGACCAATAAGAGCGGACCTTCTTAGGTGGTCCAGCTCTTTTCGCAACGCTGGAATCTGCACGTAGCCGTTTGTTCAGCCTGGCGGTGTGATAAGCATTGAATTTTTCAAGGAACAATTCCGCCGTCTGGTTGATTCATTCATTACATTGAAGCATCGGAATAATTTAAACAGGGGGAAAGGCTTTTCTATAGTTTTAGTTCCGAATCTCTCTCATAATTTGAATTAACAATAGAAAAATAGCAGTTGGGTTACAACAAGAAAAATTGAGCTCCAGCAACTATTCAAAAGAAATCCCGAGTAGGGGAAACCAATCAAATAAGGCCCTGTTTGCTACAAATCGCCAAAGATATTTCTAATTTCATGGTCATGGAGTCGTCGTAAACTTGATCCAAATATATTAAGCCGTTTCTGGAATATCTTCAGAAGACTGAAGTTGTTACGGAAAAAAAATGGTTTTCCGTATATCAGGAATTCTTCAGATCTCAAATCGAGACTTTGTGTTTTGATAATAAATTACATTTAAAATAAAATAACAGTGAAAAACACTCTGGACGTCAACTATTTATGGAAAAAACTGAAAAAACACAGTCAACTTTTTTCTGATAAGTAGACGAAAAACTTTTTTTTTTTCGTTAACAACTTGGTCTTTTGAAGATATTTCAAGAGCGGCTCAAGATATTTGATTCAGGTTTACATCACTTCATGACCATAAAATTAGGATTATTTATGACGATTAACATGTCTCCACCTATTTTAGTTCTTGAGGAACAAATGTTCAACTTTTCATTTTTACTTCACCCGGTATATGCCAGCGGCATACTTGGTATTGATGGCTTCAAGTTTCAATCAAAAGAGAATGGATCAAACAACACCTCCACCAAGTGGCACCCCACCAACACAAAACTTAAGGTCCATACAGTCTTCAGCATCGAGCATCCGGACTATTTCAATTTTCTTGTGTTTTGACAAAGAAGGAGTAGACTGACGATGAAATGTGTGAGGACCTTTCTTGTAGACAATAAAATTTCGAACAATTTCTTTTTCAGTAGTTTTTTTTCAAGTGCTACTGTTCACGAGATATACGCGAAAAACTGATCCTCCATTTGTTCTCGAGGCTACAACGGCCGAAGCTCACACCGGATTTTTGAGGACTTTTAGTATGTTGAGCTACATGCTTAACTGAGCTTGTATACAAAAATCCGGCTGGGTTTAATTTTTGTTTGCTATTTGCGATTTCAACAGCTAAAATTCCTGGACTAATTCAGGACCACTGTTTCGCTGCTTCTGAAATTTCTGAAGGTTCATACTCTGAGTTTTCGTAGGAATTCATTCTGGCTTCGTAAATATAGCAAAATAAAAATTTAAAATGATAGTTACCTGGTGATTTTTTTTATTTGACATATGACTAAAAATCAAGTCATCTCATAAGCCTCCTTGCTATGTTACATTTACGGAAATTGCCACTTGTGATTGGTTGGAGCCATTGGGTTATTAGCCCATAACCCACGGGGCGGGGCTTTGGCAGTGAGTTATGAATGTCAATAATTAATCAGAAACGCATAGCTGATGTCGGAATTATTCAGTAGGAGTAGATGAAGGATTTCAACCCTTGAGTACGAATACTCATTGGAATGAGCGTAGTTCAGAGGTGTGAAGTGCCATCAGGGCAGAACGACTGAACAAAAGCCAAGCTATTTAGTTAGAATTATATCTAATAGGGAAATTTAAGGATTTAATTACAACTCGTGGATCATCAATTTATACAATATTAGATAATTCGCTGAACCCTCAGACTGGTCACAAAAGGGCACAAGGCCCTCAAGATACGACAATACTACTAAACTCTTCAAGAGTCTTGAACTCGGTCTTTCTACTGTTTGCGGCCTGAATATTTTGCAAAAGTGAATGCAGGGTGATCCCAGACCTCTCTCTTTGAATTTCAACACCCATTCAAAACCCGAGTCAAAACCTGTATGTAGCGACCGATAAAACTAATGACAGCTGTGGAAAGAATGAATTTCTACGCGGGAAGAAAAATGATCCTGTGAATTCTGATACGCCTGATGTGTCTCTGATACTACCGCAATGCTCCGCGTCGTTGAATCTGCACACAAAAGATTTTATTCGAAATTATCATCGATGATAAATGATAATCATACCACTTGTTATAATAGACCGAAAATAATCCAGAGGAAAATAAATCGAAGCCGTGAAATCGAGGTATATGTGAATATCCAGAGTCAAGGCATCATTAAAAGATTTCGCTAGTTATCTAATCCATTCGTGTAAGTCCTGCGAAGTTCTACAACATGATTCACTTGCTACACCTCGATATTCAAGAGCCGTCCCGATCCAAAGTCCGAGGGAATGGTGAAAACGTTATGTGGTAGTATCCAGGCACCCGCGAATAGATGATCCGTTCGCCGCACAGTTTCATCGACGTGGACGTCATCCGATCTTCCCGTGCTAGCACCCGGCGTGCTATATCTAATCACCCATTGGAATTTTTACGACTATACGCCGTTCGCGATCGTTTAGGATACGATAAAATATCCCGAATTGCTGGTAATGGGGAAGTATCGATGGAGATTGACCGTTGTACCTGAACAAATCCACCTGGGCTGCCGTCCACTCCCGACTTGTCACGTCCGTTGCCGAGTGCTTCTGCGGGTCTGTCAGTAAAGAATTTTGATGCACTTCGATGAAGCTGAACTAGAACCTGTCGATGTTGCGTCTCGACCCACCTAGAGGCCGTAGAGTCGAAGCCCTCTGATGATAGGTCCCAGCCCACTTGGACGATGCTGAGTCGAAGCTCCGGCTGATGCGCCTCAGCCCCTCTGGACGACTTCATCCATGTTAATTTATCACAAAAGTGTGCACGCAAAATGCATACAAACATCCCCACTACACAATGAGAAGTCTAAAATCTAAGGTCTCAAAGTACCTACTTTCAGTGTCTTGGTTTTTTTTTTGCGCGCGATCGTACAGCAAAAATCATCGAATACATCGTCATCAGATCAGAAGAAATTTTCTTTCATTTGACAGGACCCAACCTTCAATAAGAAAAAATTCAAACTTGGCATTTCTTTCGACTCGTATAACGTTGTCTAGTTCGGTGCGATTGTCATTATCATCAAAGTTGAATGTTGCAAATGTAACCTTCACTACTTTGTTTCCACTTAGCCCGATCTGTTTTTTTTTTCAATGGAAAGTAGAACTTACTGACGAATTTATATATCGAAACTATTTTAAAAGTACAGGTTTATTATTTTGGCTCCGAATTTCTATTCCATGTAGATGACATATACCTATATGAGTATTCACAATAAAAGTAAGCTCATCAGTAAGTACCTATCCATTCAACTTGGGAGTTACATTTCATTATTCTACTCTTATAAATCGCGGTTCCCTCGGCGGTTCCACTCACCCCGGTGTACCTTACAAGACCATTTTTTGTTTCATGGTACAGGATATAGACTTTTGACAGAAAATGTGCTCAGTTTTTTTGAGGCTAAACTCATTCCGGCATATGAATAGCGTAAAATATGCAGTAAAAGATACTTACTTCGATAACAGTATGGTAAATATCAAATCTCCTCAGCCTTTCCACATAAATGCACTAGATTGGTCAGCGAAACACTTACTCTGAAAAAACTACTTTTATTGATGTCCGTGAACTTGGCCGCTGATTCTCGCAGCCGCTGATTCGGCGAGGATAGCCGAGCCCAAGCGCAACTTACAATGGGAAAAACATGCAAATCAGCGGCTGGCGGCTGGCTGCGGCCGCAAAGACGTGGGAATTAGCGGCTGGCGACTGGTGGCTGAGACATTGAAATCAGCGACTGGATAATAACAAATATATTTGAATCCAAATGATATTTTGCTGAAACAGCTCAAGGAATGTTTAGGCAGGCCGCCTGCCCCCTGTGGGATCGAATCCAGCCCGCGCACTATGGAGCGAGGGGTGGAGTCCACCCCTCAATTTTCAAAGTCCAAAAAAAAATACTTATCCAAATAGGATTTTGCTGAAACCGCGTACAGATGTTCAGGGAGGCCGCCTGCCCCCTGTGAAATCGAATCCAGCCCGCGCACTATTGAGGGAGGGGAGGAATCCACCCCCCAATTTTCAAAGTCCAAAAAAAAAATACTTATCCAAATAGGATTTTGCTGAAACCGCGTACAGATGTTCAGGGAGGCCGCCTGCCCCCTGTGAAATCGAATCCAGCCCGCGCACTATTGAGGGAGGGGAGGAATCCACCCCCCAATTTTCAAAGTCAAAAAAAAAAAATACTTATCCAAATAGGATTTTGCTGAAAGTGCGTACCGATGTTCAGGGAGGCCGCCTGCCCCCTGTGAAATCGAATCCAGCCCGCGCACTATTGAGGGAGGGGAGGAATCCACCCCCCAATTTTCAAAGTCCAAAAAAAAAATACTTATCCAAATAGGATTTTGCTGAAACCGCGTACAGATGTTCAGGGAGGCCGCTTGCCCCCTGTGAAATCGAATCCAGCGCGCGCACTATTGAGGGAGGGGAGGAATCCACCCCCCAATTTTCAAAGTCCAAAAAAAAAAACTTATCCAAATAGGATTTTGCTGAAACCGCGTACAGATGTTCAGAGAGGCCGCCTGCCCCCTGTGAAATCGAATCCAGCCCGCGCACTATTGAGGGAGGGGAGGAATCCACCCCCCAATTTTCAAAGTCCAAAAAAAAATACTTATCCAAATAGGATTTTGCTGAAACCGCGTACAGATGTTCAGGGAGGCCGCCTGCCCCCTGTGAAATCGAATCCAGCCCGCGCACTATTGAGGGAGGGGAGGAATTCACCCCCCAATTTTCAAAGTCCAAAAAAAAAATACTTATCCAAATAGGATTTTGCTGAAACCGCGTACAGATGTTCAGGGAGGCCGCCTGCCCCCTGTGAAATCGAATCCAGCCCGCGCACTATTGAGGGAGGGGAGGAATCCACCCCCCCAATTTTCAAAGTCCAAAAAAAAAATACTTATCCAAATAGGATTTTGCTGAAACCGCGTACAGATGTTCAGGGAGGCCGCCTGCCCCCTGTGAAATCGAATCCAGCCCGCGCACTATTGAGGGAGGGGAGGAATCCACCCCCGAATTTTCAAAGTCCAAAAAAAAAATACTTATCCAAATAGGATTTTGCTGAAAGTGCGTACAGATGTTCAGGGAGGCCGCCTGCCCCCTGTGAAATCGAATCCAGCCCGCGCACTATGGAGGGAGGGGAGGAATCCACCCCCCAATTTTCAAAGTCCAAAAAAAAAATACTTATCCAAATAGGATTTTGCTGAAACCGCGTACAGATGTTCAGGGAGGCCGCCTGCCCCCTGTGAAATCGAATCCAGCCCGCGCACTATTGAGGGAGGGGAGGAATCCACCCCCCAATTTTCAAAGTCCAAAAAAAAAATACTTATCCAAATAGGATTTTGCTGAAACCGCGTACAGATGTTCAGGGAGGCCACCTGCCCCCTGTGAAATCGAATCCAGCCCGCGCACTATTGAGGGAGGGGAGGAATCCACCCCCCAATTTTCAAAGTCCAAAAAAAAAAATACTTATCCAAATAGGATTTTGCTGAAAGTGCGTACAGATGTTCAGGGAGGCCGCCTGCCCCCTGTGAAATCGAATCCAGCCCGCGCACTATTGAGGGAGGGGAGGAATCCACCCCCCAATTTTCAAAGTCCAAAAAAAAAAATACTTATCCAAATAGGATTTTGCTGAAAGTGCGTACAGATGTTCAGGGAGGCCGCCTGCCCCCTGTGAAATCGAATCCAGCCCGCGCACTATTGAGGGAGGGGAGGAATCCACCCCCCAATTTTCAAAGTCCAAAAAAAAAATACTTATCCAAATAGGATTTTGCTGAAACCGCGTACAGATGTTCAGGGAGGCCGCCTGCCCCCTGTGAAATCGAATCCAGCCCGCGCACTATTGAGGGAGGGGAGGAATCCACCCCCCAATTTTCAAAGTCCAAAAAAAAAATACTTATCCAAATAGGATTTTGCTGAAAGTGCGTAAAGATGTTCGAATCCAGCCTGCGCACTATGAACGCCCTGTTAATCGGCCGAACTACATAGGTAGGTACTACATGCCAATTTCATTTTGGAGCACAATACAATAACGTGACTCACACGGCATAGAAGCAGCATGATTGCATTGATTGCCACTTTCTCCTTTTCCGAGATATCGGCAGAATAATGAAATTCGGCTTGAAAATCAGAAGGATCGTACTCGACAAGTTTCATGAAAATTTTTACACTTATAAGAAATTTCAATATGGCAGCCAAGATGGCAGCAGAATCATGAAATTCAGCTTGAAAATAAGAATGATCGTACTAGACAAGGATAAGTTTCAAGTTTCATGACAATCGTTCCACTAATAAGAGATTTCAATATGGCAGCCAAGATGGCGGCGGAATTATTTAAGCCAATTTGCCTATTTGGTCCTCGAGGACCTAAGCTATCCATCGGATAAAGTTGAACTTCTAAGGGCTGTAGCTTTATTTCCCGAAGAAGCTAGTTCAACTTCTTCGAAGTGCACAGGAGATCTCTGTTTTTTGATAATAGTGATAACGATGTATGGATAACAAAAATAGTGCCCATTGGCCACCCTTGGGGGACATCAGCTATCCATCGGAAAAAGTTCCATGCTCTTACTTCAATTCTCGAGAAGGAGTACATCATCCTAGTTTCTACACGGACAGACAGACAGACAGACAGACAGACGAACCGGCCGCATAAGCGTCATTCTGTTACTTATAAAAGAATGTTTTCCTACTGATTTCGACCTCCTGAACACGAATATCGGGTTTATTTTTGAATCGGAACAATTTTTTTTTTCGAAAAACCGAAAAAATAATAGTCTCTCACATGATTTTTAGTGATACCTACCTACTTTTTTTTGTTATTGAGCAAATATGATTCACAGTTTGAGTGCTATTATCCTTCAGGAACCTAGTAATGCCTATTTCAAAATGTCAAATAGTGTTAATGGCACGTCTGATTTTAAATTTGTAGGGACGCGTATATGCGCCGAGCCGTAGTTTTGCGGTCGTTTTCAAAAATTCATAACAATTGACCCGAAGGTCGTATCGAGGTGGAGTTTTTGTCAAAAGAAAGTTCAAATTGTTCTCTAAATATATTTCCGTACATGTAGGGATGTATTTTCATAAAAACATGTAGCTACCCGCATATCGTAACTTTCAACATCCAACTGCGAATTCCAGCACTTAATCGGCGAAGCCGCCTTACCCCAAAATGTTATTATTGTAATTGTTTATGATTATTTCGGAAAGATTATTCTTGGTTCGCGTACCAAGGCCATGAGCTACCCATTCGAATTGAAATATTTTCTGTATTGGATTCCGTTTTGTTCGGAGAAAAGGATATCAAGCACCAGCAAGCAACGAATAATCTTTTGCGGCCGAGCCGTAGCTTCTGACTCATTTTCAAAAATTCATAACTATTGACTGGTACCTCGCACTGATGTGGAATTTTCATTAAAATTAAGTTCAAATTCTCCTCTAAATATAACTCCCCATATGTATTATTGTAAAATGATAAGAACGGGTACTTGATCGCATGTGATAACTTTCGAGATCAGGCCGGCTTCTGAAATACAACATTCAACGGCGATGCCGCGTCACACTAATTTGTTATTATTGTAATTGTTTATCATTATTTGGTCGAGATTTTTCTTGGTTCGGGATACAAGGTCATGAGCTACCCATTGGAGGATCTAGGACTAGATGCTGTGACGGACGGACGGACGGACGGACGGACGAACAAAGCGAGGACAAAACCGCCTTCCCGTTTGGAGAAGTGCGCTAAAAAGTGATTTGGAAAATAACATTTCAAAATCCGCACATTCAACATGATATAGTTGGGTTGTGTCTCAGATAATTGAGATCCAAAATATTACAATATTGAGAAAACCTGCAAAGGATTAAGAAACATTTTACCTGACACAACTTCACTGTGCAGTGTGTATCTAGGTCTCGTCTTGTAAGGCAGTGCCTGGTATCGCAATCGTTTTTTGTCAGTCAACAAATCCATTAAAGTTTGTTTGTAAACAAAGTACCTAATGCTGAACTGTGTCCAAAGGGGTCATAATAGTGGTAGGAAAACTTCATCGTTTGACGAAGGTAGGTATTGTGAATTTTCTTCTAACATTTCATTTAGTGGAAGCACTTATTGGGTTGATTGTAATTTGGACAGGAGTCTATGCAATTTGTTCCCTTTTTGTGTAAGGGGTGGATTCCTCCCCTCGGTCCATAGTGCGCGGGCTGGATTCGATTTCACAGGGGGCAGGAGGCCTCCCTGAACATCTGTACGCGGTTTCAGCAAAATCCTATTTGGATAAGTATTTTTTTTTTGACTTTGAAAATTGGGGGGTGGATTCCTCCCCTCCCTCAATAGTGCGCGGGCTGAATTCGATTTCACAGGGAGCAGGCGGCCTCCCTGAACATCTGTACGCGGTTTCAGCAAAATCCTATTTGGATAAGTATTTTTTTTTGGACTTTGAAAATTGGGGGGTGGATTCCTCCCCTCCCTCAATAGTGCGCGGGCTGGATTCGATTTCACAGGGGGCAGGCGGCCTCCCTGAACATCTGTACGCACTTTCAGCAAAATCCTATTTGGATAAGTATTTTTTTTTTGGACTTTGAAAATTGGGGGGTGGATTCCTCCCCTCCCTCAATAGTGCGCGGGCTGGATTCGATTTCACAGGGGGCAGGCGGCCTCCCTGAACATCTGTACGCGGTTTCAGCAAAATCCTATTTGGATAAGTATTTTTTTTTTGACTTTGAAAATTGGGGGGTGGATTCCTCCCCTCCCTCAATAGTGCGCGGGCTGAATTCGATTTCACAGGGAGCAGGCGGCCTCCCTGAACATCTGTACGCGGTTTCAGCAAAATCCTATTTGGATAAGTATTTTTTTTTGGACTTTGAAAATTGGGGGGTGGATTCCTCCCCTCCCTCAATAGTGCGCGGGCTGGATTCGATTTCACAGGGGGCAGGCGGCCTCCCTGAACATCTGTACGCACTTTCAGCAAAATCCTATTTGGATAAGTATTTTTTTTTCGGACTTTGAAAATTGGGGGGTGGATTCCTCCCCTCCCTCAATAGTGCGCGGGCTGGATTCGATTCCACAGGGGGCAGGCGGCCTCCCTGAACATCTGTACGCGGTTTCAGCAAAATCCTATTTGGATAAGTATTTTTTTTTTTGGACTTTGAAAATTGGGGGGTGGATTCCTCCCCTCCCTCAATAGTGCGCGGGCTGGATTCGATTCCACAGGGGGCAGGCGGCCTCCCTGAACATCTGTACGCGGTTTCAGCAAAATCCTATTTGGATAAGTATTTTTTTTTCGGACTTTGAAAATTGGGGGGTGGATTCCTCCCCTCCCTCAATAGTGCGCGGGCTGGATTTGATTTCACAGGGGGCAGGCGGCCTCCCTGAACATCTGTACGCGGTTTCAGCAAAATCCTATTTGGATAAGTATTTTTTTTTTGGACTTTGAAAATTGGGGGGTGGATTCCTCCTCTCCCTCAATAGTGCGCGGGCTGGATTCGATTTTACAGGGGGCAGGCGGCCTCCCTGAACATCTGTACGCACTTTCAGCAAAATCCTATTTGGATAAGTATTTTTTTTTTAGACTTTGAAAATTGGGGGGTGGATTCCTCCCCTCCCTCAATAGTGCGCGGGCTGGATTTGATTTCACAGGGGGCAGGCGGCCTCCCTGAACATCTGTACGCGGTTTCAGCAAAATCCTATTTGGATAAGTATTTTTTTTTTTGGACTTTGAAAATTGGGGGGTGGATTCCTCCCCTCCCTCAATAGTGCGCGGGCTGGATTCGATTCCACAGGGGGCAGGCGGCCTCCCTGAACATCTGTACGCGGTTTCAGCAAAATCCTATTTGGAAAAGTATTTTTTTTTCGGACTTTGAAAATTGGGGGGTGGATTCCTCCCCTCCCTCAATAGTGCGCGGGCTGGATTCGATTTCACAGGGGGCAGGCGGCCTCCCTGAACATCTGTACGCGGTTTCAGCAAAATCCTATTTGGATAGGTATTTTTTTTTTGGACTTTGAAAATTGGGGGGTGGATTCCTCCCCTCCCTCGATAGTGCGCGGGCTGGATTCGATTTCACAGGGGGCAGGCGGCCTCTCTAAACATCTGTACGCGGTTTCAGCAAAATCCTATTTGGATAAGTATCTTTTTTCGGACTTTGAAAATTGGGGGGTGGATTCCTCCCCTCCCTCAATAGTGCGCGGGCTGGATTCGATTTCACAGGGGGCAGGCGGCCTCCCTGAACATCTGTACGCGGTTTCAGCAAAATCCTATTTGGATAAGTATTTTTTTTTTGGACTTTGAAAATTGGGGGGTGGATTCCTCCCCTCCCTCAATAGTGCGCGGGCTGAATTCGATTTCACAGGGGGCAGGCGGCCTCCCTGAACATCTGTACGCACTTTCAGCAAAATCCTATTTGGATAAGTATTTTTTTTTTTGGACTTTGAAAATTGGGGGGTGGATTCCTCCCCTCCCTCAATAGTGCGCGGGCTGGATTCGATTTCACAGGGGGCAGGCGGCCTCCCTGAACATCTGTACGCGGTTTCAGCAAAATCCTATTTGGATAAGTATTGTTTTTTTGGACTTTGAAAATTGGGGGGTGGATTCCTCCCCTCCCTCGATAGTGCACGGGCTGGATTCGATTTCACAGGGGGCAGGCGGCCTCCCTGAACATCTGTACGCGGTTTCAGCAAAATCCTATTTGGATAAGTTTTTTTTTTTTTGGACTTTGAAAATTGGGGGGTGGATTCCTCCCCTCCCTCAATAGTGCGCGGGCTGGATTCGATTTCACAGGGGGCAGGCGGCCTCTCTGAACATCTGTACGCGGTTTCAGCAAAATCCTATTTGGATAAGTATTGTTTTTTTGGACTTTGAAAATTGGGGGGTGGATTCCTCCCCTCCCTCAATAGTGCGCGGGCTGGATTCGATTTCACAAGGGGCAGGCGGCCTCTCTGAACATCTGTACGCACTTTCAGCAAAATCCTATTTGGATAAGTATTGTTTTTTTGGACTTTGAAAATTGGGGGGTGGATTCCTCCCCTCCCTCAATAGTGCGCGGGCTGGATTCGATTTCACAAGGGGCAGGCGGCCTCCCTGAACATCTGTACGCGGTTTCAGCAAAATCCTATTTGGATAAGTATTGTTTTTTTGGACTTTGAAAATTGGGGGGTGGATTCCTCCCCTCCCTCAATAGTGCGCGGGCTGGATTCGATTTCACAAGGGGCAGGCGGCCTCTCTGAACATCTGTACGCACTTTCAGCAAAATCCTATTTGGATAAGTATTTTTTTTTTTGGACTTTGAAAATTGGGGGGTGGATTCCTCCCCTCCCTCAATAGTGCGCGGGCTGGATTCGATTTCACAGGGGGCAGGCGGCCTCCCTGAACATCTGTACGCGGTTTCAGCAAAATCCTATTTGGATAAGTATTTTTTTTTTGGACTTTGAAAATTGGGGGGTGGATTCCTCCCCTCCCTCGATAGTGCGCGGGCTGGATTCGATTTCACAGGGGGCAGGCGGCCTCCCTGAACATCTGTACGCGGTTTCAGCAAAATCCTATTTGGATAAGTATTTTTTTTTTTGGACTTTGAAAATTGGGGGGTGGATTCCTCCCCTCCCTCAATAGTGCGCGGGCTGGATTCGATTCCACAGGGGGCAGGCGGCCTCCCTGAACATCTGTACGCGGTTTCAGCAAAATCCTATTTGGATAAGTATTTTTTTTTTGGACTTTGAAAATTGGGGGGTGGATTCCTCCCCTCCCTCAATAGTGCGCGGGCTGGATTCGATTTCACAGGGGGCAGGCGGCCTCCCTGAACATCTGTACGCGGTTTCAGCAAAATCCTATTTGGATAAGTATTTTTTTTTTGGACTTTGAAAATTGGGGGGTGGATTCCTCCCCTCCCTCAATAGTGCGCGGGCTGGATTCGATTTCACAGGGAGCAGGCGGCCTCCCTGAACATCTGTACGCGGTTTCAGCAAAATCCTATTTGGATAAGTTTTTTTTTTTTTGGACTTTGAAAATTGGGGGGTGGATTCCTCCCCTCCCTCAATAGTGCGCGGGCTGGATTCGATTCCACAGGGGGCAGGCGGCCTCCCTGAACATCTGTACGCGGTTTCAGCAAAATCCTATTTGGATAAGTTTTTTTTTTTCGGACTTTGAAAATTGGGGGGTGGATTCCTCCCCTCCCTCAATAGTGCGCGGGCTGGATTTGATTTCACAGGGGGCAGGCGGCCTCCCTGAACATCTGTACGCGGTTTCAGCAAAATCCTATTTGGATAAGTATTTTTTTTTTGGACTTTGAAAATTGGGGGGTGGATTCCTTCCCTCCCTCAATAGTGCGCGGGCTGGATTCGATTTCACAGGGGGCAGGCGGCCTCCCTGAACATCTGTACGCACTTTCAGCAAAATCCTATTTGGATAAGTATTTTTTTTTGGACTTTGAAAATTGGGGGGTGAATTCCTCCCCTCCCTCGATAGTGCGCGGGCTGGATTCGATTTCACAGGGGGCAGGCGGCCTCCCTGAACATCTGTACGCGGTTTCAGCAAAATCCTATTTGGATAAGTTTTTTTTTTTGGACTTTGAAAATTGGGGGGTGGATTCCTCCCCTCCCTCAATAGTGCGCGGGCTGGATTTGATTTCACAGGGGGCAGGCGGCCTCTCTGAACATCTGTACGCGGTTTCAGCAAAATCCTATTTGGATAAGTATTGTTTTTTTGGACTTTGAAAATTGGGGGGTGGATTCCTCCCCTCCCTCAATAGTGCGCGGGCTGGATTCGATTTCACAGGGGGCAGGCGGCCTCCCTGAACATCTGTACGCACTTTCAGCAAAATCCTATTTGGATAAGTATTTTTTTTTTGGACTTTGAAAATTGGGGGGTGGATTCCTCCCCTCCCTCAATAGTGCGCGGGCTGGATTCGATTTCACAGGGGGCAGGCGGCCTCCCTGAACATCTGTACGCGGTTTCAGCAAAATCCTATTTGGATAAGTATTTTTTTTTTGGACTTTGAAAATTGGGGGGTGGATTCCTCCCCTCCCTCAATAGTGCGCGGGCTGGATTCGATTCCACAGGGGGCAGGCGGCCTCCCTGAACATCTGTACGCGGTTTCAGCAAAATCCTATTTGGATAAGTATTTTTTTTTTGGACTTTGAAAATTGGGGGGTGGATTCCTCCCCTCCCTCAATAGTGCGCGGGCTGGATTCGATTTCACAGGGGGCAGGCGGCCTCCCTGAACATCTGTACGCGGTTTCAGCAAAATCCTATTTGGATAAGTATTTTTTTTTTGGACTTTGAAAATTGGGGGGTGGATTCCTCCCCTCCCTCAATAGTGCGCGGGCTGGATTCGATTTCACAGGGAGCAGGCGGCCTCCCTGAACATCTGTACGCGGTTTCAGCAAAATCCTATTTGGATAAGTTTTTTTTTTGGACTTTGAAAATTGGGGGGTGGATTCCTCCCCTCCCTCAATAGTGCGCGGGCTGGATTCGATTTCACAGGGGGCAGGCGGCCTCCCTGAACATCTGTACGCACTTTCAGCAAAATCCTATTTGGATAAGTTTTTTTTTTTTTGGACTTTGAAAATTGGGGGGTGGATTCCTCCCCTCCCTCAATAGTGCGCGGGCTGGATTCGATTCCACAGGGGGCAGGCGGCCTCCCTGAACATCTGTACGCGGTTTCAGCAAAATCCTATTTGGATAAGTTTTTTTTTTTCGGACTTTGAAAATTGGGGGGTGGATTCCTCCCCTCCCTCAATAGTGCGCGGGCTGGATTTGATTTCACAGGGGGCAGGCGGCCTCCCTGAACATCTGTACGCGGTTTCAGCAAAATCCTATTTGGATAAGTATTTTTTTTTTGGACTTTGAAAATTGGGGGGTGGATTCCTCCCCTCCCTCAATAGTGCGCGGGCTGGATTCGATTTCACAGGGGGCAGGCGGCCTCCCTGAACATCTGTACGCACTTTCAGCAAAATCCTATTTGGATAAGTATTTTTTTTTTGGACTTTGAAAATTGGGGGGTGGATTCCTCCCCTCCCTCGATAGTGCGCGGGCTGGATTCGATTTCACAGGGGGCAGGCGGCCTCCCTGAACATCTGTACGCGGTTTCAGCAAAATCCTATTTGGATAAGTTTTTTTTTTTGGACTTTGAAAATTGGGGGGTGGATTCCTCCCCTCCCTCAATAGTGCGCGGGCTGGATTTGATTTCACAGGGGGCAGGCGGCCTCTCTGAACATCTGTACGCGGTTTCAGCAAAATCCTATTTGGATAAGTATTGTTTTTTTGGACTTTGAAAATTGGGGGGTGGATTCCTCCCCTCCCTCAATAGTGCGCGGGCTGGATTCGATTTCACAGGGGGCAGGCGGCCTCCCTGAACATCTGTACGCACTTTCAGCAAAATCCTATTTGGATAAGTATTTTTTTTTTGGACTTTGAAAATTGGGGGGTGGATTCCTCCCCTCCCTCAATAGTGCACGGGCTGGATTCGATTTCACAGGGGGCAGGCGGCCTCCCTGAACATCTGTACGCGGTTTCAGCAAAATCCTATTTGGATAAGTATTTTTTTTTTGGACTTTGAAAATTGGGGGGTGGATTCCTCCCCTCCCTCAATAGTGCGCGGGCTGGATTCGATTTCACAGGGGGCAGGCGGCCTCCCTGAACATCTGTACGCACTTTCAGCAAAATCCTATTTGGATAAGTATTTTTTTTTTGGACTTTGAAAATTGGGGGGTGGATTCCTCCCCTCCCTCAATAGTGCACGGGCTGGATTCGATTTCACAGGGGGCAGGCGGCCTCCCTGAACATCTGTACGCGGTTTCAGCAAAATCCTATTTGGATAAGTATTTTTTTTTTGGACTTTGAAAATTGGGGGGTGGATTCCTCCCCTCCCTCAATAGTGCGCGGGCTGGATTCGATTTCACAGGGGGCAGGCGGCCTCCCTGAACATCTGTACGCACTTTCAGCAAAATCCTATTTGGATAAGTATTTTTTTTTTGGACTTTGAAAATTGGGGGGTGGATTCCTCCCCTCCCTCAATAGTGCACGGGCTGGATTCGATTTCACAGGGGGCAGGCGGCCTCCCTGAACATCTGTACGCGGTTTCAGCAAAATCCTATTTGGATAAGTATTTTTTTTTTGGACTTTGAAAATTGGGGGGTGGATTCCTCCCCTCCCTCAATAGTGCGCGGGCTGGATTCGATTTCACAGGGGGCAGGCGGCCTCCCTGAACATCTGTACGCACTTTCAGCAAAATCCTATTTGGATAAGTATTTTTTTTTTGGACTTTGAAAATTGGGGGGTGGATTCCTCCCCTCCCTCAATAGTGCACGGGCTGGATTCGATTTCACAGGGGGCAGGCGGCCTCCCTGAACATCTGTACGCGGTTTCAGCAAAATCCTATTTGGATAAGTATTTTTTTTTTGGACTTTGAAAATTGGGGGGTGGATTCCTCCCCTCCCTCAATAGTGCGCGGGCTGGATTCGATTTCACAGGGGGCAGGCGGCCTCCCTGAACATCTGTACGCACTTTCAGCAAAATCCTATTTGGATAAGTATTTTTTTTTTGGACTTTGAAAATTGGGGGGTGGATTCCTCCCCTCCCTCAATAGTGCACGGGCTGGATTCGATTTCACAGGGGGCAGGCGGCCTCCCTGAACATCTGTACGCGGTTTCAGCAAAATCCTATTTGGATAAGTATTTTTTTTTTGGACTTTGAAAATTGGGGGGTGGATTCCTCCCCTCCCTCAATAGTGCGCGGGCTGGATTCGATTTCACAGGGGGCAGGCGGCCTCCCTGAACATCTGTACGCACTTTCAGCAAAATCCTATTTGGATAAGTATTTTTTTTTGGACTTTGAAAATTGGGGGGTGGATTCCTCCCCTCCCTCAATAGTGCACGGGCTGGATTCGATTTCACAGGGGGCGGGCGGCCTCCCTGAACATCTGTACGCGGTTTCAGCAAAATCCTATTTGGATAAGTATTTTTTTTTTGGACTTTGAAAATTGGGGGGTGGATTCCTCCCCTCCCTCAATAGTGCGCGGGCTGGATTCGATTTCACAGGGGGCAGGCGGCCTCCCTGAACATCTGTACGCGGTTTCAGCAAAATCCTATTTGGATAAGTATTTTTTTTTGGTTTTTGAAAATTGAGGGGTGGACTCCACCCCTCGCTCCATAGTGCGCGGGCTGGATTCGATCCCACAGGGGGCAGGCGGCCTGCCTAAACATTCCTTGAGCTGTTTCAGCAAAATATCATTTGGATTTTAATATATTTGTTATTATCCAGTCGCTGATTTCAATGTCTCAGCCACCAGTCGCCAGCCGCTAATTCCCACGTCTTTGCGGCCGCAGCCAGCCGCCAGCCGCTGATTTGCATGTTTTTCCCATTGTAAGTTGCGCTCGGGCTCGGCTATCCTCGCCAGATTAGCGGCTGCGAGAATCAGCGGCTAACTTCACACCCTACTTTTATTGGTTTAAAACGTTGCCGGTTGATAGTTGGCCACTGAGAGTCATTTGACATTTTCAATTCAGTTAGTAGCGTATCATATTTCCGCCGCGCGCCAACCGATGGCGAATGACGATTTTGTAAAAAAAAAAACAACACGTGTTCCAAAGGTACACTATGCTTACGGTATAACAGTCTCCCCTAATTAATTATTGTTCCCTCGATTGTCCCATAAGATGCGAGTCCCCGGGAGCCATCACATACGCTTCGCACAGGTATTTTACACGGTCAAAGATCAAATAAATGTTTTTTCACGAATTAAACAGGGTAGGGTAGAAATGTTTGTCGCGCACATCACTCACAATACATCTCACATAACATCACATCAAATCTGATAATTTTAAATTTCCCGAGCATAGAGCAAACTGAAACTGCCACCGTATTCTGGTTATGTTATGTGATTCTGGTAAGCTGTGGTTAGTAGGTTACTCCGCTGCCGCTCTGGCTCTGCGACCGTCAAACTGTCACTACTGTCAGTCACTGGCGCCATTTGATTGAATGTTAGGTTGGAATGTTGGATGTTGTGTTGTTTTACTTTCGATGACAACCAAGGATGTCATGAATATGACAACTCACCGACGTGACGTCGTGACGTGTCTTTCTTCATCGTGCATGAAGCCTAGGCCCCATCCGCGATATAATATATAGCTAGAAGATTTCTTGCGATATATCGCAAGAATTTTCTTCGCCGTTTTTACTAGTTTCGATGTGCGAATTAAACGCTGCGATGGAGTTTGATGTCACAGTTCCACAGTTGTCTTCCAAAATATCAATGTCAATCAATAATGGCTAAATTGTCCAAGCTGTTGGACATTTTTCATACAAATATACACAGGTGTCCCGAAATTGATACAACAAAATTTACAGGAGATAGGAAATTGAAAAATAAGGGTACTTCCTTATTATTAAATCGATTGCATAAAACTCCCATGCCCTGATGATGACAGATATCGCGATTTATCGCAAAAAAAATATGGCCCGTGGTAAACTTCTTGCGACGTTTGCGACCAGTCTCGGTGGCGATGAGATTTGGTGCTTTTCGGTTCTCCACCAAAATGTCGAGGGTAAATTTGATATGATTTTGTGGATATTTTATTGCTTGCAATGTTCGCTACCAAAATATATTTTGAATTTGTGATGTGTCGATTGAAATGGGGAAAAAATAAGAATAAATTTCCTTCTCACAAATTATCAATTTGGTTTTTAGTGTACTTAAAATAGTGAAAAAATTATCTCTTGCTTAAAGAAAGTAGTTCTCGAATGGTTTTTTGTTATATGGTTGGCTTATCCCCACCTGTTTAACATGTTGAAAGCATACATCCCTGTGACGCGTAATACTTAGTAGGTATACAGGGTGAAAATTGAAAAATAAATCTCTTTTGATTGAAATTTGAAGCCATCAATACCAACTATGCTGGCGGCATATACAGGATGAGAGAAAAATAAAATGTTGAACCCTGTATCTCAAGAACCAAAATAGGTGACTACATGTTAATCGTCAAAAATATTTCTAATTCATTCATGATTCGGTTTCATAGCTTTTAAGAGCTCTCTCAAACTTAGAAAACAACGTGAACAACGTACACACTTCATCATCATAGGTAACGATCGTCGAGACTGAGACTATATGCCGATCAGCTTTTAAATTCAGCACTAGAACGGTAATTTTCTTCCGCCAAGTTGGCAATTCTGCGATAATTGGGGATGCTCAAATTTGTAATGTTGGATCAGTTTTTCCCTAGATGACCTTGAATTTGTATTGTCAATCAAGTACAGCGCTGTTGCAAGATTGTACGAACGTTCAAGGCGTCTTGATTTTGGTAGATTTTCGCCAGTTTAAATGGGCGACTGGTGGTGGAATGTTTTTTCAAATAAAATAATAAATCACGTTAAGGAAACTGTTTTATTTTTGGTCAAAAATAAAGGTCAATAGCTGATATCTAAAATTGATCTGTGCCCTTCAAATTTAACACTAGGTGATAGATTTTACAAGCTCTCGAAGGATAATCGAAAATTTCACAATTTTTCTGAAATTATTGCTATGCCTGTACTGAGGATCTAATTTTAGTGACAACGTAAATCAACTTATATAGTGCAATAGTACCTAGTATCACTATTTGTAGGTACTTAAGATACATTGATACTATAACTAAATATATACAACAATTCTTGAAAACCTGTGAGATGAATTAACTTCAGCTACAGCATTCGCTTGAGGATCTATAGGCAAAGCACAGAGAAACTGTTCGACGTAGCTTTAATGCATAAAAAAGGAAAAGATGTCAGCGAGGCTGATATCAGTGGCCATCTTAGGAAACAGAGGGTAGAGTAGATGCAGCAAGTGGGCGAGTGCGAAGTTGCCGATGGAGATGTTGAGGAACTACAGGTCTAGCTCAGATGCAGTTTTTGATAGCCATTGTCCGCGGACACCTACTCCGCGACGATGTGGTTCATGGTCTGGTTCTCAGTTCCACATGGCTGCGATGTTCAAAATTGGCAGCCAGAAAGTCTGGGTAGATTTGACAACTCCAGCAATGATTCTCAATGCTTGGTTAAGAATGACGTCAATGATGTTGTGTGTGTGTGCTATTCATCCAAACAGGAGCGCAGTATTCCGCTGTCGACAGTGTCGACTAGACCAAGACAAAGGTGGATACCCGAAGAGTAGTGGCGTCGACACTCCATGTAGTTCTCGCAAGTCTCTGAACCAGGTTCATTCGTGTCTTCGTCTTGGCACTGAGTTTCTCCAAGTTGAGCTTGAAGGACAATGTTTGGTCGAAGGTCACACCGAGGTACTTGGGAGTGGGATTGTGCTGCAGATGAAGTCCAGCCATCAAAGCTGACATTGAGGTGACGATCTGCTCCTCTGTTGTTCAGATGAATGGTTCTAGTCTCTATCTCCCGAGAGTTCGGATTCAATCCTCATTTCTGAAAGATGACAAAATTCTGTTGGAAAATCGTAATACATATTTATTTTGTGCAGAAATATCATAGTGAAAAATCACAGAATTGGCGGGTTTTTATTTTGCACATCTGTGTTATTTGTCCAAAAAGTTCGTTTTCAGTTTTGAAAAAAAAATACAAGGTAAAACTTTGGATCAAGTTTTCATTTTTGGCTGGTCATAATCTACTCGCTGTTCGATTGAATTGGTTCAAATTCATTTCATGGCTTGTCTCTGTTGACAGAAGGGCTGGCCTAAAAAGCTAAAATTACAGAAGCCAACTTTTTTCAAGAAAGAATCGAGCCACATCGCGGGTCAACCATTAAATTTGCCTCAATATGGCTCGAACCCGATAACAGTATTCCCAAAAATGTAAATTTGACCAAATAACACAGGGATACATTTTTCCGAATCTGCGGCCCTGGACTTTGATTTACCCCCCCAAACACTATACCCACTAAACCCCCTCCTCTGGCCTAGTGGTTATCCGCCCCCTGGGACCGCGCGAGCATTGCTTCGGGGGGCGGGTGGCCCGTGTCAATCATCCTCTGTCTTTTCGCTTCTTCATTGCCGTTGCTCTTCCTCGCTCTTTTTTCTCATAGTTTGCACGACTGCGCTCGTGATGCTATTCCAGGTCGTCTCGTCTCTCAGCATATTCTCCATGAGATTCTCTACATTTAGCTTCTTCCAAATTTCCCTCTCGAGCCGCGTTCTCGTGTCGCTCCATCTTTCACATTGAAACAATGTGTGCTCGGGGGTATTCGGCAATAGTCACATTCATCCGTTTCCGATCTTTTGAATCTTTTCAGATATCCCCTGAAGCATCCATGTGCATCCATCCACTTTGATTTACCCAGTAATTCTTGACAAGTTTTAACAGAGGAATATTGCTGGTAAATCTAAACAAAATTGAAGTCCTTCTATCTGCCATTGGTCTATGTAACGTTAATAAATAACCTTATAGCGTGGAGACCTCAGGTGATGATAAGCACCGCAAAGCAAGAGCGCCTTTCTCTGGTGGTGATTCAGGCGTGGCCCCAAACTGTTGGTAATTTGTGGAAATTCACTGGAATCCCGTGGCCATCCATTTATGTTGAAGAAATCGTATCCGGTGGAAATCCCGTGGTAATCCCGTGGCAATCCATCACAATCCGTTGAACGTTCTGATGTCCCAGTAATTCACCCGAGGATTCACCCCTTGGTCATTTGCATCTGAAGTCAACTTTGAATGAAAGAAAAAATTTACAAGCACCTAAGTACTCAGACAAGAGTGCTACTCGTACTTACCTTATAAATGTACAGGCAGAACCATGAATATAGCAATAGCAGAACCGGGGGCAGAACACTTAAATGAAATTTTCCCAGGAATGTAAACTATGACACTCACCTGACATCATGACAAACAACGGCCAAGGCAACAGGGCAGCGGATATGATGCAAGGAGACGCCAGATCTGGCATTTCTTGTCAAAATTTTCTAACCTCTTTGAGCTCAGCCCGTTTTCGCGCAACTTGGTCTATGAGCGTCCGTTACACTCTAGGCAACATGGCCAACCGCGTTTTTAATTCTGCTGAATTTAAAACGTGATCGGCATATACCGCATTTACTACCCGCTGTTGACTTGACAGCCCGCCCGCAAAACGCCATCACAATAATTTCGCGTGTACCTTAAAAATATAAATTGGGACACGCTAAAAGCTGACGTCATATACACACTATGACGTTTCGCGTGCACCGAGGCGTGCACCTAATTTTCAACATTGCATACACGTTAGCGTGTACCTAGACACAGCAAAAAAATTATTAATCAATAGGTAATTAATCAGGTATCATTTTGACACGAATGCCGCCCACTTGTCACATAAATCACAGGAATAACAGTAAATACAAGAAAATCGACTCGAGCCAACCTGTGGCCCTCTCTTCGTCGTTTCACATAATTCCCCCCAAATAAGAAAAGGTAAGTAGACTCAACAAGGCAGATTCAAACAAGTGGTGGACCACCCCCAGGACATAGAGAAGCGGCAAGTCTCTCTCTCTCTTTCTTTTAGTTTCATGTATAACCCGACAATGAACAATGAAATGTGAATGAATCATCGAAAGTACTGTTCTCTACTTAGCGGCTGGTTTTGGCGTAGCAGAGTTTCTTTTTGTCGTCTTACTGTTTGTGACGTAACTTGTAAAAAAGAAACAATAATGAAACCTCGAAATACGCGCGACAGCGCAGTTCGGAAGCCACGTCATGAGTGCGCCAAGTGCACACTCACTAGATTACGGTCTTTACCATCAACATTAACATCATTTGGGACTAGATAAATCACATAAAATTCAAAGCAGTGAAAAGCACCTTCATTTCAAAGGGAAAAACCTCCGGGTTATGCAAGCCCGTTGAGAACAAAGAGAACAAATAATTTTGTCTTATAAACAATAATTTTGCGGACAAAATAGGTATCGAAATGCATGATTTGGTGAGTGAGTGGGAGTCAAAATAACCATACAATAATCAAAGAAAAACCGACCTTAAATACGTGAAAACGACGCACTCCGGAGCCCTCAAAATCACGTGTTCTTCACCACAGCTGATTCTTTTCTCTCTCCTCGGCTGCCGCTCGCGCGCCAGCACCATCTCCCTCTCCCATCGGCAAACGCTACGAACGTCCACTATAGTACCTACTCCAGGTACCAACGTACAAACAAAACAAAGGGGGATACCACAAACTTTCCCAATAATGTTCAAATGATTTAGGTGAAATTGGGTGACACTTGTCTTTTGCATAATTAATAATGATTCCAATGTCTATCAATTTCACGAATCGCCGCCATATCGAACTTTCTCAAATGTAAACCGATTTTGGTGGAATTCGGGCCACATCCACACTCGTGTTTTGCATTACCTATAATGATTCTAATGTCGGTGTCCCGATTCGCTGCCACCTTGGCCCGCCATAATGAACTTTTCCAAATGAAAATCGATTTCGGTGGAAGGGTCACACTAGTATTTTGCATAATCATTAATGATTCCAATGCATGTTCCACGATTCGCCACCATATCGATATTTTCCAGGTGTAAACCGATTTTGGTGGAATTTGGATCGCACTTGTGTTTTTCAACATCATTGATGATTGCAATGTCGGTTTCACGATTCGCCGCCATCTTGGCCCGCCATATTGTTTTTTTTTGTAGTTTGCTTCTCAACAATAATTGGAATTTTATTTCTGGGTTTTCAATGGATGATCGCTTAGGTCGAGGCCTAGGTACTCTGAATGTTTCCCTAACAACAAGGTGGGTTGCGCGGAAAGACCCAGGTGTGGGTGTCTCGCCATTCTTTCGTAAAACATTCGAATAAATCTTGAAATCTGAGAAACTAAACTACAATCACACTGTTTCAGTGTCGATTGTTTGTGTACTTTTTCAAGGCAAATTAGAATCTGGATTTGAAATTCTCCTGATGTCCTCCGTTTTCGATTTACAGAGTGATTTATGTGTTCAACCGAACTTTGATTGACCCCATATCTCACGAATAAATCAAAAGAAACAAGTGAAATTTTGCAGGAGTGTATTCTAACACCACGGACCACGGGTCTTATAGCCGCCCCTTCATTCATAAAAAAAGATACAGGACCGTCTCGAAAACCGTACCCGAAACTTTGTTCTAGGAGTTTCTGTTGGAAAAGTCATCCTGTATATATATTTTGCTTTCCAAAATCTGATGGCATGTTTGGAGACTACATGAAAAATTCTACAAAATGCGATTCCTAAATTGTTTGACACTTTTTTGCCTGGAAAAGGACTGTAAGGTGTCAAATTACCCATTCTAATGTTTAAAAATATGACGGAGAAGAGTTTAGTAATCTTTTTTGGAAAATGTGGTCCAACTAAAAGAATAGAGCGGCCATTTATTCGACTAGTAATGTCGAACGTATACCATTTTGAGATAAAACAGACCCTTTAAAGATATTCAGGCGCAAAACTCAACAAACAATTTGGTTCGGAGCAAAATTATGGCCAATTTTGTCAAAGCGTGTTTTCTCCGTTTTCTGAGATGCTGAGAAGCAAGAGATACCCATGCTTAGCCTCGAAAAAGGGACACCCTGTATATTTGTCGAAATCTCGGAACATTTTTCCAGCGCGTTCACAATACTTTCCTCGATACTTTCCATCCTCGTTGAGTGGTGGGTCGGGGAAGTAAAATTGTAGCAGGTAGATAGAAGTATTGTTGTCAAAACTTTATTGTTATTCGTCACCTACCTGATGCCAGGTATACTCAGAGAACAATGGACTGACATGGTGGGACTAACTATGGTCTTACATCTCTTTCCGAACTCGACAGATAGGGATCATGTGAAAGACTTTTGAAATAATTGTATTTTGTACTAGGCTTTGAACAGGGGTTGGAGAATACGACTTATTGTACTGTTTGGACTCTCGAACCTTTATAAAGCTCTCTGCTGGCCAGGACTCGCTCATTTGAACAGAAAGCTGCTGTGAGTTGACACGTTTCAGTCCACTAGTCTGTTCAATCTTCAGTTATTGCTTGTTCAGTGATTTCAAGTGTCTAGTAGTGATATTCTGCCGAAATAAAGAGGTAAGATCTTCTCCTATCGATTTATCAATATATTCTTGAACTCCTTCCATTGTCATTAAACTTTGTCTAGAAGTTCATTGTCGATGTCATAAAACGGACACAGTTGAGTTTCAGACGATATTCTGATACAAAAAGCACACGTGTATGGTTGTATCCGAGGTTGTATAGATTATCACAATTTGTGGAATCTGTTTTTGGAATAAAAAAGCGACATCATGTATAAGTGTAATCCCTTATTTTATCGCTATCGAAATAATCGCTTGGATCTACATTTTGTATCTCCATCATAGTCTTCCATCATAGAATAAAAAACAAAATCCAGTCAATCAAATTTAGTTCTCTTCCAAACATACAGGGTGTTCTCAAAGAAACCTAGAGATCCAAGGGTATGATTCCTCATGCCATTTTATGATGAAAAGCTTGATTTTTGTGAATACTCCAAAGATTCTGATCGAAGGTACAGGTGATTTTGAAACGGATAGGTACCTGACTACCTGCTATTTATCCATCAAAACCTTTTCAGAACTATATCCAGTGGCGTAGACATGAAGAAGTTGGCCTCCTTTTTCTGCAAATCATCTACGCCACTGAATATTTCCCAAATATGAGCACTTTTTGAATTCTGCGCTCAGTTTAAAATAGAATTAGTTCTGCAAAACTCTGATCCTAGACTTGTTTTCGAGATATTTGGGTTTGAACCTTCGGAAAACATTCCGTTACCTCCCTTCTCAGGACCCAATTCCTTTTCCTGAGAACTTCTAGTTTCTCAAAAAAAAGAAGATGATTCATCAATTTGGAACTGGTGTTTTCGGGATATTTTCCGAAGTTTCGAACTTGAATACCTCAAAATATTCAGTGGAGTAGAAAATATGTTGAAAAGGAGGACCAACCTACCTTTGTTCACGCCACTGGATTGTTCTGGAAAAAGTTTAGATGGAAAAATAACATGTATCCGTTTCAAAATTACCTGTACCAAATTTGATCAAAATCGGTCAAGAAACCTGGAAGCTATCACGAAAATCAATTTTCAAAGTTCAACTTTGACGGCCTGTATCTCGAGAACAAAAAACCCTCGAAAAAACCTAACTGATGCTTTGATCAACCCGAGGATCAACCTTATCATCTCATCATGAAACCGAATCTTGAATCTCCCTTGAAATCTTTCAGATATCTTCGAAAACATCCTGTACACCAGAGACTATGCAGGCGCCTTGGGGTGCGTTCAGTCAGCTTATCTAGCCGCGGTTTCAGTTTTACTCGTGAGCACTGCATCGCTTATTGGCTGTTTTGAGGAGGCTGGTTAATAAGAGTCAATGGGATGTCGCTGCGCTTGCGGCTAAATAAGCTGACTAAACTCACTTTTGATAGTGCGTACTTGAAATAGTAAAAAAATCATCTCTTGCTTAAAGAAAGTAGTTCTCAAACGGTTTTTTCGCTTAATGGTTAGCTTATCCCCACTTGTTCGATATATCTGAAGCATTTATCCCTGTGACCTATACTATTTAGTATAATACAGGGTGAAAAGTGGAAAATAAATCTTTGAAAACAATATTTCCGATGGAATAATCCTCGAAAAAAAGAACCTTCAATTATTTAGCAACCTTATAGTATCCTATTGAACATGTGGAAAATGTACTCCTTTATAGCCGCTGGTATTCTACGTACAGGGTGAAATCAATTTCAAAAATCAATCTTCAACGAATCAGTTCAGACAAAAATCATTTCCAGCTCTGTTACAAGCCTATTATCTCTTATTCAAATTATAAAAATGTCATATTTCTCAAACTCCCAGAACACAGTCTACAGCGTAAAACATACTTCAATTGTTTTATTCTTTTTCTGGTTAAAGTCCTTCAGATAATAATCTTAGTCTCTGGCCCACTGGGAAGCTAAGAGTTTTCCGCAAGCTATAAAAAAATGCATTTGTACTATCGCTCCGACTTGATATACAGGATGAATTGTATTTTGCGTCCGCTTTGTTGTGCGAGGAGTTGCTAAGGAGAATTTTCTTCCGAACCAAACCAAACCAAAATCGCAAAAATGCTCAGTTTTACAGTAGCCACTAGTCAGTAATTGCGATGATAGCATATATGTGAATTTTTGACATGTTTTGCTGGGAACTCTGAGCTCTTCTTTGAAATGGATAAGATTATCATCCGAATTAATGTGACCCAGGAAAAAAAGAAAAGGAAGATGCTCCACCCTGTATGTCATGTTCTAGCAGTTTAAAGAATGTGACATTTTCATATCTTGAATGAGCGATTAGGTATAGACTTGTAGCAGAGTCGGAGATGGTTTTTGTCCAGATTGATTTGATCAAGATGAAATATAAAAAACAATTATTGATTCCACTCTGTATGAAGAATGCCAGCGGCTATAGAAGGGTGAATTTTCGACATGTTTATTAGGAGACCATAAGGTTGCTAAAGAATAGAAGACTGCTTTTATCGGGAGTTATTTCACCGGAATAAAAAAATGTGAAGATTCATTTATAAGTTTCCATCCTGTATTGACCCTTATACCTACGTATCGATCACCCACTATTCAGGTACCTAATCAGGCTTTCATTTTTTTTTTCAGAAAAAAACTACGGAAATATGAATCAAAACTTGAAGAATCTTTCTCTTGCAACCATGGCCGCCAGCTTTTGGGCTAAGCACAAGTTCGAAACTTGGTCTCAAGTAATCAGTGGTGCAGAATACAAATCAGCCACCAAGGAATTCTGCAGGCAAGTCGATGCCCTTGAGTTGCCAGAAACTTTGAAGTCCGATTTGAAACTGGTGATCATCGATTTCGGAAAGAAGAAGAAGTTCTGGACACGTTCGTGTTTGAGCGACGGAAAATCTTTGGAATATGCCAACGTTGTTCATTGGAACGGCCTCGGAATGGTGGACGTCGACCGAGTCGAAGACGAATGGGAAGAGATGAGGGGGACGCTTCCCGAATTTTCTGCGGACTGCAGAAGGATGCACGAGCGACCAAGGCCGATTTATATCCAAGTCCATCCCGATTCTCATCCTCTGCTAGAATTTGGAAGATTAACACCGAAAGACGGAAGCGGTCTCGTCTACTATTGGGAAACTTGTGAAGAAGAATACCATGGATTTTTCATAAGCCTTATGGATAAGGACAAGTTTGATAACCCAAACGATCTTCGACTTTCCCCTCCAGCCGGACCAGGGAAATCCGCATCTCGATCTGAATTGTTTTGCTTCGATCATCCCAACCGAAATTCGGAAGTGGCTCGGTTTGTGTTCGAAGTTTTGAACCAGGAGCAACGAGAGCAGATTTTCAATATCGGAGAGTCTGATCTGATCACGGAGGATGACAGCTTCAGGGGATTCTTTGTTAATCTCTTTTGTCACTGGCCGTGGCAAGAAGAAGCTTTCAAGTACTTTACGTCCAAAACAGAAATAAGTGAGGCACAGTGTGTGGTATTGAGAGATATCATGGAATATAAAAAAGCCCAGGAGATGAATCTTTTACCGTCACATCGGTCGTTTTATGAAAGAGTTGAGAGGTTCCATAATACTGTATGTCGTAGATGTAAGTTACAATAAATTATACGGTGAAAATAAAAAAAAATGTGTTTTGATTTCTCTTTCGCGTCGCAAAGAAGCGTAGCAGTTTTTGAAGGTGCGTATTAAAGTAGAGGAGCCAGAGTACCAAACTTTCCGAGGTACAAAATAGTTTTGAAACTTGCATACTTTGTGTACGAACAGTCGCTTATCTCGTCAAGACAATTGAAGAAACTGTTCAAATCTCCCGCTCCCAAGATTTTTTCAAAAGTAGAACAGGAATCTGCATTTTCTTGTCGTTGTACTTGGCAGGGAACAGAGAGGGCAAGGGCAAGTAATGGCGGGATATTGAAAACAACCGGACAAACCAATGCATTTACGCAGATTTGCCATAAACAAAACTTCTGCACAGATGAAATATTATAGCATAATTTCATCTCAAAAATAAAATAGTGTTGGAAATCTACCACGTTGTACCGAGAGTTCATAAATTAAATGGGTCAAGGGTGCCTGTGAATTCAAAAACGTCTGTCGAAACTAGCGTAATCCTTTTGTTGTAAATTTGTCAAACTTTGACAAGTTACGTCCCATTTTATTGATATCTGATCTGCCATAAGTGCACGAGAATACTTCAAGTTTGAAAATATTCCTCGATCATGTAGGTTTTGTGCCCTGCCGTGAAAACCACATTTAAAATGTTCCGAAAACGAAAACTGCGACTGGTTTGACAAATTACGATAACCAAAAAATTACAGACATCAAATGAACGATGCTAGTTCCGACAGATGTTTTCAAAGTCACAGGCACCCTTGACCCATTTAATTAATGAACGCTCGGTATTTCATTACAGGTGCATTAGAAGAGGATTCAAAAGCCCGCCTAAGATTTGGCGAATGCACTCTGTTATTTCGAAAAAACACCTTTTGATGAACAAACCAGCAATATCTCATCTCTGTACAAGAACTTTGCAATCGTAGTAAAGAGAAATTCTGATGGACAGAATTTTCAAAAACCAATTCTTGGAAAAGTTTTTGTGGGACTATTTTGTAACTTTGATGCCACTGTTTGGATTTTAGTGAAATTCAAGTTTCCTCAACCGGTTTCCGAAAATTATCGTTGAAAAGCCAGCAAAAAATCAAAGTTCTAAGAGTTGTACGTGTCTTCTTTACAGATATGGAGCCGAATTTTTTGAAACCAACTTGACAGGAGTCACGTGTTTCTGACAAAATTTCTGTTTTCCGGAAGTATGGCTACATCGTGCATTTTAGGGTGAAATTAGGTGCTTTCCTTTTACCACAAAATTCACTGATCTGATCTAAGTTTGAGAGAGGAGAAGCGAGAAATCACCAAATGGACATAGCTCAAGGATAGGTCCAGTTTTATCAGGCGAATCAGGATCTGGCTTAGAAATTTCTCTAACGCTGTTCATTCGTTTCGAAGTTACACGGTGCGATTCCATTATTTTGTCGATTTTTTTGATGAGCCATATTTTTAGAATGGTCGCATGGATTCGATTGAAATTTTGTAGGTTTATTCTTCTACTGATAACTGACACATCATCCTATCAATTAGTTTGAAATTTCCAGGGCGATTCTTAAAAAAACTTCAAGCTTTTTTTAAAACAAAGACATTTTGTATGCACATTTTTCAAAACTCATTCTTCTATTCAGAAACTAACATAAACATGTTAATCATGTTATTCATATTGCAAAAAAATTGCTTGGCACCATTGAGCTAACAAGAAAAGTTTGTAAATCCTGAAGATTTTTGATGTTAGGATTTTTTGTAAATTTATATATTCAAATATTTTTTGCAAATGATCTATAAAAAAATATTTCCTCGTTTTCTTAGTAGTAACGATAAGTTTCAGCAGAATTCTTAAACATTTTTTGTTACGTCTCTCAACTTCTCTTCCATCCCATATTGAGCTGAAGTTAAGAGACGTTACAAAAAAAAATGTTGCTACAACTTTTCGTTACTACATACTAAGAAAACGAGAACAAATTTTGTTTTAGATGAAACGGCTGAAATTTGAAGCCGTAATAGATCATAATAGCTGATCATAGCAGTAGTCAATTTTAGCGAGAGCGCAGCGCAAAAATTTCAAAGAAGTGAACCCAACAAGGCACTATTTTGGAAATAGGAGATACAGGCACTCGCACAATACGCCAAAAATCCACACAAACTACGCACACTGTACTGTGGTTGCAGTGACGAGGCGCAAAGAAACACATTTTCAGGTAGTAAAGTGCATTGGGCATAAGTACTATTCCAAGTAACATTTACCCGACTTCCGACCAAATTTTTACCAATTCCGACGTCGGAATTAGTACAAATTTTGGTCGGATGGCGACCAATATTTGAAAGTCACGAGGCGACGTTGGAACAACGTTGCCTTTACGTCGGCAACCCGACGTCCCCCATGCAACTAAAACCGACGTTGGCACGACGTCGGTAAATACAACGTTGGCGCATCCAACGTCGGATGGACGTTGGGATTCCCAACGTTAGACACGGTGGGTATTTTTATACCTAATGCGACCAAATCAGTCTGTAGTTATATTTGGGCAAGCTTGTCAACGTCGGCTGACGTCGGCATACCCAACGTTGGCGCATCCAACGTCGGCTGGACGTTGGCGTATCCAACGTTGGATTCGGTGTATATTTTTGTACCTAATGCGACCAGTCTAGTCTGGTGTAACCGTCGTCCAGATTTTGACCCGGCAGGGCCGGCGCTAGGCATGAATCGGCGAAGCCCCTGATTCAGGCGGCAAATTCCAGGAGTGGCAAATTCTGGAGGCAAAATGTTCAAAAATTTCATTTTGTATTTTTTTCACTTCAAGAAGCCGTGGCGCCGCCCCTGTGTCAGATTCCAGGCGTAATTTAGAGGTCCGAAAATTAACTTACACGCGGAAACGTCATGCACCAGTTTTCAAATTTTATTGTTGGGATCACATACTTAAATAGCTATACCGCTCATGAACCTATTGCGCATTCTGCTGCGCCGCGTAATAAAAGGAGTTAGAGAATGACGCCATCTTGATGGTTAATTTCCAGTGTATCTCAAAATACCGAGCTATATAGCTACCACAAAATATCCTAAGGCCCGTGAAACTGATCAAACCTTCTGCAATTTTACAATAGCGATCCAGTTTTCTCAAGTACTATCACGTAAGTGTATTTAGTTTTCTTGAAATAACGAAATACTCACATCGAGTTGGATGGTTGGGAGTCACTGTACTCTGAGTAAACGAAACGTCAAGTGAGAGCTTTTTGACAGTGTAAATAAACATCACGTAGTTAACCGAACTTTTGGATGCTGGAATGATCGCACACCTTTTCTTCACCTGTTGATTCTCACTTGATGTTATTAGTGTTGATTCCACGTACTTTGAGGGAGAAATAAAATAATGTCGTGCTTAGTCAAGTGGCCAACTAGCGAAGTGGTGCCGGTCCACACCACCCAAAGTCCCTAAATAACCATCAAGATGGCGGCGCCCATAATTACAGGTGTCGGACGTCTCTCTTGCGCGGTATAGCTATTTAAGTATGTGGTTGGGATTGCACCCGGGGTTGTATGAAGTGTAGTAAAATCCAAAAATAATATGGGTATAGGACATAGGTATACAGGGTGGTGAAAATTTCGATGCTCACCATTGGTATCTTGGAAACGGTAAGAGATACGAGGTCGGTTAAATCAGAAAAAAGTTGCGCATTTTTGTGGCGATTAAGAATCTAAAAAGAAACTTCAAATATTTTAATTGGTTCACGATTTATCACGAAAAAACTAAAAATTTTGATTTCAGAAATTATTTTTTATCTTTCCAACCATTCAAGCTATTCCAATCAAACTTGGTAGTTTTATGTTTTTGATCACTCCGAGTCGATCAACGTTGGCAGAAATTTTCCAGGCCTTCTAGATGTCAAATTATGATAGTCAACTTTTGTTTTTCTTATGGCCGCCATATTGGATTTTTGCACTAATGAATGGAGAAAAAAATTAGCTTTCCGAATTAGTAACCAATATGTTCTTTTTATGACATTTTTAGCGTCAAATTATGAAATTTTCGTAAATTATTTACAAAATCGGGAATGCTTTGAAAAACAATTGAAATATTATCAATAGCAACAACAGAAAAAAGACAGATTGTGTTCAATTGACGTATCTAAGGGCTCGATACCAAGTTGCAGGCGCGAAGTTTGGGACGGCGTAATTCGCCAAATACAGCGCGGTCTGATTGGTTGGTATCCGCCGTTGCTATGGTAACGGCACTTACGGCGGTCTCAGCCCCAACTTGGTATCGAGCCGTAACTTCTCAATCGTGTTTTGTGCTTGTTTGTACCGGGAGCTCATAAATTAAATGGGTCAAGGGTGCCTGTGAATTCAAAAACGTCTGTCGAAACTAGGGTAATCCTTACTCCTTTTCTAATAAATTTGTCAACCTTTAACAAGAACGATATGCTAGTTCCGACAGACGTTTTTGAACTCACAGACACCCTTGACCCATTCAATTTATGAACTACCGGTACAAACAAGCACAAAACACCATTAAGAAGTTAGATACGTCAATTGCACAACATCTGTCACTTTTTTGTTGTTGCTATTGATAATATTTCAACTGCATTCCCGACTGTTTTTCAAAGCATTCCCAATTTTGTCAATAATTTACGAACATTTTAAAATTTGACGCTTAAAATGTCATAAAAAGAACATGTTGGTTACTAATTCGGAAAGCTAATTTTTTTTCTCTATCTATTTGTGCAAAAATCCAATATGGCGGCCATAAGAAAAACAAAAGTTGACTGTCATAATTTGACATCCAGAAAGCCTGGAAAATTTCTGTCAACGTTGATCGACTCGGAGTGATCAAAAACATAAAACTACCAAGTTTGATTGAAATAGCTTGAATGGTTGGAAAAATAAAAAACAATTTCTGAAATCAAAATTTTCTGTTTTTTCGTGATAAATCGTGAACCAATCAAAACATTCAAAGTTTCTTTCCAGATTCTCAATCGCCACAAAAATGCGCAACTTTTTTCTAATTTAACCGACCTCGTATCTCTTACCGTTTCCAAGATACCAATGGTGAGCATCGAAATTTTCACCACCCTGTATAGACTCGACCATTGTTAGATCACGTCCAATGATAGCGGAAAAAATGAGCTTCGGTTCAGACGGCAGAATACCTAGCGCCGGCCCGGCCCTGGGCGAAAACGGCCGGGACCGTGGCAACAATGGGCATTTTATTAACCGCTAGGCTGGGTGGCCCTGGACTTGTGCACGGTGTTTTAGTGCAATTGGATATACGCCGACTACAGGTCGGATTAGGTCGGCATTGGTATAATAAATCAAACCAGAAGTCAGAATTGGTCGGAATTGGTCTAGATACTTCTATAAAACTTAGTCGGATTTGGTCAGTATAGGTATAAATAGCGGACGTAGCCATTTTTCATGCCAATATCAAGACAAGAAGAAGACGCCATGTTGAAGAAATGCCAACGAAAATCTTTGACAAGTTTACCATTTTTGAACTCGAGAAACGAAACTATGGTACATGTTGGTTGATTGAGTATGAACAGTGATGTGAGTCGGGTATTTACCGGGTAGGTAGGTAAATATAAATCGGGTATTTACCCGGTATTTTCCCGAGCAATATTTACCTACCCTACCCAGTTTGACAGAAAAATTGACACTGTTGACAGCTCGGTTGACAGTGTTGACGGTTGAAGGTTAAATGATTTTTTTTTCCAAGTTCCAAGGCTTTATAAGCATGAACTCCAAAGCACTTATTATTATTTTGCCGCTGTGAGCAAAAAATCATAATTGTTTGTTGTTGTTTCTCCAATTGTTAATAACAATTGATGAAAATAGATACCCTATTAGAGACCCGATTTTGGGTAAATACCGGGTATTTACCCTGGGTATTTACCCTTAAATATAAAAACCCGGGTATTTTACATCACTGAGTATGAATATATACTTATTTGGTCTTCTTTTCTTTTGAGAGACGGTGTTTCAATTGACGAAAGTTTTAATACAAAATGAAAATATTTTGAGACTAGCCAAATTTTTGGTGAGCGATAATTGTTTTCGACTTGAAACATAGTTGTTCATCAGTAAAATTTTCTTCGCATCAATTTTTTATATCAATAAATCACAAATACGGCAACTTATATTATTGTGGTAGATGCATCAATTCCAACTAGTTTTGGTCTAAATCTGACTGATGGTTGTAATAGGGAAACTTTACCGTCCTATATTCGGAGCTATATTTCTTTAGTACAAAACAGGTTAAATAAAGTCCACCTAATGCGACTGGCATAAGTCGGATTAGGTACACGATAGGCGACTTTGGCTACACGTAGGTAAGATGGTCGGATTTGGTCGAGTTTTGTTCGGCAGTCACAACGTCGCGGATGCCGACGCCGACGTCGTACCGATCCGCATTTCATTGACCAAATTGGTGCAAATGTCGGTCGCCTCAACGTCGCGCGGACGTCGGCTGCCGACCTTAGGTCGCGAATCGCAACGTTGGCCCGACGTCGGATTGCTACTTGGGGTACACAATAGTTTCCGACTTTCTAGTTCTCTGTTGTTGAAATTCAGTTTCGCCATTTTTTAGTTCATTTTATACTTTGTTTTTTTCTCTTCAAGGCAAAAATATAATAAAACCAAATTTCAATTGTTTAGCACTAATTCAATTAGTTATTCAGTTTTATTATTTCAAAAAGCTTTTCAATTTCACAGTACATTTGTACATGGCTCAAGATGTATTTAGTTTGCCACGTGGGTAGGTACCTGACCCACGTAATCAGCAAATGGCATTTGTTTGACGTATAATTATATGACCACGTGGCATGCCGATAGATTCGGTGACGTTCAGTAAAATCCGAGGTAAAATCTAGCCAGATTTTAGTGATTTTTAGTGGCATTTTGCAATAGTTGAATCAGGAATACTATCCACTAGTTGCGAAAATGCGGCATATTGTAGATAAAATTGGAATCAATAAGAAGTATACAGGGTGTTCGCAAACTTGGCGTAGAAAATTGAACCGCATTTAAAGAAATGCTCCAAAAGTGCCAGAAAAATGTCGAAAAAAAGTTATGATTTTTATTCTTGGAAATATGGAGGGTCAAAAGCTGGTCCTTCGACCCCTTCTATTTTTGTTAGTTTGAAAGAATTAAGTTAACTCATTTTATCAGACCAAAAAGCAGATTTCTTGAACCTTTGAATGGGTTTTGTAATTTTGTTTAGTGTACAGGGTGGGCAAATTTGGAAGTTTCTATAGGAGATCTCGGTAACTATAAGGAACTATGAAAAAATGGATGGTTTCTCGATCGCTATTTTTGAGACGAACTCAATGGTGAAAACTAGAACTTGATATTGTCTTTTGTTTCCAAGCTATATTTAAAAGTTTGATTTTCCACGATTTCGATGAATGTCGATATCTTTCTTGGTTTCCAAGTTACATAAGAGATATTTACACTTTCTTCAGGCACTTTTTTGAGTAGAATGGAATCACCTCGACAGATTTAAAGAAAACTTCTTTCGTTTTTTGGTTATAACACAAAGTTGTATTTTTCCATAGGCAAGTCATAGTTGGCCATGGACAAATTAAATAGATTGTTTTTTTCTCTTTCCAACGATATATAACATGTCTGTCAAAAATTTATGAAAAGTTACATTTTTCAAAATAAACTGAATTTGTCATTGTTACCTGAGACATTTTTCACTGTTTTGACTCTTCACTTTGAATTTGTCATAGTTACTTGAGACATTTGTTCACTGTTTTGACTCAGTGACTTAGTCAGTTTATTTTGAAAAATGTAACTTTTTATAAGTTTTTTGTCAGACATGTTATATATCGTTGAAAAGAGAAAAAACACTCTATTTAATTAATCTATAACCAACTATGACTTGCCTATGGAAAAATACAACTTTGTGTTATAACCAAAAAACAAAAGAAGTTTTTTAAAATCTGTCAAAGTAATTTCATTCTACTCAAAAAAGTGTCTGGAGAAAGTGTAAATATCTTTTCTGTAACTTGGAAACCAAGAAATATGTCGACATTCATCAAAATCGTGGAAAATCAAACTTTTTAATATAGCTCGAAAACAAAGACGATAGCAAATTCTAGTTTTCACCATTGAGTTCGTCTAAAAAAAAAGCGATCGAGGAGCTGCCGTTCCAGTAAACAACGTTGGCAAATTCCAAGGTTTTTCCGTCGCTCAGATTCGAACGTGTCCAGAATTGTTTCTTCGTTCCGAAATCTATTATCACCAATTTCAACTCGCACTTCAAAATTTCTGGCAGATCAAGGGCATCGACTTGTCTGCAGAATTCGTTGGTGGCTCATTTGTATTCTGCGTTCCTTATTACTTGAGACCAAGTTTCAAACTTGTGTTTGGCCCAAAAAAATGGCGGCTATGGTTGCAAGAGAAAGATTCTTCATGTTTAGATTCATATTTCCGTATTTTTTTTGCTCTGAAAAAGAAATAAAAGCCTGTAAGGTAGGAGCCTAAAATATGTGATACGTGGTTTATACAGAGTGATCACGCGCGAATTGACCACCCTGCTGGACGTTTTCCCTTCAAAATAATAAGAAAGTGAATAAACTTATCCTGAACAATTTTTTCCGCAGACTTCGAAATTGTAAACTAAAATTTTTTACAACCCATGATATACAGGCTGTCGCAAAAAATTGTTTTGCTTATGCGACACCCTGTATGTTTTGATTTTGGATCGATGCAATTTTGTTTCTGAATACAAATATGTATCATAGTTTGAAGTTATCACACTGGGAACAGGGTGATCGCGCAAGAATAACCCCCTTCTGAAGGGTTAGCACGCGGGAATTCACCCCCCTGCTGGAGGTTTCCCATTTGAAATAATTTGGAGTGAAAAACTTGTCCTGAACAATTTTTTCCGTGGATTCCAAAATCGTGAAGTACAATTTTTTACAACTCATGATATACAGAGGTAACCACCTATTCAGTACGGATGGATTTTTGCGTGATCACCCTGTACCCAGTGTGATAACTTCAAACTATGATATATATTTTTGTATTCAGAATAAAAACTGCAATAACTGCATTGATCCCAAATCAAAACATGCAGGGTGTCGCATAAGCGAATACATTTTTTGCGACACCCTTGATATTATAGGTTGAAAAAAATTGTAGTTTACAATTTCGAAATGTACTGGAAAAGTTGTTCAGGGTAAGTTTTTTCACTTCCAAATTATTTCAAAGGGAAAACCTCCAGCAGAGGGGTTATTTCCCGCGTGATCACCTTATACAATGGTCATTACGTGCACTTAGCCAAAAGCTGCTAAGATTGTTTTGAAAACTTCCTTATTCTTTCTTCAAGAATTCAGGTTTTTTTTGTTAATAGCCCGAGCATTCACTATTGAACAGAAACAGTTTTGCTCGGAACGAAATCAAAACATAAATATCTAATCTCGATACTTTGTATATACAGGGTGTTTGCAAACTTGGGGTAAAAAATTGAAGCGCAGTCAGAGAAATGCTTCAAAAGTATCAGAAAAAAGCTGAAAAAAATTCAAGGATCTTATTTTAATAAATATGGAGGATCAAAAAGTGGTCCTTCGACCGCCCCCATTTTCGTTACTTTGCAAGATTCCAGTAAACTCTTTCCAACAGCCAAAAAAGCAATGCTTTAGCACGCAGAATTTTTTATATGGGAACTATTTGTGTTATTTGTTGCTCTACATCAGTTTTATGACCTTTAGAACTTTTCACGTGCATTTTCGGGGGAAAATGGATTTTTCGGATTCATGACTCACCCTGTACAGGGTGGGCAAATTTGGATGTTTCTATAGGAGATCTCGGTAACTATAAGCCACCGCTATGAAAAAATGGATGGCAGCTCCTCGATCGCTTTTTTTTTAGACGAACTCAATGGTGGAAACTAGAACTTGCCGTCGTCTTTGTTTTCGAGCTATATTAAAAAGTTTGATTTTCCACGATTTTGATGAATGTCGACATATTTCTTGGTTTCCAAGTTACAGAAAAGATATTTACACTTTCTCCAGACACTTTTTTGAGTAGAATGAAATTACTTTGACAGATTTGAAAAAACTTCTTTTGTTTTTTGGTTATAACACAAAGTTTTATTTTTCCATAGGCAAGTCATAGTTGGTTATAGAGAGAAACTGACTAAGTCACTGAGTCAAAACAGTGAAAAATGTCTCAGGTAACAATGACAAATTCAGTTTATTTTGAAAAATGTAACTTTTCATGAATTTTTGACAGACATGTTATATATCGTTGGGAAGAGAGAAAAACAATCTATTTAATTTGTCCATGGCCAACTATGACTTGCCTATGGAAAAATACAACTCTGTGTTATAACCAAAAAACGAAAGAAGTTTTCTTTAAATCTGTCGAGGTGATTCCATTCTACTCAAAAAAGTGCCTGAAGAAAGTGTAAATATCTCTTATGTAACTTGGAAACCAAGAAAGATATCGACATTCATCGAAATCGTGGAAAATCAAACTTTTAAATATAGCTTGGAAACAAAAGACAATATCAAGTTCTAGTTTTCACCATTGAGTTCGTCTCAAAAATAGAGATCGAGAAACCATCCATTTTTTCATAGTTCCTTATAGTTACCGAGATCTCCTATAGAAACTTCCAAATTTGCCCACCCTGTACACTAAACAAAATTACAAAACCCATTCAAAGGTTCAAAAAATCTGCTTTTTGGTCTGATAAAATGAGTTAACTTAATTCTTTCAAACTAACAAAAATAGAAGGGGTCGAAGGACCAGCTTTTGACCCTCCATATTTCCAAGAATAAAAATCATAACTTTTTTCGACATTTTTCTGGCACTTTTGGAGCATTTCTCTAAATGCGGTTCAATTTTCTACGCCAAGTTTGCGAACACCCTGTATACTTCTTATTGATTCCAATTTCATCTACAATATGCCGCATTTTCGCAACTAGTGGATAGTATTCCTCATTCAACTATTGCAAAATGTCACTAAAAATCACTAAAATCTAGCTAGATTTCACCTCGAATTTTACTGAACGTCACCGAATCTATCGGCATGTCACGTGGTTATATAATAATACGTCAAACCAATGCCTTTTGCTGATCTAAATACATCTTGAGCCACGTACAAATGTACTGTGAAATTTAAAAGCTTTTTGAAATAATAATAACTGAATAACTAATTGAATTAGTGCTAGACAATTGAAATTTGTTCTTATTATATTTTCGCCTTGAAGAAAAAAAAACAAAGTGTGTAAAAAAACAAAGTGTAGTTCATTTACACTTTGTTTTCTAAAGTGTAAATTAGTAGTTCATTCACACTTTGTGAAACAAAGTGTAAATGAACTAAGAAATGGCGAAACTAGATTTCAACAACAGAGAACTAGAAAGTCGGAAACTACTAGGTACGAGACAAGTCAAACAGCGCCCGCCGGTGTTTCTCCCATTGAAAAAGCGAAGTACCTACCTACCTATACTCACAATTTTGTGGAGGAAGTCGAAGATTGTCGGAGTCGAAGAGAACACTGAAGACTGAAGGAATAGCCGGAACGAAAACTCGATAAGCGATATTCAGCATGGAACAACTCATGGCACATGCGCAATCTAGAGAAACTTGCAAATTTTCAGGCAATGTATCAAGCTAAAATGAATGCAAAAAAATGCCAATTTTTATGCTGAATTATGCAAAATCATGTTGTCCATGTGCAAAACCAGCGAAAAAGTGAATTTCGCGGGTAGTTTCTCGAAAAGAATGAGAAAACCGTTTTCAATGTATAACTGGTTGCCTAGAAGGTGATGCATTTTGAGAACATACATACATGAAATGGAATTCACCTTTCCTATTTACACGCCCCCTCTGACGTCATAGAAAGATGCGTACGCGCACGTTGCACCGTGCCCTGTCTGTGTGTTGTGTTTTGACATATGTTTTCAAGGTTATGCCAAATTAGAAAGAGATTTGCTTAGAAAATCAATTTGCTCTTGAATCCCACACTGCAGAAGAACCTTGCATGGTGATTTCATGCTCTAATCGTCCTGACAAGCCCGACAGGAGAACAAATTTTCAACACATCTACTGTTCCAAATGTTCGCATCAATATTTGAGCAGGAGTCAAAAACAGTAGTCAAAGTCGAAGCTCGTAATAGAAAATATTGGCAATATTTTTGTACTTTGCAGGAGCGGCACATATTAGCATTTTGCTAGGTAATCTGCAGTTATCATTACGAAGCAACCACATATACCCAGGGCAGAGCAATCCTTCCATTTTTCAATTCAGAGTGTTGTGAGTGTTCATATCATACCGCAGGGAAGGACTTGCATAATCACCGCCGAATGTGATATATGAACACTTGCAGCAAAGATGCAGCAGCCAGACGACAACATTATGTTATAGCCAGCACAACAGAGCTATGTAGCCAACATAATGTTGTAACAACATAATCTTATGACAAAATTACAGAGTCACTCCAGCCAGAAGTGAAGTGAAAGGTGAAAGTGACATTTATTAAACATAACCTTGAATTTCGTGCATCAGCAACATGGTAAACTGGTAAAATTGAAACAGAAATGGGTCCTAAATGTTGCATACGTTCTTGCCGTAATAAAACACAGACGGGCCAACAGAATTTTGTCTTTTGTCTGAGCCTTTTGAGAGAAAAAAAGCGGGAAGGCGGCTGACGACGGTGCAGTATGCGCGCGCTGGCTGTAGCCATTTCTTTCCATCTCATCGAAAGTGAGCATAAAACCCTTTTACTCTAGCAAATAGAATAGGTGAATTGCAATGGTCATAGGATTTCTGCAGCCAGTTTTGCAACAAACTGCTCATAGTTTTTGCGAAAACAGAAAATGCAAACTAGAAGTCGGTATTTTCAAAAAACTACTTATCGAATAACAAGTTGTAACGGGGGTTCTTTGGGTTCGCCCGTTATTTATGATGAGCGCTGATGCTCGGAGCGCTGATGCTCAGATTTTACTCAGGTAGTCAAGGGTTGTCAACTCTCCTTGCATAGGTTCAAGTTGCTCTCAGCTTAGATTGCTCGGGCGCCACCCTACTGACCGCAGGGAAAGTAAACTCGCATATAGTTTAACAAGTATATTGAACACACAATTAATTTACGTACAAAAGGGTTTCACACAAAATGACAGTGATTGTTACACAAATATTTACAGCAATTGTTACACAAATAATTACAGCCAAGAGATGGGAATAACAAAAACCTATCCCGCAAAGGATCCTACCACAAAGCACGTGACGCGAGGGGAGGGTGTGACGTAGTACAGAGCGCAGTTCGGAGGGGAGTTTGATAACGATGCGGTGCGACGTGTGCAGCGTGCACCTGACTACCTTTCTCTCAAATTTACCCCCTCATTCACACATTCATTCGCACAGACTGTGCTGGCAAGATCCGGCCAGGACACTACCGGAGCTTTGTGTCCACGACCAGCCGATCTCCCAGCAACAATCGTAACTACTCACGCAATAACCCGGCCTGGACACGCCGGATCCACGACCTGCCGGTTACTCGGAGTAGCTCTGCTCATACAGTCATCCACGACTAAACTTGCTCCAGGACACGGAGTATCCACGAACGCCAGTAGCCAGGACAGACCTGATTCACACAGTCATCCATAGTGTTTCACTCTCGGCGAGACGAGAGCGAGAGTGGGTCGCTCTCGGTCTCGGTCTCGTAAATCTCGTTACTGGGCCACTCTCGTCTCGGTCTCGTACCATGTGGTCTCGCTCTCGGTCTCGGACTCTCGGCGAGACTCTCGCTCTCGGTCTCGGGGTTTATTTTATGGACTTTTCCGAAAAACCAAGTTTCATTCTCGGACAAATAAATGGTGATGGTGCAAAATTGCAATTTGTATTTTACTTATATCATAATTATGATCAATATATTTCCATTTCACGGTACTTGAAACATAAATTATTTATTATATGCCATATTTGTTGTAATGAAACTCATTGATGGCCAATACATTGTTCGAGTCTGAGTTTATTACGTTGGCGAATCACATTTTTCTATCCTTTATTTCAGATTCTTATTTGTACGATCAAAATACCTGTTGATTTCTGTTCGATATTTTGTCACCGTGACCGTGAATTCTTTAGTTTTGGCAGTGGGGAACAAAAACTAATAAAGTACTATGTTTAATTACGATTTGTTAAACTATCTAGCTGGGTTCAAACAACAATCGTACATAATATGTAGACAGAGAGGCAGATTTTTTCTCTTAGAAAACACAAAAAGATAGTAAGATTGATTCGATCAAGTCTAAGTCTGTTACAATAATAAAAATAAAAACAATATAGGTATGGTAGATACCTGCCGAATTATTGTTAAGGTATAAACAATTTCACTTTATTCGTTTACACCAAAACACACCTGAGTGGGTATAACTAGGGATAAGTAGATCGTAATTATTAGAAACCTAAAATTTTTCCAACTTTCTTCCTGCACTTGAGAAGCAATTCCCTGACTGCGATTCAATTTTCCACTCCGAGTTTGCAAATCAAACATACGTACATCCTTATTCCTTGAAATATAATCTATCTTGGAGGAATGAATTACCTTTCACAACGAACAAAACGATTTATATTGATTTGCTCAAGGAAGTGATTGGAAGAATGGTAAAATACGGTGAAACCTGTAGCCATTCTGACTGGAACTAGCGCAGACTTTTTATTGGGTATGATAAAATCATTTTTGCTTTTCTTGCTTTCTTCATTCAAGAAGAAAAAAGGAAAAGGTCGAGTCTTTTGTCATATCATTTGTGTTTTTTCTCCATTGAGTCCGTGAGTCAGCTTGGGCAGGTATATACCTACCCTTGGATTGTTTGGATTTCGGGCAACCCTGAAATAAATAACCGTGACCACTTGAATACAGAATATGTGAGAGTGGCGTAAAGCTTCATACTCACTCCTTTGATCATGTTGAATTTTTTTTTTTGACAAGAAAATACATATTATAGAGGTTCTGCTAAATATTTCCATTCGCTCATCAATTTGGTTTATTCATAAAACATAAGGAAATATAGCAGCTCAAATGTATCTAAAGTGGTACCTATGGTTTATAACAGAACAGGCCCAAAAACAGCACATCGTGCCTGTGCCGCTATTTTTATTGCACCACTAAAATATTAAGAAATGTGCTGCTGATGTGAAGGACACAAGTGGAATGCACATCGCAAAGAATGCCTTTTGCTAATACAGGATGATCACGCTAGAATTCTCCCCCCATGCTAGAGGTTTTATTCTTAAAATTAATTTGAAAAAGAAAAATTTGTCTCGAACAATTTTTCCCGTTGATTTCAAAATTGAAAACTATAATATTTTACAATCATTATTAGACAGGGTGTCACTTTCCACTTTTTCTCCTCCTTTTGCGAAAACAGTTTTTTGCGGCACCTGTATATCAGGGTTTCTTGACCTTACTTTTGTTTGGCCTCCCCGGATCATAAATGATATTTTCATGCCCCCCCTTTTTTTTATTATAAAAACGTATTTAATTTTAAGCAATATTATTATAAAAGTAAGTATTCCTACCTTACTTGTCGAAACTTGTTAACAGCAACTGACGACGTTGCGTTTTGAAACAGTGACCAAAAGAATTAGCGAATGTGATATTGTGATGTTCAATTTACGCGTTGAATTATTGAGATCTCTCTACGCCCCCCCCGGTTGGGAACTCCTGCTGTATATTATAGGTTGTAAAATACTATAGTCTCCAAGTTTGAAATCTACCTGGCTGGATGTTGTAATTAAAATCCAGTTGAAACGCACTTAAAGGGCGTGGGGAAACCCAAAGGAAAACCGTCGGTGAGCCGTGAGCGTTCTTAAGAATAAACATAGATAAGCAAATTATTTCTGTTCTTCCAATAGATACTCCTGCAGTCACACGTAGCACGCATTAAAAGAAGGTCCTTCTTGAATTTCTCTAGTTTTGCACTATCAAAAGTAAAAAATGTCGATGTCGAGAAAACGTAAACATTCGGAAAGTTCCCCGGACAGCCCTGATGAGATCGAAGAAGCTTCATCCTCTGGTGGAATAATAGTTGATGATAAAGTGAATAATAGTAGTGACAATCACCCATCGGTTAGTGCTGATAGAACTTTGAAACGGCCTATTGGAAGTCCGTCCAACATACGTGGCAATATCCTCTACGACAAATATTTTTTGGTCACAAAAGATGGTAACGGGAAGTTGGGGAAATGCCTACTTTGCGAAAAACAAAAAAAAAACGAAGTATATCAAAATGACCGGTCACAATACTAGTGGCTTGAAAAGACATCTAGCATCATGCCATAAATCGATTGAGGAGTTCCAGCAAATAAGGAGTGGTACACCATCTCAATCTCGGGGACAGCAATCTATCCAAGATGCCTTCAGAGAGGTAAGCAGCTATCGAGGCAGCTATTTATTTCACAATCATGATGGATAACAACTTATTAGTCAAATACTACCTACTAAATCCTCTTTTCTATTTTTTGATTTGGTCAAAACATTCAAATGATTGACCCATGAGCCCTCTTTTTTTATTCATTACTCTTTACAATAATCTGAGTACCTATCAATTTTTAACAAGAATATCTGCTCATTTTTTATTATTCCAAATTTGCAATTTCAGATAACGAGTGGACGAGCAAGTGAATCAAAGAAGATTTCGGACCAAGGTGTATTCGATAAGATGCTTGTGAAGTGGATTTCTGTCAAGTATTTGCCGTTCAGTTTTTTTGATGACAACGAAACTCAAGAATTCTTCGGGGCCCTGAACAAAAATGTGACTATGCCAAAGAAAAACGCTTTACGAAATAAGGTTCTTAATCAATTTAAAACTATGAAGCAAAAACTGCAGACAATTTTGCAATCTGTCAGTTCAAAAATTTCATTCACCATCGACGGTTGGACATCGGTGGCAAACTTGTCTTTCTATGGAATAACAGCCCATTTCGTTGACAAGAATTGGGTACTTCAGTCTCTAGTTCTTGACTTTGTCCCTGCAAACGGTAATCATACTGGTAAGGACATAGCAGCCATCTTTTATAATGTCATCACTGATTTCGGCATTGAAAGGAAAGTGCAAGGTATCACAGTGGACAATGTTGCAGCTAATACCATTTTTTTAAAAGAGCTAGAAATTTTATTGAAGACGAATAATATACCATTTGATGCGGAGTCTCAACACTTCAGATGTTTTGGACACATCCTCAACTTAGGTGTTCAAGATGCTCTGAAGCTTTTACGACTAAAAGACTTGACATATGACGCGCATGATGAAGACAATGAAAATAAGGATGGCGGAGATATAGACTCGGAAAGTATAGATGATGACGAGGAGGATGACAGCGAGGAAGTGGGAAACCAAATTAATGATATTGAAGGTATCACCGCAAGAAATTTAAGTGACGGAGATCAGTCTGATACGAAAGAAGTTGAAAGAAATTGCGTTTTAATAATCAGAAAGCTGTTTAAAAAAATTCGCCATTCAGAACAGTGTAGCAAAAAATTGAAAATTTGCTGCGAGATCAACAACACTAAATACAGATCTCCTTCTATCGACGTATCTACTAGGTGGAATAGTACTTGCGATATGTTGGAAACTGCAATTCATTTGAAAAGTGCTCTTAATACCCTATGTGAAAGTAACTCCGATTTCGCTGTATTCAAGATAGAGGAAAATGAGTGGGCACTAATTAGTAAAATTTGCAAGTTCCTTAAAAATTTTAGAAAAGTTTCGACCACGCTCGGAGGTGACAGTTATGCAACATTGCCTCTGGTGATTGTATACTTCAACATGTTGGTTGACAATATTGATAAGCAAATTTTTGAACTGGATGGAAAAGAAGACCGAGATGAAGTGGACGAATCATTGTTACTGGCGTTTCAAGCGGGAAGAGACAAAATCCTGAAACATTATTCGAAAACCAACTGGTTGTATTGTGCCGCCCTGGTTTTGGATCCACGGCATAAAGTCGAAACATTTGATATGACTGCATGGGGAAGAGAAATGAAAAGTCAGTCCATCCAAACTTTTCATAACATCTTTAAAGAATATCAGGATGACGATGCTGATCGAGCTGGAAGAAGTGCCAAAAAAATTAGACAAGAAAATAAATTTAATGAGAGTACCGACAGTGAGGAAGACAGTATAACATTGGACACGCTGTATGGAGAAAATAAAACATTCACTACTTCTGAAGAATTTGTAGCCTACACAACTGCACCGCGAACCAACAAAGATGCAGATATATTGTTATGGTGGAAAATGCACGAACATAATTATCCCAACCTTGCTAAAATGACACGGGATGTTTTTAGCATCACAGCAACCTCAGTGCCTTCAGAACGGTTGTTTTCGAAAGCAGCGCTAACTATTAGGAAACACCGAAATCGATTAAACAGAGATTCGGCGAGAAGTTTGTTGTGTCTCAATTCGTGGATGACATGTGGACTAGCTGACAAGTTGAATTGTTAGTGTTAGTGAGAAGATAGTTTTGTGAAAAATTAATAATAAATGTTCTTCTAATAGACTAAAACAAACAAGTTTATGAACAAAACAAATAAGGTTATAAAGAATCCAAGCAGTTTTGACAGCAAGTTTCACATAAAACAATAATTGATATTAATAATTAATAGGTACCTATCATTTGATATTATATAAATCTATACAATTACAATAATGCAAATTCTTTCAATCATTTCGATTGTTCAAACATTTTTCTCTCCATTCCATTCAGTCTCAAATTTTTAGAATGGACTAGGCCTGGCGTAGATTTTGTTCCGTTGAAAATTGCATAAAAAAGATTCACTTATTCTAGGAATACAGAAGTTTAAAGTTCAATATGTTTCAAATCACGGCAATTTTTACGGTTACGTAAATTACGTATACGTTCATTAATATAAGCTTAGGAGTTAAACGATGTTATGATTTGCATTTCCTTAGTTGATTTAGTATTGCTGTTATTGTAAGTTGTTAGTATGTATAAGTATTACAGCTCGCTGATGTAAGTAGTAATTTGGGGGTATAAGCTTCGCCCCCACATGATGAAACCACTGAAATCTATATGTGTTGTACTATTTATTATTAAGTGTATGTAGGCTTACACTTCACAATAGAAAGTTCTCAAATCTAACCTTCATCTCGAATCTTTCTCACAATCATGTTATGTTTTATTCAGATATTGTAATTGAGGTAATAGTTGGGTGATTATTGAAGAGACCATCAATAGGATCAAAATTAGGTTCATTTCCACTTATTATACGCATTGAGCATTGCACACCGAGACTCTCGGTTTTACCGAGACTCTCGCCATGGTAATCTCGTCTCGCTCTCGGTCTCGGTCATAGCACTCTCGTCTCGGTCTCGCTCTCGGTCTCGGCCCGAGAGCGAGACCGAGACCGAGAAAATCTCGCTCTCGTGGGAAACACTAGTCATCCACGACTAGACTTGCTCCAGGACACGGGGTATCCACGAACGCCAGTAGCCAGGACAGACCTCATTCACACAGTCATCCACGACTAAACCCCAAATTCACTCAGTCTATCCACGACTAGACTTGCTCCAGGACACTGAGTATCCACGAACGCCAGTAGCCAGGACAGACCTCTCACACAGTCTATCCACGACTAGACTTGCTCCAGGACACGGGGTATCCACGAACGCCAGTAGCCAGGACAGACCTCATTCACACAGTCATCCACGACTAGACTTGCTCCAGGACACGGAGTATCCACGAACGCCAGTAGCCAGGACAGACAACACATTCATACTCCCCAGTCAGGTGCACACCAGCGAATCTTTGAAGAAAAGACTCAGTGAACACCGTGGACATGGAGTTGGTACCTAGGTACAACGTTTGGAGATGTTAATTGTCATCTGGCTTCCCCACGACCTCTTGAGAGCGGTTATGCCCAATGAAGGACATGGTTGTTCTGCTTTGGAAGTGTTCGGTCAGTTGATTGCAACAACACTCCAACGAGTCGGTAGAATGACTGGTACCTATTACCGAAATCGGCCGAAGCCATGGAACAAGGAATGGGAAAGGTTATGTGAACAGTATGGATGGGAACTGTTAAAGATGCCACGCATCTAAAATGCTTTTACGCGTAATGGCGAGGCTCGCAATAGTAGGCAAGAGCGCCTGCGTCACCTGTTAATGATTCGTTGAACGGTACTAAAACTCTCTTACGCTGAGCCGCGGGGTCAGCCGTAGTAGGTTGGAGCGCGCGCGCCCATCTCGTGGCGGAACGCGGAACTAGTCGCGCGCTTGCTCTGTGCTCTCTGTGGCGCGTTTAATCGCCGTATTGGGGCGGTTTATCACAAAGTCACTATATTTTTGCTCATTGTTTCAATCGGTTTCAACATCACCGCTTCCAAGCACAATGGAAGATCGAGAAATGCTTTTTTTTTGGAACTCACTTGACAACTTCATCACTACTAGCCGCTTTATTGATACACAATATCATAGATAAAGCAAGCAATAGACAGCCGATTCCCTCAGTAAGCTTTGAAGAAGAGTTCCGAGCGCCCTCTCTGTTCCCTGTCAAGTACAACGACAAGAAAATGTAGATTCCTGTTCTACTTTTAAAAAATCTTGAGAGCGGGAGATTTGAACAGTTTCTTTAATTGTCTTGATGAGATAAGCGACTGTTTGTACACAAAGTATGCAAGTTTCGAAACTATTTTGTACCTCGGAAAGTTTGGTACCCTGGCACCTGTACCATAATACGCACCTTTAAAAACTGCTACGCTTCTTTGCGACGCGAAAGAGAAATCAAAATACTATTTTTATTTTCACCATATAATTTATTGTAACTTACATCTACGACATACAGTATTATGGAACCTCTCCACTTTTTTATAAAACGACCGATGTGACGGTAAAAGATTCATCTCCTGCGCTTTTTTATATTCCATGATATCTCTCAGTACCACACACTGTGCCTCACTTATTTCTGTTTTGGACGTGAAGTACTTGAAAGCTTCTTCTTGCCACGGCCAGTGACAAAAAAGATTAACAAAGAATCCCCTAAAGCTGTCATCCTCCGTGATCAGATCAGACTCTCCGATATTGAAAATCTGCACTCGTTGCTCCTGGTTCAAAACTTCGAACACAAACCGAGCCACTTCCGAATTTCGGTTGGGATGATCGAAGCAAAACAATTCAGATCGAGATGCGGATTTCCCTGGTCCGGCTGGAGGGGAAAGTCGAAGATCGTTTGGGTTATCAAACTTGTCCTTATCCATAAGGCTTATGAAAAATCCATGGTATTCTTCTTCACAAGTTTCCCAATAGTAGACGAGACCGCTTCCGTCTTTCGGTGTTAATCTTCCAAATTCTAGCAGAGGATGAGAATCGGGATGGACTTGGATATAAATCGGCCTTGGTCGCTCGTGCATTCTTCTGCAGTCCGCAGAAAATTCGGGAAGCGTCCCCCTCATCTCTTCCCATTCGTCTTCGACTCGGTCGACGTCCACCATTCCGAGACCGTTCCAATGAACAACGTTGGCATATTCCAGGGATTTTCCGTCGCTCAAACACGAACGTGTCCAGAACTTCTTCTTCTTTCCGAAATCGATGATCACCAGTTTCAAATCGGACTTCAAAGTTTCTGGCAACTCAAGGGCATCGACTTGCCTGCAGAATTCCTTGGTGGCTGATTTGTATTCTGCACCACTGATTACTTGAGACCAAGTTTCGAACTTGTGCTTAGCCCAAAAGCTGGCGGCCATGGTTGCAAGAGAAAGATTCTTCAAGTTTTGATTCATATTTCCGTAGTTTTCTTTCTGAAAAAAATTAAAAAACCTGATAAGGTACCTCTAAATGGTAATACGTAGGTATAAGGGTCATTGCGTGCACTGAGCGAAAAGATTGATCTGAAAAGCCTGATTTAAGATTGATCTGAAAATTGATTCATTCTTCCTTTAGGGGTTCAGGTTTTTTGTTATTACCCGAGCATGCTTGAAAAAGTAGTAGTTCTCAAACGGTTTTCTGCTATATCATTAGGTCATCCGCACTTGTTCAACATGTCAAAAGCATACATCCCTGTGATGAGTACTTCTCAGAATACAGGGTGGAAAATTATAAAATAATCTTCAAACATTTTTATTCCGGTGAAATAATTCTCGACAAAAACAGTCTTACATTCTTTAGCAACCTTATGGTCTCCTATTGAACATGTGAAAAATTCACTCTTCTATAGCCGCTGGTATTCTACATACAGAGTGGAATAATTTTTTTTTATATTTCATCTTGATCAAATCAATTCGGACAAAGACCATCTCCGGCTCTGCTACAAGTCTATAATCTCTCATTCAAGATATAAAAATGTCACATTCCTTGAACTGCCAGAACATGACATACAGGGTGGAGCACCTCTCTTTCCTTTTCTTCCTGGGACACATTAATTCGATGATAACCTTATCCATTTCAAAGAAGAGCCTAGAGTTCCCAGCAAAACATGTCAAAAATCTACATATCTGCAGTCATTGCAATTACTGGCTATTAGCTACTGTAGCATTTAGCATTTTTGCGATTTTGGTTTGGTTTGGAAGAAAATTCTCCTTAGCAACTCCTCGCACAACAAAAGTGGAAGCAAAATACCGGGTGTTTATAAACGTTTGTTATCATATCGCCTTTGGAATCTCCTATCACTCTTTCAAATCGTGCCTTTCACTGCGACTTTTGGCCTGACCAAAGCCTGCCGCGATCACAGACGTTTATAAACACCCGGTACAATTATTCATCCTGTATATCAAGTCGGAGTGATAGTAGAAATGAATAGTGAGCCAGAGTTCATGATTATTATCTGAATGATTTAGATTAGATGTAGATTGTATTCTGGGAGTTGAGGAAATATGACATTTTCAAATTTTGAATGAGTGATAATAGGCTTGTAACAGAGCTGGAAATGATTTTTGTCTGGACTGATTCGTTGAAGATAAAAAACATTGAAACAAAAATCGATTTCACCCTGTACGAAGAATACCAGCGGCTATGATGGAGTACATTTTTCGCATGTTCAATAGAATACTATAAGGTTGCTTGATAATGAAAGCTTCTTCCTTTCAAGGATTATTTCATCGGAAAATTTCAAAGATTTATTTTTCAATTAGTATAGGTCACAGAGATAGATGCTCCAAATACGTTAAACAGGTGGGGATGAGCTAACCATTTAGCAAAAAAACCGTTCGAGAACTACTCACTTCAAGCAAGAGATAATTCTTGACTATTTCAAGTACCTACACTATCAAGGGTGGGTTCAGTCAGCTTATTCAGCCGCAACTTTTAGTTTTGGTCGCAATGGCAGCGACACCCATTGGCTTTTATTAACCGGCCTCCTGTAATATACTGTGACATCAAAATATTATAATGTAGGTACATACCTATGAACGGAATAATAAAGTGTCAAACTCCTATAACCCAAAGATGGTTGAGAAGGAGAAAACAATTTATTTTATTATACCTATTATTTATTTTTTCAACCTAGCCTCCTTAGAGCAGCCAATAAGCGATGCAGTGCTCACGGCTAAAACTAAAACCGAGGCTAGATAAGCTGACTGAACGCACCCTAAGGCGCCTGCATAGTCTCTGGTATACAGGATGTTTTCAAAGATATCTGAAAGATTTCAAGGGAGATTCAAGATTCAATTTTATGATGATAAGGTTGATCATCGGGTTGATCAAAGCACCAGTTAAGGTTTTTGTTCTCGAGATACAGGCCGTCAAAGTTGAACTTTGAGAATTGATTTTTGTGGTAACTTCCAGGTTTCTTGACCGATTTTGATCAAATTTGGTACAGGTGATTTTGAAACGGATACATGTTATTTGTTCATCAAAACTTTTCCCAGAACAATCCAGTGGCGTAAACATAGGTGAGTTGGCCCTCTTTTTCAACATATTTTCCACTGTACTGAATATTTAAAGGTATTTGAGTTTGAAACTTCGGAAAATATCTCCAAAACACCAGTTTCAAATTGATGAATCATAATTTTTGTTTTGAGGAACTGGAAGTTTTCAGTAAAAGAAATTGGGCCCTGTGAAGGGAGATAACGAAATGTTTTTGGAAGGTTCAAACCCAAATATCTCGAAAACAAGTCTAGGATCAGAGTTTTGCAGAACTAACTCTATTTTAAACTGAGCGCTGAATTCAAAAAGTTCACATATTTGGGAAATATTCGTAGATGTGACGTAGATGATTTGTAGAAAAAGGAGGCCAACTTCTTTATGTCTACGCCACTGGATAATAGTTCTAAAAAGGTTTTGATGGATAAATAGCAGGTAGTCAGGTACCTATCCGTTTCAAAATTACCTGTAGCTTCGATCAGAATCTTTGGAGTATTCACAAAAATCAAGCTTTTTATCATAGAATGGCATGATGAATCATACCCTTGAATCTTTAGGTTACTTTGAGAAAACCCTGTATGTTTGGAAGAGAACTAAATTTGATTTACTGGATTTTGTTTTTTATTCTATGATGGAAGACTATGATGGAGATACAAAATGTAGATCCAAGCGATTATTTCGATAGCGATTAAATAAGGGATAACACTTATACATGATGTCGCTTTTTTAATTCCAAAAACAGATTCCACAGTTTGTGATAATGGATGCAACCATACACGTGTGCTTTTTGTATCAGAATATCGTCTGAAACTCAACTGTGTCCGTTTTATGACATCACAATGAACTTCTAGACAAAGTTTAATGACAATGGAAGGAATTCAAGAATATATTGATAAATCGATAGGAGAAGATCTTACCTCTTTATTTCGGCAAAATATCACTACTAGACACTTGAAATCACTGAACAAGCAATGACTAAAGATTGAACACACTAGTGGACTGCAACGTGTCAACTCACAGCAGCTTTCTGTTCAAATGAGCGAGTCCTGGTCAGCAGAGAGCTTTATAAGGGTTCGAGGGTCCAAACAGTACAATAGCTCGTATTCTCCAACCCCTGTTCAAAGCCCAGTACAAAATACAATTATTTCAAAAGTCTTTCACATGATATCCCTATCTGTCGAGTTCGGAAAGAGATGTAAGACCATAGTTAGTCCCACCATGTCAGTGTATTGTTCTCTGAGTATACCTGGCATCAGGTAGGTAACGAATAACAATAAAGCTTTTACAAAAATACTTCCATCTACCTGCCACAATTTCACTTCCCCGACCCACCACTCAACGAGGATGGAAAGTATTATGAACACGCTGAAAAAATGTTCCGAGATTTCGACAGATATATCCGTTTTGAGGTCCCCTATGCCTATGACGATCAAGACCATTTCCACAATGATCTCTCTCTGTGTGTATGTGTGTATGTTTGTATGTTTGTTTGTCTGTAACCTTCCACGATAACAGACGCAACGTCTATCCGATCGACATAAGATTTGGTGCACAGACATGGTTTCACCGTCAAATGAGCTTATTAGTTTTTGGCTGTCATTTGTCTCAAACGGAAGTGTCACTATCAAAAAATGATAGATGTCATATCTCACGGAACTTGAATCACGATATGCCGTTTGAAAGCTCATAAAAAACCGTGTTCAAAATAATCGAAAGTATTGCCCTATCTGTCATCTGTCAAATAATAAAAAATGACAAAGTTCAAAACTTTACCATTCAATTATTCAAAATCTATCCGATGGATTGGGATCAAATTTGACGGGAAGCAAATTTTTCAGCGTGTTTGGTTCAAAATTGTTGGAAAGTTCATTCTCAATATTTGCAGTCCCCAGATATTTGTGTATACTTGAAATCCCCAAAAAAAAATATTTAGGCCTCATTTGAAATTGTTTGAAATTATCAGTTTTCAGAGATTTGACAGCTCTAGGAAATACCTAAGCTCCAGCTGGGATTTTTTCTGAAACTCACAAATTTCGAAAGAGCACAAAATTCTGAACAAAACCTGTGATTTTCATGACTACAGTATTTTTTTGAGGTTAAAGTGATATTCCAGCCTCGATTTCAGCTAAAATTCCTGAACTAATAGATGAGTTCTTACCCCAGTTCGAAATTATTTTCGCCGACAACCTATGGTGAATTTATAAATTACAAGAACAAATCATGAAATAGTGGGTAATTTATTATGTCAGAAAACGGAGAAAACACGCTTTGACAAAGTTGGCCATAATTTTGGTCCAAAACAAATTGTTCGTAAGTTTTGCACCTGAATATCTTCAAATGGTTTGTTTTATCTCAAAATGGTATACGTTCGACATTACTAGTCAAATAAATAGCTGCTCTATCCTTCTAGTTGGACCACATTTTCGATGAATAATAAAATAAAATTACCAAACTCTTCTCCGTCATATTTTTAAACATTAGAATGGGTAATTTGACACCCCACAGTCCTTCTCCAGGCTAAAAAGTGTCAAACAATTAAGGAATAGCGTTTTGTAGAATTTTTCATGTAGTTTCCAAATATGCCATCAGATTTTGGGAAACAAAATCTATAGGTACACGAGACAGGATGACTTTTCCAACAGAAACTCGTGGAACAAAGTTTCGAGTACAGTTCTCGAGACGGTCATGATTGTATCCTTTTCATGAATGTCAACCGCCTGTCAACTACTTGTCAACTTCACATGAAGCAGGGCTCGACTTTACCGGTCTAATGGGGGTGATGAACAACAGAGGGCATGTAAGTGTCACGACACCCGGCCCAGGAAAAAGGGAAGGAGGAGCACTACCGGTGTAAACTAACTAAGAGTAGACGCCATTGTAAACACCACGGTTTTGAACGGAAATAAATGCGTATCTAGCTGTCGGGGCTTGTTTTAATTCAGCCACACAAGCAGCTCTTTTACTTACACTTAACATCAGAAGTGGGATTTTACCCCGCGTGCTAGTGCCAGTGCTCGTTGATCCTAATTTGTTTGTTGTGTTTTGCAGAGGGGAGCGGAGTCACCTCTGGGTGCTGGACACTGCTGTAGCCATGCCACGAAGATCGCGGGCGCGGTCCCGCCTGTCGCGATCACAGGAACGGCGTCGCCCACGCTCACGGTCCAGGTCTCGCGGACGCCGCCATAAACGGCGTCGCCGATCACGTTCAAGGGAGCATCGAGCTCGCGATCGAGCTGCAAGGCAGAATGCTGGTAGGCGCTCCCGCTCTCGCAGCCACCGAGAGAGCAGCGAGGCCCGCTCAGGCGGCCAGCGGGGCCCTGGAGCTGATCAAGCTCGCAGTGATGATCAGGCCCGCAGCGATCGAACTGCAAGGCGGCATGCTGGTATGCGCTCCCGTTCTCGCAGCCAGGGCGAGGGTAACGAGGGCCGCCCAGAAGGCCAGCGGGGCCTTGGAGCTGATCACGTCCGCCCTGATGCCACTGAACATCCCGGCGGGGTAAGCCGTAATGTTCAGAATGTAAGCACCAGTGTGCTCGAGATGGGTCGAGAGATGGGTGCTGTATTTGCTGCGGGGCTTGATAAGCTTGTTGACAAAATCAATCCACCCTCCACGGTGAGTAGTAATCTTCCTATTTTGAATAAGTCGATTGCGGAATTCAATCCGTTGTACGATAACGTAGAAGATTGGATCGGTTCCGTACAGGAACAAGCAGCTTTGTATAAATGGGACGATCACGTAACGTCGCAACTAGCCCTGACTAAATTGCGTGGTGTTGCTGAGTTGTGGTTTCAAAGCCTCCCCTCGCGCATCCATACATGGAACGAATGGCGCCGAATGCTGCTTACCAATTTTAAACCGAAACGGAATCTGCACAACGCCCTGCAAGAAATGATGGCATGTGTGCCATCAAGCAATGAAACATTGTACGAGTATGCTTACAAGAAAATTGCGCTTATCAATAAATTGCATTTGAATTTGGATAACGCGGACAGAGTCAATTTAATTATGGGTGGCATCTCTGACGAACAAATTAAATTTTCAGTGGAAGCTGCCGGAATAAGTGACCCTTACGTGCTTGCAAACCACCTGAAAACCATTCATTGTCCGAAATTCACCGAACCAAATTCTAGCCAACAGCCAGTCAAACGAAATGACAAACGCTCTTTACAGGTGAACGAAGGGAATGAATCACTAGGTCAGACTGTGCCCAAAACTGAACGAATTTCTGGGTCCATCACATGTCATCGTTGCTTCAAACGTGGTCACATCCGGAGAAACTGTCCCCTGAATACAAATATCCCTGGTCAGAAAAATAGTGCATGACAGTCGGGGAAAGAACAACTTTCTTTCGACCATAAAAATGTAAATTCTATTAGCTCCACTCATACCAGCCAGAAATATTACAAATCAATAAAAATCAAAAACCAAGCAATGACCTGTTTTATCGATTTCGGCAGCGAGGCTTCGCTGATGTCTGAAGACGCAGCCAATCAATTGGGGCTTGACGTGGGCACTCCAAATACACATGTAGTTTTATCCACATTAGGTGATTTTAAAATAAAGCCGAAATATTCTCTGAGAGTTGAGGTCGAAATTGACGACATTCGAAAAGAAATTGAGTTTCAGGTTGTCGATAAATGTGTTATGGGCGTTCAAATTCTTATTGGTCAAAATTTCACTGAGCTGCCAGAAATCCAGTTTTGGAAAGCGGGAAATTTTCTAACATTCGCTCAAAAGCGTTGTGAGGCTGAGCTAGCAGTGAATCTGGTGTCACAAAGTGCGGTCAATATTGGAATCAAAGTACCTGAAGTTGTAGAGACTGTTTTAGAGTTATTGAACGAGTTTCCCACAGTCATTGCCACAAAAATGTCTGAAGTTGGTAAGGTTAACATCAGTGAAATGAAAATTGAACTCTCTTCGACCCAACCTGTTTCATGTCGGCCTCGTCGGTATTCGGATGCCGAAAGAATTGAAATCAACAAAATAGTGGGAGAATTGTTAGAAAATAACATAATTAGAGAGTCTAATTCGCCGTACTGTAGTCCCGTCTTATTGGTGAACAAGAAAGGAGGAGAAAAACGCTTGTGTGTGGATTATCGCGCACTTAATAAGATCACTGTAAAAGACCGGTATCCTTTGCCCTGTATCGAGGATCAGTTACAACGCTTGTCAGGGTTTAAATATTTTACAAGTTTAGACCTTTTTGCTGGCTATCATCAAATTCAAATGTCTGAAGAATCCATCCCCTACACTGCCTTCGTGACCCAAGACGGTCAGTATGGGTACGTGCGGATGCCGTTCGGGCTGTGCAATGCCCCTGCGGTGTTCCAAAGAATTATAAATACTGTTCTGGGTCAATACCGTTTTCACAAGGTTGTTTGCTATCTAGATGACTTGCTCATTCCAGCCAAAACAATCGAAGAGTCTGTCGGCCTCCTCAGGGAGATACTTCAATTATTTGCTAAGGTAGGACTGACTCTAAAGTTATCGAAATGCTACTTTTTGCACACCAACATTGAGTACCTAGGTCATGTGATAAGCGAAGCAGGAATTCGACCTTCAAACTTGAAATTACAAGCGGTGACAAATTTTCCGGAACCAAATGACATACATCAGGTACGGCAGTTCTTAGGATTGACCGGTTATTTTCGTAAGTTCATTTACAAATATGCCGAGAAGACCAAGCCACTGACACTCCTTCTACATAAAGATGCAAAATGGGAGTGGGGTGAAAGTCAAGTACACGCTTTCGAGCAACTGAAGTTGGAACTCTCCACCAAGCCCGTTTTAGCTATTTTTGATGCCAATTTAGAAACTCGCCTTTACACGGACGCAAGTAGGAATGGACTGGCCGGTATTTTAGTACAAGTTCACGGTAACAAGGAACATGTGGTCTCGTATTTCAGTAGACATACCACGGCAAGCGAGCAAAACTTTCATTCGTTTGAACTTGAAACTTTAGCAATAGTGGCTTCTATCAAAAGGTTCCGACAATACTTGTGGGGAAGACCATTCACCATTTACACCGACTGCGCGGCGGTGCGTAGCACTTTTCAAAAGAAAGATGTAAATGCACGGGTAGGACGATGGGTTCTGCAGTTGGGTGAATTTCAGTATGAGATTAAACATAAAAGCGGACAACAAATGCGTCATGCGGATGCCTTAAGTCGGAATCCCTCACCAAACGAGTTTACTATCAATGCGGTCTTTATGAAGGAGGATGATTGGATGCTAGTAGCCCAGTCGAATGACAAAGATATACAACAAATCCGAGAGGTCTTGGAATCCGGAGATAGGGATAATAATAGGGAATTGTTCGATAACTATGCGTTGAAAGGCAGAAAGGTGTATCGCATCACAAGTCGTGGTTTAAAATGGGTGGTTCCCAAAGCAAATCGTTTCCAGTTACTCCGAATGACACACGATGATTCCGGGCATTTTGCCTACGAAAAGACTTACGAATTGATATCAAATAAGTTTTGGTTTAAACGAATGAGACGATTTGTAAAAAAATATGTATCGAGTTGTTTGAACTGCCTCTTTTTCAAAAGTCCCGGAGGAAAACCCCAAGGGTTTCTACATCCTATAAAGAAAATCGCAAGGCCCTTCCATACTGTGCATGTGGACCATCTTGGGCCTTTCATCAGAACGAAAACAGGAAAGACTCAAATCTTAGTCATTATAGACGCTTTCACCAAGTTCATTTTATTATATCCTGTCAAAAGCACCAAAGCCACCTATGTTATATTGTGTTTCCGAGAAATGATTAAGATTTTTGGTACTCCGAAACGAATCATAAGCGATAGGGGAACGGCATTTGATAGCGTTGAATTCTCCTCATTCTGCCGTGACTTAGGTATAACTCACCATATGAATGCAACTGCCCTACCACGGGGGAATGGCCAGGTAGAGCGGTATAATCAAACTATCCTTGCTTCCTTAGCGACAATGAGTGCTGACAACAATGATGATGAGTGGGACCTCAACTTGATTGATATCCAACTAGGTCTAAATGGTACGATTAATCAGTCCATTGGTGTAACCCCCAGCGAGGCACTGATGGGTTATAGGGTGTGTTCGCAAAATATTATAGCTTTAGGTGATGGAGCTGATGACGAGCAGAGCCTTGATATGACTCAAATTCGGCAGAAAATGATCACGAAAATAGAGCTTTCCCAAGCACGACAAAAGGAAAGATTTGACAGGCGTCGGAGGGCAGCTCATGCGTACTCTGTCGGTGATCTGATCTTGCTCAAAGTGACCTGCAATCCTGCCACGGGACAAAGCCAGAAGTTACTGCCGAAGTGGAGGGGGCCTTTCCAAGTTGCGAAGGAACTTGGAAATGACCGCTACGAAGTGAAGGACATTCCTGGCGCAATCCGGAGTCAAGCCCCTTATACTGGTGTCTGTGGCGTAGAGAATATGAAGCCATGGATTCACGTGTAACGGAACGGAAGTCTTAGGTGGGACTGACAGGGAAGTTGGAACAGGAGTAGGGGGTCTTACTGGTATCACCCGGAGAGGACTTGTCTCCCTTGATTAGGTCGAGAGTCTTACTGGTGTTACAGACTATTGGGTTCACCCGGAGAGGACTTGTCTCCCTTGACTAGGTTGAGAGTCTTACTGGTGACTAAATCTTACTTGGGGAGGGCCCTACCTGGCAAAACCTGATCATTATTGCCTGTTCCTGGAAAACTTGCCTTGTCGTTAGTGAGTAGAATAAACATGTTGATGGTATTTTGTTTTGTTCGCCATTTGTTCGCCAAACATTTTTCAGCTGTTATACGAAGTTCGACGTTTTGTCCTTTTTGCTCATTTATTTCTTGTACTAAAATCTTATTTCCCTTTACATGTTGTGGACATGTCTCATAGCTGCACTCGTCGCCGTGCCCTGCGACTGTCGAGCCAAGTTCTCCTCTGAAGTGTCAGTCCATTGAGCGAGGACACTCAAAAGTCAGGAAAGGCCGTGTCAACCGCCTGTCAACTACTTGTCAACTTCACATGAAGCAGGGCTCGACTTTACCGGTCTAATGGGGGTGATGAACAACAGAGGGCATGTAAGTGTCACGACACCCGGCCCAGGAAAAAGGGAAGGAGGAGCACTACCGGTGTAAACTAACTAAGAGTAGACGCCATTGTAAACACCACGGTTTTGAACGGAAATAAATGCGTATCTAGCTGTCGGGGCTTGTTTTAATTCAGCCACACAAGCAGCTCTTTTACTTACACTTAACATGAATGAAGAGGGTGCTATAAGGGCCTGTGGTGTTAGGATACACCTGCAAAATTTCACTGGTTTCTTTTGATTTATTCGTGAGATATGGGGTCAATCAAAGTTCGGTTGAACACATAAATCACTCTGTATACCTATCGAAAACATGGAACATCAGGAAAATTTCGAACGCAGATTTTACTTTGCCTCGAAAAAGCACACAAACAATCGACTAGAGATGGGCGGCTCAGGAGTGATCCGGCTCAGTGAGCCGGCTCACTTCAAAAACCATGTGACCCGGTTCGCGGCGTTGGATTGAACCGGTTCACGGCTCACTAATATGCGCTATTGAAATTTCAATAAAATGAGATTCGGAATCGGATTATGAGCCGATAGACGCGGAGTGAGCCGTGAAATTACAAAAACTCCCAGTTCCGGAAATTCCTTCGATCCTTGGCTGACAGTCTGACACAAGGATACGAAGAACGACTGAACGGCTGAACCGCTAAACGCGAGGCTAAACGAGTTGAGTTGGTGAGTTGTCGAGCCGGAGCGGAGCCGGCATAGGAGGAGGCATATGGACTCGGCTCGACACGACACCACGAACGACCCATTTTGAGCTTAGAAAACAAGGGAGAATATTAATTTAACAAGGAACCAGTTTATTTTATTACAATTATCAATAATAATTACCAGTTTATGCGAAACATAAACACATGCGAGTAGGCGATTTCTTAGAATTTCGGCTTGTTGAGACATGGGAACCCGGCCTATTAATTTGATAAATGAAATGAAATAGTATGAATTATTTCCCCTTAACTATAGGTGGGTACAGGTAGGTACCTTAGCTACCGAAAACCTACCAAAAGACAATAACGGCGTGAACATATTAATCATGAATGAACCGTGCTTGAGTTTCGAGCAAGCCGAGTTGAACGAGTTCGAGAAATTACGAATCGTGGTGCGAGGTGCGATTAGTCGATTACTGATCCGAACGGCTCAATTGAGCCGGTTCAGTGAACCGGTTCCTCAGACTGATCCGGAGCCGGTGAGCCGGTTCAGTCAACTGAGCCGCTTTGCCCATCTCTACAATCGACACTGAAACAGTGTGATTGAAGTTTACTTTCTCAGATTTCAAAATTCATACGAATGTTTTACGAAAGAATGGCAAGACACCCACAACTGGACCTTTCCGCGCAACCCACCTTGTTGTCGGAGAAACATTCAGAGTACCTACCTGGGCCTCGACCTAAGCGATCATCCATTGAAAACCCAGAAATAAAATTCCAATTATTGTTGAGTAAGTAAGTAAGTAAGTAAGTAAGTAAGTAAGTGAGTGAGTGAGTGAGTGAGTGAGTGAGTGAGTGAGTGAGTGAGTGAGTGAGTGAGTGAGTGAGTGAGTGAGTGAGTGAGTGAGTGAGTGAGTGAGTGAGTGAGTGAGTGAGTGAGTGAGTGAGTGAGTGAGTGAGTGAGTGAGTGAGTGAGTGAGTGAGTGAGTGAGTGAGTGAGTGAGTGAGTGAGTGAGTGAGTGAGTGAGTGAGTGAGTGAGTGAGTGAGTGAGTGAGTGAGTGAGTGAGTGAGTGAGTGAGTGAGTGAGTGAGTGAGTGAGTGAGTGAGTGAGTGAGTGAGTGAGTGAGTGAGTGAGTGAGTGAGTGAGTGAGTGAGTGAGTGAGTGAGTGAGTGAGTGAGTGAGTGAGTGAGTGAGTGAGTGAGTGAGTGAGTGAGTGAGTGAGTGAGTGAGTGAGTGAGTGAGTGAGTGAGTGAGTGAGTGAGTGAGTGAGTGAGTGAGTGAGTGAGTGAGTGAGTGAGTGAGTGAGTGAGTGAGTGAGTGAGTGAGTGAGTGAGTGAGTGAGTGAGTGAGTGAGTGAGTGAGTGAGTGAGTGAGTGAGTGAGTGAGTGAGTGAGTGAGTGAGTGAGTGAGTAAGTAAGTAAGTAAGTAGTCCTTTATTTCCTTCAGACATTCAAACACCTTTCACACATTGTTGAGAAGCAAACTACAACAAAAAAACAATATGGCGGGACAAGATGGCGGCAAATCGTGAAACGGGCATCGCTGACTCTAAAGTTATGGATATAATGACTAAATATGTAAAGTCTGTGACCTGAGTCCGATTGCGGCCTGAATTGCAGCCCACTAGAATCATGTAGAAATCAGACAGCCCATAAAACTCATCACATAGGTAATTTCTGATGCAAAAAATAAACAGAAAACAAAAGAGTTTAGGATAAGCTGGCGAAGCCCTCTTAAGGTTTTTAAACTTATTTCAAAGGTGAATCAGGCAGGGATGAGCATTGCTCTAGCACATCTTGATGAAAAAATCAGTCTAGAGAAGCATTCACATTTCGTATTTTTGCCCGAATTTTCTAATTCCTGGACCACTGGAATTGAAGCGATTTCAAGCCTAGTTTTAAAATTTTTGTCTAGTCAAATTAAGCAGAAATCGGGTCGCATTTCTAGAACTGAATATGCAAAGGTTTCAGGGCTCTTCAAGTGTTTGTATCAGAGCGGTAATTTTTGAGCATTTTTTTTATTTTCAATTGAATACTTAGGCAGAAATCAGGTCTTTCTTGACATTTCTTCAGTGCCGGATTCGCGAAAGTTGTGAGAGAGGTTGTGAGGCTCTTCCAACTGTCCTTCTAGGTTCCAGGACCGAGAGGTAAACCACTGACGGAATTTTTGTACACCGATTTCCAAGGATTTTTCAAATGATTTCCATTGATTTCCAAAGATTTCCAATGATTTCCAAATGATTTCCAAAGATTTCCAGATGATTTCCAATGATTTCCATGGAAGTGTACACCAGATTTCCAAGGTGGTTTACCCCTCGTCCAGGACAGCAATCAAAACAATCTCAAGACCAATGTGTTGAGTTTCGGTCTGTGGACAAGTTATAAAAAAATTAGTTTCTTCTCCCAGAGCCGTTAAAAAAAAAAACAAATAGTAATATCCGGAATAAGAATTTTATTACAAACAAATTCAGGTATATACAGATAATAATCCCGATTTGTCGCTAGTTTGTGACTAAAATTATCATACAAATAAAGAATAAAATAAGTACTACTACATTGATTTAGATAATTATCTTTTTTCGCCTATGCCTATTACGAGGCCTATTACAAAATACCTATCTAACTAATGATAGTCAATTATAGAACGGATTGTACGTAATCCAGTGCGCCCTGTTTTGCTCATTTTCCGACTTGTGAGTCGTGAACAGCGATTTATAAACATCCGTGGCTCTCGGATCCTTGACGACGCTATAATCTGCCTTCATTTTCTTCGCATCCATTGCCCTGTCGGCATGAACCAGACAGCCCGACCTTTTCTGTGAAAGTGTCGCTGGAATTCCACTGTTCAGCAACTTGGAAACTGCCGCTCCCCTTTCAGAAAAGCCACCGGCTGCTGCAGTCTTTGTAGCTGCCAGTTTGAAGATTGTAGCTTCAGGTTTCTTAACTGCACCTTCAGGTTTACACATTGCGGCTTCAGGCTTGGAGACTGTCGAGTCAACCTTCGAAGCAGAAGCTTCACCATTGCAAACGACAGCTTCGGGTTCCTTTTTCACCTTCACCTTGTTCTGCCGTTTCTTCTTGTGTTCCACCTGCCGCGTCTCCATCCGCCACCACACGACTTTCAAATCCTGCTCGTTGCCGTTCAAAATCACCACGTCGTCTTCCGCGAACGGCTTCTGGCATTTGAGGCACTTCTTCGTGGCAATTTCTTTCAGGGCCCGTTCGGAAAATACACATCCGCAGGTCCACAGCGCCACGAAGCGGAACTTCCCGGACATTTCCAGGCCGATGACCGGGCATATGAACGGCGCAGCTCTAGCATCGACACTGCCTTCTTTCTTGTCCGAATCCTCAAAGATGGGATTGGAGGTGAGCTTCAGGTCCTTGATGTCTTTCAGGTGCTTGATGTGCCTGGAACCCTCCGGAAGCTGGTCGCCGTTGACGAGGGCCTCGATGACGCTGACTTTGTTGTAAAGCCTGCCTAGGCCACACATGACGAGGGGGGCCTGCAAAGCCAGCTGTGTTATGGCGCAACAACGCCACTGGAACGCCAATTCGGAATCTTTGTCTTTCTGCAATTGAAAAAATTAGGTAAGATTTGAAAAGTTGAGGTTAAGAAAAACTTACGGCTTCAGGACGTTTCCTTACTCGAACTAGTTCGTCGCGGCGAGGAATTGTTCCACCGTCACAGCCCATTTTGCTTCTAAAAACTGGAGATAATAGCAAAAATTGGCTCAGAACTGAGCACACTGACACCAGAGAACTGATTGAGTGACTGAGACCAAAGAGTGGAGCACTTTGTTTTGGAGCACAACCGACCGATATCAGATCTGGCACAGAAATGACCAACAACCAACAATATCTGAGGGATGAAGAGAATGGCTGGAAAAATATTGAGTTTCTAAATAGGACAAATCCCAGCTCCCATTGGCCCGGGCTATTCTTTTCTTTCCTTTGTTAGTCCAGGTACCCACCGAGCCAGGTACCTACAACTACATGCAAAGGGTACTGTAATATGACCCAGGAGGATCCTCTACAGGATTAGTTTTCTATCATAAAACCTCTATAGAATTACGGGTCATTTCCAGGAAGTACCTACCTGCTTCACGCTGACCAAAGAGAATCAGAAAAATACCTGATGCCTTTTGTGTTGGTCACAATGCCTTTGCTGAGTCACTACGTGACAGTGAATATTTTTGAATAGTTAGTATTGAGAGCTCGATCCAGTGCCTTTTGTGCGAAATGGCATAAATACACGGAGGCCAGTATTATCAAACAAATTTGAATGCGCTTGCGCTTTCAGTTTGAAAGACCATTTTACTTTCTCGACCCCCCACCAACATGCAAGGGAAAGTATTGTTATCGTGCAGAGGAAAAAGTTCTGAGATTTCGACGGATATATCTATATCCATTTTGAGGACCCACAAGACGATTGAACCATTCCCAGAATGATGTGTGTCAGTCTGCCTGTGTGTCTGTCTGTGATCTTCCACGTTAACTGCCGAACCGTTGATCCGATCGGCTTGAAATTTGGTATGCGGACATGTTTTTTTTTCTGGGAAGAGCTCACTAGTTTTCAAAAATACGAAATGTAAATGCTTCTCTAGACTGATTTTTTCATCAAGATGTGCTAGAGCAATGCTCATCTTTGCCTGATTCACCTTTGGAATAAGTTCAGAAACCTCAAGAGGGCTTCGCCAGCTTATCCTAATCTCTTTTGTTTTCTGTTTATTTTTTGCATCAGAAATTACCTATGTGATAAGTTTTATGGGCTGTCTGATTTCTACATGATTCTAGTGGGCTGCAATTCAGGCCGCAATCGGACTCAGGTCTCAGACTTCACATATTTAGGGCCGTATTCATACCTCGCTTTTAAGCTAAAAGCGCTATTAGAGCGATGCACATTTAGGGACATTTCTCATATTTCAGTGTTCAAAAATACAAATTGACTCGCAAATTAGTTGCAATTAAGTACATACAATCGCTTCCAATCGCAATAATGTATTTTTGAACACTGAAATATGAGAAATGTCCCTAAATGCGCATCGCTCTAATAGCGCTTTTAGCTTAAAAGCGAGGTATGAATACGGTCCTTAGTCATTATATCCATAACTTTAGAGCCAGCGGGTTCCACCAAAAATGTTAACTGAGGAATAGCGAGAGGAAAAGCTAATTCATTATTTTCCGAGGAGGGGCAGATGGACATTGATTCGCGGCTTTTATGGGATTTCCTGTGAAAATACGCTGAAAGCATCTCGAAAACATCACTTCAAGAGGGTGAGAATTTGGTTTACCGAAAAAGTGCTTTGTTCATCATCTGAAATAGTAGGTAGTGATCTCACAACCTAAAACAACTAGAAAACCTGTTTCAATTGAGGAATCGTGGGCTTTAGTGAATTTTAATTTCCACGCCTGTTATGATCGATGTGCGCTGGTTTGTTGGGGTTGGGTTTTCGACAGTGGCGGCTCGTGGATTTTTAGCAAGGAGGGCTCAAGCTAATAACAAATTCGCGAGCTGAGAACTATAATGTTCTATCTGCACTTCTTGTAGAAAATGTTTTTCGAACTTCGAAACACAATTAGATCAGAAACTAGAGAAAGAGGCTTTTATTCCCTTCCCATTTCTGATCTAATTGTTCAAATCATGAAACATTTCGTCCATGTTTTGTTGGTTCGAAGTTCGAAAAACATTTTCTACAAAGAGTGCAAATAGAACAGTTCTCAGTTCGCGAAATGACGAAACTCGAGACAAAAACTATTTTGTCGTATCCGCATCACATCACAACCATATGGAGTTTTAGCATTTACTGTTAACAAAATTACGTGTGAGTTAATGCACCACGAATTTATTCTTGCGGGTTCGATTTGCTTCATATTCAGTAAAACAATGCTGTAATCGGACGTCCGTTGTTTTTTTGCATTTATTTCTTCTTGTAGGCTTGATGACCTAAATGTACCTTTTTTAGGTCAGCTATCTTTATGTTTGCAAACTGTTGACTAATCGAAGAGTACATGAATAATTATATCGATTATTTCAATCAGCTGGGGGCTCGAGAAACGGAGCCCATATCTGCAGTATAGAGCGGGAGCCGCGTCCCGCGTTGCCATGGTTACGGCACATGTTTTGCGCGGGTGCACCCCGGCATCACCGCATCGGCGGTGGGCGCCGAATGCGGAGCCCAAGACAAACTTCTTCGACCGTGCGATCGCTTAGAATTATTTTGTTAAAATATTAATTGACTAATGACTGAACGTTTTTGCACCAAACCAAATCTTTGGAATAAGTATAATTAATAAAATGCATTTCATGTCTTCCTACCGATAAAAATCTCTTGCCGCCTTTAGCGTTGGGGGGGCGCCGCCCTTGAGCCCTCCCTCACCAGCCGCCACTGGTTTTCGATTGAAACACTTGCCTCGCTACTTCACTACGTTTTACTAAACCAAACACGGTACGTATTTACAAGAAATTTCATTATGCTTTATCATTTTTTGGCGGGACGTCCAACAACTTCGTTTCATCTGTCAATTCATTTTTCGCGAAACTAATTCGCGCACAGTAGTATGATTGGTGCGAACAAATTGGCGCGAACGTACGTTGGCGCGAACATCCCGGCCCCCTTGAAACATCGTTTCAAAACGCGGTTAGCCATCAGCCGGAAGGGGGCACAACTTCCGGACAGCTCGTTTAAAGATTCCGTTCTTGGTTCGGACAGAAGCGACGCGTACGATGCCATCGGCTCCGGGGTGGACTTCCACGACTCTTCCCATGAGCCAATGCAGAGGTGGCTGGTTTTCGTCCATGATGGCGACGAAATCGCCGACCTGAAGGTTGGCGGACGTTGAAGTCCATTTTGCTCGGGTTTGGAGCTCGGCGAGGTACTCTCGCTGCCACCTACGCCAGAAGTGATCTCGTACAGACTGCAAATGGATCCATCTGGATCGCAGCGTCTTGTTGGTAACCTTGTCAAACGGAGGCTCGACTGGTTGAACTAGCACGTCTCCAATCAAGAAGTGGGACGGTGTCAGGACTGTAAAATCAGGAACATCGTTAGACGCTGGGCACAATGGTCGACAATTTAGACATGCTTCGATCTGCACTAGGAGCGTGTGGCATTCTTCGTATGTAAGAATCAACCCTTGAGTGACAGTATAAAAATGTTTTTTGCAAGACTTCACAGCTGCTTCCCACAAGCCTCCTTGATGAGGAGACCGGGGAGGAATGTGTTTCCACACGATGTGCTGTTGCGCTAAGCTTGACTTGATTTCTGAGTCAGTTTTTGATAAAAAATCTTCGAATTCGCGGAGCTGACGCTCTGCTCCAACGAAAGTGGTTGCGTTGTCTGAATGGATTTCGCGGCAAATCCCTTGTCTTGCTGTAAATCTTCGTATTGCTGCAACGAAGCTCTCGGAAGTCAAGTCCGTGACTAACTCGATGTGGACTGCCTTGGTGGCGCAACACACGAAAATTGCAATGTAAGCTTTGGACTGGTGGACGCGACCTCTTCTTCTACTTTCACGAATCTGTATTGGCCCCGCATAGTCGACACCACAAATCTCAAATGGTCTGGTTAAAGGTGTCACTCGTGACCGTGGCAATTGACCCATCAGATGCTTGGCTGGCTTTGGCTTGACCTTGCGACATTTCATGCAACCGTGAATCACTTTCCTGATATGTCTTCTGGCAGACAATGGCCAAAATATCAAACGTAAGGTACTCAGCAACTGTTGTGCGCCACAGTGCAACAAGCGTTCGTGTTCCTGCTTGATGATTAGGTTTGTTACGTGATGTTGCGGTAATATGATTGGATGCTTCTGATCCACGGACAACTTCGAATGTTCCAATCGGCCCGTGACACAAAGAATGTTGTTGTCGTCGAGATAGGGCTGCAGTTGGTGAGGCTTGCTCTTCCCGTTGATGCATTTATTTTGTTTGAGACAGCTTATCTCGCTGGGAAAATGTTCCGCCTGGATTGCCTTGGTTATCGACCGCGTGGCGTTTTCGATTTCTTCAACGGACAACGGTCCTCGTTTGAAGTTTTGACCCTTGCAATTGTCGACGAACCTCAAGCAGTAGGCTATAATTCTCCGGAGTTTCGAGAAAGATGAATACCTTTGAAAGAGTCGTGTGTCGATCTCTTCGTGAATTGCTAGATGAGTTGCTATCTTCATCTCTGCCCGAACTTCATCGGAATTAAAAAAGTTCGGCTGCACCGGTGCCTGTTCTTCCCCACGAATGAACGGTGGACCATTCCACCACAATGGATTTGCTTGTAGTCGCGAGGGTGTGGATCCGCGCGACAAAACATCCGCAGGGTTCTCTGCTGATGGAACGTAAAACCAGCTGTTTTGATGTTCTTGTAGTTCCGCGACTCGATTTGCGCAGAACGTTTTCAAACTACTCGGTGATGTGTTAATCCAGCAAAGCGTAACTGTGGAGTCGGTGAAGCAAAAAGTTCTTGAAACTGATTTGCCAAGAGCCGCTTTGACTCGCTCGATCAATCTTGATAGAAGTAGTGCACCGTTGAGTTCCAACTTTGGCAACGAAATGGTTTTCAGTGGTGCTACACGACTTTTAGCACAGAGAAGATGTGATGATGTGACGTTTGATGATGAATTGGTGGATACCGCGTACACGCAGGCTGCAAATGCCTTTTCGCTTGCATCTGAGAAACCATACAGGATAATTTCCTCAGATGTATTTTGCGGAGCTACGTTTCTGGTAATGCGAAACTGGTTAACCCCCTCGATTGAATCGCGAAACTCACGCCAGCTTTCAGCTGTTCCACATGGTAGTGGTTCATCCCAAGATACCTTCAGCTGCCAAAGATGCTGCATGATGAGTTTGGCAACAAGTACTATGGGTCCTATCAATCCCATTGGATCGTAAATTTGCGCAATGGATGAAAGGACTGACCTCTTCGTCGGTCGATCAACTGATGGTTGCTTGATTGAGTACTGGAAAGTGTCATCTGGAGCGTTCCACGAAATGCCCAATGTTTTATTGTTTTGGTTGTCGGTTAACACGTACTGATTTGCGTTATCCCGTGGTGATTCTTCCAATACCTGAGGGCAGTTTGAAACCCACTTCCGCAGCTTGAATCCAGCAGTCAGAAGTATTGACTCTACTTCTCGTTTCAGCTTGATCGCTTCAGTAATGTTATTACCACCGGCGATGTAATCGTCGACGTAAAATTCCTGGGTTATCGATTTACAGGCTTTAGGAAACGAATCCTGGTTTTCCTTGGCAAGTTGCAGCAGACAGCGTGTCGACAAAAACGACGCTGGAGAAGTTCCGTACGTCAACGTGTTCAAAACGTAGCTGTCCAGATGATCGTTTGGACTGGACCGCCAGACTATTCGCTGCATGTTTCGTTGACTTGGATCGACGTTCACCTGCCGATACATTTTTTCCACATCGGCGGTCATTGCAATTTCATGCATTCGGAATCGTAGAATGATGGAGAAAATGTCGGGCTGTATGGTAGGACCTGTTTTGAGCACATCGTTGAGGGACAAATTGCTTGTAGTTTTACATGATGCATCGAAAACTACCCTGGTCTTCGTGGTTGTGCTCGAACTCTTGGTAACGCTATGATGTGGCAGATAATAGATGACGCCATTGGGATCCGTTCCGTTTGTTACCTTAGTCATATGACCTAAGGTCTCATACTCGCTCATGAAGTCTGTGTATTCTTGACGTAGTTCTGGGCTTCGCTGAAGTTTTCGCTCGACTGAGAAGAAACGTTTGATTGCTATTTCCTTTGATGCACCGAGTTCTTGATAATTCTCGCGAATAGGTAGTGTTACCGTGAATCGACCTGTTTGATCTCGTTGGACATTTTTCACGAAGTTCATTTCACACTCGGTTTCTTCTCGCGACATGAATGTTCTCGGGGGAAATTCTTCAGAGAGCCAAAACCGCTCGATGCTGTCTTCCAAACTGGAGTGCCTTGGGATACCCACATGATGAGTCATTGTCTGACCCGATGATTGAGTGTTGGATATAACACCTGTCACGATCCAGCCCAACTTCGATTGTTGAAGCATCGGTTTTTTCTTGCCCAAATTGATTCTTTGATTTCCCATGACGTCCCAAAACACATCTGCTCCAAGGAGCATTTGAACTTCTGCCGGTGAATCGAAGTGTGGATCCGCCAACTTGAGTTTTGGAGGGATTTTGATTTCTTGCTTGTTGATTTTGATGGACGGTACATGATTGGTGATGCTTGGCATGACGAGACATGAGGTTGATGTTTGATAACCTGATACCTTTGAAAACAGGCGTATGTTTGTCTTCTCATGAATCTGCGAAACTCTGGAACCTATCCCTGTGACCTCAAGTTGAATCCTTTCAGTAGGTAATTGCAGCTTTTCACAAAACGCAGAAGACACGAATGAAGTTTGACTTCCCGAATCAAGCAAGGCTCTACATGGATGCAGTTGTCCGTCACGTCCCTCAACGTTGACTTCAGCCGTTGACAGAATGACATACCTCGCAGCGCTCACCAAACTGCTAACCGCCGAACCGTTTACCTGTACATCTTGAATCTTGGGCAACTCAGTCGTTGAATTTTCAAGCTGTGACTAAGGAGACTTTGCTTCGATGTGCAATAATGTGTTATGACCTTTGCCGCAACGGCGACATTTGCTTGCAAAGCAGTTTTGAACTGTGTGGTTAGAACGCAAACAATTGTAGCAAAGTCCATGTTTTTTGACTTTGCTGATTCTTGTTTACACTGGCAAAGATAAAAATTCCTTGCATTGGAACAAATGATGAGAATTGTTGCATTTGATGCAATTTGAGGAATCGTTGACAGAAGCCGCAAGCGTGTTCATTTTTGGTTTGAATGGCCTTTTGAGAGATGATTTTTCTTCCTTTGGCGCAGAATGCGACGGCTGAATGGCTTCCAAAAGGTTACACCTTGAGTTCAGAAACGTGACCATATTTTCGTAGGTTGGAAACTCATTACTCTTGTTTTCAGATTCCCACGCCTTTCTGGTTTGGTTGTCAAATTTTGAAGAAATCAAATAAACAATAGGAGTGTCCCATGATTCTACTGGTTCCCCTAAAGCTTTGAGTGCATTCATGTTTCGCTTTGTTGAATCGACGAGTTCTCGGAGACCGATGTAGGATTCCTTTGATAATGCTTGCAATTCATGCAGAGCTTTCATGTGACTGCCGATGATAGCTCTCTTGTTCTCGAATCTTTCGGTTATCAATCCCCAAGCTACTTCGTAATTATCTTCCGTCAACTCGAGTGATTCAATGAGGCCAGCTGCTTCACCAGTCACCGCTGTTTTGAGATAGTAAAACTTTTGCACATTTGGCAATTGAGTGTTGTGCACCAATGATTTGAAAAGGTCCCTGAATTTGACCCATTCTGCGTAGGAGCCACTGAATTGAGGTAGGGCAATCGTTGGCAGTTTTGCATTCATTGATTGATTTGATTGTACTTGGTTTAGTGGACTGTATTGATGTTGTGATTTTTGCTGATTTTCATGAATTTCAAAGATTGCCTGAATTTGGCCGGAAAGGTTGTAAAAGGTTTCACAGAAGTCTTCGAAATCAGTTGTCGTGTGACCCAACAAGCCATCCAGCTTTGCCTGGTTGGCTTCAAATTCGTTGAAGTATTCATCAAATTTTGAGAAACGGGCTTTGAGATTGAAAACCTCAGCATTCGTGAATTGTTTGGTGTGCTGGATGAATTCCTCACAACTTGTGAAATGCTTTACAATGCTAACTTGTCTCTGTGTGAGAGCTTGAATGCCCTCCTTTTTAGGAGGCATTTTTGAAATGCTTCTTGATCGAAACAATCAATGTAAATGAAACGATCTCACCGTATTCCTGCTTGCTTATGGTTCGATACAAGCGTCCAGTGGCCACTACCGCTGCTATTGAAGGTCGGCTAGGGGCTGCTAACTGGCTTCCGCCGCTGCTGGTGTCGGCTGGAAGGCGCTGTGTCGAGACAGTGTTGATGGTGCCCGATGAGACGACCGGAACTTGGGCGAAAGTTGCCTGGACCTGCTCTCGGGGCTGCTTGAATGCTTGATGTCAACACCGCCGCTACTGATGTCTGCTGGGGTGCTGATGATGTCCACTGCCGCTACTGTTGTAGGGGGCTGCTCTGATTGAGGTTATGGGGCTCGAAGTCGACCAAAATTTATGTTATGATCGATGTGCGCTGGTTTGTTGGGGTTGGGTTTTCGATTGAAACACTTGCCTCGCTACTTCACTACGTTTTACTAAACCAAACACGGTACGTATTTACAAGAAATCTCATTATGCTTTATCATTTTTTGGCGGGACGTCCAACAACTTCGTTTCATCTGTCAATTTATTTTTCGCGGAACTAATTCGCGCACAGTAGTATGATTGGTGCGAACAAATTGGCGCGAACGTACGTTGGCGCGAACAACGCCCTTGAAACTGGGTGTTTCCGAGATGTTTCTCAAAGTTTGAAAATACCTTTGCGTCTCTTGCAAATTTTGCTATAGTGGACGTGGTGGGGAAAGACAAGTTGTGGATGATAATGAAAGAAAACCACTTCACCGGATCATAACTGAGACCTATATCCGGTTCACTTTCTATTCCCAATAGAATGGCTTTTTGGAGCAAAAATAAAGTGACAAACTGGAGCGCTGGGAGGATACGGCTGATGGCCGCTGATAATTTTGCTCCAAAATCTTGCAAGTTGCAAGTGCCATCAGTCGTAGCCGTAGCCCCTAGCTTATTGTCACTTTATTTTTGCTCCAAAAAGTTATTGCACTGAAAATAAAAAGTGAACGAGATATATAAATGAACGATTTGACCCCCCAGTGCCCTTTTCTCCGTCTCTTCGAATCTCTTTTTCCAAAATAGCTGATATGACCTGAAAACAGAAATAATCAAACAGCCTTGCAAGATCACCGCTACGTGAAGATATACAGGTGTCTCAAAAGTATCGCATTCCGAGTCCAGAGCGGTATATGAAAAAATGGTCTTTTTTTGAATATATGGAGGATCGAAGGGTGGGACTTCGCTCGCCTCTATTTTCGTTATTCAAAATAATTTTGTGGAACTGTTTGTGATAGATAGGCTTATGGGTAAAAAAATTAATTAGTGGGTGTCGAGGTGGGTGTGCACTGAATTGCAGGGTGAGTCATAATGTCTCTGAAATACAGGGTGTTTCAGAGATGATCGCAAAAAATATTACTGTGGTTAGATCTCGTCAAAATATGACGAAAACCTATGTACAATTTTGCAAAATTCGGCCTAATGACGAAGATACAGCCCTACAAAGTTCACTTTTTTCGGATTTCAAAAATTTGTAACTCAGGAACGTTTCAGGAAATTCAGCTTCAATTCCGCAAGAACTGGTTTGTCATAATTATCTATAAACCTGCCAAATTTGAGAAGAATCCAACCAGTGGTGTAGGAGTTATGAGGGTCAACAATTTAAAAGCATCCGAAGAAAAGTTGACTTAAGGTGACCCCTCATAACTTCTACGCCACTGATTGGATTGTCTGCAAATTTTACAGGTTGATAGATGATTATAACACACTAGCTTATGCTCAATTAAAGCTAAATTTCTCGAAACGTTCCTGAGTTCCAAATTTTTGAAATCTGAAAAAAGTAAACTTTGGAGAGCTGTATCTTCGTTATTAGGCCGAACTTTGCAAAATGGTATATGGGTATTCGTTATATTTTGACGAGATCTACACACAGTTAAATTTTCTGCTATCATCCCTGAAACATCCTGTATAATGTAGAACAAGACATGACTCTTCTTGTTTTTACAGAAAAAAAATTTTAGTGGCGTTCCTGAAGACAAATGAATTTTTGAGATTTATGAATCATCTTGTATGTTCAGGTAAAGTTCAGTGCACACCCAGTGGTTGATAATTTTTATGAACTAGTATTTCACATACAGTTTTTCAAAATCTCTTTGAATAACGGAAATAATGAGGGGCTAAGTTCCAACAATAATTGATTGAACCCATATCTCCAAAAATGAACTTCAATTTTTTTTTTCAATATCTTCCTCGTGTTCTTGAATGGATTCTATATACCGCCCTGGACTCAGAAAACGATACTTCTGAGACACTTTGCGTCCTGCATGGATTCTGAGATAAGTATCAAAAACCATGAGAAAAATGGTCTTTCAAACTGAAAGCGCCTTTCGATTTGTTGATAATACAGGCCTCAGTGTATTATGCCATCTCGCACAACAAACTCTGAATACTACCTGACTATTTATTCAACAATATTTACCGTTAGCTACTCAGCAAAGGTATTGTGGCCAACACAAAAGGCATCAGGTATTTTTCTTATTCTCTTCGGTAAACGTGGATCAGGTACTCTCAGGAAACGACCCGTAATTCTATAGGGGTTTCATCTCGGGTTTCATAATAGAAAACTTATCCTGAAGAGAATCTGCCCAGGTCGTCTTACAATACCCTTCTTATGTAGTTGTAGGTACCTGGCTCGGTACCTGGACTAACAAAGGAAACAAAAGAATAGCCCGAGCCAATGGGAGCTGGATTTGTCCTATTTAGAAGCTCAGTATTTTTTCAGCCATTCTCTTCATCCCTCAGATAATGTTAGTTGTTGGTCATTTCTGTGCCAGATCTGATATCGGTCGGTTGTGCTCCAAAACAAAGTGCTCCACTCTTTGGTGTCAGTCAGTCAGTCAATCTGTTCTCTGGTGTCAGTGTGCTAAGTTCTGTGCCAATTTTCGCTACTATCTACAGTTTTTAGAAGCAAAATGGGCTGTGACGGTGGAACAATCCCTCGCCGCGACGAACTAGTTCGAGTAAGGAAACGTCCTGAAGCCGTAAGTTCTTTTTAATCAAAACTTCTTGAATCTTACCTAATTTTTTTAATTGCAGAAAGACAAAGATTCCGAATTGGCGTTCCAATGGCGTTGTTGCGCCATAACACAGCTGGCTTTGCAGGCGCCCATCGTCATGTGTGGCCTGGGCAAGCTTTACAACAAAGTCAGCGTCATTGAGGCCCTCGTCAACGGCGACCAGCTCCCGGAGGGTTCCAGGCACATCAAGCACCTGAAAGACATCAAGGATCTGAAGCTTACCTCCAATCCCATCTTTGAGGATTCGGACAAGAAAGAAGGCAGTGTCGATACTAGAGCTGCGCCGTTCATATGCCCGGTCATCGGCCTGGAAATGTCCGGGAAGTTCCGCTTCGTGGCGCTGTGGACCTGCGGATGTGTATTTTCCGAACGGGCTCTGAAAGAAATTGCCACGAAGACGTGCCACAAATGCCAGAAGCCGTTCGCGGAAGACGACGTGGTAATTTTGAACGGCAACGAGCAGGATTTGAAAGTCGTGTGGAGGCGGATAGAGACGCGGCAGGTGGAACACAAGAAGAAACGGCAGAACAAGGTGAAGGTGAAAAAGGAACCCGAAGCTGTCGTTTGCAATGGTGAAGCTTCTGCTTCGAAGGTTGACTCGACAGTCTTCAAGCCTGAAGCCACAATGTGTAAACCTGAAGGTGCAGTTAAGAATCCTGAAGCTACAATCTTCAAACTGGCAGCTACAAAGACTGCAGCAGCCGGTGGCTCTTCTAAAAGTGGAGCGGCAGTTTCTAAGCTGCTGAATAGTGAAATTCCAGCGACGCTTTCCAAGAAAAGGTCAGGCTGTCTGGTTCATGCCGACAGAGCAATGGATGCGAAGAAGATGAAGGCAGATTATAGCGTCGCCAAGGATCCGAGAGCCACGGATGTTTATAAATCGCTGTTCACGACTCACAAGTCGGAAAATGAGCAAAACAGGGCGCACTGGATCACGTACAATCCGTTCTATAATTGACTATTATAAGTTAGATAGATATTTTATAATAGGCTTAGGCGAGAAAAAAATAATTATCTCTGTCGATGTAGTAGTACTTATTTTATTCTTCATTTGTATAATAATTTTAGTCCCAAACTAGCTACAAATCGGGATTATTATCTGTTATAGTGTATATACCTGAATTTATTTGTAATAAAATTTTTATCCTGGATATTATTATTTTGTTTTTGTTTTCTTGAACGGCCCTGGGAGAAGAAACTAATTCTCTGATAACTTGTCTACAGACCAAAATTTAAGACATTGGTCTTGCAATTGTTTTGGTTTCTGTCCTGGAGGCACAGTTAGAAGCGCCTTACAACCTTTCTCACAACTTTCTTGAATCCGGCACTGAAGAAATGCCAAGAAAGACCTGATTTTCGCCCATTTATCCAGCTGAAAATAAAAAAAAGCTCAAAAATTACTGCTCTGATGCAAATACCTGAAGAGCCCTGATACCTTTTTATATTCAGTTCTAGAAAAGCGACCCGATTTCCGCTTAATTTGACTAGACTAAAATATCAAAACTAGATTTAAAATCGCCTTGGTCCAGAAATCAGGAAATTTGGGCAAAAATACGAAATGTACCTAGATGCTCTTGAAGACTGATTTCTGCATTGTGATGTGCTGGAGCAAAGCTTATTATTTACCCTGATTCACCTCTGAAAGAAGTTCACAAACTATGTTGTCCGGAGGTTAGTGACCAAAAATCAAGTGAACCTTGCATTTGGTGACAAAAGCACAAAAATTGGTAGGATAGTCCACAAGACCTTGCTCTTTCGATTGAGTCGAAGCACCAGCTTATCCTAAACTCTTTTGTTTTTTGTTTATTTTTTCATCAAAAATTATTCAGTTGGGTCCAGTCAAAATACGTTTCAACGGTTTGACCCGATTTTTGCTTAATTTGACTGGACTATAAGTTTCACATATTCAATGGGCCGACAAAATCAAAATTTGCCAAATCGGAAAATAATAGTGCGGAGAACTTGTATTCGAGCGAGCTTCATGAGTATTTTCATAAAAATGTGAAAAAAAATCAGGTTGTAGGGTGCTACAAAGCACTTGTAATAAAAAAAAACAAAAATTATTTCAATTTTTTCCAGATTTTTGGGTAATTTACTATCCGGTCAACTATCCAATTCGCATTTTTTTTTATTCGCATTGGATGCGATTAGCTAGGTATTAAATAAAAGAAAACTGTTGTCGGTCGTCATATTTATATAAAGAATTCGAGTTTATTGAGAAAATAGACTCTTGATGAGTTGACTTAGATAGAAAACTGTTACCGTCCCGGTCTCAGTTTACTATATGGTCAACCACCGGAATCACATTATTTTTGACAAACTCCTTCTACAAACACTCAATTAGTCCTAAAAAACAAAAACTACTGTCGGCCGCCACTTTTATAAAAATAATGGAGAAATGCAGACGTTTAATTAGTTGACCACGTAGTAAACTGATACTGCCCTGGTCTTAGTTTACTATCCGGTCAACTATCCAAATTGCATTTATTCGGGGTGATTCCTTTACACATATTCAACTACGTCCTAAAGATGAGAAAACTGCTGTCGGCCGCCAGTTTCATAAAATATTTGCCCCCCTTGTGTCTTCGATACCGTTTGGAGTTCTGTTGAGCGCTCTTGCAATTTCCTGAGGTTTTCGGAGCACTAGTAAACTCTTTGTGCCTTTATGTCATATTCGGCCTTAAATCGGGAGGCTCCCTTGTGTTTTCAAGTATAATTTGGAGCCCTAATGAGCTCCCTCATGTGCTTTATGGCTTCCAGAATTCCAGTAAGCCCTCTTCTGCCATCTTGTGCTATGTAGGCTCAATTGGACCCCCCCTTATTATTTCTCCAATGTGATTTGAAGCCCTGCTGAGCCCCCTTGCATTTTTTGTTACTCTCAAAGCATAATAATCACCATTGTGCCGTCATGTAATTCGGAGACCTGTCGGGTCCCCTTGTGTCCTCATGTGTAGTTAGGAGGCCTATAATCAGCCCATTCATATATTTTTATCTCGATTTTTATTGAATTCCAGAGTACCAGTGTGGGGGCTCCATACTACATTTGAGGACACAAGGGAGTCCGATAGGTCTCCGAATATCATATGAAGTCATGAGGTGCTTCCAGCGATGAAATAAGGCACAAGATGGTTAACTGGAATCCTGCTGAAAGCCACGAAAAGCACAAGAGGGCTCATAAGGGCTCCAAACGAAGGGCTCCAAACAATCCTGGTGACACAAGGGGGTCCACTGGCATTCTGAAAGTCAATAAAAACTGAGATGAAAGCATAAGTGGGCTGATTATAGGCCTCCAAATTAGACATGAGGGCCACAAGAGGACCTGAAAGGTCTCCGAATGACATGATGACACAAAGATGATTAAGTATGTTGCTCTGAAAGTAACGGAAAATGCAAGGGGGCTCAGCAAAGCTTTAAATCACATTGAAAAAACAATAAGGGGAAGTCCAATTGAGCCTAGATAGCACAAGATGACAAATGAGGGCTTATTAGAGTTCTGGAAGCCATGAGGCACACAAGAGGGCTCATTAGGGCTCCAAATTATACCTGAACACAGAAAAGGGGCCTCTCGATTTGGGGTCGACTATCACATAAAGGCACAAAGGGTTTACTAGTGCTCCCAAAACCTTCAGAAACTGCAAGAGGGCTCAACAGAACTTCAAACTGTGTTGAAGACATGAGGCGGCCAAATACCTATTTTATGAAACTGGCGGCCGACAGCAGTTTTCTTATTTTTAGGACGTAGTTGAATGTGTGCAATAGGAATTACCCCGAATAAATGCAATTTGGATAGATGACCGGATAGTAAGCTGCGAGGTAAACTGAGACCGGGGCGCTAACAGTTTAGTATCCGGTCAACCAATACACAATATTGCGTGACCGCTTAGCGCATGCGCTAAAAAACGAGGTGATTCGTTCTAAGTCTTCCATATGTTACGCTGTAAAATAGGTGATTCTCAAACTAAGCTCAATGGATTATGCGTCCTTCTCAAGTAGAAGTGGTTACATAGAAAAATTGGAGAAACCTTCGCAACCTATTCATGAAAGCACATATGTGAGGGATCATTCCCAAATGCCCAAATTACGAAATAAAAAAAAATGGAACACTTCAACCATAACATTCAAATTTACCGCGAAATTGTCTGGGGATATTTCATTTATTCAGTGCTGTGTTGTATTGACGAAAGCATGGTGTGGCGACAAACAGTGACGGTCCTCTGAGTGGCACATACTTTTTTGACTGCCGAATATACATTGTAAATCGGAAGACTTCACAAGTGGCTGATAAAACTGAACAAAACGTCAACGTCAAGTACAGAAATCAAGGTCATTGTCGAATTCTGGGCCGCTATATATTATATATAGTTTTATATATAATTCGTACTACACTTCTGTAACGAAAGTTGCCTGAAAATCACGATTTTAGGCAACATTCGCTACATCAGTGTACTGCGGAATGTATTTTACTCCCAGGGACTTTTCTCACACGATTCAAGGATAGCGGCCATGAACATGCACGATGATAACTTGTCACTGTTTTCTTAGTTCGCATGACATCCGTGTCGGAGCGCCACTTCCGCGCAATATTGTGTATTATTAGAGTTTATCTTCACACTTCCTATCTTTTTTTGTTCTAAATTTGGCAGCCGACAACCGTTTTGTTTTATCCAGGACCTGACTGGACGTATATAATAATAACGTTGAATTACAAATTCAACGTTAATCGTTGAAAAAAAATCGATTTTGGTAGTTGACCGGATAGCAATAAACTGTTACCGATTTGTTTGCAGAAGGCTTGTATTGGGTCTTTGGCATTGTGTGTATAGTTCTTTGTTTCAATTAGTCCACGTTTTTGGTTCTACAGGACATTAGAAAGTTTTAATAGTTGAAAAGAAATCCATTCATCTCAGAAAATATGTAAAAATTAGAAACTTGCCTAAATCCGTGCAATGAAAGTGTTGGGTACTTATGTGCAGCTCTTTTGGTATTTTATCAAAGTGAAGAGATCGAGGAAAAGATGCAAAAAAAGCAAAGGCGAACGCCATAAGGTAATTATTGTCGTCGAAACTTGGCTTCACCAACTATCGCTTTCGCCTTTACTTTAAGTTCAACCACAAGGATGTGGAGGTGGTCCTCAAAGTGCAGAATTGTGTTTGAATTTCCCGCCTATCTCAGAGACAAAAAGGAGACATTTAAGCGTTTCCCCGTTTGGAGAAGTGCCTCAAAAGGTAGATGTAATATATTAAAAACATAATCAATTAGCGATTTGAAAACAGCTGGGTATTTATTGTGACATCGAAATGTATACCTTTGTACTGATTTATAAACTGAACTAATAAAATGTTACAAACTCCTATAACCAGAAGAAGGTTGAGAAGGAGAAAAACAATTTATTATTATTATTATATTATTAAAACAGCTGGGTATTTTTTTCAATAAAATCGCAGACACTGTTATTTCTTGTTATTCCTCTACACATCAACCAACTTTGGTAATGGCCGAGATGGCTTAACATTTATTGAAAGTTTTACAATTACAATGTTTTGAGTAGAATTACTTAGCCCAGAGACTCATTTGAAATAAAGTTGTATGTATAGGACTACATCATGTGATTCCCAGGATAGGTCACTAGAAAGTAAATAAATTCTTCATGTAGGAATTCTCCATTGATTAGGCAGAAAACCGGTAGATGGCGGCCGATGTATTGAAAACTGCGAAATGTAATTCTCTATGCTGCTGTATTATTGGTTGCCTAACGATGATTCGCTTCAAGAGAGAATCGAAGGGAAAATGCATCTCTCTGCCACGGATGTAGAGCTTTTGTAAGCTTGAAGTATAAAGGAACTTACACCTGACTTTCACCCTATACCTACCTATAGATACTCATTTATTTTTGCATGGATAACAGCTTATACGCCTTTATGTAGGTAATGTGAATGTGTATGTATGAATAGGTAGGTACCGAGGTAGGTACCTTAATATATTTTTGTAATAAAGCGCCCAGTACTTTAAAGCAAAATAAATAAGCAGAGGAGTAAGTAGACTTTCGATGCCCGTTATTGAGTGTAGTTATTCATTTAGGTACCTACTGTAGTTAACAGCACACCTAAAAGCTCACAAAATTGTTGGTACATTAATTCCTCATTACTTATGTTTGTTTAAACCTTGAAACCACCAATTGATGGATATGATTCAACAAACTCCAAGTTCACAGACTGATTTATCTTATCCTCTCAACAATGGTGAACAAGGCGCCGCCTTGTGCTTATTTCTTAACATATGAGAACACGATGCCATATTCAGCTATATACTAGCAACGAGACTAGCAATAAAACGTTTAAAAAAAAAACTGGGATAAACACAAAACATTTATTAAAAAAAAGAACACACATCTCATATAGACTATATTAAACTTACAATAACGGCGTTATAAGCTTAAAAAAGTACAAAAATTCAAAAGATGCGAGAATATACAAAACACAAACGGCTTTCCCAATAAAGATAAATCTGTAGAAAAAATATTTGCTCAATAAAAGCGTTTTATGTATCCTCGGTTTTTTTTTCTTTTTTTTTTCAATATCCATGAAATGCTGATGGAAGATACAGAGAGAGAGTTTCAATACAAGCATAAATATTTGCTATTGAACTACACAGATAACGCTCCCCTCTTAAGATTAATCTGTTATTTACATAGTACGCCTTTGACACTCACGTTTTTACTTTTTATTGTATAGTGGTCTTATTTTTCAGTTATTGTTATCATAAATAAGTTATATTTTATACAAAAAATATCTCCATAATGAGGTACGTCTGCACATCCAATATAAATATAAAATTCTATACATATTATAAATTTCATAATAAGACAGTGTATAATAGACGATTAAGGCAGGTTTACATTGTTTTCGAGTTTTGTACTAGAGTATATGGATGAAATTAGTAGAAAACACAAGTCTTGCTTCTATTATTATTAAAAATGACAAAGATTCACGACAATCGACTTGTGTGCGGCTGCTTAGAAATCACCGCGCCATGTCAGCAGCGAGTCGACGAGGAAGAGGGCGCCGGCGATGATGGCCAGGGAGGCCTTGGCCAGGCCGAAGTCCCTGTAGTCGGATTTCCTGTAGTCCTTGAAGTGGTCGATGTTGAGGGCGCCGGCGGCCACGAACATTGCGCAGCCCACCAAGCAGAAGAAGATGTCGATTCGTCTGTTGATGGGGGTCGACATCAAGTGACCTGCGGATTTTGAAAGAGAGGTCATCAGTTTGGTGGTCCGTCGGAAACCGATTGATCATTTCATAGCCAACAGTGTCACAGACTGCCGACTGGCAAGGACAAAATTCCCATCATAATACGAGAGCTTCAGAAGCTCTAAGTCCTAGTAGGTAGTATTCAACCAGTAGCCCTGGTTAAATTTTCGAGAACAATTCAAGCGCCGCGAGTTATTGACTTTGAAATCCGGATCCGCTAACCTCCGATTATACCCAGCCGACGGGATGGTCACTAGATATTACAATGATTATTACTGGGTACAAGAAGCTTCTTAAAGCAGTCGCGAGAAGCGATAGAGAGCATTATCGCTCATGAGCTTTAGGAAGCTGAAAAAAATGACATCAAAAGCGATATACGAGTAGATAATAGAGAAATCCAAAACGTTATTAGGGCAATCGCTGAAGGTGATGGTTTAAAACGCATGAAGCAGTAGGTAATAAGAAGATTATAAGCGATCCAGGTATAGCGAGCCTAAAGGCGATAGGACTTGGGGAGCTGTAGGATACTTTTCAGGACACTTTGTGTTTAAGGAACGAATAAAAGCTATCTTTGCCAGCTTCAGGAGAATTTATTCAAAGACAATCACTGAAGGCGATCTGAGGCGTAGGGAGGTTTAAATGATTATAAAGGCGATGGCCGAAGGCGATGTAGTATCAAGGGACTTTTATATAAGGCCTTCAGTTGCCCAAGGCAATTTTAGGCCAGAGGCGATTAGAGTTTATAGAGCTGGTAAGAAGAAGAAGAAGCTAGCAAAGGCGAACGCTCAAGGCCCTTTAAACTGTACACAGGTTCAAGAATTTTGGTAAGGCAATCGCTGATAGTGATTGAGGGTATAGTGATCGAGCTTCGAAAAGCTCTCGCGGACAATCGCTGAAGAAGTATCAGTATATACTTCACAGGATTCAGGGCTTCAAAAAACTAATCAGCGAAATCGAAGAAAAAGCGATCTAGGGCCCCTAAACGAGCACTAGGAGCTGAAAAGCGACACATGACACGATAATGGGTGAGGCACAGCTCACGAGTAAATAGCGATAAATTATGATAAACTACGAACTGCGAAAAGAATTCAGAGAATTCCTCGGAGGATTCATTATTTTCAAACATGACGTAACACAAAATAAACATAATTATAATCGCTCATCGCGGGCATGCAAATCATTTTCTCCGATCAACCTCTGACTACACACGACCCATTCATATTTCTGAAAATATTCCTCACCAGCGAATCCTCCGACAACGATGATGATGAATCCTCCGAAAGCCGCAACCGAAAGTGTGTCAGTGCTGAAATCCATGGTCTGACTCTTCGAATGCAGTCCTATGCACGTGACTGCGAGCGCCTGGAAAATAAACAGAAAAAACATGTTTACTCTGCAATAATAATTCATAGCAACAATTTTCACGCGACATTATCATTATTTATTCATGGAATTTGCAATTTTCCGCGGAGAGAATCCAAATCCACCAAACAAGTTGCGGTGCGTGTGAGTAACGCTTTTATTTATAGGAATGCGTGTGCACGGTAAGCATTTATAAACGTACAATTAAGTTTTTAGTACCTGGGTAAATATTGTTACCATTATTGTATTTGTTGTCTAAAAATAAAGCGTGGTCAGCATTTAGTGAGTACCTACTGCATATTCTTCTTTCTAGTTGATTGTTACCTATGATATATGACTCTGTCGAGGTTCGAAGACTCTGTTAAAGTCTTTACATTATCAAATATTATTCATCACATCACTACTTGTTACAACATTTTCACCTAGCTCTCAGTCTGTCACTGTAGAATAAATTTGGTAGGAACGAGGGTAGAAAGTATTTTTGAAAATTATGATTTTCAACCAATTTACTAAATCCACTGAAAAAGTTTGGCAAACTCTTGTCAAAAACTTGTAATCGTCAACATTGATTTCTGTTGTATCATTATTTTGCCTTCTGTCAATTTCAGAACTCAAGGAAGGTTTCCTACTGATAGAAAATAGTAATATTGGTGAAGATCAAGGTGAAGATGCATCGCGGTTCAGGTTGATTTTCCCGCCACAAGATGGCCCCCAAAAGCGAACTACAGTGACAGCTGGCAACTATCAACAACAATCAAACATCTACTCCAGCAATTTATTATTGTCACTTCTTTTCTTGGCTGCTATTGTAACAAGTATGAATCGTTTTTTTTTTTGTCGGTTCAATTTATTAAACCTCCCAAACGTAATTTCACGAGCGTTTTAGCTTCAAGTACAACGCGTATAATGGCGACGTGCAGTTTTTGTTGCAACTGTAAACAGAGCAAAGTACGTGCATTGTATGGCAAGTAGAGGGCCGTTATGCACATTATAAAGTGCTTTTCATTCAATTTACGAGACTCGCAAGAACGGGCCAGCCAGCCCCCGTTCTGGATTTTATTATGATGCCGGCGAGCACTAGCAATGCATATTTTGAACGCGATGTGCCTTTCTTGTTGCAGAGTTTTTGTCGCCAAAAACCATTTACTTTACAATTCCTTGAGGGGAATTTGTGCGAGCAAACTTGTTTTATTTTATGCAATTCATTACTATATCTTTGTGCAGTTCTCGAACCTTGATGTTAGCTCTTGAGCAAAGGGATCCTTTTTTTGGCCACGATACTTGTATTTTGTACAAAAAAAAACACGAAGGCGAGGTTTTATTGGGTTTCCAATTGGTAGCTGATCAATGAATAAAAATGTATTGACTGGAATGAATTCTAAGGGAAGAGCATAAATAGATCAAGCTTCAATAACTTTCATCAAAAACCCATTCTCAATTGATCAGCTCCTGTGTTTGACCAGGAACAATTCGTAGTACAATGTTAACACAACTAGGTTGTAAAAACGACAAAAACGTTCAAAGTATCTACGTTCCATCAAGTGATTTTGGGTAAAAAATGTTCAAAATTCATCATAAATGTTTATTTCAGGTTGGAGATACTTCGTTGTTCATAAAAACGTATTATTTTAATCGTTGAAAAGAGCGTTAATGACTGAATTATCAAACGTTCAAGGTCATACGTATACTTCTAGAACGTATATTTTTTTTTGGTTCATCATAAAAATGTTGATTTTTGTGTTATTGGATGTATCAAGTCACTTTTGAGACGTAGCCATACAGGATGCTCATTCAAAAAATTACTACTCTCAATTTCTCCCCAGAAAAATAGTTCTCCAAGAAATCACGCAGAATATCTGAAGCAGGATGACCCACCCTTTCAAACATTTTGAATTAGAATAGAAGTCCAGTGAAGCATAGTTATGGAAGCCCCTAAACCGTCTTTATTCCAGTGCAAAGAGAAATGAAATCGACCAACCATTTCACATTCCAAGTTTTTGAATAGAAATCAATAGAAACCAAGTATATTATTTTGAAGGACTTCCACTCTTTTATTTTGATGTGGAAATTAACAAAATCAAACTTTTTTCAATTTGACAATTCAAGAGTTTTTGAACTTGGAAACTTGTTTCTTTTTGAAAACATACGATAATAATGGAGCATTATAACGTTGAAAATTTCTTTCAAAACGACCATATTAGCATACAAATCGAACGTTGTCTTGAACATTTGTCTCCAGCTTGAAAACGTTCAGTATGATTTTCTACAGCTGAACGTTACAAAATGGATATTCTAGACTGAAAACAAAAGGCACATCATGTTTATCTGAACATAAAATGTCGACGTTTGTCCTTAGTTTGGACAAAAACGTAACTAAATCTTCCATAGTTCAACGTTTTGAGTTAGTTTCAAAATATATTTTTGAAGTGAAACTTCTATTCTTGCGCCTAAATCACAACACACTAACGCAGAAGCACACATGGAGTGAAATTGCTTCATAGCATCAGTGGTTGTAACGAACGCCTGTAACGATGTGCTGTAATTTAGGTTCTGTTTATTTTGTACATAATTGGACAATATGAGGGCTCAAGTTCATTTTGAAAAGCACATAACTAGTTGAAAACTGAGCATCTTGAATGTTGGCCTTCATTTGTGCAAAAACCTATATTATTTCAATCCGTTTCCAATCAGTGGAAAGACGTTTATTTTGAGTTGTATCGAACGTCACTGGAAACGTTCCATTTCTAATCACTTTAAAACGTATATTAACTAATAACGAAGCGTTTAAGGTTCCTACGGGAGCTCATCATGTATTTGGCCCTTTTTGAAAATCCCAAACTTGTCTTATCGACCGAGAGTCTCCAAAAATTTTGTCTTATGACCCGATTTTCGATTAAAAGGATGTTCCCACGCAAAAGCTCGTTGGTTTTATTCATGTACCGCATGACGTGAATTTTGGCCATTTTTCGAAAATTGAAAAACCTATACCAGCCTAAAGCCTCAGGGTCTGACATGTAAGACAAGGAGATTTTCAACAACCTCATCAACGCACATTAGACCTACAGGGTCAAAATCATGTACCTTCTTATGACGTAAGTTTTGAGTCACCAGCTCCATGTCTATGCAGAGTGAGGCACGAAATATAAAAATCTATTTTTCTTGAAAAAGTCCCCCAAAAATAATTTCTTGCCACAAAACCTTGTGCTCTTTTGCTCTACATTGGTTGAGAGACCAACAATTGAAGGGTTACAAGCCATTTTGAAAGAAAAATAATTTTAGAGGTTTTTTCTGACTTACCCTGTATAGAAAATAGGAATATACATCCAGTGGTTGATATTTTTCTCTAGTAATTTTACCACCAACAGTTCAATGAACTCTTCTGCAATAACGAAAGTGGAAGGGTTCTAAAGACTATCTTGTGATGATTTATAACTTTGAAAATAAAAGTCGGAGAATTCGACTCATTTTCAATATTTTTGATGAGATTCATACATTCATACCTTATTACGATTCTGAACCTGCGCTTCTGAATCATCCTGTATAATTAGATAGTAATAGCTTGTCAACAATCATCTACTGGCTAGACACAGGGGATTGTCGCTTTTTTCGACCCTATTTTCTCTACGATACTGGCTATTTAGGGTTTTTTCATTCTACGTTCAATTAGGAAGTTGTTCCTGCAAGTTTTTGATTAAAGGCTCTGTTTCCGGGATATTTGAGTTTAAAACTCATGGAAAGTTTTGAAAACACCATTTTTAATGGCTCAAAAATTGAAATTCAAGGAAACTCATAATTTCTTAAGCAAAATCAGTTTTCTGGGTACTTTGAGTTGAGTGAGCCTCAAATTTTTTCTTGAATAATAAGAAGTTTAATGGTTTCGAGATGATTTTCAAAATTTCAAACTCAATGTATCTCAAAAACGGTGACTCTAATCAAAAGTTTGCAAGATCAACTTCTTCCTATATTGACCACATCAGAATCTAGAAAAGTTCTGAATAGCCAGGGGCGTAGAGAATATGATAGAAAAAGTGACAGCTCCCTGTATCTTCTGCCACTGGATGATTTCAACAAACATTATCACTTTCAAATTTTATATTAATCGATAGGGTGTTTGCAAACTTGGGGTAGAAAATTGAACCGCAGTTAGCGAAATGCTTCAAAAGTAACAGAATAATGTTGAAAAAATTCAGGGCTTTTGTTTTTACAAAAATGGATGGTCAAGGTCAAAAGGTGGTCCTTCGACCTCCTATATCTTCGTTATTTTGGAAGATTTCACTGAACTTTTGCCAAAAGACCAAAAAGCAATGTTTCTGAACCTTCGAATGTAATTTTTATAATTCTATTCACTATACAGAGTGAATCGTAAATCCTGTAAATCCAGTTTTCTCCAAAAAATGCACGCAGAAAATTTTGTATGAGAACTATTTGTGTTATTTGTTGCTCTACATCAGTTTTCCAGTCTACAGAACTTTTCACGAGCATTCCAGAGGTAAAATAGATTTTTAGGATCCATGACTCACCCTGTACACTGAACTAAATTACGAAACACATTCAAAAATTGGAGAAATTCTCGCACTTTTGGAGCATTTCCATACCTGCTGCTCAATGTTCCACCCCGAATTTGCAAAATTTAGGCGAGGTCGACAGAAAAACGACGAAAAAACTCTAATTCTGAAAGGCTCTAATAGTAACAAAGATCCAGTCTGAGAAACGGCATAGATAACACTTTATTTCTCCTTAAGAGGAACCCCCAGTATGGAGAGGAGCACTTTATTCTGAGAGAGCCTGTATTTGGCCAAACATAAAGCGGCGTTACCTTAACTGTTTATCTTTGGTTTGAAAAAAAACGTAGGTACTGTTTTAATTCGGACGTTTCAAGCTAGTTTCGAAACGTTCATTTTCGGTTTAGTATAGAACGTCATTAGAATCGTTCTTCCTTGACCGTGAGTCAGCGCCAGATCGTAAACGTTTGTGCAATAATGGTACAATCATTTATTGATCAAATCATTTATTGATTTTGGATCAATAACTGAAGTCACAATCAACGTTACTGCAACTTTGAAATTTGGATGTTTCAGCAACGTTATTATTTGGCCAATAAATCACTGCAAAGTTGAGTTTTTACGGTTACAATCAACGTTCTTGCAGCGTAGAACTATTTGTTCACCTACTGTTCTTATTATCTACGGACGTGTTGATCTCACTATCTATACCTTCTCACATTTCTTTCAACGCAGTTACTTTTATAGGTGGTGTTCGAGAAACTAAGCTCCTAGATCAGTCATGTTTAGATTAAGACTCAGATAAATCACACGTATGCTTTCAGCTCGGCATAACATCAACATCCACAAAAATACCTCCTCCAGTTTGATAATGAAGAAATAATAAAACAAAATAAACCGCAACACCCATATGCTTTTTCCCATTTTGCTTGACCCTGTACGATAAATCACAACCTGTGACTGGCATTGCTCGAAGGTTCCTCCGCGAGATCCATGGGCTGGGAAAGGTCGTGGGATTGATGTCTGTTGTGTGTTACCGATGGTTGTATATCTGATGTGGTGTCTTTGATTATATCATTGAACAGCCGTGGGAGTTTCCATCACCGTTTATAAATAGACGTAGCAAAATTGAGAACAGACTTTTGAACGCGAAAGACTAAATTGCACTTAATTGAAAAATAAGCGCCGGGCAGCAGTAATTGGCAAAAGTCGCACTTTTGTGATGGACAATTCCTGAGAATGTTTGAAAAGAAGCGACGAAAGTTTTAAAACCAAGTAATCGGTTAAGTTTAGACGATGACACTCTGAAATCTAAAAAGCTGCGTTGACCCAATTGTTTATTTCTGAATGTCTATTATCATCGGTTCGGGCGTGGACGTGGCCGATAAATAAAGTGCATATAAAAATAAAATATAGAGGATCTTCCAAAGTCGTCGAGTTATTCGTTCGCCGTCGAGCTAGAATTTATGAACGAAATAGTTTCATCTTTATTTTTGAAGACTATTACTATACTTGCAGTAATTGAATTTGCACTACTAGGTTATGACTCAATTCAACTCAATTTATCTAATTCACAACCACAAAACGTCGTAAGTATCTTTTAAATCTATTAGCATATTTCGACCTCGCTCTTACTCACAGCTTAGGTACAGCTTTTTTGATTACACGGATAAAATAAATACCAGACACATACGCGGCCAAATTGAGAAATATAAACAATCAACAACAGGTTGGTAGTAAATCTGGTACCTAACTGAAAAAAGGGGTGTACAAAAACCACAAACACTTTGCCTCGTGATGATTAATCGTTATTATGGTTTTTTATGGTTCACGGCGCGTGCATCGTTGGTGAAAAAACGGAAAACATGTGTCTGGAGTGGAACTAAAACAATTCGGAGGTCATTAAAACCCAACTAACGCATCTGTCGTGTGCTCATTTAGCAATTAATCGGTCTGTTTTTGCCCATACATCAGTTGCATCAGTTTTTCACTGCAGTTTTCGTACCGATCCTGCCAGGATATTTCACTTGAAATAAAAAAAAAAAAAACATGAAAAAACAAAATCTGAGTCTATAATTTGATTTTTCACTTCAAAACGTTATGTTAGAGAAAAATAATACCAATTAACATTGGGTAAGTAACGAGGTAAGTAAAGTACCTGTAATGTACCATGTATGACGTACAATGTACATAAACATTCCCTAAATGATCTAAAAAGCCCTGTGTGGTTGTAATAAGCAGTAAACCAGGCAACGAAAGTAAATGAGCTCATATGTTTAATACACAGGGTGATTCAAAAGTGTCGGAACAAAACAATAGGTACACGGTAAATACAGGTGTTTCAGCTAAAACAATCCAGCGCGATTCTCTCAGAAAATATCAAGGCAACAGAAAAACCTTTTCAATTGGGGGAAAGCCTGATCTTTTAGCTTTCTTTTGAGGGGGCGCCGATGCTTGTAGGTGCTCTAGTTTTCAAAAAAAATGCAATTTGAGTCAGGCGAGTCACAAGAATTCGAAAATTCATGACCGACAAAACAAAATGCTTCAGATGAAAAAAGATCCTCTTTCTCTGGGCTTTCCATTGATGTGTCGCCGATGTCTGTACCTGGCCCAATAAGCCAGAAACTCTGCCTCAAAGTCCAGCAAACACAATAATCGGAATTCATAGCGACGTCACCGATCACACACTTGTTGATTTTCACATAAAAAAGTCCCAGTAACGACTGATGTTAAAATCAACAAGTGTGTGATCGGTGACGTCACGGATTCCGATTATTGTGTTTGCTGGACTTTGAGGCAGAATTTCTGGCTTATTGGGCCAGGTACAGACATTGGCGACACATCAATGGAAAGCCCAGAGAAAGAGGATTTGTTTTCATCTGAAGCATTTTGTTTTGTCGGTCATGAATTTTTGAATTCTTGTGACTCGCCCGACTCAAATAGCCTTTTCTTGGAAACCAGAGCACCTACAAGCATCGGCGCTCCCTTAAAAGAAAGCTAAAGGACCAGGCTTTTCCCCAATTGACAAAGTTTCTTTGTTGCCTTGATATTTTTTGAGAAAATTGCGCTGGATTGTTTTAGCTGGGACACCCTGTAGAATATTTTATGGAGCCCACAAAAATTATGAAAAAATTCTTCGACTTTTATTTTTGAAGTTATGAGGGTCAAAGAGTGGTCCTTCGAGCCAATTAATTTTCGTTATTCCACAACATTTCAGTCAACTGTTGGTGCAAAAACTGTGATTTTGAGTAAAAATTATCAAGTACTGGAGCCGCACTAGACTTCTATTCATTATACGAGTGATTCATGGAGTAAAAAATCCAATTTATCCAAAAAAGCTCTTCCAAAAAAGTCCTTGGTACAAAATCGTGTTATCTCCCCCGCACATCGGTTGAGGGACCAACCTAATTATTCAAGGGCATTTAAAAAAATAATTTCCGAAGTTTCTGACTCACCCTGTATTGAAAACAGAAGTTTTATACATATCCGGTGGTTGACATCTCTCACTTATAACTCTGCCACCAACAGTTAATCCAATTCTTCTAGAATAATAGAACTGGAAGGGTTAGAAAGACTCCTTTGACCATTCATGACTTGAAAATTAAAGTTCAAGCAAGTAATGATGGAGAAAGAAAACCTAGAGACTTTATTGGAAACCTGCTTGTCACTGACCTGTCAGCTGGTAAAATCGTATAGCCCAGGTAATCTTTGAGGTTATTTCAATAATTATCGCCCGTGGTCATTCGTCATGGATAGAATTTACAGGCGAGTGTGGCTTGTGCGAGCTAGATTTCCCTTTCTCCGGCCTATTTTGTGGTAAAAATGGAAGAAAATGCTACACTGCACTTCTCCGACGAAGAAAAATAAGAGTCCCCAGAAAGTCCCATGGAGTAACCTTGCTAATCAAAAAGGCTACTGTGTTCATTTTTGCTTATCTTGTATCTTGATACAATCCCGATTTTCATTGGTCGATCGTAAGGATCGGATCGCAAGAGTCGCATGTTGTTGACCAACTTCTTGAAATCCTCAAGATTGCGTTTTGCACTTAAAACTGAGTTACAAAAGGTACAGAAGAAATCGTGTCTTTGAACTTTGTTAAAACTGCGAGACTACAACTGCGACTTGAATTAAAATTGAGTTATAAGTTGAACTTTATTTCATATGAGTGCTTGTGATAGACAGTCGGATTGCTTGGTATTTTCAGAATGCTTAATACAATAAAATTGTGAGGTTTCATCGACCGAATATCTCTTGACAAGAATGGAAAAACTGCCAACATTAGCTTTTTCTTCAAGAAATTATCAATGAGATTGCGGTTCTCAGGAATAGAAGAGGAGAAACAGAAATAAAAAGTATTTCGTCAATAAAGTCAATATCGTGAGAAACTATCGAACTTTAAGCTAAGGAAAATTATCCCCAAACTTCTTAAAAAATTCTTCGGATGTGTATGTAGTTCGCCTGACGAGACAGATCTTCGAGTACAAAACTGATAGAAAGACGAAACACCCATCAAGTATGTGGAAATTAAGTGTCACCAGAGAAACGGAGAAGGAAAAGTTGGAATGGGGTTGAGCCAAAATCATGGCAAGGAATAGAGACGAATGGCATCAGGTGCTCGTAGAAAATCTATTTTAATGGGAGCGAAGAGAAGTAAGTAAGAAATAAGAGGTAAGAAGTGAGAAGGCGTTCGTTGAACGCCGGATAATGGGGAGGATTTTTAGCGAAGAAAGTGAAACTCGACTCTTCCCTTGGCCTTAACCTCGGCCCTCACTTATTATACTTCAAAATTTCAAATGGCATCACCTACTTCTTCATACATTAAATCGAAGCCAAATGAGCCCTGCAGTTGAGAGCAAAATCATCAAAATTTCCAAAAGCCCCCTTCAACTTCTTTTTGAATTTTCCAAACCTGTCAATCAAAGTAAGAAGAGCAGGGCGGTTAAAATCTAAATTATTTTTCCTATGAAGAGAATTTGATTAACTTCAAGTTGATTGATCACAATCACAAAGTAAGTGGTTGTATTTGGAATTTAAAAGCTGGAGGGCGTGTGGGGGCGAGGAAGTTGAAGATAAAATTGCCAAGAGATGCCTCCCTCAATTTCTAAATCGATGAACTAACAGAGACTTCAAATATCTGGTAAAGATCTGGAATGGCCATGAATTAGCAAAAAAACTCTTCAAATCTCCTACAACTGAACTTCGCAGCCGCAAAAAATGTTCTTCGACTCTGATGACGTATCAGGACTGGCTACTGGTGTGCGTGACTACAAAGGGCAACATGGGAGAACTTGTGGCTACAAGGAGGCTTCACTCTGGGAAACTAACAAGAAGGATCTATAGATACCGAAGTATTAGAATCTCTATTAGAATAAAACAAAACTTGAAAGCAGTCTAAACATTTCAGCTAAAGCAAGCCAAAAATAAGAATTTTCGTATATTCCACCGCTGAACGACCTTGAGCATTTCCTCCGCAAATTTCAACACAGTGTAGTAAATAATCAATCACACACCGCATTTCCTAAACCAATAACACATTTTCGTGGGTATAAGTACAACCACGTAATACTCGCGATAATCATTGTTGTTCTTACGCAAAAAAACAATAATTATCCAGAAAAACTCAAGAGAATAGTCCCAAATTGGTCGTATATCGTAAACTACAAAATTACAGTGATTATCCCACACTACTTTGCTGGCCCAACCCTACATGGCCGGACCCTTGTCTCGCGCGCGTGAAGACCAGCCAGTTTTGTGCCATCATTCCGAAAGAATCCAGGTTACGATCACCTTGAAGTTTCCATTTCTATATTACTGTACACTTTTGGTTTTCATATGACGTAAGATCTGGAACCATTCAGATGAATTATTGTTGCTGGCGGTGCTATCTTCAAGAACATCTTTGTATTTTTAATTGTTTAAGTAATTAAATTAAAGTCTGAATCACCCGAGTTTATCATTAAAAATATTCAAAGGGAGTCAAGCAGACGGCGAATAATAAAGTATCTGAAAAGCACCAGTTTTATATTTTTAGCAAACGCTCTTGCATACAAACTGCATGCTTTCATACAGTAGTGTGTGATTAGGAATGATGAACATGCCGGCATCTCATTAACCAATAATAATTAATGAATAATTCATCTTATGGTATCGCCACCAGTATTGCAGAAAGACGATTACTGAACGTTTAAAAATAGATTCCCATTTCTTTTCGAATGAAAAACAACCAGTATTGTGCAAAATGTTTAACGCGAAATATTCTCTGCTAATTACAACGAAGTTTAGCATTTTCAAAGTATAATTCAAGAAATTTAATCAAGAAATATAAATTTGCCGAGGCAAAGTCGAGGCCGTACAGTATGCTATAACCATGGGATAAGACGAATTAGGGTCGAACTGTTAGTTCAGTTGCACATTTCAGTAGTTACACAATTGTTAAGTTGACCAGGTTTTTTTTTGAAATATTCCAAAAGGGCTTGAGTTCAATTTTTTTTAATAACAAATTTTGGAAAAACTACTGACGCCATCAAGATGCTTCCAAACTTCCTTTAATGTGGGGTGCTGGGATGCTACAGAATGATGACCTATTTCACTGCCAATTCCAGCGTAGTTACCTACTTTTACAGCCGTATTTCTGTTACTTCACTCACGTTATTACATACTTTCCAGACTTCAATAAAACACGTCTGAACTGTCATTGCCATTTCAAGACAAAGGTGGATTTTTGCAATTTGATTTTATATAAAAAGCTAAAAAAACACAATAAAGGCAATATCAAAGCTAAACAAAGCACGTGTGTTATACCACTGACTTATGCCCGTACTATTCTCGACATTCTAGTTGCAATGGATTTGGTCTCACAAAAAGCTTATAATTTCGAATTCCAATTGAGGTTTTTTTTAAAGAAAAATTAAACTCACCAGCTCGAAAAATTTGATGATTGAAAGCCTGCTGACTGCCATTCTGATGGGTGGATTTGTGTTTGTGCGTCTTTCGGTTCTGACCACAACACGGGTAGTCTTTGTAGAATTCAGGGCGTCTTCTTAAATTATCGATTGCTCCCAAAATGCTCGGTATACGCAAGTCCGCGTATATCTGATATCAGCGACCGTTTATACCGGACGAAGTACGATGCAACACTGATTTGGGTGGAACTAAAACCCAAACAGATAAATGAAAGGAAAGGCGCTGGCTCCGGCTGGACTGGGGCTAGACTGGTGGCTATAGAACTCGCGGAGTGCTCGCGGTGGTCGTTGGTCGAATTCGAATCAGCGGATATCACACGAGTGTGGAACTGAAATAATATCTATTTACCTGCCTACACGCTGTATGCGGTCATAGTTTTGCTGCAGGATGCCGTGACACACTGAGGTGATGTCATCGGCCAAGTTGGACGCGAAACGTAATAAAGGGGCGCCCTTCGAGCGGGCCAAGGCCAAAAGGGGGACATGGTCCGATTGCCGATTACAATAATGTAGTGCGTCGAAAGGTGAATGAGCAGCAGGTGACAGCTGGAAACAAAATAATATTTAACTTCGAACATGGCTCTTCATTGAAACCAGTAACGCAACAGCTTTTAAAAGTCTTGCGAGAAGGGGCTCTGTCCAGAAAAAAGTTTGTCCAGGGTCCAGGCATTTTCAGAAAGGTTCCTGAGTTGCAAACTTTCAAAATCCAAGAAAAGTGAACTTTGAAGTGCCTTCTTCATCAGGCCGAGCTTTGCAGAACAGTATATCAAAGCTTCGTATCCACAATGTAAGCTAAATACCCACAGTTGAATTTTTTGCTACCATCGCTGAAAAACTCAGTATGTATAGTTAGTTCACTGTCACGTTACCTCTGCATCCAATGGGGCATTCGAACTGCCGGAAAACCGCTGAAGAGCAAATCGCGTACATGGCAACTTGACGCGGGACAACTTGACGCCAGGACAACTTGACGCCAGGACAACTTGACGCCAGGACAACTTGACGCCAGGACAACTTGCGCCAGGACAACTTGACGCCAGGACAACTTGACGCCAGAACAACTTGCGCCAGGACAACTTGACGCCAGGACAATTTGACGCCAGAACAACTTGACGCCAGGACAACTTGACGTCAGGACAACTTGACACCAGGACAACTTGACGCCAGGACAACTTGACGCCAGGACAACTTGACGCCAGGACAACTTAACATTAGTTGGAGCTATAGGGCTCCGAGTATCACAAGAAGGCACAAAGGCAGTGCCGGATTAACGCCTAGGCCAACAAGGCCTGGGCCTAGGGCGGCAAAATTTTAGGGGCGGCAAAATTGAGGCAGTCTTTTTTAAATAAAAATTTCACTGTGACATTCTGATGCATTGCCATATTGTATTGTTGGTTCAGCATTTTCTTTTGTTTTCGATTTCAGTGAGTTTTAGTTTCTCATATTGGAGTTTGATCTTTGTGATACATTTGTGCAATTATTCAAATAATAAAAGTTTTCGTTGGAAAAAGGAGCTCGTTGTGACCGGTAAAAATGCGTTGGTTTGACTTGCTAACTTCTAACCTGACTTGCTATGGAGGGGTGGGGGGGGGGGGGGCAAACTTGAGGCAGGCCTAGGGGCGGCATATACGTTAATCCGGCACTGTACAAAGGTGCTTACTTAAGTTACGAGAGCCAGCGGAAAATGCAAAGAGGCTCTATAGACCTCGACTACCAAACGAAAGCACAAGAGTGCTCACTAAATGTGAATGGAAACAATGAAAGGGGGCTCAGCAGGGGCTCAAACACCATCATTGAAGACACAATGGGGTCGATTCCATTCAAATCCAAACCGAAGCTGACTTAAAGAGGTCTCTATTGAACAATGATAACGCATTTCATGAAACATTTCTAGGGGCGAAAATAATAGGGGGTACCCTCCCCCGTTCCCCCCTATTCCTGATTCCTCCAAGTTTTTTTGGAAATGGTTACAATTTTTTTATTCTACGTTCAATTTAGAGAAAAAAGTTACTGTTGCAAAATTTTGATCAGAAATTTTAATTTTTGAGATATTTGGGTTTGGAACATTGGAAAACAACTCGAAATCGCCACTTTCCAAGGCCTAAAAATTTGAATTCAAGAAAACTCATGATTTGTCAACTGGAATGAGTTGTCTGAGTGTTTTTAAGTTGATAAATCATCATTTTTGCTGGGGAACATGGAGTTTTTCAGGAAAAAAAAAACTATTTGTACCATGAAAAGTGGCGATTTTGAGATGTTTTCAAAAGTTTTAAACCCAGATTTCTCAAAAATTGAGTCTCTAATCAGAATTCTGCAAGAGTAACTTTTTCCTTTGAATTGAACGAAGAATTCAAAAATTGCAACCGTCTTGGAAAATATCTGGGGGGGGGGAGGTTGAAAATAGAGGGAAAAAGGGGATGATACCCCCCATTATATTCGCCCCTAAAAATGTTTGATGAAATGCCTCATTGATTATTCTTATTATTGTTCGATAAAAACTCCTTTTAGTGAACTTTGGTTCGAGTTTTCATGAAATCGGTTGAACGGTTCAAAAGTAACGAAATAAAGACTGTTTTAAAACAACTTTGAAGGTTTGTATCTCCGTTATTATACGTTTGCGAGGGTATGTTTATTGAGAAAAGTATCTACCATTGTTTTTAAATCTCCCTTTTATTTTGTAATACTTATTCCGGGACACCTGTATACAACACAACAAGATGCGATCAGAGAAGGCCGCACTCAAATTGACAATTGCAACGGTAGATACGGAAACTAGCTAAGTAATTTAGTATACCATTCTTACTCGAAACTTAATTATAAAATTCAAAACCTCACTAACCTTTCTAGGGGCACAACCGGCTGCCTCCGCTGGAGAGCATGATGTTTTCATGCTCATGGAACTGAAATCAACTGAACTGGAATCATCCAGTTTTCCTGATGCCTCCAGAGCTGACAAACAATTCGACGGCGGCGGTCACGTCGGAAGCAGCGTCGCCGAAACACGCAGCCAGATCAGAAAATAACTCGACTCAATTCACAATCATGAAAAGATAAAAATACAATAGCAATACAAAAACCAGCTATGGTAAACTCAAATTTGCCGAATCCGATTGGTTGCTCGATGAACGAGTGATTCAGTGGCATCAACTGGTCATCTGGCCATCTATAAGTCGCGGGAACAAAAATGGCGTCCCAAAGATTGGTATATGGTATAGCGTTATTTTCACTATTACTTGTTATTACAATTTTCTTTAGTTGTAATAAATTATATATGTAGATAATATTTTGAACAATTGCCGCTTTATCAAAAAAATAATTGTGGTGAGCTCAAGATTTGTCTGAGTAATGTTTAAAAACAAACGAATCTCTGCAGCGGTACCTTGACACCCTGTCATGCGCTGGCGCGAGCGTCTTATGTGGATTCAACATCGAAAAAAATGCGCATTGCGTTATTGCCACCTCGGGCATTCTTGCAACATCGCCATAGCGGGTGCCAAGGTGACGTTATGTTCCCGCGACCTATTATCGATAACCGAAAATCTTAAAAATCTGATATAATGACTGGTCTCTCATTGTGTTTGGCTTGGCAATCAATAACAAATATCGATGAGTAGAGCTATCGAAGACGACTTTCGGATCAAAAGATATGGAAGAGCTACTTTCCGACCTCTGGGTGTTGGTAATCATACTCAAATTATCTCGTAAGAGTGTTCAAATTTGAAGTTTTTTTTTCAGGTAATAATAATAAAAAACTGCAAAATAAGTCGAACTTCTCAAGAAAATGATATTTATTTTCAAAAGCAAATAATTACAGCAAATAATATTATATTCATGAAACTGTCATAACAAACTTTTGTATTCTATCACTTTACGGCTTCTATCTTCTTTCTATCACTTTCTTCTGTGACATTTCACTTGATACTTGATTGCTCTCCTCTGGAAAGTATGGAGGTACCTGAAGTGAAAAGTGAAAGGGAAAAGTATTCTATGTGTAGATATCTGTGATCTGTGAACTGTGAAAGCTGTGAGTTGCCGTTTTGAACTCAACAGTCTTCTAAGAAGGAATGAAATCGAAAGTGAAACGCCAAGCCCCAAGCGCACGAATTTCATGATTTGAATCAAACTGAAATTCAAACACACACGCCTGTGGAACTATCCCCGACAACAAACTGATGAGCTAAAAAGTGAGGTAACGTCAAAATAAGACCCTTGTCAATTTGACTTTGGTGAAGTTTGAGACGACAGAAGAGTTAGGTAGGTACTAATGCCCGATTGCACAAAGGTGGTATCAAAATTTAGTTTGGGACTCGGTTTGGTACTAAACACGGGATCAAATTTTTGAAGTGGAATAAAATGCAAACCCAGTTACTTCAGGAAAAAGTTATGATGGGAATGCAAAATTATAGCCCCAGGCGAGTATTTGAACACCAAAACCCAGGTGAGACAATCTTTATTTTGGCTTGTGGAACACATCTTACCGAAACTGTCAGATCTTGTCTTTATAATAAAAAATAAGCGACGAGTGTGTGGTGATACCCCAAGTTTGTTTCGGTATTCAAATAATCGCTTATTTGAGCCATATTTTGTATTCCCATCATAATCTCCCCTTGAAGTAACTGGGTTTGCATTTTATTCTACTTCAAAAATTTGATCCTGTGTTTAGTATCGAACTAAAATTTGATACCACCTTTGTGCAATCGGGCATAATAGAACTAGCAAAACCTCCAGAAATACCCAATGGTTGGGCCGCCTTCTTGGGCCTAGTCTTACTACTTCCTGGAGACCCAATGGGGGTCATTCACATGCTCACTATCAGCAGTCCGATTGATTGAAGGTCCGTGGGAAAACACAACAATCTTGATGGCCTGGAACGCCTGGAAATGAAATATTGTTACGGATTTCGCGTTTGGGTTCGTTTATAATGGAGGCAATCGTTTCAAACACACAGTGTTCATTACTGTGTGCCAGTGGCGCAGCCAGGATTTAGCCATAGGGGGGGCTAACGAAAGCGAGCGGAGCAAGCTGCGCCAAACCCCGAACCCCCCCCCCCCGGAAAAAGGGCCTTGGTCATCCTAATTTTGAGTATAATTATTGTGGTACCAATGTTACCTACCTTAAATTGAAGTAGGTGATAAATTCAGTATTCCCCGGGTTTGCGGGAAAATGACAGTAATAAATGGTAGTAATGACACTTGCAAACTGACAGCTGAGCTGCGCGCACGTAGAAACGTCATACACGATCGTTCGGCACATACAAACGATACGGCCGAACGCAGCTGTTCACGAAATACGATTTTTCGTGCTCTTGTTAGATCTATCGATAGTGACAGTCTGAACGATAATCGTTCGCTAACGAGTCGTTAGCTGGCAGTCTGAACGATAATCGTTCGCTAACGAGTCGTTAGCTGGCAGTCTGAACGATAATCGTTCGCTAACGAGTCGTTAGTAAACGAGAAGTTACAAAATAAGCCTGATAGGTGGGTGAGTATACTTGCTTGAGGACGGAGTTATATCGGTAAAATAAGCGTTGTGGAATCAATAATCCCTGTAGGTTCATTCCTTGACAGAATCTTACCATTTAGCTCTCTCTTGAAAGCTACAAGGATGCAGTTTGGTTTGAGCCCATTGGCATTTCCAAAATCGAAAAATATCTTTTTTTATTCTTGGATGAATAATTGATTTTTGGATTTTGGAAATGCCAATGGGCTCAAACCAAAGTGCATCCTTGTAGCTTTCGGGAGAAACCTAAATAGTGAGATTCTGTCAAGAAATAAACCCACAGGAATTGATTCCGCAACGCTTATCTTACCAATTCAACTCCGTCCTTAAACCGGAAGAGTTTCTCTCTCCGCACCAATTGAAAAAAAACGTGCAATCCAATCGCAGTGCAACTCTTACACAGAGAGACTAATGATCTATTTTCTAAATGATAAAGAAGATAACAGTCAAACACAATAATTTTTTTATTTTGTTCAAAATTTTTCATTGCTTCGATGAAAAAGCGAGACTGTCTGGGGGGGGGGCTATAGTCCCCTAGCCCCCCCCCCCTTGGCTGCGCCACTGCTGTGTGCTACTATAAACACACGTCAATTATTATTCGCGCTTGGGTATATCGCCGGTTACTGCTGGCTGTTCTATCCTCCCGTTGTCGCTTTGGATTCAAAACTGATCCGTAAGTCGCTTCATCACTTCCTATATACTCCCAACTGTGATTCTGGAACCTTCTACCGGTTCTGCAAATTCTACATTGATCGTGGAATGTGGCTTTGAGGCGACTCTCGAACAATCCAACACCTTCCGCGTGCATTACTAACGTGTTCTTGAAGCGGTGCCTCTGCCAATTAGGCTGATGTGTCCTATTTGCATGTTGATATCTCGCATATTATTCCGAACGGGGTAGATCCTACGCGTATGTTCTCGAATGCACTGGAGTACCGCAACTCGTAACGCTGCGAGCAAACAATAACAACAACGTTACAACGTAGCAATATTTCGTGAACTTGTTCCTCAGTCAGAATTATAGCTTTCTCAACTTGAATGAAAACTATTTCTCTGAAAAAATCAATAATTTTCTTGATTTGAAACCTTTAATCCTTTAGAATGATGCATAAGGATTTTCAGATTCTCAGACATTCAGAATCACATCTCAAAAACAAGGCCCCAAATTAAAATTTTATGCGAATAACTTTTTCCGTGAACTGAACAGAGAATTCCAAATTTAATCCATCCAAGCCAAGCATATATCTATCTTCGTTATCATCATTCATTCCTGCATAATATCTGTTCAAAAAGTATACTTATTTTGTAGTTTTTGCATCATCTCCTGGAAGGACGCAATTCGAAATTAAAACACCCACCTTATGATTTTGAATAATAGTATACAGGGTGATTCATGGGTGACCTTACATAGGCTAATGGGAGATAGAGGACTTCGAGGCGAGTCAGGATTCACTGAAGAAATTTTGTCTTCTCCATTGGTTACGAAGATACAGGGTGTTTTGTGTGTTTCGTATGAAACTTTGATTAGCGATATTTCTGAAACAGCTAGAGATATTTTCTTGAAATTCACCAGTAATGTTCCTCTATTGGAACTTACCCTGAAGCCATACTGTGTAAGTGAAAATCCAGGGCCGGGATTGAAAAAATGTGCCCCTTTTCTATTTGATCAAAAAGTATATTTTCTGACCGCTTTTCTAAAAAACTGCCATCGGATTCGAAAAGCTAAGGAAAAATGCTTCAAGAATCACTCTTCGATTTAGATGGCACACCTGAACCGTTTCGACAAAAAAATTGGAAGTGAAATTTATGGGTCAGTTTCCATTTTTGACCGGACATAATCGACTCATTGTTTGATTGAATTCATTCAAATTCATTTTTTCGCTTGTCTTTGTGGAATAGAAAGCCTTGGTAGGGAGAAAAATTCCATAGCCGAAGATTTTTTTTTACGACCAAATCGAGTCTAACTTTGGTTTCACTCTCGATTTTGTCATAAAAAAAAAAATGGTCTGCTCTGAAATTTTTCTTTCAACCAAGCTCTTCTATTCAACAGAGACAAGCCAAAAAATGAATTTTGGTGAATTCAATCAAACAATGAGTCAATTATGTCCGGTCGAGAATGGGAACTCACCCACAAATTTTACTTTTAATTTTATTGTCTAAACGGTTTAGGTGTGCCATCTGAATTGAAGACTGATTCTCAAAGCATTTTTCCTTAGCTTTTTGAATCCGATAGCAGTTTTTTAGAAAAGCGGCCAGAAAATGTACTTTTTGATGAAACAAAAAAGGGGCACCTTTTTTCTAGCCCGGCCCTGGATTTTGGCTTACCCGGTATGGCTTCAGAATGAGTTCCAACATAGAAATATTACTGGTGAATTTCAACAAAATACCTCTGGCCGTTTCAGAAATATCGCTTATCAAAGTTTCATACGAAACACACAAAACACCCTGTATCTTCGTAACCATTAGAGAAAATAAAATTTCTTCAGTGGATCCTGATTCGCCTCGAAGTGCTTTATCTCCCATTAGCCTATGTAAGGTCACTCATGTATCACCCTGTATTATTCAACAAGCGGGTAATGATTGCTTCTTACTCATGAGGATGCAGTTTACCGACACGAGCTTAGGCGAGTGTCGTAAAGCATCCGAATGAGTAATAGCCATTACCCACGAGTAGAATACTATGCTTTATCCAGTCTTATTAAAAAACGCAGGCCTTATGCGCGTGATAATGCGTACATTATTCAATAGGAATGGATAAATAATCTTACGAGATTAAATTATTTTATTATCAGCAAACATCAGCAGGGTGAATCGTACTTTCCCATTTCCAATCATTAATCCTAATGTTTGTTTTTGATCTCAAATTCTTTATCACTCAAACATACCTACTCTAAGAGAAAGACAAAGTCCCTGCATTACAAACCCACTGTAATCAATCCCTGTTATGGGAAAACCGAGGGGAAAACCGATAATAATGTACCAAAAATTCAAGTACCTAATAAAAAGATATAAAATAGAGCGGTAAAATTTGTTGAACATTTCAATCACTTATTTTTCAATATCGGAAATGAGCGGTTAGGTAATTTTTATAGTTTGCTTGTCACCATTGTATACGTATTGTTTTGTTTAGATTTTGTTTCTGCAGAAGGGTGTGATGATTAATTATCCACTGACGGGAACTGTCATAACAGATAAAAATGTCGTCACATGTATTTTTAAATTTTTGCTAATTTTTGCCCACATCTCAATCATGGAAACGTGCGACTTACTAAATAGATTATGTACCTACCATGAGTTTTGTACCTCTATACAAACATTCAAATGTTCAATCGAGAAGAGAGAGCTTTAAAGATTCAATAAAAAATATACATCAACCAGACATTTTTTGAACAAAAATTAATGCAAGAGGAGACTAGAGACTGTTTTGAAGCAAAACAGTGCTGCATTTTAATTTTAGAACTGCACACCTTGATCTTTTTATGCCCACCCACACACGACATGATGGTAGTGATGTAAATATTTTGCACAGTTTCCATCGATGACGTACCTACAGTAATGATGATACTTAGATGACGAAGTCAGAGGTAGGTACCTACTTGCCTTATACGTTTTTGTCGACCCTGACGATTTTCTTTGAACTATTGAATATTATATAATTAGTACCCTACCTAGAAGAATCGCCTGTAGCCCAATAAATGGCATGTTTTCACGACGACGTAACCGAAGTGATAACAGAAAGGTTTAAAATTCAATTTTTACCTCAATTTTTTCTAATTCACTTTTTCCGGAGTTAGACATCATCATGGTTATAATAATTATTACAAACAGAATTAAACAAATTAAATCGGATTTGGAAAAACTGACAAGTTGCCCTTATTAGCGGATGCCCTAATCCTAACGCAACTACAGCGTGGCCGAGCGCGAATGCCTCGCAGTACTCTTTGCCGTAGACAAATTTCTACCTTCCGTCGAGGGCACCAGATTCACGGTCGTGACGAACCAATACTCGTTGCTCCCCGTTACTACAGTTCTTTTCTTCTACCCAAAGACAAAAATCATGTGCGTTGAAAGTGAATCTTTATTATACGAAGCTCCTTAACCTGTCCGGAGATGGCATCTATTCTCAATTCCATCCTCCGATATTGGGATTTCGTCATCGTGAGTCCTATTTTCAGTTACATTGCAATAATGTACACCGCAAATCCTGTAACGCTTTGTAGGTCTGAGTCTATCCATCGGTTACAGTAGCTGGTTCACAACAATTACAACAGGATTTTCAGGAGTAGAATTGAGGAACGATCATGCATTTATCCACTGACGACTGACATTTTGTTCAGCATATCTGATGACATTTTTATGGCCTAGTCATTCACTTTACCCAATGAGCGCCGAGCGGTAGGTATTGAATACCTATAATGCAATGTACCTTGATTATTATTAACGTCAATGAAGCAAACGTTGCTTGTTGCCGTTTTTCAATGGTAATATAACAAGTGCTTAGTGTTCTTCCAGTTGGATCGTTTTAACCCGAAAACAACTGTCAATCACGAGGGAGAAGCAGACCCGATATTATCTGACTAAAATCCCGAGACAAAGTCAAGGGATCTTGTCCATAATAAGGTCGGGTTCACGGTTCACTTTTCGAGTGACTGACAGTTTGTTTGAAAAATTTAAAACATTCAAGTCGAATAAAACACGAAGCACGAGTCAAATTCAGCTGATCATCGCCAAAATAAACTATTGGTAGAAATGGTAGTTTCTACCATGTACCTGCTAGTTCAATCCTGAAAAGAATAAATACAGTCGTTTTAATTTCATATTAGTCGTGGGCCCGGAAATTTTCCAATCCTGGGGCACGACTCTGTGTTGTTCCGGCGATAGTCGCTTCGAGGCGATAGTCGATAACCATAGGCGATAGCAATAGTCGCTAGAACTTGCACTCTATGCACCTATCGCGTACGCTTCGGAACAGTTCGGCTTTGTACCTATTAGCCATTCTGCGGAAGTAGGCATTTATCACAGTAACTTTGTAGAGAAGTTGTTGGCCTAATGTTAGCAGTTCTGGTTAAAACGTCATATTTTGGAACTTAGGTGGGCACGGTGGGCATAACAAACAAAATTTTCTAATTTTTAGAGTTTCAACTTTCAACCAAGATGGTGCATAAAGTGTTTATAAATCCTTTAAAATTGTTCCTGTAAAATTTGGCTAGAAAAAATTTAGTACCTTTGTATCTTCCTTAAAATATAATGATACCTCAATGATAATGTAACAAACCAAAGCCAAATATATAAGCGTAGCTAATTGCATGAAAATAATAAATAATCAAATTTGTTATTATTAAGACTAAATGAGGTTCATTTATGTAGATATGGGGTGCCCCCCACCCCAGTCAAGGGGTGGGACTTCGCTCTGAAATTATCAGCCAGTGAGTACCTACTGAATTTTTGTTCACGGCGATATAGGGTAAGTCATGAGCTCGTGAATCACAAAATCCAGTATCCTCCAATTTATGCTTGTAAAATATTGCTTTAGTCCCTCGAATAATTTAGAACAAACTATGACCTGCCTATTTCTATTACATTTTTGATAGTGTTTTTGTAGAATAGATTTTGAAAACTCATAATTCCATGAATCACTCTGTATATTGAGAAGATGTCAGTGGTTGATAATTTTTACTGATATTTCAGTTCATCACAAACCGAAGATCACTTTGAATAACGAAAATGTAGGGTAGCGAACTACCACCCCTTCACTACTTCACATCTTAAAAAATAAACGCTCGAATAAACGTCATTAGTTTTCTTTTATTTTATCATGTTCTTGAGTGGATTCCATATTATATCGTTCTGGACTCGAATGAGACACTTTTGAAACACGTTCATCTTCAGGTAGATATTGAATCCGAATAATACTAAATGGTAACCTCGATGGTAACTTTTAGACAACTTCATGCTGACATAAAAGTTTCTAGATCGATGTTCAAAGTGGTTCGAGGTGGCCATGCGATAGAGGATTCTGTGTCAGTCAGTGTATGAAACGCATACACGCTTAATTTAAATTGACCGAGTAAAAGAAATTTCTCAAGAGACGTCTATGAGAAGAAGCTTGAACTAAAATGGAAATACTAACCATAAACCGGTTAGAAGACTATACAAAACGACTAAAGCGCTCTGCGATAGGTTCCAGCGCCTGCCACTAGATGGCGGAAGCAGTACAACAACCGAATAAGTTGGGTAGCCTGTAGTTTACGTATCTTTCATTCCAGTTAGTGAAAAAATTTACACATATTTTTTATTTCATATGCCTCACAAAGGTGAACGTTGTTGAGCATGATTTAAACATCTGAAACAAAATAATTTAATATCGAGTTTAATATTCAATTGTTTCGTATAGACATTATAATCTACTAAGCGGCTGGAGGGATATAATATTTATTATTATGAAAAAAAATTGGATTAAATTCGTAATAGTATCACAAAGTGAAGTGAGGAGGGGACTCTAATACGACCTATTATGACGTAGTATACTTTAGTACGACTCACTATCACAAAGTAAAGTAAAGTTGAGAGGAAGTTTACTGAGAGATAGTAACACGGAATTAAATCGGAAGGGGACTTGAGTACGAATTAGGTACCACCAGGTACTACCACTACTGTTTCTGAAACAGTAGCTTTCCTGTGCAAAGCGAAAGGACGCCACCCTGTTTTTTTTTCTAAATTGAAATAGACATGACTGTAGACTGTACCGACTCGTCACAGAAATGAGACGTCGTGACCGTCTCGGAAATCAGACGTCGAGAAAGTCGTGAGAAGCAGACGTCGGAAAAGACTGGAATAAAACGAGGCTTAAAAATCATTGAGACGGGGTAGGGCATCACAGACTGAACAACTTCGTAGAACTTTTTTTGTCGGTATGCTATCCTCCACCAATTGGAACAAAAAACAGCATAAATTGGAGTTGATTGGTTCCCACTCAATCTTGGCTCCCGTCCTCAACCTTGGGGGGTTTCCCACCATCTTTTGTAACTGTAATTCCTCCTCGAAAAACGACAGGAGAGTGCAGTTTTCTGTAAAATACGTCTCTGTGGGCCCCCACACAGCGGCGTCGTCGCACTTTTTTTTTCTTGGGATCATTTCTAACGCCATAGTGGAAGTCCGTTGATTTCGACTGACGTTTCTCTATGTATTTAAAGAGGTGGGGAGTGGAAAGGGCTCCACAAAGACAAAAAATTCATTTACACTTTCTTCTCAGTACCTATGTAGGGTTACCAACCGTACTCTTTAAAGAGTACAGGTACTCTTTTTGAGATGAAAGAGTAGCGTACTCTCACTTTTCACATTTTTAAGCCAAATGTACTCTTTTTAATTTATTCGGACGAATTTTTCCAATTCTCTTTCTTCTATTGCTATAGATCATATAATATTAAATAATCAATGACCCCACAAACTAGGTGAGTATGTTCTTATAGAGGTTCTTATGTTCTTGGGCGCATGCGTACTGCTGTAGATTCAAGACACAATCAAGACCAATAATCAATAATCTCAGTCCAGTGCTGTGACTACTGTGCAGTGCGATATTGGTGATATTGATATCTGTGTCAGTACTGTCAGTAATGTAACCACGTAACCACTAACCAAAGCTCCCTGTATCTACCTACTGTCACGTTCGCACGCAATCACGCATGCGGCTAACATCCAGAATATGAGAAATTTCGATCAACTATATTTTTGTTTATATTTCACTTTCCGTTGTGTTCTACATTAGAACGACATCATAATACATATACAATATGCAATACACGCGAAACGGTGGATTCTCATGTGTAAATATCGCCCAATTTTGATTACCAGTAATTGTCAAATTTGAAGGGTCAGCAAATTCTTCAAAAATTCGAATTTGACGCGTGTCGCCAAATTTTTTTGCGAATATCTTTAAATGGGGATCCGCCTCAAGTCTTCATGGTATTAAAAACTAACTGATCTCGTTTCTTTTCCCGAAAAATTTTTGTCTGCGGCGCTATTTCGCTCGCTTCGCTCACATCGTACTCTTTTCATGTGGTTTGAGGATGGTAACCCTATACCTATGCGATTTTTTTGTATTTTCTGTTCGTCTCGACCATCTGCATTCAGCCGTATCCTTCTTCACGGTCGACGACAGACTTTATAGTTCAGTTCCTGTTCCCTCTCGGCTGTGCTGTATCTACTCGGCGAGCATGCGGCGTAAGCACACGGACCGAGACACGAACACACGGCACTCTTAGTAAGTGACTGGTACTAAAGTCCCCTCCCGATTTAGGCCCAATCTTTCCATCTGCTGGTTACATAACTTGCAGTTAACTAACTTGTGGAATTTAGCCGCCAGTTATAATAAACAAAACAATTTTTCATTAAAAATCGCGCTGATATAACCTTCGGGTGCCAGTTTGGCACTCGGTTTGGCAACAAAGACAAAGCTTGAGTCTTGTACAAGTTTCGAGACAAGTTTGGACTTTCGAAAGTTTTGGTAATCGCTTGCTATACCACTGGAGGTTACTCAACTGGAGATGAAAAGACCGGCCCTGAATCTCGTATTACCATCTCGCTATAAACTCCCTCTCAACTTTGAGAGTGACTTGGTGGCTCGAGGGCAACCTGTGGGCAATTTCTTGAAGGTCCGCATCGATTTGCGGGATGCTAACTACTGACTTTTGTAGTCTTGATTTGTTGCAGGCTATCGCCATCAATTGCCCTCTGGCACTGTATTCGAATAGAAACTTCTATAGATTTGATAAGACATTATCAAGACCGGTATCGGAATGTCCTTTCATTGAAGGTTTCATCATTATTCCAGAACCTCTGAAATAATTATTGAATTACATAAAAGATGAACTTGCCTTTGCGTTGTTTTCCGCTGGTTGATGATGCACATAAATTAATAATTCTAGCACGACTTGTTAACTTACTTCGATGAAATATAATTTGTTTGTGGCTCACAATCATTGTCCTCCAGCACACTCACTCAAGTCCCTCTTTCCGGCCCGCTTCTCTCCCGAGCCTCGCTTCTCCACCCCTGAACCGTCACTCCCCCGACCTACAAACCCAGAGCGCTGAAATGCTCTTTGTGGCCTACGCACCATCTCTCTTTTCTACCTCTTACCTCTTAACCTCTTGAAGCCAACGCTAATCCATCTAGAAAATATGTCTCTTTCAGATAGAGAAAAGGGCTTAGGCTTATCTTCACAGGCTATAGGGACCGTGCACGGAGGCGGGTCCAAGCAGTTTGTGCCTGGCAGCGATCAGGGTGGCCGACTAGTGAACCTCTTACCAGCCATTCGTTTGGCAGCATGACGGCTATTAGCTGCTTGAGGTTAGGTCGAATGCCAAATGCCGTCAACGCCAAATGCTTTGGCATGAAATGTTGCTGCCTTTGTTTCTTCTTTGACGTTCCCAACAAATTTAATGTTGCAAAATGCAATTTTCCTGCCCTTTTCCATCACCCCTTCACTAAACACAATGTCCCACTTTACTTCCGAGAACCCTGTTTTTAGAACGATATCCATTTTTGAGCAAGATTCTAAAATGCGAATAATCCCAAAGAAATTTGATGACATTGTCAAGTTTGAATTGTTGGCGGTTTTGTTGGATTTAGGCAGGCAACAATTCAAACTGACACATTTTTTTCAAAAAGTCGCACCTGGGTATGCAGCGTTCTTTATTCAAATCGCTGTCGCTGTCAAAGGGGCGTAATTATTGTCAATTTCACTCACTACGCTGCGCCACAAGGCATCATACACGGTCCCTACTCCCACATGAGGATTAAAGATTTTTGAATAGGGAGTTTTCTGTACTGGGACTAGCCTGTATTTTTATATAATTTTTATTTTCACTTTTAAATAAAATTTACAACAATAATAGCAATTAAAAAAGAAATTGTCGAACAAATAAATTATAATGTACATAGAACATGTTTTAAATAATTTAAATATAGATGTGGTGGGTAATTTGGCATCATCAACATGCAGTAGAATCCTTCAACAACATTTAATAACTTATCGTTAATATTTTATCATACCAATCAATAAAACAAAAGCCTCGCACACAATTAACAATTTAAATCATCAAAAATCCACACAATTTCGGATTTCACTGTTGTAGGCAAGCCATAATATTATTTAGGTAGAGGTACCTATATTCATAAAATTCGAGAATAGAGTCGTCCGCCGCTTGGAAGTACAAAATACTAAACAAGCACATTAGTCTTCTCTAACAATTCCTTCTAGTTTAAGTGTATTTTGTTCCCACAATTATTTCTACAGCTTCTTTTTTTTTATTTACGCCTAAAATTATTACATTCATTTTAAAATTTTGTTGTTTTTGGTTTCAAGTAAGTAAGTAGGTACTTACCTACCTACTTTTCATTATAATTAATAATGGTTTTTTATAATTTCGAATGAAACGGTCACAACCATAAGGTATTGCTATGTGAGAGTTCGGCCACGTCTTTAAATTCTCATCAGTTTGGACGTAGCCTAGAGAGATACTTATTATAAAGAGTTTGACGCTTAAGACTATACGACTAGAAATAGCACCGGAAAGTTGTTGTGTGTGTGTGAGTGTGTTCGTGTGGTTTAGACCGACGTGGTGATCTGTTCGATGACTTGAACGTTCCTGATTATGGGTCGGCGATAGGAGCCGCAGTGATCCCAGCGGGCTAGGCCTTCGGGGACGCTTTTGCTGGGCCGCAGGGCGTTGCGCGATTTGGCCGCGTGGTTCAGCTTGATGAAGTCCTGGTGGCACACGGGGTACCTCCCGTATTCGCAGGGGTATGCCGACCTGAACAAGAAGGAAAAAGTCGATTACACAATAAAATTATTGAAGTAAAACTTCTTATCGCTCGCTTAGATCACAACAATCACAGATGAGGGACTCTGTGGATGAGGATGAGTTCAGTTGATGCGAGGATGATGTGTAACGCGCTGGTGTAACGTTTTAGTTTAGTGGGTGAACAGTGGCGTCCCAGAGAATGGAAGAAGGGAATGTGTTGTGAGGCTCGCTTTTAACTGTTATGTTAGTATTCTTTTACCGCTTGCATCGTGTTTAAGGTACTCCAGATTTCAGCATAAATAAAAATTGGATCTGATCGATGAATTCTAACTTACGAAAGTATATCATTTGCAATCAGAAAATGATCAATTCATTTCTTTAATCGGTCGCCGCAGCTGTGTTGTAATGAGGCGACCTCTACCATCGAATATACAAACTTCCATTATTACAGGTGTTTGCTGCCGGCGCGGGGTTGCCGGCATGTTAGTCTCAAAATAGAAACCTATTTATCATTCTCAACTTTTCTGTGTACCTAAACTAGGAATGCCCAAATGTTGTCATTTAATCGATTACTGTTAGTCGAACTAAATCGCAATGAATAGTTTGATTCGATGAAAAAAATCGTACGAGATGAATCGAGAACCGATTGTAGGTGAATAATAATTGAACTAAATCAATGTGAAAGCTTTAAAAAAGCCTCTAAAAAAACTTTTGATACAAACGATGGATTTCATCCAGACTTGACAAACCAATCAAGTTACCAAGCGGAGCGACTAGCGAGTTGCTTTGCCAAATAGGTAGGGGCTATCTGATTTTATAGACATTTGTCCACTTAATTCTGGGATACCTGTAAGTATAGTATACTGTACCTATAAGTATATACAGGTTGTTACACTTTTTATGTCAATATTTCAGGAGGTCGTAGAGCATCAAAAAATAAGTGAACATATTGTGGTGATCGGCCTAGCATAAAAGTAAAATAGTTAATTTAAACATAACAGCGTAGCTGCAGCTGGCAAAATTCAGAGAGCAGGAGGGGAAAGATGCATGGCTTGAGGAAGCCGAGAAAAGCACGCAAGGGATGGTTGGTCTGTGAATGCGATACATTGAGGACGCCTTGCTTTGCGCTCCTGCTATTATTGTTATATTATTTGTTGATCAAGTTGTTTATTGTTTAGTGATTGTGAGTTTTGATGGTGATCGATCGTTGAAGTCAAAAAGGCAAGTAATCACTGATTTGATTGATTTGACCATAATTGAGGTAGCAGGTGTTCAGGTGTTCAGAAATTTATTATATTCAAAATATTGGGAAATCAGAGTCGCACTTCAATTAACTGGTGTACAATCTTTATTATGAATGTTCAGCTGTTGGGACCCAAGTACAGTCTTAATGTCAGTTAATCGAATTCCAAGAAGTAAGTTACCTGGGCTTTCCCACCTGTAAAGGTGCTTCAAGTTGACGTGGCTTTTCTTCTCTATGCGGTTAACCCTTTCAAGCATAAGCTTTAGTCAATGCGTTAGAATTCTAAGTTCAGAAGAATTAGAAGTGAGAGTTAGACGCGGATAAGAGAGGGTTGAAGTCAGGTGCGGCATTGCGGAACAAACAAGCAACCCCTCTTGATGCCAGGAACCTTCCAAACTGATGCTGTCTTCAAAAAGAATTGGGTGAGATGTCACCATGGACTAAGGCTAAACAAAAGCAACAATTACCTGACCCAAAGGGTTAATCAACAGGCAGTTAACGTCAGGACGGGCTTGATGGCGACCTGTCTGGAAAGATGTCGCTTGTCACAGAAAGTCCGGAAACCTGGCTACCAACCATCGCGAAGCGGTAGAAAATAAGAGCGGAAAATTGCGGAAATTGGGAAAAGCAAAGCGCGAGAAATCCCCCACACAAAATCTGTAAAGCCAAGTCATTTGAAGCTACCTGATACATGATCTGAAATAAAGTTCTCTCCGGGAAGTTTATTGAAAGGACTTTATTACCAAACAAAGACCCAAAGGGTTAATTCATGCCCATCATACCTGTAAAAAAACCATCCACTAGTTCTCTAGTTGAAAGGTATTAAACTGACGACATTATGACAATAATTGGGAACCGATAAAACTGGGAATTATTGCAGTTATAAACATTCCAATTCAACTCTTTCGATTGATAACCCTTTAACAGGGGAACTCCACAAATAATGAATTTGCCATGCTGTTCGAAATGCAATTAATATTGTGTAAATTACTGCTGAAGAAGGCAGTGATGTATTCCAGGGAATAAATTGTAATTTTTACGAATCTAGTGTAATTAAGCGGTGGAATGAAGAATCAGACAATGAGATTCAGTAAAAGCAAAAGGCTTATGATTGTTTGTTCAAATTTAATCGAATAAAAATAAAGGTACTTGTGATTTGAATTGTTTGTTTCTATGTGGGAAATGGATTAATTTGGTCCTATTGTATGTAGAATCAAGGTTTGTCAACAAAGAAAGGGGTAAACTAATTAACAAGAAACCAAAGGGTTAAAATACACAACGTAAGGGGGTAAAAGGGGGGTAATTGTCACAATATCTTGAGAAAATAATATCGGAAACGCTTTATAACGGAGATAGAGGCTTCCAAAGTTGAGTTTCGAAAATGGTTTTTAGCGCACTTCCTCAAAAAATAGGGAAAAAGCGCTTTTAGCTTCACTTTGCCCGTCCGTCCGTCCGTCCGTCTGTCTGTCTGTACCCGGGATATCAACTTACTCAGGAAAAAGAGATATCGATGTGATATGAACGCTGATCAATAGTAAATATATCCAGGACGTCAAGTTGACTTTTGGTTTTTTGTTAAAGTCTGTCTGATTTCTACATGATTCTAGTGGGCTGCGATTCAGGCCGCGATCGGCCGATGGCGATCAGAAACACAGCCCACTAGAATCATGTAGAAATCAGAATCAGACAGGCTATACTTTGTCGCCATCTGATCCGCCATTTTGAATTTCCCTAAAAGTGATCCGATTGGAATGAAATTTGCAGGCAATGTGAAGATCCATCCAATTTTTGAAATTTGATGCCCCGCCGCCATCTTGTATTCTCCATATTGAACATGTTTGAAAGTGATAGAACGAGGAGAATCATGCCCTCGATCATGCCACAACGAAAAAAGATATCTATGGGGTGCAAACGCCGATCGAATGCGTACGTGTCCACCATATAAAGTTGACCAATGACTTTTGTCACTTGGCTGCCATCTTTGATTCGCCATTTTGAATTTCTCTGAAAGTGATCGGTTTGAGCGAAATGTGCAGGCGATGTAAAATTCATCAAGATCCATCTCATTTTTGACAATTTATGCCCCGCCGCCATCTTGTATTCTTCATATTGAACATGTTACCAAAGTGATAGAACTAGGAGAATTATATGCCTCAACGAAAAGATATATCGATGTGGTGCAAACACCAATCGAATGCGTACGGTGAAAAATCATTTTTCACCAAGTTGATCAATGATTTTTGTCACTTGTCCGCCATCTTTGATCCGCCATTTTGAATTTCTATGCAAAGTGGTCCGATTTGAGTGAAATTCGCAGGCGATGTGAATTTCATCAAAATACATCCGATTTTGGACAAATGATGCTCTGCCGCCATCTTGGCCGCCATATCGAAATTTTTTATTAGTGGAACGATTTTCATAAAACTTGGAACTTTCCCTTGTCTAGTACGATCATTTTGATTTTCAAGCCAAATTTCATGATTCTGCCACTATGTTGGCCGCCATATTAAAATTTCTGCCCAAATAATGGTAGAACCCTAATAAACATCTTGCGTTCACAGATCCCTCAGAAAACAAGGTACACTATTGAACCTCATGCCCATGAGACATATTATTCGCTTGTTTAGTTATAATTCCATATTTAACCACTGGATTTTGACCAAATTTGGTACACAAAATAAGTTGATGCATACCTACAAGCTGGTTATGTTGACTTTTGACACATTTCTCCAATTTTCATTTTTTTTACCTATTATTGTTTGGAAAAAAAGTTTTTTAATTTTTTGCGAAAGTACGTACTTATTTCTCGATGCTCTATTATCTCCTAAAATATTGTCAAAAAAACTGTTACACCTTGTGTACTTACAGAAGTATCTACACATTTGTATAATGTAAAATTTTATGAATCTATTGTGAAACAGTAACACAAAAACGAAAAGAGCACCTGTTCTAACGTTGTTAGCTAACTGATTTCAAACCTATATAGAAGTTTCACTTCTTCCGAGAGTGACCATGGTCACGCACTCACGTTTTTTACCGGATACCGGATAGTTACTACCAAGGTTACTACTCGAGTTACTAGGAGCTTCATCAGGAGATGGAAATACAGGTTCTAAGTTATTCACAGTGAGTAGTAGGGGTAGGCGCTCCTCGCCGGTGTCGGTCGGTGTCCCTTACCTATCGATGTTGGCGGCATAGCTGAGGCTCTTCGGCAGATAATGCGTGGGCGTCAGCTGGGCGGGATGCCGGAACGAGTGCCTGTGGAAATCGGCCCTGTCCGGTATGTGAAAGCCGTAACTGCCCGGGTACAGCCTCTCGTAATGGTTAGGGGCACTCGTCGGTCGGCACAGCGTAAAGTGGTGCTGCATTTCCGGCGTGCAGATGGCGTTGTAGTTGACGGGAATCGTGCAGCCGCACTGGTCGTTCAGGTTGGCGGAAATGTTGCAATTGTTCATGTTGCAGTTGTTGGTGTTGTTGCTGTTGACCACCACGGCGTTGTTGGAGTTGTGCTCTTTGCGCGTGCCGACCAGGAACATCAAGCTGGCTCCTAAACAGAAAAGATTTTTATAGCATTGAATGTACCTACAGTTTCTGAAGCATCGCGCCTTGGACTTCAAAGTAGTTTATGGAACTACTCAGAAACTGTCAAAAAAAGGTTGGAAAACATCAAGTCCTTCATGATCCTTCGACCCTCTCTAGTTCCGTTATTCAAAAAGATTCACGTAATCTGTTGCAAATTTCCAACAACTGAGTACAAATTAGATTAATTTACTATATAAGGTGAGTCATGAGATATGAATAATCTAATTTCTCTATAAGAAATAATTCCGAAAGAAAAAATTCTTGGTACACAAAATCATGTGATTTTACTCGATCAAAATCACCTATGATTTGGAGGCATTTAAAAAAAAAGTTCGATCTTTCAACTCACCCTGTTGGGACCACAAATGTCCAGTACACATGCAGTGGCTGATTCTGTCCCAAACAGTTTGAATCTTTCTTTGGATCCCTATTTTTTTAAAAAACGAAACCACAACCCTTCGACTCTCCATATCTTCAAAAGTCAAGTCAAAAGTTGAAGACCCAAGTTGCTTCCAGTATTTTTTAGGCCTTTCCGTAAACTACCCTGAAGTTACCAGATGCAATTTTGATACACATGTATCATGAGCGTCCATCAACATTATTATGGGGACGATACACATGATATAGCTGATAAGACAGAGAAAGGAAATAAACATGGGGTCCTTACCTATGATGGTAGTGACGAAACTAAAATAGTACCCCGCTTTCGGGTAGGTTTGGTTAATGTAACCGGTAATCGGGATGCCGAGCAGCACGGGTATCGATTTGGCACCTTGGATGAAGCTCCAAGCTTTGGTAAAGTGACGCGCTTTGACACGTTCGAGCGCAAACATCTTCAGCGAGTAGTGATAGCCCCCAAGGCACGTGCCGTACAGCCACACGAAGAGGACATAACCATGGTAGCCTTGGACAGCACTTAAGGCTAACAGTGAAACACCTGAAAACCAAATTCAGCTACTTGTCACACAATGTTTACAGAAATATTAATTGGTAAAGCAGATAAAGGCAAAAGGACGAGGAATAATAAAATATAGACCAGTGACTTATTATCACGTGGCTGGGTCAGCTCAAAATTACATCGGCTTTGTTCCAACTATTGATCGGAAATGATGATTGAGTGGAAAAAAATTAAGAAGGGTTGATACTGTGAGGGGCAGCTTAAAATTATAAAAACAAAGGGGAAATTATGATTTGGGACAAATTATTCTTGATTGAGGAATGCGAAGAATATCGATTTGTTGCTGCCTGGCCTCGGGGTGACGCCGCACACCGGCATCGGTTTTGTGGGGAAGTGGAGATTTAGCAGAGGAGATGAAAATGGAAAGGAATGGCCCAAGAGAAGGACTCGGGGGTGTAAAAAAGGATTGGCGTGAGAGTGCTCGACAACGGCAGACGGGTGGAGAGAAGAAGTACTTGACAACGGCAGACGTGTGTAGAGAAGAAAAATTATCACTCGTCAATAATAAGTTAATCAAAGTTATAAAACACTGTGAATAATTGTAGTGCATCAGTTACGAGGAATAGAGATATTAAGGCAAGTCTGATTTCCATTTGTAATCAAAGGCTAATTGATAAGTTTGAAGTAATTGTTTTGTTTATAAAATGATAGTGGGTTCTGTTTTGATATTTCGAACAGCCATGGTGGGCGTCAAGCCGATTTCAATTCCCTGTAATTACTTTGAGCTTTTAAATGCGGCCCCTATTTTTCAGCTTACTACCTTCAAGACGCCAGAGAATGGTGGAAACTTTGGTAACCCTTTCAAAAGATTCCGTCAGATTGATTTTCTTAGGTCAGTTCTGCTGACAATCCAGCGCTTTCGACACATATTTGGATCAAGTCTGGACGACATCTCTCACGCAAAATTTTCCCTCATAGAATGAATGATTTAACCTTTTAGCGCGACAAAGAGTTTGAGAGAAAGAAAACGTTGAGTCCAAAAAAGTGAACCCCTTGAACCATGCCAAGAAAATTCAGTGTCGCTTCGAAACACTTCAAGATAAGAAAGGAATATAACATAATTTTTGCAGGCTAATTCACCTTTGATCGGGCGCGCCCGGTCTGTGAGTCCGCACCTTCTCATTTTTGCTCATATTTCCGTAATTTTTGCAAGAAGAAACTTGCGTCTCTCACTACCCTCCTAATTATGCCAAATACGCCCGTAGTATGCAATTTCGACTCAAATGAGAGAGTTTTTTTGCTTGTAGTGGCACTGCGGTGTGATAGACCGCGTGCGCCTCTCCTTGTACCTTACATTTTAAATTTTACATTGAAATACTTTGCAAACTAGTGAATACTGCTCATATCTGATTCAAAAGCAGACGTACACATGTAATTATAGTATAGTGAGTGTAGGGATATGAATTATAGTCAAAAAAATGAAAAAAAAGTGACCGGAAAAAAAATTGACGCTCAAAATATTTCGGAGTAAAGTGTCATAAATCTATCATCAATGTGTCTGCAATACATCACTTTCGTATGTTAAAAATGCCCAAAAAATGAACAACCTATTTACTAATTGTTTATTTTGTTTGTTTGTTGAATTATTTTTTTTGAACGTTCGCATAATTTTCATCTTCTATATTTTACATCATTACTCGATTTATGGGAATTTATGCATCTGTTTACATTTTATGATGGGTAAAATCAATTTTCTTGAATTAAAACAGATTTTTCTTGATTTCTTAGAAATTATTACCAATCAAATCCTTAAAAAACGGCCAAAATTCGATCAAAAATGAGCGCGGACTCAAAGACCGCGCGCGCCCCTTTACGTTTCAATTTTCTAGCGCCCACTGAAAGGTTAATAAGAGGCTCATTACAATAAACTGTACACCTGACCGGAGTGTAGATTTGAGTGGAGGTATCTAACCCAGCTCGAAAAAGAGTTGTTAGATGAGGCTGTACGTTATAAACTATAGCACCGCCGGATATAAAATCTATGGAATGTAAACCCTAAATTTGACGTAAATTATTTGATCGATAATTGGAATAATGGCTGTAAACTCGAAATAACAAGACAATACTTGATGAACAACCATCTTCCTCTAAGTACAATTAAATAATCGAAGTTTCTCTTAGTACAAAATGAAAAAAGGGCAAGAAGGAAGAGAGGGTTGAAATTAAAATTCGACGAAGTACCCATTAATTAAGCAGGGAATTGAAACTCAAGTGCATTAGGAAATGGGTTGATCAATAGTTTGGCAAATTAAGACGAATGAGAACGGAAGTAGTTGGAAGGGTTGAACAAATCAGTCGCAGGGTTTTCGCGCGTAATAAGGGTGTTTTTTTTTCTCAGAAACCGAATGTAAACTTGAATAATTCCCAACGCTAGCTGATGTCAGCACGTCTGAAAATTATGAAATGAATAATTAAGGTGAACTTGATCAAATTGGCGATGATTGCTTAATTTGTAATAAAGTTGAGGTGTCGTTGAATGACTTTGTTTATTTTTCAATATTTATCCAATTCATCCCCTTTCAAAGAACGTGAGATTACTACTATAGAATGCTTGAGGTATTAGTACGACGGGAATTCGAGGTAGGGGTAGTTGATTTAAATGACTTAGGTAAAGGTAAATGAAAATCTACGGCACAACAAAACATGACTTAGGGTCACTAGACGTATCACAGCTTGATCAATTCAAAGGTAGGGAAGGGGGGTATCTCACAATACATATTGAAACAGGTTACTTGGAGAGATAAATGGTGCAAAATGAGGCAGAACAGTGCACTGTTTAGACAGAATGAGTATTCTTCTCTTACTGCCCCATACCGGTAATTAATTAAAGCACTTACCAATTCCAGCCATAGCCGCTTGGCACAAATACTGCCTGGAGATCAGGCATTGAGAGCTCGGCCTGACTGTGACCAGACCAAAACCCACACAACCTAAAGCCGAGGCGAACCCCATGAAGGTCTGGAGCAGAACCAATGCGCTGTCCTCCAATCCTTCTTTGTATCCTTGGTAAACCTTTAAAAATCATTTATTACCTACAAGTACTTTTGAGAGTTATGATGGAGCAACTAAGATTCCAACTCTATTCTATATACATAGTTATACAGGGTGCTTCGGAAAGTATGTGTTATGGATTGATGTCAGATAGAGGACATCGTAGGAGTCTAGATAGTTTTTATCAGCGTCAAAAGACTTCACGTGCATTCAGGTCGAGTTCCTTCCAAATGTGAACCGCTTGAGATTTGCCAAGGGGTAAATTGTCGTTCAGAAATATCTACAAGACATCGAAACGTAATATAATTCTCCAGGTTAATTATTGGTTTACATCTAATTGCACACCTGATTCATTTCATGTACACCAAATTCACCTCTAGCTAAGTGACAAGTCTGTAAATCAAAACACAGCACCAGCTTAAAGTAAATTGATCCAATTACTACACCCAACTTCCATGTAAATTATTTTGATCAGTAACTAAGACAATGTCTATAATTTCGGAATGCAGAGGGGATTAAGCACAAAAAATGCCTGAATTCTGTACTAGACCAATTATCTTTCCATTATTGACAGATAAACCAACATTTCCATTGATCAGTAAGCTACAAATTGACAAACAAAAATCGCGAATTAACTGATCTCGTATTATCTTTTTTGTGGAACCCACGGTGAGGGTTAAAGAGTTACTAAAATCTACGGAACAAAAATGAACACAACGTTGGGTATATGATTAGTACATGGCAATTTAGTCCGGTGGACTAGGGTTATAACTATGCATTTTATGACTACGGAACAATTTTTTGCAGGCATGTTCAAAAAGCCTTCATCTATCATTTGAGAAGTGCTGCCAAGCAATTTTTCAATGTGGGGGGTCAGGGGGGCCCTTTTTTGATAACCTTAATGGTTTTTTGTCGATTAAATCCGTAATAAAAATGCTAAATAGAAAATTCCAACGTATTATCGAAAAGCAACTCGGAAGGTCACTTATGTGTGATAAAAACTGTTACAGGGTGAACAGGTTCCGGAAAAAATGACTTTCCGTCAACATGCAATATAATAAAGAAAATATTGTGCCAAAGACCTTCAGCTCCGTCATTGGAAAATGCCGATTGGCATATTTGTTGATCATATCCACCTGAACTGGTTGAGAACGACACCCAACAGCGCCAACAGTGCCGGAGCTATATACAGGGTGGAAGAGAAAAATATTTTTGTTTTCATTTATTTCAAAAATCAAGATAGATAAAGTGAACAAAATCAAGAAATTGATGTTTCATTCAATGCATGTGAAGACACAACAAACCGTTTTGAAATATGTTGAAGCGTTCCTGAAATATTTCCAAAAAACTGAAGAATATCATCACAATTTTACTTCCTACTTTGATTTCGTATTTTCCATTATACAGATGTATATCCTTAAGTTATGCAACAAATTTCACAATATACACAAATATACAATAAATCATGATTAAAACTAAACAGCACCATCACCGGCATCAATCATGTATGCGTTGTATACAGGGTGTAAAAAAAATGACTGTTTTTTTTTGCTGTATGTCAAAAAACAATCCAAAAAAACGTGTGAATTACACATTCACGTCAGTAATTTACCTTATCAGGTGTCTTGGCTTGGTTTGTTTCCTCGGAAACTTCTTACCTCCCAAATTTTTCACTTTTTATGTCTTGATTTTTCTATAACAGCAAAGAAAACAACAATTTTTTCTCACACCCTGTATACATGATTGGTGCCGGTGAGTGATGTGGCTGTTCAGTTTCCACCCTAATTTGTTGTTAAATTATAGTATATACCTCTATATAATGGAAAATACGAAATCAAAGTAGAAAGTAAAATTTTTATGATAATCTTCAGTTTTTTCAAAATATTTCAAGAACGCTCCAAGATATTTCAAAACGGTTTATTGTGTCTTCACACGCATTGAATGAAGCATCAATTCCTAAATTTCGATCACTTTATCTATCTTGGTTTTTGAAATAAATAATAACAAAAATATTTTTCTCTTCCACCCTGTATATAGCTCCGACATCAATGACGCAGTTGGGTAGGGTTTTCAACCAGTTCAGGTGCGTATGATCAACAAATATGCCAATCGGCATCTTTCAATGACGAAACTAAAAGTCTTTGGCGCAATTTTTTCTTCATCATATTGCATGTTGACGGAAAGTCATCTTCCTCGGAACCTGTTCACCCTGTAATAAGTCTCATCACACATAAGTGACATTTTAAGTTGCTCTTCAATAATCCGTTGAAGTTTTTTTTATAGCATCTTTATTTATTTCGGATTTTATCGACAAAAAACGATTCAAGTTGTCAAAAAAGGGACCCCCCTGACCCCCCACATTGAAAATTTGCTTGGCAGCACTTCTCAAATGATGGAGAAAGGGTTCCTGAACATGCCTGCAAAAAATTGTTCCGTAGTCATGAACTGCATAGTTTGGGCAATATTTGGCGCTAGTCCACCAGACTAATTAGGGAAACGGGTACTAAATATTACGGTACGGTACACACTTTTTGAAACACCCTGTAGGTTTTAAATTATGTAATGCGCAGTCATATTGCGGATTGTCTTTAGAATTCATCAATTTTTTTGTTATCTGCTGTACATTATTATTTTGAAACGATCTAGACATTTATTTCGACTTACAAGGTAGAACACAGGAGCGTATATCCCCAACGCGGCTGACGCGCACGCCACCATCATGACCCTCAGCCCTCTGCTCTTCAGAGGCGTGAAGTCGAACATCGGCGGCTTCTTCACCTTGGCATGCGTCTTCTTCTCCTTCATTTTCTTCCTCTGGTTCTTCAGGTGGGTGATGGCCCTCCGCTGGGGATGATACAGGTTGGCCGATCGGTACACGATCGGCAGGAAGAAGGCCAGCGCCAGCAGTCCCGTGATGGCCTGCAGGCCCAGTCTCCAGCCGAGCTTCCCGACGGCCTCCTTGTACAGCACCGAGAACAGCGCGATGCCGACGCCGGCCCCGGCCTGGGCCACCATCTCCACGAACTCCCGCCGTCGCTTGAAGTAGTGCCCCAGCATGAGGCCGGAAGTCTCGCGGACGATTCCGGCACCGAAGCCGAGAACCAGGCCGTAGCTGAGCAGGGCCTGGTGGAATTGGACCGCGAAGGAGGTGAAGAGGCAGGCCAGGGCGGTGACCAGGCCGCCGAAGGTGGCGGCCAGCCTGGTGGATTTCCGCCGGCAGACGGCGATGATGAAGGGGGCGGTGAAGAAGGAGACGCAGAGGCACAAGGCTCCCAGCCAAGCTGTAATGAAAAAAAAAAAAAGATTGTGAAAATATCGATTCTACATAGTAAAATCCATCTAGTTCGGTACGATACCAAATGTTTTCATGAACGCTTGATATTACACAACGTGTCACAAAATTGACTTATTCCGGCACTGTGATGAAGGTAAACAGCATAGTTTATCGCATTGTTTTTTACAATTTTCACTTTTGTATTTATTGTAGAAATGGTAGGTTTCAACCTCGGTTTCAACTACTTCTTGAACATAGTTTTCAATACAATACCTTCCCACTCAGCTGCCACTGCCAGCAATGAGATAATCTGGGAAATCAACAAGTTCCGATCATATTGCTGAAGAGGAATTCCAATGTATTCAGGGGAACGGCTTACATTAACGTATGGTCCGAAAGTTTTGGGAAATTGTTCAAAAGCTGATAATCAACTTTCTTCTGCCATGTCCCATAATTCTCTGGGCAACTAACAGCTATGAAATAGTACATTACGTAACAAGTACAAAAAGTGATACATAAGTGTGTAAGTTGATCATACGAATGAAAGTAAGACACTTTACGGCGAGTAACGTACACTATTTTTCCTACGACCAGGAGAAAATTACATTCAGATTAAGACGTCATTTTCGTGTTTTTCTGTGAACTTAGATTTTATGAAAACCAGTGAATAAATAACAATTACAGAAATAAGGGTAGTTCTGAATGAGTTTATAGAGAAAATGTGTATGTATTTCAAATTTTCAAAAATTCATTTTTTTTACAGTTTCCAATTTTATCTCGAAAAACACCGCTATTTTCTGACCAAGCCTGCCTGTGGCTGTTGTTATGCTTGAGCATCATACAAGCGAGCGGTACAACGAATTATCGCAAAAAAAATCAAGAATCACATCAAAAACCAGTATTTTAAATTTATTTCGTTTTTAAAATAAAAAAAAAAGATCTTTTTCATTGAAAAAATTCGAGGAATCGCACACGCCTCGCGTCTGTTGCAGCAGGTAAGGTCGGAGGTGGCGTCTTTCACTATCAAGCTATCAGGGTATTTTCGTCAGCCGGCCAAAACTGTCGATAATAAAGGACACGAACAATTTCTTTTATCCTTTGAAGGACAATGAGGTTCCACGGATTTTGGGAAAAAATGAATTCAAATAAGAGCCTTCGTAGAGCTCACTTGTTTTTTATTTGACTTTTTTGCGTTCATTTAGGCCCCAAAAAAAAATAAAGAAAATTTCGCGTGACGTCACGTGCTAACTTGTACCAGAGTGCGTAACAGATGGCGCCAAATGACACGGTACAATTTCTCGCAAGATATTGTACGGAATCGGGAACGCGGTGAACTACGAACATCCCAGCGTGTCAGCCTGTCAACCTGACAAACAGCTAAAATGCCAAGAAAAAAGTGAAGTGTTACCGCAAGCAAGCATTAGCAGCATTCAGCAACACAGCAACACCAGCCACGCTGGGGCTAGAGTTAGCCCGTCACAGATGGTGATAATAAAAATGAAATTTGCGGAAATAAGGGAACTTCTGTGTCTATTCTGGAGTGTTTTGTGTTCCAATTTGAGTTAGAATTTTCTGATTACAATCACGTTAGAATTACTTGAAAAGCATTCGAATATTCCCAATACCCCCCTATCGTGTACCCCTGGAGCAGGAGGTGGAGTTAGAAAGACTGAAGTGTTTGCATGCATAAATCAGGCCGTTTTGCAGCGGCCTGGCCGAGTTCGCTGTTCTGAAAATAAGTGAGTAATGTATTGAAAGATATAACTACCTACTTATTATTCATTTACACCGGATAAAGTTTCCTTAGGCCAATATCAACGTGATTTGATCCAAGAAAACCGATTTATCAAGACACAAACCCTGCTGGGATGCCCACAGAAAAATTCAGGAATGCTTCCAGAAGCTCTCTCACTGATCTGCGGCGCTAACCTAGCTTGGTGGCCGTCATGGTTGCCTTCCTCAAAGCCACTTACAAAACGTTTTTTCAAAATTGTTCTCGCTAGTGCAGTCGTTTCTAATTCAGACAACAAATGTCATGTGATTTAAAGTTTTGAATTGCACGTCAAAATTGACAAATCGTGATTCAAATTCGAAAACGTCAAAATGTCGGCAAAGTAGGTCACGTTTGGTTTGCCGCATGGTTCACCCCGTGACCTCACAGATTAGTGAGATTTTTTTTTCTCTAGATAATTAGAGCAAGAATTAACGTGCGTGTTACATGAAAGGCTTAATTAGATAAGAAACAATAGGAATACTCAATAAAGACAACTACTACCAGCCGGGAAAGATACGTTTTGGTCATCAGCAGGTGTATGGGACTTCATTTATTAACAACGTCTCCTTGTGAGAAAATTGAAAATCCAATATTGAAATTAGTGACATTTCAACCGTCATTTTGACATTTAAGCATGTTAACTTGATTCAAAGTATTTGGGTGTATTGGATAAGACTGGTGCAGCTCAAGATTTCTGAATGGACCCCCATTTGACCTTTTGTGGTCACATCCACATCGCTACCAATGGATTATTCTGCTTTATAAGTGCAGGTGAGAATTTCATTCATAACTTTGCAATTACTGTTGTTGGGAGGAAATTCTGTAGGATTTTTTATTTTATACATCTAACCGCTAGGGTTAGGCCTTCGATAAGGTAATACCATGCGATCAACAAAATTCGGAATTGGGGTAGGCTGTGACCTGGTCAAATTTCAGGATGTCAAGCTGCTTTCGGCCAGGGCACAGCCTACCCCAATTCCGAATTTTGTTGATCGCCTGGTATAAGCATGTCAAACCCCTAGTCAAACCTATACTATCGGTTTAGAGGACATGACTAAGGCCAGTCCTGTAGGTGCGAATTATTGTTGATTTGCTTGTGGATCAAAGTTAGGGTCAGAGCTGGGCAAAATACTTTCGGAAAGTATTTAAATACTAGATACTTTTTATTTCTTGGTCAAAATAATATTTAAATAATAAATAATATCTTTGAAGTTGCAGCTGTAAATATTTAAATATTTTCGTTATTGAAATACTTTTTTTATTTGAATAATGAGAAAGTATCTGAATAATTCAAAAGTATTTATCTCTCGAGTATTTAAATACTTTCAAAGTATTTGACTACTGAAAATACTACTTACTGAAATACTACTTCGAAAGTATTCCAATATTCGAAGTTGAATACTTTGGTTTATTTAAATACATTTGAAGTTATTCAAGGGCTTCCTTGCTTAACCCAAAAATATGCGAAAGGAAAATCGCCTATTATTTCGTAATCATTCAAGAGAAAAAATCGTGGTAGGTGGATGAACAGTGGCTTTTACAGCCATGAGCTTGACAGTTCTCTTTTTAGTTTAGTTTTTATTGGCACAGTTCCGGCTATGAGGCCGAATATTTCGTTGTATGAACGATAGATCGTTGAGCAATTCTTATCATTTCCGATTTCAAGTCGTGGTCGGTGCAGTCACCCTGAGGTAGATGGCTTCCCGCTTTCACTTTGATGAGTGAATTTCAGGCACGTTTCAAGTCATCGGTATCAATCTTTGTGAATCGTGTTGTTGAATCATTCTCCCATTTCTGCTTCCTCACCAGTTATAGCCTATTGTGACAGTAGTGAAAACTTGGGTGGCTGTATTTACTGCATCAGAAAGGACCAAACTGAAGTTTGATATGTTAGATGATCAAGCTCAAGATAAGTGAACAAGCAAGTGTGAGCGCGCCATCTGTTAAATAATAGCAGTAATTCACTGGTAAGATCACTGTTACCATATAAGATCATGTAGAGTGTATGACGGAATTAATTACTAGCTTTAAAAGCTTCGTGGCGTCATCTACCGGATGACAGCGACAGATCAGAAAATGGCCTATACTATTGGATTGAAATAATTGAGAGTGAGTCATTCACATCCACAGTGAATGTTTGTGAGTAAGTGGACACTTGGAGCGTGGATAACCGAGAGTGACCCATACTTCCCATCCTAGTTCCACGCTCGTCGCCGCAACGCTCCAAGTGTTCACTCACTCACTCACACCCACTGTGGATGTAAATGACTCACTTTCAATCATTTCGATCCAATAGTGGGTAGTATTAATAAAAAAATAAGCATGAGCATTTGCTTGAATTTCATAGGCGTTGTAAGAGAAAGTTTGCTTAGCAACTCTGAATAAGCATGAGCATCTAAGCAAATGCTCATGCTTTTTTTTGTTATTACTACCCAGCAGAACAAAAGTATTTAAATACAATTTACTAAGTATTTGAATCACAAAAAAGTATTTGAATAACGCAAAAGTATCTTTGAAAGTATTTGCAAAAACTTTTCAAATAATAAATACTAAATACTTTTGGAAAGTATTTAAATAATAAATACATCTCGCTCTTCCCGAGAAAATATTTAAATACTCAGCATTTGAAGGAAAAAAAGTATTTATCATTTGAAAAGTATTTATAAGTGCAAATAATGCCCAGCTCTGGTTAAAGTGGTATTGAAAGCCGGTTTTTCGAAGTTGTGAATTAATCGTCGTTTCAATTCGTATTGTTTCGTGGTCCGAATGAACTGTGCGTTATAATAACGCACGGCTCATAACAACGCACCGCACAGGTTGGGTACGTTGACGTAATTGACAACTTTCGTGCCTACTATAGCGTGTAAAAGGGGTCACTTTCGTAGGTAGTCGTAGGAAAATGTGATAATATAAAGGGCAAAAACTCCTATGGCCGATGCAGGCCGATGAGGAAGAAAACATTTATTTATCTATTTGTTATTATTATTATTATTTTACTAATACTCTGGGGATGAAGATAACTAAATGAATGGTTTTGAGACTTATTCGATGTGGGAAAATTAGGCTTTCGCTGATTGTCTACCGTTTACTAAAGTGGTCACTTCGGGCCGTATTCATATCTCGCTTTTAAGCTGAAAGCGCATTTAGAGGTGCGCTTTTGGGGGCTATCCATTTATATTTGAGTGTTCAAAATCACATAATACAATTACATAGGCCGCTCAATTTCAAAATGTATTTTTCAAAACTCAAACATGAGCGGATAGCCCCTAAAAGTGCACCTCTAAATGCGTTTTTAATTTAAAAGCGAGGTATGAATACGGCCTTTTGTATTTAAAGGTTACACTTTTGAATTTAGACTGAAAATTCTAAGAGATGTTGAGGGTTGATTATTACTGCCAAAACCACAGAATAGCTGGGGTGTTGAAAGAAGAAGAATAGGGTAGTGATCACCATCGAAAAATATTTAAAAAAATCATACTAATCGAATGTAGAGCCTTAATAACAAGACTACGCTTTATTGTAGAATATTAAAAATGTCTCTTCACTTGTATAATATTTTTTATTTTGCTCTACGCGTTTCGAGACTCTTATTTATAGTCTCATTCTCAAGAGCAATTAAATGGTGAATAGATATAAAATGTAAAAAGTCATGAGTAAATGTCAGAATTTGAAATATCTATAAATACAGATATTTCAAATTCTGACATTTAGGTACTCATTTAGGTAAAAAGTCATGAGTAAATGTCAGAATTTGAAATATCTATAAATACAGATATTTCAAATTCTGACATTTAGGTACTCATGACTTTTTACATTTTATATCTATTCACCATTTAATTGCTCTTGAGAATGAGACTATAAATAAGAGTCTCGAAACGCGTAGAGCAAAATAAAAAATATTATACAAGTGAAGAGACATTTTTAATATTCTACAATAATTTACAAAGACTTCACATAGTTATATCATGGAGAACTTCATCAGAAGATATAAGACTACGCTTCGTGAAAATTCGAAAAAAAAGTTCCAAGTGTCTCAAAATCTGCCCTGAGAGTGGCTCCTTTTGCGGACGATTTCAAATCTACCGAGCTGTTAGGCGGGCTGTGACGTTTCAATCTTTTGACAGTAGTGGAGATGACCCCACCTCCGTTGCCTGTGTGTCAGTGTTGACGTTGACGTTTGCCAGCATAACATAACCATTGCAGTCTGATGTAGTTTTGAAATATTCATAAATCATGAAAGATTTTATCAGCTTTCCATATTTTCAAGAAAAACAACTAAACAACACTATTCACCGCACAGATACACAAAGCGTTTACAATATAACAATCAGCTGTTATGAGCGTTGACGGGTTGACGCTAGTGCTTTTCGTAGTAAGTTCTGTAGTGTTGTCAAGCCTGCTTTTTCACCTATGGAAGATTGTGACGTCATCGCGCCAAATTTGAAATGATCAAAAACTTTCATAACTTTTTTTCACCAAGAAAACTTGCGAAAAAAATCTGTCAACTATATAGCGTCACTTATCAAGAAGTGAACTTTAAAAAATGATAATAAAAAAAAATCGGTCACTACCCTATTGTGGAGTATCAAGCTTGATCTAGTCAGTATACTTTGACAATTTCTCAAGATTATTACCTCACGACGGAAGGAGTGCGCTCTGGGTTGCTTATAATAACTGAAAGGTAACGTGTTTTGCTGCCACCACGAACCGGAATACTCTTCTTTTTTCTACCTAGGTTCGAGTCAGAAGGGCAGAGTGAATAGGGGATAATCAGAGCGTACTTGTTGGTTGGGCTCATCGAAAATTACAACAGATCACTTAGCAGTACAAAAATTCAAAACTTAAAACAAGGCCATTTGTCTGGACTTCATTAATTTTCTCTCATTTAAATAATAACCATTGATTGGAGTTAGCTATTACAATTCGAGTTGGGGAGAATTATATTATATTATATTAGGGCTACTTGAAATTGCCAAACATGTAATAATGCCCATTGGATACACCCGAGTGAGGTATACACTATACAGGGTGTTTAAGCGATGATAGCAAGAAATTCAACTGTGGGTAGATCCCGTCAAAATATGACGAAAACCTATATTGAAATCGACCGGCTCTTTAGCCTATGCAGAATCAAATCTAAAACATCGTAAGCTTTGGTGATACACCTGAGAAAGGGGATGCCGTCGTCAAGAGAACGGGGAATTGAAAGGTGGAGAAAAGTCGGCAGATGTCTGGAAGAAGAACACAAGAGAAATTTGGTATTTTCACGCTCCAGATCATAGAAAAGAGAAGATTCAAGTCTCTTCCGATGTTGGAGACCTCCAGAGTACCGCTGCTGTGCCTTCAGAACGCTCGAAGATAAGTTATTTAGTTGCTTTGTTTCCTGTCACGTAAAAGTCAATGATTATAACAATTAACGGGAGATTCATATTGAGTAAGGGAATACACGTAGCGTGTGAGTCACTGTTATTGGAAGCTTGAGGGAGACGAAACAGTAGATACCACAATGTCACCACAAGATATCCAGATGACATGGGACCGAGCTACCATGAGAGACAGGACCTAGGGGACAACAAAGCGATGACCTGTGAACAGGTGACGTGGTTTTGAGGATGATGGACATGGTTGTGGTATTCTTCTCAGTCTGAGTTGAATCGTTTCAATGATTTCTTCATACTTTTGTTTACTATGATACATATTACACTGATCGACTGTCTTCAAGATTCATGCCTGAGTCCTCTAAGACAAAGATATCTAACACAACGGATATTTCCACTTACTGTCGTGTCTTGTAAGAGAAGGTTATCTCGTGAGAGAAGATATCTTTCCTCACTTTGTTATCTGATGAAATAAAATACGCTTTCAATTGTTAAGACCTGGTTTTTTATATTGTCGATTTACATTGAGTCATGTTGTGGTATTTATCATGATAAATAATTGTTGATGATTTCATTGACCATGTTTATTGGGTTTGTTCTTGATATTTTACTGCCATGTTTTATTATGTTACAATAAAAAGACATCCGGATATGCAACACTGCTAAAACTGTTCTCTTTTCTTCTTTCGGTAGCAGGGGCCTGTGCAAGAGAACCTGTGCTTGGCCAAACTCGTCTCTATTCCCTCCACAGATCTCTCGTCAATTTAGGTCACCGCAGAACTTATTATTGAACTTTTGTGCCCCTCTTCTTTCCCTTCGCGCCAAGTGATGTACCGACGATACTCACACTTTGGTCTGCCGTTCTGTTCCCGCTATCTAGGTTCCTCAACAATCTAGGTTACTGGAATTGATATTATTATTATTATTATTATTATTATTATTATTATTGTACTGCACCCAACAGGCAAAAAAGCCCAGTTAAAGGGTGAGGGATACCAGAGACAAAACCGAGAGGGGGTACATACTTAGGAAAAAACCTTCGCTCTTATGTCGGACAGAGAACAGTTGAAGAGATCAACCTCGCTCTCATAAGCAGAGTAATTGACAATCATCTGATAGAGAGGAGATGCCACTAGGATGTTGGTTCTAGCTGTGGGAAGGTGGAATAAACTGTGTGATCTAGAGGAAAGCCGAGGAACACTGAGACCCACAGCACCAAGAAAATCAGGGCAATCCAACGTGTTGCTAAATAGACCAAAAAGAAAATGGATTGACTGGAACACTCTTCGAGACTTCAAAGATGACAGGTTGAACCGCTCCAACATGATCTCCTGAGGAAAACCACGTGGAGGGTATTGGTTGTCCAGTATAAAATAAGCCGCCTTCAAAAACCTCCTCTGAACTCTCTCCAAATCATTGACGAAGGAGTCATAAATCGGACTCCAGACAAGAGAGGCGTATTCAAGTTTGGACCGGACGAAAGAAACATATAAGGCTTTCAGTGTTTCAACGTTGGTAAATGCCTTTGAGTTTCTCAGCACAAAGCCAAGACTTTTGTATGCCGAGCTCGAGACATAACTGATGTGCTCCTTGAAGGATAGACCGCCGTCAAAAACTACCCCAAGGTCCTTCACCGTCCGAGGTCTCTGCAATATTTCTCCCCCCAAAGTGTAGTCGAAAACGACGTTTGCATGTTTTCTGCTGTAGGACATAACGCTGCACTTACTCACATTGATCGGCAAGCCATTCTCACTGCACCAAGCAACAATTGTATTGAGATCTGCCTGCAGGCGCCCGCAGTCTGCGAGGGAAGACACCACACTAAAAACCTTCAAGTCGTCTGCATAAAGCAAGTACCTCGCATTGATGTTCATAACTATATCGTTTATAAAAAGGATAAAAAGTAAGGGACCTAGCACAGAACCCTGAGGAACTCCGGAAGCCTGTAAAAACCTGCGGGATCTGAAGCCCTTAAGGTAGACGTATTGGTACCTGTTACAAAGATAGGAGCGAAACAAGGATATTAGTGGGTCAGAAAGTCCATAAGAACTCAATTTGCGGAGCAAGATGCCGTGGTCTAGTCTGTCAAATGCCTTCGAGAAATCAGTATATATGGCATCAACCTGTTGTCCACCATCAATTTTTTCACTGAGGTATTGGGTGAAGTTTGCAAGATTGGTCACAGTGGAACGAGCCCTCATGAAACCATGCTGATGAACTGTGACGGAGTGAGATACATGACTAGATATGAGGCCATGCAAAATCGTTTCAAACACCTTGGAAAAATTGTTCAAAAGAGCAATGGGCCTGTAGTTCGAGACCTCCGCCCTGTTACCTTTCTTGAATATGGGACACAGACGAGAAGTTTTCCAGATTGAGGGGAAATGGGACGTTTCGAGAATCAAATTGAAAATGGTCTCCAAAGGACTGACAAGAATCCAGCGGCAATCTCTGATCAGAAAAGCGGGTATCTGATCTGGACCTGCTGTGCAACCATTTTTCAACTTCGCAATGGCACGCATTATGTCATCTTGGCCGATTCGCTTTATAGATAGGTGATTCAGAAAATAATCGGGCGAGGCTGGTGCACCAAAAGAACCGCTACCGGAGGCAGCGAAAGACTCAGAAAAACAGTCAGCAAACGAATCGACTACCTGCTGCAAGTTAGAAGTTGAGCCCTCCCCAAACTTCATGACTGTTGGTATGCCATGACCCCCCTGCTTGGATTTTACAAATGACCAGAATTGTTTTGGATTCTGCCTGATGTTAGTCTCAACATTCCTTGAGTAAAGTCTGTGAGCTCTCTGTATATCACTGTTTAGAGAAGTCCTGACCCTTTGAAACTCTCTCAAGTCACTCTGAGATTGCGTTCTCTTGAATCTCAGTCTCACCCTTTCTTTGTACTTCGTTCTCTTAATCAGATCATGATTGTACCATTTCGGGTACTGACGCACAGACGTGGATCCGCTAGTGGATTTGCTTCTTTTCCTGGGAACATGCTTATCGAGAGCCGAGTACAAAATACTGTAGAACACTGAAACCGTCTCATCAACGTCATTTCCACCGACAAGTGCAGACCAGTCGGTATCGCGCAGTTCGCCGTACAACGACATGAAATCAGCCTTTCTGAAATTAAAAGAGCAGTCCCTCGACCCGGAGTCATATTTCACGGAATGGTCAGAAATCTCGTATTCTACACAAAGTGCCGGATGATGCGAGTCTTCTTTGAGGACTATATCCACAGCTTTATTAACAATGCAGGGTCTCGTGCAAAAAATCAGGTCCAAGCACTTACCACTCTCGTTCAGAACACCATTGTACTGATCCATCTCGTAAAAATCCGCTAAACCAGAAACAGACCTCAGAACAGGTGGTGAAGCTAAATCGCCTGTGTTCATAGTGAAATTTGGAGTATTGAAATCACCGATGAGTAAAAGATTTGAGTGATTGAGAAAGGGATGTGATCTGATATGATCTGTTCTAGCGAGAGCGACACTCTCTCTCGTCTTTTTCTTGTTCTCTCTGCATCAGTGGCTTGCACACTGCATTTCAAATAGTGGGAGGGTGGAGTAATTGAATTGATATCGCATTCTTGAACATAAATACATATATTTGTCTTTGAAATAAAATTGTTCTTTGTTGATGTGAAGTCTCTGTGTTTCATTTCCAAGCCTGCACTTACCTGTACTACCTTGGGTAACTACAACACAACTGAAGTCCTACGAAACACCACTAGACGAACACGACTACGGCCTGCCTAATTCTTCAACAATAAAGGGGTTCTCCATCTTCTTTGGGGAATATTTATTTTCATAATAGGGGTAGGTTGGGAGATTACAATATGTATACCATTTTGCAAAGTTCGACCTAATGACGAAGATACAGCCCTTTAAAGTCCACTTTTTTCATATTTCAAAAATATGTGATTCAGGAACGTTTTAGCAAAATTGACCTAAATTCAGCGCATACTGGTTTCTTGAAACCATCTACCGACCTGCCAAGTTTTGGAAGAATCCAGTCAGTGGCGTAGGAGTTACGGGGGTCAATAATTTAGGAGCATCTGAAGAAGAGTCGACTAGGGTGATCCTCCATAATTTCTACGCTACTGGTTGGATTCTTTGAAAATTTGGCAGGTTGATAGACAATGTTAATAAACCAGCTAATGCTGAATCAAAGCTGATTTTGTCGAAACGTTCCCTTGAACGTTCCTAAGTCACAAATTTTTGAAATCCGAAAAACGTGAACTTTCAAGAGCTGTATCTTCGTCATCAGGCCGAAATTTGCAAAATGGTTCATAGGTTTTTGTCTTATTTGGACGAGGTCTACTCACAGCCTAATTTTTTGCTATCATCGCTGGAACACTCTGTATAGAGTAAGTCTGAGCCGGTCTGAGCGATATGGTATCCGCATTGCTACATGTATCCCGTTCACTTTTTGTTTCCAGTAGAATGATTTTCTTGAGTAAAAATGAAGTGACAAGCTGTAGCGCTGGGAGAATACGACTGATAGTCGCTGATAGTTTCGCTCTAAAACTTTGCAGGTGTCATCAGCCGTAGCCGTAGCCCCCCAGCTTGTCACTCTATTTTTGCTCCAAAAAGTCATTCCACTGGATTTAAAACTTAAACGGCATATAATCACATATGTACGTTGTCGTGATCCATGTGTGTCGTTGATCTCAATAGGAAAATTCCGCTCTTCGTTATGGCGTGATCATATGAGATCTTTATCAAACTTGCATTAGGGAAGTTTTAACCCGCGAAACTGAAAAGTTCCAATACTTTCACGATTGATATTGTGACGGTCCTACATAGACGTGAATTAGGAGTTCGGATGCCTTGAATGCTCTGCCTCACCTGTTCAGGGAGAAGGTAGAGTACAAGGGACGCTTACACTGTCACGAGAATGAGCTCTAAAAGGTGCTGTGAGCTTTGTACGAGAAAGAAAGATATATGTGTTTTGAGAGCGCCCGAAAGAATATTGAATAAAAAACAAATTTATTCCATTCATTGTTTATTGTTGTTGCTGTGTTAGCAGTGTTCCTTTTACCAGCAGGAACAAGACAAGTACAAAGTTGGTTAAATAAAATTAGTCAAAGTTGTCAGGTGCAAATTAGCCCAAATTACCGGCTTTTCCTCAAGTGATCTCATTTTGTTCTGAAGAGAGAACTCCAAACTTACCAAACTTGACACTCAGCTCTATTCTATGTAAAGATTGTTAGCAATCTTGCTAAGGTATAAGATGCCATGGCAAGGAGCCTTTCATTGGTTGTAGTCACAGCAACTTGCTTAGATATTAACGAGATTGCTAGCTTACAATAATCCACGAACATATTAATCAGAGGACTGATTATAATTTGCCCAGACAAGACATGAACATGACAGCAATAAGATATAATCAACTAAGCTAGATGACGATGGATGAGTATACATTAAACATTATTATGAAAAACTCATTTCATGTGCCTTAAAAATGTGAACGTAGTGAAGCATGTTTTGAACATCTGGAACAGAATAACTTTGAATTAGCAATATTTAGTGTTTAGTTAGTCATGGTATACTCTGTCCTATCACTCTTGTCTGTAGCCAAGAATAAGTTTTGGTTCTGATAATTATCATTGGAACATCTACAAACGCGAACGTGTCAATAATGGTCGATAGTCCCGGTACTTGAATGATTGAAAAGGTTTTGATTTGTTAGTTGAAAGTCAGATTTGCAACCGTCGCAAATGCAAATGAAATAATCATCATATTTGATTTTTTGGCCAAGTTGAATCAATATCTTAGAATTGAAATCCAGTCTTTAGCAAAGTGCTATTCCAACATATCAATATTACCGAGGTGCAGGTGGCAAAGTTCATTTCAACCAGGCGTCCGGCTACGGTGATAGCTGCTGTTGTTCGCCTTCCAGATAAAATTATCAGAATTGATCGTCTGATGGACGCTATTTTGCACTCATACCAGCTGGAATCGTAATAAGCGACATCAAACAGTTTGTTCATCTGCAAATTCATCAATAAAAGCAAATAGCAAATTAGGATGATTTTGCGTATATACCTCGTCAGTTAATAACTGGGATGGATACACATATATAACAACCATTTCAGCTGATATTCCCAAAACCATTGATACGTATTGAAAACCTTCTAAATAGCTGACATCGTCAGATCTAGAACGTATGAGAGAAACCAAGTGAGAAATAAGAAAATATGGAGTTTTCTGATGCGACTGAAAAAAAAAGAGCTAGTGGAATCCGTATTGAAGGAGTTTTCTCAATATGAAATTCGAACTAAGCGTGCCACATTTTTAAAGATTGAGAGGCCAGTCGAGATGCCAGTGCTATTTGAATCACAAATCTTCAATAATATTTGAAATTGTTTAGATTTTTTTTTCAATAATTTAAAAATGGAATAATATCGACCGTACATTTTTTTTTTCAAGGAGTAGCATTACACACACTTCATTTGAAAAAATCCATCAAGAAACAGGAAGCCAATTCTAATGACTCATTTTTCCAGTTGCATCAAAAGCCTGCTAGTTTTCATGCTGACTGCTTTGCTCTTTGCTTTTACCACCTAAACGACACCAACTGGTAGGGTACTGGACTGCAAAATCAAATCTTCAAACCAGTTGAAATTTGTTATATCTAGTCTTACTAGTCTTAGCTTTTCTCCAAAAAGGTGCTTCAGTTATCCAACAGTTTCTTTTTCAAAATTGAGAAGCACTCTCCATGACCCCAGTACCTACTCCGTTGAGTTGCTTCATTTCTATGGTAAAAGCAAAGTGCATCGCTAATGTAAGTGGGAGATGATACCATTGTATATGATACCTTTCATAAAAGACGTACATGACCGTTCCAATCATAATTGTTATGATCCACATGTTAATCAAGAGCATGGGCCCAAAGCTCCCATTGATCTTCAGTATTACTCTGGTGGAATATTTCGCATAGTGTTGATACAATTTTTAAACATGATCAAGAATAGTGTTTCATCAAGACAAGAAATCTTGTCTCGATGGTCACTTCTTGTCTTGTCTTGAAATTCAAGACAAGAATAGATCGTACTCTCGACTTGACGATTTCTTGATGGTTGCCTTCTTGTCTTGATGTCAAGAAATCTTGACATTTCTTGATCTTGATGGGCTCCGGATCAAACCGGTTAATTTCGTTTTAAATTAGTTCACCGACGGCAGTTACCTCATGTTGACGGAACCTGATTAAAATCCGGCATGCAGCCTTATAAAAAACACATTTTTAGCAAAAAAACTGGTGAAAATCCTTGTTTTTTTTTCATGGTTTTGGATCAATTACAATACAACTTTGTGGACATGCGTCCTATAGTAGCCAAATGTAAAATTAAACTTTTGGCACTAAAACATCAATCAGGTCTACCACAACATAATTAAATGGAAACATGAGTCCTTCATATCTTTGGAAAAGTTCCACCGATTTTGATGAAACTTGAAACATGATGAGAAGTATCTGAGGATTGAAACGTTTGTTCAAAATATTGTTACAATCAGGACTTCCGCAGCTGAAAAAATAGTTGTGGATGATATTCCCATTTCTATGAAATAATGTCAAAAGTTTGACCGCGGCGGGTTACAAGAATGGAATGGAAATTCATGTATAATTTGATATATATCTGTGACATCGTAATCAGAAAATACTTTGGAAAAGTGTTCAAAATATTTATATATATCATATTATTATTATATTATATATTTATATAAATACTTCTTTAGATCAGCCTGAAACGACATTTCGTCTTCAGATATTATTTTTCTGAAAATAAACGGAGAATATTATATTGTAGATTTATCGGTAAACTCGTGGTTCATCTTACATCCTCGGAAAAACTAGACCGATTTTGATGTAATTCAGTATTTGGGTGGGAGTCCGGCCCAAAATTAGTTGATGCCGGTTGATCACAGCCGTCACAATCGGAAAAAATAAAAATCACTATCAAATATAAGTAATCTGATTCAATAATCTCATAGAAATAAAATAATTATCTTCAACGACGTAAGTATAAAGACTCTGACTAATGACTCTCGCTATAACTGTATTCTCAATAGAAGAATGCTTCATGTTGGAAATTTCTGCGATTTATTTTCATCAAGAAATATCAAGAACTCTTGACACAATTTCAAGAAGTCTTGATTCTTGACACAACAACTCTTGTCTTGTCTTGATTTTCGGACTTCCTTTCTTGTCTCGATTTTTTCTTGATTTCAAGACAAGATCAAGACAAGATCTTGAAACAGTCTTGATTTGGTGAAACACTAATCAAGAACATACCTTTCTAATAAACCACAGTGCGTCATGATATTTTTGATATTTGTACGACACTGTCCTTCGTTTTCCATGTTTCCTAAGCAATTTTGTATTGTTTGATTCAAAACTCTGTATTGGATCACTACAACAATGGTAAGGCTGATGAAAATACAATCGAATCCACAGGCCACCCAGGCAAAGTACAGTACGAAGAAGCTATCTAAGCCGATTGAAACCACTCGAGGAACGAGTGCGGGCATGTAAAATTGCAATTGACCGTCATAAGTCAAAAACCCATGACCACACATTACCAACCACACGATAATAGTGTAGCTGATGAAAACTTTCTGGTAAAGTTTTAAATTTTTCAACGTGGTGAAACACGATTTTTCAAGCTCCGAATTCCCTGCTGTTTCGATTCGCCAGAATTTTTCTGCGTCTTTCCAAATTATCTGCAAGTCTTTTTCGTACAGTATAAAAGTTGTCACCCGTACTAGTGCCTAAAATAATCATTTATCCACAGTTTCAATTCCACTTCGTAAGTACTCACGTGGAAACAATAGCAATAAGTGATGATAATTTTGACAAGCTCAGTAAAAGTAATGTCGTGCAAAAAGTTCAATGACGTCATTACAATCGTAAGATTCAAAAGGATGTACCAAAACAAGACCAAGGGTTTTATATTCGTTTTGAAGGGCCTCAGTCCTGTACATTTGAGTAAAAATCGGCTGGGCTTGAAGAGAGAGTCAAAGTAGCCAAGCATACTGGACTTCACGATCCAAGTTTAGATATTCGAGTAACCGATGTTCTTATTACTGGTAGGGTGAGTAACGAGGTGGGTGATATATATATATATCTTGATGGATGATGTATTTCGGGCTCGCGGCATATTTTGTGACAAACAATGTAAAAAAAAATATTTTTTTCACAGATTCACATTGTTGGACGTCTCATAACATTTTAGGACGTAATTTTCAGGTAATCCCATCGCCAATGTTGGTTTTCAAATATATATATATTTCTAAATGTACATGATGTATTTTGAGCTCCCGGCATAATTTGAAAAGAAAATGCATTTGTTCACGTATTTATATTATTTGTCACCTTCCAATGTACTTCCTCTTGAGATTTGTCGTCTGGATTATTCCACTCTAGATTTTTTTCTCGAAAATGTTTCGAGAGACTGATTTACGTCATACACGGTCATGATCGAAAAGTTCATAATGTATTTCGGACTCACATGGGCTCATCGAGAATGTGAATTGGGCTCTATACAACAATTTGCGAAATGACGCCCATTGTTTATGAATTTATGTTCTCAGATGTCTCTTAACCTCATAGAACGTGATTCCCAAGTTAACTTGTTACGATTTGACTGTTAAAGCACTCGTATCATTTATATTTCGGGTGAACAACTACGAAAATTGTCGAAAAAACGAGTTCCTGTCGTAAAGTGCACAGTAGCTTTTATTTCGAGTTTGGGACGTTTCCATTTTTCTATAGTTGAATAACTTCAAATTTCTGGGTGATTCAGGTCCTACGTCACCATTTCTACAATGTGCGCGTCCGTTCTTGTCCATACTGTCTTTTCAAAAAAATCTCCGGGAGCCCAAACTACGTCATACACACGAGCACGACCAAAACGTTCAGAACGTATTTTGGGCTCACATGTTCATCAAAAATGTGAAATGGGCTCGCGACAGCTTTCAATCCAATTCAAATTCCTCTCCTTATTGCATTCTTTCTTTTGTACATGAATGTCAATTTGATCAATTCTTATTTTGTTAGATGCCTCCCAACAAATACCACTTTCTTGATGCTGCCATCCGAGTTTTTCTACCTCATTTTCGCCCACAATTTCTTCGGGAGCCCGGTGTACGTCATGCACGGGCATAATCGAAGAATTTATGATGTATTTTGGGCTCACATGGGCTTATCAAGAATGTGAATGAGCTCTCCGCAATATTTTTTAACGCTGAGTTCTCCCTGTAAAGTGCACAATAGGTTCGATTTCGAAGTTGGGATGTTTTCAGTAATCCATTCTTGAATAATTTTGAGTTTCTGGGTCGAACAGGTCTCACGTTGCTATTTCTAAAATGTTATGTACCGTTTTTGTCCACTTTTGACTTTTTTCCACAAAATCCTTCGGGAGCCCAATCCACATTAAGCACGAACATGATTGAAAAGTTCAAGACGTATTTCGGGCTCACATGCTTATCCAAAATGTGGAATGGGCTCTCTACATATTTTGTACATAAATGCCATTTCTTTGATAATTATTTTGTTAGATGGTCCCCAACAAATACTACATTCTTGAAGTTACCATCCAGGTTTTTCCACCTCATTTCTGCCAAAGAAAAATTTTGGGAGCCTTAATTACGTCATGCGCGGGATGGATGAAAGAATTCATGATGTATTTCGGGCTCACATGGACTCATCGAGAATGTGAATTGAGCTCTCTGCAATATTTTATGGAAAAATGACATTTATTTACACAATTTGTATCCAAACACCTCTCAATTTTCTTTGACGTGATTTGCAACTTATTTTGTCACATTTTCAAAATTTATCATAGATTCGTTTTGAACAGCTGCAAAAATTTTAGAAAAAATAGGTTCCCGTTGCAAAGTACAGAATAGGTTTTATTTCAAGTTTCAGATGTTTTCAGAAATCCATTCTTGAATAATTTTGAGTTTTTGGGTCAGAGAGGTCTCACTGTGCCATTTCTGCAATGATATAGTCCGTTTCTGGCCACTTTTGACTTTCTTCCACGAAAACCCTCGAGAGTCCAATCTACATTCTGCACGAACACGATTGAAAAGTTCAAGACGTATTTTGGACTCTCATGCTAATCCAAAATGTGGAAAGGGCTCTTGACATATTTTGTACGTGAATGTAATTTTTTGATTTATTATTCTGTCAGATGCTTCCCAACAAATATTACATTTTTGAAGGACCATCCGGGTTTTTCCACCTCATTTCTGCCCAAAAAAAATCGGGAGCCCTGATTACATATTGCGCGAGCTGGATGAAAGAATTCATGATGTATTTCAGGCTCACATGGACTCATCGAGAATGTGAATTGAGCTCTCTACAATGTTTTGTGGAAAAATGCCATTTGTTTACATGATTTGTTTTCAAACACCTCTCAATCTTCTATAACGTGATAAGCAACTTATTTCGTCACAGTCTCAAAATTTATCATAGATGTGTTTTGAACAGCTGCAAAAATTGTAGAAAAAATAGGTTCCCAGTTGTAAAGTGCGAAATAGGGTTTATTTCAAGTTTTGATTGTTTTCAGAAATCCATTTTTGAATAATTTTGAGTTTTGGTGTCAAACAGGTCTCACGGTGCTATTTCTGTAATGATATAGTCGTTTTCTGGCCACTCTTGACTTTTTTTCACAAAAACCTTCGGGAGCCCAATTTACGTTATACACGAGCACTATTGAAGTGTTCAAGACCTATTTCGGGCTCACATGATCATCCAAAATATGAAATGGGCTCTCGACATATTTTGCACATAACTGTCATTCTGGTAAATTATTATTGTGTTAGACGCCTACCAACAAATACTACTTTCGTGATGTTGTCATTCCGGTTTTTCAACTTATTCTCCGCCCAAAAATTTGTCGGGAGCCTGAATAACGTCATGCACAGGCTCGACAAAAAAATTCATGATGTATTTTGGGCTCACATGGACTCACCGAGAATGTAAATTGGGCTCTCTATGATATTTTGTGAAAAAATGCCATTTGTTTATAACTATTTGTTTTTGAACACCTCTCAATCTTCTAGAACGTTAGTCCCAAGTTATTCCGTCACATTTCACAAAATTTGTCCTAAATTTGGTTTGAACAGCTGCAAAAATTTTAAAAAAAGATAGGTTCTTATTGTAAAGTGCAGAATGGGTTTTATTTCAAGTTTTGGATGTTTTCAGAAATCCATATTCTTGAATAATTTTAAGTTTTTGTGTCAAACAGGTCTCACGGTGCTATTTTTCCAATGAAATAGTCCGTTTTTATCCCCTCCAGACTTTTGTCATGAAAACTTCCCGCAGTCCAATCTACATCATGCACGAGCACGATTGAAGTGTACAAGACGTATTTCGGGATCACATGCTCATTCAAAATGTGGAATGGACTCTCGACATATTTTGTACATGAATGTCATTTTTTCAATAACTATTTTGTCAGATGCTTCCCAACAAATATCATATTGTTGAAGTTACCATTCAGGTTTTTCCACGTCATTTCCGCCCAAAAAAAAAAAATTGGGAGCCCTGATCACGTATTGCGCGGGCTGGATGAAAGAATTCATGATGTATTTCGGGCTCACATCGAGAATGTGAATTGAACTCTGTGGAAAAATGCCATTGGTTTACATAATTTGTTTTCGAACACCTCTCAATCTTCTATAACGTGATAGGCAAGTTATTTCGTCACATTTTCAAAATCTATCATAGATGTGTTTTAAACAGCTGCAAAAATTGTAGAAAAAATAGGTTCCCGTTGTAAAGTGCAGAATAGGGTTTATTTCAAGTTTTGGATGTTTTCAGAAATCCATTTTTGAATAATTTTGAGTTTTTGGGTCAAACAGGTCTCACGGTGCTATTTCTACAATCATATAGTCGGTTTCTGACAGTTTGTGTCCACTTTTGACTTTTTTTTTCACAAAAACCCTCACGAGCCCAATCTACGTTATACACGAGCACGATTGAAGTGTTCAAGACGTATTTCGGGCTCACATGCTCATCCAAAATATGAAATGGGCTCTCGACATATTTTGCACATAACTGCCATTCTGGTGGATTAGAGGGTAAGTTATTATCGTGTTAGACGCCTACCACCAAATACTACTTTCGTGATGTTGTCATTCTGGCTTTTTCACTAATTCTCCGCCCAAATTTTTTTCGGGAGACTGATTTACGTCATGCACGGGCTCGACAAAAAAATTCATGATGTATTTCGGGCTCACATGGACTCGCCGAGAATGTGAATTGGGCTATCTGCAATATTTTGTGGAAAAATGCCATTTGTTTACATAATTTGTTTTCAAACACCTCTCAATCTTCTATGACGTGATAAGCAAGTTATTTCGTCACAGTTTGAAAATTTATCATTGATTAGTTTTGAACAGCTGCAAAAATTGTAGAAAAGTAGGTTCCCCGTTGTAAAGTGCAGAACAGGGTTTATTTCAAGTTTTGGATGTTTTAAAAAATCCATTTTTGAATAATTTTGAGTTTTTGTGTCAAACAGGTCTCACGGTGCTATTTCTACAATGATATAGTGCTTTTCTGGCAACTTTTGACTTTTTTTCACAGAAACCTTTGGGAGCCCAATCTACGTTATACACGAGCACGATTGAAGTGTTCAAGATGTATTTCATGCTCACATGCTTATCCAAACTATGGAATGGGCTTTCGACATATGCACAAAACAGCCATTCTGGCAAATTATTATTGTGTTAGAGGCCTACCAACAAATACCACTTTCGGGATGTTGTCATTCCGGTTTTGCAACTTGTTCTCCGGCCAACATTTTTTAGGGAGCCTGATTAACGCCATGCACGGGCCCAACAGAAAAATTCATGATGTATTTTGGACTCACTAGGACTCACCGAGAATGTGAATTGGGCTCTCTATAATATTTTGTGGAAAAATGCCATTTGTTCATAAATATTTGGTTTCAAACACCTCTCAATCTTCTAGAACGTGAGTCCCAAGTTATTCTGTCACATTTTTCAAAATTTGTCCTCAATTTGGTTTGAACAACTGCAAAAAATTTGAAAAAGATAGGTTCCCGTTGTAAAGTGCAGAATGGGTTTTATTTCAAGTTTCTGATGTTTTCAGAAATCCATTCTTGAATAATTTTATGTTTTTGATTCAAACAAGTCTCACGGTGCTATTTTTCCAACAAAATAGTCCGTTTTTCTTCTCTTAAGACTTTTTTTCATGAAAACCTTCGGCAGCCGAATCTAAATCATGCACGAGCACGCTTGAAGTGTACAAGACGTATTTCGGGCTCACATGCTCATCCAAAATGAGGAATGGGCTGTCAACATATTTTGCACATACCTGCCATTTTGGTAAATTATGATTGTGTTAGATTTTTCCCAACAAATACCTACTACATTCTTGAAGTTGCCATACAGGCTCTTCCACCTCATTTTCGCCAAAAAAATCTCAGGAGTCTGATTTACGTCACGCATGGGCATGATGTAAAAATTCATGATGTATTTCGGACTCACATGGACTCATCGAGAATTCAATTTGTGATGTTTACAATATTTTTGTGGGAAATGCCATTTGTTTACCTATGTATGTTCTAAGACGTCTTTCAATCTTAGAGAATAAAGCTCCCAAGTTATCCATTTTTGAATGATTTCGAGTTTTTGGGTCGAACAGGTCCCACGGTGCTATTTTTTATAATGATAAAGACCGTTTTTTGTCCACTTCCGACTTTTTTTACAAAAACCTTCGGGAGCCTAATCTACATTATGCACGAGCACGATTGAGATATTCAAGACGTATTTCGGGCTCACATGCTTATGCAAAATGAGGAATGGGCTCTCAACATATTTTGCACATACCTGCCATTTTGTAAATTGATAGTCTGTTAGACACCTACCAATAAAAATACTACTTTCGTGATGTTGTCATTCCAATTTTTTCAACTTATTTTCCGCCCAAATTTTTTTTCGGGAGCCTGATAAACGTCATGCACGGGCTCGACGAAAGAATCCATAATGTATTTCGGGCTCACATGGATTCATCGAGAATGTGAATTTGGCTCTCTACAATATTTTGTAAAAAAAATGCCATTTGTTTACAAATATTTGTTTTCAAACACCTCTCAATCTTCTAGAACGTGATTCCCAAGTTATTGAGTCACATTTTCAAAAATGTATCCTAGATTTTGTTTGAACAGCTGCAAAAATTTCAGAAAAGATAGGTTATCGTGTGTAAGTGCAGAATAAGTTTTATTTCAAGTTTTGGATGTTTTCAGAAATCCATTCTTGAATAATTCCAAGTTTTTTAGTTGGACAGGTTCCATAGTGCTATTTTTACAATGATATAGTCCGTTTTTGTCCACTTCTGACTTTTCTCACAAGAACCTTCGGGAGCCCAATCTACATTATGTACGAGTACGATTGAAATATTCAAGACGTATTTGGAGCTCACATGCTTATCCAAAATAAGGAATGGGCTCTCAACATATTTTGCACATACCTGCCATTTTGGTAAATTATTATTGTGTTAGACGCCTACCAACAAATACTACTTTCGTGACGTTGTCATTCTGATAATTTCAACTTATTTTTCGCTCAAAATTTTCTAGGGAGCCTAATTTACTTCATGCACGGGCTCGACGAAAGAATTCATGATGTATTTCGGGCTCGCATGGACTTGAAAAGAATGTGAATTGGGCTGTCTACAATATTTTGTAGAAAAATGCCATTTGGTGTCATATTTTGTTTTCAAAGACCTCTCAATCTTATGAAACGTGATTCCAAAGTTATTTAGTCTCTTTTTTCAAAATTTGTCCTAGATTTGATTTGAACAGCTGCGAAAATTCCAGAAAAGATAGGTTCCCATGGTAATAAACAGTGCAGAATAGGTATTATTTCAAGTTTTGGATGTCTTCAGAAATCCATTCTTGGATAATTTCTAGTTTTTGGGTTGAACCGGTCCCACGGTGCCATTTTTACAAATTTATAGGCCGTTTTTTGTCCACTTCTGATTTTTTCTACGAAAATCTTCGGGAGCCCAATCTACATTATGCACGAGCACGTTTAAAATGTTCAAGACGTATTTCGGGCTCACATGCTTATCCAAAGTGAAGAATGGGCTCTCAACATATCATTTTGTACGAAAATGCCATACGCCTCCCAACAAATACCACTTTTTTCGCCCAAACTTTTTTCAAGGGCTTGATTCACGTCATGATTGACTTTTAGATACATAAGTATCAGATTTCAAAAAAAGTTCCTGTTAAAAGTGCAAAATAATTCAGACGCATGCGCATGTGAGCAAGTTCTTGGACTAGAGTTGACATTGGTTGTGATGTTGGGCGTCTGCGTAGGGCGTGGCTTCCCGGACTAAGCGATTGTATACAGTTTCTCTTTTCTCCCTTCAACTGGTATAATAAGCAGCGACAGCCTAGGGTTTTGGCTGAAGATTCAAAATAACCGGAATTCACAATTAACAGTTGAAAAGATCCGCCGTTAAATGGTGCCGTCTCCCTTGCACTCAAAGTGTTTAATTGGGAGCTTTGCGTAAGAGGCAGCAGGAGATGAGCTGTTTGCGGTCACATTGCTATCAGAGTACTATTTACTTAAGGTGCGTTCAGTCAGCTTATTTAGCCGCAAGTTTTAATTTTAGTCGCAAGCACAGCGACGCCCATTGGCTCTTATGAACCAGCCTCCTCGGAACAGCCAATAAGCGATGCAGCGCTTACGGCTAAAACTAAAATTGCGGCTGAATAAGCTGACTGAACGCCCCTTTAGGCCGTACGAAACTATTTCATGCATCAGAGACCCACTACAGGTCCTACTTAACAAATCATACCTATCAAAGTACTTGACAATCATGCACAGTGCGAGTGCAGTCACCAATGGTCTTATCTCAAGTGCGCACTTGCGATTAGAGCGTTAGACAGCTATAAGAGCCCGATTCCGGTCAAATATGAGGATGAACAAAAACTCAGGATCAACTAGCCTGATTTCAAAATATCAGACTGTGGTATGTTGTATTTGTGGCAACGGAGCACAATAATTGGTTTTCATTAAAAAGCCAGAGGTGTAACTACTGACGAGCTCAAAATACTATATAAATATGTCCAGTTTTTGGACTCATGAGCCCAATATATAATTTTGAGCTCAAAGTAATATATGGACGTAGAAAAATGAGCCCGAAATACATCATTCATCAAGATATATATATATATATATATATATATATATATATATATATATATATATATATATATATATCACGACGACTCATATATATATTGAGTCGTCGACTAGTTATAAACGTAACTAATACTGTGAAAAATAATATCTTATAAACGCTCTGTTGTGGAAAAAATCCTATCGGCCATTGGCTGTTGCCTAGGCAATAACAGCGTAACAGAGCGTTTATGGAATATAATTTTTCAGAGGGTCGCTACCATACAATTAAATATTCAGGCGGACACGCTTTTAGTTGAGCATTTAGTATCGAACCGACTATGAAAAAGTTCAGTAGAGAATCGGTGTGAAGAATTCATTTTTAGAGCAGATAAAAGATTAATAGGTCGGTTAGCATTACTTTTTGTAGATCAGCCCCATCCAATTGTTCAATTATGTAGGATTCATCGAAATTATTGTTTGTACATAATATATCTTATTCCAAGGATTTATACATACCTAAATAAGGAGCTCATAATTATCGCAGCGGATCAGCGCGCCGATTTTCTGTGCCGATGGTTTGGGTCCAATTAATCATTAACGAACAGAATAGGACAGATTATAATGCGTTGGACAATACACTTACATAACAGCAATAAGATAATATTATCAACTATAAGCTAGGTATAGGTGGTGGGTAGATAAGTTAGTATGTATAAGAAATTTATTTCATGTGCCTCAAAAATGTGAACGTAGTGAAGCATGTTTTAAACATCTGAAACAGATAAACTTTAGATTATTATTGTCTAGTAATCAGATAGTCTGATACTCTGTCCTATCACTCCTGCCTGGTCTGCTCAAAAAAGTTCAGAGGTTCTAATAACTAAATATAAAGAGAAAGAGCCAATGATCAATGTTAAATGTCACTAGTAGTACAGGAAAGATTGTGAAAAAATTACCCAAAACCTGAAAAAATATGTACCTTAGTGTGGTCCAAAAAAATTGTTTTCCAATTTTTGATGGGGCCACCCTCCATTTTTGTTATACATACTCATACTGATTTCCTGGTGAAATTTCAATTCTCTACCATGACAGAAAGGGAGTGTTCAATTGCTCATCAACCCTCAAAATTTGAATATCCCAGATTTATCCGTGGGAGCTCGTAGCATCCAGATTCAACAAAATACGACGTAATATATAAACTATTGTTCGTTGGGTGTACCTAAGTGAAGAATTATGTAAAAGAAAAATTAAACTGAAGCGGAATTTTAATGTTCAACTAACATGGTATGATTTTGCTATACACTACGTTGATCAAACATTTTTGGTCGTCCAAATCGGCACCATTTTCCAATTGGTCTACCATATGCAACAAAAACATCCTTTAATTCTTGTCATTGGTCAGTAGTTAGTTGTATTTCTCGAACAATTGGGCACCCCTTTCAGCAGTTTCGTTTACCACCCGTAAATTTATACCTGACTCAGTTTTTGCCTTGAAGGTAATCATGGATGTTGATCCCTAGTTGGAAGAAAGGTCTTAAGAAGTAGTCACTGATATTCAAAATCAGTAACATGTTTAATGTTCTTCCAAAGGTGAAATATCTTGAGGTTTCCGCAGTCCTGAGGATTGCAAATTATTTTTAGACTCAGTATTTCCGTCCCAGGATAACTCTATCCAGAGGTCAACTTGAGGCCAATTGCCAAATATACCAATGCTCCAGCAATGTTGATATGACAATTATGACATTGACCTTTTGGTAAGAGTTAACCAGAGGTGAAAACACTGGGCCTTACTTTGTGACATCCAGTTTCAACATCAACAAGTCATACCGCAAATCATTTCCGCTTTTTTGGTAGGTGTCACTATTAGTTCAACGATCAACATTTCACTCTCATCTGATTTTTCTTTTATATAATTCTCAAATTCTGCCAAATAGATTATTACTGACATATTCCTTCGTGTTTTTGGTAAATCTGGATGCCACAGACTTTTACGAATGAATCTAGAATTTTCAAAATTAGAGGGTTGATGAGCACCCCCTTCCTGCCATGGTAGAGAATTGAAACTTCACCAGGAAATCACTATGGATATGTGTAACAAAAGTGGAGGGTGGCCCGATCAAAAATAGAAGAACAATTATTTTTGGACCACACTAATGTACCTACGTCCCAAAAACTTGAATAAAAAATCACAGCCCAGGGTTTTGAGTTATTGGGGGTACCGTGCAGGTGATTTGGGAGGTACCTACATGTTACTAGATATTGTAAGAGTGAAATGAGACTTGGAGTTCTGAGTAGGAGCCTTGCCTAGAGGTTCCTTTGTTCTCTTGAGGCTGGGGTAGCTTCGCCACGATGCCAGCCCTCGATATAATACCGATGTCATCAATTTCGGGATAGTAGAAGCCGAAACTTGGCTTATTTTGCAAAAACTCCCCGGATACATCGTTGCTTTGCTCGTGTACCTACTTGATCTTCCACTCGACCGACATAGTGAAGGATTTTTTTCTTAGTAGTGAATTTCACCAACACAAAATTGCCTACAGCAACTTCTTCGTCATCCAGAAGACCACTCAATTCTTCATGTTCGCTTTGCATGTCCACATCAGAGTCAAGGTATAACCTCCACAAAGCTGATTACTTATCAATCTTGCAAAACCTGGGCAAAAAGTTCATCCTAGGTGGTGATTTTAATGCAAAACACACCCATTGGGGGTCAACGCTGGTCACCACTAAAGGTCGTGAATTACTCGCGATAACAGAAAATGGCAGTGGAACTTGCTCCACCGGACGTCCTACCTGCTGGCCTACCGACCAGAACAAAGTACCCGATCTGATCGATTTTTTCATAACTAGAAAAATCTCGGCAAATTACATGACAATCGACGAAGAACTACACCTGGTGTCGGATCATTCTGCAATTTTACTGACACTAAGCGATGCAATACCATAATAAAAAAAAGTGACAGACCCTATCTGGTGAATAAATATACTAACTGGCAGGGATTCCAGAAAACTTTCGATGAGAAAATAAGACTGGATGTGCCCCTAACCAATCCAGATCAACTAGAGATAGAAGCTGACAAATTCCTTGTTGATGTACAACAGGCAGCTTGGAAGAATACCCCAGAAATCAAGTATACATTGAAGGCAATAAATTATCCTAGAGAAATAAGAGAGTTGATAGCCGAAAAAAGACGTGTCCGACGACAATGGCATGAAAGCAGAACACCAATAAACAGAAACGCACTAAACAACATCACTCAAAGAGTCAAAAGAGAAATCCAAATAATTAAAAATGAAACTATGGAAAACTACCTAATGGAATTGACAAGTGACAGCTCCACGAGACATTCGCTATGGAAAGCCACTAAAAATCTAAAAAGACCGATACTGCAAAATCCACCGATTCGAAATGGACAAGGACTATGGGCAAAAAGTGACAGAGAGAAAGCCGACATATTTGCTGAATATCTGGAGAATGTCTTCAAGCCCAACATCCCGCATGGTATGGAAGAAGCAGACTACGAGAAGCATGAAGAAGATATCAAAATCCAGCTAGTCACCCCTAAAGAAGTTGCAAAGGAAATGAACAAATAACATCAACCCCAAGAAATCACCCGGATTCGACTTGATAACAGGTTCAGTCTTGAAAAATCTGCCCAGGAAAGGTTCAGTGAAACTGACAAACTTGATCAATGCATCGTTTAGACTGTAGCCCAGGCATTTTAGTCGAAAAATCGTGGTAACCCCTAACAAATTCCCTCAAAGCTGAATTTTGGTATATATGTTCTATTGGACCTACGGAACAACATATCAAAATACTCGGACTCACACCCTCGTGCGTCTTCTGATTTTTATCCTCAAAGGTCAAGTTCTAAGAATTAGAGAGATACTTATCTCCAAGCTGTTCCTGCAAGTGAACGGAGTATCCGATCGATTTAAGATATGTTTCAAATGAACAAAAGAGATTTGTTGTTAGTACTTAAGTGTGTGAGGGAGCCTTTGTAACTCTTCCGATTGGTTAGTTCTGCGGGAAAGGCGGCTGAGTGTTAATTTGTCGCCCGGATATTTCAGGAAAAACCATGTGAGAATTTAAAGCCTCAAGCAATGTCGCACAAAGTTGAATATTGATATATAACTGGTATGATCCCTAAGGATGAACATATCAAAATATTTGGACTTACGGACTTACACCTCTGTGCCTCCTACGATTTTGGGGCTTTGAATATCTAGCCAAAAATTCACCCAGACACTTTTCTCTAAAACTGTTCCTGTGGACGAACCAATCATTCTAACAATATAAGGTGGGTCTTAAAGGAAACACGGTATATTGTTGCCTATGAAGTGGACTCCGGTAGCCATGAAACATTTCTGTTTGATAGTGGCGTGAATAGTACGCGCAAGGTGAAATTTCTCTCCTGGATCTTTGAATGAGAAACACGTAAGAATATTTTGTGATGGCCAATAAAGCTGAGCATTGTTGATAGGTTCTTCTTCCCATAGGTTCTGTGTCTTCTTCGAAACAGACACAAGTGATGAGACTGATGAGTGAACATTTGATATTCACAGTGCTCATCCCAAAAATAATGAATTCTCTACAAAAAAATTGTGGTTTCTTTATTTAGGGGCATCATTGTCTGAAGCTGTCAAAAATGACAATTACCGACAAATCCTACATTAATATTCATCTTGAACAAAAACAGCATCAATTGCTTACGCCTATTTATATTACAAAGTCGGAGCATCAATTTTTTATAAAACAAGTTTTACACCTACTTTTTTTTCTGAAAACGGAATAACGGCTACAAAAAAGATGATTTTATGTTTCTATTGCCCAATAGATATAATAGCTTTTGGTATTTTCTGATAGAGGAAGAACTTCGCTCAGTATTACACACAAAAACAGTGGAACCGCTCCATTATCCATCAGTAAAAAAAAGAACTGCAAAAATTGTATGCATTTTCGGGAGAAAATTGGGCATATAATCACTTTCACAACAGATCAATTTTCTGATCTTGTAATGAATACAGGCACATTGTTTTTATTGTTTTCAGGTATAACACGGTTAAGAACAATGAATTCTGCTGGAAATACTCAATTGAGATGATTCCAACCATACGGAAACCGAAATTACAAAACGACAATTTCAGATGGCAAAAATCGTCGTTTTTTCAGTAAAACTTGTTTAATCGTATTTCAATTCAATTTTAAACACCATATTTGATATCAGAGGTCAAGATTTAGTTAGAAACGATACCACACTTGCCGATATCAATTCGAGATTTTTGGGAGAAAAACAAAATAAATTTTGCCGATCTTCTTTTTTTTCCAGGCAACCCAAACTACTTATCAACAATTCAAACGTCAAGCATATATTGTGAAGCCTTGAGGCATCTAAATATGATTTTTTTTCATTTATATGATCTACAGGGTGTCATTTACGCATTTAAAATGGCAATATTTGACCCCCTCCCCCACAATCAATGACGCACAAGGGTGTGCCACCGAGTATTCTGATATGTTGTTCCTTAGGTCTTACAAGGCCCGCATACCGAATTTCAGCTTTGTGGGAATTTGTTGCGGGTTAAAACCTAATATGCCTGGGCTACTGAGGCACGTACCGAGAATATGGAAAATAGCTGAAGTAATTATGATACCCAAAGAAGGAAAACAACCAAATGAGGTCAGCTCATTTAGGCCAATATCGCTGCTATCAGTGATCAGTAAACTGCATGAAAGATTGTATCTGAAAAGACTGAAGGCTGTTATCCACCAGAAAAGAATACTACCAAACCATCAATTTGGCTTTCGGCAGAAGCACTCAACTGTACGCAAGTACACCGACTGACCAATATAATAAAAAATACACTTGAAGAGAAAAAAGTGTGTGCCCCTGTTTTTCTGGATGTAGCCCAAGCTTTTGATGAGGTATGGCATCATGGATTGCTCCAGAAGTTGTATCACATTCTTCCCAGGCAACATTGCGAACTACTCCAATTTTATCTATCTGAAAAAATGTTCTGGGCTAGACAGAGAGAGCAGTACCCAGAATTGAAACGCATAGAAGCCGGAGTACCGCAAGGCAGCGTACTTGGCCCCATTTTATATCTCTTATACACCTATGACATTCCTCAATCCGTTGGAACATCTTTGGCAACCTTTGCAGACGACACTGCAATTCTGTCGGTGAGGGACAGTGAGGTCGAAGCTGCGAGAGGACTACAAGAAGCCGTTAACAACATTCATCAATGGACCAGTGACTGGGGCATACAACTAGATCAGAGCAAGTCATTGCACATAAACTTCACTAATAAAAAAATAGAACGGCGAACTCCCATCTATGTGAATGGTTCAATCATCCCCTACTCAAACACAGCCAAATATCTAGGCATGACACTCGATACCAAGCTCCGATGGAAGGAACATGAACATGTTACAGGAAATGTATACAACCCAGACTGAAATATAGAAACATGTATTGGATGTTAGGCCGCAAATCCAAACTTGCAATACAAGATAAATTGCTCTTATACAAGCAGGTTCTAAAACCCATATGGACGTATGGCATACAACTTTGGGGATGCACCAGACCATCGAACATCAACAGCATACAAATATTTCAAAACAAGGTACTGAGAGACATAGGCAACGCTCCCTGATACGTTAGAAACAAGAACCTCCATCGTGACTTGAATATGGAAACTGTGGAAGCAGAAATCAAGCACTCTGCTCAGAAACACGAAGCCAGACTACAGGACCACATTAACGTCGAAGCCACTCAACTTTTGAACCATGGAAATCAGCTAAGGAGACTTAAAACAATGCTTAAACGCAAAAAAAAACACACGACCTTGTGTAGTGCTAGTTGTTGTCCTTTTCTTCTTAGTGTAACATGTAGCTACAGTGAATGCGTACAACGAACAGACTTGAGGGATACAGAACCAGTGGGTGACGATTCCTGAAAATGACTTTCAATTTATTATAATTGAACTGCTAGTTAGTCTGTAAAGACTAGTTGTAGTGGAAAATCTGAATTTAAAAAGAAAACATCAGAGTTGGAGCTAACAATGATTGTGTTTCGTCTTGGAACAACATGTTTCTTCATCCATGCTATCAAACTCTGAAGAGTTTAAACTAGAGTGGATTGGTTACTTCTTTGCTTTATTTCTTGCTATCTTTTGGAGAAAAATTTTATGCTCGTTGGATAAAAAAAATTCTTTTTCCACGGTTTTGAGCTTGGGAGTGAAGCCCACCGCCTGTACGGGTCGAAAACACGCGGAGAAAAAATCAATAACAGTATTGGGAATTGAGCGTGCGGTATTCACCGGTCAAAGCAGTCCCAAGAGCGGAAAAAGTGATTTAATTCAAATAAGTTCAAGTAGATTGGAGTATGTTGGGTTGCCTAACCAGCCAGGCGCATAAGCTAGAAGTATTAGAAGGCTTCAGGAGCATCAGATTCGGAAGAAGAACTTGAGCGATGCAATTTTTTTGTCCCTTCCATCTTTTGTTAGACATTTTTGGGTTCTGGGTTCTTCAGCCACACAAACTTTTCTTCTCGCAGTTTTGACTTACTCTCTCTTGGCAGCTTGCTTTTGCTGTTCTTCAACCTCTATTCTGTTCGTTTCTGGTGTACTGGTATAAATACCTACATGATCTGCCCTTCTTTCTGGCTTCTTTGTTGCTCTGCTTTGGCTGCAGCGTGGGGAATGGTCTGATGGCGTCCAGTTCCACGAATTAATGAGACTGTCTCTAATAATAAACTTCGCTGTGGCAATTTCATCTGGAAGTGAATCTTCGGATGCTGTGAAAAACGCTGGATGTTGACTCGATCCATTTCATCGGAATCTTCAGAAGCTACCGGTGGTATCACTTCAGAATCGTCAAGAGCTGGCAGTGGTGAAGTATCACCATTGACTTGAGTTGTTGTAGAAGATCTATAACTGAGGACTACAGCAAAATCAGCATTATCGAATTTCAGTCTATTCACTGGCCAAATTTTAGCTGTTTCAAAGGCTTTGACGATATTCATAGGAGTAAACGAAAGAAGATATGGCTGGGAGGTCAGTTTTGCAATATCATAATTATATTGTAATTGCTTGGATTTGATAAAATGTAGTCATTGAAAGAAGACTTGCACCGGGCTTTGAATGGACCGTAGACACCAATATCTAGCGGTTGCATCTTATGCGTGCAGTGCGGGGGAAACGGAAGCATTATCATACCATTGTCCCTGCAATAATTGATTGCGTCAGGTGAAACATGTTTTCGTGGAATTCTTATCGAGAAGTAAGAGAATAGGATTCTCACGAATGCTATGCGTATGTTTCTGAATGTGTTCCAATAACTTGACGAACATTGCTGCCGACATTCACCCGGATTTCGTCGCAACACTTATTGCACGCCACCATAATATGGACGCTGTCATATAAATATTGATCCCCTATCCTTACACGCGGGAATATATAAACTGGTGGAAGACCTACGCCGGTATAGCGGAGATGATCCCACAAAAAATGACCCGTGTGCCTCTTTCGGCAGAAACACACTGACCGACTTGCTTCTTGCCGGTTTCCAATATGACCCTTGGTGCTTGCATGACAGTTGTAACTCTGGTTTCGTCTGTGTTTATGATTCGGTCTGGAGAAAAGTTGTATTTTGCCATAACCTCGGCCAAGTTTTGAAAAAAACATTCCAACGTTGCTCCTGTTGAAACCTACTCGTCAGCACCCCGAAAATGCGCTCATGAGACTCACCTCGTGGGGGCCTTGCTACTTGTTTAATTTGAACTTAGATGAAGTATTTGTAGTGAAGCGCCAAATTTCACTGTTGGACATTGTTAATTTGGGTTTGGGTGATTGAAAAGGCCTTGAATTGTTAGTTTGAAAGTCACACTATGCAACCGTTGAAAATGCAATCAAGATCTCAGAGTGAAAATCGAGTCTTTAGCGGAATGCGATTCCAACATAATTGTTATTACCGAGGTGCAGGTAGCAAGATTCATTTCAACCAGGCCTCCGGCTACCCTGATAGCTGCTGTTGTTCGCCTTCCAGATAAAATTATCAGAATTGACCGCCTGATGGACGCTATTTTGCACTCGTACCAGCTGGAATCGTAATAAGTGACATCAAACAGTTTGTTCATCTGAAAATTCATCGATGAGAGCAAATAGCAGATGAGGATGATTTTGCATAGGTATATACTTCGTCAGTTAATAACTGGGATGGATAGACATACATGATAACCATTTCAGCTGATAGTCCCCAAACCATCGATACGTCATGAACAACTTCTACATAGCTGACATCCTCAGATCTAGGACGTATGAGAAAAAAAACAAGTTAAAAAGGAAAATTTTCAACGGTTTCTGATGCGACTGAAAAAAAGGAGTCAGCGGAATCGGCTTTGGAGGAGTTTGCCCAATCCCAATATACGAATCAAACTGAGAATCTACTTTTTCAGCCAAGCTATTCGATTCACTTTTCAACAATACTCAATTTTTTTTGGGGCTCTTCTCTTTTTTGAAATTCAAACATTGAATAGCATCGACCGTACATTAGTTTCTCTTCGCTCTTTGAAGAATCCCATGTCAAATTCCAAATTTCTTTTGAAAAAAATCTGCGAAGAAACCAATTCTACTAACTCATTTTTCAAGTTACATCAAAAGTCTGTTACTTTGCTACCTGCCTGCTTTGCTTTCACCACCTAAACGAAACCAACTATACTATGAATTCAAAATAGTTGAGAATGACTCTAAAATGATGGGCGGGTCGACAAGAGGGTGTAGAAATGCAGACATGCGAAAAAATTGACTTCATGTCCTCGTTCACATTCCAAACCATTCCTTGTTCTCGGTTCGTTAAAAAGTTGCCTTTAGGTGCTGAATGCGAGTTTGCTACATTACGGGCGGGCAGCTACTGTTCATAGGTAACAACAGACGGAGTATTTCGACGGCAGTGTGAACAAGTTGGAAAAGAAAATGGCTGCGATGGAAGCCAACATGACGAAGCTGAAGCTACAGGTTCAGAAAACTGCCGCTAGTGCTACGATGGTCAGTTCAGCGGGTGTCCATTGTGTGAAGCTGCAAAACTTCGATTGGAAAAGCCCATGGACTACCTATAAGAAGTAGTTCGATGCAGCTGCCAAAGCGAATGGATGGTGTGAGGATAACAAAGCGACAGCTCTAGTTCTGACTCGCAGAGGCCCAGCGTTGGAGCTGTTCCAGATGATTCCAGTGAGCAGCAGGAGTTTGTCAAGCTGACCAGGGTCCTGGAGCGCCGATATGGGGACAATCATGTGCGGCAGATCCATCAAATTCAGCTGAAGGCCAGGACACAGAGGAGCGGGAAAAGCCTTCAGGAATTCGAATCGAAAGTCCTGAGGCTGGTTCACCTAGCCTATCCAGCGCATCCAGCAAATGTTTTGGAAGACATCGCAAAAGAAACTTTCATGGGCGGACTAAGAGATCCAGATCTGCGTCAGATGGTCATGATGATCAGCAATCCAGCCAACATCAGCGACGCACTCATCCAAGCTATTCGCATCGAGGCAGCCAAAGATGCTTCGCGCCCTCATCGTCTTAGAAAGGTGAACTTTGACGAGTCTGGAGCATCACATACTTCCGAGAAATCTGTGAAGGAAATGTTTAAGGAGCTTTTCAGCGCTATATCTCGGAACAGACCTCAAAGCGAGCCAAAAGCTGGAGGAAGACCGCGTTGCTTTGGCTGTAGAAGACCAGGATATCTGCTTCGGGACTGCAGGCGAAGGTCAAGTTCAAGAGACCGTTCCACACCGGGACGGAGAGCTCCTAGCCCTGATAGATTCTATCAGAAAGACTTATTCCAGCTAGCGCTAAGGGGGGCACGTTGGCTGTCAGTCCTCAATGCCCAAGGAGTTACTCCGTCTCACTGCTGCAGAAGTCACCCAATAGTCTTCTTCTTAGTGGAATGCTTGACAAAGACAATTGCGTGTCCGTAATCGATACGGGAGCCACGAAGTCAATTGTTTGACGTGAGATTCTTTGTGAGCAACGCATTGTCCCACTGAGGGACGGCGCCTGTTTGACTACAGCTACCGCTTTGGACGTTTTCTGCTGCGAGAAAAGTTCCTGGTCGCTGACATTGTTGACGACTTCATACTTGGCCTGGACTTGATGGATAAGTACGGATTTATCCTGGATGTTGGACAGCGGACGCTGAAGATCGGAAACGAAAAAATAGCGCTCAAAACATCCATGAAGGCCGCCGAGGAAATCCGCCTACTTTCGTCTGAAACCATTTATGTACCCGTACTCCGGAAAAATCGTGTGGGCAACACTAAGCAGACAACCTAGAGGACTTGTCGCCGACATTGCTGAACCCGACACAGATGCCAGCTGCATCATGTCTAGGACATTGATTATTATCATGGACAAGACAAGAATCCCGATCAGAGTCAATAACCCGAACAAGACATGCAAAACCATCAAGGGAGGAGAGCCGCTGGGCAAGTGTGAACTCGAAGAATGGATCTCGCGCTGTGGAGACGTGTCGACAAAGGCTGCGACTCCCAAGCTCTTAGAGAAGAAGCTAGTGAAGATGTTCTCGCCTGACTGGAAACATCTGAGTGGCAAGGAGAAGGAGCTTGCGACACAATTCATACAAGAAGAAGCTGCAGCCTTTGCGATGGAAGGTAATCTTACCGTGAGGACCAGCGTGATCCAACATCATATCGACACCGAGAACGCTGCACCGGTTCGACAGGCTCCCAGGCGCCTACCATTGGCGAAGCAAGAAGAGGTGTCGAAGCTCTCAGAAAACATGTTGGATGAAAGCGTGATAGAAGAATCGATGAACCCATGGTCTTCACCGGTTGTTTTGGTCACGAAGAAAGACGAGAGTACGTGATTGTGCGTGGACTACTGCAAACTCAATGATGTGACAAAGAAAGACAGCTATCCACTGCCTCGGATTGACGAAACTTTAGGCATGCTGTCTAGATCTAGATGGTTTTCGATGTTTGACCTGAAGAGTGGTTACTGACAAGTAGGACTTCACAACGACGACAAAAAGAAGACACCGTTTTCTGCCGGGAGCGGCCTTTGACAGTTTATTGTGATGCCGTTTGGACTTTGTAACGCACCGGGCACGTTCGAACGTCTAATGGAGTGCGTTTTGCGAGGTCTAAGATGGGAAACTTCCCTAGTCTACCTTGACGACGTAATGGTAATATGGTGAATAATTAATGGTAAAAGCAAAGAGCATTGATAGAGTGAATGAAAGATGATACTTACCTCTCATAACAAACATACGCAACCAGTCCAGTCATAATTGTTATGATCCACATATTAACTAGGAGCATGGGCCCAAAAATTCGATTGATCTTCTTTATTATTCTGTTGAGAAAATTGAGATAATGTTAACACAGCTTCAATAAAAGATGATTGAGAGCGTACCTTTCCAACAAACTACAGTGCATCATAATATTTTTAATATTCAGACGACACAGTTCCTTGTCTTCTGTGTTTGCCAAGCAATTTTGCAATGATTGATTCAAAAGTCTGTATTGGATCACGACAACACTGATGAGGCTGATGAAAGTACAATCGAATCCACAGGCCACCGCGGCAAAGTACATTATAAAAAAGCTATCTAAGCCGATTAAAACAGCTCGAGGAACTATTGCGGGCATGTAAATATACAACTGAACGTCATAAGTCAGAAATCCATGACCACACATTATCAAATACGCAATGGTACAGTAGCTGATAAATACTCTCTGATAAAGTTCTAAGTCTTTCAAAGCGGTAAAACACAATTCTTGAAGCTCCAGATTCTTCGCCGTTTCAATTCGCCAAAATTGTTCCGCGTCTTTCCAAATTTCCTGCAAGTCTTTCTCGTACACTATAAAAGTGTTCACACGTACTAGGTTCTGGAATATTCACTCATTCAAAATCACAATTTCACTTTGTAGGTACACTTACATGGAAACAATAGCAGTAAGTGATGAGAATTTTGACAAGTTCAGTGAAAGTATTGTCGTACAAAAAGTTCAAAGACGTCATAACAATCGTGAGATTCAAAAGAATGTACCAAAGCGATACCAAGGGTTTGATATTCGTTTTGAAGGGTCTCAGTCCTGTGCATTTGAGTAAAAATCGGCTGGGTTTGAAGAGATAGTCAAAGTAGTCAAGCATGGCTGGACTTCACGTTCCAAGTTCAGAGATTCAAGTAACCACTGTACTTATTACTGATGGTACGTATAAACTATATTCAGTCGTCGACTAGATATAAACAGAACTGACAATGCGGCTCTGTAAAAAATAATTCCCTCTAAAGTGTTGTGAAAAAAAGTCCTGTCGGTCATTGGCTGTTGCCTAGGCAATAACAGCGTAACAGAGCGTTTATGGAATGTTATTTTTCAGAGCGTCGCTACCCTACAATTAAATATTCAGTTGGACACGCTTCTAGTTGAGCATTTGATATCGAACCGACTATGAAAAAAATTCAGTAGAGAATCGGTGTCATGAATTCATTTTTGGAGTAGATGAAAGATTAATTGGTCGGTTAGCATCAAACTTCAAGCAGATTTGCCCCGTCCAAGTATAGGATTCCTGTAAATTATTTATATTTATTTGATGTATTGAATTGAACAAAATCTTATTTCAAGAGATTTATAGATATGATGGATGAGGACCTTATATCGCAGCGGGTTAGGTCTCCGATTTTTTGTGCCGATGGTTCATTCGTAAGAATGACACGCAATTTCTCCTTCAGAATTGAACGTCCCAAATCCAAGGTCAAAAACACAGAAAAAAAAGAATTAAACGCGACATTAAATGCTTTCATCGGTTTTCCAGAATATACAGTGACGTCGAAAGTAGGGTGGTTGGGAGAGTGAGTACCCTTCATATCTACGGAACTGCGTCATTCTGACAAAAAAAATTTAACAAATCACTGCGGACGTGTTTGTTATTTTTTTGAGCAAAATTCCAGCGTAAGCAGTCAAGCTGTTCAAAAGTTATCAAGAAAAAACTTTTTTTGCAACTTTAAAGGCCTGTTGTAACTTTGTTCATATGCATTTCAGATATAGACTTTTTGAAGTGAGTCAAATTCTTTTTCCATCCTTCATCAGCCTGCAAAGTTTGTCGACTAAAACTAGGACCAACCTGTATACATCCAGCTCCGTTACAAATTGTTGAGTTTCACCTAAGAAGTGAAATAAGAATGGATTGATCAAATTAAGCAGAATGCTATTGTTGGACCTTTGAAATTGGTATGGGGCCTCTTCAGAACGTCCAGTGGACACGAAGGGCAATTCAAAACGATTTTCCGTTGACTATGGCCGGTTGAATAAGGTGACAAAAGAAAGAACAAAAGAAGAAAGAAAGAAAGTCTCATTTATTCTAATATCAAACAGATCACGACATACGTGAGAGGTGTGAGACATTTCGCTCGATTCGATCAACGGGTACTGGCAGGTAGGGATGGAGAAGCGCAGCAAAGAATACACAGCCTTTATACCGCAGGACCGAGGGGTCAACCACCTTGTGAAAATGTGTACACTGACTGCAAAGATTGTGGTGACTGCAGAGATTGCATAATGACTGCAGAGACTGCAGGATGACTGCAGAGACTGCAGGATGACTGCAGAGACTGCAGAGTGACTGCAGAGACTGCAGGATGACTGCAGAGTGACTGCAGAGACTGCAGAGTGACTGCAGAGAGATTGCAGAGACTGCACAATGACTGCAGAGACTGCAAAGTGACTGCGATGACTGCAGACTGACTGCAATGGCTATGTCGGCATGACTGTCGTGACTGCAGACCGACTATCTTAACGGTCGGAACGGCTAATTTGACTTTTGTAACTGTTTACTTTGTCCGAGCTCAGAGCGAGTTCGTTTTACCACAGCCTGCCCGAGCCTGCCACAGTTCAGAGCAGTTTCACAGTTGATTTGAATTTTGCAACCAATGACATTACTACGCCAAATTGTTCGCAACCAGGGTATAATGCAAGTAAATCGAAAACGCTATAATGCAGATTAGCCGCGTTCCTTTTATAATTTGACCTGAGTATTCTCACGTAAGTTGCTAGTGGCGTCTCTGTCCGTCTCATGCAATTTCTCGCCTTTTCTCACTCAAATGAGGTGAGATCATTTAAGGAAACATGTAAAAGGAAAACGGCTATAACGAGAGTCGAGACGAGAATATACTGTAGCGGCACATATTGACGTGTAGCAGAGAGATTGTTGTTCCCTCGATAGCTCAGTGGTAAGAGCCCCCAACCGGACATTGGAAGACCTGGGTTCGAATCCCAGTCAAGACGGTGCACTTTTTCTCTGCCACACGGCCCCCATAATACCTTAGGTAGGTACTTACAGTGGCGAGCAATAAATTTTGGACGTCAGTGTCAAATGTCACTTGGATTTTCTCCTGCTTGCAGTACCGTTACCACCGGAAAATATTGACACGACTGACACTGACGTCCAAAATTTATTGCTCGCCACCGTGTTTAATAATATAGGTAACGCGGAGCGGAGCAGAGCGATGCGAAGCGATATTGTGCTTGGACCAATCACGTGCGAGATTGAAAAAAGCGCGGCAATGCAAAACGCCAAAATTTTCTTTAATGTTTAATGATAAATGTTTTTTAGTGTTGTTCCTCGTGTTGTTCATTAAAAATAAAATATGGATATAAACCAACGATTACAAATTCTATAATTTTCTTGTAAGTATAACAATGATAACTATTGACGATAACTATAACGAAAACGACGATACAACGATACTGCTTCATTTATCCTGCTATATGGTTTCTTTTTTACATAAGGTACCGTAAGATACCTACCTACATAATTTTTATTATGGCTTATCATCATCGATCTCACATAGAGGCGTACCTATCTAACATTAAAAATACCTAGGTATCACATAAAAATTATGTTCAAAACCCGAGTCAAAACCCTTTCTTTACTAAACTATGAAAGAAACGCTAAAAAAAATGTACAGGAGAAAAGAAAAACATTTCAGAATTGGTTTACCATAAGTAGAGGCACAAACAGCTTACAATACACATTTTATCATACAAAACTGAACGATTACCAAATTGCCAGATACGCCTCTACGTGAGATCGACGACATTAAAGCAAAGTTAATATAAACAGCAGATTTATACATACAGGGTGATTAAAAAATGGCGGATTTCCTCGCGGGTACGTAGTCAAAAGTTATCAGGGATTCAGATAAAAATATTTAAAGAAAAATTTCTATACTTTTTTCGACTTTTTTTTTTAATTTTCAAATTTAAATAAAACAAAAAGTTTGACTTGGTTTGAAAATGTTTCATTTTGAATCAGTAACAAACATGGTTTTGTACTGTCACTGTGTCATATTTTTCAAATATCCTTGTTAATAATAAAATTAGGATCAAACTTTAATCTTCATAACTCAAAGAATTTCCAAGAAATATTTTTTTTAACATTTTTCCCAGAGTCCCTGAAAGCCTCTTTACACGTACCGGGGAGGAAATCCGCCATTATTGAATCACCCTGTATAGATCGACAGCTTTAAAATGATTTTTCGTCCCAGAACTTCCTAGTCGGTCTCGAAATCGGCGTACCTCGCCGGAACCTTGCGATCTCTTTTTGATCTGGTTGATTCGCTGTTCAAATATGTGTTATCCAGCGGGATACTACATCTGAAAAGAAGAAAAATTAACATAAATAAATATTGTAATAACAAGCATGAAAAATTACTTTTCTTCATCAGTAGTGAATGACTCGCTTAGAGTCTCACTATCCGTTTTATACCCCGGTTCGGTAACGTCCGTTTCTGTTTTCGACGACATGGACTCTTCTTCATCGCGTTCGTCATCATACTCCAACTTCTTCGTTGCCTTAGTCTTTCGTTTTCGTTTTATCTCCGTATGTTCCACTGCCGCATTGTTCTTAACGTATCGCATTCCTTTCACTCTGTGGACCCTGTCCGAAGATAGCCTTCCAGTTTTTTCACTGAAAAACCAACAGAGAGATGATTTTCGGACTGTCACTTCTTTATTTTTGAGCTGGATGGTGAGGTACGGAGAAAACAGGTGCGAAGAATTAGACGTTGAACTTTGGAGTTTGGTCTGCTGACGAACGCGAACTTGCTTTTCCAGTTTGGACTGACTCTGGGTATAGTCCTTGAAATTTAAATTTTCTAACGAAGATAAAAACAAGGATTCATTCTCCGTATATCGTCCCGCTTCGTTTGCATCCTCTGAATCCGAACATTCCGGCTGGCCGTACTTGGTGGAATCGTCAGCTGTCACTTCTTCGTATCCGTCTTCATCTGAATCCGAGGAATCTTCTTTACTCCGGTCACTTGTCTCACGCGTTGCAGCTTCACAGATTTTTACTACGGTCTTCATATATACTTTTCCGAAGACTTCTTCAAGTGGAGATAAAAAAGAAATGCCCACTTGTTCGAGATCCGCCATGGCTCGATTTTTAGCGAGCTCTATGGTGGCCTTGACTTCGCGTTTTGTGGGTAGAACATGGTTGGTTGGTCTCTTATTATGACCCAGTTTTTTATTTTCTTCTCTGGGAAAACTGAACTGGTTACCTGGAAGTGATACATGCAAATTGGTCTGCTTACTCAGATTATGTAAGTATTAGGTATTAACGTTGAAGAAATATGTACTCACTTAAATCATTACTAATTTCATTAATTGTCTGTATGCGGTGCAGCCTTCTCAAAATATCCGCCAAACTATAATTTACTACTCTAATTACTAAAATAATTAACAACCACAAAACCCGTCAACATTCTGCTTTGCATTTTAATCTATCGCTTCAAAACATGCTAGGTTGTTACTATCCAAAATTTTATTTTATTTGGCGGTTAAATAGTGGAGTTATCACAGGAGAAGGTGAAACCGTGTGAAACTATTGAAATTATGGGTCACACTTACCCCGGTGTACCTTAATACCTACAAAGTCTTGCAACATTATTTTTCCACGTTTTCTTCAATTTACTTCTATAAACTTCCGATAAACTTCGCTTGTTTTTGGCCTATTTTCACACGAATTCATTCCAAATATTTAGACAATGTTTTGGAAATTTGACAGGTTTGATTTAAGTACTTAACGTGCCAAATTCTCGCACTTTTATATACTTGCTTTTTCTCGTCTTTGTATGAAATTGTCGAGGAAATTGTTGATACATATAGCTAAACCGAGAGCTAAACATATAAATATCGAAGTAAATAATGTAGGTATAGGTAATATAACTTACCACGGGGCACGGGGCTCTGCATCAAAGACAGCAGGCGGCAGGGGGCACACTCGGGCCTCGGCTGCTCTATATTCTCGATTATATTATAGGTATCGTCGAGGGTATATCGTTGAGCTGCACATATGCAATTCAAAAACAAATATGGATCGTGTACAAAAGTCACTGAACATTTTAACTGAATTAAGTTTTTCTCAAATACTTACATCTCGACTTACATTAATATATACAATGCGGGGGTGATATAGGTACACCATACCTACGAATTATAGAGATAATACAAACCGCCACCTAATGACTGGACTCGTGCCTGGCACTGATACAACAAATCACTATAGCGCGCATGCGTAAGCCGGCTTTGACTGCAAAGACTGCAGGCATGACTGCAAAGACTGCAAAGACTGCAGGCATGACTGCAGAGACTGCAGGCATGACTGCAGAGACTGCAGAGACTGCAGGCAGGACTGCAGAGACTGCAGGCATGACTGCAGAGACTGCAGACATGACTGCAGAGACTGCAGGCATGACTGCAAAGACTGCAAAGACTGCAGGCATGACTGCAAGGACTGCAGGCATGACTGCAGACAATTTGTACACTGACTGCAGATGGTGGTTGACCCCTCGCGCAGGACAAAAGATATTCGAGTTCTAGGTAATGCCCTTTGGTTTCACGAATGCACCCTTCAACTTCCAGGCCCTTGCGGATCAAGATTTCGCAGATATGAAATCGGAACAAATTTTAGCTTATCTCGATGATGATAGTCACTTTCTTAAAGGCCATATGAAGAGCACATGATCAAAATGGAAAATTTATTGCAAAGGTTGCAGAAATCCGGTTCAACTCTGGATACCGATGAAATGTGGGTTTATGGCAAAGAGATTAAAACGGTGGCCCAATATATCTTCTCATATTCTGATTCTGATGCCTCAACCCTGACATTTTCCAATGGAAGCTTCGGCAGACTTGGACAACAAAAATAAATATGAGCGACCAACATATTCTTTGTGCATCATTGCACTTTCTTCCTAAAAACTTCAAAAAAGCTAAAATAATAGCTGTTCTCAAACCCGGTAGAGCAAAGAAGGATAGAGTCGAGAACTACAGACCAATTTCTCTTTTAAATTCTTGCTACAAGCTCTCGGAGAGAATAATTCTTGGAAGAATCGAAACTAAAATTAACGAACACGTTCCGGTTACACAAGCAGGCTTCCGACCTTCACGCAGCTGTACAGATCAAGTTTCAAGTCTAACTACTTTCATTGAAGCTGGCTTCCAAGAATGCTTCAAGACATCTGTCGCCTTTGTAGATCTAACGGCCGCCTGTGATACAGTCTGGCGGGATGGCTTGATGTACAAATTCCTCCGTGTTATCCCAAATCAAAAATTGGCCAAACTTTTAAACATCATGTTATGTGACAGGCCATTTCAAGTTACCATGGGAGACGTGATAAGCAGAGTTCGAAAACTACAGAACGGCTTACCTCAAGGCTCAGTACTGGCCCTCATCTTATTCAACTTATACACAGCTGACCTACCACCAACTACCTCTGAGAAAGTTATGTACGCAGATGACCTGGCGATAGCCGTTAGACGGAAAACAATCGAAAGCACGGAAAAAATCCTGACCGACGATCTTAGAATTCTTGCCGAGTTCTACCGTAAATGGAGATTGACCCCAAGCCCTACGAAGACTGAATGTGCTTGTTTTCATTTGGATAACAGACTCGCCAACCATCATCTCACTATATATTTCAATAGAACTTTGCTCAGAAACAATCCAACACCAAAATATCTTGGCATCACTCTTGACAGAACCCTTACGTACAGCTATAATCTGTCTAATGTAGCAGCTAAAGCACGAACGAGGAATAACATACTCCAGAAGCTATGTGGTACAACATGGGGTGCCTCAGCAGACACACTCAGATGTTCGGCAATGAGTTTGGTTTACAGTGCCGCAGAATACGGAGCTCCAGTCTGGCTCAACAGCCATCACGTGCACAAAATCGACACCGTACTCAATAGTGCAATGCGCATTATCACGGGATGCATTAAATCTACACCGACTTACTGGCTCCCCACACTTAGCCATATTGCGCCTCCCTTTCTCCGAAGACAAGCTGCTTTATTTCGTCAATTCGGAAAGGTGATGGAAAACGGACATCTACCTATACACGAAGATATTGTCACTGCGTCTTCAACTCGATTAAAATCGCGTAGACCACCCATCAAATCGGCCAATCAACTTCGCGTTGAAAACTTCAATATCATACATAAGTGGGAGGAATTATGGAGTCAGACAACAACCCAAGATGTGAACTTATATTTACCAGTCGACCAGAAGCCTAGTGGATTCGACCTTCCAAGGAAAATCTGGAAGACTGCGAACCGAATTAGATGCAACCACGGTAGAACCGCCGACTTTTTGTATAAATGTGGTAAAGTTCAATTTGGACACTGTGACTGTGGAAATCCACGTCAAACTGTCGTGCACATTGTTAAGGAGTGCGAACGAAGGGCATACCCTGGCAATTTCTCCGACTTTTACACCCTTTCCCCAGATACAGTCACTTGGATTGAAAACTTGGACATCGGGATCTGATGAATTATTTCTTTTTATTTATTTATTTATTTATTTACTTTTTTATATACTCGTTATATTAAGTACTTTCTATTACTATTATAGTACCTCTCGAGGTACCTCTTGTCTGTAGCATGTATGCCATACGCTAAATAATAAATAAATAATTGATACCTGGTCATTGTTATTTCATAAAATTATATTTTATGTTGAGATAGGGGATAACTTCATTTATTTATTATTTATTTGTTGTCGTCACAGCTACTTAAAAACTTAGATATTAGAGAGATTGCTAGATTACAATAATTCACAAACAGATTTTTAGGACTGATTATAAATAATGTGCTAAGACAACATAAACATGATAACAATAAGATATCTCTAACTAAGCTAGGTACATAAGTAGGTATCCATATATGGAAAATTTATTTCATGTGTCTCAAAAATGTGAACGTTGTGAAGCAGGTTTTAAACATCTGAAACAGAATAGCTGTATGATACATATTTATTATTTATTTGGATAGTCATGGTATACAGTAGTGTATGGATGATCCGAACCCTCTTTAATTCAAAATACCCCATAAACCAAACTACCCCAACCCAATACACTGAAATGATGTGCAAATTCCAAGATCCATAACTCTTGTATTCTGTAATCCAAACTATCACTCTAGTGCATTTTGAAACGGTAAATTGCCTAATCTTCTTGAGAGTTTGTCGTTGTTTACTTATGTTTGAGATTGTCTATTTATTTGTTTATTATTATTTGTTGTAGTTGTTTATTATTGTCTATTATCTATTTGAATAAAGGCCACTGATTACCAATTTTAATGTGGTTTCGTAACATATTATGGTTCTTTGAGGACTATTACATGATGATTTCCATAATCCGGAAATCCTCATAGCCCAAAGAAGGATTGGCAACTTTCTGCTCGTATTATCCAGACATAACCTACAATACACTGTCCTATTACTCATGTCTGGTCTATTCAAAAATTATGGTTTTAATAATTATAAATATCCACAGACAGGACAGTGTTATTGATCAATATTCAACATCACTAGTGGTACCTACAGGGATAGGTCGGGTAACAGAATATCCCAGCCAAAAATATCCCGGCAATGATATCCCAACCAGAAATATCCCATGCCAAAAATATCCCCGCTAATAATATCTCGGCCAAAAATATCCCTGCGACAAAATATCCCTGCGACAAAATATCTCCACCAATAATATCCCAGCCAAAAAGACCTCACCCAAAAATATCCCCGCGACAAAATTTCTCAATCTGAGAATATCGCAAGGAGGTAACAGCTCCCAACCGCCACCGGATCTAGGAAAAAAAGTCCCCTGCAAGACCTCCCCGGAAAAAATGTCCCTCACAATACGTCCCGTAAAAATTACGTCCCCGGGAAAAAACGTCCCAAGGAAAAGACGTCCCAGGGAAAATACACCCCCCAGGAAAATACGTCCTCGGGAAAAAACGTCCTCCGGAAGAGACGTCCTCAGGAAAAATACGTCTCTCTTCTGGATTACTCTGGATAGTCACTCTGATGAGCTTCTTTGTGTTGTCATATTACTTCCGAAACTCCAGTGGAGACTGTCTCTTGTGTCCTTCATGTGTGTGCTCAGCAGGGCTTCAAACGATATCGAAGACACAAGGGGGCCCAGTGAAGCTCCATAGCTCGACATAACATGAAGACAAAAGGGGGGCTCACTGGTACTCTGAAAGCCAATAAAAGGCTAAGGGGGCTAATTAGAACTCCATACTACACTACTTGAGGATACAAAGGGGGCTCGATAGGGCTCCGAGTATTACACTAAGGCACAAGATGCTTACCTCGGTGCTTACTAATGCTTCGGAAGTCTCGAAAAGATGCAAGGGGGTTCAGCAGAGCTTCAAAAGACGGTCAAAAAAACAAGGGGGCCAAATGGAGGCATGTGTAACACAAGAAGGCAGAAGGGAGCTTACTGGAACTCTAAGGGTCTTGAAAAAGCACAAGGGGGCTAATAAGAGTCCCAAACTCTTGCGCACACATGGGGGGGCCAATAGGGCTCCGTATGTCTCATGAAGGCACAAGGGATTCAAACTAGGGTTTCCAAGCTTGGGGACTTACTGGAACTCTGAAAGCCACGAAAAAACAAAGAGAGCTCATTAGGGGTTCAAACGACATATAAGAACACAAGGGGGTCCAATGGAGCTCCGGATAACAATGAAGGGAGAAGAGGGCTAGCTGGTACTCTGGAAGCCAATAAAAACATCAGTGGGCCAATTAGGCTCCATTTCGGGCTCTGTACCACACTTGAGGACACTAGGGGGCCCAAATATCACAATAAGGTTCAAAGCGTTTACTTATGCTCCAAAAATTTCGGAAAAATGTGAGGGGGCTCAGCAGGGCTTCAAAAGACATTAAAGATATAAGGGGGCCCAATGGAGCTCTGGATAACAAGTAGGCAACAGGGGGCTCTCTCGAATTCTGATAGCCATGAAAAAACATGAAAGGGCTAACTGGGGATGAGTAGGGTTCCAAACTACACTTCAGGCATAAGGAGCCTGATATAGCTCCGAAAGTCATAGAAAAACTATAAAGGAGGTCCAATGAAGCTATATGTACATATAATAAGAGAAGGCAAAGGGGGGTTACTGGAATTTTGATAGCCATGGAAAATTATGATGAAGTTCATGCTCGGAAAGCCTGGGAAAAGTGCAAAGTGGCTCAGCAGAGCTTCGAACGGTACCTATTGAAAACACAAGGGGGCCCAATGGAGCTCTGTGTAACAAAACAACTTGAAATTGGACTTACTGGTACCTATTCCGAAAGCCATAAAAAAAACATAATAAGGCACAACACGGTTTTAACTACACTTGAAGACAGAATTAGGAGGCCCAATAGAGCTCTTGATAACCCAAGACTGCAAAAGGGGTCTTACTGGAAGTCTGAAAGCTAAGAAAAACGTAAAGGGACTCATAAGGTCTCAGAAATTATATAAGATGGATAAGGGATCCGATAGGGGCCAAATATTACATGAAGGTAAAAAAGGGCTTTCTCTAACTAGTGCTCCTGAAGTTCGATGTACTTGCAGAAGTGTTCGGTATACTAATGCTTGTTTTGAGCCTTAATAAGCCTCCTTGTCTCTTTCTTTATATTCAGTTTGTAACCTTGATGGGCTCAAATAATCAAAGTTTTCTTTTGGTTACATAATTTCCAAGGAACATAATTTTAAGGAGACGTAGTTATTATATAGGAGATGTAATTTCCAGGGGACGTATTTTCCAGGGAATGTAATTTCCAGGAGACGTGATTTCCTGGGGACGTGATTTCCTGGGGACGTAATTTCCAGGGGACGTAATTACCTGGGGACGTAATTTTCTGGGGACATTTTGTGGGGATACGTATTTGGTGAGTCTGGAAAGAAGGACTATACTTGAGTAAGAAAAAATGTAGGTACTTCTTATCTGGTGGGTCTAAAAAGAAGGAGAATGCTTGAGTCAGAGATCAGTTCTTGGGTCTGAGAAGAAGGAGGGAAATGAAGGTTAGTTCTGGTCATCAGGAGATGTATAGGGGGATGCTAGAATTAACATTGTAGCTTTGTATGAAAGCTAAATTATATGAAAAATCTGTCGCTAGCTCCTAAACTGATAGGAGAGGCTTTGATTTGTTAGTTTGAAAGTCAGATCTGCAACCGTCGCAAATGCAATTATCTATCATGGGAACTCTTCGCATTTGAAAATGAGAATATCATTATATTTGGTATTTTGGCTAAGCTGAACCAATATCTTGGAGCTGAAGTCTAGTCTTCAAGAACAATGCGTTTTCAACATATTGATTGTTATTATACCGAGGTGCAGGTGGCTAAGTTCATTTCAACCAGGCCTCCGGCTACGCTGATAGCTGCTGTTGTTCGCCTTCCAGATAAAATGATCAGAATTGACCGCCTGATGGACGCTACTTTGCACTCATACCAGCTGGAATCGTAATAAGTGACATCGAACAGTTTGTTCATCTGAAAAGTGACCAATGAAAGCAAATAGCAGATTAGGGTGATTTCGCGTATACTTCGTCAGTTAATAACTGAGATGGATAGACATACATAATAACCATTTCAGCTGATATTCCCAAAACCATCGATACGTATTGAACAACTTCTAAATAGCTGACATCTTCAGATCTAGGATGCATGAGAAAAACCATCAAGTGGAAAAAAAAAATACTCACTCACCAAGAGATTTCTGATGCGATTATAAAAAAGTTAGTGAAATCGGTTTTGAATACAATATAAAAATCAAACTAAGCATGTCAGTTTTTCTAAGCTATTTGATTCACGAATCTTGAAAAATCTCCGAAATGATTAGGATCCTTTTTCTTTTGGAAATTTTGAAATTAAATAACATCGACCGTACTCTTTGCTCTTTGAGAAAGTCGCAAGTCTATTTTCAAATTTCTTTTTAAAAAATCTGTCAAAAAAACAATTATGCTCAATCATTTTTTCAGGTGCATCAAAAGCCTCTTGCTTTGCTCTCACCACCTAAACGAAACCAACTATGTTAGAGTAGGTAGGTACTAGACTGCAGAAACCAAATCTTCAAATCAGTTGGAATCTGTTATATCGGAATTCGGAATCATACAGACCGCAAAAAAACTAGTCTCAATTTTACAGAGGGAGCTCCAGACCCACCTAGTGCGCAAGCGCAGATCAGGTTCACTACGTCATCAGCCTTCCAGTTTGAACTTCACTCATTCCCGCCCACATTTTTCCTATTTTTTCCAAAAAATTTTTGAAAATCACCTACTACTCTATTTAAGTTGCCTTATTTTGATGGTGAAAGCAAAGCGCATTGATAGAGTAAATAAAAGATGATACCTCTCATAAAAAACATACGCAACCAGTCCAATCATGATTGTTATGATCCACATGTTGATCAAGAGCATGGTCCCAAAAATTCGATTGATCTTCTGTATTATTCTGGTGAGATGTTTCAAATAGTGTAAACACAACTTTGATAGAAGATGATCGAGAGCTTACCTTTCTAACAAACTGCAATGCATCATAATATTTTTAATGTTCAGACGACACTGTTCTTCGTTTTCTATGTTTGCCAAACAATTTTGTAATGATTGGTTTAAAAGTCTGTATTGGATCACTACAACAGTGATAAGGCTGATGAAAGTACAATCAAATCCACAGGCCATCGCCGCAAAGTACATCATAAAGAAAGTATCTAAGCCGCTCAAAACAACTCGAGGAACTATTGCGGGCATGTAGACGTGCAACTGAACATCATAAGTCCAAAACCCATGACCACACATCATCAACCACAGAATCGTACAGTAGCTGGCGAATGCTTTCTGATAAAGCTCTATATCTTTCAATGTGGTGAAACACAATTTTTCGAGCTCCAAATTTTTTGCAGTTTCGATTCGCCAAAATTTTTTGGCGTCTTTCCAAATTATCTGCAAGTCTTTTTCGTACACTATAAAAGTGGTCGTTCGTACCAGATCCTGGAATACTCATTCATTCAGAGTTTCAATTCCACTCCGCAGGTACTTACGTGAAAACAATAGCAGTATGTGATAATGATTTTGACAAGTTCAGTAAAAGTATTGTCGTGCAGAAAGTTCAAAGACGTCATTACGATCATGAGATTCGAAAGAATGTACCAAAGCGACACCAAGGGTTTTATATTCGTTTTGAAGGGCCTCAGTCCCGTACATTTGAGTAAGAAACGGCTGGGTTTGAAGACAGAGTCAAAATAGTCAAGCATGGCTGGACTTCACGATCCAAGTTCAGAAATTCGAGTGAACGATGTACCTTTTATCACTAATAGTAATATAGTCATCGACTGGTTATAGGCAGAATTGAGATGAAACATTTAAGTAGGGCACGCTTCTAGGTGAGCATTAGATATTGAACCGGGTGGTGACTATGAAAAATTCCAGTAGAGAATCGGTTAGTTACATGAATCAATTTTCAAGCCTGATGAAAAATTAATAGGTCGTTAAGCATTAAACTTTCAGCAGAACAGATCCAACTTTCGTATAGGATTTTTTGAAATTGCGTGTACTCCAGTAATTTATTGAATTGAACAATTTGTTTCAAGAGATAAAAAGAGTGGGCTAGCGTGCCGATTTGCTGTGCCGATGGTGCAAGTCCCAATCCAGCCCAGACCGGAAAAATATTGAAAAGCTGGCATCAGCATTACGTCATGTCCAGGTAGTGGTCGACCCCTGAAGCAGGAATTCGCTGAGTTAATGGTTCAATGACCCATTGTACCCGAGAAAGAGAGGGAACAAGTAACTTTTCCCTGAATAGTCCGGTGGTTCCAGGCGTTTTATTCAAGCCATCTTGGTGCTTGAAGCAATGCGCTTTTGGGGCCCTTGAAAGTTGAAGGTGCGGGACTTTCCACCACATCACTATATCACCACGTCATTCCTACTCTACCAATATTATATTGATTTGGTATTTTGGCTGAGTTAGATCGTATTTTATAGTTAAGATCCAGTCTTTAGCAAGATGCGATTTCAACAAATTATAGATGAATTTTGATTACCGAGGTGCAGGTGGCAAAGTTCATCTCAACCAGGCCTCCGGCTTCGCTGATAGCTGCTGCTGTTCGCCTTCCAGATAAAATGATCAAAATCGACCGGCTGATGGACGATACTTTACATTCGTACCAGCTGGAATCGTAATAAGCGACATCGAACAGTGCGTTCATCTGAAAATTCACCAATGAAAGCGAATATTAAGAAGATTATCTAGGATGATTCTGCGTATACTTCGTCAGTTAATAGCTGAGATGGATAGACATAAATAATAAACATTTCAGCTGACATTCCCAAAACCATCAATACGTATTGAACACCTTCCAAATAGCTGATATACTCGGATCTGGGATGTATAAGAAAAGCCAAGTTAAAAAAGCCAGACATTGAAGGATTTCTGATGCGACTGAAAAAAGAGTTGTCCCCGGAAAAAATCCGGAAAAAATCGGTCCCCAAGGACTTTTTGAATATGAAAATCAAATTCAATCTGCCGCTTTCTCAAAGAGTTCTAGATTTTTCCTAAGTATTTGATTTTGCAATTTCACAAGAATTTCCTACAGATCTGGATTTTTGCCATCGAAAATTTTAAAATTCAATAGCAATGGCCGTACCTACATTTCCTTGAATAATGAAACCGAATATAATTCAGACGATCGTTTCAAAACACACACTTATTACTGCGTAATACAATAAATACACGCCATCAATTATTTACTCAGGCATATCGCTGTGATAACTACTCGCTTTCAATCCGTTCAGTACCACTTCGCGTTCCAATTGATAACTGCTCGTGAGCTGACGGTTGATGCTTCATATTATATAGGCCTCCGATTAGTGTTCCCGAACTTTCCATAATCTTCCAGCAAACTAGACAGTGACCCAGCATACGACTTTCTAGGCGACTCCCGAATAATCCCACACATTTCGCGTATCATTCTACCGTGCTCTGTAGCCGGCGCCGCCGCCAAATGGACAGATGTGTCTTGATCAGGCGTTTGAGTCTCCATGTATTTCCATGCCATCCGTACTCTAGAGCTCCGCGCATTTGTTCACTGCGGCTGTGGAAGAGCCTAGAAATATTGAGTGTTTACCAGAATACACAGGAATTGTCGCTCGTAGCATTATTTCAAAAGAGATCCCTTAAAAACCGATTCTACTGGTCCACTTCTGTCGCATCAGAAACTTGCTGTTTTGATTATTTTGATATTGCTTTTACCACTTGAACGGATCAAACTAATAGGGTACTGGCGAGGGTACTGGACTACAGAATAGATCAGTCGAAATCTCTGTCTTATATCAGTGCCATATAAACCGTAATGTCGCTTGATTTTTGTGGTGAAAGCAACGCACAATGATAGATTATTGAAAGGAAGATGATACCTCTCATAAAAGACATACATAACCATTCCGGCCGTAATTGTTATGATCCACATGTTAACTAAGAGCATGGGACCAAAAACTCGATTGATCCTCTGTATTATTCTGGTCAAATATTCTGGAGCGTCAACACAAATGATGTATTCCAAGATAAATGACAACCTACCTGTTCAACAAACTATAGTGTATCATGATATTTTTGATATTCAAACGACACTGTCCTTCGTTTTCCATGTTTTCCAAACAATTTTGCGTAGCTTTGTTCAAAATTCTGTATTGTATTACTACAACAATGACAAGACTGATGAACCAACAATCAAATCCACCGGCCGTGCCGGCAAAGTACATCATAAAGAAGTTTTCTACTCCAATTAGATACGATAGCTCGTGGAACTAGTGCGGGCATGCAAAATTGCAATGGATCGTCATACGTCAAAAATCCATGACCACTTATCACCAACACCACGATCATCAAGTAACTGGCGAAGGCTTTCTGGTAACGTTCTGAATTTTTCAACGTGGTAAAACAGGATTTTTGCAACTCCGAATCATTTGTAGTGTCAATCCGCCAGAACTTTTTTGCGTCTTTCCAAATTTCCTGCAATTCTTTCTCGTACACCATGAAAGTTGTCACTCGTATTAGTGTCTGGAATGGGTATATTCATCAAGAATTTGAATGAATATGATTTCATAGCGTATAAGTACTTACGTGGAGACAAAAGGAGTAAGTGAGGATAATTTTGACAAATTCAGAGAAAGTAATGTTGTATAAAAAATTCACGGACGTCACTACAATCATGAGATTCAAAAGAATGTACCAAAACGATGCCAGGCATTTTATATTAGTTTTGAAGGGCCTCAGTCCGGAACATTTGAGCAAAAATCGGCTGGGTTTGAATACAGAGTCGAAGTAGTCAAGCATCACGTGCACTTTACGACAAAGGCTTAAAGATTCGAGTAACGAAAGTTAGTCGTCGACCAGTTATGGACAAAATTGAAATTAACTATTTAGACTGGCAAACTTTCAGTTCTACTTAATGGATTATTCTCCAAAGCCAATAAAATTCTAACAAGTAGGCACCTACTCAATCATTAAACTTTCAGTGGATTAAGAAGTTATCTGTTACTTTTACATCTGAATCTAGTTTCTCTAAGTCTTGAATAATGAAGACTTGCATCAATAAATAATACTTAATTGTTGTGGTCTACTATGAAATACCTTGATATTGTGTGTGCATCAGTAATTCACGAGGTGAAATAAATTCAACAAAGTCTTGTTCTCGGTCCTTTTTCATTTTCTTTTACTAACCACGGGTTCCACCAGAAAATTTAAGAGCGGTTCAAGCTAAACCGAGTTTAAACGGATTTTTTTCTGGTCAATTCTGGTAGATTCATTATGGAAAATATGTTAAATCGCAAGTATATCACCCTTTCTTTGATTACTCAGCGTGAAACCTGAATTTGCATTGATAATTTGGCCAGAATCCATCAAAAGAAATCTCGAGTTAGCTATCAGCTGGTTAAATATTTTGGTGAAACCCACAGTAAGAGAAACTATTTATTATGTGATGTGACATTTTGAATACAACATACAAATATAATAATATTAAAGACTGGTTGAGAGTTATGGAGCAAGTAATATGATTATGATGAGTGATGACTAATATACTAAATACTGATGTACTTATGAGTAGTACTCTGTGTATGATTTATTTGTTTGTGTCACTTATAGCCAGTTCCACCAGCAAATTTAATCATTGTTAACTAATTGAGATATTTTCTCTGGTGAATATTGGCCTGATGACCACAGAAAACACAAGTTTCGCGAAAGACTATGGGAAAATGTTTAGACCACAACAGCGTATATGCATTTTCCGTGGTCATTCAACCAGCACTGTCCTCAAATCCATCAGAGAAAATGTCTCAATTAGCTAACAATAATTAAATTCGCTGGTGGAACTGGATGTTAAATGCCTATTTGTTGAACAATCGTTGCGGGACGTATTTCACTTGATTCGATATTGCTCGTCCAATGCTAGAAATTAGCTTTGGAATCAGCTATCGCAATTCTGCTAGTATCATTATTATTATGTAATTGACTAGCTGTCACCGGGTGACAGCATTGGTTAAGAAGTAGACAGCGAATTTGTTCCAGTGACACCGGACAAGTGGAAAGGGAATTGTGTACCATGATGATGATTTTCCGTTGTTTTAGGCAAATGTCAGGTTCTTCCTTGGCGAGTTTAGTAATTTTATGCATGTCCGTCGATAGTGTCTTGGTCAGATGAAGTTTTTCAAGAGGCGTAAGTGATTGATTATGTACGAGTAACACGAATTCGAGAAAATGTTTGTTCTTCGCGTGTTTTGAAATTTATGCCTGGACTCGTAGAGTTCTATTGTGAACGAAACGCATGTCACTAAGAGTAGTGTCTGATCAGTAAAGAGGTGTTAGAGAAAAGTGAGACATCATTACTTTGTTCATAAATATATGTATTTCTACTTTTGTTCAAGGTAACTACTGGAAATACTGGGAACATGATGGAGCTTTGAAAATGAAAGCGACGATATGTGTTATGGAAACCTAAACCGTGAAGAAGATACTGTCGTGGAAGACACCGTGTAGTGGAAGGAAAAGCAAAACCGTGTATTTGTATTATTTAGAAGCCTTTCTGAATATTTGTAGGAGAAATTGCGATGAAATAGGAATATGTGCAAAATTCAAAATTTGACAGTCACGTTTCAATTGTTCATCTGAACCAAGTCTAGGTTTGAAAACAAAATGGATTCAGTTGAAAAAAGCCAGAGTTCAATACTGCGGCTTCAAACTGCCAAAATGTCGAATTTGACGAATGCATTTCGATTGTCCAGCTTGACTAAGTATTTGTTAAAATTTCAATATAATCTGTTGAAAAATAAAATAGTTCAATATGGCAGCCTTGGAAATGTCAAAATGGCAAGTTTGACAGATGCATCTCAATTGTCCACTCCAAGTAGGTAGAGGCTTGAAATATCAATCAGATCGGTTGAACAATGCAACAATTCAATATAGCGGCCTCTTAGAACGTCAAAAATCAAAATGTGACAGATGCGTTTTGATCGCCAAACTCAAGTGACTATGGGTTTAAAATCTCAATCAGATCAACTGAAGAATGTGAATATTCAATATGGCGGCCTCTTGAAACGTCAAAAACCAAAATTTGACAAATGCATTCTGATCGTCAATCTCAAGTGGTTATATAGGTTCAAAATACCAATCAGATCGGTTGAAAAATGCAAATGTTCAATATGACGGCCTCTTGGATCGTCAAAAATCAAAATTTGACAGAGGCATTTCAACTGCCTAACCAAAGCAAGTATAGGTCATAAATCCCAATCGGATAAGTCAAAAAATGCGAAAGTTCAATATGGCGGCCTCTTGAAACGTCAATAATCAGAATTTCACAGACTCATTCCGGTTGTCCGTCTCAAGTGGTTATAGGATTTGAATCCCAACCTAATCGGTTGAAAAATGCAAATGTTCGATATGACAGCCTTTTGGAACTGTCAAAACGTCAAATTTGATAGATACACTTCAATTGTCCACCTCAAGTGGGGGGTACCTATTATGCTTAAAATCCCAATTGGATCGGTTGAAAAATGCAAAAGTTCAATATGACGGCCTCTTGAAACGTCAAAGATCAAAATCAGACAGATGCATTTTGATTATCAACCTCAAGTGGGTATGGGTGTGAAATCCCAATCGCATCGGTTTAAAATTGCAAAAGTTCAATATGGCGGCCCTAGAACTGTCAAAATATTACATTTGACAGATGCATCTCGGTTGTCCACCTCAAGTGGGTATAGGTTCTAGATCCCAATCGGATAGGTTGAAAAATGCAAGAGCTCAAATGGCGGCCTCTCGAAACGTCAAAAATCGAAATTTGACAATTGCATGTAGACTGTCTATTTCTAGTTTGCATAGGTCCAAAATCTCAATCGGATCTTGTGGTAATAATGATAGAAAAATGTCATGTAACGATTCCCGCTTTCATCATTACATTTACTCGCGAAAAGGTCCATAACTGTCAGCATCATTCCAACGAATTTAGCGGTCGCGAAAAATGGCACAAAGAGTCCGCGAAAAACTACCTAAGAAGTGCTGTGACATTACATTGACATTTGCAAATAGCACAACACAACAACTGCGACGTAATGTTGCTGAGTTTGTAGTGAAATTTTGGAAAATTTGACAAGAAAAACTTCGAAACAAGGAGGCACATCAAAACACGGACCCTTTCTGGAGGTCTGGCCAGAAGGTCCGATGGAAGTATCATGGATCATGGAAACAAGTCGCAACAAGGAACCGTAACCGACATGAAATGTGCTCTGGAGGACCGAAAAGCGCAAATGTGAAGTCGCTGGAAATCGCAAATAAATTGTGAGTACCCCTCAGACGTGTTTTGTCCCCATAACTTGTCTGTTTTTGTGGAATACGCCGTCAACGTCTGGCCCGGCCGGAGATTGGTTAAAAATTCTCAGGCTGAAATGCCGTCGAATTTGAAGGAAATGTTGGGTTTGTGGTGTCTGGTGGACGCTCAAAAGTCTCCTTGAGACCACAATTCAATTTCGCACGCTGACACGGTACATTTTCTCCAAAAACTCAGTTCAAATGCCCCGAAGTGTTGAGTTTCCCTGAACCCAGAGCGTCAATTGACGTTCCTGTCACTTTGGCCATGCCGTGGTCGAATTTGATCAATTATACGGCAAAATTCCAAGAAAAACGCCACCGCATGGCCCGCACCAGACAACACTAGGTCCCCGAAACCCCCCGGTCGACATTTCACACCAAATTATTCGAAATTCTCCCCGAAAAGCCGAGTTTTCGCCGCGAAAACGTATAAAGGTATTTGGAATATTTTATTCGAACATCGGTTCCGTTGTGAAATTTTGAATGAATCATGGAATTCCAAAAAATCTTGACAAATTCAGCAAAAATTTTGAATAATTCTCACCCTCAACTTGAGATGCGGTTCGTTTGCAAAAAATTTTGAAAAAATACTCCCGCCAAAATCCGACGTCTGGTTCTCACAAATTCTGTCGGCAGGTCATTCGGTTGCCGTCAGCAGTTTCTATGAGTTGATGTAACGTTCCAGTTTTAGACTTTTAGACAGTCCCGCATGTAGTCCTGACTTGAATCCAATCAAGCATGTATAAGGCCATTACTATGGAAGGAAGAACAACAAAACGCTAGTCCTGCTAGCTTGAGCTTCCAAGAGTTTAAACACGTATTCGCAGAAATATAAGGCAAGTTGGACCAGGAATGTATTATTATTTGTGTTTTATGGAAAACATGCCACTACAGTTTTTTTTTTCACCGTTCCGTATTCTATTTCATTTTTGGTGATGAAGAGCATCCGCTATGTGCGTTCGGCCAAAAAAGTGGGAGGAGTCGACAACAGCGCTCAGTGTGACGATTCACGAAACTGAATAATGCCTATTTGTTTTGCTTTTGGTCACTAGACGTAGCCACTCGAGTGAATGCACATGACGGATAGGGAGTATTACATGGCAATATGGTCAGTTGCCGATCCCCCAGTCTTTTTTCGCAATGAAAACCCCCTAGTGATACGGTACTTTTTGGGCGGAGTGTATACACCTCAAGGTAAGAAAGTATCAGCTGCATCGAGAAATTGCAACAAATTAACGTGATCAGCGCCCATTTCCCTTTAAAAATTGGGCATAATTTGGACACGCCGTAATTCCATACCTACGTACCTCGAGCCATCGGATTTCGTTTCAGCACCCAGTAGTGCATGATTTTTGGCAATTCCCTATCTCACGCCGAAGCCCGGCGACCAAGAAATAATCATAGTTTGTGCTGTCATGCATCATACCAGTAATAATCCGAACAGCCACAAACTTGTATGCAAACGGCCGCATGATTGCCGGCTATATTCACTTTTCAGTTTAGCAAAATGAGGTGCATTACGGACCATTACTGGAACTGCGAACAGCATCTCCGGAGCAACTCAATTTTGATGATGATACGGTTCCGTTTTCGCTTTGGTTTTATTTTCCAATTAAAATTCCGCAAAAATTTCGTTAGGTATGGGTGCTGCTGCGATGATTAAAAAATCTTTTTCTAATCTTATGGGCCAGATTGCTTCTCTTTTGAGTATGTTAATTAATTCGGAAAGGCGTGGTTGGTGGTATTGAACCGCCTATTAAACCGTTACCTACTGTATAATAACGAGAATTGGGGATCCATCGGTGTTGTTGCTGATGGCGCTGGTGCAATTTCGTAATGTTTAATAACACGCGATGAGCACCACAATAATAACACATAAGAAGACGGGTCACCGGGCAAAAAATCAACAACAACACAACCACGTAATGCTGTTACCAGTCGAACAAGAAGCAATGATTACATATTGATTTGAGGTTTGTATAGAGAGCTGAAGTTTGTAGAAAAAACTAAGCCAATAATAATTATTGACGAATTCAGCGGATAGGAATTAGCTGGAACTTGGAATTGACAAAGAGCCTGTCAATTGAGTATTAACGTACATAGAAAAAGTTCAATTAATCAATCTTAGCAATCGATGGAATAGCATTGTGTAGTAGTGTGAAGAAGCATGCAATCTATAGGCTCTACTCGTATATTCGCTGCGCATTTTTTCGTTTATACATTTCGCCAGTTCACCTACAGACCCTTATAGCCTCCTCTTCAGATAATCCAGCCACCTACCCTTGAGATCATGGTTCCATACAGCTGCAATTATCAAATCGGCGTGATTTATTTCAATGAAGAATATAGTACAGTCAAAATAGGTTTTAACCGGAAAAAAATTCGGAAGTTGACGAAATTTGGTGGATCGATGCAGAATTCAACGTGGAATAACATACTGAAACTCCGAAAATTCCAAGGCTTGGCTTTTTTTCTAGGACCAATAAAAGTGCGCCATCCTTTTAAATTTTCGATTTTTTCTGAATAGCTTGTAAACTATCACCTTTAGAACACAAGAGCCTTCAAGCAAATGTAGCCCGTTAATTTCTCAAGAAATCAGTATTCACTAAATTCATTACTTTGTGGTCGATAGTCTCTGAGATACAGCGTCTGCTAAAACGAAGTGAAAATTCCTCAAGATTTATTTCCGGATTTTACGTAGCAATTTGCATAGTGTCAGTTCAGGGGCTGTAACGTGGACCGACAGGCAAAGAGTGAAATCCCAGAGTTTAAAGTGATCACACTACATGTTCCACCTCACCTTTGAACCATAATTCAAAATTTTCTGACAAGCAATTTTTTTTTTTTTGTTTGTTTATTTATCATTTATGTATTTATTTACATGAAAATCTGCCCTAGTGGGACAAGAACTCCAGCAAAATGCAATTTTACATCTGTTTCAATTTTGAATAAGCCACCAAAAATTAGTGACAAGGAATAACGATGTTCACAAAAAAAAAACTATGGTTCTGAGGAATATTCTTCGTCGAACTAAATAGACATCCCGCTCAACTTTAACAGCCCTTTGCGGCCTAACCAAAGGGAATGGATATATGACCTTGGGAAGCCTTTGTGATAGATCATTCAATCCACCACCACTTGCTCTACCACTACCAAAAAAAAGAGTTTTCAAATCTATTCATTCAGTTTTGAAACTGAAAACCAGGAGGAAGATCGCCGCGGCGTAAGTTTTTCTATCTTCACGTTCTTTTACCATGGTTGCCGGGGCGACAAGAAATGTCACTTTGCCCTTGACTTTTCAGTTTTTCATTCTCTACTGTGATGGCCAGCTTAAAATTATAGAGTTGAATACTTTTTTTTAATAAATTAGCATAACGGGCGATATTGGGGAAAAAAGAAATTGCACAAGGGATGTTGGTGTAGTCGTGCCGTATTCCAGAGTAGCGGGGTTTGTACGGAAAGGAGATCACACTTGCGGGGTGTCAGAAGAGGGAAAGCTGAAGGAGAAACGGGCCGACGAGAGGGACTTGAGGATGGGCGCTAGAAAACGCCAGACGTGTGGGTGAGACGCAAATTTCAAATTCGTGTACAATAGCTAACGATGTGTACCAGCCTAGTGAATAACAATTGAAGTGCATCAGTGACAAGATAGGAAAGCCAACAGGCAAGTCTACCTTTCATGTAATCAAATGATAATTGTTCAAAGGGGTGAAAGTAATTGTTTGTTTTTGAACTTGATTAGGTTTGTTCTGTGTATTTCGATAACAGTCAAAAGTCAAAGGTATTGTTGAACCAAGTCAATATTCCGCCAATAGCTGTGAGCTTTTAACTACATTATTTCCAGTATGCAAGTACCTTTAAAGCACCAGGCAAGTCACCACGGTGACACATCCACCAAAAATAGCCTCCGACAGGTGATTGTCGGTTCTATTTGCTTGCGACAAAGCACTAGCAACATAAATGCAACATACCTGGGCTAATTACAATATCGCGCTCCTTAACCCTTTCTCAGCGTTAAAAGGCATCCTTTGCATTTAGGTAGAATTCTTCACAATATGAGAACCGTTTGAGACATGCCACTTTGTTTCTCAGAAAATATCTACAAGACAGGGAAAAGTACCATCATTTTCCAGGTTAATTGACTTAAGGCTCATACCTAAGTGCACACCTGAGAAGATGTAACACCACGTAACACAGAGCTGAGGGATAAATTGAATTCACTAATTTCTTATCGGAAAAGACTTTTCAGAATTTCGCCATATTCGGGAAATGCTGGTCTTCAGGGACGCGTTCTTGTTCTGCTGTCGGTGCATCTGACGTTGTCATCTTCTTCTGTCTCTTCTTAATCACACGATATGTGATTATGCAGGCTGCAGTTATTATTATCAGATAGACTATGATAATAGATGACGTGTGGAAATGTGATGTCGTGGGTACAGCCTGGACGGGGGTCAGCGGCTGGATGTTGGTCTCCAGTTTCTTGAGGGTCAAATGCTTGATCTTCAGCTCGGGTAGTTTTGACTGTTCTTGTTTCTTGAAGTCGAAGTCGAAGTCTTGTAGGTGAAGTGGTTGGCCACTGCTTTCATCGTTGAAAATCAAGGGTCTCCCTTGAATGAAGATGGTACAAGACGAATTCTCGAACAGGAATGTTCCGGTCTTCTTGCGGGTGTTCCAAGACTCGGCACAATGTTCTTTGACGAGCTCTTCTTTGACGAAGGTCCCGAGGTAGCTTTGTAGTTCGGGTATGAACTCTAAGGCGTTTTCTTCGAGGTGTAGTTTTTGGTAGGAACAAGTCGAAAAGTCGTTTTCGAGTAGAATGTTGCGTTCGCAAGAGTTGTTGGCGAGCGATATCAGGCTCCGTTGGCATTGATAGATACCGTTCAGCAAGACACAGTTGTCTACTAAGGGCAATAACTCTGATCCCTTTTTTAGACCGAATTTCGAAGAAGGTATAATCGTATACGAGTGTTCGTTAGGCAAAGGCAGAAAGTAGTATAATTCGTAATAATTTGGATTCAGCAAGGGGATTGGCATAAAGAAAATTATTTGTTTTCCTTTAATGGCACACCTAGGCTTTATTAGGGTTTCGTAGTTATGAATTTGAGACAAAGTTACTGGAAAAGGTAATTGGTTTCCATGAAATTCGGAAACTCTATTAATTTCTTTTAAAAGTTCTTCACTTGTTACTATGCTGGGGTGTAAAATATTCAACTTGCAAAATGTTATTGAATTCTCTGTATCTTGAAGGATATGTAGAATTATATTAAAAAGGTTTATTAATTGATTGATTATGTCTTTTGCGAACAGTATGTCAGTATGGGTTATGGTTGTCGTCATTAGTGATTCTAATTGTTTTATTCGAGAGACCATAAGTAGTTCGTTATGTTCGATGTCCTGTATAGTTTTATTGAAATTTTCTATAATTTCCTTATTGATAGAATATTGTTGGTTGATTTGGTTTATAATTGAATTTTGATTTTGTTGTAAGTCATTAATGACTGCATCAAAATGTTTGTCATCTTCGGCATCTAAATTGCCTGAAATTTGCTTAATGATAGAACCTAATCCATCGATTAGTCCTCGTTTCTTTCTTGGTAGTTTTTGGAATGGTCTTAATTTTTCGTCTATTAGATTTTTGTAATATTGGACAATATTATTGTAATTTCCTAATTCGCGTTCGTACACTTGATTTGTTTTAGTCAAGTTTGATACCGTGAGGTATTGATTTTTTAGTCTTTCGTATTCGTTGATTAGGTTAGTTAAGTCGTAATAATGTATGAACGTGTGAGTAGAGGTTTAAAGTCTTGCGGGTCCCGTTTTTATTGGTAGTATTCCGGGGTTGTTTGTCAAATCTTTGTAACATTGTCCTAGTCCGAAGTGGATGGACCTGGAATAGGAGGTGTTGTTTTAGTGGGGCGTTTGATATTGGAAATATGTAGTTTGTGAAATTTACGTCCAGTTTTATTGGACAATACTCTGGGTTTTATGGTTTTCCTAATGGGATTTACACTGATGATTTTTTCTGGTTTAAATCGATTACGAAGTTTCGATCTGAAATTGCTTTTTACGAAAACTTCTTTTGGTAAAGTAGGGATTTCTTCTCTATTTTCGTTTGCTTTAGAAATGACTTTCTCTTTTTTATTTGAAATATTAGCATTGACGATTTTATACAAAACTGACAATTTGTTTTTGTGGTTTTGAACGTAGTTGTTTGCCATTTGTTTTTCTATGTCTAGGTCAATGGTTTGCTTTGGATCCGGGTGACCGTTTAAAATTTCGAATGGGGTCATCTTAGTGACTGAATGAGTAGAGTTATTATATGCTATCAGGGCATATTTGAATTTAGTGTTGATATCATCCCTTTTGAAATCAGGTTGATTATTTATCAAGTTGACGTGTTCTAAAATAGTGGACTGAAATCTCTCAATTATTCCGTTACTTTCCGGGTGATGGGGTGAACAAAAATGGACGTGAAGGTTTAGGAAATCTTTCACTAGACCGTTGTCAAATTCTGAACCGTTATCGGTGATCAATATTTCGGGTACTGAGTGGTGTGAAAAGTATTGCAACAGATTTTCGGCAATTTCTGAAGCTTGGGTGCTAGATAGCATGTATGCCTGCGCGTATTTGCTGAAGGCGTCAATAATTGTCAAAAATTTGGAAGTATTATAAGTTAGAACGTCGATGTGAATAATCTCGAATGGTTTCACCGGCGTGGGAGTAATGTTGTATTTTATTTTCAAGGGTTTTCGGTCATACTTGACGACTTTACAGATTTCACATTGATTAATGAAATTTTGAATAGTTTTCATTTGATTTGGCCAATAGTATTTTTTGGATAGTTTTGAATGGGTCTCGGTCATGCCACGATGATTGGTTTTACCTTCGTGGTAGCCTTTTACAATGTTTAATTGTTCATCGAGGGTTTCGATGTCTATCAAAGTTTTAGTGCATTTCTTGAATTTGAAGGAATCATTGAAATGAAGCTGTACGACATTACTGAATTGTTCGTACATTTTATCGTTTGAAAAGGTGACACTGTAATTGACATTGGGGACAATATATTCTTTTAGGAATTCTTTGATTTCCTCTTCGTGATCCTTTTCTGAAATTTGGACTGTGTATCTGATTTTTGAATTCTTAAATAATCTGATCACTGTCGGGGGTAATGGGTTCATTTTAACTGAAATGAATTCGATTTGGTTTTTTCCAAAATTTATGGGGTCTTCTGAAATCGGAATTTCAGCGACTGGGTTTTCAAAATTGGAGTGCACGGTTACGTCGTCAGGGGGATCGTCAATGGGATCGTCAGGAATATCGGTCCTGTCGTCACCGAGCTCGACAATCATTGACTGACTGTCGATTGGTGGTTTTTTGCTCAAATCTTCCATAAACTCGAAGAAAGGGTTACTTTCTTCGGTTTCTTCGGGAATCTCATTATTCAAAATGTAAATAAAGACGTCCATTTTTGCGCCTTTGAAAACTGATATAATCATTGGGAACACTTCTCCCCAATTTAGTCCATCCAAACCGCATCCTAACTTTGGTATGGCTAAATTTCTGACACTATGTCTCAAGCAAATTTGTTTTAAAGCAATTAAAGAATTTTTTAGGTCTTCGTAGGTGGGCTTGTCATAAAAGTTTTTCTTTTAGTTTTTCTTAATTTCAGGGAAGCCACATCTCCTATTGTTTTATGCTGACTGACAAGTGTTAGGACGTTGCCGAATTTTTCATTAAAAGTCCTGGCTATGCCAGAATTCATGATTAAGTCTTCTGAGACACAGTGCGCCAGGGAGAAGTCCTCTTTGGCTTCAAATAAATCGGCATTTAGTATGTGGACATTGCCGAATTCTGTTTCTGTCAACAGATTTAGGTTGGGAACCCGCGAAAGGGCATCAGCGTTGGAATTCAATTTCTCTTTTTTATAGACTACTTCGTAGTCGTATTCCTCCAGCTTCAGTCGCCAACGCACTAATTTTGAATTAGGCTCTTTGAGTGACATTATCCACTGAAGGGGCTTATGGTCGCTGATGACCTTAAATTTTCGACCAAATAAGTAATGCCTGAACATTTTGGTTCCATAGACTACGGCAAGTAGCTCTTTTTCTATGGTCGAATAATTGATTTCGTGGGCATTAAGGGTTCTGGATGCGTATGCAATTGGTAGGTCCGACCCTATTGGACCTTGGGATAAAACTGCGCCTATAGCGTAGTTGCTTGCATCGCAGGAAAGAAAGAATGGGGATTCAAAATTTGGGTATTGGAGCAATGGCTCATTCGTTAAAAGTGTTTTACATAGGTTAAAACATTTGGAGTAATCTTTGTCCTTGACGTTGCTTTCTGTATCTTTCTTCAGTCGTGACGTAAGTGGTTTTGTGATTTTTGCAAAGCCTCTGATAAGTTTCCGGTAATATCCAACTAGTCCCAAAAATCCCTTTAGTTGTTTTTTGGTTGTTGGAATTGGAAAATTTTCAATTGCCGAAATTTTGTCTGGATTTGGTTTAATACCTTGTGGAGTGACGACATGTCGTATTGGACTTCTTTTTTGAGAAACTCTGATTTGTCCAGCTGGATTTTCAAATAGGCCCTTCTGAGCCTTTCGAAGACTTCCCGGAGTCTGACAATATGCTCTGGGAGTGAAGTACTGAATATTATTATGTCGTCCAGATAAACAAAGCAGGTTTCATTCTGAATACCTCTCAAAATGTTGTCCATAGCGTGCTGGAACGATTAGGGCGCGTTTTTTAACCCGAAGGGCATGCGTCTAAATTGGTGATGGCCGTTGTCCACGCTAAAAGCAGTTTTTTCGACGTCGCTAGGGTCCATTTCGAGCTGGTGAAAACCACTAGCCAGGTCGATACATGAAAAATATTGACTTCGGCCCAATTTGTCCAATATATCAGAAATATTTGGCAAAGGGTACCGATCATCTACAGTATTTTCATTTAATTTCCTGTAGTCTATGACTAGACGCCATTTTCGTTTACTTGTTGCATCCAATTTTTTTGGAACGACCCAAATTGGTGCATTGAAGGGTGAATTTGAATGTTCAATAATTCCTTGGTCAAGCATGTCTGAAATTTGTTTATTAACTTCCTCCTTATGCACGTAAGGGTAGCGATAACTTTTCGTGTATATGGGTTTATCGTCTTTCAGTTTTATTGTATGCTTGGCGGAATTTGTGAAAGTCAATTTCTGATCTGGGAAATGAAAAATGTCTTTATATTCCACTAAGAGTTTGGTTATCTCTCTTTTCTCTTCTTCATTCATGTGTTCGGTTCTGACTTTGGACAAGTCGAAGCTAAACTTCTCGCAATCAAAGCTGTTTAGATTTTCGAAATCATCGGTTTCAGATTTCGAGACCTCAATGGCTTCAAAAGCTTGTGATTGGTTGAAAGAAATTTCGCTTTCTGTCGCATTCAAAACGGAACAGATGGTTTCGTAATTCCTAATTTTAACCAAGCTCTCAGGGATTTCTAGGTTTGAAAATTTTTGGTATGGCAAAATTCCAATACCATTGGAGATATTTTTTATGTTGAGTTTAACAATTTTCTGTGTACGTGGTTCAATCGTATGAAAATTATTACACTCGTTCACAATATTTTCGTGATGTAATTTGATTTTTGTTTTGGGAGTCGTGAGCTCCCCTTTGCTCGCGTCAATAACTGCTCCTAATGCTTTGAGGATGTCCCATCCTAGGAGACAGGCGAAATATTGATGAAATTTAAATAAATAAAATTTGACGGTTGTGTCCGATTTGAAAATTTCAGGAGTTTTGATTATCATGCTGAAATTTTCCTGCGTCGTGCCATGAGCGGTTTTTATTTTCAGTGGGTCCTTTTTAATGTTTCTGGGGAAGTGTTTTTCCGCAATTTCGGGGCTTACGAAGCTCTTCGTGGCCCCAGTATCGACTAGACATCGCAAAGTAAAATTTTTATAGGGTATAAGGATATAGCGATGGCCCCTAATAAGACTAGCGTAACTCGTGAGACACGGTTAGAACTAGCGTATCTCTGCGTTTACCAAATGAACTAGCGTATCTCTGCGTTCACCAAATGAACTAGCGTATAGCCTGTGTAAATCTAATGGGAGGGACGCTAGTTCATTTGGTAAACGCAGAGATACGCTAGTTCATTTGGTAAGCGCAGAGATACACTAGTTCTAACTGTGTCTCACGAGTTACGCTAGTCTTATTAGGGGCCATCGATAGGGTAAAGAAGATTTTTCGTGGTCCAATGTCAATAATTCAACGATTGGTGATTCGAGGCTTGTTCCTCTAAAAAATGGTTTCGTCCGTCCTGCACTGTATTTTCGGCAGAGGGCTCGATTACATTCTCTGGAGGATTTCCTTCTTCTATATTGTGGTGAGTTATAAATGGCTTATTTTTATATTTTTGAAAATTGTTATTATTTATCGTTGAGGTTGACATGGGTACCGGTTTGTTTGCTGGTACATAATTTGGGTTTGGTTGAAACGCGTTATATGGTTTCGGATTTTGATATTGTTGCCTTTGCGTTGTCTGATAATTTTGAAATTGTTTATTTGAGTACTGAAATTGGGGATTTTTCCCGAACCTTGGCGGGTATCGTGCTTGATAGGGAGCCGCTGGCACGACGGGGTTTGTTTTTTGATTCATTTGAAAATCATTAGTCAAAATACTTAGCGCTTCTTAAAGCGTCGCCGGATTGCGCGTGGTGATGTAGTCACCGACTGGTTTATTTAAATATTTGAGGAACACCCTAAGCCCTAAATCTGTGGCATTTTCTATCAGGTGAACTTTTTTGTCGTTTGGAAAATGATTTGTGCAATAGGCTATTTGTAAATTTAAGTTTTTCTGTATAGCGTTAAAGAATTCAATAGCCGACATACGAGCTTGTCTGAGTTCGCATAACTCCAACGTTAATGACTGCAGGTCGCGCTTATCTGCATAAGTTGCTAACAAAGCGGATTTTAAATCCAGCCAACAATCTATTGTGTAGGTTGAGATATCGCTTTTTGCTCTACCTGTAACTTTGTTTTTCAAACAATTTAGGATGTATTTGTTTTGAAAATCATCCGGATTTTGATTGTTATAAAAACTTACAATTATATCTTCTGCGAGGCGTAAATAATCGCCTAATAAAGCCTGGTCTCCTGTAAACTCAGGGACCATATTAAGGTAGGCATCTTTAAAAATTTGTGGCACTACATTCGGAGGGTTCCCAAGGGGTACTTGCTGCATTACTTGTTGTACCGTGGGAGCTGCTCCTGTTGCCATGTTTGCTAGAATTTCGGCTGTGCGTAATTCTATTTCGTTATTTCTATGAGGGGAACGCGATCTAAACCTTCTGCCTTTGTCTAGTCCTAACAAGCGGAAAGACAAGATAGCGTCTTCGACCTTCGCGTCTAAATTCTCCTCTGAATCTGAATCTGAACCGGAGTTACGGCCGCTTAGAGACATAAAGTGTACTTACAGCGTGATCAGGTATATCGCTGCTGTGGACATCGGTTCGATTTGGTTTGTAGTCGTGTTGATCTCGGACTTGTTGTTCGAAACTTTGGTGTGAAAGGCCTCAATTATTACGATTGGATCCACACTCGAAAATTCGTCACTATTTCTTTGTAGGTTGTAGGTTCGTCTGTCGGTTTAAGGCATCAAAATGCTCCGTGTCTTAGCGCGTTTTTTGGAACTTGGACGCACTATTTTAGAACACGTTTTTGACAGGGTGATTCTACCAGTAGTACTGCGCCAATTAAATGTTCGTTCACGAGAATTTTCAAAAAAAATGTTTTTATTCAAAATAATACAATGATAAATGCATGCGAGCTCTAAGCGTGCTATGCCGTAACTGGCGCGCGTTTAGAGCGCCGGAGTCTATATAATGTTAAAAAAGCTAAGCTAAGCATAATATATAAATAAGCGATGTAAGCTAAATCCGGAGGAAAATTGGGATATAATTAGTTCATATTAATTTGAAAAGTTGGAAATCAGAGTGGTGTAAGTCACAATTTTTAGTTTTTTGGTCTTCGACATATTCAAAATTTGCTTGTCTTGCTTCATCGCTGCTATTAATCCGATTTTCAAGCGCTCAATTATACTTGGGACTCGTATACCCGGTCTACCTTAGCTGGTAAAGATTCCTTGTGGAGATCTACAATATTCTCTGGGTTCAACAAGACCTTATCAATAGTTCCTATACCGTGTTTTCACACCGCCGTTTCACGGTACGCCTACGATAGGTATGTCAACGTAAATTCCCACTGTACAAGTGAAATCTTCACGTTCTACCCGCATTGCGTCACGTTGGTAAGTACCTAGGTACGTTCAGGGATAATCTAACGGCTCGATTCCAAGTTACAGGCGAAAAGTTAGGGAAGGGTGACCGGTCAGATAACAAGGTTTGATTGGTTGTTATACGCTCAATTAGTAAGATGTAGGTTGGTGTAAGTTGATTGACAAGATGGATACAAACCCGAAATGACAGTTGACGTTGACCACTACAAACTGCACTTGATTCTTTTTGCACGGTGTTCCGCTGAAAAAAAGGTGACTTCACTGTTTGCTACCTGGAACGGGTTTTCACACATGTTGTTATTTGATAGCCCGCAACACCGTTTATTGTTGACAATTTTTGACGCAAGTAATGTCAACGTCAACGACCATTCCTGGTTTGCATCCACAGGTTGCCATGGCAACGGCGCCCTGACCTACTGCGTCATCAACTCATCACCACATACTTGTCATCACTAATCGAGCGTATTTCGTATTTGTCATTGCTATCGTAACCTCACTTACTGATCTGAGCCCCTACTTGGTATCGAGCCGTTTTGATATTAGGTGTCCAAGCCTCTGACTTGAAAATTACCAAGTATACACACGAGGTAGGATATCGAGTGCACTGGACGTATAATTCAATAACTGCAAGGCAATGTATCGCAAAGGGTATTTACCTGTAGCCATGACGTAAAAGTCCTTGTCCTGGTTCTTCCTGATGAGAAACTTCATGGTGTACAGGTAGAGCAGCCCGAACGCTAATTGGAAACCGGAGGTGAGAAGGTGCGCCAAGAAAGCCGCCCCGCAGACCAGCCATCCCCAACCGCCTGCAAAAGTTGGAAATTTAGAGCTCTGCGTCATCCTTTAATATAACCTGCAAAGTTGTAAACTGCAAGCATTTCCAACAACTCAAAAAGAAAACAACTCCCCAAGGAGTCGGCATTATTAAGCATCCAAGAATCAATTTGAAATCGGTAAAAAGTCTACTCCTAATTTATAGTCCAACTAGCCAGAGAACGCTCGGGCGTTCACGGAGCATGCGGCGCAAATGGGAACGCTCTTTCACTTGCCTCTACTAAAGTAGGTACGTTCAACCCTAGAGTGATACTAGTGAACTACGATTTCTCGAATTTTTCCTTTTCAAATGCATCACGTGGCGAGACTCCTAGCCATCTAGAATCACACTAGGGTTGAACGTACTATAGTACCGACTATCGTGTGATCGAATGAATTTTCGAGGAGATAGGCTGACAGCCTGGTCGAATGGGGATGGCGCCTGCCATTTTTTGCCGTTAGAGGCAGCACCGAAGTAACAGCAGCTGGGATAGTATCAGCCGGTATCGCAGGTACTTATTGAATGGTGTGTCAATTTACGCTGGAGTTCACTACGAGTGATCGAGTTCAGTTGTCAATGATTGTCAATTAGTTGTTTTGTCAACGTCAAGCTTGGCGTAAATCGTTGACGTTTGGGAGAAAAACTGACAAATGGTGAGGTGTCCAACATTTAACTGCTTGATGCTATCAAAAAATGGCTTCAAATTCTACAGGTAGGTAAGTTGTGATTCTTCTAGTATTTAGTTAGTATACTTGAAAAACAGAACAATTTGGCACAGGTAGCCCTTTATCTGTCGTGGAAGAGACCATACCAACACGGTGGTGAAGAGGATCAATGACGTCGTGAACCCGATCCAGAGTCCTTACAGCCAAGATGAGTGGTTCACCTGGATCAACTCGCACAATACTGGGCGAATAACGAAGTGCCCGCTCGGGAAGAACAAACAGAGCAATACCTACCTAGTGCAACAATTAATTTGACTTGTAAATTAGTAGTAGGTACCTACGCAGCAATATTGACGATAACAATACCGAAATCAAACAGGTCGAACACTTCAAATATTTGGGAGTCGAGATCAACAAAGATGGATTTGGGACACATGAAATTAAAAGGCGTTTAGAACAAAGCAGAAAAGTTTTGGGATGTTTAAACTCAATCTGGTGGGATAAAAATTTAACCAACAAAACCAAAAAATATATTGGGAAAATGCTGGTAGAATCGGTGCTTCTTTATGGTGCAGAGATTTGGACTGTTAACGCGGAATACCACAAAAAAATAAATGCAGTTGAGATGGACTATTTGAGAAGAGGTGTAAGGGTATCGAAATTACAACACATAAGGAATGAAGAAATAAGAAGAAGAATGGAAGCAGAGGAACAAACGATCATTGATAGGGTAGAACATAAGGGTTTGAGATGGTTTGGACATGTCAAAAGAATGGAAGACGGGAGATGGCCACTGGAGATGATGAGTTGGAAAGCGCCAGGAAGGAAATCGGTTGGACGTCCAAAAACTACATGGAGAGATGGGATAAACAGAGCGATGGAGAAGCGAGGATTGAGTGAAGAGGATGCAGAAGATAGGAATTATTGGCGGGCGAGCATGGGCATACAATAATTTGTAAAAAACCCGAAATATATATATACCGGGTGATCATTTGAAAACTATCCACCTGCAATAACTCCAGATTCCTAGTGAATATTTTTTCGAGCAAAAACAGGTCGATTTTTATATCGAGGGGGACATCCAAAACATACATTGGCAAATTTCTATATTCACCCCCCTCGCCCCTACTCACCCCAACTTTGAAATTTCAAATGACACTACCTACCTTGCGATACATCAAACTGAAGCAAATTAAAAAAAATTTCTGAAAAAAATATTTTCAAAATTTTCAACCCCACCCCCTTTTTCCTAAAAATTCTATGACTGTCCCATTTTATATTCTGGACCGCTCATTTTTTTCTCAATTTAGTCGGCGCATCCTAGAAAGCATCAAAGAAAGAAATTTTCGGTGAAAAAAGTGCCACCCAAATTCACCCCTTTGCCCTCCCCCACCTCAACTCCCAAGTTGAACAAAACACCACCTACTTTGTGATACATCAAAATGAAGGGAATTGAGTTCTCTTTCCGAAAAGAATTTTTTTGAAATTTTCTACCCCTCCCCCAATAAATTGGCCATTTGGAGTATTCTAGGGGGGAAATGGGGGGCTTTAAAAATTGTGAAAAAATCGTTTTCAGGGAGAGAATTCAATTTCCGTCAATTTGATGTATTACAAAGTGGGTATTGACATTTTAAATTTTTGAGGTCAGGCGGGGGGAGCGAAGGGGTAAATTTGGGTGGCACTTTTTTTATCGAAAATTTTCTCTTTCGATGCTGTGCAGGATGACGTTTACTGTATCGAAGGGAAATGGAGGTCAAGAATATTAACTTGGACACCCAGAGAATTTTAGGGAGAACAGGGGGTGGGGTTGAAAAATTCCAATATATTTTTTTAGAAAGAGAATTTAATTCTCTTCAATTTGATGTATCGCAAGGTAGGTGGTGTCATTTGAAATTTCAAAGTTGGGGTGAGTGGGGGCGAGGGGGCTTGAGATATAAATTCTACAATGTATGTTTTAGATGTCCCCCTCGATATAAAAATCGACCTGTTTTTGCTCAAAGACATTTGCACTAGGAATCGGGAGATATTGCAGGTGGATAGTTTTCAAATGATCACCCGGTATATACCTACGCAGCAATAAACACTGTGTGTTTGAACGTTTCTTCCAAATAATTAAGTGGGTGGTGTAGTGAGCAGCTTAAAATTATAAAAAAGGGAATTATAGTTTGGGATAAATTAGTCTTGGTTTCAGAATGCAAGAATAGCGATAGCCGCCTGGTCTCGGAGAAGACACCGCACACCGGCACATGAGCTTGGTGGTCAGAAGGAGATTTTAGCAGAGAGGAGGAATGAAAGGAATTGCTCAAGGGAAGAATTCGGGGGTGCTCGGTTAGGGAAAAGACTGGTTTCGAGTGACGTCGAATCAAACGGATGTGTTTGGCTAGACAAAAAACTGTTACTCGTCAAGAATAAATGACCAAGAGTGCTAAAAACACTGTTCGTAATTGTAGTGCATCAGTTACGAGAAAAGAAAACATTGGGGGAGTTCTGATTTCGATTGTATTTGAATGATAACTGATTAATAGGGTTGAAGAAATGGTTTGGTTCATAAAATAATGGTAGGTTTTGTTCTTGATATTTCGAACAGCCATAGGACGCGTCAAACCGATTCAATACCCTGTAGTTGCTGTGAGCTTTTGAATATATTGTTTTCAGCCACCTTCAAGACACCAGAACAATGGTAGAAACCTCTGTAACCCTTTCGAAGAGATCTAGCTTCCTAGAGAGTATGAAAGTATTATCAGTAGACTCTATTAGCTTGAGACCAAGCACTAGCAGTATTTATGCAAATCAAATCTGGGCTACAATCTCACGAGTTATGTTCCTCCATAGAATAAAGGATTTAACTCTTTTCGCACGACAAGGAGTTTATGCGCATTAAGGTTGAGTTCCAGAAAGAGAACCCCTTGGAGCAATGCCAATAAAATTCAATGTCGCTTCAAAAACGCTCCAAGACAGAAAGAAACTCAACATTTTTGCAGGCTGCTTAATTAGAGGCTCACCGCGATAAATTATTGCAGATTTGCGTGGAGTTATTTAACCCAGCGTGAAATAGAGATGCTGGTAAGTCTGTGAGTTCAAAACTGCAGCACCAGCCGGATATAAATTTATGAAATGTAAACACTAAATTTTATAAGGATTATTTGATCGATAATTGGAATAATGGCTATAATTTCGAAATACTAAGACAATCCACAGTGAACAACAATCTCCCTCTAAGTACAGCTGAATGATCGAGATTTCTCTTCGTGCAAAGAAAATAGGCAAGAAAGCAAAAAGGATTAGAATGGAATCAACGAGGTTTCAATTAATTGAGCAGGGAATTGGAACTCAAGTACGTTAGGAAACGGGTTCACCAATAGTTCTGCAAATTAGAAAGAAGGCGAACGGAATCAAATTGAACGGGTTAGTTGATTAGTCGCAAGGTTGCGCGCGTAATTAGGGTGTACTTTTCTTTCAGAAACCGATTGTAAACTTGAACCAACTAATTCCTATCGGTAGCTGGTTTCAGCACGCCTGGAAATTATGTGATGAATAATTAAGCTAAACTTAACTGAATTGGTGATGATTGAATAATTCGTAATAAAGATTAGGTGTGGTGATAAATGACTTTGTTTATTTTTCAACATTCATTCAACTCATCCTCTTTCAAAGAACTGAGGTTACTTGTATGACAAGGATACTATCGTATGACTGAGGTATTAACACGACGGGAAATTGAGGTGAGTGTAATTGATTTAAGTGACTTAGTTAAAGGTAATTAGAAATCTACGGCACGGAAAAATTAGAACACAACGTAGGGTCGATCATGGTATTACAGCTAATCAATTAATTATAGGGAAGGCGGTTCTCCCACAGTAGGTACCCAGAGCAAATTTGTAACACCATTCACTTCGAACCCTTTTCGGTATTCATTCATGGACAGGGCGAAGTTCATCATAGTTGGAAACTGATGCCTCATATGTCGAGGTTGACAATTTGTTTTCAAATTTCTTACTGTTAATTATCTACGCACCACGACAAGTGACAGAGCGCGCAAATTTGGCATTCCCAGCAATGACAACCGACGGAATCCTTGACCGAGGGTCATCCACATGAAGCATTCACGTTATCTACGTGAGTTTGGATAATCGCCATTCCCATTCAGGTGTGTGAAGCTGCAGTAAGCTAAGGCATAGCCTGCCTCAATTGAGAATTCATTCGATCACACGATAGTTGTACTTTATACTCATGGATTCTGTGCTCATGGTGCGATTCTCTAAAAAATAACATTCCATAAAGGCTCTGTTACGCTGTTATTACCTAGGCAACAGCCAATGGCCAACAAGATGATTTTGTTTCACATAACAGAGCGTTTATGGAATGTTATAATTTACAGAAATTCAGTATCAGTATACCTAAAATTATAATAACAGAACCGCACCAAAAGAAAAGTGATCTGACTGAATTGTAATCAAAGTGAATGAAGGGAGGTTACTTTTGACTTCGCCAGCTGCTGACCTGCAGACTGTATGAAAAAGCTTGCACGTGGGTTCAAAATCGCGTCTGGATGCCTAACGCGGAATCTTTTCTATGGTATTCTCCCACTTCAATCCTCTCACACACGTCTCACCTTCGGGATAATAGTGCTGTTTGATGGTGGCAGTGTCCACGTCGCGTCGCCTCAGGGCCGGGACGTTTCGATGTAACGAATGTAGCTCTCGATCGCAGAGCACTGGAAAAGAGTCCTCGTCATCCGGTGGCCGAGGCAAAGGCGTGCTTCTATCTGTAACAGGAAAAAAGCGTCTTTGTGTAAGAGAAGAATGGTTCTTTCTCGCAATCGATAACGCAATTTATTTGCGGATATGTTGGTGAAAGAATAAGAAAGGGCGTGCATGAGGTGATATTTGATGTACTGTGTGCATGTGGCTCAAGCACCTACACGGTTTATTCTCATAATGTTCAAAAATACAAAGAAACAGGTATCATAAACTAAAGTTTGTGATGCTATACAGGTGTTCCAATGGAAACGAGCCACCCTGAATAAATTTCTGCCTGGTGAAATTCAGGAAATTTCCCAAGACCCGTTGATTTTTGTTTCGAGGGGGACATGTAAAGCATACATTGGCAAATTTCTATCTTCGACCCCCTCACCTCCACCCTCCCCAACTTCAAAATTTCAAATGACACTATCTACTTCGCGATACATCAAATTTAAGGGAATTGAAATCTCTTTCCAAAGAGTATTTCTAAATTTTTCAACCAAGCCCCCCTACTTCTTAAAATTCTCTGAATGTCCAATTTGATATTCTTGATCTCTCAGTTCTCTTCAATCCAGTTCACCCCTTCGCTTCTCCCACCTCAACTCGCCAAGTCCAAAATCTAAAATTACACTACCTACTTTGTGATAAATCAAATTGGAGAGAATTGATTTCTCTTTCCGAAAAAAAATATTTAAAAAATTTTCCTTGAAATTTTCATAAACCCTCTTTCCTCGTAAAATGCTCCGAATGTCCAATTTGATAGGAGAGGAGTAGAAAATTAAAAAAAAAGACCTTCAGAGAAAGAATGGAATTCTCTTTGATCCGATGTATCACAATGTAGGTGGTGTATTGGTGAATTTTGAAGTTAGGATAGAGGAGAGTAAAGGGTAGCACTTTTCCACCAGAAATTCTCTTCTTAGATACTACCAAGGATGAAACTGACTTAATTAAAAAAAATGTAGGGGTCGAGAATATCAAATTGGACGCTCTAGAGAATTTCAGGAGAAAGAGGGGTGAGGTTGAAAATTTCAAAAATATTTTTTTTCAAAAAGAAAATTCAACTTTCTCCAATTTGATGTATCGCAAAATGGGTGGTGTCATTTGAAACTCCAAAGTTGAGGTGGGTGAAGGTTAAAGATAGAAATTTGCCAAAGTATGCTTTACATGTCCCCCTTATTGAAACAAAAATCTCGGAAAATTTCCTAAATATCACCAGGTAAAAATTGATTCAGGGTGGCTCAATTCCATCGAAACGCCCTGTATATGTACTTGTATGTAATGTGGTCAACCAAGTTTTGTTTTAAAAATAAGTTAAATTATAAGCGCGCTGTCGATTGAATAGTTTCAAAACTTCTCCATTTGTATGTGTCCCAACTGTATCGCATATTTGATATTTGTAACCACGTGGGCTGAGTTGGGGTCGCACTGCGGTTCGAAGAGAGAAAGGAAAATCATCTCTCCGGTCACCCGCTCGATGGTGGTGTATAGGTCACAGCGCGAGGGTCGGGACATTTCACTACTTTTGTGCATATTTCAACTTTAAAGAGCTGTATCTTTGTTACTATGCATTTTCAATTATTGTTATCGGTCTCAAGCATTTCCAAAGTCGATGAGGCGTCAAAAAACTAAGGGATTTTTGGGAGAAAATAATCTTCAGAAAGGCATCGCAATGGAGATATAGCTCTTCAAAGTTAAAACAAAAAATCTTCATTTTTATACATAACTTTTGAACCGCTTGACTGAACCTACTCAAATTTTTATCAAAATGAAAAAAATTTTTTTTTCCTAAATATGCCTCTATTCGATAAATTAACATATTTGGTCAAAAGTGTCCAGTTGTGAAAGTTAAAGAGGGGAGCTTTTCTTTTTGTCCTCCTATCTTCTACGCCACTGAAAATATTTCAAAGTGGAGCGCATTTTAAGATTTCTCATTCAATTGAGAAAAAGTTACCTTTGCAAGGTTTTGATTGAAAACTTAATTTGAAATATACTTGATGAACACTGTGCCAATTTCATTGAGACGGCGCTCGTTCAATGTAATTTTTGGAAGATGGAATCTCCAAAAGCACAATCCTGAACAAATTTGATTTCTGGATAATTACAACTGCAACTAAATTATAATTTGCAAAATTTAAGGTGAAATCTAAACATCCAACAATAAAAATTCTGAAAAACTTTTAGCTATTCCATTTTACTTGTGTACAGGCATATTCTAATAGTCTGTACGTTAAGATCAAAATTTAGACTTGGTCGCAAGACGAGAAAACTATACCTTCAGGGAGACACGTGCAGTTCTTGACTGGTCACAGTGTGTTTGTTTTCTCCTGCATTCAATTTAGTAAGTACCTACAATTGTTTCTATTTTCAACCTACTTGTGTAGACGTTAGACGGTCCTTTTTGAGAATACTCTGTCGGTTTGATCTATCTGTTTACTGCTGATGTCAATTAATAAAAGTACGTCTTTGTTATTGTACCAATTTCATGACTTTATAAACACGCACGATAGTTTTACACGAATTGACTCTGTCTGTTTGCATATTATGTCAATATTTTCATGACCATTTCATTAATTTTGTATGTAATTTGATTGTTACGTGCTCACGTGATTGTAATAATGCTTTTGCGTCGTATTTTTGTCTATAATTGTTGTGTCATAATTTGATTTTCATGTAAATGTCATTGTCCGCCGTCTTTGGTGACGCATATTTTCCATGTCATGTTTTTATTCTCACTGCTTCGTTTGTCAGATATTCGGTGTAGGTCTTTTCAGAATCCTACTAACAGTACTAACACCACCCCTATTTTGTCTTGCTTTAGGTTGTCGATGATTTCATTATGCAATCATAATTTTTGTCGACTGAGGTTCCTGCGATTTTTTTTTTTTTTTTTACTAAATACCTGAAATTGCTAGTGAGTTTCGTGTCAATAATTCATCACATATTTGACAGTTTTCTTCTTTGGGCATAACTCAGGGGTTTGTTTGCCGGGCTCTTCCACTGAGTGCTCTTTTCTCAAGTCCGTCACTCTCCCTTTCCTTTGACCCGACAGTTTGACATATTTTGTTGTGTTGTTCACAATTGTTTTCATTGTTTTTGTTCATTTTGCCAATTTTGATCATTTTGTTCGTTCTGCCAGTCACATGTTAGGTGTTTTGCAAAAAGAACCATACAATAATGATTTTACACTTATTTTCCGGCATGTAACTTCCTGTGCAATGAGCGTGTTTCATTGAGCTTCAACTTCTTCACCCTCGGGTCGTTTTCCTTACGAACAAAAGCGGGCACAACGAAGGGTTGAGACGATCACAGACAGGCCAAACCAATAAAATGTCAGGGGGAGAGGGGGCGTGCCATCACAGAGTGCTGCCGTGACCAGGAGTATTCAAAGGAGGAGGGCGCTGTGGCGAGAAGCCAGGAGTGTTCCAGAATTGTTCCTCCATTTTTCTTTGTCTTCATCGCATTTGTTCATGGTGGAAAGCAGGATTGTTGAAGAAACCATGAGAAGCCAGGATTGTCCTACGACGAGTTGTTTCTTTTTCTTTGAATCCGGATTGTTCAGGATGAAGAATTGTTCGGAAAGGGAAGCGATGGGATCAATTTTGATCTTCTCTAAGCCAATGTTGTTCAGGGGGGGAAGCCTTTGGGAGGAGGAGTTGTTGTTTTTTGTCAAACCATTCAGACCAAGTGTGTTCAAAGAATTGATGTAGAAAGAATGTTTTATTTGTTTTTGTGCGAACCATTTATTGCTGATTCTGATTTTGTTTCATGCATAACAATTTGTGGACGCTTGTACCGGAGGTCGAACTGATTCTCGATTCTCCGGGAAATGGGTTTTCCACATGACGATGAACGAGAAGATGCACCTGCTCTCGACATCCTCGAGGAAAGTCCAGAGACACTCATTGGACGACTCCTGCCGAGCCAGCAAGCCTGCTCAAACATAACCGTTTCATGCTTCACGAAACATGATTCGAGCAACACCGGATCTATCGCAGCCACCCAACATCATTGACCCGGCATGCTCTTGAATATTTTTTTCAATTCATTTAGGTGCCTCAACTGCTTTGGTTATTGGCGCCATCTACATATTTACAAATTCACAATGTGCCTAAGGTAATTTAAAAGCGTGAAAGGGTCACAATTTCAATTCAAATCCGGTCATACAGTCTAGTCCCGTTGAGAAATTCTATGAGTTTTTTGACATCATCTGTGAGCAGTTGACTGAGAATCTTCGAAAGTTGTCATCTCCTTTTTTCCTGTTCCAGGCTGTAGCAGTCTATTAGTATAATATGCCTGGCTGTAATCTCATGCTGGCATAAATCAACGGGGTGCGTCTTGTGTGGCTAACAGGTGTTTGGTCAGGTCAGGTGTAAGTTATATGGGTATAGCCGATATGTAATCTTCTGATGATGATTTGATTCCTTCGTGACAAGTTCTTGTAGCTGCAGGAGGTCTTGAGATTGAACCAGTCTCACCATCTTGCAAGAAATCTTTACTGTCTAACCACTGAACAAAGAAAACTTTGCTGAGATGAGAAAAACACCAAACCATCACTTCATCTTCCCACCTGATACTGCAATAGTTTTGGCACCGAAAAGTTTCAATAAACAGCATTGTCATCTTTCCTTATGATGACAACGCTTCTTTCCTGTAGTCAACATCACCATTCACCAACATTTTTGCCTCCATCCTCACCCGGTTTCACTGAAGCGTCTTGTCTAGAGCAGAAAGCAAATTTTGTCTCCATGAGTTCCAGTTGTGAGCAGGATGTCTGGATTCTGTCGTCACCAAATGCAATATAGGGGCGTCCGTCTCTTGTCTGGTTCGGAAGAAATTGCTTGTCTGAAGAAGTCAAAACCATTCCCACCAACATCCTGGATCCTTGCTCAACTTTTGCCGACTAGGGGCGTTGTTTCTATCACTGAACCACGGGCCTCAACGTTTTGTCAAGTTACGTCTGGTTGCTCCTGGCATCTTTTCGGGAGAACAAAGAAGAAGAAACAGACGAAACAGAGGACAACAAACAAGAAGAAGAAGAATAAGAACAACAAGAAGAAAAAGCGACACCACATGACTTGTCTTGGGTTTGTTAAAGAACCTCCGTCAACATCCTCTGTTCTCCTCCATTGTTCCTTCAAGGGGCGTTCTGTGGGAAACCAGGTTTTATTTTGAAAGCTAATCAAATTATAAACGCGCTGTCGATGCGATAGTTTCGAAACTTCTCCATTTGTATGTGTCCGAACTGTATCGCAAATTTGTAACCACGTGTGCTGGGCTGGGGTCGCACTGCGTTCGAAGAAGAAATATGCAATCATAATTTCTGTCGGCTGAGGTCTCTGCGATTTGGTTTTACCAATTTCACTTACACTGAATACCTGAAATTACCAGTGAGTTTCGTGTCATTCACTTATCACATATTTGAGAGTTTTCTTCTTTGGGCATAACTCAGGGGTTTGTTTGCCCGGGTTCTTCCACTGAGTGCTTTTTTTCCAAATCCGTCACTCTCCCTTTTTTTTGACTTGACATATTTTGTCGTGTTGTTTCAATTGTTTCCATTGTTTTTGTGTCTGTTCTGTCAGTCACTTGCTAGGTGTTTTGCGAAAAAAAAAACATAAAAGAATAGTTTCACTTATTTTGCTTCTAGTGAATGTAACTTTCTGTGCAATGAGCGTGTTCCATCGACTCCACCTTCTTCCCCCTTGGGTCGTTTCCCTCACGAACAAAAGCGGGCACAACGAAGGGCTAGAAGATCACAGACAGGCCAAACGAATGAAATATCAGAGGAATGGGGAGAGCGTACCATCACAGTACCTAGATGGTTATATTTCTTTGCTGAAAGACTACTGAAACAGCGTCGGTCGACTGTACTATGTATTTTTTCAGTTCAAATTTCCCACAGCAATTTTGTCTTTTCGCGCTCGATTTCGAAACACCCGCAGGGATTGTACCAGATTGTATCATTGGAAGTCAAACATGCTCAGGGGGATATAGATGGAAAGCTACATAATAATTTCATGAAGTTCATCATCCTGAACTAAATAGAATTGGATGGACGATTCTAAAGTATTGTTCGATGGACCATGAAGTAGAGCATCAAGTGCGCCATTAAATACAATATAGGTAGCACCTGGTCGTAAAATCTGAACTCAAGTACCCATAATAAGGTAACTGTAGGTCCCTACCCATAGCGTAAAGCGTGCTCAAATCCTCGTAATTTGAAATTTATAGTTTACATATATACACGTTTTCCATAAACACGGGCTGTAAACCTGTAATACTTGACAGCAACAACCCAAATATTCTCGACACCATGCGCAAAGCAGTTATCACCCTTAACACGAAATTTCCATTTCAATTCGCGCCTCTGGCGCCTCTCCGGGGGGCAAATTAATGTTTTTTCATGTGTCGAAGGAGTTTGACAACGCCACTACCATACTACCGGCATTGAATTGATCGCGCGTCGTTGTCAAAAAGCCGGCAGTCGATTGTGCGTTTCGCAAATTGAGATTTATGGCTGGCAAGTTCATTGCGAAATTAGAGACATCGGGATTTTATTTGTGCGTTATACCTACTATTCCTGGGAATCGGTGATATATCGGCGACTAGCGACGACGATTCCACTGTTGTTGTTAACTCGACTGGATTGGCTTTCGACAAGCGTCATATATCACATCTCGGGCCGGCCGATATGCTGCATGGGTTCGGGAAGCACTCGGAACGACGCATTTTTGATCGGAAAATTGCGGCAGCAGACGCCGATGGGGCGCGAAAATCGACACACAAAAACATTCGATCCGACGCAAATTCGGGCTTATCGGGTGTTTCCTTGGCAGGGACACGCATCATTTGCCTATGAATATACTCAAGGCTTGTGTGAAGACGCACACATTTCTCATTTTATCGCACTGTTCCGTTGGCGAAGCGAAGCTAGTTTTTGTTTACTTACTTATGTAAGACACATGAATTTTCAATGGTAAATTTTGGTATTAAAATGAAAATTATTCAAAACACAAAATGCATAACAGGTGCACATTGCGGAGAATTCCAATCCACGCACCCTCTTAACTAAAACTCTGGAGCTTTCGGGTGGCGAAACCAATTGGTCACGCTGATTTCATGGGCCTTCCGGTCCCTTGGGTCGAGTGTGCATTGATACACATTCAGAAGAGCGCATTAACGCGAAAGAAGTCAAACAGAGAAGCTGTGTTGTTGTTTTGTGCATTGTAGGTACCTGTGAGTTATTTTGTGTGAATCGAGTACTAAGATTATTAGGTGAGTTTATCTCATTGAGCATATCCTTTTGTTTGTATTGTTTTAAGTATCATTGCGTACGCGCATATTTAAATGGCATAGTCTTCAGCAATGCTCTTGCCTAAAGAAGTACACATTCTTGTTGTTGTTTGTCTTGTTAGTGACAGGAGAGAACTACTTAGGTGCCATTTTAGCCTCTGTAGCTTCATTTGCACACTCTGCACTAGCTCCTGTAGCTGGAGCGGTACTTTGCTTGACCACGAGGAAGTACCATTGCACCCTTCAGTACAGGTTAAGTGGCGTTCAGGCTGATCACCTGGTTGTTGACAAATTTGGTATTTACTAGAGCTGGTCCGGGACCATTGCACAGCCCGCTGTAAATACTGGCCATGTATGTGGCGTAGCCTAGAGTTGTTGGGCTGGTGTACGACTTCTGGGGGAGGGGTGCCTGTACTGAGTTGAGAGTACATACCCATTGCACTACCGAAGTGGGGCAGAGAGTAACGCTTAAGTCTGAAGTTGTGAAGTCATTTGACACCGCATCAGGTACTCTTACCTTGCTCTGCATTACATGGTGTCGTGAAATGACCAGTAATAAAGTGTGAATAAAACGCTAAGAATGAAAGGGTTGCTCACAGCGGTTTTTATTTTCAGGTAAACGCAATCCAGAGTCATCCTGAGTTCAGTCCTGTCTTCCACGGGCCTGGTTATCAAGTATTTTTAGTATTAACGTAATTTTAGTCATTGAGTTACCCGTGCATTGCCATTTTTATTAATAGAGTGTAATTAGCGAAAGTGATTGCATTTATCATTTTTGATTATCTGCAGTCATCCTGACACATCGACAGTAATTAATTCACATTTATTGGGCATCAATCAAATATGTTGCCGCTGCAAGTTTATTTGCGCTACACTTATTACAATGACATGTTTATGATTTACGGGAAGCCAACAGTAAGTCTTTGTACTGGAGCGCCCACTGAAGAGTTTCTGTTAGAGAGTCCTCGCACCCAGTGACAGCGTTTACTAAGTAGAGACGCATCCTCTTCAAATTCATTCATCTTCCATTCGGCCTGCACAATGCCCCAGCCACCTGGCAATGCTTCATCGACAAAGCTTACGGACCCGACCTGCTGTCATTTATGCACCTAAACGACATTGTCGTTGCCACCGGAGACTTCAACAAACACCATGAAAGTATCCACTCAAGATGTTCACAGGTATCAAGTCAGAAGAAATGCAACCTTCACATTCTTATATATCCCATACACTTTCTATTTTCAGTAGAATGCCTTTTTGGGGCAAAAATAAGGTGACAAGCTGGAGGGCTAGAACTACGGCTTATGGCACCTATAAAGTTTGGGAGCAAAACTATCAACGGTTTTCTTCCAGCGCTCCAGCTTGTCACTTTATTTTTGCTCCAAAAAGTCGTTCAACTGAAAATGGAAAGTGTATGGGATATACTTCTGGACCTTCTGAGCACGAATCTGAAAAGAAACCGCGTTACCGAGGTTACACTATTTTAGCATACTCAATGTTGGCTGAAGCTTCGTCTATCAACTGAAAAAAATACAAGGAGAGATTTTAACAAGGTTTTTCCTTATTTTTCATTTTGTGTCCTTATCATACATATTTCATATATATTATTATATATGTAGACAAATTAGCCAGGGCATTCATTTTTACAACAAATCTTTTCGGTGCTGTTGTTCTTTATCGAGTATGAAATCAATGTACTTCCTGACATCAGTATAGAGGGCATAGTTTTGACTGTCGCAACCAAGTCCGTGTGTCTTCGATAGAGGTGCTGCACTCGCAATACCCTGTATGTAGTGTCTGCCGTCGTAACTATTCCTGAAGACGAGTCCACCTCCACTGTCACCTTTACAGATCGTTGTGCCTGAAAAATGGGACGTCAAAGTCGGTTTTCGATTCCTACACATTTGAACTCTGACTAACCTTGATTTACAAAACCTGCACAAAATTTGTCGTCGGTAAGAAAGGGTTCAAAATCAAGAGGAAGTTGTCGCTTACATACATCAGCTTCTACATGCGGGACTTCGATGGACCTCAGCACCTCAGAAGGAGCAGAATCTTCGTTCGTGAAGCCCCATCCAGCTATCTACAAAGTTTGTTTCAATTAACGTCCAGGAGTTTATGTAATCCCGTGGGATTTTGGATGAAGGAGCCGAGGAAGGAGCATGGCGACTATGTGTGATACATTCTTTAGATAGCCACCAATCACACTTCTTTGGGTGTTTTGGTTGAATTTGTTGCAGGAGCTGTATACAGGGTGGAACAAAATTGATTCTATTGTTGTGTTGCTTTCTGTCAAATTTGGTCCCAATCCATCGAATGGACTTTGAATAAATCAATAACAAAGCTTTGAACTTTGACATTTTTTAATATTTGACACAGTTTTGAGTACAGTTCTTCGAGGGCTTCCAAATGACATATGGCAAGTTGATGGCAAGTCAAGTTTCGTGCGGGACTTAACTTGTGTCATTTTTGATAGTGACATTTCCGTTTGACAGATGACAGTCAAAACGTAATAGGCTCATTCGACAGCAAAGCCGTGTCCGCATACCGAATCCCGATACAATCGGATTAACGTCGCGGCTGTTATCGTGGAAGGTTACAGACAAAGACTAGAAAAACTTCGCCATCATTTATTCGAAATCTATCCCATGGATTGGGACAAAATTTGATAAGAGGCAACAAAACAAAAGAACTTTTTCTTTTCTTCCTGTTTCACCCAGTATAAATCCATTTTATACTCTATTAACAAAACACATCCACGACATGAGAAACCCATCGACAATCCTATGGATTTTATGTATTATACATTGCGTGGTGAGCTGTTACAACAGTGGAACGATTCCTCTGTGGGTTGTGCAGGAGCCGTATAAAATTTACGTCTTTAACTTAGCTACAGGGTGACTTGATGGAAAATGGTATAGTACGGACGTTAGGGAATCCAACCTTGCATTTTATCCCGATGCAAAACGCTTCTGCACGTGAGTAGTAGGTACCTATAGGTAATTTTTATGATGTGGTGCCCCGATGGGACCAGCGACTGGCGTGCTTCCGAAGAGGTCGAAGGTCCAAAAAATTACCATTTTTGAAATCGTTGCTTTTTTATACTTTTTCTTGCTGGACTGTATATTTCCAAGGTTGAGGAGCACAATGTTATAAATTTCCATAAAGTGTCATGCACCAGTGGCGTACCAAACGGCTGCAAAGGGGCCGAGATGCGATTTTTCACAAGTCTCATGATAAACCTGACCCAACACTTTTTTTGACATGTGTGCTATCATTTCTGACCAAATTGCACATTCTGATTCCCAAAATAAGTATGAAATTTGCATAGAGACGTGTTTTATCATAAAAAACATGATTTTTTCCACCCTCAAAATTGATGTTTTGTAATTCTGCTTCCATCACTGTCCAATGTTATTATTACTATGATTTTAACTTAGACAGTTGGTTTGGGCTATTTAACACGAAAATATCATTTGCTGAACTTTTTTCCCGTTTTCACAAAGTCACAGCATTCTTTTGTTTCTTGAGATGTATCATGTCAAAGCTTGATGTGACGAAACGTGCTATTTCACAGAAAATCAGGCTAGGATCAGAATGTAGCGTTGATTTGATACTTTATTCATTTCAAGGCATGGAAATAGTTGACTCTATCAAACAAAATAAAAAAACTGAAATCGGAGTCGTATTTCAGTCATGACATCCTTCTTTCTTTCGACATTGCGAGCTTTTGGGATTAAATTTCTACATGATACACGTCTTGGAACAAAACTACCATGTGACTTTGTCACATCAATAGAAACTTCTGGTGTATGAAATTCATCTATTTATAAAATAGTTCGATTGAACAATCTTTTCCAAAATTGTGACCATCAGTGTTTTGAACCACAATGGGAATGGAGCTCAAAAACGACAAATTCATAGGTCGGAACTTCGCGGTTTTTCAGAAACTTATCCCGCAATGTCGGAAGAAAAACTATGTCGTGACTGAAATAGGGCTCCGATTCCAGTTTTTTCTATTTTGTTTGGTAGAGAAATCTATTTTCATGCCTTGAAATTAATAAAGTACCAAACCAAAGCCACATTTCGACCCTAGTCTAATTTTTCCTGGGAAATAGGCCGTTTCGTCACATCAAGCTTTGACATGATAAATCTCAAGAAACAAAATCACTCCGTGGCTTTGTGAGGAACGACAAAAAGTTCAGCGAATGATATTTGTGTAGCATAGCTCAAACCAACTGACCAAATCAAAATCATAGTTATAATAACATTTAACAATGGTAGAAGTAGAATTACAAAACATCAATTTTGAGGGTGAAAAAATCATGTATCTCTGATAAAACCGGGTCAAATACGTCACTATCAAAATTTCATACTCATTTTTGGAATCAGAATTTGCGATTTTGCCAGAAATGATACCGAAGATGTCAAAAAAAGTGTTAGTTACGGTTTACCATAAGACTTGTGAAAAATCGCATCTCGGCCCCTTCGCAGCCGTCTGGCAGCCACTGGTGCATGAACCTTTCTGAAAACTTATTTCATTGAGTTCCTTGGCTTCAAAAATATATGGTCCAGCGAAGAAATTATGAAAAAAGCAACGATTCCAAAAATGGTAATTTTTTTGACCTTCGACCTCTTAGGAAGCACGCCAATCGCGTGTCTCATCGGGGCACCACTTCTCAAAAATTACCTATATAAGGTACCCTCTACTTACGTGCAAAAGAGTTTTGCATCGGAATGGAATGCAAGGTTATTCCACGGTATAAATATGTGTTCCAGTTTCCCGCGGAAGCACGTGCTTACATTTAATGAGGGCTATACGTACATATCCTTCATTGTTTTCCTTCAATATTGTGTCATTGAGGATGTGTTTACGATCAACACATACTGGTTGTACCCATCTGGAAAAATGGAATGATGTTGATGTCACTAGTATAGCTATATCAGCTTCATAATAATACGCGCTTCCCTTGAATTGCCGTGGAACGTATATTGCTTCTAGCTGAAAAAAGTCATAAATTAGGTATTCCAGTGCAAGTAGCTACCTTTATCCAGGTTTTCACGTCTTACTGTCGAAAATTGGGCCACATCATCACGAGAGTCGTCATATTTTCTGTAATACTTTCCAACAGCAATTACATAATTCTGCTTTGGAACTAGATCATCATTTGTGCTAGGATCAGTGACACATACGGCGGCTGAAATGGTTAGTTATTCCTGAAAAAATACTAAGCCAAAAGGTCACATACCGGTTAAAACCATTCTCTCGTTGATCAAGGTTCCCCCGCATATCAGCTGTTTGGTGGTATTTCCTGTCTTACGATATAAAGCTACTTGCCAAGGATAGTCACCATTTCTGGCAATCGTACCGCCAACTGTCCGTCGCAACCGCTCCGCTTGGACTGGTTTCTTGCCACAAACTGATGAAATGGAACAAAATTGAAAGATTACGTTTGATCAATCTTCGATGTGCTATTGAAGAATTATTTATAGCTCATTTTTCTTCATTTGCGGATGAACTCGGAGATAAATTAGGTATTCATGATCAAATTAACAGCAATCAGAGACTGACCTGGCTTGCAGCTTGGAGGAGCACGATCCCAGTTTCCATCGATGCATTCACTGAATGAATTTGTTTCGATTAGACTCAAGTCTTCGTAGTAATCTGTGCACCAAAATTTCGCTGAAGTACCAGTTGTTGGTTTTTCGCAGTCGGCAACTGCACCATTCTTGGTACAGGTAACTTTCGTGGAAGTTGTATTTTTTTGAGGTGAACACTCTGCTGAAGGAATCTGGTTATTGCTTCACTGAGTTAGCTTGTGCTGCGATTGACAAATTTGAACTTACGTAGGTCGCGGACTTCTGAAGCAGGTCTTCGATCTGAACAAATTCTCGGATCCTCATCGGATCCATCAAAACAATCCTTCACACCGTTGCACAGAGACCTGGCATTAACACAAGCGCCGTAAGCACATTTGAATGTGAACGCAGGACACACGTGCTTCGAGCATGTTTCGCTTTTTTCATCGGACTGATCGTCACACTGCGGCATCCCGTCACATAGGTTATCATCATGAACACATTTGCCTGAGTTGCACTGGAATTGATGGAAGCTATAAGAGAATAAAATTGTCAATGTCTTATCAAAAAGGTTTTAGAACTTCCAGGCAATTACAAGAAGGATTGAAAAAAATTCAACTTTTTTTTGCTATATCTTCCTGCTTCCACGACAGTTTGACAAGGTCTTGGCACAGAGTCAACTAAATTTGTAGAAATTTCCTCGGGTATCGCCGCTCATTCATCTTGACGAGCGTTGAACATGATCTTTTGACTGGTGACGTTATGCTTTTTTGTCTGCTAGTCCAAAGGCTTCCAAGAGATGTTCTGTCAGGTTAAGATCTGGTAACTGGAACGGCCACTTTGAAACTGCAACTTTTTTGTTCAAATCTGTTCTCTCACCAGCTGTAGTGCATGCTTCAGATGCTTGTCTTGCTTGACTCTTTCGAAAATGCCCAGGTGATTCAAGTATCTTCTCATGGTCTCTCATGCCGCCTTATGCTCAAGAAGAAATGCCACTGCACTGGATATTTCAGCAAGGCAACGATCCAAAGCATGCATCAAGCTTATCAAAGCTGTGGATGTTCAAACAAAAATACGTTGCAGTTTTGGAGTGCCCCTCTCAGTCACCACATCTAAACCTTAAAGAACATCCTTGAAAGCACGTTGACTCACAGTAAAGAAAGATACCAACTTCACGGCTTTTTTCGTTAAAGTATGCTGTGAAAATTGACTTCTCTGCTGTGCATCATGTGTTTGGTTAGTCAAATCGATTTCAACATTGGAATTATCATCAAATAGTGAATGTTTGATGATGCGCCGCAAGATTCCGATTGTGTCACAAGATTCCGAACAATGACAGAACGCATTATTTTCCAATAAAACCGCCAATTCTCATGGCTTACTCTGATGAAAAAGGCTGTGAAATTGATCATTTCTACAAGGTGTTTACGTACAAATTATATCACCATCGCAGATTTCTCTTCAAACAATTTCAAAGATGAAAAACGATTCTCCTATGATTTTTTTCATAGACTCCGAATCTGTCCACAAAAAGTTTTTATGATAAATATGTCGCTTATGTTGCTTAGAGTGCAATATCGGAATTTTTCTCAAATTAGGCATTTCGTATACTCTAATACATACTGGAATTGATTCCGCTTCTCATCTGGATTATGAGTATCTATCACACATAATAATAGGTTACATGAAAGTTTGAGAAATTACGAAAAAAATTTTTTTGATATTTCTTGAAACATCAACAAGGTTTGAAATTATGTTCAAGGGGACGTCTTCAGGGGGGTATAAATCATAGGTGAACATCCTGTACCTATTCTGTAATATGTATTTAGATAACTTTCACACCAATTACATCGCTTCGAGCATATATATTTTTTTTGGAATATGGCATTATAAAAAAGTGCGGAATTGTTTTCTTGTACCTATTTCTGAGCCTATCAAGCATTGTGTCTAAAACTCTGTAAAAAACCGCATGTAGGTTGGAAAAGTGCTTACCCGCAAGCCTGCCTCCGCATCCGTGTATTATCATCCAATTTTGAAGCATGAACCGTTTGTATGACTAAAACAAAACACCAGTGACCGCTTGACCAGAAATATAGCAGTTTAAATTTATTTCCAGCTCTCTTGCAGATGAAAACTACAAGAAGTTATTGTTCTTCGATAATGAGAAGGTGTACTCACCGACAAGAATCGCGAATAATAATGTGATTACGTTGTTACGTTTATTTTTACACATTCCTTTTGCGTTCATCGTGTTGTTCGGCTGTTGCTCAATCCCAAGTTTTCTTATTTAACTTGATGCAGGTCGAATCAGATGGACCGCGTTGTTTTACGGTTTTGCACGAACTGAACACTGTCAACACAAGATAGTTTGTTTTGTTATCTCAAGTGTTGAAAATGTAGCACGCGGTCGTCTTCAAAAGTTCAAGTTCGAGCTAAAGAAACTGGGATTTCTCAAGGTTGGGGAATTCCTTAAACATCTGGAAATCAATCAATACTTTTACCATAATTCCACAACAAATAATCAAAGCGTTGAGTGGACAATTACGCATCTACTGGGGTAGAGACCATAGCCCTTATATTCCCATAGTTTCATGAATTTATTACATTTTTCTAATTGATAGTTGAATAAAAGAAAAAACTTATGTTAGTTTTCTTTCAAATCAAATGAAAATATCGCGGTAAATACCCACCTAGTTTTGCACTTCTTGTTCTCTCAAAAAATGGTTTCCCAATAGAAAATCTTTTTTCTTAATTTGAAATTTTGCATCCGCTCACCGAGTATTTCTTTATCACCTGGGTCATCAGTAGAGGGCGCCTTTCGCCTAATTTGGAATCGAACTGATCCTGAATGAAGTACCTAACTCTGATACCTAGCTTAAAATAATCATGTACCTACATCCGGTATCAGGTATGAGAGTGCAATTTCAGGCCCAAAGCTCCGTTTGCTAAGCATGAGGCGCCTAAATTTATTGGAGTATATTGTTACAGCGGCGATCTCGTACATATAGGTAAACACTCGATGTTTCTGGATCTTTCCACCATTAGATCGCAGTGTAGAAGTCTGGAACGATTTCGAGCTTTCCAGAGCATTCGTGTATGTGGAACCCAATGGAGACTCGAACGTTCGATCAAGGCACATCAGTCCATTTTGGCGGAGGCGCGGATTCCAGAACACATGGAAAGCATACGGGTAACGTGTGTGATTATTCAGGAATGGTCTAGAAACCGCATATGCCAGGCACTATGGAATTTGCTGGAAGTAGACAGAAAGCTCGAGAACGCTGCTCGGAGGTCGTATATAAGGCGTCAGCCGGGAGCTCGCGGCGGTATTGAATTAGAACGCGAAGTGTTATAGCGAGCGATAACAAGCGAAGTACCTGCGAAATAATTCCAAGTGGATAATTGTTGGCATTTATTGTAGTAGTACGCCGAAATAAACAGTGTGTGTTTGAAACAATCGTCTCAATTATATTCGAACCCGTACGCGAAATATCGTAACATTTGGTGTCAGTAAGCGGTATAATTGAGAGTAATTGGGCCTGCGACTACAGGACGTTCGGAACAATAGTGATTTGGTAAATGCCGGAGACGAAAAGCATGTCGAAGACAGGAGTCGAAGACGCTTTGGCGAGCATCATGGCGATGATGCAAGAACAAAAGACGGGAAGCCAGACAGAGAAAGAAGAATTGAAGACTCTTCTAGAAGGACAAGAAAAAGGTTTGAAAAATCTTTCACAAGAACAGCGTTTAGAAGACAAAGAAGAACTGAGAAACCTGCTGGAAGAACAGGAAAGGAAACGCCTCGAGGGAAGGGAAGAAATAGTAGCCGTTGTGTAACAACAAACGCGGTAATTCGACGGCAGTGTGAACGTCCTGAGGTTGGTTCACCTGGCCTATCCAGCTCATCCAGCGGATGTTTTGGCCGACATCGCCAAGGAAAGGCAAAGGTCGAGTTCAAGTGACCGGTCCACACTGGGACGGAGAACTCCCAGCCCTGATAGACGCTATCAGGAAAAACTAATTCCAGCTAGCGCTAAGGGGCGCACGCTGGCTGGCAGTCCTCAATGCCCCAGGAGTTACTCCGTCTCACTGCTGCGAAAGTCACCCAATAGCCTTCTTCTTAGTGGAAAGCTTGACGAGGACGATTGCGTGTTCGTAATCGATACGGGAGCCACGGAGTCCATCGTTTGACGAGATATACTTCAAAAGCAACGCATCGTGCCACTGAGGGACGGCGCTCGTTTGACTACAGCTACCGGAGAGTCTGCTACATTGTGCGGAGAAGCTGAAGTAAGCATTCGCTTCGGACGATTTCTTCTGCGAGAAAAGTTCCTGGTCGCTGACATTGTTGACGACTTCATACTTGGCCTGGACTTGATGGATAAATACGGATTCATCCTGGATGTTGGACAGCGGACGTTGAGAATCGGAAACGAGGAATTGGCGCTTAGAACATCCATGAAGGCCGCTGAAGAAATCCGCCTACTTTCGGCTGAAACCGTTCGTGTAGCCGCCAACTCCGAGAAAATCGTGTGGGCAACATTAAGCGGACAACCTGGAGGACATGTCGCCGGCATTGTTGAACCCGACACAGCTGCCAGCTGCATCATGGCTAAGACATTTATCAACATGGACAAGACAAAAATCCTGATCAGAGTCTTTAACCCGAACAAGACGAGCAAAACAATCAAGGAAGGAGAGACCCTGGGCAAGTGTGAACCCGTAGAGTGGATCTCACGCTGTGAAGATATATCGGCAAAGGCTGCGACTCCCAAGCTCTTAGAGAAAAAGCTAGTGGAGATGTTCTCGCCTGACTGGAAACATCTGGATGGCAAGGAGAGACAGCTTGCGAGCTTGCGACGCAATTCATACAGGAAGAAGCTGCCGCCTTTGCGATGGAAGGTAATCCTACCGGGAAGACCAGCGTGATCCAACATCGGATCAACACTGAGAACGCCGCACCGATCCGACAGGCTCCCCGGCGCCTACCATTGGCGAAGCAAGAAGAGGTGTCGAAGCTCTTGAAAAACATGTTGGATGAAGGCGTGATCGAAGAATTGACGAGCCCATGGTCTTCACCGGTTGTTTTGGTCACGAGGAAAGACGGTAGTACACGATTTTGCGTAGACTACCGCAAACTCAATGATGTGACGAAGAAAGACAGCTATCCACTTCCTCGGATTGACGACACTTTGAGCACGCTGTCTGGATCGAGATGGTTTTCGACGCTTGACCTGAAGAGTGGTTACTGGCAAGTGGGACTCCACAACGACGACAAAGAGAAGACGGCGTTTTCCGCTGGGAGCGGCCTTTATCAGTTTACTGTGATGCCGTTTGGACTTTGCAATGCACCGGCCACGTTTGAACGTCTAATGGAGTGCGTCTTGCGAGGTCTTACATGGGAAACTTGCCTAGTCTACCTCGACGACGTGATGGTCATCGGTCGAACCTTCGAAGAGCACCTGAAGAACCTCCGGGAGGTATTTCGACGTCTTCGAGGTGCAAACCTCAAGCTCAACCCAAAGAAATGCGTGCTCTTCCAGAAACAAGTCAAATTTTTGGGGCACGTTTTGTCGTCAGAGGGAATCGAAACCGATCCGGCGAAACTGGATGCTGTCCGAGAATGGCCACGACCAGGAAATCAGCATGAAGTCAGAAGTTTCTTGGGCTTATGCACCTACTACAGGCGATTTGTGGAAAAGTTCGCTGACATTGCTAAGCCCTTGCACAAACTGACTGAAGACCGTGCGCCATTCCTGTGGACCAAGGAGTGCGAAAACTCATCCAAGACTTTGAAGATTGCATTGTGCTCGAGTCCTATTCTGGCATACCCTCTTCCTCAAGAACAGTACATCCTGGACACTGATGCCAGCAACAGCGGAATTGGAGCAGTGCTGTCACAACACCAGCAGGGCCAAGAACGAGTAGTGGAGTACTACAGCAAGGTGTTGTCCAAGCCTGAAAAGAACTACTGCGTGACGCGTAGGGATCTACTGGCCATAGTGAAAGCTGTCGATCACTTCCACCAGTATCTCTATGGCCGGAAATTTTTGGTGAGGACTGACCACGCTGCCCTGAAATGGCTACTGCAGTTGAAGAATCCCGAGGGACAGTTGGCACGGTGGATCGAGAAACTGCAACAATATGACTTCAAGGTCCAACACCGCCCTGGAAGAAGTCATGGCAACGCGGATGCTCTTCCTCGAAGACCATGCAACGAAGATTGTAAACACTGCAAGAGGGTAGACCAGCAGAATGGGAACGTCGAAGGCAAGGCAATCGTTTTCGACACCCCGAGAATTTGGACTACGGCTGAGCTCAAGAAGGAGCAGCGTGAGGACCCAGCCATCGGTACGCTTGCTGAAAGGAAAGAACTTGGCCAGGACAGACCGGAATGGGCCGAGATATCTGGTGAAGGGCCCGAATTCAAGGCTCTTTGGGCTCAGTTGAATTCTCTGAGGATAGAGAATGAGTTGCTGAAGAGAGTCTGGGAGAGTCCTGATGGGAACAAGGAGATGGTTCGATTGGTGCTTCCCAAAAAGAGAGTGAGAGAGGTCCTGAAGAAGATGCACGATGGCGTCACTGGAGGGGCACCTTGGGGTGAACAAGACGTTGGCCAAGGTGCGCGAGCGGTTCTACTGGGTGAACTGCCGGAACGACGTGAAAACATGGTGTCGCCAGTGCGAGGTTTGTGCGGCCAGCAAAGGACCAAGAACTCGCAGCCGAGGGGAGCTGAAGACTTACAATGTTGGAGCGCCTTCTGAACGCATCGCGATCGATGTGGCTGGCTCGTTCCCGACAACGGAAGATGGCAACAAATACATCCTGGTTGCCATGGACTACTTCAGCAAGTGGCCGGAAGCGTACGCCCTGCCCAACCAAGAAGCTTCTACAGTGGCAAGGCTGCTGGTGGACAATCTGATAAGCCGCTTCGGAGTATTTCTGGAGCCACATTCAGACCAGGGACGAAACTTCGAGTTCAACGTGTTCCAAGGTATCTGTACTCTACTCGGAATACAGAAGACCAGGACGACGCCCCTTCACCCACGGTCCGACGGAATGGTTGAATGGTTCAACTGGACGATGGAGCAGCACCTGTCAAAGTCGTCGACGAGCATCAGCGAGACTGGGATCGTCATCTGCCGATTTTCCTGATGGCGTATCGCGCTGCCATTTACGACACCACAGGGGAAACACCAGCACGTGTTCTTTTTGGCCGAGAGCTTCGCCTCCCCTGTGATTTGCAATTTGGCACGCCGGAGAATGATCCTAAAGACATCCCCGAATACGTCGACGACCTGAGGCAAAGAATGTGTGACATCCACGAGTTGGTTCGAAACCGGATTCGAATCGCGACCGACCGAATGAAGACTCGTTACGACTTGAAGGCGAACTCCACTGGATTTCAGGCTGGTGACCTTGTTTGGTTGTACAATCCTTAACGCAAGAAGGGAAGGTCTCCGAAGTTGCATCCATCGTGGGAAGGACCGTACACGGTAGTCAAGAGGATCAATGACGTCGTGTACAGAAATCCAGCGAGCCCCGAGAGCCAAGATGGAAGTTGTCCACCTTGATCGCCTTGCACGTTTTAACGATGAGCCTATTCGGGACGAACAGGCTTAAGAGGAGGGCAGTGTTACGAGCGGCGACCTCGTACATATTTATAAACACTCGACCTTTCTGGATCCTTCTATACAGGGTGTCCCGAAAATACACCGACAACGTTATAGGGCAGCTTCCTCTTATCAAAACAAGAAAAAAAGCTCCTATGAACATGGGTCCGGAAACGCTTCCCAAGGGAGCTACAGGCTCCTAAAGGTGGGACCCTGAAGATGGTTTTTATTCAATATCTCCGAAACCGTTGGAGGAAAATCAATCAAACTTGACACATACACTAACGTTTTCATGCCCAACAAAATGAGGCAATATCAATTTCAAAATAATTTACCAGGGGTGGGTCAGGCTGAGGTGTGGGGGTAAAAATAACCCTAACTTTTTTAATTGTAAATTGTTTCCAAATTCAACAAAAAATTATGAAATATTGGAGTTTTCTACCAAAAAAAGGTCTCACTGTTTAACCTCGATAGATGCACCGTTTACGAGATATTTGAGTTTGAATGTATGAAAACGTGGTAAGAAATGCTGATTTTTTAATTACGATATTCAAGGCGAAAGAAAAACTATTCCAAAGCAAATTAATTTTTGTTAGGCATTCAAATTTTGTTGAACATAAGAAGGTTAATAAATGTGTCAAGTTTGATTGATTTTCCTTGAACGGTTTCGGAAATATTGAATAAACAACCATCTTCAGGGTCCCACCTTTAGGGGCCTGTAGCTCCCTTATGAAGCATTTTCGGACCCATGTTCATGGGCACTTTTCTTCTTATTTTGATGAGAGGAAGCTGTCCTAGAACGTTGTCGGTGTATTTTCGGGACACCCTGTATATCAGATCGCAGTGTAAGATTCTGGAGCGATCTCGTGCATTCCAAAGCGTTCGTGTATGTGAAACTCAATGGAAACTCCAACGCTCGATCAAGGCAAATCAGTCCACTTTGGCGGAGGTGCAGATTCCAACACACATGAAAAGCACGCGAAAGGTGTGTGTGATTATTCAGGAATGTTCTAGGAACCGCATAAGCCACGCACTGTGGAATTTGCTGGAAGTAGACAGAAAGCTCGAGAACAATATTCGGAGGCCTTATATAAGGCATCAGCCGGCAGCTCGCGGCAGTATTGGATTGGAATGCGAAGTGTTAACGCTAGCGAAACAAGCGAAGTACCTGCGATATAATTCCAAGTAGATAATCGTTCGCATTTATTGTTGTAGTACGCAGAAATAAACAGTGTGTGTTTTAAATCGATCGTCTCAATTATTATTTGAACCTGTACGCGAGATATCGTAACAATAGCAATGGAATAGCTTTTCAAAGTTAAAACAAAAAATCTCAATTTTTATACATAATTTTTGAACCTCTTGACTTAACCTACTCAAATTTTTATCATTGTTTCCCTGAATATGCCTCTATTCGATAAATTAACATATGTGGTCAAAAGTGCCCAGTTGTGAGAGTTGAAGAGGGAGGCTTTCCTTTTCGTCCTCCAATCTTCTACGCCACTGAAAATATTTGAAAGTGGAGCGCATTTTAAGATTTCTCATTCAATTGAGAAAAAGTTACCTTTGCAAGGTTTTGATTGGAAACTTAATTTTCGAAATATGCTTGAATGACCACTGTGCCAATTTCATTGAGACGGGGATCGTTTAATGTTATTTTTCGAAGATGAAATCTCCAAAAGCACAATCCTGAACAAATTTGATTTCTGGATAATCACAACTGCAACTAAATTATGATTTGCAAAATTTAAGGTGAAATCTAAACATCCAACAACAAAAATTCTGAAAAACTTTAAGCTATTACATTTTACTTGTGTACAGGCATATTCTAATATTCTGTACGTTATTTTGTCTCCTTATCATACATATTTCATATATATTGTTATATATGTATATAAATCAGGCAGGACATTAATTTTTACAATAAATCTTTTTGGTGCTGTTGTTCTTTATCGAGTATGAAATCAATGTACTTCCTGACATCAGTATAGAGGGCATAGTTTTGACTGTCGCAACCAAGTACGTTTGTCTTCGATCGAGGTGCTACACTCGCAATGCCCTGTATGTAGTGCCTTCCGTCGTAACTATTCCTGAAGACGAGTCCACCTCCACTGTCACCCTTACAGATCGCTGTGCCTGAAAAATCGGACATCAAAGTCGGTTTTCGATTTCTACACATTCCAACTCTGACCAACCTTGATTAGCAAAACCTGCACAAAATTTGTCGTCGGTAAGAAAGGGTGTGAAATCAAGAGGAAGTTGTCGCTTGCATGCATCAGCTTCTACATGCGGGACTTCGATGGACCTCAGCACCTCAGAAGGAGCAGAATCTTCGTTCGTGAAGCCCCATCCAGCTATCTACAGAGTTTGTTCTAATTAACGTCCAGGAGTTCATGTAATCTCGTGGGATTTTGAATGAAGGAGCCGAAGAAGGAGCATAGCGACTATGTGGAATACATTCTTTAGATAGCCACCAATCATGCACACTTCACCGGGTGTTCTGGTTAAATTTGTTGCAGGAGCTGTATAGATACAGAGTGGCACAAAATTGATTCTATTGTTCTGTTGCTTCCTATCTTTCGATGGGTCCTAATAAGACTAGCTTTATTCGCAGAGCCCGATGTGAAGTACCGTTTCTCGCAGAAGGTCTTTGTAACTAGCGCAATTCAAAATAGGTCGTTGTAACTGGCGCATCTCGAAATGAACGCAAGTGATTCACTTGCTTCATTGTGTTTTGGTGGATAAAAGCATGCCCGATTCATCTAAAAACCACCAATCGTTGAATGTGCATCAACCATTTCTCGTCCAGTTCAGAAATTTGGTGGATTTCCGTCGAAATAAGATCCGAAATGTCAAACGAAAAAGTGATTCACTTGCGTTCATTTCGAGATGCGCCAGTTACAACGACCTATTTTGAATTGCGCTAGTTACATAGACCTTCTGCGAGAAACGTTACTTCACATCAGGCTCTGCGAATAAAGCTAGTCTTATTAGGACCCATCGCTTTGGTCCCAATCCATCGGATAGATTTTGAATAAATCAATAACAAAGTTTTGAACTTTGACATTTTTTCAATATTTGACACAGTTTTGAGTACAGTTTTTCGAGGGCTTCCAAATGATATATCGCAAGTCAAGTTTCGTGAGACTTAACTTCTGTCATTTTTGATAGTGACATTTCCGTTTGACAGATGACAGTCAAAATGTAATAGGCTCATTTGACAGCAAAGCCGTGTCCGCATACCAAATTCTAATTCAATCGGATCAACGTTGCGGCTGTTATCGTGGAAGATTTCAAATAAATAAATGAACAAATAAATAAATATAGTGGAGTCAGTACGCGACAAATAGGTCCAGTTTCGTGCACTTTTGAGTGAAGCGATGCCGTTTGGTACAGATACTCTTCGGACAATTTTAAGAGATTTGGCCCGTCATGGCACGAAAAATTTTCCTTAGGGGGCACTCTAGGGGAGTTCAAAGTTAGGCCCCAAAACCTTCAAAAAATGAACTTATTCGACACTGATCCAATTTTGAAGCGTCAAATGGGATCATCTTGAGTCTTCCGAAGCTGATGATGGTTGTTTGAAAGAAAAACCCAATTAGGGGGGCGACGATGAGGTGATTTTCGAAAAATACCATGCACTCTCTTCCTGTTCAGTTTTGAGGTGTCATTTATGATTTAATCGACGAAACAACGTTTTGGATTGTGAAATAAAAGATGATAGGTGAAACTTGCCCGTCGAGACAATCAAAATTTTCTTTAGGGGCAGATGTAGAGATCTACTTCTTGAGCGAAACTTGGAGTAACGCAATCTCATTTGACATACATATTCTTTAGACCATTCTGAGACGATTGGACTCCCGGGCCATGGAAATTTTCCATGGGGGGCATTTAGGTGGGGTCAGAGTTTCGCCCCAAAATATTCAATAAATGATTCATTGCGACCCCGATTCAAGTTTTGAACGTCAAATGTGATCATGTCAAGTCCTCTGGAGTTGATGACGCGTTCATTTGGAACGAAAAGTCCGAATAGGGGGGTTGAGGGAGAATTTTTCTTGAAAAGTGTCAAAAATTCTATGCATTTCCTTTCCGACCAATTTTGAGGTGCTAATTGTGATTCCAACGAACAGGAATCGATGTGAAATGTTGAATCATCAAATTTGACAGGTGCAATGGGCTTGTCAGGTCAATCAAAATTTCGATCAGGGTCAGATGTAGAGGTTTTCTTTGTGAAGCCGTATTTTGGTCGATACACAAGAATAGCGTGGAAGTCGAGTGATGCAACGTAATTTGGCACAAATATTTTTCAGGCCATTTTAAGGTAACTGAAACGCTGGGCCATGAAACATTTTCAACATGGGGCAATTTAGGAGGGGGAAGAGGGTCAAAGTTTGGTCCCAAAATGTTTGATGAAAAATTTATTTTGACATCGATTCAGTTTCTGGACGTCAAATGTGATAATGTCGAGTCCTCTGGAGTTGACGATGTGATTATTTGAGACAAAAAGCCGAACAGAGGGGTTATTGCGGAATATCTCTTAAAAAGTGTCAAAATTGTCATGTACTCTCTGTCAGACCAGTTTTAAGGTGCCGCTTACGATTCCATCGATTAAAATCTATCTGAAATGTTGAATTTATATTAACTGGTGCAATGAACTCATTGGTCCATTCAAAATTCCCATCTAGTGTTGATTTTCACCGTTCCATTGATGGCTACTTTCAATATTTGAGCTCATGGTCATTGTCCATACCTAAGCAAATATGAGAGTGTTCACCTCGTACGATCAAACCTTATGCCGCCCATCATACTGAAAGAAACCACTGAATGGAAAAGCCAAGGTATGGACAATGGACATGAGCTCAAATATTGAAAGTAGCCATCAATGGAATGGTGAAAAACGGACCTCAATCAACACTAGATGGAAATTTTAACAGGACGAATGAGTCCAGTGCACCTGTTAATTTGAATTCAACATTTTAGATCGATTTTTGATCGATGGAATCGTAAGCGGCACCTTAAAATTGGTCTGAAAGAGAGTGCATGACATTTTTGACACTTTTCAAGAAATATTTGTCAATAACCCCCCTGATGGGTTTTTTGTCTCGAATAATCACATCGTCAACTCCAGAGGACCCGGCGTTATCACTTTTGACGTCCAGGAATTGAATCAATGTCGAAATAAAGTTTCTACTGAACACATTTTGGGACCAAACTTTGATCCCCCCCCCCCAAAATTGCCCCCTGTTTTCAATTCTTCATGGCTCTGCGTTTCAGTTATCTCAGAATGGCCTGAAAAATATTTGTGCTAAATTGTGAATCTTGGCTTTTCCGCTCTCACTGTTCTTCCTTGCTGAGCAGTTACGAATTATCAGAAGACTCAACGACTTTCTTCCCTGTCTTCTCCTCATTTTGAATGTTTTTTGTTGCAATACTTGATAATTTTCATTGTAGTTGTGTGTTAAATTTTCAGATAACGAAGTATACCTTACTGCCTATACCCACGCACGAGATTTTTCTCCTGTGGGTGGCTGCGTTTTATTGAAATTTTGTTATCTCTATAATTTTTTTTTGTATGAATATCAGTAAAACGCTTATTTATTATTATTATTATTATTATTAATTACGTTGCGTCACTCCGACTTCCACGCTATTTTTGTGTATCGACCAAAACACGGTTTCACCACGAAGACCTCTCTACATCTGACCCTGATCGAAATTTTGATTGACTCGACAAGCCCATTGCACCTGTCAAATTTGATTCAACATTTCACATCGATTTTTGTTTGTTAGAATCACAATTAGCACCTAAAAATTGGTCGGAAACGGAATGCATTGAATTTTTGACACTTTTCAAGAAAAATTCTCCCTCAACATTTGGACTTTTTGTTCCAAATAAACACATCATCAACTTCAGAGGACTTGACATGATCACATTTGATGTGCAGGAATCAAATCAGGGTCGAAATAAATCATTAATTGAATATTTTGGGGCGAAATTTCGACCTCCCCTGAAATGCCCCCTGTTGGAGAATTTTCATGGCCCGGGAGACTAATCGTCTCAGAATGGTCTGAAGAATATGTATGTCAAATGAGATTGCGTTACTCTAAGCTTCACGCTATTTTTGTGTATAGACTAAGATACCGCTTGAGAAGCAGACCCCTACATCTGCCCCTAAAGGAAATTTTGATTGTCCAGATGGGCCAGTTCCACCTATCATCTTTTATTTAACAATCCAAAACGTTGTTTTGTCGATTGAATCATAACTGACACCTCAAAACTGAACAGAAAGAGAGTGCATGGTATTTTTCGAAAATCCCTCCTCTTCGCCCCTCTAATTGGGTTTTTCATTCAAACAACCATTATCAGCTTCGGAAGACTCGACATGATTCTATTTGACGCTTCAAAATAGGATTAGTGTCAAATAAGTTCATTTTTTGAAGGTTTTGGGGCCCAGCTTTGAACACCCGTAGAGTGCCCCCTAAGAGAAATTTTTCGTGCCTCGACGGGTCAAATCTCTCAGAATTGTCTGAAGAGTATCTGTATCAAACGGTATTGCTTCACTCAAAAGTGCACGAGATTATAGCGTACCGACTCCACTAATAAGGAAGATTACAGACAAAGACTAGAAAAACTTCGCCATTATTTATTCGAAATCCATCCCTCCATGGATTGAGACCAAATCTGGTAGGAGGCAACAAAACAAAAGAATCAAATCAAGCCCGCAGTTGCAGCTTTCCTCCAATTCCCAGTTGGACGTTACGAGTTTTCAAATTTTTTGCCTGCCGCCGACTCGGGTTTTGACCAGAACTATCCGTGTTTGGTGCAGGATTCAACTCGGAGTCCTTTTTTGGTGGGGTATTGACTTTTTTTGGAAAATTCCACTAATATTGGATAAAAATTGCATTGGACGGCAGGACAATTAATTAAAGGTGCTGGGACAATAATTATTCACGCGGACAATTCTTTACACTGGGGAGCCACATGGACTCTGAGAAGCCTAATAAGGCACAAAAGAGCTTTCTAAGATTCCAGAAACTTTGAAAAATTAGAAGGGGGCACCTGGTCTGCCAACGATAATTGAAGACACAAGGGGACTCAATAGGGCTCCAAACGATACTTGAAGATACAAGGGGGCTCAGTAGGGCTTGAAATGCTTCAATGTAGACACAAGAAAAAAGAGGCCTCTAAAAATCGGGCGAAGGCCTGGCGGGGCTCACTGGGGCTCCAAATGGGACTTGGGGACACGAGGGGGCCCCGTAAAACTTTGACCAACACAAAAAGACTAACAGGAGCTAACTAGAGCTTGGAAAATTAACACATTGTAAAAAGGGGCTCAGCAAGGCTGCAGATAAGACATTAGGACACAGAGGAGCCACATAGGGCTCTAAAAAACCTAATAAGGCACAAAGGAGCTTTCTAAGATTCCAGAAACATCGAGAAGTCAGAAGGAGGTAGCTTGGTCTGCTAACGATAATTGAAAACACAGGGGGGCTCGATAGGGCTCCAAGCGATACATGAAGATACAAGGGAGCTCAGTAAGGCTTGAAACGCTTTAATGTAGACACAAGAGAGGAGGGGCCTCTAAAAATTGGACGAAGGCCCGGCGGGGCTCACTGGGGCTCCAAATGACACTTAGGGACACGAGAGGGCCCCGTAGAACTTTGATCAACACATCAAGACTAACAGGAGCTAACTAGAGCTTGGAAAACTAACACATCGTGAAATGGGGCTCAGCAGGGCTACAAATGAAACATAAAGACAAAGGGGGGGCCACATAGGGCTCTGAAAAACTCAATAAGGCACAAAGGAGATATCTTAGACTTCAGAAACTTCGAGAAATTAGAAGTGAGTCACCTCGTCTGCTCAATAGGGGGCTCAATAGGGCTCCAAAGATACTTGAAGATACATGGCGACTTATAAGGGCCTGGAAAGCTTCATTGTAGACACAAAGAGGAGAGGCGTCTATATATCAGACAAACGCCTGGCGGGGCCCACTGGGACTCCAAATGACACTTGGGGACACGAGGGGGCGCCCCGTTGAACTTTGACCAGCACAAAAAGACTAACAGGAGCTAACTAGAGCTTGGAAAACTAACACATCGTAGAAAAAGGTTCAGCAGAGCTACAAATGCAAAAGAAAAATCAGGGGGTCACATGAGGCTCTGAGAAACCTGAGAAAGTACAAAGGAGGTTTCTAAGATTCCAGAAACATTAAAAAAATCGGAAGGGGGCACTTGGGCTGCAAACGATAATTGGAGACACAAGGAGCTCAATAGGGCTCCAAACGATACTTGAAGATGAAAGGGGGTCAGCAGGGCTTAAAATGCTTTGATGCTCGTATACACAAGGGAGGATAGGGCTCTGAAAATCGCAAGAAGGCTTGACAGGGCTCACAAGGGCTTCAAATGATTCTTAAAGGCAAAAAGGGGGCCCTGTAGGACTTCAATCAACACATAGTGACTCACAGGAGCTAACTAGAGCTTTGAAAACTGAAGCAATGAAAAAAAAGCCCAGCAGGGCTACAAATGAAACATGAAGACACATGGAGGGCACATAGGGCTCCGATAAACCTGAGAAGGCACAAGGGAGCTTTCAAAAATTTCAAAAACTTCAGAGAAATCAGAAGGGTGGTCACAAAGGATGCCAACGATAATGATTGACGACACAAGGGAGCTCCTCAGGACTTCAGACGATATTTAAAGATACAAAGGGGGCTTAACAGGGCTTGAAAGGCTTCAATATAGACTTGAAGCAGGATAGAGCTTTGAAAATTGCAAGAAGGCCTGCCTGGCTCATTGGGGTTCCAAACGACATTTCAAAACAGGAGGGGAGGGGGCAGTAGGATTTCGACCAACACAAGAAGACACACAAGAGCTAACTATGGAGCTTTGGAAACTAATGCAAGGTACAAAGGAGCTCAGCAGGGTCACAAATGCAACATGAAGACAAGAGGGCCTAATGAGGCTCCGAGGAGCCGTCCAAGGCATAAGGGCGAAGCAAATCTCCAGAAAATTTGAAGCTACCCAAGGAGGTTCATCAAGATCCCAAACGATACTTGTAGAGACAGGGGACTCAGCAAGGCTTGAAACGCTACGTGGAAACTCAGTTAGGAATAATAGGGCTTTGTATTTCAAACTCACACTGGGCCTCATTAGAGCTCCAAATTTTCCGGCGAAGAATTGTCCGCGCGAAGAATTGTCGGCGAGTTGGGTGTTGGCAAGTTACTCTGTCGATGAGTTTTCCTGTCGATTATTTGTCCTGTCGGCGAGATGTCTTGTCGGTGAGTTGTCTTGTCGGTAAGTTTCCCTGTCGGTGAGCTGTCCTGTCGGCAAGTTGTCTTGTCGGCGAGATGTCTTTTCGGTGAGTTGTCTTGTCGATAAGTTTTCCTGTCGGTGAGTTGTCCTGTCGGCGAGTTGTCTTATCGATTAGTTGTCTTGTCGGTGAGTTGCCTTGTCGATGAGTTGGGTGTCGGCATGTTATCCTGTCGATGAGTTGGGTGTCGATAAGTTATACCAAACCTGATAATTCATGATTCCACGGTATCAATATGTGTCCTCCAGTTTTGCGCGAGAGCACGTGCTTACCTACATTTGATGAGGGCTATACGTACATATCCTTCATTGTTTCCCTTTAATATTGTGTCGTTGAGGGTGTGTTTACGATCAACACACACTGGTTGTACCCATCTGGAAAAATGGAATGATGCTGATGCCACTAGTATAGCTATATCAGCTTGATAATTCAAAGCGCTTCCCTTGAATTTTCGTGGAACGTATATTGCTTCTAGCTGGAAAAAGTCATGTATTAGGTATTCCAATGCAAGTAGCTACCTTTATCCAGGTCTTCACGTCTTACTGTCGAGAATTGGGCCACATCATCACGAGAGTCGTCATATTTTCTGTAATACTTTCCAACAGCTATTACGTACTTTTCCTTTGGAACTAGATCATTATTTGTGCTAGGATCAGTGACACATACGGCCGCTGAAATGGTTCAGTTATTCCTGGAAAAATACTAACCCAAAAGCTTACCTACCCGTTAAAACCATTCGCTCGTTGATCAAGGTTCCTCCGCATATCAGTTGTTTGGTGGTATTTCCTGTCTTACGATATAAAGCTACTTGCCAGGGATAGTCACCTTTTCTGGAAATCGTACCGCCAACTGACCGTCGCAACCGCTCCGCTTGGACTGATTTCTTGCCACAAACTGATAAAATGAAACAAATTTGAAACATACATTTGATCAATCTCTGATGTGCTCTCAAAGAATTATTCATAATTCATTTTTCTTTGTTTCTAGATGAACTCGGAGATGAGTAATTCATGATAAAATTAACAGCAATCGGAGGCTGACCTGGCTTGCAGCTTGGAGGGGCACGGTCCCAGTTTCCATCGATACATTCACTGAATGAATTTGTTTCGATGAGACTCAAGTCTTCGTAGTAATCTGTGCACCAAAATTTCGCTGAAGTACCAGTTGTTGGTTTTTCGCAGTCGGCAACTGCACCATTCTTGGTACAGGTAACTTTCGTGGAAGTTGTATTTTTTTGAGGTGAACACTCTGCTGAAGGAATTTGGTTATTGCTTCACTGAGTTAGCTTGTGCTGCGATTGACAAATTTGAACTTACGTAGGTCGCGGACTTCTGAAGCAGGTCTTCGATCTGAACAAATCCTCGGATCCTCATCGGATCCATCAAAACAATCCTTCACACCGTTGCACAGAGACCTGGCATTAACGCAAGCGCCGTAAGCACATTTAAATGTGAACGCAGGACACACGTGCTTCGAGCATGTTTCGCTTTTTTCATCGGACTGATCGTCACACTGCGCCATCCCGTCACATAGGTTATTATCATGAATACATTTGCCTGAACTGCACTGGAATTGATGTAAGCTATAAGAGAATAAAACTTTCAATGTCTCATCAAAAGGGTTTGAAAACTGCTAGGCAATCACAAGAAGGATTGGAAAAAATTCAGCATTTTTTTGTTATATCTTCCAGACTCTACGACAGTTTGACAACGTCTTGGCACAGAGTCAACTAATTTTGCAGAAATTTTCTTGGGTATCGTCGCTCATCCATCTTGAAGAACTTTGTACACAATCTTTTGACTGGTGACGTTCTGCTTTTTTGTCTGCTAGTCCAAAGGCTTCCAAGAGATGTTCTGTCAGGTTTAGATCTGGTAACTGGAACGGCTACTTCGAAACTGCAACTTTTTCGTTCGAATCATTTCTCTCACCAGCTGTGGGGCATGCTTGGGATGCTTGTCTTGCTTGACTCTTTCGGAAATGCCCTGATGATTCAAGTATCTTCTCATGCCGCCTCATGCTCAAGAAGAAATGCCACTGCACTAGATATTCTAGCAAGGCAACGATCCAAAGCATGCATCAAGCTCATCAAAGCTGAGGATGGTTCAAACAAAAATACGTTGCAGTTTTGGAGTGCCCCTCTCAGTCACCACATCTAAACTTAAAAGTACATCCTTGAAAGCACGCTGACTCACAGTAAAGAAAGATACCAACTTCACGGCTTTTTTCGTTAAAGTATGCTAGGAAAATTGACTTTTCTGCTGTGCATCATGTGTTTGGTTAGTCAAATCGATTTCAACATCAGAATTATCATCAAATAGTGAATGTTTGATGATGCGCCGCAAGATTCCGATTGTGTCACAAGATTCCGAACAATGACAGAACGCATTATTTTCCAATAAAACCGCCAATTCTCATGGCTTACTCTGATGGAAAAAGCTCTGAAATTGATCGTTTCTACAAGGTGTTCACGTACAAATTATATCACCATTGCAGATTTCCCTTCAAACAATTTCAAAGATGAAAAACGATTCTCCTATGATTTTTGCCATAGACTCCGAATCTGTCCACAAAAAGTTTTTATGATAAATATGTCGCTTATGTTGCTTAGGGTGCAATATCGGAATTTTTCTCAAATTGGGCATTTCGTATACTCTAATACATACTGGAATTGATTCCGCTTTTCATCTGGATTATGAGTATCTTTCACACATAATAATAGGTTACATGAAAGTTTGAGAAATTACGAAAAAAATTTGTTGATCAACAAGTTTTTTGACATATGTTTTGTGTTTTATCAAGTGTGTCAAATATTTATAATCAGGATGAAGAAAGGAATCGATTTCCATATATAAATACCGGGTTTCCAATTTAAGAAATTTTTTAGATGTTTCACCCTATAAGCGATATACCTACGATAAAGAATTTTAGTGGACAGATTCAAATCCTATGTGAAAAATCATGTACTTATCTGAGAATCGTTCTCAATTTTTGAAATTATGTTCAAAGGGACGTCTTCAGGGGGGTATAAATCATAGGTGAACATCCTGTACCTATTCTGTAATATTTAGATAACTTTCACACCAATTACATCGCTTCGAGCATATATAATTTTTTTTTGGAATATGGCATCATATAAAATTCCGAAATTGTTTTCTTGTACCTATTCCTGAGGCTATCAAGCATTGTGTCTAAAACTCTGTAAAAAACTGCATATAGGTTGGAAAAGTGCTTACCCGCAAGCCTGCCTCCGTATCCGTGTATTATCATCCAATTTTAAAGCATGAACCGTTTGTATGACTAAAACAAAACACCCAGTGACCGCTTGACCGGAAATATAGCAGTTTAAGGTTATTTCCAGCTCTCTTGCAGATAAAAACTTCAAGAGGTTGTTTTTCAATAATAAGAAGGTGTACTCACCGACAAGAATCGCGAATAATAATGTGATTACGTTGTTACTTTTATTTTTACACATTCCTTTCGCGTTCATCGTGTTGTTTGGCTGTTGCTCAATCTCAAATTTTCTTATTTAACTTGATGCAGGTCGAATCAGATGAACCGCGTTGTTTTACGGTTTTGCACGAACTGAACACTGTCAACACAAGATTGTTTGTTTTGTTATCTCAAGTGTTGGAAATGTAGCACGGCGAATCGGCGATTGTCTTCAAGAGTTCAAGTTCGAGCTGAAGAGACTGGGATTTCTCAAGGTTGGGGAATTCCTAAAACATCTGGAAATCAATATTTTATTCATAATTTCACAACAAATAATCAAAGCGTTAAGTGGGCATCTACTGGAATGATTACCATAGCATAGCTTTTTGCTTAATTCCAGAAACCACGTGACCAAAGAAATAATAATAAAAGAACGCGTGAATAAAAGAACAAACTACTGTTAGTTTTCTTTCAAATTCAAATGAGAATATCGCGGCAAATATCCACCTAGTATTGCACTTCTTTTTCTCTCAAAAGATGGTTCCCCAATGAAAAATCAGTTTTTCTATTCAGTAAGAGACTTTGCATCCGCTCACCGAGTATTTCTATATCAACTGGGTCAGTGGAGGGCGCCTTCCCCCTAATTTGAAATCGAACTAATCTTGAAGTAGGTATCTAACTCTGCTAGCTTGAAATAATCATGTTCATCGGGTACAAAAGTGCAATTTCAGGCCCCAAGCTCTCTTTGCTAATCATTAGGCGCTTAAATTTATTGGAGTATAATAATCTGGAAAACTTGGTTAAAAAATTTGATAACCCAAAATTTTTATAAGCATTTGTCAACCTTTTCAAAAATTTTCATCTAGTACGTACTACACGCTTTTCGCGTGTAGCTACACGCTACACACACACACTCAAAATTAATCGCTTTTCAGAATTTTAGATGTTAAAATTCCCACAACCTTGAGGAATCCCGCAGCCTCCTACTTTAGTCTGAGGACGGCCGGCAGTCTGGCATTAACCGTAGGACGTAGTAATGTAACATTATTATGAACATTTGACTAGGTAATGAAACAATGAAAACCTGGGTACGTGACCATAGTCACCCTCGGAAGAAGTGAAACTTCTATAGATATGAATCAATCAGCAAACAACGTTCGAAGAGGTGTTCTTTTCGTACTCCCGCTCCGCTCCCTGACAGTTTGTATCATCTTCTTTCTCTTATTATCAATCTTATCATTATTATTATTATTATGAGTCACTCAAAGTGCAGAATACTCTCGACATGATTTTTTGCGAATTAGACTTCTTTTATTTCTTTAATTTTTTCTTCTTTCTTTTCTTTTCTCGCTGCGCTCGGCTCCTTAACTCCCATTTTCCGTCTCATGAAGTCTCACTTATACCCCTGATACAATAACTATCTATTATCATCCATAATATTCTCCACAAATGATTATGCGAATGTGACATCGTGACGGATTTTCTTATTGTACGATTTTCCCCGTTATATTACAGCACGGTGGAAACTGTGTTCTGGCAGGCACAGCATGGCAATCTAATAATCTCCACAAAGTATAAGAATGTCGTTCGGAAAACTTGATCCGGTATTAATTTTAATTAAAAAAATATAAACTAAATAGGTATTCACATAGGTATGTAGGTAGGTACGTCGTGAATGTGATTTGAGGTAACTACGTGGTTATCTAGAGTTCCTACGATATTATCTTCTCTAATCAAAATAAGGTCGTAAGTTAAATTGAAATATTGACGGAATTGATATGAGTATTTCCAGTTATGTGCTCGCCACCGTACTTATATTTAGAATGTCACATTTAATTGAGGTGAAATCAACCCATTCAAAAAATTAACGAAGAATGATGTCAAAAATCCATTTCCATACATAAAAATTTGATTATCAAACCAGTGTAATATCATCGCTATACAATCAGCTGACATCAAGAACATTAAGCAACTGTCTCAGCCTAAATTGTCGAAAATTCTTCTTCCCTTCTGGGCTTTAATCATCCACTCCTGCTTTCCTGCTTAATAGGTACATAATACCTGAAAGTTGTGTCTACATTTGGGTGTGCGGCATTCGATTTTATTTTTGAATTGTAAACGTCCGTTGAAGAATATACCCAGGGCCGGGCCTGGCTTGATTGCCGCCTGCGTGCCACCGAAAAATTGCCGCCCCCCTCACCGGCAGTGGAGAGCCCCATCAAATGCGGGAATGAAAAGAATCCTTCGAAATTCAACTTAAATTCCATATTCCCTATTCAACTATGGTGTTCAAATTGCAATAGAAGCGAAGTTGAACAAGTTTTACATAATAAAACATGTTTTTTATCAATATTTTTGTACGTCTTTCAACTGTGTTATTTTACTGCAAATCGGCATTTTTTCTCAAAATTCTTGCGTAGTTCGTTAGTCTCATGTATTTACCATGATATAGGCATCCAATTGATTTGCCTCTACTTTTTTAAATATGAAGAAACAATTTTTTTTGTGGAAATTGTTTGGCCCTACTTTTCAACTTTGTTTTTTGCTGTATGATGTGTGTATGATCAAAACTCAAGTTTTTCATATTTTAGAAAGTGAAGACGCACTCAGTAGGTGAATGTATTGTGGAAAATACACCAGACTAGCGAATTACGCAAGAATTGTCGGAAAAAACTCCGATTTGCATTGAGATATCATAATTTATAGAATTAAAAAAAAATACGCTAATGAAACTGGAGAGAACTTGGTGCAACCGAAGGCAGATACGTACATTACCCTAAACGTTAAGTTGAATAACACAATTATAGGTTTTATCATTCACATTTATCACATTCGATTTCAAAATCTCATTATCCACCTCTTCCCTAGGTATTATTAAAGGAATGCGGCTTTTTCGAATATAGGTACATCTCATGAACATAAATTTTGAGGAGTTGTTTTTTTTTTTAGAGGTTGATGGTAGAAAACACCTGCCCAAGACGCAAGACGTTTGAAAAAGGTAACTTTTCTTGGAGGTTTGATAAATCATCCCACGGAAATCCAAAAAAGGTAACCTTTTTTAGAGCATAATCAAACATACCAAAGAAATTATTATATTTTTTTTTAACTGAAATAGAAATTCTTAGAGAAGTTGGAGAAAGGTAACCTCAAGGATAACCTTTGGAGCTTTATAATTTTATAAAACATTCTGAATACATTCTGAATAAGTTCTAAAAAGGTAACCTTCTTTTGAGCTTGAGAGAACATCATAGAGAATAAGTAGGAAAAAGGTAACCACTTTGGACCTTAATAGAACATCTCAAAGAAGTGCAAAAGTGGTAACATTTTTGGAGCTCAAGAGAACATCACAAAAAAGTTGGAATAGGGTAACCTTTCTGTATCTTAATAGGGCATATCAAAGCCGTTTGGAAGGGGTAACCGTTTCTCGAGCTCAATAGAACATCTCAGGCCTCTCTGAGAGGACTCTTGCCCACTGGGCATCAGGTTTTGACATGAAAACTCTTCTTTTGAAACAAGTACATTCTAGAATATCTCAGCTAAAGTTTTCTTTATAATTATGAGGTGGAGGACCCGAGGGAGGACCAGAGTTTTTCATCATACAATATACATTAATAGCAAAAAATGAAGTTAAAAAGTAGCGCCAAACAGTTTTCACAAAAAAATATTTTTTCCATATTTTAAAAGTTGGAGGCACATCAGTTACGTGACTGTATTGTGTGAGATACACCAGTCTAACGAACTACGTAAGAATTTTGAGGAAAAAATGCCGATTTGCAATAAATAACACAGTTCAAAGTGGTAAAAAAACATTGACAAAAAACATGTTTTATCATCTAAAACTTGTTTAAACTTGCTCCCATTGCGATTTTGACGCCATAATTGAACTGAGAATATGAAACTTGATAGAGAAAGATACCAAACATGTATATATTCACTCAAAATCAAGAGAGAAAAAGAATCATCTTCACAGTCAACATTCCCCCCACCAGTCGCCCACCGATGTAAATTTTGACAGAAATCATGTCAAGATGATAGTATAAGACCTCAGTTAATCAAGATACGATGTAATTTACTTCACACTGACGACAGGTCTCAGTCCCGGTATCAAAAATGGTGGAAAATGGTGATTTTTGGTCTTCTCCCCCCTTTACCCCCCCTTGCGGGCTTCCGGTGCAAAATTCGGCTTGGCAACAATGGTTTTCGTATTTTGCGAGGTCCAAATACCCTTAAGACATATGTTGCCAAACTTTAACATGACTTGCCCCTAGAACTACTTTCCAGGCCACTTTTTCAAAAATGATCCTAGTCTTTATCTGATTTTATAGACATTTGGCCACTTTATTCTGGGATACCTGTAAGAATTAGTATACTGTATTGTATATACAGGCTGTTACACTTTTTTTTGTCAATAATTCAGGAGGTAGTAGAGCATCAAAAAATAAGTGAACTATTTATATCTTGAGAAAAATAATATCGGAAAGGCTTTATAACAGAGAGAGAGGCTTCCAAAGTTAAGTTTAGAAAATGGTTTTTAGAGCACTTTCTTAAAAAATAGGAAAACGGTGCTTTTAGCTCCACTTTTCCCGTCCGTCCGCCCGTCCGTCAGTCTGTCTGTACCCGCGGGATATCAACTCCCTCAGGAAAAAGATATCGATGTGATGTAAACGCTGATCAATAGTAAATAATGTCCAGGACGTCAAGTTGACTTTTGGTTTTTAGTCCGGAGGTTAACAGCAATATATGGACCTAACCTTGCAAATCGTGATACCGCGATGCCGCTTGGTACGAATGTTGTCTATACCAATACCTTCACTTTGAGATATGGAGCCATCGCAGAATCCCATGCAGAGCTCCAGGGCGGCGGGTTGTTTACTCGCCAGGGGCAATTTTCAAAAATCACGCTATTAATTCCTTTTTGACGCTGATTTTTGGTTTTATCATGGTATTAGTGAGAGTGAGTCTCACAAAATTATCTTACAGTAAATTTCTGACATGCCCGACCGGGTTGCCTGCTGTTTCAGGGGCAGGTCATGCCAAATTAGCGCGAATAGAAGTATACCGTTCGACCTGCGCTTCTAGCCCCAAAAAATTGGTTTTTTGAGGTCAAATAAGTTCGTAGAGGCAATTTTATAACAATTTTGAATTGGGAATTTGATGCTCCGCAACATACCTTGATTCCCCAAAAATCCCCTTGTAGGTTTTTTTTCTGCACGAGGTCAAAGGCCGAAGAAGTTGATTGTGTTATTTTCACTCTGACAAAAAGTTGCACCAATGTTTTTTGTAGATCAATTAATTGTGAACAGTTTGATATATCAACAGTCTCTCTACAACATATGGTTCTCAGAATAGAGCGTCGGGAAGTAAGAGCATTTTTCGTAACAGCGCCAGCGTCGGCGTCGGGCTGTGTGCTCTGAGAACTACAGTTACCGTAGCGACAAAAAAATTTCAACTGAAGATATCTATTGAATGCTTCAAGCTAGATTCGTACGAATAGTTTCAAACTCTTCGTCTTAAACTACAGATTTCAAAGTGAAGTTTTTGGCAACCCTCTTCTAGTCATATGCAGGGTATACCAAAGAAGCAAACGAAGGTCTCTAAGAACTAGCACATTTCTTAATTTATGCCGGGGAAAGCCGAAGACATACGTCACTTCCAATAACGACATCCATTTGTAGCTCAAATGAGAATATTGAATGTAGCTGTGGAGTCATAGCTCACATCTTGGATGATATGGTGGTACCACAAAATCGTAATGAGGCTTCCGACATAATTATCTTTTCTTGAACACTATAAAATCGAGTTGGTTTGACGTTTGGTTTAAGCTAGCTTGAAACTGAAAAATAAGGCTATACCCGCGGGAAAGTTGCTGTTGTTGTATTATAATTATTGAATAAATGTAGAGTGTTTTTTTTCGGGAGCTAGAGAATTGTTCCGACTACAAGAAAAAAAACTCAAAAGATAAAATCAAAGCGATATCACAGCTATACAATACAATTTTTTTTTGAGTGCGCGGAGATATTTTTGAGTGACATTTAGGACTTCGACATTTTTTTCAATAAAATATTTTTTTCACCTTGTAACCACTTTCCTTGCGTTTGTGATATAATAATCTTGTGCAGAAAGGTCCATATAATCCATCCAATCTTGAATCCAAATGATTGATGCATCAAACAAAAAAAAAACCCAAATTGGAAAACCGCTTTATTTTGGTCCCAAAATCACGTTTTTCTGCCGAAAATTGCTCGAAACATATTTTCAATCAGAATTTGGAGGTCATAATCGGATTTAAAGGTCAGATTTATTGGGAAACGATACCCAACATGCCAGTATTGTCTCAATATTAATGAAAACCAAATCTCTTGCACAGGTCACCAATTGCCCCCCTCACGGGGATTATAGACATCTGGTTTGTCATTAAGTTCCACTTATACCCCAATGTATCAAAATATGATAAATTTAGAGCCACTGACTAGATTAGGTACTTTTGTCCTAGAATTTTTTTGAAGAAAATTTTGCTTCCCCCCCCCTTCAAAAATCATGACGCACATGGAGGAAAGTTGGGGACTTCCAGTATGTTGTTTAGTAAGGTTAAGTGGACACGATACCGTGAAGATTGCACGTGGATTAATTTGTTTCATGTCAAATGCTAAAAAGCCTGGAAAAATATGTCTGGCCCGTCAAAAACTATTTTTTTTGAACGTTAGTTTTTGACGAGCCAGACATATTTTCCATCGCCGGAGATCAACCCGACTATCTTTTCTAGTTAACTTTAGCATACGCCTGGTTGGTAAAACCAATTTCATTAGTGTAAAAATAAGTGAAACGCCTATGAATTTTCCAATGCATTTTCTTTTTAAACCCATTCAATTTTCATCAGGGGAGACTCATCTTTTAGGGGGAGATTTAGAAAACTTAGCTATTCTAGCTACCAGCGTTGAGGTAGGGTTAGGTGTGGGAACGAGCCTTCATTTAGCCACTTTGACATGTACATACATAGAAGTCATCACATGGATTTTACGTTACAAATGATTTTTGTGTCTTATTATGTACAGGCTAGTGGCTAAGTCGATCACAAAAGTCAACACCCTCAAGAGCTCTATCCTTGAATTACAAGAAGGAAGAACAACAGGATGGCGTCCTGGATATTAGATGATCATCAGTCAAGCGGTCCCAAAGGCGGGTAAAGTGATTTCGGATAGAAACCGGACACTAGTGATGTGAATAACAGTTACTTTCGAATACTCGTTACTGCTCGTTACTTCTATTGACAATTTCAGTTCTTTTGTATTTGTTATCGTTACTCTCGTTTACAATTTGCGGAAATTATTGAGATCAAATCAATTGACCACATTCGATGGTTTTTATTGGAACAAAATGAGTATTGGGTTATTGGGTATCCCCTACATGATGATAACAATAAAACATTTGAGTTCAAGAAATTCGCCCGCTTTGTTTTGGTTTTCGTTTACTTCTCTGGGCCTCATCGATTGGCGCCGATGCCACGCCGATTTGCGCTTGCACCTTTGAAGTGTGGAAAAATATCGAATTACTATTACCACGAGTAGTTCTCCCTCTCTGCTCTAACCACAGAATAGACCTTCTCATATAGGCGGTTACCTTTGCTCATAGCTCGTGCGCAGGTCTTCAAGTAGACAAGCTCACTGGTTCAATTGGCTGTTAACCGGGTGCGGTTATTATCGATCGGGCTGGTTGCTTGAACTCGACCAATGACGGCCAATATAGGTGAACCTGTGCCCTGAGAACCCCAGGTAAATGAGAATGGCCATTGCTCTAACTCCGCATAATTCGTCCAGTAACGAAACCGAAAAAGAAAGAATACTTTTCAAAGTGAGGATTCGTTCCAACAAGTACACGACAAGTAACGATTACTTAGGAACGAATCCCTACTTTTTCCACATCACAACCGGACACTACCGGATGAGGGACAATACAGCTGCAATAGCGATCTTTGTAAGTGAGAAAAAGCACTATAGACGATCGAGACGAGTCCAAACTGCACCTATCTCCACCCAACATAATAAAAGGCCCAGTGGCGGAGAGATAGAACTACACTTAACCCTGTGTCGTTCTCTTTGATGGACTTTTTGACCTCGATTTTGACCAAATTGGCTCCAACTGAATTTCTAGCAAGTTATTGATCCTTTTCTTGAAACTCCGATCAGATAGCTGTCTTGGCGACATTTTCAACGATAGCTGAATGCGCCGCGGTAATGAGACAAAAATTCAAAACTCTTGTACCGGGAAGTTCACCATCACCAAAGGTTTGTGCGAACCGCGAATATCCCACAAACATTTACGTCTGCTTGCTGCAATCAAACAGGGCGCGCACTTGAGCGAAACGGAAATGTGACTTCCACCGAGTCCTTGGCGGCGCATCAGGTTCCAGGCGGGTTGTTGTGTGACTTTCCTCGTTGAAGATTGACATGTCGGCGGAGAAGAGAGCTCCGCGAGCTCGATGTAAGCCGTTTTTATGGCTTCATACTCGAAGAGAACGCTCGTGTGCCATAAACGTAGCTTGGATGCAGTTACGCCGGTATCAGGCGGGGATCGAGATTCGTCCTGCTGCATTTAAACGCTGCGCTGTATAGCTACTTCAAGTGTCTAAATTCGGGAAGCACCAGCTAGCGGCACTAGTAATGGAAATCGGAGCATAATCCTCCAATTCGGATTTTCAAGGACCACCGTTTTCTACTACTTGTACGTCTCAAGGCGAGATATGTTGAGCATTATTGAAAGCAAGCGATCAACTGCAGAACGCGAGTGTTTAGAAACTCAAATTACCATAGTTTGTGTTTCAAACAGTCGAGTCGGCACCAACACATACCAGCTCAGCGTATCAAGTGGAGCTTCAAATGAGTGTCAATCGGTTCAAATTTCATTTCCACTTTTGTTGTAAACATTCCGTCCACTTAAAATTTATTTATTTAAGTTGAAAAGTTGTGTTAAGGCGGCAGCCATTCAATGCTGAAAGCAAGAATCAATAAATGAATTGAATCATCCAGTCCACTTTCAAATAATATTTCATGGAAACTCGTATCAATTTAGATCATTGTTTAGCTAAGTATCAACTCAAGGATCTTTTATTTCACAGTTCATTTTTTTCGGGCTGGAGAAATGTTTTCATGGTGAATTGCACCCGGCGATGCTGTGTTGACCAGTCTACTTCGACTGCATTGAAAAAAGTGTAAAAGCGCAAACAAATATGGCTGCGCTAAGCCCCACTTGTCCTCAATAAATCCCCATGGCAGTGTCTGTCAGGATTATCTGCAGGATCAGCCTTGCAAACTCATTATACGGTAAATAACCGAGCCACAATAAATAAACGGCTCTCTGCTCTGTATTGTATGTGTAGCATAGTGGCGGCGGTAGTAGTCGTAGAGCGAGTAGTGGTAGATGTGATGAATTCCGTCGTCTTCCATGCTTTACGGTCCATGTCAAACACGATGGATTAGTAAAGAGCGTCCCTAGATTATTCAGCAGAGATTGTGTGTGTAGTAGATATTTGCGGTGCCTATAACTATTTTATGTGGGGATTAAGGTGGTTTCTATGTTGCAGAAAGGGAGCGGCCATACATAAACACAAAAGGTACGGGGTGTGATACACGGCACCCACACACACGGGAGATTCGATCTGACCTAGTGCCTCTGGAAAGTTGAGATGTATCAAAGGCAAAGACATATTATTTGGAGATTTTTCGGCGTCGTTCTTACTATCCTAACCATATAATGAACAGAAAGAAAGAAAGGAAGAAAGAAATGAAGGAAGGGGAAAAATGCACATGGATGCGGCAACAACGAGATAAGATTTGAGAAGTCGTCACCTTTTATACCCTAGACACACTAGAAAGCTTAATAATCAGTAACAATGGATCGTTATTTAACTTCCCTTGCTGTCTTGGCGACACGACATCCTTCAATGATCATTAAGCTTTCTGGTGTGTCCAGGGTATCAGCAAGCGGCCGTTTAAATGGCGCTACCACCTCAACGAGCACTGAAGGACTACATTGAAGATCCTCCATTCATAATTCGAACTGACAACAAAGCTTTAGCTCAGCTGAAAACGTGTCCGGGCCATTATTAGTCTACGGAAAATTTGCCCCGGAACATATTTGTCCTCACACTAAACATGATGGAGAATTTGTTTATGAAAAAATTCACCCCTAGACATTTTATCCCTGGACATTCGTCCTTTTACTGAACATAATGCGGACAATTTGTCGCCGGACAAGAATTTGCCCCCGAGCAATTATCAGCAGTCCCACGAAATTGTACCTATTGCTTTCTTGCTAGAAACCACAAGAAAAGTCTCAAGGGCTACTAGGCTTGTTAGAGTTTAGAAAGTCATAGAAAACACAACAGGGTTCAGTCGAGTTTCAACTGGCACTATGAGACAAAAGGGAGCTATTTTGGCTGTCAACAGCCCCAGACTACACACAGACGTTCAAATAATTATGAAAGCACCAGAAGATCCAGGTTCATCAGGGCTCTAAACGACAACATCAAGACACGAGGGGGTCTAGCTGGGCTCCGAACATCACTTACAATAAGTCACGGAAGTTCACTGAGTTTTCGGAAGACATGACATGACAAACGGGGATCTTGCTCAGTAGTGCTTTAAACGACAAAACCGAATTTACGAGGCACTAGACGTCTGGAAGACACAAATAGATACAAAAGAGCTCATCAGGAGTCTAAACAACACATGAAGATACCGGGAGGCCTATTTGGGCCCCGAACATCAATTTCAACAAGACATAGGGATTTATTGAATTTTCGAGAGACATATGACAGATAAGAAAAACCATCTCGCTTTAGATGCAAAAATGAATTGAGAGGGTCCACTTGAGGTCCAAACAATACAAGAGGACATATTGGGCTCACTGCTCCACGTACCGGAAGGAGTGGACATTCGCGAAAGAGGAAAATTTTTGACTGCAAACTCCATAGATTCCCACGTTTGAAGACCGAAATCAGTTTGAAAAGTTTGTCGCCAAATACATCTCAACACTGGACATCAAGTGTGCCTATCCCCATGGCTGAAGGTTTATAGCAGTTCACAGCTTTCTCTGTTCCGAACCGAGGATAACTCCACTTCAAGAGGATGCCATTCGGCTTGCACAATGCCCCAGCAACATTCCAGCGCTGCATCCATCAAATCATCGGATACGACCTAGAACCAGACGTATTCGTCTACCTTGACGACGTTATAATCGTGTCGGTATGCCGTTCGAGAACCAAGTCCAAATACTTTTTGTTGTCTTTTCTCGACTCCCAAACGCAGGCTCCACTCTGAATCGCGACAAGTGCAATTTTTGTCGTCACGAGTTCAGGTATCTCGGATATGTAGGTAACCGTCATGGCCTTATGGTGGACCCTGACAAGGTGAAGGCTACTGTTGAAACACCGGTGCCCAAGAAACTAGGAAGAGGTTCGACGTTTCATCAGAATGGCTAGCTTGATAATTTTTCCCAACTATCCATCAATCATCTCAACAGTTTGCGGCTTGCTCAAGAAACATGTCACCGTTCCGGAATATAGCCTGTCTGTTGTGTTAGAGACGGATGCAAGTGACTTTGGCATGAGAGCCGTGTTAGTCCAGTCCACACCGGAAGGCCTCAAATTCATTTGCTATATCAGTAGATCTCTGGAGGAAAAAGAACGACAATTTACCACTACCGAGAAAGAATGCCTAGCGGTGCTCTGGGCTGTGGAGAAACTTCTTGCTTTCTAGGTGCTCCGGAAGAAATGATGTGATGGAGTCAGGGTCGCTTTAAAATCGACTTGTCAATTTCACGCACTAGCAAACATGTTCGATCGGATTGAAATCAAGTAATCCTGCTGGCTAGTCCATTCAATTTCTATGCGGACGAGCTCATTCACCAGTATGATATCTTGGCCATGCTCTTCCAGGGATGGCACAACAAGGTTTACAATATCACTAGGTCATGGTAGCGTTCCTCATTCACCATGGTTGATCAGATCCACAAGCTTTGTGCGGCTGTTATAAGTGATACTTGATACCAGCCCCTAGATCGTCACAGATAACCTCCCATGCACCTCCCGTCCATGCACCATGCTGTTGTGCCCAAGCTCATCTGAGTGGATTAAGGCTCAAGAAGAATGAGTTTTTACGACACGTTTGGCTAACACTCTCTGGCGGTTTGTAGTGCTTGTCTCTAATAGGGCAAGGTTTGAACTGACCGGCGTCAGGCGAACTGACTGGAAGAGATAAGCGAAACTTCAAATAGGTAATTTACCCCTTTGCTTGTATGCTATGGAGAATGATGTCACCTGGAGAAGGCTTTCATGGGGGGGTTGGCGTGATTCGCTGAAGAGCCACAATCTCAAGTCTTGAGATTCAATCTTCAGAAGAAGGCTTACAAACACTTCGAGCGAACGATGGTCGAAAGAGTTGTTTTATGCATAGCTAAACTCGCGTGGGCGCGCTCGCAAAAACCGAGGGTACTACAGAGAAAGAACTTACTGCGTCCAAAAACACTAGCAACCTCCGTAAATTTTGTCATCATTTTGTCTTTTTGTAATCCGCCACAATTTCCTAATTTATTAGCTGTTTCAGCCAGCTAGCCTTTTCAAGGTAAGGTAAAGGTTCAACAGGTTTTGTAGCTAACTAGCACTTTTCAGTTTGTTCCAGCAAACAGATAACTCCGTCTCTTCGTTTCTCAAAGCCATAGCGCCCTAGTTACAGTAGATCAGGGACCTCTGTCCAACTAGACCTCCGATAATTGCTGCGGAAGAACAATAATTGCAGCCGTCTCAAAAGTCAATGATTGCTCAGCCAAATTTAAGGGTCAATTACCATAAAATTAAGAAATTTGCACATCAGATGGCTTGTCAAGGTGAAGATTTTGAAGTGAGCGATGCTTCGACTATGCATGCAGTCAAATTAAAATCTTAAAAGAAATGTGACATATAAACTCACATAACATACCACCAGAAGCAAAAATTATTTTCAGCTTGATTACAGAGCCACGGCGAATCTGTTCACTGATTCGTAATTTGTTTGATGTTATTCAGAGCTTGTTGTTGATTGCATTTGTTTGATTTTATCCAGTTTGTTACATGGGCTAAGGTTAATTTACCTGATTATCTGTTTACGTTTTGCATTGCTCATTCCACTAATTCATGACAAGTTTGGGGGTCTTCGGAACGTCGAATTGATTGGTATCATTATTCATAGATGTGATTATATGATAGCTGATCGATTAAGAACAATCACAACGTAGAAACCATTTTTTTCACGCCAAGTTTGCAAACACCTTGTAGAGCTCGTTGTCGAGCGACATACCTTGAGATTTTGTAACCGTTTCAAAATTCCCGCGCCAGTGCGTAGCGAAAAGTCCGCTTGGCTGCGGCGATATGGTGGCGCCGCCTGGCGGGACGCTTAGTCAGTCGAGTTTTTGGGGCGAAAAAGCGAAAGCAAAGATGAGCGAGTAGCTCCAAAAACGAAGCCCCGTCCGGGGGGGGGGGGCACAGCCGCTTGAGGTCAACGCTCAGACCAGCTCCAGCTTGGCGCCGCTTATGCGGCCCCGTGGCTAAAAGAACTCGCCAGAAACGTTCCTGCCTCAGTTCCTGCCGTCCATCATTGTAAATTTCATCATCACCTCTGCCTGTGGGGCCTACCGATCAACTGGAAAACTTCATGGGGGCTTCACCGTCGCAGCAGTCGCTCCCATCGTAACCCCCATGTGAGCCATCATCGTCACAGCGGCCGTTTCCGTCACGCCGACTCTCGTGCCGACTCCATCGTCGTCGAAGGCATCAGCCGAGGCATCAGCTGTTCGCAAACCCAAAAATACAAACTTCCGTCTCTCCGCCGGAAAAAAAAACTCAAGCCCGAGTCATCAGCTGTTTGTCACCGAAGTCACCGCTACGCCGTGTCAGCCGCTGCAGCCGAAATTCGGCCAATATCCTCGTCAGGCATTGATTAAAGTTGAGTAGTGTCCCCAGTGTTCATATTGTACCACGTTTCAGGGCCCATATTATTCAAAATTTATTATTCTATATTGTATTTTCATCCGCTGTACCGAGTGTTTGTACCTACAGCTTAGTTTTGCCTCAATTACTGTGTGAGTGGATTGTTCATAGGTACCGGCCGTAGAGGAGTCCACGACAGCTGGCGGAGCAGTCGAACTCTTTACTTCCTCGCCGAACTGTTTGACCTGGGAAAGAACTTCGTGAAGATGGCGCCCACATTCTAACATCAATACCCGCCGCATAGAACTCTCAAACGCTGCGGCATTCCCCAGGTCAGTATGCAATGGCCGAGACTCCGTCAGGCTGGGCTTCTTCTGCGATCGGCCTAGAAACTCACCCACCACAGTACTCGAATCATCATCGTCGATCCCGGATGAGCAATACGTTTTGATTTTGTTTATTGTGCCATTTTATTCTTTTACTTACATAATACACCCTCTTTCAAAATTATTTGTGTACATACACTGATAGCCACGTCATTTTAATATACTTGTTGAATTGTTCAAATGGCTTTCACCTTACCTAGCCCAATTCACACACCCATCCTTCTCCCAAACCACAACCCGCTCTACGCTTCTAGCCGGCAACGAGTCCAGGGCTTGTACCTGGGTGATGATCATAAGCGACCACCTCCAGCCCTTCTCCCACGGAGAGAACCGCTCCACCACTACCTTTTGGAGTGAGAAGGTTACAATTTGTTGAGCATGTCTCCAAAGATCGTGATCAGAATAATATTTCGAGGAGCGGACGAAGACTGCGAACGTCAGTCCTCAACATAGTGTGGAATTTTTGCGGATCGCAGACTTATAATCCTTGCTGGGAGGAAATACATTGGATAGATGTAGTATGTGCTCCCTCCAGGATAGAATGAAGCGCCCCTCCAGGATAAAATGAAGCGTCGAGCAATTATTTTCATCGAAGATCGAAGAATAAAGAGTTGTCTTATATAGGAAGAACGTTGGAGGTTGGAGGACTCACTCCAGGTCAGTTATAGAATAATTGGTTATCTGTTTAACATTGCCATCAAGCGCATTTACCGTTTGTGCTTTTATCGCCTGTTGGGATCTCTACGTTCGTTCGTGAGTCGTGACTAGGGGGATCTTTGAGACGGTGTAACCAGAACAAAATGTGGTGATCAGTGATGACGTCGAAATGTGTACTGTTCAGAAAATATCTTGAAATGTGTACTGTTCAGAAAATATTATCCATTTCACCCTTATTTGCCACACAGCAAGCCATGATATTGTTTTCTTAGGTTTAGCGTACCGACGAAACTATCAGTTTATTGACAAATTTTGAAAATATCAGGTCAAATCAGTTTTCAAGATGCCAAATCATCCCGCATCAAACGAAAATACAAGTTTGCGGTATATTCAGCACGTTGAGTGCCTACAGTCAGACATGGCCTAAAACATGCCGGTGAATGGGACTGCTTCTAGTTCTTGGGGTAAGTAAAACCTTCCGATTCTTTTACTCTCAGCTCAAATTTGTTTTGGGGTCAAGAAATTCATGTTTTAGTTTCAAATGATAATTTACCTGTGCTTTTCTCTCGCTTTCCTTGGGCCTAGACCCCTGGCCCAAATTCTTTTTCGCGGCGCGGCGTCATTACGGTATCATTGTGGTGATATCACTTGAAAGTCGGTTTGACAGCTTGAAAAAATCGATCTTCAGATCCTCAATGTCAGAGCTATATAACCTCCACTGCGTGAAACCACATGTCTGTCTCAAGGATACCAACGTAACTGAAATTTTTCATAGCTTGCTGAGTGGCAAATAAGGGTGAGACGGATAATATTTATCTTAGCATTCTTAGATTTTCCATAGACTAGATTACAGCCAGACACTCGCGCTCAGTCAGTTCATGCAGTGGTGGAAAACTTCCATTCCCGGAGAGCGACCTCTACAGGATGCATCGATAGCTCGATCGATAACATGTCCGACTTCGACTTCCAAGTTCGTAGCAATCCAGAGTTTTACCAGTTCAAAGAAAAATTGAGGAACGCTTATCATTACATAGGCTACGCTATTTGGACGTTGCCTGTGGGGGCTTAAACGCTGAATATTAATATGGAATACCAACGTTTCAATGGAACCGCTACACTTATGTTTGATCTAGTAATTCTACCTACACTAAAAGTTTTCTGGGAGCACTCCTGCGCCAAGTTTCACCAAGTCACCGATCTGACCCCTCTCCCATCAGAATCGCGTCGATTAATTCAAAACTTTCGGGATGAGTAACAGGAGATTTGTGACAGCATAAATCAAAACAGCATAGATCCGTGCGTGGTTGGGTAGAGTTGCCAGTTCAGCTTTGGAACCGATAATTCATAGTCGAGTCGCGTCGATCCTTCGTTTCGATAATTAAAATTTATCGGCAATTATTCACGGTAATAGGGTTAAGTGAAGCCGGGGCGTGCCCACAAACGGTCTATGTGGTACCTCTACCTATTGGATTGGTATTATAGGTATGGGTAGTGTACCATCACAGAAACAATAACATTCTACCGGCGTAGCTGAGCGTAAACCATTTAGTTTTGCTTCGGCATTTATCTATGATGGATCTGTGCAGTTGCCCAGCAGGTACCTATGCTCGTGAAGTCCTTGCCGAGATAACCATCCGGCACGACTTCATCCATCGCGCGAGCCATAATAATTGGTCGGTAATTAAAATTCCGATACCTTTTTTATTTGTGAGCTTTTTCGTGATAATTTTGAAACTTTTTTCATTTGCAAATTTAATACGGTTTTTTTCCCGAGCGCATCAGAGATGAGAGATGGCTCGCGTTCGGTCACACTGCAGACCAAAGACTTTTGCAACTCCGTGAGATTTCCATATCAATGCCTACAAACTCACCCCTATTTTCCCCTTAATTCTTATTAAGCCCTACACACAACTCAACGGAGAACTTCTTGAGAAAGTCATTCCATTCATTTTTAATAAGCCGTGTAATTAGCCCATATTTCCAGTGTTATTGGCCAAGTTTCAAGCACCCATCCATTCCAGTTTCCGGCAGTTGATTTTTCTGCTTTTGCCGCACGATGCGGCTTATATTCTGCGAGTAGATACGTACATCTTACCTGTAAACCTACCTAGTGGTAAAGTTTAATTTTATTGCGCTAGTTCGGCCGAGAGGTCACGGAGATAGTTGGAATTTTTTATTATAGGCGGGTCCGCTGCTGTAAAACAATTGATGGGCCATAAAGCTTCGCGACTCACGTGCCATTAAAAAGCGCTTAAAAAAACTTTATTGGTCGTGTAAATCAAGCATCGTCGGTTTTTTTCGGGCTTTGCTATATACTGTAATAGCGAAGAAAGCAGAGGGAGAGACCACGAGAGAGCTTTTTCCGGAAGACATTTTAGAGGTTTGGCTTTTAAAGTTGAGTGATTGCGTTTAATGCGCGCTTTTTTCCTCCCATTAAAGTGATAGTTACTTGCGTTGTCAGATGGGTAGTATTAAAGTATCGGCCTTTGCTTAGTAGGTCTGGCCAGCCACCACGGGCCGGAACAGAGGTAAGTATATAGCTATACAAAGCATTCATAGCAACAAAGTATAAGAAGGTATAGGTACAGATTTTCACATTAGGAAAAATCTCTGGTACACATACCTACACAATACACACAGCATTATTCTTCAGCTGTTCTGTTTTTTAGCGCCTCTTGTCATATTTCTCGTGTGCTTTTAGCTTCAAATATTGCGCCAACCGCGCCACCGGAAACGAATTTGCTCGCTTTCTTGCGACTTTATCTTGCGACGCCAGAAGAGTTTCAAGGCAAAGATTCCTCTCTGCTCATAAACCCTGATGACCCCTCTAGCTCTTCGTTTGTGTATCTTATACACCAATGGTGCAAAGCATTTTCTTTTTTGCTGTCAGAGGACGTGAAGGTATTTGCAGAGCAGAGTGAGATGCTTATCGCATGCATTTTTAAACATAAAATCCGCAATGTTCCCGGCGAAATTCGCACGGGCGTTTATTTTCTTCGGTGCAAGTGCCGCGCGCGCGGACTTGAAATTCTAAAAGTCCTCTGGAACTCTTGAAAACGGTGATAAGTAGGTGAGAGGTCCATCTCTGTGCGCCATATAGCAGAGACGTGACGGGATTTTTCGGAGAGTCCTTGAAGAGTCAACTGTGCGGAATCGGAATAAAAACTCTACCGAAGACACTGAAAAGTGGACGTATGTATTGTAGCTTAGGTTTAAGATTTCTATCATTTCTCCTCTTGGCTGCGCTATAGCAAATAAAGCACAATCGCGATCCGTCATGGAAAAGTTAACTTGGGTATCTAGATCAAAGAAGTTTCATACAGATAGACTGCTAGACGTTTATACATCGCGGTACTTATGCGTATTCACAGGACATCCAAATTCCAGAATTTTAGGAACATACCTACTTCTCAATGATTCCCAGAAGTGATGGTGAATGTGTGTGCTGGTGCCTCAGCATTCTTTGCTTGATTATGGTGACAGTATCTGTCATACCCATACCTTCTACCGCCTACACTTCGACCGAGCTTTTACACGTCAGCTGTAAGAGAACCCCTTCCATAATAACCTTCTTACCACGGGTTCCACCAAAAAATTTAAGAGCGGTAAGCTAAACCGAGATTGAACTGATTTTTTGGTCAACGCTGTGTAACCACCCACTCCCACTCCACATACAAAAATAAATATTTCCTAACCCAAAGGAAAATAATCTCCTGATTTTGAATAATGAGAATGGCCGTGATTGTGATCGTCTAGCGGTGATTGGTAGGACTCTTGTTGTGCCGAAGTTCTCCTCAGTAGCACAGCTAAGTAAAGACTTGGAAATGAAGCACAGAAACTTCAAATCAACAAAGAACAATTTTATTTCAAAGACAAATATATCAGTTCATGTGCAGGAATGTAATAATAATTTAGTAACTCCACCCTCCCACTATTTGAAATGCAGTATGCAAGTAACTGATTCAGAGAGGATAAGTGAAAGACGAGACAGGGCGTTGCTCTCGCTAGAACAGATCACATTTAGTTCCACGAACCTTAATTGCTATGGAACTCGGGATAGAGGGAAAAAGAAGACTGAAGACCAATGTGTGAGTAGCGTCAGTGTGTCACTTGGCGCAGAGTGAAGCAGTGGGAATAAGTTTGTAAGTAAGTCTGCGACGACCTAAATTGATGAGAGATCTGTAGAGAACAGAGACGATTTTGGCAAGCACAGGTGCCTTTGGACCTGCTGTCGAAAGAAGAAGAGAGAACAGTGTCGCATCTCTGGAAGTTTCTTAATTGTACCATAATAAAACATTACAATAAAATATCAGTAATAAAACAATCTATCCATAATCATAGGAATACACAAAATCACTATTCATGAAGAAGAATATTCTGACCATGTCCATCAAGTATGACAACATATCTCGTAGTTCTCAAAACCACGTCACCTGTTTGTCTCGCTAAATCCTGGCTCTCATGTAGCTCGCCCGAAGGTCATCTGGAGATCTTGTGGCGACATCGTTGTACTCTTTCGTCTCTCTCAAAGCATCAAAAACAGTTACCCACACTCTATATTCATCCCCTTTGCTTTTCCAATGTGATTATACCCCATTTCAGTTATGAATTCAACAATCATTGACGTCTACATGACATGAATAGATACAAGTTGACAAACAGATCAAATAACTGAACTTGCGAGCATTCTGGAGGCACGGCAGCTGTACTCTGGAAGTCTTCATCATCGAAATAGACTCGTATCTCCCCTTTACTAGGATCTGGAAGTACCAAATACTCTCGTGTTCTTCTCCCAGACATCTGCCGACTTTTCTACACTTTTTCAACTTCCGTTTCTTAACAACGGCGTCTCCCTTTTCAGGTGTATTACCAAAGCCCACAACGTTTCAAGTTGAATCTTGATACGCCAAAGTGCCAGTCGGTTTTAGATGGGAGATTCATTATGGAAAATACGTCAAACAGTAGTGCTAGAAAACAAGGAAGCAGGGAAATTTGGAGGTAGTGGACGAAAGACGAACCTGGCAGATCTTGTGGGTTCCGGTAAGTTGTTTCCGAGCAAGGCTAGCAGGAAGCAAGAATAACGTTCAGATGAGAGTCAAGTTTTAGGAAATTTCACTGAGTTACTTGATGAGGGATTTTTTTTTAAATGTCTGCCAGAAATTGCGGAGAAGCGATGAAATAAATGAATGAAACCACAACGACATGAAAATTTTAAACTGGAGATCACTTTGACAAAAAAACCTTGAGAAAAGAAAAGTTTTGTGTAACAAACTCCTTCGTAGCCCCCAAGAAATTTCCTACGAAGCAACTTGAAGTGTCCTAATGGATGAGAGTTAACAAAATGACAAGAACCACTAACAAAACGACATTTAACAGAGACCACGACAATGTGAAGGCTTATGAAGACACCTGTGGGTCTTGATCCGGACGACCTGTAGAAGTGTCTGGCTTCAAATCCTTGACATGCCACACTTCATCTCGAGTGCCATCTTCCTCACGTAGCTCGTACGTTCAAGGCGACAGTCGTTTTGCAATCAAGCGAGGACCTACAAATTTGAGGGCCATTTTGGCAGTGGAGTACTGACCAGGGTTGGACAGTACGGGATTCCCCCTCCGGACGTGATCTCCAACTTGATATGTGACGTCCCGCCGTCTCAAATCGTACTGCCTCTCACTTACGTCGTGCGCACGAATCAGCCTCTCTCAAACTTTCTGGTATATTCTCGAGAACTCAGGTCTGGGAAGAGGGGTAATGTCTCCTAGGTCTCCCTACGTGCAAATCTGGTTGCAGTTATCACCGTTCAGGCACATTTGCCTACCAGAATTGATAAAATACGGCGTTGAGCCAGTCGCCTCGTTTCTGGACGTCCTCATGGCACAGACCAGTTTTTGGAGATACAACTCCCAGTCGCGGTGATTTTTTTTCACGTATGACGCCAGCATCAGTTCCAGCACTTTGTGGTAGCGCTCTACGTTATTGGCCTGAGGATGATGGTGTGCCGCAGGTGATACAGAAACGAAGTACTTCTCGAGGGATGCTCTGAACTCTCGGCTGGTGAATTGTGCACCGTTATCACACACCAACAAATCACGGGACAGATCATCACTGGTCGCATTCGTCAGATGGAATTGGCACCAAGGGTGAGAGTCTGGGACAAGCTGGGAACTACTCAAACTTCAAAAAACCACTCCATAGTAAGTACGCACCCCAATACGGGGTTTTTATAAGAATCTGTGATCGCGGCAGGCATGAGTCAGGCCAAAAATCGCAGTAACAGGCGCAATTGTAGTGATGGAAAGCGAATTCCAAAGGCGATGCGATCATAGACATTTATAAACACCCGGTAGTAATGTGACAGGCCCTTGTGTTCCAATCCGCTGGTCACTTGCTACAAGACACTCGCTGAGGCGAGCCGGAACCTTCTTGCTACTCATCTTCTCCAAAAGGCAAGCACCATTGGGTCCAACACACGTATGATGGGAGGCTCCAGTATATATAGTAGTCCAGTCATCTCGACTCCCCGAATGGTTATTTTCAAGTACAGGCGAACATCGTTCGATAACTGGGATAATTTGAATCATACTGATTTGACCGAGTCGAACTTTGGCGAAGGTACCGCGTCAGTATAAGATCGGTCATGGACTCCTTCGCCCTTTAGTTTCCCGAGAACTGGGAATGTTTGCCAGACGTTGGAAGTTTACAGGTTGGTCATTGCGAGTAGTATATTATCTTCCCTGTGGTCCGCATCGATGGTAGTATAGTGTTCCGGGGGCGGTACACACTCGGGCAAGATGACCTATCTGCCTACAGTTCCAACACACCAGCTCTCTCTTGTACGCCGGGGGCTTAGGGTTAGATCCAGCTGACTGAATCGGTACCGGATTCATTCCACAAACTTTCCCTGTAGATGTTGATGCGGGCGGTATTCCTGTCTAAATCGAAATTGCATCCTTTGCCATGCCCTCGTCCCACTCGATCCTGTTCCAGAAGCCAAATCCTGTTCTGGGAGCTGACCTTTGTTCCACGGAGGAGGTCTATACTGTGGTGCAAGTCGTCGATTGTTTCCCGCCTTGCGACAAAACCGACTCAATTCTGCTACAGCAAGGATCCCACAGTGGATCAACTCGCGTGCTGCAAGTAAGGCAACAAGTTATTTTGGAGATTTCTCAATTTCTTGGTGGGGACATCTTTCAGAAATGTATTCTAGAAATAATGAGGAAGAGATAAACATGAACAAATAAAAACATAGCGACATAATAATTTTGAAGTGAGATCAATTTGATGAAAAAACTGAATTATGTTTCTTTTCTTGCCATTGGAAATTTGTATCTTCGATCCTGCCTTCGTGAACCATATAACCTATAACCTCAAAGGTTATAATGATTATCATTGATATTAGTGCGGTTAAAGCCCTAGATTACAGCAACAGTAGTTTAAGTATGCGATGACGCAAACTTTTCCCCAGACATCATGTTTTCACAACAATGAAAAATTCGTTTCCAAAGCACGCTACGAGAGACAAGCTTTACTCTCTATGTAAATGTTATCTCACAGCCCCTGGCAACTAGTCACTCTATCGGTTACATCAAGGACGCACGTAAATTAGAACGCTTGACAATTTCCCTAGTTTCCAACTCCTAGGCTTGCTTGTAGTCGGCCTTGTTATTTCAGCAAACATCTGAAGGGCAGACGTAAACACACACACACACACACACACACACATGGGCTAATTCGAACACCCTGTATGATGTTGATGATGCGCATACAAAGCGACAATGGAAATGCCGATAATGACTGCTGGGCTGTATTCCTGTGTACCACACACGACGCCACGATATACACCAAGCACACACGGTCCCGCGTGCGATGCGGGGAACGACAGGCTGGCTGAGGGCCGGGCTGGCAATGATGGGCAATTCATGAATCGGACTTCATCTGCATCAATCAACATACCCCGGCAGTGCATTTGCGATGATTGATCATCAAACTGGACATAATTGAAGCGTAACGCGATTAAAAGGTTGACAAAATCGATATTACAAATTATACGTCGACGTCCCAGGGTAGTTGTGCATGAATCCCCGGATTTGGGGCATGAGCCTACCCCCATGGCCTCCAACCCCCAACCGTGAGTTTGCACACTGGCTCGGGTCTCTCATTCTGTGTCCATCCGACATGATGGTATCTGAAAATTGGAAAGCGGAACGCGAGGCGAACGGTACTAACTGAAGGAAAACAAGAACGCACGTAGGTATATAGCTACTCCGCTTAAACTAACTGATGATAAGTAAACATTTTTCGATGAGAGTGACGGGACAAAAAACAGATTATCAAGTCGGCGCGACGATTGGTTGGGGATATAATGAAATTCTCACCCGTTTCTATAAAAAGTACAAGTAGGCTAGCGCTCAACGTCAACGGTATAATTTCAACGGCTTCTGTTACATGCCAAAAAGGCCTCGTACCTTTTCGGTGCATGTGTCCGTCTTATTCAGGAACACGGTCCGCCAGCTGATCAGAGGAGATAGGCCGGGGTTCTTCAATGTTCGGGGGCGCCACAGTATTGTGAACCGAATTCACAGAAGAACAATTTTTAGCACCAAACAATGACTGATACAATACTAAAGATGAAGCAAAGATTGGATTTCAAATAAAAAGTTTATTTACAAAAGGTAACGAAGATGAACAGGTGCCGGTTAGCTAGTTTTACAATAAAGGAAATGAACGAGACTGATATGTCAAATAATATTGCCACAATAAAGATTATGTTACGTTCTGGTGAAAAGCTTGGCTTCAACACAAGCCGAAATTGAATTGAACGTTATCCGTCCCAAAGCATAGGTACCTCTCAAGCAGCAATTTAGGGCCAAATTACCAAGCTAAAGTCAAATTGGCTTAAAGAAGGCGAAATATGCATGAATTTGACATAAAATTTTCCTTATATGACAAATGCTCCACAAAGTCATTATTTAAATCAAAAATTACCAAGATTTAACCTTGCGAAAACCCTAAATCTACCATCGACTTCAAAAAGTTTTTGCAAGTTAAAAATTACCTAGATTCCACCTAAAAAATGCCTTCAAATTCTTTAAAATTTTTAAGGCATTGTCTAGGGCAAAAATTAGTTCATTTTCGCTTGACTTTCGCTGTTAAAGTCCATTTTACCTCTGAGGTTGATTTAAGCTATCAACGGTAGTCGCAATTACTTCGAAATTACCCTAATTTCAACTTCAAAGTCTGGTTATGAATAACCTCTTTATACTAGTCCAAATTTGGTATTTTTTAACTTTACACAATGCCTTACAGGTCATGGTAAATAACAAGGGTTATTTTAGTAAAAAAGCGGACCTATTCAATTTGAACATTTGCCTTTGAAGTCAGAATTACTATAAAAATTGACTTATTAAGGAACACTGGTCAAAAGGAGGACGAAAGTACCATTATAGTGAACTTTAAAGGAAATCCGTCTTATGTGGCTTTTGAGGTCAGAAAATGAGCTGGCTTTTTGTTGTTTGGGGTTTTTCATGCAGATCATCTCTTGTCAGTGTTACCAGTACCTGCTGTGTTGTGAAATATAGTGCAAAGCAGAAAATGTCCTCCAAGAAGTTTAAGCCGTATAGGCACACCGCAGGTTACTATCGCCTATTAAGAAAAAATGTCACCGGCGCGGCTCAAAATCCAACTCCGCTTTCGTCAGAAATGGCGAACATCGACATACCAGCATCGCTCTCCGACTCCGATTTATTGAGCACGTAATTCAAAATTGTAGTCTTCATAGTTGAAATTAGGTCCAAATCGATAATTTAGGGAAAGTTGACTCTGAAGTCGATAACAACAAAAAACCATGAGTGGACTTTGTGGTAAAATTTACCTAATTAGGTCAATTTTGACTTCAAAGTTTGAATTTGAAGTAATTTTGCCCTGTTCGAAGGGAAATTTTCCTTATAAGTAAAAAACAATAGTCACTATTGGTGTGATACGAAGCTTCTGAGCAAACTTCGATGTAAAACTTTGCGATTGTATAGTAAATTTGCCCTGAAAGTCAAATTTCGAAATATCACCAGACACGCCATCTCACTCCAGCAGGTTTCACGTCCGCCATTACGATAAAAGCTGTTCTGTAATTTTTGTATTCCCTTGTTTTTTGTGGCAATTACTTGTTTTTTGCCAGGCACCAGGCAAAAAAAGTGTAATCAAGAAACACTGTTCAATTTAAGAGCTCAATATTAACATTTCAGTGCTCTAAACTGTGATTGACCAAAAAAAATTTAAGTCGTTATTTCCGCAAGTTCTGCAAAAAATCGATTTTTCCAAGGCGCATTGCAATATTTGGAGGTGCAAGAGGCACATTTGTCAAAAATATTTCCTTCGTGTGAATATTATGACCAGAGAGGAGTCTCTAAGTCCGCAAAATGTTTCGTGCTATAGGTAGGTAGGTGTATTTTGCTATGAAGGACGGAGGTCCGCCATGAAACTCAATCACTATAGTAACACCAACAAGACTATTGTTCACTAATGTGCTAATGTCTTTCAAAGTCGTATGACCAACTATAAGTCAGGAAAACCCAAAATAATACCATAGTGGATAATAATACCTATTCAAGTCTTGTAAGACACAGGTCACAAATTAGTAAAAATAGGTCTAAATTACTTATTGTTACCAAGAATCTAACTTATTTTAGGTTCAGCCGACTAACAGGGTATCTGACCTATAAGTCAAATCGACCTATGTGCCCAATTATCGACGTTTAAATTACCCACTTATTTTTCCCCACTTACCTGAATTCGACGTCGATTAAACGTAAATCCGACCTATTGAAAATTGGTCGCTGACCAATAGTGAGGTAGATTTTAACCTAATTTGGCCCTAATTTGTTGCTTGGGCTGTCGTCCAATTTTTGACAATGCCAGACAATTCAAGCCGAGGTGAATCTAACGCGGCACGCTATGTAACTAAGTTGATAAGCTACCCCAAAGAATGTTATCGGCTTCTTTTTCATACATCAAAAATGTTACAGAAACAATTATAATCTTAGGCACGGGACCTTGTGGATTGAATTCTGAGATTTTTCCTTCGAAATAAATAATTACTGATTTACAAGTCAAGCTAGGACCTTTCGCCCTATAACATCTACGTTAATTTCAAAGTCACCAGCAATAAGGTACCACGAGACTGTCGGTGGCAAAACTACAAAATTTGTGTACGGATTACAAAAATGTGATGTTAATTGGAACAAAGCGCATATACTCTCGGCGAATGGTCGAAAATCGAAACAATTTACTTGCAAACAGACTGAATCATGATTTTACATTTTATTGACCCCTGAAAACTGTCGATCTATATTTTTTTTTGTCTTTTTTTCTAGAACGGTTCTCGAGTAGTGTTCAACCAAATATCAACGTGAAGATGATTATCGTTTACGCCTCTTCAATGAAACACAAGTAACCGAAGGAAAATAAAGCAACACAATAGGCGAATGTCGCCGCTTACTTGACCTAAGCGCAAAGCGATACACACGGTGACGCTTCCTGACGGCCGCGATCGACAATTTGTCGTACGCTGAGACTTCCAGAGTGCGGGCGATGGCTAGACTCGGTGCCGTAGAAGATGGGGTCCACGCCAGTGCGACAGGATTCGCCGGGCGGTTTGGAAAATCTTGCACTCAAACCAAAACGGGCTCCTCGTTGGATCGTTCCCTTCCCAACAGGGGAAACTCCCTGTTGCGTAAATGACAATGTCTATGACGGTGATGATAACGACTTGCTTGCAAACTCTCCAGACTTCGAAACGGGGTGAGGGGAAAATAAGTTGTGTTGGAAACTTTATCGCTGAGAACTCGTTATGTAGCAGAAAAACCAAGTGGTGGGCAAAAGAAGAAACCTACAACAATTCACTCAACTCAGTGTCGACTCCAACCCAAAAAGATGACAAAAAAGAGGATCCAAGTCAGTCTTTTCTTTACCTGCAGGTGACAGATGGTTTCGTTAGATGCGCCAGGTATGGCCGTACTTTCTCAGACGTCGAAACAATGCCCTCTTCGGGTGTTCCAATACCCTAACGATCCAACGTTTGCCAAATAAATCCGCAGAACAGGCGGTTTCTGGCCTCGTACTAACACAATTCCAAAGACCACTCGGGAAAAAAAAAAAACGTGGATGTACAGCACACATCTAAACGACAGCACTCATGCGAGTTTTAAATGAAGAAGGAAGAAAAGTACCTACGTCGCTTCGTTGTATCAGATTCTTTTTGCCGGCGCGCTGGGCAGAATTCTTGTCTATGACCAATTGGAGGAAGGCACGCGGAACTCGTTTGCCGGAAAGACCACCGCAAGACAACGAAACTCCTCAAATACCAGAAAATAAATGGCAGGGCAGAACTGGATTGGCCCAGTCGGTTCAAGTATCAAAAAACAAACCAAAAGCAGAAAACGACGTAACACTTTAACAATAACCCATTGCTTAACCCTTAGATACCCAAGCTACGCAAATCTACGTTGAGACCCAAGCGGGGTCACTAGGGTCCCCCGCCAATTTTTCAAAAATTTCACGTGCCAGATATTGCCAAATTATTCAAAACACTTGATAACTCCATAATAACCACTTAGACGTTATTATAGTGAACGATTTTACTAGATATTGAAAAGAAATTGAATCACATTTTTATAAATTTGGAAATAGTCTTAACACACTGACTGTCCACTTATAAAGAAAATAATATGACTGAAAATGAGCCAAAAATGGATCATTCTCCCATAGCACAATCAACAGACATGAAAGCAGTAATGTTTCGCCGATGGACATCGCCAAATTTTTTTCGACAAGTATCGCAGGCCATTTTGCATGCTAAATTATTAAAATCACATTGATACCCAAGTGGGGTACTTTGGGGGCCCACTCACCTTATTTGTCCAAGTTATTTACACCTGTGCTGTGAAATTTTCAAATTTTGACATTGAGACTCAAGCCCACATTCCATTTGACAAATAGCTGTGAATTGGATTGCCTACTCTCACATACGAAAAAGTTACAGCCAATTTTCCGAATGTGGGGGACCCAGGTTACCCCGCTTGGGCATCTAAGGGTTAAACCATACGCAATTATACCAAAACTTCTTCAATCATACCTGCTGTTATGAATTTGCGTTGGGGTAGGTCTATTATCTTGGAAACAAACAACGCTATAGAAAATATTGTCGCACTTGAAGATCGCACTTTGCTGTGTTCGCACCGTCGCTCTGATTATATCCGTCGCCGTCGTATTATATTCCGGCATATTTCAGCCAAAACAAGTCTAATAATAAGAGATCAAGAAAAGTCTATCGACTTCGCGTAAGTATGTTCGGGCAAGCTCTTGATGCATGATGCATGGCCCTTCCGCCAATCCAGGTCCTGGACTCCCTGAGATTTTTTTTTCGGTTTTTCCTTCCTAAATAAATCTAGGGACGTTTTAAACGAGCAACTCTACAAAAGGAAACCTCTTCTCCATCAAATCCCGTATGGCGCTACATCTACCACCGCCACAATTTGGGCTTTCCATAGTGTTACGAGCGGCGATTCCCGTGCATTCTGGAGCACATCTGATCTTTCTAGACTCTTCCCACTGAACATTTCCAGAATATACGCGATGGCCTAGCGAATGTGGCGACTTCAAAGGCCGAGTACCACACATCTGTCTATTTGGCGGAGGTGCCGATTTACAGCACGTTGATAATGCCTGCGAAATGTGTAGGATTTTTTGGGAGTCGCCTAGAGACCGTATGCCGGGTCACTGTGGAATTCACTGGAGGACCGATGGAAGATACGAGATTAATAGTCGGAGCTGTATAAAACACTGCTCCTCGGCCTACGGGCAGTATCGAATCCGGAAAGATCGGAAGCGATAAAAAGCGAATAGTAATCAGCGATATTCTCAAGTAAATATTTGTAAGCGTGTATTTATTGTAGTACGCAGTGATAAACAGGGTGTGTTTTGGAATGATCGTTTGGACAGACTTCGAAATAGTCACTTTTATCCTCGGTTTGATCCGAAGATGTTGACCGCGGAAATTTTGGGGTGGAGAAACCTCACAGTTGCCCTTACAGGCACCTGGTTTACCACTGGTAGCCCACCGTTTCCCCAAATTCACAGAAATATGTTATTGAATCTTGAAAGTATATGGCTTGATGAGAGAAATCAAAGAAATTATGATATTCCTATCGACTGTTCTGGAAATGGCCACCACTGTTTTTCAGTTTATCAAGAGTAATAATAATAAAGATAAGGACAGTATAGGTACCTTTTTCATAAAAACATAATAAACCGAAGCTCAAAAAAAAAAAAATAAGGAAAACAAGACAAGTGAAGAAGAATATACAAAAATCACTGCATACAACTAACAAATCTAGACCACTTGAAAGCGTCAATGATGCCGTTAATCGGAAAAGGTGCCAAAATGTCGCGAAAAAATTATGATGATACGTATTTCGCGTTTGGGTTCGTTTATAATTTAGACGATCGTTTCAAAACACACCTTGTCTTTTACTGCGTACTACAATAAATACACGCCAACAATTACCTACTGCTTGCGCTTGGGTAGATCGCTTTGACTTCTCGCTGTTATCGCTCTCGATTGAAAACTGGTCCGTAGGCCGAGGATCGTGCTTTAGATAGCTCCGACTATTGTTCTGGAATCTTCCATCGGTCCTTCAGCAAATTCCTCAATGACTTGGGATACGGTTTCGCGGCGACTCCTGAAAAATCTCACACCTTTCGCGTGCTTCCCGCGTGTTCCGGAATGGCGGCACCTCCGCCATTTCGGCCGATGTTTCCTACTCGGCTGTTGAAGTCTCCCATGTAATTTCAATAGCCAAGCCATGCCGTATGTTCTGGTATGTCTAGAACTTCGCACTGGTATACTGCAATCTCAAAGACGGAACAGTCTAGGAAGATCAGGTGTGCTGGAGAATGCATGCGAGAGTCGGCGTTCGTAACAATAGTATCAATGAAAAAATATGGTGGCTTCGTTGATCGTTGGAGCGAAAAAACTATGGAGGCAGCATAAATGTATGGGATATATTGCAAAAGTTTTAATATATTGCTTTTTTCTAAGACAATAGAGAGTTATTGCAGATGAAATAAGGGCAAACAATATTAAAAGCGGCACTATTTTGGCACCTACGCTTGCGCAAATTAGTGCGACGTTAAATTTCCCTTAATAAGGATAGTGCCTGCCTTTATTTGTGCACTCTTTAGGTCGACCTTCTTTATACTTTATTTTGACAAGCTCCAAAAATGGCCCTGTACTTAGTGTATTGTTGGTTGCCTATATCCGCCAATTTTGAGCAAACTTCCCTTACGTTATTAGATAGGGGACTAATTTTTTGCAGATAGACTCTGCAGGCCTTGCAGTACACGTGTGCATAAGAAATCAGACCCGTCAGAGGGGTCCCTGTGTACCGCATGGAATTTGCACTCTAACTTTAAATTGAGACTAAGAATTTAGGTTAGGAATTGGGAATGACGGGGCAAGTAACGGAATTTGCGATCTGCAATAACTCTTATTCAACAACCAAAAATAAATTAAGCAGTATTTTAATAACGCCTCCTTTAATAGTGCCGTGCAGTGAAATGGCATTCTGCAATAACTCTTTATTGATAGCAAGAGAATTTTAGTGGTAGACGCCCGCATGCAGACTTGACTGAAGCATTCAGATATTCAGTAACTCTCCCAAGCAATGTTTTTGAGAGCTGAGCTGATCACAGAAACACATATCGAAGCATTTGATGAATTGTATTTTAATAAACAGATACTGAATATTGACCCTTCTTTGTTTTAGAAGAAATTTTTTTTTTCAAAATTGCCGAGATCGACTAAAGCGCGATTTATAGATTGACGCCCGCCCGTCTCACCGTAAGACGCTACCCGTTAACCGTAAACCATAACCCGTGAAGATTTTAGCCAATTTATAGAACGACGCTACGTAAGCCAAGAGCATGCGCAAATTAGTTCGATTTGACATTTGGTCAGTTCGATGTCACGTTGACAACCAAACTTAACCTAAAAGTGCAAACAATTTCAAGTGTTGGTGTTGTTTATAGTAAAGTTGAACACAGAACACAGGTCACAGGTCATCCTTTATTGGCTTTATCGAAGATGTTGGGGTGTGATTGTATCATTTCAATGAAAAGTGGTAAATCCAGGGAATCCATATCGCAGAAAAAATCGTACTTGGGACTGGATTTTGTTGCAGTTTTGTAGGTTATGTTTATGTCTGGTCACGACCTCGCATTCAGCACACACCACACGGCACGAAAAATAATCAATAATCAGCTGTTCGGGTGGCGCCTTCTGATTGGCTGTCCGTAAGCCGCTAGACGTAAGAGATGAAAGATGGTCATCTTTTCACGGGCGGGCGTCTTACGGCTAGCGCGTTGCGGAGCGAGCGCCAAACTATAAATAGCGGCATACCATTACCAGCAGTTTATCTTGAACGTCTTATGTCTTATGTCTAGCGTCTTACGGTGAGACGGGCGGGCGTCAATCTATTAATCGCGCTTTACAGTGCAATTTTTAAGTATGAGAATGCTGGAATATTCAGCTTCACGTGATGTCTCGACGGCTAGACACCGCCTATTTGGTAACACAGCTGTAGGCTGAACTAAAAACTAACAATCGCACGACTGTAAAGTTATCTACATACCTGCCTAAATGAGATTTGCCGATTGTTGATAGAAAAATAGAAAATGCCGAGATTTGCCGACTTTTGACTATAAAATGAAAAATATGGAGATTTGCCGAGTTATACAGGGTGTTTCAGGAATGATAGTAAAAAATTTAATTGTGGGTAGATCTCGTCAAAATATGACGAAAACCTATATACCATTTTGCAAAGTTTGGCCTAATGACGAAGATACAGCCCTCCAAAGTTAACTTTTTTCGAATTTCAAAAACTTGTTACTCAGGAACGTTTCGACAAATTGAGCTTCAATTCAGCAAAAACTGGTTTGTCATAATTATCTATCAACCTGCCAGATTTGGGAAGAATCCAACCGGTGGTGTAGAAGTTATGAGGGTCAATAATCTAAAAGCACCCGAAGAAAAGTTGACTTAAGGTGACCCCTCATAACTTCTACGCCACTAATTGGATTCTCTCCAAATTTGGCAGGTTGATAGACAATTACAACAAACCAGCTTATGCTGAAGTAAAGCTGAATATGTCTGAACGTTCCTGAGTAACAAGTTTTTGAAATCCGAAAAAAGTGAACTTTGGAGGAACTGTATCTTTGTTATTAGGCCGAACTTTGCAAAATAGTACATAGGTTTTCGTCATACTTTGACGAGATCTACCCACAGTTAAATTTTCTGCTATCATCCCTGAAACACCCTGTATTACGAATGGGGGGGTGTGACACCCCCCCCCCCCCCACACCCCTCCGTCGGTTGGGCCCTGTGACTACTCACTTGCCTTTGTGGGTCTTCATTGGACCATACTAGACCTGGAGCTTCAAATTCTGAAGATACTCCCACCCCTCCGTTCCTAAGGGGCAAATTTGGTGGTGCTGCGGGTCAAAACGCTTGAATAGGTCCAATGATCATCTGTGCCGAAAATAATCGAAATCGTTAGAAGTGCAGAATAATTTGGTGTACCGCTACGACTACTAAACAAATTCAATGATATATGACATTGAATACCATGTCAATTTGCAATGCTCATATTTAGATAAAATACTTCAGTTTTATAATTATTGGTGTGTTCAGATGTCATATGAATAAAACAAAATATATTTATTGACAGCATTTATATAAAAATGCGAAATGCCATGAACAATTCGCATATCTGTTGGTTTTTTCTCCAAAATATTACACAGGGTGACCCAACGAAAACAGAACGGAGAGCTTTTCAGGCATTTCACATCATTTTTTTGGAAATAGCTCAGACAGGTCGATTTTTATATCGAGGGGAACATCTGAAACATACATTGACAAATTTCTATCTTCAGCCCCCTCACCCCTACCCACCTCAACTTTAGAATAGACCTATTTCTTATGGGGAACAGAGACGTTCAGAGAAGGATGAATAATTTTAAGCTACACCCCTGGCCAATTAAACGCTTTTAATTATTAGGCGCGAAATTCGAGGAAGGCGATACTGTCACAATAAATTAGAATTGTCACTGTCACTATGACTGTAACATGTGTCGTGTCGCTACACTGATCGAACAATTCGAAAAATGCGCGTATGCATGTTGTGTGAAAAGGAAATCCGTGGTGAAAAGTTGTCGCACAAAGTCCAAGACAGCATTTCCCCCAAATGTTGCATTCCACGGATTTCCTGCCGATGGAAATAAGCGAAATAAATGGATGGCCGCCACTGGAAGACACGATGCCCAGGAAGAATTTAAAGGCTAGCGGAACAACTTCAGCTGTTTTACAGGTTGTACTTGCAAGGCCAAAAAGGGGGCGTTCAAATCACCGTTCAAAGTGCTGCCTTAGGGAATGCTACCTCACCTTCCTATTTGGCGATAACTTCACAACAAAACCTCCATATTTTGATTCAATCTTAGGTGTCTCACGGGGCACTTCAGATCGGAAGATTTCTATTCATCAGTGATTGAGTGGTACAAAGAAGACACTGAAAACAAATGCTGTTCCGAACATTTTCTTGAGGAGCTTGTTCCTTTTCCTGGCTCCTGTAGCACTTCACTTCTACCTTCAGGTTATTCACAAGTACGTCTTCAAATTATCCTTCCGCACTATACTTCAACCCCTTATTACGCTGGTTCCCCGTCATTTGATGCTTACACTTATAAACAAGTGGAGCGTTGTCGAGTGTGTAGGTTTGCATCGTGGCAAGACTTTTGCTCCACATTTTGGTTCTGCTCTACTGACAACTGATGACAAATTGTAACATATCCTTGTCAGGGGTAATGAGAAGTAGACACTGACACAGTTGCTACGGGAGAATGTGAGGCAAATCCCGCCAATGAGTGGAGATAGGAGGCAAAATGGGCGTGAAAAAGAAATAGGTCCATTTCGAATGACACCATCTACTTTGCGATACATCAAATCAAAGAGAATCAATTTCTTTCTCTGAAAAAAATATTTTTAAAATTTTCAACCTCACCCCCATCTTTCTCAATTTCTCTGACTGTCCCCTTTTCATATCCTCGACCCCTCAATCCTCCTCAATTTAATCAGCGTCATCCTAAATAGCATCTAAGGAGAACATTTTCGGCGGAGAAAAGTGTTACCCGAATCCACCCCTTCCCTCTCCCCCACCCAAATTTCAAAACTGAACAGACACCATCTACTTTGTGATACATCGAATAAAAGGAAATTGATTTCTCTTTCTGAGAACAATGTTTTAAAATTTTCAACCCCTCTCCAGATAAATTAAACATTCGGTGTATTTTAGGAGGAAAGGTGGATTTTTTAAAATCCGGAAAATATTTTATTCAGGAAGAGAATTCAATTCCCTGCGATTTGATGTATCACAAAGTAGGTAGTATCATTTCAGATTTTGAAGTTGAGGTGAGGTATGTAGTCTGATACTTTAGACACAAACGGCGCCTCATACACCGCCGTGTTTTCGTTGCAATGTATCTACACACATCAAAAGAATCTAGGGGACAAGCAAATTCAGACAATTTCTAAAATCATCATTACTTTTGATTGCCATCAGCGATTTCATATCAGTTTTCAATTTTTGATAGCCCAATCCTTTCTTCCCATGCCTTGATTACGTCAAAGACAAACAATGTTTCATAAAGATTCTACAGGGTGATTAATGGAAAAGTGTAAAATTGCCAAAAGTTCAATACGAGCGCGATGTCCTAAAACATTTTTTTATGCATTCCAATAGCACAGTTATAAGGCCTGGTGTTTCAGCTTTAGTAACGTTTTTGAATTTTGGGAATCGAATGTAAATTGCCAAAGATATTGATCATTTTGTGCCGCCATGTTGAACTTCCAAGAAAGTGATCCGATTTCATTCAAACTCGGATCACACTCATGTCTGGTGAAAGTTATTGGAATTCCAAGGTCAAATGTCTTTTTTGGTCACTTTCAAGTCGCCGCGCCACATTGAAGTTTTATGTAAATGATTCGATTCTAGTGTGTTCCAAAGTTTCATTCAAATTAAATCATTTATGTGAAAAGTTCAACATAGCGGCTCGGAAGTGATCTAAAGTGACATTTGACCTTGACATTCCAATTACCTAAACCAGACATGAGTGTGTTCCAAGTTTCAATAAAATCGGATCACTTTTTTCTTTCTTGGAAGTTCAACACAACGGCATAAAATGATCACTATCTTTGGCAATTCACCTTCGATTTCTGAAATTCGAAGACGTCACTAAAGCTGAAATACTGATCTTCATAACTGTGCTATTAAAATGCATGCATTTTTTTTTTTGGAAAATCGCGCTTGTGCTGAACTTTCGGTAATTTTGCACTGTTCCATTGATCACCCTGTAGCAACCTTGTTGAACATTGTTCGTATTTGACGTGACCAGGCCATGAAGAAGAAAGATTGAGCTATCGAACACTGGAAACCGATATGAAATCGCTAACGGGAATCAAAAGTTATGATGATCTTAGAAATTGTCTGAATTTGCTTGTCCCCTAGATTCTTTTGATGTGTATATTATACAAGAAAACGGCCTGGTATTTTCATGACAAGACAAAATACTCAGAGATTCACGTTGAAGAGGTAAGGTTATTTGGAAAGCAATAGAAAATTTCTTGAAAATTTGAGCTGGAAAGTCCCTCAATATGACCTGAATTAACCGTTAATTCAGAGTCGTTCATTTTCAAAGAAAGCCGGTGTATAGAGAACTGCAGGAATGCGTGGAGCGTCGCGACGCTCGGAAGTTCGGTCTGGTGGAACACGAGAAAGGAGCGCGCAGGTACATATCAAAGTTCGTGAAAATTTATATTGTCACGTGAAATTTATTCTTCTGTTTTGAAATTCAAAACTCCGCGGTGAGCTCAGTGGCGTCGCATTTGCTTTGACAATTTACTGCACCCCGATCCAGTTGAAAGATTGAAATAAACTGGGCAACTATTTTTATTTTTCAATTTCTCATCGCGGATCTCAACAACTCACGGAGGCAGGTCTAGGTGGTGTGGAGCAGCAGAGTCCCGAAGGAATTGTGCCACGCGAAAAAAAGTTGCGCAGAGTTGCGGAAGCGATGCCAAATGCCTTTGTAGTTGGCGCGCGATAATAGCATTTGGGGTCTTTGGTGACGAATTATTATTGTGTCGCAGGAGGACAGGAATTCTGCGAGTTTGCACGAAATATACCGGAAACTAAAATATATGGAATACAACACCTGAAAATTCCCAACATCCCAAACGAACTGCTACGTAATAATACCTATATACGGTAACATACAATGGAAAAGCGCGGATGTTGCCGCGAAGGTTCAACATGCGTGAAATTAAATTTGTAAACGCCACACCAACCTGTGTTTGAGTATTTATTGCAGAGTCGCAGAGTCGTCAGAATTTTCGGATATTTTTCCCCCGGGTTTCGGTGTCGGCCGAATTGAATTCAATAGGTAGTGGAACTGTCACGAAAGCACATTTCGTACATCTTGCGAATCTCAAAGACAGCAAAAATCAAGCAAAAACCTAGGCCAACAACAACTGATGCCAGTGTGTACATTTTTCAGCTTGATTTTATAAAATGTTGGTACCTATGGTATAGATCGCCCAAGATACACCGTCAAACCAGAAGCGGTATGAGGGGTACATCTCGTTACAGTATATTCAATCGTCGATTAAATCACTATCAAAATTTTCAACATAACTATGTTTTTGTAACAACTCACGAATTTTGTGTTTCGCGGAAGAAAAAACAAAAACACATGATTCACAAAGACAGGAGTTTCGTCACAATCAACGTCCATTTAGGATTAAGCAAACGCCTGTCTTTTTCTCACAAAAAGAATTATTCTCCGGCAAAAGCTCGCGAAAGCTCCGTCGCAGTTGACGACAATAATTTCATTATCCGAAAGCATTTTTTCGCTGACATAATCCTTCCTTTGTGTTCCTCTGAATGAGGACTCTTTCAGAGCAAGACGAAAAAAGCAAATATAAAAAAAATGTATAGCGTCCCCAAGAAATCGCCACGCGGAACTGGCGAAACACAACAAAAAAAAATAAACGCGAAACTTTCCCGGCCGCGGCCATCCAGCGCCGGTGTATGGAGTCCTCGTCGTCGTCCATTCAGTTCTTGGTACTTTGCCCACGGAAAAGACAAAGCCCCTTTCCTGTATAGATTCGGCCATATTTTCGCGTAACTCGATATTCCTTTTACCGGGCGGTGGCATCATGACACAATTCAATTTTATTTGCGAAACATGATCGTGCCAAATAATGTTTCAGGGGTGGACGCAGACTCCGGAATCTCGGGCACGACCGCTGGCCATTCCTGAGAGATTTGACTTTTATTTATCTAATATCAAGTGAATTCCCCCTCCAGTGCCGTCTTTAGGCATGGGCCCGAAGGGCCTGTACCCAGGGCCCCCGGTTTTTTAGGGGCTCCCAAATCTCCATAAATTTACAAAGTTAATGACGATTTTTGTTAAATAAAATAGTCCTCATATCCCATCCATCCATTCAGTTATGTCACTTTCTGAGCTGATTGTGCGCCTTACCCCCATAGTGGTTTTTTGACAACGCGTGATAAAAGAAATCAAAAACTCCTACTAACTCAGGCAATTGAAAATTCAACCAAATAAATGGGTAACCGCTATCCGCTGTTCCGGTGGATTCTTCAGGAATATAAAAAATCAACAGGAAGGAGCCCCATCACCATCAATATTTGGTTTTCGTGCTCATAATGATTTTCTCAAAGCAAAAACAAAATTGAATCCATCTATTTCTCTTTCGACTTCTGTAATGCGGGGCCCACTCATAGACCGAGTTTTGGGGCCCCTTTAATAAGGCCAAAAGACTTAGTACAATTGGGGGGCCATCAGAGATCCTGACCAGACCAGTCCATATTTTTTTTCGCATACCTTTATAGGGGGGGTCCCATTTACCTTGTGCCCGGGGCCCCATTTTTACAAGAGACGGCACTGTCCCCCTCATCCGAAACTCTGTGCCATCAGTTAACAATCCAAGTTTTTCTCAATTATTGGTTGAGTTTCCTTCACATCCGTTTACATTTTTTGAGCTGATGCGACTGGAGCAGTCTTCTGCAGGTACGAATTCGTCATTTCACTCGGTTCGTCATGAGCACTGCAACTGACTTCACATTTATCGAGAACAGAGGCTATCGGATGATGCTTGTGTCTGATACGTCTTTTTCAACGAGACATTTCACAGTAACGGAACACATCACAACACTATTCTCATACATTTTTCATGTCATTTGAATACAGGCCGTTGTCAGCCAGTCACTAAACTCTGTTGTACTATTTCCTTTAGCGTTGCTACCTGGAAACCATTCACATGCTTTCACTAATCGCACACAAGGATCTCGCAATAATACGCCACAGAGTACGGATTGAGCGATGTGCGACGTGCGTGCTTCCTTCCCTCTTTCTTCTAGTTCCTCCCTTTTCCTCAGACAGTTTATTACTTTTACCATCAATTAGCATCATAAATATATACCGGGTGATCATTTGAAAACTATCCACCTGCAATATCTCCCGATTCCTAGTGCAGATGTCTTTGAGCAAAAACAGGTCGATTTTTATATCGAGGGGGACATCTAAAACATACATTGGAGAATTTATATCTTAAGCCCCCTCGCCCCCACTCGCCCCAACTTTGAAATTTCAAATGACACCACCTACCTTGCGATACGTCAAATTAAAGAGAATGAAATTCTCTTTCTAAAAAAGATATTTTCAAATTTTTCAACCTCACCCCCTGTTCTCCCTAAAATTCTCTGAGTGTCCAAGTTAATATTCTTGAACTCCATTTCCCTTCAATACAGTAAACGTCATCCTGCACAGCATCGAAAGAGAAAATTTTCTATAAAAAAAGTGCCACCCAAATTTACCCCTTCGCTCCCCCCACCTGACCTCAAAAATTTAAAATGTCAATACCCACTTTGTGATACATCATGAAGAAGGAAATTGAATTCTTTTCCTGGAAAAATTTTTTTTACAATTTTTAAAGCTCCCATCTCCCCCCTAGAAAACTCCAAATGGCCAATTTATTTGGGGAAGGGTGGAAAATTTCAAAAAAATTATTTTCGGAAAGAAAATTCAATCCCCTTTAATTTGATGTATCACAAAGTAGGTGGTGTTTTGTTAAATTTGGGAGTTGAGGTGGGGGAAAGCAAAGGGGGGAATTTGGGTAGCACTTTTTCCACCAAAAATTTTCTTCTTCGATGCTATCTAGGATGACGCCGACTAAATTGAGAAAAAAATGAGGGGTCCAGAATATAAAATGGGACAGTCAGAGAATTTTCAGGAAAAAGGGGGTGGGGTTAAAAAAATTGAAATATTTTTTTCAGAAAGAAAATTTGATTTACTTTAATTTGATGTATCGCAAGGTAGGTAGTGTCATTTGAAATTTCAAAGTTGGGGTAAGAGGGGGCGAGGGGGGTGAATATAGAAATTTGCCAATATATGTTCTGGTTGTCCCTCTCGATATAAAAATCGACCTGTTTTTGCTCGAAAAAATATTCACTAGGAATCGGGAGTTATTGCAGGTGGATAGTTTTCAAATGATCACCCGGTATATAATAAAAGAGTGTGTGTAAAGAAAAGTGCCAAATCTTTGTGCCGCTAAAACTCAGTAACGAGTCCCGCTACGATCAAGGGAGTTACATGGTGTGGTAGCCCTTTATCCTCCATCAATGAAAAAGGTTTCCGTTTTTACCTTAAGGGCGTGCTTTTGAAGATATAAGGGCTAGAAGTTTCTTTCCTCCTAGAAATGTCTGGAACAGTCCAGAACATTCAAGGGTATTCGAGATCATGTTCCTTTACATTCCAGAATGTTCCGGTATATCCTGGAATGTTCTGAATGGTCTGGAACGTTCGGATAATAAAAGTGAGTGTACAGTGTGCGTGCAAAAACTCAGAAATGAGTCCCGGTACGATCAAAGGAGTTATATGGTGTGGTAGCCCTCTATTCCCCATCCATGAAGAAGGTACATGGATTTATCTGGAGAACGTGTTGTTAAAAGATATAAGGGCTAAAACTTTCGCCCCTTAGGATGTCTAGAAGAGTCCAGAACATTCAAAAGTATTCTGGATAATTCCACAACATTCCAGAATGTTCTGGTATGTTTTAGAATGTTCGGGAATAGTCTGGAACGTTCGGAAACATTCCTGTTCATTCCAATCCATTGTGGATCATTCTGGATCGCTCCATAACATTCCAGAATGTTTCGGTATGTTCTAGAATGTTCGGGGATAGTCCGGAACGTTTGGAAAAATTCCGGAACGTTCCAGATCATTGTAGAACACTTGAGATCGTTCCACAACATTCCAGAATATTCGGCTATGTTCGGGAATAGTCTGGAACGTTCGGAAACATTTCAATTCAATATGGAACATTCGAGATCGTTCCTTAACATTCCAGAATGCTCCGGTATGTTTCGAAATGTTCGGACAATCCCAGATCTTTGTGGAACATTCGAGATTATTCCACAACATTCAAGAATGTTCGGCTATGTTTGGGAATAGTCTGGAACGTTCGGAACTATTTCGGGATCTTCCAATTCAATGTGGAACCTTCTAGATTGTTCCTTAACATTTCAGAATGTTCCGCTATGTTTTGAAATGTTCGAAAAATCCCAGATCATTGTGGAATATTCGAGATTATTCAACAACATCTCAGAATGTTCCAGTATGTTCAGGAGAGCTTGGAACGTTCGGAAACATCCCAGAATATCCCAGATCACTGTGGAACATTTGTGATCATTCCACAACTCTTCAGAATGTTCCGGTATTGTCGGTAATAGTCTGGAAGGTTCGGCAACATTCCGTAACATTCCAACCCATTGTGAAACATTCGAAATCATTTCACAACATTGCGATATGTTACGGTATGTTCTGGAATAGACGTGAATGATCTGGAACGTTCAGAAACATCCCGGAACATTCTAGATCATTGCGGAGCATTTGTTATCATTCCCCAATATTCCAGAATGTTCCGGTATGTTCGAGAATCTGGAACGTTCGGAAACATTCTGGAACATTCCAATTTATTGTGGAATATTCTAGATCGTTCCACAACATTCCAGAATGTTCCAGTATGTTCTAGAATGTTCTGGAATAGTCTGGAACGTTCGAAAACATCCCGGAACATTCCAGATCATTGTAAAACATTCGAGATCATTCCACAACATTCTAGAATGTTCCGGTATGTTCCGTAATGTTAAGAATATTCCGGAACATTCCAGATCATTATGGAACCTCAGAGATCATTCTATACCATTCCAAAATGTTCCAGCATGCTCTGAAATGTTCAAGAAAATCGAGAGTATCCGCGATCACTCCACAACATTCCAGAATGTTCCGGTATGTTCTGGAATGTTCGGGAATTGTCTGAAACGATCGGGAACATTCCAGATCATTGTAGAACATTCGAGATTATTCCACAACATTCCAGAATGTTCCGATATATTCTGAAATGTTCGGGTAACTCGAGATTATTCGAGATCATTCCACCACATTCCAGTATGTTCTGGAATGTTTGATAATAGTCTGAATCGATCAAAAACATCTCGGAACATTCCAGATCATTGTGAAACATTCCAGAACACTCCTGAAAGTTGTGGAAGGTCCTGGAACATTGTGGACTATTCGAAGCCTTTTTGTGTGGTAGCCACCTATTGGTAGAGGTACAGTACAGAATATGCAAGAGTATTCTAGATCATTCCGCACCATTTCAGGATGTTCCGGTATATTCTGGAATATTTAGGAATAGTCTGGAACGTTCGGAAACATCCAGGAACATTCCAGATCATTGTGGAACATCCCAGAACACTCTAGAATGTTGTGAAATATTATGGAACATTGTGAACCATTCAAAACCTTTTTGGTATGGGTGGGGCTACCCATTGGTAAAGGTAGGTATATAAAGCAAGATCCGTCGTGGTCTCGAACGCATGTTCCTCATAAGTTGTTGATAAAAAGCTGATGTGATTACATGTCCAAACAGCTAGACTAGACCCACAGAGACCCACTCCGACAAAGACTAGCTATAGGCATGTACCTATGTGGGGGGCAATAATACCATTGTTTGAGAAAAAACACATTATTATCAATATTGCTATAATAATTCCCAAAAAAAAATTACTCTGCGGCGCTCTTGAAGCGATATACCTCCCCGGAAGGCCTGTTAACTTCGTTATAAGTGTCTGTCCCGCGTTGCGATTTCAGAAATCTGGTAACCCTTGTGATTATCACCCCACGAGAAGCGAGAATGAGGACTAGGTCTCGCTTAGGGGCCGCGAAGCGGCCCCGGCGAAATCTAGTACTACTTATGAGAGAGAACAGGAAACCACATAAATTCTTGAACAAATTGAAAAAATTCTCCCATCCTTCTTTCAATGGTGTTGACGTTGACCATATTTATGGTGTAACTGAAAGCAAAATAAAAAGTACCTACATAAATTCTCATTCCAGGCGCTATTCTGAGTGTATTGTTTTGTCACTTTTACCCTCATCTCTCTCTTCACTGAGGTATATTGATTGACAAAAGACCCTCCCAACGTATTCTCGCAGCAGGGATAAAAATGCGGGGAAAAAATTGCGATAAGCACCTTGCAGGCCTACGGGAGCTATTTAAGACTTCATTCTATAGTTAGAGACTGATGCGAAGAGTGAGAGACATTGAATCCCACTCTTCGCTATCGCTGGGTCTCTAGCTAGTTGAATATCCCTACTCTAGAAAAGAGATGTCCACACACAAGACCATGAACGCGATTGCGCTGTTCGAACTTCGAACTTCATCACGTGGTCAAGTAGGTAGTTTCAAACGAACTCATAGGGGACATTGGGGTGACTGTGAACACTGAGTGTATCACAAGAAGTAATAAACGTGGAAACGAACATGATCATCATAGGATATTTGGTAACAATTCTCAGAATGAATTATTAGCGCATTTTCCATCTGGATGAAAATCGCTATTGCAACCGCTTTGTCCGTCCGTCCGTCCGTCCGTCTGTCCGTCCGTTCCTCGAACTCCTCTCAAACTAGTTTAATATTGGTGTTCTGCCAAAAGTTCGGTCCTTTTTATTAAAATCATCCATAGTTGATTGCGTTAGCTGAGACACTGTTCTCCTACAGCACAACATCAGTTAAAGCATGTTTGGTTGTCTACATCTGAGTGTGGTTGTGTTGTACAACAGCGAAGGTTACTGTTGTATGTTGTGTTGCCTATTATTATGCTCCAAGCTTAATGAAAGTGAAATGAGGAGGTACCTAGGTGCATCTCATTAGATGACGTTGTTATCGAGTGTTATAAACGGTCAGTTAGAACACCAAAATTGCAATAGTGACTTTGTGAATATCTGGAATAGCGTTTGACAGACCTAAATAGAAATTTTCGAAAATATTCCTGAAACATTTCAGTTACTTATATTTTTTTTCTCCGAATCAGCCAAAGTGTGCCAAACAATTGAGGGATCGCATTTTATAGCATGTTTCATGGTAGCCTCCGAATCTTATACATATCAGATTTTGGAAAGAAGAAATTTCAAGCTATGAAATGTTAATGACCTCAAAAATTGATTTCTTTTTCATTGTGTGTTCTACAATAACGGATGAAAAAGTAATGTTGAGGAGGATCTATAATTCTAATAGTTTCAAGGGTGGGTACTCATTCTTTGAGATTTTTCAATTTTCAAGATTATTCAGTTTTCGAGAATATTCAATTTTCGAGATTATTCAACCTTTAAGTTTATTCAGTCTTCAAGTTTATTCAATGTTCAGGACCACCTGATTTTGGTCCTGACCTGACCTGACCTTCATGACCTAATGAAATGAAAAAGGCACTTTGGAACCCTTCCCAATGATCTACTCTAATCGCGCTAGCTATTCAAAAACTTGTATAGCTACTTTGAACTACAGGTGATGAAAACTATAATGCTCATTGATCACTTTGGAGAGCTACGAGAGCAAAGTCTTCAGTTGGTTTTACATGCAAAAGTAACATTACTAACAACATACTCCAATATAGCGCTCAAGGTGGCGGCAGAACCACAATATCCAGCTCGAGAATAAGAATGTCTAGGTATAGGAGATCAGAAGAGTACCAGAGTGGATTCCAAGTTTTATGAAAATCGCTCAATAATAAGAGGTTTCAATATGGAGGTTAAGATACAGGCGAAATAATGGGATCAAGCTTGAGAATAACAGAATCTATAAAAGACTATGGTATTCGTTGGAGACTTCAACTCGGGAGTAAGCCACAAGCCCGTGCAATTGGCGAAGGAGCCGTTCTATAGCTTGTCGCATTCGTGTATGGGTTAGCGAAGCTGCTGGCTCTTTCAGTTGGACGAGACTTGGAGACGTAGATATTTGTGGTTAAAAGTTGTTCATTATTAACGACTGATCGTTTTCAAATGCAACATGGACTTCTTTGGTGTTTTCTTCGGCGCCTCCAGGATGATGGTTCGGCGGTTTCTGTGTTAGATGGTTTTAATGTGTTTTGTGTTTGTATTTATGTGTAACTCTACATTGTATTTGTCAAGTCTGTAATGGGCGTTAAGAAATGTATTATTATAATTATTATTACGTAATAAGGTAGCCCAAAGCCCAAGTTTCTATTCAAATCTTCTCAGATAACGGACATGGGATGCGACAACGCTGCAATATCCTGTATATTCAGCCTTGTTTTGCGTTGAGAGTGAAATATTGAGACAAATGCTAGATTAGCGTTCGGGAATTATTATGGCTCAGTCCAATTACTCCAAGTATTAATCAGAGGAGGAACAAGCAGGCTTCAGGTACGAGAGAGGTAATAACTATTATGCCGAAGCATCAGATCGTCCATACGTCAATAATGAAGATCTCGGTGCGGCGAGGTGCGCTCCGGAAGATTAATGAATCTCGGTGATGGAAATTAGAAAAAAGAGTTCATTAAGACTCGTTTATCTGCGGGGCGTAAAAATGAATAATTAATTAACTCGTGTGCGTTACAAATTTCGACGCGCGAGGGACGCGAAAGAGAGAGTTAAAAAGATGTCGACGGGAATGAAGAAAAAAGCATTGTCGGCTCGACGTCGACGCCAGGAATTTCTTATGAGCACCGTTCTGTTTTCATTATGGCTTAAGAGAGAGGGGGGAGGGGGTGGTGCCGGGCATTTACATAAAGACTGCTGTGCGGTGATTCCTGTGCATCGAAGAGCTCTCATTATTCTTCAGCAATAAACGAAATTTACGATTGTCTTGATTCCTCCGGTGATTTATTTTTTCCGTTCACAAATTAGACGAGCTCACGGCATACCAATTAACATCATGTCTGTCGGGATATTTCCATTTATTTTGTCGCTTTTTTTCCATACCTACGTTTTTGAAAAGGGCCTGGTGATCAATATTCCCGATCGCGTCTGCATGCGACTGGAAGATTGACAACAGTTGGAAATAATTGATAAAACAGTGATCAATATGAAATAAAAGATATATAAAAAATCTCTCTCTCCACGTAAATGGTAGGTAGGTATATTTGTGACGCGTTTTGATCTTACAACTTGGGGTAAAGGGCCATCTCCAAAACAGTAATATACTATACAATGTACGTAAAGGGACGGATTTTCTATACATCTTTTATCCTACAACATGCCTTTATTGAGGGGAACCCACAACTTTCACGATATAATCTGATGAGAAAAAATCTATTAATACTTCTCCGGCCGTACCCAAAGATGTGGGTGACGATTTTGAATAAAGCGTCCATTCGGGAAGGGAAATCTGATTATAAGATTGAAAGAAAAACACCTACAAGGTTGAGCGAGCATCCTGAAAGATAAACTAGACCTATATACAACCGCATTAAACAGAACTGTGGCTCAAGCAATCTCAAGGTGTTACAGAACCTCAACCTTAAGAAAATCCGATTTCGTCTGCTACCCTCCTCACAAACCATACCTTTCATCCACCTCCACAACAGGGGATTACATTTTCAAGTTCGATAAGAGCACCGTTGGAATATCGAAGACATGCCGAAACAAGACCCTTAACCCATATGCACAATCAACATGTTGAAGGCCAGAGTCCGAAATCCAAAGTCCTTTCTATAGCGCCAAGTGATACGCGATCGGTCATTGGAATTATTTTGTCTCAACGTGCCACGTGAACGCCCAAATACTCATTGCAACAAAATTCAAACTGAATAGTGCTGGAATACAAATACATTTGTTAAAAAAATGGCATGTAACGATCACCGTTTAGAATCAGTCAATAAATCAGCTCAATAAGGAAATAATTGTTTCCTGGCTGAAAACTGGCTTTAAACGATCTGTGTGGCTTGGGTTTTGACATACTAATTTCCCCCCTTTCGGAAATGTCGGCGTCATGTCGCCATCATCAACAAGAGGTGCACCAGCGTGGTTTTTGCCGAATATCTTGATTTTGGGTCATCTGACAGCAAAAGATGTAGGGAGCCATTTTGAAACCAATGAGATTCCCTACGGAATAGTTATTGAATGACCTTTCTGCGACCTATGGTTTTTGAGATAGAGCTTCTGGAAGCGAGAGGCATTTTCGTAAAAGCTCCATGGCCATTTGACTCGAAAAACTAAAATGTCGATGTGACAAAAAAATTTCAAAATGAGATTTTTCGAGAATCCTTCATGCTATAGTTGCGGTGATGGTCTTAGACTCTTTCTCTTGAACCGTTAATTACGAATATAGAAAAGTCAAAAACGTCACATTGTACATATACAGGGTGTACTGAGGGAATCAAATCAGATCAGAGAAATTTTACATATTTCTTCAATTTAGCCTATATGCGACACTCTAAGCACCTAACACGAGTCCAATGTCAATATGGATTTGCTCTATAAGCTTCACTTAATACACTAAAGAAGTGGTCAGCTCACAGCTTTACTGTAAAATGTTTTGAAGGCCCTCTGAAATCATCAAAATATTAAAAATTTACAGTACCACGGAATGTATAAAACAGTATATTATATACCAAGAGACCAAAGTGAATTTTCAATTTGGGGATTTGGACCCAAAGGGCCCTTGAGTAACAAACTCTACCCAAGGAATCAAAAATTCACTTTGGTTACATACATTTCTTGCTACTGTAAATTTTGATGATTTCAGAGGGCCTTCAAAACATTTCACAGGAAGGCTTTGAGCTGACCACTTCTCAAGTGTATCAAGTGAAGCTCACAGAGCAATGCATATTGATATTGGACTCGTTATAAGTGCTGAGAGTTTCGCATAGGCTAAATCGAAGAAATATGTCAAATTTCTCTGTTCTGATTTGATTCCCGTAGTACACCCTGTACCTATATGTACAATGTGACGTTTTTGACTCTCCAATATTCGTAATCTACGGTTCAAGAGGAAGAGTTTAGGACCATCACCGCAACTATAGCATGAAGGATTCTCGAGTAGTCTCATTTTGAAATTTTATTGTCACATCGACATTTTAGTTTTTCGAGTCAAGTGGCCATGGAGCTTTCACGACAATGACTCTCGCTTCCAGAAGCTCTATCTCAAAGACCATAGGTTACAGAGAATTGATTGAAAAACCAAACTGTAGGGACTTTCGTAGGCTTCAAAATGACTCCTCACATTTTTTGCTGTCAGGTGGCCCAAAATTAAGATATTCGGCAAAAACCACGCTGGTGCACTTCTTGTTGATGATGGCGACATGACGCCGACATTTCCAAAAGGGGGAAAACTAGTATGTCAAAACCTAAGCTACACAGATCGTTTTAAGCTAGTTTCCAGCCAGGAAACAATTATTTCCTTATTGTTTTCCCTGGCGCTTGGGCTAGTTATAAGCTCAGCCAAACAAGTTATTTCAACAGGTATTGTATGTCGGGATTCTCACGTAACAATTGTGGGTGTATGTGGCAGAAATGCAGCGTAGGGACCTTCCAAATGATCACGACCAGGAAATATTTTTTCGCAACTAAAAAATCCGTAGTACCCTACCAATATCGATATATTCTTCGTTGTCTGAAAACTCTGTCTCAGTACGGTCACAATATTTTTCCTTCTATGTTGGTGATGGAGGTGATGGTGTCAAGGAGGTAGTAGAAACTCCACTGGCGCCGACTGCCGATTTTGTTTTGTGTCATGAGATATAGAGTGGCAATACTATAGATAACAAAGGAAAACTTGAGTACTTATTCAAGAGCTTTTTATGACTAGTATTATTGAAATCGTATATCAAACTTAACGACACTTCGCGCGGTATAAAACGCGAAATGCACACACGCCGAAGAAGAATAGTTGGCGGAGAATCCTTTCACCTGCGCGCGCCAGGGTGTTAACATTAACATCGCATAAAAATTTATTCCGTAAGTCGAAATAACGGTCCCATTTCGCATCCCCCACACGTATTTCCCTTTTCAAACATTTACATCTCCATCATTCGACTGGCACCTAATAAAATATAAGAGCCTCATCGTGCGTAAAGGGTGATTTTCTCCGAAAGCTTTTGCCATCATGGGTGTTATAGGTGGTATAGGCATGCCCTCTATGAGACTCGACAAAGTGAGAAGAAGTATAAAACATAAGGAAAAGAAAAATGGAAAGACGCATCGTGAAATTATATGGGGGTCGTTTGGAGGAAATATTATGTCAGAGCGCAGTAACCTATAAATTTCCGCTGCGAGGTTTACCTGTCACTTGAGTTTTCACACGTGGATGGATGGAGATGAATTTACCTGAAACAAAGAGAAGACGTATAAAAATTGAGGAACGGATTTTTTTCTTATTGGGCAAACGTAAAAAATACGGCAGTTAACATTTTCCCGCGTAATTTGCTTGAAAGCTAATTTTGTTACGATTCATGAGGTCTCAACTGCGATGAAACTTGGCCCATATAGTTTCTCTAGACTATTTAACCCAAGTTATTCCAATATCAGCAAGGAAAATACAGGGTGGTCCAAGTTATAGTAGCAATAATTCACCATTCGATGGTGTATCGAAAACTATGTCGACATGCATGAATTAATTGTTTCCCAAAATGCTGCCTAAAAGAGATACAGCCCTTCAAATAAGTTCAGTTTTTGATATCTTGTTTTTTCAATGATAATCAAAGCGATTTTGACCAAATTTGACACAAATCCTTATGAAATTTAGATATCATTACTTGACGTAGACGACTTTTGTCAAAATTGTTCAGTGGCGTAGACACGAGGGGGGGAGGGAGGAAGAGCGAGAAATGTTCAACTTCTTCCGCCCCATTTTCCACACCACTGGGTATTTTTGAAAAACTCTGCCTTCTTCGAATTCCCTGGGCTTCGTTTACGAGATAATTGAGTTATGAGGTACGATAACAATTAGATGAAAACTACCCTCCAAAACCGAAAATCGGATAGGTACTTCAGTTTATGAAAAAAAGGATTCCACTTGTAGTTGATAGATGGTAAAATAAGTCGACTTGCATGATTTTATTTTTTCCAAAAACGCTTCTCACAAATCTTTCTTTTTTTGAATAACTCCCAAGTCATCAAATTGATTTCGACCAAATTTGCCACAAGTTCTCATGGAATAGATCCCTATCACTTGATGTGAACAACTTTTGTCAAAAATATCCAGTGGCGTAGAGAATGGGGCAGAAAATATGAAACAACCCCTTATACCTACGCCACTGGACAATTTTGGCAAAAGTTGTTTGCCTCGAGTGATAGGGATCTATTTTATAACTACTTGTAGCAAATTAGGTCAAAATCGCTTCAGTGATCTGAGAGTTATTGCAAAAAAAGATTTTTAAAACTAAACTCTGGAAGGCTGTGTCTCCCGTGGGGAGCGTTCTGAAGGAAAATTGAATTATGCATGTCGATCTAGTTTTCGATGGACCATCAAATGGTGAATTATTGCTACCATAACCTGGACCACCCTGTATGCACGGTGTGCGGTATTCAATCGCGGAAACTTTGGCAATCGATGGTGCATTGAAAAAAAAGTAGACTTTTTCCCAACTACCCCGTTCAAAAACGAACAATAACGAAGATATAGACCTTAGAAGTTCGAATAAGAAAATCGTTTTTCCGCATCATTTTCCAATGTTTGATCGCTTTGGTTCAAATTTGGACCAAAGTTCACTTCAATGAATTTCTATTGAAGAATAATAATGCATTCTCTCAAACATTTTCTGGGGCAAAGTTTTTGGAGAGTAGGTACCTTCCCCCTTTTTCCCCTATTTTTCACTCTCCAAATTATTCTTAGGTATCGTTCCCATTTTCAAATTCTAAGTTCGATTCAGAAAAGATAGTTACTCTTTCAACATTTTGATAAGAGGCTTTGTTTTCGGAATATTTAGGTTTTGAACCTTGGAAAACATTTCAAAATCTCCACTTTCAATGAGTCCAAAATTTTTTCTCTCCACCCTCCCTGTCCAAACCCCTCGTTTCTCAGAAAAAAATATAGTTTATCAACTTCGGATTTCTAGAAGACCTATTTCAACTTAAAAATAATGAATTTTCAAGGATTTTAGTTCTTAGACCTCTGAAAGTGGTGTTTTCGAGATATTTTCCAATGCTTCAAATCCAAATATTTCGGAAACAAAGCCTCTAATCAAAATTTTGCAAGAGTAATTTTCTTGTAGAAATGAAGTTGTATAAATAATCTGTAGCTGTAATATCATATAGCTGTGGAAAATTCTATGTTGGTCGGACTTATCGAAATTTTAATGTACAAATAAGGGAACACCTGCGACCTGTAAATACTTTATTAACACGTTGACTGCCGTCTCGGTCATTATGACCGAGAGAAAAATATCCTGCCAGGCCGACTCGGTCTATATGACCGAGAACATTTTTGACAAGATTGACAACTATCAAGTCAATATGACAGATAAATTTCCGCCATTTTCTTCATAGGGATGATGAATATCTAGAAATTTCTCCCGTGGGACTTAACTACTTGCAGATATCTATCTGTGAGCATAAATGGCCGAAACAATGAGAATTTTGACCCATATGAAATGTGCCCTTTGGCCCAAACGTTAAGTATAGTGAAAAACGCTTTGACAGGCAACGTGTTAATAATTTATTTCTATATCTTTATTTATTATTCATAATTCATACAACATTATTTATACAAGATGCCTCCATTAAGAGAATTCCCCAACTTTCACGATATTAGTGATTTTCTTTTTTATTCCAACGTACAATTAAAAAATTGAAACAATTTTTGAAAATAATCATAATGAGATCAAAGAATAGGGGGAAAATGAGGAGGGTATCCCTGTTATCTCTGCCCCTAAAAATGTTGGGGGAATGCGCTATCATTTTTCAATAGAGATTTGTTCGAGTAAACTCTAATCCAAATTTGAACTAAATCGGCTGAACGGTTCAAAAGGTATCGAAAAAAAAAACTTTTTAAATTTTTTCTTATTTCAACTTTGAAGGGCTATATATCTCCGTTACTGTTTGTTTTTGAACGGAGCGTCTTGAAAAAATTCTTTTTGTTTTTTTGATGCTCTATCGATTGCCAAAGTTTCCGCGATCAAACACCGGACACCCTGTATTGATGGGGAGTGTTCTACAGTTCCATTTTCAGATGGCGTCAAAACTTCAAACAATTCGAAAAATTGATCATACAGGTGTCCTTGAATTGCCGGTCCAGAGTCAGAGGCAGCTTAGAGAGTCGGAAAGCTTCAAAGGTGTCAGAAAAATGTTCAATGCTTCATTTTTAAAGATAGGGGGGTCCGACTCAAAGAGTGAGATTTTGGCCTCTCCTATTTTTAGCGCACTTTCCCAAAAAATTGGAAAAAATGCGCTTTTAGCTTCACTTTGTCCGTCCGTCCGTCCGTCCGTCCGTACCCGGAATAACTCCTCGGGGAAGAAAGATATCGATGTGGTGTAAACGCTGATCAATAGTACAAATGTCCAGGATGGCAAGTTGACTCTTAGATTTTTGTTATTCTGCCGCCATCTTTGATCCGCCATTTTGAATTTCTCTAAAAGTGATCCGATTGAAATGAAATTGCAGGCAATGTAAACCACATCAAGATCTATCCAATTTCCGACAATTGATGTCCCGCCGCCATCTTGTATTCTCCATATTGAACATGTTTCGAAGTGATAGAACTAGGAGAATTTTGCCTCAACGAAAAGAGATATCGATGTGGTGCAAACGCCAATCGAATGTGTAGGTGACCACCATATAAAGTTGACCAAAGATTTTTGTCACTTGGCCGCCATCTTTGATCCGCTATTTTAAATTTCTCTGAAAGTGGTCTGATTCGAGTGAACTTCGCAGGCGATGTGAACTTCAATTAGATACATCCAATAACTGATGCCCCGCCGCCATCTTGTATTCTCCATATTGAACATGTTTCAAAGTGCTAGAACTAGGAGAATTATGCCTCAACGAAAAGAGATATCAATGTGGTGCAAACGCCAATCGAATGCGTACGTCACCACCATATAAAGTTGACCAATGATTTTTGTCACTTGGCCGCCATCTTTGATCCGCCATTTTGAATTTCTCTGAAAGTGGTCCAATTTGAGTGAAATTCTCAGGCGATGTGAACTTCATCAAAATACATCCGATTTTGGACAAATGATGCTCTGCTGCCATCTTGACCGCCATATTGGAATTTCTTATCACTTAACGATTTCCATGAAGCTTGGGACTCATCTTTGTTTCGTATGATCGTTCTTATTCTCCAGCCAAATTTTGCCGCCATCTTGACCGCCATATCAAAATCTCTTAGTAGTGGAACGATTTTCATGAAACTTGGAACTCACCCTTGTCTATAGTACGATCATTTTGATTTTTAAGCCAAATTTCATGAATCTGACGTTATTTTGGCCGCCATATTGGAATTTCTGCCCAAATAACGGTAGAACCCTAATTAACATCTTGCGTTCACTATAATCCTTCAAAAAGGAAGTGCGCTACTGAGCCTCATGCCCAGGAGGCATATTCGCTTGTTTTTTATTTGATAAGATTCTAGTAACAGAGTATTTCTTTGATTTCGCGGGAATAACAGACAGTTTTTCTTTGTATAATTTTTTCTGTTGATATATTGTCAACGTTTCGATCTCGTAGCGAGGTCTTTTTCAAGGCTCAAGGTCGAAATAGTAATAAAAATAAAATGAAATAGTCGTTGACAATATTTTAAGAGAAAAAATTATACAAAAAAAAACTGTCTGTTATTCCCGTGAAATTAAAGAAATACTCTTTGTAAAGGACCAGACAAGAAATGGGATCACCTGATGATAATTCTAGTAACCTTTCAAGAGCAAACTAAACTGGGAGGAGGAAGCTTTCATGTATGCAACATTTTTATTCACTATTATACAGGTGATTCGGAAGTGTTGTATACCATCATGAAGATGTGTTACAAAAATATACCTATTGTGGTAGAATGGTGGAAAATTGGTCAAATGAAAGTTGAATCCATATTTCCACCACATAATATACTCACTGTTATTTTTCGATTGACTTCCTCCACTTTCCGACAGTTGGTCGACTATTTTGATTTGATTTGATAGCTTTCAGTTCCAGCCATTTTTCAAATAATTTTTTTCCCGTTTTTTTTATAACTATTAGCATCACAGTTTTCAATACGTCATGAAATTGGGACCTTTGGGCATCACCCAAGCTATTTTTGGGAATTGAAATGTGAAGTGATAATTTTCACAAGAATAGGCTGCAAATTGCCGATTGTACCCCATTTGGGTGGTAGATTCGGCCGGTGGAGGGGGCACAATCGGTTTGGCTGAATAACAGAGAAAAAAAGTTCAAAAACGGCTAATTTTCAAATTTCTAAGCCAAAAGAGTAATATGAAAAGTATTAGATTGGAACGAAATGTATTGCAATAACAATTCAAATGTACGAACCAGTCTGAGAGTACAAGAAATTTTCAAAGTAAATTTTGAAAAAAATTAGGTAGGTACAGTTGGAAGCGAAATAATTCATACGGCACCGCTAGGAAGTCGGCTGGATTTCAGACATATTAGGTACTTGGATCGTTCTTGATGAATGCCAGATTTGATAACGATCAATCTCTAATCAAAACTGGCATTCAAGAACGATCCAAGCAGCTAACATTTCTGAAATCCAGCCGACTTCCTAGCGGTGCCGTATGAATCATTTCGCTCCCACCTGTACCTAATAATAATTATTGATATCAGTTATGACATTAACAAACTTAGAAAGATACCTACTTCAACATTAAGGAAGCTTCTCTTGACAATGGCAACTTTTTGTGCAGTATATTCGTTAATGCCCTCTACTATTTTCTAATCAATATTCACCATGTCAATTTTTTTGCTGAACCCTAGCCATCTGAAAGTAGAATCAAAAATATTTCAGCTAATTCTTCAATGAACGGAGTAAATTTGGCATCCGGCCGAATGTGCCCCAAGTACATATGGACGAATGTGTCCCAAGTGTCGTGTCTGATGCTTTTAATAAAAATAACGAATAAAGTGTTGCATTTTTGGGTGATATGGGATGGTTTCCTCGTAAAAAGAGAACATACTGATGCTTTGAGGTAGGAATATTACGTCATGTCATAATTTGAGATCTAGGAAAGCTAACAGAATGGGAAATTCGAACCATTTACCTTGAATGGCAAATTTTCAATTCTAGTTTTTCGCCGCCTCTTCACAAGGCAGGCACCCGACAAAAATGCTTCAAAAGATGACATACAGTATCACCAACATGCTAAAACTCATTTTGGCGGTTCATTTGAATATTATATAAAATACAGGGGGTGGCCGAATCTACAACCATGCCGAAAGTGACCCCCTTTCCTCTATTGATATTTTGCAGGTTGGTTAATCAAAAATCAAGACATAATCAATTTCACAGCTTTTCTCATTCAAGTGAGCAGTAATCGTCATATTTGTGAAAGAACGTGCGAACGTTGTTTGTTGATGAGTTGCAATATCTCCAAAACAAATGTTAATTTCCATAGCTATAGCTATAGCTACTCGCTGTAGCTAAATAACAAAGTAGATTATTTCAAGAGTGGGGAACTAATGACCTGCGATTGGGTGTCACTGGAATGCCATCGTTCCAGCATCAAACCCAATCAAGGAAAATAATTATCCGAGGAAAAAATGTAAATGCAGCAAAAGCTTTGATAGGTCTACAGAAAGAGCAAAATGGGGAGAGAAAAAAGCGCGGCACGCGGAGTGAAAAATGTGTCTGTGCAGATTTCGCCCGTATAAATCGAGGGTGACGTATCAATTTATTCGGTAGTAGTACTCGTATACAGTCGCGCGTCCTATTTAAAATTTTATTATGAAAACAGGAAAAAAATCGCATATATTCCGAGGAGATCGGGTCGAGCGACAAAAAGAAATTAAAAATTCAACGAACCGTCCGTTTGCTGTTCGTTCTAGATAATTAGGTTACGTAACAAATGGTTTCGGGACTCGAAATTAAAAACACATACACACAAACAGTTTTCTTATCCCGGCGCTTTTAATTTAGATGCAGCAGGTTTTGCTATAAGCTACATTTTCGAGAGAAAAGTCTTTCGGAGCACCGGAATAAAGTCCAATAGAACTTCAACAAACAAAAATTAGCTTCGTCAGAGCCTTCTGGAATTAATGTGAAGCATTCAAATTTTCTCTAATCAGGTACAAGGCTGGGAGTCTAAACCAATAAAGTTTCAATCGTTGTTCTTCTCGACCAGCTCCAGCTGAAAACTTTATATTTTCTTAATACCATTGAAAGCTTTCTTTAATATTCCCTGCGCTCTCGCTGTAGAGTAGGTACCTACGACAGAATAAAATTCAAGTACAGCCGGGTATTTTTGCATATGTGCACTTGCCGGTATGGCATTCTCTAAAAGCTCATACCTATTGAGTGAAATTGTCTATTTTGAACAGAGTTTATGCGACCGTATCTCATGCAAATATGGGCGACGGTTTATTTTATTATTATCACGGCGTTGTGGGGTACGAGTACGTTGTCCCACTTTGGACAAATCCGGGACAGGTTGATGGGGTCGTAAATTTGTCGCGCAAGCATAGTGTTGAACTTTTGCAATATTGCATAAAATTGCACTTGGAAAAGTTTTACGATTGCGCTTTGTAGCCATGTATACGTTTGAAAATAAACGATTTCCCTTTCATTTAGTCGGATGAAATATTTGTTTTTGTTTCTTCCGAATCTCGTGGTCATAAATGAAACTCCTCGTGGAATTCCTATATTCTATGAAACGCTTTCATCTGAAGAAAAATCACTTTAAGAGTGGAGAGTAGTTGGTTTTATCAAAGTGGGTGGTCAAATTTCAGTGTCACCCCGATTCGTGTTAAATTGCTAAACAATTATAATAGATTGTTCTTGTGAAGGAAAGCCTTTATAACAGCTAACATATGAAGAAAACACCAAAAGAGTATTTCTACTGATTCATATTTCAAATTCTTCGTGGAAAAAGAAAATGAGCAAAGAAATCAGTCTGCAGTACCGTATACGTATACAGGAGACTACCCGAGAGACTACCCCACCTCTCCTTTCCAATTGAAATCTATGACAGCTCTGCCTTCCTTTCTATGTATTGTTACAATATTTCGCGTACGGGTTCGAATATAATTGAGACAATCGATTCAAAACACACACTGTTTATTTCTGCGTACTATTACAATAAAGAACGCCAACAATTATCTACTTGGAATATCGCTGTGATTATCGCAGGTACCTCGCTTGTTTCACACTTGTTACCACTTCGCATTCCAATTCAATACTCCCGCGAGCTGCCGGCTGACGCCTTGTATAAGGACTCCGAACAGCGTTCCCGAGCTTTCTGTCTACTTCCAGCAAATTCCATAGTGCCTGGCATATGCGGTTTCTAGACCATTCCTGAATAATCACACACACCTTCCGCGTGCTTTCCATGTGTTCTGGAATCTGCACCTCCGCCAAAGTGGACTGATGTGCCTTGATCGAACGTTGGAGTCTCCACTCAGTTTCACATACACGAACGCTCTGGAATGCACCAGATCGCTCTAGACTTCTACACTGCGATCTAATAGATGGAAGGATCCAGAAAGATCGAGTGTTTACCAATATAAACGGGATCACCGCTCGTAACAGTATTCTTAGTGAGAGATAAAATGATAATGATTGCCTGATTTTTGAACACCTGAACACCTTCTGGTTATCACCTGTGTACAAGCATGGATGATAGTTATTTCTGCCTGGAATATGCGGTTGCTAGGCGGCCTAGGTTTCTGCTGAATTCACACCCTGTGTAGTCCGAATGCTAGTTGAAAGTACCTTGTATTTCTTGATAAGAGGATGCCACTCGGTGGAAATGCTCCTTGCATCGTACTCCTCTGATCCAGAAAAGTAGCCATCAGCGCCATCCATGCCGGCGGCGTATACAGGGTGATACAGAAAAAAAAGTTGAAAAATTATATTTAATTAACCGAAACATGTGGAGACGTGTAACTCACCACATACATCAGACTTTTTATGCTTATGAAGTCACAGTCAACTGTTCCTGATTACCTTGAACCGTCTTTGAAATGTAGGGGAAAACCAGAAAAGAAAACAAGAACACTCTTTTTCCATGAATAAAACATTCTTCGAGATATTGGGCCTTATGAATAAATATTAAGCAATTGCTTTTGCTTGATTTTCTGTTTCAAAAAAATTCTCAAAGAATCAAAAACTCCAAGTTATTTCTTGATTCAGGTTTTATTCAGGTTAACATTTGAGTAACTGTTTGAAATACATAGTAACAATGGTTCAAAGTCTCATTTTCAAATGTTTCTCCGTTTTTTGCTGCTGGATTCTAAGCAAAAGCAATTTCCTAATCTTTATTCATAAGGCCCATTGACACAATACTAGGTATTTTTACAGAAAGTAATGTTAGAAATGAAATGAGCTGAGTAGCCAATTTCCAAGTTTCCACAATAGTCAACTTTTTTTTCCTCTCGAGCACCATCTTGAATCTGGTGCAAGTGATTGGTTATTATAATAATGGTAATGTAATGGTAATGATATGGTAACATGGAATCATTGCATCGCAAAAACAACCTCCTCATCATAATTTAGTGACCTCTTCGGCGGAAAAGAATTGTCATTCACGTATTTTTTCGCTCCTCGAAACTTTAGTGCCCATGATGGCAATTGCAACATCTGGAATGGTGAAATATGTTACGCATTATAAACCTTGATGTACTTTGAGGTAGCCCATCAAGTTTCACCATCATCAAATGAGAGGTTTGTTCTTAAAAGATGTTTGAACAAAATTTGTGTCGTTTTTATTATGAAAAATACAAAATATTGGGTCTCTCACCCTTACTTGATCCCTCACTGAGGATAGCCTGATACCAAAAGTCTCCGAATTTTTCATGATAATGCTTCAGTGGGAGGTGCTCTTCAATGTTTAGTTATCAAAACTTGCATGGTTGCGTTCAGATTCCAGACAGAGAGCGACAAAGAAGTTTATGCAGTGAAAAAAGACATAACTCACAGTCGAGAAAAAAGTAGTCCAGAGCTAGACTGAAAGCTGTCCGGAGACCTTGCTTCTCATAACATAAATGTGCAATTTGGTACACTGTTGGAGCCTTGAGTTGGTAATGTTTCAAGCATTTTACCCACGCTTGAGAGTCTCACAATCCTATGTATTGCGGTAAGCCTATCTAAAAGGGACATTTCCCGGATTTCTCCGTTGCATTGGAAGTTGTGTCTTTTTTCACTGCATGAACTTCTTTGTCACTCTCTGTCTGGAATCTGAACGCAACTATGCAAATTTTGACAACTACACATTAAAGAGCAGTTCTTAGTGAATCACTAGCAGAAGAATTTTAGAGACTTCCGGTTCCTGGCTTTCCTCAACGAGGGATCAAATAAGGGTAAAATATCCAATATTTTGCATTTTCCATAAAAAAAAATTACACAAATTTTGTTCAAACAGCTTTAAAGAACAAACTTTTCAATTGATGATTGCAAAACTTGATAGGCTACCTCAAAGTACATCAAGATTCATAATGCGTGACATATTTCACTATTCCAGATGTTGCAAATGCCATCATACCCACTAAAGCTTTGAAGAGCCTGAAAATAAGTGAATGGCAATTCTTTCCCGCCGAAGAGGTCACTGAATTATGATAAGGAGGTTGTTTTTACGATGCAATGATAATGTTATCATTATTATGATAACCAATCACTTTTTCAACGATGCCTCACAGGGCAAATTCAAGATGGTGCGCAAGAGGAAAAAAGTTGACAATCGTATTTCTGAAAATAGTTGGCTTAGGAATTGGCTATCTAGCTTATATCATTTCTGATATTACTTTATCTACTCCCGTATCGTACTGGCTACTTCTCGACACGCAAACGCGTGTCGTACTGGCGCTTGACTTTTATGACACTGAAAGGCACTGCTACCATCAGAGTTCTTCAATTTCTTTCAAATATTTTAGGCAAAATAGATAAAATAGTATATTGCACTTGTTTAATAAGACGTTTTGTCGCACTCCTTCGTTTGGGACCCTTCTCACTGCGTTCGTTGTGCCCCAAAAACAGTCGTGCGACAAAGTTTGTCTTATTTAACTCGTATAATAATTAGAGAGCGGATTTATAATTTTTTACATGTTTTATTCGCTAAGTCGGATGCAACTGTCGACTTGCAGCTTGACGTTTCCATCTATAAGGAACCTAAACACCAAGTTTTATTTCGCATATATGTAATTTATTATTTTGAGTTTTTACCGCTTACAAATTGATAGTCCATATATTCGCAAATAGCCGCATATTTGGTCCATATTTTTGCATATAAGTGAATATTTGCATATAAGTGAATTTGATGCAAAGAACATTTCCACCAAGTTGCATCTTCTCATCAAAAAATGCAAGGTTCATTCCATTATATGCAACTAGCATCTGGACTAGTGCCTGTGACGCCCACTCTAGTACTTTTTGATGCAGTTTTCGAACCATCACAGTATACCTGGTGGTCTCCCGCAGCTGTCTTAGCTCTTCTTTGTTATCTTCTTCCGAACCCTTCGCCGGTATGATTACCTGATAAGAGTTTGTGGAAGGATTACAGTTGTTTGACGGCATGCTCACGCGTGATATGGTTTTATTATGCACTCACCAATGTTTTTACATTTATCCACTCTGATGTTCCTTCGATTTTGTTTTACTTATAAACATTTCCATTGAATACCGGAAATTATCAGTGAGTCGCTTGTCATTTTGTCACACCACAGTGAGAGTTCTCTCCTTTTGGCAATACTCGGGGGCTTCTTTGCCAGGTTCTTCCACTGAGTGCCTATCTTCCAAATCCGTCACTCTCCTTTTTCTTTGACTGACAGTTTGACATATTTTGTTGTTGTGTTTTTGATTGTTTTTGTTCATTTTATCCATTGTGTATCATTCTGTTCATTCTGTCAGTCCTATGTTAGGTGTTTTGAAAAAAGAACCTCAAAAGAATCGTTTCGCACTTATTTTGCTTTGTGTGAATGGAACTTTCTGTGCAATGAGCGTGTTTTATTGAACTCCTTCTTTCCCCTCGGGTCAATTCACTCCTGAGCAAAGGCGGGCACAACGAAGGGTTGAGACGATCACAGGTCAAACAAATAAGATATCAGGGGAGGGGACGTACCATTACGGTCCTAAAGCTCAGGAAGCCGCAAAATGAAAAACTTCATAGCATAATAAACTGCTCCTCCACAAGTGAGTCATCAAGCCGATCTGGATCTATGGCTTTAAATTATGAAGATGCACCATGAAGACTCGTGTCAAGACAATACTGACTGTTCAGAATAAAGTACCAGGTAGCATAGCTAATGCTCACAACATCCATCGAGACCTAAAAATGCCAACAGTGCGCGAAGAGAACCAAAGGGTTGCTATACGACATGAAAGCAGACTACCCTCAACACCAAAATACCGCCAGCTGCTGGACAATAGCTATCTACTACGTCGATTGGGAAGGCTTGAACCTTTTGAGTTAGCACTTCAGAAATGCATTTTTGGATGCATATCCGCTACATGACATAATTAGATACGAGCTTATAGCCCAAGCAAAACAGGTTTTAACTCGAAATAAATTAAGGAAAATCTAAAAATTTGAGGATCCCTTCAGAATTTCATGGGAAACAACATACCAAAAGTCCCCATCTGTCCGAGGCTTGGCATTTTTTCTGTTGGAGGTCGAAGGTACAAGAAGATATAATTTTTGAAATCGTTCCTTTTTTCATACTTTCTTCATTGGACCTTATATTTTCAAGGTCGAGGAACCCAATGGAATAAGTTTCCAAAAAGTGTAATGCATCAGTGGTATATCAGATGGCTGCGAAGGGGCCGAGGTGCAATTTTTGACAAAGTCTCATGGTTAACCGTGACCAACACCTTTTTTGACATATTTGGTATCTTTTCCAACTGAATCGCTCTCTCTGATTCCAAAAAAAAGTATAAAATTTTGAAAGCGACGCGTTTAAACCGGTTTCATCAGAAAAAAACATGATTTTTTTAACTCTTGAATTTGATGTTCTGTAGCTCCAGTTTTATCAGTGTCAAAATGTATTCCCAACCATGATTTTGATCTGGACAGCTAGTTTGGACTATTTCACACACAAATATCATTTTCTGATTTCTTTTACCGTTTTTACAAAGTCAAGGAGTTATTTTGTTTCTTGAGATGATTCATGTCAAAGCTTGACTTGATGAAACGTGCTATTTTACAGGAAAAAATAGGCTACGATCGGAATGTAGCTTTTATTTGGTTCTTTATCCATTTCAAGGCAAGCAAATAGTTTTCTCTATCGAACAAAACAGAAAAAAACCGGGATCGGAGCCGTATTTTAGTAATGACATCATTTTCCCTCCGACAATGTGAGCTTTCGAAATTAAATTTCTACATGATGCACGTTTTGGAACAAAATTACAGCGTGACTTTGTAACAGCGATAAAAACTTATAGTTATAGAATCTATCCATTAAATAGTTCAATTGAACAATCTATGTCAAAATTGTAATCATGGGTGTTTTGAACCACGATGGAAATGGAGCTACAAGACGATAAGTTTATAGATCGAAACTTCGCGTTTCTTTGCGAAATTTATTCCGCATTCTTGGAAGAGAAATGATGTCATCACTGAAATACGGCTCCAACTTTTGTTTCCCTTATTTTGTTTGATAGAGAAAACTATGTTCATGCCATCAAATGATTAGAGTATCAATTCAAAGCTAATTCTGATCGTAGCCTAATTTTTTTTGTGAAATAGCACGTTTCATCAAATCAAGCTTTGGCATGATACATCCCAAGAAATAAAATCACTCAGTCATTTTTTAAAAACAGAAAAAAAATTAGTGAATGATATTTGCGTGTAAAATAGCCCAAACCAACTGTAAAAATCAAAATCATAGTTAGAAATACACTGGACACTGATAGGACTAGAACTACATAGCATCCAATTTGAGGGTGAAAAAACTATGTTTCTTTCTGATATAACTGGTTTGAACACGTCTCTATCAGAATTCCACACCTACTTGTGGAATTGGAATCGGAATGTGCGATTTCATGATAAATGATACCAAACATGTCAAAAAAGCTGTTAGTCACGGTTTACCATACGACTTTATGAAAAATCGCACCTCGGCCACTTCGCAGCCGTCTGGTACGCCACTGGTGCATTACACTTTCTGGTAACCATTGCATTGAGTTCCTTGATTTTGAAAATATGAAGCTCAATGGAAAAATCATCAAAAAAATACCAACTTTGAAAATGGTAACATCATGTACCTTCGACCTCCCACAGAAAAAATGCCAAGCCTCGGACAGATAGGGACTTTCAGTATGTTGTTCCCTATCAAATTCTGAAGGGATCCTCAAATTTCCAGATTCCCCTTAATTTATTCCGGGTTTCATCAAAATTTTGCTTTTTCTTCCTGGGCTATTAGATACAAATACAAATGGTTATTAAGCTGCTGGACAACGAAGTTGTCGGTATCGGAAAAATGGTCCGACTTTGGAGGTCAATATCTCTCTATTGCCGATTGGGATTACCGGTTTGTTTGTTGCGTGAAATAGCCTCATTTTTCCGTTACCTATCCTATGATAGTGAATGTTGAGAAACTTTATGAAGTTGTCTACAGGGTGATACGTGAAATGGTGCAAAATTGCAACGACTTCATCGTACCCCCATTTTTCAAAAATATATTTTTGATATTATGAAATATTATATTTTTGAAATATATATAATATATTTTCTCAATTTTCTACTACAAAAATTATGAAGTGTGGTGTCTTATCTCGAAACGGTTTGGAACTTCCTGGATTGGAAGTCTAACATTAAACATATAAATTTTTATGTTGAATGTTGCAGATTTAAGCAACTCAGGCATAGCACAAGCACAAAAAATATAACGTCCAGGGGGGTTTTAGTTCACTCGGACACTGAAGTTTCACATCGTTACCATGTTCAGGAGCTTAAATCTGCAAATAGAACATGTTCCATATCTGAAATTCTGATGAAATTCTGACGAAATCCAACGTACGAAAAACAGGAGGAACAACCACTTGAAAAAGTGTCCCCTGCTTGGTCATACACCAAATATTCAGGTTGTGTTGAGAGTGAAATTGTCCAGGACTGTTGTACGAACAATCTTGCTAAATGTCAACATCCATTAATCAAAAGTGACCTAATCTCACGTGCCAACAAGGCAAAACTGTAACATTTATAATAAAAATTTATAACTTTGATGTTAGACTTCCAATCCGGATAATTCCAAAACCGTTTCGATGTATGACACCACAATTTATGATTTTTGTATTAGAATGCATAAAAAAAATCGAAAAATGGGAGTACGATGGAGTCAGTACAGTTTTGCAGCATTCCACGTATCACCCTGTAGAAATTTACATAAAGTTTCTTAACATTCACTTTCACAGGATAGGTCACGGAAGCATTAGGCTAATTGAGACAATAAACAAAACGGAAATCGCAACCGGCGATCGGAAGTTATTGGTCATCAAAGTCGAACCATTTTTCCGATACCGACAACTAACTTCGTCGTCCAGCAGTTTAGTCTTTTCAACTGTAAACAGTGATTTTATTATAAAAAAATCCTACGTCACACGAGCTTACTGCCACCACTACACATTGAATCAGCTGGTAGGCAGGGCACGAGTTCGAAAATCCTCGGGATCCCAAACGATAGCACATGTTCCGGGACTTTAATACAATATGCCCACATAGAGATAGTCGTTACCTGTATTATAACTGCCGTTCAACAAGGATCAAGACTGAAGATCTGCTACCTGCGATATAGAAAATTGCCGGAAGCTATTGAGACGGCTGTGGGGTGGGATAAGCTCGGTTCGACACTGGCGCACACACAAAAAGAAAATTATGGCAAGGCATAGTCACGAGACACCTACATTATCACATTTTTCGCACGCCATCACCTTTTCTCGCGCGCGCGATTCTAATTTTCCTTTACGGCCTTTCCCGGGCCGCCCTCCATCAGAATAACGCCGCCGTCTCTGCCGCCATCACCGCCGCCCCCAGCAGCGAATTATCTTATTGAATTTGAGATCGCGGGCGGTGATGTACCAGGCCACCAAACCTCTTGCCTGCAGGCTCCATGATTGGCTATTCAGCTCGCACTTGGCTGATGTCTGCTCCCCGAACTTATCAATTATTCCCAAAAATAATGTCCCCGAGCGAGCCTCGACAGCCACCAAATATACACAGAGTGGTTCAGGTTCAGGGAAGAAGACGTAGAGCTGTTGACTCGACATTCGAGTCGCAAGTCAGGCCCTAAAGCAGAGTGAAGCTGAATGGACGGTTAGCATATTGTAGCGGTGCGTCAAAGACCTAAATGAAGAGTTCAAATGCCCTCAGTACCGTACTTGAAATGTTTAAGGCAAAGGGAAGGAGCATCAAAGATGCTTACGCGCTTACGCCGTCACGGTGAGGAGTTCGAGAGGGTGCTGCGAGCTTTCTACGGGAAAATATGTGTTCTCCAGAGCGCCTAAGAAATAGTGATCTCATTTATCATGATAATTTTCCAGCAGTGAACTTTTTTATGTAAGTACCTACGTAACAATAATAATTATAGAATATGAACTGTTCCCCCCCCCTCCCCTTCTCCCTTGGACCTCTCACCTACGTTTTGCTTACGTTGTCGTTTTACTCAGGTTCACAAGAACGGAACTTTGGGGATGAGGATTGTATTGAAAAGTTGAACAAAAAATTGACAGCAAACAAAATGAATTTTCATTAAAATTATCAGCAAAATTCGAATGAATCAGATTCTTTCCATAAAACACCTAGCACAGGACTGACAGACTAGGGAAATGACACACAATAGACAAAATGAACAAAAACAGTTTGAATCACAACAACAAAATATGTCATACTGTCAGTCAAAGGAAAAAAAGAGTGACGGATTCGGAAAAAGGCACTTAGTGGAAGAACCCAGACGAAGAAACCCCTGAGTTAAGCCCTGAGAAGAAGACTCTCACATATGTGACAACTGAATAACAAAAACTCACTGATAAATTCCGGTATTCAGTGTAAGTACAATTAGTGAAGACAATATCGCAGGAACATCAGTCAACAAATGTAAAAACACATCGGTAAACAATGCATTAAATCAACAAATCAACAATGCGGATAAAATCATCAACAATGCATAAAAACCCAAAAAGAGACAAAATAGGGGTGGTTAGTAGGATCCTGTAAAATACCTACATTGAATATCTAACAAACATAGCAGCGAGGAGGAAAACAAAAACATGACATGAAAATATGAGAGAGTCATGAAAGACGGCAGACACCGGACAATGACATTTAAATGAAAATCAAATCATGACACAAACAGAAATTGGACATATAAAAATTACAGTCAAGTAAGTACATGACAACCAAAGTACATACTGTGGCGCTTTTCTTGAGAAAACAGGACAAAATTGAACTATTTTTTTATTATAGTCGTATAATGCAACGTTTCAGGTCAGAAGAAGGGTGGTAGGGTGGTCTTTAAAATTCACAATTGAAAAGGAGAATAATAATTGCATCCCTTTTTTGGATACTTTGGTGATCCGCAACCCCGACGGAAAGTTGATCACTGATTGGTATAGGAAACCCTCCTCATCAAATAGAACACCTAATTCCAATTCTAGTCATACCATGGGGCAGAAAATCAATATTATCAAGATGTTGAAACAAGAAACACTCAAATGAGGCTACAAAAAGTTCCATAAAAGAAATTTTAATTTTATATTGAAGATTGCTAAAGAAAATAACTATCTTTCAAATCCAGTCAATTCTATTTTACATAGTTCTTCATTGGGTCGTACCTACATCACTAATCCAGATCCCCCTTCCCCTATTGTAAATTATTTTCAACTGTCGTATGTCAGGGGCTTATCCGAAAAACTTCGAAGACCTTGTTGAAAACTGATAATATAGGTATCGCCATGTACAATAAAATGAAGTCCAAAATTTCTTTCCAAACTGAAAGATAAAGTCGATAAAAATGATATGTCTAATGTAGTTTATGAGGTTGATTGTAAAGATTGTGATAAATGCTACATTGGTCAGACCAAACAGAAACTTAAGAAAATACTGTACAATCACGAATATGGTTGTAGAAACGCACAATTTGCATATGATAGTGCTGTTGAGACCGCATTAGTTGACCATGTAAAAAACACGGGACATTGCTTCCGGTTTGAGGATGCCCAGATCCAGGAATTTGAATCTAATTTGCATAAACGGTTGGTCTCGGAAATGGTTTTTAGGATTAAATTTAGAAATAGCATAAATTTTCGGACTGATATTGACAAATTGAGTAAGGTTCACGTAAGTTTAATCCATAAGGTTAATTTCGCTGGTTCTTCCTAGTTGTTGGTTGTGGTTGATTGTCCCTGTCGACGTCTTGAAATCAGATTTGTATTGATTGTTTCTGATTGTTATATGTTGGAAGAGACATATTGTGTGAGGAGAGTATCTTATCTTGCTTTTCATAATAAAAAACGACCACACGGCTAGTACACCTTGGCCAAATTATGTGCATTGGCTTTCTCGTCTCTATTTCTATATTATGCCTTTGACTTCGCAATTTTGTATTTTGGTAAGCCTTCCCACATCTTGTTTGTGATTGTTTATCTGTATGTTCATTTTTAGCCTGATGAAGCCCTAAATTAGGGCGAAACGTTGCATTAGACGACTATAATAAAAAATAGTTAAATTTCGTCCTGTTTCCTCAAGAAAAGCGACACAGTGTACATAAGGAAGGACAAAGAAACCGATCAAAATTGATCAAAGTACACACAAGGCGTCGATGTGCGTTCTTAGAGAATGCAGAGCAAACACGAATATGACATCATCCATGGAAAAATTCGTAGGTAGCGTCAACAGGGCCGTTGGGCATCCCAGAAAATTAGTGAGATGCATGAGGCGCGGAGGGTGCCTCCATCCTTGCTTCAACCTGGGCTGTGAAACCGCGAAAACCCCTTTCGGTCCTCTTCTTGTTCCGAATTCCCGGAAACAAAAAAATTGACGCCCGACGCAGGCTTAAATTCATAGTTCGGCCATTCATGTGTAAAAACAAAAATTGAATCACCCAAAAAACTAATGCCGTCAAACCAAAAGCGATTTAGAGTATGATTTTAGGAAATAATATAAAAACTACCCACCTGTAGTAAATTACGGCACACGTCGTCTTTGGAACGTCTGGTCAACAAGAACACACAAAAGCAAGTCCCGTCTTTGACCTTAATTGCCGTCGCGTTTACATTCAGTTCCTAATATAGAAATATTTTGCTCGTGTCGAAGTATTAGAGTGCGTTTTTTGAAAAGTCGCTGAAAGTGCGTTCCATCACAACTAGGACTATTTTTCACAAAATCATATGCAAGAAGCATTTCACATAACATTTTGGCCCTTGTGTCTCCTTGGATTGATTGAAGTCTTATAGGATTCCTGGTGCCTACGGGTGTCTCTTGGAGCCCCACTGAGCTCCCCTTTCGTTTGGGGCTTACAAGTGCAAATAATAAGAACTCTGCCCCATGTATTCAACTCGTGAACCGACTTTCACGAGTTTTTGTTTGAACAAGAGGTAACTGGTTCTCAAATATTTTCCAAAAATTTTGTTTTCAACTTCCTGAGAATTTCCCTGTTGAGAATGTGAAACCGGCCCGAGTTATCGAGACCGGACTCAAATTATGGAACTCAAAATGAAGCCCTTATTGAGGAAAATATCTCCAATCCTTCAATATTTCTCTCAAATTCTAACTTCCTACCCGAAGGTACATCTCATACAAAAATTTCCATCCGTTCGTTTGCTACTCGTCGGGGAAGTTTTGGGGTGACACAACCGATTTTTGTTCATTCCGGTTGAACAGATCGATAAAGATGATAACCGATGACAGCAGCGGATAGAAAATATGAATTCATGTATTTCCAAAGAAATTTTTTTCAAATCGAGTAAAAATGAAGCAAGTTAGGTCCGAATGAATGTCACCGGGAACAAATGGCCGCCATTTTGAAATGACGCCATTTTGAAAGTAGCACCAAAACATTTTGGTATCTCCACATATAGGACTATAATATAAGATAAAAGGTCCCTTGCCCCCTCCACAAAGGAGCCCACGGGATACCGAATGACCCCTGACTAATAGACAATTGGAGTACCCACCTATAGTTCTCCATGTGCAAAGTTGCACGACTTGACTTTCGAACAAAATTTCACCTTCATTAATTGAAGTTATTATCATCACCATTGTTCGATGACCATAGAAAGTGCAGTTATATTTCAGATTAGGTCAAAGAATAATTGAACAGGTTTAGGTGGTTGTCACTTCGTCCAGGAGTTTCAATTGTCTTCCTCTCTTTTCTCTGCCTTCACTCGGTCCCAATCACCTCAAGATGAATGCACCCGGTACGCTGGATCACCCGGTATGTTAAGTGATTACGGGTGACAGAAGGGAAAGACAATGAGAAGCCTTTGACGAGCAAGTGACGTTCAATTAACCCAAATTCCTGTGCGATTTGCGACAAGCAATAATATGATAATTAATTAATCGGCGAGCGAGAGGGCAAGTGCTTGTCGCACGGCGCTGGCGGACTTCGAACATCAAAGCCTTGTGCGATATTAATTAATTGGCGATGGAATATCGCAACAGACTGCTGCGAGCCCAAGGAAGACGCCGGTGGTGCGAGTGGAAAATTGGAAAACTTTGTGTGCCACTCTTGAATAATCACATAATCGCATTGAAATTTTCCCGTCAGGAGGAGAAAGTTGTTCCAATTCTGCGTTGATTAGATAATGTGTTTATCAAAGTATGAAGTATTGTGGCACAATAAATTATTAATAATGATAATGATAATGATCGAAGCCAAAATTCGTATACGAGTTTTTGGTACCTCACCTGGTACTTGCTACTGAGCATAGAGACATCATCAACGTTTGTCAAAATGTAAACAATACAAAATAGCTCAACTTCAGGTATCTTAGGGCGTGACCGGACAATTCGTCACCCAGACAATTCGTCGCACGGACAATTCGTCGCACAGACAATTCGTCGCACGGACAATTCGTCGTGGACAAATTGTCGCGGACAGTTCGTCGCACGGACAATTCGTTGCAATTTTTTGTTTGCCCTTTGCTTTGGTTTTACTAACCCATTTTGTGTTTTCTCTTGCTATTAAAGTTCTAATGAACCCCTCATACCTTACTGTATTGTTCAGAACCCTTTTGGACACCCTTGTTTTCTCAGTGTCTTTGAACCTCTAGTGAGTCCCCTTGCATTACCCGCACACTTCTAGTAGTGCACCGAGCTTCTGAAACTCTAATTCGGAACCCTATAGAGCCTCTCGTGTCCGCAATTGTGTTGTTTGGAGGCCTAATTTCCCTTCAGGTTTTTTCATTTTTCAGAATCCCAGCAAGCCCTCTGTTGCGTTCTTGTGCTATCCAGACCTCCATTGGGCCTCCTTGTGTCTTTAGTGCAGTTTAAGGCCTTTGGCGAGCTTCTTGCATTTCTCCGTGGCTTTCGTAGCAGTAAGCACCTCTGTGTTTCCATGTCATATTTGGAGCCCTATCCTGGAGTTTCCTTGCATTTTTTCTGAGTTCTGCTAAGCCCCCTTACATTTTTTCGTGACTTTTGGAGCACTAGTAAGCCCCTTGTGCCTTCATGTAGTGTTCGGAGCTCTGTTGGGCTCCTTACGTTCTCAAGTGATTTTCAATCCCTAATGCTAGTCGGCATGGCATTTTAGTCGAAAAATCGTGGTAACCCGTAACAAATTCCCTCAAAGCTGAATTTTGGTATATATGTTCTATTGGACTTACGGAACAACATATCAAAATACTCGGACTTACACCCTCGTGCGTCCTTTGATTTCTATCCTCAAAGGTCAAGTTCTAAGAATTAGAGAGATACCTATCTCCAAGCTGTTCCTGCAAGTGAACGGAGTATCCAATCGATATAAGATATGTTTCAAATGAACGAAAGAGATTTGTTGTTAGTGCTTAAGTGTGTGAGGGAGCTTTTGTAACTCTTCCGATTGGCTAGTTCTGCGGGAAAGGCGGTTGAGTGTTAATTTGTCGCCCGGATATTTCAGGAAAAACCATGTGAGAATTTAAAGCCTCAAGCAATGTCGAACAAAGTTGAATATTGATATATAACTGGTATGATCCCTAAGGAAGAACATATCAAAATATTTGGACTTACACCTCTGTGCCTCCTACGATTTTGGGCTTTGAATATCTAGACAAAAAATTCACCCAGACACTTTTCTCTAAAACTGTTCCTGTGGACGAACCAATCATTATAACAATATAAGGTGGGTCTCAAAGCTCAAAGGAAACACGGTATATTGTTGCCTATAAAGTGGACTCCGGTAGCCATAAAACATTTCTGCTTGATAGTGGCGTGAATAGTGCGCGCAAGGTGGAATTTCTCTCCTGTAAAACATGTAAGAATATTTTGTGATGGCCAATAAAGCTGAGTATTGTTAATAGGTTCTTCTTCCCATCTTCGAAACAGACCCAAGTGATGAGACTGATGAGTGAACAGTTGATATTCACAGTGCTCATCCCGAAAATAATGAATTCTCTACAAAAAAATTGTGGTTTCTTCATTTAGGAGCATTATTGTCTAAAGCCGTCAAAAATAAAAAATTACCAACAAATCCTATATTTATGTTTATCTTGGACAAAAACAGCATCAATTGCTCACGCCTATTTATATTACAAAGTCAGAGCATCAATTTTTTATTAAACAAGTTTTACACCTACTTGTTTTTCTGAAAATGGAATAACGGCTACAGAAAAGATGATTTTATGTTTATATTGCCCGATAGATACAATAGCTTTTGGTATTTTCTAATAGAAGAAGAACTTCACTCAGTATTACACACAAAAACAGTGGAACCGCTCCATCATTCATCAGTAAAAAAAAAAGAACTGCAAAAATTGTATGCATTTTCGTGAGAAAATTGGGCATATAATCACTTTCACAACAGATCAATTTTCTGATCTTGTAATGAATACAGGCACATTGTTTTTATTGTTTTCAGGTATAAAATGGTTAAGAACAATGAATTCTGTTGGAAATACTCAATTGAGATGATTCTAACCATACGGAAACCGAAATTAGAAAACAACAATTTCAGATGGCAAAAATCGTCGTTTTTTCAGTAAAACTTGTTTAATCGTGTTTCAATTCAATTTTAAACACCATATTTGATATCAGAGGCCAAGATTTAGTTAGAAACGATACCACACTTGCCGATATCAATTCTAGGTTTTTGAGAGATGAACAAAATAAATTTTGCCGATCTTCTTTTTTTTCCAGGCAACCCAAACTACTTATCAACAATTCAAACGTGAAGCAAATATTGTGAAGCCTTGAGGCATCTAAATATGATTATTGTCATTTATATAAGCTACAGGGTGTCATTTACGCATTTAAAATGGCAATATTTAGCCCCCTCCCCCACAATCAATGACGCACAAGGGTGTGCCACCGAGTATTTTGATATGTTATTCCTTAGGTCTTACAAGGCCCGTATACCAAATTTCAGCTTTGTGGGAATTTGTTGCGGGTTAAAACCTAATATGCCTGGGCTAATATTATTTTACTGACAATCAACATGGTAACTGATTCATTTCAGACTTCTAAGAGGTAGGTAACGTGTGTGTTCCATCTCTTGGGCGGAAAAACCTAGCCTTCTATGATCGCTGGTCTTTGACGTGATTGCGTGCAAAAATTTCATCCACATGACACTTGACAGATCGCTGTTGGTTTCGTTCCAGGTTATGTTTTTGCGTGATTTTATCGGAAAAAAATATCTATGAGTCTTTTTACATCGACATGTGATTATTGCGAGGGTAAGTGTAGTGGATGACTCGCATTTGCTGTAGTTGTTGAATAATCATGTGTACCTAATAGCCAGCATACGAGAGTAAATTGCATTCTGTTGTAGCCTCGAAGCCCTCCTGGAGTTCTGGCCCTGCCTGATACTTACCAAGAGAAACAAGCTGAGCAATACCATACTACCAGGAACAAGTTTTGCCCACAAAAACATTATCATCTAGATCTAAGTTATAATCATGTCATAAAAGGTCACAATCTATTTGGGATCTTTGATCTTGAGACTGCTGCACCGTACAGTAATGGTACCAGTTACTCATTCATTGGCCAAGGTAATTGTGAGAAGATTTTGCTGGAGAAAGGAGTTATCAATAATTGATTCATTGCAGTTTCAGGAACTAGAAGAGCAAATAACTAAACCCGAGCTGTAGCAAGAATCAGAATCGTGGATTGTTGTTTTGACGCCATAAGATGATAAAAATTGTATGTCCATGAATAAGAATTACCTGTACTTCATAGAATATTAGCATGGGTACAATATTCAAACGATTGTAATAAGTTGAACACTGCAATATAAATAAAGTCCTTTTTACTTACCTACTTTTAAAAACTTGAGTGGTGCTGCGGCATTCAGCAGTATGAGAGTGTTAAATTGGTTGCATATGCATATCATTATCTAAAATTCCAGATTTCAGATAGAGAACGAGAACCCATCTCGCATTTCCATTTCACACTTGGAACAAGACAAAGACAACTACTCGAACTAACCTCAATTTCAATTATTGTGATTTTGTAGTCAGAATTTAGATTTTCATTATAAAAAAACTCATTATTATCGGTCACTTATCACGTAAATTCGGTTAATTAAGCCAGCCAGTTTGAAAACAAACCGTAAAACTACTTCAAATTATACCACAGACAGATTATACTTCTGTAAACACAATATATAGTGAAGAACAAAAGAACAATCATTTTAATATGGAAAATACCCGGAAATACACTAGGGTGAGTAAAAATCACGCAAAATGGAAAACTTATCTACTAAAGTACTACTTACTACTAGGTACGACTACCATGTTTAATTATTGTTATTGCTACTTTCAGTTACAGAATCAGATAAAGCAGAAGCCGAGTTAAAATTGATGATGACTTTGGATTGATCATGACTACTGAATGAAAGGTATACCCCTTGTTTAATTTCTTCTTTTGTGAAGTTAATTTCACGTGTTGTTGTAGATGATGACCGTTGATGACATATATGATGGGGTAGTGGAGGTGACCTAGGAGGTGATGAACGGTTATGTGAGGTACAGGAGGATGAGCTGGCAGTCACAGGCGGTGCTGGTAGATGGATGACGGTGGAAGGTTTGGGGAGTGGATTTAGTGGAGCAGCTGTTGTTAGCAGATCTGCTATCTGCATCTGTCCTTCCACGGAGCTTTCCACATACGTTTCGGCAACAGCACTCGATTTCCAACCTCCCAGCCTCTTCAATTGCATCACATCGCATCCCTTGTTAACTAACAATGTAGCTGATGATCGTCGAAAGCAGTGGCCAGTATACCGTTTCGGTTCAGACAGATTCAAAAATACGGCAATTTTTTCAGGAAATTTAGCTATAGTATTGTGGCCGATTGGTTGTCTTGTCAATTTCCCACATCGGTATTGTATCAAGAACCTGTCGCATCCCAGTTCAACATTCACCCTTAAGTGCATGTAGCGCCGTAAAATAGCAACCCACTCTGGCTTTGTCACGACAAAAGACCGTGGGTTGTAAGTTTTTGTGTTTGGGATTAAGATACTAACACGTGTGTCAGAAAAATCAAGATCATTAACCCGCATTTTAAATAATTCGTCAGAGCGGCAGGCTCCCGAGACGCCTATTATGAGGGCCACCTGGAATGATTTAGTGATAAAATAGGTACGTAAGTTAAATTGTAAATTATTTTACTTTGACTGGTAGAAATTCTTCTGGAGCTCTGGCCAGGAAGTCCTCCACGTTTTGCGCAGAGAGCACACAGGATTTTTTTGGCTTGTAACCTGTGTTTCCTTTCTTGAGGAACGCCTGCAGCCTGGGGTACCTTGATATATCAGTTTTTGCTTTAATTTTCAACATGCACTTGAGCATCGAGTAAGTAGCCCAACATGTGCTGGGCTTTTTAGTTTGTGCTATATCCTTAAAATAGGCTAGGAGCACATTTTCGGAGCAGCTCGTTGTTCTGTGATGGTCGGTCCAATTTGTGTATGCCTCGTACACCTTCTCATACCGACTGCGGCTTTTTTCGGGTATTAAATTTGCAGTGGCTTCTTCGGCCGCTTGCCGTAATTCGGGGGGAGTTAGTTCGAACATTTCGTGCTCTGATTCAGACATGATTATGATTTCAATAAATTTCAACAGAAAAAACTGACATTGGCAATTGTTTTCTTGTTATTTGTGAATATGTCAAAATCACAGCCACCCAATTTGTTGTGCTCACTTGATGAAAACGGTTTTCAAAGAATTATTATTTTTGCAGATTTAATGAATTTCTATTAATTATAGGTATTGAATGATTGTCAGTAAAATAGCATACATACCTCGGCGAAAACGGTTATTACTGCGTCGGGCTATTGCTGCCGGGGCAGGCCCCGGCAGCAATCTTTGCCCTCCGCAGTAATAACTCGTTTCCCGCCTCGGTATGTAATATACTATTTCATAGCTTTCAAAATTCCAAAAACCCGCATTTTGCAAATTTGTGTTATCGGGAGCCCCACTGGACCCCAGTGTAATTTGGAGCCCTGCTATGCCCCCTTGTATTTCCTGTTACTTCCGAAGCAGCAAGCAGCGTTGTGCCATCATGTCATATTCGGAGCTCCATCAGTAGGCCCCCTTGTGTCTTTAACATCGATTGAAGCTCTGTTGGGCTTCCTTTTATTTTTCCGAAGCTTTCGGAGCACTAGTGAACCTCTTGTGCCTTCATGTGATATTCAGCCAACTATCGGGCCCCCTTGCGTTCTCAAGTGCCGTTATGTGTTTCATAGCTTTCAGAATTCCATTAAGTCCTCTTTCTTTATCTTCTGTTATCCAGAGCTTCATAGGGCCCCCTTCTTGTGTCTTCAATGTAATTTGAAGACCTGCTGAGTCTCGTTGTATTCTCCGTTACTTTCAGAGCACTAAGCGGTCGGAGCATTGGTAAGTCCCTTGTATCTTCATATAATATTCCGACCATTGTTGCCCCCCCCCTCCCCTGTGTCAGGAAGTGTAGTTTTGATCAGCCCCGTCATGTTTTTTCATGGCGTTCAGGGTATCAGTAAGCCCAGAGGTAAGCCCCTTTTGCCTTCTTTTGTTGAACAGAACTCCGTCGGGCTCCATTGTGTCGTTCATATCATTTGAAATCCTGCTGAGTCCCGTAGCATTTCTCCGTGGGTCATGGAGCTCCATTAGGCCCCCACTTGTGTCCTAATGTATCGTTTGGAGCCCTGATGAGACCTCTTATTCTTTGCGTAGCTTTCGGAATTTCAGTGAGCCCCCTTGTGCCTTTTTACGTTGTTAGAGACCCTAGTGGCTCTCCAAGGCCCCCTTGTTTCTTCAATGTCTTATGGACCCTGCTGAGCTCCACAGAATTTTTCCGTGGCTCACGAAGCTCCATCAAGCCCCCTTGTTTCCTCATGTATCGTTTGGAGCCCTGGTGAACACCCTTATTCCTTCCGTAGGTAGCTTCAAAACTCCAGCGAGCCGCCTTGTGCCTCTTTGCGTCGTTAGAGGCCCTGGTGGCCCTCCAGGAGACCCCTTGTTTCTTCAACGTCTTTTGAAACCCCGATGAGCCCCATAGAATTTTTCCATGACTTACGGAGCTCCATTCAATTCCTTGTTTCCTCATGTATAGTGTGGAGCCCTGATGAGCCCCCTCATTTCTTCCGTAGCATTGAGAATATCAGTGGGCCTCCTTGTTACCCTAGTTGCCCTCTAAGGTCCTTCTTGTTTTATCAACGTCGTTTGAAGCCCTGCTGAGCCCCCTAGCATTTTTCCGTGGCTTGCGGAGCTCTATCGGGTTGCCCAGTGTCCTCATGTTTCGTTTGGAGCCCTGATGAGTCCAAGTCAGTGAGCTTTCAGTGAGCCACCTTGTACCTTTTAGCGCTGTTAGAGGCTCTAGTGATCCTTCGTGGGCCCCCATTGTTTATTCAACGTCTTTTGAGACCCCGCTGCGTCCCCTTACTTTTTTCTGTGTCTTTTGGAGCATTGGTGAGTTCCTTGTGCTTCCATGTGATTTTCGAAGCCCTGTCGGCCTTGTGTCCGAAAAGGTCGTTTGGAGCCCCAATTAGCCCTTTTTTGTTTTTTCACAGCCAGCGATCTAAATTTAAGCAAACTTCATTGGACCCCCTTGTTTCTTCAACGTGTTTTGAAGCCCTGCTGAGCCCCCTCACATTTTCCTTGACTTGTCATGCATAAATAGGCGGCACCTTGTGTTTTCATGTGACGTTCGGAGCCCTATCAAGCCCCCTTATGTTCTTGAGTGTGGTTCAGGGCCCTTATTAGCCCACTTATGTTTTTTCTTGAATCTCAGAGTACTACAGTGAGCCCCCTCTTGCCTTGTTTTGTTATAGAGAGCTCCATTAGGCCCCCTTATGTCCTCAATACAGTTTGAAGCCCTGCTGAGCCCCTTTGCTTTTTTCCGTGGCTTCGGAGCTCTATCGGGCTCTCTTCTGTCCTCATGTGTAGTTTGGAGCCCTGATGAGCCCCTATGTGTTAATTGTCCGGCCACGCATCAAAAAGTGTCATTCCTTTTGCGACGAATTGTCCGCAACGAGTTGCCGTGACAAATTGTCCGTGCGATGAATTGTCCTAGAACCATCTTAGATACCTGTTGAGCTATTTTGTATTGTTTGCATTTTGACAAACGTTGATGACGTCTCTATGCTCAGTAGCTAGTTGTCATTTGGATCAAGGACAATGGCTTCTGTCATTTCCATTATTTCCATGCCTTGCAATGTTTCCAATTAGATATTGACATTGTTACGAAACACAATGGAGACCACGACGCGCGAATAGAGCAGGATTCCCAGATGCGAATATTCGGACAGAAAATGCAATTTTGTATGTCAAATTTTGAATTCGAGGGCTCTGATTGGTCAATATGAGGACTGTGATACAAAATTTCACATTTTCTGTCAGAATATTCACATTTGGGAATCCAGCTCAAGACACACCATAGCTGCACAAAAATATCCTACAATACAAGACGTGAGTATGCCAAGGGAGCAGGCGAAGTTGAATTCAGAACGATAGTGCGAATAACAGCGCAGCCAAGTAGACAAGTAGAGCGATACCCAATGTTATAGGTAAGATAGTGTCAACTGCCTTCAATAAATCCGGAAATCCAGACCTTTCGAGAGCGGTTACCCCCAGTGAAGGTTATGATTGTCACTTCAACGAGACTTGAAAAGACTGGTATATGCTACCTTGATTATGCGAACAGCATGGATATGCAATGTTGGCGATGCGTCGCACCCCAAATGCCGTTATACATACAGAGTGACAAGACTCGAGACTGTAGGCATGAGCAGCGGCATCTGCAAATGTTGCGGTGAACGCTGAACGACAGTAAAATTCTTCCAAGTTGGACCGTACGGTCCAGAGTGGTAGGTTGAAGCGCGTGCATCCATCTCGTGGCGGAGCGCAGAACTAGTCGTACGCCTGCTTGGGCCTCTGTGCGGCGTGTCAATTCGTCGCGCCTGGGCGGTTTATTACAAAGTGTCAGACTATTTTGCAAGATGACGGCGAAGTTTTCCATCCAGATTTCTGTTTATGTATACATAGACATCCTTGTGGTACGCAGACATAATATCAGCTTTCTGCATGAAAGTCAAACATCGCTCCGAGAAAAATCCAAAAGAATGAAATATTCACTTCCTGCATGCACAATATGTAAAACCCTCTCGCGCCGTATATCTCATATTATTATGGATATGGAGATACGGGATGCGGGCCCGTGGATATCTCGCACACTGAGTCGGGATAAACGTCACGGAGTCATGTGTTGGTGGGGGTGTAAAGTGACCCACTTCACGGGCGGTCATAAATAACGTGCTGGCTGGGAGGCCCCATAAGGCCCGCTTCACACAAGACCCTAATCCTGGAGTCCTGGAGGAGCTCCTTTCCTCGGAGGGAGAGAGAGCGCCGAGCCTGCTCTGATGTTTCACCCTTCCCGCGCGGCATGTTTTAAACATGCTCGACGGCGCTGTCGATCAATCAAAATTTTTACGTTTCTTTTCGTCTCTGTCCGACATTCGGCAAGAGGGTGCCATTAAAAGGACGTGACACAAGCTGTTGCACGGTGCTCGTTTAATTTTTTGCCCTCGCAATGAATACAGATCGAAATTTCACTCTTCAGTCACATCGGCAAAGATTTTTTGCGCCCGGCTTGGCAAGGAAAATTCAAAAATCGTCAAATAAGCAATCAATCGACTAAACTGTTTATACCTATTTAGAAAAAAAAAGAATAGAACGACGTAGAATGGGAATATTCTACAATCGGCTTCAAATTCAAATTATTAAGGTGTCCCAGAAGATATCAGAAGAAAAAAACCGATTTCAAAACGAGCAACGATCAACTTCGTCTGATAAGACATAACTACCTTAGGCTGAAAGGTACCGTATATAGGGTGTGAGGTTCGTGTCCGAGCTTGGGATTTTGTCTGGATGGATGAGTTGGCTTTGGGCTTGATCTAAGAGGCCAGAGTTATTCCATATGGCCCGACCGTCCTTCATAGAGGACGGTAAAAGTTTTTTTTCACAATAATCAACTGCTTTCACTAGTATAAACAGATAAAGTCACTACATACCAAACTTTGAGTATTGAGAGCCCATTTATATCAATAGTTCGTTATAATTACTGAGTTTGCTTGTGTGGTGCCCTTTTGTTTGTTTGTTGTTGGCTTTTACAATGAATAACCAGACGTAAGTATATTTTGGTGATAATAGCAGTTTATGATTGTTTTTTTTTTATATTTGGGTACTTCAAAGATCAAGTAACTTGCCTGCTACCAAAACTTGAATTTTTTTTCAAACCGTCCCGTGCAGAAAAACGGTGTCCTTCATAAAGGACGGTAGGTTTATCCACTACTGTCAACTACAATGATGTCGTTTTTATTTCAGTTATTAGAAAAGACCCCTTACCATAATACAGTTACTGGAAGAAATCAGAAAGGATGTATTGAAGATATTCCAGGAGAAAGAGCAATTCTTTTCCCGAAAATACAAACGATGAGTGCGATACGGATGAAGATTCAGCAGAAGAAAATTTTATTGAACCAAACAATTTGCCAGAAGCGCAACTCAGAGCTGAATTTGGGCTACAAGTCTTGGATTGGGGCTTTGCGGCCCCTCTACCCCCCTAAGCAAACATTTGGGATTTGGATCATCGGTATAGTACTACAAAATGCAGATACCTACCGATTATACAAATGTTCCCATGCGGCTTATTTCTTATTTCATACTTATTTCGATATTGTCTCACCTAACTTTTTTCCTCGAAGAATTTCTCACTGATTTTTTCTTTTGCTCTGTGATGTTTTTTGTTTTAATAATATTGACAATTTCATGTTTTTTGAAGTGCAAGGAAACATTTTACAGTCGTTTGATGTTATCAAATAATTTATATTTCATAGTCTTAGTACATAGCCCTACCGTCCTTTTAAAAAGACAGCATTTTCCAACTAATACAACACTCGAAGAATTTTTTTCTAATTTTTTTGTAATTCCAATCTGCTTAAAAAAAAGGAATTTCAAGAAAAATTTTCGCTTACGAAAAAAATTTAATTCCGGACCATATGGGTTGATCGAGAAGCAGTGATTTATTTGCAGTTTTCTTATCTAGGCACAATGATGAGGTGACAGTTCACCTGTCTAGTTACTAACTAGGGATATTCATGTTATCGCTAGAACTATTGATTTAACACTACTACGTATAGATAGACACTGCATTGGGTTAAGTCATCATTTACATTAGGCATTAAAGAACAGAAGATGCGTCGAAGAGGTCAAATTTTGAGCTTTATTTATGAAAATTAGTGTTGAAAAATTCGAGACCTGAATTCCCATCAAAAATCCAGCCAGGAAGTGACATTGTAGGTTTCGTTTCAATTCAATTCAATCTCCTACTTCACGGACTCGGCTATTGCTTTACATTGGTTGAAATGCAACACCAAGCAGGTTCAAGACTATTAGCTCAGACATTTTAGATTCAAATTGACGAAAACCTGGAAAAAAACGTCAGTATGAAAATTGGTAGAACGCTTCCACTTCAACTCCTTAACCACATACTGAAAGTCCTAGAAAATCCTATGTCCGCTTCATTGGTTTTTGGCGGCAAAAAGGTGTACTAAGTGACAATAATTCAGAAACTATCTATAGTCCGGTGGATTAGCGGCAAAAAATGCCTCAACTATGCATTTTGTGATAAAGTAAAGGGCTTCTGGATTTACGCCCTTGAGATTCAACTTGACAATTCCAGAATTGGCGCCAACGAGTTTAGTGTGGCAGGCGACCTCAGGAGCCATCCGTAAGTATGGAAGAACAAAAATTTCGTTTTCGTTATTTAAAAGCTCGAAAACGATCACAAATTGTTGATTTGTATCGTGTTGCAGCCTTTCTTGTTGGAAGCGGTCCTATTTGTGTTGCTTGTGGGGTTATTATAGAAATCAAGCATGTTGATGGCCTGTTCTTGATGAAAAATTGATTTTTCTTTTAGTTTAATAAAACAGTGAGCATTTTACACATTTCGCGAGACTTTTATTTGGATTTCTGTTATTGTTCATAAGCAATTATCAATTTCATAATATACAGGGTGTTTCGCGACATTACAACCCTTTTCTTGGGGCCTTTCTCTTCGCAATGATCTCAAAAAAAAACTTTCCATTGACAATTATTTTCATGAAAATTCCAAAATATTAGTTACCTATCTATGATTTTTTTTCCTCTTTTCATGTACAGGGTGTTACAGATTGTTCACCGCCTGTAGGTTACCGGGTGTTACAGATTGTTCACAGCCACCAGGTAGGCTATTACATACCTAATACCTTGGAGGTGCTATTTGATGTGGATGTGATGATGACTCATGTGCACTATGAGGATGTGCTCAACGTATCCATGTGCACCATGGGGATGTGCTCAATGTATTCATGGGGATGTGACTATGGTTGGTGCACATGAGCTCGTTGGGCAGCTCCTCCTGTATTTTGAGCACATCCTCATGATGCACATGGGAACGTTGAGTACATCTGAATGATGTACATGGGAATGTTGAGCGCATCCTCATGGTGCACATGGGTACATTGGACACATCCCCATGGTGAGCAATGCCATGATGCACATATGTGTTCCAAAATGTGCCCATACAGACGATACTTAATGGTCGTTTCGGAAGTTCTTCTATCTTCAAAGTTTGAAGAGCCCCCATTCGCCTCCTTATTGACGAAATTTCAAGTGCTGCGGGTCAAATCATGTCCATTGGTATAAGGTTTACTCATGAAAAAATTCGTTGCTCCAATCCAAAATGCAGGATCGATGTATCCTTGGATCGCATTACTCGGTATTTTGATTCGGAAAAAAATCAGGGAAAATATCAAAGTTTTTACTGCTGGTTTAATAATTTTCGAAGACATTTGGAATCTGAATTGTTATATATTGTATCAGTCTCAGGTCTCTTCCTGATGAAAAACATACACAGGATATGTCTTTTGTTTTTACAAGATGATAAGAAGCATTTGTTCCGAAAGTTATTTGATGTCAACTTTGAACACTGTAATTGACGCGAAAAGTCATATTGTGCATGCGATACAGCTCGGATATCATGTTTGTTGCTTGAACAAGGAGAAGCAATTCTTCCTCTGCAAAACAAAGTTGAAAACCGTACATTGGAGCCTTTATTTATGAAGCAACACGTTTTTAAATTGAAGCATGCGTCACTTATCAGGTGCCGTGTTGACTCAAAACCGCCCTCGCGACCAGACACTTCTATGAGCTTGTAAAGGTGGGAAGCATATCTAATGCATCTTTTTCAGTCTAAGAGAAGTTGAAAGTAACTGGATATGCAAGAATAAATGGAATGCCTGTGGTGAGGAGTGAAAACCATGAGGTTGAAGTTGAATATCAAAAAAGCGTGTTTTTTTAGACAAACTTGTTCAAACATGTTTCAAACGTAATTTGGACACGATACAGCTGAAAATGGCTGAAAATGGTCTCTTCCGCCAGTTGAACAACATATTAGTGCAGTAAAGATAGGTTTTGGGGTTGAAAAAATTAATTCATGAAATTTTGAAGCTGTTATCGATTCAGAATTTCATCCTCTACCATGTACTTGAAATCCCCGAAAATACCATCGGAGCATTTTTCTTGCGGCGCTGTCAAAGTATATCATGTTTGCTGCAACAAGTCCGAAAATTGTATCCTTGCTTTTGTCACATTAGAGCTATATTGTTTTTGTTCAGAGCTGTTGGTATATACTTCAGGGCATGACGAGAACGTCATTTAAACCGCTGAAATCCTATTTCCCGCAAAAGAAAACACGTAACTCGCTTTAATCTGCAATTACCAGTGGTAATCAAGAGTGTAGTTCGGGGATTAGTGACCAAATTTAATAAAATCTGTTCTTTTTGTGATAAATGCATGAAATTTGGTATGAGTGGTTTTCATGGTCCCCTTTTCAAATGTAGACATGGCGTCTCGCTATATTTTGATTAGGTGGGCTTAGGGACCCCCTTGAAAATTGAAGATGCAGAAACTCATGCAAGCCACCATTAAAATAATTGTCACGCATCTCAAAAAGTAATCATTTGACTCTACGTTAAATCTCAACAAGAGACACACTAGTTGTCACCATGTGCGCACTGTTCTTCATAATGAAAAAAAAATTCTTCGGAATGTCAAAAAAAATCAGGTTTTCATATTTTTTTCATGCAATAGAGGAATAAATTTATCTTCCGCATATCATTATCCACCAATTCGTATTCGCCAAAGCCATTGATGAAGTCCATTTCTTCATATTGACATCTATAAGCAACAATTCCAGATGAAACCAGCCAATTCAAGTGCTTAGTTCAGCAGCGTTTTTTTCAATGTTACCAATTGATATGAATGACAATTTATTATTGAGTGGATAGCCTCAACTGTTTTATAATTTTATTGAGTATAACTAGATGAGAAGTGATGCGCGGAAGCCCCGAATTTTTTTTTTTAAACCGCCACCTATCACTGTTAGAATTGCACAAAATTTCATGCTACTTTGGCGAAACAACAGCAAATACAGACTAAAGAGTATAGACAAACGCCAATACGATCTGCAGTTGTCAAGTAGAAGGCACAAAGAATGAGCATTGATGCGTGGAATACTTCAAAGCACTCAGTTCGAGTGAAAACACGGTATGGAAATATCTTCAACACACCCTAGGAGCACAAATTTTATGATGGTGAGCGACGCGAAAAAAAAAAATCCTATTCTTTTGCGCTTGGTTCCGCGTATAGTCATATAAAATTAGGTTACAGAACAGTTCCAGCTATCCATCCATTCATAAATTGTCGATCATATTGATTGGGAACAATTGAAAAACGCTGTTGAACTTCACACTTGAATTGGCTCATTTCTTAGGTATGCTGTCATTCCTAGAATGACAGTATCAAAAAACAAACTTCATGAATAGCTTCGGCAAATACAAATTAGTGAATAATGATACACAGCAGATCAACTCATCGTTTCTTAGATTAAAAAATTATTAAAAACTGTGTTCTTTTCTGACACTCCAAAGAAAATTTTTTTTAACACGAAGAACAATGTGTACATGGCGACAACTATTGTGTCTCTTGTCAAGGTTTGGTGTAGAGTCAAATGATTACCTTTTGAAATGTGTGACGATATTTACCGGTGGTTTGTGAGAGTTCCTGAGACTCCAAATTTTTAAGGGGGTCCTTAGGCCCCCCTAACCAAAATATGGCAAGGCGTCATGCTTACATTTGGAAATAAGACCATGAAGACCACTCATACCAAATTTCATGCCTCTGTCGCAAATCAAACAGATTTTATTAAACTTGGTTACTAACCCTCGGATCATCTTCAATCAACACTGTTGATTGGGAATTAAAGCGACTTCCGTCTTTTTTGTTTTCGTGAAATACGAGTTAGAGGTTCAAACGAAGATCTGGTCATGCCCTGCAGCATATACCAAAAATCCTAAGCCAACAATGTAGTTCTAGTGTGACAAAAACAAGAATACCATTTTCGGACTAGTTGCAGCAAACATGATATACTTTGACAGCGCCGCAAGAAGAATGCTCAACTGGGATTTTCGGGGATTTTGAGTATGTGGTAGAGAATGAAATTCTGAATCGATGTCCGCTATAAAATTTCATGAATTAATTTTTTCAAGGTTTGGGGTCTTTTTTGACTATCTTTACTGCACTATATTGAGAGTCCTAAAAAATCCTATATCCGCTTCATCGTTTTTTAGCGGCAAAAATGTATAAGTGACATTGCTTTGCTAACTAATAATTAAATCACGCGTTGAAGTTTCAATACAGCTGAAAATTGCTGAAAATGGTCTCCTCGGCCAGTTTAACAACATGTTGAAAGTCCTAAGAAATCCTATGTCCGCTTTATACTTTTTTTCAGCGGCAAAAAGCTATAAGTGACATTGTTTCAAAAACTATTCAATTAAACACGCGCTCAAGTTATAATATAGCACTGAAAATTGTCGAAAATGGTCTTCTCGGTCAGCTTAGCCACATACTGAGAGTCCTGAAGAATACTATGTCTACTTCATCAGGTTTTGGCAGCAAAAAGGTTCAAGTGACATTATTTTGGAAACTATTTATTAAAACATAAAACATAAACATGAAACAAGTTCCAGCACAGCTGAAAGTTGCTGAAAAATAGTATCCTTTGCTAGTTGAATAACATACTAAAAGTCCTGAGAAATCCCATGCCCGTTTCATGTTTTTTGGCGGCAAAAATGTATAAGTGACATTATATCGCGAACTATTTTTTTTGAAATACGGGTTGAAGTTTCAGTACAGCTGAAAATTGCTAAAAATGGTCTCCTTGGTAAGTTGACTGTACTAGTCCGAGTAGACTCTTTTCAGCAATTTTCAACTGTATTGCAGTTTCAACACATATTTTGAACAATAGTTTCAAGAAATGATCTTATATTTTTTTGCCGCCAAAAGACGGTGAAGCGGACATAGGATTCTTAGGACTTTCAGTATGTTGTTCACATGATTAGGTAACCAGTTCCAGCAATTTTCAGATGAATTGGAACTTCAACGCCTATTTCAATAAATAATAGTTTCCAAAACAATGTCACTTCTACCTTTTTTCCGCCAAAAAACAATGAAGCGAACAGGGATTTTCCTAGTATTTTCAGTGTGTTGTTCAACTGACCAAGAAGAACATTTTCAGCAATTCTTAGCTGTATTGACACTTCAACCCGTATTTTAATAAATACTTAGTAACAAACGGAGATTTCACTTATACCTTTCTGCCGCCAGAAACTAATGAAGCGGAGAAAAGATTTTCATATGTTGCTCAACTAATCAAGAAGACCATTTTCAGCTGTATCGAAACTTGACCGCCTGTTTGATCGAACAGTTTCCAAAACAAGGTCACTTACACTTTTTACCCGTCAAAAAACAATGAAGCAGACATAGGGTTTCTTAGGACTTTCAGTATGCTGCTCAACTGACCAAGAAGACTCAATATTTTCACCTGTATCAAAACTTCAACCCGTATTTTATGGAATACTAACAAAAAAAATGTCACTCATACCTTTCTGCCGCCAAAAATAGATGTTGTTCAACTGACAAAGGAGAACAGTTTCAGTCATTTTCAGCTGTACTGAAACTCCAACTCGTATTTCAATAAATAGTTCCCAAAATAATGTCACTTGAACCTTTTTGCCGCCAAAAACCAATGCAGCGGAGAGAGGATTTTCTAGGACTTTCAATACCTATATTGTTAAACTGACCGACAAGATCATTTTTGGAAGTTTTCAGCCGTATTGAAACTTCAACGCGAAGCGTTCCACGAATTTTCAGACTTACGTTATTTTTGAAGTGGAACTTCTATTCTCGCGCCTAGATCACAACACACAACTAACGCAGAACCACACATGGGGGTGAAATTGGTTCATAGCATCAGTGGTTGTAACGAACGCTTGTAACGTTGTCTTGTCTGACCTTGGGGCGACCAGCGTCGTCTCAGGTAATGGAAGAATAAGCCGTTGCGGCGTTCGCCGCCTTCGGTTCTATTTTTTACTAATCGCCGACACTGGACTGCTCTTCGTGTTGTCGTACTGTTGGCCCGACAGGAATGGTTCTCGACTTGGCTTCACTAGATTCGAGCATATGTATTTTATTATAGGAATAGGGAGGTATATTCAGGGCCGGGCCTAGCAGGCGTGCAGTGCGTGCCGGCGCGCAGGCGGGTATGGCAGGCGGCAAGTCATAGGGGCGGTAATATAATAATAAAGTTGAATTTCGAAGGATTCTTCTCATTCCCGCATTTTGTAGGGCTCTCCACTGCCGGTGAGGGGGGCGGCAATTTTCCGGTGGTACGCAGGCGGCAAATAGGCCAGGCCCGGCCCTGAGTATATTCTTCAACGGACGTTCACAATTCAAAAATAAAATCGAATGCCGCACACCCAAATGTAGACACAACTTTCAGGTACATATGTAGGTACCTATCAAGCAGGAAAGCAGGGGTGAATGATTAAAGCCCAGAGGGGAAAAAGAATTTTCGACAATTGAGGTTGAAACAGTTGCTTAATGTTCTAGATGTCAGCTGATTGTATAGCGATGATATTATACTGGTTTGATAATCAAATTTTCATGTTTGGAAATTGATTTTTGACATCATTCTTCGTTAATTTTTTGATTGGTTTGATTTCACCTCAATCAAATGTCACATTCTAAATATAAGTACGGTGGCGAGCACATAACTGAAAATACTCATATCAATTTTGTCAATATTCCAATTTAAACTACGGCCTCATTTTGATTGGAGAAGATAATATCGCAGGAACTCTAGAACCACGTAGTTACCTCAAATCACATTCACGAGGTACCTACCTACATACCTATGTAAATACCAATGTAAACTGCTCAACAATGAAAGTGTTACAAAGCGAAAATTCACCCAATTTTGAACCGCTATAACTTTTGATTGGCAGATATGATTCTGATTTTGTTTGAAGTACTGAATAGCCCAATCTTTTGGCCATCTTCCTTGTCAATATGAAATGCATAGAGCTTTCCATAAATTTTCTACAGGGTGATGAACAGAGCAGTGCAAAATTGAAGAAAGTTCAACATACCCCCGTTTTCGCAAAAAAAATTTTTTGGGAGTATTAACACCAAATTTATGAAGAATGATGTGTTCCCTCGAAACGGTTTTTGAATTTTCTGGACTCCAGTCGAAACAGCCAAAATGTGATTTTTTTATTGTGAATACTGCACCGGGTGACCATTTGAAAACTATCCACCTGCAATAACTCCCGATTCCTAGTGAATATTTCTTCGAACAAAAACAGGTCGATTTTCATATCAAAGGGGACATCTAAAACATAAATTGGCAAATTTCTATCTTGAGCCCCCTCGCCCCCACTCACCCCAACTTCGAAATTTCAAACGACATGACCTACCTTGCGATACATCAAATTGAAGAGATTTAAATTTTCTTTCTGAAAAAAATATTTACAAAAATATCAACCCCACCTTCTATCGCCCTAAAAGTTCTCTGACTGTCTTATTTTTAATTCTGGACCTCTCAATTGTTTTTAATTCAGTCAGTTCATCATAGAAAACATCAAAGAAAAGAATTTTCGGTGGAGAAAGTGCTACCCAAATTGACCTTTTTGCTCTCCCCCACCTCAGCTTCAAAATTGTACGAAACACTACCTATTTTGTGATATATCAAATTGAAGGGAATTGAATTCTCCTTCCGAAAACAATTTTTTTGAAATTTTCAACCCCTCTCCTAATAAATTAGACATTTGGGGTGTTTAGTGAGGAAAATGGGGGTTTTAAAAAGTTTGAAAAAATTTTGTTCATGGAGAGAATTTAATTTCCTTCAATTTGATGTATCACAAAGTAGGTATTGCCATTTTAGATTTTTGAAATGAGGTGGGGGAAGCGAAAGGGTGAAATTTGGGTGGCATTTTTTCCACAGAAAATTATCTCTTCCGATGCTATGCAGGATGACGTTGACTGCATTGAAAAGAATTGAGAGGTCAAGAATATCAAATTGGACACTCAGAGAATTTCAGAAAGGAGAGGGGTGGGGTTTAAAATTCTATAAATATTTTTTCGGAAAGAGATAGACAGATAAACAAACAGATAGACAGATCTTATTGACAGAATCCCAGTTAGGAGACCAACACTTCAAGAAATGAAGCCAAACATGCCTATGTTCTGGAATTTGAGGTAAAGGCAAAAAATTCCAAAATGGCGGAAATGTTGTTAATCCAATTCTAATGACGTAGTCCCCTGTTGACTAAAGAGAGTAAAAATTAACCTTTTTGTAATGCTAAAAACTCGAATTTTAGGAGTAGTACTAAAAAGTACACTGCCAATTGGGCTTTTCTTCAGCCCTACACTAGACAATGGAACGTGTTGCAAGTCAAATTGCTCAGAATTGTTCAGTGAACAAGCCTACCAAGTGGCGTCATCTTGATATGAAAAGTTCTAATGTTTTTGCGTTGCTACAGGAATAATATACAGTATTCACAATAAAAAATCACATTTTGGCTGTTTCGACTGGAATCCCGAAAATTCGAAAACTGTTTCGAGAGAACACATCATTCTTCATAAATTTGGTGTTGATACTCCCGAAAAAAAAATTTAACGAAAACGGGGGTATGTTGAACTTACATCAATTTTGCACTGCTCTGTTCATCACCCTGTAGAAATTTTATAAGGGGCTCTATGGATTCCATATTGACATGAAAAATGGCCAAAAGATCGGGCTCTTCAGTACTTGAAACAGAATCAGAATCGCTTGTGCCAATCAAAAGTAACAGCGGTTCAAAATTGGGTGAATTTTTGCTTTGGAACACTTTCATTGTTGAGCACTTTATTTTATATATTTTCAATTAAAATTAATATCGGATCAAGTTTTCCAAACGACATTCTTATACTTTGTGGAGATTATTAGATTGCCATGCTGTGCCTGTCAGAGCACAGTTTCCACCGTGCTATAATATAACGGGGAAAATCGTACAGTAAGAAAATCCGTCACGATGTTACATTCGCATAATTATTTGTGGGGAATATTATTGATGAAAATAGATATTTATTGTATTAGGGGTATGAATGAGACTTTATCATACCAATGAGCTATGCATGCCCGATTTCTTGGCCCGGATACCTATCAACGTTCCTAGACTTGGACTGAGAGGCTCAGAAACGTTTTATATAAAAACCTCAAGGACGACCTTTAATTACAATTCACCTATTAACCGAATCTGTCTGAGCTACAACAAAATCCAGAAAATGTTCGACATCTTCCATGATAAGGTTCCCGGACTGAAGGTTGTTTTTCGAGATAATTAGTGGTATTGACCTGTTACAGGACTGATAGTCTGTTGGTCAATCAGAGTAATAATAATAATTAAATAATTAATAATAATTTATGTGACGGAGAATGGGAGTTTAACCCATTAAAGCCTAAGAGCCCATATGGAGCCACCATTTCTTGATAGAAATTATGACATATTTTGGTAAAAACCTTTATTTTTCAAAAAAGTGTACCTGCACCGTTTAGAATGGATAATGATGATATACACTCGCAAAAAAAAATACCTTGATCGATGTTACTTTTTCCTTGCAAGCGCTCTGAAAATACGTGTTGAATTTTTCGCCGGGAAACGATGAACTTCACTTTGATATAAATATTATTATTGATGTTATTCATGTCATAGTTGTTCTATAAATAAATTTTTGCATTTTTATATTATCATTCAAGCCTATGAAATGTTTTATGGAAGCAAAGTGCTTTTCATGTTTTTGTTTTTTGACCGTAAACATAGCTGAGCCCATATGGAGCCACTAGGCTGTTATCGGTATAACTTGTGTTGCCAAGTTCTGAACATAATAAATTATAATTTAGTGGAATAACTCTTCAGGAAGCCATTGATCGTGCGCACAACGATGATGATCATAATAGAGAAGTGTTGGATGTATTCATTGAGCCTCCAGAAAGTCATGTTTTGACGGACGAGGATTTAGCAGATGAAGAAGGACCTGGACTTGTGATAATTTGAGCGGGAAACAGCTTGCTGCAAATACCGAAATTGCTCTGACGGATCGGATAATGTGCGTATAGGAGGTACTCATAATAAATATAACTGAGGTACTGAGGAATATCAGTTACCTGCAGAAATCGCTGAAGAGCCTGAGAATATTAGAAGACAATTAGTAGTGATTATCAAATCCCGAAATTATTCATTTTTGGATTCAGCAGATTTGGAGCTTCCAGTTGTACATTTTCCAAGCCCAGATTACTCACAGTACAAAAATTTGACCTGCGTAGAAATATTATTATTTTCAATCATTTTGTTTCAGATGATTTATTTGAAAAAATAAGGAATGAAACGGCAAGTTACGCACAATTCAAAAAATTTCCAGATCCGCCAGTAGCCGTTCAAGAACTCAAGATATTCTTTGCCATACTGATTCTAAATGGATATAACATTTTGCCGTCCAAAAGAAATTATTGGGAGAACGCAAAATATATGCAGAACGAGCCAGTATCTAGTGCCATGAGAAGAGACCGGTTTTCCCAAATTTTTCGCTTTATACATTTTGCCAATAACTACCTTGTGGATGAACGCGCTAAGATGTAGAAACTGCGACCGATAGCAGACATGTTGAAAGAAAAGTTCTTCGAACATTTTGTGCCAGACAAAATCTTTCATATGATGAGTCTATGATAAGACCTTTTGGCCGCCACGGGTGCAAACAATTTATACGTGGCAAGCCAGTACGGTTTGGTTTCAAAGTCTGGAGCCTGAATACACCCTCTGATATCTAATAAACTTCGAGGTATAGATATCAGGGATAGAATCCAAAGGCAAACATCAGATATGAAGATTTTATCAAAATTTATGATGAAAATATGAATTTTTAATATTTGTTATACCATTTTTTCACGAAATAATATGTATTACCTAATATATTTCACAATTTGATACATTTTTATTTATTCTTTGCATGGATCACGCATCATTGTGAAACCACCCGGGTAGCGCCTAGTGGCTCCATATGGAGCCATGTCATTTGGGCAGTTTTTTTTGATGAAAAAACATGGGAAATACTTATTTTCCTTGTATATGTAATAGTATTGACATGTTTTGGTGAAAAACCCCATTTTCATCAAAATTTTTAATCTCGGTCTTAATGGGTCAAGTGCCGAGCGCAGCGAGAAAAGAAACAAAAGAAGTCTAATCGTGAAAAAATCATGTCGAAAGTATTCAGCCCTTTGGGTGACTCATAATAATAATTATAATAAGATTGATAATGAGAAAAACAAGATGATACAAAGCGTTAGGGAGCGGAGCGGGAGTACAAAAAGAACACCTCTTCGAACGTTGTTTGCTGATTGATTCATATTTATAGAAGTTTCATTTCTTCCGAGGGTGACTATGGTCACGCGACCACGTTTTTTTTCCAGGTCAAAACCTAAAATGCCTGGGCTATTTTGTAGCCAACAGAATATCCTACGTGCAAGAGATTTTGATCGTAAAAGATTGGTTTCACGTTGATTAGAAAAATAATCCTCAGGATTTAGTGTCAAGGGGTTGCGTTCCTCAAGAATTTTTGAAAAATCGATAATAGTTTCACGACTCAGCGAATCTATCTTCAAAAGAATTTCGGTCTTCAGAAGAAAAATGTCTTTTAGGGCGAACCAAATTTTACCCAAATTGCTAATAAATTATGTGGGGATCCTATTCTGATCAGTTTCGTTACTGTAAAATGCGAGGTGAAATGTGTCGTTAGGAGTGACGTGACGTATAAGATACAAGCACCCTGCGATGACTTGTAAGCCGGAAAGCAGGCGCCCAATTATACTCGTTCATCGAAAGATAATTCTGTTTCGCGTCTTCTGCAAAAACCGGCGGTCATGAGACATCTCATGACTCAATAATAGGAATCGTGCGTCGTTCAAAAACTCAACAGATCGCTCATCCAGAACTCATCGCTCAAGTTTACGTGGGCTCGAGGACGTGATCATAGACAGACGTGATAGTGTGTATGTCACTGGCCATGGGCTGCGATGCCGCAGAGCGAACGTTGTTTCGTATATTATATTGTGTTGTTTGATTTCTTCCCAACCCGCACTGCTGGGGTCAGCAGACGTTAAATGAGTGTCGGATGATGCGAATGTGAGGCAACGGAAAAAATATGATGGAGATAAATCTTTCGGTTCCGGCGAAGCACACGTCTCGTCTCTCTGATGTGCCAAGCACCAGCAGGAGAGGAACGATGACGAACGTAAGAAGTCGCGCAAGAAGTGCGAGGAACGAATGAGTGCTGTCTGTACTAAGTCCCGTGCCACAAAAGAGGACATTTCTTACACAATGGCGGGGCATTTGTATGACAAAGGGGAGCCACAAAGGCCATCTTCCGAATGATTCTGCGGCAGAGGCACCACACACACACACACGTGCGTCTCGCACAATGGCGAACGGCCTCCGGAACAAATATCTCGCTGGAAAACAGACCGAACTCGTGTAATGCCACGGTCATTACGCTGAAAAAATAATTGGGCATTGGGCGAAAACATATCACACGGAGGCGTGAGGAAAAGCTCGTTTAGCTTGATGTTTTTAGAGGAACGACGTGTAATTTGCGGAATTTCTGGCGAATCTAGAAACTAGCTTGTGAAGTTATAGTTTCCTCATAGCATAGCAATTAACTTTACGACTTTTACACCAACAAGTCGTGAAGTAATGATGAAAATGTTCTACGATGCTTCGTCGAAAAGATACAGGACGTCACAAGTTGAACTTTGGGAACTGATTGATTGAAAATGGATTACTGACTACAGAGTTGAGTGCAATCAGAGTAGGTAAGTACTGAGGTCTCACATAGTTAACAGTAGGCAATTCAAGTATGATAGATAGGTACGTGTACCAAAAACCCAATGAATGTTCCTCTGACGCTAATAACCATAACTTCGTAATTAATGCTGGCTCATTTTACTCACCAATTTCACGCCACTAGATATTTTTCCAAAATAATGAGATCTCGAGATTGTGCGTCAAATTTAGAAAAAAAAACTTTTGAAAAAATGTTGGTTAGAGGCTTTGGGTCCCGTAACGGAGACTCCATCTCTCAAATTTTATCGAACAAAAGCATAAACCACTCGGAATAGTATCTAGAAGGAAGATCTGAGATAAAAGTTGCGGACAATTCACTAAGTTTTCAGTTTTTCTTCCATATAAGTTACAGGGCCACAGAGTGAATTGGGGTGCTGGGTGGGTAGGAAGGAAAGGAAAGAAATGAGAAAAAGTGTTGAAAACTAAGGAAATAAATAGAAATACGGGACCACGTAGAGAATCCATGCCAAGGAATGGCAACGCTATGTAAGGGTGCCACCTTGGATCTAGAGCGGATGATTTAGGTATTGGTCTGATGATTCTGTTCCATATTGAAGGTGAATGCACGCACCATAGGCGACGCTGCTTGCGTTAGAAGAACCTTATAACCGCTGCATTCATCTGCTTTGAAACACCGCGGTATTTCTACCGAATTCAGAAAATGTAATTGTGATGGAAACGCATACCATTTATCTCTTTAATATGCGGGAAGATGATCGTCTCAACCTATCTTCGCTTGCCATAGTTTGGGAATTATGAGTTCACTCCCAATGATGACCGGTTAAGTTATAAAGGACCCCGCACGTTTACTATGAAAAAGTGGTTTCGGTGCATTTGTCTGAATTTTTCATGCGTTGTAGATTTAATTCGAGAAAAATATTCCTTAAAAATTGGACCCCTCCTATGACTGGTTTTTGGGTCCAAATTAGGATTTGTCTCAAAACTTTTGAAGCTCATGAAACGGGAAACGGGCTCCTATCGAGACTGTGATCATATGTAAAATCACTTAAAAAATCTAACTTATAAGTTGGGGTAGTTACCGAGAGGGATGGGGATCAAAATCGAAGGAATAAAATAAAATTGAAAATTATTGATGGTGTGGAAGGTCGAAAGAGAGAAAACAGTGAAATTTAGGACCTTCCAGTTCATCTAGAAATTGATCCGGTCGAATGACGAAATGATAATGAAACCAATCTGGATAAGGATTGAGTCCTTCATTTCTCGATCAACTCACGGATAATATTTATATTGCAGATTCTCGAGAAGCTCTCCACAGTTCTATCTCTGTATGCGTCCATCATATTTGCCCATGAAAACTACAATGATGTAAGTCACAATTTTGAGTTTTTTTATTTTTGACATATTCAGAATCTCCTTCTCTTGCTCTATTTTTGAGGCTAAAAATGAAAAACGCAGCACTTTTTGCAAAAAAATTACACGCCCCCGCTTCTCTGCCTCGCTGTACATCCAAATGGGATCTTCTAACTTCGCAGGGCCATATATATCTCAGAATGATGTTTTATGACTTACACCATGCTGGCTTTCACCGGTTCATATAACTAAAAAAAAATAGACCAGACTCCCACTATTATTTTGTTGAATAAATATAACCCTCTGCTTTTGATGATCATTGGTTGATTTGATGAGATTCCAAAGATAGATCGATATTGGGAGTCAAACTCAATTTTTCCAAATCTGATTTTTTAGTTCTGTCCTATGAATTTCAAGTTCAGGAACTTTCTTCGGTTTTCTAGACTGGGACCCTAGTCCTCTCAGTAACCACCCCAGTTTATTGATTCAGGGTTTCTCAAATAATTTCTTCATTATTCCTTTAATCGAAAGCTCTGGAATGTTACTCCTTCCACTCGATTTCAGCCCTCCACCTCTCATAACTAGATAACTACTCCAATTCACAACTTGTTTTAAAGATGTTTTAATTTTTTTTTCATGAACACAACTTTATTTTCAGCCATTTTCATGGAATTCAAAAGATTTGAGACAATTTCTAATTTGAACTAGGACATGGTTATAGGCAGATATCATGGTGGGTGGGTAGGAGGTAGGGGTGGTCAAGAAATGAAGAGCTCAATCCTTATTCAAATTGGTTCTATAATCATTTTGTCATTCGACCCTATATTTCTAGATGAACTGGAAATATCCAAATTCCACTGTTTTCTCGATTTCGATCCTCCACCCCCTCCATAACGCTCTATTTCATTGGTTCAAATTTTTTAGAACTATTCACCCATTGCTCGTCAAATTCTATATCATAAGAATCAGAAGATCCGGAATTTTGCTCCATTACTTTGATTTTGCTCCCCAACCCCCTTGAAAACCATCCCCAGTAAATTGATTAGGATGTTTCAGATTCAATTTTCCATTATTCTTTTACTCAAATTCTTCCACTCAAAGATGGCGCTGGCGCGCCAGTGGCGGTTGCAGACAGGAAAGAGAATCAGCTGTGGTGAAGAGCACGTGATTTCCAGTGCAACGAGAGTGCGTCGTTTTCACAATTTCCTTGACCGATTCTTACCATTTCGGTCTCTTTCGAAAGCTACAAGGATGTACTTTGGTTTGAGCTCATTGGCATTTCCGGAATCCAAATTTTTTTGGAAATTTTGACATTTGAAAAAATTATTTATGGATTTTGGAAATGCCAATGGGCTCAAACCAAAGTACATTCTTGTAGCTTTCAAAAGAGACCTAAATGGTAAGAATCGGTTAAGGAATAAACCCACAGGGATTGATTTTGCAGCTTCTTTTACCAATATGACTCCGTCCTTAAATTGACAGTTTAACATGTTTCATGATTTCTTGTTTTGTTTTGCTGATCTGATTTTTTTGTTAATTTTATTGTTGTAAATTCCTACATCGTCAAATAATTTGTAATGATTTTTCTTGTTTCATTTGTTTGTGTTTTGTTGTTCTTTATCCATGTTGTGTCATTTTATCACTGTCAATTTATTGTTGTGTGGTGTTGTGAGAAAAGAAACAAATTCATTCAAAAACGTTCCAATTGATTTTCAATAAAACATTCATTTTGCTTGTAAACATTCATTCACGTTTCAATCAAGAATCAAACCTCATCCCCAACGACACGTTCTCATCTAGAGTCAAAAACTTACACAACGTAGGTAAAAGGTGAACGACGTGGGGAAGGGAAGGAACAACGACGATCACTACCAACATCGAAAACGGGGTTACACTACAGAAATGGTGCCGTGACCAGGATATACTACAGAAATGATCCTGCGTGACCAGGATATACTACACTACCCCAATTTATGAGTTAAATCTTTTTAGTGATTTTTCTCATGATCACAGCCTTGATATGAGCCTGTTTCATGAATTTCAAATGTTTCGAGATAATTCCTAATTTGGACCTTATTAGGAGTGTAGGGGAAAAACTGTTTATGGGAAAGGTCAAATTTTTCAGAAAAATATTCCTCAAATTGAGATCTACAACATATGGAAAATAAGTAATAAACTAATAATATAATATATTAAAAACTCAGCCAAATTCACCGAAACCACTTTTTCATGGAAAACGTGCGGGGTCCTTTAAGAAATTGCAAATAAGATGCCTCTTTTCGTATTGACTTCACCAACTGTTGGAAATATGAATTTGTATTGGAACTTATCTAAGCTTGCGTTCCATGAAATGCCAAGTGTTTTGACATTATCACGTTCATCAACAGGCATAACTAGCAGTGGCGAAGATAATTCTCAAGATTTTCGTCAAGTCGTCTTTGAGTTGGAGTACTTCTTGAATGGAATCAGCACCAATCAGAAAGTCATCCATGTAGGAGCAGTTTTTGAGAACTTGAGTAGCCTTTGAATTTGATTCTGAATATGTCTGTGCTAGCTGCAAAAGGCACCTTGTGGTTGAAAAACTGGAGCTAGCTGTACCGCATGTGTCGGTATCGAAGGCAAATATGAAAATCGGTTCTGAAGGATTGTTTCGACCTAAAATTAGAACAAATCTTCATTTTTGAAGAGCAACATCAACCAGAGTCTGCCTGTATGCCTTTTCTATGTCACCCGTCAACGCGATTTCAATTTCAATTTAGCTTCTCATTAGAGAAATTGATCCTGCTTTGTCCAAAGAATAATAGAACATGGCAGATAAAAATTGGGATTTATCGAAGAGATTGGTCCATTATCATCAATATGTTAAATATGATTTTGTTAATATTATGTGATGTCGATTTCTGCAATATTAAGTTGCAAAATGAAAACTATTCAAAAAAAGTTTTTAGCTCTTCAAAAATTCCACAAAACTTGCGGACCATACGTTAGTAGAGCTATTGATTTGGAAAACACAAGAATTTAAACCAAAGATAGTGGAATTAGTTTTTTTTTAGAAATACAAATATTATTGGAAAACTTCCATGTCACAAAAGGCTGTTGACTCGCTGAATTTAGAGGACATCTGGTTCTTGGTCATTCATTAGTCCCCTAAACTTTGACACACGCTGTCGAAAGAAGAACTTAAACATTTGTCTGTAAGCAGGAAAGAGCTGTTTGAGAAATGAACCTGAACATTCGATAGTTCTAGCGGTGATGATGTTTCGAGCTCTTGTGACTGATTCTTGTTTGCACCGTGTGCAATTGTGCTTGCTAGCTGGTGTTCGGAATGAAAGAATTTGTGATATTTCTTGCCGCAGAATTGGCAAACATGCCACTATGTATTATTTGAATGTCGTGAACAATTCTTGTTTGTACAACCTAAAATTGTCGACTTTGTTGGAGCACTGCTTATTGACAACTTTAAGAAGTCTTCGGAATGATTTAAGGAATGATCACCTCCATAAATACTACATTTTCAATTCAGTGGGCTTATCGGTACTAGAGGCCACAAAAGTTTGCTTCAAAAGAAGGCTTTGAGGTAGCCTTTGAATTTGAACAAGATTGTGAAGATTGGCTGTTTCTTCCATTGCTTCGCATCTTTGAGATAAAAATTGATTGACTTCATTGCATGTTGGGAACTCCTTTGGCTTCATCTTGCTGAAATAGGCGATAGAGTAGGAATCTAGCTTGGTTTTGAGAACGTTTGTGGTCACGGCGTTCTTGAATTTCTCAAAACGTCGGGTAATCACAACCTTGTAATTACCCGACGTAACAGCCAAATCCTTTCAGATAGATGCCTTTCAGCGCATCTGAATAGTGAGTCTGTGGAAGAATCTTTCTACCTCTGAGAGATGGATCAATTAGTGAACGTTTCAAAGAAACTTGACCGGTCACTGAACTCTCCACTGAATGATGGAATCTTCAAGGTAGGTAAGTTGACGTTCGATTTTGGCTCCATGATGTTTAATGGTTGCCGATGGATGGAATCGGTTGATTTGCATTTCTTCAAGATGAAAGACGCTTTTGCCGATACATCAAAATACCTGCCCTCAAATTTTTCAAATAAAATATCGATGGAGATAACCTATTGAGGTTTTGCTTGAACGATTAAATCATTGTGCTCCCAAGAGATCGATTTGAATTGGGTAAACGTTAAGTGATTCTCCAATCACCTCCTCAGTGGGTTCCTTGATCGTCTCAACAAATTGCTCAAAGCAAGCTAGTTTGTCTGTACAATGTTCCAAGTTTGTAGGGAGTAAGTTGATTTATTGTTGCTACTTTTTCCGGGGTATATTAGAAAATGGTAAATGGGAGAATACAATTGAATATGGGTAGGTACTGGGTAACACTCGACGCAATACTAGGGCATGATATCACTCACGTAATTTTTTGACCGCAGAATTTGTTTGACGCAAGTGACGTCTTTCAGATGATGAATGGATGAAACGGAATAATTGGCAAGCGCCTTTATTGCAATGTAGACCTGTATACCTGACTGAGCTGCATGTTGTTCCGGGTAGTCAACTGGTTCGTGATGACTCACTCTAGAACTCAAACACTGCTGTGGATCGGTGGAACCCAGGTCTCATCCGGCTCGAAGGGCCATTATTGTTGTCGGTTCTTCTTTATCTTGTTCGGATGCTAGGATATTCGGATGAGATGTAGCCAGCCTTCTTGATAGGCTCAGAAGCGCAGAGGTTCTCTTGTTTCTGATTTCTTTTGAATACAAGTAAATTCGTGACGGTTCGTTGTATTTCTGTTCATTGTCACTCTGTTGTCTGTTGTTTTTTCATACCGCCTTGTACAAATTCCTATCCAGGCGTATCAGCACAAGAATTGGGAAGTTTCAATACATTGGTATTCTAGGCGGTAAGATATTCATCATTCTTTTTTAAGTCTCGCAACCATCTTACTATTAGCAGTAATCGGTACGTAATATTCTTCAAGAACAAGGCACGTAATGCCTATGCTGAATACATAAATACCAAAAATTGCGTGAGAATCTGTGGCTGGTTCAATCTATATCTCGCAGTTTGTTTTTGGTTCAAGACTTCACCATCGCCACTACTGTGTAAATGTAAGCAAAAGGGCGCGAACAAGGAAGAGTTCATAAGATATGGCCGTGATAAAGGGCGGTGCGTTCGAAATTAAAATTTAGAACAAATACAATTAAAAACGAGCAAACAATGCTAATTACAAACTTGTCTGGGAGTAAACAGAAGTCAGGGGTCGCAGGCGGCATTCAGGATGGTAATTTCCAATTACCACCAAAATTCAGGGAAGCAGGAAGTATTCACAAACAGAAATTGAATTGGAGAGAAGAAAGATTGTTGACTCTCCGGTTCGGCGCGAGGAGGAGTGCGATATAGCTTTTTCCAAGAGACAGCATCACCTGATGCTGCTCAATGCTGCCTCCAAGATAAATAACGTTTAGAGCCTCGGCCCAAGGCCTCGAATATTTTATCCCGGATTTATCCCCGAAGCTGTCAACAAATATGTCGCGGCGCAAGAGATGCGGGATGGAAGCGGTCCTGATGATGCCATGGCTGGGCCTGGCTCCTGGGTGAAATATATTGTGTAATATTAATAAACATAAAGCCCGGCGATGGGGACGGGGGACGAAGGAGGCGCGAGCAGGCATTCATACACATTATGTACGGGAATTTAATTAATGGCCGGACAATTAATGTTAATAAATGGGTCTCGGGAGCCGCGACAGATGTTTGAGGCGCAAGCACATCGCCAGATGGGCTCTTTCGGCACACGGCCGGTTTATATACGGAGAGATGACAGGCGTTATCTTACGGTTCGTCTCCAGATGAGATCTTGTGGAACAACATAATATAGGTTCGCAATACAGATTGTTTTATTACTTCTTATTTCTTTTTATTGTGCGGCAACAGCAATCACGCGATAATTTATCACCGACACCCATCAGCGTCCATATTTTTGAACTGTTGGTTTTCGTGAAGAATTACTGCAATAAATAATTAATCATTAATATGAAAGTCTAATAGTTTTAAACATTTGAAAAATGTGAAATTTTAACAAAATATACTTAAATTATCTAATAATTGTTTTGACCGATTTTTTTGTCATTTCTCTCCTTGCCCTTCCGCCAAAACGCATTGAACCAGCATGAAAATCATCAGTATGTTAAAATGTGAGAACAAGACGTTAGCGACTTCAATCTGGAATTTCGTTAGCGCTCGTGCGTAATTTTCACACTCATGCAAAAACTATCACTTTAGTGGCTTGTTATGTAATATACTGAGTGTTTCCCGGACCTCTAGAGCCTCGATCGTCGATCCTGATCTGTACACACAATATTTCGTCGCGATAAGACCCTTTCTTTCGCTAAGGGATAGATAGTGTACAAACCCGGAAGGATTTAAGCGTGTTTACGAAGATCCACCCTGCGGCTTCCCGGGTAAGCCGATACCGATTCGATATAATCGGCAAGAAGTGATGCGGCAAGAATAGATAAACTAATACAAGGAACTTCATTGGAAATTCACCATGCTCGGCTCATCCCACACATCAAAACTTTACGTGTTTTTTTTTTCTTTCTAAGTATAAGTGGACAAAGCTGAAAATCTCACGCTACATTTCCCGCAGCAGCCGGCACTCAGATACGCAGACAGAAGTAGTAGATATTGCGGAATGGAATTCGATGGAGGATAAAATCCTCTCTGCGGAGCTCTCGATACGAGTATCCGGCACAAATGGGATGTGAAGGTAAATATTGATATGACAATCTCAGTTAACCGATAGCGATGATGGTGATGTTATTGATTGCCCGGTTGGCAGCAACGACATACAGACACACACACGCGCCGGCATCGCGTCATCAGGATAAACGCCGGATCCTGCTGGCTTTCCTGCTGTTAGTGCTGTGTTGGCCGGACTTTGGTCGGTCCGACCCGGCGCCGAAATGAATTAAACCGCAATCACCACGCTCGGTGCTTTCTGCTCGGCATCGGTGTATTTTTTATTTTATTTTTTCAAATTTTGCGGTTCCCGAAACCACACCAGTGGAACAGTACACTTGGCTTTCATGGCGGAATATGTACCGGATTTTTTCGAGCTGGCTTCAATTTGAATTTATTGTTTCCGACCCAAACAGTAGCTTCAATGATGTGGCTGCTTGAAAGCTTCGCAGTTGAGAGTATCGTGTTAGCAGTTGTATATAGGTCCGACTAATCCATCTCGAATGTTCCATGCATTCTCCAGCAGTTTCCACAGTGACCCGACATGCGGTTTCTATACGACTCCCGAAAAATCTTACACAATACCCATATAATACTGCCGTGCTCTAGAACCGGCGCCTCCGCCAAAATAAACAGATGTGTCTTGATCGAGTGTTGAAGATTCTCAATGCCAAGCTATCGCGTACATTTCTGAAAATGTCCAGAGCTCGCACTTGTTTCTACACCGCGACCTAATGGATGGAAGAATCTAGAAAGATTGCGTGTTTACTAGAATGCACGGGATCGCCGCTCGTAACAATACACAACCTGCAGACTTGTACAGTCGTAAGATTTTTGTTTCGTACAGGTATACCTGGTGCCATCAGGTAGGCGAATTCTGAGAATTCTGTCACTTCGCCAAGGCCTCCGGCTCCAGGAATGTGTCCAACGTGGTTGACATTTCTTAACACGACATCTCTCTTGTTTCCCAAAATCATCATAGCTGTACTACTTACAAATGTAGGACGGGAAAACCGGAAGAGCATCCTAGTTGCTCAAAACGGAAAATAAAACAATGATTCAGATTAACGTCTGATTTCATTCATCAACTCAACAAATAAATGACTGAAATAACGAGACTGATAGCAAGTGGGAGGTGGCGGTTTGGGGATGGTATATCCGGTTTGAAAAAATAGTAACGGATGTAAGCATAACGCTACTTTCATAAATTATTCAGTTCAACAACGTGACTCTAAACTACGCAACGAAATTATTGTCGTACTCCAAATTTCACGCTTTTTCAAAACAAGAGAACTCCCGACTGGTTTGAACAATTCCAATTCTGCTTGAAGCATTTCAAAGCTTGATTCTCTAGGTATAGAATCGTATCAATTCTATGATTGATAGATGTCAGCTTGAGCTTCTACAGGGTGTCAAAGAAAGTAGTGCAACATATATGAATGAAACAAAGCTCTCCGACTACCACAACATCAGACGATCGGACAGAAACTGCACAGACACGTGTTTCACCCCCACTGGGGGCTCATCAGTGCGCAGGCGATCCGTCAAACCATCCGATCTTGCTTTCATTTTTGTTCGCTATTTTTTCTAAAATTCCTGAACTATTACTAAATACGCGACTTGGCCCAGCCAGAGTCTGAGGGTCGTATTCATATCCCCCTCTTAAGTTTACAGCGGATTTAGAGGCGCGCTTTCAGGGACTATCCATTCATATTTGAGTGCTCTAAATTACATATTACAATAACAATGGCCGCTTGATTGTAATAGGTATTTTTGAAACTTAAATATGAACGGATAGCCCTTAAAAGCGCACCTCTAAATGCGCCTTTAGCTCAAAAGTGCAATATGAATACGGCCCTAAGAAAACACCGTGGATAATGGAGAGTGCAATGTATCCCCACCAAGGCAATAGCACTTGTTCCAAATACCACATCACTAGGCCAGTCAATAGGGAATTTTGAATGGCAAAACGTATACTCTGGCTGAATTTTTGCAGACAACTAGGGAATCCCCCACAGAGCCCCAAACCACGAAAATCCACCAAAAAAGTTGTGTTTAGAACTTTTTAATAACTTGTCAAGAAAAAGTGCCAGAAGCCAAAAATCGTCGTTTTTTAGGAGGTAGTTTTTACAATTTTCTATCTGCTTTTCTATGATAGTCATGGAAAAAATTCCCAACAAAAGTTATAGCTCCTGTAAGTCCCTACAAGTTTCAACCAAAAATTTTTTTGGGTCGCAAAAATTACTCACCCCAGAGGGCGCCAAGTCAACCTCGTTTGGAAAATATTTCCAGGTGTAGGGGGCATCGATTCCAACTCCATGGTGTGGGGATCTAAAGGCCAAATTCTCATTTATGTTCGTACTAACTTTACTAATAATTGATGAATAAGAGAACCTTTGTACAGGGCGACTTTTTTGAAAAGGACCCACTCCCGATATTTTGCTGCACAAATTTTTTCTGGGAAAAAAACAGGAACAGGTCAATTTTTATTTCGAGTGGGACATCTAAGACACGTATTGTCAAATTTTTATCTTCAACGCCCTCGCCTGGACTCCGCCCCACTTTGAAATTTCAAATAGCTTACCTATATGTAATACATCAAAATGAAAGTAATAAAATAGTCTGAAAAGTTTTTAATCAGTCACTTTCAACCCTTCTCAAAATGATCTTTGTTTATAAATTGAAGGAAAGTTTTTTCTCTTATCAACTTCCAATTCTTGAGAAATAGACTTTCCAGCAAAAAAAAGGTCGACTTCTAGTTCGGATGGGATATTCAGGACACGTATCGCCAAATTTTTATCTCCAACAAAGTGTATCGGGGGTGGGTCCTTTTCAAAAAAGTCACCCTGTACAAAGGTTTTTTTTATTCATCAATTATTAGTTGAGTTAGTACGAACATAAATGAGAATTTGGCCTTTAGATCCCCACACGATGAAGTTGGAATCGATGCCCACTACACCTGGAAATATTTTCCAAACGAGGTTGACTTTAGCGCCCTCTGGGGCGGGTAATTTTCGCGGTACAAAAAAATTTCCGACGGTTTTCGGCTTCTGGCACTTTTTCTTGACAAGTTATTGAAAAGTCCTGAACAAAACTTGTTCCAAATATTTTCTCGAACACTTCAAAAAAAAAAGAAAATCGAAATCCAACCAATAGCAACTGAGATATAGAAAAACACCCTTATCTCGGAAAGCGCAAGAAAATTTTGGTGGATTTTTGCGGTTCGTGGCTCTGTGGGGGATTCCCTAGGTGTATGCAAAAATTCAGCCAGAGTATACGTTTTGTAAATACACTGACGTGCAAAATTAATGCAGCACTAAAATTTTGCCATAACTTTGAAGTCGGTTTGGAATAAACCATCCGTCTGATTTAAGAAATTTTTCTTTTGGGTGAAAGGTTGATTCCTCAAGAATAACAGTGTGTAAGAAATAATCGAAAAACGTCAGTAATCCCTATATACCGGGTGCGACATTGGTGTTGTGTTTTTTCTCATATTTTTGAAGCCTCGCATGGAGAGTACCAGCGACAGTAAAAGATCACGATTCATGGCCAACTGTACCCTGGTCTTTTTTCAACATTCCTGTTTTTGTTTCATTTCATTACGTCAGTTTTTATGGAAGATACGATTTTTTTCTTCCAACATCATGCTTTTTCTCATTTTGAGGGTTAGTCACTATTCAAGACGAGAAATAGGAATGTGTCCATTGATTTTATAATTCTTGTCACAAAGTTGCACCGAATGGTGCCCACTTTCAAAAATCTTCATCCCCTCAATTTTAGGCTATGTACCGGGTGTGGCATCATTAGTGTGGATGCACAGCTACCCACTATGAAATCCGCCATACGAGAAATTTCTTTTAATTCAGAAATACCTCGTGAAATCCCCCAAAACATAGATATTTGGGCAAAACAAAAAAAATATCAATAAAGGATAACGGTAGGTACAGTTTGCCATTCTATACTTTTGCCGGTACTCTCTACAGAGGGCTTTTAAGATATCGAAAAGATCGACACTAATAATGCCACACCCGATACATAGCCTGAAAATGGAGGGATGAAGATTTTTGTTAGCGGGCACCATCCGGTGCAACTTTGTGACTAGAATTACAAGAGCAATGGACACATTTCTTCTCTTGATTAGTGACTAAACCTCAAAAAGAGAAAATGCATGATGTGAAAAGGAAAAAATTGTATTTTCCTTAAAAATTGACATAATGAAATAAAACCAAAACAGGAATGTTGAGAAAAAACCAGGGTACAGTTGGCCATGAACCGTGATCTTTCACTGTGAATGGTACTCTTCATGTGGGGCTTTAAAGATGAGGGAAAAAACACAACACCAATGTCACACCCGGTATATAACCAAAAGTGGGGAGGTACAGATTTTTGTGAGCGGGTACCATCCAGTGCAATTTGGTAACGAGAATTACATGTGCAATGGACACATTACTCCTCTTGAATAGTGACTTACTCTCAAAATGAGAAAAAGCATGATGTGGAAAGAAAAAAATTGTATCTTCCTTCAAAATTGACATAATGAAATGAAACAGAAACAGGAATGTAAAGAAAAGACTAGGGTACAGTTGGCCATGAATCGTGATCTTCCACTGTCGCTGGTACTCTCCATGCGAGGCTTCAAAAATATGAGAAAAAACACAACACCAATGTCACACCCGATATATAACCAAAAGTGGGGGGGTACAGATTTTTGTGAGCGGGTACCATCTAGTGCAATTTGGTTACGAGAATTACATGTGCAATGGACACATTACTCCTCTTGAATAATGACTTACTCTCAAAATGAGAAAAAGCATGATGTGGAAAGAAAAAAATTGTATCTTCCTTCAAAATTGACATAATGAAATGAAACAAAAACAGGAATGTAAAGAAAAGACTAGGGTACAGTTGGCCATGAATCGTGATCTTCCACTGTCGCTGGTACTCTCCATGCGAGGCTTCAGAAATATGAGAAAAAACACAATACCAATGTCACACCCGGTATATAGCCATCACTGACTTTTTTCAATTATTTTTATACACACTGTTATTCTTGAGGAATCAACCTTTCACTCGAAAGAAAAATTTCTCAAATCAGACGAATGGTTTAGAAGAAAACCGACTTCAAAGTTATGGCAAAATTTGACGCCAGTGTATAAGACACTTTCTGAGCCAGGTTGACTGGCCTACACGTGTATCAAGCGTGATTATAATTCATTCTTGGTTTGTCCAGCCGGCATCATATCACCTCCGATATAAGCAACCCAGCCCTGTGCCGACTCGTGCAATGGAGCCAGAGGAGAAACGCAGGCTCCTGTCGCGCATTAGCGAAGACAAAACCCCAATAACCGTCCACTCTGTATAAGAAATGCTGGGGTTCGTCGCCGCACATCGCTTTCCCAAGTCTAGTTTTATTTTGGTTTTGCTCTTCTTACATAACAATCAAGTGATTGATTATCATTACCCGTTGCGCATCTCAGACTGAATGAGGAGCAGAACTTCTACAAGATAACTTGCATGTCATTCAAGCATCAAGAACACTGATCAAAACTGAACACTGAACAGGGCTATGCACAAATCGAAAAAGAGATGCTAGCGATCTTATATTTGGATGTATAGAGTTTCATCGGTACATTTTCGGGAGAAAAATTTTGGTTGGAAGCGATCATGTACCTCCAAAATCGATCAATAAAAAAAACCTTCGTTGAAAGAGATGTCTCACTCTCTCCTTAACGATTCCTCGTTTCTTATTCTTTCTCTAACTGAGGTGAGACAAACTGAAATGGTAGCTCCCAATATACTCTAGAGGGATATTATAGCAATAAAACAATATAGTAAGAGCGATAAAGATAGGGAAGGCCCAGGTTCATGCAGTTTAGTCCTGTCCCTAGCAGTAGTTCTGTAGGAAAAACGAAATAATCAAAATTTTTATTTGAAATCGTTAGAGGGTCATTCCAGGACAAATAATCACTCGAGTGCTTTCGCAATTTCTGGTTCATTCTCCAGCAATATCGCATCAAAGTTGGCGGCTGGTCAATTCGTCAGTTCGCTGATACTTCTTGAAGTTTTCGCGATTTTCTTCAAATAAAAGTACTGATCTACCCAACAAACAATTCTGGATCAAATGGTGCTGTCAGATATTGGATTCTTGCCTTATACCGGGTGAAAAAAAAAGGAGTTTCATTTTTTTTTTCAACTTTTTAGTTTCTTGGCCGATTTTCACAAACCTGGTGTCAAAAGCTCGCTGACTGAATCGTCTACTCAAATAAATAATCGATATAGCCAAATTTCCAAAAATCAAGATGACGGCGGCGAACTCAAATAAAAATGTGTCGCATATCGAGATTTTTTTTTGGTTCCTGAACTCTGTATAGAACGACATTGATGGTGGATTCAGGAAGATTCAGCTTTCTTCTGCAATTTGGGACTAGATTCACTTGATTCGCACATTCCAGTGTGAAAATAATTATAGTTTACAATAAATCAACAGTAGTTTTCAAACCTCCCGCAAATCCTTCGTTTTAAAGCAATTTCTACACTTAGTCTGGACGTTAGGCGCTAAAATATGGGTGGACTCTGCATTTTAGGGTTAAAACATGCCACTTGGCATAGTTGTTGCATGAACCATAATCTTCCGATTCAGAAGTGTGGACATCAGCGGCAGACGTGCAGGCTCTCTGTACGGGGTGAAGAAGGAAAAAGAAGACGGAAACGTGGTAACTCATAAACCAAAAGAGGTAGAGTCGTGTAAATCGGCATATATATCCCGATGTCCATGCCAATGAAATTCCATCAAACCATTTTCAAATATCCTGAAGTATTCTTGAAATATCCTGAAAAACTCGTTTTCTTCCATGAAAATTTAATTTTTAGATAAATCAGTGAGTTTTCAAAGTATAAGAGTGCAACTTGGTAGTTCTTGATTCAGTGATGTAATGAGTTGAAAATGATCGGTAGCCAGTGCCTAGGCGTACTATTTCCAGAAAAAAGACATTCAACTTTCTCCCTCTTCCCGGCAGCCATCTTGCGTTAACTATTTGCAGCATAATCAAGGAAGTTACTGGTTATTATAAAGTTGGTGAGGTACAACCATTTTACTACAAAAAAAGTAACCTCGGCATTGGTAACTGCCTTCTTGTAGAATAAACATTGTTATTCGAATTGTTTTTGGTTTTACAGACTTTCTTTGCTCGTGATGGCTAATGTCGTTATTGGGCAACGCCTGTTTGGAAATAAACCTTATTTATTTATTTATTTATTTATTTATTTATTGAAAGGAAGAACTACATTCGGCATTCTAATGTCTCAAATTTTGTCAAGTCAGCCACATGAATTTTTCATCATCAGTGAAGACGTTTGTCGCCGGCAGCTGATCAAACAAAAGATGTACGATTTTTGTGTGGAAATTGCAAAAATTGAAACGGTTTCGCTGCGATCGAATTCTTCTTGGAGAGAGTATATTGCCGAAAAATGTTCAATTCCACCTGGAAATAATCTTATAGGACTTGGTGTTGACATTACCAACTTCAATGCTATACGCAAATTTGGAGAGATCATTTTAAATGACACAGAAAGAACGATAAGACTCCGGTTTTTTTCGGTTTTTGAGCAACAACTTTTCGTGGTTTTCCCACTTCTTCTCCCCATATACAGAGACTGTAGGGTTGGCGCTGATGGCTACACTTCTGAATTGAAAGAGTATGGTTCAAACAGTCACTGTGCCAAGTGACATGTTCTAACCATACAGTGCAGGGTGCTTTTCGCCTACTGTTCGGATCGAGGTCCAAATATAGCTAATATTGCATTTTTCCACGCTTTCCACATCTTCCTCGTCTTTTATGGGACAGCTAGACACATCTGACCAGATTTTCTTGGCATCACTGTGAACACCAGATTGCATCAAATTATTTGCATGCTAAATAGTACCTCTCGAGGCAATAGATTTTCCTCAAGACGCATTCGATGACGACGAAACCTTATATATTTTTGCAATTTCCCCCCAAAAATGGTATATCTTTTGTTTGATCAGCTGTCTGAGACAAACGTCTACACTGATGATGATAAATTTTTGTGACCGACTTGACAAAATGTGAGGCATAAGAATGCCTAACGTAATTTTTCCTTTCAATAACCACATTGGCCATCATGAGCAAAGAAAGTCTGTAAAATCATGAACAACTCGAATGACAATGTTTATTCTACAAGAAGGCACTTCCTAATGTCAATGTTATTTTTTTTTGGGTAGAATAGTTGTACCTCACCAACTCTATAATTGCTAGTCACTTCCTTGATTATTGTGCAAATAGTTAACGCAGATGGCTGCCGGGAGGAGAAAAAAAGTTGAATGTCTTTTTCCTGGAAGTAGCAGGCCTAGGCACTGGCTACCGATTATTTTCAATTGATCACATCACTGAATGAAGAACTACCAAGTTTCACTCTCATATTTTTAAAATTCACTGATTCACCCAAAAATTAAATTTTTATGAAAAAAAACGAGTGTTCCAGAATATTCCAGAAATGCTTCAGGATATTTGAAAATGGTTTGATGAAATTTCATCGTCATAAACATCGGGATATAAATGCCGATTTAGACGACTCTACCTCTTTTGGTTTATGAGTTGCCATTTTTCCTTCTTCTTTTTCCTTCTTCACTCTGCACACAGAGCCTGCACGTCTGCTGCTGATGTCTACACTTCTGAATCGGAAGATTATACCTAGTTCATGGAACAACTATACCAACTGGCATGTTTTAACCCTAAAATGCAGGGTGGTTTCCCCTAACGTCCGGACTAACTCTTGGTGGTGATCGTGAGCTGTGTGCATTGGCTACAAACACAGTGTGGGTGCATGGCCAAAGTCTCAAAATTTTAGATATTGGATGACGTAAATGGTGAATCTGCTTTTTTGTCCTCACATGTTCCAAACAAACTTCTGTAAATGGTTGGCTTAATGGTCAGCTGAATAAGCACGCAACGAAAGCGTGTTAAAAAGTTGGGAGAGTCAAATGTAGGAATTTCAAATAGACAACTTTACTTCTTTGGGAAAAATTAAACGGTTTTATTGTGAATTCCAGTAACAATCGGTGTAAGGTGTTTGAGATGAAAGTGCAGAGATCAAACTTGCCTGAACTTGCTAGTCGCTTGCCCCAAATCTTCAGACTTAACATCTGTGTTTGGCAATGACGAAATGGTGTCTTCAACATAACAGTGACAGCGTTCATCTGTTCAAATTATTGTGGACTGAGTACCTGATGCAAGGTATGGGTACCTGCATTGGCCATATTCTTCTGGAAGTACATACGTCCTGTATATACTATAGTCACGATAAGTGTCGGTATATAAATCATAAAGGCGACGCTGATTAGTTCTCCATGCTTTCAATGGAGATGATTATACCAGCAGCAAGTTTGGAACAAAAAAGGAGCTCTTTCTCGCGCCACATCCTTCTTATCACAACAACTTTGGAGTTTCTGACAACTGGACAGATATTGAAGATACTGTTGGTAGCAGAAGAATATCTGGTACAACTTTTGCGCAAAGGATCCAGTTGCAAAACTCTGGATGAGCTCAGACTCTGGTCAGTCTGGTCGTTTAGGCATGGCAAAAACACGCACATTGAAAATCTGCCACCAACTAGTAGATGCATTAGAGGGCACTTACTGCGAGCATACTTCACCACTCACTATTTACTTACAGATACACTGCATCGACAACAACTTGACAGTAATAAATCCATTAGAATTTGGTATTTTTGACGACGTCTTGGTTCCTCAAAAAAATATCGTGAAATTGCCGGGAAACTTTGTAGGGGTGCGCTACTGTATAATATGTGCCACTGTAAGACGTGCCTGTACGAAAAAAGCAAGTTTTAAGTTCAGCCTAACTACATTTCAGTGAGTGAAATCAGGTTCCGGAGTATTTTCGTCCACGTAGGAAATACAGAAGAGTATCATAACTCATAAGCATACTCAGGAGCTTTATCCTTAAAAATTAATATCTAGTCCCGAAATAATTCTACAAGCAATCGATGAGACACCTTTCGCCTCCTGTGAGGGGCAAACTAGTCATACAAATCAAATATCCCCTGCGGGCCAAACAATACAAATATTCAGATTCCAGTCATAACACCAGGATTTTCCCCCCAAATTTTCGGAACGTTTCTTTGGGTTTTGTGAATCGGGAGAGGCAGATATAAGTGAGATCCTCATCAATGGTATTGTTACAATTATTGTTTTTCTGTCATATTGTCGGAAATGACAATTTGAACTTGGGATTCACCCGGTATGTCTCGGTGTAACCGATTTACGGCGCACCCGATACAGTAAATATAAGTACGTTGTACCTCTCGCATCGCAATGATCCGGGAACGCAAAGTTGCAATTTTTGCAAAGACTAGCAGATTCACCACATCCGGCACAATCTACACCGTCTACCGACCTCCATGAAAAAATCCAAAGGAGGGGTGAAGAATGAACCGAGGTGATAAAACCTTTGGAGACAAAGAGGAAGGCCCCTTTTTGGTCGGGGCTGATCGTGTGGTGGTTGTGCGAAACTGCGGTTCGTTGCGATGTACGGGGTCGACGTGATGTTGTTTTTAATGTAAGTACTTTACTCTAGTCATTTAATTATCTATTATACTCCGTTTATTTTCGATGATCTCTAATGTTTAATAAACGTCTCAAACGTTCCCCTTGCTGGATTATTTGCGCCACTTATTAGAATACCGAAATGTACTCAAAAGCCAAGCGAGTGGAGTGAAATCCTATGCCACCCAGTTAGAGGCAGCGATCGTCCTGTATTCGGGCATATCAGAATGTCCCGGATAGAAGCCATGAAAAGGTAAGACGACGGTGACCTTTGACATAATGGTACCCGGCGCCTCCACCATAATGTCAAAGGTCACCGTCGTCTTACCTTTTCATGGCTTCTATCCGGGACATTCCGATATGCCCGAATACCGGACGATCGCTGCCTCTAACTGGGTGGCATAGGATTTCACTCCACTCGCTTGGCTTTTTAGTACATTTCGGTATTCTAACAAGTGGCGCAAATAATCCAGCAAGGGGAACGTTTGAGACGTTTATTAAACATTAGAGATCATCGAAAATAAACGGAGTATAATAGATAATTAAATGACTAGAGTAAAGTACTTACATTAAAAACAACATCACGTCGACCCCGTACATCGCAACGAACCGCAGTTTCGCACAACCACCACACGATCAGTCCCGACCAAAAAGAGGCCTTCCTCTATGTCTGCAAAGGTTTTATCACCTCGGTTCATTCTTCACCCCTCCTTTGGATTTTTCCATGGAGGTCGGTGGACGGTGTAGATTGTGCCGGATGTGGTGAATCTGCTAGTCTTTGCAAAAATTGCAACTTTGCGTTCCCGGATCATTGCGATGCGAGAGGTACAACGTACTTATATTTACTGTATCGGGTGCACCGTAAATCGGTTACACCGAGACATACCGGGTGAATCCCAAGTTCAAATTGTCATTTCCGACAATATTATGAGTAAACGATATAAAAAACAAGTGGAGAAGACTGATTTACTGCCACTTTATATTATGAGCCTAGTTTGAGCCCTGTATTTTTATCTCAACCACCTTAAACTAATCGTAATTGAAATTCACGATAGAATCGTTTAATTTTTCCCAAAGAAGTAAAGTTGTCTATTTCAAATTTCTACATTTTTCGACTCTCCTAACACTTGGCTTTCGTTGCGTGTTTAATGCACACAGCCAGTGCTGCCGAGAGGGTGGTTCAGGAGGTGATATATCATCGGGGCCCGGAGCCCCGTGGGGGGCCCGTGAGTGCAAGTATTTTTCTTTTCATCAAGAACCACTAACACAAAAAAAATTAAAAAAGTTGAAAAACCTAAGAACCAAAACCTGATTTGTTTACTGCCTGCCTGAAACAGCTAGCAGAATTCATTCCCAAATATTTCAGAAACTCGAAGAAAAGCAATTCACACTGGCAGAAGAAGAAATTCACTAAAAAGCTACTGCTTTAGTGAATAAGACTTCGCATCCGCAAAAGCTAGAAAAGCTTTTTTTAATGTAGAAAGTTTCCATAAACTTAAAGTGGAATAGTTGTTGTATAAATTGGAGTAGAGCTAAAAGTCTTTTCACAATGCTTTTTCATATTTTATTTTTCTTGAATGTTGCTGACCGGTCTCGCCAATCTGGTTGGCATCAACTGGGCTGTACAAAGAGGGTGTAAAAATTGTAAAAATCTGAATGTCAAAATTGAAGAAATTTTATTAATTACAAATTTTACATTACATTACATTACAAAATCTTCAATTTTGACATTCAGATTGTTACAATTTCTACACTCTCTTTGTACAGCCCAGTTGATGCCAACTAGATTGGCGAAACCGATCGGCAACATTTAAGAAAAATAAAATATAAAAAAGCATTGTGGAAAGACTTTTAGCTCTACTCTAATTTAGAAAAGCTTTTGTTTGGAGTTAAGCAAGAAGCTCAATTTGTGTTGGTTTTTGTCGTTCTTCTTGCTTCAGTTGGTAAAAATACGTGATATCATCAGTATTATTATAAGAAAAACTTTCGAAATGAAACTCCTTTTATTTTTTCTTTACCCGGTATAAGATAAGTACTCAATATCTGACAGCACCATTCGATCCAGAATTGTTTGTTGGGTAGATCAGTACTTTTATTTGAAGAAAATCGCGTAAATTCAAAGAAATATCCGCCAACTGAAGAATTGACCAGCCGCCAACTTTGATGCGATATTGCTGGAGAATGTACCAGAAATCGCGAAAGCACCCGAGTGATTATTTGTCCTAGGATTGTTACGTTTTTTTTTAACCTATGGAAAGATTGCTGGTCTGGGAGACATTATCTGGGTTGGCGCGGAAAAACAAAACAAAACAACAGGCGAGAAAAGTTTTGATTAACCACAAAAAAAAATCTGACAAGTAAAAAAACGTTCGAACAGTTTGTATTGCTGCAGAGGTTTAATACCGAACTCCTTGCGGAGGATTTACGCAGCAAACGACTAGCAAGCAGAGCAGTCGACGACGAGAAGAGTCGAGCTCAAACCGGTCAGGTCCGGGATTTTGCCGAACCCTTACTTATCAAAATTATTCTCCAAGCCCTTTTCCCCGAAAAGGTAAGCTCAGATTTTGCAATCGACAGACCAGTAATCTAATCCGTTTTCTAGGGTTCCATCCTTCCATCCTTTTATCCTACTAACCTTCTATGGTTCTATAGTTCCCTGTACATTTTCCCTACCCTTATGGGCAAAAATTGGAACATTGGTGGTTGATAGTATTCGCCCGTGGAACCCGTCGAGCCTGCAAGCCCGGACGTCGAGTTACGTGACAGTCGACAGACAACGCCCCAGAGCATTTCGGCGCGGGAGCTGAGGTATCTGGGTTATCTGCTATTGTTCTAGTATTGCGGCCTTTCTTTTTTTTTTTTCGTCAACCCCTCGACCGCCACCAAACGACCCTACTTCGGTGCACTGAGGTAGCTCATCGGTAGGTAGGTAGGTTGCGAATGGTCACCGTCGGCCCATTAGAACATAGTTTGAATCCGGAATCTCAGCAAAGCGTTACCGCTCTGACAGTCGTGACAGACGTGTCTGTCCCACCTGTCGGACTGAACTCGTCGCCTGGCTACGGATCCGGTAGTGCCTGTACTGGTGGTCACCCTACCAGACGCACCGAACCAGTCAGTGGAGCCATCATTGTTCAATCAATTGTTATTCTATTTGTATTTTTGTCAATACCCTACCCTTCAGGAATCATTTTGAAATTATACGATATTTTCTAAATTTGTTTTATACCACGTATGAGTAAATTTAATTCAACTTAATCATCCCCTCGATCCGTCTCCTTCTGAGCATAGCGGCAAATTCCCATCTCTTGTGCTGCCGTCTTTGGACGTAGCATAATTGGCGCCCAACGTGGGGCCGATTTTTGTTGAACTGATTTACTCATATAGAAAATATTCGTATCTATTTCAATTTTTTTTTTCTATTGTTATTTTGAAAGTTTCAAGAATGTCGACTTTTGTCTTTGATGTTGACAGACTGCGTAAAGATGAGCTTCGGTACGAACTCATGGTTCGAAGCATTGTCGAGTCGGATGATGTTCCTGTTGAACAGTTGCGGAAGAGTTTACGCCAAATTTTGAATTTGGAGAAGATATCAGGTACCAGTATGTTGAATTCTTCCTTATCCTTGGTTGCGGATGAAGAATTGAAAGTCTGTGATGTCGAAGTGAAAGAACTTTCCGAAGCTGTTGAACAGTTTGTAGCAGGTGCTGTCAATCAGAGTAAAAAGATCGAAACGCGATTCACTCATCTACTGGGTCGTCTCAATAAAATTCAGTTGAAACCAGACGAGACCACGTTGTGCGAACTACGAACCAACCTTTTGAAGCGGTTAGCGGAACTTAGTGTTCACTATAATTTGAAACTGACCAATGTCGATTCGATTGATTTTCAACGGGTAACTCTCGAACATCAAGTTGACAAGCCATTTACTTCAACTCCTAGTCATATCCGAGTACAGCCGAACCGTTCTTTTCTAAATACTCCTGTCTCTTCGTTGAGCAATATCGCAGCTCCGGTAATGAAGTCGAGCCTGAATAAATCTGTACCCGTTTACAAGTGGAACATAAAATTTTCTGGACGGAAAGGACTCAGTCTAAATGCTTTTCTCGAGCAAGTTGAAGAGTATTGTAAATCGCGCTGTGTTGATAAAATGCAATTGTTCGAATCTGCCAACGATTTGTTTGAGGATGAAGCTTTGCTTTGGTACAGGGTTATTCGAAAAGAGGTGGATAATTGGGAAGACTTAGTCGTATTGATGAAAGATGAATTTCTGCCGGCCTATACGAAAGACAAGCTTTGGAAACAAATCCTCGAACGTACTCAAGGTCGTGATGAGTCTATCGGGATTTATGTGGCCGTAATGACTGCTTTGTTTGATCGTATGCCTACTTCGGTTTCAGACCCTCTAAGACTAGAAATTTTGTGTAAAAATGTTTTACCTTTCTATCAAGAACGCTTGTCATTGGTGGAAGTCAAGTCCCCTTTTGAACTGATCCAGCTTTGTCGAAAAATCGAAAATACGCGATACAATGTTGAGAGTTTTAAGCCACCTAGAACCGGTAACCTAGAATTAGAACCAGACCTAGATTATCATCCAACTAAAAGTGTGCTGCGTACGATTTCAGACTCAGATCGGAAGCCTGCAGGTTGTTGGACTTGTGGAAAGCCCAATCATATTTCCAGGAATTGTAGTGAAAGAAAATCTGGTAAGAGACCATTAAAATGTTTCACGTGTGGAAAAGCAAATTTCACTAAGTTAACCTGCCCGGATTGCAATAAATTAAAGTTGGCAAATGGCACGGGAAACGAACAGTTGAAACAGAACTAGGTCGTGTTTCTGTTTCAGTGGCTACTGCGACCAAATGTGTTAGCAATTACCAAGATAGTGAATCTGGCTGTATATATTTTAGAGATAAGGTAGTTTTAGATTACATTTTAGCACAAGTAGGTGGTGATGAATGTCCCTACATTGAAATTAGTATTTTGGGTCAAGAATTTTATGGTTTATTAGATTCTGGAGCTAGCAAAACATTCATAAATTCAGCTACGTGGTTAATTTTGAAAAGTTTAGGATTTGTCTTGGATGACAGTCGTAAGGTATCATGTGTCGTGGCGAACAATGCAACATCAGAGTGCATAGGTTGCGTCGCGGTCCCAGTTCGTTTGAGAAATGTGGTGAAAATAATCGAAATGTACGTCATGCCTGAGTTGCGTCATAAAGTAGTTTTGGGAATCAACTTTTGGATGCGGATGGGAATTGTACCAGACATCCGTAACGGTGAATGGATCTTTTCGACACATGAGTTGAATGCTCCTCATCTAAGCAGTATCAAAGATCGAGGTGATTTGACACCTGAGCAACAGGCGATGCTTGATGACACTATTACTGATTATTTTGACAACATTGACGAAAACGTTCTAGGCCATACGACTGCCATCCGACACAAGATAACTTTAACGAATCCGAATTGTGAAGCCATTAAACAGCGATATTACCCTGTTTCACCGTACAAGCAGAAATTAATAGATGCGGAGCTCGAGGAAATGTTGAAACAAGGTGTGGTGGAGAAATCCACAAGTGGTTGGTCATCCCCTATTTTGATGATACCCAAAAAGAACGGTAAATTCAGATTTTGCGTTGACTTTCGAAAGCTGAATAGTGTCACAAACAAAGACGCTTATCCGCTTCCGTATATGTCATCAATTTTGACAAAAGTGGGTGGGGCACAGTTTCTCTCCACGATGGACATTAAGGGTGCCTATTGGCAAGTGGCCCTTGAGGACTCTAGCAAGCCATACACTGCTTTTACCATACCAAGGCGAGGTTTATTCCAATTTACCAGGATGCCTTTTGGGTTACACAACGCTCCTGCCACTTTTCAGCGTTTAATCGATACAATTTTTGGTCCAGAATTGGAACCATACGTGTTCACTTATTTGGACGACATTATTGTTTCAACACCTTCCTTTGAAACGCATATTTCGGTGCTTAAAGAGGTATTTAGTCGACTTAAAAGTGCTGGTTTGGTTTTGAGTAAAACTAAATGTACGTTTTGCCGGTCCGAATTGAAATTTCTTGGACATGTCATCAACAGCAAAGGGTTACATGTTGATCCGGACAAAGTTTCAGCGATCGTGAATCTGAAACCGCCTACTTCGGTCACGGAAGTGAGACGAATTATCGGCATGGTAACATGGTTCCGACGTTTTGTACCATCATTTTCAGACATTCTAATACCGCTGAGGAAGTTACTATGCAAAGGACATAAGTTTTCTTGGAATAAAGATTGTGAAGAAGCCTTTATGCGGCTTAAAGAAGCTCTTATTTCTGCGCCTATTTTGACAGCTCCCGATTTCGAGAAACCGTTTTATTTGCATACCGATGCTTCTTCATACGGGCTAGGTGCGGCACTAACACAACGTATTGGTGAACGCGAGCACGTAATTTGCTATTTGTCGCGAGCTGCAACTCCTGCAGAACGAAAGTATTCTACAACGGAATTAGAATGCCTGGCAGTGTTGTGGTCAATAGAAACCCTAAGATGTTATTCAGATGGTGCAAGGTTTTATGTCATAACAGATCATTATTCACTGGTATGACTAAATAATCTCAAAGATCCACAAGGACGACTAGGACGATGGGCGTTACGGTTACAACAATTCGATTTCGAGATTCGCCACAGAAAAGGTAAAGAACATCTTTTACCGGATGCTCTTTCTCGGTCAATGCCCGAATGCAATGTTATTGACACACCAAATTTGTTAGAATTCGATTTTACAAGTGTCAGAGATCCGTGGTATAAACGCATGTGTACGAATGTTCAAGATAGGCCACTAAAATTTGCGAAATGGCGTGTGACAAACGAAAGACCGTACAAGTATGTCAAAGTCGATTTTCCCGAATTGCGCGATGACGCTGAGAACTGGAAGCTAGTGATTCCGAAAGAATTCCGCAAACAGATTTTAGTCAAGTGTCACGATATTCCTATATCCGGACATTTAGGGATCTATAAAACGTATAATAGAGCAAATCGTCTATATTTTTGGCCGGCCATGAAAAGTGACATTGCTAGATATGTCAGGGCGTGTAGCACTTGTTTACGCACGAAACCTGTTCAAAAGCTACCCGCGGGACTGATGGGTCAACGTCTCAGTGTTGAGAAGCCTTGGCAGAACATTAGTACAGATCTTTTTGGACCGTTACCACGTAGTTCCCATGGCAATATTTTTGTTTTAGTCGTGACTGACTCGTTTAGTAAATTTTGTCTGTTCTTCCCTCTGAGGAAAGCTACCGTGTCTATGGTTACCAAACTTATCGAAGAGAACGTTTTCTTAGTTTTTGGTGTACCAGAGGTCGTTAGGTGCGACAACGGGCCGCAGTATATTTCTCATGTGTTTAAAGCAATGGTTAACAAATATGGTTCAAAAATTCTCTATAATCCCTTTTATCACGCGCAAGTGAACCCCACGGAACGCGTGAACAAAACATTAAAATCGATGTTGGCCGCGTACGTGAAGGAAAATCAGCGACTGTGGGACGTAAACTTAGCTGCTCTTGCCTGCGCTGTGCGTACTGCTAAACACGAAGCTACGACACAAACTCCTTATTTTGTCAATTTTGGACGTGAAATGTGTGTTCACGGTGATGAATATCGCATCCAGAAGGTCGCGCCCGACAACGAAGTCGATGAAGACGATGCAGACAACCGAGACCCCGAACGACGCGCGAACGCTTTTCAGAAGTTACGACATTTTGTATCGAAACGGCTGAAAACAGCATATGCTAAGGCGAAAGATCGGTATAATCTTAGAAGAAGACCCGTCACTTTTAACATAGGTGATACCGTTTGGAAGCGCAATTACGTTTTATCCGACGCAAGCAAATTCTTTAGTGCAAAGTTAGATGGTCATTACTCGGGTCCATACAAAGTCAGAAAGAAACTCGGTCAGTTGGTTTACGAGTTGGAGGATTTTGATGGAAGGACCAAAGGTAATTGGCACGTGAAAGACTTAAAGGCGAATTGCGAGTACTCGGATGACTAGTTGTGGCTGTATTTGGGTTGCTTAGTTGTTATTATCGTTGATTGTTGATCATTCCCTTTGATGATTTCCTAGATCAGAAAATTTCCTGAAAATTTTCTGTACCAGGAAAGGGGGGAGTGTTACGTTTTTTTTTAACCTAGGGAAAGATTGCTGGTCTGGGAGACATTATCTGGGTTGGCGCGGGAAAACAAAACAAAACAACAGGCGAGAAAAGTTTTGATTAACCACAAAAAAAAATCTGACAAGTAAAAAAACGTTCGAACAGTTTGTATTGCTGCAGAGGTTTAATACCGAACTCCTTGCGGAGGATTTACGCAGCAAACGACTAGCAAGCAGAGCAGTCGACGACGAGAAGAGTCGAGCTCAAACCGGTCAGGTCCGGGATTTTGCCGAACCCTTACTTATCAAAATTATTCTCCAAGCCCTTTTCCCCGAAAAGGTAAGCTCAGATTTTGCAATCGACAGACCAGTAATCTAATCCGTTTTCTAGGGTTCCATCCTTCCATCCTTTTATCCTACTAACCTTCTATGGTTCTATAGTTCCCTGTACATTTTCCCTACCCTTATGGGCAAAAATTGGAACATTGGTGGTTGATAGTATTCGCCCGTGGAACCCGTCGAGCCTGCAAGCCCGGACGTCGAGTTACGTGACAGTCGACAGACAACGCCCCAGAGCATTTCGGCGCGGGAGCTGAGGTATCTGGGTTATCTGCTATTGTTCTAGTATTGCGGCCTTTCTTTTTTTTTTTTCGTCAACCCCTCGACCGCCACCAAACGACCCTACTTCGGTGCACTGAGGTAGCTCATCGGTAGGTAGGTAGGTTGCGAATGGTCACCGTCGGCCCATTAGAACATAGTTTGAATCCGGAATCTCAGCAAAGCGTTACCGCTCTGACAGTCGTGACAGACGTGTCTGTCCCACCTGTCGGACTGAACTCGTCGCCTGGCTACGGATCCGGTAGTGCCTGTACTGGTGGTCACCCTACCAGACGCACCGAACCAGTCAGTGGAGCCATCATTGTTCAATCAATTGTTATTCTATTTGTATTTTTGTCAATACCCTACCCTTCAGGAATCATTTTGAAATTATACGATATTTTCTAAATTTGTTTTATACCACGTATGAGTAAATTTAATTCAACTTAATCATCCCCTCGATCCGTCTCCTTCTGAGCATAGCGGCAAATTCCCATCTCTTGTGCTGCCGTCTTTGGACGTAGCAGGATGACCCTCTAACGATTCCAAAAAAAAAAAAATTATTGCATCGTTTTTCTACAGAAGTACTGCTAGGGCCTGGATTAGTTCGCAAAATACTTGTTGAAGTTACAAGACTGTAGTACCAGCTAGAGCATTGTTCCTCTGGGAACAGAGGGGAAGAAATGACAGGAAGCACACGTCCCAACCGGTCTGCAAAATAATGATAGCTTCATGAGGATGAATTTAATCCACAGGATCAGTGCGAGCGCCGGAATTTTTTAAATTCAAATGCGTTAATGTCTGACACCTACCAAAACCACCCGCATATTGTTATAGCCCCGACAAACAATCCCCATATAATTAAGAGTTTGCTCGGAAATGTTGAAGCGCGCAGAAATTGGGATAATGGAGTCTGACAGGCGCGAAACGATGACAAATGCCGGGCCGGAGGGAAAATTGGCGGAAATTCTGCGAATCATTTCGGAAAATTTCAGCGCGCATCTCGGCTGCCAGCAAAAGATGCCCACGGACGCGAATTTTTAAAAATTAAGGAAACTCTACATCGAGCGCAGCAATAATAATAAAGCGCTTTGGGAGATTATTTTAACGAACCGAGTAAATTAGGCACGAAAAACGTTAATGAGACATAAAGATGTCACTGGATGGTCCATAAATTCGAAATGGCACCGCTTATTAGTACCAACGTCGAGACGTTTCCGTTCCGCGGGTGAAACTGGATAAAATTTCCAGAGTTCACGCAGTCTTCAAGGCTTCGAAATTCTAACGAATGAGGTGCACTGGGAGTCGATTAATTAGCGAAATTTATCAAGAGCAAGCATCGATAAAATTTGGATATTAATCGGGCGCGCAACTCGGGTAGATGCTTGTATACGAAAACAAATTAATTTGAATTTATGGCACGAGTTCTGTGTAATGCTCTGCTGCTGGAGACATTTTTTCTCCGTTTCGACCTGTTCCAGATGGTTATCAGATTGCTTCATTTTTCGGTGAAAAACGAGCAAAAGACTGGCGTGTGCGATAATTTGAAAGGAGAAATGCGGATTTTCTTGGAACGCCACACCGGTAGTGGAGCAGCGCAAAACACTGAATATTTAATTAAAAACCGCGGAAGTTGCCGGCCCAACGAGACGGAAATGATAAATTGTTCGGATGAGCGCGGGAAGAGGGCCTTTCCTAAGTACATCGTCCAATTAAATTCAAATTACGCGCGAAAGGAACACAAAACTCTGCGGGGCAAGGCAGCAAGAGAATCACAATTACTGAGAGCATCCAGATAAACACTTTCCAGGCCTAGGAATCACAATAATCTAATTAGGTTGGCGAAGCTGCAAAGGACGGGGATCTCGACCAGAGATATTTCTCTATCCATTTTACAGCTTTTGGATACAAGCTGCTTTTGTCTCCAGAAACTTTGCACATTGTATAAATAAATACCTAGGTATAGTAGTACCCATCCGCAATCAGGCAAAGGAGAAATATTGCCTTTCGTGTTCTTTCGGTATGTATAAGTTCATTCCCGCAGATTTACTTTGTCAGAAGTTTGTTGTAGCCAGGGCCTAGCCTGGATTCCCGATGTTTTTTTGAAAAGTCAAAGACAAACCGAAGAGCACGTTTAATCCAGAAGATTGAAGGTTGAAAATTGAATGAATATCATTCGGACCGGACGTTCACTCGGCTTTTGACCAGGACTTTTGGCGTTGTAGTGCAGTAAAGATAGTCAAAAAAGACCCCAAACCTTGAAAAAATCAATTCATGAAATTCTATAGCAGATATCGATTTAGAATTCTATTCTTGACCACATATTCAAAATCCCCGAGAATCCCAGTTGAGCATTCTTCTTGCGGCGCTGTCAAAGTATATCATGTTTGCTGCAACTAGTCCGAAAATGGTATTCTTGTTTTTGTCACACTACAGCTACATTGTTGGCTTAGAACTGTTGATATACACTGCAACGCATGACCAGACCTTCGTTTGAACCTCTAACTCGTATTTCCCGAAAAAAAAAAAAAACACTGAAGTCGCTTTAATTTCCAATTAACAGTGTTGATTGAGTATATAGCCCAGGCGCCAGGGAAAACAATAAGGAAATAATTGTTTCCTAGCTGGAAACTAGCTTAAAACGATCTGTGTAGCTTAGGTTTTGACATACTAGTTTCCCCCCTTTCGGAAATGTCGGCGTCATGTTGCCATCATCAACAAGAAGTGCACCAGCGTGGTTTTTGCCGAATATCTTAATTTTGGGTCATCTGACAGCAAAAGATGTGAGGAGTCATTTTGAAGCCTATGAAAAATTCCCTACAGTTTGATGTTTCAATCAATTTTCTGCGACCTATGGTCTTTGAGATAGAGCTTTCGGAAGCGAGAGTCATTGTCGTGAAAGCTCCATGGCCACTTGACTCGAAAAACTAAAATGTCGATGTGACAAACAAAAATTCAAAATAAGATTACTCGAGAATTCTTCATGCTATAGTTGCGGTGATGGTCTTAAACTCTTCCTCTTGAACCGTAGATTACGAGTATTGAAAAGTCAAAAACGTCACATTGTACATATACAGGGTGTACTACGGGAATCAAATCAGAACAGAGAAATTTGACATATTTCTTCGATTCAGCCTATGTGAAACTCTAAGCACTCATCACGAGTCCAATATCAATATGCATTGCTTTGTAAGCTTCACTTGATACACTTGAGAAGTGGTCAGCTCACAGCCTTCTTGTAAAATGTTTTGAGGCCCTCTGAAATCATTAAAATTTACAGTAGCAAGAAATGTATGAAACAGTATATTATATACCAAGGAACCAAAGTGAATTTTTGATCCCTTGGGTGAACTTTGTTGCTTGAGGGCCCATTGGGTCTAAATCCCCAAATCAAAAATTCACTCTGGTCCCTTGGTATATAATATACTGTTATATACAATCCTTGGTACTGTGAATTTTTGATATTTTGATGATTTCAGAGGGCCTTCAAAACATTTTACAGTAAATCTGTGAGCTGACCACTTCTTTAGTGTATTAAGTGAAGCTTATAGAGCAAATCCATATTAATATTGGACTCGTGTTAGGTGCTTAGAGTGTCGCATATAGGCTAAATCGAAGAAATATGTAAAATTTCTCTGATCTGATTTGATTCCCTCAGTACACCCTGTATATGTACAATTTGACGTTTTTGACTTTTCTATATTCGTAATCAATGGTTCAAGAGAAAGAGCTTAAGACCATCACCGCAACTATAGCATGAAGGATTCTCGAGAAATCTCATTTTGAAATTTTTTTTGTCACATCGACATTTCAGTTTTTCGAGTCAAGTGGCCATGGAGCTTTACGACAATGCCTCTCGCTTCCAGAAGCTCTATTTCAAAAACCATAGGTCGCAGAAAGGTCATTTAAAATTTATTCCGTAGGGAATTTCATTGGTTTCAAAATGACTTCTTACATCTTTTGCTGTCAGATGGCCCAACATCAAGATATTCGGCAAAAACCACGCTGGTGCACTTCTTGTTGATGATGGCGACATGACGCCGACATTTCCGAAAAGGGGGAAATTAGTATGTCAAAACCTAAGCTACACAGATCGTTTTAAGCTAGTTTCCAGCCAAGAAACAATTATTTCCTTATTGAGCTGATTTTTGCTCCCTGGCGCCTGGGCTAATAATCAGAGGATTAGTAACCAAGTTTATTAAAATCTGTTTGATTTGTGATAGAGACATGAGACTTGGTATGAGTGGTCTTCATGGGCTTCTTTCCAAATGTAAACATGACGCCTCGCCATATTTTGGCTAAGAGGGGCCCAAGCTCAAGGACCCCCCTTAAAAATTTGAAGTTGTAGGAACTCTTACAAACCACCGATGAATATCGTCACACCTTCCAAAAAGTAATGATTCGACTCTACACTAAACCTTGACAAGAGACACAACAGTTGTCGCCATGTACGCATTGTTCTTCGTGTTGAAAAAATTTTTCTTCGGAGTGTCAAAAAAAACAGTTTTTAATGATTTTTTCATCTAAGAAACGATGAGTTGATCTGCTGTGTATCATTACTCACTAATTTGTATTTGCCGAAGCTACTTATGAAGTCTGTTTTTTGATATTGTCATTCTAAGGATGACAGCTCCCGAAAAAATGAGCCAATTCAAGTGTAAAGTTCAACAATGTTCTTTAATTGCTCCCAATCAAAATGATCGACAATTTATGAATGGATGGATAGCTGGAACTGTTCTGTAACCTAATTTCATATGACTACCCGCGGAACCAAGCGCAAAAGCATAGGAGAAATTTTTTTTCACGTCGCTTACCATCATAAAATTTGTGCCCCTAGGGTGAAAAAATTTGAAAAACCTGATTTTTTTTGACATTCCGAAGATTTTTTTTTTTCATTATGAAGAACATCGCGTACATATGACAACTGGTGTGTCTCTTGTGGAGATTAACCGTAGAGTCGAATGATTACTTTTTGAGATGCGTGACACTTATTTCAATGGTGGTTTGCATGAGTTTCTGCAATTTCAATTTTCAAGGAGGTCCCCAAGCCCCCGGAACCAAAATATGGCAACACTCTACATTTGAAAAGAGGACCATGAAGACCACTCATACCAAATTTCATGCCTTTATCACAAAAATAACAGATTTTATGAAATTTGGTCACTAATCCCCGAACTACACTTGATTACCACTGGTAATTGCAGATTAACGCGAGTTACGTGTTTTCTTTTGCGGGAAATAGGATTTCAGCGGTTCAGATGACGTTTTGATCATGCCCTGAAGTATATACTTACAGCTTCGAACTAACAATATAGCTAGCTCTAAGGTGACAAAAGCGAGTATACAATTTTCGGACTTGTTGCAACAAACATGATATACTTTGACAGCGCCGAAAGAAAAATGCTCAAATGGGATTTTCGGGGATTTTAAGTACATGGTAGAGGATGAAATTCTGAATCAATAACAGCCTCGAAATTTCATGAATCAATTTTTTCAACCCCAAAACCTATCTTCACTGCACTATTGGGTGAGGTACCTACCATCCAAAATTCTGGGATTGACAGATTTATCAAATGTTTCAGAATAACGAAATTATGGAGAGGCTCGGTGACCCCGAATGACGTACCTACAACTTTGAGAGCTATAAAAAAAGTCAATGGTACTCGAGGAATATACAGAGGATAATATAATATGGCTGAATTGCTGAATGTCTTGAAGACCTATTTGGGTACAAAGATCCTAGCCGCCTATGTGCAACGGAATAACTTCAAATTTAATTCATCAGTGAATTTATTACATTAAAATAACTGCGGTCAAAAACCTCGCACGCTTTTGCTCCAATTTGATTGAAAATACATGCTTCAAGTAACCATCAGCTATTTTTATAACGCTTGATTTAATTTTAGCGAATGGGATTGATGGGCCCGAGCAAATCACCTCAAAGTTTATAATGTATTTACTTGTACAATTCAGTTGAGCTGTTCCCATAAATTATTGCGTATATCACAGCTTTGGCCAGCAAAGCTTCCCTCCGGTACAGTTCCGAATGCAGATTATAGAAAATTTTAGTTCGAATCACATCAAGTCGATATTAGCATCCTGTTTATTCAGCTCCTCTCTATGCTGCGATGATCACCCCGGCATGATGGCAACGGCTTCCACCAGCTACGAACCCTCGTTATGGCAAGCGCAAAGTCCCGCGAGTTAGTTTCGGATTGAAATTTTGGAAATTATGCAGATTCTCTGCCGATCGGTCGATTTCCTCTCCCGCACCGGGCATCCATGGAAGCCCTGGTCGTTCCCTGATGCGCTTCCTGATAATTCGCTTGATTCAATTCCGAATTTGGGATGGGAAGGATGTTCTTAAGGCTTCCATTAAATACAGCCGTCGCGTCGGAAAAACCGTAGATATCTGACCCTACCACTCCTACAAGTCCTACAGCATGGAAGTGAACAAGTCTCTTTTATAGAAGTACGTCATGAAATTCAGAATTTACCTAGTTTTTCGGAGACTTCAGGTTCATGCTTTTTTCTTTATTTCCAAATAAAATAATCCAGGTGAGTAATTTATAATTTTTTCATTCTAAATTTGACTCCTTAGGAGAGCTTTCGTGGGGATTCCAGCGATTACGAAGCAGCTGGATGTTGATTACCACGCTGTCAGAGGGTTATCAGTTATATCACTTACGTCGCTCATAGAGACGAATCGAGTGACATGTTGTTATTACGCCACGTTCGTTGTCGGGGTAATCTCTAGCCTCATACGTTACGGTTGTCATGGTAACGCGCGTGACGTGATGCTAAACGCTTAATTTGTGTACGCAGTGTATATGTCACTGCTGCTGCTTTGAACTGCTTCTCTGCTTCTACCAATGCTGATGCTGTCACTGTATATTAATGCAACGTAATTATTATAATTTGTATAAATTTGATTGAGGGTTGAGCATAAGACATAACGTTCGATCAAAAACAATTCTATTTGGACACTGAATTTTTTAACTTTTCACGCGCAAATTCAAATTGACTGCAGAACTGACGGGACGTTCCATGTTTGGTCAAAAATCTTGCAGGTCTTCGAGCGACTGTTTGGTTAAGGCAAGCCAACGGGCCCATGCTTCGTTTTGCTTTTTTCTCTTAAAGCGACGACTATACATTTTTTTCAAAACAGGCAACGGAAAGTCACCTTTGGTTCTAAGGCTTGAAATTATTCTTGTGATTTGTCAATGGTCAGAAGCTAGTTGAATCATCGCGTATACTAACGTGAAGTGGAAAACAGTTGAAACTGGTCGAAAATTACGTATTTTTCCAATAAAATTACCAGAAGCGTTTTCAATCATGTCTCAAAATTGTCTCCCGTGGATCTGCAATTGAAACTGGCCCGGGGACATCGCATCTCTTAGGCACTCATCGGGCTGGCGATAACTTTTCTCGAATGCTGCTTCGAAAATCATGAAAAATGCAAGGGGGCTCAGCAGGACTTCAAATTATATTGAAGACAGAATAAGGACGATACCTTAGATGACAAGAGACTTTTTATCGGGTTGGTTTGAAATTCTATATCTATATGCCGATCAGCTTTTAAATTCAGCACTAGAACGGTAATTTTCTTACGCCAAGTTGGCAATTCTGCGATAATTGGGGATGCTCAAATTTGTAATGTTGGATCACTTTTTCCCTAGATGACCTTGAATTTTTATTGTCAATCGAGTACAGCGCTGTTGCAAGATTGTATGAACGTTCAAGGCGTCTTGATTTTGGTAGATTTTCGCCAGTTTAAATGGGCGACTGGTGGAATGTTTTTTCCAAGGTTTTTTCAAATAAAATAATGAATTACGTTGAGGAAACTGTTCTAATTTTTGGTCAAAAATAAAGGTCAATAGCTGATATCTAAAATTAATCTGTGCCTTTTAAATTTAACACTAGATGATAGATTTTACAAGCTCTCGAAGGTAATAATCGAAAATTTCACAATTTTTCTGAATTAATTGCTATGCCTGTACTATATATAGAAATTTTATTGAAAAAATTACACCTTCTCAACATTTTGAGCTGCAATATTAGTGACAACGTAAATCAACTTATATAGTGCAATAGTACCTAGTATCACTATATGTAGGTACTTAAGATACATTGATACTATAACTAAATATATACAACAATTCTTGAAAACCTGTGAGATGAATTAACTTCAGCTACAGCATTCGCTCGAAGATCTATAGGCAAACCACAGAAAAACTGCTCGACGTAGCTTTAATGCAAAAAAAAAGGAAAAGATGTCAGCGAGGCTGATATCAGTGGCCATCTTAGGGAACAGAGGGTAGAGTAGATGCAGCAAGTGGGCGAGTGCGAAGTTGACGATGGAGATGTTGAGGAACTACAGGTCTAGCTCAGATGCAGTTTTTGATAGCCATTGTCCGCGAACACCTACTCCGCGACGATGTGGTTCATGGTCTGGTTCTCAGTTCCACACTCAGAACTCGGATCTTATACATATCCTCACTGATAGAACTGAAATCTGCATTTTCCCTGCCCTGTTCGTATCCTATTGAATCCATACTTTCCTTGGAAGGGAGAAGCTCTTCGGATCCTCTACAATCGCTCTGTTCTTGACGGGGGCTTCGGTATCCCATATTTCCTTCCAGTGTCTTTTCATCTCGAAATCTGCAGCATGGATTTTTGGCTGCGATGTTCAAAATTGGCAGTCAGAAAGTCTGGGTAGATTTGACAACTCCAGCAATGATTCTCAATGCTTGGTTAAGAATGACGTCAATGATGTTGTGTGTGTGTGTGCTATTCATCCAAACAGGAGCGTAGTATTCCGCTGTCGACTAGACCAAGACAATGGTGGATATCCGAAGAGTAGTGGCGTCGACATTCCATGTAGTTCTCGCAAGTCTCTGAACCAGGTTCATTCGTGTCTTCGTCTTGGCAGTGAGTCTCTCCAAGTTAATCTTGAAGGATAATGTTTGGTCGAAGGTCCCACCGAGGTACTTGGAGTGGGACTGTGCTGCAGATGAAGTCCGGCCATCAAAGCTGACATTGAGGTGACGAACTGCTTCTGTCGTTCAGATGAATGGCTCTAGTCTCTATCTCCAGAGAGTTCGGATTCAATCCTCATTTCTGAAAGATGACAAAATTCTGTTGGAAAATCGTAATACATATTTATTATGTGCAGAAATATCATAGTGAAAAATCACAGAATCGGCAGGTTTTTATTTTGCACATCTGTGTTATTTGTCCAAAAAGTTCGTTTTCAGTTTTGACAAAAAAATACAAGATAAAACTTTGGATCAAGTTTTCATTTTGGACTGGTCATAATCTACTCACTGTTCGACTGAATTGGTTCAAATACATTTCATGGCTTGTCTCTGTTGACAGAAGGGCTGGCCTAAAAAGCTAAAATTACAGAAGCCAACTTTTTTCAATCGAGTCACATCGCAGGTCAACCATTAAATTTGCCTCAATATGGCTCGAACCCGATAACAGTATTCCCAAAAATGTAAATTTGACCAAATAACACAGGGATACATTTTTCCGAATCTGCGGCCCTAGACTTTGATTTACCCAGTAATTCTTAACAAGTTTTAACAGAGGAATATTGCTGGTAAATCTAAACAAAATTGAAATCCCCTATCTGCCATTGGTCTATGTAACGTTAATGAATAACCTTATAGCGTAGAGACCTCAGGTGATAATAAGCGCCGCAAAGCAAGAGCGCCTTTCTCTTGTGGTGATTCATGCGTGGCCCCAAGCCGTTGGCAATTTGTGGAAATTCCCTGGAATCCCGTGACTATCCATTTAATTTGAAGAAATCGTATCCGGTGGAAATCCCGTGGTAATCCCGTGGCAATCCATCACAATCCGTTGAACGTTCTGATGTCCCAGTAATTCACCCGAGGATTCACCCCATGATCATTTGCATTTGAAGTCAACTTTGAATGAAAGAAAAAATTTACATGAACTCAAGTACTCAGACAAGAGTGTTACTCGTACTTACCTTATAAATATACAGGCAGAACCATGAATATAGCAATGGCAGAACCGAGGGCAGAACACTTAATGAAATTTTCCCAGGAATGTAAACAACTATGACACTCACCTGACATCATGACAAACAACGGCCAAGGCAACAGGGCAGCGGATATGATGCAAGGAGACGCCAGAACTGGCATTTCTTGTCAAAATTTTCTAACCTCTTTGAGCTCAGCCCGTTTTCGCGCAACTTGGTCTATGAGCGTCCGTTACACTCTAGGCAACATGGCCAACCGCGTTTTATTTTCTGCTGAATTTAAAACGTGATCGGCATATATATACAGGGTGTTTCAGAGATGATAGCAAAAAATTAACCTGTAGGTAGATCTCGTCAAAATATGACGAAAACCTATATACCATTCTGCAAAGTTCGGCCTAATGACAAAGATACAGCTCTCCAAAGTTCACTTTTTCTGGATTTCAAAAATTTGTAACTCAGGAAGGTTTCAACAAATTCAGCTTTAATTCGACAAAAGCTGGTTTGTCATAATGATCTATCAACCTGTCAAATTTGGGAAGAATCCAACCAGTGGTGTGGGAGTTATGAGGGTCAATAATTTAGAAGCATCTAAAGAAAAGTTGACTTAAGGTGACCTCTTATAACTTCTACGCCACTGATTGGATTCTTCCCACATTTTTGCAGGTTGATAGATAATCATAACAAAACAGCTAATGCTAAATTGAAGCTGAATCTGTGGACACGTTCTTGAGTTAAAAATTTTTGAAATCCAAAAAAAGTGAACTTTAGAGGGCTGTATCTTCGTCATTAGGCCGAACTTTGCAAAATGGTATATAGGTTTTCGTCATATTTTGACAAGATATACCCGCAGTTGAAATTTTTGCTATCATCCCTGGAACACCCTGTATAAATATATATTCCATAATCTATCATCTATATTTTTGCCTGGAACATTATTGGAGGGGATATTATTGGCGGGGATATTTTTGGCTGGATATTTTTGGCCTGGGATATTTTGTCGCGGGGATATTTTTGGCTGGGATATTATTGACGGAGATATTTTTGGCCTGGTATATTATGTCGCGGGAATATTTTTGACTGGGATATCATTGCCGGGATATTTGTGGTGGAATATTTTTGGCTGGAATATTTTGTCGCCGCACCATTTCAGTTGACGTCATGAATAATGTCATATCAAATATGCCACGAAGATGCCAAGAATAACTTCAAGAATAACGACTGAAGTCGTGAGGGAAGGAAGCTTATTATCGAAATCTTGATGTTGTGTAGTTCTTAGTGCTCTAGGAGCAAAAATGTCTTCTTGAAATGGTCTAATTTTTGTGTCAATAATTGAAAAAATAATATCTGGCAGAGAAAATGACGTAGAGCCGAAATTCAAGATACTATGCAATTCTGAGGCATAAGACTACACGCTGACTTGAAAATAAAATATACCGACTAATCCATTTATCCTGTGTGGGTCAATAAAATTTACGGAAAAAACATGCGATTACAAATTATCTTGCATATCCAACAACAATAGTAGAAAATCAACACCATTTATGCAGTCAATTGACAGAAGAACGATCTCTTCAAAACCAAGAAAGGAATTTGTAGATTGGCTCACTCATTGAAAAGTTGAAAATGGTCACAATGAATCCATTTTTCAGGTGAGCTATACTTTGAGTGACTAAAAGTTTAGACCGTCGTTTTCATTTTCAACTAAGTACGAAAAATTAGGACATTTTCAGTGTTTTCAGTTGTACTTGACCTTGAGCAATGACGGAATTATTCAAAACAATAAATGAAGTTTTGATTTTCTGCGATGGGGAAATTTTTGAAATTAGACTCTTATTCACTGGCAACAATCAAAACAGCAATTTCAAAATATACGAGAGCACCAACTATCATCGGAATTGATATGCTACTTGTGAATCATCAATCGTTACGTCCTGACAAATTTCAACTGACCAGACACCACCCACTGGCATGCATTTCGTTCAAAACGTGACCCCATAGTCCCCAAAAAATCAAGCTACTGACCTCTTTGCTCTAATAAAATATGGCAATATTGTTACGAGCGGCGATCCCGTGCATACTGGTAAACACGCGATCTTTCTGTACTCTTTCACAGCCGCAGGGTACAAATGCGCCGAGCTCTGGACATTTCTAGAGTAAACTCGACGGCATTGAATACATGGAGACTCCAACGCTCGATCGAGAAACATCGTACATTTATGTGGAGGCGCCGGTTCTAGAGCACGGCAATATTATACGGGTAATGTGTGATTATTCAGGAGTGGTCTGGAAACCGCATATGCCGGGCCACTATGGAAATTGCTGGAAGATGATAGAAAGCTCGGGAACGCTAATCGGAGGCATATAAAAGCACCGTCCAACAGCGCGACAGTCAGTATTGAATTGGAATGTGAAGTGGTAGCGAGCTGATAGAAGCGAAGTGTCTGCGATATATTTCCAAGTGAATAATTGTTGGCGTGTATTCATTGTAGTAGTACGCAATAATAAACAGTTTGTGTTTTAAAACGATCGTTCTAATTATATTCGAACCCGTACGCAAAGTACGTAACAATATTTCATATGACTTGAATATCTCAAATAAAACTGCAGTTTTTCATATGATTTATGGTGAATATCTTATTGCAAGTGCCTTAAAAAAATGAATTGAAATGCTGGTGACGTCACTGCCTCATCCCCATCCCTGCTCCTCTCACCGCGACACTCGCATGCTGTGTTCGTTTCACACGCAGTGCTTATGGAAAAGCTTTATGATGTCACGGTCACGCAAGTTTTGAAAATCTCTGTAACAAGTAGACGCGTGGACAAAGTTCAATTTGTCTCCATAAAATAGGTTCACTGATGTGTACTCGAGTATGTACTTGATAGCCTCGATAGCCCAATGATAGTGGAAGCTCAAAATGACACCACTGGCAAGTGGCCTATTGTTCCTGTCATTGTTCCTGTCTTTTGAGAAACTTCAACAGATCAGACACTACGACTGGCATAGGTACGTTCCGTTTAATAAACTCGCAGAGTAAACGGGGACAGCCAGCCTAAAACAACGAAAAACACCATCATGTACAGGATTCGCCTTGCCACTAATCCAAAATAAGTATTTGAGATTTCCATGGTTAATTTCCAAACCCCTCCGCAAAGCGGGACTATCGCGATCTAATTGAAATATTGAGTACAGAAAAACATGTGTTCTCGTATAATTATGTTCAAATTATTCCAACTCACCCAATTACTTGATTAAAACTCAAACTTACACTTTCATTCTGAGGCATTTTACCTTTCGCAGACCAGCAGACTTCAATTCTTCGAGTCGTTTGTGCCGCGACACAGATATAGGTATTAATTGGAATATTTATTTTTAATATAGCAAAACTATGATCAAACAGCCTCAATTCATATGGCTGGCTAGAGACTTTGTTATTGTGCATTTGGAACATTAGGTACTCTTGTTGCTTTTGCAGTTAGTGAAAATTATACAGAACCAAAACTATATACGTTTCAAACACCTACGTATAGGTTTTGCTTTCATAAGCTCATATTCCGCATCAACCAGCTAGCAATTCATTATGTATTATAAGAAGAAATATTGAAGCAGCTTGGAGTAAATAAATGAATAAATAAATAGATTCATTGCTTTCATGGACTTGACGTCCAATAACAAGATTAAACACAAAAAGGAAATCCAAAGTGTGGTGGTTACCAGAACAAAAATTAAACAAAATACATATTGACGAGAAATAGTAAAAGACACAACTGTTATTAGCATTAAGACGAATTCAGCAATAGAGTTAAACTAAAAAATTAAAAGACTCATATCATATTTCGTTGATGATTGCCCTAATCCTAAAAACATTCCCCATGAAGTTATATAAATATTCCACAGAAGTGGCAACTTGGAGTATAGGTGATGAGAATAGCTGTTCCAAGTCTGAATTGAAATTATATGTATAGGATTTCTCACTTATATCCATATAACATAGATTTTGTATGCATCTGTGATCCAGGAGATCATTTCAGACATAACTATCTTAAATGCGTCCAACACATATTTGCATTAAAAGATTATATTTTTTGATTTTATTTCTGTACCAACTGATACTTAGATTATAGCTAAGTTTGTACCGATAAGAAGAGCTATCAACTACCTAAACACCATCAGTGTATAGTAAGACAAAATTTAAATTCAACAGTAATGATCAACAATCATTCAACATGGCGCCAATAACCTTGTTGATGCGTCATAAAACCTATACAAAATAAAAAAAGCAATATAATAAAATAAATGATGGGCAATCTTATGTCTGGACCTCGGTCTGAACCCTAGTATCTGAGCCAGGAGAATATACAGTAGGTAATAGTCCAGTCAAATTAAGCAAAAATCTGGCCAAACCGGAAATAAATTCGGAAGTTGACGAAATTTGGTGGATCCATGCAGAATTTAACGTGGAATAACATACTAAAATTCTCAAAAATTCCAACGCTTGGCTTTTTTTCTAGGACCAATAAAAGAGCGCCATCCTTGTGAATTTTCGATTTTTTCTGAATAACTTGTAAACTATCACATTAAGATCACAAAAACCAGCAAAGCAAATGAAGCCCGTTAAATTCTCAAGAGATCAGTATCAAATTCATCACTTTGTGGTTAATAGTCTCTGAGATACAGCGTCTGCTAGAACGCAGTGAAAATGACTCAAAATTCATTTCCGGATTTTACGTAACAATTTGCATAGTGTCAGTTCAGGGGCTGTAACGTGGACAGAAAATGTGCGGATTTCAACGTGTTTCATATTTTTAGAGAGCCAATTCAACATTCGGTATCACACTTTTGTCTAGAAGTCACCAACTTCAAAATGGTACTTTTCCTCAACCTTTGAAATCGATACTTGAAGTCCCGAAGAATCCCCAAAGATCGATTATTTTGATACCATGCCATTTGCCTACTTTTTCAAGTAGAGCAAAACCATCCAGGAAATATGTGGAAAATTGGATACCAAAACCATAGGATGTTTCAGAAAGTTTTTCCCAGTGATAGTGCCTGAGTTATATGGGTTGAAAGACTAAAACGACCTATTTGGAGAAAAAGATAGGTAGTCCGGACACTAACTGCTGAATACTGTACGGACCTTGCATTTGATAATACAAAGTGCCACTCAGCAGACGAAGTGAATATATTTATGTACTTTCCACGTCTGCCAAGTGGCATCTTACACCTAAAATGCACGGTCCGTACAGTATTCAGCAGTTAGTGTCCGAACTACCAGTTTTTTTTCCAAGTATGTCGTTTTAGTCTTTTAACCCATATACCTCAGGAACCATCACTAGAAAAAAGATTCTGAAACATGTTATTTTTTTGGTATTCAATCTTTCACATATTCTCTAGATGGTTTTTCCATACTTGGAAAATGAAGCAAATGGTATGGTATGGAAATAATCGATTTTTGGGGATTCTTCGGAACTTCAAGTATAAATTTGAAAGGTCGAGGAAAAGTACCATTTTGAAGTTGGCGACTTCTAGACAAAAGTGTGATACCAAATGTTGAATTGGCTCTCCAAGATTGTAAAACACACTGAAATCCGCACATTTACTGGTCACGTTACAGCCTTTGAACTGACACTATGCAAATTGTTACGTAAAATCCGGAAATAAATTTTGAGTCATTTTCACTGCGTTCTAGCAGACGCTGTATCTCGGAGACTATTAACCACAAAGTGATGAATTTGATACTGATCTCTTGATAATTCAACGCGCTACATTTGCTTTGCTGGTTTTTGTGTTCTAAAGGTGGTAGTTTACAAGTTATTCAGAAAAAATCGAAAATTTACAAGGATGGCGCTCTTTTATTGGTTCTAGAAAAAAAGCCAAGCATTGGAATTTTCGGGAATTTCAGTATGTTATTCCACGTTAAATTCTGCATCGATCCACCAAATTTCGTCAACTTCTGAATTTCTTTCCGGTTAAAACCTATTTTGACTGGACTATAAGTATGAACATTAGCTTTTGTGGTGTAATCTGTATTTGTATAGTGAATAAAGTGACTCAAAATCCGGCTTTGGCTTAAAAGGAATCTTGAAGTGATGTTGAATGTGCAAAAGCCGTCGTAACTTCCACCTGCAGTGTGGCATACAATTTCCAGGCACGTACTTAGGAATAACCAATTGCTTACGGGGATTGAAACTACGAGTGGTAAAGCCGCAGAGACATTTTGCTTCGAGTATACCTATCTTCTGACTCGTAACGCTGAATCTCGTCTCGATCTCGAGAGATTTGTGATTTGTAGACCTAATCAAAATAGTCTGGGAAATTACAAATTTCAAGTCTTTCAGCTCGATAAACTCGAGCAGTTTGATCTATACCATACCTACTGAAGCCGGTGGGAAGTCGATCATCACCAAACACTGGAAAAACGCGCTTGCCGCGGTCATTGTCTCCCTTCAGCGGCTCTGCTGCCACTTTTAGCATTTTTGTAGCAAATAACCGGTACGTTATGAATTTGTTATTTATGTTGGATTCGTACGTAATAACTTGTCGCATAGTTGAGAAGCCAGCTATGTTTTATTGCGGCTGAGTGGCATTCATCATAATACCTTATACACTGAAATGCATCACTAGTTTTTCCGAAAAAAAAGTGTATGATTTAGAGGAGCACCAAGAAGCCGTACATTTAACGTGTTCGGATAATTGAAATGCTTTTCAATTTTTGTCTCTTCCTGAACTTTGCTCGAGCCTCCAGTCTCACGCCGATAAATCATCGATAAATAACCCCGCAGGACGATGATTTTTATTACTCTGGATTTGCGCGCTTCAGTAGAAAAGCGGAATAGTGCGATAGGCATAGAAGCTAGAACTTTGGGAGAAGAAGAAAACATTGAAATTATGGATGGGAGGCCAAGCGGAATTGGAAATAATAAAATTCCAAACACGATAATTATTCCGGGGGCGATCAGGGGCGTTGCGCACCGTGGGAGGTCCCGTACGAAGATGCCCCAGAGCCGTAGCAATAAATAATAATAGACGAAAATACAACATAAATTACATTAAGCAGCTAATTTTAATAAGGTGTTTATTAAAATAGCAATTTTCTTATAATAGAATTCTGGTGTGGGATATACAAACCTAACGGAGGATTTACTTAGAGGAATTTATTTTACTCTTGATAGGTGCCCTCTGGACGAAGATGTATACCCGCCGTGGTTGATGTCAATGTGATGGATAACGAATGTGTTTGTGTGCAGGCAGCTAGTTCAGCTGTACCACATGGGAAATAAAAAACGACGTGTGTATGTGAATGCCGCTGAGTTTCTTGGAATTAAATCATTGAATTTGGACTTGGACACAAAATTTTCACTCGCTGAGTAACGAAAGCAATTTCTCTTTGCGGATTTTTGTCATCGCGTAACGATGTGTCGATGGAAAAGCACAGAGCAAATCTTCCAGAAAACGATAAACTTCAGCGTCCTATGTGTTCCAATCTATCATAGCTGATTGAGCAATTTAAAGAACGGAGCAATTTTTCAGAATTTCCTCGCGCCGCTGCTGGCCATTTTCAACTTTCGCGAAAACTAAAAATTTATGGCAGAATTTCCTCCGCCAGTCTCGCTGGGCGCCTCAGTCATGTTTCTCTATCTGAGCTTCTTTTTTTGCCTTCGAAAAATCCGAATTCGGAATTTGTCACGCAGAGCTCGCTCTATGGCGACACATCGCGCCGGAGGGTTATTGGATCATTGTTCTTGTGTGTGCGACTACTATATCCCGGAATTCTTGTCTCTTTCTGCACTGCCATATAATATGAAAAATTGATGGCGCGCGAGTCAGCAGTGGATGTCACTTTTATGTCCTGGTCTTTAACAATAACGCGCGCGCCAGCCTCCCTTATTTATTATTGGAGTTTCTGGGAGGATTCACAGAGCTGGAAAGGACGAAAAAACCGGCCGGAGCTCCCGGGCGCTACGCACAGAAAAAACTGCAGCGCCCCAAAATGAACTTCGACAAATTCATCAGTCAAGCTTGAAGCTCTCCACAAACACGAATATACACACCCCGCACAAGAAACTCTTCGCGAGCTTATTAGGTCTCGCCTGGATAAAAGAACGTCATTCTTCACCTTCTGTATATTTCTATCCTACTGAATACCAGTTCACAACGTTCTTGTTCTTTTTCCTTTTTCATCTGTTATACCTACGTACTTAATAGGCTAGTGAACATGGTTCATTTTATCTCTTTTCATGAAAGATTCTCCCAAAATTGTTGCATTGGCAAGATGATTTTGTTTTAAAAAGTTTTTGTACATACTTATAAAAAAAAACATGAAAAAAATTTGTCTGTTTGAATGGCGCGGCAAGTGCGCGACGTCACATTTTGAAGAGCCAATGGAAACTCCAGTTGGCCATTCAATGACTGAAGAACACCTTCTCGTTTTGAACTGATTTATATTAAAAAAATAAAATGAAATGCTCGAGGAAATGCTGGAGTGCTATAATTTCATCTCACATTTTGGTCGATTCTTCTTTCAAATTCACGTATTTTTGCTCGTGCAGACTTCGGATTAATGTCACAACAGTGTTATTAGTGCCATATAGGTGGCAAAACTGCGAGTGTCGCCTGCCATATGTCAAGCTCACGTCAAATACCCTAGCTTTTTTGAATACAAATGCGCTTCATAATACAAAATAACTCCATACAATGGCATCAAAAACAAGTTCCTTGTAATGAAGTTGTGCTCGCACGTGAAAATACACCACTACGTAATGGATCCAGAACGAATGCTTAGGTCGAATGTCAAATGCGTTTTCCTCTCCTTCCTCCCTCCCAACTCCTAGCCCACTTAAAAGCTGTGACGTAGTATATTATTCCTGATTTGAATAAGTCCACTTCCAAATTAATTTTTTGCCGGAATGAAATCATATTTCAAAAAACTTGTACAACTACAAATTCGTCATTCAGATATTTATTAGATTCATGATACTTTCATACTGAAATGCGATTGATGTCCAGTAGCCTATTGATTGATCAGTACAAATAATTTGTATCTTGCTCAGAAATCGTATGTTTCGCGCAAATCTTGAAACTTTCTATAACGTGCTCAGACTGAAATATCCGTTAAGATCATAAGTGATTCATTGATCATTTCCTCAAGAAAAAAATCGGTTGTGTCACCCCAAAACTTCCCCGACAAGTAGCAAAAAACGGATGGAAATTTTATTATGAGACATACGTCCCTTCGGATGGGAAGTTGGAATATGTGAAAAAGATTGAAGAATTGAGATATTTTCTCGATAAGCTAGGCCGGTGGAACTTAAAGCGGAACGCTTTCGGAAAACTTAAGGAATTTCAACAGAAATTGCCTGGAAATATTCAAGAACCAATTACCCTTTGTTTAAAGAACATTAGTATAAATCTGTTCACAAGCTAAAAAGTTAGTTTGCAGGTTTTCATTGGTAACCAAATTATGTAGAAAGAGAAGCGAGTGAGGTAGTCAGACGCACGCATAGTACCTACATGGATATACAGGGTGTCCGTTTTTCGAGGCTAAGCATGGGTATCTCGCTTATCTTTAGAGAAACAGAGTCGGTTGAATTAGAAAAAAGTTGCGAATTTTCATGACGATCAATGATCCAAAAAGATATTTGACTTGTCAGTTTTGGTTTTCGAGATATCGAGAAAAAACAGAAATTTGTAATTTTTGTTTCAATTTTTTATTTGAAAAACGGTTGAAGGTAGCCTTTTCTAATTAAGACATTGTGGAAGCACTTTTTCAAGGGGAATTCAATGTTGCCAAAATCTTCATTCTAGCTTTCAAAACAACCGAGATATGACATTCAACTTTTTTTTCTCTAATGAGGGCCATATTGGATTTTGACATTTTTTAATACAATTTTATTTTCTGGTTACAACGATGTTTCACATGCTACTGTTGAATTCACGCTTTAGAGCAAACAATTTTTTTTTATTTTTCGAAGAGTGCTTTGGAAACAAAATCAGCACCAACAATAAAAAAAAACGTAAATGTCAAACATTTATCCAACAATGACATCTGGCACATCGTTCTAACCAAAAAAGAATACCGTGTTCAAAAATATCAAAATCCAATATTGGATTGACGCCCATCAGAGAAAAAGTTGAATGTCGTATCTCGGTTGCTTTGAAAGCTAAAATGAAGATTTTGGCAGCTTTGGATTCCCCTTGAAAAAGTGCCTCGACAATGTCTAGATTAGTAAAAGCCACCTTCAACCGTTTTTTGAATAAAAAATAAAAACAAAAATTAAAATTCCTGTTTTTTCATGATATCTCAAAAACAAAAATCGATACGTCAAATTTCTTTTTGGATCATTGATCGCCATAAAGATGCGCAACTTTTTCTTGATTTAACCGACTTTGTATCTCCAAAGATAGGCGAGATACCCATGCTTAGCCTCGAAAAACGGACACCCTGTAGAGGTGAACGATATGAAACTGGCACCATACAGAAAGTCTGAAAATAATTTGCAAGAAATTGAATATTCGAATTTTCCGGGAAAACCTCAAATCTTTTTCCAAAGCATCTCATTATGAAGATCATCAATTACGGCTTCACTTTAAGCTCCATCATTCAAATCTGGTTCCACTAACCCAGGCCTGTTTAACATTTTCACCAGGGAAATTCCCGGGAAATTGAGAAGAAAATTATTGGAGAATATTCAAGAGCCAGTAACCTCTAGTTTGGAAAAAGGTGACAATCTGTTCACGGAATAAAAAGTTGGAGAATTTGCGGTTTTTCTAGAGATGAAAACTCGGAAACCGTGAGTCCGATTTGAAAAATTTTCTTTGGAAAAAGTAACTCAATTTTTTCCCCACTTTCATTTTCAGCATGTCTGCACTAGTGTGGTCAAAAAAAAAATTATTTCCAATTTTTGATGGGGCCACCCTCCATTTTTGTTACACATACCCATAGTGATTTCCTGGTGAAATTTCAATTCTCTACCATGGCAGGAAGGGGGTGCTCATCAACCCTCAAAATTTGAATATCCCAGATTTATCCGTAGGAGTTTGTAGCATCCAGATTCAACAAAATACGAAGTATTATATGAATTATTGTTCGTTTGGTGTACCTAAGTGGAGAATTATGTAAAAGAAAAATCAAATGAAGCGGAATTATAATGTTCAACTAACATGGTATGATTTTACTTTGGTTGTTACTAAAGTAGTAGCTACTACGTTGATCAAAAATTTTTGGTCGTCCAAATAGGCACCATTTTCCAATTGGTCTACCATATGCAACAAAACCATCTTTTCATTCTTGTCATTGGTCAGCAGTTAGTTGTATTTCTCGAACAATTGGACACCTCTTTTAGCCAGTATCCTTTCCCACCCGTAAATTTATACCTAACTCAGTCTTTGCCTTGGGGGTGATCATGGATGTTGATCCATATCCATATCTAGAAGAAATGACTTAGGAAGTAGACACTGATATTCAAAATTAGTAGGTAACATGTTTAATGTTCTTCCAAAGGTTAAATATCTTTAGGTTTCCGCAGTCCTTAGGATTGCAAAATTATTTTTAGACTCAGTATTTCCGTCCCAGGATGACTCTATCCAGAGGTCAACTTGAGGTTAATTGCCAAAGATACCAATGCTCCAGCAATGCTGATATGACAATTATGACATTGACCTTTTGGTTAAAGTTAACCAGAGATGGAAACACTGGGCCGGCCTTACTTTGTGACATCTAGCTTCAACATCAACAAGTCATACCGCGAAACATTTCCGCTTTTTTTGTAGGTGTCACTATTAGTTCAACGATCAATATTCCACTCTCATGTGATTTCTCTTTTATATAATTCTCAAATTGTGCTAAATAGATTATTACTGACATATGGTGGATTCATGCATGGAAATTTAAAATTTAAGATCTAACATTTAAGTGTTCACCCATTGGTTTCTTATGGAGATAAAATTAAATTGTAAATTTTAAATCTTACTATGCTTGAATCTACCAATTGTAGGGTTCAGGCTTAGCTTAGAGAAGGGGTAGAATAGTTTACGTATTATAAAGCATCATTATTGCAATTCATTCAATATACTAAAGTCAACCTGAATAGTCGTGCTATTACTACTCTACATTACCTATACCCGAGGTCGTAATACGAGGCCTCCACATGGCGATCCAGACCAGGCAATGAACTTGACGCGTGCTAAGTGCAACCAAAGCGCAACAGTGCGATATACACGGCAGCAGCAGCATGAAAAGCGAAGAAAAATTCAAAATAATGAATTTCACGAGCCGCTCAACTAAATAGATGCCACAAAAACGACGCCAACCGCACGACCAACGCCCTGTCACGTCAAATCCGGCCATGCATACCAATGCTGAACCAATGCTGAACCTCTATGCTGAACCTATGCTGAACCTATGCTGAACCAATGCTGAACCAATGCTGAACCACAACTGGTACCAACTTTAATGTCCCACATCTGTAACCCAGCACCCGTATTCTATCCGGCTTTAGCCCGAAGAAGAAGCCATCCAAGAACCTCATGAGCTACGAGGAACCGTTCCAAGCCGTTATCGAGGAGCTGACAGTCTTCCATAGGAACCTAGGGAAGGATTCCCTTCAGAGAAGATCGAACGAGGGGGTATTGCGTTCGCACATTGAAAAGTTAAACAAATTGAAAGAGAAATTTTTTGTAACCAGGGAAACATTCAATAAGTTAGCGATTAAAAAGACTACTTTAACTGGATCACTAATAAAATCAGTAACAGAATACGTACAACGAAGTAAAAATTTAATAGCATCCATTGAAGCTACGTTAAAGAGCAGAGAAGATTTTATCAGTGAAACAGACTATAGTAGTCAATTAAATACCAATATTCAAGAAATAACTGTAACAATGGGTGAAAAATTTGAACTGCGTACCGCAGCAGCGACTTTACCTAACATGACCAGTAGCGAGGAATCGGTGAAACAACTAATAGACGCGATTGAATTATACGATATGCATTTGGACGAAAACGGGAAAAAGTCTTTGACGGTTTACGTGTTGAAGGCAAGGTTGAACCAGAGTGCTAAGATGAGGTTGAAAGCAACGTACGTTTCAAACGCGGCGTTAGTCGAGGATATGAGAAGGCATTTGCTGACTCAAAAAAGTGCAGCTTCTCTGTCGCAAAGGTTAAATTCAGCGAAACAAGGCGGTCGATCAATAGACGATTTTGGCAAATCGATCGAACAATTATTTTTGGACCTCACGATAGCGCAATCTAGGGATGTAACGGGGTCAGAAGATACGCTTGCAAAGATCAATGAAAAGCTTGCAATAAATTGCTTTGCAAACGGGATCAATAGCCCAGAGCTACGTACAATAGTTAAATCGCGAAATTGTCAATTTTTGCGAGATGCGGTCCAGACAGCAAAAGATGAATACACGAATAATGCAGAACCGAGTGGACAGGTATACGCGTATGGCAGAAACAGGCGATCAAATAATGCACCCAGAGGTCAACGAACAGGTGGTAAGTTTCAAAATAACCGACCAAAGCAAAATTATAATCGGAGTTATAATAATTATAACAAAAACACAAATCGCGATAATAATAGCTATCGTTCGACCAATGGTCAAAACTCTCGGGGCCAAAGATTCACAAGTAGAGACAACAACCAGACTTCTTTCAGAACAAACGGGAACGCGTCTAGGAATAATGGTTCGACTTATGTCATAAACGGGACAGACAATGGCGCGAATGATGGCGAATTTTTTCGTGAACAATAGAAAAAGCCAAAAATTCGATTGCGAGGAAGTATTAGACGCGGACGGTTTAAACTTTATTTCTATTACATACAATTCCAAAATCTGTCGATTACTGCTCGACACCGGAGCAAGTGTATCGATTTTATTCAATGACATTATTCCAATAAACCAAGAAATAGATAAGTCACAAAAAATTAAAATCAATGGTATAGCAGGTAGCCAATTCACGCTTGGCAAAGCTAACATTTTATTCCAAATTAATAACGATTCATTAGCTCATGACTTCCATATCATCGAGAATTTACAGAGAAGGAAAAACATTGAAGGGATCATTGGAGCTGATTTTTTCCAAAAATTTGCAGCAGTAATAAATTACGAAACGTTTGATTTTACATATTGGAATAGAGGCATTGAACAAAAGATAGATATGCAATCTAGCAAAAATGTTTATATGACAATACCACCTAGGTGCGAAGTAATACGATACATGGAAGCGCGTGGAACAAACACAATTATTTCCGTACCACAAAAGCTGACACAAGGGATTTTTACAGCTAGCATAATTGCGACACCTGACCAAGGCAAAATACCAATCAAGTTTATTAATGTAACAGACGAGGAAGTGACGTTGAAAAATTTCAAACCAAAGACGGAGAATTTTGATGATTACGAAGTATTTAATTTTGGAGAAGTACCTATTTCCGTCGACCGTGTTGACAAAGTTTTAAAATTCGTTGATTACACTAATATGAATCATGAAGAAAAGACATCAGTACAAAAAATTGTAGCAAAATTTGCCGATGTGTTTTTTCTCGAGGGCGACCCAATGAATGTATCTAAACTGCCCAAACAGCGGTTAGAGGTACAACCCGACGCGTCACCAGTGTATGTCAAACCGTACAGACTCCCACATGCACAGAAAACGGAGATTGACAAACAAATCGGAAAATTGCTGACCGACGGGATAATTCAGGAATCAACGTCGGAATGGTCGAGCCCTTTGCTAATAGTACCGAAAAAAGCAGATAAGAATGGTGAAAAGAAATGGCGAGTGGTGATCGACTATCGGTTGGTCAACCGGGCAATGAAAAACGATACTTTTCCCCTACCGTGTGTGGATACGATTCTAGATTCATTGGGAGGTGCCCTTTATTTCAGTCACCTTGATCTTCAGCAAGGTTATTATCAGCTAGGCTTAAGTAACGAGTCTAGAAAGTATACAGCATTCGCAACCGATAAGGGAAAGTTTGAACTGACACGTCTGCCAATGGGGTGCAAGGCGTCACCGGACAAGTTTGCAAGGGCTATGGAAATCGCGATGTCAGGTTTAAACAACATACGTTGTTTCACATATTTAGACGACGTGTGCATTTTTGGAAGTAATTTACAAAAACATAACGAGAATTTGGTTCAGGTACTCTACAGATTGAGAAAGTGGAATTTAAAATTAAATCCAAGTAAGTGTGAATTTTTGCAAAAAGAAATGCTCTATTTGGGGCACGTCATTTCAGAGAAGGGCATAGTTCCGGATCCTGAAAAAATTGCCGTTATGAAGAATTATCCAGTGCCAAAAGACGCGGCGGAAACAAAGCGTTTCATGGCGTTTGCGAATTACTACCGGAAATATATTGCCAATTTCGCTGACATAGCAGCACCACTGAATCAGTTATCAAAGAAAAACGTCGCATTTGAATGGACACAAGAATGTCAAAAAGCTTTCGAAGCGCTAAGAGCAGCTTTAAGCAGTCCACCAATTTTACAGTTTCCAAATTTTTCAAAAGACGACGCGTTTATTTTGAAAACTGACGCCTCAGGTATTGCAATAGGAGCAGTTTTGTCAAACGGGGATGATAGGCCGATAGCATATGCTAGTCGCCAGCTAAATAAAGCAGAGAAAAATTGGCCAGTTATGCATCGAGAACTGTTAGCGGTCACCTGGGCTTTGAAAAAATTTCGCCCATATGTACTAGGGCACAAAACGATTATTCAGACAGATCATCGCCCGTTAATCTACCTATTTTCACTTAAGGACCCAGGGTCTCGAATGACAAAATTGAGAATGGCGTTGGAGGAATTCGACTTCAACATAGAATACATAAAAGGCCCTAGTAATGTCAGTGCCGATGCACTTTCACGAATTCAGATTAAATCTGACGACCTTAGAAACCTAGAAGAAAATGTCAATGCAGTCACTAGAGCTCAGACTAAGCAAAGTAAAAACTCAGTAACAAAACAGGATGTTTTGGAAGATTCAAAGCAACGGCTTGATCACCCGGGGCTTACGCAAATTTTAAAACAGCCTGCTTCTGCTACGGAGTTGAGATGCATTTGTCCGAATGATATAATCAAGTTAAAACACAGTCAGCGAGAATTTTTCGCACTGAAGGATGTATGTTATGACATCACGAAAAATATTATTTACTTGCGACAGGATCCTGAAATAAGCTCTGCCTTAGACGCAAGCATATCAGACCTGTCTACAATAGTGAAAAAGTTTCAGATACCCGAATTAGTAGTGAAAACAGGTGGCCACCATGACAATCTACTCACAGGGATCAAACAAAGCGCGCGAAAGCTGAAAAAAGCTGGAATAAATATCTCAGTTTTACGAGGCGTACAATTTGTACCGGACAGAGAGACGCAAAACTTGATTATAAACGACTACCACATACTGAAAACTGGGGGACACTCCGGTATTAACCGAACCTATAGAAATATAAAGAAATTTTATTTCTGGGATGGGCTTAAGCAACATATTCAAGACTTCATAAAGAAGTGTGATGATTGCCAAAGATATAAACACGTGAACATGAAAAAACAACCGTTGACAATCACTTCTACCGCGACGGCAGCTTTTGAAAGAGTCGCAATCGATTTACTTGGGCCACTTGAAGAAGATGCAGAAGGTAATAAATATGTATTAACTTTACAATGCGATTTGACCAAATTTATCGAAGTATATCCTTTAAAAAACAAAGAAGCTACCACAGTTGCGAAATCGTTTGTTGAAAATTTCATTTTACGATACGGAACACCGCGGCAAATTTTGAGCGATAAGGGATCGGAATTTATAGCTTCAGTGTTCAAGGAAGTATGTAAAATTTTAGATATTGAGAAGCTCACTTCAACACCGTTTCACCACGAGACGATTGGAGGATTAGAAAATAGCCACAAAGGTTTAGGTTTCTTCTTACGTATGCATATTAATAAATTTAAAGAAACCTGGACCTCATGGCTTCCATTCTGGTCCTTCGCGTACAATGCATCAGTACATAGCGAAACGCGGTACAGCCCTTATGAATTAGTTTTTGGAAAACCTTGTTTATTACCGTCAACCATCAAAGACACTATCGAACCATTATATAATTTCACGGATTATCCTGCAGAGCTGAAATATCGGCTCCAGACGGCATGTTTAGAAGCACGGGAAAACCTAATTGCAGGTAAAATGAAACGAAAACTCGCGTTCGATAGCAATTGCCAATTCACCTCATACAAAACTGGCGATAAGGTTGAAGCCACCCGCATTTGGCGGGCCGAAAATATTCCGGAGGAAAATAATTCAAAGCCGTGAAATCGAGGTATGAGAATGTGAATATTCAGAGTCAAGGCATCATTAAAAGATGTCGCTAGCTATTTAATTCATTCGTGTAAATCCCGCAAAGCTCTATAACATAATTTACTGGCCCATCATCGACATTCAACAACCGCTCCTGCTTGACGCCCGACGAAATGGTGAATTGGTGCATATGAAGTAAAGCACCCGCACATCAACCAGTTAGTTGCTGCCGTACTCCTGCCGTGTTGACGTTCCGCCCGCCGCCCGCCCGCTACCATCCGATTCACACGTGTCAGCACCGCCGGTCGCATTCTCTAGCGCACTTCTCAGATTACCTGAGCTGTGTATACACCGTTCGCGATCGTTCTGGATGCAATAAAATATTCCGAATTGCTGGGAATGGAGGATATCGCCGGAGATTGACCGTGGTACCTGGACCAATCCTCCTGGGCTGCCGTCCGCTCCCGACTTGTCACGTCCGCTGCCGAGTGCTTTTCTGCGGGCCTGTTGGCGAAGAGTTTTAGTCCCCTTCGAGGAAGCTGAGTTAGAACCCGTTTATGTTGCGTCGCGACCCTCCTAGAGGCCGAAGCGTCGAAGCCCCAATGATGAGTCCCAGCCCACTTGGAAAATGACGAGTCGATTTCCCCCGGCTGATGTGTCTCAAAGGCCCCCTGGAGAAAGCCGAGTTGGAACCCTTCGGAGTCGTGTTTTGGTCCCCTTGGGGGCACGCTGAGTCGAGAACCCTCCAGGTTGAGTTTTGACCCTCCGAGAGACTGATGAGTTGCTTCCCCCGTTGAGTTGCAACCCGTCTCTAGGATGTCGAGTCAGAGCCCTTGGACGTTGAGTCTTGATCCGCCTTCAGGTGTCGAGTCAGAGCCCTCCGACGATGAGTTCCAGCCCTTTTTCCAGGTCGATGTGCCAAGACCCTTCCGGTGTTGAGTTTCGACCCTTCTCCAAGTCGTAGAGTTGGGACCCGTTGACGAAGTGTTTCGAACCCCCTCCAGGATGCTGAGTCGCGTTCCCTCCACGATGAGTTCTAGCCCACCTCGAGGATGTCGAGTTGAAACCCCTAAATGAACCAGGCCCGATAGAAATGAGGTCTCTCGTTTCGGTATCTCGTGTGGCGGGGTGATGACCTCGACGAGCGGGAGGTTAGACTTGGTGAGTTGGGATAGTTGCTTACGGTTAGGCTTTGTCGTGAAAAATGTATGATGGGGCTCACGCGTGCGTTCTGAATCTGCCTGCACGTGCTGGTATCTGCGCTACTGTCTGCCGTCAGGTACAGCCACTTTAAAGCCTCGTCCTTTGTTGGATACCTTCATAGAAAGATATTCGCGCTCTTGGGCCCTCTGGACTTGGCTTTGTGACTGCGGTACTCAGAGCACCGGACCTAGTGGGTTAGGTCTGGAAACTCGCGGGTGAGCTTCCTCTGCGTTTTTGAAGCTCCTAGTTATTCGGAAAATGTAAATTTTGAGAACTACGTGAAAAATCAAGTAATTGAAATAAAATAGAATCGCGTTTGTATCGGGGTTCGGACCCTGCCGTAGAGTCGCAATTGTTGATCGGATTGATGGACACCCCCCCCCCCTCCTTGAAACTAATAATTTTGTTTTAGCGCCACGACAGTTCCGGATATTTCCATGTAGAGTTGTCCCGGGAATGGGAACGTTCTTATTCAAAACTGATGAATTCATGCCGGTACCCAGCGACGCCACCGTTCAGATAGGGACTTTGTAAAAATGAACTGTTATTAGGGCTCGATCAGGAATAGTGTACACGGCGATTATTTCGCGTTAGGGCAAAGATTATTTCGACGCCTCTCCGCATCGGCTTTTCGACGAACACCCTGTGTAGTCTATTCTCTGCGTTTTGTTTTTCCTGACTGCGGCCTTCTCTCACAAATTGCGAAACAACAACGAACTAGCGCGTATACGGGGCCTGCTCAAAACGTTCTTCACATTAAATTAGTACCTTGACTTGAGTAATTGGTTCGCGTACACCATCGGTTCGAAAGTTTTTGGAAGGGCGAAATTTGGTTCAATATTTCCGGTTATAGGCACTTTCGATCACGGGAATCTTTCTGAGCGTTGGGGGCAATTCACGGCGAAAACAGGTTCAAAGCCCCCACAAAGGCCAGCCATATCCAATCCCTTCCAAACGGGCAAAAGAGAACCATAGCCCAAAAAGAGCGTTAGCCTTTGAAAAGAGGCTCCACAAAAAGGGGGCCACCGCACACACCGGCCCACAAATCTTAGATTGCATTCGTGGTCGAAGTCACTCTTCTCTTTGCAGTGCCTTGAAGCCGGGCCTAACCCTAACATAACCTCTAACACTAACATAAATGTTGGATCTGATTTGGCCACAAAAAGAACTTTGAGCCGCGAAAGCCAGCCAGAATTAAATGTCGGTCAAGGTGTAGAGTCAGGTGTTCGTCGGAGGGTTGGGGTGTTGGGACGTCTGAAATAATTAGGGGAAAGTTATCTCTTCGGTAATAGGTTAGATCTTTTAGATAATTTAGCCTGCGATGTGAAGGTAGGACTAGGTATAGGAGCGAGCCATTATTTAAACATTTTGAATTGTACATAGAGGTCAATAGATTGATGTTACGTTAAAATTTTATATTGTGTCTTATTGCGTTCAAACTCGCAGTCAGACCTGTCTCAACAATCTCGAGAACTTTATAATCGAACAACAAGAAGAGAGGCACAACGGGATGTCGTCCTGATACTAGATGATCATCGGCCAAGCGGTTCCAAAAGCGGGAAGAATGATTTAATTCAAATAAGTTGAATTAAATGCCAGTATAATGGGTTGCCTACCCATTCAGGGGTACAAGACGATAGCTGGGGTCGTTTCAAGGTTATGGTAAAGAATGATGGCGGGAAGAAAATGGAACCCTTGTATTTGGGACCTTACGTGGTTCGCAAAGAGGAACACCCGAACATTAATTTGGATAATAATAAAAAACTAATTACGGTGCATACAAATCGAGTCAAACTATACCACGACTAATGTTATTATAAAACACGCTTAGACAATATTACATAGTGCTATTTTTACAGTGTTCTATGATAAGAAAAGAGAGACATTGAACTTTTTACGTTAGGTGTGTTGTTTACTTTTTATTTCGCAGGACGCTGCAAGAATTTAATTCATTTGTATATTGCTCATTTTGTTAATCATAAGCTAATTTTAAGAAATAAAAACTTACAAAAAAAATCTATCATTTTAGATATATATTTTTTTTTCTTTCTGTAAGAGGGATGATGTAGGGTTCAGGCTTAGCTTAGAGAAGGGGTAGAATAGTTTACGTATTATAAAGCATCATTATTGCAATTCATTCAATATACTAAAGTCAACCTGAATAGTCGTGCTATTACTACTCTACATTACCTATACCCGAGGTCGTAATACGAGGCCTCCACACAATATTCCTTCGTGTTTTTAGAGAGTCTGGATGCCACAGACTTTTACGAATAAATCTAGAATTTTCAAAATTAGAGGGTTGATGAGCACCCCCTTTCTGCCATGGTAGAGAATTGAAATTTCACGAGGAAATCACTATGGGTATGTGTAACAGAAGTAGAGGGTGGCCCAATCAAAAATATAAAAACAGTTTTTTTTGGACCACACTAGTCTGCACCTAAAATTGATATTTCGTGGGGCTCACCGCATGTCAAAGTTTGCACTGCATTTTTTTCAGATTCACGGAATATGCAAATTTAATTTTGAAAAAATTACCGTCGGAAAACCAGAACCGTGTCGATTTTGAAAATAGGCCTACGCGACGCCCAGTGCAATCTACTTTCGATACCAATTGAAATTTTTTGAAAAAAGGCGATCCCCGAGCAGGAATGAGTTTTTGAATGGAGTCTTGCTACAAAGCGAGTAGTTCTGATCAAAACACGGGCGAGAGACTGTTTCGGGTGGCAACGGCTAGGAGAAATTGTGAATATTCTTACCGCTCGACTGGAGAATGGTGGAGATTTGCAACTGCAGACCTATTTTGACTCTTCTGTTGTGTTGTTCCCTGCCAAATTTGGTCTCAATCCATCGGATAGGTTTTGAATAAATGAATAAATGGTGAAGTTTTGAATTTTGACATTTTTTATTATTCGACAGATGACAGATAGGGCAATATTCTCAACTGTTCTGAATACAGTTTCTTATGGGCTTTCAAATGGCATATTGCAAGTCGAGTTCCGTGAGATATAGCTTCTGTCATTTTTTGATAGTGACACTTCCGTTTGACAGATGACAGTCAAAAAATAATGGGCTCATTCTACGATGAAACCATGTCCGTATACCAAATTTCGAGTCGATCGGATGAAGTTGCGGCTGTTATCGTGGAAGGTTACAGACATACAACCATACAAACATACAGCATACAGCCATACGCATACAAACATACATACACACAGACAGAGATCATTCTGAAAATGGTCTAATAATCGTCATAGGGGACCTCAAAACGGATATATCTGTCGAAATCTCGAAAAAGTTTTTTAGCGCGTTCACAATACTTCCCTACTCGTTGGGTGGTGGGTCGGGCAAGTAAAACAATCAAGGTGATTCTACTTCCCTGCGACACCTGCCTGTATATTGAAATGACGAAATGAAGGAACTACTCATTAGGATCAACGATTACAGAATGCGGGCGCAGCCAAGGTGAAAGCAAAAGGGTCCATATATGGGGGGTTGAATAAGGGTGGTCTTTTAATGCCTTCTGGCTCTTTTATATTGCCAAAGATTTCGGCAAAATGGTCATGGCAGAATTTTGATTGGAAAATACCAACTCATCAAAATCGAAGTTCAAAAACTTGACTGACTGAAGTGCCGTATGATCAGTAACTTTCTCACTCAAAGGAGGCTGTGGCCTGGCCTAAATCAGCCTCTTTTGGCTGCCAATGACCAGGACCACAGCCTACCTTGAGTAAGAAAGTTTTTGATCATACGGTACTTCTAAGGCCCGTCAGATATTGATTATAAGGTGGTCTATGTATTTGTTGATGAGAGTTTTGCAAAATCTTACTGGTTTCAAACATCTATGAACACATTTTGATGATTTTGAGCACTGTGATTTTCGGGATCTATAATACATAATATTAACGTCTTTACGTTCGGATTATTGGAAAAGATGATATTTGGAGAATGTAAACAAACAATTTCACTGGTTTCACTTCCACATTTCGACAGATTTCAGTAGTTTCAACTTATACAAGTACAGGGTGTTCACTTGAAACCCAGGTCGTTCCTGGGAGAGGAAAGGAGGCGGGGGGAGGCGCAGGCGTGCGGTTGCACAGCACAGGGCGGACAAATTTGAGAGCAGCGAAGCGGAACTGGTACAAATTGTTAACTTTTTGAGTAGGTATCTTCATACAGGGTGTCTCTAAAGTATCGCATTCCGAGTCCAAAGCGATATGAAGAATTCATTCAAGAACGCGAGAGAAATATTGAAAACAATTGATGACCTTAATTTTTGAAGATATAGGGGGTCAAAAGTCAGGACTTTGCGCCTCACTTATTTCGTTATTCGAAGTGATTGTTGGGAACTCTTTGTGTTAAACCAGTCAGTAACAACTATCATCTTGAATTTTTGAGATTTATGAATCACCCTGAAAACTAAATAGAATTTGAGTGCACAGCCAGTGGTTGATAATTTTCACTGAATAATGTATCATAAAAAGTTCCCAAAAATCACTTTAAATAGGGGAAATACTAAGGGGCGAAGTCACAAGGTTTCACCCCCTATACCTTGAAAAATTAACATCAATATTTCAAATATTTTTCTCGTGTTTCTGAGTTGATTCTAAATCCGGGTCTGGACTTGGAATGCGAAATTTTCTATACATCCTGTATTATCTAATCGGAGATCCGTTTCGATTAGTTTTTTTCTGCGAAGCTCTACCGGGGGGCTATGCCCGCTGAACCACCTTCCTCTCCGCAAAGCCTTACTTCCATCGGCCCAAGCCAGAGGCGTATCTACGGGGGGGCAAGTGGGGCACGGGCCATGGGCGCACTTTGATCCTCAGGGCGCAAATGAGAAGAACAGATAAAGATGTAAAAAATTGAAAATGAAAAAATGAAATAATGTAGGTATTTGAACTGTTGGGCGCAATTCGTGTGAACAATAATTGACAAGCGAAATGGGAATAGTGAAAGAAGGAAAAAACCAAACCAATACATTCAAACAGACGATATCAACTCTCGACTTTCATCCGATCCAGATAAAGCCTAATACGGGGGCCCAATTTGTCGTTGACCCACCTGAATAGGCGATTGACTTTATTGGGGAAAATGGCCGTTTCGTCGGGAAGTTTTAGGGAATTAATTGTCAGAAGAGGTGTAAGTTGCCGCAGGCAACGTCGGCTGTTACGTCAATTGGTGGCACGTCAAAACTGTCACTTTGCTGTCTTGTGCAGTCCACTACAAGCAAACTTTTGTTCCTGTGAACCCTTGGGATCCCGTAAGCTCTTTATTGGGCCCCATGTTGATGACCAGCGTCGTCGCAGACCTTTCTCTAAATCATCCATAGCTTCCGCCCAAGGAAGAGCAACAAACTGTCACATCCGCACGACCGCACGGAGGGAAACACACAAGCCCGTCGACCAGCCAAGGAAAAAATCACCTCGGGCTGGCCGTGCAGAGTCAACCACCACCTACCTTTTTTTCTCACTTTTTTCTAAAGATTTTCTGCTTGGACTTCAGCTGGAGATCGGCATTTTCCATTCTAATAAGCTCGCCGTAGCTCTTTGTGTTCGGGACGTGAACGTTGTCTTTTTTTTACCGCAATGTAGTGCATTGCTGGGGGCGTAGTCTTTCAGCTGCGCACCTCTGGGTCTAGATCTACTACAAGCCTGCTAAATATGCTAACCATAACATGAAATAAGAGACACAAATGCAAACCCATTATTTTCACATCATTTATACTTGTCAAATTTCCTTGTCAATAATGTGGGTATTGCAGGTATCCACTGGTGCCCACCTAGGCTACTAGACGTCGGAGCATGTGTTCCTCGCAAAAACATCCTCTACGATCAAGTACCGAGCTCTACACCAGGTGGCGTTTTTAAAATGTAAATCGCTTATTCTGAAAAAACCGGCTGCGGCGCAATTTCCAAAGTTTCTATTTCAGGGGCGCACTTTTTATGTTTTGCCCTAGGCGCAATTCACCCTAGATACGCCACTGGCCCAAGCTACCCAAAATCCTAGGAACGGTTCTGTGCGAAATGGATACTCCACTTGTTACAAAACATTTCCTTCATAATACCTAATTTGAAAAACAATTCCTTGACGATTTTTTCTGCAGTTTTTGAATACTTATAACAACCACAAATTTTTATATCATGCTATACAGTTACAGGCTGTCATATAATTTTTAGATTTTCAGGACTATCGCAATCAGTGCATTTTGCTATCTCCATTAAAAAATAAATGTTAGACTTTCAGATTTTTCTAATGAAAAAAATATTAACAATTGACGAATGTCACCCCGAAACAATTGATTTTTTATATCCCTGAATATATCCAACATTCTTGAAAATCAATTCTTTCGAGGCTTTATTTGTGAATTATGGAATTTCCAGACCAATGGAGTGAATTGAGGAGTATCGTATATTTTTGTGACCATAATGAAAAACTGCATCTATTAATAATGATGAAAAACTCAGTGTTCCTGAATATTGTGGGAAATATGCGACTATAGCGACACCCTCTATGAAGCATGAGATGGAAAGTTGTACTAAACATATTCAGTAACTAAAAGAAACATCGTTCAAGTGATGTTTTTTCTTCACGGAATTGTGAGTGGAAAGATTTTAAAGGAGACGTGTATCTATCCTGCGTGAGCACCCTGAACCTATAATACATATTTGGTCAAATTCAAGTGTCTGGAATCATACACATTTTAATAATTTTTTGTGATTCGAAAAGCCAATATGCTATAATCGACAGGAGTGGAAGGAGAATCAGGATTATAAGAGGACAAAATTCGTATTGCAAACATTCACTTTCGTTATTATAATTTATAATAGTGCGGCGGTTAACGACCATTTTTCAGAGAAACCTTGCATTTTGTGATAAAAGCATGAAATTTGGCATATACGCTCTACAGACGGTCCTTTACTATATACGAGCGGACCCACGATGGAACCGCCGTGCAGCTGTCAGAATTGTCATTAGCCTACCTTTCAGGGGCAAAAACTGAAACCGGTTATCGGGTTGATTCAAAAGTGACGTCTATCAATGCAGTAGACTTTCACAGTGAAACTTTACCATAACAAATGTCAATATTGCGAAAGGAGGGGGAATGAGAGGGGATAGTTCCAGCCGCGGCACAGATTTTTTATTTTTTAAATTTTGGACCAAATTAACAAGTTTGGTGTCGTTTCCGACTAAAGTCCATCTTCTAATTTCAAATTGAATGTTGTGATTGCAGTTCGAGAAAAAAATTGTTTCATTAAAAAAAAAATACCAATTTCATGTATACGAATGGAGTTGTACGTGCAAAGGTATCGCGGCGTTTCTGACAGCTGCATGGCGGTTCCGTCGTGGGTGCACCTCTTATATCGTGATGGACAGTCAATAGACCATGTATGTTAAGTTTCAGGCTTTTATCACAAACTGCAAGGCTTTGCACAAACACCTCCATTCGTACATGAAAATTAATAAAATTATTAGATATCACTTTCACGACTTTAGGAACAAATGAGGCTCACGATCTTGTCAAAGTAAAAATCAGGTCTTGTACATGGTTTTCATGTGCAAGAAGCTATGAAGAAGTGAACTAAATAAGAATTCTCACTTCGAATGTCTTGAATTAGGATAAAAGTCAAAACGAAAAAAGCCAAAGATTTTTTTTGAAATAGGTATATTTTTTTTGATAAAACTTTTTTTCTTTCTTTAAACTGCAATTACAACATTCAATTTGAAATTAGAAGATGAACTTGAATCGGGAACGACACCGAACTTGTCAATTTGGTCCAAAATTAAAAAAAATTAAAATCTGTGCCGCGGCTGGAACTATTCCCTCCCATGCCCCCTCCTTTTGCAAAACTGACATTTGTTGTGGTGAAGTTTTACTGTGAAGGTCTACTGCATTGATAGACGTCACTTTTGAATCAACCCGATAACCGGTTTCAGTTTTTGCCCCTGAAAGGTAGGCAAATGACAATTCTGACAGCTGCATGGCGGTTCCATCGTGGTTGCGCCTCGTATATAGTGAAGGACAGTCTGTAAAGCGTATATGCCAAATTTCATGCTTTTATCACAAAATGCAAGGTGGTTCTCACTAACCGCCGCACTATAAGTAATTCATAATTTCATTTTCATCGTACACAATATACCCACAGAAAACATTCAGCAACCAGGATAACCCCAGTTAAAGAACGAGAACAATGGATCTCAAACTGAAGAAAACAATCAAAAACTGAACAGTAAACTAAACGATGTAGATATACTTAATCTAAAAAACATTCCAAATATCCTGTCGACTACAGTAAAACAAATTTAGTCTATCCTCAACATCACTATAGCGCGAATACATCTTATGCAAAGGCGACATGCATTGCAGGGTCAACAGCGTGTTCAACAGGGTTTTGAAATTTGCCGCTAGGCATCATGAAGATCTGCTATTGAACTCGTTAGGGATCACGACGCGCGAATAAGACACAAACCTGTACAATTGGCGGAGGAGCCGTGCATCGAGAGCTTGCTGAGATATTCCAGAAGCTACTACTTTTCTAGATTCTAGAGCTTCTGCGAATGGATCAACAACCTGGTATGGAGGCATAGGCAGTGGCGTAACTGGAAGTATAGTAGGTTCACTTGTACTGTGACTCTAGTTGGCTGGGCAAATTTTCTACTCCGGCATTGTAGCATAGCGCATTGTGAAGTTATATTTCTTATCAAATTGATATTAAAATCTTGGAAAACTGACCTGGTCATAGGTGGAAAAGCGACTAGGGGGACGCAGAGCTGTGTTACCGTCATGTAGACACCAAAAGAGCACGGGGCGGCCACAAATCTAAGTCAGCTTGACGGCGGCCCATTCAGGGTCGACAAAAACTCGTCTCGGGAAGCCCCAAAACGATAGTAAATTGCAAATTGAAGGTACTAACATCAATTTCGGTCCAATACGAAACTTTGAGCGGCTGGGTTTTTTGAAATTTGGTTTAATTCACTTTTTACACGTAAATTCTTTTGCCAATGACAGACTGCACGGCGATCCTTGTATCGCCTATAATTCTTCAGGGTTTGGCGTGTATTTTTGACTGGAAGAGGCGAAAGGGTTGATGATTGCATGGGGCCCCTTTTTAGGATGAAGGGCATTATATACTCTTCAATTTGAAGCATTGAAAGTTGAACCGGCTTCGAGAGGTTAGAAATATTTTTGACAACTGTCAAATGTCAAGGCTCTTTTAATTCATTTGTTTATTGGCGAAAATTGAAAACAGGTCGGAAAATTGCTACATTTTCCAATAAAATAAAGAAAAGCGTCACGTCCCGCAAAAATGTTCCGGCTATCTGCAAAGGAAATACGCAAAAAATGTGTTTCAAACCTGGTCCGGCCAGAGCAGCCAACTGCAAAGTTTTGGGGATTTTCCATATTCCACATTTGGAAACTTAGAAACAAAATCTCACAGCCGACTAGAATCACGGTACAAGTGAACATGGTATAGTGTCCAGTGGGAGGCACGACTAAAAAATTTGCGAGAATGCGATCAAAGCGAACAAAAAGCGCTGCATTCGAAAAATTTTGAGGAAATTCGTTTGCTAATGGGGGACCCCGGAAGCCCCCTTTAGTTACGTCATTGGGCATAGGTCGTGCTGTGTGCACTGAAAACGGAACACGTAGCGCGGTTGAATCTTGAGAACATCATCTGTAGGCACGGGGCTCCCGAGGAGTTGCAGAGCAACCAAAGCACGGTCCTTCATGTTTAGTGGTGCGTATAGGCCCCAAAGTAACAGATAAGGGAGTCACAGAGGGATTTGATAAAACCTTAAGAGACCCGCCAGCTGTCTACACAAATTCCGGGCACCTGATTGGGATCTCTTCCCAGCCAATACCGTGTCGCACACGACATGAGCAGGCAAGAAAGCATTCGCTTTCCACCGTTTATTCTGATGTGGGGCCAAGAACTCAGATCACCTACAGATGTGGCTTTCACCCACACCTACCAGTATGGAATCAGTAGAACTAGTTAGGGAAAGAGCGCTTAAGGCACGAAGTATCGCGGTCGAAAACGTCGATAAGGAAAAAAGGTACGACGCCAAGTACGAAGAACTCCAGTTTCAAGTAGGGACAAAGTACACATTTTTTACCTCATTGGAAAAGCTGGATATTCCAGCTAAGGAACTTCGGCCCAAGATACATGAAGGGAAAGGACGGCGGTAGAACTATCCATGTTTCCCGGATTCTTTCAATTCATGACGCGTGGAATTCAGAATGGTGATGACTTACCTGAAACAAAAAACAAAGCATGAGGAAACGTGTTCAAAAAAAAAAACGAAGGAAAATCTCTCGGAAAATCTCAAGCCATCAGCTAATAAATATTTTATTTTTGGATTCTGGATTCATTGGGGAAGAGTAGGTAGATGTAACGTAGTTCCACCTGCCCCGTAGGCTTTGATATTTTGTCTAATGTACCCTTCCCAGACCAGTCGGACTCACTGAGTCACAGTGTGGTGCTTGGATGTTTGTGGTCGGTCCACTCAAGCACTGCGGCTCACAAGCGCACAGTTGACCTGGACTTCGTCTTGACAGTGAGCTTGTGATTAAAACACCCCAAGCCCTGCGCCGCTACGTTCCTGACTTTGTTTGTGTCTTGACTACGCTATCGCTTTTCCTCTAGACACTGTCATCTTGCTAATTGCAGCCGTGATATGTGTAGGATTTGCTCGGGGCCACCCATAGAGTTATCAGCCAGCCTTTATTGCCAAATACAGGAAACGATAGCATGGAAACCAGTTTCAAAGAGGGGTATAGCTCAAATTTGGAGCAAAAATTGGAGAAAGCATGAAAGGACCGACGAACTGGACGGAAAAGTAGACGTCAGTGGTGGAAGCATGCCGTCAATCGGTTACGAAGTTCGTGTTCGAATACAAATTTTGCTAGCACGACACTTTCATGTTTCGTAAATAGTGAATATCGCCCAATCCTTCGCGTCTTCTGCCCCGTGCAGAGCATCATGCGTTCAATCGGTTACGAAGTTCGTGTTGGTATCAGAATTTTGCGAGCACGCCACTTTCGTTTTCCGTAAAAATCGACCAGCCCCTTGCGTATCCCACCCACAGCTATGCCTATGCAGAGCCCGCAAGCTAACGTTCGCTTCGTACAAATACGACAACCCTAGGCATTGCGTAATATTTTGTATCTTTCTTGTCTTTGTCTAGCATAATATACCTGCATCTTCCCCCTTCGTCGCTGGAATTCAAACAGTATGGCGGCTTTGATTCACGGGCACGACTTTTTACGATCGTTCCGATTGCAAAGACGAATGACGATGGCGGCTACAAATACAAGTTTTCACAATAGGTAATACAATACGCAAGCTTTGTATACGAAATTCGTAAACTAGACGGCGTGCTCTCTGTACAGACGAGGACTGTTAAATTTGAGAATGGCGGTTTGCCTGAGCAAAAATGCTCAAATCAGAAATAATAATCCAAGAGGAGGAAAGTTATCCACCGTTCAAAAGGAGCAGGAAAATAAAATCAGTAACAGAATAAAGAGTTGATCCAGCGGCAACAACTTGCAAAGCTGTTGAATGAGTTCAAATTTCGGAATCAACCAAAGTGAAACAAGTCACAATTGGAGCAAAATCCATGAGATAAAGGATCAGATAAATATCAATCATAAATTGAAGCCTAAAACAAAGTATGGGATAATGAAAACATACTTATAAACAAGTAGAAGCCGCAAACATCATAGCCGCAGTGCATAATTCAGTGACGTCATAGATACAAGAACGCAGAGTATTGCACGTACAAAATGGAAAAAATTACGGGTTTTTCACGACATCAAATACCCGGCCCCTCTACCATGTCACGTCTTCAAGGGCTGGGGACCTTTAAGACGAAAGGGGATGATCGAATGAATCAATACCCATCGAAGGTGGAGAAAGGGTGCGGTCGTGTAAGGATGTGGTTCTACAAGTTAGTATGAATGGTAAGTAGGTAGGTTAGGTCATGGCAGTGTGACCTAAAAGGCATATCATCTGCAAAGACACTTTGGCTGTATCCATCTGGCTTACGCAGTCCCCCGTCTGAAGCGCATTTCGACGGCTCCTAATAAAACTCTATTAGTCGAAACCTTCGGTTCAAAACCAGCGTAACTGAATATTCCGAGCGAAGAGCCAAGCAGTCTCACTTGACCGTCCAAAACTGACCCAGTAGAAATATGCCGTCCAAGACTAACGTATTATCTATGGGACAGACCGCTCTTTTCTCGCCGGATGAAAACGTACGTCGTATACAGTTCGTGCAGCTCCGCAAACAGCAGGTAGGCAGGCTCTGTCCCGCCTGGCTCTGTCTAGAATTTCATGTAGCAGTTATTGAGTATGATCTTGCGAGGCGAATCATTTTTGTTTATGAAAGATATCATTATTAATTTCTGAGTTTGGGAATGTACTCACATTATATCAGCCTATTGGTACCTAGAACCTACCTACGTATCTACCTACCCATTGTAAGTTTGGTATTGTCACCAAAAATAATGAGAAAAAATATTTTGTGATTAGTAGGGTACCTACCTACCTCCCCATTAGCTTCCGGTGGCACAGGTCAGTTAGAATGAAATGTGAACAGTTAGCATTTTGTGAGTTGTTGTTAGTAGAGCTACCTGTCAGGTTTAGCTGTGACTTATAGCTGTGTAATACGTTCGAAGTGAAAAAAAAGTTGAAAGAAAAATATGAATTTGCGGAATGCGTAAAGAGAAGTGCATTTTTTATGTGCAAGTCGCCCGACTACACAGACGTGGTATCAAATTGTAGTTCGGTAGGTACCTAACAATCAAATCTGCCTACCTATGAAATTATTCAATAGTAAGATAAAAATCGAAATTGATTGGTCATCTTTGAAAGGAATGCTATAACAAACAGAAAATTAACCCGAAAGATTATTCTGACTCTGAGCTCAAATAATAAAGCATTCGCACGGATTAGGTAGGTATACTTGCCGCTTAATTTCTATTGCAAAATGAAATTTTAAAGTCAGGTACAACTTTGTTCATGGTATACGTAATGTACCCACACCCTACACCTATCAAAATGACCGTTTGGTTTGGGTGTCTGTGGTCTGGGGTATCGTTTGGAATATTCTACTATACTGCATTATTGCTTCCAGGTAGGTATAGACAATACAAATAGAAAAGACCATATATCGTCACAGATTTTTACGGTTGCGTAGGAACCAGGCGAGTCCATCATTCAAAAAAAGGTTGGCTGGTTTTTGATGCCCCAATATCCATGACGACGGTGGTGATAACATATGGTCTTCTCTATTTGTATTGTCTATACCTACCTATTCAATTTTGCTTCCTATCCAATATATTTGACACCATATTCGGTACGTGAATCTGAATTGAAATCTGATACCACTATTCGATACCTCCTAATAAAAACATTGTAACTAACAAAACGCAATTTTACAGGGGAGTGGTTTGAAAGTTTTCGGAGATTTGAAATCGATCTCCTTTGACTATTGTTTGAAATAGCGAGACGGTTATTGTCTTCTAAGGTTCTAGATTGTCTAAAGAAAGGTCGTGAGCCGTATTTTCTAAAAATATAGCTTTTTGAGGAATTTAATGTCACTTACAATGGAGAAATCTTCCATCTGCAAGAGTAAAAGCAATGTAAGTGCCTTTACAATGTTTTCACTCGGATGTTATAGAAAAGTCATAATTGTAAGGGACATTACAATTACTCCTCAGTTACTTGTTACAGTGTAGCAATCGTTGAGAATATCCAAGCAATAACATTGTATTGGACTTTACCATGATTTCACCGCAAATTGCATCCGTATGAAGAAAAGTAAAGGACGATACAATGCAAAGTACAACAATATCAAAATTGTATTGGCTTTTACAATGTTTTCAACGCAGAATTACTCCTAACTGGTAGATACAATTTTCGAAAAATCATACTTTTGGCACATTTTGGAATTTTTTACAGCCGCAAATTATTTTTTTCCTAAAACTTGTACACTCTTAGGTACCAAATCTGCTAAAAAGTGAATATGGCCAAAATGTCAGTTACAATGTTTTTATTAGGAGGTATAGGTTATTAGGTATATATATTGTGCAATTGGACATTGAACACTCTTTTTGAGTTTTGAAAAAAATTGCATGTTGTAGGTGCGTATGTATGGAGCTTTTAACAATGCTCAGTTTCTGAATGGTTATCAATTAATATCAGGAGACAGATGAAACAAACAAGTGAGAAAATTAATTAATGACCTAATAGGTATATTTGACTAGATTAAAGCAAAGTATAAAGTGGACGTGCCATGATCAATGAAATACTCTTCTATGTTCTGTGGTTCTTCTAACTTATTGATATCTTGCCTCATGTTACCAATAAAATACCTATACAAATTGCTAACAAGGCTGGCAGTATCTTGTTTTGCTTCGCAGTAGCTTTTTTTGGAATTTTCTTTTTGAGAAATTTCGGTAGGTGATGCTTACTTTATTCCTAATTTTAATTGTGTCTGTGGTGAGAAGTGTGTGCAGCGTGACTCGTGGCCATGATTTGACAAGTCTGAGCTTCTTGCATAAAAATGTACTCATTACTCATTGCGTAAGACAATGTATTCGAGTACAAAGAAAAGTACCTACTCAAGTACACGTGAAAGTACTCGAGTACATTTTTGCGATCTAAAATGTATGTTGTACAAGTATAAGTAGGTACATTCAAAATAAAGTTCTTTGGACTGAGTAGGTACCGAGTACATTGAAAGTACTTGGAGTACAGTGTTGTGATTGAGTACTTGTACTCTTGTACTTTGTCTCTGCCAGAGATAAGCAATGGTGGGCGGAGTTTATGATTTGATTTGCGATAAACTTTGTCAAAATCCGCTGTAAGCCTTTCAATTCCCAAGCGAAAATTATAAAGTTTCCTTATACTTCAATATCAGTTTACAATTTAGTTTGATTTTGAAAAATATTGCGACTCAATAAGTAGTTGTCGAATAAATTTCAAGTAGGTGAGGGTGAGCATACTTAAAACTCAGTAATATTCAGCTTAATATCCAATCGAGTACCCAAGAATGATTTTATATCCCACATAAATACCTAAACGGAAAACCCCAAGCGGCAAAAAATATGTAGAGTAGGATGGTCAGTTTAGTGGAGAAAAGAAATAGGACATTCTCTGCCTGTAATAAAATCCAGATGATATAATAATAGAGCAAACAAACATGTGCGGGGGTGCCAAGCAATGAAGAATTTCTATACCTACGGTCCGACGGGACATATCGACGGGACCCAAGGATGGAAGAGTCGCTAGAAGCAAAATGCTCAAAGTTAAGAAGTGAAACATTAATTTTAGTTTTGCGGGAACACAAAAAAAAACTACTATTCCAAAATTTAAATCAAGTTCCAATCGAGGTTCCAATATGCTTATAAATATCACCAATATCAGCAACAGATACAATATTTATCACTAACAAACAAATCGAACAGACATCATGTGAAAAAAATACAGCTATCTAAGTACTTAAACGCTCTAAAACAAAATACACTCCAATGAAAATATCATGATTTTGTTATAGTTGTACAAGATTACAAAAAGTAGTTTAAAATTAATCCATGAAAATAACATTAAAATAGGATTTTTTGTTGAGTTGTGGGTGGCATGTTTTGTTCACTAAAATCGTTGACAAATTAATTCAGATGCAGCTGGGGTGTGCTGCTCTCTTTTTCCATCAGGTCAGGTGAAAAATATCACTATATTTTTCGGATGCCAGAACTTTATGACTTCAATGACACTATACACGTGATTCATAAAACATGCTCACTCCCATTTTTCTCGAGAACCGTTTGCGATATCGATTCGCGGAAAAGACCGTTGAATTAACAGTATCTTTGAGGTCTGATTTTATATGCTACCAGAGTTTTTTACCACAACTTCCTGTACGGGGGCGCCAAAAATATTCGCAGAATTTTTTGTCACACTGTACAATTTTGAAAGGTATGTCATTCGAAAGAACTTTGAGAGTTCAATGGAAAAGTACAAAAAGTTTTGGGGAAATTTCAGTGGTTCTCATTTCATGATAGAAACGGAAAACCTGGAAAAACACGTTTTCACGAATAAAATAAGAATCTATGGGTATATTTTGAAACTGCAAACGACATTTAATAAAACTCATCGAAACGGTCAGTATGATGTATAAATAAATATGCAATGGCTGTTTTATAATTTTGAGATCTTCCGAAATTAAAATTTTACATGGTAAAATTCTCGGTAAGATTGGATTCCCTCGAATTTTGAAAAAATTATTCTTCGAATTATTCCATATTGAGTTACACACCGTACTCACCACAGAGGTACTCACCGTTTTAATGAGTTATATTGAATGATGATTGATGATTGATTGAATGATTGAAAAATAATATTGTCTCTAAAATAATATTGTCTCTTTTTTGTCAAAAAATTTATTGTTTTTAGTGTGTATACTTACGTGATCGTACATTATTTTACTGTACAGTATATGACTGTACCCTATGTTGACTTGCCTAATGCCTATGTCCATACAGTATCAAGAGATGGTTAATAAAGATTATGATTATGATTATGATTATGCGTGAAAACGTGTTGTTCCAGGTTTTTTGTTTTTATCATATAGTGAAAACCGCTAAAATTTTTCGAAAGTTATTGCACTTTTCCATTGAACGTTCAAAGTTCTTTTAGATGGCATATCACTCAACTTTGACAGTGTGAAAAAGATGCAAGGTTTTGAGGAGCCCCCGTACAAAAAGTTTAGTTGAAAAAACTCTGGTAGGATATGAAACCGGCCCTCAAAGATATTGTTGATACCATCTTCAAGGGACCATCTTTGTCTCTCCATAATTTTAAAATTGAAAGACATAGAATTTTTAATAACTTTCCAGCACTCTACTACACCTCCATATTATGCACTTTCAAGGTGGTCCGTCATTTTCAAATCACCCTGTATGTATAGGGGATACCGTTGATTAATGCAATATTCGTACTAATGTGGAATATTCGTTGAAAAGAAGCTCAATATCTTTTCTAGAGATAACTTCTAATATTTATTATTGTGTTTTGATAAGAACAGGTTGACAGGTAGGTACCTACCTACTTGTTTCCATGTAGTAACTTTTCAAATTCAGCCGGCTTTGGAAATTCAGCTAACATCGGCGATGCCGTGTCACACCTAATTTTTATTATTGTAAATGTTTATCATTATTGTGTCAAGATTTTTCTTCGTCCAGGTTCCAAGGTCATGAGCTACTCATTGGAGTGAAAATGTTTAACAAAAATTCTCCCATCTAGGACTAGATGCTGTGACAGACGGACGAACGGACGGATAAAGCGAGGACATAAGCATCTTCCCGTTTGGAAAAGTGCGCTTAAAAACAATCTAAATTTAACGGGTACCTACTTATCGAGATCAGAATTTTATTGAGCCTTCTGCCTTCTGGATTTGAGGGCTAGATAGCTATATACGTAACGTATATTTTCACTGATTGAATAATAAATATTGTGCCGATTAGTATGTGGAAATTTTCAAATTAAGAACGGTGTTGAATTGGTAAAATAAGCGTTGCGAAATCAATCCGTCTGGGTCTATTCCTTGACGGATTTTCACCATTTTGGTCTCTTTTGAAAGCTTCAAGGATGTACTTTGGTTTGAGCTCATTGGCATTTACAAAATCCAAAAATAATTTCTTTAAATGTCAAAATTGATTTTTTTTTATTTCGGAAATGCCAATGGGCTCAAACCAAAGTACATCCTTGTAGTTTTCGAAAGAGACCAAAATGGTGAGAATCCGTCAAGGAATAAACCCACACGGATTGATTTAGCAACGCTTATTTCACCAATATGACTCCGTCTTCAAATTGGAAATATTCCTTCCATGGGTTTGAACCACATAATGCCCGCAGCTAGAGACCTAAAAGGTCGGAATTCGGTAGACAAACGTGCCAGGCAGAGTACAATATGGCAACCCATCCATTGATTACTGTAAATCATCGGCTGTCACGAACCGGTCGGCACTTCTTGACGTAAGGAAGGACCAGTCGAAGTCTCCATATTAAGTTGGTTTCTAGTTAGGTACCTATTATGAAATGTAGGTAATTGTCACGTTTGCGTTTGTAATCAAAGTTCTGTCGAATTCACTCAAAAAATCAATGACTATTCTATTCTCTATTACATAATTAACAACTGGGATACACAACTAATGGGATGTTAAAATGTTAAACAAGTGAAAATGCCATCAGGTGCGTGAGACTCAGTAGCGCACTTCCTTTATGAAGTATCAGTGAACGCAAGATATTAATCAAGGTTCTACCATTATTTGGACGTTCCCGTTAAGAGAAGTGCGCACACACGCACACGGGCCACACGACCAGCAGGAAATTTTCATTTTTTCAGGTTCCTGGCTTGAGTACGGTGCATATCGACAATGGCAGCGGTCCATCACCGCCTAGGAGGTTACAAATGCATGGATATCTTTTTGATATATTATTATTAAATTTGGCCCCCAGAAAATTATTATGTTGGGCTCATTTATCCGTAATTTTTTGAAAAACCAAGGTGTATTTCAAACTTTGACTTGTGCTAGAGGACTTTCACTGCACTATAACATGACATAAATGGCCTGGTAAGAAAAATCGCAAAATTTCGATGACAGTGAACGTGTTAAGAGTCAGTATAAAATTGGGTATCTCTATACCTACTCCCTACTCATTATAGTTAGGTATGGAAGATAGAAACACTCACTTTAGTTTTAGGTTGGTAAGCAGGTACCTAACAATACTGATAGGTGATGATAATAATATTATTTCCTTCATTTCATAGTATGTACCTACACAGTATAAATTAAAAATCATAATACATTTACCTATATCATATAAAATTCACATTCAGGAGTCAACCACAGTATAATCTCCATGAAAACACATCAAAAACAATAAAATTCATCACAGATGAATTATGAGTAATCATTGATTAATCCTCAATTTAAAGTTTCAAGTTGTGGGTGATGCCATTTGAACTATACCCGCGGGGGACAGGTATATTGTAGAGGGTCTTGAAACAGTGCGTCGGGTTACTCTAGCGCCCTTCTCTTACGAGATATAAAAAAAGCTGATACATAAAATTATTAATTTGACAAGTTCTATATCGCGGAAAACAGCACTCTTCTTTACTCGTTGCGCAAACATTATTTTTTTCTCCGTTTTTTTTTCAATTGGAACCTAAATATTAGGCAGCCGTAGGTCACAGCTAAATCTGAATCAGCAAACAACAGGTACCTTACAACTCATAAAATGCCAATTGTTTTCATTTTATTCTACCTGACCTGTGCCGCTGGAAGCCAAGAGATAGGAATATGATGCAATCGTTTGAAAGAACAGATATAGGTAGGTAGGTAGGTAGGTACGGGACATTAAAAGTTATTGGGTATACATCTGCGACACAGCTGAATATTGTCCGTCGATGTAGCCTGGCCCTTTGCGACGAAATAAAGTCGAACGCATTGTATACGTACGTACGTTTCCATCAGGCCAGAGAAGGACAACCCACCTAAAAAATAATACGTTAGTCTCCGACGGCATATCTCAGCTGCGCCAGTTTTGAACGGTCAAGTGAGACTGCTTGGCTCTTGCCTCGGAATATTCAGTTACGCTGGTTTTGAACCGAAGGTTTCGACTAATAGAGTTTTATTAGGAGCCGTCGATTTAACCCTTGAAGACATGACAATATTGAAAAAAAGTTCAGCGCACTCAGTGCTTGACATTTTCACTGATCAATTCACTCTATCCTAAACAGTTCCTTGAAATCACTTTGAAAACATGGGGGAGCAAAGTCCCAGCCTTTGACTTCAAATATTCCTGAAAAATTGTTTGCAATATTTTTTCGTAGGTATTCTTGAGTGGATTCGATACACTTGTCGCCCTGGACTCAGAATGCGATACTTTTTAAACACCCTGTATGGAAGCTTGAAATCAATTATTGTACCTACTTAGATCAAAAAGCGCAGCTGAATAACACCTGGCGCACAGGAAAAACTTCACAGGAAATCAATGTAATGTCTAATTAACTTAGGTAAATTAGTATCAAAGTACTTGCTTCCTGGAGGAGAGGCTGCATGATGTCAATTACCGTGTCCGTGTGTGTCCAAGCGCTGAGCAGATAGTACCTACTCGTTTCTCATTATAATGGAGCTGCGGGGTTTCTGATCTTGATTTTTCATATAGGTACCCGTACGTTATCCGCCAGATTAAGAAGTCTGAAGAGTCTGGCGGAGCATCAGGAAATCGCTGAAGTATTGGAATTTTTGTTATTCATCCGTCTCTCTGATGCCAATATAATTCCTGCGGCTGTCGCTACTTCTACATAGGTACTCACACACACGTTTCCTGCATGTTGAGATTTGTGGTCGATCAAGTTTGTATAAATGTTCGATTAACACAGCATCCCAGCCTGGCCAGTCACTCTCGCGGCAAGTTCATCTACAATTCAATATCGGCTGCAGCTTGACATATTGGTTTCTTTTTATTTATGTCTGTGTTACAGCTGAGAAAAAAAGTACAGCACTCACAAAAATTATGGCAAAATTATAGCGGCGCGAAAAATTTCAAGGCAAAAAAAGTAAACGAGTGAAACACTGTTGCGAAAAGGAACCGCGAAAAGGAACTTACTGCTCGAAAACTTCACCGCGTAACACAAACCGCGAAAACAAAGTCTTCACTTCCTCCGAGACGTTCCATTGGTAACAAAGTTGCCTCGTCCAGATCCTGAATTCATCGCCTGAATCTTATTCCAGACTTGTGATAATTCTAGTTTTTTCGTTGATATTTTAGTCAAGGTATAACCGCAGAGACCCTATACGAGCTTGATGACACCTTGGCACTGACGAAAATGTTTCTGACTATTATCCATCCCCAAATTTGAGTGAATCTCAACGGAGAGACCCAACAAGGAACAAAAAATTAAGTGTCCAGGCAGGTCCAGATTACATTGGGATAAAAGTTCAAACCAGAAGCAATTATAATTTAGAACAAACTTGACGGCTCTGATTATGGATGGAACGTCTACTGCCATCCATCCTTTTGATCATACTGTGTGCAGGTAGGTATACCATTAATTTTAATTTAATCAAGGAAACTGCTCTGCGAAACTCCCATATATCGCAGCCACCAGCCTTTGTGATGTGCATAATTTCGTTAGCTCGAACCTGATACAGTTTAGTGACGCCCGGGCGGCGTCAAAGACGCCGCCAGGATTATAAATCGAGGACTATGAGGTGCGAAAATGGATGATAGAGGCGCTCGAGAACCGCGAGAGAAACGGCGGGCGAAGAGAACACGGCCAAAAAGTAGGTATAATAAAGAGAACAAGACGAAGGAATTTGTTTGTGGAGCTCGCGGGACGTATATCGTGCGAATTTTTACGGTCCATTCTGAAATATAAATAAGCCAGAGGAACGCGCAGGGCGGTCGTATAAATTTGAGCGATTCATCCAAATTGCATGTGACAAATGTTGCAAAGTGTCTTTTATGGGACCCCGGTGGGGTAAAGAAGGGAGATCTGCGGAAATTCGGCGTGTTGTGAGCCTGTGTGTGATTATGGCACCCGAGCAACATGTCGAACGCCGAGGCTGGAATAAGCGGGGAGCTTCGAATTCCCGATGATTACGCTTTTGCAAGTATACTTGCATACTTACTTGCTTGCTTGCTTACATACTTGCAATTTCAAATCACGACGACAAAAAGCTCCAAAACCTAGTGCCAAAGCCGTTTAGCTAAATAAAATGATATAGGCCCAGATGTCATGAAAGTATATCGAGGATTGGAAACTTGTTATTTTCCATAAAGTATCTATGCACTCCAGTCTGGTCCTAGAAGCGGAGCCTGAAAGAGTAGGCATCAATACACCTCAGATCCATCAAAAACAATCAGACCCAGCATAGCTTCAACTTCAACCCATAACGAAGACATTTGTAAACTTGACGACCACAATCCACAATCAAGACTATACAGGGCTACAGGGGCCTTAATCTATGTATAGAGGGAAGCGCTAGAGCACCACACGGCATACTTTATGTTACGTCAAATAACAGAAACCAAGAACTGCCATCACCTGTTGTGCCCATAATGCGTTCACCTAATGGATCCATTCTATATTGAAATTTCAGATCACTCTTCTATCAACAACAATCCCAACCTCAAGTCTTCAACTGCGTCCAAACTGCGTATTATCCATAAATTTGGATAATACGAACATTCCAAACTCATAGCACAATATCGGTTGGAGGCGATTTTTCTCGGCAAATTCAAATTTATCACGGAGATAGACCGCCAGTTCAACTAACTTGAGTTTTGCGTTTCGCATTCTTCTCATAAACAATAAATTGATGAGCTGGGACTATGAGCTTCAACCTGCTACCCAGATTATTTGTATTTCAAAGCGTCCGTCGTGAAAAAAGTCAAATTCTGTGAAAACAAGCTAGTGGAGAAAAGTTCCCTTGAAGTAAATAGTACATCATTTCATTTATCTCTTCTTTCATTTCTTTCCAACAAATTGGCAACAATAATGGATTGTGCATACAATACGAACATTATGAACATGTATCCGTCATTTGCTAGCCGCGCTCATGAATCAGGGCCAGGTGAAGCTAGAAGTTGATTATTTGACTGCGTTTTTGGCTAGATTCAACACCGAAAATATTTATTTTGTTATAACTCCAAAGTATGTACATACATGATATTAGAAAATAAAGATAAATTATAGCAAAAAAAATTGAACTTAGATAAAAAAAAATTTCATGTAGGTGTAAATTTTTGGGAAGGGATGATACAATAGCGATGGCGTTACCACGTTGGATTCCAACAGATATTTTTTGTCTCAAAAATGCGAATGATATATGTTCAAAAGTTCTGTTTTGAAGTCTTCTTCCGCTTTCCTTTAGGAGGTTGTAGGCGTCGCTGCCTCACGAATAGTGTTTCAAAGAGCGGAAAAATGTCCGAAGCTTGGAAAAATTGGAAATTTATTTTTCAACAGCATCAAAATGTTTCTTATGCATTTTGGGGCAATTTGGAATTTCTCACTTTTCAGAGGAATGGAAACATTGGGAATTTATTCTATGGCAGTATTTAAAACTTATTATTGTTGACAATAATTCGGGCCCAAGCCGTTCCTACCCATACATAGAGGCTGTCCCACGAAGTAACCGACGTAGTTCAAGGGTAGATGTTTTCTCGAGGCAAATCAGAATCTGCCTTCGAAAATTTCCTGACGTCCTCTTTTTCCGATATACAGTGTGATTTGAGTGTTCAACCGAAAAGTTTGATTGGTCATATCTCAAGAATACATCAATAGAATCCATTGGAATTTTGCAGGTATATTCTAGAACCAAGAGCTTTTGTAGCGTCCTATTCACTTATGGAATAAATACAGGACCGTACCCAAAATTTTATTTCCGAGCTTCTGTTGAAAAAGTCATCCTGTTTAGATTTTTTTTCAAAATTTGATGTCATATTCGGAAACTACATAAAAAATGCTACAAAATGCGATTCCTAAATTGTTTGGCACTAATTTAGCTGATCCGAAAAAAATTATTAACCAAAGATTTTTCATAAATATTTTTGAAAATTTGATTAAAATCTCTCAAACGCTATTCTAGGTGGTCAAACAAAGTCACAATTCCGATTTTGATGTTCTACCAAACTGAGGATGATTTCAGGAGATTTTCTGAAAACATGAACTTGGGTAGGAATCTGAGGTAGGTACCTACCAAATTCAAGTTTCCAGAAAATTTTCCTGAAATCATTTTTGGTTGGTAAGAGCACCACAATTGAAATAGTGACTTCGTTTGACCATCTGGAATAGCGTTTCACTGATTTTAATTGAAATTTTTTAAAATATTCTTGAAAAATTTCTGGTAATAATTTTTTCTCCGAGTTTTTTTTGGATCAGCTAAATTAGTGCCAAACAATTTAGGAATCGCATTTTGTAGCATTTTTCATGTACTTTCCGAATATGACATCATATTTTGATAAAAATCTATACAGGATGACTTTATCAACAGAAACTCGGGAAACAAAATTTTGAGTACGGTCCTGTATTTATTTTATAAGTAGATAGGGCGCTACCAAGAGTGGTTCTAGGATATACTTGCAAAATTTCAATTGATTCTGTTGATGTATTCCTAAGATATGGCCAATCAAACTTTTCAGTTGAACACATAAATAAATGTATATATAAATATGTATATCGAAAACGGGGGACGTCAGGAAAATTTCGAAGGCAGATTCTGATTTGCCTCAAGAAAGTATATCTATCCTTGAACTTTGTCGGTTACTTCGTGGGACACCCTGTATAGCGCCAATAGCAAGAGATTGATTTAAGGAGTTTCTATGGGGTACCTGAGTATTCCCAAATGTGTTCTATATTCTTTATATTTTTTAACTGGAATATGAAAGATATAAGCTGGCGTTGAACGAATAATTCACAAATGTTGTACAATTTTTGTCTTTGTTCTTTATTCAAATTGCAGTGTTTTTTGGGGTTTTTGGAGCAGGATTCAATAAAAATACTGGTGAAATATTTGCAACGTTTAAATCAATTGATTTATTCTAGAGAGGTGTTATTGTTAGATCATAAATACATTTTGTATTAAAGTAGGTACTCGGAATACCAGAGGGATCTGTGGGCGGAGCCTAACTGCGCGAGCTGAGTTCATCTAGTGGTGCACCTAGATTATCAGTGGGATTTTAGATTCGCCTGTGACCTGGCAATGGTCCACCACTCCAGCTGACGGTGTTGCTTTCCCTATTTCAACACACGACCTCGTCCAATATTATTTTTGTTTTTCTGTTCAGCCCCGCCCACAGGTCCCTGTGGTGTGCCGTCAACTTTATATCAAATCATCTTCACATACACCTTATTATTACCTCTGGGGGGATCACTACCATCCAACATCCTGGAAACAAACTTCAGAAACGTTCTCTAGACCCTTTCTGACTCCAAGCAGGACTTGTTGCTCCGAGGACTCGACACCATACTGCCAAACTCCAATTCTGGACGAACCAAAGAATTAAAAAGTATGGAAAGGGCTTTAACACTTCTGAACTTCGATCAGTTTCTTTCAATCTTGACCGTTCTGTAATCATTGTGGACCAAACTTTTTGTAAATGCCATTTCTCGATAGAGACCTCTAAATTCTGATTGTTGGCTGGCTAAGTCCAAGCTTTGAAGCTTTGAAGCAACGACCAATAAGATGAATGTTGTTTGTGGGTCAGTATTAGTGGGGGTAGCAGGATAGAGGTTACTATACTATATTAGTTACTGAGTGAGAAGAAGTCAGAAAGGCTGGGAGAACTAGCTCAGCAATTAAACCAATACCAAGACCACCATTTCTGACAGGAAGAATAGATTGACTAGATTGACTTTGAAATGAAATTTTATTTTTTTGTCAGTATATTTATTCTCTTCTTCACTTCTATCGGCACAATCAAAATTTAAAATATATTTTGGCAACCAATACCGACATAGTGTGGACATAATTATTGGCAAACAAGCTTCGATATATCGTACACGGGACCCAGACTAAATATCGATCGAGTCAAGCTGTCAAACACTGGAGGGAGAACTGGAAACTCTTAGATAATTTTGGTTGCATGGCGACCGTGAAATCTTGAGCAAAAAATGCGATCTCGTTTACGATGTCCAATTCCTGAGAATGATGCAAGTAGAGGGAGATATTAGGTTCTGGAACACCTGGAGAGGAGGAAGAGGAGGATGAGCAGGAGGAGGGGAAATACCTTTCAAAGATGGCTACCCATCACCTGTTAAAGACAGCGGCCTGTCACCTGTCATCAGTCACCTCTCACAAAGGTCTCTTTGACACATTGTTAGCTCAAAATTACACTGTTGTATGTGTATTTCGAAGTTTCATATTTCTCACGCTATAACAAGGTGGCATTTCCGTAGACTAATTCTAAATGTTGCCAAATGTAGACAAAAATGTTGCCACATATGTTGACAGTATTTTGATTATTAAATAAATAATAATCGATGAATCGTTATTGTTATTGATAAATTATTCAAGAGCACAATCGGTCTTGTCAGACTTTTGATACCACAGAAGTGCTGATTCATGCACATTCAATCTTGTGACAGCCAAAAAAACTAAAACTGTGCAAATGGCGCATCCAACACTGTAATTCTAGACCAGCGACATAATGGGGACATATACATCACTGTCTTATCACTAAAGATCATCTCTCCAAAATGCCACTACCCCTTTGAATCAATTTTTCTCATTACATTACTCAGCCGCCGATTTCTCATGCCAAATACTTATACCCTTACATTTTCAAATTTACCGTCAAGTGCTGGTCAGCTTATTGGTCTAGGGGCATGATTTGGGAGCTAAAGGTCCCGGGCTCAAATCCCGGCTGAGCCTGCAAATATTTCCACCATTCTCCGCGACTCACTACATGGTATCCCTAGATAACAGTTGACGTATATTTAAAATATGAATGACGTTCGACTTTGAAATCCAAGAAGCGGGAGGTGTGAGAATTTGAATTCCTGAAATTTGAATCAAGAAGCATATTGAAAATAACTGACACCAAATTCTTTTAATCACAATTGGGCTACATTTATGATAGTAGTCATATCCTTGAATGTCACCAGATTGAGAAAAACTATCACTTGTCAATGTCATCTGCCAATCAAAATGCTACATACCGCTATCACCATTATGGAGAGAAAATGTCACCTGTCAATCAAATGTTGAACGAGTAAGAGAGAGGGGTAGGGTTGCTCACAGCTACCGTGTTTCGGCTACTTATATGGGTTGCCTACCCACTGGCGATTGCTCTCCAAGCTATATGTTCAAATATCTATGGTTCAAAAGTTGAACCAAAGCGCACGCGTGGTATCAGGTGCGTGTTACATATAAAAATGGGCGAGTTGAGACGTCAGTGAGCAGGCAAACCATGTAAGTAGCCGAAGCACGGTACCTGATGAAAGCAACCCTACTCCTCTTCTAAATTTATTTGACATGGCGCCGTTTTTGACAAGAAACGGGCCACCACCTTTGGCAGGTGACAGATCTCCTTCTCCTCCCTCCCCCTACTCCATCCCCCTCCTCCTCCTCCCCAGATGTTCCAGAATCTACTATCTCCCTCTACTGATGCACCCTCGTAATCTGCAAACATTTTCAAAGGGGATATATCACATTTTTCAAAAATAAAGCCCCAGTAGGTCTTACCTCTTATCTTATCTCATAATCTTACTGGTCGTAAGAAAAAAAAAACATGTACAAATGAAGAACAACTTGAACTATATTCACTCATTTGAGGCAGAGAATCTCAGTTTCAGAATTTGGAGTGACAAGTAATGCAAATATTCAACACTATTTCCATCTAGGTTTTTTCACAAGAATCAAAATGCCGTCAGTGTTTCGCAAGGTCGGTCTGCGTAAGCCTTGGTACAAAGAGCACTGAATAGGCTTGGTACAAAGAGCACTTAATGAAAAGTGGGTGAATGTTTTGAGGTGGAACGTATTGCAGACCGTGCATCAGCTGACTTCTGGGTCCGTAGATCAACGACTCTCCTTGGTGATAAACCTGAAGTTGTATTCGTTCTGCAACTTGACCCGAGCCGATATTTACTGAAATTCAACGGAAAGCCTATAAGAGAACGTGGTTTTGCGGCTTTTCTTCATTAAAACAGGATCTTCTAGCAATAAAGTTCGCAGATATTGATCGGTTAGAGCGTTCCAAGTTTTCCAAAAACAGAATCCCTGGCATACCTGAGCTTCCAGAGCTTGATCCTATTGAGCTATCAAAAATTGCTTGGATTGACCAAAGGAATGACCCATTGCATTGGGCTTCACGCAGGGATAGTCTTGTTTGCTTGGCCCAGTTATACCTCTCTGGAACCTTCCCGTCATTCCTGTCCAATAGTCCAATACTCGAAACAAGCTTTTGGGAGTCATTTTTTATCATCAATTCAAGTTGGATAAGTCAAGATAGTGTCACCTTTTTGATAATCTTGTCTCTGTATCTTTTAAATGACCAGTTGAACTGATTTGTAGATGTACCATACCTTCATATCTACATCTTTGATGTACTAAAGCTACTGTTACTGATGGGTCTACTCGCAACAAACCTACAGCTACAGCCCAAAATTACGGCAGAAAAATGCGTTTCGACAAATATGCTTCAAGGACTTATTTTCCAATGTTCAAAGATTCTTATTATTCCATAAAGTTTAGATTTGTGCGTCAAGGATTTACTTGTTTTCGCACTAAACGATCTACTTTTTATTGCCCATTCCGATAGTCCATTGCAAACTGGGGACTCTTGGGATCTTTCTGAGCGGCGAGTTAATCAGTATCAATAATTATAGATTCAATTAATTACTCCGTAGAAGAGTCCATCGTTGGTGTGAGAGAGCTGAAAGTATGCAGTGTAAGCCCAAGTCATGAAAGACTGTCCAGAAGGGGTTTTGTACCCAGTATCTAGTAGTGCATGTGCTTCAAAGTTTCGGCTTTGGATCTGCCTGCTGCGCTGCTGTGTAATTGAATGAAGTTTGCTCTATATGAACCGAGTTTCCGTAAGTTTCAAAATGCGGTGACCAAGTAAACCAATAGAGTCCTTTCCATTCACATGGTATTCGATAAATCCTCAAGCTTCCCAGCAAATCTTGCCGTCGAAGCTTTATATAAAATAAATATGGAAATTTTCATTGTGATGGAGATGGTGCTGAATCGATGGAAAATGATACGCGAGACATTAGCCCCCGTCTATAAATCGAAAACATTTAGCTTCCGCCACACCACCCCTCTCCATTGTGCTCTGTGTTCCACAAGCGGTTCATGCCTCATCCTTTATTTCCTCGGCTTCGGAAATCTGCACCGCCACCATATACCCCACCAAGATAAAACTTCCTATCCGTTCCTCTCTCCCGAGCCTATAAATCACCGAGCCGATAAATCCCAATTTTATTAATTTAGCGGCACCCGGAATCGCCCCGGAATATTACCCGTATTATATGCCCAGGCTAATAAATTCGTGCGGCGTGGCGGGTATAAGAAGCCGCACCGGCATCAGAGCTCTTCGCCTTTCAGCGCACTAGAACTAATTAAAGTTGTCGGAGAATACTTCAATAATCCACATCACATAGTACATACACTTACACGTAGACGTATAGTACATCCGAGTTTCAATATCCCCTGGCTTTGCGGCGCTCTGCGAGGTTGGGAAATTTTCGCCTGAAAGAGCTTCGCTCCGAGCCAACAAGGCGAAATGCAAATAAAACCGCGAGCGTATAAGAGTATCCCACCACCTGATGGTCTCTTATGCAAATTCTGCTTCGTTTCTTAGTGCGGGTGTGCGGTGTTTTTAGTCTTGGGGATTTATGCGACCAGCGAAAATATAAACAGAGCCCTTAATGGCCGTTATATCCACTAAAGGGAGCGGATGCGGTGCCATCATCGCCATGGATGGGTTGCGGCACGGAAAAACTCGCATATTTCACGGGATAACGGAGATTCCCCGCTATGCCCACGTTAGGCTCGGCGGTTATAGGAGGTCTCGAAAGGCGAGGTCTTTTTTCTGATGCGTTACGCGGCCACTCAATTGCTCTGGACCGGAATTCCGGGGGTTTTATGCGAAGTCGATCGGCCAAGGCACTGGACGAGTGTCATTAGGGATGAATTCCAGGTTGTTGAGGTCTTTGTCCCCCATGAATTTTTTTATTGTGGATGGACCCTCGAGCTTGCGAAAGTAGGGCCGTTGGAAATTCTAAACTCCTTGCTTGTTCCGGTGGCTTCGAACATGTTGATGCTTGAATGTCATAGATACACCGACATTTTGTAGCTCGGTCGCTCCACCTGTCCCAAGTCCCATACTGTACTTTTTAGGGTGTTTTAGTAAGACTTTTGAGGGTAGGATTAGGATGCTGATGCTGTGAGATCCTCCGCCATCATGTTTCATTCACATTGTCCAATTGTCCATTCTCTTCCAAGTGCTCTAATCATCTTCTCTTCGGTCTGCCACTCAGCTCAAGTAAATCCTCAAACCATGACATTTTCATCATTTTGTCTGCAATATGCATCCATTCTTTGAACAGAAAGTACAGCGCTCGGTACAGCGTTTCCCACTGGCAAAAAAAAGCCACCCCAATTTGCCTTGTAGCAAAGACCAACGGCAGAATTTTTGGCGATGGTCCCTGCTCTAGTGACGAAAGCAATAAATGCTTTTTGTTCCAAGTGGAAATTGCTATTAGCCCAGGCATATGAGGTTTCAACCCGCAACAAACTCCCACAAAGCTAAAATTTGGTATACGGGCCTTGTAAGACCTAAGAAATAATATATCAAAATACTCGGTGGCACACCCTTGTGCGTCATTGATTGTGGGGGAGGGGGCTAAATATTGCCATTTTAAATGCGTAAATGACACCCTGTAGCTATAAGTAGCTTATATAAATGAAAAAATCATATTTAGATGTCTCAAGGCTTCACAATATTTGCTTGACGTTTGAATTGTTGATAGGTAGTTTGGGTTGCCTGGAAAAAAAAGAAGATCGGCAAAATTTATTTTGTTTTTCTCTCAAAAACCTCAAATTGATATCGGCAAGTATGATATCGTTTCCAACTAAATCTAGGCCTCTTATATCAAATATGGTGTTTAAAATTGAATTGGAATACGATTGAACAAGTTTTACTGAAAAAACGACGATTTTTGCCATCTGAAATCGTCGTTTTGTAATTTCGGTTCCCGTATGGTTAGAATCAACTCAATTGAGTATTTCCAACAGAATTCATTGTTCTCAACCATTTCATACCTGAAAACAATAACAACAATGTGGCTGTATTCATCACAAGATCAGAAAATTGGTCTGTTGTGAAAGTGATTATATGCCCAATCTTCTCCTAAAAATGCATACAATTTTCGCATTTCTTTTTTTTACTGATGAATGATGGAGCCGTTCCACTGTTTTTGTGTGTAATACTAAGTGAAGTTTTTTCTTTATTAGAAAATACCAAAAGCTATTGTATCTATCAGGTAATAGAAACATAAAATCATCTTTTCTGTAGCCGTTATTCCATTTTCAGAAAAAAAAAGTAGGTGTAAAACTTGTTTAATAAAAAACTGATACTCTGACTTTGTAATATAAATAGGCGTGAGCAATTGATGCTGTTTTTGTCCAAGATAAACATAAATATAGGATTTGTCGGTAATTTTTATTTTTGACAGCTTCTGACAATGATGCCCCTAAATGAAGGAACCACAATTTTTTGTAGAGAATTCATCATTTCCGGGATGAGCACTAGGAATATAGACTGTTCACTCATCAGTCTCAATAATTGGGTCTGTTTCGAAGATGGGAAGAAGAACCTATTAACAATGCTCAGCTTTATTCTCCATCACAAAATATTCTCACATGTTCCTCATTTAAAGATCCAGGAGAGAAATTCCACCTTGCGCGTACTATTCACGCCACTAGATATCAAGCAGAAATGTTTCATGGCTGCCGGAGTCCACTTCATAGGCAACAACATACCGTGTTCTCCTTGAGACCCACCTTAAATTGTTAAAATGATTGGTTCGTCCACAGGAACAGTTTTAGAGAAAAGTGTCTGAGTGAATTTTTCGACTAGATATTCAAAGCCCCAAGATCGTGGGAGGCACAGAGGTGTAAGTCCAAATAATTTGATATGTTCCTCTTTAGGGATCATACCAGTTATATATCAATATTCAACATTGTGCGACATTGCTTGAGGCTTTAAATTCTCACATGGTTTTTCCTGAAATATCCGGGCGACAAATTAATACTCAACTGCCTTTCCCGCAGAACTCACCAATCGGAAGATTTACAAGGGCTCCCTCACACACTTAAGCTGTAACAACAAATCTCTCTCGGTCATTTGAAACATATCTTATATCGATCGGATACCCCGTTCACTTACAGGAACAGCTTGGTATCTGTCTAATTCTTAGAACTTGACCTTTGAGGATGAAAATCGAAGGACGCACGAGGGTGTAAGTCCGAGTATCATGATATGTTGTTCCGTAGGTCCAATAGAGCATATATACCAAAATTCAGCTTTGCGCGAATCAGTTACGGGTTACCACGATTTTTAGACTAAAATGCCCGGGCTATATTAAGTATTGTGGCGATGAGCATTGGACCTAGCTTGAAAGTGGAATAGTTATTCAAGCCAGTGGCGCAGCCAAGGGAGGGGCTAGGGGGCTATAGCCCCTCCCAGACAGTCTCGCTGTTTTTACTGAAGCAATGAAAAATGTTTTGAACAAAATAAAAAAACAAGTGAGTATGCCTTCACGTGCGTGAGTCTCAGTAGCGCATTTTCTCAAAGAGGCATATTATGAACGTGAAGAAATTTGGTTGAAGGAGAAACACCATCCCCTGTCCACTTTCTTCATTCAAAACTCATTGTGATATTTTGTTATCAGAATGGGGTACTTGCCAATTAAATAGATTTGAATGAAAATTCTTTCACTCATCAATATTTTTTTGTTTGAGAGGATGGGAGCTGGGAGCGGCGACTAATCAACAGTAGTCTATTCTTTCCCATTTTTAGTCGGCTATCCATATAGCGAAAGAATTAGATCGCTATGTCTTCAGGTTTATGTTTTCCATTTATCTCTTACTTTGAGGGCAGCGTGTGGGGGTGGGAGCATTGGCAAAGTAACTGTTGCACAGTTTGAGTTAAGAGTTCCTAAATGTTTAAGGAAATATGACAATCAGTGAAAATTGTGAAAATCGCATTTTTTTTTGTTTGGGGGCGGGAGCTGGAGGCGGCGACTAATCAAAAGTGGCCTATCTCTTCCCATTTTTAGTCAGCTATCTATATAGCGGAACAATTAGATCGCTACGTCTTCAGGGTTATGTTTCACATTTATCTCTTACTTTGGGGGCGGCGTGTGGGAGCGGCAGAGTTTGGCAAAGAAATTCTTCCACAGTTTGAGTTTGGAGTTTCTGAATGTTTGAGGTGACATTAAAATGTTAATCAGTTACATACAGTTATTGAAAGTTACACTTTTTTTCTTTTGGGGGTGGAAGTTGGAGACGGCGCCATATCAAAAGTAGCCTATTCTTTCCCATTTTTAGTTAGCTATCCATATAGCGAAAGAATTAGATCGTTATGTCTTCGGGTTTATGTTTTTCATTCATCTCTCACTTTGAGGGCAGCGTGTGGGGGCGGCAGCATTCGGCAAAGTAACTGTTGCACAGTTTGAGTTGGGAGTTTCTGAATGTAAGGGAAATATGACAATCAGTGAAAATTGTGAAAGTTGCATTTTTTTGTTTGGAGGCGGCAGCTGGAGGCGGCGGCTAATTAAAAGGGGCCTATCTTTTTCCAATTTTAGTCAGCTATCAATATAGTGAAAGAATCAGATCGCTATGTCTTCAGGTTCATGTTTTACATTTATCTCTCACTTTGGGGGCGGCGTGTGGGAGCGGCAGAGTTTGGCGAAGAAATTCTTGCACAGTTTGAGTCAAGAGTTTCTAAATGTTCGAGGTAACATGATCAGCTAAATCAGTGAAAATTGATGAAAGTTGCACTTTTTTCTTTTGGGGGCGGAAGCTGGAGGCGGCGCCATATCAAAAGTAGCCTATCCTTTTCCATTTTCAGTCAGCTATTCATATAGCGAAAAACTTAGATCGCTATGTCTTCGGGTTCATGTTTTTCATTTATCTCTTACTTTGGGGGCGGCGTGTGGGAGCGGCAGCGTTCGGCTGAGCAAATGTTGCACAATTTGAGTTGGCAGTTCCTAAATGTTTAAGGGAACATCTCAATCAGTAACATTTATGAAAGTTGCACTTTTTATCGTTTGGGGGCGGAATCTGGGGGCGGCGACTAACGAAAAGTAGCCTATCCTTTCCCATTTTTAGTCAGCTATTTATATACCGAAAGAATCAGATCGCTATGTCTTCGGGTTTATGTTTTTTATTTTAAAGTGATTGGGGGCAGTTTTTAGCAGTTTTTTCATATCGGCGGCGCATATTGATGACGGAATGTTTCTTGGCTTACGTTTATAAGTGGCAACTACGTATTATTCAAAAAATGAAAACACCAGAGCATCAGGTCTGGTAGAAAGTGCAATATTATGTTATTTCAAGTTTATCGGGGGCGGTTTTCTCTATGTTGGCGGCGCAATATGGACATCCAATATAGCCTAGCCCTCCTTTGGGAGTGGCAGCTATGTAACAGCGAAAAAATTAGAAAGCTAGGTCGTCTAGTTTGGGAGGAGTTCGATGAACGGACGGACGGACGGACGGACGGACGGACAAAGCGGTTGCAATAGCGATTTTCATCGAGATGGAAAATGCGCTAATTATTGTGTTCGACTGTTAACTTCTCTATCTTTTAGAAAATGGATCATTAGTCTCTTTGTGTGAGAGTTCACGATGGATCGAAAACGTAGATCCACTCTTTTGAGCTATTTTTCTGAGCTGTTTGGGAAATGCCGTACTCAATATCTACTTCAATTTATGACAGGTAACATTGGTAATACAATAAATTATAGGTATTCGAAAATAGGATGACCACGCCCCTTTTTCTGGGGAGGGGTTCGCCTTTAGCGCAGCTCGCTTCGCTCGCGTTAGCCCCCCCCCCCCCATGGCTAAATCCTGGCTGCGCCACTGATTCAAGCATTAAAACGTAGCTACAGCTGACAACATTGAGAGAGTGGGGATGGAAGGTGCAGGACTCGGGCTAAGAAGTGAGGAAGCACGCGAGGGTCGTTGGTGTGAGAATGCCATAAAGAGATGACACCTCGTGTAGCATTTCTGTTATCATTGTTATATTTTGTTGATGGAGTTGTTTTTGGTTTAGTGATTTTATATATAAACTGCTCAACAATGAAAGTGTTACAAAGCAAAAATTCACCCAATTTTGAACCGCTGTAACTTTTGACTGGCACAATTGGTGTGATTCTGTTTCAAGTACTAAAGAGCCCAATCTTTTGGCTATCTTTCTTGTCAATATGGGATCCATAGAGCCCCTTATAAAATTTCTACAGGGTGATGAACAGAGCAGTGCAAAATTGATGAAAGTTCAACATACCCCCGTTTTCGTAAAAAAAAATTTTTGGGAGTATTATCACCAAATTTATGAAGAATGATGTGTTCCCTCGAAACGGTTTTTGAATTTTCGGGATTCCAGTCGAAACAGCCAAAATATGATTTTTTATTGTGAATACTGCACCGGGTGATCATTTGAAAACTATCCACCTGCAATAACTCCCGATTTCCTAGTGGATATTTCTTCGAGCAAAAACAGGTCGATTTTTGTATCAAAGGGGACATCTAAAACATGAATCGGAAAATTTCTATCTTAAGCCCCCTCGCCCCCACTCACCCCAACTTTGAAATTTCAAATGACATAACCTACCTTGCAATACATCAAATTGAAGAGAATTAAATTTTCTTTCTGAAAAAAATATTTACAATAATTTTAACCCCACCTTACTTCGCCCCAAAAAGTCCCTGACTGTCTTATTTTTAAATGCAGACCTCTCAATTGTTTCCAATTCAGTCAGTGTCATCATAGAAAACATCGAAGAAAAGAATTTTTGGTGGAAAAAGTGCTACCCAAATTGACCCTTTTGCTCACCCCCACCTCAGCTCCAAAATTTAACGAAACACCACTTACTTTGTGATACATCAAATTGAAAGGAATTGAATTCTCTTTCCGAAAACAATTTTTTTGAAATTTTCAACCCCTCTCCCCTCACATGAGGAGCTTGTGGTGTGGTTAGTTAGCGCGTTCGACTACCACTCCAGAGGTCGCGGGTTCGATCTCCGCCGGGGACGGATTCTCGGCCTCGAAAACAAGCTCCTTGGTTTAGTTGGAATGCTTGCTAAATGCAAGACGCGCCGTGTGTCGCATAGCACGTAAAATACGAACGATGGTGCCGACCCCATGCGATGTTGGTGGTCGTTATAAATCCCTACCCTGTGTTGGAACACACAGGGGTTCGGCAAAATTTCCGGTATAGTGGAGGAAAGCATTCACCGGCGTCGGTGTTAGGCCTCGTTGCGGAAATAGGCCGACGTTAAATAAACGAATAAAAAAAAAAAACCTCTCCAAATAAATTAGACATTTGGGATGTTTTGTAAGGAAGATGGGTGTTTTGAAAAATTTGAAAAAATTTTGTTCATGGAGAGAATTTAATTTCTTTCAGTTTGATGTATCACAAGGTAGGTATTGCCATTTTAGATTTTTGAGATGAGGTGGGGGGAGCGAAAGGGTGAAATTCGGGTGGCATTTTTTCCACAGAAAATTATCTCTTCCGATGCTATGCAGGATGACGTTGACTGCATTGAGAAGAGTTGAGAGGTCAAGAATATTAAATTGGACACTCAGAGAATTTCAGGAATAGGTGGGTGTGGTTAAAAATTCTATAAATATTTTTTCGTAAAGAGATAGACAGATAAACAAACAGATAGACAGATCTTATTGGCAGAATCCCATTTAGGAGACCAACATTTTAAGAAATGATACCAAACATGCCTATGTTTTGAAATTCAAGGTAAAGGCAAAAAGTTCCAAAATGGCGGAAATGTGGTCAATCCAATTCTGATGACGTAGTCCCACGTTGACTTGAGAGAGTGAAAAAAATTTTTTTTATAATGCTAAAAACCCGAATTTTAGGAGTAGTACCAAAAAGTACGCTGACAATTAGGCTTTTCTTCACCCCTACACTGGACAATTGGGACGTGTTGCAAATCAAATTGTTCAGAATTGTTCAGTGAACAAGCCTACCAAGTGGCGTCATCTTGATATGAAAAGTTCCAATGTTTTTGCGTTGCTACAGGAATAATATACAGTATTCACAATGAAAAATCACATTTTGGCTGTTTCATCTAGAATCCCGAAAATTCAAAAACCGTTTCGAGGGAACATATCATTCTTCATAAATTTGGTGTTGATACTCCCAAAAATAAATTTCTGCAAAAACGGGGGTATGTTGAATCTTCATCAATTTTGCACTGCTCTGTTCATCACCCTGTAGAAAATTTATGAAAAGCTCTATGCATTTCATATTGACAAAGGAGATGGCCAAAAGATTGGGCTATTCAGTGCTTAAAACAAAATCGGAATCATACGTGCCAATCAAAAGTTATAGCGGTTCAAAATTGGGTGAATTTTTGCTTTGTAACACTTTCATTGCTGAGCAGTTTATTTGATGTAAAGCTCTCTCTTTGAATTCAAAGGCAATTCAATTACTGATTTGATACCATCACTTGAGGTGGCAGGTTTCTGACATTTATTAGCACAAATTACTGTAAAATCAGAGTCGCACTTCAATTGAATGGTATACAATCTTTAACAAGAATGTTCTGATGTTGTGACCCAATTACAGTTTCATGTCAGATTTATACTTAATTTCACGAAGTAAGTAACATAGATTTTTTCCACCTGTACTGGTGCTTCAAATTGACTTTGTTCTCCTTTTTTTATGCGGTTAACTCTTTCTCAGGTTACAAGAGCATTAGTTAGTGCGCTCAACTGTAAGCCTAGAAGTAATCAGGGGCAGGATTTTAGACACGCGAAAAAGGGTTAAACCAGGTGCGATATTCTGAAACAAATAAACCCAACAGCGTGACGTCAGGAGCCTACTAAACAGACGCTATCTTCACAAAGAACGGGGTGTCGGGGTGAAATGTCACCATGAACTATGCTGAACAAAAGCAACAAATACCCGATCAAAAGGGGTAATCAACACGTGATCGCCGCGACAGGATGGACTGACCCGAACCGTCTGGAAAGATGTTCGTGATCAATAAAGCTTTAGTAGTCCAGAACCTGGTCACCAAAGCTGCGCGACGCGTTACCATCAAGAGCGAAAAATTTCGGAAAAGAGCGGAAAATTGTGGAAGTTACGGAGTGAAACGCGCAAGAAAGTCTCCCACACAAAAACCTGGAAAGCCAAGTCATTTGAAGCTACCTGATACATGATCTGGAATAAAGTTATTTCCGAATAATTCCCTTGAAAGGGCTTCACCAAACAAAGACCCACAGTGTCAATTCATGCCAATGATACCTGTGAACAAACCATCAACTTATCATCAAGTAATACAATATATAAAGATAAAAATATAAAAGATATATACTCAAGTGTAGAGCGAGGTGTATAGTATAGTGTATAGTCTAAGTGTGTAAAATGTAGAAAACTTCATCGAATGATTTTTGTGATGGAAGTGTAGCTAAAATTGAGCTCACATTTCCTCGTTGAATTTCCAGACTGATCTTTTGTTTTAAAAATTCCGTCGACCGAGGTTCCTTGGTCTTGTCAAACATTTTTCGTCCAATTTCGGAAGCAAAAGCTTTTGCCGAAGGACCCCAGGAACCTAACGTTTCAACACCAAAAGGGCAAACTACAAAGCGATCTGTTAAATCAGAATATTTTTCAGTCTTCCTCAGTTCAGCAATAGCTGCCATTTTTCCGCCTTCCTTCGATGAAACCGCAATATTGCTTTGACACATAGTGTCGCAACAAGTGGCATCCCAGACCAATTGTCGTCCATTCTTCCACGGAGCGTACGTCATTCCGTCAGGTCGCTTTCCGTCATTTCGACATATTCCGGGGGGCTCTAGAAGTGATGGTACTCCTGCCGACTTCAAAGCACGTCGAAGTAAATCATTGATTGCTGCATGTCGACTAAGGCGGCCTGTGGACGTTTTGTTACATGCTAAGCCATGGTACCCAAATTCGTCGACTCTCTCTCCACATAGACACTGGTGGCTTTCACAAATTTTGCTGCCCAAACGTAACCCTATCGCTATACGGAAACTAACGTCATCTAACAAAGTACCTAAAGTAGCGGTCGGTAAAGCGTTCAGAAATGCTCCAGATTCTTTACAGGCTCCGGCTAATAATCGAGCTTTTTCAAGAGGATTGTTTTCAGCAGATGTCATCAAGGTATCAAAACGTTTTTGGAATATCGGGTTTGTCCATTCGAGCTGCGAGTTTCTGTTGACAATAACTGATTCGTCTACGTTGCTATTGCGACTCCACAGTTCTAAGGCTTGAGATATGTACGACGAAACATTGAATGATTGAGTCACATTTGCAGTCAGATCTTCGATCAAGGCACTGACGTAGTGAACCGATGACAGAAAGGCAGGGACGGCTAGCTCTACTGAACGGCAGATGCCTAAACCAGAAAATCTACCAGGCAATAACGCTATCGCCCATGTAGGTTCGTCCATTTTGGTGTTGGTTACCATTTCCACGGCCAGACGAAGCTGATCATCAAACAATTGAAGATGGTCGCTGTGTTTGAAAGCCGGGCTTGTTCGAAGTATGTAAAGCACTTTGGGTAGACTATAACAATGGTGGAGGAGATATAAAGCTTGTTGTGCTGGCAGGTACTTTAGACGAGATGTCATCAGCTGTAGTTCGTTAGTTTTCTTCAAGATAACGGGCGGTATAGCTTCATCTGTGATAGGACTTCCCAGGAGAGTCAGGTCTTCACGATTTATAAACTTGATGTTTTCATTGAAGTGTTTGAACCTGTTTTGTATTTCACGGCGTTCATGTGAACTTCCTCCAAAAACGAATAGTTCGCATTTCGACCAATTTAGCTCTAAACCATAAATATTGCTTGATGTTGTGATTGTTTCTAAACCATTCATGACTGAATCGGAGCTACCACCAAGAGTAGCGTCATCTAAGTACCACAGATTGAGCGCCGAAGTTAAACTTTCTACTAAAGGTGTAATTGCTAGACAGAAACTTAGGGGGCCAAGAGGATCTCCTTGTTGAACACCCCATGATGAGTTCAATGTATTCTCATTGAATTTCAACTGGGTTACTTTACCATAAGTTTGGTAGAAATAGGGGTAATAGGCAGGTATACATTCCTTTACAGCTTGTAACAATTTTGTGCGACTTAGGCAGTTAAAGGCGTTACGGAAATCCAATTTCAACAGCACTTGGCAAGTTTCACTGCAACTTCCATTGATGAAAAAACGAGTAGCGTGGACCAATGCTTCAGCCCCTCCTTTTGTCCCATATCCTAGCTGATAAGGCCGTAATTTCTCGCCAACAATCATCTGCATACGGTTGCTAATTATTTTACCAGCTATTCTACGAAACGTGTTACCAACAGCTATGGGCCTGATTCCTCCATCTTTTTTACGTAGGGCAATTAAAGATGCACCGTACAATTGGCAACACACGGTTTCACATAGTTTTCCTTGGAACATCAAGTTTACGACTTTTGCAATTGAATCCAAAAGGCGTTCGGCGGATTCCCCATTAGAAGCAGTGGTGAGATCCTTCAAATGCTGGGGTCGTAAGCCGTCCCAAGAGCCAGCTGATCCATTTGAAAGGCATGGTGTAAAACTGACAACATTATGACGATAATTGGGAACCAAAAAAACTGGTAGTATACTTGAATTAGACTTTTTGCTTTAACACGTTCACTGCCACGCTGGTCCCATGGGACCAGCAGCGTGAAGCTCCACTGGCCGCGCTGGTCCCATGGGACCAGCAGGGAATTTTCATTTTTTCAGGTTCCTGGTTTAAGTACGCTGCATATTGACAATGGCAGCGGTCCATCACGAGCTAGGAGGTGACAGGTGCATGGACATATTTTCGATGTTTTGATATATGCGAGATTCGGCCCCTAAAAAATTATTATGTTGCGCTCAATTTTTTGTAATTTTTCAAAAAACAAAGGTGTATTTCGAACTTTGACCTGTGCTAGAGGACTTAGTTTTTACTGCACTATAACATGACATAAATGGCCTGGTAAGAAAAATCGAAAAATTTCGGTGGTAGTGAACGTGTTAAGAAAGTAGTTCTAAAACGGTTTTTTGCTATATGGTTAGATCATCCCCACTTGTTTAACTCATAACAAAAGCATACAATAACTGTGACGCGTACTACTTAGTATACATGGTGAAAATTGAAAAATAGTTCTTAATTTTTTCTTTATTTCAGTGAAATAATTCTTGAGAAAAACGGTCTTCCATTATTTAGCAACCTTATGGCCTCCTACTATACATGTAAAAAATGTATCCCTCTTAAGCCGCTGGTAGTCTACATACAGGGTGAAATCAAATTTTTTTCAATATCTTTTATCTTGATTGAATCAATCCGGACAAAGACCATTTCCGGCTCTGTTAGAATTCTATTTAGATACAATACATAATACAATCAAGATATTATGGAAATGTCACATTCCTCAAACTGCTGAAACATGACATACAGGGTAAAACACCCTTCTCTTGTTTTCTTTTTTTCCTGGGTCACATCAATTCGGACGATAATAATCTCATCCATTTCAATGGAAAGCCTAGAGTATTCAGCAAAACATATTAAAAATTCACATTTCTGCAATCACTGAAACTACTACTCACTGTTGTAGCACTAAGCATTTTTGCGATTTGAGTTGTGCGAGGAGGATTTCCTTAGCAACTCCTCAACCTGGGTTTGTCTGCAAATGAGAGGGGTAAACTAATTAACAGGAAACAAAAGGGTTCACGTCCACAACGTTGATGAGTCAAGGGTCACGATCAGTACAGTATTCATTTTGCAGACTCAATAATTGGACAAAATGATTTACAGGGGCCCTATTTCCAGCAGAGCGAGAGGGATCAATATGACGTCTTGTGATTGGATTCCATGCGACAAAATTATTCAATCGCTGTTAGCTATAGTTGTTGTCAAATCTCAGGAAACGCAATGTTTGTCCCTTGGAATCTTTGTTTTTATTCGTGAGTTGGCTTTCACGGACCTTCAAGGGCTTTTGCCCCGTCCACAGCCTCTTTCCGCCCATGCTGTTTTATTCATCGCTCTTGGTGTTGGTGGGCTCGCGAGTATGGAGCTACCTATAGTAAAATGCCTAGGGAAAAATAAAAGAAGGATTATATTCAATTCAACAGAATAGTATGGTTCCTAAACAGAAGTATAATTCCGTGGAAGCATTACAATTTTCTATTTGCCTCCAGCTCCACACATTTCACTGTGCATTACGAAAATCCGGCCGGAATTCTCCTCTTGTTCCACAAATAAAAATAAACTATCAGCCAGGACCGTACCTACACACCGAAAGCCCGTATAATCTAGGCTCGCAGGATTAAACAAACGTTCATTCTACGGGACGGGACGCCATATAGTGCCCCCCCTTCCCAATACAAACACACACAGAATCCTAGCATAATAAAATTTTACAATCCATAAAAGCGTACGAAAAGCGCAATTATTTAACCGCACATTTTTACTGGCGACCGCCTTTTCCACAGCAGAAAAGGACCTTTTCGGAATTGTTTTTGATATTGTTAAACCCGCACGCTGCGGGTATTGCTCCCGTTTCAATCACAATAAAATCAAGAGAAAAGGCAAAGGCGCACGGAGTTGTAACAATAACAAACTGCGGAGGGAACGAACGAACGCCCTCTAGTGGCGTTTGCTTCGGGGATCTTTACGGGCCCACATAAAACCCTCACTATCAAACAGGACAAGAGATGTTCCTGCATATGCAACTGCATATAGCTCTTGTGCTTTAAAAGCTTGTTTCCCGGCGGTGATTGCCGGCGGCAGAAAAATACTACGGCATCTTCGAGAGAGAATATTGGTCAATATGTCGATGCATGTATTACATAAAAGCTTCCTTCCCGGAGGCATTGTATCATCTTTTATCGTTATCGAGCGGTGTGTATCCCGCGAAGGGATATCCGTTCCTGCTGACTTGACCTGTTCGGCTTCGAACGCATAAATCTGCCCTCCATAAAGATATGAATGATGTCATTATCCCTTTTAGGGATATATTCAACGAGAGCCTATGGGCTAACCCCGGCCGTACTACCTGACGTATAAAAAATACCGGCGGCATAAAAAATTACTAAAGCATACGTTTGTGTGGGTATATGCCCGTGTGCTGGTCCGCTTGGGTCTGAGCTGGCCTCTGGCCCTTGGACAAAATCCGTATTGAGCACCCATGTTAAAGATATGGCCCGTCGTTTATTTGAAGTGCACGCGTTCTACCTGGTTTATTTGAGAAATGTTCGTCATTCCGAAAGGTCCTTGAGCTTAAAGTGTAACGCGTAAGTAGTCGTTACTCAGCGTTTTTGCTTATACCCAAGAGATATCGCTCCTCGCCACTCTGGCACCAAATCAAGACCCATGCTGTCTATTGAGGGGAATAAGGCGATTGAATGTGATTCGTTCACCTGATCGCCGACAGATAACGCGAAGATTTCACTCCCGTATTGTTAGGAATCAGGAACGTATTGTGAGAAGACTAGCTTGGTACGCCTGTTCAAGTGACATTTGACGTTGTCATTTATTGTCATTCGGGCGGTCTCCGGAAGCGGTCGCGGTCGTTGGGTGTCTATCGCGGATTTTTCCCAGAACAAAAATATACCAGCAATTAGAATGGGCGACAACTGAACAATCCCACAGATTTTTGGGTTGTTACGTCCGGAAATCACCTCCCCTATGCTACGCCGTTGGGAATCGCGTTTTACGTGGGCGCAGCCGCTCTCAGCTGGGGACTTTTGGATTTTCGACAGGGAATTTTGTGCTTTTCAATACCACTTGCACCGCACTGTCTGGGCCACTTCCGTTTTGCCCGAAAAGCTGCTCCGGGTAGATCACTAGATACAAACGCCAATCACGGCCCAGCTGGATCTACTTTCTTTGTCTAGTGATCTACCCCGAGCAGCTCCTGCTGGCAAAATGAAAGTGCCTCTGAATAAACCATCATTGCGGTTTAGTCGAACCATCGTTGGCGAGACCAAGGGAAAAAATTGGTTTTGGTTATCAGCTGCTCAATGACAGCCGCACAACTACACAACAGTGAAAAGAACACGTTAAACAGACTCAATTTTGTAAAAATCAAGGAGGTGGTGGGTGAAGCTTCTTTATTACTTTATCGACAGTTGTATCGTAAACTCGTACATCTTATACAAAGAATCTGTGTTGCCCAGAAGAAATATACCTTTGTCACATTTAAAATTTGGAGGTATTCTAGCCAATGAACTCATTTCCGGCTACAATAATAGCAGGAAGCACAAAGGTCCGTCAGTACCACTGGATCGCAAAAAGAAACAAAGATTGATGGAAAAGCTGTTCCTGTTGAGAAGAAGATAGTAACAGATGTTGATGGGTGCTCATTTTTTGCCGATAAAAGCACTTCACGTCGTTGTGTTGTGTTTATTGCGGCACATCTGAGAAAACAAAGAGGTCTCGGATTACTTGTCGATGATGCGAAGTTGGTTTTGCTTGGAGTATTTTACATCTTGTTACGCCTTGAAATTCTGGCCGAGTCCGGACCTGTTTCACTCGCAGTGAGACCAGGGATTTTTGCGGTGTCACAGTGGAACACCTGCTTGGCACTTGCGCGGTGTCGTTGCCGTGACATGCGGGTTCCGCCATTTTGGGTTTTCGACGCGTTGTAAGCTGCAGCAATGACCGGCTAGAAGCGTCCCAAAACTGCCCCCTGACACCGCCAAAAACTCGGGTAAGCCGCAAGCACTTTTATGGGGAATGAGCCCTGTACATAATTGATTATCTCAGGTCGTTCCCGACTCCAATCAGAGTTGTTTTTTATGTTCGCACCAGATCACGTGACGTCGTTCCTGACCCCGATCATGGCTCGTTCCTGATGTTCGCCCCGATCACGTGTCATCGTTCCTGATCCCGCCGGTATGCTCGCCGTACAGGCCACCGGTAGCACAGTCCATAGCCGAGGAGAGGCCTCCGCCGACGCAAGAACCATCGCCGCCAGCCGTTCAGGAAAAACCACCAACGTTAGTTTGCTCGTTCCTGTCGGACCCGGGCTTTGCGCCCCAGCACACGCTGCATTCATGCCTTCGCCGCTGTGGAAAGCAACGCCACTTAGTACAGTGCAATTCACCAGAGCAGCGCGTCTTCGATCGAGGCTTGAAATGCCGCCACTCCAAAAAGAGAACGCCTTTCAGTTGAGTGGTTTTGCCTATTTCTAATGCGTGTGTCGTGCGAATCGCGCCTCGACTGCAAGCCTTTCATAGCTGAAGCTGCTGCAGCTGCTCGACTGCAGCTGCTGTCAGCTGTCATCTTTCAATCGGACAGTAATCAGCTGGAACCCCTGAAGTGTCACCATTGACAGATGTGCACCGGGGCAACTTCTCCCAAGCCCAGTTGTAAGCGATCAACTTCCGTCTCTCAGGACGTCAACTGAGACTCACAGGGACAGGCGGAACTATTCGGTTCTGTTACAGGGGATCCTCCTATGTAATCGACACTGAAGTGAATTGCTCGATCTGTAACCACCAAGCCTCTGAAAATTTGGTTCACCTGCTGTTTGACTGTCCTTTTTATCGGTGCATTAGACCACGGTTGTTTGGGGAGATGAGGAACTTGGGTGACTTTGCAGGACTCGTCAACAGGGCCACTGAATCGCACGTGAAGACTATCTTCACTTATATTACATCGATGCTGGCGCTGCGGTCATTTGCACTGAACGAATGACGGATGAATCTGTTGTGTTTGGCATTGGTTTGGGTTTATGTCAAGGGTGGTTTTGGGCGATTCTTCTTTTTAGTTAGTATTCATAGTGTAGTATTGAAGAATGTTTCTTGTATTATCTCATTGCTAGAATTTGTACGTATTAATTTATGTTTTTTTTTATACTTACACCTGACTCGATGTTATAAAAATGTATTTTTTTAGAAACATTAAACATTGAATTGAATTGAATTGAACTGCCGTCTCTCTGTCTTTCAGATTGTCCGAGGCCCCCGGTTTCCTCACCGCAAGACCGGGCAAATTTCTGTGGAGGCACGTCACCATCAATCACTCGGCAAGCAGGAGTCGTGTCTAGCGCCCTCAGAACTTAAACGCACAGCGAGGATCCGTGCCCTGCTCCGAGCATTTTTGGAGGGGAACCGTGGTGTTTTGGGCGAACTGATTGACGGAGACCGGTAGACCGCAGCCCCATTCTGCGCTAGGGATGGGCGATATCGTGATCTGGGTAGCAAAGTTTGATGAGAAAAAATATCGATAATTATTGATATTTGATATATCAATAATTATCGATATTTTTTGTTGATATCAATTTATTATATCAAATATTGATATCAAATATCAATAATTATCAAAGTATTGAAAATTGATAATTATCAAAATATTAAGTATTGATATGAAAAAAGTACTATCGATGATCAATCTAGACCGCGTTATTTATTTTTTATTCAAGTTCGACAACAAAATCAAAATTGTATGATGTTTAAAAAGGCAACATACCGGGTGATCATTCGAAAACTATCCACCTGCAATTACTCCCCGATTTTTATATCAAGGGGGACATCTAACACATACAGTGGCAAATTTTTATCTTTAGCCCCCTCGCCTCCAATCACCCCAACTTTGAAATCTCAAATGACACTACTCACCATGCGATACATCAAATTGAAGAAAATTAAATTCTATTCCTGAAAAAAGTATTTTCAAATTTTTCAACCTCACCCCTTTTCTCTCTAAAAATTCTCTGAGTGTCTCCTTCAATATTATGGACATCTCAATACTCTCCAGTTTAATCAGCTTCATCCTGAATAGCATCGAAGAACAGAATTTCTGGTAGGAAAAGTGCTACCCCAATTCACCGCAACTAACCGAGCGGTCACGTCAAAGGAAAAAGGGTGAAACGAAGGAAATCATCAAAAGGGCGCTAATAAGCTAGTACTTGATGCGCCCCTGAACATCCAATCAAAAAAAATCTTGACTTTAGTCAATGCAATCGACAAGAAATTCCAGCTCCCTCTCCGAGACGAATCAGTCACCACATCAGAAATGGTCTCAATTGTTCTAGAGGACCTCAAAATAAATATATCCGTCAAAATTGGAAAAAAAACTTAGCACGTTTACGACATTTTCCCTCTTATTGGTGGAGGGTGGAAAAAGTGAAAAAAATAACGCGGCACTTCTCTTCCCAGCTCCCGCGTTCCATGACAAAGCACTGCATCACTATTCAACACTTGAAAAAAAAAAAACAAGAGCACTATATCCAATAAGCATAGAAGTAAGAACTGAAGATTATAGTTTATTTAGAAAACTGCGGAAAATCAGAAACAGCTGATCAATAAGGAGATCAGAAACCAACGAACGAAGTCCAATTAGTTCTAAAGCTGAGTCTACAGGTTATCTAGTGCAAAACCAGTGCGAATCAATGATTTAAAATTGGTGGAAAGCTCGGGTTTGCGTTCATGTTACAATTTGGTTTTGACTGGGATGATTAGAGTTTGGATTTAGAGGTAAGAATGTGGGTAAAATAATAGCAGTCTTCTACTCGTCTTTTATAATCTTGACTGGGAATTCTAACTGGTTGCTAGTGGTGTCCCGCCCTTTTCCTTGCATTTTCTTGCTTTATCCCTCCATAACTTTGGTCAAGTCGGTTAGTTGTATACCGAAAGGAAAGCCTGAAACTTCAGAAATGGCGGCTGACTAGAGTGAGAAAAATGCAGATGGTCATTATCTACAGCATAATGTCCAGTAAGCACTCTACCCTTAGCATGAAAAAAAACAAGATAGAGTATAGTATACGCACAGCGAGGCACCTTTTAAGCTTGGGGTGAATTGACCTTGCTCGGCCACCCGGTATTCTCTTTGGAACCCTTCCAGTGATGCTTGCTCACGTCTCATAACAAAATTCTTTGTGGCGGCGGCGGCGGTGGCGCGGGCATTGTCTCAAGGGGTGTTAATTCACGCCCCAGTCATCCCTTCCGCGGGGAATGTTTATAAAGGCCCGTTATGATGTCGACTTTCATAAGCCCAAACGGCGATGAGCTCTCGGCTAGGTGTTGTGCCATCAGCCCATATATACTCTAAGTGGGTTAAAGAAGCCAACTTCCCGGATTAATGAAACAAAAGCCTCCGGGGGTGCATGCGGCACACAAACTGCCGCTCTTCCGCACGCTATGTGCTACACTGCCAATTCAACGAGAACTTCATCCCCCGTCAGTTTCTTTCGCAACGATGACAGCCTGCCGCACAAGCATCATCACACCCCTTCCCCGCGAGATCGATTTGTTTGATAAACTGAGAAGACAACCGTCCGCCTGCGGTATGTGCAGAGAAATGGGACTATAAATAAAGAGCAAGTAGTGTGATGTACTTTTGCAGAGGAGTGCATATCATCAAAGCTTCAAGATACCATGTTCGGTTTTTTGTTGGTGGTTGCTTTGGAACAATATCTTGCATCATTGGCACAAGGAGAAATAGCCAAATGGGGTCTTATACGATTTTTTTTCATTGCTTCAAAATGTTCTACAAGGTGAGTCTGCTACATGAATGATAATAGTTTGTCTCAGAAGCATCTACCTTTTTTTTGAAATTGTTGAAAATCGAGGCGGGAGCAACCCCGATTAAATTTCAACGTCTGATGACGTAGGCGGACGAGTTGAGTTTGCGCAATGGGATGGTCGTAGCTGGAGCCTTGTTGCCAAATTGTGTGACAGACAGTCAAGATTTGCATGAATATTTTGATATTCCTTGGAAAAAAATCACTTCGACAAAACAACACGTCAGGTGGTATGTTTTTGGATACAATGGAATACAATTTTGAGGCATGAACAATCAATTTTGGTGTTTGCAATGGGAGTCCATTATAAATCCGGCAGCTTTGCAACAAGGAAACGTCATTTGAACGACGCTGTTGCCACCTTGTTAATTGTCTTTTTTGACAGAATGGTGATTAAATCGGAATTATTTGTTAGGTACTGAAACGCCCCCAGCTATCGTCTTGAACCCCTGAATGGGTAGGCAACCCATTATACTGGCATTTAATTCAACTTATTTGAATTAAATCACTTTTCCCGCTTTTGGAACCGCTTGGCCGATGATCATCTAGTATCAGGACGACATCCCGTTATGCCTCTCTTCTTGTTGTTCGATTATAGAGCTCTTGAGATTGTTGAGATGGGTCTGACTACAAGTTTGAACACAATAAGACACAGTATAAAATTTTGACATAACATCAATCTATTGACTTCTATGTACAATTCAAAATGTTTAAATAATGGCTCGCTCCTATACTCAGCCCTACCATCACCACGCAGGCTAAATTATCTGAAAGATCTAACCTATTCCCGAAGAGATAACTTTCCCCTAATTATTTCAGACGTCCCAACACCCCAACCCTCCGACGAACACCTGACTCTACACCTTGACCGACATTTAATTCTGACTGGTTTTCGCGGTTCAAAGTTCTTTTTGTGATTAAATCAGATCCAACATTTATGTTAGTGTTAGAGGTTATGTTAGGGTAAGGCCCGGCTTCTAGACACTGAAAAGAGAAGAGTGACTTCGACCACGAGTGCTATCCAAGATTTGTGGGCCGGTGTGTGTATGGTAGCCCACCTTATTGTGGCATTCTTCTCAAAGGCTGTTGCTTCTTTTTGGGCCATGGTCTCTTTTGCCCGTTTGGAAAGGATTGGATATGGCTGCCTTTGTGGGGGCCTATTCCCTTTTTTCACCGTGAGTCGCCCCCAACGCTTAGAAAGATTCCCGCGGTCGCGCGTGTCTATAACCGGAAATGTTGAACAAAATTTCGCCCTTCCAAAAACTTTCAAACCGATGGTGAGCGCGAAACAATTATTCAAGTCAAGGTACAAATTTAATTTGGGGAACGTTTTGAGCACGCCCCGTATACGCGCTAGTTCGTTGTTGTTTAGCAGTTTGTGAGAGAAGGCCGCAGCCAGGAGAAACAAAACGCAGAGAATTGACTATACAGGATGTTCGCCAAAAAGCCGATGCGGAGAGGCGTCGAAATAATCTTTGCCCTTACGCGAAATAATCGCCGTCTACACTATTCCTGATCGAGCCCTAATAACAATTCATTTTTACAAAGTCCCTATCTGAACGGTGACGTCGTTGGGTACCGGATTGAATTCATCAGTTTCGAATAAGAACGTTTCCATTCCCGGGACAACTCTACCTGGAAATATCCGGAACTGTCGTGGCGCTAAAACAAAATCATTAGTTCCAAGAAGGGGGGGGGGGGGGTTCCATCTATCCGATCAACAATTGCGATTCTACGGCAGGGTCCGAACCCCGATACAAACGCGATTCCATTTTTCCAATTACTTGATTTTTCACGTAGTTCTCAAAATTTACTTTTTCCGAATAACTAGGAGCTTCAGAAACGCAGAGGAAGCTCACCCGCGAGTTTCCAGATCTAACCCACTAGGTCCGGTGCTCTGAGTACCGCAGTCACAAAACCAAGTCCAGAGGGCCCAAGAGCGCGAATACCTTTCTATTTTATTTATTTATTTATTTATTTATTTAATTGTCTTATTTTACGAGGCGGCATTCAGCTATAAGCTGCTCTACCATGCAACCTCGGGGACAGCACAAAATATCCATGGATGAAGTAGGATTCGAACCCACACAGGGCAGCGCGAATGGTTTGGCTTGCCATTACCTGTACCACTCGGCTACCACCGCTCCTAGGTATCCATCAAAGGACGAGGCTTGAAAGTGGCTGTACCTGACGGCAGACAGTAGCGCAGATACCAGCACGTGCAGGCAGATTCAGAACGCACGCGTGAGCCCCATCATACATTTTTCACGACAAAGCCTAACCGTAAGCAACCATCCCAACTCACCAAGACTAACCCTCCGCTCGTCCAGATCATCACTCCGCCACACGAGATACCAAAACGAGAGACCTCATTTCTATCGGGCCTGGTTCATTTAGGGGTTTCAACTCAACATCCTCGAGGTAGGCTAGAACTCATCGTCGAGGGAACGCGACTCAGCATCCTGGAGGGGGTTCGGAACACTTCGTCAACGGGTCCCAACTCTACGACTTGGAGAAGGGTCGAAACTCAACACCGGAAGGGCCTTGGCACATCGACCTGGCAAAGGGCTGGAACTCATCGTCAGAGGGCTCTGACTCGACACCTGAAGGCGGATCAAGACTCAACGTCCAAGGGCTCTGACACGACATCCCAGAGACGGGTTGCAACTCAACGGGGGAAGCAACTCATCAGTCTCTCGGAGGGTCAAAACTCAACCTGGAGGGTTCTCGACTCCTCGTGCCCCCAAGGGGACCAAAACACGACTCCGAAGGGTTCCAACTCGGCTTTCTCCAGGGGGCCTTTGAGACACATCAGCCGGGGAATCGACTCGTCATTTTCCAAGTGGGCTGGGACTCATCATTGGGGCTTCGACGCTTCGGCCTCTAGGAGGGTCGCGACGCAACATAAACGGGTTCTAACTCAGCTTCCTCGAAGGGGACTAAAACTCTTCGCTAACAGGCCCGCAGAAGCACTCGGCAGCGGGCGCGACAAGTCGGGAGCGGACGGCAGCCCAGGAGGATTGGTCTAGGTACCACGGTCCATCTCCGGCGATCTCCTCCATTCCCAGCAATTCGGAAGATTTTATTGCATCCAAAACGATCGCGAACGGTGTATAGACAGCTCAGGTAATCTGAGAAGTGCGCTGGAATGTGACCGGCGACCGGCGGTGCTAACACGTGTGAATCGGATGGTGGCGGGAGGCGAGCGGTAGCACGGCGCGTCAACACAGCAGGAGTACGGCAGCAACCAGCAACCAATTCACCATTTCATCGGACGTCGAGCAGGAACGGTTATTGAATTGTCGATGAGGAGTAGGGATGGCAACGATATATCGATATATAAGAAATATCGATATATTCCTTGCAATATATCGATATATTTATATCGTCTTTCCGTTTCAATATATCGATACAAATATCGATATATTTCTGGATATATCGGAAACTGTCCGACTCGACTTTGTCACGCTTCTCGTATGTGAATTATTGAATATTCGAGGCTGAGCTGTGACTGTGTTAAATCAAAATACAAGAAACTAGCAGTAGGTACTTGGCAAATTTTGCAGATGGCACTGATGCGGTGACCAAGTCTGAAAGTCTTGAACCCTTCGGAATTTTCTAACGATTTAAATTTAGTTTGTTATTGGAAAATTATAAGAAAAACAAGCTTTTTCCTGTCTGTTTCATACTATTTGCTTTTTTTATATTCAATCCTTCCTAAAAATTACGTTTTATCGTTCAGTTCAACATTTATATTGAAAATTTGCAAAATATATCGATATATGGAAATATCGATATATTTCTTGCAATATATCGAATGTGTCGATATATAGCTTGCGATATATCAAATGACCGATATATCGATATATTTCAACTTTTTGTCATCCCTAATGAGGAGCAAATAAATTATGTTGTAGAGCTTTGCGGGATTTACACGAATGAATTAAATAACTAGCGACATCTTTTAATGATGCCTTGACTCTGAATATTCACATTCTTATACCTCGATTTCACGGCTTTGAATTATTTTCTTCCGGATTATTTTCGGCCCGCCAAATGCGGGTGGCTTCAGTACATTCTGCAAATAAACAAATAGTCATCCAAAACATGCATTTTCAAGGGATATCCCAACACCTCTTCAAGTGCCTCACAAAAAATTGTCATCAGTGTACCCAAGTCTCAATCCCTGAGAAACAAGTGCCATACAGCTACCGGCGACAAAAGCTCAGCCCCATGGGGCGGCGGATATTTTTGCTGTGAAGATCATTTCAATGTAGGTTGGATCGTTGAACTTTGTGACCCCTCACCTGCAACAGTTTGTTTTTTCACAGCTGGAGTCCGATGCCCCAAACTAGAAGTAGTAGTAGTATGTATAAGAATGTGGGCTCGGTTGTGGGCTTAAAAACCATTCAAGGAAAATATGTAGTACCCCCCTTTGGAAATTAAGCTGAAAAAGAAGCCTCAGCTAACTCTTTCTACAAAGAAAAAGAAATATGAGTTTACTACCTCACTGGCAGCAGATCGTGAAGGTATGCGAAGAAAATGATTCCAAGCAACACTTCGAAATGGATGTGGCAGGAAGTGAAATTATATGCCACCCACCATCTAGGTAGGTGTAAGCAAGGATCTACAGCAGCTATCGTCACCATCAGCAACATAGCAAATCGACAGACCGTAGAACCTAATGGTTCTTCCAACTGAGTAGAACAACTCGACGCTTCGCTTCCAAAACGAAGATTTGGTACTCTGCCTGCAAATTAGCCACACCCAACATGTTCTGTTTTTAAATTTTATTCAACTTTATTATAACATTCAGTTGTCAACTGTATAAAAATTAAAACAAATGAACCTGTTCTTCATATACAATTTAGTTTTCAGTATTTAATTATTTATATATCCTGTACACTTTTTATTTTCAGTAGAATGACTTTTTGAAGCAAAATTGAAGTGACAAGCTGGAACGCTAGAAGGATACGGCTGATGGCTGCTGATAGTTTCGCACCAAAACTTTGCAGGTGCCATCAGCCCTAGCCGTAGCCCCCCAGCTTGTCACTTTATTTTTGCTCCAGGAAGTCATTCTACCTCGCATTCTACTGAATTTAAAACGTGAACGGCATATAATATGCATTACAGTGTACTGATACCGTATGATCAAAAACTTCTCTCCTCCAGGCAGGCTGTGGCCTGGCCAAAATCAGCCTCGTTTGCTTGCCAATGGCCAGACCACAGCCTACCTAAAGGAGGAAAGTCTTTGATCATACGGTACTAATCAATAACAAATCCTAAATATGTAATAAATACTCCACTAGTTTCATTACGCATGGAGAAAAAAACTGTTTGAGAACAAGGTACTCTTTTCTAAGCAGAAGACAATTTTTTGACTCTCATGTACCAAAAAAGGTTTCATGTCGTAACTTTTGTACTGTTTTACAGTGTACTAGTGTCCTTAATAAACAAATGATGCAGGGAAACCATCTGTGCATTGGGTTCCTTATCACTATAAAAAGTGAATAAAATTTCCATCTGAATTTGTTTTTGATCCACTTTCAACTACTTTATCTTTGAAATCTTAGGTTGTTGATTTAGTGGTATTACATTCAACTTTTAAAATTTCCTGAAGTGTTTGTCCGTCAAGGGTAGTTCCCACTTTGGCTAAAGCAGAGTTTTTCCAATAGCACTATGGACTATGTACTGTGGAGGTTACTGATGGATTTTGGCTTTTGTTCAGTAGCAAATATAGGAGGGCGACGCTATGCTTACAGCGTCCTGTAACAAAGTTACACAATAAATTTCAATTCAATTCAAATTCATTGATACCAAACTACAAAACAATGATATCCTTCACTTCGTCAAACTTGAATCGTAAGAAGTTTGCTAACAAAATAATACCGCACCCTACCTGAACTAGCCGCACAATCTCCACAGGTACATGAGACAATGGTCACGCACAAAAGATCGTATAGGTCGCAGTGCAGAAAGGATCCTCCGAAACCAAACGACCACCTCTAATCTACAATCTACATGAAACAACCTCCTCTGTTTCTTCTTCAATGATGACTGTAACAGCATATAGAGTACTTCGGACTTTGTGCTCCGGTGTTACTTTGGCTTTGACAGTACATAACGTTTCATCACGTTTCACCTGTACAAACCCTATTGCTTCATCTCCATATATTTGTTTGCTACTTCTGCAAAAAAAGGAATGGTCAATTGATTGGGATCAGGCAGGTGCTAGAGGCTCTCTTGCCGCTTGCTTATGAGTCACAAAGCCTTACCTGCTAGTTTTAACATTTCTTACGCCATGTGCGGGAAAATCTGCGTTTCTTCTATAAAAATTGTCTACCATGTCCGCATCGACTTCTGGGAGATTTCTGTCGTTGGCTCCTTCGAAACCAGCTTCCATTTTTTTCAATTTCTTTTCCAATCCCATTTGTTTCCAACAAACTCTCACAACAAGAGGAATCAGGAATGTGAGGTTAAATAGATGACAGACATGTAAATAATGACAACGTGGCAACGCTGCTTCATGTCAACTGCGGTCTTGCTTCCATTACATTGGTGGATGAGTTTAGCCGCGAATTCAGTCGATTTAATTAGAGGGAGTGCGAAGAGCCAAATTTCAAGTTCGTTTCCCTGGGCCGATTTTTTTTTTCATCTTCACAGTATTTAGTTTTAGGTACTTCAGCATCGATTCACATGAGAAAATCGCATTTTGTGATTTTCGTATAAGACTCCATTGTAATGGGATAGGTTCTCAAACTGAGAAGCTCCTAAACAAAACATGTTGATGGAAGCTTACCAAGTGATATTGTTGAAGAACCCAGGCGAAGACTTTCTTAGTCTTGTTTGCGGATCAATAAATATAGGACCAAAGTTCTTGTACTCTAAGGGCTTAGTTTCAAGTCCGATTTGCTACCCGCGATAAACTGCTCCACCGGCGCAAGCCATCGATAATATGCTCTGGCCATTGGCTGAAAGGGATCACGTGACTCTACTTACGCCGCTGCACGGGTTGCAAGTGGGACTTGAAATTCAGCCCTAAAGTTTCAATACCAAGTTGCAGGCGCAAAGCTTGGGACGGCGTAACTCGCCAAATACAGCGGTCTGATTGGTTGGTATCCGCCGTTGCTATGGTAACCGCACTCACGGCGGTCTCAGCCCCAACTTGGTATCGAGCCGTTAGACAAGTGGAAATTTAAAAAGCTCAATGTAAAGCCTTGTGTTAGACGTGTTTTGTGGCTTTCTGGAGTGTTGGTAAGTTGTATTGAGATAGTACAGAATGTCTTTGGGGAGTTGATATTGTATGCTGCTGAAAATGTCAATAGAACCATTTCTGTGTACGAGTTTGAATTTAGAAGGTGGAATTTGGTCGGAAACAATACTAAACTTGTTATCAACTGGCCCGTGCTCATTCAGTGAGCAACACCCAACCACAGCACCCAACACGAGATATTCTCGGATATTACGTTGACGACAGCGTTACAGAACTTCAAACTTTAGCATTATTTATAGTATGCTAGAAAGTCCAGACACATTCTGTGTCTAATGCCACAACGCATGAAAACTTCGTGTTTCCTTGCAAGTTTTATTAAAGTTTCTGTATTTTTTACGGCATCAGGGCACAAACCACACTTCACAGGATCCTATCAAGATTCCCTTCATTATTCCAGAAAGTCGTAAGTGAAAACGTCGAAGTAGACCGAAAGAAGTATAAAGTTGAAATGAGCATATTTTTCGCGAACTTTTCAAAAACAGCCCTGCTCTGTCACCCTCACGCCCTGTCTATTACTCTGTTCAATAAAACTCTCCCGCGACCTTCGACGCTTTTGACTTTTCCGAGATGTTTCTCTCGCATGTGCCCTTACACGCACAGGACGGGATGATGTAGGTATAGGTATAGAAGGAATCGTTCCTTTCATGTATTAATATCCGAAGATATTTATAAATAATGCATTGAACGAGCATCGAGGGGGCGCCCAGAATTGATCGTCAAACATCTCGAAAATGGAGAAATGATAAACACACACACACATCCTCCGTATACTTCGCTGCAGGAAAGACTATGAAGGGGAGAAATTAGGCTGGTCCTCTCGCTTCGCTCCATTCACCGCAGGAATGTCTCTGTGTGACAGGGGGAACCGAAGAAAAAATCTGGGAGAGATGCGTTGCGTCGTGATTTAGAAAAGGAAATTGATATCGAGACAGATGAAATTGAAATTTTTTCCGATTCGAAAGCAAAACGTATAAAGTTCCATCCGGTTTAATTGTTGTTACATATATACTTATACCCCGTTAGATACAGGCATATTCGGGAACATCCCCCCAATAAATATATGATAAATTGTCGGTTGTCGGGAAAACCGTGAGAAAAAATACACAAAAAGGGCACCGTGTCAATATCCGGCGAGCCAGGAGATTAATGATTCAGCCTTTTTGCTTATGTTTACTTAAAGTGGGAGCGCAAGGTTTTTTTGTGTACAAAAAAACAGAGGCATTGTTTCTCATACCTCTGAGCTCTGGTATGAATCGATATTTCTACACCTCCACCTTCACAATAATAATTACTACGCCGCAAATCAGCCGAAAACCGACAACAACGCGTCACATTATTAAGCTACTCGAGTTACCGTTCAGTTCGAGTTATTCAAATTCAAATTGTACGCGACAGGTTTCGCGAGAAAACAAGGTTTTGATAGGCTGCCAGCGCTCTGTTTATACACCGCAGACTTTAGAAAACAATTGATTCTTCCATTAATCAGCAAAGTTCCTCTAAAATACCTCCCACAAACCGGTCTCCTTCCTCCGTTTTCATTGTCACCTTCCGGTGTGTTCCGAATTTAAAATAATTGTGCGAGCACCCCGTGGGGACTTTCACTTTCGCTCTGCAGAAATCCGCTTTGGAACATGTCTTACGCTCCAAAGTTCGAAAGGCCTTATTGATTGCTCTATACCAGAGGTCGTCGAATACTGAGCACAAGAACGGATCGGGTGTATACCAGGATGTACAGAAACTTCATTGAAAATACCCTTAGATAGTATAGGCGTATAGGTAATACAAACGTACTGTTATGGTTAGAGGGCCCGTCATGAAAATGCATACATAGGTATGTTGATGAAATACCCTACGGTTATAAACAAAACTTGAATGTCATCAATTTTTAATAAGCCATTGGCCAGAGGACAATAATTGTCGATCGCTGGCAGGGCCGACACAGAGATAAATTTCGAGTGTAGTGGAATCAAACTCTGCAGTAGAGTTCCGAAAGATGATAAGTTGAACTTTGGGAAAAGAACAAGAAGGGCCAATTTGAAAAAAGATGGCTCAGTAAGAATGTACGGTGTGAACAAAGCCACGATCAATCCAGTTTTGGAAGTGAATAGATTTGTCCAAGGTAGAGAGTCTTTTTAAAGTTACAGGGTGCCCAAGGTGGTGAAGATTCTACCAAACTTGATCTTTCACAGGCCTATCAACAAATAGAGTTGGAATAATTCTCAAGAGTTCCTGACAATTCTCACTCACAAAGGACTGTTTCGATACTTAAGGCTTCCGTGTGGAGTTTCGGCAGCGCCTGGAGAGTTAGAAAAAATAATTGAAGCGTTATGGCAGGACATTCCAGGTTGTGTAAGTTTCTTGGATGATGTGTTGGTCCGAGTGTTGGTCGGTGATGAGGATTTGCATTATTTGTAAAGCCAGTCAGAAACGTTAAATATAGATAAATGCAGTTTCTTTGAGAGGGAAGTTGAGTAGGTACCTAGGTTTCAAGATAAATAAATTTGGCTTGTCTACGTACGAATTCATAATCAAATCAGTGAGGGATGCACCTGTTCCAACTAATGTGACGCAATCAATAATTTTCTTAGAACTTGTCAACTATTATGGTAAATTTATAAAAAATATTCCAACCATTTTTTTTCGACTTGATCACTTTATTAAGGAGGCTGAGAAGAAGGCATTATTGGGGGAAGAACTGGAAACAAAATGTTTAATTGTGAGATTCCAGAATTAGGAATGTTTTGGAGAAAACATGTTGGTCAACTTGAAAAACCAAGTCCTCACGGTATTCCTCACGTGGCAACACTAGTGATGTCCAAGATGATTTTTCCGATACTCCGGATTTGATAGGAGATAGGAAGATATCGTTGTTGAAGACAATAGCAACGAAAATAATGACGTTATCAATATTGACACTCTAAGTAGACCAAAATGGATCGACACACACGTGATAGATTTAAATATCATTGGGTAATATTATTTCATTATTTGTGTTGCACAACTGAGTACTTCATGCAAGTTGTGAATAGAACGAACTGTTTCCTAATTGACAACAAAATTTGACTGCATATAATCTTGTTAATAATAATTTATGAATTGTAAATAGGTAGTGATTGATTGAATACTTCTGGTTAATTAGTTCATAGGAGAGAGTTTGTAATGTATTTTTCCTACGACCACCCACGAAAACGTTACTTTCTGTACGGTATAGTAGGCGCGAAACTTGCCAATCGCGAACACTGTGCGCGAAGGTAAAAATATCGTCACTAGTGTCTTTTGCTTTTGCTTTTCAATGCCAAACATATTTCCATGGCAAACGATCTTCCATTAGCCAGAATTTGGGGAAAGTCCCTGAGCCACATACTTCCCTGGGCATGCCACTGATGCTTCTTTGCCCTCAGTGGGTGGTCGTTGTTCAAGGTGGAGAACTGCTAGTAATCAATAATAATAGAAATAAAACAAATCGCGTGAGAATGTTGGATGAATCCGTGACACTGACATCAAGAGGGATTGAAATGATTCAGTTTTAGTGGCTAGGTGAATCTGAACAAAATATCTAAAAATCCCTAGGGACTGTCAGTGTCGAGTAGCGTTGCCGGTTGTCATGAGATTTCTCAAAACTGAAGGAACTTTATCTGGTTTTCTGTAATTTCATTCAATTTACATGAAAATGAAACAGTGGCAATACAACATTCGAAAATATACAATAAAAAATAGGAAATCAGTAAATAGTATCGGTAAGTGACGCCTTCTGACATAACATGAGTATTTTGATATCTCTATCCTCAATGAGCAGACGTCGGAGAAGGAAAATAGGTCGGTCAAAGGAAAAATAGTGTACACAACTCGCAAGAAAGTGCATTCATTCTTTCTTTTCTTGCATTCATGTGATTACCGCACTCGCTAGCGCTCGTGCGCAATTTTTCACACTCATGCGAAAAGTATCACTTTCGTTGCTTGTTATGTAATATACTATTACCTACGACCACTACCGTAAGTGATGAATAGCGCACAATCAGCAGACTCACTAAGCAGCTCCTTACGCACGCTGTGCGATTTGATTACCATTACGCACAGTTATGAATTTTCTGTTTAAAATATAGTTGGTACCAAATTTGTCACGACTTCGTGTCAAACCACTCGAATTTAATATATTTCGAGTCACACATCCTCAACTAATTACAACTGCGCGTTTTCGCCACTAAAAACCGGACCATAACTGATCCGATTCACCAGAAGTACTATATTGATACCTTCTTTATATACTTACGTCCTGTGTCCAACAAGAGGTGAGATGTAAAAATCCAACTTTTCACAATATATCCATTCAATTGCAATAATTTGGAATATGTTTTACTAAATTCTCATCTACAATCATACAGTTTTATTATACCATTATAATTTTTCCTTTGTGGGCAGTGCAGTTGGAAGTGGGAGAAGACATCCATCGCCATCGACTCGCGGTCAATCCACCGGAGCACGCTTTACAGCTAGTGGAGTTGGATTTACACAATGATAAGTTATTAAAGTTCAAACATAGGGTTATAAATTTAATTCGATCAAAAATTGTGCGGTATCATACCTACAATCAAAGCTAAAAGTCAAATAATTTTGATATAGCACCATACAATTTTTAATTGTACTTGACAAAGCACGGATTTTGTAGCATCGTGTGAAACTGGTTTCTGGTGGCATTGACTTTTGGTTTGGTTGTGACAGTCCGAGAAACGACATTTGGGGTGACATAACCTCCAAAAATATTCCTAGATACAACAACAAACTATGGATCTGTTTGTTCCGAGTACTAATTCACAGTTTTGCAAAACATTTGGCATACCTGCCGATTACGCTTTATACATAATTCAATCAATTTACTGCGGCACAAATTGGGACGGAGGCAAACGAAATATTCATGGCTATGCAGGTAATTTTAGCACAGAGCACTCATAATATGCCTTCTTCTATTGTGCTTCTATTCTAAGTTTTCAACATGCTAAGTTATTGCACATTGCACCGTTGAATTGCGCCAGGAAAAGGATCATCATCTGACTCGAAACTTTGGAAATATCTTTACGTGGCTTGCCAGGTACTAGAGTCAAGACAATGTTCAACAACTACGGCTTTGTTGAAGGTGATTCTTATTCCAGGGTCTCAATTCGTGAAGAAGTTATAGGTACATTCTATATTCTACAAAAAAAAACGGCACCAGACACGGAACTTTGGGATAAGATAAGACTTTCGAAGCCTACCCGAGCAAATTTGAAATCGAAGTAATGCAAGTGTATTTTGACTGATCAGGTAGGTTGTTCTAGTATACCATCTGTGTAATACTCGAGTGGATATAATTTTCAAATATGCAATATGAATCATGTTATTAGGCACCTAAGGGTGGGTATTTGGAAGAGATTTTCAATTCTATGCTCAACAATCTTCGTGAACGATAGGGCTTGGTAGGTTGACTTTGTAACAGAATTACAATAAATATTCCGTACAATCACTGTGAATAAGTAGTAAGTAGTAGTGTTCAAGGTAAGTAAAAGTTTGAGAAACATACTATACTTGATGGCATCAAGTAGGTGAGTAGGCACATAGCGCATATTAGACAAGTTTAGTGTCAAATAGTTTGCCATTGTTATAATTCACACAAATTGACACCCACAATATAGTGGACATCAAATCATTTCATTTGGTGTATCAATGAAGAAAATCTGACAATAAATAAGGGAGCTATATGGCAGGTATTTTTTTTTTAACACTCGGCAAAGGAAGAGGTGGGGGTCGTAGGTAAAGTACGGTACGTAATACGAGTAGTAAAGCAACTACGCACTCAGGAAATACTGCACTCGCTCGCTTTGCTCGCTCGTGCGCAACATTTCCCTGCGTGCGTAATATGCTACTCACCACTCTAATTACGTAATGTACTAATTACTTATCATGATATTAAAAGCAAGAATAAAGACACTTGAGTTCAAACGTAGTTCAGATTAACACGTCTCCAAAAAGTTGAGCGAATAGATCACACCTAGTATGACAGGGCGTGAAATGTATAATTTAAAGATTATTTCGGCCACTTGTATCCTACAAAATGCATTGCGGAAAGTCAAAGATAGATGGTGCCGCTTGGAAGACTCGCTTACATGCGGGCCTCCAAGAGTGTACATACTTGTTGTCGGGCTCTTCATCGGCGGACGCGGACCCTCCGGTCGGAATGCCCCTGCACTGGTTAGCCTACAATAAAGGGGAAAACGTGTATATGTGGTGTTTTGGTTCAGAGCCGCCCGTCGATGGAGGGCTCAAGAGCCTTGTCTCATTTAAGTCGATGTCGTATTTCCCTGAGGTTAAGCAATGAAATCGAATCACGACAACCTTTTTGGGGTCCCCAATCTTTTATTTGGAGCTACAAACAGCCAAGGTGGATGTCAAGAAGCTGCAGTACGAAACATCTACCAGAGTCCTAAATCGTAATCAAGTCATGATCAAATTCAATTAGCGATCGCACGTGATCTCGTTTACTAAATACTGGAACAGGTAGAAGGATTTTAGAGAGTGTACCAATGTACTACCTACCTGCTTAACACAGCCTTCTGTGAAAGTTTATGCAGAAACTCTGCGCTCTGCGCTAACCATAACTACAAGTTACACCAGTGCGTAAAGTGAAGAAGGTGAAAATAAATTCGGGTGAATGAATCTCCTTAGTTTGTTACAAAGTTGCGGATAGCCCGCGAGGGAGACGTATAGGAAATTTCTTTGCCCGCGTGCTCAAAGTCTTATCTTATTTAGATTTATGTTCCGTGCGTCCTGACGGCAGGCGGCAGTGAAAATCGCTGTGTGCGCGACGAAGTTTTCTTTGGCAAGAGTTTTTTGTCTCAATTACTTTCAGTTTTATGCCGCAACACAAACATCTCATGAAAATTGGCGCTACCTGGGAGGGTGGAAACTTTCTTGTAACACTTGTTGACGAAGCCGGAACCGGCCCAGAAGCCTGAAAGCCCATTGTGGAAATGTGGAAATCCCTACATCACCATAAACCCCGTGCGGTGAGCAGAGGAAATAGGATTCTGGTTCAAATACAGCCCTAGTGGATTTACCTATCACTTATGGAATAAATGACTGATAAAAGCTCTACAAAACTCATGGAACCATTATCAAATAGTTATGTGCAATAGCTCATGTATCGCCTATTTTAGATATCAAATTACATCCATTTGAGGAAAGTAAACAAGTGGGATAAATCCTATGCAACAAGAGATCCTATCTACTTTTGGTTTAACAATTGACATTTTTCGATAGTGAAAGCGGTGTTGAAAGAAAGCATGTTGTCAAACCGTTGAACCAGCAGGAACGAATGATTATTTATCAAGGTAGGCGAACCAGTCGCAAAGTGTCGCTTGTCAAGCATTTATTTCTATGTTTCAGCAGTCAAACAGAATTTACGTCTGCGCAATTTTAAAGTGGAAGTAGATGAAATAGTATATTACACTGGATAAAAAAACGTTTTGTCACACACCTTTCTTTGGAGCACTCCTACTCCTCACAAGTTCCCCAGAACAAGTCGTGTGACAATACGTCTTATGAAACTCGTATAATAATATACTGTTATACGCGTCATCTGTAACTTATTTCTTACAATCCATCCGAAAAACAACACTTTAGAACTTCATCAGTTAAAAGAGTCTACTCTTCAAGTCCGGTGCTGGCCCGCCGCCTGCTCGACGCATACTTGAACACAATCATAAAGCAACAGAGCACAAGGGTTCAAGGGTATGATGTGCTTTTAAACTTCCCTCCAGCCTCTCTCTACAGACCCTTTCAGGTGAGCGTGTGTGCTTTGTAGACTTTATGACAACTCATTACACAAGGGAGCTTGTATGTGTATGAAGACCTTTTAATAGTTATCTCATCAGACATGTCGAGGGGCCCTGAGCAGACGTAATTACTTTAAATCAGTAGACTCCCGAGGCCGGAGGCATTCTAATGGATGTTTGAGATGGGAGCCTATAGGTCGTACTGGTATAGGTTTATTAAGTATGGGTAAGTGCTTTTATAGGTACGTACCTTTGCATCCCGAGTAACTGCTTAGGGAGGTAGTCCTGGTGGGCAGAGAGGCCAGCCGCCCTCTGCAGTGGGGACACGATTCCCCGCTGCTCTGCTCGGTGCGGGCCCATCGCGCCGCCACCGGGGGCGGCAGGGGCGGCGGTGGCGGCGAGGGGCTCGCCGACGGGCTCGACCAGCTCGGCTGCTCCAACACCTGCTGGTGGCTGTGGTTTGACTTCGTCATCTGAAACAAAGCAATTTCCATCAAAGTATCGCCGTTTTAGTCGGATGTTCTGTGCTGTACAGGAGCGCTTTTACGCCCCCACGTAGGTATGTACGAAGTATCGTTAAATGTCACGTAAGATCTGGTCTGTAGCCGGGGGCAAACTCTTTAATTACGTGGGAATGCAAATTCCTTGAAATTTGGCAACGCAGCTACTTTTTGAGTTGGAATTTTTCGACACGCTTGCGACATCTTTGCGAAACTTCCGTTTTGCCTTTATTGTGGTTTACCTTTTCAAGCATCGTAGAAATCTCAAAGTTGCTGAACAACCAAGAGAAAAGCCTTCACTGGTCAAAAATCGAAATCACTCGGAACGGGCTTTGTACCATTTTGCAAAATTCGGCGTAGTGACCGGCCTACAGCCCTTAAAAGTTCACTTTTTTTCAATTTCAAAAATTTGTTACTTAAAAACCTTTCGACAAAATGAGCCTTCATTCAGCATAAGCTGGTTTATCAACATTATCTATCAACCTGCCAAATTTTGCAAGAATCCAACCAGTAGCGTAGAAATTACGAGGGGTCACTTTAAGTCAACTTTTCTTCGGATGCTTCCAGTGTCGCCGAGAGGGTGGTTCAGAAGGAGATATATCACTGGGGCCCGGAGCCTTGTAGGGAGCCCGTGAGCGCGAGTTGAGAAATTAACTCTTGAAAAATTAAAAAAGGAAATCTCGCGGACTCAAAACATTTTCTGATAAGGGGGCCCCGCAAATGACATTCAACATTGGGGCCCGGCGAAGCTCTTGGCGGCCCTGGATGCTTCTAAATTATTTTCCCTCGTAACTCCTACACCACTAGCTGGATCCTTTTCAAATTTGGCGGGGCGGTAGATAGTTTCGACAAACCAGTCTATGGAAAATTTAAGTCAATTTCGTCAAAATATTCCTGAGTTACAAATTTTTGAAATCCGAAAAAGTGAACTTTGAAGGGCTGTATCTTTGTCATTAGACCGAACTTTGCAAAATGATATATAAGTTTTCGACATATTTTGAAAAGATCTATCCACAGTTGAATTTTTTGCTATCATCGCTGAAACACCCTGTATAGCAAAGTCAGATCTTGTATATTCTGCCAAGCGGTTTATCGTAACAGTCCCCCGAAGTCTTACAGTTTGCTGTCCCCAAGGGCGGTGGGGGTGGCGTTGTTCGAAACCGATTATTATCAACAATTGCGACTCTACGGAAGGGTCCGACCCTGATTTTAACAAACGCGTTTTCAGTTATTCACAATTATTATTCTTCCCGAGCTTCTCCAAATTTAGCAAGGCGTATTCAGAAGAGTCGCCCTAAAGCTCCGTCGAAGTTCCAACTCCAACCCCTGGACCGCTGGTACTACCTAGTGAGAAGTTGAAGTCTAACCTCGTGTCAATCGTGGCTTTCTAGCTCAGGCAAAACAGGTTTTAACCTGGAATAAATTAAGGAAAATCTCAAATTTTGGGGATCCCTTCAGAATTTGATGGGAAAGAACATACTAAAAGTCCCCATCTGTCCGAGGCTTTGCATTTTTTCTGTGGGAGGTCGAAGGTACAAGAAGTAACCATTTTTAAAGTTGGTGCTTTTTTGGTGATTTTTTCACCAAACGTTATCTTTTCGGGGTCGAGGAATACGATGGAATTGGTTTCCAGGAGCTGCGATGTACGTGTGGCATGGAAAATAATTGCGAAGCGGCCGGCATAATTTCAATGTAGAAGAAAGGAAAAATTCTACCTACTTTATTGAACAAAACTAAAACATCTCAAATCGAGCTTATAGTTTAGCTGTGGCAACACTTTTAGTATGAGAGTGGATGTTGTTTTCAAACAAAACCTTGACATGGTACACCTGATAGAACAAAAGTGATCTGTGACCTTATAAAAAGGACAGGGGCTTCAAGGATATGATATTTAGGTACAATATAGCTCGCAATATGGTTCAACTGAAAAGCCGTGTCAAAATTTAGGTTGCGAGTTCTTTTGGGCAATGATAAGAGCAAAAACGGAAAGAACAATTGGAAGGCAAAAAAATTATTCTTGTCACGAACTTTTTAATACAGCCCAGGCGATACGGACTGAAACTTTATTGAATGTGGTGTGGTATCAAGATGCCATGCCACTTGGCGCGAATGTTGTGGGTACCTTTACCATGATGTTGAGAAGTTCTGCCGCCGTAGTAACTTGTAGGGTATATACAGGGTAGAATGAGAATAGATATTGTAAATTAAATGTATGATACCTTATTACATCGGGCCATGTCAAATCATGTAAAATGATCAGTTACATCAAATCAGTCATCAGCATCCGAGGTCGGCACCATCGTTCGTATTTTACGTGCTATGCGCTATGCGACATACGGCTATTAGCTGTTGGAGAAGAATTTCTCATTGCACTATACATATAGCGGAGGAACGGGATGCAGATCCCTTAATGAGTTACGATATAAATTGTACAACAAGAAGGCGTCGGATGACAATGAAGGTGACATAGATGGCTCTGATGTTGATGACTGATTTCTTATTTGTTTTCTGATTTATGTACATAGCACCTAGTGTATACTCATTAGCCATTTGTTCTCTAACTTACATTAATGAAACATTCATGACTGATTTGATCAACTGATGATTTCACATGATTTGACATGATCCAATGTAATTACCATACATTTAATTTATAATTTATCTATTTTCATTCCATCCTGTATACAGGTTGTCCCGTTTTTCAACGCTCACTATGGGTATCTCGGAAACGGTAAGAGATACAAAGTCGGTTGAATTACAAAAAAGCTGCGCAATTTTATGACTATATCAAACATGTCAAGATATCCAAGATATCTCAGATCATTTTTGAAGTATCCCAAAAAAACTGAAAAATGCCGAATTCGAAAATTCCAAATCACTTCTTTATTATGACAGCTATCAATTTTAAAATTGGTATTCTGACATTTTTGAAGGCTCTTGATCGAGTGACGGTCATGAATGTTTTCTACGCCTACTAGTTTTTGAGATATGACAGTTGACTCCATTTTTTCTCATGGACACCATATTATTTCTCCACCCCAATGGTCATAGATAGATTCGCAATGTACGATTCAGTTGAATATTGCACCAAGCGTGATAAAAAACATATTGACAACAGATAAAACTGAAATTTTATCAAAAACTGCAAACCGCCCGCTTCGCAATTATTTTTCATGCCACATGTAGATCGCAGCTCCTGAAAACCAACTCCATCGTATTTCTCGTCCCCGAAAATATAATGTTTGGTGGAAAAATCACCAAAAAAGCACCAATTTTGAAAATGGTAACTTCTTGTACCATCGACCTTTCACAAAAAAAATGCCAAGCCGCACACAGATAAGGACTTTCAATATGTTGTTCCCCATCAAATTCTGAAGGGATCCTCAAATTTTCAAATTTTCCTTAATTTATTCCGGGTTTGATCAAAATTCCGCATTTTTTTCCTGGGCTATTCTAAGATAACGCAAAATCTCAATCGTAGGCTGTCCGCCCACCCTACAAACCACTGGTCCTGTACTCCAAGGCGACCACCTCTCGATTTCCCACATCTCATCCGAAGGTGCATCACAACTGTAATCTCCCAACCCACCCCTCTTATAAAAATAAATATTCCCCAAAGAAGATGAAGAGTCCCGTTCAAGTTGAAGACTTAGGTTGGCTGTAATCGTGATGGTCTAGTGGAATTTGTTAGGACTTAAGTTGTGTTGTAGTTACCCAAGGTAGTACAGGTAAGTGAAGGCTTGGAAATGAAACACAGAGACTTCAAATCAACAAAGAACAATTTCATTCCAAAGACAAATATATCGACTCAAGTGCAAGAATGCAATATCAATCCAATTACCCCACTCTCCCACTATTTGAAATGCAGTGTGTAAGACACTGATGCAGAGAGAACGAGAGAAAGACGAGAGAGAGAGAGTGTCGCTCTCGCTAGAACAGATCATATTAATTCCACAAACCTAGATTGTTGAGGAACCAACAATAGCGGAAACCTGTATAGCGGAAACAGAACGGCAGACCAAAGTGTGAGTATCGTCGGTACATCAGTTGGCGCAAAGGGAAAGAAGAGGGAAACAAAAGTTAATTAAGTAGTTCTGCGGTGACCTAAATTGACGAGTGATCTGTAGAAGGAATAAAGACGAGTTAGGCCAAGTACAAGTTCTCTTGCACAGGTCCCTGCTGCCAAAAGAAGAAAAGAGAACAGTGTTGTATATCCGGATGTCTTTTAATTGTATCATAATAAAACATGGCAATGAAATATCAAGAATAAACTCCATAAACATGGTCAATGAAATCATCAACAATTATTTATCATAATAAATACCACAACATGACTCAATGTGAATCAACAATATCAAAAACAAGGTCTTAACAGTTGAAGACGTATATTATTTCATCAGATAGTAAAGTAAGGAATGATATCTTCTCTCACGAGATAGCTTTCTTTTACAAGACACGACAGCAAGTAAAAATATCCGTTGTGCCAGATATCTTTGTCTCACAGGACTCAGGCATGAATATAGAAGACAGTCGATCAGTGTAATATGTATCATAGTATGGAACAGTACAAAAGTACAAAAGTATGGAGAAATCACTGAAGCAATCCAACTCAGACTGAGAAGAATACTCCAACCATGTCCATCAAGTATGACAGTATACCTTGGAGCTCTCAAAATCACGTCACCTGTTCCACAGGTCATCGCTTTGTTGTCTCACTAGACCCTGGCTCTCGTGGTAGCTCGGCCGCAGGTCATCTGGAAATCTTGTGGCGACATCGTTCTACTCTTTCGTCTCTCTCAAGGATCAACAACAGTAACCCCCACGCTACGTGTATTCCCTTACTCCCCTTATGAATCTCCCGTTAATTGTTACAATAATTGAATTTCACGTGACAGGAAACAAAACAACTGAATAACTTATCTTCGAGCGTTCTGAAGGCACGGCAGCTGTATTCTGGAAGTCTCCATCATCGGAATAGACTTGTATCTTCTCTTTACTAAGCTCTGGAGCTCTCTTCTTCTCCCAGACATCTGCTCACTTTTTCTCTATCTTTTTAACCTTTTTGTTACTTTACGACGGCATCCCCCTTTTCAGGTGTATTACCAAAGCTCACGTTTACTCTTCATAGGCTAAGGAGCCGGTCGATTTCACAACAGGGGACAGAACCACGTTGCGATCGTAGGCTGACCGCCCACCCCACAAACCACTAGTCCTGCACTCCAAGGCGATCAACTTTCGAATTCCCACATCTCATCCGAAGGTAGGTACAGCAGAGGCGCACAGCTGAAGGAGGACAGAACACTCTCGCAGGGGTAAAGTGACATCATTGCAGAGGACAGAACGCTTCCGCAGGGGTAAAGTCACATCTACTAAGCTCACGGTGATAAAATGCGAGTCCTCGAGGCGGACTCCCCTTTGCGCAGACCGCGGTGTGTATAAGTTGGCTTTCAAACCCCTTAACAAAACTTCACAATACCCTTCGTTAGCACATGACGCACCTGGAAAGTCCTTCGGTCTCTCGGCGATCCCTCAGTCCATAGGTTCTTGCTCTAGCTTCAACCCAGACAGTCTAGTAAAAGCTGTCTTCGAACGTCCCACATAAAATCCCGACGCCATGAGCAAAACTGTAGTGTGCACTGGCGCGAAACTTAACGTTGAGAGCGTGCGGCTCCCCATTACGAAAGCTTGATGTAGACCGGGCAAATCGCATTCAACAATACCGTGACACGGACGGAAATCCCTTCGATGGCGGGCTAAGCTTTAGAAATTCCCAATTAACAATCACGAGGCCCGGATGCCCGGACGATTGAGAGTATCAAGACATCGATTTTGGCAGAGTGCAGTCCACACGCGGGGACAATAATATGCAAATGTCTCGGCCACAGCAACAGCGAGTGAGACTATCTTAGTGGCTCGGGGCGCAGGGAGCACAAAACCGACCAAGTGGCATTCACGAAATGAAAAAATAAAATGTAAATTGTTTTATATTATCTCGCTCGGTTCTTACGTATAAATTACACAGTCAGCGACATCCTTTAGCCATGTGGTGAATTTGAATATCGCACGCTCCATCACAAAATCTTCATCGATTTTCCGCCGCGTGGTTTCGACTCGTATATGCGGTATGCTTCAAGGGGTTGGAGGAGATAGCTTGAAGAAGTTCCAGGACCTTGAAACTCAAGAAATACCAATGCAAAACTGACCCCAAAAGCAAGAAAGCTGAAAAATACTAGAATTTCCAAGCAGGAATTTTTGGTTGCCTACCCATCCAGGAGTTTGTTGAGAATATTTTAGGGTCTTTCTCTGACATGACTGTAAGAAAATCCGCATCCAGTCTAAAAAATAAACGGATTTGCTTGCAGGTACAGACCCGGAAATGGGGGACGTATCTCATGTTCCGGTATGGTACACCCGACCGGAGCTGGCAATGGCACGGAGTATAGAGAGAGGGATAGAGGAAGAGGGTGTGTGAGAGAGGTCGCTCTCCGGATTCTAAATTTATTATTTGCCGGTGATTTATGCGGCGGGAGGGCAGGCAGGCAGGCACTACTGCCACGCGAACGAGTTGTAGGAGCAGCAGTTCCTTCCTTCCTTCTCGGTTGGCACCCCAACATGTAACAGTAAAATCGCCCGAATCCGGGATTCCCCCGGAGCGTAAATGCCTGCGGCATGCCGGCCGCAATAACTGTGTTAGAGGGTGGTATGGGTAACATGCGGGAGGGAAGCCGGCACGGGGCGCACACACATACACAATCCACACATCGCCCGTGCGGAATTACAATCGCGAACCTTTTTTTCTGGTGGCGGGATTAGGGACGTAAATAAAATCAAACATATAACAAAACGCCCGCGTATAGAAAAGGGACGGGGACGACAAAAAATGCGGTTCGAGAGTTTGATGGGTTTGGTTTGAAAATTATTAAAATCATTTTGACCGTTTAGTGAAAGGATCCTGAGAATTCGTTATAGGGGTCATAGTGCGGCGACCCCAGAGCTATCGACAATGTCAACAACATGTCAATTCCATGTCGATTCCAAGACTTGGGGAATAGAGGGTTCAGCAGATGTCTTTTCTTATATATATATAAAGTATATATAAAATATAATATATATAATATATAAAATATAAAATATATATATATATATTTTATATATATATATATATATATTATATATATATATATATATATATAATAATATAAAATAATAATAATAGTAATAATAAATAAATAAAATAATAGCTCAAGAGCGTAAGTAACGCTGATAAATCATTGCGCTGAAATGGAACGAAGAGGCGAATGAATCAAGAGATGAGAGAATAGCAGTTTCAGAAATAGCTGATGATGTGATAATCGATCAAACGTGACAAATGGTTTCTTTAGGGTGAAAAACCTCCCTCTCATCTTCTGCATTTCAAGTTCTCCCCTAAAAAACAAGATCACTTCTCTTCCATGTTTTCAGTTCTCATCGTTCAAACTGATATTGACTGGACTCAACAATTGACATCAGCTTGAGAAACTGCTGACGTCGATGAATACAATCTGGAAGGATAAATAGTGGTGTGGGAAAAAGGATGCATGTTTCCACCAGATCAAGATTCCCGCTTGGTCACAGGAAGAACACGAATCTGGAACTCATTCCATTGACAACATTCAAAGGGATGGTAAGGGAAGATGTGTGGTCTCCATCCCAAGTTGGGGAATTCTCAAGACATTGCTGAACGACGATTCAAGGCTCTTGAGAAAAAGCTGGAAGCAGATCCTGATTTTTGAGAATCACATTCCTGTCTCATGTCAGAGTACGAGTCATCAGATCACATGACCAAGCTCTCTAAGATAGATACTACTCAAGATCTTCCACACGATAGTGTTGTGAATGGAGCGAGTAATACTACCAAATAAGAGTGGTTTTTGATGGGTTTTGATCAACGACAACGGGGATCTCAACTGACGATTTGAAATTGGTAGGCCCTCCAATACAAGATTCACTGTTCAACATTCTTGTGCGATTCCGATTTTATGCAGTTGCGTTTTCTGGCGATGTCCAAAAGATGTATCGTCAGGTGCAAGTTGCAGTCAAAGACAGAGCATTCCAAGCATTGCAAGTAGATGGCAGAGATCGCGGGCGAATCTCATTCTTTTGAACCATATGTATATTTCACGACGTGTGATATGCAGAATGGCTAGTAGAATTGAACTGCGTTTTTTTATGCATCGGAAATCGCCTATGCATCATGCATTCACGTTGAGTCAGTCGATTCTGAGGGAGCCATTACTAATCATTCTACGGTTTTCGTCAGTGTAGCGGATGTTTGGACGAGGTGCAAGATCGCCTACCAACACAGAATAATCCTGCCGATCTTGCGTCTCGCGGTGTGTCTCCAGTCCTCCCAAGAGAGGCCAGGCTATGTTGTAATGGACCTATATGGTTGTCCATGCAGAAGTAAAATAGCTCCAATGAACTTGAAATTTGAATTCTTCACAAACCGAAAGCAGAATGCAGTGGTTCTTATCAATTTTCTATATGTCGAGAATCGTTTGATTTCAACTGGACAATCGAAATTTCTCACAAACAATGTTTTTTTGACATTTTCAACCTCGGACAAAGAAACAAAGGAAATGTTTGACATTGTTAAGTTCGATAAGTTTCCACTGCACTACGAGATTCACGGTCGTGACACCAGAACGGCTCGAAATATTTATATATCCAATTATAATCTAACAACTTACACCAAAATTCCTTACTACACGTGTAGCAAAATTTTTGATAATCTCCCAATCAAATCTATGAAGGACTTGAAGACTTTCAAATGGGAGCTAAAGGAATTTCTGTCGGAGCATTGTTTTCATTCTCTTGAAGAATTTCACGACTCTCATGCCGAGTAGACTATAATACTTGTTCTAATGTACAGAGTGAGCCATTGATATGGGCGAGCTCAATTACACCTACGCCATTAATGATATCGAAGTGAACCAGACGGCACTGCAAACGGGAGGTCGAAGTGCAGTTTGTAAATGTATTTTGCTCCCATACAGGGTGCCCCATTTTTGCAGAGCAGTTTTTGAACGAGCTTTTGTAGATGGCACCCCCTGTATATTTTTGCATATTTGGATTTGCCCTATCTCAGGCATTACAAATTTGTTCAGTTTTTTGCAATTCGCTTCAACAGTTCAGAAGTTATTGATTTTTTTCTAAAAATTAATGCGTTTGTAGGCACCTACTAAATAAACCGCAAGGCACTTGGTTTTAAGGTTATCAAGTTGGGACTTTGCTCATGTTCAAGCAATAACATAAGGTATCTTTTGGCGGTAATATCGCCTATTTCCGTTTCGGTATTACCTTGCTGTGACACATTGATTTTGGTAAACTTTGATGTGCCATAACTTAATTTTTACAAATAGCACCCCCTGTTTTATTCGTATCAAACGTCTCATTTCACATCTTTTGTACCTCTTATGTTTTTTGTCAAAAGTGGATAGTTTGGAAAATAATTCGGTTTTTCTAAAAACTGGAAAGAAATTTCATCGATTAAACTCAGCGTGCAATGAAAATCAACTAATTCTGACAACCAATGTTAAAGTGACTATTGTACGTCACTTTTAAATTTTGACAAGAAATTTTGTCATTTTAAACCGTTTTTACGATTGCAAATGTAGTACTAAATGTTTTTACTATTGATTTGTTGCACCACCTCAATAAATAATATTGTTTAGTTCCTTGCTCCGACATTTTGAGTTTTTTAATTTTTACATTATAATTTCTTGTCAAAATTTGGAAGTGACGTACAATAGAAGTCATATTGTTGGTTGTCAGAATTAGTTGATGCAGTTTGGATTTAGAATTAGTTTGATTTTTAAGTTGATTACTTGATCCGGTGCCATGGTCTGCGAGGTCACCTGATCTGACTGACCCGATTTTTTCTTCAGGACTTTGTTTACGATCGAGTGTATGGAGCTTAAGTCAATATCAAGGAAAATATGAAAGAAATAATCTGAGAGACTTCCCGTAGCATTTTTTATTTTCACTTGATAATTTTTTGTCAAAATTCAAAAGTGACGTACAACAGAAGGCACTTTGACATCGATTGTCAGAATTAGTTGATTTTCATTGCACGCTAAGTTTAATCGATGAAATTTGTGTCCAGTTTTCAGAAAAACCGAATTATTTTCCGAACTATCAACTTTTGAGAAAAAACATGTGAGGTAAAAAAGATGTGAAATGAGACGCTTGATACGAATAAGAAATACAAAACAGGGAGTGCTATTAGAAAAAATGAAGTTATGGCCCTTCAAAGTTTACCAAAATCAATGTGTCACAGCAAAATGATACCGAAACGGAAATAGGCGACATTACAGCCAAAAGATACCCTATGTTATTGCTTGAACATAAGCAAAGTCCCAACTTGATAACCTAAAAACCAAATGCCTTGCGATTCATTCAGTAAGTGCCTACAAACGCAATAATTTTTAGAAAAAAATTATAACCTCTGAACAGTTGAAGCGAATTGCAAAAACTAAAAGAATTTGTAATGCCTGAGATAGGGCAAATCCAAATATGTATTCAAAAATATACAGGGGGTGCCGTTCAAAAAAGTTCTTTTAAAAACTGCTCTGCAAAAATGGGGCATCCTGTATGGAGCAAAATAATTTCACAAACTGCACTTTGACCTCCCGTCTGCAGTGCCGGTAGGTTCATTTCGATATCAATAATGGCGTAGGTGTAATTGAGCTTGCCCATATCAATGACTCACCCTGTATATCTGTCGACCAGACTCATTTACTCAGTCCGTGTATTTGAGTTTTTACATTATATGTATTCGGAACTGCCTACTTTGTGACTATTTTTATTTTTTTGTTCATATTTTGACGTTTCCATACATAGTCCGGCTGGTAAGGGAAACCACCTTGCTTTTCAGAGACAAGCGACGAAATTTGGCACACTTGTTCACTAGACCCTACTCTTCGATTTAGGAAATGTTGCCACCATCTGCGGAAATCGTGCAGACACCTTATACAGGGTTCAGTAGAAAAAATTTGTTGAAAAATCGTAAATCGTGAACCATAACCGGTGGACGTATGTTGATCAGAATATTGATGACTGATTCCATGCTCATGAAGATGCTGCAAACAGTTTTGAAATATCTTGAGGCGTTTTTGAAATACTTTGAAAGGAGTGAAATCTCTTCAACTTTTTTCTTTTTTCAATAGATCAGTTATTTTTGGAGATATTGAGCTGCAACTTGATATTCCGGCAAACAAAAATATGTTTTCAATGGAACGCGATGTGGAGCTATCGACAAAGCCTGCTAGATTCGAAACTGAGATTTTTTTCCATCGTGAGCGCCATCTTCAAATTGCCTTTCGTGAAATTGTTGAAAAAACAACAGGTAAGGACTTTAATGGACACACACGATGTTTTATCATGGAAAACCAGGTACTGAACTGTGGCAATGACCTCTTTGCCCAAGAAACGTTATCAAGTTCGTTTTTCCTGTTTTTCCTCAACTTACGTGACAATCATGACCGAATGAAACTTTGGATCAATTGAATGTTTGCGATATTTCAATCAACATTGATTTGCAACGTCAGTCACCAAATTTCATCATCATCAGTCAAGTGGGGTTCTTTTGGCAAACAGTTGAACAAAAAGTCTGCTTAAATATTTGTGAAATGGGCAAAAAATGCAGGGTCACCTTCTGCCCTCCAACCCGATTAAAGAAAATATGTACCCAAATGTGCTCCGTAGTTCAAAGCCAAGCTCAAACTGATTGTTAGGTACATTTTAGTTAGCAGGAGGGACGTGAAAAGTGTTGCTACAGCTTATACTTGAAGCGTTTCTGGCTATAACAAACAAAAAACGTTTCAAATATTAAGCTGTAGCAACACTTTCGACGTCCCTCCTGCAGGAGTAAGATGGAAAAATCCATTTCGGTTCCACTTGAAACTACAGCAGGCATCCCTCCAAACTCTTTCAGTATCAATTGGTAGCATTTTTGGTAACAAATTTTCTTCAATCGGGTTTGAAGGGACGACGTGACCCTGCCGTTTTTGCTTATTTCACAAAAATCGAGGCAAACTTTTTGTTCAACTGTTTGCCAAAAGAATACCACTTGGCTGATGTTGATGGAATTCAGTGACTGGCTGCACAAAATAATGTGGATTATAATGTCGTTAACATCTAATCAATCCAAAGTTCCATTTGGTGATGGTTTCCACCTAAGTTGAGGGAAATCAAGAAAAACTAACTTGATAACGTTTCTTGGCTGGAGAGGTCATTGCTGCAATTCAGGACCTGGTTTTTCACAATGAAATGAACGCGTGTGTCCAATAAAGTCGTTACCTGTTGTTTTTTTAACAATTTCATGAAGGGCAATTTGGAGATGGCGCTCACGATGGAGAAAAAGTTGAAGATCTCAGTTTTGTATCTAGCAGGCTTTGTCGATGGCTCCACATCGCGTTTCAATAAAAGCATATTTGTTCGCCGGAATATCAAGTTTCAGCTCAATATCTCCAAAAACAACTAATTTATTGAAAAAATAACAAAGTTGAAGAAATTCCATTTCTTCCAACGTATTTATTTCGGAAACGCCCAAGATATTTCAAAACTGTTTGCAGCATCTTCATGGGCATGAAATCAGTCATCAATATCCTGATTTACATACGTCCACCGGTTATGGTTCACGATTTACGATTTTTCAACGATTTTTTCTACTGAACCCTGTATGAATTGTCTGCACGATTTCCGCAGATGATGGCAACATTTCTAAAATCGAAGAGTAAGGTCTAGTGAACAAGTGTGCTAAATTTCGTCGCTTGTCTCCAAGATGCAAGGTGAGTCCCATACTTGTAGCTTAACGTCCGGACTAACATGTTTAAATGTCTGAAGGAAATTAAGGATTACATCACATTACATTACATTACATTGGGACTTCAAAGAAAAGGACGGCCATGTCCGAGTCGTTGGAGTCCAGACCGCTCGAGTCATCTTATCTGAAAACGAGCGCGCACAAAGATCTTTCCTCTTCCCACCGAGAAGAATTGTGAAAGTGTTCAACCGATTGGTTCATAACTATTCTTCAAGTTAGTTCTTTTTGAAGGCAAGTCCTTCAAGGCCAGGGCTATGTTACGTACGAGGTTACGTATAAGTTAAATTTTCACTTTGGAAATTTTGTTTGCTTGAAAATTTAAGTCATCGAGTTGCTGTATGAGCAGACGGAAGAATACAGCGTTGTTTAAAAAGGCTAGTGGTGTTTTCTTGCAGTAAGCGTAGTTGAATTGGAGAAATCCAGGTAATATCAACAGTTCACTTGAACGATGACCACAAGGTGTCTTCGAGCATCAAGTTCATCAGTTTTTGGCATTCGGCACCCCGATGGCGCTACGGAGAACTTACTTTTATCGCAACCGTAACTACGTATACAGCATAGAGGAAACCCGCAGAGGGAAGCGCGTTCTTCACATCTCTCCGCCTTTCAATTTCATCTAATTGCCTTTACACAGTAGGTGCCGCAACGGCCTATATTCACCGTCGCGAGGCCTCATCCGCCAAGAGAGGTGCACACACCGCATGAAAACACAATTTCCTCCACTTCTCCGGGTCATTTGCATTTTTATTTTATCGCCCCTTCGGCCTCTGCAGCGCGACGCGAATATTCAACCAGAGAGGACGAGACCCCGGAGCTCTTACTTTGTATACGGTGTATGTTTGGCAATGTATGTATACACATTCTGGTGCATGAGTGTGCAAATCTAAAAACAGCCATGATGCGGGGATTAAAGAGCGAAACGAGAGCAAAACAGAAACCAAAATGAGCAGTAAAACGCACGATTTTAATTTTAGCGAGAAACATTCAAAAATTCCGCACGCGCGTATACACATGTGCGCGTCCCAATTTCGATGCTAATCGAGGGTATACGCATACCGGGAGGGTTATGGTCCGTGTATGTATGCCAGTGTGGTATCCGAATGATTACAAAGATGTGTACCTACATCAGGTTAATTAAAGTTAGTCCCGAGGGTGCATGTAGGTAAGGGATTCGGCCGGATGATGGGGCGAGAAGTAGCAATAGGGCGGACAGCCGCCCCTGTTGCTGCCTTTTATTGCGAATTATCGGATCATAAAGCATGCGTGTGATTTTCTAGTGATTTTAAATGGCTTTTTTATACAGAGTGAGCTACAGTCTATGTTATTAAATTCAGACGACGATTTCCTTGATTATTATATCATAAATTATATTCTTTAATGTTTTCCTTGACTAACTATGTGAGCAAGTTTGTTGTAAGCCCAAGCAGCAACACCTTAGTAGCTTGCTAAGGTTCGCTAAGCAATTGAAGTGGCCCACCCAAAATTTTTGATGAAGTTCAAAGTGTCGTAGCTCCCGAAAAATAGGACTAATTCCATTTTTTTTCTTTTTCCCCATACCTGCGCTCTTTGTCTATCAGAAGACGGATACAGGATCAAGTTCAAATCTTCCTTGTTAGTTATACAGGGCGTCGCGTAAAACCCTTCAAAAACCAGTGGCGCCGAATAGACCTTTTTTTGTGGCGCTCGTCATACCTCAAAATGAGGGGGGGGGTCTGGAGGAAAAAAAAAGGAAAAAAGGAGAAGAAAAGAAAAAGGGAGAAGAAGGGAGAAAAAGAAGAGGAAGAGAGACTTACTCAGCAAATCATTGGATATTATGATTATTAGGCACTTTGATCTGCATGTTGTTTGGCAATCTCCAATGCATGTCGGTAGGGAATACGACCACTCTCCGTTTTCCAATATTGTGCCATTTCGAAAATAACTTTTGATAATGAAAAACCTTTTATTCAGTTTTGAACATTTTCAGAGACCAACACTGGCATTCAATAGTTTATTCAGTCATTATGGCCTCGATTATGGCCAACCATTGATAACATATAAAATAATGATTTCATAGCAGTTTTGATAGCTCGTAGTTTAGCAGCTCGTAGAGTTTTGATGGTCTAAAATTTTCTTCGCCATAGTAACTTTTTATGAGTTCGGCGCCACTGTCAAAAACTAAAAAGTTTGAGTAACTCTCAATTTGAAAAAACACGTTTTTGGACATTTTCAACTATTCCAGGGAGGATGGTACACCCATATCTCGAAACGGTTTTTCAATTTTCTCATTATCTGTCTTCACTACAGGGTGATTCAAGAAAAACAACTTCTTGGCTTTTTGGTCATAGCTTTTTTTCTTGTTGACCGATTTTTATAATCTATAGCTCATATGTTAGAGCTAAAGCTTCAGGGAATAAGAATATGTCTTCGAAATTGATGCAGAAGAAAACTTGAAATCGAGACTCTGCATCAAAAATGACACAAATCTGAATAACCCCCAAAGTCAGATCTGGAGATGGAACTCGTCCGAAATCAATTTTCTTTCAAGTCAACCATTAATATGTATACCTTTTTCTGTATACAGGGTGATTCATGAGCAGTGTGCCAAACTCAAATGCCAGGTAGAGGAAGTCAAGGCGAGTCAAAATCGATAGGTTTTGTTTTTTTTTTCGTCATCCCTTACAGAGATACAGGGTGAGCTATAAGTATGTTGCAAAATTTCGAGAGGCAATATCTCGGCAGCGGTTCATGATAGCTCAATCAAATTCACCAGTAACGTTACTCTAGTCAAGCTCGGCAAAATGCCGTACGATCAAAAAAAAATCCAGGACCGGACTGAATTTTTTTTTTGACCTAAAAAGTATATTTTTTGTGCGATTTTTTTAAAATCTACTAGCATATTCGGAAAGATCAGGAAAAATGTTCCAAAAATTGCAATTCAATTTGCACGGCACACCTAAACTGTTCCGGTCAGAATTAATAAACTAACACCTCACCCCTGCGAATGCAAATTTGACGATGCATATCAATGGAATGAACTGATTTACTCCATTCAGATTCATCAGTCGAATATGTCTCTGCATTTTTTTGGCACAGAAATGCGCTTTAGGAAGGACCTTGAAAAATTCTGAGAATTCCCAGACAGCACATAAACATTTTCAAAATGTTTGTGAAATATTAAAAGCCAAATATTATAATATCTATAAAATATTGGAATTCATTCAGTGAATATTGTATAAATATTTATTGAATGTTTTGATGTCTCGCTTTTTAATATTTGTACAATATTTGCCAAAAATATTTTGACAACATTTAGAACCGGGTATTATTAGAAATTAAAAAAAAAGTTTGTTTTTCTCCTTATTGGCCTTTTTTGGCCATAGGAGCTCGCCTTTATTTCATATACAATTGATTCAGCTGAAAAATTGCCTTTCAAAGACGACACAACGCCAAGGCTACAGCAGGAATCGAACCCGCAATCTCCGCACCATAGGCAGATACTGACCACCTGTGCTACGGGGCCGTTGGGAAGATTCAGTGGTTCTGGGTAAACTACTATGTGAGCACGCAGATGTCCGCTATATGAATGATATGAATTTTGCTAACTATATATCTGAAAGATGCTGCAAGGTGTTGCATTGTTGATTTAGCAGTTTGGTTGTTGCTCGGCTACCGCCTCGTTCCTAAACACGCGGATTTATTATTCGCGTACTTGCTACATAAATTACCAATAATAATAATAATAATAATAGGTATTTATTCATCTTTGATGCATGTGTACATTAAAAACAAATGTGATGCACTGTAGACTTGTCCCTAACAATAAATTAAATAACAAAAAAGCATAGACAGAATTAAAAAAAAAAAAAAAAAAAAAAAACAGATAACAGCAATAACAATAACAACAGTAGATATCAGATCCAGGTACGTGGTAAGGTTAAAAAATATCATTTATTCGGTCAATGCCTGATCTTATTCAACATTAAAAATTCTTCCGTTGTATAAAATGCATTTTCCATGAGAAACCGGCTCAAAACTCTCTTGAAACTGACGAGTGTTTTGATCTCCCCGAACAGCTCTAAACTTTTATTATAGAATTTTATTCCCTGGTATTCTTGAGAGTTTTGTGCCACCTGCAATCTAGAGAAGGGTTGGCGTATCTGGTTACATTTTCTAGTGTCGTGATGATGCATAGACCTATTTGATTTGAACTTGTGCTCATTAGCTTTAATGTACGTGGCTGTTTGCAAAATATATAAAGATGGTAGGGTCAGAATGTGATACTGTTTAAACAGTTCCCTGCAAGATGTCAAAGGACCCACACCCGCCACACACCTCAAAACTTTCTTTTGAACGACAAAGACTTCCCTCATATGTGCCGATGATCCCCAAAAAGACAAACCGTAGTCCAGAATTGGCTGGACCAAGCCGAAGTATGTCATTCTCAAGATTGCGTCCGAGACTGTGCCTCTGAGTTGGCGCAGGAGAAAAAGCGTGCCGCTGAGTCTACCCGCGACCACTTCCACGTGCTTTGTCCACGTTAATTTTTCGTCTATATGCAGGCCCAGAAATTTAATTGACCTAGCTTTTGCAATTGATTTTGATTCAAGCTTTATGAGGTAGCTAGAGTCGCGTAAAACGTTTTTAGGTATGAATTCCATGTAGAACGACTTGTCAGTATTCAAAGTTAGGCTGTTTTGTAAACACCACTGTGTCAGTTCATCGCAGGCCAGGCTCGCTTTAGACAAAGTTCGAGAAAGGCTGTCCTCAGTTATTAAAAAAGTCGTATCGTCGGCATAAATCACGGTCTCAGAGGGGGACCCGCACTTGGTGATGAGGTCATTTATAAAAATAATAAATAGAGTCGGACTTAAAATCGATCCTTGGGGTACACCGACGTTTGCAGTGTTAGGTCGTGACCTCGCGCCCGCTATGAAGACGGACTGCGTCCTATCCCGCAAAAATGATTTCACCCACTCGTTTGCAACTCCACGAATTCCCATGCAGTGTAACTTTCCCAACAGCAACTCGTGGTCGACAATATCAAAAGCTTGGCTTAGATCATAGTATATCGCCAAAGGATATTGTTTATTATTTAATGCGCCATGTATGAAGCTCATCAGCTGCGACACTGCCGTGTTGATAGATTTTCCCTTTCGGAAACCGTGTTGATTTCCATGCAACAGCAGGTATCTCTCCAAAAAACCAACCAATCTGGCATTGAAACAAAATTCGAATATTTTATTCACCTGGTTTTGTATGCAAACGTTTCTGTAATTAGTGACTTGGGTTCGTGAACCTTTATTTTTGTAGGTATTGATTTACCATGTTTCAGCATCGCCGGAAATACGCCAAGCAAAAATAATTTGTTGATGAGGTAAGAGAGAGGGGCACTTATTTCACTTTTCACAGCTTTGAGAACGTCGCCGCGTATCTCGTCGGTTCCAGCCGATGTTTTACTTGTTGTTTTTGTGATAGTTGTTATTATTTCATCGGGGGTTGTAGGGAACAGAAAAAACGTTGCGGGGTTATTTTTCTGTAGAGATGTTACGTTGTTGAATGATTTTGAAGAAGATTTTTTGCACTTATTGAAGAAAGCGCTAAAGTGATCGGCAATGAATTTTGGGTCATCAATGTTTACGTTATTTTCGTCGATAAGCGACGTGACTGTGTTATGTTTTTGTTTGTTTCTCGATTCATTGATAATTTTCCAGCACTCCCTTGAAATGTTTTTTGCGTTTATAATCCTATTGTTATTTTGTGTCTTTTTGTAGGCTTGAAGTTTGTGTTTATAGATGGCTTTGACTTCCCTATACTTCGCATTGTAGTGTTCATTATTTATGGTCCGGATGCTAGTTGAAAGTACCTTGCATTTTTTGATGAGAGATTGCCACTCGGTGGAAATGTTCTTTGCATCGTAGTCTTCCGATCCAGAAAGGTAGCCATCAGCGCCATCTATGCCGGCGGCGTATACAGGGTGATACAGAAAAAAAAAGATGGAAAATTATATTTGAATAACCGTAGCATGTGGAGACGTTCAATTTACCACATACATTGACTGTTTTATGCTTATGAAATCGCAACAAACTGTTCTTGGTTACCTTGAACCGTTTTCGAAATATAGGGGAAAACCAGAAAAAAAAAACAAAACACTCTTTTTTCCATAAATAAGTGATTCTTCGAGATATTGACACAATACTTGGTATTTCCACTAAAAGTAATGTTGGGAATAATATGAGCTGGGTAGCCAATTTCTAAGCAAACTATTTCCAGAAATACGATTGTCAACTTTTTTTTCCTCTTGAGCACCATCTTGAATCTGCCCTGTGTGGCATCGTTGAAAAAGTGATTGGTTATTATAATAATGGTAACATGGAATCATTGTATCGCAAAAACAACTTCCTCATCATAATCGAGTGACCTCTTCGGCGAAAAAGAATTGTCATTCACGTATTTTTTGGCTCTTCAAAGCTTTAGTGCCCATGATGACATTTGCAACATCTGGAATGGTAAAATATATCACTCATTATGAACCTTGATGTACTTTGAGGTAGCCCACCAAGTTTCACCATCATCAATTGAGAGGTTTGTTCTTAAAAGCTGTTTGAACAAAATTTGTGTCGTTTTTTTTTTGAAAAATACAAAATATTGGGTCTCTCACCCTCACTTGATCCCTCACTGAGGATAGCCTGAAACCGAAAGTCTCCGAATTTTCCATGATAATGGTTCAGTGGAAAGTGTTCTTCAATGTTTAGTTGTCAAAAATTGCATAGTGGCGTTCAGATTTCAGACAGAGAGCGACAAAGAAGTTCATGCAGTAAAAAAAGACATAAATTACAGTCGAGAAAAAACTAGTCCAGAGCTAGACTGAAAGCAGTCTGGAGACCTTGCTTTTCATAACATAAATGTGCAATTTGGTACACTGTTAGAGCTTTAAGTTAGTAATGCTTCAAGCCTTTCACCCACGCTTGAGAGTATTACAGAACCTGTGTATTGCGGGAAGCCTATCTAAAAGGGACATTTCCAGGATTTCTCCGTTGCATTGAAAGCTGTGTCTTTTTTCACTGCATGAACTTCTTTGTCGCCCTCTGTCTGGAATCTGAACGCAACTATGCAGATTTTGACAACTACACATTTAAGAGCAGTTCTCAGTGAACCATTAGCATGGAAATTTTGGAGACTTTCGGTTTCAGGCTTTCCTCAACGAGGGATCAAATAAGGGTGGAAGATACAATATTTTGAATTTTCCATAAAAAAATCAAACAAACTTTGTTCAAACAGCTTTTGAGAATAAACCTTCCAATTGATGATTGCAAAACTTGGTAGGCTACCTCAAAGTACATCACGGTTCATAATGCGTAACATATTTCATCATTTCAGATGTTGCAAATGCCATCATGGGCACTAAAGCTTTGAAGAGCCAGAAAATACGTGAATGGCAATTCTTTCCCGCCGAAGAGGTCATTAAATTATGATGAGGAGGTTGTTTTTGCGATGCAATGATTCCATGTTACCATTATTATAATAACCAATCACTTTTTCAACGATGCCTCACAGGGCAGATTCAAGATGGTGCTCAAGAGGAAAAAAAGTTGACAATCGTATTTCTGGAAATAGTTGGCTTAGGAATCGGCTACCCAACTCATATCATTTTTAACATTACTTTTTGTAGAAATACCAAGTATTGTGTCAATATCTCTAAGAATCACTTATTTATGGGAAAAATAGTGTTTTTGTTTTTTCTCCTGTTTTTCCCCTATATTTCAAAGACCGTTCAAAGTAATCAAGAACGGTTTACTGTGACTTCATGAGCATAAAACAGTTGATGTATGTGGTAAATTGAACGTCTCCACATGCTTCGGTTATTCAAATATAATTTTCCAACTTTTTTTTTTCTGTTCCACCCTGTATACGCTGCCGGCATGGATGGCGCTGATGGCTACCTTTCTGGATCGGAAGAGTATGATGCAAAGAACATTTTCACCGAGTGGCATCTTCTCATCAAAAAATGCAAGGTTCATTCCATTTTATGCAACTAGCATCCGGACTATTATTGATTTATTGATATTAGCCATTTCACATACAAGTCTGTGCAACTTACTGATCTCGGAATTATATTGTTTGGGAGAATGCTTTTTAATTTTGTGTCTTTTATATGTGAACGCGCTATCAAAGTGGTATTTTAGTGTACTGTAAAAGGCTTCAAATTGTGCGTCAAACTCATGCTCATGATATTCAATTGGTGTCGAAATAAATTAAAGTGACATATTTGTACGAAACAAATGAAACAACGAATGTATTTCACGACATTATGAATCATTTCAACCGTAACAAAGAAAAAACCTATTGTAGGCCGTTAAAAAGACACTTTCCGGACCGCAAACCGAGTTTTGCTAATTTAAAGCAAACTACACTTGAAGTCAAAGGGATGTGAAACGCTATCTCTTCAACGCAACACAACTATATATTTTAAAGTTCCGTGCAAATGAAAAAAACAAAAACCGGAAGTCACATTGCCTAGAATACTGTAAATATTAGAGAAATTGAGTCCACTATATATTTCGATGATATTCATTGCTAAATATTCAATAAATGTTCAAAATATTTGCTGAATGTTTGTACAATATTTCACCCTAATATTTCTGTGATATTTGTGACGGATATTTTGTAAACATTGATCGAATGTTGTAAATATTTACTACCAAATATTTTCAAAACATTTCGTGCTGTCTGGGTTCAGTCTATCAAAATGATAGACAGTGTGGGCGAGAGAATGCAGCCTTGTTTCACGCCACTTCCGATGTTCACTGAATCTGTCAGGTTTCCTTCATGTGTTATTTTTGCCGTTGTATCCTCGTAGAACAGCCACATCATCCTCACGAATTTTTCCTTCAAACCATACATTGCAACAATTTTCTATATTTTCTCTCTCTATGGTATCGAATGCCTTTAGGAAGTTAATAAAACTGACATACAACTTGTTCTGCCATTTTATTGATTGCTCAACGATAATCCTAAGGATGCATATTTGGTCTGTGCATGATTTGTCTGCTCTAAGCCCTGTTTATACTGTCTGGTCAACCCTGTATATTTTGTACATGTCTCTGTAAAAGCTGGTGGTCAAGAACATAATTATGGCATGAGGAATATCACAAGGCCTTCCAACACTCACTGGGAGAATAATTTTGAGCTCCATCGATTCTCTTTGTGCACAAAAAGCATTTAGAATGAACAAGAATGTAAAAATATATAATATAAACAGATCTATAGGTATGTACAAGAAATTATAACAATAAAATCATGGTGTCACAACTTCCCATTCCCAGTCGCCTTCCAGTGGTGTTTCGTTGACGAAATCGAAATTCCATTTCTGCTTGGCCCTTTCCCTGGCAGCCTCCGTGGCTTCGTTCATTTCATTCTCGAGCTCTTCTCGAGTCGGTCCTTCAGAAAACAATCTGCGTCTCACCGAATCGTGCCTACCGGTCGTGCCTTTGTTGGCATAACTGCGTGAAGGGGTGCCTGGCGGAACCATGGAGGCCTCTGGGGCTCGAACCGGAGCACTGGAGCGTGAAAAAGGCTCCGAAACAAAAATACTCTCAAATTTGACACCGACACAAAACCCTTTGACAATGGCCGTTTGTTTGTTGACTGGTTCTATTCTTGAAAGTTTTTCGCAAACCAGCAGATGCCACTCCAGAGTGAAAGTTCTCTCCCACCCTCTCCTGAAACAATGAGACGATCATCATCTGTTTCCGGTCGCTGTGCGGTGGGTGTTGTGCGGGTATTATAATGGCGCCGACAATGGCGTTTTGTGCTCGGCCGGGAATCCCCCCGGACTAATGATGATAAGTGTCGCACGGAGCTTTTAATCCCAATTGTTTCTTGCACTCTGTGTTCCGGGACAGCGGTGCTAGTTCTGGCTGGCGATTGAATTCCGTCTCCTCCTAGATAACGTCCGTTCTGCCGGGGGGGTTGCGAAGCTAATGAAGCGGAATCATCCCGTCTGTAATGCTGTAATTGAATGTGTCTGAGCAAGAGGCGAGCAAGCTTCGCCGGGAGTTAATTGAGAGACGGACAAGTCTATTAACGTGACTTGCAATGGTGTCGTATAAGTGTATGTTTGCTGCAGTTTGCAGTTTGTCCCCTAGGAGTCTAGGTGCTTGTCACAGTAAAGTTTTTTTCCGTTACATGCCTAATTCAATTTTATTTTTATTTTAGTTGTGTTCAGCTTCAAGTGATTCGCAATATTTTTTTGCAATCAATTTCTAGCAAATACAGCAAGTAAGGCGGTAGGTATCGCATGTGACAGAATCTAGTTCTCGTATACTAATAATTAGTGACTAGAATTCAAAAGCAGTAAAAGAATACTAAGAATGGATTAAAAATTAAATTTGGGATTCAATACAGGTTACAGGTGGAAGGAATAAGATGTGGATACAAGCTAATGGCTAATACTAAGCTGATACCGTTCGGAGAACGTGAAAAGTCCCAATTTGAACGGAACGAAAAATTCAAATGGGTTAGAAGAGAGCGAACATAACTTCCTCCCTGCAAAATACACAACTGGTGAACAAAACCCGGACAAGAGATAGCCAGTAAGGGGTGTACCTTCAGAAAAAGGGCGGAGAGTTGTATAATCTTATTCTCAACAATAACAAATTCTTGACAGTGGCTGAGTTTGGTTTGGCCAGTATGGTAGCACCGGCACCGGGACGTCAAAAATATGATTTGAACTTCAAAAGAAATTAGACCAAGATTTTCTGCAACTTCCTCGGAAAATTCCGATTACTTTGAAAACCGATTGCAATCAATTTTTGAAATGCCATACATGTTTAGCTCTTTTGTATCGTCAAGATTTTTGAGGAAGAGCCCCGGAAAAGCCGGAATTCAATTTTCTTTTCATCTTTTAGGAAAAATGAATTTATCAAAACATTCCACTCAAAAATGTTGGTACAATAGTCCAGTCAAATTAAGCAAAAATCGGGCCAAACCGGAAATAAATTCGGAAGTTGACAAAATTTGGTGGATCGATGCAGAATTCAACATAGAATAACATACTGAAATTCCCGAAAATTCGAAGGCTTGGATTTTTTTTTAGGACCAATAAAAGAGCACCATCCTTGAAAGTTTTCGATTTTTTCTGAATAACTTGTAAACTATTGCCTTTAGAACACCAATACTCGCAAGGCAAATGTAGCCCGTTGAATTCCCAAGAGATCAGTACTAAACTCATTACTTTCTGATCAATAGCCTTTGAGATACAGTGTCTGCCGGAACGCAGTGAAAATTGCTCAAAAATTATTTCCGGATTTTACGTAACAATTTGCATAGTGTCAGTTCACGGGTTGTAACGTGGACAGAAAATGTGCGGATTTCAATCTGTTTCACGTGTTTGGAAAGCCAATTCAACATTCGATATCACACTTTTGTCTAGAAGTCGCCAACTTCAAAATGGTACTTTTCCTCGACCTTGGAAGTCGATACTTGATGTCCCGAAGAATCCCCAAAAATCGATTTTTTTCATACCATGCCATTTGCCTAATTTTCTAAGTAGGGCAAAACCATCCAGGGAATATATGAAGAATTGAATACCAAGAAAATAACATGTAACAAGATCTTTTTCCCAGTGATGGTTCCTGAGTTATATGGATTGAAAGACTACAACGATCTATTTGGAAGAAAGATATGTAGTTCGGACACCAACTGCTGAATACTGTACGAACCTTGCATTTGATGATGCAAAATGCCACTCAGCAGACGTATTGAATATACTCATGTACTTTCCACGTCTGCCAAGTGACATCTTACACCTCAAATGCAAGGTCCGTACAGTATTCAGCAGTTGGTGTCGGACCACCCAGTTTTTTGTCCAAAAAGGTCGTTTTAGTCTTCCAACTCATGAAACTCTGGAACCATCACTGGGAAAAAGATCCCGTTACATGTTATTTTTTTGGTATTCAATTCTTCATATATTCCCTGGATGGTTTTGCTCTACTTGGAAAATTGGGCAAATGGCATGCTATGAAAAAAATCGATTTTTGGGGATTCTTCGGGTAATCAAGTATCAATTCCAGAGGTCGAGGAAAAGTACCATTTTGGAGTTGGCGACTTCTAGACAAAAGTGTGATACCAAAGGTTGAATTGGCTTTCCAAAAATGTAAACCACAATAAAATCCGCACATCTGCTGTCCACGTTACAGCCCCTGAACTGACATTATGCAAATTGTTACGTAAAATCCGGAAATAAATTTTGAGTAATTTTCACTGCGTCTTGGCAGACGCTGTATCTCAAAGGCTATTAACCATAGAGTAATAAATTTAGTACTAATCTCTTGAGAATTTAACGGGCTACATTTGCTTTGCTGGTCTTTGTGTTCTAAAAGTGATAGTTTACAAGTTATTCAGAAAAAACCGAAAATTTCCAAGGATGGCGCTCTTTTATTGGTCCTAGAAAAAAAGCCAAGCCTTGGAATTTTCGGGAATTTCAGTATGTTATTCCACGTTAAATTCCGCATCGATCCACCAAATTTTGTCAACTTCCGAATTTATTTCCGGTTAAAAGCTATTTTGACTGGACTACAATAGTAGTGATTATAAAAACATGTGAAGGTAATAAGTAGAAAAAGGATTGAAAGTTATAGAATATAAAAAATCTCCTCCACTGACTGCCCCGAGTTAATAAAAGTCCTCATAATAGACGCAGCATTCCCACGTTGAATCCTTTGTCTCAGATAGAGTTTTGATCGATGTTCTTTTGTGACTGGATCGCAGTGAGTTCCGTAAATAATCGATGATGTTGGTAGCTTCCATCAAGCACCAGGGAACTAAAGTTTGCACAGCAAAGGGAACAAAGGCGTAATTACTGTTTTCCAATTTTTTTTACTTGTTCCTTTTTCTTGTGACCGCATTCGCAGCAACCGCACCGCCATATTATAGTCGGTGTGGTACGCGACATAAAATGGCAAAATACCGCAAATGAATTAGACGGGATGCCCTTTGGTATGATGACTACTTATACCAAGGTGATCAATTTTCGCTAAGGATGCGTCAACATTTCCCACTCAGAAAAAAAGATGGCGACGATTTCTGACAGGACCTAAATTTTTGTAAAACATAGGCATGTGGGATATGTTTTCTTACTAATTTTGACCTCCTGAACACGAATATCGAGTTTATTTTCACATTAGGAATCAAATCGACCTCATATTTCACATCTGAAAACTGGAAAAATAACAGACTCTCGCTTATTTTTGAATTGAAAATTTTGTGTGCCATTTACAGCAATTTCCAGCCTTGAGCTCGTTAAATAGATCCCATGGAACAAGTTAACAGTGTAAGTTCTGCAAAATAACCCTTCAAACATGGCCAGGGTGCGCCTCAAATCATACCAAAAATGGGCGCTGGGACATATTTTGCTGCGGCTGGTTGGGGAATATAAGTGTGAAAGGAAGAATGTTTTGCAATATGTTTTATTGTTTAATATATAAGCTAACACATACCAAGCATTTATCAACATACCATGGCAATTTGAAACAAAATATAAAAAACAAATTTTCATGATTTGTTCATAACTTTTTTATAACAGGTACAATTGATACCAAAAAAACGTAGCTTTGATTTTGATGATGTTTTTATCAAGGTAAATACATCAAGAGACCTTTCTCACCTGGAACAACCACCCTAGCTCAAAGTTTCAGATAATATAAAAGATCTTCGTCAGATCCGCGATTGTCAAACATCAGAAAAGCGTCTTTTAATAATTTCAAAGTCCTTCTTTGAACTTGTTCTGGAATGCAACATACGGCTGATGGTTAAGCTTTGGCTTGAAGTTTCCTGTCTCGCCCGTGAACTGATTCATGTCTAGAAACTTCTGGACTGGATAATATGCACCAACGGCGAAGGTCAGTAGGATCTTCAGTGTTATTCGTATTCCTATGCCACCAACTTAAAATTTGTTGTCTTGTGTGTGACGAAGTTTGCGAGAATGGAAGTAATGAGCTATCAATGGAGGCTCAAAAGCGTTTAGGACGTGGACAAGCCACAGAGCATGAAAACATACATCATGTATTATAGGTTCTATAGTTGCAAAATAAGAGTTGAAATGTTGAAAAGGTCTTGGTCGAGGTCTTGGTGCCTACCTGATCACTTTTTCATATGTTTTCCACGTCCGCTTTCTATGCCTGTTCACGTCCTAGGTGTTTTTTCGCCTTCACTGAAAACACTATACTTCCATTCTCTCAAATTCCAACACACACAACAAGACAACAAATTTTGAATAGGCGAGATTCAGTGCCATTTCTGCGCTTGTGCAACCATGCGAGGGGATTTGAGAATAGTGCCGTATGCTAACACATGTAAAAAGCGTAATTTCAACATTGTATATTATTGAAACGGCTGGAAATGGAACTTCCGAATTTTTTGTGGAAAAAAGAGCGTTTCTTGATCTTTCATTGTGTTCAAGACCAGCAATGATGGATCAGTTTTAGATACACGATGAGCGAAAATATGGTAACGTGTTTATCAGTTAGTGTTTTTTTGAAAATACCGCCCTATTTATAGCATTCTTCTCTGCCTCATGGTTGCCGTCCTGTCTGTCGATGGCATGAAACTGCAAGTAAACAAATGGTAAATGAAATTTTATCGGGTTATATCAAAGGTTTTGTGTTTTGTGTTTTCTGTTTCTTCTTTCAAAAATGACGGGCAGTTTGTTGAGTGCCTGACTGCAAAAACCGTACGAAAAAAACATTGCAGTTTCATTCCATGTGTGTTCCCAAAAAAACATCACCTTCTAGGCAACCAGTTATACACTGAAAACGGCTTTTTCGTTCTTTTCGGAACACTACGCGCGGAATGCATTTTTTCGACAGCAATGCACATGGACAACATTATTTCGCCTAATCTAGCATGGAAATCAGGAGTTTCTTGTCATCTATTTTTCTTTGTTAAATTGGTGGCTGAAAATTTGCAGGTTTTGACTTTTCCTAGCTCGCGCAGACGCATGAGTTCCATCCCCTAGCTTTGCGAACCTACAGCGCATGTCCGTGCCGCTGAATATCGCATATTGGTGCCATAGTAATAACACTGAAGATCCTACTGCCCTTTGCCGTTAATTCATATATAGTCCGAAAATTTCCAGACACCTCAATGAGTTCATGGGAAAGATAGAAATACTCATAGAAAACAACTTTGAACCGAAGATTCACCATCAGCCGTATGTTGCATTCCAGAACAAGTTAAAAGACAAAACTTTAAAATCAGAAGACGCTTTTCTGGATGTTTGGCAACCGCAAGTCTGACGAAAATGTTTTAATAATTATGAGTCGCTACACCGAAACTTTGAGCTAAAGTGGTTGTTTCAGGTGAGAAAGATCTCTTGATGTTTTACCTTGATGGAAAACTTCATCAAAATCAAAGCTACGTTTTTTAGTATAATTGAAAAAAAACTTATCAACAAATCATGAAAATTTATTTTTTCAGTTTTTCATCTGAAACTGGCATTGTATGTGGATAAATGCTTAGTATATGTAAGTTTCCTGTATAAAACAGTAAAATATATTACAAAACATTTTTTCACAATTACATTTCTTAATCAGTCGCAGAAAAATGTGCTCCCAGAGCCCATATTTTGTATGTTTTGAGGCGCACCCAGGCGATGTTTGTAGAGTTATTTAGCAGAACTTACACTGTTAACTTGTTCTGTGAGATCTATTTAACAAGCTCAAGGCTGGAAATCGCTGTAAATAGCACACAAAATTTTCAATTCGAAAATAAGGGAGAATCTGCTGATTTTGCGGTTTTCAGATGAGAAATATGAGGTCGATTTGATTTCTACTGTGAAAATAAACTCGATATTCGTGTTCAGGAGGTTAAAATTAGTAAGAAAACATATCCCACATGCCTATGTTTTACAAAAATTCAGATCCTGTCAAAAATCGTCGCCATCTTCTTTTCTGAGTGGGAAATGTTGACGCATCCTTGGAGAAAATTAATCACCTTGGTATGAGTAGTTATCATGCCAAAGGGCATCCCGTCTAATTCATTTGCGGTATTCAAAATCGTAGCACCCCGACTAATTAGCTGAGGCAGACTCTACGTAAGATGAGGCCAGTGTATTGTACCATTTTCGAATTTCTCCAGTCAATATTTTTGTTAAGGTGATAATAATATTCAAGTTTGCGTCAAGTCCCTCAATTTATTTTTTTATTTAGTTTAAATCACTTGCATAATTTACATTGATTCATTCATTTATTCATTCATTCAAATTTCTCATTATTCAATCTTTCAATTCAAACAGTTTTAAAGAAATGTGGGTAAAGTTAATAAAGCGGCGGCATGTGTATGCACGCGCACAATTTAATTCCTCAGCCGCGTTTATCGCTTTGAACAAAAAGTTATCAGGTCTTTCTTTTTCCTCGGATAGTTTGTTTAAAAATTCCGTCTTTTTCCGTTTCGAACCGTCAAAGGGTCAGCATGTAAAGAGGATCTGGAAGCTAAAATCCTGATAGCCATTTTTTTTTAATACAACCTAAGGTTGCTAGAAAGGCTGAAGAATTATTTTGTAAAAATCAGGAAGAAGTACTCTTAGCTGACCCTTTACCTTTATTTTTGGACGTATCTACGATTCGTTTTACTACGTACCATTTCTTTACGACTTATATCTACGCTCCATCATGTATTTTTCTGGCGTTAATCATCTGCAAAAATCACGGATAACTTCTTCTGCAACCTGAATCATCATCCCTGCTCAACTCTATTCAACTTTAGTCAACTTTATTCAACGATGCTCATCTCTATTCAACTTTAACCAACTTTATTCAACTTTCCTCATCTTTATTCAACTCAAACCAACTTTAGTCAACTTTAAACCAACTTCATTCATCTCTACTTATCTTTATCTCAACTTTATGCTGTCATTGCCATGTACAACGGGATCTACCCGTGAAATACCATCCAAGAACTTCATTGCTAATGCCGATCATCTCTACTCACCTTGATGCGAATATTTCTTCAGGACAAATGTACATCCCTTCTTCGATCCTGGTCAACAGGGAGATATGAGTAAGACCTATCAATTAAGCCCATTTCCTCATATTATTCGGTTGAACTTCGTGAACCAGAGTCGCTGGTATACAATAAATTCTGCAGAATTTAGGTAGCTCCCCCACGACACGCCGTTTTTTCATTTTGTATTTGTTGTATAAAGGGTACCTTGATTATTAGCGTTTGAACGTCGAACTTACCACCAGTATTGAGAAGAGAATTGGTGCATTTCAATTCTTTGTCTTTCTTGCATATTTTACCTGTACTTTCAAAACATATCTTTCTCTTTTTTTTAACCACATAACTTGAATATTTAATCACTCTTTTAATTACTATCTTTCCTAAAACATTCACACATTTCATCTGTACATATTCGTTTAGAGAAAATAGACATTTTTATTCGTTTTAAATTAACTTTTTTTTATTCTTTCACTTCAATTTAAAATCTGTAATAACTATAGTCAAAATATCGGAATACCGTTTTTCTGCTGTTTCTTCTTGACTGTGATGTGCTGGAAGCGGTTGGCGCCTGTATAAGTTGAAGTTTGTAAGTATTCCATCTCCGAACCCCCTTTTAAAAATTAGCGCTCACCGACTAAAAGAGTTGCCGGAGCAGGTGAACTCTTTTTGCAAATTATAGGGTACAGTATCTACACAGGTCGCGTCCCAGATAAGCATCTGACCTCGTCTCCAGGGAATAAGTGTTACCTCGTCAACTTGCTTTCCATCTTCCCTACTTAGACCAGCTGGCTCCAGAACTGATGGTATTTTTCTTGGCTGCAAAGCACGGCAGATGATGTTATTCAGCTCTTGGTGTCCGGAGGAGCATCCTGAACTTTTAGTACAGCATAAATCATGCGATCCATCTCTCTCTATACATTGTCACCACATGCACTTGTGTGGGACACAGATCCGGCAACCAAGGCGAAGGGCAGCAGATATACGGAAACTCGGAAAGTATTATTGTCCAACAGAGTGCCCAAAGACCTTGATGGAAGCGTTGTCAGCCATCTACTTGATTACGCTTCCATGGCGACAAGGTGTCTTGCTTTGGCTTTTGGTGATACAAATGTCGATGCCAGCGTTCCAAGAATTCGACTGCTGTTAATCGTGACCCAGTTTCGTTGGACCTTCTTGGCTGTTGGGATATCATTGTTGGTCATGCTCCACATTTTCATGGTTTTCAGGTAATCCGCAACTTAGATCTCGTCGGGTGTAGAACTAAACAAAATTGATGAGCCCAGACACAGAATGAATAGAACTTAAGAATGCTGGCACAGCAATATCTTTCAACGTCCGTATGTCTAAGCCATTAAAATGGCGCCCGTTAATTATGCAAATTGCCATTGCTCTTTGGACAAACTACGATTGATTTTATATCGGCATCCATGGGGGCTAGTAGTTCAGGTTATTTCCAACAAAGAAACTGTCCGTAAAGAAATAGTCAATTTTTGGAACTGCAAAACAATGTTCAGCAGGTAATATGCCACGTGTCAATCATTCAAGTCTTTCGGCCTTTTGAACAAGAGTACAATATCTTCGTGCTTCTTATTCAAAACGTTGGTGACCGCCGTGGACAAAAGAGGAGCTCTCAGTAGTTCCAGATCCTTATCAATATCTTTAATTTCAAGTGATAATCGATTGAAGTCTGCAATGATATCTGGACGAGGAGTCGAAAGAAAATATAATTCACAATTCGAGCAAGTGACTCCCAATCCGAGAGTGCGGCACTCATTTGTTATATTCTGGAAATCATTCATCACTGTCTCTGGCGAGCCAGCCAAAAATCCATCGTCAAGGTACCAAATGTTCAGGGTTAAACTTTGAACTTAGAATTTCAATTACTGGTTGCAAAGTAAGACTGACAATTCAGCTGTCAAAAATGTAACCAATAAAGAAGGGTTATTCCAGCAATTTCCACCAATCAGGCTATGATTAGATGAAAATTGCACTAGTGTAATTTCCGGTACGGAAATACAACTATGGAGGATGAAAATGGAAAATCGTTCCGTTCGAATTGTCATGCCAAATACATGTCGAGACTTCGTAATTACAGGAAATTTTTGGCTTTCAATAATTCGTGCTTGTTGGATACAGAAATCTCTTTCCACGCTATCAAATGTAAGATTCTCTGATTTTTTCAACGCTTTGGCAGTTTTCATTTTCTCACCAAGACTCGCTCCAAACAACCAGCCGTCTAATGGCGTCTCCGATAGGGTTTCTTTGAAAGATTCATTGAGATCAGTTGAAACTGATTTGAACAAAATTTTTCTTGTTTCGATTTTTTTTTTAGATGAAGGTCAGCCAAAAGGTTTCCACTATCACTAAGGACCTCAATAATTGCAAGCCGATCAGCCTATCCCCACCCCGTCCCCATCCAAAAGTATGGACAAGGCTTTTTCTACTGTCGATAAAGCAGTTCCAACCAAAGCCTGATTGCGACCAGGCGTTCGCCCCGACCAAATACAGCTGGCAAGAGAGAGGTTTCCAACTTCAGATTCAACTTAGGAGCACCTGATAGCGTGCAGTTACTGATTCGTACTTGATTGCGTACTTCTCTTCAATCTGGTTGCGAACCTCCGCGTCCGCATCCAACCCGAATTTCAGAATAGCTTCCCATCTTTGGGAAATCTTGCTGTGAATAGCTTCAGATTTTTCTGCTCCTAGCTGGATGATCGACCCCAAGACGGTGAGAATTTTTGGATCTAAGAGAGGAGCGTTCGGCAGTCCTGGGTCTGGGGCTATGCCCTCTGTCTGACGAGGAAACTCCTTCTAAGTAAATGCGACAGTTCGGGGACATAGGCAACTTCCACTCCCAGGCCTAGAAGGCATTTTTTCGTCATCGAATCTGGCAAAATATTGGGTCATAAACTAATCTTTCTGATTATTTTGATGTTGTGAGAATTTGAAGACATGAAATCGTCAGATATCCAATTTGAACTTCGAAAGAAATAAGACTACTTTTTTTGCAAATCATCAATTTGAAAACGAATCGCAATCAATTTTTTGAATGATATGAAACTTCAGCTCTTTCAAGTATAGTTTATCCTCAAGATTTTTAAAGAAAAACCGCGGAAAAGTCAAAGTGGATTGTTTTTCTGAGAGCTTTGGCGTCCCCAAACAGACCTATTCATTGTAAATGCGACAGTTCAGGAACACGGGAAATTTCCAATCCCAGGCCAACTAGGCATTCATTGCATCTCGCAATAGATTGGCAAAGTAGCATCACAAACTGATCATGCTGATATATTTTATATTTTCCCAATGATGCGGAAATCTGGTTACTCTAAATCGTCAGAAGTCTGATTTGAACTTCAAAAGAAATCAGACCGAAATTTTCAGGAAATCCAATTATTTGAACACAAATTCCAATCAATTTCCGAGATGGCGCACATCTTGAGCTCTTTTGTATACATATCGTGAAGATTTTTTAAGAGGTCCCCCGAAAACATCGAATTTTTCGAAATACGACAGTTCGGGGACACGGGAAGTTTCCACTCCCAGGACTATTATCAAGCATTTTTCCGTCATGGAATCCGGCAAGAGATCGACAAAACAGCGTCACAAACTAACTAATCTTGCTGACATTTTTTTGATTTTGAGAGAATTTGGTGGCACGAAATCTCAAAAATCTCATTCAAACTTCAAAAGAAATCAGACCAAGTTTTTCTGCAAATCTAAGCGATTTAAAAAAGATGAATTTTTCTGGTCGGAATTCAGTTTTGTTCTCAAAGCTGCTTTTGTTCTCAAAGCTGCTTTTGTTCTCAAAGCTGTGGTGTTCGTATTTATTGAAAACGCGACAATATTCGGGAACACGGGAAATTTCCACTTCCAGGTCCAATTTTTCCGAGAATTTTCCATTTTTTCTTCATCGAATTTAGCAAAAGAAAGACAAAATAGCATCACAAACTGATCTTGCTGATATTTCTTGATGCTGCGAGAATTTGCTGATTCAAAATCGTCAGAAATCTGACTTGAACTTCAAAAGAAATCAGAATTGTGAGACTGTGACGTCCTTACACTAACGTATTTATTACAAATGCTCAAATGCAACAGTTCGGGAACAAGGGAATATTTCACTTCCAGGCCTATTAGGCATTATTCCGTCATTGGATTTGGCGGAAGATTGACAAAGACAAAATAGCACCACAAACTTATCTCACTGGTACTTTTTGATGCTGTTCTTTGAATCTTTGATGGAAGTTTCTTGAAACGAAATGAAACGAAAAAAGTCCCGCTGTCGTCACGTGGCAAACGGCGAAATTTTCAGAGAGGCGACCATCAACTTCCTGCTAGAAATAAGGCCCCTGGCGACCTAACGTACTTGTGGCCCCCACCCACCCAAATTTGAATTTTCTATACCCAAAATGAAGGCACCAAAAGTGATTTCTACTAATCGATACTTTTTCGGTGGCATCAGAAACCCATCACAACGCACTTGAGCAACAAAAAGATGTTAGTGTAAAAATTCTCCTTGCGATAATTTGAACGAGGCTAGATAGGTTAGATAGATTAAGTTGGATAGGTACTGAAGCGCAAGGGTGGACCTAGGGCAACGATTATGGATGGTAGTATTCATGGCCTCGAAGTCTTGAATCTTTGAACTGGCACCACGTCGCTTATCAATTCCATTAAAAATACACGATTCATTTATACGACAATGTACCTAGATATTTCTCCAATTTTCATGCCAAACACAATAAATAACTACTCAGCTCAAACGCGCGCTATCTTAATAATTTTCGCTTTTTATCTCTAATGGCCGTTTCTCAAGGAACGGTCTTATCTCTCCCCCGCAATTATAAAGCCATTTCGTTTCGTAATTCCGCGACATCATGCCCGGTTGGAATACCCAGCCGCCAGCGAGCTCTGGAGGATTTTTTCCCTTGTCTTTTATGTATTTTTTTTTCGCTCTCCTATACAGCTGTTATTTTGTGATGGCTGCGTCGCTAATAACTCTTTCATGAGGAAGAGGCAGCGCTTTATCTCTAAGTTGGTCTGAGGCACTGGCGGCTCCAGCATTTTCGAACAGAGGGTACGGTTCACCGACCAGGCGCCCTTAAGGTAAGGGCTACAATCAAAATAAGCCCCATGCTTTTCTCCAGTGGCGTACCCAGATTTATGGACAGGGGGGGGGGTCGAGGAGGTTTTGTGTATTTTAAAAAGATCATCTCTGTACTGGACGACCGCAGCCACTGAAAACTAGCGCCGCAGGCGAAAATTTTTGGGCATAATAGTAATAATAATATTTACAATAATAATCAGAAAAAAAGAGAGCCTCTCTAATTCATTTTTTCTCTTCCCTTCGAGGCTCAGGCAAAACTCAAAAGTGCAAAACTATCCAAAAAACATAGCCTAAATTCTGTTTTTGAAACACAATGATACCTGTCAAGTAGGTATCAAGCAATCAATCAAATGATAATTCGCTAGGGGATATTAGTCGAAGCCTTAGGGGGGGGGGATTTATACCCTTCATCCTTCCCCCGTGGGTACGCCCCTGCTTCTCTTTATGACTTTACTCGAACTCCCTATATGTAGTTGATTCATAAGCGGTTTTCAAAGAAAAACGATCATTACAACAACTTGGTTTTAATAGTATAAATTGAACTTTTTTTACGCATCTATTCTATAAAACCCTTCGCCCTCTCACATAGTATGTAATGAATCAATTACCATAATGGTTGTGAATAATAGTACATTACATACCGAGACGAAAAGAGGTTCATTACAGACAAGAGCCAAGGTAGCTGCAGAGCGCGCCGCGGGCCGATGGTTCGTAATGATTTATTTTCCAACATTTTCAAAAGTCACCTCGAAAGTCACTAATGAACAATGATTATGGTGGTTGTGAGTAGAAGTTCTTTCCACCTTCATAGATGTTATGAGAATAGTTCCAAGATTTCATCACGCGACACCCAAAGCGAATTTCCACAGGTAACATTATCAATTTCATTGGCGAGTTTTTATCACGTTAATTGTTTTTTACAAAGAGTAATCCATCGGTACTACTTATGGATTTTTTTTTCAAAATTATAAGCTTGACGTCTGGCGCCCCTGATTTGCAACAGGGGGTACGGCCGTACCGTCGTACCCCCCGTGGAGCCGCCAGTGGTCTGAGGTATAGTAATAATACGGTCGTGTGCGGTACAGAGTACGATATAACATTGTATAAAGTTTTATACATCTGCAACGAGAGGATTCTTGGCCGCTACAATTTAATATTATGTTGCATTAATCATTAAACTTCCACGGAACTGTACACGCTGTACTGCACTAGAATTTTAAAAGCGCCGCAATGGTTATTTTATTCATTACCGGAGTAATTTTGTAAGATTGGATTGTTATCTGAAACACGAGATTGTAATAAAGTCTACCCATCCCATACCTAACTTTTGCACTGAAATATAAAGATTACCATAAGTAACTACTTAATAATTAATTAAGTAATCAAAATGTCTTCACGAATACCAACCAATTTCAGAGTACTTTAGCACTGCCAAAAGCTCCAAAATCGGCTCTAAATTGATTCTGTGAAGAACAGAAAATTGTGAGGAGTTCCAAATAAAGGGTTATTCAAATTGAGTTTCCACGTGAGAAGCGATACCACCTCAAGTCCTCGAATGACGTTATCAGATTTTCCAATATCTATCGCAAGTATTTTCAGAGAAAAGTTAACAAACCAAGATCTCATGCAAACAGGATGACCGCAGGAAAATCCAACAAGTTCTTGGGCGACATCAGAAGGTTGCCACTGCCAAGTAGGTAACTTCAGGGAGTCTTCAGAAATCCTTGGCCACTTTTCAGGTAACCTCAGCCACTTCCAGTCTCACAGAAGTCGCGGAAGTTCGAAGAAGTTTGCTAAGTTACGAGCTCAAGTTAAGACCTTGGAGAAGTGAAAAGAGCACCTTGATAAATTTCAAAAATCTCGATAGCTCAATATTAGTTCAATAGTGTCAAAAAAATATTCGAAAAAATGGTACTTTTACTTTTGAAGATATACTTTCTAAAAATTCAAAAAAAATTGCGACACTTTGTATATGGGACGAAATAGAAAATTATACATGACATATTCAGAAACTACGGCAAAAATTGTTCCAGCAAATCTTTTTCTTTTTTGAATTATCTTGAAGGGGAAGTTTTTTTTTATGGGGGAGTATCCGTCTCGCGTGATCACCCTGTACAATCGGTCAAAGGTACAACACCTTTCCCTACACATAAATTTATTATATTACAAACTATGAATATCCATAATAAATTAGCCAATGTGCGTTCCTTCCTATTGTGCCGAAATCCGAGGGTCTCCGACTTTTTTCCTTGCCTTTCCCACATCCCACACCGCGACCAGGCCACGGTGCTAAATGAGGTGTCGCCCAATATTTCAACCCCGCGTCCTGCTCCTGGGAAGGAGCAGCGTAATGGCTTAATACAGTCCACAACAACACGCCAGATTTATTAATGTTCCGGGGCCATTCCGGGATGAGTTCCCATGTAAATTTATCGCTCGCCTCTCGCACCACCCAAACAGAGAGCCAGCCAGCAGTTCTCAAGCCTTCAAGCCTCTGAAGGATGAGTCTTGAGCGGCCCATGAGTTATGGGCCTAGCAAGCAACATGCCTCGTAATAACACGTATTAAGCCCATTCCGTTAATTGCAAGCGAATCTAAGAAAAGAACAAAAGGCCGTTAAACTACACAGCTCGGCAGGAGAGCGTAGGTACCTTGTGTGTATACCTATAATGCAGAGAGAAAGAGCAGATTGAGATGTTTCCTGGAAGTCCCTCGGGGTAAGCGCGCAGTCAAAATTCAAGCCCATAGGAAGTCATTATCATTAGCGTAAATTGTGAGAATGGATGGGACGGTAAAAGAGGTTGGTGATTGATTATCTTGGTGGGGTATGTGGTATGTATAGTTGCTGTGCACTTACCTACCTTATAGCAGGGCAGAGCTATGGCAGCGTTTCAATATTTCACCATCAGTGCTACGGATTATAATAAAACTAAAAAAAGTTGTCGCGTCTTTTGAACTTGGCGGGTAAAGGCTGCTGGTATTTTTAATTAATTTTATGTGAGAAGTGAATCAGATCAAAAACACAGATTTTGTTTCAATAAAGCTTCCGCCTTCTGTTTTTGCCTTGATTTTAGTGGAAATGTCGCAGTAATTCAGCGTTTGCACGTAATTCGTTCACCTGATCGCCGATAGTTGGTGCAATGATTTTATTTATGTGTTGTCAAGGATATTGGCCTTGTGCCAGCCGGAAAGACTAGAGTTATACGGCTGTTAAAGTTGACTCCGGCGCAGATGACTAATGACAGATGTCACGTGGCATTCGATATTGACCTCGATATTGACACTTCCTATTGACATCCATGCATCCATGCCATAACGTAATCGCCCTCTTCGTACATCTGTACATCTCACAATATTAGGTACTGTAACATAGCCCTTCCCTGGCTATGGTTTTTGTGATCGTCTAGTTTACGATACATAATTAAGTCTCATATTGAAGAAAAACCTGATTTACGACACGAAAAACACAGAATAGCTAGAATCCAAACGTCAGATGAACAGGACTGTGTATCTTACGTGTTATCCGGGCCCATGCGCGTACAATTAGGCGCTTGATATGAAACTTCACTTCTGTGGGTAACATGGTTAGAAAAACTATCACCAGGTAATCGTTTGTGTAAATGAAATTTCAACTATTGATGCTCACCGTTTGTGAGTTGTGAGTCTGATGTTATTTTAATCTTTTAAAAATTAAAAACAATCATTTTGAAAGTGAAAAGGGAAAGGCACGCTTTTGGTTCTTACAAGAAAAAATGGAAATAAACACTGCTTTATAACAAGTGTAGGAGCGAGAGTCGATACGATGAAGAAAAAAGTTTAATCTTATTCCATTTCCGCGAACACGTGGCGTGGAAGTTTTGGTCAGGGCCCTCTCCGAGTCTCCTCTAACTGAAAGCCTCTGTAGCCAAAGGTAGGCGAGCCGCGAGACCCACTCTTACACGGTACGTTTTAGGAAATCCTTGCTACATCAATGTACTGCGAATTGCATACGACTATCCGGCCCAGAAGCCAGGCAGGAGAACGGTAGAAGCCTTGTTCGGGGTTGCCAAGTGAACAAGAAATATAAATTTCAATTATTTCGATACAGCAATTTTCAAATTTTGAACTTTCATTCAGTATGGTGTCAGATTTCCTAACTAGAAAAGCGCAAGGAAACATGTTGCAAAACAAATTGACTTTATAGTGACTATTTGAGGTAACAGTAATTGTAATATAAATTATTATTGGTAACGGCGGCCATCTCAAATCTGACAAAATCGCGGTTAACAGACTGTGGATCATTTGCGAAGTGAGCAACGAACTTCCAATATTTTCATCATTTTGTGAAAAAGAACTATACAAAATAGAAATTTGGCTTGCGACTGGTTCTCCTTCACATTTTTAGTAACTTTTTTGTATCTATCCGAAGACTGAGCTATGAAATAGCCTGCTTTTCCGTAAAAAAGTCGATATTTGTCGAGATGATTCACATTTGGCACTTAATAACGACAGTTGCGTCCATGTTGCATCTGCGCCATCGGGTCAGGAGAACGCACTATTGAGATTCAGATAAAAGAACCAGGCCAAGTAGATTTCCTTCAACGCTAAAAACGAAGATAAGACTGAGTTATAGCACAGCACACAACACACTGACGCACGTACTCCAATTACGCGACTAGAAATTCTCTATCTAAAAACCCCTCTGTAGAGCAAATTCGAAGAAAATCCTTAATTATAGCGCAATAAATGCTAAGCTAGCCCAGAACTCCAAGTTGTAATAAAATACTTAATGTGAAGTCAAAATTGGTTTGAAGAGTTCGTTCGCGGAATTGTTGCTGATGTAAGATAGATAAGGCACGTTTCAGTACCACACACAGACAAAGGATCTCACCATCTGTATAAAAAGAGAAGAGTCCAATCCAGGGACCAGTTAGCATCAACTATCAAACGAGTAACAGACCAGTAACGAGTAACCAACCAACCAGTAGAGTGAAGAAACAGAGCAGTTCGTCAATACATGTACATAAACATTGGAATTACAACCCAGAGTAGTTCCGTCTTTAGAACTATGATTCAAGTGACAGGGCTTTAATTCTCTTGTGGAATTGGTCTCTTCGATCAGCTGATTGACTCCCCCCCAACACGTTGTATTCGGGCCAAGGTGGCCATTTAACCAGATCCTCACTTGCGAGACTATTTCATAATTGAATAAAAGATCGTCCATTCGGTGAATGGACTTTGGTGGACGGCACGTCCTCGTATTCTCGTATTTCTATAGCACAACCGGGCATGGTGTTAAGTTTCCGCAGAGTGCATAAAAAAGAAGATCCGACCTACTCATCGTCCTATCCCACCCTTGGTCTGTGCACCGACGTCTTCGTGAATTTCCTGAAAAGCTACTATCTGCCCTAAGCCCTAAGCAAGCACGGCGCGGCAGGCTGTTGTGACTTATTACAGCAATTACAAATTGCTCATAAAATACTGAACGGACCGAGTTTATAAAAATAATCTCGTTAATTTGATTTCAATCGTTAATTTAAGTGTACCGATTCCTCGCGGTACACTCTTATGCGGAACATGCAAAATTTCCCTTTGTTATATATGCTATCGCAACGGTGGTTCTTGATACTTCCGGCGGTCATTTTATGGACTCAAACTAGGTTTTCTTCTACGAGCTATGCTGTCATCACTCGCCGAACTGACAAACAAATGATGATCTGGAGAATTTCCGAAAGCTGCCCTGGACTCCAAATTCTGATACACCCTGTATAGTGAGCAAGTGTAGGCGTTACAAACCAAGCGATACGTTTCCAGCCGGAACTTTGGGCGATTGTATGGTTAGAACAGGCCGAGGAACAGAAAAGATAGGAACTTTTCAAATTTTGATTTCTACAAGCGTAAAAGAGGAAACTCAAGCAAAACATTGGTATTTATTTGTACATAAGAAACTTCTCTTCCTTCGGCTCTTATTTGGGACAAGCTTTTGCGATATGTCCGTTCTCTTTGCATTTCAACGTGGATACGTCTATGTTTTCGATCCATAAGGGGGATCATTTCATGAACAGGAGTATATGCACGAGCGCAATCTGTTGGTGCAGTGGTGAACGAAGCCGGTAAGTATGAAATCTACTGAAATAGAGTGGTGTCAAATTGGTTGTAAACCTACATACCCTCTTGTCTGTTCCTGTCTATGTAACGAAGAAAATGTACCTATCGACAATAGTCAATATCAATATAAGTACATATATGAAAAAAATTATAAAATAAAAATTCAGAGGGTTCCCGGTTTCACCTAAAGAGCGTGTTTTTGAAACACAAGGGCTGGAAGTTTCGCCTCCTAGAAATTTCTAGAACAGTCCAGAACATTCGAGCGTATTCGAGATCATTCCGCAACATTTCTGAATGTTCCGATATGTTCTGGAATATTTGGGAATAGTCTGAACATCAGTCCAGAACGTCCAAGAGTATTCGAGATTATTCCAGAACATTTTAGAATGTTCCGGTATGATCTGGAATGTTTGGGAATGGTCTGGAACGCTCGGAAACAACCTGGAACGTTCCAGATTACTGTGTGACATTCGAGATCATTCCACAGCACTCCAGAATGCTCCGGTATGCTCTGGAATGTTCGAAAACATCCGGGAACATTCCGGATCATTGTGGAACATTCGAGATCATTCCACAACATTTCATAATGTTCCGATTTGTTCTGGAATATTTGAGAACAGTCTGAACATTTGTCAAAAACATTCGATAGTATTCGAGAGTATTCCACAACATTCCAGAATGTTCCGGTATGTTCTGTAATGTTCAGGAATAGTCTGGAAAGTTTGTACAAATCCCGAAACGTTCCAGATTATTGTGCAACATACGAGATCATTCCATAGCATTTCAGAAAGCTCTGGTATGTTCTGGAATGTTCCGGAATGTTCTGGAATGATCGGGAATAATCTGGAACGTTCGGAAACAATCCGGAACGTTCCAGATTATTGTGTAACAATCGAAATCATTCCATAGCACTCCAGATTGCTCCGGTATGCTCTGGAATGTTCGGGAATAGTCTGGAACGTTCGAAAACATCCCGGAACATTCCAGATCATTGTGGAACATTCGAGAGCATTTCACAACATCTCAGAATGTTCCGACTTGTTCTGAAATATATCTGAAACAGTCAACATTCGTCCAGAACATTCGAGAGTATTCGAGATTATTCCACAACATTCCAGAATATTCCGGTATGTTCTGGAATGTTCAGGAATAGTCTTGAACGTTCGGAAGAATCCCGAAACGTTAAGGATTATTGTGTAACATACGAGATCATTCCACAGCATTCCAGAATGCTCTTGTTTGTTCTGGAATGTTCGGGAATAGTCTGGAACATTCAGAAACATCCCAGAACATTCGAAATCATTCCACAGCATTCTAGAATGTTCTGGAATGTTCGGGAAGTTTCGCCCCCTAGAAATTTCTGGGACAGTCCAGAACACTCAAGAGCATTCGAGATAATTCCACAGCATTTCAGAATGTTCCGGTTCGTTCTGGAATATTCGGGAATAGTCTGGAACGTTCGAAAGCATCCCGGAACATTCAAGATCATTGTGAAACCTTCGAAATTGCCCCAATACCCTCTTACACATAGACGTATCCACGTAAAACTTGCAGCTGTATCTAGATACAACTCTTTTTTTGTCTTCCAGTACTAACTTATCTAAGCTTTTAGCAATCTTATGACAAATCTCATATATCAAACCGCGTTATCAAGTATCAACTATGATGTATTCAATTTAAAAACATAGAAGAAGCTAATGAGCTGTGAATTGTGAGAATATGGTATTCCAAGTAACTAGAGACGTCTTGGCGCTTAACTTAGAGAGAGCTTACGGAACTTGGACAAGCTGGTAGTGTGGGTAAGAAAATATAGCTATACTTCCAATCTATTGGCAGGACTGTATGTGGGCAGGACCCCATCTGAAAATAAGCGACTCATATTCAAATAGACTGTGAACGGACAATAATATAATTAATTAACAACATCATTTGCATCTTCCCTGTACTAATTATTGTACGAATGTGATGCCATTATTCCGAGAAAATCCCCGCCTGTGAACGCGCCAGGTGTGCCGTGTGCTCTTCTCTCCAAGAGGTAAAGTTACAAGGCACATATACAGACACAACAATTAATGCAATTGAAGTTCTCTCGCGCAGTTATTAAACGTTACAATGAATGCCAGAAATGCCGCGTAACTAAATATCATCTCTCTCAGGATGGGTAGTGAATCACGTCTTGGACGTTGGAGAGAAAGACGTATAAGGAATAATGGCACGGGTGGGTACAATCGAAACGTAATTGTGTGTGAACGGACGGCGGTCGCACAATGGAGACGTGTTACGGCGATTGATTGAGACGCGCGAAAGAAGTGAAACAACACGGAAAATTTGCGGTGTAAGCCATTTTGCTGCAACTTTTCTAATGAAAGAAAGGAAAACTCGGAAAAACTATTGTAAGAGAGATAACACTAAGAGTTAGAGAGACGCTGATGCTGTCCATGATCAAAGGTGCAAGCTTTAAACTGTGACTATACACATTGAAACATTGATATCAAACGATTGATTGCTCTCGGAAAATTGATCTTCGATTAAATCGCTCTTCCAACATCTCCACCGAGAACTCCACTTACGGAAAACTGCTTTCTAACAAATTGATTTAGTCTAGTCACTATGTCTTCCTTTTTCGGAAAAATTAGTGGAGGGTCGAAATTCTGTACACGCATTCCTTTGATTGTCATGAAATGCTCTTTACATTGTACTCTTTTGATCCAGGAAGGTAGCCGTCAGCGTCACTCATGCCGGTGGCGTATACAGGGTGGAACAGGAAAGAAAAGATGAAGATTTATATCTGAATAACTGAGGCATGTGGAGACTTGTAATTCACCTCATACATTAACTGTTTCATGCTTATGAAGTCATAGTAAACCGTTTTTGATGTGGTGCCAGCTCCAGATCGTTCACCTTTATCCATGTACCAGTGCGTCTGACTCGCTTTTCTTTCCTTTGGTTACTTATGAAAAACTGCAAATTTCTAACTTTTTAGCTTGTGAACAGATTTATACCAATTTTTTGAACAAAGGAGAAGTGATTCTTGAACCATATCCAGGCAATGTCTCTTAAAATTCTTCAAGTTTTCCGAGAGTTTTCCACTTTGTAATGAGTAACCGGCCTAGCTTATCGAGACCAGACTCAAATGATGGAGCTCTAAATGAATCCCTTATTAGAGAGAATATCTCTATTCTTCAATCTTTTCCTCAAATCTTAACTTCCCATCCGAAGGGACGACTCATAATCAGATCTCCATCAATTTCTTGCTACTCGTCGGGGAAGTTTTGGGGTGATAGAACCGATTTTTTTCCTCTTGAGCACCATCTTGAATCTGTCCTGTGAGGCATCGTTGGAAAAGTGATTGGTTATCTCATGATAACGGTAACATGTAATCATTGCATCGTAAAAACGACCTTCTCATCATAATTAAGTAGGTAACCTCTTCGGCGGCAAAGAATTGCCATTCACGTATTTTTAGCGCATCGCAAAATCGCTATTGCAACCGCTTTGTCCGTCAGTCCGTCCGTCCGTTCCTCGAACTCCTCCCAAACTAGACGCCCTAGCTTTCTAATTTTTCGCTGTTACATAGCTGCCACTCCCAAAGGAGGGCTAGGCTATATTTAATGTCTATATTGCGCCGCCAATAAAGAGAAAACCGCCCCCGATAAACTTGAATAAACATGATAGTGCAATTTCTCCCAGACCTACTGTTCTGGTGTTCTCATTTTATGAATAATACATAGTTGCCACTTATAAACGTAAGCCCAGAAACATTCCGCCTTCAATATGCGCCGCCGATATGAAAAAATTGCTAAAAACCGCCCCCAATCACTTTAAAATGCAAAACATAAACCCAAAGACATAGCGATCTAATTCTTTTGATATATGAACAGCTGACCAAAAATGGAAAAGGATAGGCTACTTTTGGTTAGTCGCCGCCCCCAGATTCCGCCCCCAAACGACAAATAGTGCAACTTTCACAATTTTACTGATTGAGATGTTCTCTCAAACATTTAGAAACTGCCAACTCCAATTGAGCAACATTTGCTTAGCCGAACGCTGCCGCTCCCACACGCCGCCCCCAAAGTAAGAGATAAATGAAAAACATGACCCCGAAGACATAACGATCTAAGTCTTTTGCTATATAGATAGCTGACTAAAAGTGGGAAAGGATAGGCTACTTGTGATATGGTGCCGCCTCCAGCTTCCGCCCCCAAAAGAAAAAAGTGCAACTTTCAACAATTTAGACTGATTCAGATGTTGATGTTACTTCAGATATTCAGAAACTGTCAACTCAAACTGTGGAAGAATTTCTTTGACAAACTCTGCCGCTCCCACACGCCGCCCCCAAAGCAAGAGATAAATGTAAAACATAAACCTGAAGGCATAGCGATCTAATTCTTCCGCTATATAGATAGCTTACTGAAAATGGGAAAAGATAGGCCACTTTTGATTAACCGCCGCCTCCAGCTCCCGCCCCCAAACATAAAAAAATGCAACTTCCATAATTTTTACTGATTTGTCATATTTCCTTACACATTTGGAAACATCCAACTCAAACTGTGCAACAGTTACTTTCCCGAATGCTGCCGCCCCCACACGCTACCCTAAAAGTAAGAGCTGAATGAAGAACATAAACTCGAAGACATAACGATCTAATTCTTTCGCTATATGGATAGCCGACTAAAAATGAGAAAGAATAGGCTACTGTTGACTAGTGGCTGCTCCCAGCTTCCGCCTCCAAACAAAAAAATATTGATGATTGAAAGAATTTCCATTCAAATATGTTTCATTGACAAGTACCCCATTCTGATAACAAAAAATCACAATGAGTTTCGACCAAAGAGAGTGGGCAAAGAATGATGTTTCTCCTTCAACCAAATTTCTTTACATTCATAATATGCCTCTTTAAGAAAATGCGCTACTGAGACTCACGCACGTGGAGGCACACTCACTTGTTTACTTCTTAAAAGCTTTAGTGCCCATGATGGCATTTGCAACATCTGGAATGGTATAATATGTTACGCATTATGAACCTTGATGTACTTTGAGGTAGCCTACCAAGTTTTGCCATCATCAGTTGCATGGAAGGTTTGTTCATAAAAACTGTTTGAACAAAATTTTTGTCGTTTTTTTATGAAAAATATAAAATAAAACAAAATATTGGGTCCCTCACCCTTATTTGATCCCTCGTTAGGGAAAGCCTAAAACCGAAAGTCTGCTCCGAAATTTGTATGATAATGGTTTAGTGGGAGGTGCTTTTCAATGTGTAGTTGTCAAAAGTTGGATAGTGACGTTCAGATCCCAGACAGAGAGCGACCAAAGTCTGTTTTCAATCAAAGGTGTTTTCAATCACCTTAGGGATTGAAAATTTTTTTGGTCCTATGACTCCCATGGTGTAAACATGGCTTTTCGCAATACCGAAATACCTATTTTAACTGAAAATAGTTCCACAAAAGAAGAAGATCTTCTAATCAAAAAATGCAAGGTCCATTTTATTTAATGCAACTAGCATCCGGACTAAGAAGAACTTCACTCATCTCTAGCTCGAAGGACTTCATAAAAATCTTCGTTTCAGGTTCTTGGATCCGGTTCTAATTAATTCTGGTTTTCACAAGCCACGACACATTCACAAAAAATGCTCACTGAAGCTCTATTTCGAGAAGAATGATAATTATAGTAAAAAGATGTTTGATGCAATAAATTATACCGGCAATTAAAAATCAATGGAAAAAAAATTGCTCGATTTCGTATATTAGAGATTTGAGACCAGACAGCTGGTGAAAATTTGTGGTCAGCTGTTTGGTTCCATGGTTCCAAGTTCATCATTGCACCGCAAGTCAAGCAATTTCAGAGCACTTTGACTCTTAAAAAAGCGACGGCCTTGAACAATACAAGAACTTTTTTTCAAGCATGTGAGACGGCATCAAACAGCTGTATATAATTTAGCGAAATCAAAGATAATTGTGGTCGGTGTGACCTGCGGTGTTGGCCGTAGATTTATAGCCTAACTGTATCGTAATTACTATTTAAGCGGCGATAATTTGCAACCAGTTTTTCGCTTTTCACCTTATGTCTTCTTGTGTGTGTGTGTGTGTGTGTGTGTGTGTGTTTGTATTGTTTGAGTTCCTCCAACTCTTATTGGCGTTCCGCAAAAAAATCTCACACACACCGCATCATGCGTGCGAGTGCGTCTTGATTTTTCAGAAGAGTGCGGAGAGACGTTAACGCCATCCATCCGCAATGTTGCCGGGAAACTATTAAGCAATCATTGTGCTCCTCTTAAAGGCAGAAGACCGGTTTTTTGTTTTGTTGGCCAGTGCATCAAGTACAAATTAGTACATACCTAAACTGATGAACCAGGCAGTGGATATGCCAAAACCGCCGTCGAAGATGGAAGATGACTGATGCGAAAAGCGCGAACTGAATCAGTTACCTACTGCTAGCCCGGCTCGATTTAGCTAGTGTTGCCGTCTAGACAAGACAAGACAAGAGTTGCCCTACTCTTGTCTTGTCTTGAAATATCAAGACTATTTCAAAATTTCAAGACAAGACTCTAACTCTTGATGAAAATTTTTCAAGAGTCTATATAGACTCTTGAAATAAAATTACTATAAAACCTCCTCTTCCAATAAAAATACGTGCCAGAAATATAGACATCTTTTAGCAAGAAAAACAGAGAATCTGTGAGGAGCAAGGGGCACCTTTCTAATAGAGACTGCGCTCCAATAAAATATTCTATTTGGGTATACTCACGTTCAAATTTCAAAACAAAGACCCACTTTTATTGATAATGAAATTTATCATTTGTGTGAATGCTGAAAGAAAAAGTTGCCACCGCCACCCCTTACCTGCTAGTAGACGTATTTCTGAGAAAGGGTCTTTTACAAAATGACAAGATACGATTTTATTGCCGTAGGTTGATGTCTGAGTAAATATAGTCAACTACTGTCCAGTTGGAAGAGTTTTCAAAAAATCTGGCACCGCGAAAGGAAATAGAAACTTAGCTAACCGCAGTCTATCGGCTCAAATCGACTGAATAAGGAAGCCAAGAACAGTACCAGGTTGCCACATGAACGTCGAGAAACAGTCAACTAAAAAGAGTCACGGTCAAAAAGAAAGTCAATCAGTCAACTTCAATATTATTTGCTGTTTGGTGTTCGAAACATTGCTGCTGCACAGTAGATGTGAATAATCGGGTTTGAGTAGAAACCGGACTTCCCGGAAATCGTGCGGACGTGATTCAATATTTTTGTCGAAGACTCACTTTGCTCAAGTTGTGGGAAGAACACCAGCTTAATCGGTACTTTGCCTTGGTACATTGAGATGATATCTGGCTGCAGCTGCATGTTGTCTGAATCATTTTTCTTTAATTGGCGAAAAATACTTTGTTTCGCAGCTATTGACCAAAAGCCCCATCGAGCGACCCAATTTCTTGAAATTTGCGATCTGAGAAGGCGCAGCTATTTTTTGGAGAAGTAGAAATGAAGATGCTGGAGCAGTCCTTGAAAATAAAAATCACTTGAACAAAACTTTCGCATGAGAACCGGAAAAGAAACAGTAGAGACATACAGAGTCTAAAGGAGATGGCATGTGAATATATCATTACAAGACATGCACAGAATTTGACATGGCATCTCTCTGGCAACGCTTTCCTATTCTCTGATGCAAAATTGATCAATTCATAGTGAACTGCCACTACAAACTAACAGGAAATCAAATTGTTTTCTGCTGGTATATAAAATTACAATATACATATAGAAAGATGCTGCATTGTGTTGTTTTGTTTTCTTGATTTTTAATCGTAACTAGTGAATATTCATGGACTGTAGGCTGCCTATCAGACACACCTGACAACAGCGGTCAATGCATAATGACATGGTGGCCTACCTAATGCGCAAGCGCAGAACAGATTTATCACTTCATCATTCTTCCAATTCGAGCTCCCAAATCTCCAGATTGTTTTCTAAAAAAAGTAGGGGCTTTTGAGACAAGATACCGTCTGTATTGATCTCGGTACTTTGGTTTCAACAAATAAAAAGAAAACAGTATAAAAACCCATTGCAATTATTTCTATTTCAAGTAAATATAGTTTTGAGTAGTATTTTGTCATAACTTTTACCCTTGCTGATTATGTTATTTTAAGTTGTCAATCAACTCTGCAAGAAATCCCCAAGCAAATCACACATTCAGTGGACAAGAAAAACCGTCAACAAAGAAGAATATATCTGATTTTTTTTTCATTTTTCTTTTCAAGAGTCTAATCAAGACTCTTGATCTTGACAGCCCTACTCTTGTCTTGTCTAGAAATTTCAAGACAAGAGTTTCTAGAGGTCTTGTCTAAGTCTTGACGCCTTTTCAAGACAAGAGTCTAGAAAGTCTAACTCTAGACGGCATCACTAGATTTAGCCTTTCTTTAACTCTTGTTCAACAGTTTTGGCAGAGTTCACTTCAATTTTGTCGGAGGAGAATTCTGATTTTTCATACCTACCCAGGATATCTTACTCTTAGAAATGTTTAGTCCGAATGGTCGACAAAAAACTGCATAGTAGCTTTCTTTTTGGCACATATCTACCAGCGGTAATCTAATAAGTAGGTAGTTGGCTTATTGGCTACATAGCGAAATGTTCCAGATGATCTTATAGGAACTGTTTCATGATAGAGACTTCGACAGGTGATAAACGACGAACCTGTGATCCAATGATCCTACCAAAAAAAGATAAATGCGTTGTAGTAGGTTTTCTTATGGTATCCCATGTGCAAGTTGAGACAAGAGTATAGTGGTTGGTGCCAAATTGTTCCTTAGATCATGTTGAACTAGGATCGCGATGGCGAACATCTGAGACCCGCGACTGGGCAGCGGGAGGGGGGGTAGAATCGAGGGTAGAATGTGATGAAGACATAAAAAATGTTAAATAATGAACCGAAAGAGGTACAGTTATGAAAGTTGATATACGTATTCACCATTTTACGCTATTGAAGGTTCAGCCAACCGATTTCAAAAATATCAATCATTCCCAGAGATATTGTCAACAATATGATTTTTTTTTGTCAACATTTTTTTGTTGAAAAAATCGAAGATATTCGAAGATGGAAAGATGAAACTCTAGATTTTGACAATTGGTGATGTCAAAAATATAGTCGTGATTGGCGAAAATTCCTCGGCCTACTATTTTTGGAAATAAAACCGTCAACTGTTTTCACCAGCTTGGCCGCCATCTTGGATTTTCTTTTGGTGCAGTAGTCACAAAAACGACAGGGGACTATGAGTATGGTAGCGTTAGATCATTTTAATACGAAAAGTAAGTTCCCAGATAGGGTTAGCTGCTTCTTTGGCGAGGAAAACTGCCATTTCATCATCCCCGGCTCCTGCGCGAATCCAGTACCAATGATGGCTGATCTGAAGCTGGAAGTGGCACAATACGTTCTGTACCATAAAACTTGATAGTTTGTGAAGTCAGCCACCAAAATTGATGATCATAAATCAAATGGTTCATTGTTGGTGATTGGTTGGAGCAAAGTGTGCTCATTTTTGGCAGAAAATGCATAAAAACTGTGTTTTTAGTGGACATTACAAAGCTCTGGAGGAAGACCTGCGGCCAAGATTGGCGGGGAAAGTCATGTAACTAGTTAAAGTGAGTATGCTCTTTAACAAGTAGCTGTCATGAATGGTGTAGGTTTCTTGAAGATCTCTAGGGAGGTCACCAAAGATGTTTTTTCATGATAATATTTTCAAGTACAGTCCCTTCCAAAAGTTTCTCTCTTTTCTAGAGACCATCTCTTGCGACCAAGGAACATTTGCAAGACTCGAACATTTCATTTGTTTGGTTTATTCGAAATCACCACAGTTTACGGAGCTGAAAGATTTGTGGTGATGATTTTTCACAAACTCACAGACTTTTGGGGGGACTGTACTTGAAAATATTATCATGAAAAAAATCTTTGTCGACTTCCCTAGAGGTCTTCAAGCGACCTACACGATTCATCATAGCTAATTGTCGTAGAGCATACTCACTTCAACTAGTTACATGACTTTCGCCGCCAATCTTGGCCACAGGTCTCCCTCCAGAGCTTTGTAATGTCCACTAAAAAAGTCAGTTTTTATGCATTTTCTGCCAAAAATGAACACACTTTGCTTCGACCAATTACTAACAATAAACCATTTGATTCATGATCATAAATTTTGGTGGTTGACTCCACAAACTATCAAGTTTTATGGTATAGAACGTACTGTGCCGCTTCCATCTCCAAATCAGCCATCATTGACACGGGATTCGGCAGGAGCCGAAGATCACAAAATGACAATTTTTTTCGACAAAGAAGTAATTTACCCCCTCTGGGAAGTTACTTTTCATATTAAAATGATCTAATGCTACCACACCCACAGTCCCCCGTCGTTTTTGCGACTACTGCTGCACCAAAAGGAAATCCAAGATGACGGCCAAGCTGGTGAAAACAGTTGACGGTCTTGTTTCCTAAAATAGTAGGCCGAGGAATTTTCGCCAATCACGACTATATTTCTAACATCCCCAATAGTCAAAATATCAATTTTCATCTTTCCATCCCCAGAATTCTTCGATTTTTTTAATAATAAAATGTCCACAAAAAGAATTATATTTTTGAAAATATCTCCGGAAACAATTGATATTTTTGAAATCGGTTTGCTACACCTTCATTGGCGTAAAACGGCGAATACCTACGGTAACTTCCATCACTGTATCTCTTTTGGTTCATGATTTAACATTTTTGATGTCTTCATCACATTTAACCCCCCCCCCCCCCCTCCCGCTGCCCAGTCGCGGGTCTCAGATGTTCGCCATGGCGATCCTAGTTTAGCATGATCTAAGGAACAATTTGGCACCAACCACTATACTCTAGTATCAACTTGCACACGGGCCTCAAAAAATCAACATAAGAAAACCCACTATTGGCCAATAATAGCTAAGGGCTAAATTTAAAATTCGACTTGCAATCGATGCAAATTTCCACACTGTCAAAATGTCAAAATGTTCAATTCCAATTTTGATTTACATTAGAAATAAGCCTTAAATCTTGGCCAAATTCGAGGAACACTTCACTCTCGTTTTTGTCTTCCCTTTGCGTGGACCTATTTCAGCTTTGGAGCCAGGGAAGATCTGCAAATCGACGTAAAAGTTTGACATCCTATTGACGTTTGATGGTGCAATCTTGCAGCGATTGCAAATCGGACTTGAAAATGAGCCTGCGCTACTACCCACTTTTTGACGAAACAAGCCATTGCAAGAGCCTGCTTAAATTGTTGAGGCAAGTAAATAATCAAATTGCGGGTGCATATTCAACTATCCATGCAACTCCTCCGACACAAGTTCTCCGGCACCGGGAGTTGTTGCATTTATAAATTTTAACGAGTTGTGTCCTGTCACGTTCCTCTGCTCCTTGAGGCTTGCAGGATTAAAATTTCAAATCCAGGATTAGACTATCATACTCCTCTCTCGCTCTGGTGGAAATGCAAAATTCAACAGCCAGCCAGAATTGCAGCCAGCACATCTTTTGCAAGATGAGCTTTATAATAGTGGAGGCTATAGAAACCTAAAAGAAAGAGAAAGAGAGTTGGAGGGAGGGGGAGGGGGAAAGAGAGTGAGAGAGATATAGGGAGAGAGAGAGAGAGAGAGAGAGAGAGAGAGAGAGAGAAGAAACTCCAAGTCGCGAATCAATTATTGAAATATTTGCACACAATTTCGGCAGCGAATTCGAAACTTCAGAAATTCCAAAACGCGAAGTCGACGGCGATGTAGTGTGTGGTAGTTTCTCCGGATGTAATGGCGAAATAATTCGGGTCTGGTGCGCGAAAGCGAAAGTTTGCGGGAGTAAAGTTACTGAAACAATGTTTTTGTTGTGAGCATCAAGCATGTACAATCCGGTTGGAGTGCAGGGGCCAGTCATTTCCCCCCAGCAAAGCTGGACCGATGCCAGAGTTGTTGGAGCGCTTTTTTCTTCGTTTACTATACACACATACACATACTGGGAGCTCAGTAAATTCACAAAATATCGTGCGGTTGTGATATATGCGGTCCATTATCTGTTTAGAGAGTTAATCTGGTATTTTCTTCCTCACATAGTAGTAAATGTTGGCAATGTGAGCAATATTTCTCAATCAATATTGTTACGAGCGGCGATTCTCAAGAACCTTCAACGCTCGATCAAGACACATCTGTCCATTTTGGCGGAGGTGCAGATTCCAGAACACACGGAAACCACGCGAAAGGTGTGGGATTATTCGGGAGGCGGGAAAAAACCATATGCCGGGCCACTATGGAAATCGCTGGAGGATGATGGAAAGTTCGGGAACACTAATCGAAGGCATATACAAGCACCGTCCTCAACGCGAAAGTCAGTTATGAATTGGAATGCAAAGTGGTAGCGAGCGTATTAAAAGCGAGTAGTATTATAGTACGCAGCAATAAACAGTGTGTTTTAAAACGATCGTTTCAAATATATTCGAACTCGTAAGCGAGATACGTAACAATATTTATTTCATACGCTCGGTTTTGCGAAGTTGGGATTGTGATACCTAACGGGACAAAATGAGGGGGTCTCTGACGCAGATACCTGCTTACGTATGTTTGCTGTTGTCAAACGGCTCAAATGGTTCAGTAAGTTGCCAACATTCATTAATTTATTATTATTGTCGCTGAAATTCTACTCCACCATGATCAACGCTGAAACCAGCACCGTTCAAATGTAAAAGTCGTTGTTAGGTACTGGTGTTATTTTCAGATTAGTAAACAAGCGGATACTTTCTGAGGTGCAAATTTTATTTCCACACGAGAGCTACCACAGAGAATTGACTGACCACTTGGTATATGGGTCTAGGGATCTTATTTTGACACTTAATTTTCTACTAGTTTGAATTATTGAGCAACATTAACTTCGCTGGTGCAAAATAAGGATTCCAAATTCAAACATAGCCGCCTTCTAATTGGGAGCGAAAGCTCTCAAAAGTACCCAAAAAAGTTCTTCCGGACAAAGATGAAAAATATGCATTAAAGAATGCATCAAATAAAATTCAGTTTTCATTGTCGCTGACCACCGATAATAACAAAACGCCTGAGATTCCCGTGAGCCATGCGAACGTTGACAGCTCTAACGATGCCGTCATGACCGGGATGAACTTCAAGAACTTTTCCCAGAAGCCACTTCGGGGGAGGCAGACTGTCCTCCTTGATGAGACCACGCTGCCAGGAATAAGCAGATTTCCGTAGTCTTAGAACGCGCCTATAGTTCACTGATGTAATACAACTGCCACTGCTTCCAGAACACTTGAATAATTTCTGGACCCTTCGGAGGCAAGAAAGTCGATTCTCGAAAACGCTGGTCATGTTTTGGTCAAGTAAAGCCATCAGCCTTTTTCCAATCGATAAATAATGAGGTGTGGTGGGTAAATTGTCGTTTAAGTCATTGGAAAGCGGATGTCGAGGTCGGGAATTTAGACATGCTTCCAGTTGGCACAGCAGAGTGGGAAGTTCTTCATAGCTTAAACGACTGTCCCCCACAACACGTTTCATATGAACCTGGCCGATTTAATGTTGGCCTCCTAAAAACCCCCAATGGAAGTGAGTAGGTGGCAAAAATGCCAGTTCACATTGCACTCCGCTGAGGAGACTTGAATTTCGTCGCTGCAAGGCTCCAAGAAAGAATACAATTTTGAGAGGTCTTGAGAGGTCCTTCTTCGCGCCGACAAAATTTGTGCCGTTGTCTGAATATATATCTTCGCAAACAATTCTTCGCGAAAAAAAACGTCGGAGAGTTGGAATCAAGGCTGGGGCTGAAAGGTCCGAAACCATTTTCAAATGAACTGTCTTTGTGACAAAACATATGGAAGGGCATATTATACTTAGGTATACTTAGATTCATTTCGTGTTCCGTGGAGTTTTTTCTTTTATGAGAATAGGTTCGGCAAAGTCGACCTTACTTTGAAGGTGTAACTCTCGTTGATGACAAATCGTCCACAATGTGTTTTCCAGAAACAGGAGACACCTTGAAACACTGCAAAACATGACGTGATCACCACCTTTGCCAAATTTCTGCTTAGTGCAAGCGGTACACACCTAAAAACACATCGATACTGCATTTTGGAGTGCAGTAACGAGATTTGGTATGGGCATACTTTATACCAAGACAAGCGATTTGACCCGCAGCACTCGATATTTTGTCCCTTAGGGGGCCAATGGGGGCCCTCCAAATTTTCAAGATGCAAGAACTTCCACATGACGATCATTGAGTATCGTCATGTATGTCATAAGTGAAGCTCACGGGTCTATTGAAAATATTTTCATCAATTGTCGTTGTGTCCGATTCATTCTTCACACTTGAAAAAAAATTTCTTAGGCAGAGGTCAAAAAAACTGTTTTTATTTTTTCTTCTATGCAAGGAGACGATAAATTCATATGTTCTGTTGCGTTCCCAACTGAATCGCATTCCCTAAAAGTAATCATTAAGAAATTTTTCTTGTAATGGTATTTTTCAAAGAAGTGGTGACCTCTTCAGTACCTCTTTTCCAAGAGCATTTCTTTCTATGTCCCCACTGGATATCACTCGTAATTTTTGCAGGAATGGAGACCTCGAAGTCTTTTCTTGGTAGTTGCGAAGCAACATGGCTCTAAAAAGCCCAAGGGAGCCCAAAAAATTTTTTTCCTGCTAGGCCGTTCAACTTCCGATATTTTGATTTTATAGTAGGAGAGACGCGGACCAGTATTCAATCCAGGCTGCAGGCGCAGGCGATTTGGTTTCAACAGAAAACATTCTTCCATGCCGTGTTTTATTACAGTACAACAAAACGCAGAGTCATTAGGTGTAAGTAGGTATATTTTCCGGTAGATTTTATTCGCCTAGACTAGATCTTATTTATTTGCGCGTCTCCCCTACTACAAAATCAACATTCCAAAAATTTGACGGCCCAGCAGAAAAAAAAAGTTTTAGGGCTCTCTTGTGTGTTTTGAAGCCATGTTGCATGGAAATTACTAAGAAAAGAGTTCAGGCTTTTCATATCTGCGAAAATTGACAGTCTTATCCACTAGGAACATTGAAAAAAATGTTGTTGAAAAAAGTGTACTGAAGAGGTCACCTCTTCTTGGGAAAAAGATATTGCGAAAAAATTGTCTTCATATTTGGGCTTACGGAACGCGATTTAGTTGGGAACGCAACGAAACATATGAATCTATCGTTTACTTGCACAGCAGAAAAAATAAAATCAGTTTTTTTGACCTCTGCGGAAGAATTTTTTTTTCAAATGTGAAGAATGAATCGGACACGACGACATTTGATGGAAACATTTTCAATAGACCCGTAAGCTTCACTTATGACATACATGACGATACTCAATGATCGTCATGTGAAAGTTCTTGTATCTTGAAAATTTGGAGGGCCCCCATTGGCCCCCTAAGGGACGAAATATCGAGTGCTGCGGGTCAAATCGCTTGTCTTGGTATAAAGTACGCCCATGCAAAATCTCGTTACTGCACTCCAAAATGCGGTATGCTTTTGCGTACCGCTCCCACTAGCTCTGAATTGGCCAAAAGCGTTCACTCAATGAAGCCAGACAGGCTCGCGGGTCTGAGTGGAGCAATCTGAGGTGCTCCGAGTTTATGATTGATTTAGAAACTTGATGGTGGGGTGAGAGAATGATGGAATGTATATTCCTCATGAGACGGTGAAATCATTCCTTTTGCTGCCCTGCGGCACTCCGCTAGTGGCTGTGTAAGGAGAGGACCTGTGATGCATGAATTCAACGAACTGAGAACTATCAGATAGGTAGCTTTTCATGAAGTCAATCAGACTCTCGTGGAAATCGAGGTTGGCCATGTTTTAAAGCAGCACGTCATGGTCCACTCTATCAAAGGCCTTGGCAAAATCAGTATAAACTGCATCTACTTGGCTGCCATTGTCCAAGGCTTGGCTGATGAAATGGGTGATATACTTATGCCAGATTCGTTGTAGTTCAGCGCTTTTGCATGAATCCGTGTTGCCTTGTGGTTATGATGTTCTTTACCTTTTGGTAAATCCTAGAGTATATACATGTCTCAAACACCTTTGATAATCCGTTGATGATAGCGATTGGTTGGTAATTTCTTACATTTTTGTTGTCACCAGACTTGTGGATGGGAGTTAATCTTGATGTTTTCCATCTGTGGGAGAATGTAGCTGATTTTACTGATGAATTGAAGAGGTGCTTGAGGGGCCGAGTCCAAGCCCCCACGCAGTCTTCAATCATTAATCCAGGAATCTGATCAGGTCCAGCGGATAATTTTGGTTTTATCCTTGACTCTAAAAAAAAAAACAGAACTCAGTGGGGTTTAGTGTGATTTTCTTCTGTGCAGACTCCAAGTAGTCCAGGTATGCCGTCCTGATCCGCAACTTAAGGCTAGACCAGTAGACCTAAGTGCTGCGTACTCCGCTCTGGAAACAGCCGATTTCCTTATTCTTCTGTGCAATTTGTTCTTCTTCTTTATGTCGAATATGATATACCTCGTAAATTATGCTGGATAACTCTTCTTCCGTAAGTGAAGTCTTGCTTTGGAAACATATTCGTTAAGGATCTCATATATTCTTGAGTGAAATATATCACATGCCTCATCAATATCGTTTTCCGCATATAAAGTTGTCCAGTTCACACTCAAGACGGCATTATACACTTATACAGACCTATCTGCTTTACTGAAGTCGTAACCAGGATGGGCATCTCCTCCGGTTGGGAAGTTGGGGGAAATGTCAGATTCAAACTCAAGATTGATGGATAGACAAGGATGGTGTAGATCCTCTGCTACCAGAGAATTTGGATCATGATAGACAACACCCTTTAGGTTAGTAATAACCGAGTCCAGGAGTTTGTCTCTCGCATTCCTGATGTTATTGATTTGATCAAGTTTCAGATATTTCATAAATGTTGCCAGGTCTAACGATTGGTTGTCCGATGCGGCCTCTCCATATTCTGGGATGCTGAAGTCACCCAGAACCAGCACCCCGTGCCTATGAGAATCAGTCAAGCGGTCAATAGTTTCATAAAATGAAGTGTAGTCTTCAGCATGTGATCCCGGAGGAAAGTAAACAACGAAAATGCAAATCACACCATGTGTTAGATGGACTCTGCATCCAACAACCTCGACTGATGGTAGCTGTACCAGGAGATCATTCATGTCTATGGGAGTAACCTTGAAGTTTTTGTGGATAGCAATCAAAGCACCCCCGTCACGAGACAGTGACACAGCCTACAAATTCCGATTACATCTAAAAACCGTATCGTTATGTTGAAAAAGTTCTTCAGAGTTGATGTGTGGCTGAAGCCAGGTTTCAGTCAATGCAATCAAAGGGTGTTTCTGGTCACAAAAAGCCGTGAAAAATTCTGTGATCTTTGTGTTTGAGCCACGAACATTTTGGTACAAGATTCCTGACTTTAAATCAAACTTTGTCTCTGCAGCTCTAAAAAATCTCCAGCAGGGATTTTCTTGTCATATAAATTCATGTGGATTCAAGGCGAAACCACATTGTACTGAGATCAACTACTACTACTTGGATTGTTTCGTCCCATTCTAGCTTGTATTGACATAACCGCTGCAAGATGATCTTGGCTACAGCTAAAACTAGTCCAATTACGCTCAATGAGCCAAGTGTTTGTACTATCCATGACAAGGTTGTTCGCTCCGTGATAACGATTCGCTGAGGATAGACAGGTTCAACCGAGTAGGTGAAAACGTCATCCTGCGGTCTCCAAATCAGAGCTTGGTGCTGGTCTTGTTTCCAATATAATAGAATGTGTCTCGGCCCCGTTCATTGAAAACTGCATTCGTGTGCACTGAGGGTATGCAACCCAAAATATCCCTGTGTTGTCCAAATCCTCACCCCTCATCCCCTGTTCGGTGTGCCTGGCACTTGGCTGTCAGGCGCAAGCGTGACCGAGCTCCAGCGCTTTCTTCGGCCGTCTTCGGCATTCTTCGGCTTTCTTTCCGCTCGTGTTCTTGCCGCTTCGTTCGAAGCGGGGTCGATCTACGTACGTCGAGCGGGAAGCCACGCCGTCTTTTTTTTTGTCATCGTTCTCGCGGCCATCTTGTCGTGCCATCGGCGTACATTCGTACTCGACCAGAAGCCCATCCAAGGCCCATCGCGTCCGATAGTGACTCCTGGAGGATCTCTGCATCATCTCCAAGTCCAGAAAGCGGCAGTTTTCACCGCTTTCACCGGGGAGCGGTTTGGACCAGCCAGCCGCACACAAAGCTCCAGTTTCGGACGGGATCGAGTCGTTCGTCCGCCATTTTGGTGACGAACACGGGCACTCGTGCATTTCAACGGGAAATCCACCACCGGAACGGCCATCCACCACGACGCCGCCTTCGGACTCCGCCAGGACGACGCCGCCACCGAATAAGATCCCGTAAGTTCTATATTTTCCATTGTTTTTACCATTTACCGTTTATTCCCGTTTGCCGGGGTGTATACCTTCAGTGCAGTTCGTCTCGTTTTCAGGACGCCACTCGGCGCCAGCGAACCTGCCCCCGATCAGAACCACTCGGATTTTTCATTTCATTCAATTCACATTGTTTTTTTTAATTGTTTTGTAATTCTGTCTGTTTGTGTTTTTTTGTTTTGCATTAAAGTTTTGATTGTTGTTGTGAGTTTTATTTCTGACTGTCGCTTGCTGCTTTCCTAATCCAAGAGTTATTGTTTTAATGCAGCCTTCATCGGAAGGCTGCCGTCTTTATGTGTACCGCGCTAACAGAATGGTACGTCAGCATTATAAGATGTGAGAGAAAAAATCAGAGCTGACTTGTTAGAAATCAATTTTCGTGAATGAAATTGACCGAAATCCAAGATCTGTATCATACTGTTGATCAGCTTTGTTATTTGAGAACAATCATTGCCGCCCGTGATGAAGTCATCAACATAGAAATCATCGAGAATCATATCAGATATGCTTCAGGAAAGAAAGTGGAATTTTCGTTCGCAGTTTGCTGCAGTAAAATTAGATTTCCGGAGAACCGTCACCGGTCCACCGGCCTCCACCGGGAATAACGGCCCGTCATAGTGAAAAACAATAATTGTCAGGTAGAAAGGCATTATTTGTTGAACAATGTGTCTTGTCTAGTTTTGTTCGTTCTTTCAACATTGGTCCATTGCCGCTTTCCGCTAATGATCTTTCAAATTTTACGTGCTAATGCGCTACACGACGTGCCCTTGCATTCAGCAAGCATTCTAACTAAAGGTGGATTTATGCTCGCGAAAAATAAGAATAAAAATAAAAATAATAATAAGAATAAAAATTAAAAAATGTTGAAAATGAGCTGCCAGATTCAAACGTTTATGCTCCAAAATAAGAAATAACAATAAGAATAAGGGATTTCAACTTTCCATTCACTGTTGCGTATTGAAGATGCGCAGATGTGCCAACAGTGGCGGCGTAAAAGAGTCTTTGAGGGCGAAATGTTCCCTAAATTCTGCACAAATCATCCTCGATGTTATTGAATAAACAAGTTACGCGGTTAACTCACGTGGAATAATATTCTACAATGTGTTTTAAAGCCTTTCGTGGCTTGTGTTCTCTTCCGTAATGACGAGATCCTAGCCCCTCCCAAAAAATGCTAGTCGCCGCTACTGCCCAAGAAATTTAAGAATAAAAATAACAAGTTGAATATTTTCAACTTCTGCTCGAAGATAAGCCGAACGAGTGACGAATGCAGTCGAGCTTTGCCGATGACGATGGGGGCTGCTTTTGTGCAATCCGCAGTACACCGATGTAGCAAAAGTTGCCTGAAACCGCCTGTCTTTGGGTAGGCAAGAAACTCCCACGGGTTGCTTCGTAACGGCGGTCCAAATGTGCATGGCGCCATCTACCAGTTATCCTCACAAGTTCTCATCAGTGGTTTTGTCTATTACTGCAATAATTTAGATTGAGAAGTAGATACCTACACTACACATGATATTAATTTGAAATAATGCGATATAAAAAATTCATTTGTACACCTACCTATTCAAGTATTATCTACAGATTAGTGCTACTGTATAACACTAAACAAAACAAGTAGGAAAGCAGCCACAATAACAACAGGACTAAGCTAAAAACTGTAACTAAAAATTTTGACGACTGTCATTTTGATGCTTTGAGTGACACCTAGAAGCAATATTTCTTATTCTTATTTTTATTTCTGGAGTATAAATGGGCGGCTGCTGTGCTTATTTTTCTTATTTTTATTCTTATCGTTATTTTTATTTTTATTCTAATTTTTCGCACGCGGCCCCGCTTTCAAAGGTGGAGGTCCCGGGTTCAAATCCGCACCGGGCCAGATGGACTTTTTCATGCGTTCCTGGGGCATCTACTATCGTGCGGTGATGCCCCGGGAAAAGGGATGAAACGGAAAAGCCATCGAAAAACGAAACCATACTGAAAATCCCCCACAGTTCCAAAAACTGTCATCTACACGTTGTGCCGTCGTTCGTTGTTATCGTTACAGGAAAACTCACCAAAAAAAGCCTGCTAATAACCCAGTAGTTGATGCAGAAGAAAAAAAAAATCCACCTTAAATCAGGGAGCTCATATTTTTTGGTCCGGGCCAGAGTCGAATCCTGACTTTCAAGTTTTCAATTCCAGGAATATGTCACAATAAAAGTTGGAATTTGTTTTATTAAAGAGAAAAAGGGGAATCGAAGTGAATTTTTTTGTAATCAATTATTCAAAACGGGACTTTCGTAATTTGACACTCTTCATTTGAACGAAAGGTAAGATGTTCCTTCGGATGTACCCAAGCATGCGACTAGCACTTAGTTATTGCCTTGGTTATTGCGACCGATCGGCATCAGCATCGATCGCAATTTTGGCTCAGTTTCGGACACTGTGGTGACGTAACAACCCGAGATGATGGAGTTAGTTTTGAAGTTGGTTCTGCCAGTGAGATGACCACAATGGGAGTAAATCAAGAACATCTTTGTGCTCTGGAAGCGCCCGTACGCAGGAAGACGAGCGAGCTATTACAGGCATAGCAACAGCCAGCAGCTTATTGCAACCAAGAGCCCAACTTTCAGGTGGAGCTCCTGAAAAGTTCAAAAGCTCAAGTTTCGAACCGTGTCATTTCCCATCGCACGGCCGGTGTGCGAGAGAGGCGCAACATCAAAGTTGATTTGTGTCGTGGGAGGTTCAGTGTGTATAGTGGTGCTTCTAGTGCTGATTTTCCTCTGTTCGTTCGTTTACTCTTCGTATATGTGCGCGTGCATTGGTGTGCCATACATGACACATGGGAGAGGGTTTTATTTGTACGACCACCGGTGGGCTGTCTGTGTGACGATATTTGGTTAAACACTGCTGATGCCAATATTTAAGTTCAAATAGCGGTGCGTAAACCTGAAGCTCGAAAGTTTATCAATTGCGCTTTTCCCTGAAATGAAGTTTTACTCGTGGAAAACTCTGCGAAATGGTTAAGTAGAACTAATATACACATTCGTATCAAACAGCATTCATCAATGGAATGTTTTTAAAGTGTTTTTATTTTACAGTGCATTTCCAGGCTTTTGCGTACACAAAATTCAACCGTGTAGGGACTGTAGGGTCCTCAGAGTCAGATGCCATTGAAAACAACTGTGCGATTTGTTTCACGAAACTGGGGCTGTACGACCAAGATACGGCTCCTCACACTTCATAGTAGGTGTGTCAACAACTCATAGACGGGTTGACATTATACCTATGTGACCACTTTGACAATTTACTTCTAGATGCCATCTTGTGGCGGGAAAGGCTAAATTGAATCGTGAATATGGCTGCATTTTGTACATAGAAACCTGAGTATAGTATTGTAACACCTTTTGTAATCAGTTGATTGCTTTTTTCATTCACAAAAGAATTTGATGTACAAACAGCCGTGCTCTTTACTGTACCTACCTGCCTATATTCGTATTTCCTGCAAGATTATTAAGAATTGCGAGAAGAATTGTATTTCAAGATTCACGACTCTGGTGAATCTAAAAATTTTATCATATGTGTACCTAACTGTGAAGCTGAATACGTATACCTACTCTCGTGGGTATCGCATCTATCCTTCTTCCCACTGGCGCACCGGGCATGAAATAGGATTATACAACCACCCCTGCACCACGATACCGCCAAATTCAATACAATTTTACAACGACACTTTTAATAAAACACCCCTGGATACGGGCACACCTTTACCACCAGAGGCAGCATCAATCACCAGCTCCACGAGAAATAATGGCGCATGATAGTGAAGCGAAAAAACGAAATAAATCTGAAATCCAATTTGCCTGCCATGGCCTACTTTAAAAATGGATGCATCATGGGATGTAAGGCACGAGAAGCCAAGATTTCCTGGGTGGGATGGCTGGCGTAGTATAATGCAGGGTAGGTGTCTGTGTAGGTACGGCGGTGGTGGTGTGGAAGTCGTCAACAGGTAAACTCTAATATATAAAACGCGAAAGCGATTTTTTATCTGTCTGCAACATGTGCCCCACGTCGTCGCCCGCTCGGAACGAATCTTACAACCCCACCCACAGAGAGCACAGAGGATTTATATCCGTGGAGCTACATTTTCTTGCCGAGTTCGTACATGCCAAGCAATGTTACCTAGTCTTGGAGATATTCTTCCCACTGAATAGTTCCATCATTGATCTGGTGCGTTCTTAGCTGTTTCCGACAGTTATGTAAGAGGATATCTTCCTCTTCGGCGATATTTTCCCACTCAATAATTGTCACATTCTTTTAGTCAGGTGAAGACAAAAGCTTGTAGCTTGTATAATATTGTAACGCAGTAGCTGTGGCACACTCGATGATAGGTGTACCTCTGTATATCTGAGAACGGTATCTCCTAGCAACGTAGAGTCCGCCGGCATCTTCCAAAGCATTCCAAAAGGATGCAGTTTGGGTGAAAAATCCCAAATGGTTTTTGCTTGATGCAATCGGCATTTTGAGTATAATCTCCGTTCTTTTTGGCGTGCTCTTCATTCGCTATAGACACTGCTACTACTAGAAGACTGAACCATCAAAAAGATAGATGAATGATAAAATCATCCCTACCTGGAATTCTGGAACCTGGACTCAATGTAAAACAAAACATGACAGACGACATCCGACTCTTGAATGTTGTTACCTGTAAAATAAAACAAAAAACCATTAGTATTTGGTTTTTTTTTCAATTATAAAGTACAAAGGGGTACAGTGCAGTCGAGAGGACTCAGATAGAATGGAGTGACTAAAAAATTGAAAGAGTATTTCAGTCTCGGCTTAACTCTTAACTTGATTCCGTTATCATGGATTTGATTGTTGCAAACATTGTTTGTCTATCAACAAATCTAAATTTAACGGTCAATAGGGACTGAAAACCAGCCCTGAAACACCTTATTGTTCAATGATAAAGTTCTTGAGACTCAACCAAGAGTTTGAACGCAATAAGCCACAGTCTAAAGTTTTAACATAACATCACTGTATTGACCCTATGTTGTATGTCAATGTGGTTGATAAAGGCTCGATCTTATACCTAGTCGTACCTACACATTGCAGCCAAGATCTCTTAATTACATAGGCTGTTTCCTGAGACATTTTGCAATTTTCACGTAAGTGAGAGTCGTGAGACAATGTCGTAGGTATTCAGAATAAAACAAGCGAATATGCCTCATGGGCATGAGGCTCAGTAAGCGCACTTTCTTTTTGAAGGATTAGTGAACGCAAGATGTTAATTAGGGTTCCACCGTTATTTGGGCACAAATTTCAACCTGGAGGCCAAGATGGCAGCAGAATGTTAGAACTCGGCTGGAGAATAAGAATGATCATACGAAACAAAGGTAAGTCCCAAGGTCCATGAAAATCGTTAAGTTATAAGAAATTTCAATATGGCGGCCAAGATGGCGGCAGAGCATCAATTGTCCAAAATCGGATATATTTTGATGAAGTTCATATCACATCGCCTGTGAATTTCACTCAGATCGGACCACTTTCAGAGAAATTCAAAATGGCGGACCAAAGATGGCGGCCAAGTGATGAAAACCATTGGTCAAATTTATATAGTGGACACGTACGCATTTGATTGGCATTGGCAACACATCGATATCTCTTTTCGTTGAGGCATAATTCTCCGAATTCTAACACTTTGAAACATGTTCAATATGGAGAAAACAAGATGGCGGCGGGGCATCAATTGTAAAAAATTGGATGTATCCTGATGAAGTTCACATAGCCTGCAAATTTCACTCAAATCGGACCACTTTCAGAGAAATTCAAAATGGCGGATCAAAGATGGCGGCCAAGTGAGAAAAATTATTGGTCAACTTTATATAGTGGTCACGTACGCATTCGATTGGCGTTTGCACCACATCGATATCTTCTTTCGTTGAAGCATGATTCTCCTAGTTCTATCACTTTGAAACAAGTTCAATATGGAGAATACAAGATGGCGGCGAAACATCAATTGTCGAAAATTGGATGTATCTAATTGAGGTTCACATCGCCTGCAAATTTCACTCAAATCAGGCCACTTTCAGAGAAATTCAAAATGGCGGATCAAAGATGGCGGCCAAGTGACAAAAATTATTGGTCAACTTTATATGGTGGTCACGTACGCATTCGATTGGCGTTGGCACTACATCCATATCTTTTTTCGTTGAGGCATAATTCTCCTAGTTCTATCACTTCGAAACATGTTCAATAGTGAGAATACAAAATGACGGCGGGGCATCAATTGTCGAAAATTGGATAGATCTTGATGTGGTTCACATTGCCTGCAAATTTCATTTCAATCGGATCACTTTTAGAGAAATTCAAAATGGCGGATCAAAGATGGCGGCAGAATAACAAAAAACCAAAAGTCACTTGACATCCTGAACATATGTACTATTATTCAGCGTTCACATCACATCGATATCTTTATTCCCTGAGGAGTTATCCCGGGTACAGACGGACGGACAAAGTGAAGCTAAAAGCGCCTTTTTCCCATTTTTGGGAAAGTGCGCTAAAAAGCACTGATAAACCAACCAATAACCAAACCAACCTATAACCATTCTCATCAACCTAGGGTCCTTGGGGCGTAAGTTCACCCATATCAGCGCCGTCATTGTCCGCTCTTGGTGAAACAGCCAATCGAACCAGTGGATGCGCTCTTCATTCACGTTGTATGAACTCGACTGAGGACAATATACCTATCTATTACAGATGCAGAAGGAAATCAAGATATAGACTTGAATGACAGAATCAGTAAAGTGAATAACAAACTGTACCATGCAATGAACAATACCTTCATTACCAAAAACGAAACTGAATGTCCACAAAACAATATTCAGACCTATTCTGACATAATGTGGACTTAAGTGGTTCATGGATAGTATCTAGGAGAAATAATGAAAAACTGGAAGCAGCAGACACTAAATTCTTAAGAAGAGTTGAAGAGGTCACAATGAGGTACAGATTGCGTAACACACAAATAAGAGAAGAATCAGAAATGACGTCAGTAACTGATTTTATAGAGAAGAAACATTCAAGTTGATGTTGGGACGCTTGCAAAGAATGGATACGGATAGACCAGTCAAACAAGTATGAGGAGAAAAAATGCAAGACAACAGGAACAGAGGAAGACCGAAAGAGGCATGGAAATAATGACGTGATGCGAAAAACGTTAACTGGGAAGGGAGCCAACTGGAGCGGAGGAAGAGTAATCGGCAAGAATAATATAAGTGGCTATGGGCAACTTTCTTGCATGGCGGATAAAAAACTAAAAAACTACCTGATATATCTATTTGACCTAAATGCGGGATTTCCGATTCATCTAATAGTATAATATTTCCACCATCAGGTATTCTTCACCAGCTGTCGCTGTCAATTTCCATAATTTCGCGACATGTTAATGTTCTCGCTCAAGACCCAGTTGCGTAGCAAAGATGGGGCAAATGCGAACGTCGAACACAAAATTTTTGTGGAAAAGTATTCAATTGTACTGGAAAAGTTGAGAATTGAAATAGCAAAATACCTGAAATCTGCCGATTACGATCAGCATTTAATCTATTATGTCGAAAAATGTCGCCTGTGGCGCTACCACTCACAGATCCAAGCCCTCGCTCTCGTCGTTGCCTTTGCCCTCGCCGCCCCAGGCCTCGGCTAGCTTTCTTCGGTTTGCATGTTTCAAATTTGCTCTTCAGATAAGCAATCAACTTACTATAGTTTGAAATGTCTGTTTCTATGCAATTTCAAAATTGCTTACAAAATAGAATATTTTGTCCACGTTGATGAAGTCGAAAATCCTTCCCTAGGATTCAGAACATCACCAGAACTGAATCGTAAGAAAAAATAAAAAATCAAATAAATTATTATTCCAGAAAAGTCGTGATGTGGGGTTTCGCCTTATTTTACCATATCAAAATGGGGTTTGGTACCGGGTGTTTATAAACGTCTGTGATCGCATCGCCTTTGGAATCCGCTTTCAATTACTACAATTGCGCCAGTTACTGCGTTTTTCGGCCTGACCCATGCCTGCCGCGATCACAGATTCTTATAAACACCCCGTACATTTCACCGACAACCAACTCACCGACTGGACATTTCACCGACAGCCATTTCACCTAACGGACATTCCACCGACACGCCGTTTCGCCGGCAGGACATTTCACCGACTCGCCTCACCGACTGAATATTTCACCGACAAGACAAATCACCGACAGGACATTTCACCGAGTCGCCGATTCACCGACAAGACATTTCACGGACTTGCCAACTCGCCGACAGGACATTTCACCGACAAGCCGATTCACGGACAAGCCATTTAACCGACTCGCCGATTCACCGACAGGACATTTCACCGACTCATCGATTCACCGCCAAGCCATTCCACCGACAAAACAACTCACCGACAGAAAATTGCACCTTTTTTTTGTAGGTTTCATGTATCCACATTGACCCTGTACATTGCTAGAAGCTCTAACGTGGAAAACAGATTCTTTTTTAGCGCACTTCTCCAAACGGGAAGGCGCTTTTGTCCTCGCTTTGTCCGTCCGTCCGTCCGTCCGTCCGTCCGTCCGTCCGTCCGTCACAGCATCTAGTCCTAGACGAGAAGGTTTTTGCGAAAAATTTTTACTCCATTGGGTAGCTCATGACCTTGTATCCCGAACCAAGAAAAATCTTGACGAAATAATAATAAACAATGACAATAATAACAATTTAGTGTGACGCGGCATCGCCGTTGAATGCTGCATTTCAGAAGCCGGCCTGATCTCGAAAGTTATCACATGCGAGGAAGTACCCGATATTATCATTTTACCATAATACATATGCGGAGTTATATTTAGAGGATGATTTGAACTTTATTTTAATGAAAATTTCACATCGGTGCGAAGTGCCGATTAGTAGTTATTAATTTTTGAAAATGACTCCGAAACTACGGCTCGGCCGCAAATGATTTATTCGTTGCTTGCTGGTGCTTGATATCCTTTCCTCCGAACAAAACGAAATTCAATACAGAAAATATTTCAACTCGAATGGGTAGCTCATGGCCTTGGTACGCGAATCAAGAAAAATTTTGCCGAAATAATCATGAACAATTACAAAAATAACATTTTGGTGTAGGGCGGCTTCGCCGATCAAGTGCTGGCATTCGCGGTAAGATGTAGAAAGTTGCGATATGCAGGCAACTACAATTTCTTAATGAAATACATCACTGCATGTACGGCATTATATTTAGAGAACAATTTGAACTTTATTTTGACAAAAACCCCACTTCGATCCGACCGTTGGGTCAATTGTTATCAATTTTTGAAAACGACCGCAAAGCCACGGCTCGGCGCATATTACACGACCCTACAAATTTAAAATCAGACGTGCCGAAATAGTAATTGAACATTTTGAAATAGTCAATACTAGGTACCTGAAGGATAATGGCACTCGAATTACGAAAGATGTTCGCTCAATAACAAAAAAAAAGTAGGTAGGTATCACTAAAAATCATGTGACAAGGCTACCATTTTTTCGGTTTTTCGATAAAAAAGAAATGTTCCAATTCAAAAGTGAACCCGATATTAGTGTTCAGGAGGTCGAAATCAGTTGGAGAACATTTTTTTATATAAGTAACAGAATGACGCTTATGTGGCCGGTTTGTCTGTCTGTCTGTCTGTCTGTCTGTCTGTCTGTCTGTCCGAGTCCGTGCAGAAATTAAGACGCTGTACTCCTTCTCGAGAATTGAAACAAGAGTCTTGGAACTTTTTTCCGATTAATAGCTGATGTCCCCAAGGGTGGCCAATGGGCACTATTTTTGTTATCCATACATCGTTATCATTATTCTCAAAAAACAGAGATCTCCTGTGCACTTCGATGAAGTTGAACTTCTCCTCGGGAAATAAAGCTACAGCCCTTGAAGATTGAACTTTATCCGGTGGATAGCTTAGGTCCTCAAGGACCAAATAGGCAGGTTGGCTTTCATAATTCGGCCGCCATCTTGGCTGCCATATTGAAATTTCTTATTAGTGGAACGATTGTCATGAAACTTGAAACTTACCCTTGTCTAGTACGATCATTCTTATTTTCAAGCCAAATTTCATGATTGCCCCACCATCTTGGCCGCCATATTGAAATCTCTTATAAGTGGAAGGATTTTCATGAAACTTGAGAGTTACGCTTGTCTCGTACGATCATTCCCATTTTCAAGCTGAGTTTCATAATTCTGCCGCCATCTTGGCTGCCATATTGAAATCTCTTGTTAGTGGAACGATTTTCATGAAACTTGGAACTTACCCTTGTCTAGTACGATCATTTTGATTTTCAAGCCGAATTTCATAATTCTGTCGATATTTTGGCCGCCATATTGCAATTTTTTGCCCAAGACGGTAGAACCCTAATCACTTAACATCTTGCGTTCACTAATCCTCCAAAAAGGAAGTGCGCTACTGAGCCTCATGCCCATGAGGCATATTCGCTTGTTGTATCTTTTTCCCGGAAAATTCGAGAAAAATGAAATTGATATGATGAAATGCAAAACTTTATCATCAATTTCAAGACACAAACCAATCTGGATTCGGACGTACGGTTACCGAGTTACAAGTTTTTCCGTGTCTGGGGTCTCCAAACATCCCAAATTTCTTATGGAATAATGGAAGTTCACCGTAGTTCACCAAACAACGTTAGGGAATTTACGTGAATGGTTTTCGTCAACAACCGTTGTTTTCTAGGTCTTGCTCGAAATCAATTGAAAAAAAGTGGAAAATGGAATTTCCACTTTCCCCGCGGAAAATCCAAGAAACAAACCAAAGATATGTGATCGTTCAAAATGAGATTTTTAAAATTCGGATTTTTCCAACAAATACTGAATTGGTTAATTCATCTTTGTTGGAAAAATCCGAATTTCAAAAAAAATCCATTTTCTCCAGGGGCCCTATTTCCGGTACACGTGATCTGTTCCCCGGCGATCACCGGGGAACGCCGGTGAAGTGATCAGTTCCCCGGTTCTAAAAGTGGTATTTTCGTGACCACTTTTTCGGCTATACTCGTACATGTCCGTGTAATGTCGAAGCTTGGCTGTCAGCTGTGATATTTGAAATCGAATTGTAGTTTTTCGAAACCTACCTACTTTTGCTATTTATTAACATGGAATCTGCCGGCCCAAGCTTCAAGAGGCCACGATTGGATGCGATTTCCGAAATTAAAAAAGAAAAACTGACCGAAACTCATGGCCAAGAACCCCATATATCCTTGTCAACTTGCTACGGTCAGCCGGCTTCCTTCCCCGGGTACTGGGATAAATGGCGTGACTAGTTCTGTGATGTGCCGGGCCTGAAGTTCACAAGTCACACTGAATTTTAATTGTCACGCGAAAATACTGCACAAACTGCACTTCTATGTCCACAAATCGTTTGCCGGGTTGGCGCGCATCTTCTTCGGCCGCTTCCAAGTCCGCGATTACATGGACCGCCAATGCCGCGTTCAATGGATCCATTTTACCCAAATTATTTCAAGAAACTTTCGAAAAATTGAAGATTGGAACGTAAAATTGAAATTGTTGAAAAGACGCCGAACGAGAATTTCAATTGTCAAAGTTATATCTATCATATGTCATTTGGCAATTGTTTTGGTTGTTTTTTTGGTGCATTCAGCGTTGCCAACCTATGAACAATGTGCTTTTTTTAGTGATTTTCAATTTAGACTATTTGCAGCCCTTTGCTTTGATTGACATAAGCAGGGAATGAGCTGTTCTCTCGGTCGTTCCTAGGAGAACGAGTGTGCTCTGATTGACATAAGCGGGGAATGAGTTGTTCTCTCGGTCGTTCCTAGGAGAACAGGCGTGATCACGCGTGAATGTACCCGAAAATGCCGCTTCCCCTGTTTTTGAGGGAACAGTTCCTATAGGAACAGTTCACATGTGCACCGAAAATAGGGCCCCAGGAGTGAGTACCTCCTCAAATTTTGTATTTTCGCTTGAAAATGAGTTTGTTGATTTATTATGCACTGTTTACTGATGTTTTTTTACATTAGTCTACTGATGTTTCCGCGATTTTGTTTAGCCAATTTCACTTACACTGAATACCGGAAATTATCAGCGAGATTTTGTCCTTCATTTATCCACCACATAAGGACTCATTTTCTTTGAGCAATACTCAGGGGTTTCTTTGCCGGGTTCTTCCAATGAGTGCCCTCTTTCCGAATCCGTCACTCTCCTTTTTCTTTGATTTGACAGTTTGACGTATTTTGTTGTGTTGTTTTCGATTTATTATGGTATTGATTTTTATGTTTTTTTGTGCCATTGTAGTCGTTTATTTTGTTCATTCTGTGTCATTTTTTTTCCTTTTGTCAGTCATATGTTGAGTGTTTCGCGAAACAAACCATGAAAAAACAATTTTGCACTTGTTTTTCTTTGAGTAAATGTAAGTTTCTGTGCAATGACCGTGTTTCATTGAACCCCACCTTCTTCCCCCTTGGGTCGTTTCCCTCATGGACAATAGCGGGCACAACGAAAAGTTGAGACGATTACAGGCCAAACAAATAAAATATCACGGGGGAGGGGGGGCGTACCATCACAGAGTGGTGCCGTGACCAGGATCGTTCAAAGGAGGGTGATGCAGTGGTGAGAAGGCAGAAGCCTTCCAGGAAAAGTAATGTTCATCAAGTTTTTTTCTTTGTGTTTTAGCGAATTGTTCACGGAGGAAGGGAGCATTGTTCAAAGGAGGTGGGCGCTGGGGGAAGACGACAAGAGGGGCGCTGTGGGGAAAAGCCAGGATTGTTCCGGAAAAGGATTGTTCATCAAGTTTTCTTGTTTTTCTCGGATTGATCATGGAGAAAGGGAGACTTGTTCAAGGAGAGGAGAAACCAGGATTGTCCAACGACGAGATGTTTTTTTGTGCATCCGGATTGTTGAGATGAGGAGTCGTCCAGAAAAGGAACACGAGGATCAATTTGGTTTTTCTCTAAACCAGTGTTGTTCAGGAAGAAAAATCTAAAGGGGGAAGTTTGTTTTTGTTTTGTTAAACCAGTCAGACCAAGAGTGTTCAAATAAGGGACCGATGTTGAAAGCAAATTTTTGTTTTATTTTTGTGTGAGCTAAGTATTTACCGCTGATTTTTGTTGTTTCATGAATGACGCAACTTCAATTTTGTGTGGACGCTGTGTCATTTTCTTTATTCTGTCACTCATATGCAGAACCATGGAGAAAAAAATTTTGCACTTCTTTTGCTTTGAGTGAATGTAACTTTCTGTGGAATGAGCGTGTTTCATTGGACTCCACCCTCTTTCCCCTCGGGTCGTTTCTCTCATGCATGAACAAAAGCGGTCACAAGGAGAGGTTTAGACGATCACAGGCCAAACAAATTCAATGTCACGAGGGAGGGGGAGAAGCGTACCATCACAGTGAGGTTATTGTTTCGTACAGCTGCATTATTAGGTATAGGCAAATTGTGGACATTTGAGGCCGCTTTTATCTCCTGATGACTAGACATCGCCGATTTGATAATTCTCTGTATGAAACCACAATCTCAAGTCAAGATTGTACCTACGATGATGTAACTAATGTGGGGTATTAAACGCGTTTTTGGAGCAAGTGCATCATCTGCTTACTAGAGAAAGCCCATCAGTCCTGAAGCAATGTCTTTTTTTTTCTGGCTACGAGCAGAGCTCATTCAGCCCTAATGTGAAGTGACTGAATGTGCATTCGTGGGTGAGATATAGGTTGAGTTTATGAAGGGCACCCGCACATTTCCTATTACAATTAAGTGTATGTCAATACCAGGTATTGGAATTAGGAGTTCATATATATTTCAAGTTATCTAAAATGCAAAGTTGTAGTAGTTGCACCGTAGTTCTGAAGCCGGCCCTGTCTTCAGTCTTTACTTATACAGATCTACTTTGAGCGCAACGTCAGAACTCATTTAAACTTACACAAATTACATCATACATAACTAGTGCCTATACCTAGACAGTTTGCTTTGAAGAGTGCGCCAAGTTCAAATCTCGGGAGCGATGTTCTCCAATTAACGCAACAAATGACTCTTCCGATTCCAAGTGAATGTTTCAGACGAGCAAACTAATCCAATTCCGAATTTCAAAAACTACTTTTTCCTTTCCACTGTCCTCTCCCAGCAAACGCGTAAATTTGTCCCGATGGAATCTGCGGAAAACATGATAATATATTCTAGCGCGCTCTTCCTAATATAGCCATCCATCAGAGGCTTAACTATCTGACCCGAAGTGGCGATGGCCCACGGCGCGTGAAAAAAAAAGGGTCCCGCAGGCTTTTGCCAGCGCGATGGCCCGTACACTAATTCGATAAGTCGACGCAATCAACCTCTCCAACTTCGTCCTCATACACTATACTGTTCCGGGGTTCCCTCCGCCCGTGGAAGATCTTTCCGCATTTCCGCTCGCTCTCCTTTATATCACTCTTCATGCTTCAGAGGTGTGTACGCGGTCACTCTTGGTCCTTCAGCCCACTTGTGGTGTATGAGGGCGACGTCATGAGTCGTAAATATCGCTGATGCGATGGTCGCCTCGCAAAGCGAAACGCGCATCAGAGGGTTCATCCGCACCAGTTTGGTGGCGCGCGGGGCACCATTCTCTTGGAAATCTGGATTATACCACGGAGAGTCTGGAAAAAACCGAGCCAGACTAATTTATAGCGAGTTTATCGCCTGGATGGCATCGTAAAACTTAAACAACATGCCCTCGCATATACAGCAGCTGTATGAGCATGGCGGCACAAGAGTACCTTCGGGTGTAAATCATGCTGAGGGGCTTTTATCGCCGTCACTATAATTTACGCGAATTATAAAGTTTCGGTGATGAATCGGAATGTTACTTTGACTCGGAACTGATACCAAACTGACATTCAACTTCGCATATTATACTTACCTAAGACATCGATAGGATATTACAATAATAGTTGGTCTTGAGGCTAGCAATCTAATCGCCACATTATCTTGGCAATTATAATTGCTTACGTTGGAACATTGAAACGTGTATACTTACTCTAGAGAGGAGTAATATTCTAATGATTGAAACAAAGATGCAGCCGAAATAACTTGAATTAAGAATGATATAAATAAAGTGTAACGAAACTCGCTGAAGAGCTCGACGCACGAATAAGACACATCTACACTACTACAACACAACTGGCGGAGGTGTTGTGGTTCTGAAGAGTGCCAGAGCATACGCGAATCCAATGGACTTTTCCAAAACCCCCTCCAATGAACTAGCGGCCAATGCTAAAACTAGCTCTAATTAAGTTGCAACTTTGTAATGAATGTCAAAAATTGACGTCAAAATTCAACGAGTAGGTACAAGTAGGTACTCGATATCTACTTTAGCAACAATTCAAACTTTTCAAAAATTGGACTTGTGACTTGTGTACGATATGTTATGTAATGCGTGCTCTCCCGTGAAAAGGTAAAACCTAGTAACTGCCTTTGGGCAAATTGTGCAGGAGAGCGAAAAGAAGTTCCCAGTCTTGCCATAAGGATTGCTATGGCAAAACAGAACAGATATTAGCGGTAATGGGGGTTTTCAAGGTTGAATTTTTCATATTTCATAATATCTTCATGATTTGGGTAGTATTTTGGAAAATAATGCACTCACTATGTTTTTCCATTAGGAATACCAGCATATTACTTTGGAAAAACCTAGCACAATAGCTTGCTATTGAGGAACTTCTGAAAGCTATCGAATGTCAAATACAAAGTATGAACGGAAGTATGGATTTATAGCATCCATCAATGAACTATCAGCTCGACTGAAAAACACGCACAAAAAATTGGAGAAATCCAGTAAGAGCCATGCTGGGTTCATATAGATCATAATATCCTGAATAAAACACCGGAAAAACCTAGTAAGCCATACCCTCGAGGCCACCCTGATATGTTTATCCATTGTAAAATATCTACAATGCCGCAAAAATGCTAGGTTTTACCTTTGGAAGGGATACGTGCTATGTTTTTCCACTGTAAAGTAGACTAGAAATGCACTTACTAGGAAATTCCATACGTTCTAATTCATTCATTTTTTTGAATATTGATCCAAAACCAATATCTGAGTGAAGGAAATACTTAGAAGATTCCGAATATGTGAAAAACTCATTTTACCAAAAAATGTGGGTTACTAGGTTTTACCTCTTCACGGGAGTGCTACCCAAAAGCATAGTGAGGGCATAGTTTGATTAATAGCGTGTCCCATCCTCCAACCGCAGCTACTGCGAGCTCTTGTAGTGCTCGTGGAGGTAGTTGCCGGGTCCTAATTTTTTTCTTGAGCATGTCCCATGCGTACTCAATCGGATTAAGGTCTGGATAACTGGGAGGCCAACGTTATCTTGTCATATCTTTGGGTTCAAAGAAATTTTGCACTACTCTTGTTCAATGAGAAGGTGTCCATAAAAACAAAGTTTGGACCTACATTATGGCATCAATATAACGTTGACCATTCATGTTACCAGCAATGTAAATGAGAAGGTTCAATTATGTGCCATTTTATCACCCCAAAGCATCACGGTAAGACCTTGGTATGGAACTTTTGGAATGGCGTGGGTAAGTCTTTCTTGTCGATTCGGACGATTCTGGTCTCATCTGAGAAAAGCCTATTTCTCCATGATATGTACCGGGTGGGGCATAAAAAACCGTGCTTTGAATTTTTCCTTCTAAAATTTTTATTCCTCCACCAATTTTATCGAGCTTTTTAGCATTGGATAGTCAATTGGATAAGCTATTCTTCCCGTAATGCAAAATGGCAGACATACTAAAATTCAAGATGGCAGAAACACTTGAAAATGGGCCTTCTTTTGTTCTCGTTGCTTTTAAGTGGAAGTTACCGGAAAGTCAAAACCAATAATGTATTATGAAGGATCAGACCTTCCTCGTCAATTCAAGATCACAACCAATGAAATCGCGTTATCTGCTGAGGAGCTATTGCGAGTTGAAGCAAAACCTACTTTCCATTTTTTCATTTCCGCATAATTGACCCAAATTTAGGTATCCTGTTCGCCAATCCGCCATATGCTCATTTCTCAACCGATTTTCTCAAATTTGGTATCAATGGCTAGCTAATTGAGCAGGCTACCTTTCTCATATGACAAAATGACAGATCTGTCAAAATCCTAGATGGTGGAAGCAAGTGAAAATAGAATTTATTTTATCGTCATTGCTTTTCAATAAAAATGAGCGGAAAGTCAAAACCAATAAGTATTATGAAGGAATAGATCTTCCTCGACAATTCAAGATAGCAACCAATCAAATCGGTTCATTAAATGAGGAGCTACGGCCAGTTGAAGCGAAGCCTACTTTCCGTTTTTCTATTCCAACAAGGACGAATAAGGCCCGTTTTCAATAGTTTCCGCCATTTTGAATTTTGACATGTTGGCCATTTTCTTACATGAAAATGGCAGTTTGTCCAATTGGCTAGCATTGATACCAAATTTAAAAAAATCGGTTGGAAAAAAAGATATGGTGGGCAGGATTTCTAAATTTGGATCATTTATGCAGGAATGAAGCAACCGGTGGGTAGGCTTCGCTTCAACTCGCCGTAGCTCCTCAGCAGATGACCTGATTTTATTGGTTGCGGTCTTGGGTTGTCAAGGAAGGTCTATTCCTTCATAATATTTATTGGCTTTGACTCTTTGCTGATTTTTATCAAAAAGCAATAAGGACAAAAAAAATTCTATTTTCAATTGCTTCCGCCATATTGTATTTTGACATGTACGTCATTTTCTCATATTGGAAAGATAGCCTGTCCAATTGGCTAGCCATTGATACCAAATTTGAGAAAATCGATGGAGAAATGAGCCAATGGCGGATTGGCGAACAGGATACCTAAATTTGGATCAATTATGCGGAAATGAAAACAAGCGAATATGCCTCATGGGCATGAGGCTCAGTAGCGCACTTCCTTTTTGGAGGATTAGTGAACGCAAGATGTTAAGTGATTAGGGTTCTACCGTCTTGGGCAAAAAATTGCAATATGGCGGCCAAAATATCGACAGAATCATGAAATTCGGCTTGAAAATCAAAATGATCGTACTAGACAAGGGTAAGTTCCAAGTTTCATGAAAATCGTTCCACTTACAAGAGATTTCAATATGGCAGCCAAGATGGCGGCAGAATTATGAAACTCAGCTTGAAAATAGGAATGATCGTACGAGACAAGCGTAACTCTCAAGTTTCATGAAAATCCTTCCACTTATAAGAGATTTCAATATGGCGGCCAAGATGGTGGGGCAATCATGAAATTTGGCTTGAAAATAAGAATGATCGTACTGGACAAGGGTAAGTTTCAAGTTTCATGACAATCGTTCCACTAATAAGAAATTTCAATATGGCAGCCAAGATGGCGGCCGAATTATGAAAGCCAACCTGCCTATTTGGTCCTTGAGGACCTAAGCTATCCACCGGATAAAGTTCAATCTTCAAGGGCTGTAGCTTTATTTCCCGAGGAGAAGTTCAACTTCATCGAAGTGCACAGGAGATCTCTGTTTTTTGAGAATAATGATAACGATGTATGGATAACAAAAATAGTGCCCATTGGCCACCCTTGGGGACATCAGCTATTAATCGGAAAAAAGTTCCAAGACTCTTGTTTCAATTCTCGAGAAGGAGTACAGCGTCTTAATTTCTGCACGGACTCGGACAGACAGACAGACAGACAGACAGACAGACAGACAGACAAACCGGCCACATAAGCGTCATTCTGTTACTTATATAAAAAAATGTTCTCCAACTGATTTCGACCTCCTGAACACTAATATCGGGTTCACTTTTGAATTGGAACATTTCTTTTTTATCGAAAAACCGACAAAATGGTAGCCTTGTCACATGATTTTTAGTGATACCTACCTACTTTTTTTTTGTTATTGAGCGAACATCTTTCGTAATTTGAGTGCCATAATCCTTCAGGTACCTAGTATTGACTATTTCAAAATGTTCAATTACTATTTCGGCACGTCTGATTTTAAATTTGTAGGGTCGTGTAATATGCGCCGAGCCGTGGCTTTGCGGTCGTTTTCAAAAATTGATAACAATTGACCCAACGGTCGGATCGAAGTGGGGTTTTTGTCAAAAGAAAGTTCAAATTGTTCTCTAAATATAATGCCGTACATGCAGTGATGTATTTCATTAAGAAATTGTAGTTGCCTGCATATCGCAACTTACTACATCTTACCGCGAATGCCAGCACTTGATCGGCGAAGCCGCCCTACACCAAAATGTTATTTTTGTAATTGTTCATGATTATTTCGGCAAAATTTTTCTTGATTCGCGTACCAAGGCCATGAGCTACCCATTCGAGTTGAAATATTTTCTGTATTGAATTTCGTTTTGTTCGGAGGAAAGGATATCAAGCACCAGCAAGCAACGAATAAATCATTTGCGGCCGAGCCGTAGTTTCGGAGTCATTTTCAAAAATTAATAACTACTAATCGGCACCTCGCACCGATGTGAAATTTTCATTAAAATAAAGTTCAAATCATTCTCTAAATATAACTCCGCATATGTATTATGGTAAAATGATAAGATCGGGTACTTCCTCGCATGTGATAACTTTCGAGATCAGGCCGGCTTCTGAAATGCAGCATTCAACGGCGATGCCGCGTCACACTAAATTGTTATTATTGTCATTGTTTATTATTATTTCGTCAAGATTTTTCTTGGTTCGGGATACAAGGTCATTAGCTACCCAATGGAGTAAAAATTTTTCGCAAAAACCTTTTCGTCTAGGACTAGATGCGGGGACGGACGGACGGACGGACGGACGGACGGACGGACGGACGGACGGACGGACGGACGGACGGACGGACGGACAAAGCGAGGACAAAAGCGCCTTCCCGTTTGGAGAAGTGCGCTAAAAACGGAAAGTATACCGCTTCAACTCGCAATAGCTCAGCCGATGACCCGATTTTACTGGTTGTGGTCTTGAACTCTTGAATTGACAAGAAAGGTCTATTCCTTTATAATACATTATTGGTTTTGACTTTCTGGTAACTTTCAATAAGAAGCAACGAGAACAAATAAAGGCCTATTTTCAATTGCTCCTGCCACCTTGAATTTTGATATGTCGGCCATTTTGAAACAAGGAAATGATAGTCAATTCAATCGGCTAGTCAATTCAATTGGCTAGCCAATGCTGAAAAGTTTGGGAAAATCGGTGAGGGAATGAAAATTTCAGAAGGGAAAATTAAAAAAACTGTTCCTGAGGTTCTTTTTAGAAGCCATAACGATGAAAGAAGCACACACTGTATCCTTGAGGACTTTTACTATGATAAACAACATGCTTCATTGAGCAGTGATCTTACATAAAAATTCCGCCTTTTGGGGGAACTAAACACTGTAGTGCTACGTTTGTGAGTAGTCTTGATGGACAGAATTTGCACTAATACTACAGTGGGTAGTGGTGAAAAATACTCAACAGCTTCTCCCAGTGTAGTATAGCTTTGGGAATATTCCGACAAGTTCTCAAGACACGGCACCTTCGCCAATTGTGTGGGGTATGTTTTTTATCCGCGCGTTGTAGTTTCTCACCTAGTCCCGTAACAAGAGCTTCAAATTGGAGTCTCTGTTTTATACCTAATTAGTCATCAACTGAATTATGCCTGTACTATAGGTAGCTACTTATTGCAAATACCTATAAATATTAGATGGTCACTCGCATTTTATTTTTTTAATCAAAGAAACACACCAGGAAAGGAGTCGATCCTTGGGGGGTACCGTATAAATCCATCGGCTAAACAACCGATGGACGGGGATAGAACAATTTTTGCTGAAGCTCACATCGCACAACACGGCGCACCGTGCACGCATTCCGTATGAATAATGCACTTAACACCGGACAAGATGCATAATTCATGCCAGTACGGATGTTTCGATCTTGATCCTGTCATAAAATACCGCGGCGATGGCCATTCCGAGCATCACTTGACGTTTTCTATTAAGTGGTGTTCTCTACCGGTCTCCAACAGCAATAATAATAGTAATACCATTTTGACTATTCGCGTTTGCTTTAGTCTAGCCTCTGCTCTGTAGTGTTCCATGTAAAATCTGCAAATGAGAATTGTTACGAATTTGTATTGGGAACTCAAACAGTGGAGAGGCAAACGTTTAAACACAAAGGGCCGAATTCATATATCTCATTCAAGGACTATCCTCCATTCACATTTTGAGTTTTCAAAAATACATATCACAATAATTGAGCGACTGTAATAATTGTAATATGTATTTTTGAATAGTCAAATATGAATGAAGAGCCCCTAAAAGTGCACCGTTGAATGCGCTTCCATAGCTTTTAGCTTAATAGTCCAGGCAATGGGTAGGTTCTACCTTGCAAAAGGTCGCGGAGAGTCGAAAATTTGCCGTCTGGTACGGTTTTGTATCCTGATTAACATACTGAGTTTTCGAATTCGGTAAGTCGCCGCTCGGTCCTCCACCTCGAAAAGTTGGTGCCGAAGGACCCAAAATCAGCCACTTTTCAATAATCTATTTTGCATCGCCGTCTGACTTACCGCAATGAAACCACATGACTGTAGTGAAGCCCTTGATAGCACTTACTACCACGCCAGTGCGATTCTTTGCGGTTAAAAAGAAATAATTCCCTTGGCAAACGTCTAGTTTTTCTTGATTTTGGAAAGATTTTTTTCTCATGTGGAAATATGACAAACTGACTTAACTCAGGTTGATTTCGATTAGCTTCTTTCTTCTTGAGCTCGTCCTGGTCTCATAATTTTCTTAACAGCATTTGTTGACAAGATGCATTGCAGGAAGTGTAAAATTGCCAACACCAAATCAACAGTCATTTTTTTCATTATTGCCAACGAGGAGGAGAGTTTTAATTTCCACAGGAAATGATACCTTGGACTGTTTTCTGCTTATACAGCATGGACCGAATTCCCAAATGCCCGTAGGAATACCGAAAAGTAAATTCTTTTCAGAGTGCGCGTAAATCTGCAAAGTTGCATCTGAACACCTGAAAATAGTCGTAACCAACACTACAAAACCCAAAACAATGAGTGACAGAAGAACCAGTTTAGGTTACTTATTGTTCAAAATGTTGTGTTGGTTACGACTGTTTTCAGGTGCTTAGATGCGGTTTTGCAGATTCACGCGCGCTTGAAAAAAATTGATTTTTTTGTACTCCCACGTGAATTTCGAAATTTGATCGCATGCTAAATGAACAGAAAACAGTCCAAGCTATCAATTCCTGTAAAAATTGAGCTTCATGATCGATGGCAATAATGAAAAAATGACGTTGAATTTGGTGTTAGCAATTTAACATTTCTTGCAGTGCACCTTGTCAACAAAGGATGTTATGAAAACTATGAGACGAGAGCTTGCTCAAGAAGAAAGGAGCTGATCGAAATTTACTTGAGTAAGGTCAGCTGGTCATATTTCCGCGTGAGAAAAAAATCTTTTCAAAATCAAGAAAAACGTGATGTTTTCTGGAGGAATCATTTGTCTTCAACCGCGAAGAATGGGACTGGGGTAGCAGCAAATGCATCAATAGTTTCAACAAAGTCATAGGGTTCCATTGCGGTAGGTGAGACGACGATAAACAGTGAATTGGTGAAAATTGGATCTTTTTTGGTCCTTCGGCACCATTTTTCCAATGTGGAGGAGCGAGCGGTGGCTTGCTGAATTCGAAAACTCAGTATGTTATTCAGGACACAAAACTGTACCAGACTGCAAAATTTCGAATCTCCGCGACCTTTTGCAAGGTAAACCCTATTTTAATGTATCGGTCGACTGTACTATAAAATCGAGATACGAATACGTACGGCCCATACATAGTACTGGGAACTGCCAATTTACAAATCACAAATTGTCGCTTTCGGCTTTGTTCGCACTATCGGTCTGGATTCAACTCGAAGCTTCTCGATACTGAGCCGCTCCCGTATCATATACGCTTGGGCATTCCATAGAATATTTCAGACTTATTCCAGAGAGGTCTTTAAGGTTCTTGTCGTTTTTATTATTATTCCACTATACTGCACCTGTATTCGCGACAGCTCAAAAAAAGTCAAGGTTTGGCTTCGCGAATATTCCGGCAAGGGCAAGCTTTCGATGCACGCTCCTCCGCCAAGTGTGCATCTTGTGTGTCTTATTCGGTTTGTTGTGGTTTCCAGCAGGTCTCGTAACATTATGGTACTATCCCGACCTTTCCAAATCTCGACATTCATTCCGGCCTGTTCATTGCCAATTGGCCGTTCTTGTCTTCTCAGCACTCCATCGATTCTCCTTTGTTCCCTCCCAACTGCAAAGAGAAGTTCAATAAGAAGAGAACTGCCTTGGTTACCGCTCTTTGGAGCGAGTCTGACTAGGTCTGCACACAAATTTTTCGTGTCCAACCTGTTTTTGAATGAAAAACTCGTGAAAAGGGCGGAAGTTACCGCCCTTCGCTTCGAACGTACCTAACGAGGTTCATGTAAAACATTTGAAGAAACACTTCACAAACACGTGAAGAAAGTACCTGTCGGAAATGACCAAACAGCTTTGTTTGTATCCAAGTTATTTTCGAATCAAAAATCATAGCGCTGGCGCTGTGTCTTTTGAGTGCAGGACAAAATACCGCGGGATAATATAATGCAGAGACAAAAGAACGTGGGACAAAATAGCGTAAAAAAAACAGGGCAGTTCAAACATCGCGGCTACCTAATTCCACCACCATAATTCAAGATTAGTGACTTTTTTTTTAGACCCATTAGATGAAGGGATAATTTTTGACTCAAGTTTTCTCTCTCTTTCAGGACTCACTAAAGTTGGGAAGTTTTTTGACTCAGATTTCTTCTTATTTCTTATTTGAGATGGATGAGACACCTGAGTCAGAACTCAACTCTTAAGATAGGCCTGAAAGCAAGGAAGAAACTTGGGTGAAAAATCATCTCCCCATCTGGTGGCGCTGAAATAAAGAAGGAAACCTATAAAAAAGTAGCCGCGTGTTCAATTGCGTTATTTTCTTACGTCTTTTTTTATCTGCGCTAAGTTGGCCGGCGCTGTTTTTTCACGCGCTAACAGACATAAATCATTGGTGGGGCCGAAGGTCGTCTGCCGTGGTTGGGTATCTGCGAGATTTCATTTCGGCGAATTTTCTTGTCGACCAGTTATGTTCTCCTATCGATGAGTTGTCTTGTCAACAAGCTTTCCTGTTAGCTTTTTGTCCTGTAGATGATTTTGTCTTGTCGTCGAATTGTCCTATCTGCGACTTGTCTTTGTCAATGAGATGAATGTCGGCAAGTTTTCCTGTCGATGAGTTGATTGTCGATGACTTGTTGATTTCTCGGCTTCTCTGATGAACTTGGAAGAGTGTTGCTTTTTGAGAGGTGTCCTTTGTTGCAATGTTGAGTTCCAGGCGGCGAACTGTATGGTTCTCGTTAACTTTCCAACAGCGGCGTTAATCTTTTCGGCTGCGGAATTTCTCCGATCAAGTCTCGTGATAGTTTCCAGTTCGTCATATACAGAGTATTTCTATTGCGGGGCTACGTCCCCTGCTTTTTATGGAGTCATTTTTGAGGGAACGCTCACAATGCGTTGGTTTGGGAGGAGAGATGTCCTCTTTCCGCAACCTGAGTCATGGCGTTCCGCAGGGATCCATCTTAGGGCCTCTCGTCTTTATATTATATATCAACGACATTGGAAGCTTTCTGTCCATGAATTGAGTGATGCATGCTGATGACACCACTCTCCTGACTACGAGCGACGACTTGCAGATACTCGGGGCTCTTCGTGAAGAGGCACTGACAGTCACAGAACATTTCTTTTCCCTGAATAAACTTCGGCTGAACGTGACCAAGACCCAGGACCTCCTTTTCTCACTTGGTGAAGCTCTTTCGTCTCAGGACCCTGTGAAATGCCTCGGCCTGCTTGTTGACGGCAGACTCTCCTTTAAGGTGCATGTAAACTGGCTGGAACGCAGATTGTCCAAAAGAATTTATCTTTTGCACTGTTTGACCTCTCAGCTAACTGGGACTACACTGATGTTGTGTTACCACGCTTTGTTTCATTGTGTGATGTCGTACGGGATTTTGGGGAAGCTCGTCACACACCGGCCGGATTCTCATTGTGCAGAAGCGCGCCATTAGAACAAAGGCGGAAGCGGCGCAGAAAGTCTCTTGCAGACCTCTTTTCACTGAAATGGGAATACTTACCTGTACCCACCAGTATATTTATGAGTAAGTAATGTTTGCTCGCAGAACTTTCAGCATCCACAAGGGGTTGTATAATACCAGATCTAATTTTGTTCCAGCTCCAAGGGAAGCTCCTAGGGAGAGTCAAATCTACGTTCAGATATCTGTCCATTGAGTTTTTTGATTTGTTGCCGGATGAATGGAAGTGTCTGTCAGCAGCCTGGAAAGAAAACTCAAGCGCTTTCTAAAGACACACTGTTTCTACACAACTGATGAGTTTGTTGATTTTTGGAAGGCATTTAATCTGAACAGTGTGCTGTCGGCCAAGTGGAAGTTTTGAAGTTTTATTATTGTGAAAATTCAATGTATTTTATCTCTATTTGTTATATTTATATTTTATTTTATTTTTACAAGAGGAAATAGTGGAAGATCGGCCAGAGCTGAACTGTCTCCCCAGCTTACCTGTACCTTCACGTTAACGTTCTCGTCTGTGGGAAGCGAGAAACACCCACAGATTGCACCATTACACGGCGGGAAATGTCATGGTGGGCGACGGCTTCAGGTGAGGGTTCGGAACACGTTACGGGAAACGGTGTGGTATTCCCCCTTTGTTTTGTTTGTACGTTGGTACCTGAAGTGGTACGGTCGTTGACGTTCGTAGCGTTTGCCGATGGGAGAGGGAAATGGCGCTGGCGCGCAAGCGGCAGCCGCGGGCAGACAGAGAAGGGAATCAGCTGTGGTGAAGAACACCTGATTTTTAGTGCTCCGGTGTGCGTCGTTTTCAAGGTATTTAAAGTTAGTTTTCACTGATTATTGTACCATAATTTTGGCTTCCACCCATTCACCAAATCATGTATTTCGATACCTATTTTGTCCGCAAAATTATTGTCCACAACACGAGATTCTTTGTTCTCTTTGTTCGAAACGGGCTTGCATAACCCGCAGTTTTTCCCCGTTTGGAATCAAGGTGCTTTGCACTGCTTTGAATTTTGTGTGATTTATCTATTTCCAAATTATCTCAATATTGATGGCAAAGACCGTAATCTAGTGGGTGTGCATTTTGCGCACTAATGACTCTGCCTCGGGATTGCGCTGTCGCGCGTATTTCAAGATTTCAATTATGTTTCTTTTCCACAAGTTACGTCACAAACAGTGAGACGACAAAAAGGAACTGCTACACCAAAACCAGCCGCTGACTAGAGAACAGTACCTTTGATAATTCATTCTCATTCCATTGTTCATTGTCGGGTTGTACCTAAAAGTAAAGGAAGGAAAGAGGGACTTGCCGCTTCTTCGTGTCCTGGGGGGAGGGATCCACCACTTGTATGAATCTGCCTTGTTGAGTCTACTAACCTTTTCTTACTTGGGGGGAATTATGTAAAACGACAAAGAGAGGGCCACAGGTTGGCTCGAGTCGATTTTCTTGTATTTACTGGTTTTTTACTGTATGTGATTATTGTTTACTAACCATTGTTCTGCTTTGTCTGTAAAGATGTATCTGTGGGGTTTGTGATGGGTAGCCTCTGGGGAATTTTGGGCGAATGCGTTATAGATAGTTCTTCCTTTCAATTGCTAACTAAAAGTATGACCAACTTCAACTTCTCTACTTATTCATATCTCACCTGTTTCTTGTTTATCTACCTATTTATCTCGCATTTGTTTAATGTTGACTTATTCACTTGTTTACTAATCATTTGTTTCTTGTTCATTAATGTACTTGTTCACCGATCATTTCTTCACTGTTCACTCATCTATCAATTCAACTTCTTTTGTTTGTAAAATATAAAATTAATTGCTGAGCTTGAAGTTTCCTTTTGTTGTTACATAAATAACTTGTGAACGAAGCAAACGTTTCAAAGAAGTTCAAGTACCGATTCACGCGGACTTAATCAATGCATTGCTGGAGTGACTTCTCTGTCATTTCATCATGACTCATCTACACTTGACTTTTGTTCAGATCATTTAGGGAGGGATTTTTCAGCAATCAACCAGGCTATACGCATGGGTTTCTTTAACGTGTTCTTCCCATGTGTGCCTGTCAGCGAATACGTCACTTTCCTTTGGGAATAGGGTTTCCTTTGACATGTTTTATCATTTCTTGTTTTGTTTTGCCGATCTGATTCTGTGTTCATTTCGTTGTTGTAAATTCCTGAATTGTCTATAGATAATTTGTAATGATTTTTCTTGTTTCATTGTGTTTGTGTTTTTTTGTTCCTAATCATGTTGTGTCATTTTATCACTGTCAGTAGGTGTTTTGAGAAAAGAAACAAGTTCATCTAAAACTTTGCTGACCAGGATACACTACAACGGACAACTGTGAACAAACCTAATCGGCCATTTCTCTCATACTTCAAGAATACGCGTTTCGGACTGGCATGTGATTTTGTCACACGAATGGGTTGCATTTCACCCATATGAGAGAAACTCATACGATTTAAGAATACTTCACATGTGAACATGTGTTATAGTCGTCACCATCCGCCGATTTGCTCACAGTAGCAATGAATTTGCATTACTCAGACCAAATGAGTCGACGGATGGACAGAATGCCGAACATACCTAATGGCGCTTTTCAGTATTTAGTACAGGGCACTCATCAACAGTTATACGCGGTGATGAGCGACGGCCCAAAAAGGTCTACGCAGACATCATTCAGAAGTTAAGTATTCATTTTATATTTGATATTTCGCTTCTGGAGCATGCTGTAAACACTGGCGTCGTGTGTAATTAACAACACTTAGAAACAGTGTGCAAAACGAGCTAATGATTGTTCAGCAGCGAGCAAACTGACGGGGGGCGCTCTTAAAAGTTTACTTTGCGTTTTGTATACGTACTTACGTTTGTAGGCGGGTCCAACACTTTTGTTGTAATTTAATTAAAAATTTAGATTTTGCCGTTGGGATAAAATATCGTGTTCTCTACTGGGTTCTCTGCGCCGCGACACGGTTCGAAATACGGCGAACTATACTCGAGGAGTAATTTAATAGAGTCTGACGTGACTTCAATGTAGTTCGCATTTATACGGAATTTTGGCGTAGATACCTAATTCGTTTGGATGTAAAGGTGCCGTTCTTATGTTTATGCAATGACTGTAATTAGGGTTTTTTTCAGCCTGGGATGGATATTTGAACGAGGTGAATTCAAAGTTGTTTAGTCCTGAATCCTTGAGACATGACGGCGGTTATAGTTTTGAAGAGCAAAAGCATGAAAGAAAGAACCTCGTATTAGTACAACAACATGAGTGCACCAGCGGTTTTTGTCTCTAGTTAATTTTGTTACTTTTAACACAAAAACAGAGTTTCTTTGGCTGAACGTCGGGCATATGCGGAGTAAAGATCTCAAACAACAATAAATGACAGTTCCCAAGAAACGTGAAGTCTCGAATTACACTTCAAAGGTGATTTGAAATTGGAAGCATCAAAATACTATGGAGCAGGTCACGTTTGGTTTGCGCCTGAGGTTGACCAAGTGACGTCATAGGATGTCCAGCGGAAAAGTGGGCATGCTTTTTCAAGTATGAACATAGATCAGGAACTGTATTTCTTCAGCATAAACACCCCATTCGAGCCGTTTGCGTCGGAATCAAATAGTGTGTACCGCTCGAACAATGTGCATGTTCAAGGTTCTCGATGCAAAACCTATATTTTCCAACACCTGACTCAGTTCTTAGGTCTAAATAAAATTGCCATAGCCGTGGTTAAGGCATATCTGGACTTTGTATTCCCACATGATTCGATACCACGACGTTTATTGGTTTTTGTTTTTTGTTTCTGGAAGCGCGTGATGCGGTAGGGTAGGATTAACCTTGAATTTTCAAAATCGGATTCCTGAATACTGTCAGGGTTGATAAGAGACATTCCTGACTTTAGAGCCAGGGGCAACTTCGGGGTCTCAGTACAGTGTAACCAAACTCTCGACTCTCGAGAAGGAAAAAGTTTCTGTGACGAAAACCGGTATATAAACTCCAGCTTCGCACACCTTTAATCAGGCATTCCTACATGACGTCACGAGCTCGTCAGTGTTGCCAACCTAGTTGAATTTATAACCTCAAAAAAGTGTTCGGGAACAACCTGCGTTGTTATGATTGGAAAAAAAGTACTTTTTTGAGATTTTGGATACAGTAGGAAGCAAGTTTGTGCGTGATAATTGTTCACGAAACTCTGGCGCTTCGATCAAAACCAATAATTGGAGATGTGCTGCCCCAAGAAGCTCAATGAACAAGAAAGTTTGGTGGATTGCTTGAATCATTTCCGTCGAAAAAAAAAATCCGTGGCTTTTTCAGAAAACTAGATTCCTGGAAGAAAAGAGCATCTCAGGAATTATCTCAAAGTGCCAAAAATGCGACTCGGAGACATCTGGGAAGGAGAAAATAGGCCAGTTTATTATCCTGCCGATAAGGTAAAAAGCTGACTAGGTGAATTGTTGGAGTACAGAATAAATGTGAGATGATTTTACAAATTATCCATTACTAAGCGCCCTTTTGATTTCAAAAAAGTATGGCTGAGGCAAAAACTGTGACCTGTGGCGATCTCGAAATGGGAAAATCCAGCGACCGAAGCATTTCTAAGCTGACCACAATTTTACCCCAAATCCTGCTTATAAGAAGAAATTTCAGGATTTATTAAGCAACGTGTCTTGACGAGATGAAGCCATCAACTGAAAATTCAAGATTGTCAAGTCAGGTGTACGATTTGGTCATCAGAAAATACTCGATGCCGAGCTTGGAGCTGATCCCAACTGATTCACATGTGCTTAGATCACAGCGAATATTACAACTACAGTAAAGTAGAAAATGGAAATTATTGTCAATTCAAACATCCAGGCTTGTGGGAGCAATGGAGAAAGCATGGCAAGAGATTTAGAGGGCTCAACGAATGTGAAAGTTGGGTTGGGGTGGTTGAATCTTTTTTTTTTTGAGGAAAAAATGAGAAATTCATGGTTTTCTCGAAACGCTGGGTTTGTGGAAGTACGATGTTTAGGATTAGAGTGCGATATTGTGGTACTTTAGGGACTTGGCGCTCTCTATAGGGAGTTTTCGGTCTGTCGAGGTGGCAGCCTGATCGCGGTTCGCGTTTTTCGAGCAGTATGGCGAGAGATGCTGGCGGTGCTATGCACGTACTGTGTTCCCGTACCTGCAATCTGCAATGTATTTTTCATTTGTGTGAGTCGATCCTTGCGCTCAATAAAGCAATGTTACAGCATTTTGGTGCCTCAGTGATTTTTTATACAGTCCACACCGGCGATGTCCAAGGTGTGTTAAAAGAACCAGCCTGCCATCATCATCAGCGTGATGACGCTACATACGAAGTATCACAGAATGTGTCCCAAAGCGCCAAGAAATGAAAAAGAAGAAGGAAGGAATACACTTGAATAAATATACGGAGGTTGTACCGATAACGATTAGGATCGGTAACAAAATTGCTGTAATACAGTTATGATGTTTGCACAAAATCATCTGTTGCTAAGCCTCTCTAGTTTCAGGAAGTACCTGTTTCAAAAATTGTGACCTTCGGCAATCTAAAAATTGGAAAATCTATGGACTGAGGAATTGCTACGTCGACCACAATTTGGAATCTAGAATCCTGAATAGAACAATAAATATTTGTATTTTCAAGAAAGGTATCTTGACACAATCAAGTTGTAGTTGAAAATTCAACATCGTTGAATCAGGTGTAAAATTTCTGTCAAGAAGGGCACCCGGTGACCGAAAACATCTTCGGTGGCCGGACAGCTGTTCGTGTTAAACTTCCATATTTTGCCTCTGTCCATATGCTACAACCGAAGTGAAGACATTCTTGCAGTTTTAAAATATAAACAAAAACTACTGTTTGTTTCTTCAATACGGCAAAAAAAGCTGAGCCTCAAGTATTTGGGTGATTGGAAAGCACAAACCGAAGAGGTGCATACCTAGCCCCTCACAAGGCATATCACTTCAGCAATGCCGGTAATGTAAACCCCCAACATCCAGGTGGAGTTTGCTGGCAAAGTCCATGCCAAATTTCGTCGGAAAATCTGAGTTTTCACCAATACCCTGTGCAGGTAACCTAATATGTTTGGCTTGCTTTTTCACAAAAAACACACTTTTCCACGAGAACTCATTTCACAGGCGCATTAAGGACATTACTTTGAACTTAATACAAAAGTTTCAAACTCAAAAAGGTAGCCGAGGAAAAAAATGCAGAAACTGGAACTCCATAAGCGCCCTGTAGTTCGGTTGTCCCCCGAACATTATTTGGTTCAAATTTGGCGGGCAATTTTGGGCAGTTGGCAAGACTGCTGTGACGTCAATGGAAATGCCTAATTGTCCGCCGACCCAGGAAGGAACATCATTCCTCCTCCTCTCTTCTTCTAGTCGTAACATGTAGGCGATTGCGTTACCTAGCATGAACCTGAATTCTTGCATTTAGCACAAATGCACATTTTTCGATTCATCAAATTAATGTGGTTTTTAAAAGTCCAGTGAACCTACCGAAAGGACTTCTGAATCAAGAGGAAGTGCATCGAGAGACAGATCGCCAACTCAGCATTTCCGAGGGCCAGAAGAATCGTACATCAGAGTAAAAAGCAAGGATATTTTATTATCGTGCCCTGATTGAAGTGCATACGGATCTTCTATTCTGAACTCAAGGACTCCACTGGAATCAAAATGGGCTTCTTGATTCCTTCCAGGTGGCAAACTTCTTTATCCTTACGTACGTACCTATCTCAACACCCAGGACGTAAAATTACAAATTCCAACGAAGCTGCAAATTTGATGAACCAGTAGCATAATGAATCAATTATCCTGCCGGCCCCGTCCTGCTGGCATGAGGCCCAACCGAAATTTCGATGCGTAAGGGTGCCTGATATGCTCCGGCGGGAGAGAGAGATATAAAACCCATATACCCGCACCACACATTAAACGTTAACCGCCTTCGGCGACTAACTGATACTAAATCAAAAGATTTATTTTATGGGGGGGCTTCTCCGACAATACGTGCGCTTAAATGCCCTAAGCCACTGCTCATATTATTTATATTTCATCCTTTCTGTACTCCCATTGGAGCCGGTCCCTGTGATGCCGCCAACTCCCACAACAAGCACCGCCACCGCCACACCACCGCGCGAATCGAATTAGGGTAATAGCTCCTAAACTTCCACAGAAGATAAATCTGGGCATAGTCTGCGTGTATGGTCTGAGGGGAGAGGGACATGTTTTGCTCTTCTTTTTCTTGTTGGGGAAGTTGTGTTTGTTACCTACGCCACTACGGAGAAGGATGCGCCGCCGTCGCAGCCAAATATTTTTATTTATTTCCTTCCCCTTTGGGACGACAAAGTGGTAAGGTCAAAAGCCCGCTTTTCATTACGGAAAAACACTTTTATCGCTTTCGCTTCGGGCCAGAGGACTCTCGGAAATTACCTTCAAGCAGTTCTTTAGGTTGAGATTGAGAAAGAGATAAGGTGCGGATTTTTTTAAATCAACAGATTATTTTGTTCACTGGCATCAACTCAAATACACATTCAATACAAGTCGAGTTATTATCATGCCAATATTCAACAATCAAAATATTTCTTGAGTAATGCTCTATTAGCAAAATCACACTGTGCGAGTATAACTTCTTCGCAGTTATTTCCTGCGGAATACCCTTCCCGCATGCGAGGAGCCACCCGGAAAGAAAAATTGATAAATCCTATGCGAGATCATTAGTAAACTCCATACTGGGGCATGTAATAACCGACAGAGACATTTCTGCGAATACCTAGATCGATATCAATTTAAATACCAAGCGGTTCTGAACTATTCCGCACAATAAGTGGAATAAGTTTTTGCCTGATGGCGGCAGTATATCATTTAGTTTTAATGGAAATAATAGGGTTCTTGCAGATTTTCCACCGTATTCCATACAGGGTGTCGCTAAACTCCCGCATTTTGACTTTCGAATTTAACAAAGCGTCGTGGGAAATGCCTCAAAAATGCCAGAAAACTCCTCTCGGTGTTATGCAGGATCACGTTGACTAGTGAAGAGAATTGAGAGTCGAAAATAATAAATTGGACACTCGGAGAGTTTTAGGTGTAATTACAATTTTGAGGAGTATTTTTCTGGAGAAAGAGCTAAATTCCATTCAATTTGATGTATCACAAAGTAGATAGTGCCATTTGGAATTTTGAAATTGGAATGGGTGGGAGAGAAGAAGTTGGAAATAGAAATTCGCATCTGTCTGCAGGGATAGGAACCGCATCAATAATGGAGAGAGGAAGAACAAAACGCCGCTGAACGGTCTTCATTGTCACTGGTGTTATACAAGGGACATTAAATCAGAGATGCATATTCCAATGGCGACCTGACCACCAGCATTCTTCAGGAGAAATCCCAAGCTCCTGAATAGTCCGGGTACTGAGGAAAAAACTCTGCACTTGGTGATAAAGTTTTGAAACTTCCTGGATGTGGGGGCAGACTTGACAGGTAGCCTATACAGGGTGGAAACTGAAGTTAAAAAATCAAAAATTCTATCTGAAGAACCAAAAGCGCTAGAGTCTTATAAATCACAATATACAGGTGTTCCGTGTTTAATCGCAAAGATTTTGCCAGTCGATAGAGCTTCAGAAAAGAATGAAATATGCATATAAAAATTTCGTTCAAAAACCCGTAATAATGGAGATACAGCTTTTCAAAGTTGGAAAACAAATACAGTTTTTTCACCTACCTTACCTACCTTACCAAATGCCTGTGAACCTCGAATAACACATTTGGTGAGAACAGCCCCATGGCGTAGATAGGGGTGGTTGCGCCCCTTCAATTATCCCTAATTTTTTCCCTGCTACAAATTTTCAAAAATCAGTATCTTTCTCGAGTTGTTCATTCAATTTTGAGCGAAAAGTTTCTCTTGCAAAATTTCGGTAGGAGGCATACTTTCTGAGATAATTCAGTTTGAAGATTCCTAGTTGATCTTGTCACTTCTCATAATTTTAGTTGCTTAAAATTTGCATTGCTGCATCATTGGAGATAATCAGTTCCAAATTCACAAAAGTGATGTTGAGATCAATAAGTATCATAACGTAAGATCGATTTTGATCAAAATGATCCAGTGGCGTAGAATTAGGGAGCTTTCTTACTTACATCCACTTATCTGCTACAGCACTGAATATTTTTTAAAATCAATAATTTTTTTGAATTTGTCGTTTGATCCAGGAAAAAAAGTTGCTCTTTAGTCCGGATGCTAGTTGCATAAAATGGAATGAACCTTGCATTTTTTGATGAGAAGATGCTACTTGGTGGAAATGTTCTTTGCATCATACTCTTCCGATCCAGAAAGGTAGCCATCAGCGCCATCCATGCCGGCAGCGTATACAGGGTGAAACAGAAAAAAAAGTTGGAAAATTATATTCAAATAACCGAAGCATGTGGAGACGTGTAATTTACCACATACATCAACTATTTTATGCTTATGAAGTCACAGCAAACTGTTCTTGATTACCTTGAAGCATTTTTGAGATGTAGAGGAAAAACAGAAAAAAAAACAAAAACACTTTTTTTCTCATAAATAAGTGATTCTTGGAGATATTGACACACTACTTGGTATTTCTACAAAAAGTAAAGTGAGAAATGATATGAGCTGGGTAGCCAGTTCCTAGGCCAACTATTTTCAGAAATACGATTGTCAACTTTTTTCTCCTCTTGAGCACCATCTTGAATCTGCCCTGTGAGGCATCGTTGAAAGAGTGATTGGTTATCATATTGATGGTAATATGTAATCATTGCATCGTAAAAACAACCTCCCCATCATAATTTAGTGACCTCTTCGGCGGGAAAGAATGGCCATACACGTATTTTCTGGCTCTTCAAAGCTTTAGTGCCCATCATGGCATTTGCAACATCCGGAATGGTAAAATATGTTACGCATTATGAACCTTGATGTACTTTGAGGTAGCCTACCAAGTTTTGCAATCATCAATTAAAAGGTTTGTTCTTAAAAGCTGTTTGAACAAAATTTGTCAATTTTTTTATGGAAAATGCAAAATATTGGATCTTTCACCCCTACTTGATCCCTCGTTGAGGAAAGCCTGAAACTGTAAGTCTCCAAAATTTTCATGCTAATGGTTCACTGAGAACTGTTCTTCAATGTGTAGTTGTCAAAATCTGCATAGTTGCGTTCAGATTCCAGACAAAGAGCGACAAAAAAGTCCATGCAGTGAAAAAAGACACAACTTTTAATGCAATGGAGAAATCTTGGAAATGTCCCTTTTAGATAGGCTTCCCGCAATACACAGGTTCTGTAAGACTCTCAAGCGTGGATGAAAGGCTTGAAACATTACTAACTTGAGGCTCTAACAGTGTACCAAATTGCACATTCATGTCATAAAAAGCAAGGTCTCCAGACAGCTTTCAGTCTAGCTCTGGACTAGTTTTTTCTAGACTATAATGTATGTCTTTTTTCACTGCATCAACTTCTTTGTCGCTCTCTGTCTGGAATCTGAACGCAACTATGCAATTTTTGACAACTAAACATTGAAGAGTACTTCCCACTGAACCATTATTATGGAAAATTCGGAGTCTTTCGGTTTCAGGCTATCCTCAGTGAGGGATCAAGTAAAGGTGAGAGACCCAATATTTTGTATTTCTCATAAAAAAACGACACAAATTTTGATCAAACAGCTTTTAAGAACAAACTTCTCAATTGATGATGGTGAAACTTAATAGGCTACTTCAAAGTACATCAAGGTTTATAATGCGTAACATATTTCACCATTCCAAATGTTGCAAATGCCATCATGGGCACTAAAGCTTTGGAGAGCAAAAAAATACGTGTATGGCCATTCTTTCCCGCCGAAGAGGTCACTAAATTATGATGAGGAGGTTGTTTTTACGATGCAATGATGCCGTATCACCATTATTATGATAACCAATCACTTTTTCAACGATGCCTCATAGAGCAGATTCAAGATGGTGCTCAAGAGAAAAAAAAAGTTGACAATCGTATTTCTGGAAATAGTTGGCTGAGGAATTGGCTACCCAGCTCATATCATTTCTCACATTACTTTTTGTAGAAATACCAAGTATTGTGTCAATATCTTCAAGAATAACTTATTTATGGAAAAAAGAGTGTTCTTGGTTTTTTTTCTGGTTTTCCCCTACATTTCAAAGACGGCTTAAGGTAATCAAGAACAGTTTGCTGTGACTTCATAAGCATAAAGTAGGTGATGTATGTGGTGAGTTACACGTCTCCACATGATTCGGTTAATTTGTGATAAACCGCCCCAAAACGGCGATTAAACGCGCCACCGAGAGCACAGAGCAAGCGCGCGACTAGTTCCGCGTTCCGCCACGAGATGGGCGCGCGCGCTCCAACCTACTACGGCTGACCCCGCGGCTCAGCGTAAGAGAGTTTTAGTACCGTTCAACGAATCATTAACAGGTGGCGCAGGCGCTCTTGCCTACTATTACCAGCCTCGCCATCACGCGTAAAGGCATTTTAGATGCGTGGCATCTTTAACAGTTCCCATCCATACTGTTCACATAACCTTTCCCATTCCTTGTTCCATGGCTTCGGCCGATTCCGGTAAAAGGTACCAGTCATTCTACTGACTCGTTGGAGTGTTGTTGCAATCAACTGGACGAACACTTCCAAAGCAGAACAACCATGTCCTTCATTGGACATAACCGCTCTCAAAAGGTCGTGGGGAAGCCAGATGACAATTAACATCTCCAAACGTTGTACCTAGGTACCAACTCCATGTCCACGGTGTTCACTGAGTCTTTTCTTCAAGATTCGCTGGTGTGCACCTGACTGGGGAGTATGAATGTGTTGTCTGTCCTGGCTACTGGCGTTCGTGGACACTCCGTGTCCTGGAGCAAGTCTAGTCGTGGATGACTGTGTGAATGAGGTCTGTCCTGGCTACTGGCGTTCGTGGATACCCCGTGTCCTGGAGCAAGTCTAGTCGTGGATAGACTGTGTGAGAGGTCTGTCCTGGCTACTGGCGTTCGTGGATACTCAGTGTCCTGGAGCAAGTCTAGTCGTGGATAGACTGAGTGAATTTGGGGTTGGAGTGTGAATGAGGTCTGTCCTGGCTACTGGCGTTCGTGGATACCCCGTGTCCTGGAGCAAGTCTAGTCGTGGATGACTGTGTGAATGAGGTCTGTCCTGGCTACTGGCGTTCGTGGACACCCCGTGTCCTGGAGCAAGTCTAGTCGTGGATGACTGTGTGAATCAGGTCTGTCCTGGCTACTGGCGTTCGTGGATACCCCGTGTCCTGGAGCAAGTTTAGTCGTGGATGACTGTATGAGCAGAGCTACTCCGAGTAACCGGCAGGTCGTGTATCCGGCGTGTCCAGGCCGGGTTATTGCGTGAGTAGTTACGATTGTTGCTGGGAGATCGGCTGGTCGTGGACACAAAGCTCCGGTAGTGTCCTGGCCGGATCTTGCCAGCACAGTCTGTGCGAATGAATGTGTGAATGAGGGGGTAAATTTGAGAGAAAGGTAGTCAGGTGCACGCTGCACACGTCGCACCGCATCATTATCAAACTCCCCTCCGAACTGCGCTCTGTACTACGTCACACCCTCCCCTCGCGTCACGTGCTTTGTGGTAGGATCCTTTGCGGGATAGGTTTTTGTTATTCCCATCTCTTGGCTGTAATTATTTGTGTAACAATTGCTGTAAATATTTGTGTAACAATCATTGTCATTTTGTGTGAAACCCTTTTGTACGTAAATTAATTGTGTGTTCAATATACTTGTTAAACTACATGCGAGTTTACTTTCCCTGCGGTCAGTAGGGTGGCGCCCGAGCAATCTAAGCTGAGAGAAACTTGAACCTATGCAAGGAGAGTTGACAACCCTTGACTACCTGAGTAAAATCCGAGCATCAGCGCTCATCATAAATAACGGGCGAACCCAAAGAACCCCCGTTACAAATTAAATATGATTTTTCAACTTTTTTTTTCTAATTGATAAAGGGATCCATAGTACTCAAAATGGAGTTGTATAATATAAAGTTGTAGTAAATCAGTCTTCTCCACTTGTTTTTTATATCATTTACTCGAGTTTCGGCTAATTAAATATATAAAGCCATTTTCAAAAATAATGTGACATAGCATAGAACTTTATGTCTAAGTAATGATGTAACAATGAAGAATAGACGTAACAGGTAAAACAACAAAAGAAAATGAAGGAGAGGATTATAAAATTGGGAGTAGAGCTGGTATAATGTAGATGTTGTCAAAATCGGTTTTTTTTTTTTCCTCAACGAACAAACCGATTTTGACAACATCTACATTATACCAGCTCTACTCCCAATTTTATAATCCTCTCCTTCATTTTCTTTTGTTGTTTTACCTGTTACGTCTATTCTTCATTGTTACATCATTACTTAGACATAAAGTTCTATGCTATGTCACATTATTTTTGAAAATGGCTTTATATATTTAATTAGCCGAAACTCGAGTAAATGATATAAAAAACAAGTGGAGAAGACTGATTTACTACAACTTTTTATTTTTTTTTCTGTATCACCCTGTATACGCCGCCAGCAGGGATGGCGCTGATGGCTACCTTTCTGGATCGGAAGAGTACAATGCAAAGAACATTTCCACCAAGTGGCATCTTCTCATCAAAAAATGCAAGGTACTTTCAACTAGCATCCGGACTACTTGTAAAACTTTGATTGGAGGCTTCGTTTTCGAGTTATTCGAACTTTAAAGTTCTGAGTCGAAAAAATGGCTGGCATATCGAGGAAAACAACAAACCCTTCAATCAATCTTGTTTTCAATTATTCATGTTGATTTATGTACCATTTTCTTTTGATTTTACTTACGTTGTGTGAGTTCATACCTACAATTACCTTAATATAGCGGAGCAGTAATTATTGAAAATTCATAAGAATCGTGCACTTTGTGCCAAGTCTTTGAAATTTGGTATAGTCTCAGCTATGGTCTAAAGGTTCTAGGAAACCATCGCAAGCAACTTGTGCGCGACCTCTGGTGGCCTGCTTGCGTTAAATCCAATATGGTCGCCATCTGTGCTGGTATTTTTAATAGAAGGGCTTCTACGAGACATAAAATAGGATTGAATGATATATTACTATAATACCAGTATAGTATATGAATATAAGAATAATATAAGAATATAAAAAGTGTCTCAGGTTGAATGAAGCATTTCTTTTTTGAATGAAAGGCGCAGTTTTTGGAAAATCGGAAGTTTACCTATCTCATACCTACTAAAGTAGAAACATAAGAATTAAAATCAGTGTCGTCTTTAGGCATGGACCCGAAGGGTCTGTGCCCAGGGCCCCGGCTTTTTTGGGGGCCCCCAAGGCGTCCCTAAATTTCAAAAAGTAAAGACTATTTTCGTAAAAAATGTTGTTCTCATGTCCCGTTAACGACGTTTATTCAATTATGTCACTTTCTGAGCTGATCGTCGCCTCCCCTTACCTCCCAAGAGTCCACGACGCTCTATCCCACTAAACTTATCAAGAAAAGACAGGTTTTCTGTCGAAAATTTTGAAAAAGCGTGAAATTTTTATGAAAAAAAGTTTGTTTAATAATAACCTGCGGCGGTGATACTCGCCTCACTCGTGTGCTTTTTTTCACAAACCTTTATAAGGGGGCCCCTCACTGCATTGTGCCCAGGGCCCCATTTGTTCAGACGACGGCACTGGTTGAGATGAAAAACAACATCTGTCCAATGTACTCCTTGGGTGTCTTTGCGAAGAGCTATTTTTTTTGTGAACATTTTTATTTCATTTCAGCAGACTTGAGGTCCTATTTCTTCAATAAGTCTCCGAATATTGTCTTTGAGCTCCATGATCGTTTAGGGATAGTTTAGATAGACTCTCTCTTTAACGTACCTCGTACCCCCCATAAATATAGGAAACAACCTTATGGTGTAATTATCTGCAAAAACGCCTATACCAAAGGGTTCAGAATAGGTAAAATTCTCATCAAACTCCAACAATAAATAAGACTTATTCAACTTCCTCTGCGAGAAATTTGCTGAACTAACCACTGGTGCTTCATATGAACTGTTCACCACAAAGGATGATCAAGTACTGAACAACAAAAGGAGTGACATAATTATTAACCATTTCTCCAAGCCAGCAAAAAGAAAGCAAACATCGGCATGATGTTGCACTCGCAACACGAAGCTGAGCAAGGACATACCAAAGCGTGGCTCGCCACAGTGGACACGGACGTGGTTCTCCTGGCCATCTGTCATTTCACACGGTTGTTATGTCAGAGCTATGGATAGGTTTTGGTTCGGAAAAGACCTTTAAAGAGATTCCAATCCATCACATTTGTCAACAGCTTGGACCTGAACGCTTCGAAGCCTTTCTCTTTTTTCATGCATTTACGGGGTGTGATGTATCATCACCGATGTTTGGAATTGGTGAAAAGACGACATGAAATGCATGGAGTGCTCATCCTGACGTCACTGATACCTGATCCTCATCCTTGAGGATTGACATCACAAATACACCGAATAGTTTCACGTTGGAATCACAGCACATATCTCATCTTGAACGCTCTACAGTTCTGATAAACAGTAAAAACTGTGGTGCAAATTCAGTCAATGATGCAAAGAAGTTGATGGTTACTCAAGGCCTAAAGTCTCTTGAATCTATATCACCATCACAACATGCTCTATTTCAACATAAAAAGCGAGCTCCGCTCACTACCGCATTCATTTGGAAAGTGTCGCTGTCCAGAGCACCTGATATCCCTGATTACAGTAAATTTGGTTGGGAACTGAACGACAGAACCAAAGAATGGGTACCCTACTGGACTGATCTTCCAGATGCAAGCCATGGCTATTCATTACTACTCAATTGTGGTTGTTTGGTGTCATGCTCAGGCAGATGAAAATGTTATCAAGCCGGGATTCGCTAAAGTCCAATATGCAAGTGTCAAGAAGGTTGCACACACAGCTTACATAACACATGAAGTAACAAATATCATATCTTGTTGTGAAGCTTGTCAGATTCTATCATTTTTGTGTCCACCGTTCATGTTTCTTTATATTTTGTAATTGCACGGGATTTATATAAAAAATTGTTTCTTCACCTTGCATCTTATTGTCTAATCTGTCAAAGCAGTTAATGACCTTGAAATTGATTTTTGAACACAAATAAGACCTGAGAAATGGACCTCTCGTATCTTGAAACCTATAAAAAGTGTTATTACTCAAGATTTTGTGTCCAATAGAAGCTGGTAGAAGTACAGATGGCGGCCATATTGGATTTAACGCAAACAGGCCACTAGAGGTCGCACACAAGTTGCTTGCGATGGTTTCCTAAAACCTTAAGACCATACCTAAGACCATACCAAATTTCATTAAATTTTTAAAATTAATGTTTTCCTCCTTCTCGGCTTATCAGTGCCATAGGAGTTTTTGCGCCTTTTATTGATAACAGTGAATTATTACATAGGAATTACAATATACGCAAATTTTTCAACAAACACAAAACATCCATGACTTACCGGGATTCGAACCCGCGCCATCCGCACCACAGACGGCAGACAACCGACTGGGCTACGGGGCCGTCAAAACACCTAAGACCATACCAAATTTCAAAGACTTGGCACAAAGTGCACGATTCTTATGGATTCCCCCTGAGCTAATATTACAGTTCATCAATTTTCAAGAAAGTTGAACTAGGAAAAAAATTCATTAGCGGCACAGAAGCCAAAATGGAGGACAAATTTGCATGTCAGTCAATGTATGTTACAATTATTATTTTTGTTCTCCAGTCATGTACCTATCTGCTTCTAAATAGCAGGGACTTGAATTTTACGGTTTTTTTTATTGATCTCAAACTTTGAAATTTGAATAACTCGAAAACGAGGCCTCCAATCAAAATTTCACAAGAGCAACTCTTTTTTTGAATCGAAAGACAAACTCGAAAAAAAAAAACAGTGGCGTAGCAGATAAGTGAATGTAAGATAGAGAACCCCCTGATTCTACGCCACTGGATTGTTCAGATCAAAATCGTTCTTACTTCATGATACTTGATGATCTCAACACCTTTTGTGTGAATTAAGAACTGATTATCTCCAATGATGTAGCAATGCAAATTTCAAGCAAATTTTGTTGCAAGATTGATCAGAAATTTTCAAACTAAATTATCTCGAAAAGTAAGCCTTCTATCGAAATTTTGCAAAAGCAACTTTTTGCTCAAAATTGAATAAACAACTCGAAAATGGTATTGATTTTGGAAATTTTGCAGTAAGGAAAAAATTAGGGATGATAAAAGGAGCGCAACCACCCCTATCTACGCCATGGGGCTGTTCTCACCAAATGTGTTATTCGAGGTTTATAGGCATATAGTTAGTGAATACGTGTAAGAAATGTGACGCAAATCGGTTGAACAGTATGAAATTTAGGTGAAAAGAACTGTATGTGTTTTCCAACTTTGAAGAGCTGTATCTCCGTTATTACGGGTTTTTGAACAAAATTTTTATATGCATGTCTCATTCTTTTCTGATGCTCTATCGACTAGCAAAATCTTTGCGATTCAACACGGGACACCTGTACATATGTAATTCAATGTTGATGAAGCTGCCTGAAACAGTTTTGGAATATCTTGTTTCTTCCCTGAGATAATACTTTGAAAAACGTAAAAATGCTCGAAAAAACGACTTTTTGCCCATAAATCAGCAAATTTTCAAGATTTTGAAGTGCAACTTGGTATTTCTCCCAAATGTGACGTTAGAAATGAAATAAGATCAAGAGCCAATTTCTACGCCTCCTATTTTCAGAAATGCGGTCGTCAACTTTTTGTTGTCTTCACGGCGGCCATTTTGGACTTTCTTGCAACTGAATATTGCAAAACGTGGTCGAAATTTGTAAAGAAGACTACATTGGACCATTACATACAGAAAAAGACAGTCTGCAAGAGAAAGTAGTGATTATTACCTACGTGAATTAAAATCAGAGTTAAAATCTGTAAATCCATAGTTTTCCTTGGTTTTACACATTTTCAGTGTGGATGACGGGTGACGTGGTACTTGCAGAAGTGAAATACAACCAGAAATTCAAACCTTCACTTTTTCCGAGATCTCGTGCCAAAATTCATCATCATCAGTTTAAAAATTTCTTGTGAGCGACGTCTGATAAAATAATACACTTTTTTAACAAAAATGAAAATCTCATAGTCCTCTTCACTTCATTGAGAAAGGTTCCTGTTTCGGAATGTCTTTTTCTGTATATAATGGTCCAATGTATTCTCCTTCACAATTGCCGACCACGTTTTGAAATATTTAACTACCGGAAAATTCAAAATGGCCGCCGTGAAGACAACAAAAAGTTGACTATCGTATTTCTTAAAATAGGAGGCGTAGAAATTGGCTCCTGATCTTATTCCATTTCTAACGTCACACATTTAGAAATACCAAGCTCCACCTCAAAATCTTTAAATTTGCTGATTTATGAGCAAAAAGGCGTTTTTTCGAGCATTTTTACGTTTTTCAAAATATCTCAGAGAAGTAACAGGATATTTCAAAACTGTTTGGGGGAGCTTCAAAAACAATAAATTACACCTAAATGTGGTGATTTGCAAGACTTCAGCGTTTTTGGTTCTTCAGATGCAATTTTTTAATTTTTCAACTTTATTTTTCACCCTGTGTGCGCCACTTGTCAAGTCTGCCCCACATCTAGGTTTGATGAGAATCCTTCAAAGAACATGTGTGCCAAGTTTCAAAACTTTATCACCAAGTGCAGAGTTTCACTTGAATTTGTTCCTTAGTACCCGGACTAGAATGCCGATGAAGTGATTTTCTTGATGTGCTAATTGGAACTCAGTTACTCCATCAAAGGTGACTCCCAAATCACGAATAAAGTGAAGGCGCATCAGCGTGACACCATTTAAGCTGTAATCGAAGTACCTAACCGCTTAGGCTCTACTGTAAGATATAAGTGCGCACTTGGGAACGTTGATTTCGAGCTTGTTGCAGTTGCAGTAGGAAAAAATGTGGTTAAACGCAGTTTGAAGGCATTGATAGTCCTTCTCTTTTTTCATGGGTCGATATATTTTGAGATTATCAGCGTACACCAGACACGTACGTACACCATAGGCAATCATTTAAACCAGGGACGAGGTCATTGACGAACAGATCAAAAAGTAGAGGCCCCTAAATCGAGCCTTGCGGCACGCTTAAACGCTGGATGTATAGCAGGGCGATCTGAAGCCATTGCACTGAACGAACGATGACCTCCCGTGCAAGGAGCTACTAATAAGACGTATTAGGAAATCGGAGAATCCACAATAGTTGAGTCTCCCTGTCAATATCGAATGATCGACAGTATCAAATGCCTTGTTGAAATCGGTGTAAACCATCTATGTCCAACTGTCCAGACTGTTGGAAATGTACTGTGTGACACAGGCCGAGTTTGACACAGTCGATCTACCCCTAACGAAACGATTCTGTAATGCTGGTTAGATGAAATCAGGCCAGACACATGACGTGAAATCGAGAAATGATAGAGGATCTCAAGCACTCCACTAAAATTGCTGACCAATGCAACAGGCCTGTAGCTCTTCATATCATTTTTACATCCCTCACACCACTGACCCAATCACAAATGCCGAAACCAAATCCGGTCCTGTAGTGTTCGTAGGCTCCAAGACTCTGAGTGCTCGCAGAACACCCCATTCAGATACTTCTTTGGTGTCGATCATGACCACGTTCGCCCATGATTCTGACTGTCGGTGGCACCTTAGGAAATTTCATGTAGGAAACTACAACAGGCGTTGAACGGTTTATCAGCAGCAGAAAAAAACACAAGTTTGTGGATTGTGGAAGAGCTCAAAATTGCGAAGACTAGAAAACAATCACCAAAAGCTCAGGGATAATTCTGAGATCACAATAGGTCCCTTCGTTTCGGTTTTTTTGAGTGCGCATGTCTGGCGCGAATTTCATAGTTTCGTACACCAATATTGAAAATTAACACACAAAACTATTGTAGTGCACCTAAAATTTCACAAATAATTTGGTTGAATGTTAGATACCATTTTTTATATTCAAAGGAAATGTTTCATTGAAATTGAATTCAATGATCATTTGTGGAAGTTCAGGAACAACAAAAATGGCAACAGCGCTCAAAACAACAAGACATCGGCGCCAACTGTCACTTGTGACAATAATTATGATCACTTCTCGTTTCTACCTGACCTACATTTCATTTGCTCATGTTTTGACGAAAGAACAGAACCTGTTGAAAATGGCTGTACCGAGAAAGAAGTTCAAAAGAAGCTACAAAGAGATGCATTTACGGTATGTATAAAAGTGACAGCCAGGAACCAGTTGTTGGTTAGGCGGCTAGACAGAGCATGCAGCGTTGCCATTCAACTGACAGGTGTACGAAAGTTTTCAAAATTTGGAGCCTTCAAGCATGCGCACCTGCCCAAACGAAGTAGCCTATTGAAGAGACCCATTAAAAGCGTTTGCATGGACGGTTTTGGATGGCGGTTTTTACGACGTTTCCAGCCTGTTTCCATACAGCATCGCCAAACCATCACACTGGTTTGGCCGGATCTTTTCTTAAATTCGCGGGTCTAAACCCTATTCTCGGAGACCCAAAACGATCTCCAAATGCGGCTCCGCTCAAATCTCTGAGAAAGCAATCGCCGAAACCTGCAAGACATCAAACCTCTCACAAACAAGATAAAGTTTGAAGCACCTATACCTGCAGTGTTATTGCTTTGGAATATTCAGAAGCGAGATCAGGATAGCGGCAGCAATTTCCTTGTTTCAAATTAGAAGAATGGTCGGGTAATTGCGATAATTAAACAATATTTCCTGCGATTCCCGGGAACCGTTAATTGCCACCACGCGTACAAAGCCTTCCCTCAGGACAAAGCAATTGACGATGTAATTAAGAGAGTGGGATAATGGGAGACTCTACTGTATACCTACCGATTTATTTCCGGGTGTTAATGTTGCTCATTTATTGTTTCATACCTTTCCCTCAAGAATGCAGAACCATCGGTCGTTTTTCCTGGAATTGCTCCAGCTATACTCAGCAGCATCTACCTGGAGCTATTATACTCCGGTAGGGAAGACCGGGGTTAGTCAATATAGTCGGCCACTTTTCAAGCTCGATTTTTCACAATATTTATCACAGTTTCTCCAAAACAGTTTTTTTTACTTTCCCGATCCACACTCAACAACGCGCTAAAAAAAAATCTAAGAGAAATTCGGATATGTTCATTTTGAGGTCCCTCAAGATGATTAAGACCATTTTTGGAGTGACGTCTCTCCAAACCCTAATTGACGATAGAAAATTCTCTAATTTTTTGTTCAATTATCATGGAAGATGCTTTAAAATTTCAATTGAGTTCTATGAACACGTTTAAGAAATCTACGCGTTTCTTTTCGAAATTGAGACAGGTCCAAACTTTTAGATTTTTGCAGCAGGTACCTATTTGTGACACCCTGTACAAAGCTAATGGGAAGCCTGTATATCAGATGGTGAATGTCGAACAGTCACGTCGATTTGCAGCTCTTTGCTGGCTCTAAACCTGAAACAGATCCATGACAATAGGAAGGCAAAATAAAGAGTGAAGACTTGAAGAGTCCAAGACGTCCCCTGGCATCTGGTTAAGATTAGAAGCTCATGGCTAATGTGAATCGAAATTTAAATTTGTGTGGTTCGAGTCGGACGACTTGAAATTTAGCCCGCAGATGATATCTGATTATTACAGGTATTATAGCCTAATAATGTTATAGACCCGTTTTCCCCTGTCGTTTTCAATTTCCATACAATAACCCTATTATTGTTCTGGCCTAATTTTTGATTTCCGCAGGATACGGGCATAATGGCGCTTTGGGCTTTCTAAAGCGCCATATTTCACAATTAAAATGCCATAAAACGGTACATTTGGAGCAAATAATAGTGAAAAACTGGCGGGTTGGGCTTGGGAATAGTTGTGACGCTCTAGGGGCGCACGTAAGGGTCGGTGTTCATAAATATTCAAACATCGCATTACAATAATTTGGTTTAGTTTGTATATGTACAGTAGGTAGCAGAGAGAAGGTGCGTGGTGTGCCCTATTTGCATGCTGTGCAAAATTGTTTTCTGTTTATTCAGAGAACCCCGAATCGGAATAATACCCACCCAATTAATCCTATATAAACAATGATTTTTGTTCCTAGCTGAGAACCGGTCCAAAAAATAAATAAAGTCCCTGACACAAATTTTCAACTTTACGAAATGATGATTTTCATAGAGAGCAGAGAGAGGTACGTAATACCTGGTGCAGTTTGGCAATTATCCAGTACAAGTTCCGCGATATTAGTCAAGTAATTACGTTTGTAATTTCGTTAGTAATTAGAGAACGTGTAAATTTTGTATTAGCTCTGTTCATTTGTGATTGTACCTGCTATGCTGCAAGTCTGGGATGTGTGAAGTCTGGTTTCCATTTTCATCAACCGAAACACGACGAAATTGGTTTCGCTAATTTTATTGAGCCAGAAATATACCTAGTGTTTGAAAATTGTGCATGTTCTGTACCTACGCTAAGTGCAAAAACGAACTTCAGTGCTGCTGCAGGGTGTATAGAACACTTCAGCTCCTTTTTTGATTTTGCAACGTTTTCCAGTCGCACAAAGTGTTTTAATCTTGAAATAGCTGAATGGGGATGTTCTCTAATGAATTCCAGGTCAATGGTAGGTGATTACCTAGAGGAAATGCCCACAAGCTATTCTAAACTAAACATTTTTCGACGACTCATATGAAATGAAATATGCCCAATTCGGGAATCTTTGTCATTGATACGGGCATCTAGTGCATTCCAGCGCTTTTCGTTAGGCAGCAAGGAAAATTCGTATGCAAAATTACATATTTATGTTTCAATAATTGGGAGTTTGCGATCTTACGGAACGTTAGGTACGACGCGACGTAACACAACGTGAAACATGGGAATTCCCTTGTAACTGGGAAGTTGCGAATAGGGAGTTTGCGATTTCATTGAACGTACGACGTAACGCAACGTAGAACGTGAAAACTCCCCTGTAACTAAGAAATTGCAGATAACAAACTCGCTAAGTTTCACTTGGACACTGCGTTACGTCGTACGGTACGTGAGCACGCAAACTCTCTAATAAATACCGTTTATCTACTTTGCGTTACTAATGAATTCATTATTGAGGAGTTTGCGTGCACACGTACGTGCGACGTAACGTAACTTTTAGCGTGAAAATTGGCGAGTTTGTTATCTGCAATTCATCAGTTACAGGGGAATTTTCACGTTCTACGTTGCGTTACGTCGTATACTCCCTACGTTACGTCACTCCCTATCGCGTCGAAGGCGGTGCTTTGATCCAGAATATTGTTAAACTGCTTTTCAACAATGAGAACAATTTATTGTCAATAGAAAGTAGGCGAACGTCAGTGCGGAGGTGTCGCCTGTCAAACGCTGTATATTTAGCAGCAAGAATTCACAATTTCTGGACGATTATCCGAGAGAAGTAGATAAAATACACTGATCGTTTTTTGAAGTGGTTCACCCAAAAAATTGTCCCACTTTGATACGTTGTAACATTTGAATTGATGGATGTATCTTGTTGATTTTGTCAGAAAAGGCGTTTCTTCGGGAGCAACTCTGCATAATTGCAATTATTTGTCATCATTGATTGTGATTTTACAGGGTGATTTGAAAAGCTATGATTTTTATATTAAATTTATTGATGTGCATGAGGTAAATGAGTCATTCTGTATATTTCATTTCAAGGTCATCATAGAGCCTCATGTCTAAGCACAGCATAGTTTTTTGGATTTTGGTCTTATGTCATTTGTGTCAAAAGATATAATTTTTTTAACCATAATAAATACAGAAAAATACGAAAACGTTAACAATTTTTTTTTCTCATTTTTCAACGCATAACAATGAATAACTAATATGTAATTGTGAATGAAAAATAAAAACTAATCAATAACGGGTTAGGGCCACCTCTACTCTTCATCACGTCCTGACATCTTCATGGCATACTTCTGATATCATTATTTATAAGGTCACCCAGATGGCTTCCCATTCTTGCTTGTTGAAGGACATTTCCCATCCCTTCATTTCCATGAGGTTCAATTTCGCGGTCTAATATCTATCTTTGGAGAGCATTCCACGCGTTTTGTATTGGATTGAGGTCCGGTGAAAGCGCCGGCCATTCCATTCTGGTGATATTCTCACGTTGGCAAAATTCATTCACTACGTTGCCGTTGGCTCGAAGCGCGATTGACTATACTGTATGCAATATTAGAGCGTCGTGCTACTTCCCTGCGAGAGACACCAGCCGAAACCATATCGATTATTCTTTCAAGAATTGCATCTTGTAGAGACGGCATTTTTACAAACAATTCAATTGACATAAATGTCAGAACATTATTACTCCCAAAAATATTTCGATTTTTTCACGCAAATAAACATGCAGTGAATTAAAAATTGATATCTTCAAAGCCTAGTGAGTTAGACCAGAATCCAAAAAAACATGCAGCGCTAAGGCATAAAGCTCTATGATGACCTTGAAATGAATTATACAGGGTGACCCATTTACCTCATGCACATCAGTTAATTTGATATAAACATCATATCTTCACAAATCACCCTGTAAAATCGCTATCAATAATTACAAATAAATGCAGTTGAGCACACTTGTTGCCAAAGAAACGCCCTTTCTGACTAAAAGAAACTCAACAAAATACATCCATCCATTCAAAAGTTACAACCCATCAAAGTAGGACAATTTTTTACGCGAACCACTTCAAAAAACGATCAGTGTAGTATACAGGGTGGTGAAAATTTCGATGCTCACCATTGGTATCTTGGAAACGGTAAGAGATACGAGGTCGGTTAAATTAGAAAAAAGTTGCGCATTTCTGTGGCGATTGAGAATCTGAAAAGAAACTTTGAATATTTTGATTGGTTAACGATTTTTCACGAAAAAGCTGAAAATTTTGATTTCAGAAATTATTTTTTATCCTTCCAACCTTTCAAACTATTTCAATCAAACTTGGTAGTTTTATGTTTTTGATCACTCCGAGTCGAATAACGTTGACATAATATTTCCAAACCTTCTAGATGTCAAATTATGATAGCCAACTTTTGTTTTTTTTTATGGCCGCCATATTGGATTTTTGCACTAATAGATAGAGAAAAAAATTAGCTTTCCGAATTAGTAACCTACATGTTCTTTTTATGACATTTTTAGCGTCAAATTTTAAAATTTTCGTGAATTATTGACAAAATCGGGAATGCTTTGAAAAACAATTGAAATATTATCAATAGTAACAACAAAAAAGTGACAGATGGTGTGCAATTGACGTATCTAACTTCTTAATCGTGTTTTATGCTTGTTTGTACCGAGAGTTCATAAATTGAATGGGTCAAGGGTGCCTGTGAGTTCAAAAACGTCTGTCGGAACTAGCATCGTTCTTGTTGTTAAGTTGCTAAGTTTGACAAATTTATCAGAAAAGGAGTAAGGAATACCCTAGTTTCGACAGACGTTTCTGAATTCACAGGCACCCTTAACTCATTTAATTTATGAACTCTCGGTGCGAACAAGCACAAAACACGATTAAGAAGTTACCGCTCGATACCAAGTTGGGGCTGAGACCGCCGTTAGTGCCGTTACCATAGTAACGGCGGATACCAACTAATCAGACCGCGCTGTATTTGGCGAGTTACGCCGTCCCAAACTTTGCGCCTGCAACTTAGTATCGGACCCTTAGATACGTCAATTGAACACAATCTGTTTTTTTTTGTTGTTGCTATTGATAATATTTCAATTGTTTTTCAAAGCATTCCCGATTTTTTCAATAATTTACAAAAATTTCAAAATTTGACGCTAAAAATGTAATAAAAAAAACTTGTTGGTTACTAATTCGAAAAGCTAATTTTTTTCTCTATCTACTAGTGCAAAAATCCAATATGGCGGCCATAAGAAAAACAAAAGTTGACTATCATATTTCGACATCCAGAAGGCCTGGAAAATTTCTGTCGACGTTGATCGACTCGGAGTGATCAAAAACATAAAACTACCAAGTTTGATTGGAATAGCTTCAATGGTTGGAATGATGAAAAATAATTTCTGAAATCAAAATTCTCAGTTTTTTCGTGATAAATCGTAAACCAATCAAAATATTTAAAGTTTCTTCCCAGATTCTCAATCGCCACAAAAATGCGCAACTTTTTTCTAATTTAACCGACCTCGTATCTCTTACCGTTTCCAAGATACCAATGGTGAGCATCGAAATTTTCACCACCCTGTATACCGTCCGTTTTTTATTTTAGGCCCCAGCCCGTAGCATCTTTATTATGGGTTTCACACCCAATATATTATATATTTTTGAAATCACAAAAACAAGATCTTTCGACTGATGATATGTCAAATTATTTTTGACAGATGTCATTTTTTGACAAATGACAGAATATCACTTGTGACACATCATTTTAAAGTTCATAAAATTCTGAGGAGAACTGTGTTTTTATTTTTGTAATAGGGTGTCTTTCACAGCTTCTAGGGGTCTTTCTATAGGAAAAAAATGTTGAACTTCAAAAATACATAATAAGTAAATAGGTAAAGCAGGTACCTGTTTTCAATGTAAACTAATGATAATGATGATTAATCAATCACAATGGAACAAAAAATGTCCTAAAGAAGTTGCTCGAATGACCGCCTCCTTGTTCCTTGAATGAAAGATTCGACGATCAGTGAATTGGAACTACCACCGGCCCAACGCGATGACATCCGAGCTTGCCAGAAATGACCCCCTTCGAGTTTTTATGAGCCTGACCGAAAGATAAGGTGTTTATAAAGTTTCCCAATAATTTGGACAATTTAAAAATTAAATCATCACCATTAATTAATTTTTAAAATACCTATTACTTATTGAGTGGCTATTTTTGAAATTGACATTTTTTCCTATTGAAAGACCCCTAGAAGCTGTAAAAGACACCCTATTTTAAAAATAAAAGCACAGTTCTCCTCAGAATTTAATAGGTTTTAAAATGATGTATCACAAGTACTGTTCTGTCATTTGTCAAAAAATGACATCTGTCAAAAATAATTTGACATATCATCAATAGAAAGATCTTGTTTTTCTGATTTCAAAAATATATAATATATCGGGTGTGAAATCCATAATAAAGATGCTACGGGCTGGGGCCTAAAATAAAAAACGGACGGTATATTACACTTGTTTAATAAGACATATTGTCACACTCTTTCTTTCCGAACACTCTTTGCAAGCTCGTCGTGTGACAATACTATGTCTTATGAAACTCGTATAATAATGATATACTATTATTATTTTGTCATCACATCATAGGCCAGGCGATAGGTCACTCTGGATAGAAAAAATTCCGTCCAAAGCTTTGAAGGTGCCAAACTCTTCGTTAGGTCAGTAGGTAACTACCACTGAGTTTCCGCCCAAAAACGAGTTGTGCTGATTCCTCCACATCTGCGCAAAGGTATAAAGGGTGTCTTGAAGATGCAAAAAGACCTGTTAAACCCCCGTACTTTTTCGTTACATTCACCTAAATGCAAGCTTACATCTCTACCGTAAACATCGGAAGCATTTGTTATCATCTCTGTGCCAGCCTTACTGTTGAAAAAAAATGTCTTTGTGCTGGTCAGATAAATCACATTTAATTGTTTTCCGTTCACGAAAATCATCGGGCAGGATGTATTTTGGTTGTTTTCTAACAACTCGTCTCCATTGAACCCATCTATGGCGTTAAAATTTCAATAACAGCATTTTTGAAGATGTTGCCCGGTAATATGTGAATATTTCGTATTGGCGTTCAGCAGCAATTTTTCTCGATTCTACCAAAAACCGTTTGCAGAAATATCATAAGAAATGACAAATAAAACTGTTTGCTAACGATAGCTTAACCGCAGCACGCACTTGAAACTCCAGTAAACTGATTTATTTCCGGGCGGTTCTATTTAATTTTTTCAATTTTTTTTTCTTATTTAATTGACTTATTTTACGAGGCGACATTCAGCTATTAGCTGTTTGACCATGCAACCTTGGGGACAGAACAAAATATCGATGAATGAAGCAGGATTCGAACCCACACAGCAAAGCGTGAGGGACTTGGCTTGCCATCACTATACTAGGTGGGAGTGGGACAACTCGTCGACACCCAACTCATCGACAGTATAACTTGCCGACACCCAACTCATCGACAAGACAACTCGCCGACAGGACAACTCGCCGACAGGACAACTCACCGACAGGACAACTCGTCGACCAGACACTTCACCGACAGGACAACTCGCCGACCAGAAAACTTATTACCAACCAGACAACTCGACGACAGAACAATTAATTAAAGGTGCTAGGACAATTCTTCGCGCGGGCAATTCTTCACACCGGGGGGCCACATAGGGCTCTGAGAAGCCTAATAAGGCACAAAGGAGCTTCCTAAGATTCCAGAAACTTTGAGAAATTAAAAGGGGACACCTGGTCTGCCAACGATAATTGAAAACACAAGGGGGCTCAATAGGGCTACAAACGGTACTTGAAGATACAAGGGGGCTCAGTAGGGCCCTGAAACGCTTCAATGTAGGCACAAGAGAGGAGAAGCCTCTAAAAATTGAACGAAGGTCAGGAGTTCACTGGGGCTCCAAATGACACTTGAGGACACGAGAGGGCCCCGTAGAACTTTGACCAATACATAAAGACTAACAGGAGCTAACTAGAGCTTTGAAAACTAACACATTGAAAAAACACAGGGGGGCACATAGGGCTCTGAAAAACCTAATAAGGCACAAAGGAGCTTTCTAAGATTCCAGACGAGAAGTCAGAAGGGGGTAACCTGGTCTGCAAACAATAATTGGAGACACAAAGGGGCTCAATGGGGCTCCAAGCGATACATGAAGATACAAGGGAGCTCAGTAGGGCATGAAACGCTCCAATGTAGACACAAGAGAGGAGAGGCCTCTAAAAATCGGACGAAGGCCTGAGGGGGTCACTGGGGCGCCAGATGACACTTAGGGACACTAGGGGGTCCCGTAGAACTTTCACCAACACATTAAGACTAACAGGAGCTAACTAGAGCTTAGAAAACTAACACATCGTAAAATGGGACGAATGAAACATAAAGACAAAGGGGGGCCACATAGGGCTCTGAAAAAGCTGATAAGGCACAAAGAAGTGATGCCAAGGGCGAACGAGGCGCGGCCAGGCTGAAGGGCGGAGCCTTCAGGCTCTGGCGGAAGCGCACTGTTGATGGCGGTGGTGAGACCCGAGGCCTCGCTTGTGAACGATTTCCGCTCGGCGGTTGGTTCAGAAAGGTGGCCCCGAAAGGGGCCGATGCTTTGGCCCTGAAAAGGGCCAATGGTTTCTTGAGAGTGGTCCTGGATGGGAAACATCAGGGCGAAGGCCGTCTGCGGACGTGCGGTGCGTAGTCGATGTGTGTGTGATGTGCGTAGTCGAGGGCTCAGGACTGCTGAACGACTAGGGGGAATCAGGTAAACGTCGGATTATATAGGCGCGAAGGGACGACCGTTGGCTCCGCCTCCTTCCGGCCGGGCCGGTAACAGAAGATATCTAAGATTTCAGGAACTTCGAGAAATTAGAAGTGGCTCACCTGGTCTGCAACGATAATTGAAGTCACAATAGGGCTCCAAACGATACTTGAAGATACAAAGGGGCTCATAAGGGCTTGAAACGCTTCATTGTAGACACAAGAGAGAAGAGGCGTCTAAAAATCGGACGAACGCCTGGTGGGGCTGACTGGGACTCTAAATGACACTTGAGGATACGAGAGGGCGCCCCGTAGAACTTTGACCAACACATAAAGACTAACAGAAGCTGACTAGAGCTTAAAAAACTAGCACATTGTAGAAAGGGGCTCAGCAGGGCTACAAATGCAACATGAAGACACCAGGGAGGCACGTAGGGCTCTGAGAAACCTAAGAAGGTACAAAGGAGGTTTCTAAGATTCCAGAAACTTCAAAAAATCAGAAGGAGGGCACTTGGGTCAAAAACGATAATTGAAGACACAAGGGGCTCAATAGGGCTCCAAACGATACTTTAACATGAAAAGGGGCTCAGTAGGGCTTGAAATGTTTTGATGTAGACACAAGGGAGGATAGGGCTCTGAAAATCGCAAGATTGCCTGACTGGGCTCACTAGGGCTCCAAATGATACTTAAGACAAAAAGGGGACCCTGTAGGACTTCAATCAACACATAGTGACTCACAGGAGCTAACTAGAGCTTTGAAAACTGAAGCAATAAGAAAGGGGTCCAGCAGGGCTACAAATGAAACACAAATACACCGGGAGGCACATACAGCTCCAAGAAACCTGAGAAGGCACAAGGGAGCTCTCGAAAATTCCAGAAATCTCAGATCAATCAGAAGGGGGTCACCAAAGATGCCAACGATAATAATTGACGACACAAGGGGGCTCATTAGGACTCCAAACTATATTTGAAGGTACAAAGGGGGCTTAACAGGGCTTGAAAGACTTCGATATAGACTTAAAGCAGAATAGAGCTTTGAAAATCGCAAGAAGGCCTGCCTGGCTCACTAAGGTTCCAAATGACACTTGAAGACACAAGGGGGGGAGCAGTAGGATTCCGACCAACACAAAAAGACACACAGGAGCTAACTATAGAGCTTTGAGAACTAATGCAAGGTGCAAAGGAGCTCAGCAGGGCTACAAATGCGACATTAAGACAAGGGGGCCTAATAGAACTCTGAGGAACCGTGCAAGGCATAAGGGCGAAGCAAATCTCCAGAAAATTTGAAAATACCCAAGGGGGTTCATCAAGATCCCAAACGATACTTGCAGAGACAGGAAGCTCAGCAAGGCTTGAAACGCTACGTGAAAATTCAGTGAGAAATAGGGCTCTGAATTCCACACTCACACTGGGTCTCATTAGAGCTCCAAAGTTTCTGGCAAAGAATTGTCCGCGCGATGAATTGTTGGCGAGTTGGGTGTCGGCAAGTTACCCTGTCGATGAGTTTTCCTGTTGATGAATTTTCCTGTCGGCGAGTTGTCCTGTCGGCGAGTTGTCTTTTCAATTAGTTGTCTTGTCGGTGAGTTGTCTTGTCGATGAGTTGGGTATCGGCAAGTGATCCTGTCGATGAGTTGGGTGTCGATAAGTTATACCAAACCCGTCAGCATTTGGTTGTTGAGGCCAACTGGAGGACAGATTCCTTTTCGGATTGTGAAAGTAACCTGCGCCGACTTGTCCTCGTTCGCTCGGATACGCCATGACATTTTCTCAACCTTAGCTGTAACTTGTTCAGGTTACCCTGCAGGATTTTCGAAGCTTCTTCTGGTTTTTTGTGAGCGACCAGGATGACAGTATCGTCTGCGAACGTGGCTGTTGTAATGTTGCTGTTTGTTGGTATGTCAGCGGTGAAGAGGAGATACAGCACAGGACCCAAAACACTACCTTGTGGCACTCCAGACTTGATGGCAAAGAGAGAAGTACGCTCGTCTCGGAATTTAGGGAGGAAGGTCCGGCCCTCTGGGTATGACTTCAGGATGATGTAAATATTGTCTGGCAATACTTTTCTAATTTTATACATCAAGCCTGCGTGCCAGACCTTGTCGAATGCCTGTCCGATGTCGAGAAAGGCCGCTGCGCAATAGCTTTGAAATAAAAAAAATAAATAAATAAATGTTTTTCTCCCTCTGAACCTAATCGCGGTTATAGGAGTTTCTTTGCCATTTATTGTATATCTCACATTACAGAAAAATTCATTTTTTTACGAACACAACACCCAGACCTATGCTGTGGAGAATCGAACCCCAAAGTCTTGCGTCAAAGGCGGATACACTACCGCCTTTGCCACGGACCCGTCATTGGGTAGAAACGACGCTTCTGAGGAGCTCTTGTTGCATAGTTGTAATAGTTGTTGTGGAGATGTACAAGCGCAATAGCTTTGATTTTCCAAGGTTTGCTTTATCTTTGTCGTAAGTCTGTGTACTTGCTCTATGGTGCCGTGCCCTTGTCGAAATCCAAACTGGTGGTCTGGGATAAGGTGTTTTTCTTCCAGTATAGGTCGCATCTTTCCCAGTAATCCCAGTAGCAGTTTTTCGAACAGCTTTGTCGTTTCTGGCAGGAGACTGATTAGCCTGTAAGATTTGGTTTCGGTCGTAGGTTTTCCGGGCTTTGGTATCATGATGACTTCGGCGACCTTCCATTGTCTGGGAGAGTAGCCGATCCTGATGATGGTATTGAAAAGTTGCGTGATGTATTGTATGCCTGTTTCCGGAAGCTGTTTCAATATTCTGGCGGTGATCAGGTCGTACCCCGGAGATTTCTTTGGATTGAGTTTTTTTATTGCTGCTTTTATCACAGTCACTTTAAACAGCTGCAAGGGCGGTTCTAGTTGTCCTGGAGCTCTCAGGTAGTCTAGCACCTCAGCCTCTTCATCCGCAGATATTTCAGATTCAAATGGTTTGTATACTTTTGTTATAGATGTTCGGCAAACGAATCTGCCTTTTCCTTGTCGCTCCTAGCCCAGCTTTCGTCTTCTTTGTGAAGTAGTGGGATTGCTCTTTGGGGTTAATTGAGTTGCTTTGTCGCTTTCCAGAGGAAATATTCTGTAGCTTCGGTTGCGGTCAAGCTTTGCAGATAGTTTTCAACTGCCTTGTTTTTATCTTCATTCAGCAAGCGGTTCAGTACTTTCATGAATTTGTTGAGTTTTCACTTATCATGTGGGGATCTTGACATTTTGCCACTGCTTCCTCATTTTGCGTTCCTCAATCATTTTCTCTTTCAGGAACATAAGAGTATCAGCATGAATTCGATGTTCCTGCTTTATCCCTAAGGCAGAGTTACCATACCCTTTTTTGACCGAAAATAGGGATCGAGTGATACATCATTGTGAAACCCTTCAAACTAATCACTTTTGATAGAGATGATTTCGAATACCGAATACAGATTTCAGTTCTCCCAAATACCTATTATATATATTATAGCTCAAAGTTATCCATACGCACGGACTGTTTGTAACAGTAAATCAATGCAAATTGCAAACACGATCTGATTATTCCATAATCCAGATTTAATCCACCAAAACCGACATTCCAATATGTCATCTTTATTTCGACAAAACATCCTACGTGAAGGTAAATCTCCGCCATTTGATAATTAATAATTGCTCATTAGGCATGTAGGTCAGGTCGTACCTATACAACGTTGTCTATCTACGAGGCAATAGCTCTCTATCAGCGTGCATACCGTCAAGTTCCACAAATGGCGTGTTTGTTGTAAAACAATGAAACTAATTGCGGTAACAATGATAGATTATATTCCTGCGAATGGTGGGGTTCCTTTCTGCGGCATGTGCCGCCACACACACACACTACAAGCTCCTATGTAAATACGAAATATTCGAATCCTGCTGCTAATGTTTGAGATGGATCCGCGTGGATCCCTCTCTGATGGCGCTCTCTACCACGTTGTATGCTACCCCACGGAGCAGCTTGTGCCGTTCCGTTTAACCCGCACTACAGCAGCTTCCCTTTTACCCCACGATTTACCCTTAAACTTACACCAGAGAGAGCCCAGCAGGATAAATATTATTGTTATTATGATGACGAGGATAGAGGCTGGTCGGTCGACCAAGCGGAAACGCAAATGTTTGATGATAAGGAAAATAATAATAAAATTATGGAATTTGTGCCGCAGGCTGCTTGCGCCTGCACCTCGAGGCACAGAAGATTAAGGCCCGCTTTGCGCGCGTGGGCGGCCGTGCAGCCAGCCAGCCCCTCGTTTACCTCAAATTAAATATTAGATATAATGCGGCAGAGAGGCCTTTGTGTGTGGGAAAATACGGGGCGAAAACCCATCGGGCTTTTGCTTGTAATAACAATAATTCTCCACAAAGCTCGAAAATGGCTGAGTCGCCGTCGAATGTGATACCTCTCTGCTGTCGAAAAAAAAAAATTGAAAAGCCACAAAAACAATGCGAATTTTTTTCACCTTGTTTTTGGAAAGCACCGACCGTAATATCCTAATTGGAAGTTAACTATACCATTATTTGAACTATGGAGTCAGATCAGGACGTCATTAAATAGACAGTGACGGTAATGTTATGAAACTCGCTGAAGATTTTGACGTGCGAATGAGACAAACACCTACAGAAATTGGTGGCGGCGCGGCGCCGTGAATCGAGAGTTTGACGGAATATTCGCGAAGCCGGATGCAGTTTTCTAGAGCAATGGAGAAATAGCCCAGGAGTTTTAGGTGAAATTCTGGTCAAACCCTGAAATAAATATGTCCCTTTTGAAAATTTGCACAAATGGCTCCCAAGCAATGCTGAACAACATACTAAAAGCTCCCGTCCAGCAAGTGTGCGGAACATAGATGTTTTGAGCAAGAAAGAAATAAGTGTCGCCAAATCTCGTAGCGCCTGATTGAAAGATGATGGAAAACTCTAACTGCAGACTTAATTTGACTTTTTCATTCTGTTGCTCTTTGCTGAATTTGGTTCAAATCCGTCCAATAGATTTCAAATAATTAAATCGAAAGCTTTTGAATTTGGATATTTTTTAATATTTGACATATGACAGATAAAGAAGTGCTTTTAACTGTTCTGAATACAGTTTTCCAAAGGCTTTCAAACGACATATTGCATTTTAAGTTCTGTGGAATAAAGATTGTGTCATTTTTTGACAGTGACTTTCATGTCTGACAAATGACAGCCAAAAATTGATGGGCTCATTCAACAGTAAAAGTATATTTGCATACCAAAATTAAATTCGATCAAATCAACCGTTTGGAGTTATCGTGAAATATTACAGACATACACACACACAGCTAGGTACACACAAAGTCAAACACACAGACAGACAAACTTTCATCTGGAAATGGTCCTGATTGTCTCAGGGGGGCTCAAAATGGATATTTCCGGGTTTATTTCGGAAAATGTTTTTCAGCGCCTTCACAATACTATCCCTTCTTTTTGGTTGGTAGGTCGGGAGGAAGGAAATCACAGAATTCTGTTTTAAAATGTGGATTAGCTTGATTGAAAGGCATTCAGAGCAATCAGGGTCCTGCAAAATTTTGAAGGAATCAAATTTTACCAAGTTACCATTATCGCGAAACTTACACCCTTCTTGCTCTTCAAAAACTATGACGCTCACATTTCAAGGCCTGGAGCTTCCAGTACGTGGATCAGCATAGCTTAAGGGACACGTTGGTCAACGTTGAGACTTACAGTACCCTTTTTTGAGCTACAGCAAGAGTTTATCTGATTTGGTGGCACTTACTTCTTTCTTGCCCAAAAACACCGTGTTCCGCACACTTGTCGGGCCGGAGCTTCTAGTATGTTGTTCAACATAGGTCAAAGGCCGTTCGTGCAAAATTTCAGAAGGGACATATTTATTTCAGGGTCAACCCCTAAAATGCCTGGGCTAAAAGGACTGCCGACCAATAACGCTGGAATATACCTGAACAAAATGGAAGCGACGGTAACCTCAGAGGCCATTCCGGAAGAAGCTGGAATGTTTACTGAAGTACTCAACAAAATAGTAAAGAATAGTGAAGAAATTGGATAGTAATTAAAGAAAAAAAAATACAATCATTCTACTGCAGAAAAGCGGTCTTAACATCAAGTATTGCCTCTTGGTCAAGAAATCATTGCCAATCGAGCTATTTTCAGTTTTACAATCTTTCAGGGCTCGTGATGACCAGTGTGGTTCTTGAAAAGATTATTTTCATTTTGCATTACATTGCCTTACATTTTGTCAAGTCAGTTACCAAAATTAATCGTCCTGAGTGATGAGGTTCCACCCTGCCAGTTGATCAAACTCAACATACGCCATTTTTGGGGGGAAAATGCAAAAATGAAAAGTTTTTTGCCAACATCAAATGCTCCTTGAGGAAGATCTATTGCCGCAAGAGGCACGAATTGACACGCAAGTGATTTAGAAGGATTCGGTGTTGACTATAGTGCTACGCGGAATAGGTGAGGTTTGTCCAATTGTCCTAGAAAGAAGGAGGAAGGCGTTGCAGCGTAAATATAAGTGTAAGTATTATAACTATACATCTGGACAACAGCAAAAAGGACCCTGCATTTTATGGTTAGAACTTGTCACTCCACAAAGTGGTTGCATGGGCCATACTCTTTTGATTCAGAAGTGTAGCCATCGGCCTCAACCGTGCAGACTCTGTATACTGGTTGATGAAGAAAAAGAAACACCAGAAGAAGTAACTCATGAACCAAAAGAGATAGAGGCGTGTAAACTGGCACATATAGTCTACCGTTTATGGTGATGAAGCTATATCTAACAATTCTGGAATATCTTGAAGCGTTCTTGAAATATCTCCAAAAACAAAAAATAGAACCGAGAACTTGATTTTTCCAAAAAATAAGTGAATTTTCAGAGGAATGAATGGAGTGAAACTTGTTTTTTCTGCATTCAGTGATGCAAGAAATCAGGAATGATCCCTAGCCAGTGTTCAGGCCTTTTATTGTCAGAAATAAGACATTCAACTTGTCTTCTTGCGACAGCCAGCCACCTCAAGTTCACATTCTATGGAATAATCTAGTGTAAGTTACTATGCTAACTACAGAGACGGTGACGAACAATCATTGCGCCATAAAAAGAGTAGTCTCATCATCAAGTATATTGCCTCTACGCCAAGACAATGCTGTCGATCGAATGGTCCTTGCTTTTATAAACTTCCACTGAGCAATCCCATCATGCATGAGTGGAATATAGCCGTTCCATGTAACATGGAACAAGCTGGTAGCAGTCGTAGATGAGGTGCTGTGGTCAACATTGTCAACTGCAGCTGTTGTGTGAACGTCATAAACAAGTCTAGGTGGACATACGACACCTTCCCTATGATAAGAGGAGTACACAGCATTAGCTTTTTCCACGAAAATACAACCCAGTCTTTCATACGAAAGGCTCATTCCTAAGTGGTACGTGAGATCGATATGCTTTTTTTCGTGTCTCTCCGTAGAGTTTCATAGCAAGGTATGTTGGCACTGGAGTTTCCTGTCCGCGTTCATGACGCCTTCTTGCTCCTTTTCGATGCTTCACGGTATGAAAGGCCAGAAGTTGCGCTATTGTAAGAACAACTTGATCATTCACTCTATCTTCAAATTCAGAAGATGACGAAAGACATGGTCCACTCATGATCATCTTCACCGAAGCTAAAATTGAAGGAGGCATTCCACCATTTCTGCTCTTTTTCTTTCTCTCTCCACTTCTTATTTCTTAACCCTGTATAATTTGAGTCTGCACGATTGACGCCGATGGCTACACTTCTGAATCGAAAAAGTACAAAGATTTCTATAGTTACCATAGTAACTTACACCAGTTTATTCCATAAAATCTGAACTCAAGATGGCTGGCTGTCGCAAGAAGAACAGCTGAATGTCTTAATTCTGGCAATAAAAGGCCTGGACACTGGCTAGGGATCATTCCCAATTTCTTACATCACTGAATGCAGAAAAAAACAAGTTTCACTCCATTCCTCTGAAAAATCACATTTTTCATGGAAAAATCAAGCTCGCGGTCTTATTTTTGTTTTTAAGGATATTTCAAGAGCGCTTCAAGATATTTCAGAATTGTTTAATGAAGCTTCATCACCATAAATGGTAGACTATATGTGCCAATTTTCACGCCTCTACCTCTTTTGGTTCATGAGTTACTTCTTCTGTTGTTTCTTTTTCTTCTTCAACCAGTGTACAGAGTCTGCACGGTTGACGCCAATGGCTACACTCTACACTCCCGAATCAAAAGAGTATGGCCCAATATACCGAGAGTTCATAAATTAAATGGGTCAAGGGTGCCTGTGGATTCAAAAACGTCTGTCGAAACTAGCGTAATCCTTTTGTAATAAATTTGTCAAACTTTGACAAGTTACGTCCCATATTATTGATCTCTGATCTGCTATAAGTGCACGAGAATACTTCACGTTCGAAAATACTCCTCGATCATGTAGGTTTTGTGCCCTGCCGTGAAAACCACATTTAAAATGTTCCGAAAACTAAAACTGCGACGGGTTTGACAAATTACGATAACCAAAAAATTACAGACATCAAATGAACGATGCTAGTTCCGACAGATGTTTTCAAACTCATAGGCACCCTTGACCCATTCAATTTATGAACGCTCGGTACAACTTTGTGGAGTGGCAAGTTCCAACCATAAATTGCAGGATACTTTCTGGTGTTGTCCAGATGTAGATGTAGCTATAATACTCACACTTATATTTAAGCTGCAACGTCTTCCTCCTTCTTTCTAGGACGTTTGGACAAACCTCACCTATTCCGCGTAGCACTATAGTCAAGACCTAATCTCTCTGAATCACGTGCATGTCAATTCGTTCCTCTTGCGGCAATAGATCTTCCTCAAGGAGCATTTGATGTTGACAAAAAAAAATTCATTTTTGCATTTTTCCCCAAAAAATGGCCATATTGAGTTTGATCAACTGGCAGGGTGAAACCTTATTACTCAGGACAATGTATTTTGGTAACTGACTTGACAAATTGTAAGGCAATGTAATGCAAAATGAAAATAATCTTTTCAAAAACCACACTGGTCATCATAAGCCCTAAAAGTTTGTAAAACTGAAAATAGCTCGATTGGCAATGATTTCTTGACCAAGAGGCAATACTTGTAGTTAAGACCGCTTTTTTGCAGTAGAATGATTGTACTTTTCCTTTTCTATAATTACTATCCAATTTCTTCACTATTCTTATCAATGGTAAAAGAAAGATGGCTTCTGGAAAAAAGAAAAAGTTGAATGTAATTTTTTTGGAAATAGTAGGCCTAGGCGCTGGCTACCGATCAATTTCAATTCCGTTCACCACTGGATGCCTGAGTACCATGTTTCACTCCGCTATTTTGATTATTTACGAATTTATTCGAAAATCAAATTTTTACGACAAAAAACAGTGTGCTCAAGATATTTCCGAAACTTCTCATAACATTGAAAAATAATTCGATGGAACTTCATCAGCATAAACGTAAGACCGTGTGTGCCGATTTACACGTCTCTGTCTTTCATGGTTCATGAGTTACAACTTTTTGTCCTTCTTTTTTTTTCATTAAAAAAAGACACCCTGTAGAGAGACGGCACGGCTGCCGCCGATGTCTACACTTCTGAATCGGAAGAACATGGTTTATACAATAGCTATGCCAAGTGGCATGCCCTAACCCAAAAATGCAGGGTTCATCTATATTTTAGCGCCTAACGGCCGGACTATTATGGGACTAGAATTGCTGGTCAACAGGCCAAAACTGTTTGCTTTTGAAGAAGAAATATCGCCTTTTGCACCTGAAAATGTTCGTAACCAAATCAACAAAAGCCTAATAATCACTAACAAACAGTAACCGGCAAGTGAATGACTGTTCTGATTTTTGTTACGTTGGTTACGAGCAGCTTTAAGTGAGCAAAGCCCCGATTCTCCTCCAAAAACATGCGGTTGTAATTTGGTTCCTCCAACACTAACAGTTCAAGTCTCATGCATGAAAAGGATACCTTGAAGTGTTCAGAATGGATGATTCTTTCGAAAGTGAGTTGATTTTCCTCCGATTCCCCCCCCCCCCCCCAACTCATAATCCAGTTGAGGTTTTAGACATTTTTTATGCGACCTGTATTCTTAATGTTTATCTTGAGTTATTGGCTACGTTTACACCGTGGCTTTGGTCCGCGACCTAAGCACTAAATTCGACCCAAATAAATTTAGTCCACGTGGTGTAAACGATTGTAGACAAGGACCAAATTAGGACCAAGAAGCTTGGGTCAGGTCTTCGGTTAGCCGTGGACTGAAGTAAATCTAGTTTTTATATTTATTTAGTTTAACTTCATGTTTTAAAATAGGTCGGCCGCGTTAGGCTGCCGGTGAAAGCGCTGGAAGAGAAGAATTACTTTAGGTAGAATTTAGGTCAGTGCTTGGGTCAGTCCAGTTTTAGTCCACCGGTGTAAACGTAGCCATAGATTTTGAACCTCTGATCCTACCTTAAGCTTTGGCTTCAAAATGAGCCTGAAATCTCGAAAATCGGTTAGCGATTAGGAAAGTTACAACTACTGTAACACCAAAAAGTTCACTTTTTGAGGTCGATCTGTAAATTGAAGATATACAGGGTGATTCACAACTTATGACTTTCCTTTCAAGGGGTTATGGGGCTCCAAAAACTTGACTTCATGTGCTTGAAAATGATTCAAAAAGCTATATGGTTTACGAGGAAAAAAATAATGAAAATTTCCCCAAACATATGTGGGACTAATAAGTTTATTTTTCTATCTGTTGATGAGACATACGATTCAACAATAGTTCAACGATAAACGAAAATGTTTCTATGTAAACACTTCTCCTTTAGCAATAATCGGAGGTAAAAATAAATAATTTGTCAGTGTCAACCTCAACTGATGATGTCTCGACTTACTCCCTTTCCTCGTCTCTTTGTCCATTACATAAGGTAAAGACCCTTACCTATGTTTGGTTGATGGTCGCAATTATCCACTCGGGTTACCTATCTAACTGTATTTGTACCCGCTACTTGTGAATTTTAGTTGAATAGGTAATAATAATGGTCAACTAACGTCATTCTTGACAATAATACTTTATTATCGATCAACCATTATTGAGTATGTTTGTTTCCATCTCGGCTTCCATAGTACCAGATAAGAATTATCCACGTGAGGCATTGCATCGGCGATCCCCTAGTTTTCTTCGATGTTGAGTTCAAATAACTCAATATTTCAGGATTTTTTTTTTCAACTTTTTTCCCTCAGAAATAGTTTTTCTGGCACATCCTGAGCTCACCCGTGAAAGGAAAGTCACAAGTTGTGAATCACCCTGAAGACCGAAAATTCAAAAGTCATCCCAAGGTATGAGCTCTACCGTCTCGCCTATGATGTTAGAATGCCAAAAAAATTCGTCTCCAAGAAGGAGTATATCAAACTTTCAGAAAATGTTCACCAGTATTGAACACTTGTAGAAATATTATTAGCCCAGGCATTTTAAGTCAAAAATCGACAAAACCTAGAAATAATTCGCCTAAGGCTGAATTTTTGCACATTGACAGTTTGGACCTAGTACAACAACATATCAAAATACCCAAGCTTTCCCCCGTCTGCGTCTTTGATTTTCAGGTCCTCAGGTTCTTGAAGTTGCATCGCTGATCTTCGACTTATGCCGTAGCATTATTCTTGGACCGATCAAGCTCAGTTTGGGCTTGAATTGAAGAGAAAAGATCAAACAATGATTTTCTGGTGCAAAAAACCCACATCCGGTGCGCAGCAAGCCGGCAGACCCGCGAAATTCAAAATTAACGCTGGTATTCGCGACCTCTTCTCACGGAGTTCTCGCTTTGTACCGTTTGTCGGAAATGAATAGTGACAAACCAGAAATCAATGCATTCAACAATTTTTCAGCTTTCCAAGTGTGTATTTATGGTGCCTGTGGGAGCACCGGTTGCAAATATACACCCTCAGACTAAACGTGGGTCAGGGTGACGCGATCTCTGTGTTGCGCCATATAAGGCGATTGTCGAAACCCATCAATCTATTGGATGCAAATACATCGTAATTCAATGCATTGTATCCCGTTGACATCATTTTGGTACAGAAAGTGTCAATAATTGTTGAAGGGGGCCCGTGGGGAGGCAAAGCTCGGCTAGGTGGTTCTTTTTTTCCCTGGGGCATGTTGAACCGATCACGACATGTTTGGTATCTTTTCCGACTAAATCCAATCTCCCAAACTCAAATCCGAGGCGTAAATTTGAATAAAAGCAAGTTTGAACAAGTTAACTTGAAAAAACTTGTTTTTTCTCTAATAATTTCAACGATTTTTTTCACTGTTAGAGGTGTTCATCTTTGAAAATAATTCAGGAGCCATTAGAATAGAGTGTACTCTTCACAAAAATCATCCACTTAATATATAATTTGGTTTCTCGAGTTTAAAAAATCGATTTGAACCTGAGTCGGCGCAGCGCAGCGTCTACTGATGACCTGAACACTACAGCATGTACCTGTGAAGGAAAATAGCTTAAACTATTGAAGAAATGATGACTCATCTCTGAGAATGCAAGGATCTGTGCAGAATTGAATTCCCTATAAGATTCGCCGTGAATCTCACCACAGGGTTTTGAGTTATGTGAGGGGAGAGGTAACATTCCCAATTGAAATATAGAGTATGAATTTTGCTGAAATATTATGCCCGTCCTCGAATAACTCAAAATCTTGCAGCGCAATTCATGGCGATTTGAATTTTGTTCAGGGAACTCAGTTCTGCACAGATCTTCGAAGTTTGAGAGATGAGCCATCATTTTTTCAATAGTTTGAGGTATTTTTATTTAAAGATGCATGATGTAGTGTCCTGGACATTAGTAGATGCGGCACTGGACCGGCTCAGGTTCAAATCGATTTTTTAGACTCGAGAAACAAAATTAAACATCGAGTGGGTGGATGAGTTTTCGTGAAGAATACACTCCAATCTAATGGCCCCTGAAATATTTCCTGAAAGATAAACATCTCTAACAGTAACAAAAGATCGGTAAAATTGTCAAAGTTCAAGTTTAAAGTAACTTGGAGTGTTTCAAGGTTACTTGTTCAAACTTGTTTTTATCCAAATTTACACAAGAGTTTCGAGTTCAGGAAACTGAATTCAGTGGGAAAAGATACCTAACTTGTCGTGATCGCTTCTACATAGCCAGTGTCTCGGCCCCGTTCATTGAACACTGCATTCGTGTGCACTGAGGGTATGCAACCCAAAATATCCCTGTGTCGTCCAAGTCCTCACCCCTCACCCCCTGTTCGGTGTGCCTGGCACTTGGCTGTCAGGCGCAAGCGTAAACGAGCTCCAGCACTTTCTTCGGCCGTCTTCGGCATTCTTCGGCTTTCTTTCCGCTCGTGCCTTTGCCGCTTCGTTCGAAGCGGCGTTGATCTCCGTACGTCGAGCGGGAAGCCACGCCGTCTTTTTTTGGTCATCGTTCTCGCGGCCATCTTGTCGTGCCATCGGCGTACATTCGTACTCGACCAGAAGCCCATCCAAGGCCCATCGCGTCCGATAGTGACTCCTGGAGGAGCTCTGCAGCATCTCCAAGTCCAGAAAGCGGCAGTTTTCACCGCTTTCACCGGGGAGCGGCTTGGATCAGCCAGCCGCACACAAAGCTCCAGTTTCGGACGGGATCGAGTCGTTCGTCCGCCATTTTGGTGACGAACACGGGCACTCGTGCATTTCACCAGGAAATCCACCCCCAGAACGGCCATCCACCACGACGCCGCCTTCGGACTCCGCCAGGACGACGCCGCCACCGAATAAGATCCCGTAAGTTCCATATTTTCCATTGTTTTTACCATTTACCGTTTATTCCCGTTTGCCGGGGTGTATACCTTCAGTGCAGTTCGTCTCGTTTTCAGGACGCCACTCGGCGCCAGCGAATCTGCCCCCGATCAGAACCACTCGGATTTTTCATTTCATTTAATTCACATTGTTTTTTTTTTATTGTTTTGTAATTCTGTCTGTTTGTGTTTTTTTCTTTGTTTTGCATTAAAGTTTTTGATTGTTGTTGTGAATTTTATTTCTGACTGTCGCTTGCTGCTTTCCTAATCCAAGAGTTATTGTTTTAATGCAGCCTTCATCGGAAGGCTGCCGTCTTTATGTGTACCGCGCTAACATATAAATTGGTCCTTCGAGCCGGATACAGGCTAAGCATGGTACAGTCAGGAATTTAATTCACCTCACTATTGAAACTTTAAAGTCACGGGTCAAACCCACGTGACACTTGTGCGTTGGTCCAGCGTGTTGATCAATTCGTTTTTCGCCCGTCTCATTCGCACTTTTTCACCTGGGTTGGGTTCGCCATTCAGGTACGCCAACCTAAGGGTCAGTTGCTTTGTTTTCATTTTTCTTTGTGTCGTACACAATGGACGCAACTTTATCGTCCATCGCGATAGCTATTGCGCGCCTTGAGCCCCTTCTGGAACAAGGCGTCACAGCTACCACCGAGCCAAGCCTCCAACCGGCATTTTTAGCCACGTTTGACATTGCGGCGGAAATTTACAACGGTTTCAAGAGCACGGTCAACACTGCCCCTCTCCCCAGTGCCTCCGAGGAGCAGAAGGCTACATTTCTTGAACGTACACTCCGGGCAGACAGCTTGTATGGCAAACTTGCTGCGGTAAAAGCCTCGCAAACTTGGTTCGAGACAGGCCGGAGCAATGTCCGATTGCCAAAAATCGCGTTGCCGTTGTTCGACGGAAAGTTAAAATCATGGCCACCATACTATGATCTATTCACGGCGTTAATACACAGAAACCAGTCTCTCTCAGATATTGAACGGTTTCAGTATCTGATCTCGTCTTTATCTGGTGAACCTCTCTCAATGGTTAAACACCTGCCATTGACGGGAGATAATTACATAATTGCGTTCGACTCGTTGGTTGAGAGATACCAGAACGACCGCGTGCTAGTCACTTTTTACTGGCAGTCGATGATGAACGCCTCCTCCGTCACATCTGACTCCGCGCAAGCGCTTCGCCATCTTGTGAACACGTTCAACGAAAATTTAGTGGCGCTCGAGCAGTATCCGCATATCGACCTGTGGGATTTCACCCTGTCGAGCATGCTGCTCCAGAAACTCGATGAGTCGACGCGAAAACGTTTCGAGGTGCAGTCAGCTGGCACCCCCTTCCCCAAATACGAAGACGTCAAGTCTTTCGTGCTCGACCAATGCAAGGCTTTCGAGGCAACTGCCTTAAATTCTAAAACGCAATCGAACTCCCGCTCCACACGGGCAAACACCGTTACCGTGAAGCCCGAGGTCAGCCGCAAGTCGTGGGCCTCACATACGTTGGTGTCTCAGACTTCATCTGCCCCAGCGACGTCGCATGAGTCAGCATGTTCTCATTGTGGGGCGAGAAGTCATAGAGTCACCGCGTGCAAGACTTTTCTGTCAATGTCCCCAAATGACAGATATTTGGCGGTCAAACAGAAAAGGCTCTGTCTCAACTGCTTGAGCACCAATCACGGCGCTCCAAAATGTCCATCGTCGTATTCGTGTCGGCAGTGCCACGCAAGGCATCACACCTTGCTGCACTTCCCCAAGCCACATAGAACTGCAGGTCATGAGTCACCCAGTTCTTTATCGAATCCAGTTGAATTACCGCAAATCGTTTCCCCTGGTCTTCCAGAAAATGTCGCGAATTCGGTGACGAATCTCGCCTCAAGCCTCAAGGCAGCTCATGTTTTGTTGGCCACGGCAATCGTTCACGTTCGTGACCGGTGGGGAGGCTACCAAAGCCTCCGTGCGCTCATAGACCCTGCCAGTCAGGCATCGTTTATTTTGGACTCCTGCGTGCGCAAATTGGGTCTATCCCCATCAAATCACAATGTGCCCGTTTTTGGCTTGGGTCTCACCCCCGCCAATTCGACGTGTGGCACAGTCACTTGCCAGGTCAAGGCTGATGATGAGTCTCTCCCAATCCCTGAATTGGAGTTAATTGTCCTGCGCAGGATTTGTGGTAACCTGCCAGACACCGCTTTGAACCCGGATCAATTCCACTTGAACTTATCGAATCTGGCGGATCCCACATGGTTCAAGCCAGGCCCCATTCAAGTGTTGTTGGGCGCCGACGTTTATCCGTCAGTCGTGAAAGAGGGAATCGTCTCGTCAGGTCCGTCACAGCCTGTTGCCATAAACACCATTTTTGGCTGGGCTCTTCTCGGTCCCTTTCAAACCCCGTCAAAACCTCTGCATTCCTTTTTGGTTTGCACTCCAACTGGAATCGACGAGTCTCTGCACAAATTTTGGGAAGTAGAGGAAATCTCGTCACCATCGTCCAAAACACGTTTGTCCCCAGATGATGAACGTGCAGAAATTTGTTTCCGGGACTCTGTCTACCGTTGTCCGTCAGGTCGTTTTGGGGTTTCGCTTCCCTTCAAAAGGGAGTCCCCCACCTTTGAACATTGCAGGTCTATGGCTGACCGCCGTTGGTTAGCTATCGAACGTCGCCTGGTCCGTCAGGACACACTCCGTGATCTGTACATAGCATTCATGCGCGACTACCTCGACCTAGGTCACATGACCTTGCTGGACGCAGAACCTCCAGATTCTGAGGCGTATTACATCCCTCATCATCCGATCGTCAAGATCGAAGACGACAAGCCGAAAATTCGCGTCGTTTTTGATGCTTCGGCGCAAGCGCCGAATCATTTATCTCTCAACGAGACGCTTCTCGTCGGTCCTAAGTTACAACAGGACATAGCAGCTTTGCTACTGCAGTTTCGGTGTGAGCCGATCGTTTTTACTTGTGACATCCGTCAGATGTATCGGCAGATACTTATCTCGCCCGAACATCGCAAGTATCAACTCATTCGCTTTCGTTTCTCCCCTGATCGACCCATTGAAACGTACCAATTGAACACCATTACATATGGTGTTTCTTCGGCACCGTTTCTAGCGGTTCGCACGTTGCTTCACTTGGCAGAACAAAGCGCCTCGAAGTTTCCATTGGCTTCGCAGGCAATTCGCCGTAATTTGTATGTAGACGATCTACTTTGCGGTGCGAACTCCGTGGAATCAGCACGGGAATTACAAACGCAGCTAATCAACCTGCTCCAATCGGGTTGCTTTGAATTGCGCAAGTGGGCAAGCAATCACCCTGATGTGCTGCAAGACATACCACTTGATCACGTTCGAACTCAGCCGTCCACTTTCAGTGACGTTGCTGACAATACTGTGAAAATTCTTGGCCTCCAGTGGCAAGCGGCAACAGACACCTTTTCATTCACGGTTCATCCAAATGAACTACCGTGCACAAAACGGTCCATCTTGTCGGAGGTGGCTCGGATTTACGATCCGCTCGGCTTTCTGTGCCCTGTTGCATTTTTCGCCAAACATTTAATCCAACGGTTATGGAAACTTGGCCTTGATTGGGACGACACCCCTCCAGACATCGTATGTCAGCAGTGGTTGCGTTTTCAATCCGAGCTATCGCAACTTTCGCGGTTGCAAATTCCACGGCATACTTTTCCGTCGCCTGCAGACAGGTGCCAGTTGCACGCCTTTTGCGACGCATCTGAATCTGGGTACGCGAGCGTGTTGTACGTTCGTTACCTTCGAAATGGTGTTCCCACCATTCGTCTCCTAACCGCCAAATCAAAGGTGGCTCCAGTCAAATTGCTGACCGTACCCCGTCTCGAATTGTGTGCAGCGGTCCTACTTTCCAATCTCGTTGCCTTCACCGTTGCAGCGCTCGCAGGAACCGTACAGTTCGATGCCATATTTGCGTGGACCGATTCTACGGTTGTTCTCAGCTGGCTGCGTTCCTCTTCGCACCGCTGGAAAACATTTGTTGCTCACCGTGTTGAGCATATTCAACAGCGTGTCCCGCCTCAGTGTTGGAGACATGTCTCAACATCGGACAATCCCGCCGACCCAGCTTCGCGCGGATTGTTTCCCGAAGACATGCTTTCGTGCTCCCTCTGGTGGTCTGGCCCACCTTTTCTGTCATCAGCGGATGACACATGGCCGGATGACAAATTCTCCGTGTCCTCCCCAGACATTGCGTCTGAAGAGCGAAAGCTCGCTTTGGTCGTGCGTGTGCCGCAGCCGCCGCCGATTGACATCGACGACCTCTTTTTGCGCATATCCTCCTTACGGAAGATTCAGGGCGCTGTCGCCTATTTCTATCGGTTCTGCAAATGCAAGTCCGATGAGAAGTTCACAGGACCTCTCTCGGATACAGAACTCCATTTTGCCTTGTTGTACATTGTCAAACATGTACAGCAGAAGGTATTTGCCGTCGAAATCGCGTCGTTACGCAACGGCAAACCCTGTTCAAGACCCTTTCGAAAACTTTCACCCTTTCTCGATCGTGACGATGTTCTCCGCGTCGGCGGACGTTTGAAGCATTGTCATGAGTTGCCATTTGCAACCAGACACCCTGCTCTTCTTCCATCTCGTCACGTCTTGACAGGACTCGTCATTCGACAAGTTCATTCCCGACATTGCCACCCGGGACTCAACAATACCTGCTATCTCCTGCAGCAAAATTTTTGGATATTGTCCACGCGACGCGCGGTACGGCACTATCTTGCATCGTGTTACCGGTGCTTCCGGACTAAGCCGCATACTTTTTCTCCCACCATGGGCGACCTCCCCTCGGCGCGAATTTCTCAGCTAAAACCTTTTAGCTGCGTCGGGCTCGACTATGGTGGCCCTTTTCCAATCCTCATGTCACGCGCTCGCGGTGTCAGAACTACGAAGGCGTACATCTGTCTTTTCGTGTGCTTCGCCACCAAGGCATTGCACGTCGAGGTTGCCTCCGATCTCTCAACAGATGCTTTCCTCGCTGCCTTGCGCAGATTCATTGCCCGGCGCGGTCGTTGCTCTACCATCTATAGCGACAATGGCACAAACTTTGTCGGAGCTCATAGGCAATTGACGATGTCAATGCAACTCGCCGCGGAATCCGAAGCCATCACTTGGCGCTTCATTCCTCCCTCCAGTCCCCACTTTGGCGGGCTGTGGGAAAGCGGCATGAAAGCTGTCAAAACTCATCTATCTCGCGTGATAGGTGATCAAATACTCACCTTTGAAGAGCTGACCACGTTGGTCACCCAAGTTGAAGCGTTGCTCAACTCACGGCCACTTTCGGAGCTGGGCTCGGATCCAAATGATCTGGGCCCATTGACGCCTGGTCATTTTTTGACGCTCGAGCCGTTAACGGCCCCACCTGACCCAGATTTGTCCCACCTCAAGATCAGCAGGTTGTCGCGATGGCAGTTGGTCCAATCCATGCAACAGCGTTTCTGGGCGCGTTGGCGCGACGAATATCTACACACGCTGTACCAACGCGGCAAGTGGCACAAGTCACGTCACCTTGAATCCGCAGATGTGGGGTCTTTAGTCCTCATCAAGGACGAAAACGCTCCCCCTCTGAAGTGGAGGTTAGGCAGAATTTCAAAACTCTTCCCCGGCAAAGATGGCATTTGTCGTGTCGCAGATGTCCGTACTCAACGCGACGTTCTGCGACGCCCAATGGTCAAACTTTGTCCCCTCCCTTCAGGACAGTGAGCATTCTGTGTTTTCACTTCCGTCATTATTCTCACTATGCTCTTTCTTTTTGTATCATGTTTGATTTCATTAATTTTTGAACTTTGAAAATACCCCGAGTGGTATTTTGGTGGGGAGTATGTCTCGGCCCCGTTCATTGAACACTGCATTCGTGTGCACTGAGGGTATGCAACCCAAAATATCCCTGTGTCGTCCAAGTCCTCACCCCTCACCCCCTGTTCGGTGTGCCTGGCACTTGGCTGTCAGGCGCAAGCGTAAACGAGCTCCAGCACTTTCTTCGGCCGTCTTCGGCATTCTTCGGCTTTCTTTCCGCTCGTGCCTTTGCCGCTTCGTTCGAAGCGGCGTTGATCTCCGTACGTCGAGCGGGAAGCCACGCCGTCTTTTTTTGGTCATCGTTCTCGCGGCCATCTTGTCGTGCCATCGGCGTACATTCGTACTCGGCCAGAAGCCCATCCAAGGCCCATCGCGTCCGATAGTGACTCCTGGAGGAGCTCTGCAGCATCTCCAAGTCCAGAAAGCGGCAGTTTTCACCGCTTTCACCGGGGAGCGGCTTGGATCAGCCAGCCGCACACAAAGCTCCAGTTTCGGACGGGATCGAGTCGTTCGTCCGCCATTTTGGTGACGAACACGGGCACTCGTGCATTTCACCAGGAAATCTACCCCCAGAACGGCCATCCACCACGACGCCGCCTTCGGACTCCGCCAGGACGACGCCGCCACCGAATAAGATCCCGTAAGTTCCATATTTTCCATTGTTTTTACCATTTACCGTTTATTCCCGTTTGCCGGGGTGTATACCTTCAGTGCAGTTCGTCTCGTTTTCAGGACGCCACTCGGCGCCAGCGAATCTGCCCCCGATCAGAACCACTCGGATTTTTCATTTCATTTAATTCACATTGTTTTTTTTTTTATTGTTTTGTAATTCTGTCTGTTTGTGTTTTTTTCTTTGTTTTGCATTAAAGTTCTTGATTGTTGTTGTGAATTTTATTTCTGACTGTCGCTTGCTGCTTTCCTAATCCAAGAGTTATTGTTTTAATGCAGCCTTCATCGGAAGGCTGCCGTCTTCATGTGTACCGCGCTAACAGCCAGGAAAACAAAATTAACCACCCAGCAGAGCTTGGCCCTCCCACGACTCCCCTTCAAGAATGATCGACACTTTTTCTGCCAAAATGGTATAAACTGGATATGATGCGTCGAATTATAATGTATTGGGGTCCAATGAATTGACGGATTTCATCTCCTCCACTTTCAGCTGCAATTTTTTACCGTTAATTTTGAATTTCGCGGGTCTGCCGGCTTGCTGCGCACCGGATGTGGATTTTTTGCACCATAAAATCATTGTTTGATCTTTTCTCTTCAATTCAAGCCAAAACTGAGCTTGATCGGTCCAAGAATAATGCTACGGCATGAGTCGCAGATCAGCGATGCAACTTCAAGATCCTGAGGACCTGAAAATCAAAGACGCGGACAGGGGAAAGTTTGGGTATTTTGATATGTTGTTGTACTAGGTCCAAGCTGTCAATGTGCGAAAATTCAGCCTTAGGCAAATTATTTCTAGGTCAAAACCTAATTTGACTGCAATTCTCAATGATCCAGGAGCTTCACCCTAAAGAGATCCGCTAATAGTCTTGTTTATGACTTAAGACTCGATGAGTGTAACTGTGTCCCTGTCATCGATAGGAGCCAGAACATTTATTGTTTGCCGTCCTCCTGTCTGGCCGACCATGTTGTAGACGCTACAATAGGGTCGGAGAGGAAAACCGTACATCGAGTCACCTCACTGAGATTTCCTGGTTTTGAAGCTTAAAGCTTTCGAAGAAGACTTCTGCATCATTTCCAACCTTGTTTTGTTATTCTCTCATTTCCTGTTTGTTTTGTTTAGTTGTATTGAGGATCGTAGTGTTGTGTAACTCTTGGACAATTATGTGCAGGAGCTCAAGTTATGCTCACCCTCGTCATGGCTTGTTTTCCCGACTTCTTGGGCTCGGCCCTTGAAGGAGTGCTTTTTGCGTCGTTCTAAAATTCCTTTGGGTCCGCGGAAGAAAACCAAGTGTTCAGCTGTGTGATAGCTGTGTTAGGTTGAAGTACGGCTATTTTCGAAGAGTCGGATTTGAGACGACCCTGGAATCTAAGTCGGGTGGCAGCTAGATTGGGTGAACTCACTCCGAATGGAGGATTCTGAGGGAATGTAGAGCATCGGGATATATATTGCCTTTGCGGGACGGGCTTGAGAAAGTTTCAGGGAAACTTTTTTGTGGTGAGGGGGGAGTTTGTCACGGTTTATTTTTAAAATTATTCATTATTCGTTCATCCAACGTCGGACTATTTCCGCAACAAGGCCTAACACCAACGCCAGTGAATGCTTTCCTCCACTATACCGGAAAATTTGCCGAACCCCTGTGTGTTCCAACACAGCGTAGGGATTTTTACCGACCACCAACATCGCATGGGGTCGGCACCATCGTTCATAGTTTACGTGCTATGCGACACACGGCGTGTCTTGCATTTAGCAAGCATTCCAACTAAACCAAAGAAGCTTGTTTTCAAGGCGAAAATCCGTCCCCGGCAGGGATCGAACCCGCGACCTCTGGAGTGGTGGTTGAACGCGCTAGCCACCACACCACAAGCTCCTCAGCCGCTTTTGATTATCAATTTCCAAGATCAACCGTTGCGTTTGTAATGAACTTTTAAAAAATCGCTGCACAACAATGAAGGCTGTTTACACTGATGCTGAAGCGGGCGATTCAGATATTATTATTATTAAAAGTGAAAACGAAGTGAATTCAAGTCGATATACTTACTTTCAACTTTGACGCTTTTTTCGCCGGAGGAAGTTTATCGGAAATAAAGAATATCGCGCCGGCTGCTCCGAGAAAAAAATTGGCTCCGCGCTTTTCCGCGTCTCTTGATTTTTGGGAAGTTTGAGCTCCCGTAAAGTCGGGATCCAGCGCATCACACGCACAAAAGATAAATTAAACGAGACTCGCGCGCGGAAAAGTCTGCTTCTTCGGCTCTCTAGGATTTGATTAAATTTCGCTGTTTGGAAAAAGCCAATGCGTACAAAATTCCGGCCGAGGTTCCATCAGCACAATGCCGGCCAGAAGCCGCGCATCACGAGCTCTAATGGCTTCGGTGTATACGGGAACACAAGTAACATATTTAATTAGTGCCGGAGAGAGAGCATTAGGACGAAAGCATCCAGTAGTACTGGTGGTAGGTAATTGAAAGTTATATAAAATGAACATCGGCCGCTCGGCCACAGGAAAGCGCCGCAAATCGTGTGTATGGGACAGAGACGGAGCTGGTGGCCGGGGGTGACCTGGCAGGATGCGGCGTGTCCTGCGGCGAGCTTTTGATCTCGACCGTATCAATGGAATTGTGAATCCGGCATGCCTGACTGGACAAATGATTTTTTTGTGTATGACGTGTAACATGGAAGGATTTTAGAACGGATTGGACGTTGGACTAAAGATTTGCTTTGCTCGTGCGCATAGAAATCACAAAATTAGTATTCATAACATGGAGAGGATGGATTGATGAGCCCTTGCCACCCGCCACAGGGCAGTAATGATCTCTGTGGAGATCTGAGATTACCGGGTCCAGTGGATGAGTACCTATACCCACAAAAAAACTGTTGCGGCGCCATACTTTCTTAATGTGGTGAGTATCTTGAGACCTTATTATCGTAGTCTCATGAAACGTACCTATTGTTACGTATTTTGCTTACGGGTTCGATTAAAATAATGTAGACGATCGTTTTAAAACATACACTGTTTATTACTGCGTCCTACAACAAATACACGACAACAATTATCAACTTGGGTATGTCGCAGATTACTAGTCGCTCTCTATCCGCTCTCTACCACTTCGCATTCAATACTGAATCTGTGGGCGATCCATGGTGCTTAATACAGGGTGTTTGCAAACTTAGGGTATGAAATCAAAAAGAACGTAGGAAAATGCTCCAAAAGTGCCAGGAAAATGTTAAAAAAGAAAAACCAGGAAAAAGAACCACGAAGAACAATTTGGCTGGAAATTGGCAGACTTGTACATTTTCACTTTCTGATCGGATACTCAAAATTACAGTCACTTTTTAGGTTCAGTTTTCTAGCTATACAGAGATTTGTACAGAATGTGCGGAAAACTTGAACCCATTTGGAGGCCTAATTTTTGTGATAATTTGAAGGTTGAAATACTTGTCCAAGACAGTTTTTTGCATGGAAATCAAATCTCTCTGGAATTTTTCATATTTCACAGTGGGGTTTTTTTTTCAATTTTCAACAACGATATTTTCATCGACAGCCGATTGTACCGGGTGGGGCATAAAAAACCGTGCCTTGAATTTTTCCTTCTAAAATTTTTATTCCTCCATCAATTTTATCGAGTTTTTTAGCATTGGATAGCCAATTGGATAAGCTATTCTTTCGGTAATGCAAAATGGCCGACATACTGAAATTCAAGATGACAGAAACACTTGAAAATATGCCTTATTTTGTTCTCGTTGCTTTTGAGTGGAAGTTACCGGAAAGTCAAAACCAATAATGTATTATGAAGGAATAGACCTTTCTTGTCAATTCAAGACCACAACCAATGAAATCGCGTTATCTGCTGAGGAGATATTGCGAGTTGAAGCAAAACCTACATTCCATTTTTTTCATTTCCGCATAATTGACCCAAATTCAGGTATCCTGTCCGCCAATCCGCCATATGCTCATTTCTCAACCGATTTTCTCAGATTTTATATCATTGGCTAGCCAATTGGACAAGCTACCTTTTCCATATGACAAAATGAGAGACCTGCCAAAATTCAATAAGGCGGAAGCAATTGAAAATATAATGTCTTTTGTCGTCATTGTTTTTTTAATAAAAATGAGCGGAAAGTCAAAACCAATAATTATTATGAAGGAATAGACCTTCCTCGACAATTCAAGACAGCAACCAATGAAATCGGTTCATCTAATGAGGAGCTCCGGCCAGTTGAAGCGAAACCTACTTCCTGTTTTTCTATTCCAACAAGGACGAGTAAGGCCCATTTTCAATAGTTTCCGCCATCTTAAATTTTGATATGTTGGCCATTTTCTTATATGAGAATGGCAGCTTGTCCAATTGGCTAGCCATTGATACCAAATTTGGCGAAATTGGTTGGAAAATAAGGATATGGCGGGCAGGATTCTTAAATTTGGGTCATTTATGCGGGAATAAAGGAATCGGTAGGTAGGCTTGGCTTCAACTCGCCGTAGCTCCTCAGCAGATGACCCGATTTGATTGGTTGCGGTCTTGGATTTTTAAGGAAGGTCTATTTCTTCATAACAATTATTGGTTTTGGCTTACTGCTGATTTTTATTAAACTCAATAAAGACAAAAAAAAATTCTATTTTCAATTGCTTCCGCCATATTGGATTTTGACGTGTACGTCATATTCGCATATTGAAAAATAGCCTGTCCAAGTGGCTAGCCATTGATACCGAATTTGAGGAAATCGGTTGAGAAATGGCCAATGGCGGATTGGCGGACAGGATACCTAAATTTGGATCAGTTATGCGGAAATGAAAAAAAACGAAAGGTAGGCTTCGCTTCAACTCGCAATAGCTCCTCAGCCGATGACCCGATTTTACTGGTTGTGGTCTTGAATTGACAAGAAAGATCTATTCCTTCATAATACGTTATTGGTTTTGACTTACTGGTAATTTTCAATAAAAAGCAACGAGAACAAATGGAGGCCTATTTTCAATTGTTTCTGCCATCTTGAATTCCAAAATATCGGCCATTTTTAAATACGGAAATGATAGCCAATTGAATTGGCTAGCCAATGCTAAAAAGTTCGATTAAATCGGTGGCGAAATAAAAATTTTAGAAGGAAAAATTCCGAGCACGGTTTTTTATGGCCCACCCGGTATATCTTTTTAGCGCATTTTCTGTCTGTCTGTGTGTCTGTCTGTCTGTCTTTTCGTGTATAAACTAGAAAGTTATACTCCTCTTCAAAGAATAGAGCTAGAGCCCCGGAACGTTTTCTAGTGGATAGCTCATGTTTTCAAGGGTGGCCAAGGGCTTTAAACAAATCCATACATAGTTATCAATATTATTACCATCAGAAACCAAAGTTTCTCTTCACAATAATAAAGTGAACTCTTCTCCGGGGAATAGGTAAACGTAGATATCTGTACCTTTTCCGACGAATAGAGCTCATGCCTTCAATGATGGCCAATGGCTGGATAGTCTAGTTGCGCTGCCATCTTGACCACCATGTTGAATAATATTGGACTATCAGAGCAATCCTACAAATACTTAGTTTAAATCTCGGTTTAAATCATCTTCAAAGACGTTGCAGAAAGGATGCTACGATGAGAAGTTCCGCAGCAGACATGACGACGATTTTTTTCGAGGGGTAAACCGCTGGGGGTATTATGGTGTACACCTCTGAGGTATTAGTAGGTATTACAAGGGAATTAGTGGGTATTACAAGGGTATTAGTGGGTATTACAGGGGTATTAATGGGTATTGCAGGGGTATTAGTGGGTATTACAGGGGTATTACTGGGTATTACATGGGAATTAGTGGGTATTACTAAGGGAATTAGTGGGTATTACTAGGGGAATTAGTGGGTATTACAAAGGAATTACTGGGTATTAGTAGGTATTAAACGTCAAGTGCGCATGCGTCAGAGGTGAACAAAGTTAGCAGAATCTCCATACCTAGTCATGAAAATGTCGGAAAAGTGAGCGGAAATCAAAAAAGTGAAAACTCTTTCTTGGAGCAGGTTTCTTAGCACGACCTACATGTTGTGTGTGTGTAATGTGTCGGTACCTACCCTATCAAGTTTTATTGTCACAATTGAAAGGGTTGGAAGAAAATAGACAGCCTAAAACTTTTGGGGTGACTAATTCACTTATTATAGGTAGGTACAGGCAATGGTACAGGGTAGTAATACCTACCTACAAATACCTACAGGGGCAAAATAAGGAATCTTTTCAGAAAATATACAAGCTGTCCCATGAGTAACTGTCGGAAATCAGGAACTTGTGGTGTGGTGGTCAGCGCGTTCGACTACCACTCCAGAGCTCTTTGATCTAGTTGGAATGCTTCCTAAATGCAAGATGCACCGTGTGTCGAATAGCACGTGAAATACCAACTATGGTGCCTCCCATGCGGTGTTGTTGGTCGTTAAAAATCCCTACCCTGTGTTGGAACACACAGGAGTTCGGCAAAATTTTCATTATAGTGAAGGAAAGCATTCACCGGGGTCGATGTTAGGCCTCGCTGCGGAAATAGGCCGACGTTAAATGAACGAATAAAATTTTTTTCTTTCCAAAATTCAACTTGATGTGACGGATATAGACACCGAGGACGACATCGACATCTTGAAACGCTGTTATGAAACTGGTATGGGCAATGCCATATAGGCTTTATGGGAGGCTAATCCACATTATACCTGCCTACCGTACCGTACGAGGTACCGTATCACTGGCCATGTCCGTGTTTTGGAATTCATGTAGGTACTTATGTGCCAAGGTACATAAGCTCCATATTTTATCTAAAAAAGACCCATAGATTACACAGGTCAACAAAGTGAAAAAAAATTTGTGCTTGGCGAGGTGCTTGGGTTTATTTTATGATTTTATTAAATGTCATGAGTCAAAATAATGAAAAAATACCAACATTCTCATTAAAGTTTGCTTTTGTAATATTGGTAGGTACTAATGGAACAGATTTCATATCATGAATAAAAACAGAAAATCAGTTTATAGGGGGACGGAGGGAAATTCTGACGTTCATGTGTCATCTACATTAGAGTCTAGAGTGCTCTGGAGTCGCAAAAACAATAGTCAAGTGTTTTATTTGACGTTTGTAGGAAATTGAAAATGCCGAAAAAAATGAAAAAATGTTAAAGCTCTCATGATCATAATAGGAAGAGTCAAGGACTTTATTTCTGATTTTTTAAATTATTTTGTATCAATTATTCGTTAAAGTTGATGTAAAGAACAAAAAAAATTTTTTTTCAATTTTTTTTAACAAGTGAATTCATCAAAATCGACATTTTCATAAATTTTTAAATATGTCAAAAGCAAACTTTTTCATGGGATATTATTTTTTTTCAGGTTGATTTGACTCAAGCTACAGAAATTTTGATTTTTATTACGATGTTGATAAAATGATCAGATCTTCCTTAAAGCAAATACTAGACCTACCTCATGACATACCAAACAACATGCTATATTCAGCGAGAAACCGGAAGGGACTTCAACTATTTAAAGCGAGCTGGGAAGCCTATCTCCAACACATGAACATCTGTTGCCGCCTAGAGAAATGTAGTGATGACATTATACGTAATACAAGACAACTGCTAGATGAGAAGAAAATGTGCCTGTCGAAACTCAACATTATAGATGAAAAATTTCTAAATTCTCCAGTAAAAGATCTCAGGTTTTTCCTGAGAGAGAGGGAGTTCGAGGAATGGGCAGCATTGCCATATAAGGGAAGAGGTGTGATTCTTTTCAGAGAATACCCTCAAGCAAATAATCTTTTTAATGAGAACGGGGGTCTATCTCTCTCAGAACGAAAAGATGCCATCAAAATTATTGGTGATGTTGCTCCTGTAAGAGCTCTTCCGGGTAGGTCCAAGGATGGCACCCAGTGTCGACACTGCTCCGACGCTGAGAATTTCGTTCGTGAAACACTGCCTCATGTCCTTGGATCCTGCCCATTTGGAGAGCTCTTACGGAATCAACGTCACCATACTATCCGCACAATGATAGCAGATGCTCTGAGAGAGTTAGACCTCACAGTCTACGAGGAGGTGGTAGGCTCTGCAGATCTCGGCAGCATTAGAAGAGTGGATATCCTTGCCATTGATTCAAAGAAGAGGGTCGGTTGGATTATAGATCCAACCATCAGATTCGAACTAAACGAACAGCAACCGATGGAAGTCAATATCGAAAAACAAAGAATCTATAATCCAACTATCCCATTCTTCAAAGAAAAATATGGGCTCAAGGACATCAAAGTTATCGGATTATTGGTCGGAGCTCGTGGAGCAATCACCTCTGTATTCAAAGATTTTTGTTCGAAATTCGGCATTCCTTCAAATTTTTGTAAGTCAATTTCAGCAGTTGCTATCAAAAAATCTATATACATATTGAGAAACCATTTATACAAATTGACCTAGATCGTTTTACCGAACTTTTTATCTTGTTTACCATGTTATTAATTACTTTTTATTGTATCCCTAGTTTATTTTATTGTTGTACGGTATTCTTTGTTTAAAAGCAGCCCGAATTGTTGGGAAGATGTCATTTATATTTTTACAATAAATGTCTATATATATCCCAGGCACAAAATTGGTGTTGACCTGTGTTATTGATACCAAGTGAACTTTTACTTCTCCGGCTCCCCACCAACATGGAAGGGAAAGTATGGTAATCGTGGAGAAAAAGTTTCGAGATTTCGACGGATAAATCTATTCTGGGTCCCCAAGTCGATCAGGACCATTTCCAGAATGATGTCTGTCTGTCTGTCTGTCTGTCTGTCTGTCTGTCTGGCTGTCTGGCTGTCTGTCTGTGTGTGTGTGTCTGTGTGTCTGTTTGTAATCTTCCACGATAGCTGCCCAACCGTTGATCCGATCGACTTGAAATTTGGTATGCAAACATGGCTTTGCTGTCGAATGACCGGATTAGTTTTTGGCTGTCATCTGTCGAACGAAAGTATCACTATCAAAAACGACAAAAGTTACATCTTTCAAGTTACTTCTTTTGCTGATAAAATCTTTCAGAAAAAAGACAAAAAATTGAAATATGCTCCAAAATAACTTCTAGGCTCTGTAGTTTGTCACTTCGTACCCCAATGTAGTTGATTACCAAAAAATAATTTCTGAAATTTCCTTTGTTCTCAGACCAATCAGACCATTGTTGGATCCGAAATTTAAAAATGGCGACACTGACGTCACCACTAATATCGCGTATAGGACGATAGGCAGGCGCGTGCTGGCCCGCCGGGCAGCCGGGCATCTCCCGGTAGGCTCTAGGCCTCAAGGGGCCTTTCTTGTCTTTTTTCATATTTTTGAATTATTTATTTGAAATATTTTCAAAAATTGGATGATTTTTTTCAAGCATAAAATTGACTATTGAATAATTGAGGAACTGATTTCCAGACATTTTAGATCGTGAGGATGTTTTGTAACAATAATCGGATCCAGTTTTTTTTGGGGGAGCTGCCTAAGTAATAGTTGCAGCGGTACGCTAGCAAATTGACCCTGATTCTGCATTTTGTGATACTGCAATGAAATTTGGCATATGCAAACTACGTAGAATTTCAAGTGATTTGACCCGCAGCACTTAAAAAATTGTCCATTAGGGGGCGACTGGGGGCCCCTCCAGATTTCAAGATGTCAGAGTTTTTACCATGCACCATTCAGTATCGCCCTATCTACCGTACAGGACCTAAACAACTTTGTTCTTGACCATCATAACATTTTTCGTCATGTCAATTCCATTCTTCTTACAGAAAAAAATTATTTCTTTGTCTGGTCAACAAGTCGAGAAATATATATATTTTTGGACCACAAATAGATAGTTGAGTCGTTTTTGTGTGATCATCGATAAATCCGCATCCCCTTGATTCATTTATGAAAACAAAAGTTTTGCTGTTCTATTCTTCAACGAAGGGGTGATATGAGGCGCCGTTTGTGTCATTATTAATGATTGATGTTATATTTTAAAATTCCAATTATTTAAAGCTTGGAGCACATATTTATCCTAACTATCAAATTTATATATTTAACATGCAATTTTTATATGAATATTCTGTCTTTAAAAATATATATTTTTTGAAAAAATATTTATTTTCAAAACAACAATTATTTTTGTAATTAAAAATATATTTTTATTTTGCGAAAATATTTATTTTTCAACACAATAATTATTTTTTCGATAAATTAGAATATTTATATTAAAAAAACCATATATATATATAATTGTAAAAGAATAATTATTATATTTATTTATTTTTATAAATATTTTTTCTTGAGAATATTTATTTAAAAAAAGAAACATTGTTTCCAATTCGTGAACTAAAATAATTATTCCATTATGCATTACGCATTATTATAAAATAGGAGCAACGAAAAAATATATTTATAAGTGAGGTGGCGCTCGCGTCGCGCTTGATGTGATCCCGCGCTGGTACCACTGGTATGCATTGACAGTTCTGTTGACGTTGACGTTGACGGATTCGAATGTTCTGTCTTTGTGCAAATGTTGACGGACGAGTTTTGTTTCCGTTTCCGCGCGTTTAGTTTTTCGTTTACAGAGGACAGGAGTCTAGCCCAGTCTAGCTACATTATCTTGTAAGTATCAATAATTATTGATTTAGGATAACGTTGACGTAGATATGACTGGAATTATTGTGTTGCAGGTTTTAAATCCCCAAATGCATGATGGCCAATAATAACAATCATTCTAACACAAGGGAGATTGTAAACCGAATATTACTCAGTCCAGAGTTGAGACAGAGCTTAGAAAGTACTGTCAGAAATCTGAACGTTACTCAAGAACATCAAGAGGTGCCTCTCAGGAGTCCCAGGCCCCCATCTACAGTTACTCCCAGTACTTCCACATGTTTTACAAGAGGTAATGTGGTGCAACAGGTGCCTCCCGCTTCATTGAGAGATGAAATACACCGCTTATTTCCAAGTGTCAGACCCAGACCTCCACAGAGGGGTACTGGTCCACCACCCAAAAGAAGTAAGGCCAGTAAAGTTTTTGATAAGGAAGTCATGTTATTGAAAGGTCCGAACGCAAAAAGAGTCTACAGGGGTTTTAACAAATCCGTAGCTTTTGAAACAGGTAAACAAGTAAACCGATTGTATTTTCGAATACTCATAGCTTCTCCACATTTTATGCAAACGATTAGGGTCTACTTGTACTAGTACGTTTCACTACGTAAACAACAGATAGTAGTAGCTAGTACGTATAACTACGTACTAGTACAAGTAGACCCTAATCGTTTGCATAAAATGTGGAGAAGCTATGAGTATTCGAAAATACAATCGGTTTACTTGTTTACCTGTTTCAAAAGCTACGGATTTGTTAAAACCCCTGTAGACTCTTTTTGCGTTCGGATCTTTCAATAACATGACTTCCTTATCAAAAACTTTACTGGCCTTACTTCTTTTGGGTGGTGGACCAGTACCCCTCTGTGGAGGTCTGGGTCTAACACTTGGAAATAAGCGGTGTATTTCATCTCTCAATGAAGCGGGAGGCACCTGTTGCACCACATTACCTCTTGTAAAACATGTGGAAGTACTGGGAGTAACTGTAGATGGGGGCCTGGGACTCCTGAGAGGCACCTCTTGATGTTCTTGAGTAACGTTCAGATTTCTGACAGTACTTTCTAAGCTCTGTCTCAACTCTGGACTGAGTAATATTCGGTTTACAATCTCTCTTGTGTTAGAATGATTGTTATTATTGGCCATCATGCATTTGGGGATTTAAAACCTGCAACACAATAATTCCAGTCATATCTACGTCAACGTTATCCTAAATCAATAATTATTGATACTTACAAGATAATGTAGCTAGACTGGGCTAGACTCCTGTCCTCTGTAAACGAAAAACTAAACGCGCGGAAACGGAAACAAAACTCGTCCGTCAACATTTGCACAAAGACAGAACATTCGAATCCGTCAACGTCAACGTCAACAGAACTGTCAATGCATACCAGTGGTACCAGCGCGGGATCACATCAAGCGCGACGCGAGCGCCACCTCACTTATAAATATATTTTTTCGTTGCTCCTATTTTATAATAATGCATAATGCATAATGGAATAATTATTTTAGTTCACGAATTGGAAACAATGTTTCTTTTTTTAAATAAATATTCTCAAGAAAAAATATTTATAAAAATAAATAAATATAATAATTATTCTTTTACAATTATTATATGGTTTTTTTAATATAAATATTCTAATTTATCGAAAAAATAATTATTGTGTTGAAAAATAAATATTTTCGCAAAATAAAAATATATTTTTAATTACAAAAATAATTGTTGTTTTGAAAAATGAATATTTTTTCAAAAAATATATATTTTTGAAGACAGAATATTCATATAAAAATTGCATGTTAAATATATAAATTTGATAGTTAGGATAAATATGTGCTCCAAGCTTTAAATAATTGGAATTTTAAAATATAACATCAATCATTAATAATGACACAAACGGCGCCTCATAGGGTGACCTCAACTCACCATTATTTTCAACATTACCTATTTCAATGTTTTATCCCTAAAAATATGATTATTATTGTTCTAATATATAGCTTGAAGTTTTCTTCAACGGTGTGGATGATGAAACGGCCTCAGATTCCACCTGGAAGCCGTGCATATTAATTTTTCTGCAAGGCTGTCAAATTTGGCATTTTTGATTTTCTACCGGGAGCGGCCAAAATGTCAATACACACCACTCCGCCCAAGAGCACCGGTTGCGGTACTTTCGCACCAACTCTCATTTCAGTATCACAAAATGCAAAATTGTTAGGCGTGAATATCGTTTTCCGCTAGAGCAAACCGGTGCTCTTGGGCGGAGTGGTGTGTATTGACATTTTGGCCGCTCCCGGTAGAAAATCAAAAATGCCAAATTTGACAGCCTTGCAGAAAAATTAATATGCACGGCTTCCAGGTGGAATCTGAGGCCGTTTCATCATCCACACCGTTGAAGAAAACTTCAAGCTATATATTAGAACAATAATAATCATATTTTTAGGGATAAAACATTGAAATAGGTAATGTTGAAAATAATGGTGAGTTGAGGTCACCCCTTCGTTGAAGAATAGAACAGCAAAACTTTTGTTTTCATAAATGAATCAAGGGGATGCGGATTTATCGATGATCACACAAAAACGACTCAACTATCTATTTGTGGTCCAAAAATATATATATTTCTCGACTTGTTGACCAGACAAAGAAATAATTTTTTTCTGTAAGAAGAATGGAATTGACATGACGAAAAATGTTATGATGGTCAAGAACAAAGTTGTTTAGGTCCTGTACGGTAGATAGGGCGATACTGAATGGTGCATGGGAAAAATTCAGACATCTTGAAATTTTGAGGGGCCCCCGGTCGCCCCCTAATGGACAAATTTTTGAGTGCTGCGGGTCAAATCACTTCAAATTTTATGTAGTTTGCATATGCCAAATTTCATTGCAGTATCACAAAATGCAGAATCAAAAAGCGTACCGCTGCAACTATAAATAGTTTCGCTTTGAAAAAAAAATAGAGAACGAGAATAGTTAAAATCTAGTACTCGATTTTTGTTTTCGGTATTATAATTAGCTTTTTTTTTATCATCCAGAAAAATTTTCGCCTGCGGTGCCATTTTGCTCGTTTTGCTCGCACGTTAAAAAGTGAATGTTTCATCTTTTCACTACTTTTATTCAGAAATTCCGCTGTACTGATTTTGATTTTTGTAAATCTGACACCTCTAGTCGAGGGGAGAGAAGGGGCCGTTTGCCTTGAACTTGCCCAGGCCCTTTTAAGGGTTACAGCACGCGCCTGACAATAGGAGTGCTTCTCCAAGGCTTTGTAGCGTTTTACTCTATTCCGGCCTTGCCTGCATTTATATCTGATGAATTTTAGAGGGTTTAGATCAAATAATTGCAAGTAATAACTACAGTGGGTATTAAAAGGTATTAGAGGGTATTACTGCGGTATTACTGGGTATTACTGGGGTATTACTGGGTATTACTGGGTATTACTGGGTATTACTGGGGTATTACAGGGGTATTACTGGGTATTAGCGGGTATTAGTGGGTATTACAGGGGTATTAGTGGGTATTATAGGGGTATTACTAGGGTATTACTGGGCATTAGTGGGAGAAAGGGGAATTAGTGTACATCATTTCGGTCAGCGGTTTACCCCTCGATTTTTTTTAAATGATCACAATAATAATAATTTTTTTTTCCATGATGGTGGAGGCCAGGAAAGAAAAAACCATCGCTTACTAACAGCACATTTCCCAGAAGGTATGTACATATCATAGACTACAGAACAAGCGACGAAGCGCAGTTAAAACTTTTGAAACAACAGGAAGCTTTCACGCATAGACCTCGCTCTTGACCAAATCAAATTCCATTGTTTCGATTCGATTTGAAAAAGTCAAAGTGAACAGTTTCACCCGAAACTTTACTGAACGAGGACGCTTAACAAATATCCACAAAAACGGAGAGCAAGAAAACTCGGCGCGAGTGTTTTGTTTAAACTCTTCGCCGCCGGGCGGCCGTTACCCGGCCCCCTGGCGGCGACGGGCGTCGACAAAACTTGGCGGCCCATTTTTACGCTTTATGCAATCAAAGAAACTTTTTAATTTGGACCGTGCCGTAGAGCCGTCACTTCTTATTTTCTAACAAAAATATCCTATTCTTTCTCTCTTGCTCTTTCCCATCATCCCATCCACTTGACGCGAAGATCGCCGGAGAGAACGCGCGCGCGGAGTTTTAGTAGGAGGAATGTTTGAAGTGGCCCCAGGCCGAAATTACTTTAATTCGGCTTTATCTCTCTGGGTGATGCCCTTCTTCTTATTCCGTTTTTTTTTCCTTTGGCTTGTATGGATGCTCTCGTTCGGCAGATATATGCGCGACTAGATGAATCTAAAGACTGTAAACAAAATGACAGGGGGCGGGGTAAGGTCCAGTGTGCGGTAAAGAGAGGAACGAGTGTGGAAAAAACTCGGCACGGGTTCACATAATGGGAGGATGACTGGGCAGAATATTCGGACGTCTTCACCTATGAAGATGATGATAAGTAGTTGTTTCTGAATATACATATGTGTGTAAGTATGTTTCGAATAGTTGTCTGGAGCTCTTCATGTAGTCAATATCTAGATAAAGGACCTGCCTTACATAATGATCGACCCGATAACTGCTTGTTCAACTTTAACATGCGAAGGACCGTCATTTTCTAATGAGTATTGTAACAGTTATTTTTGTTGAATTTCCTAGAGTTCTGAATGCATGACTTCCGAGAGTAAATAGAAGAGGATGAAAAAAGTCTTGAACATTGAACATTTTAGTACGTAGGGGAAAATTAGTTTTGTACCTATACAGGGTGATTCATGAGTGACCTTACATAGGCTAATGGGAGATAGAGGACTTCGAGGCGAGTCAGGATCCACTAAAGAAATTTTGTTTTCTCCATTGGTTACGAAGATACAGGGTGTTTTGTGTGTTTCGTATGAAACTTTGATAAGCGATATTTCTGAAACGGCCAAAGGTGTTTTGTTGAAATTCACCAGTAATATTTCTCTGTTGGAACTCATCCCGAAGCCATACCGGGTAAGTCAAAATCCAGGGCCGGGCTAGAAAAAAGGTGCCCCTTTTTTGTTTCATCAAAAAGTACATTTTCTGACCGCTTTTCTAAAAAAACTGCTATCGGATTCAGAAAGCTAAGGAAAAATGCTCAAAAACTCATCAATTTAGATGACACACTGAACCGTTCTGACAATAAAAATAACGCTGTGTCTAGGTACACGCTAACGTGTACGCAATGTTGAAAATTAGGTGCACGCGAAACGTCATAGTGTGTATATGACGTCAGCTTTTAACGTGCCCCAACTTACATTTTTAAGGTACACGCGAAATTATTCTGATGGCGTTTTGCGGGCGGGTTGTCAAATCAACAGCGGGTAGTGAATGCGGTAGTCTCAGTCTCGACGATCGTTACCTATGATGATGAAGTGTGTACAAACGTTTACGTTGTTTTCTAAGTTTGAGAGAGCTCTTAAAAGAGAATGGATCTGGATCAAACAATAACACATCTACCAAGTGGCATCCCGCCATCATAAAACTCAAGGTCCATACAGTCTTGAGTATCAAGCATCTGGACTATTTTAATTTTCTTGTGTTTTGGCGGAGAAGGAGTGAACTGGCGATGAAATATGCGGGCACATTTCTTCTAGACAGTGAAAATTACAACAATTTCTTTCCAGGTACTTTTTTTCCAAGTGCCAACGTTCACGAGATAAACGCGAAAAACTGATTTTCAAGTTATTTTCGAGGTCACACCGGATTCTTGAGGACTTTTAGTATGTTAAACTACATGGTTAACTGAGCTTATATCAAAAAATCTGGCAGAGTTTCATTTTTGTTCGCTATTTGCGATTTTAGCATCTAAAATTCCTGGACTACTTCCGTTTATAACCAACTTTTCGTTATTTCCGGTTTCATAGCTTTTAAGAGCTATCCCAAACTTAGAAAATGATGTGAACGTTTGTCCACACTTCATCATCATAGGTACCGATCGTCGAGACTATCCCATTTATTACCCGCTGTTAACATAACAGCCCGCCCGAAAAACGCCATCACAATAATTTCGCGTGTACCTTAAAAATAAAAGTTGGTGCACGCTGACGTCATATACACACTATAACGTTTCGCGTGCACCTAGTCTTCGAATTTGCGTACACGTTAGCGTGTACCTAGACACAGCGTAAAAATAAAAGTAAAATTTGTGGGTGAGTTCCCATTTTCGACCGGACATAATTGACTCATTGTTATGTTTGATTGAATCTATTCAAATTCATTTTTCAGCTTGTATCTGTGGAATAGAAGGGCTTGGTAGAAAGAAAAATTCCATAGCCAAAGATTTTTTTTTGACGACCAAATCGAGTAGATATAATTTTTGTTTCACTCTCAATTTTGTCATAAAAAAGGTCGGCTCTGGAATTTTTCTTTCAACCATGCTCTTCTATTCAACAGAGACAATCCAAAAAATAAATTTTGATAAATTCATTCAAACAATGAGTCGATTATGTCCGGTCGAAAATGGGAACTCCACCCACAAATTTTACTTGAAATTTTATTGTCGAAACGGTTCAGGTGTGCCATCTAAATTTAAGTTCGATTCTTTAAGCATTTTTCCTTGGCTTTTTGAATCCAATAGCATTTTTTTAGAAAAGCGGTCAGAAAAAGTACAGTTTGATGAGACAAAAAAGGGGCACCATTTTTCTAGCCCGGCCCTGGATTTTGACTTACCCGGTATGACTTCGGGATGAGTTCCAATAGAAAAATATCACTGGTGAATTTCAAAAAAATACCTCTGGTGGTTTCAGAAATATCACTTATCAAATTTTTATACGATACGAAACACACAAAACACCCTGTATCTTCGTAACCATTGGAGAAAATGAAATTTCTTCAGTGGATCCTGACTCGCCTCGGAGTCCTCTATCTCCCATTAGCCTATGTAAGGTCACTCATGAATCACCCTGTATAATTGAATGATATTATTTTCTCAGAATCTTCTGTGAAAGTTGTGGTATTCCCCCTTTGTTTTGTTTGTACGTTGGTACCTGAAGTAGGTACGGTCGTGGACGCTCGTAGCGTTTGCCGATGGGAGAGAGAGATGACGCGCAAGCGGCAGCCGCAGACAGAATAGAAGAGAATCAGTTGTGGTTAAGAACACGTGATTTTCCAGTGCAACGAGTGTGTGTCGTTTTCTCCTAATTCAAGGTCGGTCTTTCTTTGATTATTGTACCGTGATTTTGGCCTTCACCCACTCACCAAATCATGCATTTCGATACCTATTTTGTCCGCAAAATTATTGTACATAACCCGAAATGCTTTGTTCTCTTTGTTCTCATAGGGGCTTGCATAACCCGCAGTTTTTCCCTTTCAAAATCAGGGTGCTTTGCACTGCTTTGAATTTTGTGCAATTTATCTACTCCCAAATATGGTCTTAATGTTGATGGTCAAGGCCGTAATCTAGTGGGTGTGCACTTTGCGCACTCATGACGTAGCCTCAAAACTGCGCTGCCGCGCGTATTTTGAAGTTTCATTCATGTTTCTCTTCCACAAGTTACGTCACAAACAGTAAGACGACAAAAATAAACTCTGCTACGCCAAGATCAGCCGCTAAATAGAAAACAGTACTTTTTATGATCCATTCACATTTCATTGTTCATTGTCGGATTATACTTGAAAGTAAATGAAGGAAAAAAGACTTGCACGCTTCTCCGTGTCTGGGGAGGGGTCCACCTGCTCGTATAAATCTGCCTTGTTGAGTCTACTAACCTTTTTGTATTTTGGAGGAAATTATTGAAAAAGACGAAGAGAGGGCCACAGGTTGGCTCGGGTCAAATTTATTGTATGTGATTACTGTTTACTAACCATTGTTCTGTTTTGTATGTATGTATGTATGTATGTATGTATGTATGCATCTGTGGAATTTGTGATGGGTAACTTTTGGAGAATTTCGGGCGAATGCGTTATAGATACTTCTTCCTCCCAATTGCTTACTAAGAGTATGACCAACTCCAACTTCTCTACTTATTTATCTTTCACCTGTTTCTTGTTGATTTATCTACCTATTTATCTCTTATTTGTGTCTTGTTTATTTATCCACTTGTTCACCGATTATTTGGTTCATTGTTTACTTATCTCTAAATTTGACTTCTTTTGTTTGTAAAATGTAACATTAGTTGCTGAACGTAAAGTCTCTTTTTGTTGTTACGTAAATAACTTGTAAACAAAACAAACTTTCAAATAGGTTCAAGCACCGATTCACGCTGACTTGATCAATGCATTACTGGAGTGACTTCTCTGTCATTTCATCATGACTCATTAACACTTGCCTTTGTTTTGATCATTTGGGAGGGATTTTTCAGCAATCAACCAGGCTATACGCGTGGGTTTCTTTGACGTGTTCTTCCCATGTGTATCTGTCAACGAATACGTCACTTCTCCTCTGCGATTTAATTGACAGTTTGACATGTTCTATGATTTCTTGTTTTGTTTTGCTAATCTGATTTTGTATTCATTTTATTGTTGTGAATTCCTGCATTGTCAAATAATTTGTAATGATTTGTTTTGTTTTATTTGTTTGTGTTTTGTTGTTCTTTATTCATGTGGTGTCATTTTATCACTGTCAATTTATTGTTGTGAGGTGTTTTGAGAGAAGAAACAAATTCATAAAAAAACCTTTGCTCATGATTTTCAATAAACATTCATTTTGCTTGAATTTCATTCGCGTTTCATTCAAGAATCAAACCTCATCGCCAAGGACACATTCTCATCTAGAGTAATGTAATGTAATGTAATGTAATTGTTTATTGTTCGTAACATACAGTTAGTTATAGAACAAGAGTTCGAAAAATTGAGTAACCATGATTTGTGAGAACTAATCAATACAAAAAACAATAAAATACAAGAAAAATAAATCAAAAACCATAACTACTCCTAACCCTGAAACCCAAACGACCCAGAAAAATCATTCTAATCGCTACAAGCTCTCCTCAATTATCAGTTCCCTATATCTCAAGCATCTTCCCATGAGTCTGTGGACAGCCACAACATGTTCATTTCCGATGTCACTCAGGAGGTCGTGTACGTCCATCATCATAATATCCCTAACTTCCTGTCCCCGTCTGAACGGTCGATACAAGGGGCACTCAAATAAAATATGATTCAAGTTTTCCGGTTTTTTGAAATTACAAAAACTACACCGATCCTGTGTGGATATGCTGTAGGTCTTCCGGTTGATGTATATCTTTAAACTCCGATCATTTCCCATTCTCAATTGTGCCAGGAATCTTTTCAGGTACAGTGGTTCCGTGTTAAGGTACGAGTTATTTTCTCATCTAGAGTAACAACTCACATAACGTAGGTAAAAGGTAAACAACGTTAGGAAAGAAAGGGACAACGACGATCGCTGCCAAACATCAAAAACGGGGTTACACTACAGAAATGGTGCCATGACCAGGATACACTACAGAAATGGTGCCGTGACCAGGATACACTACAAAGTTCCCTGACCCCCCCCTTTCTTAAGAACAGGTTCAAATTTCGATAAAAATCCACCAGAAAAAAGAATTTCAATCGAGTTTTCAACAATATTTCAACTCGATAGATAGAATACTTTGAGATCATAAAATCGGTTGAAACCCCTACAATTTGGCATATTATGAACCACCTGTGAAAGAACTTCCAAAAGTAATTGCATTCACGGCTACCATCCTTACCTGAAAATGTATCAAGGATGAGGTCTTCGCAAATCAAGATTGGTTACTCCAGCAGACAGAGTTTCCGTCTGATTATTGGTCAAGTAGTCGACTGTTAGTATAAAACGTGGTAGAAGATACCATTAGCAACTAAGCAGACTCTGGATGGTTTACCTGTAAAAAAAAAACAAAAATACATTAATATCTTGCATTATATCATTTATATTAAGCAAACATCGAATAAAAACACTAAAGCCAAGTAGATATGTTTTGCCCATATTTTGATATCTACTCCCAGCACCAGAAGGTTTAATGCGCTTCGTATAGCACGCAAATCAAAATGTCCCGCGCCACCACAACAATAACTGATGAGGAAACATGCCTATCTCGGTGCGGCGGGATCGAGAAAATGAAGTCAAACTGCACAATTTTCTTACTCCGTCCCTTTCCATACCTACTAACTCTAAAGAAAGCCAAGGGTGCGAAATCTCGTAATTCAGAGTGCGCCGTGCTGAATCTCCAGGACGTATTAAAAACATTTTCTTTCCGAGTTATTAGAGAGCGCGGCCGTAAAGTTTTTCTTGCGTCCTCTCCTGCTGTTCCGGCGCTTTCATTCTTCCTGCTGTACCTCGCGCTAACAGCAGGCTGCAGGCAAACTGTAGGCTCCTGCTGCTGCTAACTGCCATCCCCGGGTCCGCGAGCAATATTTCAAAACATCCAAATTTTCATCATCGAACGAGGGGACCGCTTCTAATCTCTTCCCGAGTTCCTGCAAGAGTGCCGACGCTCATCCTTTTGTCTTCCCAGTTCGACCGCCTGCAAAATTTCCAAATAACCGAAAGTTGATGCCTGCTCGGCCAGCATCAGCTCGTTTAAAATCCAGCTCGTGTATAGGCAGGTATCTACCGGCTACACGCTTCAAGTTTCGCAGTTCGAGAAAAATTTAATCAACAACTTCAAAGTTGGAAGCCGCATCTCACCTTATTCATTTTCTGCGCGTGTTTTTTCCACGATAACATATAAAAACTTTTGAAAGAGCGCGCGATTGCGGTTCGCGATGGATTGGCGTTTACTTCCCAAAGCTTTTGGCTTCATTCCGGGAGATCGATTTAAAGAATTTCTCCTCGTTATTCCTTTGGGCATATCGCAAGTTTCGCTTGCTCGGGGCGTTTGCAATTTTCCAACGAGGTGTGCAGCAAGCATGTGCAAGGTTTCTTTTTTTGCGTTCACACAGTTTCCGGGAAAGGGTTGCTTGGCTAAATGAGTTGTCGGTGCTGGTGAATTTGCGAAATTTACGAGCAAAATCAATGAACGGAAGAAGCCGGTGCAGTCCTCTTGGGGAATTTCGCAGGAAGTGTGGCGGAGCAGCTTGTGCATTATGTATACGTGCATGAGCAAATGTGCATAATATGTAACTGTTATTGGAATGTGTTGGGGGCTTGCGGAACATTGCAATTTCGAGGATAATTGCTGCGCATTTTTAGATATCAGACAAAGTTGTTTCACTCGTATACCTTACCATGCACGAACTGATTGAATAGGACAACGTGACTGTTCGCTTGAAGCTCACGCCGAGCATAGAACTGGAGCTCTGTAATGAATGCTAATGAATCTTTCAGCTAATAAGATGTCGGTGCACTGATTGCAATATCGCTGATCTGTCCAATTATCATTGGATAACCATCACTGTTGCGCGAAAATGCTTATTGTACAGAGGCTATCATCACGATTAATGGAGATTGCATCCGATTAACTAAGTTCCCGCACATTAACTTCGGACAGTCTGTACCTATAATAAATTGCATGTCTTTTTTCATTAAAGTAAGGGCCGGTATTTCTATCTCCTAATAAAGTCCGGATAGGCTATTTGGCAAATAAATGCTGCGGTGAGCGTAGAAATACTGGCCCGAACCTATAGAACTTGACCATTTGTAAAAGAGGAGTAATGCATTTGGTAAGCCAAATTGAGTGTAACATCACAGGTTATCGCCAGTTTGTAAACTTTTGAACATAAGACATAACATAATAACATACTTTTGAACGCTATGCTAAACTCAATTTGACTCATCTTTTACTGATGTGGTGATGTGCATAGTTGAAAAATGTTTTTATTATTGTGATTCAATACTGTTACGTATTTCGTACGGATTCGATTATAATTGAGACGATCGTTTCAAAACACACACTGCTTATTACTGCGTAATACAATACACGCCAACAATTATCTACTAAGGAATATCGCTGAGACTACTTTGCTTCTATCGCACCCGATCGCTTCCAATTCAATACTGGTGTGTAAGCCGAGGACGGTGCTTCATACATCCCTCCGATAAGTGTTTCCGAACTTTCCATCGTCCTCCAGCGAATTCCACAGTGGCCCGGCATACGGTTTCTAGATGTCTCCCGAATAATCACACACTTTTCGCGTGCTTCCCGTATGTTCTGGAATGTCGGCTCCTCCGCCAAAATGGACAGATGTGTTTTGACCTACCGTTAAAGTCTCGATTTAGTTCAACGGGCTGAAGCCTACACGCATAAAAAGGTAATCTTGAGTTAAGACAAAGCGTTTAATGTCAAGTATATGTTAAGTTTGTATATACGCAAAGCGATTATATTCTCACTCTAAGAGTTTTATTTTCTCCAAAAAGAAGACTGTCATAGTATCAGCTGAAAGCTGGATCACGTTGAATTAAAATATAATACTTATTAAACGGAGTATTTCCAGTGTTTCACAGAAAGTATACTATAGTCTTGCAATTAGATTGGATAAGTCTTGCAACAATACAGCAAATAATTTTGTTATGAGAACAATCAGCTTGACTACCGCATATTAGCTTGTTGGTAGAAGAAGATTATTCTTGAGATAAAATTGTAACTAAATTGGACTAATACTGCTCCTGGTTAAAGCAAGTATATCGAATGTTTACAAGAAGAGTTTGTTGCTTTCGTATGAATAAATTCATGGTTTCAGTTCAACTATAGGATTATCTTATATCAAAAATATTCGAATCTTGATTCTGTTCATCAAGAGCATACAGGATGTCCCAGTACTCGCGCCCCAGAGTCAAAGGCAGTTTAGGGAAATGCTTAAAACAAGGCTTCAAATGTGTCAGAAGAATGTTTGAGAATTGGTGTTCTTTTAGATATGGGGGGTCAAAGGGGCACTTTGACCCTTTCAATTTTTATTATTCGAAGAACTTCCAGTAAATTTTTTAGGACCGACTAAACAGAAGCAAAATTGAACTTTTCAAAGTGATTCAAAATCTCAAAAACCTCAAAAGATTCATTTTTTCTCAAAACAATTGCAAAAAGATCCAGACGTCCCCAATGCGATGTAAGACAGGAAGTGAAATAATTTGTTTCTATAGAATTCTTTTACAGGCAATTTTTATAAAATCTGTACTTTTAGAATTTTTGAGTCGCCGGCGCCGCCCTGTACAGGAAGTAGATAAAATTGTTGCACACACACTGAAAAGTTCTTTTTTTTTAATTTCATCAGATAATAAAATAAAAGGGGGCAAAGTCCTACCCTTCGACGCCCCATATCTCCAAAAATAAAAATCTAATTCAAGTATTTAGAGATTTTTCTGACACATTTGTAGCATTTCCCTAAACTGGCTTTGACTCTAAGGCACAAGTCCTGGGAGACCCTGTATACCTAAACAAGTTTATGGATAAAGGCTGGAATTACAATAATTAAGTATGGTATATGTACTAAAAAAAAAATGTATTTCGCAGAAGTTCAAATACAAAAATCAATAGAAATCCAAATCCAGATGGGTACATTTCAAACAAGAACGAATTCTTCTTATTCTTTCTTCTTATTCTTTTTCTTTTTTCTTATTCAAAAACAAAAAGGCATCATTTTACTGTCGCGCCGGGTGCCGCAGCACCCATCAACCAGCACTGCAACACTATGTGGACAACTTGCGTGAATTCAACTGCAATTTGCACGGAAGAGAATCTCGCATAATTATTCAGGTATACATACACACATACACTGATCATCTTGAGCTCCTAATTGTCAAATGATACCATGTGATCCACAAATTTCGGAGTTGGGGTTGGCTTTGGAAACAAAATATTGATGGATCGGAGTAATGGAGCGACTGAATTGGCCGAAGGGACGAATTTCTCGACTTCAAAGCCACCTCCGATGTCGAATTTTGTGGATCGCACGGTTTGAACAAGTCAGTAAGTAAAGGAACTTACCTCTGAATTCTTCGATAATTTTTGGATTGCAACTCCAAAGTTGGAGATGCGGCTTCATGTTGCACACGCGGTAGGTATAAATTTTTTTGGAGCAGAAGTAAGCTCACATTGGCGTGTAGTGTTGTTGCCGGAAGATGACGCAATACAATGAAACTTGGGGCGGATTGATAATACATACCTATTCTTGATCGAAGAGTCTCAGTTTTCAGACCAAAAATATACAATCATTTCAAGAATAATTGAATATTTGGGGGAACTGATCATCGTCTTAGTTCAAGCATTGTGACATTTGAGTTCAGTAAGTTGAAATGTTGTTTCGAAGATTGCATTTTCAGATTGAAATCACAATAGGTATGTTATAAACTGTGAAGTTTTCAATATTCTCAGATGGAGATCTTGAAATGCTTGAGAGGAAATTTTCATTTGTTCTGAACAAGTTTATCTGAAGAGTTGTTTCAAAAACAACGTTTAATATATCTAAGATATTCGATAATATCAGTTCAAAAGAATAGTCTCATTTTGAGAATGTCTGACAAAACTATTACATTCTTCGAACAAATACTGGCTTCGTATTGAACTGAAAAAACGATTTCAATTTGAATGTATTGAATCATCAAGCCAAGTCAATGAGTCAAATAAATATGATACTATTGGATTGAGATTACGTTTTTATGCGTGTATACGCGTATTCTGGAATGTACCAGAGCTTCGCACTTGTACACTGCGACCTAATGGGGAGAGTCTAGAAAGATCGAGTATTATTCAGAATCACCGCTCGTAACAATGCAAAGTTTGCTAAAGTCAGATTTCGAAATTTGCAAACTGGAACTTATTGAGAGAGGAGCCTCCCCCCGCCCCGTCCCGGCCCCTATAGTCTCGTTCCCGATCGCTACATACTTGCGGGTTATGGTCAGTACTCGAGTACAAGTACTCGAACACTGTACTCTTAGTACATTTTGGGTACTCTGTACCCGGTACTTGAGTACATTTTCAATGAAGTACTCGGTACTCGTACCCGTAACATATTTGGTAAAAGTACCCGGTACTCGTATCTCCCGTGCAAGTACATTTTCCGAATACTTTAAGTCTGGAATTATCATTGTTTATGTATGTGCGAGTGCGTTTGTTTTTTTTACAGGGTGCAAAAGTAGTGAAGGTAGAAATGCAACAGAATAGCTAATGTTAGATATAAAATATAAAATAATCAATATTTTCATGTCTGATATGGAGAAAATCCAACAGGTCCTATCATTCTTCATTTGATCCACTTGTTTTTGAAAAGAGCATGAGTATTCTTTTTGCGATTTTGCCCTCTGAGTTAACAATGGCATGTTGCTCCTTTGCCTCAATACATGTTGCTCATTAGAATATATACTACAATGTTCCTGTAGTGATGAAGAATCGTCACAAAATCGATGGTAACCCTAGTAAATCTGTAAAATATCTAATAGGAACTGTTTTTTGTGACACCAACACAGCAACCAGAGTTGGAAATTTCATTGAGACAAAAGACAATGTCACAAAAGTAATATTTATTGAACCTGACGATTAGGACATGAAGAACAGTATACAATTGTAAAGCTTGTAGCAAAGCAAGGCCTAGTCCGCCTAAAGCTTCACTGATCAAATATGAAAAACCCAGTTACGTTCTTGAAAGAGCTCATATTGATTTTTTTGGTCCTGTTGGAAATAAGATGTTTTCAGTTTCAATAGATGCATTCAGCAAATGGGTCGAATTCCATGAAATCAAACCTGTCACGTCTGCAAGTACCATTGATATTTTGAGGAAAATTTACCTAGGGAATCCCCCACAGGGCCCTAAACCGCGAAAATCCACAAAAATTTCCTTGAGCTTTCCGAGATAAGGGTGTTTTTCTATATCTCGGTTGCTATTGGTTGGATTTCGATTTTCTTTTTTTTTTTCAAATGTTCGTTTTTAGGGGGTGGGTTTTTCACAATTTTCTATCTGCTTTCCTATGATAGTTATGGAAAAAATTCCCAACAAAAGTTGTAGCTCCTGTAAGTCCCCACAAGTTTCAACCAAAAATTTTTTTGTGTCTCAAAAGTTACCCACCCCAGAGGGCGCTAAAGTCAATCCTGTTTGGAAAATATTTCCAGGTGTAGGGGGCATCGATTCAAACTCCATCGTGTGGGGATCTGAAGGCCAAATTTTTATTCATGCTCGTACTAACTTGACCAATAATTGATGAATAACAAAACCTTTGTACAGGGTGACTTTTTTAAAAAGGACCCACCCCCAATATTTCGCTGCACAATTTTTTTCTGGGAAAAACCGGAGCAGGTTGATTTTCATTTCGAGAGGGACATCTAAGACACGCGATGACAAATTTTCATCTTCAACCCGTCGCCCCCACCCCACCCTATTTTGAAATTTCAAATAGCATCACCTACCTTGTGATACATCAAATTGAAGATAATAAAATTTCCTTTCTGTCAAAAATATTTTAAATTGTCTCGAATCACCCCTCCAACCCCTTTCAAAATTCTCTCATTGTTATTGCAGGAAAGTTTCTCCCTCATTACCTAACTCCCGATTCTTGAGTATCAGATTTTCCAGTAAAAAAAAACATGTCGATTTTTATTTCGAAGAGGACGGACACTTAGAACACGTATTATCAAATTTTTATCTTCAACCCCTTCGCCTGGACTCCGCCCCACTTTGAAATTTCAAATAGCTTACCTATATGTGATACATCAAAATGAAGGTAATAAAATAATCTTTCTGTCAAACAAGTCTGAAAAGTTTTTTAAGTCACTTTCAACCCTTCTCAAAATGATCTTTGTTTATAAATTGAAGAGAAGTTTTTTCTCTTATCAACTTCCAATTCTTGAGAAATAGACTTTCTAGCAAAAATGGGTCGACTTCTATTTCGGATGGGACACTCAGGACACGTATTGCCAAATTTTTATCTCCAACAAAGTGTAGAGGAGTAGGGGGTGGTTCAGAATATTTGAAATAATTTTTCGCAGGATGAAAATTTTATTCTCTATTCTCTAATTCTGTATCTACCTACCTACTGGAATTCAGTTTTACATCTACTAAATATTTTTATACAATATCTACATTAACACACAATATTAATTTACTTTTTAAGTTCGTAATGTTCTTTATTGTTAAGTATTCCTTGTATTTACAGACCATTTATTATAATGGTAGGACGTTATTGTTTACAATATATATATATATATATATATATATATATATATATATATATATATATATCACAAGAATCACAAGATAGATAATGCCATTTGAAAGTAGGGTAGGGTGGGGGCGAAGAGGTTGAAGATAAAAATTTGGCTATAGAGTATAGATGTCTTAGATGTTTCCCTCCCAGATTTTCCTGACCTGTTTGTACAGGAAAATCTGATACTCAAGAATCGGGAGTTACGTAATGATGAGGGAGAAACTTTCCTGCAATAACAATGAGAGAATTTTGAAAGGGGTTGGAGGGGTGATTCGAGACAATTTAAAATATGTTTGACAGAAAGGGAATTTCATTACCTTCAATTTGATGTATCACAAGGTAGGTGATGCCGTTTGAAATTTTAAAATAGGGTGGGGTGGGGGCAAAGGGTTGAAGATGAAAATTTGTCATCACGTGTCTAAGACGTCCCTCTCGAATTAAAAAACGACCTGTTCCGGCTTTTTCCCAGGAAAAATTTGTGCAGCGAAATATCGGGGGTGGGTCCTTTTCAAAAAAGTCACCCTGTACAAATGTTTTGTTATTCATCAATCATTAGTGAAGTTAGTACGAACATAAATGAAAATTTGCCCTTTAGATCCCCACACGATGGAGTTGAAATCGATGCCCCCTACACCTAGAAATATTTTCCAAACGAGGTTGACTTTAGCGCCCTCTGTGGTGGGTAATTTTCGCGGCACAAAAAAATGTTTGATTAAAACTTATAGGGACTTACCGGAGCTACAACTTTTGTTGTGAATTTTTTCCATAACTATCATAGAAATTCAGATAGAAAATTGTAAAAAAAAAACACCCCCTAAAAAAGGCGGTTTTCGGCTTCTGGCACTTTTTCTCGACAAGTTATTGAAAAGTTCTGAACACAACTTGTTCCAAATATTTTTCCGAACATTTAAAAAAAAAAGAAAATCGAAATCTGACCAATAGCAACCGAGATATAGAAAAACACCCTTATCTCGGAGAGCTCAAGGAAATTTTGGTGGATTTTCGCGGTTCGGGGCTCTGTGGGCGATTCCCTAGGTGTATGGAAAAATTCAGCTAGAGTATACGTTTTGTAAATATAAGACACTTTTTGAGCCAGGTTGACTGGCCTATAAGCAAATTGTGACAGATAATGGTTCTCAATTTACTTCAGAGGAATTTTCAGCTTTTATAGGAGAAACGGAATAAAATTAAGTTCAACACCTCCATATCATCCGGTTAGTAATGGAGCTGCAGAGAATGCAGTAAAGAGTGTCAAAATAGCTTCGAAGAAATCTTCTGAAGATCCACAAAACGATTCTAGTTTGATTTCTTGTATTCTGTCCAGATATCATTTGAATTACAGGACAACGCCTCACTGCACGACTGGTGCTACACCTGGTTTGGCGATGTTTTACAGAAATATTAGAGTAAGGCTAGACTTACTTGAACCAGAAAATTTGAAAGTCAAAGAAAAGAAATTCAACATAATGAAACCAGGTAGGTATATTCAATTTTCTGTTGGTGGGGATATGTATGTACAAGATTTGAGAAATGCCAACAAAAAAGAATGGTTGAAAGGAGAAATTACCAAGAAATCAGGACCCCGTGTTTATTTAGTAAAAAATATATTAACATTTGGAAAAGGCATTGTGATGATATAATTAGTGGTGGAGGTGTGTGATATATCGAGTTGGTAGAAACAATGAAAATTTCATAATATGATTGATAATACATTCCGAATACATTTGAATACATAAAAAAATCAATCAGTTTCGCCAAAGACAAGCTCTCGATGGATAGGCTTCTCTATCAATTATGCAGACGTATCTTATTTGCGCGTCGTCTCCAGCAAGTTGTTCTTTCTGTTTCAATCTTGGATTTTGTTACAATTTTATTGTGAAATTCTGGCGTGGCGCCATCTGTCCATAGCGGCTGGTGGCAGTACGCATAAGCAATAGGCTAGTGGACATGGGTTTTTTCTTTTCTTTTTATGAAAGATCCTCCCAAAATTGTTGCATTGGCAAAAAGATTTTGTTTGAAAAATTTTTTGTACATATAAAAAAACATGAAAAAGATTTGTCTGTTTGAATGGCGCGGCAAGTGCGTGACGTCACATTTTGAGGAGCCAATAGAAACTCTGGTTGACCATTCAATGACTGAAGAACACCTTCTCGTTTTAAAGTGATTTATACCAAAGAAATATAATGAAATGCTGGAGTGCTATGGTTTGACCTTACATTTTGGTCGATTCTTCCTTAAAATTCACTAATTTTTGCTCGTGCAGGCTTCGGATTAATGTCACAACAGTGTTATTAGTGTCATATGAGTAGCAGTACTGCGAGTGACGCATGCCATATGTCCACCCCACGTCAAATGATCTAGTTTCTTTTAATACAATTTCGCTTTATAATACATAATAACTCCATGTAATGGCATCAAAAATAAGTTCCTTGGGATTAAGTTGTGCTCGCACGTGAAAATACACCACTACCTAATAGATCCAGAACGAATGCTTCGTTCGAATGTCAAATGCGTTCGCCTCTCCTTTCTCCCTCTCACCTCCTAGCCCACATTCAAGCTGTGACGTAGCATATTATTCCTGATTTGAATAAGTCCACTTTCAAATTGATTTTTTACCGAAATGAAATCATATTTCGAAAAACTTTTCCAACTACAAATTGTCAAATTCGTCATTCAGATATCTATCAGGTTTATGATACTTTTATAGTGAAATTCGATTGATGTCCAGTAGCCTATTGATACAGGTGACGCTACAATCATAGAGATCTCACTATGGGAGCCTCAAGTATCATTTACATAGACCTTAAGCTTAGCTCCCAGTTGCGGATATTCGGACAGAAAATGCGAAATTTAATGTCAAAGTCGTCATATTGGCCAATCAGAGCCCTCGAATTCAAAATTTGACATATAAAATCGCATTTTCTGTCCGAATATTCGCATCTGGGAACCCAGCTTTAACCGTAACAGTAACAGCACTAACAGCAACGCTAACCTTAGTGTAGAAGTTTGAACCTGTCTTTTTCATCCCTAAGGCCGAGAACACAACGAAATCAGGTTGTCAGCGCTGAGATCGAAAACCTATCTTCTTTGCGTTCTCGGCCTCACTGATGGAATGTACAATGTACAGATCGAAACTTCTACACTAAGGTTAGCGTTGCTGTTACTATTACAGTCAAGGTCTATGTAAATGATCTCTTAGTGTGCAGTCATCGTGTAGTTGGATGTTGGACTTAGGTACCCGATCCTGGAAGCTGAACGAACGAAATGTATAAATTATGAGCGGTTTCTAAGTTATAAGTTGGTTTGTCCTGCTTTGTTACCAACTTACCAATAATAAACCCGACTCCGAAAGAGGAATTGACAACATCTAACATACTAATAAACTGTTCAAAATCTGCTTGAAAAAATCTATTCCTTCAGCCGCACCATTCTAGTTGGAACGGTATACTGAAAGTAAAGAAACAGCACAAAGAAGCGCATTCCCGTCTCTGGGGTAAAAATCGCGGCCTTTGCTCGGCTGTTCATGCAACAATTGTGCCATAAATCGGAAATCTCGTTATGCTCGCTGCTTTGCTTGCCATACCACCGGCAGAAGACGTACGGCTTAGCTAAACGACTATGGCCTGATGGATGTCGCCGAAACATATATAGGCTCTCTATCTGCGTATACGAATTTGCATGCGGGTGTTCCCCTTTCCTCCGTGCGATATTTGCATATAATGATGATGCACACACGTACAGAAGCGTTCATGCAGAAGGACCGAACCGGCGGTCGTTCGTTTTCTGCTTATTAATGCGGCAATGCCCGTGGTACTTTGATGGCGATGGAATTTCCACGCAATCAATGAGTCCTGATCACGATGGCCGTTTCGCGCGCGCAATTAGAATTTTAAAATTTTATTGCGCGCATCACCGCGGATGGTTTTGAAGAATTATTTTGATTTCAGTGAGTCCGCATACGTGGGGGAGGGATGTGTTGACCGCGAAACGGCGTGGCTGCTTTCTGGTGCTTTTGCCTTTGAAGCGAACGTGTTGTTCCAATGTCATAGCTGTTGTTCTTCTGCTTACATAATTCAAATTCGTTCGATGCAACGAGGTAGGTAGCCACCAGGAGCCTGAGTTTTGTGGTCCTGGACAGGTGGATCAGCTCCTTCGCTAGAGAAATCGAGTGGTGAGCAAGACGGTATACTGGTAGCGCTGCATGGACGACGTAATCTCTTTCCTGACAGTAGGAACCACGAGATAACGGTGAATGACCTCGTTGGGAACATACCAAGGGGCGCCACAAACCATTTCAAAAGTTTTAAAACCATGTTTCCACCTGGGCTTAAGGATGGTCTTGTAGAGCAGGAGATTGTTCTCCATGGACAATTTTTGGATGTCACCCCATGAACGTATCCTTGAGTGTGTGAGTGTGACCGAAATGCAGCCTCGTTTTCCAGATCTGTTTTTTTTAACGTTAGTCGACGATCCAAATGGAGTCCCATATATTTAACTTCCTCCTTTTGTGGAGGTTTACAGGTGGGCACATGTCCCTCCGCAGTGTGAAGGTGATTTGTTTCGACTTCGAACAGTTCGCTTCCAGACGCCATATCTTGAGCCATAGTTCCAGTTTGCTAAGGTTCATTTGTAGAAAATATCAAGTTAGGCTCATCTGGGTTTGAAGCCGTAACAGCGGTATCATCTGCAAACGTAGCAACTATTTTTGGCTGTCGGCAGGTTGAAAGTGTAGCGAAGGTAAAATATGGGGCCCAGTACACTCCCCTGGGTGACCCCAGCCTGTACCGGAACCAGCGCTAGCGGAGAGTCGGCGGCACCAGTCGTGGTGACCGTTTTGACAATAAAAAGGACTTCAGAATTCGACAGTATGAGTGGAATAGGTTCTTCTTCATTTAGTAGATCAGGCCCTGATGCCATCCATACCTTGTCAGAACAAAATCTTCTACGCCCGAGGTCCTATCTTATAGTGACAACAATTCGGCAACAGCTGATTGTCAAGAAGTGTACCGGCAAAATCGAAGCTGATGGTTTCGTATCAGACTTACAGAACCCAGTAAGGTCAAGTTAAGTGAGGAGGAGCCTCTCGCACAACTTAGACAGAAGAAGCAAGAGGCTTACTCAACGATAGGTCTCCGGGATCACGAAATTTTCCAGGGCTTTTGTGTTAATATTAGTATCACTCGGGCGACCTCCCACTATGACGGAAAGTGGCCAGTCCTGAGAATGGCGTTGAAGATATAAGATATCATTCTCAGTGCCCCAAGTGGAAGCTTGAGCTCTACCATGATTAGATCTCAGCCCGGTGCCTTCCACTGGTCCATCTTGAAAACAATTGTCTTGATTTCGGAAACTCGTAAGCGAAATGCTTCTGATATGAAGCATGCAGGAGACTATCTAGCGCTAATTCTTCAAACGGTGAGACTGCAACTGGGCTGAGCTTGAATGCGCCCTCAAGATGCCGAGCGAATGTGTGAACCTTCTCCTCGTCGCTTCCGGCCCACCCTTTGTCGTGCATTTCAAGTGGAAAGTTCGCTTTTCCGGCACCCTGCACTCTTTGCGAGAACTATCACAAAGAATAGTTGGTCTTTTCTGAGGGAGACATGTTCTCTAAGAATTCTTGGCTTCCATTGTTCTTCACTTCCCTAAGCAGGTACTCAAGTCTTTGATGGATCGGTTTAGCTTCGCCTTGTCTACTGGGAGAAAAATCTGTTGCCACCTTTTGCGCAACATCCTCTACCTAGTTTGGTATCTAGCTTAAATCTGAATTCTGTCCAACATCGCCCCTCCTGAGATCCGTAGAAAACTTATCACAAAAAAAGAATGGTTCAAATGCCACCACAATCATCAATTGCCAGTCCACCCGGACTACACAAGACGAACGAGACTAAAAGAAAGCCAACGTGGAGTCTGACAAACGAGCTCTTGGAACAAAACTTCGACACAGAAACGGCCTGGATGAACGAATGGTCAAGAACAAATTCAGACAGACTGAATCTGATCAAAGACCCGAATAAATGCAACCTGCAGGATTCGTACTAGACAGGCATTTGTGGTGTAAACTGAACCGAATCAGAACCGGGGCCATGGAAGGTGGGGGTTTTCAAGCATAAATGGGGACTTTCGGAAGAACCAGGATGTGACTGCGGACACCCAATCCAAACTATGGACACCCAATCCAACTATCGTGTTAGATTGCCTCATTAGACGTTTTACGGAAACAAAATGGTAACACACCAAGCCTGCGAGGACGCAACTGACTGGATAGCGGCACTTGATGTTGAAATTTGATACTTTTTTCTTCTTTTATTTGCTGTATACCATTTTTGCTTTTGAACTCTACGAAATATATATACCAGTTTATGGCACACCATGGTTTGAAATAAATAACGGAATGCCTTTTTTCATTTCGTTCCGTAAATATTGACCGGACGCTCCAGCGCCTCTTCCTTTGTGGTCTCTTCTTGTTTTGTTCCTCAGCTGCTGCACTGGTGGCACCGGCAGCTATAATGAGTAACATGGCGGAATCGCAAATGGCAAAATCTTCGGTATCGTTACTGCATGTTCGTATTCATTTTAATTATTGTACTGTAACTCTCCTGCAGACTTGGAGGGAAATAGTTAACAAAACAAGCAAGTTATTCAGATTAACCTGACGGTTTGATATGTATAACTCTCACTGTCACATGTAGAACGCGTGTCTTCCCTGTCAAGGCACTGTCAGCTAAAATGCTTTTACGGTGAATATAAACCACAGCGTTTAAGTTTAAAGAATAACGAATACGGTTAAGGATAACGGCATAAGTTAACATCCAATATAAACCAGCCTTAAGCGTTGGGTTGGAAATATCAAAATATAGAGATGAGGCGTGGCGTGGGTGCTGAGAAACACAAAGAGAGTACTGCGCATCGGGGTGGTAGATCAAGTAACCCAGTTATTAATAGATGTAATGCATTATTGACGAGGGTAGAAAGCACCAAACCACAACGAGAGTCCATCTTTTATGTGATTCAATAATTATTATTTCGAAGAGTGAAAATTTATCAGTTTGGTTGTGAACTCATGATGGATTCTTTGTATTACGATACCGGCTAAATGTCTGAGCAAATCTAGGGAGTTTTCTATTCCAATACAGTGCCAGAGGGCATTGCTGGCGACCGCCTGGCACAAATTTAGACTATGGGTTAATATCCCGCGAATCGATGTTAGCTTTTAAGAGGTGTTCATTTCATCGACTGTTGAACAGTGCTGGCAGTTGAAAAACATCTGACCCAGGGCTGCAAAATCTTGCGAATATTTCCCATTCCAAAATTTGTTGTTGTGTGAAATTCAACCCTTTTTGAGAGTGTCAAACAACCACTTCCAAGCTAAAGCCGAGTTGAAAAAAAAACTGCTCAAGCGAACGGAAGTTGCGAATAACAACGCATTCAGGTATTTCAACAAGAAAATCAAGATGCCGTTTTTTTTCCAGTTCAATTAAAGGTTCACACCGAGATTTATATAATGGCGTTTTCGACTGGCCAGAACCGAGCCGGTTCCATTCCGACGGAGCATGCGCAGTTCATAAGAGCAACTTTTCGGCGTGTTCGACTGGGAGTGGCATTGCTTCCTTGCTACTTTTGCTGTGTTCGACTGGGAATATTCCTACGTTATTTGCACGGAACCAGCTCCGAATTTTAGAACTGTCTTGGTAGTCAGTTCTACTGTCAACTTGATGTATCATGGCGTTTTCGACTGGGACTGCTCTGGAACTGTTCCAGTTCCGAACTTGCTTGATACCGAGCTGCTCTAAAACCGAATTGCATTCGTTCCATTCTGTCCTCGTCGGCTCGGCTCCATCACAGACGGCTCCATTCCGTTTCTTTTCCCTCTCCCTCTCATTAATTTTAAAGCATTCATACCTTCCATCACTGCTTGATTCGAATAAGAATTCATGAGAAAATTGTAAAAATCTGTTGTGGGGCGACACAAAACTTTCCCGGCGGTATCCAGGGACGTCAGTAATGATTTTGATCTAATCGTCCCTTCGGGAAAGTGGGACTTGATGGAGAAGTTGATTGGAAACGTTCCAGTGAGTTGAGCGTTCAGCGAGCATCGTGCATCCATTGTCGGGCCGACAGAACAAGTGACAGGCTCGTAGGTTTTCACGATGATGAAATATTTCGAAAGGTATAGCTAGGAAGCTAACTGTTGTGATATCTGAAGAATGCAATGCTAGTTCCTTGTTAAAATTTTTGTTTCTACTTAAGACATAATGATGAAATTACACAAACTTGACTGAGAACTTTCTGCATCTGTGTGTCAAATTTCTACTCTATATCTTCAAATTTAGAGCTTGGGCAGACAAGCCCAGACGCCCAGGCCCAATGTGCCATCTGAGGGTTTCCAAACTAAATCATCTACCCAAAGTCTAATCAGGTCATTCCAGGCTGAACTTATGCTTTCGTACCTGATTTCGATTTAATCCGATCAACAATTTGGTAGTTATCGTGGCAGAACCGTTTAATTTGCGCGGTCGCATTATGAAGTAGGTACAAGACGATGATATAATTCAAAAGCTAGTACTAGAGGTAGTTAACTGTTGTGATATCTCAAGAATGCAATGCTAGTTCCACACAAGGGGGTTTACACAGCTCCAAACAACACCTGAAGACACAAATAATCGGGGCGCACTGTTGCCTTTAATGATGCAACCTAAATTATTGTTTGAAAAATAACCGGTGAAAATCAGTCGCGGATTGAGAACCTGGAGCAGAGTTCTAATTAATTGCTATTCAAGGCTCCCAAGTGGTGACCTCTGAAATGAGACTTCGAGCCTATCAAGAAGTTAGGTCCGAACCACACCTGAAGGCACGATAGTTCTGAAAACTAAAAAAAAAGGGGGGCTCAGTGGGGCTTCAAGAGACACCCGTAGACACCAGGAGCCTAGAGGGCTTCAACGAACCCAAGAAGACACAAGGCCGCAGTTTTGGCCTAAAACGGCAAAATCTGATAGACACAGATGGGGGCCCCATCAGGGCCTTGAACAGCAGACACCATGGTGATGGGGCCCTGGTACCGAATCAAATAAGGGAACTGCACACATTACAGTTTGTACCGAGAGTTCATTAATTAAATGGGTCAAGGGTGCCTGTGAATTCAAAAACGTCTGTCGTAACTAGCGTAATCCTTTTGTATTAAATTTGTCAAACTTTGACAAGTTACGTCCCATATTATTGATCTCTGATCTGCCGTAAGTTAACGAGAATACTTCAAGTTCGAAAATACTCCTCGATCATGTAGGTTTTGTGCCCTGCCGTAAAATCACATTTAAAATGTCCCGAAAACGAAAACTGCGACTGGTTTGACAAATTACGATAACCAAAAAATTACAGACATCAAATGAACGATGCTAGTTCCGACAGATGTTTTCAAAGTCACAGGCACCCTTGACCCATTTAATTTATGAACGCTCGGTACATATACGTCAATGGAATGAGCATACTGGAGTTGCTAAAACTAAAGAAAACACAAGGGGGTTTACGGAGCCCCAAACAACACAAAGGATCGGTACGCACTGTTGCCCCAAATGATGCAAGAAGATACAAAAGAAAACACCGAGAACCTGCCGAGAACAGCGTTCATGTTGTCACTTTGACATTGGTACCAGAGGGAATTGGTACGATTCGTAACAAAAACGTAGTTACCTACCGGTTTGGTTGCTATGTTGCTAAAAAAATCAAATAGGCCAAAAATCGAGGAACAGGCAAGCGATGCTGGAATCGGCTAGGAAAATTTTTAAAAATCCATAGCGCTTGTCCGGAAAACGGTGGGAAACTCCAACTTCAGCATTAGTTTGATTCTTTGGTAATGTAGCTTCCTGCCGGGTTTGGTTCACATCTGTCCTATAGATTTTGAATAATTAAATGGCAAAGTTCCAGACTTTGATATTTTTTATAGTTTGACAGACAACGGGTAGGAAAATACTTTTAACTGTTCTGAATACTTTTCTTCAAGGGCTTTCAAATGACATATTGCAAGTCAAGTTCCGTGAGATGTAGTTTCTGTCATTTGCTGATAGTGACACTTCTGTTTGACAGATGACAGCCAAAAACTAATCCGGTCATTCCAGGGCAAAACCATGTCTGCATATCAAATTTCAAATCGATCGGATAAACGGTTCGGCAGTTATCGTGGAAGATCACACACATACATACACACACACACATACATACACACACACACATACATACACACCCACAGACAGACATCATTCTGGAAATGGTCTTAATCGACTTGGGGGACCTCAAAATGGATATATCCGGTGAAATCTCAAAACTTTTTTTCTGCACGATTACAATACTTTCCCTCCATGTTGGTGGGGCCGGGAAAGTAAAAGGAATGCACCGCCACAAATGCATCCCTTTTGGTATTACCACGACTAATATTTAGCACCAAAATCGACACTGATACTGAAAGGGGTTAGGTTCTGGTAGAGGTGTAGATATTAGGGTTAAAACGCGACACTGGGTTTTTATGGGGTTTTATTGAATAACAAATTTAACAAGAGTGCGGGTTTGTGTGTTTCTTGTACGGGGGTTGGAGAGAGAGTGTTAAAGTCGGGGTGCTTGGTATTGAAACAGCCCTACACATGTGAATGAGCAACACATGTGCAGAGATGCCCAAGAAAGAGGAAATGCATCCTAAACATGCCCCCCGCCTTGAAAGGGTTAACTTTCAATACGGAATAAACAAATTAGGAGGGCATTGACTAATACAAATGGAGATATCTAAATAAGTTTATACATCACATAAAATAGTAGAAAAAAAGGGGAGAACACACACAAAAGAGACAAAGATAAATATATAGTAAATAGGTATGTACATAAAAATAAAAGATAAATGAGAAATTGTAAAAGTGTAAACACGGGATGAGTAACAAAACTGTAGAAGAGTTAAGGGTCCATATAGTCAATTGTCAATTATGCAATGTCAATAAGCGTTTGTACATGGCGCACTGCATTTTCACTATAAAAGTTATGCACCAGGGGAGAAGAGGGCGCATCGATGGGCAATGGACAAATCTTCGCGAATGATCGTCGAATTATGCCGTTTTGCGTCTTGATAGAGGCCACGCGGGCGACATTATCCTTGGGTCCTGGATGCAGTTGAGTAATGCGGCCAAGTCGCCACTTTAGGGGCGGAAGGTGATCATCCTTGATAAGAACCACGTCACCTTCACGCAGAGAGCTGGTGTTGGTTCGCCATTTTTGGCGCTGCTGGAGTTGAGATATGTACTCCTTGGACCATCGGGCCCAGAAGTGTTGCTGGAGCTGCTGCACTCGTTGAAAGTTATTCAGTCTTGAGTCCGGCAGATGGGTGACGTATTCGTCGGGTACCGCAGTCAAGGGTCGACCCACGAGGAAGTGAGAAGGCGTCAAGGGGGTTAATTCGTTAGGGTCGGTGGACAAGGGAGTGAGGGGCCGGGAATTTAGCACGGCCTCGATCTGTACCACCGTGCTATACAGCTCTTCAAACGTCAATAGAGCATTACCTACTACGCGCCGCAAGTGATGCTTTGCAGATTTCACTCCTGCTTCCCAGAGGCCACCAAAATGTGGAGAATGGCCGGGAATAAAGTGCCATGTTATTCCCTTAGCCGCAGCGGCGTCAATAATGCCTTTACTGTTGGCCTTCAGAAAAGAGCCAAGTTCGCGTAGAACTGAGTTAGCACCTGTAAAATTCGTTCCGTTGTCGGAATAAATATGAGATGGGAGGCCTCTGCGAGAAACAAACCTTCGCAAGGCTAGCAAAAAGGAATCAGTAGAGAGGTCAGTAACAAGTTCCAAATGTACAGCCTTTACTGAAAAACAAACAAACAAACAAATGTAACATTTGGAAGTTTTACTGCCTCTACCTTTTCTGTTTTTAATCAGCAGGGGGCCCGCGTAGTCCACTCCACAAACTGAAAATGGGGTGGATATTTCGACTCGATGTCCAGGCAAATTCCCCATCACGGGTTGTGTTATTTTAGGTGAAGACCGGAAGCAAGTGACGCAATCGTGCACGATTTTTTTTGTCAAATTCCGTCCCGATGTGACCCAAAATCGGTCGCGTGAAGAGGCAAGAAGCAACTGGGGGCCGGCATGCATTAGTCGAATGTGCTCTCGAGCTAAAACGAGCTTGGCGAGGGGGTGTTTACCGGAAAGAAGCATTGGATGCTTTTTGTCAAAGGGAAATTCGGACGCTTGTAGCCTACCACCCACGCGAATAATTCCTGCACTATCAATGAAAGGGGTTAGGCTTGCAATTTGAGAGGGCAGGTGCCCCTTTGAGCGTTGTAGGCATTTTATTTCTTCGCTTAGAGTTTCATTTTGGGAAGCCTTTACCAAGCGAAGAAGCGCGCCCTTTATTTCAGCGGCAGATAAAGGTCCGAATTTGCGGTCGGAAAGGGTGGCTCGAGAGTTGTAAACGAATCGAACGCAGTACGCTACGATACGTTCTAGTTTGGATAAATTTGAGAATTTTTGAAAGGGAAAAAAGGGTTCTGCGTGAAAAGTTGCGAGGACTGTTGGATTGCATTTTACTTCAGGTAAAGGAGCGGAAAGGGTACCTGAGTGAAATGTAGGCCAGAAGCATTCGTCCTGCAATAACCATTCGGGGCCTTCGAACCAAAGGCTTGAGGTATTAAAATCAGCGGGAGATTGACCCCTCGACAACAGGTCGGCCGGATTGGCGTTCGTGGGCACGTGTCGCCAGGTAGCATGTTGAGTACGTTCCTGTATTTCAGCGACCCTATTGCCAACGAATGTTTTAAGCTGATTTGGGGGTGTCTTGAGCCACCCGAGGACAATCATTGAGTCACTCCAGAAAACGCACCGGTCAATTACTATTTGTAGGGCGCGAATGACGCGTGCGGTTAGTCGAGAAAGCACTAGAGCACCGCAGAGTTCTAATCGAGGGACCGATACTGATTTCAAAGGCGCGACTTTAGATTTTGAGCACAATAAATGACAGAACACCTTTCCGTCATTATTGGTAGAGCGAACGTATACACAAGCGCCGTACGCTTTGGTGGAGGCGTCAGAAAACGCGTGGAGTTCGATGCTTTTGGGGTTGTCGCAAATTACTCGACGAGAGAAAGTTACATTATTTAAAATGGGGAGGGATTCTCTGAATAAAGTCCATTCCTTTTGTAAATTAATTGGAAGAGGATCATCCCAGGAAAGTTTCTCAAGCCATAGAGATTGAAGTAGCATTTTTGCCACTACTATGCAGGGACTGAGAAGGCCAAGTGGGTCGAAAATTTGCGATATGTCTGAGAGCATCTCCCTTTTTGTGACGTTCGAGCGAGATGAGTGAGAAATGCGAAATCCAAAGTTGTCCGCAGAGGTGGACCAAAATAGTCCGAGTGTTTTTGTGCGCTCATGTTCGCCAAGGTAGAGCGCATTTGAGCGAGAATTAGAATCGTCAGCTAGAAGGGGTTCTGGAGCGTTAGAAGTCCATTTTCTCAAATTAAAGCATGCTGATTTCAGCGTGGTTGAGAGTAAGCGGCAAGTTTCTTGGATTTCGGTCAAGGAATTACTCCCGCTGAGTACGTCATCAACATAAAAATCTTCCTTTATGATTCTTGAGATTTCGGTGTGTGGACAGGAGTTTCCGAGTTCGAAAAGACATCGAATAGCGAGAAAACTGGCGGAAGCAGTGCCATATGTGACTGTGTTCAGATTATAAACTCTGATCGGTTCGTTGATGTTTGCTCGCCATAGGATTCTTTGAAGGGGTCTCTGAGATTCGGTTACTAACACCTGACGGTACATTTTTTCAATGTCCGCTGAGAATGCGTAGACGTGCTTTCGAAATCTTATGAGAACGTCAAACAAGTCCTGTTGGATAGTAGGGCCGACCATTTGCAATGAGTTTAAAGAGTGGCCGGACGAGCTTGTATATGACCCGTTAAATACAACTCGGAGTTTAGTTGTTGAACTATCATTTTTGAATACACCGTGATGCGGCAGGTAATATGCGACCTGATCAGGTGCTGGCATGACCTCTGTCATGTGGCCTAAAGTTTGGTACTCAATCATGAAATCGGTATACATATCTCGAAGGGTTGGCGACGATTTGAATCGCTTTTCTAGAGAATAAAGGCTTTTTTCGGCGGCACGAAAGGTGTCACCGAGAATTTCAGGCGGGTTTTTAAGAGGGACGGTTACTACAAAACGACCGTCGGAGTTGCGTACTGTGGTAGCCTTGAAATTAGTTTCACATTTATTCTCTTCGATGGAAAGCGCTCTTTCGTTTGATTCCTGTTCGATTTCCCAGAATTTGGCTAATTGCTCCTGAATGTCTGTAGTAGAAGGGTTGAGATCAGAGGTAAAATGACACTGCAGTGGAGAGTTGGGAGAGTAGGGTAAGGGACCGGAGACTAGCCATCCAAAATGAGTTTTCTTGAGCATGGGCTTAGCGGGGCCTAATGAGTGTTGGCCTTCGCACAGAATTTTCCAAAAACAATCTGATCCTATCAATAAATCGATATTTCCTGGAGTATTGAAATGAGGATCAGCGAGTTCAATATGGGGTGAGAGAGACCAGGTGTTTATGTTGATTTGATGACCAGGTAAATGGTCAGTAATACGGGGAATCACTAAACAATGAGCCTTTAGCTTAAAGTTTGAGACGCGGGAGTGCATAATTACGTCGCACTGAGAATTTATGTTGAGGCTGGCGCTCGTTATGCCAGAAATTTTTATATTTGTGGGGGTTTGCGGCAGCTTAAGACGTTCGCAGAGATCGTATGTTACAAATGAAGACATGCTGCCGCAATCCAACAGGGCTCTAGCGGGCACAGCGTTTCCCGCAGAGTCGGATATCATTATTCGAACGGTAGACAATAGTACACCGCGGTGGTGTGTTGCGGATAACGTAGACACAGAGACAGGTTCCCTCGCGGGTTCCTGGAGGACGGATGTGGATGGGAGAGGAGCAGAAGGGGGTGTGCAAGAAGTAGTATTCTGATAGTGCAGGAGGCTGTGATGCGTGCTTGATTTACAGTGTAGACAGGTAAATCTAGATCTGCACTGGCTGGTGACATGCGATTTTGCTAGGCAGTTGTAGCAAAGCTTGAGTTCTCTAACCTTGGCCTGCCTGTTTTGCACGGATAGAGATTTGAATATGTCGCAGCCACCTACAGTGTGAGGGCCACGGCAGACTGGGCACGTGGGCATTGCGGCTACAAACGTCCGCGAGGGGTTTTGTTGGTATGAGGGCCTTTCGCGATGATTCGAAAATGAGGGTTTTTCGCGAGGGTTTGAAAATGAAGGTTTTTCGCGAGGGTTCGAAAATAAGGGGTTCTCACGAGGGTTTTTTTGTTCTAGGCGCTCAAGGGTGGAGGCTCTTTTCTCCAGAAAGTTTAGTAGCTTATCAAAGCTGGGTTGATCAGAGCTTATATCATTCTCGTAATCCTTTGTGGCGGCGGCATCTAACTTGGATCCAACTAGATGAGAAAGAAGCGCATCACGTTGGTCCTTTGGGTCCGGAATCAAGGTATCTAACGACCGCACATTTTTCTTCACGCCGTCGATTAGATTCCTCAATTTATCGGAGGATTCTTTGCGAATGGGTTCCAGGCCAAAGAGAGCTTTGAGATGGTTATACTGCAGTAATTTTGAGTCATTATAGCGCTCTTGCAAGTTTTTCCACGCGATCGGGTAGCTATTCGCTGAAAACGGTAAGTTCTTGAGGACGTCCGCAGCCTTGCCTGACAAGGAACTCCGAAGATAATGAAACTTCTGGACGTCATCTAACTCAGCGTTTTCATGAATAAGTCCCGTGAATAAATCTTTGAAATTCAACCAGTCCTCAAAAGTCCCTTTAAAATGGGGTAAGTTGATTGTGGGGAGTTTTATAAGGCTATTCGAGGCTGCCAAATTTCGCGAGATCGGGGTTTCAGGAGAACTAAACGGAGAGCGGGGCAAATCTACTGTAGTATTCCGTTTGATCATGGTCTTCGCTTTGGCGATAGTACCATAGTATTTTGTTTCGAACAGTTCGACACTCGCATTATCTTCAACGGCTGCGTCCGATGCAGCTTCGATTTGCAAAGATAATTGCTCGAATGCATTTAAAAGGGGCTCAGCCTCACTGAGTCTCGCCTGGATGCCTGCCAGTTCCTCTTCAGGTACAAGTGAATCAGGATATTTCACCTGAAGGGATTCGAGGAAGCTCGCGAATCGAGTCACTTTTGCCTGAATGGCACCACGTTTGCTGGTGAGAGACATGATGGGGAGTTTGCGAGGGAATTTGTTGAAATTTCCGAATGGTGCCGAAAGCTTGCTTTTAGGGGGAAATAGTTTTCCTAGACAACGAAACGAGGAATGCAAATGCTAACGGGTTCTCTACAATTATTATGATCAGCGCAAAAATTGTAAAGAACATAAAAATATGTTTCCAATGGTGTTTGGACACAAGGGTACCTTTTCAAGTAGGTAAGGGTGCAGAAATGAGAGTGACCTAGTAACCTAGTTCTATTTCCGCAAAGCATCAAAACAACAATAAAAACAAACCGAGAGTTTTATGACGGTAGGTACAGATCAGAGTGGTACAAAGAGTATAGGAGATTTGTAAAAGGGACTCACTTTGTGCCGATTATCGTCGCAGCGGGGTGGTTTGCTGTTGTCTTGTAGTGGGTATCCTCTCTCTTGCGTTGGGTGACCCATCAACACATGTGGATGAAGTGGTCAAAAAGACAAAGCTTGGAGTCTAGCGTGGCTTTGCTTCTTTTGAGCGGGAAAGATTTAGCGTCGCTTGGGTTTGCTTAGCTTGGCGTCTTTTCCCGTAGTTTGGTGGAAAAACCGGGCGCTCGCGGTTTTCCAGGTGAGTTGATTAGGTAGGTAGGTACCTTAGGGTTTGTAGAGTGTGGAAGGACCACTCGATTTTCAATCGAGAAACGAGTCCCAGGATCGCGATGGCATTAGCACTTTGATTCACTTCGGTAACTCACTTTCACTGGTTATTTTTATTATATACGGCTCTGAAGGTCCATGAAAGGGGTTAGGTTCTGGTAGAGGTGTAGATATTAGGGTTAAAACGCGACACTGGGTTTTTATGGGGTTTTATTGAATAACAAATTTAACAAGAGTGCGGGTTTGTGTGTTTCTTGTACGGGGGTTGGAGAGAGAGTGTTAAAGTCGGGGTGCTTGGTATTGAAACAGCCCTACACATGTGAATGAGCAACACATGTGCAGAGATGCCCAAGAAAGAGGAAATGCATCCTAAACAGATACATCAAGTTGACAGTAGAACTGACTACCAAGACAGTTCTAAAATTCGGAGCTGGTTCCGTGCAAATGACGTAGAAATATTCCCAGTCGAACACAGCAAAAGTAGCACGGGAGCAATGCCACTTCCAGTCGAACACGCCGAAAAGTTGCTCTGATGAACTGCGCATGCTCCGTCGGAATGGAACCGGCTCGGTTCTAGCCAGTCGAAAACGCCATAAGTGTCGATTTTGATGCTAAATATGAGTCGTGGTAATACCAAAAGGAATGAATTTTGTAGCGGTGCATTCCTTTTTACAATTTTCTCATGAATTCCCGGTTCGAATCAAGCAGTGATGGAAGGTATGAATGGTGAAAATAATGAGAGGGAAGAGGGAAAAGAAACGGAATGAAGCCGTCTGTGATGGAGCCGAGCCGACGCGACGGGACAGAATGGAACGAATGCAATTCGGTTCAAGAGCAGCTCGGTATCAAGCAAGTTCGGAACTGGAACAATTCCAGAGCTGTCCCAGTCGAAAACGCCATTATTCAATACATATCCAAAATATATAGCCGATTGACCAATATGTGACTGTGACTCAACAGAAAAGCACACGCTTGAAGTGAATCGATCTAAAACATGTCACGAAACTAAAAGCTGGGAACTTGAGAAAAAGCTATATTACTTACATATTTCTCTCTTTTTCTCTCTCTCCTCTC